>CM068374.1:130263399-133165085 GCA_034769895.1 Magicicada septendecula | reverse complement strand
CATAACTGTATGTAACTGGAAGGATGAAACTATTTACAAAAACAAAAATTTAAATACTTTGTGCGGACGGGCAAAAGCTCCCGCTGCACTGTGGGTGATCGAAAAAAGAGAACAATTGTAGCGTGTGTGTCCTATTTATACCCATGTCTTGGTCCACACCTGCAGTTGTACGAAATCGACATGTCTGAAATTGTCTCTGGGTTCAGTCCCCCCCCACTCCTTGTCAATTTCGCTATTTCTTATATTTCTGCGAATTGCAGAGTCCTGTAAGTATACTCTTATACTCATCTTATAACTATTTTGACTACACATGTTCACTGTATTTTTGGACATTGCAACTTAACCCTTTCGCTCTGTACACAGTTATTTCACCACTACACTCGTACAGTGTGTCTCTTTCACGTGGTGTTTGTACACAGTATTTAGTTAATTTGATTACATTTTATTGTGTTTTTGGATTTTACTCCTTATTTATAGTTTATGAATAATTACGGAAAAAACAGTAATTATCCAATTATTCATCTTGGGGTGGTAAACTCGGCTGCATAGACCTGCGTCACACACACTTTCAAAATACTGGTGTACACACTTTCAGTTGCATTTGTGTGTGTGTGCACGTCGATTCAGGTCGAAACACCTGTTCATATTTTTGTCTGAGCCAAGCTTGCAATCCCTGACATGCTTATTTCTAATACATTATTAATTATTTACAGTTTTTTTAGGTATATTTAAATTTTTATATTCAATGCTCAGTACATCACTTATTTGTACTGTCGCAATATACCACAATCACACACAATAATACAACTTTAAAATACCAGAGACCAACAAGAAACCTTAATAGCATCCAGCCAACACACAAATACTTCACCAGACGCAAGATCGCGAAGGCTGAGGATGAGAGAACGGGAGCTCTCTAAACATGTTCAAAATAAGGAAAAATAACATCTTGAGGTAATATAAATATAAATTTTAAATACATAATATATTTAATATTTATACTGAAATTACCTTTGTAGCAAATGTAATTTGTCTCTTCTTCCTGTACTTATAAATAATTTTCGTAATTATACTTCTTTCTAAATTATAAAAAGATTTAATAAATTAAATAACAAGGCATTAATAATATAAGGTGGACATTCTGATAATGTTTAAGTGAATGTTCAGGTAAGAACTGTTTGTTGTGTTAAAATTAAAAATCCAGATTAACATAGAGGTACTGACTTATTCGGCTTGAACATTTTGTATAAAGATGTTACATCTTTTTTGTTCTATTTTGTGTTGTATTTGGTTATGATTACATATGGTCAAACGTCCTGTATAACAATTTTTCTAATTCTTATTGTTGTTATATACTTCTTTGGTCCTCTCTCACAGACATCAAAGCTGGTCTTGCTGCTTTCAGCTGGTTGACTCAAAGTCCTTGATAGTAAATGACATTATGTAGTGTGATTTTTTAATCAGTTTGACTATAGTTATTGTACAAAGAGTTAAGGTTAGCTTACATGCAAATTTAGAATTTTGATGCATATTATTTGAAACAGTATGGAGTGTCACATGAGTCCTAACAGTTTTAAATTATTTTTCTGTTCGTGCTTCACAAAATACACAAAAAGTAAGTGTAAGTTCAAGTAACATTTCACAACTGTTAATTATATTATCTATTTTTGTGTCACATTAAAGACTTATTTTTGAGTATCTTTTACATTAATATTCATTGATTTTTATGTAAAATTACTTATTCATTTCTAGCAGCAAAAAAAGTTATCCACAAATAAGCATTGTGCGTTATTGTCTGTACCATTGTTGGTGTATCAAAAAACCGTGTATTAGGTAGGTGACTAGCTGCACTGTACAGTGACAAATTTTGTTTGTGTTTTCATGATCACATTTTTGGTTTTGTTGTAATTTACTTTTAATTTGTTTGAGTATATTAACAAACGTTTTGTATGAAAAGGCAATGGAACATCTGCAGTCATTCATAGGGGGACTGTGATAGACGTACAGAACTGGCCAAACAGAGGTTAGCTGAAACACAAGAAGAACTAAGTGCTGAAGTAGCTGTAAAAGCTAACCATGTACATCAACTTGCTGAAGAAATTGGCAAAAAATTGGCTCGAGCTGAACAGCTGGGAGAAGAGGGCCAGGTTGAAGAGAGTTGGAAATTGATGGGTGAAGTAAGTATACAAGAAAAAGTTTCTTAAAGGTCATTTTTATTTAAACAAAATTGTAATTTACAGAACAGATATTTTACACTTTGTGCGAGGTAAGTCAAAAAGTAAAGGCAAAATTTAAAAACTTTATTTACACACTTATGTAGATGAAACTTGCGTCATTTTCCTTTGTAATTCCCCTCCAACTTGTATGGACTGAGTCCAACCATTAACATGATTTTAGTTACTTCTGGGAAGCAATTCTTTGGTCTCCAGTGTAGTCTTCTATGATCTTCAGCTGAATAGAGATGTTTCCCTTGCAGCTCTCTTCTTTCAATGAACCAATAAAATGAAAATCTTTTGAAGCCAGGGAGGAGTGTACACTGGGCAGGTGGACTAGCAGCTGAAAATGCAAAGGGATATTTTGTTGGTTGTATGCATACTAGCATTGTCTGGAAGCAAAATCACACCTTTTGAATTATTTATTTGGCACTTTTTGTGACTTGACTTTGGCTTCAGTAATCACAGTAGGTTACAAATCACTATCCACTGTTTTACTTTTAAGTGTGAAATGAACAAAATACAAATCTTCCCGAGTTATTTTTTTAACCATTTTGATATTGTCATTGTTTTTGAAAGTGGGAGTTGGCCTATCTTTTATTGTTTGTCAAGGAATGAATCCTTGCATTTTTAAAGTGGTAAGTCCAAGTGTAGTTATTGTTACCACTTAAACAACTCTCTCCATATTGTTGCTGCATTCTTGAATTTCTTGGTGCTATCGGACACTGGAGCATCCACTTTAAATTGAATTTTAAATACAACAGGAAATGGCTAATAACAACGAAACAATACTTTCAATGAACAGACGCTGTGAGGTTTGGATTTATAACAAAGCAACCAGTGTTATCCTCTACGTGGTCTGGAAGTGATTTTTTTTTTACTCATATTAATATTACTGTGCTTTTCATGATACATACACCATGTAGATCTGGGCTTTTTTACTGGTGAGTTTGTGGCTAGCCTGTATTTTTATTATATATGAACTTTTCTTTTATCCTTGGGGGGGGGGTAACAAAGTAGTATATGTTCGTGTTATAAGCTGAATTACCAGTCGTGAAATGCCACATAAGTCAAAGAACTATGATGCACGTACCATTATATAAGTTCTTTATATCATTATGATGTGTTGAATGCACCATTGTTTACAGAAGTGAAAGTGTTCCAGTTTTTATCAATCAAATTGTATTTCAATGTTAAAGGCATGTTCACAAAATAAGGCCCAGGAAGTAATTAAATAATAACTTATATATGGTAGGCAGTGGCGGCTGGTGAGATTTTAGTTTGGTGGGGCTGCAGTACAATTTTCAACTTTCAACATTTACCATTATCATAGATTAGTAAAATTTATATACTATTACTAGGTCTTTTACCTGTATTGAAGCTGAAGCTGTGACAAAACATTGGTCCAATCGTCTTTGGTGCTGCTGCTGCTGTTGGTGATGATATTTATGATTATGATTAATTATGATTTAAGTTCCAAACACTAAAGCTCTACACGTTAAAATTCGAACAAATTATAATTTTTAATTTACACATTAAACTTATAGACGCAAAAATTTTCAAATGAAAATATAATAGTGTGTTATGTTCTTAAATAAAATCATAAATAAATCGCAAAGTCCATTCTCCTTTCTTTGCAACTGGAAAACTTGTTGATAACTTGTCATTAAAATTAATAATATTTTCAATCATTTCTTTTTCTGTGCTTAACATTGCTAAAGCAGCAAGACGCTCTTGTGTCATTGTATTTTTTAAGAAACTCTTAACTCTTTTCAACGTGGAGAACCACCTCTCGGGCTCAGCAGTAGTCATGGGAGTAGTTAGAATTATTTGGAGCAGAGTGAATACTTCTGTGCAGGACTCGGCAATTCCTGTATCCAACATGATTTTGTAAGTTTTCATAACCTCTGAATTACTGCGGAATTCTTGCCTCTCGTACAAAACAGATAGTTCAGTTTCCAAACGTTCTTTACACAAGAAAGGGTAAGCTTCAATAGTTTCAGCAAATTCGGGTGAAGAATTTATATCGTCTTTGGAGAGGGAGAAATTTAACAGTTTTGCTACTGACAGATGTTTATTAAAAGAAAATCTCTTTTATCTGATAACAAATAATATCACACACCTCCTTTGCAGAAACAAGATTATGCGATAACGTTTTCCTTTTCTTCATGAGTGGAGTGTCTTCTTGTTGGTCAGTAACAGAAGGAAGTCTATTTCTTTCATTCACGATTGCCTCAAGAAATGTATTTACTGCATTATAGATACTACTGGAGTTTTCATTATGATGCTGTAGCTGGTTATATAAAATATCCACATGAGACATGATGTGATGAGAAAATTCTAGCCAAAAGTTGAAGTCCTGGTCATTCAGCATACGGAGAATACGTGCAGCCACTTGCACAGTGGAATGATTTTGGTAAATTTGAAGTTTCTCAAAGCATACTATTAGACTTTCCGTGTTTTCAAAAACGGTGTTCACTAACCGGCTTTTAAAATTCCATCTTGTGTTTGATACTCGATGTACGCGTTTAGAAATGCTGTCTAGAATAGATAATCATGAGGGTGACTTCGAAAAAAATGCAGGTATAGCGGCAAGACTACTGAAAAAAAATACGAGCTTGTGACTTTTGTGATGCCGTCTTTTCTATAATTAAATTTAATTGATGCGCATAACAGTGCACAAAATGTGCATATTTGTATGGCTGTTGAATTATATTATGCACACTTCCCTTCTCGCCACTAAAAACGGGGGGCTCCGTCGTAAGTCCGAACTATAAGTTTGTCACTGTCGCCATTCAGGACTATATTTACCTGTTCTAAAATGCATTCTGCTAACACTTCAGCATTTTGGGTTTTTGTGTTAAAAAATCCCCAGAATCTTTCATGCATAATTCCATTCAGTTCATAACGAAAAACAATCCCCAGAATCTTTCATGCATAATTCCGTTCAGTTCATAACGAAAAACAATAACTTGCTGCATAAGACCTGACACATCTGATGTATCATCCGACATTACTGATAAAAATTTAGATTGTTTAATTTCAGCACGTATTTCATCACGACACACCTCAAGGATACAGTCTAGAAGTTCATTGTGAGTTGTCTTAGACGTTCCCTTAAACACTGTTGACTTCATAAAATGACTTTTAAGAGACTCGTCCAACTTTCCAGCAAATTTTAACAATCCTCGAAATACATCAGGATTCGATGACTGTGAAGTTTCATCATGACCACGTAACGGAAGCTCAAATTTTCCGCAAAACTTTACGCAGTCAATAATTTTCGAGAGAATTTCTCGATTCTGCCTCACTTTTTCATTGTGTTTGTTTGTTTGTTGTTTGTAAGAGTCACTTAACTGATGTGCAATGTTTACTTTTCCTAACATAGCTAAATCAATTACATTCTTCATATGTTTTGCTGAATCTTCGTGTTTTTTTTAATTTCTCGCCTAAATGTTTTAAATCATTCACTCCAACCTTTGTCCAAGTTGCATCACCTCCAAATAATAAACAAGGAAAGCAAAATAGTGCATTCTTTTTAGGACAGCCACACAACCACTTATGTTTTGGAATAAATGGACACATTAAATTTCCTACAATAAGTCTGATTTCTGCTTGACGATGACTGAGAAATTAATGAATCAGGAGTTTCGCGACTTAAATTCTTAATTCCATTCTTCTCTTCTAACGATAACGATGAAAAACTGATGTTTTGCAAATATAAAACACCATTTTTATTTTTATTCATATTTGTTTTTAAACTGCAACGAAGAAATTTGCACAGTCTACAAACACGGAACACGTCAGCAAAAAATTTGCACGCATACGTTCGATATCTCGACAGCTTCGGGCTGGACTGAATGCAGCCCAAGTTTGGCTTGTTAACAAAGCGTTCTCCCACCATGTGCCTCAAGCTCAGACGCAATGCGCACTTGTCTAAGTAGGGCACAGCCCGTGCCTGCCACATACACGCATCAGTTTACACGACCATCAGTTGTGGCTGAACGCGAATATAAAAATGTATTTCTTATACTGGCAAATCTTTGAAGAATACATAATTTCCTAAATAAAAAGTTATTTAAATATGGTAATTAGTTTTCCTTGATAATTTTAGGGAGGGCTGCAGCCCTGCAGCCCTTATGGACGAGCCGCCACTGATGGTAGGTAATTTCCATACAGACACTATTCACTTCTGTGAATTTTTTACCATTCCACTGGCATTTCAAAACCTGTGTAAAAAATAAAAATAAAAAAATGCCACCTGTGAGTTCAGTCACTTTGTCATTCCTGTTATCAGTTCATAATTTTCAAATTAATTGCAGCTACTGCTGTAAGTTAAGGATAGGTGGTAATCACTAAGCACAGGGCCTGAGTCATGGTAGGGTGTGAAGTCTTACTCATTAATTAGTTGTTAAATTTAATATTTTATTTTAACTGCAATGTTTGGTCCAGGAAATCGTTTAGTGTACTTTGGCAGAGAACAGTGTGCAAATACAAATAACAATATTGTTTTTTGTCAACAAATACTTAATGTGTTGGTCACTGGCTATAAATAGATTTTATATTAAATTAATAATATAACCATGACCATATAAGGCTGTTATAAAATAAAATATACGATATTTCGTCTTTACTTAGGCAATAATTTCAAAGGTCGGACGCCATCTTTATTTGCAAGAAAATAAATATAGACGTAAATAACTTGTAGTTTTTTACTTACATTTACAATTTACTATAGGGCAGGAATTCGTTTAAGCGAACTCTTGAGTAGCGGAAATTTATTTGAAATAATAATACCTTGTTAAAATTTTTTACCACATGATATTACCCAATTTATTTTCCAAAAGACTCTACGTACATATTACGCCATGGTGCGTTTAGCAAACATCAAAATTTTTAACCCTCCAAAATAAACAGTAAACAGTTGATATGTGATTATTAAACATTAAACATATATATATAGTTAGCACAACCCAGCACTTAGAAGATTTAAGTCACTCTCTCCCTCTCACTCTCTCTCCCTCACGCTCTGGTACAATTTATTTATTTTATTGAGCTCATTTGAATTTTAAGCAAAATATTTTGAATTGGTTTAAATTATAATATTGGTCATTATTGATTTGCTTGAAATAGAATGAACATTGGAACGTTCTCACCAAATTTGACAGCTACTTAGCTGCAGTTGTTTGTCCGGTAAAACATCGCACACCGCGAGTTCACCGATTTCGCTACCGGTCACATCTTGAAGTATTAGATTTACCACAACACTGTTTTAATCCACTTTTGGTGGTGTAAAAGTTAATATTCACAGTTGGTGAACTTCTTGGCCGGCCGGCTACGTTCACGCTTCCGGATGAAATGACACACAGTCTTTGTTTCACATTGCGTAGGTGGGGTAAAAGCGACGTCATCAGGCTTTTGTTCATATAGCCAAGCCTTGAGTTATTTACGGAAATATGCATTCCTCACCACTGACGTCATCAGGGCTCGTCACTTTATCTCGGTATGTGACATACGTTTTTTGCTGTGTTTTGTTGTTTTGCAATGAAAACGGTCAGAATCCTGTTAATTCACTTTGGCGTTTTATAAAATAGTTATATAGTCCACTCACCACAGCTTTACAGGGATTATTAAATATTTAAATAATTATGACCAAATTGTTAAAAATGAATGAATACAATAATTATGGTCTTTTGTACCATGTTTTTATTAATTTAATATTGCACCAGAATTGTACCATCACAAAACCCCCTCAATGAAAGATTTTGTGCCGAAGCATAAAAACTTTCATTGACACATTCGTACTTCCTAAAGGGATCAGCCAGGATATGTCGCCACAACCCCCTTACAATTTATATAAAAGAAAATCAATAACTCACCCGTGGTCTGATGACGATGACAGTACCTGCATGACCTTACTGGACTTCTCCTTCGAGATCCCAACACCATAAGGCCAATTAGGCGCGTAACGCCCCTGCTCTGACGCGCTGGCCAGCTCAGGACCGCCGTCATAACATACCAAACACTGAAACAATAAAATATCAAAATAGTGGCTTGGTAAATTACACTATCCTTAACTGATCTGGTTCCCCTTAGCTATGTGCTGGTTTGTGTTAATAAGCACTGGGTTTGCTTGAACTACTAAAAATATAAATACAAAAAATGTAACATACAAGAATTACATAGAATTGCCATTCTCTTCATGGACTACCCTGAATTATAAAAATTGTTTCGATTCCCATCGATAATAATTAACTCTTTCTGTTTCATAATTATTATATAACTATAAAAGGAACAAATATTTATATAAAAAAGAATTTAATTTAATTATAAAAGAAAACATGGAAATCCCCCTATAAATCTCCCAAATATTCAAACATGGATAAAACACATTATAGAAAAAAAAATTAATAAAATCTTATTGAAATTAAAATTATTATTATTATTAACAGGTAATAATTGGCGCTGTTAACAATATTTACCCCTCATTCTCCTCCACACACACTATTTCCTATACATCATGTTAAAATTACATAACAATACATGATACATAATAATACACATCATTATATTAATACAGTAATACATTGGAATGGTTAATTCATATTTAATCTTGATTAAGATTTGCACATTTTATCTATTTAAACTTGCATTTCAAAAAAAATTACAATTTCAGTTAATTAATTAATTAAACATCAATTATTTATTATAATTATTAATATTTATTTCAAATTAATTATTAATATTCATATTATATTATTATTATTTCATCATTCATTTTTCATTACCTCTCTACTCTGAATTTTCTACCTACCTAACTACCTAACCTTTCACATTCTAATCATTTTTTAGTCTGGGTGACTCCTGTATTCACTATGCTTTTACTTATTATAATCTTACTCACCTTCTTCTAACTGACCACCAAATTTACCTATCATGACACCAATATCTCAATTATAAACACCTTTACTAATTTCATTCCGACGATAAATCCTATAGCACCGCGCGTCTTTGTACAGAGATGGGTGTTCCCTAACTGGCTATATACATTCATAATATTTTGCCCTTCCAAAAAATTCGGCAAACACTCCCTAAAACTACGCTATTACCTGCCACAACACTATACGTTGGCTACTCCTTATCACCTCACCCCCACTACAACATATCATCAACAACAATATATGTTTACACCAATTTCTTTACTCACCTCTACAAATAATCACTAACTACTGTGTCCCTAAATATCTAATACTCTCTTTGTATTATTTTCTTTAAAATTCTTATCTATCTAACCCCCATTAACTCCAATTAAATAACTCACCTGCCTCTATCTATACCCAGGCTCTATTCCCTTTTTAAACATCCTACATTACTATACTCATTGACAATTGTCTTATAAAATTCATCTCTCACCTACTCATAACAGTACATCTCACTTCAAATATATATTCTTATTTAATCATTTATTAATATTCATTAAGAATTACCTTCATTACAAATTAAATAATGATTTAACTTCATTAGAAACTTCTATTACAATTAATAATTTACAACTTCAGTTAGTACAACTCTCTTTTGTACCATATTAATTCAGTAATAAACCTTTACCTACTATTCAATTATTTAAAAAATTTTACTTGTTTAGTTACACAAAACATGTTACACAAAACAATTAAACTTGCTGTTACATACATGGTGTACATAAATATATAAAATTTACCATTACTTTCACTTATTTAACAAAAACATGTTAATTATTAAAACATACTTGATACATGTTGTACACAAAATATACCTGCAATACACAACATAACATAATACATGTAACGGTCCAAAATTGCGGGTTATTTTATTTTATTAAATTTGGGGTTTTATTAAAATATTTGTAAATTTATTTCCATTTGTGACTGACCACGTGTTGAAAGAACAGTGTTGGAACACAGCAGTAATACGTATCCATAGTTGTGCAATCGGTAACCAAGAATTCACCAAGCCTTCATTTCCAAGAACTTTGTAAGTGTGTGGCAGTGCGCCCGTATGCATCACACAACCAGGCGCGCGACTGACGCCTGGGTGAACCAGCAAAGATGGTGAAGAGCACATTTTCTGTTCGCCTCCTTTACTAAGTCGACGGATGTAAAACTTAAGTCACGCCTATTTTGTGACGTCGGCCAGTGCCTAGCGAATACCTTGTATGATCAGCACACAAACAACAGCATGAGTTAAATGGGGCATATCTGTGGCGACGAAACCCACAGGCTGTGGTTTCCACCTAAAAAGACGTAATCGAGGTTGTAACGGTACGGAATTGTGAGCCACCCCAGTTTAATTTCATATTAATAAATCATCATTTTAAGCACTTTCCAAATTGCCAGACTTTCACCTGTGAGGAGCCTCCAGTACAGCAATGCAACATACACACAGTCAGTCAAAACAATTGCCAGACGCATTGCACAATCACATAGCAGCAGCCTTGTGACCCAGTCTGCTGTGTGTCATCAGAGAGAGTGGTAATAAGAAGCATACAGTGCAGATAAAAATTACATAGTGGCCTCGGGCATAAGATAGGCCTAGATTAATTGGGCCTATCTATTTAAACAACTCAAAAACAGTTCCGCGCGGCCAGTCTGCAAAAAATTAGTGCGAATAAAATTAATTCGGCCAACTTAATCATAATGTATAATGTGGAACCTTAATGTATAAAACAGTAAGGGCTTTTAACCACGAACAGTAAACGTATTAAACGAGTACCGGAGTGCGTGAGATCGAAGCAAGCATTCAACACCAGTTCGCGCAACCAACCCTAGGAGTACGCTGCGTATGGGTAACTAGAAACATTTAATATGCATATTAAAACCAATGCCAACTAACCGGTGATTATTCGTTATAAAAGGAAAATATACAACACCAAAACTTTGTACGATAGAGTTTTCTCAGGGGCGGAGTTCATTTAAAGATCAATGTAACAGAATGAGTGTGCGTGTGCTAAGATAGAGGTTATCCACTGGTTCATTTTCAATGTTTTAATTATTTAACAATATCACTTATAATATTAACCAAAATAAAACTCAATAGAGATAAGAAATAATTTCAACCAGTTGTACTATCGTTGAAAGATTGTAATAACATAAAAGAAAGGCGAAATTTTGATAAATAAAAATAAGTATGTGTTTTAGACAGTATCACATGTGTTAACGTAATTATTGAACATATCAAATCCAAGTAATCCTTTTTGCAGCAGTTTCGTCTGAACACCCTTGGAGTAAAAAACCCGAAGGTAAAATATAATTATACATTTGTAATGTAATTCGTAGAGTTACATTTGGCCCCCGTACAGCGACGCGAGTATAGGTTACAACCTATATTCGCCAGACCTAATTAAGCTGCAGAAAGGGTTATTTGAGAGGGAGGACGCTTTGGTAAATTAAATATAAAAAGGGTAAAGTCAATAGTGGATAAGATTAATATTCTTGTGTAACATTATATAAACTTGTATAAAATGGCAGCGAACAATGACGATGCCAATGAAGTAACTAATGTTGACAATTTTGATGAATCGGCCATTATGCATAATATTGAGGTCCACTCGACTCCAGATGGGAGTCAGGACAATAAAATAAAACCAGATATTACAAATGAAATAAATAATACAGATGATTCGGGGATCCAAATAACCCCAAAATTGAATAGGGAAAATAAAATTAATAATGAAGTCAGCTTCACTGACAAAAATGCAGTAGCACAATCTACCCCAACGACAACACGAATTAAACAGTTGTCAATGGAAGATATGTGTAATTTCATGAAAACAATATCTGATAACTTGAGTAGTTTTAACGCGAAATTTGATGAACAGAAGAGTGACTTCCATGAGTTAAAGGGCGATATAAATAATATTGACCAAAAATTTGATAAGCGTTTATGTGATATGAAACAGAGTGTTAAGTTAGAAGACAATATTAATAAACGTTTAAATGAGACGAATGAATGTTTCAATACATTTAAAGAACAAATAATAGAGTCAATAGGAGAATAGATTAAGAGTAATAGTAATAATGACAATAAACAAGTAACAAGTGAGAGAAATAATGCTGAAAATGATGATATAATTAAGAATGTGGTATCAGAAAGTGATATGCTGAAAATAGATAGTGAAACAGTAAGTGAGAGTGAGAAAATGATAAGTTGTAATGAAGTAATAATTAGTGTTGTTGAATTGGAAAAAGAATGGAAAGAAAGAGTAGATGAATGTGTAGGGCAGAGAGTAAATTTTCCCCTTATTTGTGATGAACCAGAGTGTTCAAAAGTGTTATTTTTGGGCAAGAGACCCTTATTAATGAAAGATTTGAGTTGCTTATTTTTGTTGAATAATTTTGTACCCTCTGCATGGAATGAGAGAGAAAGTATGATATGGTGTTATGATGAGAGAAGCTTAAATATAGAACGGTGTAGTGAAAGAGAGACAGAGTTATACAAAGTAAAGAGAGACTATAATGAGTTGAGAGAGATGTTAGAGACGAAATACTTACCTGTTAAAATAGAGAATGAAGATTATTTTGATGATACATGTTCAAACAATAATAATTTACCTTATGATGAAAAAATAACTGACTTGATAATGAATATTACTGATGGAGACTTAACCGATGTACTCGATGTTGACCTGGTATATGATTATTATGGTAAAATGAACAAACAGAAATTTTATGGTATGGTATGGTATATAGTATACAAGATAACTGTATACAGAATGTAAATAAAATTGAAAATTGTTATTTGAAACCCCGATTAATTTTTGACGATGGAGGTTGAAATTCATAAACGAACAATTTAAATATGTCAATATATGATAATGACCTAGCTGATTTTGATATTGAAGTGTAATGTAACTGAATAATTATTTTTGAAGAGTTGTAAATACATATGTAGTGAAATTAATTGTATGTATTATAAAATGTTGAATTGTTTGTATGAAATAACATTGTTGTTAAGTGTTTCAGAGGTTACACGGAGATATTGGTGTGTGTATGGTGTGTATTTTGTATTCATGTCAATAAGTGGATTGTAAGTATAAAGTTCATTATACCAGTCAGATAGAATAAAATGCTTACAGGTGTGAAAAAAATGTTGATTCAATAATATGAATTGAGATAATAGTATTAAATAGAAATTGTAATTAAAAGAGAAATAATAATTGAAAGGTGAATTAAAATTATATTTGGTTCGAATTGCAACAAATAGATTTTGATAAATATGTTAACATTAAAAGATTTATAAAAGGAAAATTTTGCAGGAAGTATATATGCCAGTACATGATGTAACCAGAATGTTTATACTATGTGAGTCTTGCAGACTAGTGTTTATATAAACAGGTGTGGTATGTTGAGACTAATGTCTGTGGTCATGTTTGGTAACAATAACAAAAATGCTGTAGTCTGCTGAATCATTACCAGCAGCAGCAGAACCCTATTGTGACATAAAAGAATTGAAATTAAATTTTTACAGACAAAATAATACTGAGGTAATTATTGTAACTTGTAGTTTGAGAAATTAAAAAACCATTAAATCAATTTGGTAATTAAATTACTTGAAAAGATGATTTTTAATAATGAACTCGTAATAATGAACTTAACTTTATTTTCATTTAAATTCAAATTGGAATTATAAATTAAATGCTAATTGATGCCAATAATGATTAAAACACTTATTTAACACTGACAACTGATGGAAAATGTTCAGGATGAGATAGTGTCTGGAAAATAAGATGTGTATATTACTGTCCATATAGATTTTTCATATGTTATGAATTTTTTATCCTACACATATATAGTAGTTAAGGATACCTTGTATAATCTATGTATCATTTTGGAGGGCAACATTGTATGGGGAATATTATTCAATTTAACTGGAATTTATGTGTATCATTGTAAACCAATATTGTTTTATTAATATTATTCTTTAGGGTCTATAATATAAAATGAGCCAGTACGTTGTCAATGAACCAGTACGGCTAAGAGGAAACAAATCAGTTGTGGGATATGGAGTGATGGAAAGCCGTTTGTCAATTTTTAACTACATGTTTTAAAGTCAGGCGATACTGGGTCGGGTATCTGTTCGATTTTTCGGTGTTGGGATCTCGAACAGAGAAGTCCAGTAAGATCGGATGGGTGCTGTCACAGTCGCCAGACTAGGGGGGTAAGAACCCATGATTTAGAGTGCTCAGGGGGGTTGCGGCGCCATATCCTCACTGATCCTCTTAGGTTTAGGCAATAAGAGTTTGAACGCTTCGGCCTTCAATCTCTTATTGGGGGGGTATTGTAACGGTACGGAATTGTGAGCCACCCCAGTTTAATTTCATATTAATAAATCATCATTTTAAGCACTTTCCAAATTGCCAGACTTTCACCTGTGAGGAGCCTCCAGTACAGCAATGCAACATACACACTGTGAAGCTACTTTTTAAACAAAATATATAAATACAAAATACAAATACCTAAGGGATTCACTGTTGACTCAAACTTCCTAATAATTTCTTCAGGCGCCATCTTTATTGCCAACTGTAAAGGAAAACATTACCAAGGTTCGTTTCAGCGAACTAGGAGAACAGAACATGGTTATTCGAAATAAAGAAAACTTTACTTTGTTTCCCCTTAATAGATTTTTATTGACATTTTATTACTGCTAACACCCTACCTCCTGACATCTCTACTATCAATTCAGATTAATGAAATTTATTTAGTATATAATGGTAATTGAAACATAGTATATAAATTGCAACTATACTTTTATAAAATTAAACATAACTAACATGTACATTATGACCTAACAACACAAACCAGCCTTCTTAATTTATTTAGTTTCACTCACTCATGTACTCCCCACACACACACAATGAATTTATACCCCGTGAGAACTCATAGCTTTGAAATAAAAAAAGAAATGTTAAATATCTTAATATTGAAATTTTAAATGACATTTTGAATAACTGAAAATTCTGAAAGTTTGTTTTATTTGGGTTCTGATGTACTACTTATCTGCCAAACGACGTCATTTCGCTCCACCCGCACTGCATCGATTGTTTTTAAACTTTCACTTCCTATTTCCGAACTGTTATTATAGATAAACTGTTAATCACATTTTTGTTATTAATTTCAGCTGTTAACGCATATTTAACTATTTTATTCACATTTTGAAACCAGTTGTTGTATACGGGCGCCCGATTTGCGTTCCGTAACTTATATCTGTGACCGGCCGGTTCACTGACTAATTTTATACTGGGGAGAGAAAACAGCGCTATTTTTTCAAGCCACGGTTGTTGTGTGCTTGATTCTATTGTTTTAGAGTTTGTATCCTTGCGCCAGTACACTACTTTCGTTTGCTGAGTGTCTGACGAAACTGATGACACACCGCGTTATGTAACTCAGTGACGCAACACATCGCCTGATCGTCTCGTTGCATAATTTGTTTACCGTTACATAACTGAATTTACTGGTTTCGTGTTCGTCATTTGTTGACCTTGGTACAGTTGTTGGCTGTTATTAAACTGTCCACACAATATTATTAAACAATTCATACAGTCAACAGCAGTGCAGCCACGTTGCGATCGCTTCCACATAACAAATTTACCTCTCGGTCATAAAATTTTTCTATCTCTCAATTAGTTAATTATTATTTATAAAAAAAAAATACAAATTCTGTTATTACCCCAGGTCTGCCCAAAAATGCCCCGCTACAATACCCCCTCAATGAGATATTTTATGCCGAAGCATAAAAATCTCATTGACACATTCATACTTGCTAAAGGGATCAGCCAGGATATGTCGCCACAACCCCCTGTATGGTTTACAAAAAAGAATAATCAACTCACCCTTGGTCCGGTGACTGTGACCGCATCTGCATGACAATACTGGACTTCTCTCTCGAGATCCCAACACCGTAGAGTCAGACAGATACTCCACGCCCCTGCTCTGACGCGCAGGCCAGCTCAGGTCCGCCGCCACAGCACCACCAAACACTGAAACAACAAATCAAAATATTAAATAGTGGCCTTATACAACACCATATCCCCAACTGATCTGTTTCCCCCTAGCGGTGCTGGTTTGCGCTAAGAAGCACTGGTTTTGTTTTTACTCACTTATTACTAACATATCAAAACATCTAATATAACATAATATAACATAATAATACATCATAACATAAGAAAACATCTTAAAGTAAACAATTTGTATGTAAAATTTATACACTTCACATCATTAAGTTGGCATATAAAATCAGAAAATTACTTTTAAACTTGATTTACTCTTATTAATTCGTTTCTCAAAATTACAAATTTTTTTTTTTTTTTTTTTTTCAACTTCAATCTTCGTTTTACCCATCATTTTCATTTATCATTCTCTTTCATTAATCTGGGTGATTCTACGTTATCCATTATAATTCACATTATCAACTTGGCATTTACTCATAATCTTACCCCTTTTATTACTCTAACGTTCCCTTACAAAATCTCTAACTAGTATGACACCCCTCTATCAAAATTTTACTAACCCTTCTCTACCTCTAACTACTTACTACTTCAGCTCCAATCGCCACCTTCTCTCAATATATAAAAAAAAAAATACTCTCTAACCCTTTGTACATAGGATACGTGTTTCCTTCCCAAAAAAGCTCAATTCCCGTTCTCTGGCCCCTGGATTTTTACCTAAGGCGGCCCCTTCCCACCAAAACTATACCAAATCCCGTCCCAACCCTTATGTTGCGGACTCCCACATTACACTGCCACTACTACAAAATTGCCATCCCCAAAATCTCAATCTCTTAACCTCACTACAATTACAACAAAATAACATCAAAATAAACAATATATCGCTCAAAACTCTACATAAATTCTCCATTACTACTGTGTCTCCACTAATACTTCTCAAAACTCTATAACATACATTAACTCAAAACAACATTGCATTATTTTCATCTCCACTATTACTTTAACTCTGACTTCAATTTGGACAGATCTACATGTCCCACAAAATTCAACTTGAACTGATTCAAACATTTTATTCACACAATTACTATCACCCACTTCTATCTTTTACAACCCATTGAAAATTTTACCTATCACAACTATCTTTCATTTTATTTTAAAATCTATAAACACATTGAAAACATATCATCATATTTTTATAATTCTTATTCCTAACATACTAAATGCAATCAACACAATAAGACATAATAACACAATATAAGAAGTATTTAGTGCATCTATTTTTTAAATTCAACAAAATTATTGAGTAGCAAATCATCATTATTAATTAAAATATAGCAAAATTTTAGTACGTTATCCCCTTGGATAACCTCCCAGCTACACACACTTGTATAATACATTACATAACATAATACACAAATATACATTGAACAAACAATTCTCTTTTAACTAATTTATCTAAAAATTTATAAACATTATTTAAAATTTTTCATTAACTCTTTTTATTTATCCTCATTATTTATTTATCCTGTGTTGCAATCAGATTTTCTAAATTTATTATTAACATATATTTTTAATCATTATGTTCCACAAAATTCCACCAAATAAACCATTTAACATTTATTTATTTATTAAATCAGAATCTCATCACATAATTTAAATTCCTTATAAAATTCAAACACGTAACATTCAATCACAATATCTAAACATCTCAACTTATTTAATTCATTTGATTATTAAAATAACATACTTCAATTATTATCAACATTCTACCAATCATTAATTATTGTCTTCATAATTATTTTATTATTTAATTAGAATGCAAAAATATTAATAATATTATTATTATTAACACAACATTTTCTAAAACATATACACATTACTTTTCTAACATTTCACAATACACACAAATGAATTCAATATTATTTACAAAATATGCGTCAAAACTGTTCAAGTGTATCTCACTTCAGATGTCCAAATCAGCAAGGTCATTACCAATAATTTACAATATTTAAAAATGTCCCAACACTGATCTTTTAGCTCATCCTCCATCGTCATATATATATCTAGTGTATTTGTAACATTCATCATTTTTATCAACATACAAATTATTATAATTGTTACTATCATAATAACTCATCAATTCTGTTTCATCCATTATACCTCATGTCAACATCAGTTAGGATTGTCCCGTCTATCTTAGTATTATCGTTTAACGCCAGGTAATTTGCTTTCTCATCAGGTAAGTCATTATCATTTATAAAAACATTATCAAAAATTCACCCCTACTACTCTTTCTCTCAATTCATCATAATCTCTTTTTAGCTTATACCATTCTATTTCTTTCTCAACACACAAATCTCTCTCTTCATAATACCACATCACATTCTCACCATTATTACGGACAGAGGGTACAACATTATGCAACATTAATTCATTTAACAATAAGGGTCTCTTGCCCTGAAAAAACAACATTAAATCATCATCATCATTATAAACAATAAGGGGAAAATTTGCCCTCTGTCCCCATTCAATTACTACATTATTCTTCCACTCTCTTTCTATTTCATAAACACTCATTACCATTTCATTATCGCATTCTAAAACTTCATCAGTACTATTTGTTATTATATTTTCATCATTTGCTTCTACATTATTCTTCACCCCCACTATACTCTCAGAATCGTCTACTATTTCGTCATTTTTACATTTTGTCATATTTAAAACATTGTTACCTAATTTCTCAAACTTCTGTTCTAACTTATTTAAACTAGTTTTTATTGTTTCGTTAGTGCTTTCTAAATGTTTATTCATTTCTCTAATTTGGTATGTTAACTCTTCGAATTTATTATTTATCTCGGTTTTCTGTTCACTAAAAAGCAATTTCATCATCTTGATTAAATCATTATCTTCAGCCGTTTTGTTCATGACTGGTGTTGAGTGAACACCTTCATGCATGATTTGGGATTCAGTTATGCTTATCTGGCTTTCATCTACACTGTCAGTGACGCTGACAGTTTCATGATTGTCTGCCATTTTTCTTAAAAATTTTTTATATATATATCTTCATATAATCTTATTATACGTAACATATACTTATTGAAAAATATTCTACTCACCCATATTAAACATAACCCCTTACGTCTAATTTACGTATGCATAAAATTTTTTTTTTACTTCAAACAATCATTCTGTTCTCCCCGTAGGCCTATATTTATATAATTTCATTTATATAAATCGTCCCTGTTCGGGCGCCACTGTGAAGCTACTTTTTAAACAAAATATATAAATACAAAATACAAATACCTAAGGGATTCACTGTTGACTCAAACTTCCTAATAATTTCTTCAGGCGCCATCTTTATTGCCAACTGTAAAGGAAAACATTACCAAGGTTCGTTTCAGCGAACTAGGAGAACAGAACATGGTTATTCGAAATAAAGAAAACTTTACTTTGTTTCCCCTTAATAGATTTTTATTGACATTTTATTACTGCTAACACCCTACTTCCTGACATCTCTACTATCAATTCAGACTAATGAAATTTATTTAGTATATAATGGTAATTGAAACATAGTATATAAATTGCAACTATACTTTTATAAAATTAAACATAACTAACATATACATTATGACCTAACAACACAAACCAGCCTTCTTAATTTATTTAGTTTCACTCACTCATGTACTCCCCACACACACACAATGAATTTATACCCCGTGAGATCTCATAGCTTTGAAATAAAAAAAGAAATGTTAAATATCTTAATATTGAAATTTTAAATGACATTTTGAATAACTGAAAATTCTGAAAGTTTGTTTTATTTGGGTTCTGATGTACTACTTATCTGCCAAACGACGTCATTTCGCTCCACCCGCACTGCATCGATTGTTTTTAAACTTTCACTTCCTATTTCCGAACTGTTATTATAGATAAACTGTTAATCACATTTTTGTTATTAATTTCAGCTGTTAACGCATATTTAACTATTTTATTCACATTTTGAAACCAATTGTTGTATACGGGCGCCCGATTTGCGTTCCGTAACTTATATCTGTGACCGGCCGGTTCACTGACTAATTTTATACTGGGGAGAGAAAACAGCGCTATTTTTTCAAGCCACGGTTGTTGTGTGCTTGATTCTATTGTTTTAGAGTTTGTATCCTTGCGCCAGTACACTACTTTCGTTTGCTGAGTGTCTGACGAAACTGATGACACACCGCGTTATGTAACTCAGTGACGCAACACATCGCCTGATCGTCTCGTTGCATAATTTGTTTACCGTTACATAACTGAATTTACTGGTTTCGTGTTCGTCATTTGTTGACCTTGGTACAGTTGTTGGCTGTTATTAAACTGTCCACACAATATTATTAAACAATTCATACAGTCAACAGCAGTGCAGCCACGTTGCGATCGCTTCCACATAACAAATTTACCTCTCGGTCATAAAATTTTTCTATCTCTCAATTAGTTAATTATTATTTATAAAAAAAAAATACAAATTCTGTTATTACCCCAGGTCTGCCCAAAAATGCCCCGCTACAACACAGTCAGTCAAAACAATTGCCAGACGCATTGCACAATCACATAGCAGCAGCCTTGTGACCCAGTCTGCTGTGTGTCATCAGAGAGAGTGGTAATAAGAAGCATACAGTGCAGATAAAAATTACATAGTGGCCTCGGGCATAAGATAGGCCTAGATTAATTGGGCCTATCTATTTAAACAACTCAAAAACAGTTCCGCGCGGCCAGTCTGCAAAAAATTAGTGCGAATAAAATTAATTCGGCCGACTTAATCATAATGTATAATGTGGAACCTTAATGTATAAAACAGTAAGGGCTTTTAACCACGAACAGTAAACGTATTAAACGAGTACCGGAGTGCGTGAGATCGAAGCAAGCATTCAACACCAGTTCGCGCAACCAACCCTAGGAGTACGCTGCGTATGGGTAACTAGAAACATTTAATATGCATATTAAAACCAATGCCAACTAACCGGTGATTATTCGTTATAAAAGGAAAATATACAACACCAAAACTTTGTACGATAGAGTTTTCTCAGGGGCGGAGTTCATTTAAAGATCAATGTAACAGAATGAGTGTGCGTGTGCTAAGATAGAGGTTATCCACTGGTTCATTTTCAATGTTTTAATTATTTAACAATATCACTTATAATATTAACCAAAATAAAACTCAATAGAGATAAGAAATAATTTCAACCAGTTGTACTATCGTTGAAAGATTGTAATAACATAAAAGAAAGGCGAAATTTTGATAAATAAAAATAAGTATGTGTTTTAGACAGTATCACATGTGTTAACGTAATTATTGAACATATCAAATCCAAGTAATCCTTTCTGCAGCTGTTTTCGTCTGAAAGACTTTGGAATAAAAACCCTAAGGTAAGAGATAAATATAATTATAATTTTGTAAGTGATTCGTAGAGTTACAAGGTGGCCGCGAACATATAGCGGTTCTGCGCAGTTTAGCCTAGTGACCGTACCTGCAGGTACAGAGCCAAGTGGGCTCTTCTAAAAATGTTATAATTACCAGTCAAAAGCGAGTTTCGGTTAACAATGAATATGTAACAGTGAAGTGAAAACTATAGTCAATCAAAGAACACCAACAAATTAATTTCGGACACACTACCAAATACAAAAAATGAAAAGCGAATAAATCGAGCGATCGCCACGTGCCGGCAGGGAAGGGTATTTTTTTTTTAAATGTTAAGGGTTGGTTAATAGTCTGTGTGAGTGTGTGTAAAAAATTGCAGGCTGGGCTGTTTATGTTGATGTGTGATATAATTAAGGTAAGCCAGTAGAATAAGTTATATACATGTAACAGATAACCAAGAGAAGAAATTATTAAAATGTAATTTAATCTGCGCAAGCATGAATAAAATTTTGGATGAAATCTGTTAAAGATTTAAAAGAAATTAAAAGATCATAAATTCTCTTCATTCAAAAATGAGTCGAGTCACTTATTTCAGTAACCTATAAAACACGTTTGCATCCGACGTTCGTGCGACCGAATCCTGGACCCAGATAAAAGAATTTTTTTTGCAGGTAAGTGGAAGAAATTTTATGTTTTTAAATAATTTAATCGAGAATAAAAGTCACATACATGATACACAATATATAAAACATATAAAACAATGAAAATATACAATCCAAACACATTATTTTGTCATTACTCGAAATCAGTCCATATGCAGTCCAATTCAATACCACTTTTCACATATATTAAATGTTCATTACACAATTAAAACAATCTATCCTCCATCGTTGAATAACATCCTAATCTTAGGTCTATTTATCTTATTTTTTAATGAATAAATTTTATTATTAGAAACATTATATTCATAATAATTATCAACTATTTCATATTTATTCACAATTCCAATATCATATATCAAGTCACGATTGAGTAGGGTTCTGTCTACATCAGTAAGATCATATGTTATAATTTTGTTATTCATCTTGTAATTATCATCATAATTTTCTACCACAGGTAAGTACTTGATACCATTATTATCATCACCTATTATTATTTCAATTTCATTATAAGGTTTGTATTCGTCATAATCATATACTATCTCTATTCCTAACCTTTCTACCAATTCTCTGTACTTTCTATTTACTTTAAAAATTTTTATTACTTTCTTTCACCATATCTCTCTACACTTTCTCTCTTAATATTTTTCTCACCATAACACCAAGTTACACTCTCTCTCTCTCCAAATATGCAGGGGTCACTAACTCATAATTACTGCACCACTTATGAGGTACACAAAAACACCAAGGAACTCTATTTTTAGACCTTTCGTCTCCCAAATATAAATTTAAGGAACTCTCGTCCTTATTAAAAATACGTGAAGACTTTTCTTCACCCCCTAACACAACATCAAAAGAAAATTCTAACCCCTGCACCCCTTTAACAAAAATACTTTCTCTCAGTTCTCTCTTTGACTCAGTACACTCAAACACCTCATTTTCACTCATAATACTTTCATTATCATTTTCTAATATCATATTCTTACTACCTGTAAACTCATTATTCAGATTATCACTGTTATTTACTTTATTAATCAGTACTTCATTTTTCGTACTATTTTCACTACTACTCACCTTCTAATTTTCTATTTGAATTAAACTCTCATCCAATTTTTTAATCACTTTATCACACTGCTTAATAAGATTAGTGTTACGGTTTTTAATTTCGTCTTTTAATTCGTTAAACTTGATATCAAAACTATTTCTGATTTCATTTTTCTGCTCGTTAAATTGTTTATCAAAATTATCAAATCTTACACTTTGCTCATCTAATTTGTCATTTAAATTAGTAAATTTTTTATCGAATCTTACACTCTGTTCATCAAATTTATTTAATAATAGCTGCATCATTGCAGCCGTACCATCTGGTTTACTTTCTGAACTAGTTGCGATGGAGGTTAACGGAACTGAATTTAACTCGGTGGCTCTGGTTTCACTGATCTGACTAATTGGGGTTAATTTAACGTCCATCTCACTCGTAACTGTTTCGTCAGCTATGCTGACTTTTGCATTATTATCTTCATCAGTATTAATTTTGCTTATTTATAATACACGCATGCATACAATCTTATAACATAACCTTGTAAAATTTGGGTTATGTTTACGTATTTAAAATTGGCGTTTATTACCTCAGATAACTTTTCCGCTCTCTTTGTAGGCTTACCCACATAAAATTTCAATCACTTTCTGCTACAGTCCGTTTCTTGATGTATATAATACTTATAACTATTTTACCTCAAGATGTGTTTTTTCCTTTAGGGACATGTTTCGGGAGATCCTGTTCTCCCATCTTCAACCTTCGCCATCTTGGTTCTGGTGCAGTATTTGTGTGTTGGCTTCTGGATGTTATTATGGTGGTTTGTTGGTCTTTGGTCCTTCAATGTTGCATTATTGTGTGTGGTTGTGGTATCTGTTTTTGTATTTTGTGTATTTTCGATGTTGAGTGCTTTGAATATTGTGTCATGTTTTGTATTGATTTGTATTTGTTCTGGTATTAATTTGTTTTGTGTTTTATGTTTATAAAGCTGTAAATTTTCCCAAATGTTCATTATGGTGCCTTTGTGTGGTATATGTTTTATTAGTGTTACATTGGTTATGTCTGGGAATTCATGTCCTGTGTGTATTGCATGTGTGGCTAAATTGGATTTATATATGTTTGGTTTTTTGTATGCATTTAGGTGTTCAAAATAACGTTTTTTCAGCTGTTTTTTTGTTTGTCCTATATAACATTTATTGCAATCTTGGCATTCAATTTTGTATATACCGTTGGTTGTTGTATTATCTTTGTTGTGTGAGTTATTTAGATTTTGTAATTTATTTTTACAAACTGAACAACTGAACAACACATAAATAATAACAACAACAAAAAATGGGCCACATTCACATATATAAATAATAAAATGTCAAAACTAACAAAACTATTTAAAAACACAGATATAAAAATAGCATACAAAACTAATAAAAATAAATTACAAAATCTAAATAACTCACACAACAAAGATAATACAACAACCAACGGTATATACAAAATTGAATGCCAAGATTGCAATAAATGTTATATAGGACAAACAAAAAAACAGCTGAAAAAACGTTATTTTGAACACCTAAATGCATACAAAAAACCAAACATATATAAATCCAATTTAGCCACACATGCAATAAACACAGGACATGAATTCCCAGACATAACCAATGTAACACTAATAAAACATATACCACACAAAGGCACCATAATGAACATTTGGGAAAATTTACAGATTTACAAACATAAAACACAAAACAAATTAATACCAGAACAAATACAAAACATGACACAATATTCAAAGCACTCAACATCGAAAATACACAAAATACAAAAACAGATACCACAACCACACACAATAATGCAACATTGAAGGACCAAAGACCAACAAACCACCATAATAACATCCAGAAGCCAACACACAAATACTGCACCAGAAGCAAGATGGCGAAGGTTGAAGATGGGAGAACAGGATCTCCCGAAACATGTCCCTAAAGGAAAAAACACATCTTGAGGTAAAATAGTTATAAGTATTATAGTACCACATAAAATTATATGTCGAGTCCCTGTTCGGGCGCCATTTGTTATAAAATAAAATATACGATATTTCGTCTTTACTTAGGCAATAATTTCAAAGGTCGGGCGCCATCTTGATTTGCAAGAAAATAAATATAGACGTAAATAACTTGTAGTTTTTTACTTACCTTTACAATTTACTATAGGGCAGGAATTCGTTTAAGCGAACTCTTGAGTAGCGGAAATTGTTATTTGAAATAATAATACCTTGTAAAAATTTTTTACCACATGATATTGCCCAATTTATTTTCCAAAAGACTCTACGTACATATTACGCCATGGTGCGTTTAGCAAACATCCAAATTTTTAACCCTCCAAAATAAACAGTAAACAGTTGATATGTGATTATTAAACATTAAACATATATATATAGGTAGCACAACCCAGCACTTAGAAGATTTAAGTCACTCTCTCCCTCTCACTCTCTCTCCCTCACGCTCTGGTACAATTTATTTATTTTATTGAGCTCATTTGAATTTTAAGCAAAATATTTTGAATTGGTTTAAATTATAATATTGGTCATTATTGATTTGCTTGAAATAGAATGAACATTGGAACGTTCTCACCAAATTTGACAGCTACTTAGCTGCAGTTGTTTGTCCGGTAAACATCGCACACCGCGAGTTCACCGATTTCGCTACCGGTCACATCTTGAAGTATTAGATTTACCACAACACTGTTTTAATCCACTTTTGGTGGTGTAAAAGTTAATATTCACAGTTGGTGAACTTCTTGGCCGGCCGGCTACGTTCACGCTTCCGGATGAAATGACACACAGTCTTTGTTTCACATTGCGTAGGTGGGGTAAAAGCGACGTCATCAGGCTTTTATTCATATAGCCAAGCCTTGAGTTGTTTACGGAAATATGCATTCCTCACCACTGATGTCATCAGGGCTCGTCACTTTATCTCGGTATGTGACATACGTTTTTTGCTGTGTTTTGTTGTTTTGCAATGAAAACGGTCAGAATCCTGTCAATTCACTTTTGCGTTTTATAAAATAGTTATATAGTCCACTCACCACAGCTTTACAGGGATTATTAAATATTTAAATAATTATTACCAAATTGTTAAAAATGAATGAATACAATAATTATAAAACAATAATTGTATTGAATGAATACAATAATGCAAAATGGTCTTTTGTACCATGTTTTTATTAATTTAATATTGCACCAGAATTGTACCATCACAAGGCCATGGAAACTTACTGACTCATATTTACTGGCTCTCGTGTCACCTCAAAGGGGCCTCATCTTTACATGTTATAGAATTTATGAAATTACACAATAATGTTTAAATTAATTTAGACCCATTACAGGTGGATGGATAGTGAAATCTTTTGTCCAAATTTCTTGGTAAGGTGAACAGTGTAATCATGCTGTGCAATTGTGTTGTACAAAAACAGCCTCGTATGATAGCATTGAATGTCTTTTGTTCTGAATATTGAAACAATTTAATTTCTTTTATAAGTTTATAAGTGAACTTTGTTTATAAATATTGACTTTCGACTATTGTAGCCGCCATCTTGTTTAGTACCAACCTTGAAAATCTTTACTTACCGGATCCAGGTTCGAGGTTGGACGAGCTGAAAAGCAAGATGGTTGTCTGAAATAACTCAATAATTTATTTACTAGTGCTCAAATCAATCTTGCTTTATTACAATTTAAAACCCCATCAGATTCATCTTTCTCAATTACACAAAAAAATTGTACTTTCCTTTTAATCCCATTATTACATACAAAATATTTCTTCTCCCTCTCTTACATTTTTTTCTTTAGTAATATTCAAATATAAATAATATAACTTGCTACAAACTTAACTTTATCTAACGCACACGAGCACTTCTATTCACACGCACACAAATACGCCCCAAGACTTTAGGAGATCTCCATTTTAAATAAAAATGTAGTTGAAATTATAAGTGCCCTGATTACAAATATTTAGTTTTATCCTTGTTGATTACTTAGCTGATATCTCCGAAAGAGTCCAGCGTCCTGACGTACTTCCCGTCACTCCGCACATTTTCGTACTTTCACTGTTTTTTCATTTATTCACCATTTAAATCGAAACTGTTATTTCATTTTGTACTATTTAATAAAACTGATTTTCTTTCGATTTTACATTTTTGTTTGTTTGGGCGCGCCCGAAATTTTGTCCGCGGACTTGTACGGCCATACAGTAAGAGTTGTTATTGCAGACTGGAGCAAAATTTACTGTCTCAATTTCCGAAGTAGAAGGGGAGTCACGTGATTTCAATCTTTTGTTCTTGTTGCGTTTGGAAGCCAGTTTTGACGAGGTTGTTAATTTGAATCTACATTCCAAGTGATGTATTTTAAAGGTTCGGCACTGACATCATCTGGTGTGACTCCTGATTACATAGGTCAAAGTTTATACTGCTAAAATTAGCTGCCTCGCTTGCATTTTGGTGATGACCTTGACACTATTTCGCTCACTCGCCTGCGTCGTTATAATTTAGAAATAAAATTTTACAATTATTATTTCATGAACTCTTTTCCCCAAATTACCTCGGGTAGGCTTAAATGTCCCGTTACAATATGTCGTAGTTACTGTAAAGTTCCGAGTGTGCACCAACATTATTGTAGTTACATGTTTGAGAAATCTGCAGACGGTTCTGCTTTTTGACTTTAGGAGTGACAAATGATGGTGCCATGGATATTTCCTTGTTTTGTTCGCCATTTGTTTAGGAAATCCATATTTCTGGCAGTAAAAAAAATTGTCTTCATTTTAAAAACTGCAAAAATTTTGGCATACTTTTGTACATTGTTTTGTGAATGTCCATAAGCATTTGGGCACCCATCTGCACACAGTTTGTTGCAGGCTAGTTTTTGTTTTAAGTTACAGTCTCATGAATAAGTTAGTGTGAACCGTAGGTAAATGCAGTCAAAAGATTGGAAATTGGTTTGTTGATTCTCACAAAATTTTCATTCATTTTTTCCTATTGCTCTCCATCACTACTTTTTGTCCAGCCTCTATGTCCACACACATAGATGTGTTTGTTGACTCTTCTTTATGCAACACTAAAGTATTAACTGTAAAGTTGACAACACTCAGAAAATTGACAGCAATGTCTTATTAAGTTGTAATTGTATTTCTGCAGCATTGTTGTTTTCGGTAACCACAAACTAGTACAGTATGAACCACACAACTTGCAGGGTAATTTATTACAGCATTCCGGTAATAAAACACATGTATTTAACACTAAACAGCATACAAGAACGCACAACACCCAAGTGAAACATGCTACATTACAAATTATGTGTTTCCTCTTTTCTTATACCGTGACAATAAGGAAATGGACCTTTCTTTTTAATTGTCTCTCATTTTATTTTCTGTTAATTCATTAAGATAAAATATTATTTTTTTCATGCTGGCAAGAATGTGTTAACTTCACGGTGCTTACCCAAAGCATTGGGTAATTATAAAAATAAATGATAAATAAAAATTGCAGATTAAAGACACCTTATTTGTAAAAATATATATTCATAAATACAGGTTTATTAAAAAAGAATGAACTGATTCTATAACGCAATATTTTATTAAGGAAAAGTAATTAAAAATTCCAGCCAGATTACAAGTATTCGGCTCATAATCAAGTTTTATTTCCTGTCTTACAAGTGTTAAATGTGGCCATCACTTGCAGCATGCACAACATCAAGGTGATATAAGAATTCTTCCCAGACACAGCAACATATCACAATTCACGAGGTGGGTAGTGGTGGAAGAAAAACTCTTTTACATATCCCTACAAGAAAAAATCACATATGGTGAAATCTGGAGATCTCACAGGACAAGCACAAGAGCAAAGTCTTTGCCCCCCTTCTGCTAATATTTTATACTTACAAATCTAAATACATAATTTATTATTTAATTCCACCTACCTGTTAAAAAACTTTCTTGGTCCAGGATTCGGTCGCACGAACGTAAGATGCAAACGTGGTTTACGGGTTATTGGAGTAACTTAATGCTACTCATTATTTGAAGAGAATTATGATTTTATTTCTTTACTTTAGAGAAAAAAAAAACTTTTGTTAGACTATTTCTTCAAAATTTGAAATGAAATACAAGCATAGTGATTTTCCGCTATTAGCTACATGATTGAGACAATTACTATTTTATCTTACTTTAACGTCTTACCTTAAATTAACACAGACATCAGACCGCCCAGCCTGCTCATTCTCTCATTCACACTAATTTACCCCATTAAAATTTTTACCCCTTTACTTAGATAGGCCCCATTACTTATATACTTGTTGGATACATTACGCAGTACCCTTGCCGGCAACGTGGCGTCTCCAACCGCATGGCACCTCACTTACAAAATTCGTTCTATTTGTCCGAAACAATTTAAGATTTTCATTTTCTTCCGAAAAACTGTTCTCACTCCCTCATTTTTTGCAAACTGTACTCACATTTACTTGATACTGAAATTATTTGTTGAGCCCTGGTTGGCGGGCTGCCTGCGCAGGCGAGCGTCGGTGAGAAGACTGCCAGCGTCTAACTGTTTCCCACTACTTGATAATTTTTGTTAAGACGACGGACACCGATGCCTTCTATTTCATCGCCACTGTTGTGTCACATTCAACACACGTGGTTTTTTGTGTGTTTGTCGTGGATGACATTTGGTAAGCACTGGTTGACGTCACAAAAGAGGTTGGGCTTAGACTTACATCCGTCGTTTTGAGACCATGTGCGTCCAAACTTTCGTCTCTAAGTCATTTTGAGTTTTACTACCGTGGCGTCGTCTGCGCACATGCTGGGGTGGTGCGTTTGGGCGCGGACATCACACAAATGTAAAGTTCTTAGAATCAACGCGAGCACATTCTTTTGTAAAGGTTACACAACTGTTACTGCGTACTGTTCCTTGGTTAGCGCAATGCTTTTATTCAAACACGTGGGCTGGCCACACAGATGAAAATTAAATTTCAATTATTTTATAACAAGTCCCCAAAAATTAATAAAATAAAAATCCCTCAAAATTTGTCCCGTTACAATACCCCCCCCCCATGAGATATCTTCTGCCGAAACAGAAGAAATCGCATTGCTAAAACCCCTAAGAGGACCGGTGAGGATATGGTGCCAACAACCCCCTTTAGCTCTTATACTTCATGGGTAAACAACCCCCCTGGCTCGGTGACTATGGCCGCATCTGAACGAGATTACTGGACTTCTCTGTACGAGATCCCAACACCATAAAATCGAACAGACGTACCACAGCGCACCTCACCTTCTAACATGCAACCCCAAAATTCCAAATCCCTGGTCTTATATCATGCCAGATCCTCAACCGATATGTTCCCCTTTATCATGCACACTGGGCTGCCTTTAGCAGTTAGTGGGCTCGTACACACACTTATTGCTACATCCTATCAAATCTTCTCAAATTTAGAGTTTCCTTTAAATTGAAACCAAATCGATATTACCATTAATCTCAAAAATCAAAATACAAATCTTTTATCTAAATTGAATAATTCTCTTCATTATTTTTGATAATTAGAAAATAAATAAGTTGAACATTTATTAAAAACATGAACTTCCTTATCCTAATATGTGATTATACATATACCCTAAACAATACAATTCAATAAAAACACTATTAATACACACAGACAATAATATAATCAGAATTCAAAACATCAATTGGATGGCAGGCAAAAAAAAATCAAAATTTTTTTTTTTTTCAAAAAAAAAATTTTAATTTATTAAAATATATATATATATTTTTCAATATAAAAATTATTTAAATTTATTTAAATTAATTGAGAAACAAAATTGGCATCACTTCATTGCCAAAACTGGTTTAGTATAGAACATCACCCATCAGCTGATCAAACTGGGTCAAGTCAAGAACCTTGAACTACATAAGCTATACATAAGTTACATCATAACATACATTGAACCTCTTTAGAATTCTATCTTTAAACACAAAAACACAATAAAATAAGACATTTAAAATTAACAAAGTATTAATACAATTAACAATAAAATTGATATTTAAATTACTCAAAATAAACACTTTATAACTTTACATTTTCAAATTTTATTAAAATTGTCACTTATTTCAATTAAAATTTTATATTTTTACTATGAATCTCTTTCTTTAATATTCTCATTCTCCATTACTTTGGGTGATTTAATTACTCATAATAACTCGATATACTACTTGGGCGCATACATATATAATCTTTACCTCTTTGACTCTCATATCACTAACAACTTTAATAACTTTATCAAAATATCTATCAAACAATCTCTAAACCCAACTTACTACTAGACTCAATCCGCATCATTCTCTCGTTATAAAAAAAAAATACTCTAACCCTTTGTACTAGGATGTGTGTTCCCCCCCCCCAAAAGCTCATTCCCTTAATCTGGTTCCTGGATTCTACCTAAGGCAACCCCTTCTGGCGCTAAACGGTCCCTTCCCGTCCCAACCACTTTTGTTGCGGACTCCTACACTACACTATCCCCTCTTACAAAATTACCATCCCCTAATTACCATTCTCAATACATCACTTCAACTACAAAATAACATCATCATTTATAAACATCAATATATCACTCATTATTCTACATATTTCCCCATATCTACTGTGTCACTATCAATACTTCTCAAATTCTATTACATCAACTCACAACAATCTTATTCTCTCTATTACCACTGTAAACTTAACATGGACTGATCTACATGTTCTAACAAAATATTAATCACCCAAAATCTATCTTTTATTATTTTTTCACAAATCATTTAAAATTCTTAACTATATCAAATTACTTTCCTCATCATTTCAAATAAAATCTTTAACACATTAAAATATTATATTTACGCATTGATTACCTTGGAAATTTACAAACATTTATCCGTGACATTCTACAGCGGATCAGCTGATTTTCTTAGCAAGGTAAATGACCTCACTACCAACACATTTCAAATCTCTACAAATTACATGAAATACATATTTTTATCAATCCTTATACCTAACACAATAAAATAATACATCTATAAAACAGAATAAACACAGTATACTGAACTTATGAACACCTATTTATCAAAGCATAATACAAGCATTTAATTAGAGCAAAAGTGAGTTATCATCTTTAATTTATAAAATTTTAATTCGTTGCTCACCTGAACCCCCCAAACCACACACACTATTGTTTTGTTCTGTTGGACTGTAGCGCCCATTGGCCTCCACAAGGACGGCATAGTTGGAGGAATTGAACATCTCCTTGTCCTTGCTTTAGCGTTACATTTGAACGGTTTAGATATCGACATATCTTTGTTTTATAGTTATATGCCCTTAATGCGGGTCTACCACCTGGCTCTGCTGTCCCTACTCGGACAGAGTGGCAGCCACTGTTCCATAGTTTCCGGGATTTCCCCTAGTTTCACCCCCCAATAATTTCTAGTATCAACCAATTTCAAGTCAGCTATGGTCAAGGGACTTGATTATGGCCATAGCTGACCGCTAGCCAAAACCACGATTAGTGCTGGTAAGGCAGTAATCGCCCGAAAAGTCGGGGAAATCAGACTCTACCTTCATGCATGTTACACTCGTCATTAACTGCACGACACGAAAGTCTATCAAGGTACAATATGAGATTGTACAAAAAAGGTGTGCCGTGCATTTTCGCCATTTTGGCCTCCGATGGGGGTAACACTCTCTATTACCCCCAACACATTCCGCTATCTACTGGGGCACATGCCACCCCAGCAATAGCACACTAATAGCTAAAATAAAACTTTATATAAAACATTATAATGTGAAATTTTCATTAACCATTTTATCCATCATCATTTAACTCATTCATAACTTTCTACAATTAAATTTCTTAAAATTTTCAAATTTGTTATTAACATTTATTTTACATCATATTTCAGGTATTATTATTCTTTAGTTATAGTTTCTATTTAACACGATTATCTCAGATTATTTTCATTATTTAAGTTAAAATTCTTTCGTTTGAGTTAAACACCTGTAAACATTTTATTCTTTCTGACTTGTATTATAAAATTTATACTTACAGTACTTTATCCACCTACTGACATAAACACAAAATATACACACCAAATTACCTCCACGTAACCTCTGAAACATTTAACAACAGTGTTATTTCATACAAAACAATTTAACATCATTTATTTATTAATTACTATCAACTTCACATCTCATAAAATAATTTAAATTCATCAGAAAAATTCAATTATATTGCATTTAAATCAATCAAAATATTTAAAACGTCTCAATTTATTTTAATTAAATTCATTATTAAAAACATCATTTTAATTACTTTCATCAATTACAGTAATTACAAGTCATTTATTATCTTCTTCCAAATTATTTTTGTTATTTACTTAGGCTGCAAAATACTATTATTATTATCACAACAATTACCTACATACACCTTGTTTACCTAACATTTTACAATACACACAATTAAATTCACTAAACATTTATTTACAATTCTTCATCATTATTATTCAGTTATATCACACTTCAATGTCCAAGGTTGCGAGGTCTGAACCATAAAACAAAATATTTAAAATTGTCCATTTATTGTTTTATTGTTTAACCTCCATCGTCAAAAATTAATCTTTGTTTCAAATAACAATTTTCAATTTCAGTTACACACATATGGCTATCTTGTGTGTCATAACCATAAAATTTCAGTTCATTTATTTTACCATAATAATCATATACCAAGTCAACATTATTTATTTCTGTCCAGTCTCCATTAGTAATTATATTCAATATCGGGTCAGTTATTTTTTCATCATAGGGTAAATTATTATTAGTTACACATGTATCATCAAAATAATCTTCACTCTCTATTTTAACCGGTAGGTATTTCATATCATTTAACATCTCTTTCAACTCATTATAATTTTTCTTCAACTTATATAATTCTATCTTTTTATCAACACACAACTCTCTAGCTAAATCTCTCTCATCATAACACCATCTCACACTTTCAATATCATTCCACACAGAGGGTATTAACTTATACAAAAAGGGGAAACAACTTAAATCTTCCATTAACACGGGACTCTTGCCCTTCAAAAACAACACTTGTGAACACTCTGGTTCATCACAAATAAGGGGAAAATTTACCCTCTGCCCTACACATTCATCTACTCTTTCTTTCCATCCTTTTTCTAATTCAACAACACTAATTATTACTTCATTACAACTTATCATTCTCTCACTCTCACTTACTATTTCATTATCTATTTTCAACGTATCACTCTCTGATACTACCTTTTCAAATACATTACCATTCTCAATATTATTTTTATCATTGTCGACATCATCATCATTTGTTAACTTTTTCTCTAGTACCACATTTTTATACATATCATTATAATTTTCATTTGTTTTATTCTTGTCTGTATTCATCACATCCACTCCCATTCTCTCAATACTCTGTCCTAATTTATTACAGCTAGTTTCTATTATCTCATTGATATTCTCAAAATGTTTATTAATTTCATTAATTTGGTTTTTTAACTCATCAAATTTATTATTTTGTACCTCTAATTTGGTGTCAAAAACATTGCTTAATTTAATTTGTTCATCTAATTTCTCATTGAAACTACTTTTAATTTCTTGAATTTCGTTTTTCTGTTCATTAAGTTTTTTGTCATTACTATCAAATCGTTTACTGAGAAGTTTAAATAAGTCATTCATGGACATCTCTTTTTCTTTTGTTTTAATTGTTACGGGAGTGGAAATCGCTCCCGGCGTACTAATTACAGATTCTTCTACATTACGGTCATCTATTGATAGTGACTCTGTTTGAATACCTGAGTCGGTATTTATTTGACTTTCTGTCTGACTGTCAGAGAAGCTGACTTCATTATTAATACTCTAGTTATTTTCCATTATTTCTTATTTTATACAACTTGTTACTTTATTTCGATTAATTTAATTCCTCATAACACAAACTCAATCTTGCTTATACAATGCGTAAATTATGTATTTCTCCTTCACTACTTTAACCTTAAAAACACGCTTGCATCTTTGTAGGTGTGGTTTTTATATTAAATTTTGATTTATAAAAACTCCCTGTTCGGGCGCCATTGTGCTAATATTTTATACTTACAAATCTAAATACATAATTTATTATTTAATTCCACCTACCTGTTAAAAAACTTTCTTGGTCCAGGATTCGGTCGCACGAACGTAAGATGCAAACGTGGTTTACGGGTTATTGGAGTAACTTAACGCTACTCATTATTTGAAGAGAATTATGATTTTATTTCTTTACTTTAGAGAAAAAAAAACTTTTGTTAGACTATTTCTTCAAAATTTGAAATGAAATACAAGCATAGTGATTTTCCGCTATTAGCTACATGATTGAGACAATTACTATTTTATCTTACTTTAACGTCTTACCTTAAATTAACACAGACATCAGACCGCCCAGCCTGCTCATTCTCTCATTCACACTAATTTACCCCATTAAAATTTTTACCCCTTTACTTAGATAGGCCCCATTACTTATATACTTGTTGGATACATTACGCAGTACCCTTGCCGGCAACGTGGCGTCTCCAACCGCATGGCACCTCACTTACAAAATTCGTTCTATTTGTCCGAAACAATTTACGATTTTCATTTTCTTCCAAAAAACTGTTCTCACTCCCTCATTTTTTGCAAACTGTACTCACATTTACTTGATACTGAAATTATTTGTTGAGCCCTGGTTGGCGGGCTGCCTGCGCAGGCGAGCGTCGGTGAGAAGACTGCCAGCATCTAACTGTTCCCCACTACTTGATAATTTTTGTTAAGACGACGGACACCGATGCCTTCTATTTCATCGCCACTGTTGTGTCACATTCAACACACGTGGTTTTTTGTGTGTTTGTCGTGGATGACATTTGGTATTTTCATTTTCTTCCGAAAAACTGTTCTCACTCCCGCATTTTTTGCAAACTGTACTCACATTTACTTGATACTGAAATTATTTGTTGAGCCCTGGTTGGCGGGCTGCCTGCGCAGGCGAGCGTCGGTGAGAAGACTGCCAGCGTCTAACTGTTCCCCACTACTTGATAATTTTTGTTAAGACGACGGACACTGATGCCTTCTATTTCATCACCACTATTTCAACACACGTGGTTTTTTGTGTGTTTGTCGTGGATGACAATTTAAGATTTTCATTTTCTTCCGAAAAACTGTTCTCACTCCCGCATTTTTTGCAAACTGTACTCACATTTACTTGATACTGAAATTATTTGTTGAGCCCTGGTTGGCGGGCTGCCTGCGCAGGCGAGCGTTGGTGAGAAGACTGCCAGCGTCTAACTGTTCCCCACTACTTAATAATTTTTGTTAAGACGACGGACACCGATGCCTTCTATTTCATCGCCACTGTTGTGTCACATTCAACACACGTGGTTTTTTGTATGTTTGTCGTGGATGACATTTGGTAAGCACTGGTTGACGTCACAAAAGAGGTTGGGCTTAGACTTACATCCGTCGTTTTGAGACCATGTGCGCCCAAACTTTCGTCTCTAAGCCATTTTGAGTTTTACTACCGTGGCGTCGTCTGCGCACATGCTGGGGTGGTGCGTTTGGGCGCGGACGTCACACAAATGTAAAGTTCTTAGAATCGACGCCGAGCACATTCTTTTGTAAAGGTTACACAACTGTTACTGCGTACTGTTCCTTGGTTAGCGCAATGCTTTTATTCAAACACGTGGGCTGGCCACACAGATGAAAATTAAATTTCAATTATTTTATATTAAGTCCCCAAAAATTAATAAAATAAAAATCCCTCAAAATTTGTCCCGTTACAACCAGTCCATCGTTAGGGCACTTTTTTATTCAAAAAAGCTCGAACCATCTGGTGCCAATGGGGCAGTGCTCTATCGTGTTGTAAAATGAAGTTATCTAAATCTGCTCGCAGTATTGGGAAAAGCCACTGTTGAAGCATATCAAGATAGTTTGTCCTATAATGGTGTTTCCCTCGAAAAAAAAGGGACCATAAACCTTGTCCTTAGACACAGCATAGAAGACTTTCACATTAGGGGAATCTCTTTCGTGGTCAGCTTTTTCATGTGGGTGATTTGTTCCCCAAATGGGCACATTGTGACAATTGACTGTGCCGTTCAAGTGAAAGGTCGCTTCATCACTGAAAATGAAACGTGAAATAAAAGTTTCGTCTTCCATCATCTCCAGGATCTAATTGCAAAATTCTATTGTTTCTTAGCACACGCCAGATAATGGGTTGTGAGATCGCAAACTCATGGCTAGCTTGATTTGTGGGCTCTGCTCAAACGCAACATGAATTTTCTTCATTTGTTACTCTGAAACTCGTGGTCACCTGGACTTTTCCATTTCACAGACACCCACTGTCTTCAAACTGTCTTAACCACCATCGATTAATGTCTATTCGCCTCCGAAAAGCACGTTGGACTGTGAGAACCGATTTTGTTTTCACGAACTCAAACGCAGAACACTTTGCTTTTGACTCACCATTTCAATCAAGTATTAACAAATAAACAAGCATTGCCTAGGCAATGAAGCAACCACAGCACTTGTGTGGCAGCCATTTGAAACTTAGAAACCTCCTCTTTCAAAAGGTCAATGACTCATTCTATGACAATGCTTGAGAACTGAAAAATTGCGTCATGAAATCGGTTCATTCTTTTTGAACACTTGTAAGACAGGAAATAAAACTTGATTATATGTAGAATACTTGTGATTTGGTTGGGATTTTGTATTACTTTTCCTTAACAAAATATTGCTTTATGAAATCAGTTCATTCTTTTTAAGTAACCCCATATTATAGCAGTGCATGCTTATTTATAAAATATAGTAATGGAAATTGTAATACAGCAATAGCTGCCTCTTGTCATAGTAATTATGTACCTGAAGCAAAAATCACTCTGGTGTTCAGTATTATCAATTTAGGACCCAGTGCTCAGGGCGTGTCTGTGTTAATTATTAATGTGTAAAAAAGTCTCACATTTTCACGTTATTTTTATTTTTACTCTGAATCTCCACATGAAACATATGTAAGGAAGTGTGTGTGTGTGTGTGTGTGTGTGTGTGTGTGTGTGTGTGTGTGTGTGTGTGTGTGTGTGTGTGTGTGTGTGTGTTAAAGACTCAATTCTTTAGAGATTTATTCAACATTTATGTTGTGAGTTTAATAATTTATTCCACGTATGCCATAAAAGTACACTTTGCATACATTTTATCAACTTTTTAAAAATCAAAAACAATTTCAGTACAACACAGTTAATTTTTTTTAAGATTGATGAACTGAGGAAGAAAAAAGCGGAAGCAGAAGATGTGTATCGTAACTCAATGCCAGCCAGCAGTTACCAACAGCAGAAATTGCGTGTATGTGAAGTGTGCTCAGCATACCTGGGTATACACGACAACGATCGCAGGTTAGCAGATCATTTTGGTGGAAAACTTCACCTCGGGTTCATTAAAATCAGAGAAAAGTTAGCTGAATTGGAGGTAAGGAATGTACGTACAGTTTTAAAAAAAGTAATATATTATTTTTTATATTATTACTTATACATATAATCTCCTGATTTGGAAACATTTTTCCATTGAATTGGCAATTTTTTGATTCCGTCTTCAGAGAAAGTGTTTGGAGCCAGTTCCACATGAACTCCTCTACCTGTGCATCATCATCATCATCATCAAATTGCTGTCCTGCCAATGCTTTTTGCTTTTTTAAGTAGTCCAAAGAAATGGTAGTTGCAAGGCAATAAATCTGGACTGTAAGGAGGATGCTGTAGGGGCCATGCAGTGAAATTTTCTCAGCTTCTCACATGCTAATGCAGCAGTATTGGGGCTTGCATTGTCAGTTGACATATTGAAATAGAATGTGTTACAACACAAATAAGCCACCCCAAATACCAGTGAGAAAAAAGATGAATATACAATATAAAAAATAACTTGAATAATAAAATGTTTAAACTAATGAAAATAAAATGACAATAACACGACAAACGACGACTTGACCTAACCCAAGTGATTGACCAAACAAACAGGAAAACAAAGAAGAAGGGAAAAAACTGAAACCAAATAAGAATAAAGCCAATTGAAGGAAGTGAATGAATCCATACAACTGTTATCTAACTTTTATTGACAATTAAACTTAATTGATTTTAAATTTGTATTCACTGTTTACTTTTTACTTTCTAATTCTTTCGGGCGCCATATTGCATTTGCACCAACTGCAAGAAACAAAAATATGTACTTACCAGGGTTCTTTTCCGGCGAACAGGAAAGCAGAGACGGTTGTTCAAGAAAGTACCACTGTATTACCATCATACCATGATCATACTTTTATTTAATTAAAGTTCTTATACAACAAAGGAAAACATACAAAATCATTTCGATATATTCGTAATCCCAAATATTCCCCCTTCTTTTCTTCTTGCTACTACTATTTTTTATATTGACAATAATAAGTTATGGTACATGGTATTTTCCCTTTTTAGAAGAGCAACAAATACATCCAAAAACATAAAATCAATTTTAGAGAACACAAACCAGCCTTCTTTGTTTATATACTTTCACTCACACACACACACACACACACAGTTACTTTATTCCCTTAGAGATCTCGTTTTTTGTTTAAAATTTTATTTTATTATAATTTCGATTAACCCTTGTTAAATATTTAGGTACACATTTTTCTTTTTTACTTAGCTGTTCAATGAGTCCTGAAGACGTCACATTATTTTAAGCGCACATTTGTTATTTTTAAAACTGATAATCTCCGAAACTGTTATTTCCATTTTATGTAATAATTTTGATTTTTTCACATTTTTAAATATGTTATTCACATTTTATTTAACTGCGGGTGCGGCGAAAATTACGCCCGGTCGGCAGATGCGCAGACAGATTGCGTCCATAGTTGTTAGTTGTTCATGGCCGACTGACTAGACGAACGGCACTATTTTGTGTAATTGCCGTGGTTGTTTACCAACTTTTCATTGTCTTCATTTCTCGTATTCCTACGCCAGTATAAGGTTTGGTCTGGCGCACCCGCATTCCAAGGCTGGGATTGTCTCTGACATAAGATCGTCTGATGTTGTTATATAATCTGTTACACAACTTGTAAGTCACTGGCGCTGACCTTGACACATTTTCGCTTGTTTGTCTGCTACATCGTTATAATTTATGAACAATATTTCCAATCACTCCTGCCAATTTCGTTACCCATAAAATTTACCTTTATTCTCAATTTATGTTTATATCTCCCAAAATTGCGTTACATCACAAAATATGTATCAAAATACACTGATTTTTTATATTACCCCAGGTAGGCCAAAATGTCCCGTTACAATACCCCCTCAATGAGAGGTTTTAGGCCGAAGCATAAAAACTATCATTGACACACTCATACTTGCTAAAGGGATCAGCCAGGATATGTCGCCACAACCCCCTTTACAGTTTACAAACAAAAAATATAATTAACTCACCCTTGGTCCAGTGACTGTGACTGCACCTGAATGACCTTACTGGACTTCTCTCTCGAGATCCCAACACCATAAAGTCAGCCAGGTACTTTAACTCTGACGCGCTGGCCAGCTCAGGACCGCCGCCACAGCATCACCAAACACTGAAGCAACAAATCAAAATATCAACTAGTGGCCTTGTACAATACTATATCCCTAACTGATCTGTTTCTCCTTAGCGGTGCTGGTTTGCGTTAAGAAGCACTGGTTTTTCCTCTTAACCTCTAACATATATATATGAATACCTAACATAACATGATACCTATTTTAAAATTCCATAATCTCATTCTGTCTACTTTCTCTTGTTAACTTTTATCCCAAAATTCCTCATTCTATCATATCTACCCCAAAATACATTCCTCTGATTCTATCAGAATTTAAATAAACATTTCCCATTACCATATTACAAATCTCTCCCATCCCCAATTTGCATCTAAAATATTTAAATTCATAAAATTCGCTTAAACACTAACAAACATAATACAACATAATAAAACATAGTATATTCATGATTCACATTGTCATTATTACCTTAAGATAAACAATTTGCATTTAAGTTTGACCAAAATTTACACACTTTACATCTTTAAATTTGCATATAAAATTATAATACAGTAAACCCTCGATTTAACGGACCTCGGTTTAACGGACCTCGGTTTAACGGACTTCGGATTTAATGGACAGAATTTGACAACAGACAAAACGAGGGAAAAAAAAAAAAAAAAAAAAAAAAAAAAAAAAAAAAAAAAAAAAAAAAAAAAGGCTTTTGAAACGTATAATGTGCATAAACTGCAGACTCTCCTGTTCTGGCGATATTGCTTGGCTATCTGAGCATTCTTTCGTTTCTTTTCTTGTTTCTTGATTTCAAATACGCAAATTTTCTCATCTTCAATTGTATTTGATGAGAACGGAGTATTCATCAAGAATTCATTTAATTCTTCACGATCCCTGTCTTTGCGTTGTCGTTGACGCAGGCGTCGCACACGTTCAGTGGAAGACATCACGACGACTAACACTGAACAATATACACTGATATGCATCTTATTTCACTGTGAAATATTCGTCCATCAGCTAATACAGCAGTATTACAGTGGCACGTAACTTTTCATTTCCCGTAATCTTTACTGTTACAGATTTGATTCTCTTTTGGTCCGCAGTAAATATACGTAAATAAAAAATACGGGCGTTTCATCGGCATTTCCCATGTGTTCAAGTGAATAATTATGCTTCTTGCGTAAATGAATGACAAACCGCTCATACTGTACGAGTTTTTTTCGTAGTCACTCGGTAGTTTTAGCACGAGTGATGTACGTCATTTAAGCGCAAATCCATTTCACCGCATCATTCGTCTTTTACACCGGAAGCTGGCTTCGAAACCGGAAACTTTTAATTCTTCTGCGATTTCTAAAGCTTTTAATTTTAAAACATGTCTAGTGACATGGAGTCCTTGCCTTCTTAAAAGCCGTATGTATTTACAGACGCTGGACTCTACTCCTACAAAACGCCCAACTTGAGGTCCCACGAATGCTCGTCGCGCAGTATTTGCATTTAGGCCTAAAAGTCGTTCCTTCTGTTTTCTCCATCGTCGAATACAGGATTCATCAATATCGAATTTCCTTGCGGCTTCGCAATTGTATGTTTTTTCTACATTTTGTATCACAATTAATTTATAATTCGCATCGTACGGGTTATGTTTAATTTGATTTGACTGTGTGCCTTTAGTCTCCACAATATCACTCATACCGCAAATGCACTACAAAAACGCCGAATGAAAAAGTACAGATAAGCGATGTTGTCGTTGTGACAATAGAAAACCACACTGGTAGTTTACCCGTTATTTAGAAACATGTTACACCCCTCTACTCATCCTTTGTCTTGCTGCCTACAGAAGGGTGCAAACGCGTGTGCGCACGCACTTACACTTTATCTTCCTATTCTTTATTCAGTTTGCTGTTAAAACATTCGGTTGTAGTCATAAATCATAACGCCAGAGTTAACTACAGCCAGGCAAACTGCTGTTGCTTAGGCAGTAAACAACTCATAGATACCAAAAGCGTTCGTCCCGACAGAAGTCAGGTATAACTTCGAATTTCGTTAGCGCGCGAATGCAAGCCGCACGCAAAATTAGTGACCATGTTTTTAGGAGAAAAAGTGCGGCTTGTATTTGGAACAATACGGTATTTGCATGATATTAATAGTATTAAAATTTCAAGTGTTATAGGCCTATTTGATTTAAATATATCCTCGAAAAACAAAATTTGCGATTTAACGGACACCCCTCAGCCCCAATTAGTCCGTTAAATCGAGGGTTTACTGTATTTACATTTTAATTCCAATTGAACTTTTATTAATTAATCATCAGTTATTTATCACTTACTATACCATTAACTTTTCCGAAATTTTGTTGTTGTTTACATTTCAACTATAAATTTTTTATTGTTTATTTCCATCGTTTATTAATTTGGGTGATTCTCAGTTATTCATAATAATTCACTTTATCAACTTGGCATTTACCTATAATCTTACCCCTTTTATGATTCTAACGCTCACTTACAAATTCTTTAACTAGTATGACACCCATCTATCAGAACATCTACCAACCCTTCTCTACCTCTAACTTACTACTCTAATTCATTTCGCATCATTTTACCCTTATAACGAAATACTCTCTACCCCTTTGTACTCAGGATGTGTGTTCCCTCCCAATGCTCATTCCCTCATGTGGTTCCTGGACCCTCCCTAGGTAATCCTTTCCGGCGCATATCGGTTCCCCTCCCGTCACAACGCTTTTCGTTGAGGACTCCTTATCACACCACCCCCCTTACAAAATTCCTCTATCAACTAATTACTCTCCCATTACCTCACTTTCATATTCTACCAAATATCTCCATTTCATTTATTAACTCAATATCTATATATTAATACGTGAAGAGAAAACTTTGTACCCCTTTTTAAGCACATTGCGTGCACGGAGGAGTGTGAGATTTGGCATAGTTAAAGTTTATATGGAGAAGGAGTGCAGAAAGCTAAAATTTATATATAATATGTGTTACAAATACATTAAATAAAATAAAATAAAACATTCATTTGCACTTGAAAATTCATTTAAACTTTTTCAAACAATGGTAATTGTTAAAAATAAAATAATTTTGTTGCCAGGCAATAAAATTATAATTTTTTCATTTTAGTGTACGTTCATACTGCCAATGTCAAACACATAATAGTCTGTGATCACACAGTCGCACAGAGTAGAGATTGTTGCCAAAGAATTTTAAAATGTTGCCAACAAATAATTACTGACAGATTGACTGAATGAGCTGTGAATTTTGTGTGATTTCAAATGTTCCTTTTTCAATAGTCTGTGGAGTATGTGTCAAGGCAAAAAAGCGTTTATTTTATATTTTGTATATTAGATATCTGTGTTTTATATATTAATGTGCAGTTGAAAGTGAAATACAGCTTGCTTAATATACACCTGTTGCAAAAGGAAAATTTTGTAGCAGCAATTTGAATTGACTTACTCTCGCCTAATTATTATTGGTGGTTTCAAAAAAGTGAGTACATTTTATTATTTTTAAATTAAACCCTGTCTAATCTTAGTTTCAGTAGTTTCATTACATGTTTTTTTTTTACATTCAGATATTCGCACCTACTTCCATTATGCCTCGACATACAACATTGACGGGTCGGAGTGAGAGACAAAGAAGAAGGAATATATATTCGCGTGAAAGTCAAAATGATAACAGACCAAATGCAAATTTAAATAGTGTAAATAGTATAACATTGACGGGTCGGAGTGAGAGACAAAGAAGAAGGAATATATATTCGCGTGAAAGTCAAAATGATAAAAATGATAATAGACCAAATGCAAATTTAAATAGTGTAAATAGTATAACATTGACGGGTCGGAGTGAGAGACAAAGAAGAAGGAATATATATCCGCGTGAAAATCAAAATGATAATAGACCAAATGCAAATTTAAATAGTGTAAATAGTATACAAAATGATGAAATTATTTTGAGGGATACATTTAAATGCGGACTGAATGTCATTCCAAGAAATTTTAATACTTTTGATTGTGGATTAATGCATTTACAATGCAAAACATTTCGAATCTGAGGTCACTTTAGGTGAAAGGACTGCATATTGATACTGGGTGGCATATCAATATTTCTCATAATGTACCAACTACATCTAATTCAAGAGCGCCCAGAAATAAATTAACCATGCTTCAGTATGCAGCCTATCGACTTGCAATTAGAGAAGATTTTAGCATGTTGCACCATTCACAAAAATTATTTCTGCAGTGGATAGTTGATATGTATGTGAGAATAGAGGGCACAAGGTTACATTTCATTCGACAAAATCAAACAAGTCTTAGGTCTGAAGTTTAAAACAATTTAACAGATTATTTAGAATTGAACCCCAATGCCAATAATGGTGGCCGTAGAGTAATTTTACCATCTTCATTCAATGGATCTCCAAGAAATATGTATCAGAATTATTTAGATGCAATGTCAATTGTACAACATTTTGGAAAGCCTTCTTTGTTTATTACAATGACTTGCAATCCAAGTTGGCCTGAAATAGTTAGCAATATTGGTGTAGGTGAGTCAGCTAATTTTCGACCTGATATTGTTGTGCATGTATTCAAGTCCAAACTGAAAGCATTAATTGAGGGCCTTACACTAAAAAAAAATCTTCGGTAAAGTTGAAGCACTCATTTATACAATTGAGTTTCAAAAGAGAGGATTGCCTTATGCTCACATTTTACTCTCTTTAAATGAGCAAGATAAAATTGTTAACGCTACCGATATTGATAAAGTTGTATCTGCGGAGATTCCTAACATTCAAACACATCCTACATTACATGAATATGTTGTAAAACACATGAAGCATGGTCCATGCGGTGTACTTAATCCAAATTCTGTAATATGAGAGATGGAAAATGCACAAAAGATTATACAAAACGATTTAATGAATTTACATGTGAATCATTAAATGGATATCCATTATACAGAAGGCATGATAATGGTATTAATGCTGAAGTTCGCGGTAGCTGCCGCGACAATCGTTATGTTGTACCATACAATCCGTATTTACTTGCCAAATTTAATTGCCATATAAATGTTGAAGTATGCACTACAGTTAAAAGTGTTAAATACATTTATATGTACGTGTATAAAGCCTATGACAGTGCATCTGTTGAATTAGGTTCAGAGAGAAATGAACCAGGTCAAGAAATACAAATTGATGAAGTTAAAAATTTTTTTAAATGGCCGTTATGTCGGATCAACTGAAGCTGTATGGCGCATCTATGAATTACCAATGCATTTTCAATCATTACACGCATATATATAGTATCACCAAAAGACATCGAACTTTTCCATTTACGATTGCTTTTATTACATGTCTGTGGTCCAAAATCATTTGAGGATGTTAGAACATACAATGGAATTATACACACTTCTTTTGTTGAAGCGTGCCATGCTCGCGGCATTGCTTCAAATGATAATGAATGGCGCGAATGTTTAAATGAAGCAAAAGAATTACATTCACCAAAACAAATGCGAAATTTATTTGGTTACATTTGTGCATTAAATGTGCCAGCCAATGCATTGGCGTTATGGAATGAATTTAAAGTATATCTTAGTGAAGATTTTTTGAGAGATTACAACGAAGAAGTATCCTTTAACACACCTCTATTAGAAATTGAAGATATTTTGAATGTTCATAATTTGTCATGTCAAGAACTTGGTTTACCAGTTCCCACGTATTCGCAGAGAACAGACGAAGCAAATGCTATTGATCCAATAGAACAAGAGTTTCTGTTTTCTGAGCATTATGAAACTGCAAATATTGAACAGCGTAATCTAATTGATCGTGTGATTCGTGAAGTTTTGCATCATGATACTGGATCTAATGTTTTTTGTTTAACCGCTCATGCAGGTTGTGGAAAAACATTCACACAAACAGCAATCATTCACAAATTTAATTCGCTTAATCTTAGTTGCATTGCAACAGCGTTCAGTGGCATAGCTTCAACTCTATTACTTGGAGGTAGAACTTTACACAATGTGTTTAAATTGCCTATACCCATTTTGGAAAATTCTTTAGCGAATATTACCGCAAATAGTAGCTATGGACGTTACATAAATTCATCATCATTGATAATTATTGATGAAATTTCTATGTGCCCACTGCAAGTGTTGAAAATCATAGATTATTGCAGGATCTATGCGATGAAAATGATAAACATAAACCATTTGGAGGGAAAACGATACTTCTGTGCGGTGATTTTCGGCAAATCTTACCAGTTGTCCCACATGGATCACGTGCAACTTTAATTGAAAATTGTGTCACGAGTTGGCATAAATTTGTTTATTTTCATAAAGTAACGTTTACTCAAAATATGAGAGCCTTACCAAGTGAAATAGAATTTGTCGAATTCTTGAAAAAAATTGGTAATGGTGAAGCCCCACAATTCCCTCAGTTTGGTGAAAATATTATTGAAATACCTCAGCAATTAATACGAGATGAAAATAATATTATTAATGAGGTGTATGGAAATATTTCCGAAAACATACTCTCAGATAACATATTGAAGTCAGTTATTTTAGCACCTAAAAATGATGATTGTACTTTTATTAATACTGATATACTTAATCGAATACCAGGTGAACAGAAAATATATCATAGCTACGATAAAATAATTTGTGATGATGACAATGAAATCAATAACTATCCAGTAGGGTTTTTGAATTCTTTGACTATTAGTGGTTTGCCACCACATAAGTTAGTATTGAAAGTTAATTGCATCGTTTTACTGATCAGAAACTTAAATACAAAGGAAGCATTAGTCAATGGAACAAGAATGCGCATCAAGTGTATGCATCGTAATGCTATTGATTGCGAAGTTTTAACTGGAACCGCACGCAATAAGAGAATTTTGATTCCACGTATAAATTTAACATATTCCGGTACTGTTTTACCATTTAACTTTCCAAGAACTCAATTTCCAATTATACCTGCATTTGCGATGACAATAAATAAGTCTCAAGGACAAACATTCGAAAAAATTGGAATTTTATTGAGGCAGCCAGTTTTTACACATGGTCAATTGTACGTCGCAGCAAGTAGAGTTCGATCATTCAATGGTTTGAGATTTTATATTTCCGAATATAATGGCCAAGGGCATTTAGCAAATGATGAAAGAGTTTTTACAAAAAACATCGTTTAACACAGAAGAAGTTTCTGAATCATTAAATTCACTTTCAAACTATTTTAAGTTCAATGGACAACATTTATTGTTTTAACCGCCCGGTTTTTTGATTTTATGAAAAAATACGAGGCACGTATTTTTTATTTCATTTTTTATTTTGTATTAATTTTTTATTTAAATTTTATATAATTCGAAAAAGATAGGCAAAATAACTGTGTAGCCTTGGCGAAACCTGGTCAGTATGGCAATAAAAAAAACCCAAGGAAATGTAAAAAAACGCGTTATTGCTTTTTAAATATGGCTTAGCCAAGCTAAACCTCATTTTTCCTATCTTTCATATTTTTCAAATAACTCGAAAATTAATGCATAGAAAAAAAAATTAAAAAATTATATAAGCTTTGTAGCAGATAATCTTCAAACTGTTTTCGAATTTTGTACCTTACCAAAAGTGAAATGTAATCCACTGGAATTGAAAACAATGTATCTTATACTTCTATGAATGTCAAGTCTCATTTTTATTAGCGTTTATTTGATTCAATAATAACATGAAAAAATTAAAACTGACAATGAATTATATCAAAAAATAAATATGAATACAAGCTGTAATAGTGTTTTTTCAACTGTTACTAACATTAAATTTTAAATTTCATAGGTATTGCAGGGAATTAAGGCAAACAACACACGCTAATGATGTATTTGTACACGCTCGCAGCTGACGTAATAAAACAAAATTCAAAGAAATTATATGCAATGATTATAGAGGTATACTCTTTGACAAAAGTACCTCAATAACGTTCAAACTTAAAAATTTAATGAATTACGTTCGAATTTCGACCACTGGGCGACCACTAGTATCAATCATTATTCTACATATTTCCCCATAGCCACTGTGTCACTATCAATATTCAAATTCTACATTACTTGTATTCCCCAGACTCTTATTCTGTTTAACACCCCTCTATACTCAACTTGGAATGACTCAAATGTCTTGTTACTTAAACAATCATCCTTACCCAAATTCTATCTTTTACAACTTTACATTTATTCACTATTTCTTATCAAATTTTAATCTCATAAAATCATTTAAAATCTCATATAATCATTATCAAAATTCACTTGTATAACATTTTAAATCAATCAATTACTTCATCTCAGATTGTTTTAATTCCATCAATTATTAAAAACACAACGATTTTAATTACTTTCTTCCAAAACAATTACATTTCCTTTATTACAAACGCATTATTTATTTAGTCTGCTAAAATAATATTATTATTATTAAAACAATTTCTACTACATACACACATTGTTTACACAACATCTTACAATACACACAATTAATTTCACTATCAATTATTTAGAAATTATTCGTCATTATTGTTCAGTTTTCCACACTTCATTTTCTAAGTTAGCAAAGTCAGAACCATAAATTAACATATTTAATAATGTTCATACACTCATTTTAATTTCAACCTCCATCATCATATAAATATCTAACATATTTATAACATACATCATTGTTATCCACATACAATGTGTTATTATTATTATTATGACCATTATCGACATAATATTTGACACCATTCTTATCTATCAATTCATAAAACCCGTCTACATTTGTGATTTTAGTTCTGTCTCCATCAGTAGTTTTATTCAATATAAAGTCAAGTTATTTTATCATCATCATCAAAATAATTATCCATCTCTATTTTACAAGGTAAGTATTTTATATCATCTATTTCCTTCAATTCTAACCTCGCTTTCAACTCTTTATAATTTCCCTTTAACTGAAATAATTCTATCTCTCTATCAATACACAACTCTCTATCTAAATCTCTCTCACCATAACACCATATCACACTTTCTCTACTACCATCCCACACAGAGGGCACTAACTCATAAAAATTCGGGGAACAACTCAAAGACCTCATGTCTTCCAATAATAAGGGACTCTTGCCCTTTAACAACAACATTTGTAAACACCTTGGTTTACCATAAACCTGGGGAAAATTTACCCTCTGCAACCACTCTCCCTCTACACTATCTTTCCACTTTCTCTCTGACTCATAAACACACATTAACATTCCATTATTACATTCTAAAACTTTATCAGTACTCTCAATATTTACCCCCTTATTCTTTAACATCATATTTTCACATATATCGTCATAATTCTCACTCCCACTTACCTCAGAATTGTAACTAACATCATTATCATCACTATTCAATACTTTACTATCTAACACTACCTCTTCTACTATTTTGTCATTATTAATATTTGTCATACCTATAACATTGTCACCTAACTTCTTGTTTATTATCTGCTTTACTTTACTTTTAATCCGTTCCCCTACTGACTCTACCACTTTCTCAATACTCTGTTCTAATCTGTTGAAGTTAGTTTCTATTATTTCATTAGTTTCGTCTAAATGCTTATTAATTTCATTCATATGGTTTTTCAACTCTTCAAATTTATTATTCTGTATATCAAATTTAGCGTCAAATTTACAGTTCATTTTATCGAATTGATTTAGTAAAACACTCATCATGTCATTGTCTAATTTGTTACATTTTGTTGAGGTTGGAGTTGACTGGATTCTCGAGTCATCTACAGCTGACTCAGTCAAACTGTACTCTTTTGACCGATTTACTGGGGTTGAATGAACCCCTGGCTCCCCCAAACCAGCCGACTCGCTCATTTCAACTACAATCTCGTTATTATCCATTTGTTTAAATTATATGATTTTTTACTTATTTCTAATACACATTTATCAATAACATTGTAACATAACCATATTATTTATGTTTACACACGTTTACCTTAAACAACCATTTCTGCTCTCCCAAGTAGACCTATTTTTATATAAAAATATTTTATATAAAATGTCCCTGCCTTTGGAAGCCAATTGTTATCTAACTTTTATTGATAATTAAACTTAATTGATTTTAAATTTTTATTCGCTGTTTACTTTTTACTTTCTAACTCTTTCGGGCGCCATCTTGCATTTGCACCAACTGCAAGAAACAAAAATATGTACTTACCAGGGTTCTTTTCCGGCGAACAGGAAAGCAGAGACGGTTGTTCAAGAAAGTACCACTGTATTACCATCATACCATGATCATACTTTTATTTAATTAAAGTTCTTATACAACAAAGGAAAACATAACAAAATCATTTCGATATATTCGTAATCCCAAATATTCCCCCTTCTTTTCTTCTTGCTACTACTATTTTTTATATAGACAATAATAACAGTTATGGTACATGGTATTTTCCCTTTTTAGAAGAGCAACAAATACATCCAAAAACATAAAATCAATTTTAGAGAACACAAACCAGCCTTCTTTGTTTATATACTTTCACTCGCACACACACACACACACACACACACACACACAGTTACTTTATTCCCTTAGAGATCTCGTTTTTTGTTTAAAATTTTATTTTATTATAATTTCGATTAACCCTTGTTAAGGAGACCTGGTATAGCCTATCTTCCCCATGTTAATATAATGTACCTTTTCTCAAAAACCCTGTACGTTAGAGAGTTAATGTTTTCTTTATTTCAAATTATTATTCTTTGGACACATTTTAACGTAGGGGTTTTCTGAAAAAATAATTTTTAAATTTTTTACAAATTTTTAAAAATATGTCTACAAAAAAACCTTTTTTGCTAGCCGTTTTTATAACAAAACTCGGATGATTTTTAAAATATTACAAAAAGGCTGTGTTAAAGTTTGAAGCAATTGTTGAGTAATATGGATACCAAATTTCAGGCTTCTAACTAGTCGAGAAGATGAGAAAAGGTACATTTTATATTACAAAATGTATGTTTTCGGCGAAACGCATTTAAAGTTAAAAAATAAAATATTAAAAAAAAAAGTCTTGAAAACTAACTTAAAACAATCCAGCTCCATACTCTGGGTTATCTGGGCCTTCCATGCTATCTGCCAGTCTCTTCTTAGCTTGTCTTCTTGACTGCCTTGCCTTTTTCTCATACTCGGATACATTCCTTTCAGCATTCCTAAGTCGCTCTCTGTCAATATGCAGCATTGCCTTCTTTGTGTTGATGCCGACACTCATCCCAAACTGTTTCAGTACCCTACACCTTGTAACGTTCCCCTCATTAAAACATCCAACTGCATCGTACACTCCCACCATAAATGCAGATAATCCAACAAAAACTGTTTTGGGGAGCCTGGACCATACCACACTATTCACGCTCTCATTAGGATTTTGAGTCCTTCCGTGGGTGCATTTTTCAGTAGCTCAGTATTAGCAAGATCTCTTATAACAGGTTTGATTGCAATCATAACAGCTGCAGGGAGACTATGGTTATGATGGTAATGCTCACCTTTAGCTTCAGCTTTTCTGAATTTGCACCAGCTTTCTTCACCGGGTGGGCAAAGACCATGTTGCAGTTCATCATCTGTTGAGCACATGTGAAAATACATTGCCCATACTGCCCTTTTCATGTTTTCTACATTGTTGGAATGTCTTCTGATTGCTAAGCCATAATAGTTTTGAATTTTGTCAATGATGGCATCAGTTAATCTGTTTTTTTCCTGATAATGGCTTTCCGTCTGCTAGTTTTATGCCTTTTAGTGATGTTTTCAAACGCCTCAATCGAGTACCCATCCGTTTCTGTATATGTCCAATGCACTCTAATTTTCTGATTTCAATATCATTTCCATATACTTTTAATTCATTTACTTTAGAAAAGGCTTTAGAATCTCCATCTCCTAAATATTCTAAGTATCTCACATTATACTTTTCTTCTGAACGCTGATAGATTGATATAGCACCTGCCACCTCCATTCCGCCACTCACACCTTGATAATTAGCAGTACACATTTCGTCATGATTATCTTTACTTTTGCACCTGCAATGTTTTGTAAGGACTTGTATATCTAATATTTTACCAGTATATACACTTGTCGTACTGACGATGCCGTTTAGAGATGTGTGGCCTCTCTTCTGCCACGACCCGTCAAAAGCTACACGTAAATCACGGCTACCATCGTTTGCTTCTACAGATTCTTCAACAGCACGTCTCATACTTAATTCAGCAATGTCTTTTGTAGCTTGAGCTATGATTTTATTATATTTTGTAAATCTAGAAGGAGGAGTCGGTAAATTCAAAATTCCACATAATGATTGGGCAGCTGCGCTTCCCTTCCCTACTGCTCTCAATCCATATGCCAATCGCATATTACATTCAAATAGTACACCCTTCTCATTTAGTCCATGCTCAGAATCAGGGTCAACATGTTTATTACTTACAGCTTTTGAAGTAAAAAAGGCAACACTGTAATCACAAGTATCACAATATAAGATAATTTCAGTAGCCAACCCAATACGATTTTGAGTCTTTAGTTGTAGTCCTACTTGACTACAATGTTTGCATGCAACATATACATTCAAAATATTATAAAGTATACTCAAATCAATCAGCTCATAACCTAACTTTTCAGTACAATCAACTTCATCATACAATTATTCAACCCACTCAATTTCCTTGCAGATGCACTTTCCGCTCTTCCATTGCCACTTTCTGGTAAATCAACTGTTACTTTTCCTTCAATTTTGGATTTACACACATTCTTTCTCTTCTTAAAAACACTTGGTACATTTGGTCTTGGCATTATCACAAAATCGTGAAGACAACACAAGTACAAAACGTAAAAAGTGAGTACTTATAACCTATAGTCACAATTCACAACTAAAACAAACAAACAGCTACTTATATAGAATAAGTATTTGTTTATAACCTGGAACATTAGCCACAACTCACAACAATACAATATATAACCATCTGACAGCAACAGCTGATGTTTCCAAGCTATTTCACAGTACACAGAGTGTGTAGGCACAGCTGTTGCAAAGAGATATAAAATACTAGGCAGAGTTTCACAAAAAATTTTTTTCACCTTGATAGAAAATTCAAACCATCATGTGTCATACATCATTTTAGAGAGAAAATTCCAGAGAATGTTTTAAAATTAAAAACAAAAATAATTTTTTTTTTTTTCGATTTTTGTCCCACCCCGGGTCCCCTTAAATATTTAGGTACACATTTTTCTTTTTTACTTAGCTGTTCAATGAGTCCTGAAGACGTCACATTATTTTAAGCGCACATTTGTTATTTTTAAAACTGATAATCTCCGAAGCTGTTATTTCCATTTTATGTATGAATTTTGATTTTTTCACATTTTTAAATATGTTATTCACATTTATTTAACTGCGGGCGCGACGAAAATTACGCCCGGTCAGCAGACGCGCAGACAGATTGCGTCCGTAGTTGTTAGTTGTTCATGGCCGACTGACTAGACGAACGGCACTATTTTGTGTAGTTGCCGCGGTTGTTTACCAACTTTTCATTGTCCTCATTTCTTGTATTCCTACGCCAGTATAAGGTTTGGTCTGGCGCACCCGCATTCCAAGGCTTGGGATTGTCTAGACGTAAGATCGTCTGATGTTGTTATATAATCTGTTACACAACTTGTAAGTCACTGGCGCTGACCTTGACACATTTTCGCTTGTTTGTCTGCTACGTCGTTATAATTTATGAACAATATTTCCAATCACTCCTGCCAGTTTCGTTACCCATAAAATTTACCTTTATTCTCAATTTATGTTTATATCTCCCAAAATTGCGTTACATCACAAAATATGTATCCAAATACACTGATTTTTTATATTACCCCAGGTAGCCCAAAATGTCCCGTTACACAACCAAATGAAATAAAACCAAACGAGAAGGGGAGAACCAAATTAAAATGAAGCCAATTGAAAATGAAGGAGAAGAAGAAGAAAAATGAAAATGAAACTAATCAAGTGTAAAGGAAATAAAGTGAAACCAAGGGATAAGAAACAAACCATGTTAATAAACAAACTTAATCGAAATAAATAAAATAAAAATACAACTGCCAGGAACTTAACCTGCGATCTTTTCTCTTACTTACCTTTCATATAAAAAACACGGCCATCAGAAGTCCAGAGTCGCCACGATGTTTTAGGCTATACATCGAAACCTTACACTCTACCTCAATAAAACAAATGGGACAATTTTGCAATCTGACTACCCCCCAATAATAATTCAGAAGAAACCCGCGAACGTTAAACGAATCTTTCAGCACAGAACACTAGGAAGTGGTAACGACGAAATAACTATGACTAACACATTTTTTATTATGGAACAAATAGGTTTACTGTTCAGCTTTCTTTTTCTTCGAAAATTACACAACAATAGAAAAACAAAAACAAAAATAGAAAATTTACACAAAAACAAAATAGAAGAAATACAATCAATCATTTCTGTGAATTGATATGGTAAATCTTATACAGATATATTTATAAAGGCCGCCCAGTATTTGCGTACACACACTTCATTCACACACATTTAAATTGTTCCCTTAATTTAGAGCGCTCTTTTACATTTAGGATAATTATAATAAAAATGGGTCGCCGCCTACTTAACTTTCTGCTTCCTACTTCACCTCGTGTCGCACTGTGTACCTGTCCGAATGTTTTGTCTGTTCACCACCTTTTCAGTTCTCTTTTCTTCACTCCACTTACGTCACTCTGAGATATTGTTTCACTATATTTTATGAATGTTTAAACTTTTACAATTGAAATAATTTATTTGGGGCAACTGAGTCTTAGCGTGCATCTAGCCGACGTAGCGGCGGTAGGTCGACTGCCGTTTACATGCGATGGAAGTCACTGCCTTTCGGCTACCAAATTTCGCTGTCGTTCACAGCCTTCATGTGGCAAATTGTTAGTAGTGGCACCGGGAACATGGGTTGTGAGTGCTCCCAAAGCGTTGACGAAATTGCACTGCCATTCGTCACGTCACTCAAATGGGTGTGGTGTAGTCAGACTTCCGTCAGCATGGGACCACGTTGCGGACAAAATGTTACATTCGGGCCATTTTGGCTTGGTGTGGCCCGAAGCTGTAAGCGTCGTCTGTGCGCACTGCTGGTGTTCGCGCGTTGGTGTGTGCCACACAGCACTTGATTTCCTGGAATTGAATTACGTTCCACGGTCACACCTTGCAAAACTATGTGACTGTGTTCTTTGTCTGGCTGACACCGTTTTATGTAGTGGACTTGCTACCTTATTTATGCATTGGGATTACAATTGACAATGACATAAATTTAATAAAAAATACCCTATTCTGCCCCATTACAACCAATAATATAAAATATGTAAGGGAGAAATGGTACACTCAAGTATAATATTGGGAATAAACCCAATGATTATCCAATATCAGAAATAAATATTATTATCAATTAAATAATTAATGTAACTGATTTAACAAAACCCAGTAAAGTAATATAATAAAAAGAAAAGTACACTAACCCAAGAATTAGAGTTAGATGTAATAAAACTATAAGAATATAACCTTAGTAATACTATGTATAATTTTTGTAAAGAAAGAAATAGTGAGAAAGTAAAGTGACAAAGAGAAGTAATAATAGGGATTACCCACTAAGAAACACTTAATGTAAACATTTAAGGAGTGCAATAGTGAAGGTGTAAAACCCCAAAATAGTTAGAAACCATATTTATGGTAATAAAACGCTTAATAAACAATAATTGATTAATGGTGAAACAAATAATAATTAAGAATAAGGTTTTAATGATAGAATTAGATGTAAGCACTTCCTAATGTGGAAGAAACACTGAAGAGTGATGAGGAAACACTGTGATTAAAAGTGAACCAAATTAGTAATTAAAAATATATGGTTTATGATAATATTAAATGTAAACAATTAGTAATATGAAATGAACACTGGAAGGTGATGATGACATTATTAATTAAGAAAGGATTTTAAGAAAATTAAGTTTAATTGTAAACAATTGTAATTAAAAGGGAGAATCCCATGAAAAGATAAACAGCTAGTGTTAACATGGATTGAAGGTAGAGATTAATTAGGGAATAAGAAGTTAATAATGTAATCAATAAACACCCCAGATTATAAGGGAAAATCAATTAAGTAAATTCAAAAGGTGTGATATTGCTTAACACCCAAAAAATAGTAATTAATGAAATGAGTTGTAAACAAACTTTACTTAATAATTGTTGAATAATTGTGTAATTATATTTATGAATAGGATATGACTGAAGAAATTGTACAGAGCATACGCCTAGATGTTATGTTTTTAATTGATGAAGAATAGGGAGTGGTAGCCATATTGTTAACAAAGGCAAAATAGATAATTAAGAAGTTAAGACAATACAAATCTAATTACACTAGAAAATCAGTTAATGTAGAAAATAACAGAACCATACAAATGAGATAATAACAAAACAAAACACATTAGAATAAAATGAGACATCATTATTTGTATAAATTCAGTAAATATGATCAATGGCTACTAGTGCCTCTGAAATGCCTAACTGTCAAAACAAATAATTACAAATTGTATAAAATCCACAAGGAAATTAACAAATCTAAGGTGAGTAACTAGCCAAGAATAATGTGTAAATCGTTTTAAAAGAAAAATGTTATAATAAGAACTTAAATTAAAAGAAATATGTAATTAACAAATGTTAACATAATTGTACAAAAGTTAATATCTAATAGAACCCAACCTTATGAGGTATTAATTTAATCTTTGAAAGGAAAGACAAACAGTAGTGATAATATTTAATACTCAGGAAGGAAGACAGAAGAATAAAAACAATCAGAAAATGTACAGTAATTTTGAATAAAAATTCAAATATGATAACAATGGTAATAAACCATGCCTGAGCCAATCAAAGGTAATAGGTAACCATAGAAACGAGCCGTTGGTTACTAATTTTCCGTTAATTCTCATTACTTGTATGGTGACGCTTATATAGCAGGGACGCAAAATTTTGTATGGCATAAATTTTACTTTAAAATGTTAAAAAACTCGTCAAAAGTAAAAAACATATACAAGTGAGAAGGAGATGAAGAGTAATAACATTTAACTAATGTCCAGGAACAATTTAAATGAAAATTAAAAGAAGAAATTCCCAAGACTAATCTGAAAAGGACGCCAGCAGCCTAAATCACTCAAAATTGATGAATTTTCCAATTCAAATGAACAACGATCTATTACAAACCTTCTGAACTGATAAGTATCATTTAAATACCCAAATTCCAGGAATAAAAGCACTTTAAATATTTCTCAAATCTATACGAACTCTCACTATGAACTGAAAATAATTCCCTTCAAGGATTAAATAAAATAAACTTACATAGAAAAACTTGTTAACTTAAAAATAACCTTGCATTAGATTGCGAACTTTTGAAACACATATTACTACACTGCAGAACAAATTGTAGCCACACTTTATATTATTTAAGTACGAATAATGTAAGGTAGTGTACTTTTTTATTGTAATCATATTTAATATTTTCCTTGTAATCAAAAGGGCTCCAGATTTTGAACGAGGATAAGTGTAAACTATAAACAGCAGCCATTACTGCATTGAATAGCTCGTTTCAATATCGATTTCGTCAAACTGAGAGAAAGCGTTTCATGACTAATGTCGGAGCAAATTTATTAAATACCACATAATAATATTATTGTCGAATTGTATAATTACCAAATAGCCATTAAAGAAACAGTACAGAGTGTAACCATTGTTTTTATTTCATAGGGAATTGTATTGTATATGTGTGTGTTAGGGAAATTACAGAATAGACGGCTAGCGATCTCGCTACCTGTTCGATACAGCAAGCTGTACAAAGGCGGGAACCGATTCGAATGCCCCGGCCGTCATCGCTGAAAACACCTTTTTAACACAATATTTCATAAATTTAATTGTTTTCAACAAACAATTTGGCGCCACCCAGGATTCACAAACCCCTATAGAATTACAGGTAAGGTTTCCACTCGATTGTACTGATAATTGTGACATCGCTACGGACTTCGTTAGCGGCAACCATTAATGTAACGACAAGGTGTGAGACGAACACACAAACGTTGTACTTATTTCACAGTTACGACGTCGAAGAGTAGTTACAGATTGGCGACCAACGTAGTGAGGCTAGAAAAGGACGACTAGCGGCGATTACAGGAGAATATGCAACATGCTATGATTACGAGATTTAAAGCTAAACAAGGAACTGAAGGAACCGACCAAGAAGAAATTGAAGAAATGATCGGAGAATTGTTCGAAGAGGATCCCCAGGAGGACCAACCAGAAAATCCAACAATACCAGAACCGGAAGTGGAAGGAACAGTCGGGGACCAACCAAGTAAATCCACTCCGAAGGAGGAACTGAGTCTGCAAGATATAATGAATTTCATAGCAGAAACTTCAAAGGAAACAAAGGAGGAAATTAAAAAATTAGAGTCATTACAAGAGGGAATGAAAGAAGAAACAAGAGAACAAAGAAGGGAAGACAGGGAATTCTTTAGACAAAACAGTGAAGAATTAAGGAAACAACTCAAGGAGGACACGGAACTTCTGAATAAGAAAATGGAAAGCAACCATGAGGCATTGAAGAGAAGCCAGGAGACGCTAGAAAAGAAGAGTGAAGAGCTGAAGAAACAGATCAAGAAGGATCTTGAATTATTAAATAACAAGATTGAAAATAATAGTGAAACACTCCAAAGACAGTTGAAGGAAGATGGTGAGAAGAACAGAGAAGAATTAAGATTCATACTGATGAGTTTCGTGAAGAAGTCAAACAGACAAAAACGGGGATGAACAAGAGATGGGAAGAAACAAGTTACCCAGCAGATCAACTTAAGGAAACATTAGATAGTGATTTCAAACCATTGAATAAAACACTGGACACCACTTCTGAAGGTAGTAAGGAGGTGGAAATTGTAGAAGAAACAAGTGTATTGTTTTCTGAAAATAAAGGTAACAATAACACCAAGAAGATCAAGCACATAGAAACCAACCGTAGAGGAAGAAAAAGAATCGGATAATTAAGAAGATGAAGAAAACAAAAGAAGTAGGAAAAATATATAAAAAGAAACTACTAAAAACAAGAGAAGAAGTGGAGATGATGAAGAACGGACTAATTGATGTATTCAATTTACCAATTACTGACCAAAGCAAGTTAATGAAATACAAAGACTGTAGGAGGACCTTAAAAGAAATTATAGAGGGAATTCACAACAAACCAGCGAATGAAAAATTCAGCAAATCTATGCTTAAATGGAAGATATCAGAAATAGAAAGGACTTAGAACAAGACAGTGTATAACAAATTAAGGAGGTCCCTAAAACACTGGAGCACACCCGAATTGGAAATGAAAAATAAAAAATCAATAATAATATTAACGAAGGAGGTACAATTAACAACTTGTTTGATTAATCAAAATGTAGTGAATGAAGCAGGCATGGAGACAAATGAACATATGATAGTAGAGAAATTATGGTACAAGATGGAAGATACCTATTTCACAAGAACGAAAATAGTTCTACACACCGAGGTTATCCGAACCACAAGTACAGAGGAAATGATGGACCATGGGTAAACAAAGTGAAGATGAACACAGAGAAATGGGACTGATTTTCGAATTATTGACCAAGCCGACCAATGGAAAGAAAGGAGTATTAAATTAAATTAAACCAATTAAGAATAACCAAAACAAGAATTGACAAGAAATGACTAAACGACTAAGACGAATTAAATGAGAACTAATAAACCATAACAAATAAATAAATAAAAAAGGTTATCCAGAATAAATGTTCAAACATCTAACATTTGAAGGAGTAGAGAAGAAAAACAAAAAAGAGTGTAATATACAAGAGAAGGCAAGAATAATGAAAGAAAAGGAGATCACCTTACAAAAAAGTATAAATAACAAGGTCCTATGTATCACCCTATGTCATCACCAAAGATAATGGTAACAATACTTACCAAATAAGTAATATAACCACAAAAAAGATAAAAGGAGTATATAATCAAGCTTCTATAAAAAAGTTTTATGAGGAAAAATAAACCCATAATAGAATAAATAAAATGCCAAAATTCAAAAATTATGTGAGCACAACTTACAACCATATTTCGATGACTTATGAGGCCTAATATAAAATATCAAAGAAAAAAAATAATATAAAAAATTATAATAGGGAATAAGTTACAAACATTCCTATAAAAAAGTAAGAACCACAAACTTACGATAGTATTTAAACAAAAAATACCAAGAAAGGAATAAGTTACAAAAGTTCCTATAAATTAAGAAAAACTAACTTACAAAAAATTATTTAAAATAATGGTTAAAACAAAATAAAATAAACAAAAATAAAATCAAGCATAACTGCTAAGATAAATACCTGAAATAATAATGAATTTAATGTATTCAAAGAAAAAAAAAAAATCTGAACTGGTACAAGGAAGAAAAAGAAGTTATGTATAAAACAAATATACAAAAAATGGCTAAAGCAGAATATTGCTAAACAACCAAGAAAAAGAAAAAAGATGTCTAAGATAATTAAAATGATCACAAGAAGAATAGAAAAACAAACTAATGAAAAGTTAGAAATGATGAAATTAACAACTAAATAAATAAAAAACAACCAACTGCATGAGTAGATAATAGTATATAGCAAAGGTACAGCGGAAGGAAGAATGAGTAAAAGGCCAAAGTGATCTAAAAACAAACCACAATGTGGACAATCTCAAAATATATTGTTATTATTAATTTAAGTCACAAGTTGACAAAAAAGGTATTTAAGATTGACTGTTGAAAAAGTCCAGCAATCAAAATAAACTGAGCAGAGATGATGTTCCTCTGGTCTCAGAAAAAATGAGTAGTAATGGAAGAAACCAGCTACTAAAAAGTTAGGGAAAAAATTATATAAAAGGGAGAACACACTAATGGAAATAAATAAAAACAGATCCAAATAAAATGGAATGAATCAAGTAAGAAGAGAAATAAGAATGAAGAAACAAACAAGAAAGAAAAGGAATAATATTATATATAACTGATAATTTCATTAAAAAACTATGCTAGTGTTTTAGTAAAATGATCAATTTTGAAGGAAAGGCATTATGTTACAACACAAATAAGCCACCCCAATACCAGTGTGAAAAAAGATGAATATACAGTATAAAAAATAACTTGAATAATAAAATGTTTAAACTAATGAAAATAAAATGACAATAACACGACAAACGACGACTTGACCTAACCCAAGTGATTGACCAAACAAACAGGAAAACAAAGAAGAAGGGAAAAAACCGAAACCAAATAAGAATAAAGCCAATTGAAGGAAGTGAATGAATCCATACAACCAAATGAAATAAAACCAAACGAGAAGGGGAGAACCAAATTAAAATGAAGCCAATTGATAATGAAGGAGAAGAACAAGAAAAATGAAAATGAAACTAATCAAGTGTAAAGGAAATAAAGTGAAACCAAGGGATAAGAAACAAACCAATAATATAAAATATGTAAGGGAGAAATGGTACACTCAAGTATAATATTGGGAATAAAGCCAATGATTATCCAGTATCAGAAATAAATATTATTATCAATTAAATAATTAATGTAATTGATTTAACAAAACCCAGTAAAGTAATATAATAAAAAGTACACTAACCCAAGAATTAGAGTTAGATGTAATAAAACTCTATAGGAATATAACCTTAGTAATACTATGTATAATATTTGTAAAGAAAGAAATAGTGAGCGAGTAAAGTGACAAAGAGAAGTAATTATAGGGATTAACCACTAAGAAACACTTAATGTAAACATTCAAGGAGTGCAATAGTGAAGGTGTAAAACCCCAAAATAGTTAGAAACCATATTTATGGTAATAAAACGCTTAATAAACAATAATTGATTAATGGTGAAACAAATAATAATTAAGAATAAAAGGCAAAATAGATAATTAAGAAGTTAAGGCAATACAAATCTAATTACACTAGAAAATCAGTTAATGTAGAAAATAACAGAACCATACAAATGAGATAATAACAAAACAAAACACATTAGAATAAAATGAGACATCATTATTTGTATAAATTCAGTAAATATGATCAATGGCTACTAGTGCCTCTGAAATGCCTAACTGTCAAAACAAATAATTACAAATTGTATAAAATCCACAAGGAAATTAACAAATCTAAGGCGAGTAACTAGCCAAGAATAATGTGTAAATCGTTTTAAAAGAAAAATGTTATAATAAGAACTTAAATTAAAAGAAATATGTAATTAACAAATGTTAACATAATTGTACAAAAGTTAATATCTAATAGAACCCAACCTTATGAGGTATTAATTTAATCTTTGAAAGGAAAGACAAACAGTAGTGATAATATTTAATACTCAGGAAGGAAGACAGAAGAATAAAAACAATCAGAAAATATACAGTAATTTTGAATAAAAATTCAAATATGATAACAATGGTAATAAACCATGCCTGAGCCAATCAAAGGTAACAGGTAACTATAGAAACGAGCCGTTGGTTACTAATTTTCCGTTAATTCTCATTACTTGTATGGTGACGCTTATATAGCAGGGACGCAAAATTTTGTATGGCATAAATTTTACTTTAAAATGTTAAAAAACTCGTCAAAAGTAAAAAACATATACAAGTGAGAAGGAGATGAAGAGTAATAACATTTAACTAATGTCCAGGAACAATTTAAATGAAAATTAAAAGAAGAAATTCCCAAGACTAATCTGAAAAGGACGCCAGCAGCCTAAATCACTCAAAATTGATGAATTTTCCAATTCAAATGAACAATGGTCTATCACAAACCTTCTGAACTGATAAGTATCATTTAAATACCCAAATTCCAGGAATAAAAGTACTTTAAATATTTCTCAAATCTATACGAACTCTCACTATGAACTGAAAATAATTCCCTTCAAGGATTAAATAAAATAAACTTACATAGAAAAACTTGTTAACTTAAAAATAACCTTGCATTAGATTGCAAACTTTTGAAACACATATTACTACACTGCAGAACAAATTGTAGCCACACTTTATATTATTTAAGTACGAATAATGTAAGGTAGTGTACTTTTTTATTGTAATCATATTTAATATTTTCCTTGTAATCAAAAGGACTCCAGATTTTGAACGAGGATAAGTGTAAACTATAAACAGCAGCCATTACTGCATTGAATAGCTCGTTTCAATATCGATTTCGTCAAACTGAGAGAAAGCGTTTCATGACTAATGTCGGAGCAAATTTATTAAATACCACATAATAATATTATTGTCGAATTGTATAATTACCAAATAGCCATTAAAGAAACAGTACAGAGTGTAACCATTGTTTTTATTTCATAGGGAATTGTATTGTATATGTGTGTGTTAGTGAACTTACAGAATAGAAGACTAGCGATCTCGCTACCTGTTCGATACAGCAAGCTGTACAAAGGCGGGAACCGATTCGAATGCCCCTGCCGTCATCGCTGAAAACACCTTTTTAACACAATATTTCATAAATTTAATTGTTTTCAACAAACAATTTGGCGCCACCCGGGATTCACAAACCCCTATAGAATTACAGGTAAGGTTTCCACTCGATTGTACTGATAATTGTGACATCGCTACGTACTTCGTTAGCGGCAACCATTAATGTAACGACAAGGTGTGAGACGAACACACAAACGTTGTACTTATTTTACAATTACGACGTCGAAAAGTCGTTACAAATGTCATTCATTTGTCGCCAACATTGTTTGTTGTAATTGGCAGCTTTTGCATCTTCCAGAAGCTTGCAATAATAGGCGCCACTTCGTTCATGAAGAAAATGTATCAGCAGAACACTTGTGGAGTCCAAAAAAATTGTTGCAAACACCTTTCCAGCTGACAAGCATGCTGACCGGTTCCCTTTCATCCACCACTCCATGCTCGCTTGTTTTGATTTGGGGGTATAGTGATGGAGACCCATGTTTCATCACAAGTGAGAATGCAGTGAAAAAATTCTCCCCTTCCTCCTCATAGTGAATCGGGACACTTTCACAAACATCCAGATGATGAACGCGTGTTTGTTCCTGGGTAAGGAGACTAGGAGCCCACCTGGCAGAGATTTTCCAATATTTTAAGTTATTGTTGATGATTGAACACTTCCATTACTATGATTACATGAACACTTATTCCTACTGCTGAAGCAATTTCTGAAAACTTTATGCATGAATCTGAATCAATTAGGTTTTGAACAACACAAATGTTTTCTTCTCTGACACTTGTTCATGGTTCATCATTGCTGGGGTTGGTTTTCCAAGGACAGTAAAATTTTGTGTAACTTTATTAAAGTAGCAAGTGAATAATAACATGTTTCTAGTTGTTGAGTAAGGGTCAAATAGGTGTTGCTTTTTTTACTACAAAGATGTGTTTTAGTTTGAGAAGGTAAGAACCAAACCTTGACATGATATGTGTATTGTTTTTTTTTCAGACTCTGAAAGGTGGAGAATAATATACATTTCCTCATTTTTAGTTCCAAATTACCAAACTTTAGTGTTTATTCCTGTTGTGTGGTGAACAGAGCAAATGAGGAAGAACTTTTCTTGTTACTAAGTAGATATAGATAACTGTCTGTAAAGAATTTTAAAATAAAAAAAAAGATGTAATGCTGCCTCTGATTAAAATTATAAATGTATTGAATGTTTTTTTCAGTCTCATGTTTAATAGTTTTCATTTATGTGTCAGAATGATCTCCGACATTATATAGTGATGTGCTGATTTTCAAGTCACAACAGTGTAGTGATAATGTTTCAATAAATATTGCAGAAAACAGTAGAGGAGCGCAGGAATCAGAAGAGGTCAGATGTGAAGGACAATGAGCGTGAACGAGAAAGAGAAAGAGAAGATCGTGCTAGGGAGCGTGAACATGATAGAGATAGGGGGGATAGATACCGTGAGAAGTCTGGGGAGTCAAGGCATTCGCGAGAGAGGCGCAGGCGAAGTAGGTCTCGTTCACGTAGCAAATCTCGCCATTCTTCCAGGTATACACTTTTTTTGTGGACAATTGTTTGAAACATATATATAATTTCTAGCAGTTATAAGTGTTTAGTGTATGTAAGGCTGTAATTTAAAATCCAGTTGTAAGGCTGTAATTTAAAATCTAGTTGTTGTTTTGCATGTTAATATACATATTTTTTTAACCTTAATAAGTAAGGATGTGTAAGAAGGGCTGTTTTATATTAATTTAGCTAAAAGAAATATTATGTTTTTTACTTCCATGTTCCATAAGGAAATGGAAATATGGTCATGGCGAAAAAAATCGTGTTCGAGATAACGGCAGATTCTGATTGTACTACCCTCAAAACATGAAAAAGTCATTTTTCGAAAAGTGTGTGTGTGTGTAGAATTTTTTCTATGGCAAACGATAACAGCCGCAAATTCAAATAGAATAAAATAATTTTTTGCATACAGTTCTGAATTGTAGAGGACTCAAGGCCTATTGATTTTGGTGAAGATCGGTTAAGGGGAAGGGGTAGTTTACCTGCAACCTTTTTTGTTTTAACAAGAGTAAAGTGCTTAATTTTGGTAAATAAAGTATCCTTAAAAGAAGGTCATAATAATCCACTGTAGAAAGGTAGATGAAATATCTATAATGAAAAGGGTAGTTGAAGGGGAAGGGGGTAATTTCTATAAATTAAAATGGTAGTTGATGAGGGAGGAGATAATTTTTACTTCCATACTCCTTAAGGAAATGGAAGTATGGTGATGGCAAAAAAATCGTGCTAGAGATTATTGCAGATTCTGATTGTACTACACTCAAAACATGAAAAAAAAGTCGTTTTTCGAAAAGTGTCTGTGTGTCTGTCTGTCTGTCTGTAGTTTTTTTTTTCTATGGCAAACGATAACTGCCGCAAATTCAAACAGAATCAAATAATTTTTTGCGTACAGCCCTGATTTGTAGAGTACTCACGACCTATTGTTTTTGGTGAAGATCGGTTGAGGGAAAGGGGTAGTTTACCTGCAACGTTTTTTTTTCATCAAGGGTAATTTTTTTTTTTGGCAAACGATAACAGCCGCAAATTCAAACAGAATCAAATAATGTTTCCCATACAGCCCTGATTTGTAGAGTTCTCACGACCTATTGTTTTTGGTGAAGATCGGTTAAGGGAAAGGGGTAGTTTACCTGCAACGTTTTATGTTTTAACAAGGGTATTTTCTATGGCAAACGATAACAGCCGTAAATTCAAACAGAATCAAATAATTTTTTGCATACAGCCCTGATTTGTAGCGTTCTCAAGACCTATTGTTTTTGGTGAAGTTCGGTTAAGGGAAAGGGGTAGTTTACCTGCAACATTTTATGTTTTAACAAGGGTAATTTTTTCTATGACGAACGATAACTGCCGCATATTCAAACAGAATAATTTTTTTTTTTTTTGCATACGTCCCTGAATTGTAGAGAACTCAAGGCCTTTTGATTTTGGTGAAGATCGGTTAAGGGGAAGGGGTAGTTTACCTGTAACCTTTTTTGTTTTAACAAGAGTAAAGTGCTTAATTTTGGTAAATAAAGTATCCTTAAAAGAAGGTCATAATAATCCACTGTAGAAAGGTAGATGAAATATCTATAATGAAAAGGGTAGTTGAAGGGGAAGGGGGTAATTTCTATAAATTAAAATGGTAGTTGATGAGGGAGGAGATAATTTTTACTTCCATATTCCTTAAGGAAATGGAAGTATGGTGATGGCAAAAAAAATCGTGCTAGAGATTATTGCAGATTCTGATTGTACTACACTCAAAACATGAAAAAAAAGTCGTTTTTCGAAAAGTGTCTGTGTGTCTGTCTGTCTGTCTTAGTTTTTTTTTCTATGGCAAACGATAACTGCCGCAAATTCAAACAGAATCAAATAATTTTTTGCGTACAGCCCTGATTTGTAGAGTACTCACGACCTATTGTTTTTGGTGAAGATCGGTTGAGGGAAAGGGGTAGTTTACCTGCAACGGTTTTTTTTCATCAAGGGTAATTTTTTTTTTTGGCAAACGATAACAGCCGCAAATTCAAACAGAATCAAATAATGTTTCGCATACAGCCCTGATTTGCAGAGTTCTCATGACCTATTGTTTTTGGTGAAGATCGGTTAAGGGAAAGGGGTAGTTTACCTGCAACGTTTTATGTTTTAACAAGGGTATTTTCTATGGCAAACGATAACAGCCGTAAATTCAAACAGAATCAAATAATTTTTTGCATACAGCCCTGATTTGTAGCGTTCTCAAGACCTATTGTTTTTGGTGAAGTTCGGTTAAGGGAAAGGGGTAGTTTACCTGCAACGTTTTATGTTTTAACAAGGGTAATTTTTTCTATGACGAACAATAACTGCCGCATATTCAAACAGAATAATTTTTTTTTTTGTATACGTCCCTGAATTGTAGAGAACTCAAGGCCTTTTGATTTTGGTGAAGATCGGTTAAGGGGAAGGGGTAGTTTACCTGCAACCTTTTACGTTTTAACAACAGTAAAGTACTTGAAAATTCATTTAAACATTTTCAAACAATGGTAATTGTTAAAAATTAAATAATTTTGTTGCCAGGCAATAAAATTATAATTTTTTCATTTTAATGTAAATCATGTATGAGAGAAAATATATCGTTCGTGGCAGGCAAGCATATCTTAGTTATGTAATGTTTACGTTTCCATTTTATTATTATGACTACCGCAATAAAAAGGCAGGGAAGACACACACACACAAAATTCGTGTTATTTCTGGCCTCATTCATTCATTCATTTATTTTCTTGCATTTGCACGCTTTTTAAATGGAATGTGCCGAAACCCATACCAACATAATGCGTGCAAGCCGAAAAAGTGTCCAGCGTGGATAGCGATTTGCTTCCTGTGGATCGCTGGGCAGTGTAACTGCACGTGTTTACAGAGGAACGATTCATAAACAGACTTTTCGTCTTTAGGGAATGAACCCTCTGCAAGATGCTGAGGGTCCATGAGTGACTTCAGAGCGCTCCTTCTTTTCCGCGTGTTTGTTCTGTGAAACGTACACTGTAGATTCGCAGCTTTACTCTAAGCAATGCTCAATAGGAAATGTTGAAAATTTTTGTCCACGGTGTACCCTCATACACACTAAACCTGCTCTGATGTTTTAATTACGGACATCATAATATTAAAACTTTGGAAACTTGAGCACTACTTAATGGAGATCAATCATTAACTTATACCTTATAGCCATTAATTTTATGCATATTTTTTATATATATGTGTACAACGTTATCAGCAACAAAGAAGTAGTTTTTGTTAAAATTCCTTCCCGGGATATTTTGCCGTAGTCCAATGTTTTCTACAAAACCAGACGTTTCGGCAATGCCATCGACTTCCATCATCAGTGAAAATCGAGTGCGATAACGTGAGGACATTTTAGTGACCACAGTACTGTGGTTAAGGCTGAAGCAGTAAGTAGAAAGAAGTAGTTTCTATGGTAATATTTCATTTCAAAAATGATTTTAAATATAAGTCTTAGAATATGGAAGTCATGTATGGTTCTCCATACCGATATTTTATAAGTTTTATATGTGTACTATGTTATTGACAACAAAGAAGTAGTTTCTATAGAAACATTTTATTTCACTTTGACAAAATTGTATATTTTTTTAGGAATTATCGAACCGAATTCAAGTAAATGATTGGAACTGTATGAGTACCCGCAATATATTTCGATGTTTTTAATATGCGATTGTATCGATATATTACAGTGTGGAAAAGAAGAAGTGTACTAATTGTAAATTGCCCTATTTCTTAATGTAAAGCAAAAATACGTGTTGTTTTCATTTGGTAGTTAGGTAATAACGGTTTTGGGTTTTTAGTTTACTGTTAAAATAAATAAAAGCTGTGGTTGAGAAAACCTAACATTAAACGTATAATACAATGCTTATAACAGAGTAACACTTAAAATAAAGAACCTAACGTTTTTAAGTTGACAAATTGGAAAAAACAACAGCAAATACAAATATTTATGGTTAATGAAAAAACAAAAAAAAAACACTGTATTAAGGAATGACAACATGTGCTCTACAAATTGTACATAATGGATGTTTGTTTTTTGTTAGTCACAAAACGAGTACTTATCAGAAAACGAATTTTACAAAAAAAATTGAGTTCTGCCACAAAAAAGTGACATGTAGGCCTATAATAATATTAGGCAAGGAGTTTACCCTTGGGCCACTCCCGCCTTACTTCGAGTTGGGTTTTTCGTGGTTTTAGAAAAAAAATAGTTTTACATTACACACGTATTGGTTTCCATGTATAATTTCAGTTTTCATGTTAACCTAACATAATCAATTTTTGGTGTCACAGCAACGACCCGGTGATAAATTACTATTACAGTCATTTACCATTAAAAAATGACAAACGAAATCAATTGCAATCACCAGCCAACTATTTTGCAACATACAAAATTAAAATTTGTATAATTCTTTCACTACATAAAATTATGTGCGATATTCACTACATATCTAAACCCAAAAATCGCATTATCGAAATAACTGCGGGTACGCATAAAGGCAGTACCAAATGATTTTATATATAATCTGAGAACATGCAAGTCATGTATGGTTCTCCATACCGATTTTTTTGAAAAGTGTGTGTGTGTGTGTGTAGAATTTTTTCTGTGGCAAACGATAACAGCCACAAATTCAAACAGAATCAAATAATTTTTTGCATACAGCCGTGAATTGTAGAGGACTCAAGGCGTATTGTTTTTGATGAAGATCGGTTAAGGGAAAGGGGTAGTTTACCTGCAACGTTTTACATTTTAACAAGAGTAAAGTGCTTAATTTTGGTAAATAAAGTATCCTGAAAAGAAGGTCATAATAATCCACTGTAGAAAGGTAGATGAAATATCTATAAATGAAAAGGGTAGTTGAAGGGGAGGGGGTAATTTTGTTTATAAATTAAAATGGTAGTTGATGGAGGAGGTAAATTTTTATAAGTTTTATATGTGTACTACGTTATTGACAACAAAGAAGTAGTTTTTATGGAAACATTTCATTTCACTTTAACAAAATTCTACATTTTTCATTTTAATTTAAATCAGGTATGAGTGAAAATATATTGTTCCTGGCAGGCAAGCGTATCTCAATTATGTAATGTTTACTTTTCCAAAGTTTTATTATTGTGATTACCGCAATAAAAAGCCTGGCAGGTCACACACACATACAAAATTCACGTTATTTATGGCCTCACTCATGTTTATTTTCTTGTGTTTGCACGCTTTTTAAATGGGAAGTGCCGAAACCCACACCAACAGAAGGCGTGCAAGCCAAAAAGGTGGACATCGTTTTGCTTCCTGTGGATCACTGGGCAGTGTTGTTGTATTAAAGCAATTAATACAATCTGTGTACTTATTCTATTATGATATGAGAATTATAAACTAATATGTACATGTGTGTACATACGTATGAAAAATATATAAATATTTTTCTCCTTTGGAAAATTGTTTGCCCCTCCTTGAAAATATTTTGACCTCCCTGATGGCTAGTTATTTACTAGCCTGTGTGGAATATAACGTTATGACATGGTTCAGAATGGTGGGTGTTAAACAGGAGACACAAACGTATTAAGGAAGAAATGTTTTGCTTAGAAATTTATAATTATACGGGTGAACAGAATAGTCGTTCAGGAAATCAGAAGACAAATGGAAAGAAAGAAATCAAGACTCAATTTTAAAAAAGAAAAATGACTAGTATAGTATTGACAGGAAAGACTTTGATAACACTATAGACATCCCTCGGCCCCTCGCAGCGAGAGTCCAATTTGATTACAGGAATCAGATCGCAGCTACCTTTAGCTAGCTCTTCGTTCGATCTACAAACATTTTATCCAAAAGTACAGTCCTCCTCACGAAGGTTGAGGATAGTCTTAATCCACCTGACATGGTGGTACCATTTTAGCTGATACGTAATTTCTTCAGAACTCAAGCATCCACTTATTTAATTAATATTTATTATTAATATTATATATATTTAATATAATTTATATTTAATATATAAAGGACATGGAAGTCATTTATGGTTCTCCATACCGATATTTTGTTCAAGTAAGATGTTGAAACACTAGTTTCCTGTTTAGTTGTGGTAGGTCATAACTACCATATAAATTATGAATTGTTGACAAAAAGTAAAAAACTTATTTTTACTATTGACTATGTTTAATTACTCTTATCCAAATGTTTTCAACAACTGATCTGGCTGGGCAAATACAAGAAAAGTGAGAAATGTATACAAGTTTTCAGAATGTGTGGGGTTAATACTGGTTAGAGTGTTGAGAATGTAAGAGTGGTTTTTATCCCAGCCTTGTTGTAATCCTAATCACTAATGCTAAATAAATAAATACAGTAAACCCTCGATTTAACGGACTAATTTGGGCTGAGGGATGTCTATAAAATCGAAAGTCCGTTAAATCGCAAATTTTGTTTTTTGAGGATATATTTAAATCAAATAGGCCTATAACACTTGAAATTTTAATACTATTAATATCATGCGAATACCGTATTGTTCCGAATACAAGCCGCACTTTTTCTCCTAAAAACATGGTCGCTAATTTTGCCTGCAGCTTGCATTCGCACGCTAACAAAATTCGAAGTTATACCTGACTTCTGGCGGGACGAATGCTTTTGGTATCTATGAGTTGTTTACTGCCTAAGCAACAGCAGTTTGCCTGGCTGTAGTTAACTCTGGCGTTATGATTTATGACTACAACCGAATGTTTTAACAGCAAACTGAAGAAAGAATAGGAAGATAAAGTGTAAGTGCGTGCTCACACCTTTCTGTAGGCAGCAAGACAAAGGATGAGTAGAGGGGGTGTGAGTAACATGTTTCTAAATAACGGGTAAACTGCCAGTGTGGTTTTCTATTGTAACAGCAACAACATCGCTTGTCTGTACTTTGTTTTCATTCGGCGTTTTTGTAGTGCGTTTGCGGTATGAGTGATATTGTGGAGACTAAAGGCACGCAGTCAAATCAAATTAAACGTAACCCGTACGATGCAAATTATAAATGTGATACAAAATGTAGAAAAAAACATGCAGTCGCGAAGCCGCAAGGAAATTCGATATTGATGAATCCTGTATTCGATGATGGAGAAAACAGAAGGAACGACTTTTAAATGCAAATACTGCGCGACGAGCATTCGCGGGACCTCAAGTTGGGCGTTTTGTAGCAGTAGAGTCCAGCGTCTGAATACGTACGGCTTTTAAGAAGGCAAGGACTCCATGTCACTAGACATGTTTTAAAATTAAAAGCTTTAGAAATCGCAGAAGAATTAAAAGTCTCCGGTTTCAAAGTCAGCTTCGGGTGTATAAGACGAATGATGCGGCAAAATGGATTTGCGCTTAAATGACGTACATCACTCGCGCTAAAACTACCAAGTGACTACGAAGAAAAACTCGTACAGTATCAGCGGTTTGTCATTCATATACGCAAGAAGCATAATTATTCACTTGAACACATGGGAAATGCTGATGAAACGCCCGAATTTTTTATTTTTTATTTACGTATATTTACGGTGGACCAAAAGGGAACCAAATCTGTAACAGTAAAGATTATGGGAAATGAAAAATTACGTGCCACTGTAATGCTTGCTGTATTAGCCAATGGACGAATATTTCACAGTGAAATAAGATGCATATCAGTGTATATTGTTCAGTGTTAGTCGTCATGATGTCTTCCACTGAACGTATGCGACGCCCAACAGGGATCGTGAAGAATTAAATGAATTCTTGATGAATACTCTGTTCTCATCGAATACAATTGAAGATGAGAAAATTTGCTTGTTTCAAAACAAGAAACAAAAGAATGCTGTGATAGCCAAGCAATATCGCCAAAACAGGAGAGTCTGCAGTTTATGCACATTATACGTTTCAAAAGCCTAAAAACATAATCATGCTTTTTTTGTCTGTCAAATTCTGTCCGTTAAATCCGAAGTCCGTTAAACCGAGGTCCATTAAATCGAGGGTTTACTGTAATACCCATTTATAGAACAGCTGTTTTCTCATACTTTATTTTTGGTTCAATTTATAATACATTTAAGACAGTTCCTTTCATTTAAGTTTACAATTGGTAATTGATTGTGTTTGTTTATACTAACTGGAAAGAACATTATCATGTCATTTAACAAGCTAGTCTGAACACATCTGACAGTTTAGAGGAATGGCGTGTAGACAAACTGATCTTTGAAGTATCACTTTTGTAGGTACCAGCCAAAATTATTTGGGTGAATAAAATTACGCAGAATGAGTCGTGTTTCCATCAAACTCTCTCCTTTTGTTTTAGATCACACAGGTCAAGAAGCAACTCACGTAGCAGACCTTCAAGGTCAAGATCTGACAGGTCCCGTTCTCATGAAAAACGGCAGCGGGACAAGAAACGTGATCGCAGAGATCGTGATTCTAGTAGTCGGGATCGTGACTGAAATTGTCATGTGTCCTTGAGAAGGACGTCTGTTTGTATCGTACTTTGTAATTATTGATATACAAGTCAACATGAAAAACTGTCATTACTACAATTATGTGCACACTCCAGTTGACTTGTTTTATTTTTGTTTTAATCAGATCTTAAGATTTTCGGTAACTTGCTAGTACAGTAGTATTTTTGACATGCTATATATTTTTTTAGACTGTTCAGACTTTCATCTTTATTTATATACACAGTGCATAAAAATTATTATTTGGAAATTGTTTATTATAATCATTGATTATATGTTTCGTATTAAAAAAATTGACTAAGCCGTCTTTTAAAAGGTCCAAATTTTTAATCAAATGAGTAGAAAATTAGCTTGACAAATACTATTTTTCATCACATTAGTTTAGCACATTGTTCTTGAAGAAAAATCATAAAAATAGTTTGTTTTTTTAATTACTTTCCTTCCTTACCACATTTGAAGATAATTTTGATTGGATTTTGTAAATATGGTGTTATGATAAATGTTTTTTTTTTTAGTTTGTATTTATATTATTCTGTATGAAACATATACAAGATATATGTTCATTGTTATTTTATATTTGTAAATGTGAAAAACCGTTTCTGTATAATAAAAGTTGATTTAAATTTAACTCAGTGTGTTAGTGATAATATTAATTCCTTACCTTGTGACCGCAAAGCGAAAGTCGATTTTAGTTGGCCTTTAGGTGGAAACTGAAGACCGTGTTACATTGTCCAGTATAAATCATCAGCTATTACCAAAACCAATAGAACAGTGCTTCCCAGTAAGGAGGACTTGGCAAGATCCAATCACCCTGAACTTATTCTATATAATACCGGAATTATTATGTTTTGAAATTTTGAAATTGGAATGAGTGTGAATAAATGTTGGGTTAAGTTAAAAGTAAAAAGAAATTTTAAAAATAATTATTTTATCTTCACTTCAGTAAGTGAAACTTTTATTGTTTTTGTACATACTCTCTTACGACTTTATGTGTAGTCCATCTCTTAATGAGCTTTGTAATTCCTTCCTATAAGAGACTTCAGTATTCTGTGGAGCCAGTTTTGTACCACTTCTATAGTTGTCATCTGAAATGTTTTCCTCACAGCTTTTCTTCTTTCAGTCGACCAAAAAGCTGAAAAATATTTGGACCAGGTCAGACCTGTATAATGGGCATCCAGCAGCTGAAAATCAAGATCTTGAAGACTAAGGCTTATTTTTTGGCCATATGAGGTCGTACTATGCTGTAGAGCGAAATCATATGTTTTGATAGTATACCACATCATTTGAATGATTAAAAATGCTGAATCACAGCTTGTATTCAACTCACTTGCTACTGCTTTAGTTCCAATTTGCCGATTAGCAGTTGAATCATTTGTTTAACTGCTTTAATATTGTCATAGTTCTTTGAATTAGAATACCTACCTTTCTGTTGTTCTTCATAAAGAAAAATCTGGTAATTTTTATAGCGATCACTGCATTTATACATCTTGCTACCTCAAACAACTCTGTTTTTGCTCTTGTTGCATTCTGTGGAATAATTTGTGCAGGCTTCACTCATTCAAAGTTTGAAACCATTTCACGACTCCATTTTTTTTGGTTGGTGAACAGTGGAGCACTTTACTTAAATTGACTTTTAAACACATTTGCAAACTGCTAATAATGAAACTGTACTTACACTACATTTAGCAAATGACTAATGCTATTATTTTCTTCTGTGGGAGGACATCATATTGCATTAAAGCAGCTTCGTGAGGAAAGTAAAAAGGTGGGTCTTAATATAATTGTTATGAAGACAAGTCATGATGATACTGGTATATGGGAGCAAATACTAATCGACAGTAATTGAATATTCCATGGACTGCGTCTACTTGTGTCCACTTTGCTGCAATAGCTTAACTATTAAGGAAGTAGCATGGTAGCTACCAACTCATAACTGCTATTATGAGGTGTTTATTATACCAGTTTCTGCACATCTGTCTTCTTCAGATGCAGGAAAAGATTAAGTCATTTGGCTTTAGAGGAGGTAATCTGTTTGTTTTTAGCTGCAGGACATAAATTCATGTGCAGCAGGGTGAAACCATATGTTGTCATTAAGCAACACAGTGGAATTGAGTATGTTGTGTATTTTGTTCTGAACAGTGCAGTGTATTTTTATCAAGATCTCAAGATATAGCATTTATTATTTTGCCTTGAGGCAAGAAATTGACAAACAGAATACTCTTTCTATCAAAACTGTCTATGTGCCGTTACAAAGAAATCGTACTGCTTAAGAAAATCCACCTAGGAAATCAGGTCAGTAAAGTCGTTTGTTCTGTGCATCTTTGTGAGCATAACTACACTCCGGCTTGTAAAGTCTTTATTTAAAACTTTCAGGTCCTTCATGCATATGTATGTTCCTGGTGTCAAATACTATTTACATATTCAAGGCTTATTGTGTGAATAATGTAATATTTTTAAATGGTGGTGTTTTGTTTTGAGTGATGATAACATGGAGTGAAAACATGCGATTGACGCATAGAGATGGAGACATTATGCTTATTGTTAAACGGTCTCACCAATCATCATATGGTACAGTGGAAAACAAACTACAAACACCAATGAATTCATTAATCGCCAACTTTAATTAATCACAAATAACAGTTTTTAATCAACTTGTACTATAATCCAAGTTAAACTTGTCCACATGCAATAATAATGTCAAATAATGGTTCCAGACTAATTATAACACCATAACACTTTGCTACAATACTTCAACCACCACTTGATCCGCACTAAGGAAAATCGCTCAACGAACTGATCTGACAAAGCCAGTCTCTGTCTCTTTTATACTGTCTGGCCACAACTGGATGATTGAAGCTGCTCTCCCCCACCATGCAGCCGCTTGTAAGCGATGTCAGGTAAAATACGTGTACTAGCCGTTTGGTTTGCCTATGCTAGTAAGAGCACAGTTCCCCTCTACTCAGCGTCACCAAACTGACTTCTACAAAAGCCGTAGTTTAAAGTGTTCAAGTGTGTATTAATAACTTCCCCTGTAAATGTATCCCACATAAATAATTTTTGTATTCAACAAAAAAAAAAGACAAAAGTATGGTAAGGTGATTAAAAATGTGAGAACAAGCGGTGTTGAAAGTTAAAGAAATAGCAAATTTTATTATGTACTGTGACGGTACAACAGGGGTAGGTTTTATTCCCTATATTTAAAATCTGTAGCAAACCATTTTGGGTAACATTTGTTATTAAACACCCTATGGTTGAAACCGTACGAGGCAGAGGCAGTCACGGGTGAACAACGGAATGTGGAAGACCGCGCGTGTTTGCCGCCTTTTGTGACGTGCTCAGAGGACACGAAAGGGCATGAGAAAGTATGTAATCTCCAAACCAAAATTCATAACGGAAGTAAGGCGAATTATTCCCGCTCGCTGCATTTAAACCAATCACGAAACGAGTTGACGGCAGCAGCCAACGCCTAACACCTAGCAGGTAGGCAACCGTGCGCACGAGGTTCGCCCAGTTCATCGCCACTAATCAAACAGTACAGCCGTAAATGTAACGCAGCCTCGGAATTTCGGTAGACCGACGTGAATTGAGTAGCCAAGGTCTATTGAAATACATAAAAGTGCAGGAGAAGAACAGAAGGAAGAAATAGTGTCAGTGGAATTTAAATAATAAACGTAAACAAATGTAAACTGGAATTACAACAGTCAGTGGAAAGTGAACTGAAAGACGGCGGAACCATTTTGGATAGCGTGGACAGTTAAGTACTGTGAATATATTGGCCAAAAGGGTGTTGAATAATTAAAATAAAGAGTTCATTAAATGAAACGGGGGTTATAACAGTAATAAATGTAAACCGTATGAGAGTGTGTGTTGTAAAAGGTACTGGTTCATATAGAAAGATTTATTAGTAGTTCATCAAATTTATTGGCATAGCATTATTAAGAATACAGATATAAAGAAAGAAGTAAATTTGAATAAAACAATATTTGATTTTACATAACGTGTTAGTTGTAGTTATTACTCCGTAACCATTTCCTATACTTTGTGCTGAAAAAACTCTTCTAACGTTCCGGGGAATTTTCTGAATTAGGGGAAGTCAGATAGCAAAATTGTTCATGTTTTCAATTAAGGTAAAGTGTAAAGTTTTCCATATTTTACTATAAAAATATAGGTGGCGGCCCTAAAGTTCTGATGGTATTTGGAATAAGGTAAGTTTGCGAGAAAAGATCGCAAGGTAGGTAAGATTCTGGCAGGTAGTATTTACTAAAAAATGTTCTAGTTACAATTGGCGAGCTCCTGCTAGGATATTCGTATATATATATTATATGAACTAGACCTGTTTTGAAGCACAGAAAATATGATTTGGGTAACGGCGTATTTGTGAAATTATTGTATACGTCAAGCGTGTATTTTATGGTTATGTTTTGGAAGCGTAGCGTACGAAATTATTGTGTTTACTTTTACGTATTAATAACGATTTTATGTGTGGAGTTAAATTGAATAATTATCGAGTAATAGAAGGGTTATAGTGGGTGTTATATGAAGGGTATTATAATAAAAAAATTTTGTTTAACATGGCTGAGACGCAAGAAACCAAAATAGGTAGATCAGGGGAGGCATGGAACACTACGGAATTCCTTTACGAGTTTAAAAGGATTATGGGAAGAATGACTGAGGATGATTGGCGTAAATTCAATAATGAGCTTGACAAATGGAAGAACAAAAAACGGGATTATACGCTTTCTTGAAAGAGAATAGTGATGACACTATTGATGATAATAAAAAACAAACTAAAGAGGTAAGAGAACAAAGGGAAGAGTGTAAACAAGAAAGTAAATTAAATCCGGTAATGGATAAGAAGGTAAGTGAAGGAGTTAGTGAAAGTAACATAGTTGAAGTGGTAGTGTTAGCAAATAAGATATTGAATAAGGATTATAGTGCTGATAGTGTAGTGGGGGTAGAAAGTGGTAGAGAGACAGATCAATTAAACGAGAATAAAGACGATCAAGGAACAAATAACAAGGTAAGTAATGATAATATAAGTGATAGCTGGGTCATTCTAAAAAAAAACGTAACTTTTTTGGTCTCATGATCCAGTTAGCAAAGTTTTGGGCTGAACAAAATTTTCTTTTTTCCCATGCATAATTATGTTTGAATTCCCAATCAATCATGGCAATATTAAATCAAATTTATAAATATTAAAAAGAAAAAATGTGTGAATGGAGGTATACATGTATACCTCCGTTATGTGTCACAAAGCTGTTTTGTAATGGTAACAATAAATAATATTCTTTTAAATTAAATATTAAAATTAGTTTGGATATTTTTCCATATTAATTGTCAATTAAATTACAATTTTATTAATGTTTTTTCTAAATAAGTATTTTATTATTTTTATTTTCGATGAACAAACTTTGTCACAGTAATATGTGTATCCTCCGTTATTACAAATGTAAGTTCATTTATTAGCCATCAGAGTGCAGCTTTGATGCTTGTGTGGTCTAAGTAGGAAGCAAGGAAGCCATCTTTGTTGATGTTTATTGTGAAAGTGTACATATGATATTTAGATTGTTGTCTATAAAAGTTTCATCAACTGAAATTGCCGGATGTTCTTGGACTGCTGTATCCTCCGTTCTCAACACAAAAGTAAGTATTAATACAGAAATTATTTTAATAGTATAATATTTAATGTTGCAATTTATATCATTTGGCTACTGCCATGTGCAAATTCTAACCTCAATTTTTCCAGTACTAAGAATGAATGAACAGAAATAAGTATCCTCCATTACACTGTACTTGTAACGGAGGATACAGTCTGTGTAACAGAGGTTACTGAATTAAGTATAATGATATTGAATATTGTTACAACACAAATAAGCCACCCAATACCAGGGATAAAAATGATGAATCAAATATATAAAATGTTTAAACTAATGAAAATAAAATGACAATGACGCGACAAACGACGACATGACCTAACCCAAGTGATTGACCAAATAAAAGGAAACCAAAGAAGAAGGGGAAAACCTAAATAAAATGGGGTCTTTTGCGTTATACGACCACAAAGCATTGGCATTGGCATTTTGTTCATCTTTCATTAAACTGAGTATAGTTCTCAGAATTTTCTATCTCTGTTTACTGATTAGTTAAAAGCTGCGTCCAGTCTCTCTCTCTCTCTCTCTCTCTCTCTCTCTCTCTCTCTCTCTCTCTCTCTCTCTCTCTCTCTCTCTCTCGTGTGTGTGTGTGTGTGTGATTTATACGAGTTGATTATAGAAACAAAAGCGAGTAATGGTAAAGGCAGTCAGAGCGGGTCTTTTCTGTTTTTGTAACAATATCATAATAATGAAAACTTGCCAAAATAATTATGTAGATCTGCATAGAAGATTTTGAAGTAGTTTTATATTTTATTCATCAAAAACACAAATTTTACACACCAAAAACACAACCTAACCTAGCCTAATTTCACGAACTGGAAAGTTATTGTTTATCACTCTTTTGTGTAAAACACCTTTGTCCTTCAAAAACTGCACTCCCTTCTCATTACTACTTATTTCCCGCACTAAATGAAATAAAGACATGTTGCTGAACGCACCGACAAGACAGGAATGACCTACGACTACAGATGGTGGAGCGATAAGATAACTTATAATTATTCTTGTATAGTGTACGACAGTCTGTAAATGAGAGAATATCATTTTAACTAATCAGTGAACAGAGATAGCAAGTTCTGAGAACTATACTCAGTTTAATGAAAGATGAACAAAATGCCAATGCCAATGCTTTGTGGTCGTATAATGCAAAAGACCCATAAAAGGAAATAAAATGAAATCGAAGAAGGAGGAAAATGAAAATGAAACCAAAACAAGTATAAATGAAATCAAATGATAAGCCACCAACAAATAATATAGAATAGAAAAAGGAGAAATGGTACACTCAAATATAATAATGGAAACGAAACCAATAACTAACCAATGTAAAAGATTATTATTATCGATTAAACGATAAATGTAAATGACAATTGATAAAACCCAATAAAGTAATATGTGAAAAATAAAAGTACACTAACCAAAGAATTAAGAGTTTAAATGTAATAAAGAACTCTATAAAGACATGAACTTATTAATCGTATAAATAACATTTGTAAAGAGTGGGATAGTGAGAAGGTAAACATAACTAAGTGACAAAGAGAATGTAATGTTAGGGATTACCCACTAATAACACTTAAAATAAAATTTAAGAAGTGCAAAAGTGAAAGTGTAAAAACCAAAATAATAAGAAACCCTATTGATAGGTGTAAACACTTAATAATCTGTGATGAACACTAAAAGATTAATGGTGAACCATATTAGTAAATAAGAATTTTGTTAATGATAGTATTAGGTATAAACACTTAATAATCTGTGATGAACACTAAATGATTAATAGTGAACAATATTATTTAATAAGAATCTTGTTAATGATAGCATTAAGTTTAATTGTAAGTAAGGGATACAATAGTATTCAAAGGGGGAATCCCATGGAAGGTTAAAAGTTAGGGTTACCATGGCTAGAAGATAGAGTTTGAATAAGAAAAATATAATAAAGAAAATAAGAGCAAAATAAAATAAACACCCCATGTTCTAAGGGATAATCAATTAAGTAAGTTTAAATGGTGCAATGATGTTTATCGCCCGAAAAATAAGTAAGAATGAAACGAATTGTAAGCAAACATTGCATAATAACTGTTAAAAAATTATTTGATTTAATCTGTGAATAGGATATGGCTGAAGGAATTATACAGACCATAGGCCTAGATGTTATGTTTTATATAATAGAGAATAGTAAGTAATAGCCTAGTTATAAACAATGGCAAAATAAGTCAATAGAAAGAATACAGATCTAATAACACTGGAAAATCAGTTAGGAAATAATTAACAAACCATAATGTAGAAACTAATGGTAACATACAATTATTATAAAAACAGAACCAAAACACATCAATAAGTAAACAGATCATTTATAATATCAAAACAAAACATGTATGAGGGTAAATTAAGATGTAATTTGTATAAAATGAGTAAATATAATCAGTTACTACTTAGGCCTATGAAATGCCTAACTGTAAAAAACAAATAACTACAAATTGTAAAAAACTAACAAAAATATTAGCAAATCCAAGGCAAGCAACTGGTCAAGGATAATTTCTGAATCAGATTAAAAGATAAATGTTAGAATAAGGACTTAAAATAAAAAAGAAATGTAATTAACAAATATCAAAATAATTGTCCAAAAATAATACATTACAAAACCCAACCTTATGGGATGTCAAAATGATCTTTGAAAGAAAATACGAACAGTAGTGATAATATTTAATACGTAGAGAGGAAGACGGAAGAATAATAGCAACCAGAAGATATACAGTGATTTTGAATAAAAATTCAAATGTGATAACAATTGTCTTAAGTCAAGCTAAGCCAATCAAAAGCTATTAGTAACCATGAGATCGAACGTTGGTTACGAATTTTCGTTAAATCTTATTATTCAATAAGTGACGCTCTTCCAGAATAGACGCCAGGCCGTGAATGACCAAAATTTTAATCTAAAATATATAAAAAGTAATCAAAATTCAAAAAGATGAAAACGTAAGAAGCAGGCGGGGAACGAGAATATTTAACTAATGCCAAGGACCAATTTAAATAAATTTTAAATGAATAAATTTCTACAACTAACATGAAAAAGATGCCAGAAGTACTTAAGCCCCAGATAATTGAAAATTGACGACTATTGAAGCCCCATTCCATTACAACTGACTGACAGTACACCACCAGTCAACTGATTTGATAAGTATTATTAAATTACCCAAATTTCTGAAATAAATTCACTTTAAATTTTTCTCACAGTAATCTGAAATCTCACTATAAACTGAATTTTATTTCTTTCAAAGATTAATTAAAAAAATAAAACACCGAGATTTTGTTAACTAAGAAAAATAACTTGTATGAAAACTACGAACTTTTGAAACACACTTTACAACACTTCAGAAACAAATTATAATTACACATTATATTATTTAAGTACAAATAATGTAAGGTAGTGTACTTTATTGTAATCATTATTAATATCTTTTTCGTAATCACAAGAATCCAGAATCTGAACGGAATTGATTGTAAACAAACGGTAGCAGTCGCCATGTTGACTGAATAATTTTGCTCAGATCGCTTCGCCGAATCCTGAGATATTTGTCTTATAATAATTGTCGGTGCAAATTTGTATAATAAAAGATATAATTTTATATATCACTAAATAAATCCAAATCGCAATTAAATAAACTAGTACAGAGTGTAACCACTGTTTTTATTTCATAGGGAAGTGTATTATATAACTTGTGTATTATTTAGCAAAGAGAACGGTAAGCGCTCACGTCGGAAACTCGGTGAACTGTCAGCGAGATTTACAAACCCGTACAGGCGGGAATAATTGAATTCACCAGACCGTCACAGCTGAGAACGCTTTTTTTAAATATTTATTGCCAATTTTCCTTTACATATAATACAAATTATGCAAAAAAAGGACCTATAGGGGGCATAAATGCCCGTACATAGGGTGGTCCTTAGAATTAATATTTATATACTTAATACTAATTGTGAGTTTTACCTCACCGACCATAGTAATATATTAAAAATGAAAGTATTTTTCAATTTCAACAAAATTTTAGATTGTACTATAATACAATTCAATAAATAAATTAATAAAAAAAAGAGAAAAAAGTCCATATCATAATAGACTGTTTTTTTGATTAATCAATAACAATGTTCCTAATTTTTTCTTTGATTTTTTTTTAGCACTTTTATATTTACACTTAGATTTTTCAGTTCATAAGGTAATTCATTAAAATATTTAATGGCATAATAGACATAGCTTCTTTGCCCAATACTTAATAGGTGTCACGGCAATATAATACTTTTATACAGTGTGTTGATTTGATTTTGTAAAAACTCATTTTTTAGATCATTGTATTGATAAACTATAGAATTCACTACAAACACTTGTTTAATATTTAATGGTTTATCCGAATCTTATTCATTGACTCCTATAATTTTAAGAATACACTTTTGCAGCCGATCCAATGCGTCTAGAGATGATTTATATAGACCCCCCCCCCCAGCCTATTATAGCATACCCTGCCACACTATGGAATAGTCCATAGTATATTTCAAGTAGTTGCTTTTTTGATAAAATTTGTTTAAGTCTGTAAAAAAGTAGACTAAGTATTTGGTTTTTTTTACAATGTCAGCTACATGTACATCCCACTTCATGTTAAAGTCATATGTTATTCCTAGATATTTACTAGTTTTAACTCTTTTCAATTTTTGACCATTTATCTTGATTTCTAAGTCATGTGGAACAGAGTCTCTATAATTTCCAAAGGTGATAAAGACAGACTTCCTTATGTTGAGTACTAGATTATTGTGATAGAGCCAAGAGTATATTATAATATCTAATTTAGTTGACATATCTGTTGCAAGTTCAGGCCATGTTTTTGCTTTCATTGGTACAGCTGTATCATCAGCATATGCTATTAATACATCTTGTAACACTAGTAAGTCATTGATATATAAAATGAACAATAAAGGTCCTAATATAGAGCGCTGGGGCACTCCAACATTTGTTTTAATAGGCTGACTTCTAGTCCCATTCACCTTTACAACTTGTGTCCTGTCATGTAAATAACTGGCTATCAGGGATAAGCTTACACCTCTTATTCCCATATTCTGTAATTTGGATATAAGTATGCCATGATCGACAGTGTCAAAAACTTTGGAGTAGTCCAAAAAAGTGACAACAGTTGGTATGCTAAGACTTAGATTTTCATAAATAAATTTGCTAAGTAGGGCTATAGCATCATCTGTACCTTTCTTCTTGAGAAAGCCAAATTGTTTAGCACTTAACAGGTTATGTTTCTTTACAAATTTAAATAATCTGGTAAAAATAATTTTTTCAAAAATCTTAGCTAAATTTGATATCAGTGCGATCGGCCGATAATTGTTAACCAAACTTTTTAAACCTTCCTTATATATAGGACAAATTACAGCTAAATTGATATGGACATGTACCTTGTATCATAGCAGTATTAATAATGTGAGTCAAAGCAGGAGTTATGAACGGAGCAGCTAGCTTAACTGTATAGGCATGAATGTCATCACACCCTCCAGATTTATTTTTGAGTTCACGAATAGTTTGGTAAACTTCTGACTTCATTTGTTGGTGTTAGAAACATAGTATGCTGATTAATTGATATATCTGGTATGTCATGCTGCAGAATAGGGGAGTCGCACTTTCATTCAGCCTAGATACTATTGTGCTGAAAAATTCATTAAAGTAATTAGCCTTTGTCCAATCATTGCTGTTTAGTTTATTATTAATCAAAATATCATTTATTTGTCTATTTTTTTAATTACGATCCAATTTTAGATGGACATATCTCCACATTTTTTTAGAATCAGCGTTTTGTAGTTGTTTTTCTTCATGCCTATTTTTAGCAGTCCTAAGTAATGATTTAAGTCATTTTTTCGTAATTTAAGTACAGCTCTTTTTTTTTTAGCAAGTCGTCTTGATTATTCTTCCAGGCTTTATATAATTTGTTTTTGTTATTAACTGAATTAATGAGAGCAGGGGTAATCCAGGTCTTTCTTGGTTTTTGAATTTTTGGCTTAGTTTTGTGTGAAAGTTCATTGATAGTTTGAATCTTGTTTATTAGCAATTCTAATGCTTCATTGTTATTTGGTGTATTACAGACTTGTTGCCATTGTTCTGAAGCACACAGCTCGAAAAATCTTTTTTTGATTATTTCAAAAGATACTGTAAGTTTGCATTTTATGTTGTTTCCATGTAGTGATATTAAAACGGGGTAGTGGTCTGTGATTGAGTCAATTAATTTGCCAGATTTTGCTGTGTATATTCCTTTCATGAAAATATGGTCAATGCAAGTTCCATCTTTATAATTCTTTATAGGATGAGTACAAGTATTTATCATCGATTCATAACCATTTTGCAGTAATTGGTAGAAATAATCCTCAGTTTTTTTTCATTAAACTCAATGAGATCTAAGTTAACATCACCCAAAATCATGTGGTTTGCAACAGTTTTGTTACTTAAGATAAATTTTTCATGATCTTTAATGAATTTGTCAATCTCATAATCATGACAACGATATAGTTCAGAAATTTTGAAAATACTTTTATTTGTTAATTCTATGAGCAGGCTAGTGATTTTTAAATCATTAAATTGTTCATTAATGGTTTGATACTGTAGGTTACTTTTTACATAAATAATCACTCCATCTGCTTTATTTATTCTGCTGTTATTTTTAAAATGTGTATAACCTGTTATATTTATAAGCTTGATATTATCCATGAGCCAAGCTTCAGTGCATATTATCACATCTGGTTTATGTTTAAAAGAACTTAACATAGTTTCAAGTTTTAATATATTTTTCTGTATACTTCTGATGTTTACATGTAGTGCCAGAAGCTCAGAGTCACAAAAAATGGGGTTGAGATTTATCTCTTCTGTACTATTAAAAATTAATTCATCATTAAGGTTATATTCTTGTATTTCCATAAAAAATTATTTATAGGTTAGTTTTTATTTTTCCTTTTTCCTTTTAAATACAAAATTTTATCTAATCAACTAGTTGTAACGTAATTAAATGGAGGTTCTGGTTTCCAGGGGTAGTTTGTATCACAAACATACTGCTCCCATCTTACTTTAAAACTTTCACAGTTTTGAATATCATTTGCAGAGTGATCTATGGATCTTTTTTTTAGTTAAGTATTTGTTAGCATTAATACAATTAATACATTTATTTATATCAGAGGTACATACTGTAGCATCATGGTTACCTGAACATTTGTATCATGATTGTTGTCTTTTAAATGTGTCTTTGCACTTTCTCAATGAATGGTTATACCCACAACAGTTTTTACAACATTTGATATTAAAATTGTCATACACTGCAGTTTTCACATCCAATAAAAACAGATTTATTCTTCATTATCTTGGCATATGCATCAGAGCTTAACCATCCTATATTTTAATTTAATTGTTTTAATTAAACAATTTGGCGCCACCCAGGATTAATGATCATCTATTGATAAACAGGTAAGGTTTCCACTCGCATTGTACTGGTAATTGCAGAATCGCTACGGACATCGTTAACGCAACATATAAAGTAACGACACCAGTGTGAGGCGAACAAATTTTCAGAGCACATACAAAACTCAGTCGTTACAGATTGGCGACCAACTAGTGAGGCTAGAATTGAAGACGCGGCGATTACGGAAAAATATGAAACATTCCATGGTTACAAGGTATAAAGCTAAGAAGGGAACTGAAGGTACCGACGAAGAAGAAATGGAAATGATTGAAGAAATGATCGGGAATGATTGAAGAGGATGCCCAAGAGGACCAACCAGAAAACCCAACCCAACCAACACCGGAAGTAGAGGTAACAGTCGGCGACCTAGAGGTGGGCCGATATACCTGTAACAGGTATTTTGTAACGATATTTTTGTGGAATGGATGTAACAGTGACTGAAAAGTTGAAATACCTGTTATTCGCGGCGACGCTGTTCTGAGACGAGACACGCCACCCTCGCTGTTCCAAGTCGAGGCACGCCCCCTACGCTCCTATACAGACACACACGCACAAAAAGTACGCAAGTATCACGTAAACGAATACGCCAAGGCCAAATACTAGGCGTACAAAAATATCGCTGGTATGCAAGAAACAACCAGTATTTCAAATACTAGGGGTATCACCGATACACAAAATACTAAGCGTATCAGAGGAACAGTAGTAGTTTTGGAACACCTAGTATTTTAGGAACAGGTAGTATCAAGGGTATTTCGAGTAGGAACTAGTACGCAGCCACTTTTTCGTCCTGAATACTTCATTCTGCGCAAAGAGACGAAGCTGTTTTTAATAAAGGAAATAATTCATCCTGATGTTACATTTATTCTCGTGTGATATGCAGATATATAATACAGATTATATGCTAATAAATTATATATTAACTAGTCACCAACTTGTAACTAAAACCGGTTCAGGTTGCAAGGTAAAACTTTGTTTTTACTCATAAAAAACTGTGTTCCGAGTCGTTAGTGAAATAGTTGTATTTAATTATATTGTGTTATAACCTATAGAGTGGCTGATGTTGAAAAGCTATATTATACTTTTTATTAATGGGATTTTAACTTCACGGGATTTTAATTTAATGGGATTTCGTTCCTTAAATATCTGAACGGAGAACACGAACAGGATTATCATCAAGGAAAATGCAACAGTTGATATTTTTGAATGCAAATTTAAAATAGTGTTTGAATAACTGAAATCCCAGTATTTTAAAAACAATTCAATTGTTTAATTTTATTTATATTGTGTTAAGTGAAGCAGATTGTAATGTAAATAGGTGTGACATTTCATAACTTGTATATTCTGTGTACATTAGTGAATGAATCTGAAGATTATCCAGGTATGTAATGCATTTAATTTACTTTTGTTGTTGCTTATTATTTATAAGTTTTTATTTATTTATTTATATTTATTTTGTTACAGTTGTTTTTATTATTTTTATTTGTAAAATTTTGATTATTCTCATTCACTCTTGTGGCTTACTGTTATGTTTTTATTATATGTTTCTGATGTTTTTATCATATTATTTGTTGTGGTATTACGTGTACTCTAAATTATTTCATTGCCCCGAGTTTCGCAGCTGATTTGTCTAAAGTCTAACCAATGTTAGTTTTACTCCTAGTGAAAACTTAAAATGGTATTCCCAAAGGGAGATAGGCCTATAAATTCTCTTGTTTCTTATTTTCTTTTAAATACCAATAGTTTAATAAAGTCACAGTGTAAAGTAACACTGTTAATACTTTTAGTTTCAATTTATTTCTTCTAACAAATTATATAGTATAGGTTATATAATATCTTCAAATAAATACACTCCAAGTAGGTTTATTAATATATTAATAGGTTTATCTAGGTGAAAATAAACTACTTGCAGTGTATTTATTTGAAGATTTACATAGGAGACCTGCAGGAAACTCAAAACGAGTTACTTACAAAGGATAATATAGGTTATGTATATCTATATCTATAAAAATGAATGTTTGTTTCTTTCTTTCTTTGTCCCGTATGCGTTCCTATACCATTCATCCGATTGCGATGAAACTTCGGTGAGTTGTTGTGCGCACGCCCGCGAAGGTTTATGAATTTTTTTCAATGGGGCCCTTTGGGGGGTTCTTGGGGTCTTCCACATCTCCTCCTAAACCACTGGACCGATTTCAACCAAACTTGGCACAAATATTTATGCAACGGGAGAACCAACACAGGGTAGGTGTTTTTTCGATGGGGTCCTTTGGGGTCTTCCACATCTCCTCCTAAACCACTGGACCGATTTCAACCAAACTTGGCACAAATATTTTACGCAACGGGAGAACCAACATAGGATAGGTGTTTTTTTCGACGGGGTCCTTTGGGGTCTTCCACATCTCCTCCTAAACCACTGGACCGATTTCAACCAAACTTGGCATAAATATTTTACGCAACGGGAGAACCAACATAGGATATGTGTTTTTTCGATATGATCCTTCGGGGGGTCCTTTGGGGTCTTTCACATCTCCTCCTAAACCACTGGACCGATTTCAACCAAACTTGCCACAAATATTTTACGCAAAGGGAGAACCAACATAGGATAGGTGTTTTTTCGATGGGGTTCTTTGGGGTCTTCCACATCTCCTCCTAAACCACTGGACCGATTTCAACCAAACTTGGCACAAATATTTTACGCAACGGGAGAACCAACATAGGACAGGTGTTTTTTTTTTGATACGATCCTCTGGGGGGTCCTTTGGAGTCTTAAAAACTAACTTATTAGATCTGGTTATTATGGCAACCCAATGGAATAGATTCTGTTCTAAATATATTATCGCATTAAATTGAAGACCACGCGAACGAAATCTTATATATTATATATATACAAACACTTTCTTTCTTTGAGTGGCATTGCAACGCATGCCGGGTACTCGCTAGTATAGTATATAATAACAGGCATTTGTACCTGTTATTTTTTGGAACGGTATTTTCATACCTAGTATTTTAAAATAACAGTTTAGCCCACCTCTAAACCAGACAAACCAACCGAAGGGGTGAAGATGGAAAACATGATGAGGATAATGATGGAGCAATTTGGACAAATTAATGGAAAAATAGACCAAATGAAGGAAGAAACAAATGAAAAAATAGACCAAAACAGTGAAGAATTGGAGAAAATGGAGGAAAAAATTAATGAAAATTGACGGAGACTAAATGAGATTTTAAGATAAAACTTAAGAAACAATTAAGGGAAGATGTAGAGACACTGAACAACAAAATTGAAGGAAATAATGAAACAATAAAGCAGCAGATAAACGAGAAAATTGAGGAACCCAGTGATACTTTGCAGAAGAACCAAGAAGCTCTACAACAGCAATTGACGGAAGACATCCAAAAAAATAATGAAGAACTGAAGGAAGAATTAAGATACATACTAATAGAGTATCGTAAAGAAGTCAAGGAGACAAAAACGGGGATGAAAAGAAATGGGAAGAAACAAATTACCAAGCAGATCAACTTATTGAAACATTTGATAGTGGTTTCACACAATTGAATGAAACACTAGACAACACTTCTGACGGTATCAATGAAGAAATAAGAAATAAAGAAGACAAAGGTGTATTGTTTTCTGAAAATAAAAATAACAAAAACAAAGAGAAAATCAAACACATAGAAACCAACCGTAGAGGAGTAAAGAAGAACCAAATAATTAAGGAGATTAAGAAAACAAAAGATAAGGAAAAATATATAAAAAGAAACAAATAAAAACAAGAGAAGAATGGGAGATGATGAAGAATGGACTAATTAATGTGTTCAATTTACCAATTACTGACCAAAGCAAATTAATGAAATATAAAGATTGTAGGAGGACCCTAAAAGAAATTATAGAGGGGATTCACAACAAACCAGCGGATGAAAACTTCAACAAATCAATAAGTAAATGGAAAATACACAAAATTGAAAGGACTCGCAACAAAATAGTGTGTCACAAATTAAGAAGGTCTCTAAAACACTTGAGTACACCAGAATTGGAAATGCAGAATAAAAAAATCAATGATAACATTAATGAGGGAGGTAGAATTAACTTCTTTGATTAATAAACAACATAATATAGTGAATGATGTAGACATCGATACTACGGAACATATGATATTAGAAGAATTGTGGTACAAGGTAGAAGAGACCTACATCACAAGGAAGAAAATAGTTCTACACACCAAGGTTATCCGAACCACAAGTGCAGAGGAAGTGATGGACCATGGGTAAACAAAGTGAAGATAAACACCGAGAAAAAGGACTGATTTTCGGATTACTGACCAAACCAACCAATGGAAAAGAAGAAAAGAGAAAATGAATTACCAAATTCAAAAGATGTAAGAACAACTTACAATAATATTTAGATAACATATGAGGTATAATATAAGATATTAAATAAAGGAATAAGTTACAAAAATTCCTACAAAGTAGATCACCTTACAATATTAAAAAAAAAATGAAAGAATAAGTTACAAAAATTCCTGTAATGTAAGAACAACAAACTTACAAAAATCATTTAGAATAATATTTGAGACAAAACGAAATAAACAAAAATAAAATCAAGCAAGAACTGCTAAGACAAATACCTAAAAAAAAAATAAAGAATATAGAGTATTCAAAGAAAAAAAAAGATGTCCAAGATAATTAAAATGATCACAAGAAGAAAAGAAAAACAAACTAATGAAAAGTTAGAAATAATGAAGTTAACAACTAAATAAATAAAAAACAACCAACTGTATGAGTAGATAACAGTATATAGCAAAGGTACAGCGGAAGGAAGAATGAGTAAAAGGTTAAAAATGATCTAAAAAACCATAAAGTGGACAATCCTCAAAAAATATTATTATTAATGAAAGTCACAAAATGACAAAAAAGGTATTTAAGATTGACTGAGAATAGGTCCAGCAATCAAATTAACTGAGCAGAGATGATGTTCCTCTGGTCTCAGAAAAATGGGTAGTAATGGAAGAAACCAACTACTAAAAAGTTAAAGAAAAAATTATATAAAAGGGAGAACGTACTAATGGAAATAAATAAAAACGGATCTAAATAAAATGGAGTGGAATAAGTAAGAAGAGAAACAGGAAAGAAGAAATAAACAAGAAGAAAAAGGAAAATATGTATAACTGATAATTTCATAAAAAACTATGGTAGTGTTTTACCAAAATGATCAATTTGGAAGGAGAGGCATTATGTTGCAACACGAATAAGCCACCCCAATACCAGGGATAAAAATGATGAATCAAATATATAAAATGTTTAAACTAATGAAAATAAAATGACAATGACACGACAAACGACGACATGACCTAACCATGTAACTCCTCTTTAGAATTTGTATGCTTTATAAAAAAGTTTTTTTTTTTTTTTTTGAAGAGGGGCCACTAGTTATTTAAAACTAGGCCAAGAGCCTAGAGAAGCCAAAATGTGCTGGGTCCAGTGAGACGGGACTTGCAATTAAACTCTCTGGTATAACCAACAACAATAGCGTTTATTGAGTACTTGAGTGTATAAGGTAACAGTTTGTTTTTGTATAATTGCAAATGTTTTTCTTTTTGGTATAAATCTTCCCCGTACATGACCCACAAAATAACACATACATAAATCACAAATATATATGTATATATATCTATCACATACACATGTTCAATATCACTATATAATAACCAACACCCTTATAAATTTAAAGCATAGCCACTCGCCTATATACATTTTCTCGACATACATGTATCGCCCCATCTAAAAGAAATAATTACTGATTAACTGGAAATTCAACCACCCTACCTCTACAGACATCCGAATATGTATAAATATATCACTAGTGCTCCCACGAATCTGGGTTGGCCAAAATGCCAGATACAACTTTAAAGTGCTCTTAAACTTGGTAAAATTATAATCAATAAGTCCGAAAAATTATAACTGACAATAATAAATAGGAAAGAAGATAAGCTACAATCTTTCCGTGACCTGAACTGTATTTGTGAATTTGGTGAGATAATAATTTATAAAATTTTTGTGTAAGAAATATAGTTTAGCGATAACCTTTAAAAATTTACAATAATTATATGCCCTAATACGTTATGTAAGTTATGTAACATTTTAAGAAAACTGAATTGACAATAATACATTTAAAGAACTTTTACAACTGTGAGGCGACATACTGGTATATAACCTTTTAAGAAAACTGAATTGGCCCGGCAGCCGACATGTTCCTAAGCATGGAGCATGCATATGTCTGCATACAAACCTGCCTACACAGGATTGAACAGGGGGCCGGACTGTTACTGTTTCAGAAAGCTTATTACCCTTACATAACCCCAAAACGTAATTTAAATATGTGATCTAACTTGACAGGAATTATAGCTGAACCCTACCAGCCGGTGGGGTTCATCCTGTCACCAACGGAACCCCCCTTACATATTTGAAATACCAGTCCCCTAATACTTGAACCACCCCCTTTTACTGAAAACGAGAAAGAAAAATAAATAATTGAATGAATTGTAATAAGCCTTGGATACATGCCAGCCCCCGGGCTTACACTGAATACAAAGTTAATACATAATATACAAAATTCCCCCAAACTCCGCGCACAATTCTGTCCAGTTAAACTGGGGCCCAACTAAAACGTTTGAAAGATGAAAGAAATATGATAGTGTGTCACTCATACCCCACAAGTTTTATGAAGTGTTAACGGCACAAATCCGGGTGTCTATGTAGGTCAAAATAAAATAATAATAATTGGTTTGAGGTCACCTTGTTTGCCACATGTGGTGGTGTTTGAGTTCCTACTTCCAGTGCCTGTAGTGTTGGTTTGGCGTGGTCATCTCGCTATCCCCTCCGGCAGACGAAGTCTAGAGCCTTTGGTGACCGTTCAGGCGGAGATGTTCATCCTGTGCCGGCGTCCTCGTCTAAGCCCGGGAGCCCGCAGTTCTGTGCGAGATTATCTACCCATCCTGGGTGATAGAATATTTTAAAATAATTGACTTCGCTCTGTCGAAGAGATACGAGATGTTGACAATGTGGCCGATGAAGCAAGACAGCCCAAAACCAGTGGTACTACGCAATACCAAATCCCAGTTTCCAGGCGAACGCTAGAGTGCGTGGCATATACCACGGCGAACTAAATTTTGCCATTCCGTTAAACATAGAAACAGCTAAACAATTTCGCGTTATTTAATTTTATTTATATAACATAATTTATTTTTCGTATATAAGCGCCGGTTCGTGGACAACCGGCACAACCCAAGTGATTGACCAAATAAAAGGAAACCAAAGGAGAAGGGGAAAACCTAAATAAAATGAAATTAAAAGGGAATAAAATGAAATCGAAGAAGGAGGAAAATGAAAATGAAACCAAAACAAGTATAAATGAAATCAAATGATATAAGACACCAACAAATAATATAGAATAGAAAAAGGAGAAATGGTACACTCAAATATAATAATGGAAACGAAACCAATAACTAAACCAATGTAAAAGATAATTATTATTATCGATTAAACGATAAATGTAAATGACAATTGATAAAACCCAATAAAGTAATGTGGAAAAATAAGAGTACACTAACCAAAGAATTAGAGTTTAAATGTAATAAAGAACTCTAAAAAGACATGAACTTATTAATCGTATAAATAACATTTGTAAAGAGAGAGATAGTGAGAATGTAAACATAACTAAGTGACAAAGAGAATGTAATGTTAGGGATTCCCACTAATAACACTTAAAATAAAATTTAAGAAGTGCAAAAGTGAAAGTGTAAAACCCAAAATAATGAGAAACTCTATTGATAGGTGTAAACACTTAATAATCTGTGATGAACACTAAATGATTAATGGTGAACCATATTGGTAAATAAGAATTTTGTTAATGATAGTAATAGGAATAAACACTTAATAATCTGTAATAAACACTAAAAGATTAATGGTGAACCATATTAGTAAATAGGAATTTTGTTAATGATAGTATTAGGTATAAACACTTAATAATCTGTGATGAACACTAAATGATTAATAGTGAACAATATTATTTAATAAGAATCGTGTTAATGATAGCATTAAGTTTAATTGTAAGTAAGGGATACAATGGTATTCAAAGGGGGAATCCCATTGTGAACTTACAAATTTAGTACAAAATATAACTTAAATAAACATGAAACCTTACCTTGCACGGGGTCCAGAATCGTCACGTGAACTCGTAAATAAGTGATTTAGGTTTAGTTACAATAATAACTACTCGCATTTGCAATTAACGAATTCAAAATTTATTTAAAATTTCTTTAATATGTTGTTCTACGTTACTGATTCGTCATTCTCCTTTTTATCAGGAAACATTGTTAAATATCAGCTGCTATTACACAGACACATGAAATGGAAAAACTTTAAGTACTTATCGTACTAACAAACATACACACTAATGTTATTTAAAATAGGAAAACAACCTAGCTTGCCATACTCTCATTCATACCAAATTATATCCCCATTTATCTAGAGCTCGTGATTTAAAATTTTCGTGAAATTATTTAACTATTGAAATTTAGTTGTTGGTTACTTAATGGTCGTCGTCTCTAGTTAACACTTGCAGCACCGAGTGTATGTCCAAATGTTTGTTCGTTCACCACATGGTTGATTTTTCTTCTGTCACTACACTTACTTCCATCAGAGATACTGTTTCACTTATTTGGGAAGGTATATTACTTTCAGTTAAAATTTAAAAGATTTCTTGGGGCCCACGAGTCTTTGGTTTGCCTGGCCAGGCGAAAAGTGGTTAGGTGACTGCGCAGAACGTTACCAATGTGCGCCACACCACTGTGACTCAAAACGGAAATTGCACAGCCTGCTTCTGACTCGTCAACTTACACAAAGTAAGGTGTTGTCCATGTGCGTGAAACATTGACGATATTTCACTGCCACGAGTCACGAGACCCAAGCGGGCGGAGTCATCACGGACTTCTGTCATCATCCAAAACACGTGGCGAACCAAATTTTATAATTTAGCCATTTTTGTTGGCTTCATTTCAGGCTGCGTAGCGTCATCTGCGCGCGTAAAACCGTTTTCTGTATGGGACTTGCTACGTTGGGCACATATACATTTGAATACATTTAATAAAAAAAAAAAATAGAATACCCCTTTTCGCCCCATTACAAGACCCCCCCCCGAATGAGAGGTCTTCTGCCGAAATAGAAGAACTCTCATTGCTAAACCCCTAAGAGGATCGGTGAGGATATGGTGTCAACAACCCCCCACTAATTTCTAAACGCATCATGGGTAAACTACCCCCCTAGCTCGGCGACTATGGCTGCACCTGAACGAGATTATTGGACTTCTCTGTTCGAGATCCCAACACCATAAACCCGGACAGATACACACCATAGTACACCTAACCTTCTAACATTCCGCCCATAAAATCAAAACCCTGGCCTTATACCATACCAGATCCTCAACCGATATGTTCCCCCTTACATGCATACTGGGTTGCCTTTGGCAAGTACTGGGTGCGTACACATACTTATTATTACATTTTTCACATATTCCATAAAATATTTTATCTTTCCAAGTTCAATTTCTTTTCTCAAATCAACGTTACTTTTTCAAATCAAAACATAGCAAACAAATTAAATCCAACTCATTTAAATCTTGTTCAAAATTAATCTAAGTTCAAAATCAAACTTTTATATTACCATTAATCTCATTAAAATCCCAAAATCTTTTACATGAATCTACATTTATTCCTAACTAGCTACCAACTATCATAATAACCAGAATAAATTGAATATCTTCTTAAATCATAAATTCACGTATTCTAATATTTGTTTATAACACATATAATACGAATAACATAAATCAGTTAACACACTAACAATGCATACAATTCAAAAAATATTCTGAACATCAAAACACCATCTATACGGCAGGCATAAAAAAAATATTTTTTTTTTTCCAAAAAAATTTTAATTTCCCAAAATTATTTCTTATATACCATTATCACGAAAATAAAATTATTTAATTTATTTAAGTAACACAATTGCGTGAATTAATTACTAGCAACTGGTCCTGTCTGTAACATCAACCATCAGCTGATCTCTCTGGGTCATGTGAATGACCTTACTCTAAATACGTTTCAAACCATTATACCGTGTGAAGTACATCATATGTTTACAATCCTTATATTCTAACATAATACAATAATAACACAATAGGACATAATAAACCACATATGATAAACATCTTCTTCACTTGACATAATATTTTCAAAATAAGTAAAGTCCTTTATAAAATTATTCTACAGAGCATGACACATTTAAATCACTTACTTCTAAACAACTATCTATTCCAATATTATCTCTTGAATCAACATAAAATCATTATAATTGACCCTATCACATAAAATTGTTTGCTCTCATGCGTGAAATACATCACTAATCATTGAGTCATAGCTATAGCAACAGTTACTGAACAGCTATCTGGGTTGTCAACCCCCAACTCTCTCTATAGAGCCGTAAGCTGACCGCCTGCTGTTTACAGAGGTCGTCACCCTCTCACTGAATTTTCAGCTACCCTCCTACTTCATCAATTACTTAAAGTCCCCCCTTTACCCAGTTACAATTAAGTAACCACCCGCCGGATAAACCGGATCGAGCGTTTGCCTGGTTGCATAAACACTTTATTGTTTATGCCCCTGGCTTGTAACGGCCAGCTCCTTTTCCACACACACAGTTGTTTCCTGATGTTGGACTGTGGTGTCCATTTGCGTCCCCAAGAACTGAAGTTTACATGTATATGGTATAGACACTGCCTATACCGTTCTTGGTTCAACGTTATATAAAAATTCGGCATTACTGATGTCCGAGGACACCAGTAATCCTACTGAAATGATTCACACACCCTTAAAACGGCACTACCGCAACCTTCGATGATAGCCGCTGTTCCATAGTTATGTAGTTTCCCCTGTTACCCCCCCGGTCAATTTCTATGTTCACCAATTTAGAATTTACTTACATAAATCCACGGTCAGGGTTTGGTGAAGCCGTGACCGCCCGAAATGTGGGGAAACTACCAAAAGACATATAAGGCTCACACTGACACCGTTACTACAATTCACGGATGGTCAACTCTTATATGTTTGGTTATTTATTAATTGATTTTCATGTTTAACATCTTTTGGATTCATATACACTTTCAACTTTAAACATCAAGCAGTTCACTCTCTTTAACTCGTACTACAAATTTCATAATTATACATGGTCACTTATCTACTTAAAATAAAACTACGGCTACTGACATAGATTTAAAATTATAAACATTCCAAATTATATATTGATAAGTACTTACATTGGAGGCTAATTCTTATCCTTCTTAGTCATGTTTGGTGAAGCCGTAACCGCCCGAAAAGACGGGGTTTTGCTGCGAAGAGAATAGGGACCAGGTAGACACACTACGTGAATTCACATCCCCTTTTTACTACCTTTAGCACCAAATCTATTCCTTTTATTCTTCCATTTATCCCAACCTGTTCCCCACCCCCTCGCAACAAAATTCGTCTTTTTCAAACACTCTGTAACTGCAGCCATCTGATAATTTTGCATTTTGCAAATGACTATTAAATTATAATTGAATACGTTGCCTTGTTAAAATTTAGCCTCCATTACTATATACATTCACTCTAAGGCAATGCTGGTATGTGGTATGGTGCACCTTATCTATGCACCTTGAGTGTAAAATATTTTGTATCACGTACCTTATGGGTCCCCCTCCCCGTTCAATAGTATGGTGAAATTTCTACTGTATACCAATTTTGGTGGAGCCGGACCATCGTCGTTTCACCACCCGAAGGATGTTTCGCCAACCATGGTCCGCCTCCAAGTGCCGAAACCCACGGCCAGGACTGGTAAGGTCGTGACCGCCCGAAAATGGGGGAGGATCCCTTCTAAAAATAAAACAAAACCTATTAGACTCAAATTCCTACCTTGACCTTTAATTTCAAATTTGTAGCATTCTGTGTACCCATTATTTCTCGTGTCTCCCGGTTCTATAAAACATACGAATTATTCATTTTAATTTCTATTATCTCGTAGGGGCCTTCGTACAGCAAAAAGAACTTTTTTATCTCCTTGTCTTGAGCATTGGATAAATCATGGCGTTTTACCAATACTAACTGTCCAATTTCATACTTCACGCACTTACCTTTCATATCATGTCTCCGTTTCCTCCTTTCTCCTTTCGTCAACAGCCTTTCATTTGCCATTCTCAATTTTACGTCCTGATTTATTATACTCGTCTCTGGTGGAAAATCGAATAACTGCTCTAAAATCCGTGGTGGACGCTTTCCTCTTACCAGCTCGTAAGGCGTGAACCCTGTCGACTCATGTGTTACGCTGTTCAGCCAGTTCTCAATTCTCTGAACGTACAAGGGCCACTCGCTATGTTTGTCTTGACAGTAGGCTCGGAAAATTCTGCCCAATTCCCTCATGACCCTCTCTGCCTGGTTGGATTGCGGATGACATACGGCGGTGTGCTTTGGGATGATACCTTCCCATCTGAGAGTTTGGCGCCATTTTCCACTGATGAACTGTGGTCCGTGGTCTGACAGGATTACTTTTGGCTTTCCAATGTTGACCATGTAGTCGCGTGTGATCTTCTCGCTCAGCACCTCACTCATCGCTCTCTTCACACTATACAATCGGACATATTTGGAAAAAGTATCAAGCACAACGAAAATATACATAACACCACCCCTACCCTTTGGCAATGGGCCATACAAATCCACTGCTACTAAATCAAACCGTTTCTCCACCTTAATATAATTTAACTCACCTTCTACCCTATAATTCACCACTTTGGATTTTTGGCATAGTTCTCAAATTCTAAGTATTTTTCTCACGCGCCTTTCCATATTTCTGAATATACAAGATTCCCTTAGTACACTCACACACTTTTTGCCCCAAAATGTCCATACCTATAGTGACAGTCCCACACTATTTTTTCTATCAATTGCTCCGGTATTACTAACCTCCAATCCCTCTCTCTACCCTCTACTCTTTTAAATAAACTCCCATTAAACACCTGAAAATATTGTCTATACCCAAATTCATCTAATTCTGACTCTACACTGGTTATAATTTTATTTAGTTTACTATCAGCTCTCTGCATTATGTTTATATCTTTTAATTCTTCCCCAAAAAGTTTATCTTCCCTGGATAGCCTGTAAATCTCTATTTCCTTAATATCTCTACCCGTTCTATTTCTATCTGTGTCCACTCGTGATAATGTGTCAGGTACCCTGTTCTCTACCCATTTTATATACTCCCAAGAGAAATTATATTCTTGTAGAGCTAGCACCCACCTTGTTAGTCTGCTGTGCGTGAGTTTACAGGTGTTTAGGAAAGACAATGCCTTGTGGTCAGTCCCGATGATTGTGGTGTTTCCCAGCAGGTATGTTCTGAATTTCTTGACCGCGAAGACTATACTGAGCAGCTCCTTTTCCGTTGTAGTGTAATTCCTTTCGGCTGCTAATAAGGTACGACTGGCGAAAGCGATGGTGTGATGTTCCTTTTCATCGTCCTCCTGGTACAGCTCTGCACCAATGCGATGTTACTAGCGTCGGTCTGCAAGTAAAATTTACGTTCAAAATTAGGATGATTCATCATCACCATTCTTACAAACTTTTCCTTTATCTCGTTAAAAGCATCCCTCTCAGTTTCGCTCCATTTCCATTGTTTATTTTTCTATAATACTCTACTCAACTTAGTAGTTATGTGTGCGTAATTACACTGAAATTTTCGATAAAAATTACATAAACCTAAAAAACTCTGTAATTGTTTAATATTTCTTGGTTATGGGAACTTCAAAATAGACTCTACCTTATGTGGATTGGCTTGAATGCCCTCAGGTGTAATAATAAACCCCAAAAAATGTATTTCGTTCTTCAAAAAATTTGATTTCACCCAATTCACCGTTAACCCACCTAGATACAATTTATTTAAGACATATTCTATGTGCTCTATATGTTCTTCAAAAGTTCTTGATGCTATTAAAATGTCTACGTAAATAGTTAAAAAATCTAAATTTTTGGGTTGTAATATCTCGTCTAAGCATTTAATGAGGCTGGCAACGCTGGTGTGAAGTCCGAACGGTAACCGTTTGAATTGATAATTTTTTTCCGTTGAACAAGAAGGCTGTATATTTTCTACTATCTGCTGCTAATGGCACTTGCCAATATCCTGCGGTTAGGTCTAATGAGGTCATATATTTTAACGCCACTAAATTTCTGAAAAATTTCCTCGATTGCTTCCGGGGACTCCCTATCAGGAATAATAATTTGGTTAATTTTTCTCGCGTCTAGGCATAATCTAACTCTCCCGTCTTTCTTTATCACTACCACTAAAGGGTTGGAATAGGTTGACACCGATCTTTCTATTATACCACCCTCCAACATTCGATCCAATTCTAACTGCACTGCCCCCCTTTTTGAATATGGTACCGGATAACTTCGTTGTACATATGGCGCATGCTCCCTCACCTTAAATTCACACTCATAACCTTTTGCCCTTCCTGGTTCCCCGGCAAACACTCCCCTAAAACCCTCGACTACCTGCCACAACGCTTCACGTTGTGAACTCCCCATTGCGCCACCCTCACCACAAAATTTAACCGCTCTATCCGCCCATATTTTCCTCTCACTCTCATCACACTCTCTCTCTACATATATTCATACTAAACTCCGTGTCCCTATCTATGACCCTATTTGTTATAACCCTTATACCCGAAATCTTTACTGTATCTAACACCCGCTCAAAATTAACTGTTATTTGTTTACCTTCATTATTTAATTCTAAAACTCTCCTTCTAAAATTGATTATTGCATTATTCCTGATCAGAAAATCATTACCCAATATTACTTCTAAGTTTAAGCCCCTTACAACTAAGAATGTATTTTCATAACTTTCCCCATTTATTAATATATTCAACTGGACTTGTATTGTAACCCGTTTACTTCTAACACCCGTAATACCTACAATGGTTACCCCCGCAACTGGCAAAGATGGAATATTTTTATTAGTTTCTCTTAACTTATTTAATACGTGTTCTGCTATTACCGTTACTTCGCTGCCTGTGTCTATTAGTGTCGTAACTGGCTTACCTTCTATTTCCAGTTTTACCTCCGTCAACCAGGCTTCCGGTCACATCGTTCCCGTCTCCTCTTCTTCCATTAATTCGGTCGCCATATCGGTGTGAATTGTGTGATTCCTGTATCTATCTACATGGACCCCACAGTTATCTATCGATAATGGCCGGGCCTCCTCATCCATTGTCCTTTTCAGTTTTCCGTCCGCTCGGCCGTACCTCTGGGTGTGTACACCCTTCCCGCTTGATGATTTCCTCCTTCATTTCTGGTTTTCTGCTCGCTCTTCGCTGTTTCTCGGATGTGTGTGGTTATATCTCTGCTGTGTCCGTGGCTGTTGACCGGGCCTCGCCTTCCTACATCTATAACAAAAATTACGGTCAGCATAATTTTCCCCGGGACACCCATCACATTTCCACATCGGATATCATCTGCCTGGTTCTCGACCATTGTATGTAGTTCCCACATTTTGTCCTCCTCTTGGTGCGTAACTCCCTCCACTGCTCACATTGGGTTGTTGTGGCCGTCTGCTGGCTTCTTGGTCCCTAATATTCTGAAAAACTTCCAACACTTTTTCTAATTCATTGATATCATTCACCTCTCGCGTCATCAGCATGATCTGGACCTCTCTTGGTAAGTGTTTGCTGACGGCGTACAAACGACTGAAATGGCAACGGTGGCTCCTAAGTATTTTGCTTCGTTAAAAAGTCTCATTGTATATACTGTAATATTACTATTATTTCTCCCGAAATTCCCTGTTCCCATTATTTGACTTCGCAAGATCTCCTGCTCCTCTTCCGACCAGTATTTATTACGGAACGCGGTTTCAAAATTTTCGTATCTCTCCCATTCATTTCTATGTATTTCCGCCCATATTTCGGCATTGCCCTTAAAACATTTAAAATTTTTTTATAAGTTTCACCTCCCAACTACTACCGATAAATTTGTTAAACTCCCATACTCTATTTAAAAACTGCATTGGATGCACTCTACGGTTCTCACTACAAAAAGTTTCAAGTTCGATTTCATTATTTATATCTCGTGTAATTACTACTCGTTCGGTCATATTGTTTAACTTTTGGTTAATTGCTAAACTCAACTCATCTTTAACATTACTAATACTCTGTTCAATGGAATACAATTTTTTATTGTTAATACATTCGGACTGAATGCTATTTTTGGTTATTACATTAACTGATTCATTTAACGCCTGTATTTCTGTTTTACAGGTATTTTCAATTTTCACCACTACACTATTAAACTTATATTCGGTTTCATCATTACATTTCTTTATTCTACAGAGGTGTGAAAATTATTAGACTCAGGTAGGGTTTTCAGTAAAAAATAGAGTTTTTAGGTTAAAAAATCATTTATTGAACAAGTTAAAACAACATTAATATTTTGTGTGCATGCCTTTAGCCTTTATTAACAATTCAATCCGCTTCGGCATGCTTTCCACAAGAACTGGACATATGTTTTTTATTTCGTCATCATGGTGCCATATTTTGATGAGTTCCTCGATAAGTTGAACCTTAGTGGTTATGTTGATTTTTTTTTAGCCTCTTCTTGACAATTCCCCATAAATTCTCAATAGAATTCATATCTGGGCTGTTCCCAGGCCATGGCAAGGTTTGCACATTGTTTTCAGCCAAGAACTTTGTTACTGACTTGGCTTTATGACAAGGTGCACCATCGTGTATGAAAACACAGTCTCTGTCAGGAAACCAGTTTCTCAATTGGGGAAGAAGTCTTGTTTCTAAGACTTTTCTGTACTGATGCTGATTCATTGTGCCTTCAACAATATATAGACGGCCTGTACCCTTTGCTGAGATGACACTCCACACCATAACTGAAGAAGGATGTTTCACAGTCTGCGCAACACAAGACTCAGAGAACTCTTCATTTGGAGATCTTCTCACATACTGACTGCTTTCATCACATATTTAAAACATGGACTCATCAGAAAAGCAGACCTGTAATAAATAACAATTTGAGTATGAAAAGATTTTGGAAATGGACAGTTGATAAGTCTTTGGGTAGAAGTTAGAAGTTAACTTCTAGAAGTTAAATTCTAGAATTTTCTTTTTTATCGAGAAGCGTGTGTAAGAAAACAAAAAAAATAAATCAAAAATATCAGGTATTAATAATTTGTGATCCTTTACCTTGCTCCAATCATTTCCAAAGTGAGTTTTAACCTCATGGGCCCAGTTAAGCCTTTTCTTAGCCATTGCCGGTGTTATTTTAGTTATTAAATAAATAATTACCTTATTTTATCCACTAAGTGATCTTCTTTTTCTTTTTAATTACTACATGTTTCAGGGCTTATATCCCCATCTTCAGGTAAAAGCAAATCTACCCTATTATTAGGGTTTCGTTAAAAATTCACAACGACACAAACACATAACACACTTAAATAAATTAACATTGAACATTAAATCTGTATTGGAACACGCTACAAACGAACCAGTGCACTGGCCGAAGTCCGACTTTCAACTGATCCGTACACGCTATTCACGGTTTGTTTTCATAGCTGTGTCATATAGTTTATTTGATTTGAATGATAACTGTTCATTAAGTACCTGATTTTTATTTCTTCTTAAGGCCTTGTATATTTCAAATTCCTCTAAAGCATCCAGTAGTTGACCCTTTTTACCTATATGTAAAGGTTCCAATTTCTCTTTAAATCCAGTGTATGTATGATTTTCGTTTATTAGATATTGCGCGTAATGCGATACATTATTATTGGGGAACTTCTTAGGTAAATGTTCTTTAAATCTCTCGGAAAATTTTCTCCCCGTCTGGCCTATATAGATTTTATCGCATTCATTACACCGGATTCTATAAACACCGGAACAATCCTCTAGTAATGCTTTGGTATTAGGCTTAAGTATATTTGTTAATTTGTTCGTGGTCCTGAATGAGACAATAATCCCTAGCTTTTTTAATTCATTATGTAGTGTATTAGGTAGTATGTTTGTATATCTAGTAGAAACATATTGGGTTTTATCTTTAACTTTGTCCAATCGTTTTAATTTATTAGCGTGTTTATATATTATTTTATCAATGATTTTACTATTGTAACCATTCACTATCGCTATATGTTTTATTATATTAATTTCATCGTTATAGTCTTCTATGTCCATCGGTACATTTGTCAATCTATGTGCCAGTGCGTTAAAAGTTGCCATTTTATGTGTATAAGGATGATTGGAACTAGCATGTATGGCTATATCAGTTGTTGTTGGCTTTCTATATATTTTAAAGCTAAGGAGGTTATTACGTTTATATGTGGTTACGTCCAGGAAATTCAACATATTGTTATGTTCTACTTCCATAGTGAATTTAATATTACTGTTTATGCCGTTCAAAAAAGTAAGCAATCCGTCTATCTGTCTAAGAGTACCACCAAAAATTAAAAATGTGTCGTCTACGTACCGTGTGTATGAGATGATTTTATTGTATAACTTGTTTTGGTCAGATAGTATATACTTGTTCTCATAATGATTCATGTAAATCTCCGCTAAAATTCCACTCACCGGTGAACCCATGGCCAGCCCATTTTCCTGGATAAAAAACTTATTGTCGTGTGTAAAGTAATTCTGTTGCACAACAATTTTCAATAAAAATATAAGTTCATCAATTTGTATCTGTTTTAAGACATTTGTCTTGATTAAAAGTCTCTCGAGAATATTTATCGTCTCTAGCACGGGTATGTTCGTATACAAATTCACTATGTCCATAGATACCAGTTTATGGTTAGGCAGTACTTTAATGTTTTTAACTTTGTTTATAAATCCTACTGTATTTTTTACGCTATGTATGTTGTCCATTACTAAGCTGTTTTTGATGATTATTTGTAGCTTTTTGGCTACATTATAGCTAGGGGCAGTTGTATGATTTATTAAAGGACGTATTGGTATATTAGGTTTGTGTAACTTTGGTAGTCCTCTGAAAGTAGGCGCTTTCGGATTTATATTTTTGATACGTCGTCTAGTTTGAGCATCGAATAAATTAACACATTTATTCACCGCTGAGTTTATGGCTTTTGTATATTTAATGGTGGGGTCATTATTTAGGGTCTTAATATTATTTTCATTTATAAAATCATAGCATTTTTGTGTGTATTCAGTTTTATTGATGATAACTACTGTACTACCTTTATCAGCCTTAGTTATCATTGCGTCAAAATTTTCTAATTTGCGTTTGATGTTCTTCGCGATTTTAATTTCATTACTAGGTCTCATGTTATGCGTCCTACCCGACTGTAATATACGATTTAATTTATAGTTGATAGCCACCCGTGTATCATTCTGAATTTCCTGGTTTTTTATTTGTTTAATGATAGCTTCTGCATTTACAACTTCTCTTATTAACATGTCTTTTCCATAATCAGATAAATTATGTTGTAAACCCTTAGATAATAAACTACATTCTTCATTAGATAGTTCAATGTTCGTGAGGTTATCTACACGCTTATAAAATTTGTGTTTACAAATTATGTTATCTGCTTTGTTTTGCTCGCGGTTCAATTTATCATATTTCTTGTTGTGTCTTGATACAATCGAGATAGCAATGTTCCTTATCTGTCTGTGAATAACTTCTAAAACTTCGTTAATTATGATCGGGTGTATCGAGTTCAGGACCTTCAAATGCGCATTAAATAACAACTTGTTCAGATAATTTTTCTTTTTGTACAAAGCCTTAATTTCTTCCTTAAGCCAAACTTTCTGTGCTTTAATTTTAGTGTTAGATGCTGCTATTAATGTGTTTCTTATTTTTATAACAGCAAATTTAGGCGTTATGTCTTGTCTCAAACATCTCTTGATAAACCTGATATTGAGGTTTGCTTTCAATATCTTGGTTTTAAGGTTTTTATATTTATAGACCACTTTTGCTTGATCAGCTTCGATATACATAGTTACCGTTGGTCTCCAGATCACTGTATATGATTAAATAAATAATTACCTTATTTTATCCACTAAGTGATCTTCTTTTTCTTTTTAATTACTACATGTTTCAGGGCTTATATCCCCATCTTCAGGTAAAAGCAAATCTACCCTATTATTAGGGTTTCGTTAAAAATTCACAACGACACAAACACATAACACACTTAAATAAATTAACATTGAACATTAAATCTGTATCGGAACACGCTACAAACGAACCAGTGCACTGGCCGAAGTCCGACTTTCAACTGATCCGTACACGCTATTCACGGTTTGTTTTCATAGCTGTGTCATATAGTTTTTGATTTGAATGATAACTGTTCATTAAGTACCTGATTTTTATTTCTTCTTAAGGCCTTGTATATTTCAAATTCCTCTAAAGCATCCAGTAGTTGACCCTTTTTAAAGAGAATTTGGAACCTTTACATATAGGTAAAAAGGGTCAACTACTGGATGCTTTAGAGGAATTTGAAATATACAAGGCCTTAAGAAGAAATAAAAATCAGGTACTTAATGAACAGTTATCATTCAAATCAAATAAACTATATGACACAGCTATGAAAACAAACCGTGAATAGCGTGTACGGATCAGTTGAAAGTCGGACTTCGGCCAGTGCACTGGTTCGTTTGTAGCATGTTCCGATACAGATTTAATGTTCAATGTTAATTTATTTAAGTGTGTTATGTGTTTGTGTCGTTGTGAATTTTTAACGAAACCCTAATAATAGGGTAGATTTGCTTTTACCTGAAGATGGGGATATAAGCCCTGAAACATGTAGTAATTAAAAAGAAAAAGAAGATCACTTAGTGGATAAAATAAGGTAATTATTTATTTAATCATATACAGTGATCTGGAGACCAACGGTAACTATGTATGTTATTTTAGCTTTCTTTCTTGGCCGACGCGCTGGAAGACCTGCATTAATTAGCTTTCTCCTAACTGTGGAAGTACAAACATCAACCCCATACTTCTCCAGGGACTTTTTTAAATCTTGACTAGTGGCTCTTCGGTTGTATTTGGCCATCTGGACAAGTTTGCGTTGAGTTCTTGGGTCACTTTGCTCTTGCGCCCACACTTACCTTGTCTTGCAGGACTGTAGTCATGCCCATTTTTAAGTGCCTGGCTGATACGGCTTACAGATTTCTGTGAAATTTGTAGTCTTTTAGCTATTTCTCGCTGTGAGTACTTTTTCTCTTCAAGCAATGTCTTAGTAACACCAACTTTTCTTGGTGAAAGATCACTAGTTTTTCCCATAACCTCAAAATCTAGAAAAAAAAGAACAATACAAATATACAATATATATTATACAAATATATATGTTTAATATGAAAATAATAACAAATAAACATTCTAGGTTCATTATTTAATGTTAATGGCCCATTAAACTCACCTAAAGTCCTTCTTTTGATGAAAATAAATCACTAAAGAGAGCATTAAACATGCACCTTGCAGTACAAGATAAACAGCCGATTGCTTTAAGCAGTGTTGCCAACCCCTTATCTTTTGCATAATTGGCAAATTCTCCTTGGCGGTGAATACAAAAGATGATAGAAGCATTTCTTCACTCAAAGACTTCAATACCATAAGAATGTAAGCTTTTACAGTAAATAAAACTGGGAATTTACAAAATTTTTGTTTTGAGTCTAATAATTTTCACACCTCTGTACATTCCATTTTGTAATGGGGCTATTTAGAAGGACCTGTAATTTTATTCAATTTTTAAATTATTGGGGACTGAATTGTTTGGACACCCTTTACGGTCACTCAGACATGCTTGATTGGACACCCTGTATGCAATTCCATATCAGTCCGTGCTTGGCACAACGATAACACCATTGGAATGCAAGCCCTTGCGCACATGCGTGAATCTTCCATTGGGGAAAAGTGTAAAAAAAGTTTGTAGCCTGCCACCAGTAATGTTTGGAATGCAGCGGTAAGTGTGCGCCCGTGGGCCTCTACCATACTCTCGACACCAAAGTATATCAGCGGAAGCGACGCAACGTGGCTAATTAACTGGCCACGTGAGCGTCTCGGCCAATCACCGATCATGCTGACGGAAATGATTTGAATGTGCGACGCACCTTGGTAGCAGCGTCAGTCCACCACAACACAAGACCACACGTGGTACTATAAAAATTTGTTTTTAGCTAAATACGGTCGGCCGGCCAAAACACCAGTATTAATGTGAACCAAAGTACAGTCATAATGTAACAGTCAACGCAGTAAGTCATCAAGAGTGCGGGCATAATTTCGAATATCGAAAAAGAGGAATAAGTGTTTGATACGCCATGCGGTCGGTGTGGGACTCCACAGCAACAAGTAATAGTATCTCTTTAATAAAGGCCTAAATTTAAGTAAAAGGGGGGTTTTTAAATTAAACAGTATGAGAGGGAGAGAGCGAGCAATCTGGGTCATCTTAATAGTTTAGTTAATTACTTTGTCAGTTTTTTAAGTTGCAACTAGTTATTAGTGTATTGGTCATGTAAAAAATAATCAAGTTTTTATAATTCCTTAAGAGAAGTAATCGAGATGCAGAGTAGTAATTTGAGTCGAAAATGAATATTAAGTAAAGTAAAAGAAAGTAGACAGAAAAATGTCATGAAACAAATAAAATACCATTTTTATTGTGCTTGCAAAATATGCATTTGTCATTGCATTGCCTGTTTTTCTCTGCCTAAGTACATCAGACGACACCCTGGTAATTCGCTAAGAAGGTAAGTGATACAAATTTAATTTTTTCATTTTAAAAAACAAGTAAAGTTTCAGTTGCCGCTTATTAATAGGCACAGATTTCTAGATTTTTTATATTTATTTAAACTCGTAACGTTTTAAATGGCGCCCGAACAGGGACTTTGTAAATTAAAAAATTAAATTAGTTTACAAACTGATCGAAAATGGCAGAGGGAAATAAGAACGCAGATTTATGTAAAAGTAGCGTAGAAGAATCTATTTTAAATATTACGCAAGATCATATGGTAACAACCAATGATATTGTTGATGAAAGTGTTGAAATAGACGTAAACGAAACTGTAGTAGCGGGGGGTAGTAAAGACAATGGGGTAAATATAATTAACCAATTAGCATTGATGATGGAGATGATGTCAGGAATGAAAACTGAGATCAAATCCGAAATAAATGTCGTAAATATGAGCTTAAATGAAATGAAATCAGAAAATAATAACTTAAAATCTGAAATCAAATCAGAAATAAATGTAGTAAAAGTAGAAATGAATAATGAGTTTGCGAAAATAAGAAGCGAACTCAAAATGAGTGATGTAAATACGAATAACAAATTGGAAAGTTTGAGTGAGACTATTGCGGGCATGAGAGGTGAGATAATTATAAATATAAATAATATTCAAGACGAAAGTAGAACGCGGAAGGAGAAGGTAGAAAACAACACAGTTACGAGTGATTATGATGAAATAACAGACAAAAAGAGTAATAATAAAATAACAAATAATTACAAAAATGAATTAACAACCGATAGTAGTAAGATAGTTGAAAACGAGATATATAAAAATAATACAGTGAAAATAATTAGCGATCATAATAATATAGAAACAGTGAGAGAGAGAGAGGAGAGAGTGTTTGTAAGTTACAGAGAGAGTTTGAAGAGAATGATTTTGTGAATATAGGGCAGAGGGTAAATTTTCCCCAGTTTTATGGTAAACCAAGCTGGTTACGAATATTTTTGAAGGGCAAGAGTCCCTTACAAGAAAGCGATGTATATCTCAATAATTTTTTAATGTTTAGTAGGCATTTTTATGATTTAATACCCTCTGTATGGAATGATAGCAAAAGTATGCATTGGTGTTATGATGAAAGATATGTTGACAAGAAAGTAAAATTATTTAAGGTTAGTAGAGGTTATGACGAATTAATACAGAGATTAGACATTGAAAGAGTTATTGATAATAAGTACTTACCTTGTGAAATAGTTAGTACAGCAATTGATGTTATAGACTACTTACTTTATGACAAAGCAAATACAGCAGCAGATAATAATGATAATGAAACTGTAATTGACATAACTATGACAGATCGTACTAAAGGCGACTGGACTATACTCGATGATAATAAATTACATAATTTAATAACAGGGAATAATCCTGTTGATGTTGTGGAAGAATATAAAAATTTGGATAATCTTTATATTAATAAAAATAATATAATGTGTTTAGTAAAGAATGAACTGTGTAAACGTAAAACCAGATTTTTGTACGATGATTGGGGGTAAAGACAATGAATGTTTATGAACGTTTAATCATGTATTTAATGGTTTTGGAATGGACTGCTTTACCAAATGAAGTGTGATAAATTGAATAATAATGCTGAAGAATTGTAAATAAATGTTTAGTGAAATTAATTGTGTATTGTAAATGCTAGGTAAACAAGGTATATGTAGGAAATTGTTGTGATAATAATAATAATTTTTTACAGTTTAAATAAATATCACAAATAATTTGGAAGAAGATAATAAATGAATTGTAGTTATTGTACTTGGTGAAAGTAATTAAAAATGTTGTTTTCAATAATTAATTTAATTAAAATAATTTGAAATGTTTAAATATTTTTGATTGATTTCAATGTTGTATAATTGAGTTTTCTAATGAGTTTGATTTGTTTTATGAGATTTGGATTTGATGATGATTAATTAATAAATAAATGTTAAATTGTTGAATATGAAATAACACTGTTATTAAGTGTTTCATAGGTTACGTGGAGGTAATTTGGTGTGTGTATTTTGTGTTTATGTCAGTAGGTGAATAAAGTACTGTAAGTATAAATTTTATAATACAAGTCAGAAAGAATAAAATGCTTACAGGTGTTTAACTCAATAATGGTAAAATAATTTGATATAATTGTGTTAGATGGAAACTATAATTAAAAAAAAAAGTACTAGTAACTGAAAGTTGATATAAAACAAATGTTAATAATCAATTTGAAATTTTTTAAGGAATATTATTGTAGTAAATGAGAGATAATGAAGTGATATTATGTGGTAGAAAGTTTTATTTTAGTTATTAGGGTGCTATCGCTGTGGTGGCATGTGCCACAGTAGATAGCGGAAAGTGTTGGGGGTAATAGAGAGTATTACCTCCATCGGAGGCCGAAAGGGCGAAAATGCACGGCACACCCTTTTTACAATTTTATATTGTATATTGATAAATAGCCGTGCCGTGCAGATAAATGATGATTGTAACATGCCTGAAGGTAAAGTTGATTTCCCCGACTTTTCGGGCGATTACTGTTTTACCAGCACTAATCGTGGTTTTGGCTAGCGGTCAGCTATGGCCATAATTTAAGTCCCTTGACCAAATCTGGCTTGAAATTGGTTGATATTAGAAATTAATGGGGGGGTGAAACTAGGGGAAATCCCGGAAACTATGGAACAGCGGCTGCCACTCTGTCCGTGTAGGGACAGCAAAGCCAGGTGGTAGACCCGCTTTAAGGGCGCATAACTATATAACAAAGATATGTCGATATCTAAAAAATCTTTCAAATGTAACGCCGAAGCAAGGACAAGGAGACGTTCAATTCCTCCACCTATGCCGTCCTTGTGGAGGCCAATGGGCGCTACAGTCCAACAGAAAAAAACAATAGTGTGTGGTTTGGGGGGTTGCTCAGGTGAGCAATGAATTCAGAATTTTATAACCTAAAGATGATAACTCGCTCTTGCACTAAGTAACGCTTGTATTATGATTTGATAAATAGGTGTTCATATGTTCATTATACTGTGTTTATTCTGTTTTATAAATGTATTATTTTATGGTGTTAGAGATAAAAGGATTGATAAAAATATGTATTGCATGTAATTTGTATAATTTTGAAATGTGTTTGTAGTAAGGTCCTTCACCTTGCTAAGAAAGTCAGCTGATCCGCTGTAGAATATCACTTATGAATGATTTGCAATTTTTTCAAGTTATTATAAATAATTAAATCACCCAAATTAATGAAGATTGAGAATAGTAAAGAAAAGAGTCATAGTAAAACTATAAAATTTTCATTGAAACAAGTGACAGATTTCAGTAGAAGTTGAGAATAAAGTCAAGTGGTAAAATGTGTAATTTTGAGTAATTTAAATGCCAATTTATTTGTTAATTGTATTAATATTTTGTTAATTTTAAATGTCTTATTTTATTATGTTTTTGTGTTTAAAGATAGAATTTTAAAGAGGTTCAATGTATTTTCTGATGTAACTTATGTATAACTTATGTAGGTCAAGGTTTTTGACTTGACCCAGTTTGATTAGCTGATGGGTGATGTTCTATACTAGACCCGTTTTGGCAATGAAGTGAGGCCAATTTTGTTTCTTAATTAATTTAAATAAATTTAAATCATTTAAAAAAAAAAAAAAAAAAAACCTAAATTTTGATTTTGTGCCTGCCATCTAATTGATGTTTTGAATTTTGATTATATTATTGTTTGTGTGTATTAATAGTGTTTTTTATTGAATTCTATTGTTTAGGATATATGTATAATCAAGTGTTAGGATAAGGAAGTTCATGTTTAATTAAATGTTCAATTTATTTGTTTTTTTTTCTAATTATCAATAATAACGAAGAGAATTAATCAATTCAGATAAAAGAATTTTTTTTTTTTTTGATGTTGAAGAAAGTAATTTCAACTTAAATAAATTTGTAATGTAAAGATGAAAATTTTGCTAGGATGTAGTTATAAGTGTGTGTACAAGCCCAGTATTGCTGAAGGCGACCCAGTGTGCATGATAAGGGGGAACATATCGGTTGAGGATCTGGCATGATATAAGACCAGGGATTTGGAGTTTGGGGTGGCATGTTAAACGGTTAGGTGCACTGTGGTGCGTGTCTGTTCGATTTTATGGTGTTGGGATCTCGTATAGAGAAGTCCAGTGATCTCGTTTAGATGCAGCCATAGTCGCCGAGCCAGGGGGGTTGTTTACCCATGATGTATAAGGACAAATGGGGGTAGTTGGCACCATATCCTCACCGATCCTTTTAGGGGTTTAGCAATGAGATTTCTTCGGTTTCGACAGAAGAACTCTCATTGGGGGGGTATTGTAATGGGGCTATTTAGAAGCACCTGTAATTTTATTCAATTTATAAATTATTGGGGACTGAATTGTTTGGACACCCCTTACGGTCACTCAGACATGCTTGATTGGACACCCTGTATGCAATTCCGTATCAGTCCATGCTTGGCACAACGATAACACCGTTGGAATGCAAGCTCGTGCGCACATACGTGAATCTTCCGTTGGGGAAAAGTGTAAAAAATCTTTGTAGCCTGCCACCAGTAATGTTTGGAATGCAGCGGTAAGTGTGCGCCCGTGGGCCTCTACCATACTCTCGACACCAAAGTATATCAGCGGAAGCGACGCAACGTGGCTAATTAACTGGCCACGTGAGCGTCTCTGCCAATCACCGATCATGCTGACGGAAATGATTTGAATGTGCGACGCACCTTGGTAGCAGCGTCAGTCCACCACAACACGAGACCACGCGTGGTACTATAAAAATTTGTTTTTAGCTAAATACGGTCGGCCGGCCAAAACACCAGTATTAATGTGAACCAAAGTACAGTCATAATTTAACAGTCAACGCAGTAAGTCATCAAGAGTGCGGGCATAATTTCGAACATCGAAAAAGAGGAATAAGTGTTTGATACGCCATGCGGTCGGTGTGGGACTCCACAGCAACAAGTAATAGTATCTCTTTAATAAAGGCCTAAATTTAAGTAAAAGGGGGGTTTTTAAATTAAACAGTATGAGAGGGAGAGAGCGAGCAATCTGGGTCGTCTTAATAGTTTAGTTAATTAGTTTGTCAGTTTTTTAAGTTGCAACTAGTTATTAGTGTATTGGTCATGTAAAAAATAATCCAAGTTTTTGTAATTCCTTAAGAGAAGTAATCGAGATGCAGAGTAGTAATTTGAGTCGAAAATGAATATTAAGTAAAGTAAAAGAAAGTAGATAGAAAAATGTCATGAAACAAATAAAATACCATTTTTATTGTGCTTGCAAAATATGCGTTTGTCATTGCATTGCCTGTTTTTCTCTGCGTAAGTACATCAGACGACACCCTGGTAATTCGCTAAGAAGGTAAGTGATACAAATTTAAATTTTTTCATTTTAAAAAACAAGTAAAGTTTCAGTTGCCGCTTATTAATAGGCACAGATTTCTAGATTTTTTATATTTATTTAAACTCGTAACGTTTTAATTTCATTGTTGTACTCATCTATTGTACTTACTAATTTTTCATTATTCTCGTTTATTTGTTTATCAACTCTTTCTGATATCTGACTATCTATCTCATTAATTTTATCATCTATATTCTTTATTGAATTATCTAGCTTGGTATCTAATTGGTTAAACTTATTAGCAAACTCTTCATTGGTACTTTCACAACGCTTATTAATTTCATTAATATCGTTTTTTAATTCGTTATTCTGTTTTTTTAACTCATTGAAATTGCTTTCACATTTGACTTTTTGCTCATGTATTTCATTTTTCAACTCATCAAATTTGTTATTCTGTACATTAAATTTTGTATTAAAATTACTATTAATCTCATTGAATTTAGCGTCAGAATCACTCTTTTGTTCATTGAATTTCATATCTAACATTGTTTGTATCATTTTGAACATTTCATAACTATCGTCAGACTTTTTACTTTGGACCGGCGTCGACTGACTCGTTGCGCCTTCCATTACTTTTGAATTTGTCGACTGACTTCCTGTACTATCGTCAGTGAAGCTGACTTCAACATCATTATTTTTATTGTTATTTTCCGTACTTAGTTTTGGGGTTATTTGAATCCCCGAATCATTCGTCACATTTATTTCGTTTGTAATATTTAGTTCGTCTATTTTATTGTCCTGACCCACATTTGGAGTCTAATGGACTTCAAAACTATTCATAATAGCTGATTCATCAAGATTGGTAATTTTTTTTTATATCATTCTCGTTATTATTACCTGCCATTATTTACTAATTTATAACTTTACTGATACAAATTGACTTACATATAACCTAATTTTTTCGTAATTTTTACGTACCACTAAATCACTTATTTATGAGTATACGTGGTCTACGCAAATTATGAATTTGCGCCGACTGTGCCTGTTCGTATGCGCCATTTGTGAACTTACAAATTTAGTACAAAATATAATCTTAAATAAACATGAAACCTTACCTTGCACAGGGTCCAGAGTAGTCACGTGAACTCGTAAATAAGTGATTTAGGTTTAGTTAACAATAATAACTACTCGCATTTGCAATTAACGAATTCAAAATTTATTTAACATTTCTTTAAATATGTTGTTCTACGTTACTGATTCGTCATTCTCCTTTTTATCAGGAAACATTGTTAAATATCAGCTGCTATTACACAGACACATGAAATAGAAAAACTTTAAGTACTTATCGTACTAACAAACTTACATACTAATGTTATTTAAAATAGGAAAACAACCCAGCTTGCCATACTCTCATTCATACCAATTTATATCTCCATTTATCTAGAGCTCGTGATTTAAAATTTTAGTGAAATTATTTAACTATTGAAATTTAGTTGTTGGTTACTTAACGGTCGCTGTCTCTAGTTAACACATGCAGCACTCAGTGTATGTCCAAATGTTTGTTCGTTCACCACATGGTTGATTTTTCTTCTGTCATTACACTTACTTCCATCAGAGATACTGTTTCACTTATTTGGGAAGGTATATTACTTTCAGTTAAAATTTAAAAGATTTCTTGGGGCCCACGAGTCTTTGGTTTGCCTGGCCAGGCGAAAAGTGGTTAGGTGACTGCGCAGAACGTTACCAACATGCGCCACACCTCTGTGACTCAAAACGGAAATTGCACAGCCTGCTTCTGACTAAATGTTCGTCAACTTACACAAAGTAAGGTGTTGTCCATGTGCGTGAGACATTGACGATATTTCACTGCCATGAGTCACGAGACCCAAGCGGGCGGAGTCATCACGGACTTCCGTCATCATCCAAAACACGTGGCGAACCAAATTTTATAATTTAGCCATTTTTGTTGGCTTCATTTCAGGCTGCATAGCGTCATCTGCGTGCGTTGATGGTGTTGCGCGTACTCTGGGTGTAACACAACACTGAATTCTCGGAATTGTACTGCGTTCCATTACAACACCTCGTTCCAACAGCTATGCCACTGCGTTCATTGTTGAGTAAAACCGTTTTCTGTATGGGACTTGCTACGTTGGGCACATACATTTGAATACATTAATAAAAAATAAAACAAAATAGAATACCCCTTTTCGCCCCATTACAAGACCCCCCCAATGAGAGGTCTTCTGCCGAAATAGAAGAACTCTCATTGCTAAACCCCTAAGAGGATCGGTGAGGATATGGTGTCAACAACCCCCTGCTAATTTCTAAATGCATCATGGGTAAACTACCCCCCTAGCTCGGTGACTATGGCTGCACCTGATCGAGATTACTGGACTTCTCTGTTCGAGATCCCAACACCATAAACCCGGACAGATACACACCATAGTACACCTAACCTTCTAACATTCCGCCCATATAATCAAAACCCTGGCCTTATACCATACCAGATCCTCAACCGATATGTTCCCCCTTACATGCATACTGGGTTGCCTTTGGCAAGTACTGGGTGCGTACACATACTTATTATTACATTTTTCACAAATTCCATAAAATATTTTATCTTTCCAAGTTCAATTTCTTTTCTCAAATCAAAACATAGCAAACAAATTAAATCCAACTCATTTAAATCTTGTTCAAAATTAATCTAAGTTCAAAATCAAACTTTTACATTACCATTAATCTCATTAAAATCCCAAAATCTTTTACATGAATCTACATTTATTCCTAACTAGCTACCAACTATCATAATAACCAGAATAAATTGAATATCTTCTTATATCATAAATTCACGTATTCTAATATTTGTTTATAACACATAATATGAATAACATAAATCAGTTAACTCACTAACAATGCATACAATTCACAAAATATTCTGGACATCAAAACACCATCTATACGGCAGGCATAAAAAAAAATTTTTTTTCCAAAAAAATTTTAATTTCCCAAAATTATTTCTTTTACCATTATCACGAAAATAAAATTATTTAATGTAATTAAGTAACACAATTGCGTGAATTAATTACTAGCAACTGGTCTTGTCTCTAACATCAACCATCAGCTGATCTCTCTGGGTCATGTGAATGACCTTACTCTAAATACGTTTCAAACCATTATACCGTGTGAAGTACATCATATGTTTACAATCCTTATATTGTAACATAATACAATAATAACACAATAGGACATAATAAACCACATATGATAAACATCTTCTTCACTTGACATAATATTTTCAAAATAAGTAAAGTCCTTTATAAAATTATTCTACAGAGCATGACACATTTAAATCACTTACTTCTAATCAACTATCTATTCCAATATTATTTCTTGAATCAACATAAAATCATTATAATTGACCCTATCACTTAAAATTGTTTGCTCTCATGCGTGAAATACATCACTAATCATTGAGTCCAGTGGCGGCGCTAACGAAACGGGGGCCCCCCCGCGAAACTAATTAGGGGGCCCTATAAAAATGGTTAAATTTTGTATACGTAATAGGGGAAAACACTCAAATGAGTTTCTATTTACGTGTGTTTCACAACAATGGTTTGTGAATACTTTCTCGTCTATCACAAAGCGTTTGCAATTTGCAAAGGATGTTTTACACGTATACAAACTCTTAAAATTCATTGTTGCTAAATAGACAAAGTTCTATACAAACTATAAAAAAACCAAAATAAAAAGAATTATTATTTTGACGTCAAAGGTCTAAATTCAGACTATGAAACAGTACCGCACACAGTGTTAAAAATTTATTATTTAAAAACGAATATCAAAGTAATATTCTAGCTTTTTTCAAACATTTAAATTAGTTTGTAACTGAATTTGTGAAATTCTTGAATATACTCTATACACGTTCTCCTTAAGTCTAATCCAATTCAATAACACTCGAACTCAAGTAATGTAGAATATTTACAGATGAGGATCAACCAAAGTTCACTGTTTTCCTAAGCCTAGTCTTCTTTTTTTAATAGCTAAGAACTTTTCAACCACTTCGTTGATATTAGTTTTCTGTGTCTCTTCATGCTCAATGCTTAACAGTGCCAAGTCACTCAACCGAGTTTGGGCCATGGCACTTCTTAAGTATGACTTAATTAATTTAAGTTTTGAAAAGCTTCTTTCCGCTGTAGCTGTTGTGACAGGTATGGTTAAATAAAGCTGCAAAGCTGTAGTTAAGTCTGGGAGGCAGCTCATAAGGCAGCTGTTTTCTTCAACCAGTAAATTCATCATTTCTCGAATGCTTCTCTTGTGTACAATTTCTTTGGCCATCAGAGCTTTGAAGGATATTACTTGGTCAGGCAGTGATGTGGAAAGGTCACCAGGATACACATTTACCAGAGCCTTACTTTTCTCCACTATTGTCTCTTGTGAGAAGTTTACTAAATTCTGAGGCGTGAGGAATGTAAACCTATCATCAATGCAACGCAATCCTTCGACTCTCATTTGTAGCTGAGCTATTACAATATCTAGTGTTGGATTGAAAACTTTTACTTCAAATGATTTCACTGGGTCGTCAATTCTATGGTCAACTGATAATTCAACAAAGAAGCGTTTTACAACTCGCTTACGCTTATTTTTCATGTTACAAGTTATGTCCCATGACTGGGCCAACTGTTTAGCACCAGCAAGAAAGCCGGCAAAGTCCTTTCTTAAAACTTTTAACTCATCACAAGCGCGGCTTAGAAACTGCCACGCTCTGCCTAGGTCAACAGTTGGCCTCTGTAGTGTTTTCGAAGTTATATTTACATTCTCTAAAATCTTAGTTTCAAGGCAGAGCACAAGAATAAATTCAAAGTTTTCCAGGTAGTTTCTAATTGTTAATGCTTCTTCTGCCTCGGTTTTTTTTAGCTGTACAGAATAATTTCTGTCAAACACTTAATCACAATTTTGAAATCATTTCTTAAAGCTAACAGACAGTCGTGTCTAGAAGACCACCTTGTTGGACATAGCTTTTTTAAAGTTAGATTTTTGGCAGAGCTGTCTTCTTTAACGGCAGTGTTAAGTTCTTCCCATCTATGTAAGCTTTCACTGAAAAACACATAAGTTTTCTGTACTATGTCATAAAATTGTCTTATTTCAGAAATATTTGATACTGAATCATTGATCACCAAGTTCAGGTTATGTGCAGCACAGTGTACGTAATCCGCGTTTGGGACTATATCCATAATTCTTTTCTGTAACCCAGAGTATTTCCCGCTCATTGTTGCTGCACCGTCATAACCTTGACCTCTACACTTACTAATGTCAATTTCATTTGTTTTCAAAAAGTCTAAAATCTTACTTTGAAACCCCTCACTGTTGGGATCCTTTATTTCTTGAAATCCCAAAACGGACTCACTAATCACAGTTTTATAATTGCCAGGAGATTCTTCTACTATGTTAATGTATCTGATTACAACACTCATTTGGTCAATCTTAGAAATGTCTTGTGTGCTATCAACAATTATAGAAAAAAAAGGAGACGAGTGAATCTGTTTTAGTAAGGCAGTCAATACTGATTTTCCTAGCAAGTTAATGATTTCATTTTGAATGTCATAGTGGAGGTATTTTGATCTGGTTTTTTCATTTTCTAAGTGTGCACTAAGGAGAGAATCGTAGCGAGAAATTAAAGATAGTATGTTCAAAAAATTTCCACTTTCAGGATTTATTTCATGTAATGATTCTCTATGGCCAAGAAACGGCAATGAACACAGTGCCATGGTTCGAATGACATCCACAATCTGTATGAAAATATCTTTCCATTTTTTCCGCTCATCGGAAATTTGATCAGCTACCGTTTTACTCTTTTTCCAAGTGGCATACGTGAGACAAGATTGTAAATGAGCATTGCTACTTTCATGAACTTTAATTTTTTTACTGAGACCTTTCCAATCTCTATCGCCTTCACGCCAGCTTTGGGCATCAGCACTTTGGCTGAAAAGCCAACATGGTAAACAATAGACTCCATCTAGATTACGAGAGTAACAAAGCCAAAACCTGTGAACAATTTGGCCTGCTGCAGTTTTGAAAGAATAATATGCTGTACTGAAAGACCGCTTAGAAACGGAATCCTTCGGGAAAGGACCCTTTGTTTGACAAAGTTCATTTAACGTTATTAACTTTTTCACCTCGTCTGTTATTGTAGCTTGATTTTTATAGAATGCAATATCTGTCTCAAAACTTTGGCAGTTTGGATCGGAAGGGCCTGCTAAACTAGTTTTATTTGCGTGATTACTTATAACTTCAGTTGGTTCAAACTGATTTTCTGGTCCAGGTATGTCTTCGGACTGGCGAACACATTCAATGCCTAGCAGTTGTTCTTCTTGTTCATGTTGCAGTTGCTTATTTGTTTCCGTAGTTGTAGCCTATCACTTGTATCCGACGGACTAATGTTTAAATCAGGTTTATTGTCACTGTCACAATCAACTTCAAGTCCGATTTTTGTTTCTTTTTCATTACTTGCACTTGACCCGGGTTTGGGTTGTTCAACTTCACATTTTGTGATTTTTTTAAAAACTGGTCGAGTTTTGAAAGTTTACTTTTAGATTCTTCTCGTTGTTTTTGCAGTTTCGTAGCACCACTTAAATATTCATGCTTACTTTCCATTTTATAAACTCTGTCTCTAACACTCTAACTCTACACAAAATACAAAAACTAAAATCAAATGTTAAGTCATTAAACTTAAACGGCACTAAATTACGAATTGAATGCAATACAGTACTATCGCGCAGGAGATGCGACGCACTACTGAGTACTGAACTACATTGTGTTGTGTTTGTTTACGTCTCCTCAGTGCCAGTGACTCATCGCACTGGACGTACGGGCACCACAAGAGATAAGATAAGCTTCGCTTACAAACTACAAACAGTAATGTCATTTCGGAAAACGTAGTTTTTTTGCATGTCTATACACTTAAATAAAACGTATATTTCGTATTTTAAATACAAACTTGCCGGTAGTCGGACCCCATTAAAACTTTTTTTCCTATTATAGCTCGTTTCATATTTTTTTCTAGGGGCCAGAGTGGCGGGCCCCCCCATAGGGTCGGGGGCCCCCCGTGCCGCGGGGTCTGCGGGGGCCTTATCGCCGCCACTGATTGAGTCATAGCTATAGCAACAGTTACTGAACAGCTATCTGGGTTGTCAACCCCCAACTCTCTCTATAGAGCCGTATAAGCTGACCGCCCGCTGTTTACAGAGGTCGTCACCCTCTCACTGAATTTTCAGCTACCCTCCTACTTCATCAATTACTTAAAGTCCCCCCTTTACCCAGTTACAATTAGGTAACCACCCGCCGGATAAACCGGATCGAGCTTTGCCTGGTTGCATAAACACTTTATTGTGTATGCCCCTGGCTTGTAACGGCCAGCTCCTTTTCCACACACACTGTTGTTTCCTGGTGTTGGACTGTGGTGTCCATTGTAACCCTCGGTTACTATTATATTTATGAATAAAACTAAACTCCCACTTACCTTTAGCTTTAGATCTGGCCGGATCTCCAAGTGGGGACTAACCCCGTTCGTACGGCGAACTTGACAGCACATCAAATGAAATAAGGTTTTTGAATGAATTTAATTATCAAAATTTATCATTTGAAAGATAATGGTTTTTATTTTTTATGATTGTAAAACATCTCGGACAAGTATCAAATCAGAAAAAAATTGATACTCCACTGGTTTTTTTTTTTACATTTTGGATTACAGTTTTTTAAAAGTATAATGATTAATACAAGAACATAATAACTACCTTACCTTATTTATAGCACACACAAACATAAACTTTGCTTTGCTCACACACGCATTCACGCCATTAAAAACCCATTTTATTTTTATTACCCCACAGCCCTTGAACCTTTGTTGGAGTAAAACCCGCCGGCAACGTGGTTTTCGCGTGCACTCATTATTACTCTTTTAAATTTATTTTTTGTGTCCGAAAATTAGATAAATATGTTCTCCACTGTTTGATCGACCGCGGTCACATGGTTTTAACCGTTATTTCACTTTTTTCTGGTACAATATGAAATTTTGTAAAGAGCCTACTTGGCTCGGTACCGGCGCCGGAACAATCAGTTAACGAACTGGGCAGAAGAAGGTAGCAGGTGCCGCTAAATTGAGTATGTCTTTTTGTGTGGAAACCAATGCCTTTGGTTTCGTCGCAGTAGTTTCGTCCCATGCAATTCATGTAGTTGTTGGTGTGACGACAGTATACGATATTAGTGAGGCACTGGCTAACGTCACGAGATGGGCGTGACTTAATTTGCATATCAGTCGCCTCACTCAATGAAAGTGGATAAAATTTGTTTCCTGACCATCTTGGTTTTGGAAGTAGCGCCACCCCGCGCGCCTTGTTGAGTAATGCGTATGGGCACGCTGTCACACTCTTACAAAGTTCTTGGAAAACTAGGGTGGTGCGGATTCCTTTACCGATTTCACAACGTGATATTGCGTTGCTGCTTCGTTATAACACTGTTCTATTCACCACGTGTTCTGGTCACCGTTGAAATAAAATTTACACAATAGATTTATAAAACCCAAAAAATGCAATAAATAAAAATACCCATAAATTCGACACGTTACAATACCCCCTCAATGAGAGGTCTTCTGTCCAAACAGAAGAAATCTCATTGATAAACCCCTAAGAGGACCGGTGAGGAACTGGTGCCGACAACCCCCTTTTTGGTCTTACACCTCATGGGTAAACGACCCCCCTGGCTCGGCGACTATGGACGCATCTGAACGAGATCACTGGACTTCTCTGTAAGAGATCCCAACACCGAAAAATCGAACAGACGCACCACAGCGCACCTCACCTTCTATCATGCTACCCCAAAAATCCTCAATCCCTGGCTTAGATCATGCCAGATCCTCAACCGATATGTTTCCCCTTTTTTCTGCAAACTGGGCTGCCTTTAGCAGATACTGGGCTCACACACACACTTATACTACATATTATGAACATTGGAACATTTCTGCAAAATTTCTCTTAAGTTAAAATCAACAATTGCCTCCTTTAAAATCAAACTACAAATCCGTTACCTAAATTGAATACTTCTCTCCATTAATTTTTCTGTTATTTAAAATAAATCAATTGAACATTTCTTAAAAATAAGAACATCCTTAGCCTAACATGTGATTACACCTAGAGTCTAACAATACAATTCAACAAAATAATTCAATAATAATAAACACGGTTAGCACACAAACAATAAAATAATCAAAGTTTAACAATATCCATTATCTGGCAGGCGCAAAATCAAGAAATTTTTTTTTTTTCAAAAAAAAATTTTAAATTCAAAAAATTTAAATTTATTAAAATATTTCTTTCCATATTGAAATTATTTTAAGTTTGTTTAAATTGATTAAACAAAAACTGGATTAACTTCCTTGCTAAACATGCCTAGTATATGACCTCACCCATCAGCTGACCACAACTGGTTCAAGTCATGAACCTTGACCTACATATGTTATGTACGAGTTCTATCTGAAAATACATTTAACATCTTGTAAAATTCTATCTTGAAACACTAAAACATAATAAAGTAAGACATTTAAAATCACAAAATATTATTATAAATAACAATCAAATTGATATTTAAATTATTCAAAATAAACACTTTATAGCTTTACATTATTTTCAAACACTATCAAAATTTGTCACCGTTTTCAGTCAAAAATTTTTATATTCTTATTATAAATCTCTTTCTTTATTATTCTCACTTTCGCTTACTTTGGGTGATCTAATTATTTATTTTAGCTTGATATGCCACTTGGCATGTATTCATATATAATCTTTCTCACTCTGACTCTAATACCACTAACAACTTTGAACTAATATGACCCCCTCTCTATCAAAATATCTATCGACCAATCTCTAAACCCAACTTACCATGAAACTCAATCTATATCATTCTCTCAATATATAAAAAATTAATCTCTAACCCTTTGTACTTAGGATACGTGTGTTCCCCCCCCCCCAAAAGCTCATCCCATTATGTTGGTTCCTGGTTTCTACCTAAGGTAACCCTTTCCGGCGACAAATGGTCCCTTCCCGTCCCAACCCTTTTGTTGCGGACTCCCACCTTACACTACCCCTATTACAAAATTGCCATCCCCAAATCTCAATCTAATTACCTCATTTCGACTACAACAAAATAACATCATTTATTAACATCAATATTTCACTCAATACTCTACATATATTCCTCCTAACTACTGTGTCAACATCAATACTTCTCAATATCTATAACATTAACTCACAGCAATATTACATTAACTCAAAACAATATTTTTCTCTCCACTACTTCAACTTTAACTTCAATTTGGACTGATCTACATGTCCCAAAACTATTAATCACCCAACATCTTTTATTATTTCTCACAAATCATTACTTTATTTCTCACTATCAAATTACTTTTCTCATTATTTTATATAGCATCTGTAATACATTGAAACATTACATTTAACATTGATTACCTTGAACATTAACAACCAATATAACAGTGACATTTTACTACTGATCAGCTGATATTTCCCCCAAAGTGAAAACATTTCAAAAATTGTGCAGATTACATTAAATACATATGATTATCAATTCTTACATCTACCCTCATTGTTTCCCCTCTTTCTGACTCTGGTGCTATGCAAACCGCCTGCCAGTCGGTTTAGTTATTTACTTAGTTTCAAAATACACACGTTATATAATACATATACCTTTAACAATTCTTATATCTACCCTACTACAATAAAATACTACATTTAAAATTATAGAATGAACAAATTATACTGAATGTATGAGCACCTATTTATTTGAGCGGAATACAAGCGTTTTTATTAGAGCAAAATGGATTTATCAGTTTTTTAATTTACAAAATTTAAGCACGTTGCTCATCTGAGCAACCCCCTGGTCCACACACACTATTGCAATTTATGTAAGACTGTAGCCCCTTTTTGCTTCCACAAAGACTGCATATTTGGAGGAATTTGACATCTCCGTGTCTTTGCTTCGGCATTTACATTTTAACATTTGTGGATATCAACATATCCTTGGTATATATTGAAACGCCCTTAAAACGGGTCTACCACCTGGCTATGCTGTCCCCACGCGGACAGAGTGGTAGCCGCTGTTCCATAGTTCCTGGATTTCCCCTAATGCCACCCCCCATTTAATTTCTATTATCAACCAATTTCAAGTCAGCTATGGTCATGGGACTTGATTATGGCCATAGCTGGCCGCTAGCCAAAGCCACGATTAATGCTCGTAAGGCAGTAATCGCCCGAAAAGTCGGGGAAATCTTACTTTCATTTCAATGCCTGTTCTACATCGTCATTGTTATGTGCGGCACGATCGTCTATCAGGGTACAAATTAAATTTGTACAAAAAGGTGTACCGCACATTTTCGCCATGTTGGCCTCCGATGGAGGTAACACTCTCTGTTACCCCCAACCCATTTCGCTATCCACTAGGGCACAGGCCACCCCAATGATAGCATCTTAATAACTAAATGATTAAAAGTAATGAACTAAAACTTTCTACAATTGCAGTTGCACACTCCACTGTTCTATCACTTCTTTGAGCACCAATCTACCCCCAAAATTATCCCCACATCTTGTATTGACAACAAGTTTTTATTTTATTTCACATTCTTCAAAACGTTCCCATGCTCACTGATACTAAAACTTGACAATTATATTTGGTCACTTAATTCTAAAATTTATTTAAATTTAAAATTATAAACATCCAAAGTAATTTTTTTTTTTTTTCTATTTACATTGGAGGCTGACTCTATCGATCCTTAATAGTAAATCTGTGACTGCCGAAAATGGGGAGTCCCGCTGTGAGGCAAGTTTGGTGACAAGTTAGATCTACTTTGTGAAGTTACTTCCCCTTATACACTCAACTCTACTCCCTTACCGCTCTCATTTCTCCAGACCCGCCGTCTATCCCATCACCCAATCTGCCTCTCAGCAAAACTCTTCTTTTCAGATTAAACAAAAACTATTGTCAATGGCTCCATTTTAATTTTGCCATTGACACTGAAAATTTTCTAAAATTTGTACGCACTGCCTTTTACTTAGGTGCAGCCTCCATTATATACAAACACTCTGAGGCAGTGCAGGCACGTGACGGGTACACCATGACCGCTGTACCGTGAGTGTATTAATAAAATAATGCGTGTCACGTACCTTTTGGGGTCCCCCTCCCCGTTCAAATGTGAAGTAGTTTTCTAATTTCAACCAATTTTGGTGGAGCCGGACCATCGTTGTTTTCACCACCCGAAGGAAGATCCGCCAACCATGGCCCGCCTCCAAGTTCCGAATACCACGGCCAGGACTGGTAAGATCGTGACCGCCCGAAAGTGGGGGAGGATCCCTTCTGAAAACATATAGAAAACAAATTTCATTCATACAATTAATCATTGATAAAATCCTTATGCTGACCAATATAATTTCAAATTTGTAGCGTTGTGCGTTCCCACTATCCCCCTAGTTTCTCTATTCTGTAATACATATCAATTCTTCATTTTAACCTCTATTACCTCGTATGGTCCCTCATAGAGCAGGAAAAATTTCTTGATCTCCTTATCTTGAGCACTCGATAAATCATGGCGTCGTACCAATACCAGCCGTCCGACCTCGTACTGCGTCCACTTACCTTTCCTATCATGCCTCTGTTTTCTCTTCTCCCCCTTTGTCAATAAACTTTCATTCGCTAGCCTAAGTTTTACATCGCGACCAATAGTGTTGGTTTCTGGCGGATACGCAATTAATTGTTCCAAAATTCTCTGTGGACGCGTTCCTCTTATTAACTCATAAGGTGTGAACCCCGTCGACTCGTGGGTGGTGCAATTAAGCCAATTCTCAATTTTCTGAACATATAATGGCCACTCGCTGTGTTTGGCATGGCAGTATGTTCGAAAAATTCTTCCCAACTCCCTCATGACGCGCTCCGCCTGATTTGACTGCGGATGATACACTGCGGTGTGCTTTGGGATAATACCTTCCCATCCGAGGCTCTGGCGCCATTTCCCACTGATGAACTGTGGTCCCTGGTCGGATAATATCACCTTCGGTTTTCCCACGTTGATCATGTAGTCACGTGTGATCTTTTCACTCAGCACCTTACTTGTTGCTTGCTTCACGCTCTGACAGGATTACTTTTGGCTTTCCAATGTTGACCATGTAGTCGCGTGTGATCTCGCTCAGCACCTTACTTGTTGCTCGCTTCACGCTATATAACCTTACATATTTAGAAAATGTGTCAAGTACAACAAAAATATACATCACTCCACCCCTACCTTTCGGCAATGGGCCGTACAAATCTACAGCTACTAAATCAAATGGTTTTTCTACCTTGATGTAATTTAATTCCCCTTCTAACCTATAATTTACAACTTTAGACTTCTGACATAGTTCGCAAACTCTAAGTATTTTTCGGACGTGTTTTTCCATATTTTTAAATAGACAATATTCTCTTAATACATTCACACACTTCCGTGCCCCAAAATGCCCGTATCTAAAGTGACAGTCCCACACTATTTTCTCTACTAGCCCTTCAGGTATAACTAACCTCCAATCCCTTTCTCTCCCCTCTACTTTTTTAAACAAACTCCCCTGAAATACTTGAAAATATTGTTTATACCCAAATTCATCTACATCTGATTCTACACTAGTAATTATCTTATTTAATTTACTATCAGCTCTTTGCATTATATTTATATCCTTCAATTCTTCTCCAAAATGTTTATCTTCCCGGGATAGTCTATAAATCTCTATTTCTTTAATATCTCTACCCGTTCTATTTCTATCTATGTCTACTCGTGATAGTGTGTCTGGTACCCTGTTCTCTACACCCTTAATGTATTCCCAAGAAAAATTATACTCTTGAAGAGCTAACACCCACCTGGTTATCCGGCTGTGTGTGAGTTTACAAGTATTCAGGAACGACAACGCTTTATGGTCCGTCCTGATGATCGTTTTATTGCCCAGCAGATACGTACGGAACTTCTTCACAGCAAAAACTATACTGAGAAGCTCCTTCTCGGTGGTAGTGTAGTTACGCTCTGCGGCTAGCAACGTCCGGCTGGCGAAGGCAATGGTTTTGTGTTCTCTCGCCTCGTCTTCTTGGTACAGTTCCGCGCCGAGTGCTATATTGCTGGCGTCTGTCTGTAAGTAGAAATTATCATTAAAATTTGGATGGTTCATTAAAATCATATCAGCGAACTTATTCTTGATTTCGTTAAACGCTGCTCTTTTGTTATCTCCCCACCTCCATTGTTTGATCTTTTGCAGCACTGCGCTGAGTCGGGCCGTCATCTGGGCGTAGTTTCGCTGGAACTTCCTGTAAAAATTACAGAGACCAAGAAAGCTTTGTAATTGTTTTATATTCTTAGGCTCCGGAAAGGTCAGGATGGATTCTACTTTGTCCGGATTAGCCCGTATTCCTGTGGGTGTTATGATAAAACCTAAAAAATGTATTTTCGTCTGTAAAAATTTTGATTTGTCCCAGTTCACCGTCAAACCTCCCTGGTATAATTTCTCCAATACATATTCTAAATGTTCTACATGCTCCTCAAATGTTCGGGAAGCTTTTAGAATATCATCCACATATATGGTTAAAAAATCTAAGTTGAGGTTGCAAAATTTCGTCCAGACACTTGATAAAGCTGGCTACACTGGTGTTCAATCCAAACGGTAGTCTTTTGAATTGATAATTTTTTCCATTGAATAAGAAAGCAGTATATTTCCTACTATTCGCTGCCAACGGCACTTGCCAATACCCGGCGGTTAGGTCTAAAGAGGTCATATATTTTACACCGCTGAACTTCTGAAAAATTTCTTCTATAGCTTCGGGTGACTCCCGGTCTGGAATAATTATTTGATTGATTTTGCGGGCATCTAAACATAACCTAACTCTACCATCTTTTTTAATCACTACTACCAAAGGGTTAGAATATGGTGATACGGATCGCTCAATTATATCTCCCTCTAACATTTTCTCTAACTCAATCTGAACCGCTCTTCTCTTCGCATATGGCACCGGATAACTTCTTTGCACATAGGGTGTGTGTTCCCTTACCTTTAATTCGCATTCATAGTTTCTTGCCCTCCCTGGTATATCGGCAAACACTTCTCTAAAATTCTCTACTACCCGCCACAACGATTCACGTTGAGAACTCCCTATTATGCCACCCTCACTACAAAATTTAAGTGCCCTCTCATCCCATAATTGATCTACATTCTCCTCAAATTCTATTTCACTCTCACTACAGACATTCATACTAATTTCCGTTTCTTGTTTATTAGCCCGATTATGTATCACCCTTGCTCCCGAAATTCTGACTGCATCTATCACCCGCTCAAAATTAATCCGAACTGGTTCTGCTTCACTGTTTAATTCTAACACCCGTTTATGAAAATCAATCACCACCTTATGTTTAATCAGAAAATCATTTCCCAATATAACCTCAAGATTTAATCCCCGTACGACTAGAAATGTATTATCGTACCCTACCCCGTTAATTATCATATTTAAATGAACTTGTTTGGTGACTATTTTACTCCTAACTCCCGTAATACCTACAATCGTCACTCCCGCTACTGGCAAAGATGGAATATTTTTATTTATTTCTTTTAATTCGTCTAGTATGTGTTCAGAAATAACAGAGATTTCGCTACCTGTATCTATTAAAGTTTTAATCTCCTTACCTTCTATGTCGATTTTCACCTCAGTCAGTCCATTCTCCCGTCTCACTGCTTCGAAGTCTTCTTCCTCCAATAATTCCTCAGATAAATCAGTTATAACAATGTTGTTTCGATATCTGTCATTCATTTGGACCCCAGAAACTTCCGGCAACAACGGTCGGGTCCGGTGTTCCATTGTCTCTCTTAGTTTCCCGCAGATGTGCTCGCCACCGCTGGGTTGTATCCATTTCCACTCCGGTTCACCTGCCTTTCATGGGCGTTGCCTCTAGGCGCTCCTCCTTGGCCCTCTCCCCTTCGTTGGTATGCTTGCTGGTTCTGCGTGGGTTGTGGTCCCTGTCGCTGCCCCGGTATCTCTCTCCTGCATTTATAACAAAAATTTTGTGTCGCATAATTCTCCTGTGAACACGCCGGACAAGTCCATTTCGGGCCTCGATTATTTTGTTCTCGTCTGGGGTATGCCGGTCCATTTGTAGGTCCCCTCGGCGGTCCCTGATTACCTCCGTTGTTCATATTCTGCTGGTGGTGACGGCGACTCAATTCTTGGTCCCGGATGTTCTGAAACACATCTAAAATGTTCTCTAATTCGCTAATATTGGCTACCTCCCGCGTCATCAACGTTATTTGTACTTCCCTTGGCAAATGCTTACTTATATGCCTCACAAAAAATCTAAATGCCAATGGCGGTTCTAGATATTTCGCCTCATTAAATATTCTCATCACATACCCTGTTATATTATTATTGGGCCCCCCAAAATTCCCGGTTCCCATAATTCTACTACGTAATACCTCTTGGTCTTCTTCAGACCAATATTTATTTCTGAATGCGGCCTCGAAACTTTCAAAACACCCCCATTCTGTTTTGTGTACCTCTGCCCATATCTCCGAACTACCCTTGAAACACTTTAAAATTTTCAATAATTGTACCTCCCAGCTATTAGTATTGAATTTATTGAACTCTCTCACTCTACTTATGAACTGCATAGGATGCACTCTTTTATTATCACAGCTAAATGTTTCTAACTCAACTTCACTGCTTACGTCACGAGTCATAATTACTCGCTTGGTAACAGTGTTTACTTGTTGGCTGATGGCCATGCTCAATTCATTTTTAACATTCATGATATTTTTCTCAACGTTCATTAATTTAAGGTTACTATCAGATTCAAGGTCACTTATTGTATTGTGTATGGTATTAAACTCAATCTTACAATTATTTTCTATTTCACTTATTTTAGCGTTATTATTTTCAATCTTATTCATAGCATAACTAACCTTACATTCAGTACTGGTGTTGCATTCACTGATTTGTTTCTCAACAATTGTGTTTATTACGCTATATTGTTCCGTGATCTGTTTTTCTACTTTATTGGTTAAATCATTCTTTATATCAGAAACACGGCACTCTAATTGCTCATTCATGGACTCTGTCAACTGTGATTTCATACTTTCACAACGTTCATCAATATGTTTATCTAGTACACGACTCAAATTATCAAATTGTACATTAATACTCTGCTGCAACTGAATATTCGGTTGTTCGCATTTTATTCTCTGTTCATCTAATTTACTGTTAAAATCACTGTTCATCTCATTCAAAGTTATCTCGTTACTATCAAGGCGTTTATTTAATTCTTTAAATTGGTTATTCTGCATGTCAAATTTGTTGTCCATTTTTCGTAAAAAACTCATTATATCCATTTCATCGGATTGCTTATTTTTATTGGTTGAAACTGGGGTCAACTGAATCCCAGAATCAACATCTGTTTCGCTTAATTGTGTTTGAGCAATAATTGGGGTGGAATGAATGATGACATTGCCACCAACAGCTGTTTCTGTAACAGCGCTCGGCTCAACTGTCAGCATACCACTTTCATTCATCGACTGCGACTCAAAGTCACTTTCACTCATCTCTACGTTGGTTATATTACTTTTAGTATTCTCAGACATTTTTACTTGATTTATTTTTACTTACGTAATAACTACCAATGATTTATCTCTTTTCAAAACTTATATTACGACATACATAAAATCAACCTTATACCATAATTACGCAAGTTTACATAACTGCAATTTTACTTTCGCAACCGTACTTCGTTCAATGTACTGTCAAAATGTAGGCCGGCGTAATACAACTTTTTTTTTTTTGTTATATTACATCATGGCACCAATTTTTATTATATATTATATATTATATTATTTATATATATAAATATATTATATTACGGCACCAATTTGTAACCCTCGGTTACTATTATATTTATGAATAAAACTGTAAACTCCCACTTACCTTTAGCTTTAGATCTGGCCGGATCTCCAAGTGGGAACTAACCCCGTTCGTACGGCGAACTTGACAGCACATCAAATGAAATAAGGTTTTTGAATGAATTTAATTATCAAAATTTATCATTTGAAAGATAATGGTTTTTATTTTTTATGATTGTAAAACATCTCGGACAAGTATCAAATCAGAAAAAAATTGATACTCTCTCCACTGGGTTTTTTTTTTACATTTCGAATTACAGTTTTTTAAAAGTATAATGATTAATACAAGAACATAATAACTACCTTACCTTATGTATAGCACACACAAACATAAACAGCCCAGCTTTGCTCACAGACGCATTCACGCCATTAAAAACCCATTTTATTTTTATTACCCCCCAGCCCTTGAACCTTTGTTGGAATAAAACCCGCCGGCAACGTGGTTTTCGCGCGCACTCATTATTACTCTTTTAAATTTATTTTTTGTGTCCGAAAATTAGATAAATATGTTCTCCACTGTTTGATCGACCGCGGTCACATGGTTTTAACCGTTATTTCACTTTTTTCTGGTACAATATGAAATTTTGTAAAGAGCCTACTTGGCTCGGTACCGGCGCCGGAACACTCAGTTAATGAACTGGGCAGAAGAAGGTAGCAGGTGCCGCTAAATTGAGTATGTCTTTTTGTGTGGAAACCAATGCCTTTGGTTTCGTCCCATGCAATTCATGTAGTTGTTGCTGTGACGACAGTATACGATATTAGTGAGGCACTGGCTAACGTCACGAGATGGGCGTGACTTAATTTGCATATCCGTCGCCTCACTCGATGAAAGTGGATAAAATGTGTTTCCTGACCATCTTGGTTTTGGAAGTAGCGTCACCCCGCGCGCCTTGTTGAGTAATGCGTATGGGCGCGCTGTCACACTCTTACAAAGTTCTTGGAAAACTAGGGTGGTGCGGATTCCTTTACCGATTTCACAACGTGATATTGCGTTGCTGCTTCGTTACAACACTGTTCTATTCACCACGTGTTCTGGTCACCGTTGAAATAAAATTTACACAATAGATTTATAAAACCCAAAAAATGCAATAAATAAAAATACCCATAAATTCGACACGTTACACCATTTGCGTCCCCAAGAACTGAAGTTTACATGTATATGGTATAGACGCTGCCTATACCGTTCTTGGTTCCACGTTATATAAAAATTCGGCATTACTGATGTCCGAGGACACCAGTAATCCTACTAAAATGATTCACACACCCTTAAAACGGCACTACCGCCACCTTCGACGATAGCCGCTGTTCCATAGTTATGTAGTTTCCCCTGTTACCCCCCCCCCCGGTCAATTTCTATGTTCACCAATTTAGAATCTACTTACATAAATCCACGGTCAGGGTTTGGTGAAGCCGTGACCGTCCGAAATGTGGGGAAACTACCAAAAGACATATAAGGCTCACACTGACACCGTTACTACAATTCACGGATGGTCAACTCTTATATGTTTGGTTATTTATTAATTGATTTTCATGTTTAACATCTTTTGGATTCATATACACTTTCAACTTTAAACATCAAGCAGTTCACTCTCTTTAACTCGTACTACAAATTTCATAATTATACATGGTCACTTATCTACTTAAAATAAAACTACGGCTACTGACATAGATTTAAAATTATAAACATTCCAAAGTATATATTGATAAGTATTTACATTGGAGGCTAATTCTTATCCTTCTTAGTCATGTTTGGTGAAGCCGTAGAGAATAGGGACCAGGTAGACACACTACGTGAATTCACATCCCCTTTTTACTACTGTGAGATAATAGTTTAAAAAGATGGAAAGTAAGACGGCTTTCTTACATGATAATTTAATAGCCTCTGGTGAGCTCGAAAGCAGCAGCATGGAGAATTGCTAATCAGACATAAATAATATAAAAATGACTTACCGTATCTCACGACTGGGTGATCCTGACACTCAAGGCAGGATTGACTGGTTGGGAAAAGGATGGGTGAAATGCATGGATTTCTACCTGCCGAGAAGGGCCCGACTCGTGGACGTTGACACTGAGATGGCTGGCGTACGACAGAAGCTAAAAGTTCACGTGCATGTATGAGCTCTACAAAGCCATAGTGCCAACCTCGGAAAATGAAAAGAATGACCGGTTCGATCCGAAATGTCGAACACCTGCCCCCGTTGACCGCAATGGGTCAACCACCAACTACACCAAAAGACATGGCCAAAAATGCAGTACAAAAATTTGGCTTTTGGTGAACAGGAACATTCTCTGAAAATTACCCTCCAACGTAGGAGGGGGTCACACGCAAACACAAGAAAATACAAACATACAGAAAACATGCAATGAATCAGAAAACCATGACGAATAACTCCGCCGCGGGCGCATCGCCAGGCGAGCAATCCGAAAGGTTCGGGTAGAGCAGACAAAACCCAATAACATACAATAAACAATGGCCCAGCCAAACACAATGTAAAACTCAGCAAATCAACTTGGTTAGTTCCCTAGTTTTTACATTTTTTTTTTTGTTCCCTTTATTCCCCCTTTTTGTCCATTTTCTTTTTTTTACTTATTTTTGTTGTTGATTTGTTGAGCATCCATAACTCCCAATGAACTGGCACAACGCCATGCCAGAAACATTCCACAATGTAAAATTCACTGCGGACAACAGCTGGAAGGAATCACCTGGGAAATACCAGCAAAGTGTCCAGTAAGTCCACAACAATCATTGAAATTAATTCTGCTCACCCGAAAACACAAGATAAACCCAATCAAGAAGATATGGCAACCTGTATAATTTAGGTCACCCCCACCTCTAAGGGCCACGACGACAAGTGCTCAAACAATTCCAGCCGGGGCTCCCGAGTGAGAAACGAAGAGACCTTGGTTTCCAAGGCAACATCTTGCACGTCGTGATTCGGGCGATAATTAATAGGGGGCCAGCATAGAGCATCAAGCTTTAACCAATCTGGCCCTGACCACCACAATGTCGACGACCGGAGGCTGGAGAGTGACGTGCCTCTAGAGGCTAAATCAGCGGGGTTAGAAACACCATGCACATGACGCCAAGATTTAGTATCGGTCCATTCGGTAATGGCAGCCACCCGATTAGCACTAAATGTCTTCAATTTAAAAGTAGGCATATTCAGCCAATCCAAGACAATCGTCGAGTCCGTCCATAAGAAAACTTGACTCAATTGAATACATGATGAGAATAAGCCAACATAATGACGAACAAGTTTGGCTAAAAGATAAGCTCCCAACAACTCCAAACGTGTGATTGATAAAGTTTTAAGAGGTGCCACTTTAGTTTTAGACGACACCAACGAAACCACCGGAGGACCAGAGTCAGTATAAATGGACAGATAGAGGACGGCCGCGTAACCCAACTGGGAAGCATCACAGAAACCATGCAATATTACCCTTTCAATATGCCCACCTTTAGGGAAGAATGGCCGGGAAATAGTAATTACCGGAAGATGATTCAAAGAGGACAGGAATTGACTCCAATAGTCGTTTAAGTCATCACTTAGAGAAGCATCCCAGTCCAAGCCCTCAGCCCAGAGTTTTTGGAAAAAAGCCTTGGCCCTGAAAATCACTGGCGAAAGCCAACCACATGGGTCAAATAATTGTGCCATCTGAGATAACACGACACGTTTGGTAAATTGAACCTGAGCATTGCTGCAACAGGCCCAAAGCAGGAAAGGAGAAGCAATCGGTAAAATGGTCCCAACTTAAACCCAGAATATCCTTATCCTTAGCAACGACGGAATCACTTGGAGCGGCTGATTCAGGTAGGCAGTCGGGTTGATTAGTGCACCATTTTTTCAAATTGAACCCTCCTGAAGACAACAACAGAATTAATTCCCGTTGTAGTTTGCAAAGCTCTGATTTTGAATCAGCGCCAGCAGCAATATCATCCACAAAAATATTACGGCTAAGTACCGCCGCTCCCGCAGGAAAATTAACTGCCTCATCCTGAGCCAGCCGCTGCAAGGTTCGCAACGCCTGAAAAGGGGCGCAAGCCAGCCCGTAAGTAACGGTACGCAAAGCGAAAACCCTTAGTGGGGCGGTAACCTCCTCACGCCATAAAATACACAGGTATGCCGAGTCATCAGGATGCATAGCAATTTGGCATTTTGGTACATCTGTTCGATGTCGCACGTAAAAACATGGCTAAACCGCCGAAACAAAGTCAAAACGTCGGACAGTAAGGTCTGCAACTTAGGGCCGACACATAACACATCATTTAAGGAAATCCCAGAGGACGTCTTCATACTGGCGTCAAACACCACCCTGATTTTTGAAGTATCACCTCTAACTTTAAAGATACCATGATGAGGGATGAAATATTCTGGAAAATTGGGGTCAGACACCAATGACATATGCCCCTGAGCGACATAATCCGTTATAAATTGTACATATTGGCTCTTAAACTGACTGTTCGCAGCAAATTTCCTTTCTAACGCAAAAAACCGAGACATGGCTCCCTTAAGGGAATGTCCCAAAATGTGAGAAGAGTTTTTGAAGAACGGCAAGCGCACCTGGTAACGACCCGACAGCAACCGACTTGTTGACTCCATGTAAAACCTTTCAGCAAAGTGATCCTCTTCAGATAATTGGTGGGGTACAGCTGGAGGCTCTTCGACCTCCCAAAAACGATGAACTTGCTCAAGTAGGTTTGGTATATCCGTAGATAACGTTGTGACGGAAGGATAAAAGTGGTGGAAATGACAGTGAAGCTGATGTGCAGATACCAGATCCAAAGGAAGGCCAGTGAGACCGCTAGCACAAGTCAATGCACAATTAAGTGAAATTGGGGCTCTACCCATAATCACAAACCAAAAACGTGTCCTAACTGCAACAGGCAAACCTGCACCCAAAGGAATAGTCTCTCCCATAAGAATAGCCGCTACAATATCGGCTCCAAACAACGCATCAATTGGGGCTGCTACATCGAAGGTAGGGTCAGCTAACAAAAGATCTTTTGTAGCCTGCTTAACTTCAGACAACACCTGGAACCTAGGTGAGTCCGACGAGATCTTAGAAAGAATTATAAAGGCATGGTTAGATGCCACAACCTCGCGTTTTAAAGTTTCCAAGGACAGATGGCACACCTTTTTTGCTTTGGTGGCAATATCACCTACCCCATTGACACTTACCGAAGCGTCAAAACAAGCACATTTTAAGCGAGATGCACATGCTTCAGTGATGAAAGAAGCATGGGACGCGCTATCCAGGATGGCCCTAACTACAATATAACCACCATTCGGAGACGACAAGACTGCTAGACAGGTGGCTAACAGAACCCCTGCAGGATGGGGCAGAGACACGGTCAGAGTAGTGCTCAACAGATCAACAAGCGATGACTCCGAAGCCTTGAGTTCAGCTGTGTCAGAAATCTGTGAACGAGACGGAGACGGACGGGCACTTTTGAAATGAAGTAAAGTGTGGTGGTACTTAGAGCCACACGTTTTGCACCTATTTTTGCACCAGCCCGAATGTTTATGTTGGAGGCACGAAAGACAACATTTTTTATTTTTAAGACTCTGAAATCGAGCCCTAGGGTCCTTACTCAGCCACGCCGGACACTTGAGAAGCAAATGGGTCCGGGAATCGCAATGAAGGCAACGTGAACCAGATGCATCCCGTTGCGTAACCTCCGCAGATAACGTAGACACAGCAAGAGGAGTAGCCTTAGAAAAAGAAACCTTCTGGGTTTTCTGGTGGCTAGTGCTGGGAAGAGCAGGTAAAGCCGATTCGAAAGATTCCTGTTCTTTCTGTTCCGCCATAGCGGTTAAAAATGTCATAATTTCTGTTAGGGCAGGGAGATTCTCTTTGTCCGTAACAGACGCCTCAAAACGTTCACGCAATGATAGATCCAGCCTAGACAATACAAAAGACGCATATATTGCTTGATATATATCAGCAATGTTTAGAGCTGACAACGCTGAAAAGTTAGCATTGAAGCTGTCCACCAACTTTCTAATAGACGCAGCTGATCGCATAGAAGCTGCTGGTAACTGAAGCAGATTGGTACAATAAACCCGAGCGGCCAAACGAGGATTGTGATAACGACTTTTAAGAGTTGACAGTGCAAGTGAATAACTATCATCAACTATGGGAAGCGCGGCAACCTTCTCATAAGCCTCACCCTTAAGATGAGTCAGTAAATATAACAATTTTTGCTTCGGAGTGAGGGCAGGACTTTCGTCCACCAATGTGGTGAACTTTGACCAAAACTCGGACCAACATTTGGCCTGGCCATCAAAACAAGGTAACGAAAGCTTCGGCAACTCATGAACAAGCACACCTGAGTGCCCGCCACTTGCCGATGAAAATCGACCGGAACCAACCGGTATCTCTGGTTTTGTTAGTTTGGACGCTAAAATGCTACCCCGGACATAAATATCCTTAATTTGAGCTACCACCGCAAAAATGTGGTCCTCGTCCAATCCCTGGGGCAATGACTCGGCCGATAGGTAAGGATCGACCTTACCTAGAAGGTCCTGATATTCTTCGGACAACCTGGAGGCCAAAATACCGGCTTCATGTTGATCCACGGCTCTCAATTGCGGCAACCCTTCCAACTTATTTATCAAATGCTGCAACGCAAGTATTCCCACCGAAGTGGTCCGGTCAAAAGCTGCCAACGACAATTTAGCAGGCATATTGAATTAAAAAATATCGCGCAACCGACAACCACCCTTAATAAGAGAATTAGAAACTGAACAATAATCACGCACCGACTTAGCCTAAGAGTGCTCGAGATAACTAGGCGTCTCACACAACTACTTTGCATAAACAATACCGAGCAAGATAAATACAAAAGTAAATTAGTGCAAGGCAAAATACAACTTACACAATCCAACAGGCAAATAATACCAAACACAATAAATTAAACACGCAACAAATTGATTTACACAGCGAAAAATCACGACAACAAAAACACAAGTTACACAAGATTACAGCACATACGGTGCAAAATAATGGTACACAAAAGTGCACCCCAAAACAAACATGTATAATACCAAATAGAATAAATACACACAAAACACAGCAAAGTACAATGTACAACAATTCACCAGTTACCGAACCAAACACAAATAACTGGGACACCTTAAATGCCAAAATTGATGGTCAACGCGTCGTGTATGGACAGGATATCGCATATGCAAAATATAAATCGCACCTAAAGGTAATAGTCATGCCAAAAAATTAAATTAAATACAAAGGCAGGCTACTCCGAAATCCTGATAACCTAAAACCGTTCCCTTTATGCCTGACAGTCACAAACACGTAGCGCACAATTTCACGTGGGACGCAAACCGTAACAGGACGGAAACAAACTTTACCAGACTTGACCCAGTAATTAAACGACTACCCCAAAAAACAAGGTGCAAAATTTTGACACAAAATCTGCCCACCTGGCGATGCACACACGACGACACTGCTGACCACAAGCTACAGCCATAAACGCAAACTCGTAGTTCACATGCCTACGTATTATACCAACGTGCTTCCGTGCGATAGCATGCAAATGACAAACATTCATGAAATTTAAAAAATTAACCGCATGCAAAACACCCACGAGCAGGCACAAAAAACGAAACGGCACGGCACGTTGGTAATTAAAATAAAAATCACGCAGCCAAAACTGACTTACAACCCAATTACTGAAACTCAACCCACCAGCAGCATCATGCACAAAATTACGAAGCACGTGCTCCCAGTCGTGACGGCAAAATATTTAATTGAAAAGCTAGCAACCTCATGAACCCTCTGGTAGTAAATAGATGTGAGATAATAGTTTAAAAAGATGGAAAGTAAGACGGCTTTCTTACATGATAATTTAATAGCCTCTGGTGAGCTCGAAAGCAGCAGCATGCAGAATTGCTAATCAGACATAAATAATATAAAAATGACTTACCGTATCTCACGACTGGGTGATCCTGACACTCAAGGCAGGATAGACTGGTTGGGAAAAGGATGGGTGAAATGCATGGATTTCTACCTGCCGAGAAGGGCCCGACTCGTGGACGTTGACACTGAGATGGCTGGCGTACGACACAAGCTAAAAGTTCACGTGCATGTATGAGCTCTACAAAGCCATAGTGCCAACCTCGGATACGAATTATTCATTTTAGTTTCTATTATCTCGTAGGGGCCTTCGTACAGCAAAAAGAACTTTTTTATCTCCTTTTCTTGAGTATTGGATAAATCATGGCGTTTTACCAATACTAACTGTCCAATTTCATACTTCACGCACTTACCTTTCATATCATGTCTCCGTTTCCTCCTTTCTCTTTTCGTCAACAGCCTTTCATTTGCCATTCTCAATTTTACGTCCTGATTTATTGTACTCGTCTCTGGTGGAAAATCGAATAACTGCTCTAAAATCCGTTGTGGACGCTTTCCTCTTACCAGCTCGTAAGGCGTGAACCCTGTCGACTCATGTGTTACACTGTTCAGCCAGTTCTCAATTCTCTGAACATACAAGGGCCACTCGCTATGTTTGGCGTGACAGTAGGCTCGGAAAATTCTGCCCAATTCCCTCATGACCCTCTCCGCATGGTTGGATTGCAGATGATATACGGCGGTGTGCTTTGGGATGATACCTTCCCATTCGAGAGTTTGGCGCCATTTTCCACTGATGAACTGTGGTCCGTGCTCTGACAGGATTACTTTTGGCTTTCCAATGTTGACCATGTAGTTGCGTGTGATCTTCTCGCACAGCACCTCACTCATCGCTCTCTTCACACTATACAATCGGACATATTTGGAAAAAGTATCAAGCACAACGAAAATATACATAACACCACCCCTACCCTTTGGTAATGGGCCATACAAATCCACTGCTACTAAATCAAACCGCTTCTCCACCTTAATATAATTTAACTCACCTTCTACCCTATAATTCACCACTTTGGATTTTTGGCATAGTTCTCAAATTCTAAGTATTTTTCTCACGCGCCTTTCCATATTTCTGAATATACAAGATTCCCTTAGTACACTCACACTTTTTTGCCCCAAAATGTCCATACCTATAGTGACAGTCCCACACTATTTTTTCTATCAATTGCTCCGGTATTACTAACCTCCAATCCCTCTCTCTACCCTCTACTCTTTTAAATAAACTCCCATTAAACACCTGAAAATATTGTCTATACCCAAATTCATATAATTCTGACTCTACACTGGTTATAATTTTATTTAGTTTACTATCAGCTCTCTGCATTATGTTTATATCTTTTATTCTTCCCCAAAAAGTTTATCTTCCCTGGATAGCCTATAAATCTCTATTTCCTTAATATCTCTACCCGTTCTATTTCTATCTGTGTCCACTCGTGATAATGTGTCAGGTACCCTGTTCTCTACCCATTTTATATACTCCCAAGAGAAATTATATTCTTGTAGAGCTAGCACCCACCTTGTTAGTCTGCTGTGCGTGAGTTTACAGGTGTTTAGGAAAGACAATGCCTTGTGGTCAGTCCCGATGATTGTGGTGTTTCCCAGCAGGTATGTTCTGAATTTCTTGACCGCGAAGACTATACTGACCAGCTCCTTTTCCGTTGTAGTGTAATTCCTTTCGGCTGCTAATAAGGTACGACTGGCGAAAGCGATGGTGTGATGTTCCTTTTCGTCGTCCTCCTGGTACAGCTCTGCACCAATGCGATGTTACTAGCGTCGGTCTGCAAGTAAAATTTACGTTCAAAATTAGGATGATTCATCATCACCATACTTACAAACTTTTCCTTTATCTCGTTAAAAGCATCCCTCTCAGTTTCGCTCCATTTCCAATGTTTATTTTTCTGTAATACTCTACTCAACTTAGTAGTTATGTGTGCGTAATTACACTGAAATTTTCTATAAAAATTACATAAACCTAAAAAACTCTGTAATTGTTTAATATTTCTTGGTTATGGGAACTTCAAAATAGACTCTACCTTATGTGGATTGGCTTGAATGCCCTCAGGTGTAATAATAAACCCCAAAAAATGTATTTCGTTCTTTTGATTTCACCCAATTCACCGTTAACCCACCTAGATACAATTTATTTAAGACATATTCTATGTGCTCTATATGTTCTTCAAAAGTTCTTGATGCTATTAAAATATCGTCTACGTAAATAGTTAAAAAATCTAAATTTTTGGGTTGTAATATCTCGTCTAAGCATTTAATGAGGCTGGCAACGCTGGTGTTAAGTCCGAACGGTAACCGTTTGAATTGATAATTTTTTTCCGTTGAACAAGAAGGCTGTATATTTTCTACTATCTGCTGCTAATGGCACTTGCCAATATCCTGCGGTTAGGTCTAATGAGGTCATATATTTTAACGCCACTAAATTTCTGAAAAATTTCCTCGATTGCTTCCGGGGACTCCCTATCAGGAATAATAATTTGGTTAATTTTTCTCGAGTCTAGGCATAATCTAACTCTCCCGCCTTTCTTTATCACTACCACTAAAGGGTTGGAATAGGTTGACACCGATCCTTCTATTATACCACCCTCCAACATTCGATCCAATTCTAACTGCACTGCCCCCCTTTTTGAATATGGTACCGGATAACTTCGTTGTACATATAGTGCATGCTCCCTCACCTTTAATTCATACTCATAACCTTTTGCCCTTCCTGGTTCCCCAGCAGACACTCCCCTAAAACCCTCGACTACCCGCCACAACGCTTCACGTTGAGAACTCCCCATTGCGCCACCCTCACCACAAAATTTAACCGCTCTATCCGCCCATATTTTCCCCTCACTCTCATCACACTCTCTCCCTACATATATTCATACTAAACTCCGTGTCCCTATCTATGACCCTATTTGGTATAACCCTTATAGCCGAAATCTTTACTGTATCTAACACCCGCTCAAAATTAACTGTTTTTTGTTTACCTTCATTATTTAATTCTAAAACTCTCCTTCTAAAATTGATTATTGCATTATTCCTAATCAGAAAATCATTACCCAATATTACTTCTAAGTTTAAGCCCCTTACAACTAAGAATGTATTTTCATAACTTTCCCCATTTATTAATATATTCAACTGGACTTGTATTGTAACCCGTTTACTTCTAACACCCGTAATACCTACAATGGTTACCCCCACAACTGGCAAAGATGGAATATTTTTCTTAGTTTCTCTTAACTTATTTAATACGTGTTCTGCTATTACCGATACTTCGCTGCCTGTGTCTATTAGTGTCGTAACTGGCTTACCTTCTATTTCCAGTTTTACCTCCGTCAACCCGGCTTCCGGTCACATCGTTCCCGTCTCCTCTTCTTCCATTAATTCGGTCGCCATATCGGTGTGAATTGTGTGATTCCTGTATCTATCTCCATGGACCCCACAGTTATCTATCGATAATGGCCGGGCCTCCTCATCCATTGTCCTTTTCAGTTTTCCGTCCGCTCGGCCGTACCTCTGGGTGTGTACACCCTTCCCGCTTGATGATTTCCTCCTTCATTTCTGGTTTTCTGCTCGCTCTTCGCTGTTTCTCGGATGTGTGTGGTTATATCTCTGCTGTGTCCGTGGCTGTTGACCGGGCCTCGCCTTCCTACATCTATAACAAAAATTACGGTCAGCATAATTTTCCCCGGGACACCCATCACATTTCCACATCGGATATCATCTGCCTGGTTCTCGACCATTGTATGTAGTTCCCACATTTTGTCCTCCTCTTGGTGCGTAACTCCCTCCACTGCTCACATTGGGTTGTTGTGGCCGTCTGCTGGCTTCTTGGTCCCTAATATTCTGAAAAACATCCAACACTTTTTCTAATTCATTGATATCATTCACCTCTCGCGTCATCAGCATGATCTGGACCTCTCTTGGTAAGTGTTTGCCGACGGCGTACAAACGACTGGAATGGCAACGGTGGCTCTAAGTATTTTGCTTCGTTAAAAAGTCTCATTGTATATACTGTAATATTACTATTATTTCTCCCGAAATTCCCTGTTCCCATTATTTGACTTCGCAAGATCTCCTGCTCCTCTTCCGACCAGTATTTATTACGGAACGCGGTTTCAAAATTTTCGTATCTCCCATTCGTTTCTATGTATTTCCGCCCATATTTCGGCATTGCCCTTAAAACATTTAAAATTTTTTTATAATTTTCACCTCCCAACTACTACCGTTAAATTTGTTAAACTCCCATACTCTATTTAAAAACTGCATTGGATGAACTCTACGGTTCTCACTACAAAAAGTTTCAAGTTCGATTTCATTATTTATATCTCGTGTAATTACTACTCGTTCGGTCATATTGTTTAATTTTTGGTTAATTGCTAAACTCAACTCATCTTTAACATTACTAATACTCTGTTCAATGGAATACAATTTTTTATCGTTAATACATTCGGACTGAATGCTATTTTGGTTATTACATTAACTGATTCATTTAACGCCTGTATTTCTGTTTTATAGGTATTTTCAATTTTCACCACTACACTATTAAACTTATATTCGGTTTCATCATTACATTTCTTTATTCTACATTCCATTTTGTAATGGGGCTATTTAGAAGGACCTGTAATTTTATTCAATTTATAAATTATTGGGGACTGAATTGTTTGGACACCTTTACGGTCACTCAGACATGCTTGATTGGACACCCTGTATGCAATTCCGTATCAGTCCGTGCTTGGCACAACGATAACACCGTTGGAATGCAAGCCCGTGTGCACCCTGGTAATTCGCTAAGAAGGTAAGTGATACAAATTTAAATTTTTTCATTTTAAAAAACAAGTAAAGTTTCAGTTGCCGCTTATTAATAGGCACAGATTTCTAGATTTTTTTTATATTTATTTAAACTCGTAACGTTTTAAATGGCGCCCGAACAGGGACTTTGTAAATTAAAAAATTAAATTAGTTTACAAACTGATCGAAAATGGCAGAGGGAAATAAGAACGCAGATTTATGTAAAAGTAGCGTAGAAGAATCTATTTTAAATATTACGCAAGATCATATGGTAACAACCAATGATATTGTTGATGAAAGTGTTGAAATAGACGTAAACGAAACTGTAGTAGTGGGGGGTAGTAAAGACAATGGGGTAAATATAATTAACCAATTAGCATTGATGATGGAGATGATGTCAGGAATGAAAACTGAGATCAAATCCGAAATAAATGTCGTAAATATGAGCTTAAATGAAATGAAATCAGAAAATAATAACTTAAAATCTGAAATCAAATCAGAAATAAATGTAGTAAAAGTAGAAATGAATAATGAGTTTGCGAAAATAAGAAGCGAACTCAAAATGAGTGATGTAAATACGAATAACAAATTGGAAAGTTTGAGTGAGACTATTGCGGGCATGAGAGGTGAGATAATTATAAATATAAATAATATTCAAGACGAAATAAACGAAAGTAGAACGCGGAAGGAGAAGGTAGAAAACAACACAGTTACGAGTGATTATGACGAAATAACAGACAAAAAGAGTAATAATAAAATAACAAATAATTACAAAAATAAATTAACAACCGATAGTAGTAAGATAGTTGAAAACGAGATATATAAAAATAATACAGTGAAAATAATTAGCGATCATAATAATATAGAAACAGTGAGAGAGAGAGGAGAGAGTGTTTGTAAGTTACAGAGAGAGTTTGAAGAGAATGATTTTGTGAATATAGGGCAGAGGGTAAATTTTCCCCAGTTTTATGGTAAACCAAGCTGGTTACGAATATTTTTGAAGGGCAAGAGTCCCTTACAAGAAAGCGATGTATATCTCAATAATTTTTTAATGTTTAATAGGCATTTTTATGATTTAATACCCTCTGTATGGAATGATAGCAAAAGTATGCATTGGCGTTATGATGAAAGATATGTTGACAAGAAAGTAAAATTATTTAAGGTTAGTAGAGGTTATGACGAATTAATACAGAGATTAGACATTGAAAGAGTTATTGATAATAAGTACTTACCTTGTGAAATAGTTAGTACAGCAATTGATGTTATAGACTACTTACTTTATGACAAAGCAAATACAGCAGCAGATAATAATGATAATGAAACTGTAATTGACATAACTATGACAGATCGTACTAAAGGCGACTGGACTATACTCGATGATAATAAATTACATAATTTAATAACAGGGAATAATCCTGTTGATGTTGTGGAAGAATATAAAAATTTGGATAATCTTTATATTAATAAAAATAATATAATGTGTTTAGTAAAGAATGAACTGTGTAAACGTAAAACCAGATTTTTGTACGATGATTGGGGGTAAAGACAATGAATGTTTATGAACGTTTAATCATGTATTTAATGGTTTTGGAATGGGCTGCTTTACCAAATGAAGTGTGATAAATTGAATAATAATGATGAAGAATTGTAAATAAATGTTTAGTGAAATTAATTGTGTATTGTAAATGCTAGGTAAACAAGGTATATGTAGGAATTTGTTGTGATAATAATAATAATTTTTTACAGTTTAAATAAATATCACAAATAATTTGGAAGAAGATAATAAATGAATTGTAGTTATTGTACTTGGTGAAAGTAATTAAAAATGTTGTTTTCAATAATTAATTTAATTAAAATAATTTGAAATGTTTAAATATTTTTGATTGATTTCAATGTTGTATAATTGAGTTTTCTAATGAGTTTGATTTGTTTTATGAGATTTGGATTTGATGATGATTAATTTATAAATAAACGTTAAATTGTTGAATATGAAATAACACTGTTATTAAGTGTTTCAGAGGTTACGTGGAGGTAATTTGGTGTGTGTATTTTGTGTTTATGTCAGTAGGTGAATAAAGTACTGTAAGTATAAATTTTATAATACAAGTCAGAAAGAATAAAATGCTTACAGGTGTTTAACTCAATAATGGTAAAATAATTTGAGATAATTGTGTTAGATGGAAACTATAATTAAAAAAAAAAAAGTACTAGTAACTGAAAGTTGATATAAAACAAATGTTAATAATCAATTTGAAATTTTTTAAGGAATATTATTGTAGTAAATGAGAGATAATGAAGTGATATTATGTGGTAGAAAGTTTTATTTTAGTTATTAGGGTGCTATCGCTGTGGTGGCATGTGCCACAGTAGATAGCGGAAAGTGTTGGGGGTAATAGAGAGTATTACCTCCATCGGAGGCCGAAAGGGCGAAAATGCACGGCACACCCTTTTTACAATTTTATATTGTATATTGATAAATAGCCGTGCCGTGCAGATTAATGATGATTGTAACATGCCTGAAGGTAAAGTTGATTTCCCCGACTTTTCGGGCGATTACTGCCTTACCAGCACTAATCGTGGTTTTGGCTAGCGGTCAGCTATGGCCATAATTTAAGTCCCTTGACCATAGCTGGCTTGAAATTGGTTGATATTAGAAATTAATGGGGGGGGGGTGAAACTAGGGGAAATCCCGGAAACTATGGAACAGCGGCTGCCACTCTGTCCGAGTAGGGACAGCAAAGCCAGGTGGTAGACCCACATTAAGGGCGCATAACTATATAACAAAGATATGTCGATATCTAAAAAATCTTTCAAATGTAACACCGAAGCAAGGACAAGGAGATGTTCAATTCCTCCACCTATGCCGTCCTTGTGGAGGCCAATGGGCGCTACAGTCCAACAGAAAAAAACAATAGTGTGTGGTTTGGGGGGTTGCTCAGGTGAGCAACGAATTCAGAATTTTATAACCTAAAGATGATAACTCGCTCTTGCACTAAGTAACGCTTGAATTATGATTTGATAAATAGGTGTTCATATGTTCATTATACTGTGTTTATTCTGTTTTATAAATGTATTATTTTATTGTGTTAGAGATAAGGATTGATAAAAATATGTATTTCATGTAATTTGTATAATTTTGAAATGTGTTTGTAGTAAGGTCCTTCACCTTGCTAAGAAAGTCAGCTGATCCGCTGTAGAATATCACTTATGAATGATTTACAATTTTTTCAAGTTAGTATAAATAATTAAATCACCCAAATTAATGAAGATTGAGAATAGTAAAGAAAAGAGTCATAGTAAAACTATAAAATTTTCATTGAAACAAGTGACAGATTTCAGTAGAAGTTGAGAATAAAGTCAAGTGGTAAAATGTGTAATTTTGAGTAATTTAAATGCCAATTTATTTGTTAAATGTATTAATATTTTGTTAATTTTAAATGACTTATTTTATTATGTTTTTGTGTTTAAAGATAGAATTTTAAAGAGGTTCAATGTATTTTCTGATGTAACTTATGTATAACTTATGTAGGTCAAGGTTTTTGACTTGACCCAGTTTGATCAGTTGATGGGTGATGTTCTATACTAGACCCGTTTTGGCAATGAAGTGAGGCCAATTTTGTTTCTTAATTGATTTAAATCATTTAAAAAAAAAAAAAAAAAACTTAAATTTTGATTTTGTGCCTGCCATCTAATTGATGTTTTGAATTTTGATTATATTATTGTTTGTGTGTATTAATAGTGTTTTTTATTGAATTCTATTGTTTAGGATATATGTCTAATCAAATGTTACGATAAGGAAGTTCATGTTTAATTAAATGTTCAATTTATTTGTTTTTTTTTCTAATTATCAATAATAACGAAGAGAATTAATCAATTCAGATAAAAGAATTTTATTTTTTTTTTTATGTTGAAGAAAGTAATTTCAACTTAAATAAATTTGTAATGTAAAGATGAAAATTTTGCTAGGATGTAGTTATAAGTGTGTGTGTACAAGCCCAGTATTGCTGAAGGCGACCCAGTGTGCATGATAAGGGGGAACATATCGGTTGAGGATCTGGCATGATATAAGACCAGGGATTTGGAGTTTGGGGTGGCATGTTAAACGGTTAGGTGCACTGTGGTGCGTGTCTGTTCGATTTTATGGTGTTGGGATCTCGTATAGAGAAGTCCAGTGATCTCGTTCAGATGCAGCCATAGTCGCCGAGCCAGGGGGTTTGTTTACCCATGATGTATAAGGACAAATGGGGGTAGTTGGCACCATATCCTCACCGATCCTTTTAGGGGTTTAGCAATGAGATTTCTTCGGTTTCGACAGAAGAACTCTCATTGGGGGGGTATTGTAATGGGGCTATTTAGAAGCACCTGTAATTTTATTCAATTTATAAATTATTGGGGACTGAATTGTTTGGACACCCCTTACGGTCACTCAGACATGCTTGATTGGACACCCTGTATGCAATTCCGTATCAGTCCGTGCTTGGTACAACGATAACACCGTTGGAATGCAAGCTCGTGCGCACATACGTGAATCTTCCGTTGGGGAAAAGTGTAAAAAATCTTTGTAGCCTGCCACCAGTAATGTTTGGAATGCAGCGGTAAGTGTGCGCCCGTGGCCCTCTACCATACTCTCGACACCAAAGTATATCAGCGGAAGCGACGCAACGTGGCTAATTAACTGGCCACGTGAGCGTCTCGGCCAATCACCGATCATGCTGACGGAAATGATTTGAATGTGCGATGCACCTTGGTAGCAGCGTCAGTCCACCACAACACGAGACCACGCGTGGTACTATAAAAATTTGTTTTTAGCTAAATACGGTCGGCCGGCCAAAACACCAGTATTAATGTGAACCAAAGTACAGTCATAATGTAACAGTCAACGCAGTAAGTCATCAAGAGTGCGGGCATAATTTCGAACATCGAAAAAGAGGAATAAGTGTTTGATACGCCATGCGGTCGGTGTGGGACTCCACAGCAACAAGTAACAGTATCTCTTTAGTAAAGGCCTAAATTTAAGTAAAAGGGGGGTTTTTAAATTAAACAGTATGAGAGGGAGGGAGCGAGCAATCTGGGTCGTCTTAATAGTTTAGTTAATTAGTTTGTCAGTTTTTTAAGTTGCAACTAGTTATTAGTGTATTGGTCATGTAAAAAATAATCCAAGTTTTTGTAATTCCTTAAGAGAAGTAATCGAGATGCAGAGTAGTAATTTGAGTCGAAAATGAATATTAAGTAAATTAAAAGAAAGTAGACAGAAAAATGTCATGAAACAAATAAAATACCATTTTTATTGTGCTTGCAAAATATGGGTTTGTCATTGCATTGCCTGTTTTTCTCTGCGTAAGTACATCAGACGACACCCTGGTAATTCGCTAAGAAGGTAAGTGATACAAATTTAAATTTTTTCATTTTAAAAAACAAGTAAAGTTTCAGTTCCCGCTTATTAATAGGCACAGATTTCTAGATTTTTTTATATTTATTTAAACTCGTAACGTTTTAATTTCATTGTTGTACTCATCTATTGTACTTACTAATTTTTCATTATTCTCGTTTATTTGTTTATCAACTCTTTCTGATATCTGACTATCTATCTCATTAATTTTATCATCTATATTCTTTATTGAATTATCTAGCTTGGTATCTAATTGGTTAAACTTATTAGCAAAGTCTTCATTGGTACTTTCACAACGCTTATTAATTTCATTAATATCGTTTTTTAATTCGTTATTCTGTTTTTTTAACTCATTGAAATTGCTTTCACATTTGACTTTTTGCTCATGTATTTCATTTTTCAACTCATCAAATTTGTTATTCTGTACATTAAATTTTTTATTAAAATTACTTTTAATCTCATTGAATTTAGCGTCAGAATCACTCTTTTGTTCATTGAATTTCATATCTAACATTGTTTGTATCATTTTGAACATTTCATAACTATCGTCAGACTTTTTACTTTGGACCGGCGTCGACTGACTCGTTGCGCCTTCCATTACTTTTGAATTTGTCGACTGACTTCCTGTACTATCGTCAGTGAAGCTGACTTCAACATCATTATTTTTATTGTTATTTTCCGTACTTAGTTTTGGGGTTATTTGAATCCCCGAATCATTCATGACATTTATTTCGTTTGTAATATTTAGTTCGTCTATTTTATTGTCCTGACCCACATTTGGAGTCGAATGGACTTCAAAACTATTCATAATAGCTGATTCATCAAGATTGGTAATTTCATTTATATCATTCTCGTTATTATTACCTGCCATTATTTACTAATTTATAACTTTACTGATACAAATTGACTTACATATAACCTAATTTTTTCGTAATTTTTACGTACCACTAAATCACTTATTTATGAGTATACGTGGTCTACGCAAATTATGAATTTGCGCCGACTGTGCCTGTTCGTATGCGCCATTTGTGAACTTACAAATTTAGTACAAAATATAATCTTAAATAAACATGAAACCTTACCTTGCACAGGGTCCAGAGTCGTCACGTGAACTCGTTGTAAATAAGTGATTTAGGTTTAGTTAACAATAATAACTACTCGCGTTTGCAATTAACGAATTCAAAATTTATTTAACATTTCTTTAAATATGTTGTTCTACGTTACTGATTCGTCATTCTCCTTTTTATCAGGAAACATTGTTAAATATCAGCTGCTATTACACAGACACATGAAATAGAAAAACTTTAAGTACTTATCGTACTAACAAACTTACATACTAATGTTATTTAAAATAGGAAAACAACCCAGCTTGCCATACTCTCATTCATACCAATTTATATCCCCATTTATCTAGAGCTCGTGATTTAAAATTTTAGTGAAATTATTTAACTATTGAAATTTAGTTGTTGGTTACTTAACGGTCGCCGTCTCTAGTTAACACATGCAGCACTCAGTGTATGTCCAAATGTTTGTTCGTTCACCACATGGTTGATTTTTCTTCTGTCATTACACTTACTTCCATCAGAGATACTGTTTCACTTATTTGGGAAGGTATATTACTTTCAGTTAAAATTTAAAAGATTTCTTGGGGCCCACGAGTCTTTGTTTTGCCTGGCCAGGCGAAAAGTGGTTAGGTGACTGCGCAGAACGTTACCAACGTGCGCCACACCGGTGTGACTCAAAACGGAAATTGCACAGCCTGCTTCTGACTAAATGTTTGTCAACTTACACAAAGTAAGGTGTTGTCCATGTGCGTGAGACATTGACGATATTTCACTGCCATGAGTCACGAGACCCAAGCGGGCGGAGTCATCACGGACTTCCGTCATCATCCAAAACACGTGGCGAACCAAATTTTATAATTTAGCCATTTTTGTTGGCTTCATTTCAGGCTGCGTAGCGTCATCTGCGCCCGTTGATGGTGTTGCGTGTACTCTGGGTGTAACACAACACTGAATTCTCGGAATTGTACTGCGTTCCATTACAACACCTCGTTCCAACAGCTATGCCACTCCGTTCATTGTTGAGTAAAACCGTTTTCTGTATGGGACTTGCTACGTTGGGCACATATACATTTAATCAAAACTAAAATAAAATAGAATACCCCTTTTCGCCCCGTTACAGAAATTCAGAAAAAAAGACACTGTTCAGCGTTTGGACATTCATCTTCCTGGTAAATTTTGAAATTTAAATATTGACCAATCTCATGAAGATCTAGCTGATATTGGGCAGAAAGGGTCAACTTTAGAAGCATATTTTCGCCACAATCGAGCTCGCAGGCAACAGCAACAAAGAAATCAAGAAGAAATTATATACCACTACTACTCGCAGATGCCCGAATATTTTAGATGGCTTGGAAGGACAAGCGAGTGGGTGCCTAGAATTAGAAGCATTCGTGTTATTGGTAGAATACACAATGTCAATTTTATTTCACAACCAGAACTTTACCACCTACGCTTGCTATTATATCACGTCAAAGATGCTGCGAGCTTTGATAATCTACTAATGGTAAATGGTGTTAGGCATGCAACTTATAAGCAAGCTTGCCTTGCTCAAGGACTTGCTTATGACGATAAACAGTGGATTGAAGGTCTACAAGAATCTACTATATCCAAAATGCCTAGGGCCATGAGAACACTTTTTATACAGATTCTTATTTTTGGATCTCCAGAAAATCCCAAAGCTTTATGGGATACATTCAAGGAAAATTTAGCTGAAGATTTTATATGGGGTGCAAGGCGAAATGGTAGTTCTATTGCTGAAGCAATAAAACGAGCTTACAGAATTATTGCCTATAAACTTAACACTGAAGCAACAGAAGGCAGGAACTTTCGCTTTTGGGTTCAACGATACAATATGGATGATATTGAAGATTATGAAAATGAACAAAACCAAGAGATATTAAACATTGATGAAAATGCTGCCCCTGGACAACAGATGTTTCAACTTCTTAAAGGTAGACAGTTAGAAATTGTCAATAAAATTCTAAATTCATGTAACAATGAGCAGTCTGCACAAAGATGTTATTTCATCGATGGACCTGGTGGGACGGGCAAAACTTTTGTATACAAAACACTGTATTATATTCTTTCTGGGCGAAACTACAATGTCAAATGTATGGCGTTTACAGGAATAGCTTCAATTCTTCTTTCAAACAGACGAACTTCTCATAAAACGTTTGGACTTCAGGTAATAATTTTTAATATGATTTATTTTAAATTTCTTTGTATTTTGTAGCAAAATAATAATATTTTATACTTGCATTACATTGCAGGTTCCATCAACTCCTGAGTCAAAATCAAATATCAAGCCAGGGTCTGCTAAAGCCAAAGAACTTGCCAGAATCGACGTTTTCCTAATGGATGAAGCCCCTATGCTACCTAAGTATGGATTAAACAACATGGACCAGCTACTACGCTCTATTGGCAACCCTAGTTTGACCTTTGGTGGGAAGATCATGGTACTCGGAGGAGATTTTCGGCAATGTTTGCCCGTTCAACCACGTGCTAACTGAAGTGAATTAGTGGACCTTTCCATTAAGAAAAGTAATCTTTGGCACCATTTTCATTTCTTTTCATTAACAGAAAATATGCGTGTTGATCCGGAACAAAGAGATTTTGCTGAATATTTATTAAAAATTGGCAATGGAGAGTTACCAGTAAATACTATGGACGAGGTTGAACTACCACAGGATATTCTGTGTAACGGGAATCTTATTGATGAAGTATTTGGTGATTGTTTGGCAAACAACAGATACGAAGATATGAAAGACAGAGCTATATTAGCGCCTTTGAATAAAGACGTAAATAAAATTAACGACGAAATTATTAAAAAGCTTCCTGGAGAATATTATAAAGTATATAAAAGCTACGATTCTGTTAAAGATCAACCACAGACGGAGCTCTTCAATTCACTTCTGAATTTCTAAATTCTGTTGAGATGGCTGACTTACCACCACACGAATTAAAGCTTAAAAAAATGCAATAATAATGCTTTTACGAAACTTGGACGTCTCTGAAGGGCTGTGCAATGGAACGAGATTGGTCATGACTGAATTATGTAATAACATTATTAAAGCCAAGATTATCACGGGTGAATATTCAGGCCGAGAAGTTCATATTCCAAGGATTACAATAGATTCCAGCAAAAGTCAGCTTGGGTGCACTATGCAAAGGCATCAATTTCCCGTCAGAGCAGCTTTTGCTATTACTATTCACAAGGCTCAAGGTCAAACACTTGAAGTGGTGGGAATTCACTTATCAATTCCTGTGTTTATGCACGGCATGTTGTATGTAGCATTTTCCAGCATCAAAAGGCGAAGTGGCTTAAAAGTTCTTTTACCACCAGAAAATCCTCGCCATATAAGAATCGTTGTATGGAAAGAAGTATTAAATAATTGTGATTCCAATAACAGAAACCGTCGATAAACGCAAACGGCGTAGTATCGATATGTTTATATATGAAGATAAATATCAAAAAATAAATAATTAATAAAAATAAAGAAATAATTATTAATAAATAATGTTTTTTTAAATCTGTATATTTATAAATAAATGTTTTTTATATAAAATGTAATTCACGTTTTCTTTGTATAATATATAATAATATATATATTTTAATAATTACAATTACAAAGATTAAATGTTTTTTATTATTTAAGTACTTTTCGATACCAATAATTGGGTATCATCATCAGAAGTGTGAAAACTGAGCGAAGCTCGGTCACCCTGATATTAAGGACTTAAAATAAAAAAGAAATGTAATTAACAAATATCAAAATAATTGTCCAAAAATAATACATTACAAAACCCAACCTTATGGGATGTCAAAATGATCTTTGAAAGAAAATACGAACAGTAGTGATAATATTTAATACATAGAGAGGAAGACAGAAGAATAATAGCAATCAGAAGATATACAGTGATTTTTAATAAAAATTCAAATGTGATAACAATGGTCTTAAGTCAAGCTAAGCCAATCAAAAGCTATTAGTAACCATGACAACGAACGTTGGTTACGAATTTTCTGTTAAATCTTATTATACAATAAGTGACGCTCTTCCAACTTCCAGAATAGACTCCAGGTCGTGAATTACCAAAATTTTAATCTAAAATGTATAAAAAGTAATCAAAATTCAAAAAGATGAAAACGTAAGAAGCAGACGGGGAACGAGAACATTTAACTGATGCCAAGGACCAATTTAAATAAATTTTAAATGAATAAATTTCTACAACTAACATGAAAAAGATGCCAGAAGTACTTAAGCCCCAGATAATTGAAAATTGACGACTATTGAAGCCCCATTCCATTACAACTGACTGACAGTACACCACCAGTCGACTGATTTGATAAGTATTATTAAATTACCCGAATTTCTGAAATAAATTCACTTTAAATTTTTCTCACAGTAATCTGAAATCTCACTATAAACTGAATTTTATTTCTTTCAAAGATTAATTAAAAAAATAAAACACTGAGATTTTGTTAACTAAGAAAAATAACCTGTATGAAAACTACGAACTTTTGAAAGACACTTTACCACACTTCAGAAACAAATTATAATTACACATTATATTATTTAAGTACAAATAATATAAGGTAGTGTACTTTATTGTAATCATTATTAATATCTTTTTCGTAATCACAAGAATCCAGAATCTGAACGGAATTGATTGTAAACAAACGGTAGCAGTTGCCATGTTGACTGAATAATTTCGCTCAGATCGCTTCGCCGAATCCTGAGATATTTGTCTTATAATAATTGTCGGTGCAAATTTGTATAATAACAAAAGATATAATTTTATATATCACTAAATAAATCCAAATCGCAATTAAATAAACTAGTACAGAGTGTAACCACTGTTTTTATTTCATAGGGAAGTGTATTATATAACTTGTGTATTATTTAGCAAAGAGAACGGTAAGCGCTCACGTCGCAAACTCGGCGAACTATCAGCGAGATTTACAAACCCGTACAGGCGGGAATAATTGAATTCACCAGACCGTCACAGCTGAGAAAGCTTGACCATCCTATATTTTAATTTAATTGTTTTAATTAAACAATTTGGCGCCACCCGGGATTAATGATCATCTATTGATAAACAGGCAAGGTTTCCACTCACGTTGTACTGGTAATTGCAGAATCGCTATGGACATCGTTAGCGCAACATATAAAGTAACGACACCAGTGTGAGGCGAACACACAAAACGTACACATTTTCAGAGCACGTACAAAACTCAGTCATTACAATATATATAGATGAATCCTAACAGCTATTGGTGGTGATATTATTATGTAGTTTTGTATTTTCAGGAAAGGCTGAAATAATGGTTAAAAGAAAAAATGATCGTGATGCATGCAATAAAGCAAAAAAGAGAATGAGAGAGTATAGGGAACATATAAAAAATGATCCAGAGAGCTATGAATTAATGAAACAAAAAAAAAGAGAACGCTATAAAAAGCGAGTTGAGAGTGGTAAAATAAAAACTGCAAAAAGTAAAATGAGTGAACGTGAGTGAAGATGCTTGAGAAAGAGTTGGAAAGAAAAAACTAGCAAATATAGGGAGTCAGTCAAAAATAAAACTAATGTAGTCCAGGCCCTGATTGCCCCTCCTGAGAATCCAATTCCTTGTGGTAGTAACAATGATAATGTACAAAATGAAAGCAGGCGTAAAATAAGTGATCAAAATAAAAGGAGAAAAAATAGAAAAGAATTAAAAGATAGAATTACGAAATTAGAGGAAAAACTTGAATCAATGACAAGAAAAGTTGCAAAATATAGACAAAGGCTTCACAGAAGTCAATGTGCAAATTCTTCAGACAAAAAGGTGACTCCTAGGAAAAAAGTTCTAAAAGGACAAAGTGTTACTCCTGTTGTAAGAAAGAAATTATTGTTTGCTGAGGTTATGACATCAGATAAAAGAAAGTTACGAAAAGGAAAAAAATTTTGCTAAACCACATGATTTTGTTGATAAACGTGTAATGGTGATTGTTGAGTATCAGGCCCAAGTGGGCTAAAAAATGTTTAGTGACGTGAGTGATCCAACAAATACGGTGAATCCGGTCGGCGTGTACCAAAAACGTTTTGTAAAGAATATAGTTTGTAATGCGTGCATTGATTCAGTAGGTATAAGAAATAATGAAAATTGTGGACTGTATTAAATTCATTTTAATGAATTTTCCAAGGTTACATTACATGATTAAAGTTATTGAAATGAGGCTGGCTAATGAGCGTGTTGTCTAAAAAAGTATTCAATTTTTAAATTGAAGTAATAGCGGGCCTAGTTGGCCATAAGTGAAATATGCCGGCCTAAAGCCTACATTGAATGTCAACAAGAAAATATGACAGTAATACAGTCGGCGAACCGACCGCCGCTAGCGTTTGAGACGAACTGTAATGTCGACAAGAGTGAATGACAGCAAGACAGCTGGGCGGACCGACCGCCGCGAGCGTTTTAGACGAACTGTACAGAGTTTCAACATGTTAATCGGCAAACCAGTAAGCAGATTAGCCAACCTACAAAGTGAAATTATCGCGCTACCGTACATAAGCTGCCCGTCAAAAATCAACTGATTTTTTAACATTTTTTTAATAAATTATTATGCATCTTATAACTTAATTTAAAAAGATACAGTTTTCTTAATAATAAGAGTCAGTTTCAAGGCTATGTTGAACCTTGAGTTATGAGATTAGATAACGGCAGTCCGTTAATAGCTTAGAGATAAGCCTAAAGATAAGCGTTTGTAAGCCAAGGTTGGCGAACAGCTGTTTTTAGACATGAATATGAATAACATTATTTGACAAATGTTACCGTCACATAGTGTATGTGCACAGTATAGAACATTATAAGACATGAAAAAATACATAATTATACAATGGTTAATAATGTATGATCGGAAGTTCATCACATGATGGACCGATAGTTTGTAACCCTATGCATGTCATAGATGGTTACTGTAAAATTAGTTGAGGCCCGTAGACCTGTACAGAGAATTACTTACATGAACAAAATTGTTACAATTACATGTTCAAGCGTATATTCAGCATGGCGGCATGTATTGACCAGGTCATGCTGTTCCTGAAGTTTCAGGAACTTACAATATGTAATAATGTATGAACAAGCCAGTTGGCTGATTGAATGCAAGCTCAAATATGACATGTATGTCATAATTTAAGTAAAAATAATTGTGCATGCTTAATCGCAAAATAAATACAATATAAAATAAATCTAGACGTGGCAGTTACATGCGGTAGACGCAAAACGATAGGTTTTACATAAACGCAAGTTATGTGAATACAATAACAACAATTTAAATAATTACAATGTGAATAATTGCAATGTCAAATAACAGATACAATACTGTGATTACAAACGTAGTATATGAGTTGAACAATTTAAAGACATTCACAGAACAATACATCACATTTATTAGCAACAGTATAAAGAAATGAATGCATGATTGCTCAGCTGCAAGACATGCAAATATTATGTAACAAAATTTTATAAAATGAGACCACCAAAAACATGAAGTATACCCCAAAACATCAAATGTAAATGTGTAAGGCATAGTATGCCACACAAAATTAACATACAAATACAAAATAGTAATATACCACCAAAAACTATGACGATTAGAGAAGCATGCAATGGCGCAAAATTGATAAGAAAATATTGTGATAATTCATCACAATTAGGTTGACCAAATGGTCGTAACAAGTAATAAGCCAATGGCTAAGTAAAATAGCATTGTGCTAAGTAATCATAATCTTGTCAAATCTCGCCTCGCGCTGGCAACAGACATAACTTATGTATTGGTCTCCGCAAAACACCCGTAGGCGTGCGAATGTCCACGACACGAACCAAGTTATCTGGGCCGGGAAATGTGGCGATGATTACGCCAAATTTCCAGGCTAATGGAGGTAAATTATCCTCAATAAGCAAAACTAAGTCACCAATGGAAACATTATCCTTGGCGAACTTCCACTTGTGACGCTGCTGCAACTGGTGCAAATAATCGCGAGACCATGCCTTCCATATCCCTTGGACAAACCTCTGAAGAAATTGCCAACGCCCAAGACGAGAAATAGGAATGTGAGAAAGGTCTGGGTCCGGTATCGCCGTTAAGGGTGCGCAAATCAAAAAATGGCCAGGTGTGAGTGGCACCGGGTCGTTAACATCTGAAGAAATAGCAAATAAAGGTCGAGAGTTCAGACATGCCTCTATCTGAGACAAAACGGTCGTGAACTCCTCGAAGGTGAGTATAGATTTGCCTACCACGCGGCGCAGATGAAATTTCAAACTCTTTATGCCGCTCTCCCAAAGGCCACCGAAATGAGGTGAGGAGGGCGGAATAAATGACCATGATATCCCCTGAGAGGACGTGATCGATGAGATGGCATTCTTATTATGCCAAAAGTTGTAGATATCATGTAAGATAGTGCGGGCCCTCCTAAAGTTTGTGCCATTGTCGGAGTATAGTTGACTGGGTATGCCCCTACGGGCCATGAAACGACGTAATGCGGCCATAAACGCACTGGCCGTAAGGTCGGAAACCAATTCCATGTGAATAGCCCTAGTCGCTAAGCAAATAAACAAAGATACGTATGCCTTAGAAAGAGTTCTAGACTTCTGCCCGCCATGACGAATCATGAAGGGACCACCATAATTAACCGCGCAAAATAGAAACGGCCTTGAAGGAGTGACTCGAGGAGATGGTAAAATACCAAGCCTCTGTACCTGCTGTTTGGCACTAAACCTGATACACCTTACACATTTTCGAATGATGGAGCGAATGACTAACCTGGCATTAACAATCCACCAACGTTGACGCAGTGAATGATGCACGAGTTGAGCACCAGCGTGAAGTAAACGAATGTGTTCACGTTCAATGATAAGGCGTGTAATATGCGCCGATGGGGGTAATACAATAGGATGTTTAGAGTCGTAAGGTAATTGGGAATGCTGTAATTGTCCGCCTACGCGTATCACTCCAGAGTCATCAAGAAACGGGTCGAGAGAAGCCAACTTACTCCTAATGGAAACAGAAGATCCGTTACGAAGACAATTTCGGCTGCGAAGTCGATCGACTGAGATTGTTTTATGAAGAAATTGAGAGCCTGATGAATTTCTACAGGGGTAAGATCGCCCGTACATTTGTCAGCACTTGAGTGTCTAATATTTCTGATGAACCGAAAACGGTAAGCGTATACGCGCGTTAGACGATGCAACGAGGAAAAGTCCAAAGAGAGGTCGACAGCCAGGGTAGACATTAGAGAAAGGTTGTGTGTATGTTTCTCTTCCGCAATGATTTCAGAAGACGACGGAGTGGACGGTACGAAGGATGGAAAGGGATTAGACTCTGACGATTGAGACAGACAGCTGGGACCGTGCCACCAAAGCGAGCAATCGCGCAAAACGTCAGGGAGACACCCCCTAGAGATAATATCAGCAGGATTGTATCGTGAATTGATGTGATGCCAAATATAAGTTTGCATAAGACGCTGAATTTCAGCAACCCGATTAGCGACATATGTTTTCCACCGCATAGACTGGGCATGAATCCAGTAAAGAGCCACCATAGAGTCAGAATACAAATGTACATTATCAATAAACGAATAAAGAGCAGGAATGACCTTAGATATGAGTCGCGATAACAACAAGCAAGCACAGAGTTCGATGCGAGGTAATGACACCTGTCGTAGGGGAGCCACGCGAGATTTGGAACACAAGAGGTGACAGGAGGCAGAAGAATCTTGATAAATGACTGACATAAATACAACAGCCAAACCCCCTTTCAGAAGCATCCGAAAAACCATGCAATTCAACTGTAGTTGCCTCACGCTTGCAACGAATAGATCGTGGGACCACAATTTTGCCAATCAGACCCAATTTGTCACACAAAGAATGCCAATCCGAACGTGATTGGCCGGAGATCGGTTCATCCCAACCAAGCTTGCAAAGCCAAAGTCGCTGCATGAAATGTTTGTACAAAAAGACAACTGGACCGATTAAACCAAGAGGATCGTAAATTCCAGCAATAATCGAAAGAATTTTTCTCTTGGAAATGCTTGAGTCAACGGGGAATGATTTGATGTCGAACAAAAATGAATCGGCAGTATTGTTCCAAAGAATGCCTAGGGTCCGTACATTGTCCTGTTTGTTTAGGGGGCGCGAAAAATTGTCATGATTTGCGACCGCTGTGGGTTCATTGAATACCCATTTGTGCAACGTGAAACCATATTGACTTAGTAACGCACCTAGATCGGATTTCAGCTTGGTCAGATCAGGGATGGTGTCCGAACCGGTAAGCAGATCGTCGACATAAAAATCGTTTGTTATAGCTAACGCCGCTTGAGGAAAGGAAGCCTGATTGTCCCTACCAATTTGTAGAAGATAGTGAGTGGCCAAAAACGAAGCACTAGCCGTGCCGTAGGTTACCGTTCGCAATGTGAAATGTTTAAATGGTTCGAGGGGAGAATCACGCCACAGAATGCGTTGATAGTGACAATCCCCTTCAGCTACGCGAATCTGTCGATACATCTTCTCGATGTCGGCAATGAGAACATACTTATGTATGCGGAAACGCAAAAGAATGGAAAAAAGGTCTTGTTGAACATTGGGGCCTACTAACAATATGTCATTTAGAGAAAGGCCATTGGTAGTCTTGGACGAACCATCAAAAACGACGCGCAGTTTTGTGGTCAAGCTAGACTGTTTAAATACGGCATGGTGAGGCAGGTAGTAAATATTTGACGCTCCTGAATTGATAGCGCCATCATCGATGAGTGTCATGTGCCCAAGATCCTTATATTCTTTGATAAAGTCCGCGTAGTCGCGAGCGAGCTTAGCATCTCACCTAAATCGACGCTCTAAGCTTAAGAATCTTGATTCAGCACTAGTGTAAGATTCCCCCAAGTGGAGACTATCGGGCTTAAATTGAAGTGAAACCACAAATCTACCCTCGTGGTTGCGCTGGGTAGAGCGCACGAAATGCTCTTCACAGGCTGACTCGTTATCAGGGGTGTTGTCAGGGATAGTTTCTACTTCCCAAAATCTTTCGAGAGATTGCAGAATTTGACTGTTGTTGTTCCTTGCTAGGAACGAAACAGCAGGACCCTCGTTGCGGCAGTGTTTGGGCAAGTAGCCCAGCTTTGTTTCCTGAATGATGGGAAAATTAGGGCCGCGTATGTATTTATTAGTTAAGATCAAGTCCAGATAAAATTGTGCCCCTTATAGTTGTAGCGTGACAGATAAACACATAATAATGAATGGCATTGATCATTAGAATAATATAAGATAATAACATTAAATCCGAAGAAAGCATTAAAATAATATAAAGAATTAATTCAGAGCAACCGTGCAGAACAATCATGGATATTAAAAATATAAGTTCGTATAAAAGCAATGTTACTAGTGATGAATCATCAAAACCAGTGTAATAACCCAAGGTTTTAAAAATATAACCCAGGAAGGTAAGGAGTATATAAGGAAGCAACCCAGAGTATTACTAAACCCACAACAAGGATAAATAAATTAAAAGAGAAACCCAGAACAAGGCAAGATCCACCATAAAAGGTGATGTATTTCAAGAAACCAGAAGAAGATGAAGTAACCCCAAGAAACCCGATGGCATCCAGAAGAAGATGAAGAACATACAATTCAAAGAAGACAGAAGAAAAGAAGACATCATTGAAAAAAGAAGAAGAAGACAGCATCCAGAAGAAGAAGGAATGCTCTTATAAAAAACACCCATATACCCATATCCCAATCTAAATAAAAACCACAATAATAAAAAGTATAACGAAGTATTCATGAAAAGAAACCATATGTACAATAAAATTAACAATAAAAGTGTATAGAGTAAGAGTTGCCAGTGGACCAAGGTGAAACAATAATATAATCCCTAAAGAACAAATCTTCATTGTAACCCACAAACCAATTTCTTGATGTTAATAAGACTAAACAACCATTTAGAAATAGCATCAAAAAGTGTAAAGTGAACCAGTGCTAGTTTGTGTATTGTAAAAAATAAACCTTATGTTTCAACCTTGGCATCCACAAACTGTGTAAATAATGAAAAATACAACTTTGAGTGACTTATGATTTGTACAAGGTGGATATAATACATGAAATAATATCACGCTGTCAATCTGTTTGAAATGACATTTCTTTAAAAAATAAATAAAAACAGATTTAAACACAAAGTGACAGGGTACAATTACCCTAAACCATATTAAAAAACAGTTAAAAACTGCATAATTAAATTTAATATAAGAAATAGAATAAGAATGTAGAAAATAAGGTTTTGTGTATATAAAATAGGATATTTTAAAAATGTATTAGTAATAAAAACCTTTTAATAAGTTTGGAACCACTAACATCCCATTGTAAAAACGTTTATTACTTGTATTGATAGTAATAATTAAATAAGATGTTAGATGGGAAAAAACATTCTTTGTAAATAATATTTCTGTTTTAGTATTAAGTTTTGATTATAAAAAATGTCTAATTAGTTGAAGACAACCATTATTTGAAAATATTTCTTATCTGTTTATAGTATTGAAACAGATACTAACTGTTGTTATGTTTAATAGAAAAAATGTTTAATTTATATTACAATGTTAAAAAGTCGGAGAGGGTATAACACAGTATGTATTGTTTATATAAAAATTTGTATGAAAAACTTGTTAAGAATCTAGGCAAAATGATGAAAACTAAACCTCATCAAAACTGAGAAACTAAGTACTTAAATACACTTAAACTGAAGGGATTTAGATAACATAAACCAGAAATGAAGCCATATAATTAGAAATATAACTTAGAAAGATTTTGTAAAATTATAGCCAGGATTATAAATAAAAATGGAAATGACAGAACTCAAAAATTTGGAGAGGGGAATCATATATTCCAACATAATATTTTAAAACTTAACCAATTCAAATAATTGCAAGAAATTAAGGGAATATAAACCTTTTATTACAATATGAGATTAATAATCATAAATATAACTTAAAAATGGCAGAATTTGCATAATGACAGGAAGCTGATTTTGAAAATTTACAAGATACAAAATGAAGGTAAAATTACCAATTTTAGATAAAAAACATAATAAAACGGCATTATTCGATATCAAAATACGCCGAATGAACTGAAGGATAAAATTAAGTAACAACTAGCTAATAAATTTGAATAATAACCAAAGTTTAAGCAGTTATATAATGTAACTTTAATATATGCACAGGATGCAAAGTAAAATTCTAACAGTGAAAGGAATAATATTGCTTTGGCTAAGATTTTAGTCGAAAGTGAAGGAAGTAGAGAGTTGATTATTGAATGTTGTACGGGACACTTGACACGAGTAATTAATACGAGTTAACCTAATTTATAGTACTGTAATGGCGAGTCAGTGTAGGATACGAATTTGAAAATCGCGAGTGGCTACAAAAAACATTTCACAATATCGACACAGTGACAGAAACACTTACAAAAGACTAAATAACATTGCATAGCACGAAACTACAGATAAATAACATTATTAAACACCATAAAACAGTATATATCATAACCATCAAATAGTGCCTGATCGACAAAAAGTGAACTGACTTATAAATACACCACTATTCAAAATACAACACAGAAACTTAACCAGAGACACTACACCAACATCAGAAGGAAGATTTGCTGACACCAGGACATGATTTCGGCAAGAAAATATCTTTATTGGAACGCCAAATACGAAGGGACGTTTGACGACCTCGACGGGGGCCATTTGCTTTTTTGTCACCACTCAACTGAACATGGCCATCTAGTTTGTCAGCGACACGGTTCGCAATCAATTTATTTATTTTAATCTTTTCAATTGAATATATGTACTTTAGTATTAAGAATTATTATTGTAACGTTATACTTTTTTAATCTTTGCCCGATTTCTCTGACTTTTCCAATGAATAGCTGTTAAAAGAACCTGATTGTATTTTATATAAAAAAACTTGTAACATTCGATACCCTGAGAGTCGATTTTAAAATCGACAAGAGTCTCTATAACCAATTGTCCAATAAATAATTTATACTTTTCATATCAAAATAGTTCTTTCTTTACTAAACCTAGCAATTTACACTTAATATAATTTAAACAACATACTACAAGAATTTCACCACATCAGAAGGAAGATAACCTCCAAAACTGAAAGTAAACAAAGATCGATTGTATCTGGAGACAATCTTATAAGTGGTTGGAGTTTCTTAAAAAATACAGGAAAGCTTATAAAATTTTTTAAACAAATGAGAGACGTTTTGGAACTTCATGACATCAATTAATTAATTGTTTCTAATTAATTAATCAATAAAAAGAAAATTTTTTTTAATTATAAAATTTTTTTTAAACAAACAATTTTTATTTCTTTCACAACCAACATATTTAAAATATTTTTGTAACACTACACCAATATTTAAACACCATATACACGTATTATTACATAGTATGTCGATTTGCGACGATATATTAAAATCTGGGTCAGCCAGGAAAATCTTGTTCGGAATGTGGAACTGATTGATATCAAACGAATTTGCAGGCAGATTGTGAGTTAACGTAGATAAGACGGCACATTTCGCCTCGAAGCTATATCTTTGATAGCGAGAAATAATGCGTATAGACACAATATCAGTTGCGTAACACGCTGTATTGTTTATGCCTGTGATTGGTATGTTAGATTTAGTTAATTTGATCTGTAATTTCTTTGCAAATGATTTTGTACAAAAATTTATTTGTGAACCGGCGTCTAGAAGAACTCTAGCCCTATGTCTGTTGCCAGCCTGGTCAATGACAGATACAACTGCTGTGGATAAGAGAACATTGTTCTTGCATTGTAATTTAAGCGAGCAGTAATTGCTGCTGGCAGCTATTGAATTCGGCACGTAATTTGCGTGCAACAATGTGTGGTGTCGTTTTGAACAGATTTTACACACCTGCTTATTCTTACAGCTAGCTATAAGATGACCTGATCTAAGGCAATTGCTACAACATTTATGATTTGAAACAAATTGTCCCCGCTCAACGGTGCTTAATGTACAAAATTTATTACATATGTAAAGCGGGTGATTGGATTTACAACACACGCATGAATAATGGTTTGCCGCTGAGTGATAGCTCTTAAATGTAGTGCTGCCAGCAGTGTTTCTTGAGTTACATTTATCATATTTATTGTTAGGTCTTACATTAAGTTTGTTGAGTTGCTGTCCGGGTTCGATAGGCAGTGTATTTTCTAACAGCTGTCTACGTGAATTTAAAAAATGCGTGAAATCTTGAAAGCTAGGTAAATTGTCAGGGTCTATTGACTCCTTCCATAGTTTGAAAGTAATAGGGTCGAGTTTAGTGGATAGTAACTGTATAGTGATAAATTCAAATGAATTCACTGACAGCTTCATTGCTGCCAGTGAATTAACGGAAGATGTTATTGTGTTAGTGAACTCTGCCAAACTTTGGACCGAGTCCTTTATTGTCGACTTAACTTGAAGTAAGTTTTGCACATAGTATTTAGCTAGTATGAATTGGTTGTCATACCTTTCGGACAGCAAACTCAACGCTATTGGATAATTTTCTTTACAGATAGGTAATGACTTAATTAAATCTAAAGGTTCACACTTCAAAGAAGAATGTAAATAATGTAATTTTTGCACTGGTGTTAAATCGGATCTTGACTGCACTAAGTCTGTAAAAATTGAGTAAAAATGTTGCCTGAGAAGCAGGGCAAACTTATTGGTTTTAATTGCATGTGCGTCGATAATACGGGAGGTACGGTCTGAGCATTAAATGTATCAAGTAATTGCAAAATGTTTGCTTCAGTCGAATATAACATTTCTTCGACCTCAACTCGGTCTTCTTGAGCAACGCTCGTGTCTTTACTAATGAGTTCTATTTCAGACTGCACCTCGTCGTATTTCGAGGCCAAGCTTTTGAGACTTTCCAGCCTTACAGTTAAAAAATGTTTTGTATTTAAAGTTACATCAAAGTTATTTACAGCAGATTGTATCCGCACTATTGCGGACTTTAAGCCGCCTCTATTTCTGGTCAACACTTTGAGGCCTTCTTCAGCCATTGTACGCACCTTGTTACACTGTTGTTGATGATACCTTGTTGGCGATGTCCTGCAGCGTCGACGCCTTGGTGAAGATGGCAAACACAGCTCGTAGAGATGACCGCCTTGTGTAAAGCACTGTAGCTAGCAGGCTCTTCCAAAGATGTTATCAGAAGGCTCCAAGATGACGAGCGAAATGCTGATGAAAATCACGCCACGGTCGTATCAGCTGATGTGCTAATTCGCCCGTGATGGCCAGAAATAGTGGCAGAAAAATATTAAATGGAAAATCCAGGTCCGGAGTGACCAAAAAATGTTGAGTATCAGGCCCAAGTGGGCTAAAAAATGTTTAGTGACGTGAGTGATCCAACAAATACGGTGAATCCGGTCGGCGTGTACCAAAAACGTTTTGTAAAGAATATAGTTTGTAATGCGTGCATTGATTCAGTAGGTATACGAAATAATGAAAATTGTGGACTGTATTAAATTCATTTTAATGAATTTTCCAAGGTTACATGATTAAAGTTATTGAAATGAGGCTGGCTAATGAGCGTGTTGTCTAAAAAAGTATTCAATTTTTAAATTGAAGTAATAGCGGGCCTAGTTGGCCATAAGTGAAATATGCCGGCCTAAAGCCTACATTGAATGACGACAAGAAAATATGACAGTAATACAGTCGGCGAACCGACCGCCGCTAGCGTTTGAGACGAACTGTAATGTCGACAAGAGTGAATGACAGCAAGACAGCTGGGCGGACCGACCGCCGCGAGCGTTTTAGACGAACTGTACAGAGTTTCAACATGTTAATCGGAAAAGCAGTAAGCAGATTAGCCAACCTACAAAGTGAAATTATCGCGCTACCGTACAGTGATATCATTAAAAAATACAGATGTGTAAATAAAATAAAATTATTAACATCTGCTAGAATAATACACAAGTATAGATTTATTCAGGGCCATGAGAAGAAAATTTTTAAAAAGAAACTTGCTGTTAGGAGTTTTCTTGAACAGGACGAAAACAGTAAAGTGGCTCCTGGTAAAAAAGAAACAATAACTTTTAAAAAGGAAAAGAAGCAAAAACGGTATTTAAATAATATATTACTTGAACTTCACAAAAAGTTTAATGCGCTGCAACCTGACATGAGAATGTCATATGCTTTGTTTTGCAAGTTCCGACCTTTTTGGATTGTTACCCCAAATATTAAAAATAGAGATTCTTGTTTATGTGTGATTCATGAAAATTTTAGCTTACTGATAAAAAAATTAAAGGTGTTAAAGATAATTAAAGAAAACTCCCCACAGGAAATTCTTGCTTCATTATGCTGCCAAGTTCAAGAAAGTTGCTTAGAAAGGAAATGTCTGAAGTGTAAACAAAAAGAAATAATTTTTAATGGATATTTTGAAAATGACAGTACATCTTTTGAAAAATGGATACTTAAAAAGGTGACTATTGTTGTGAAAGGAACAGCAAAATCTGTTAACAGAACATTGAAGGAAAAAAAGGTAGGCTATATTATAAAAAAGATTTAGTAACTGAATTTCATAGATCGGTTGGAAAATTTATGCAACACTGTGCAAATATTCAGCATCAATATAAAATAATTAAGAACATTAAATCAAGCTTGGGCTTAAAAGATATATTAATCCACATTGATTTTTCCGAAAATTATCTTTGTAGTACTCAAATGAAATTTAGGCTGTCCATTTTGGAAGTTCTAAACAGCAGTTATCTCTTCACACAGTAATAGCATATATAAAATGCCCTGAAAAAGAAAACTTTGAAAAATTAACGTATTGCACAGTATCAGAAAACTTAAGGCATGATCCGCCAGCAATATGTGCTCACTTACTTCCTGTTTTAAAATAAATTAAAACTATTTTACCAGAAATAGAAACAGCACACTTTCTTAGCGATGGACCAACAACACAATATAGGAACAAAAAAATGTTTCATCTCATTTGTGATTATTTAACTGAAGTTTTGTCTCCTAACACGTTATATTGGCACTACTCCGAGGCAGGGCATGGAAAATGAGCCCCTGATGGAGTAGGAGGTTTTGTTAAAAGAACAGCTGACCGAATAATTGCCATGGGAACTGATATTCCAGATTTTGAATCTTTTGTAACACTTCTGGAGAAACAATGCTCAAGTGTAAATATCATTCCAATAGAACTCAATGACATAAATACTATTGAAAAATATCTTCCAGCCTCCTTGAGATCATTTAAAGGTACAATGAAATGTCATCAAGTATCATGGAGCAAGAAATCCCCATTGCAGATGCAGATATGCCGTCTCAGTTGCCTTGACTGTCTTCCAGAACGGCAGTGTAATCACTATGATCTTGGATGTCTAAAAAATTAAAACTAACAGTATCCTTTGTCTACTTTGTTACTTATATAATTGTATCATATTCTTTGTTTTTGATAAATTTAGAATCAAGATTTCTAACAAATCAAGTAAACCCGTGACATCACACAGTAGCAGCAAACAAAAGAGATTTGTATATTTTATTTCAGTTCATAAGTTCTTTTTAATAACTTTTATGAATATGCTGGCACTATTCATTTTATTGTTCTTTGTTGCATTAACACTACTTTATTTCTACTCTTTCACTGATTTACTATTATGTTGTTCTTTGTTACATTAATCCTATTTTAATATTACGAATCATTCAATGATTAACCTTTATGGATGAATGTTTGTTTTATTTCTTTAACTTGATAACCAGATTTGAAAGATACATCTGGACGGCTTCATTATACAAATGTATATTCAGATTCAGACAATAATGACGTTTCAGAGGGTACTGGTAATGAAGAGACAGATGGATACGATCAAGAGAAAAGTCTTTTTAAAAGCATTAAGGAAAATGACTACGTAGTAGTAAAATTTTGCATAAAGAAAACTCAAACATTACCTAGGAAAAGTTGAATTTTGTGACAGGGGATTTGAATATTTAGTTAAATTTTTGAGACAGGTTTCTGAAAATAAGTTTGTATTTCCAGAAAGTGAAGACAGATCCCTAGTTAACTGTGATGAGATTGTTAGTGTATTACCACCTCCTTCAAACTCCAAGAGAGGTGGACAGTATATTTTCAATATTGATTTATTAAAATACACAAATCTTGGTTAAAGATGTCACTTAATTGTTTAATGCGTTCTTGCAGTTATGAGTTTGGTACAAAAAATACAAGATTATAAGTAAGTAATTGTTTGTTCTTTAATTGTTTCTCCTTCAAACTACAAGTAATGTATCCTCGGTTACTTTTGCTGTATCCTCCGTTCACACATATTTTTTATTACACTGTTTAAAATAATATGCATGAAGTTAACTGAAGAACCATAGCAATATATGTATTAGATATGTGTTGGTAATTCATAATATGAAATATTTTTGGACAAAATTAATAATTACAATTTTTTTTAATCACTTGAAAAAATTAGGTTTTTTTTAGAATGACCCAGCTATGATAACAACATGAAGTGGTTGGATGCATATAAAGAGAAGTGGAAAAGAGAAGCACATGAAAGAAGGAAAGAACTAAATGAAGGGTGGAAACGGCTTAGAGATAAATTAAGGGGAGAGCTCAAAAGGGGGAATCTAAGTGAGCAGTACGGACAATATTTGGAGAAGAAAATTGAGGAAATTGAAGGGAAAATAGTTACAGGTGAGTCTAAGGAGAATAAAAATAATCAGATAGTAGATGACGAGGCAAGTAAAAGTGATAATAATAATGTTGGCACAGGTAATAATGGTGACATAATTGAAAACGTAGTGATAGAGAGTGATACGTTGAATGATAGTGGATGTAATAACGACGACAGGTTGACAGACAATGCTGTTAGTATAAGTGCAAATCAGGTGATAGTTGACAAGGTAAGTAATGGTGTTAATAATAGTGATAACTATAATCATGATAGTGAGATAATGTTGAATAAAAATAATGGGGATACAGTTGAAAAGGGGGTAGTAAAAAGTGATACATTAAGTAATAGTGGTGAAAATGAGAGTGGAAGGTTAGTTGGGGTTAGTAATGGAGTGTTAGTGAGTGTTGATGAGTTGGAGAAAGAATGGAGAGAGAGTTTAAAGGGAGAGTGGAGACAAAGGGCAGATTTCCCCGGTGTAGTAGAGACTTCACGTGTGTTTAGCAAGAAAGTGTATTTGGTAGACGAAAGGTTTACAAATAATTCCCCTGTGTATTATGATTTCCCTGGAAAAGCCAGGATGTGTTATAATAAGGTTGTGTTGCCCTTTGTGTGGAATGATAGAGAGAAAGTGAAATGGTGTTATGATGAGAGGTATTTTGAGGGAGAGGTAGAAAGTTTAATAGTTCAAGTTAAATAGAGGTTATGAAGGGTTGGTAGAGAGAATAAATATTGAAATAACGGATAGTTATATTGTTAATAATAAAGACTTACCTTATGAAGTAAATAGCACAGTAGCAGATGATAATTATTTTGAGGGTATCGATAATAATTACTTACCTGGGTATAAAATGGGGATACTAATAGCAGATGATGGCTATAATGATAAAATTGTAAACAATTTAAGTGTGACAAAAATTACTAACGGAGACTGTAACATACCTAATGTAGACAAGTTTTATGATGAAACAATGAGTAATCCTGTAGAATATTGTTGTGGCATATTGGATGGAATGAATTCAAACGGTTATGATATTAATGGTAATAATGTAATGAATTTAAATGAAAATGAGAATTGTTATTGTTGAATTCTGATCTGAGTGGACCAAAATGTGTTGATGTCGGCACGTGTGTACTAAGAATTTTCTATCAGGAAGAATGATGTTTGGGGTGCTATTGCCAGGATGCAGAATGATAACGATAGTGGACTGTATTAATACATTTATTAGGTTTCTTTTTTACACTTAAATCATAGTGTTGAGATTGGCTACGTCTGAAAGATTTTAATTTTGAAGAAACCGATTTGTAAATGAAGCTACATTTTAGATGAGGCGCAAATGTGTGCCACTCAGCTTACATTGAAAAACATTGAGGCCTAAGGCCTAAATAATTGTCGCGACAACAAGAAAGTGAAAAAGACAGAACAGGTAGCAAACGTAATGACGTCCGCTGCCAGCCAAGGCTCGTAGAACTGTCGTTGTAAAAACATGATAAGCATAATTTGAAAGCGTACAGATTAGCCAACCTATGACTGCGAAAATTACCACATTATTGTCCATAACTGCCCGCAAAAAATCAAAAGATTTTTTAATACATTTTAATAACTTATTGTAGAAAAATACAGAGTTCTTAATAATAAAGGTCAATCTCAGTAAATTGTACTGAACCTTGAGTTTGAAATCTTAGATAACAGTTATGACATTAACTGCTTAGCGATAAGCTTGAGTTATGATAAGAGTTGAGCAGGCCAAGGTCGGCGTGCAACTTGATTTGTGCATGAGTATAAATGCAAAAGTTAGCAATGTATTGCCAATATATATTGTATGTATACAATACTAAACGATATAAGACATGAAAATACATAATTTGACAATGTTTAATGATGAATAATCGGTGACTCATCACATGATGGGCCCGATAAATTGTAACATTTATGCAAGTCATAGTGGTTAGCTTGAACCAGTTAAGGCCAGTAGACCTATACAATAGTATTGAATGTAAAGTGAACAGACAAAGTATTATAAGATTATACATGTAAAGACATAAATTTAGCATGACGCCATATAGTTTGAACGAGGCATGCTATACCTGAAGTTTCAGGAATTTACAATAAATTATTATGTGAAAACAAACTATACATAGTTGAATGATTGCAAGCACAAAGTGTAATGACATGTATGTCATGATTAAAGCATGAATAATAATTGTGCAATGCGTGATCACAAAGTACAAAATGCAATATAAAAATAAAAATATAGGCGTGGCGTGTGGTTATAGACAGTAGATGCGAAAAAACAATGTGTTTTACATAGATACAAGTTATACATAATAAATACAATAGAAATCGGTTTAGATAATTACAAATATATGAATACAAGGCACAATAGCATAAGTGACAAGTACAACAATGTGGTTATACAAATGTAATACATGTGTTGAACAATTGCGAGAAATACATTCATAGAGTAATAAATATCACACATATTGACAAATGTGCAAGAAAATGCATACATGGTTTGTATAACTGCAGACCATGCGAATATTATGTAACAAAATTTTTATATAAAAACAATACCACCAATGACATGACACATAACCCAATACCAATATCAAAATGTAAATGTGTAGGACATAATATGCCTCACAAATTATTAACATATAAATACAAAAATAGCAAAGTATACCACCATGAAAATATGATAAGTATAGATATAATAGCACGGTGCATGGTTGTAAAATTACAAGTCACATGCAAATTTAGTATAAAAACACGCAATGATGCAAGTTAACATGACAATGTTGTGATGACGCATATCACAATTAAGTTGACCAAATTGTCAGACAATAAGGTAATGAAAGCCAGTGGCCAAGTGAAATAGCATGGTGCTAAATAATTATAGTAACCTTGTGTCTAAGCCTCGTCCCGTGCTGGCAACAAACATAGCTTATGAACTGGTCTCCGTAAAATACCAGTAGGCGTGCGAATATCTACTACTCTAATTAAGTTGTCTGGGGCGGGAAATGTGGCGGTAATTACACCAAATTTCCACGCTAATGGAGGTAAGTTATCCTCAATCAGTAAAACCAGGTCACCAATGGAAACTTTATCCTTGGCGAATTTCCATTTGTGACGTTGTTGTAATTGATGTAAGTAGTTGCGAGACCAAGCCTTCCAAATGACTTGGACAAACTTCTGGAGAAGTTGCCAACATCCAAGACGAGAGATGGGAACGTGAGATAAGTCTGGATCAGGTATCGCCGTTAATGGTGCGCAAATCAAAAAATGGCCAGGTGTAAGTGGCACCGGATCATTTACATCCGATGAAATGGCAAATAATGGACGTGAGTTTAGACATGCCTCTATCTGAGACAAAACTGTCGTAAACTCCTCGAAGGTGAGTATAGACTTGCCTACCACGCGGCGCAAATGATACTTTAAACTCTTTATACCGCTCTCCCAAAGACCACCAAAATGAGGTGATGAGGGCGGAATAAATGACCATGAAATACCCTGAGAGGTCGTAAAGGATTTGATTGATGAGGTGGCATCCTTATTATGCCAAAGATTGTAAAGGTCATGTAAAACATTGTGGGCCTTCCTAAAGTTCGTGCCATTATCAGAATATAACTGGCTGGATATGCCCCTACAGGACATAAAATGACGTAAGGCAGCTATAAACGCGTTGGCTGTAAGGTCGGAAACCAATTCCAAATGAATGGCCCTGGTTGCTAAGCAGATGAACAAAGACACGTACGATTTTGACAGAGTCCTAGATTTCTGCCCGCCATGACGAATCATGAAGGGACCACCATAATCAACTGCGCAGAATAGAAACGCCCGCGAAGGAGTGACTCTAGGAGATGGTAAAATACCAAGCCTCTGAACCTGTTGTTTGGCACTAAACCTGAGGCACTTGACGCATCTACGAATGATGGAGCGAATGACTATCTTGGCGTTAATAATCCACCAACGTTGACGAAGTGAGTGATGCACGAGTTGAGCGCCAGCGTGGAGTAGGCGAATGTGTTCGCGTTCAATAATAAGGCGAGTAATATGAGCCGATGGATGCAAGACAATAGGATGCTTATTGTCATAAGGTAGTTGCGACTGCTGTAAGCGCCCGCCGACGCGTATTACGCCAGACTCGTCAAGAAACAGGTCCAGAGAAGACAACTTACTCCTAACAGAGACAGAAGACCTATTACGAAGACAATTAATCTCGGCAGCGAAGTGGATCGACTGAGATTGTTTTATGAAAAAATTAAGAGTGGAATGAATTTCAACGGGGGTAAGAGCGCCCGATATTTTCTCAGCACTGGAGAGTCTAATATTTTTGATGAATCGAAAGCAGTAAGCGTATACGCGAGTCAGACGGTGCAACGAAGAAAAGTCCTTTGAAAGATCAATAGCCAGGGTAGACATTAGAGAAAGTTTGGGGGTTTGTTTTTCCTCCGCAGTGAATTCAGAAGACGACAGATTAGAAGGTAAAAAGGGTGGAAAAAGATTGGACTCGGAAGATTGAGACAAACAGGCGGGACCGTGCCACCAAAGCGATCAATCGCGCAAAACGTCGGGGTGACATCCCCTAGAAATAATATCAGCAGGATTATGTCGAGAATTGATGTGATGCCATGTGTAGGCTTCCGTAGGATGCTGAATCTCGGCAACATGATTAGCGACGTAGGTTTTCCACCTCGAAGACTGGGCATGAATCCAGTAAAGGGACACCATAGAGTCAGAATACAGATGAACACTATTAATAAAGGAATGAAGAGCAGGGACGACCTTGAATACGAGTCGCGATAACAACAAGCAAGCGCAGAGTTCAATGCGAGGTAATGACACCTGTCGTAGGGAGGCCACGTGAGATTTAGAACACAGAAGGTGACAAGAGGCCGATGAATCTTGATAAATGACTAATGTAAACACAACACCCATATCCCCTTTCAGAAGCATCCGAAAACCTATGTAATTCAACTATCTTTGCTTTAGACTTGCAGCGAATAGAACGTGGGACAATAATTTTATTGATCAGACATAATTTATCGCATAATGAATGCCAATGCAAGCGTAATTGCCCAGAGATTGGCTCATCCCAACCAAGATTGCACAGCCAGAGTTGCGGCATAAACTGTTTGTACAGGAAAACAATGGGACCGACGAGTCCGAGTGGATAGTATATGCCTGCGATAATCGATAGGATTTTCCTCTTGGAGATGCTTGATTCAACGGGGACTGATTTGATGTCAAACAAAAATGAATCGGTAGTGTTATTCCAGAGAATGCCCAAGGTACGCACATTACCCTGTTTTTTAAAGGGAGTGATAAATTGTCATGATCTGCGACCACATTGGGTTCATTTGATGCCCATTTATGCAGCGTGAGACCGTATTGACTCAATAACGTACCTAAGTGAGATTTCAACTTGGTCAGATCAGAAATGGTGTCTGAACAGGTTAGCAAATCGTCGACATAGAAATCATTGGTTATAGCTGACGCTGCGTCAGGAAAAGAAGCTTCATGATCCTTACCAATCTGATTAAGACAGCGAGTAGCCAAAAACGAAGCACTAGCAGTGCCGTATGTTACAGTTCGCAATACAAAGTGTTTAAACTGTTCGAGGGGAGAGTCACGCCACAGAATACGTTGATAATGACAATCCTTCTCAGCTACCAGAATTTGTCGATACATCTTCTCGATGAAGATGAGAACATAGTTATGCATACAAATCGCAAAACAATAGAAAAAAGGTCTTGTTGGACGTTTGGGCCTACCAACAAAATGTCATTGAGAGAAAGGCCATTGGTAGTTTTGGACGAACCGTCAAAAACGACGCGAAGTTTTGTCGTAGAACTAGAATGTTTAAAGACGGCATGGTGTGGCAGATAGTAGGTATTTGAAACCCCGGAATTGATAGAGCAATTGTCGACAAGCGTCATGGCCAAGATCCTTATACTCCTGAATAAAGTTTGCGTATTCGTGCGCAAGCTTAGAATCACGCATGAACCGGCGTTCTAAACTCAAGAATCTTGCTTCAGCGCTAGCATAGGACTCACCCAACTGGGGACTGTCAGACTTAAATGGTAGCGAAACAACGAACCTACCCTCTTGATTGCGATGAGTAGACTTAACGAAACGCTCCTCACAAGCTGACTCGTTATTAATAGGTGCATTATCAGGGATAGTTTCGGTCTCCCAAAATTTCTCGAGAGACTCCAGAATTTGACTGTCGTTGTTCCTAGCCAGGAACGAAACAGCAGGACCCTTATAACGGCAGTGTTTGGGCAGACTGCCTGCTAGAATGTAGCCTAACTTTGTTTCCTGTATAATAGGAAAATGAGAACCGCGTACGTATTTGTTAGCTAAAATTAAATCTAGGTAAAATTGCGCTCCTAAAAGTATGTCGATGTCAGCTGATATGTTGAAATGTGGATCAGCGAGGAAAACGTTATCTGGAATGTTAAATTTATTTATGTCAAAAGATTGTGCTGGCAGTTTATGGGTTAATGCAGATAAGACCGCACATTTTGCCTCGAAGCTAAATCTTTGATAGCGGGAAATAATGCGTATAGACGCTAGATTAGTGGCACAACACACGGTATTATTTATACCTGTAATCGGTATGTTAGATTTAGTCAAGTTAAGCCGCAATTTCTTGGCAAATGATTCCGTACAAAAATTTATTTGTGAACCCGCATCCAATAGAACTCTTGCAAGTTGTCTATTGCCAGACCGGTCGATGACAAACACAATTGCTGTTGATAAAAGAACATTATTTGTAGATTGTAATTTAAGTGAACAATAGTTGCTGCTGCTGGCAGAAACTGGTTTTGACACATTGTTTATGTGCAACAATGTATGGTGTCGTTTTGAGCAGATCTTACATGATTGTTTAATCTTACAATTAGATGAGAAATGATCTGGTCTTAAACAATCGGTACAGCATTTATGATTTAATATAAATTGTCCTCGTTCTGATGTGCTTAGTGCACGAAATTTATCACACATGTAAATTGAATGATTAGATTTACAGCACAAGCATGAATAATTATTTGACGCTGAGTGATAACTTTTAAATGGAGTGCTGCCAGCAGCGTTTCGTGATTTATGTTTGTCAGATTTATTATTGAATCTTAAACTTAGCTTGTTGAGCTGCTGTCCGGCATCGATAGGCAGTGTATTTTCTAACAACTGTCTACGTGCGTTTAAAAACTGAGTAAAACCTTGAAAGTTAGGAAGATTATCGGCGTCTATAGACTCCTTCCATAATTTAAACGTGGTATGGTCCAGTTTTGCTGACAATAATTGTACAGTGATAAGCTCGAATGAATCCACTGACAGTTGCATGGCCGCCAGTAAATTAACGGAAGACGTTATCGTATTTATGAATTCTGCCAAACTTTGGACAGAGTCCTTAATTGTTGACTTTACTTCAAGTAAATTTTGAATATAATACTTAGCTAGTATGAATTTGTTGTTATACCTAGCGGACAGCAAACTCAATGCTATCGAATAGTTTTCGTTACAAATAGGTAATGCCTTAATTAAATCTAGCGGCTCATTTTTCAGAGACGAGTACAAATAGTGTAATTTCTGCACTGACGTTAGATCAGATCTGGCGTGCACCAAGTCCAGAAATATTGAGTAGAAATGCTGCCATTCTAAGATATTGCCTGTGAAGCTGAGCAAACTTATCGGTTTTAGTTGCATATTGCTTGTTAATACGGGAGATACAGTCTGAACGTTAAAGGTTTCTATCAATTGTAAGATATTGGCTTCTGTTGAATATAACAGCTCTTCGACCTCAATTCGGTCTTCTTGAGCAGCGTTTATGTCTTTAGAAATGAGTTCAATTTTGGACTCTACCTCATCGTATTTTGTTGCCAAGCTTTTTAGACTTTCAAGTCTAACTGTTAAAAAATGTTTGGTGTTAGTGTTTTTGTCAAAGTTAATGATAGCCGAATTAATACGCACTATGGCAGACTTTAAGCCGCCTCTCTTTCTGACCAACACTTTGAGGCCTTCTTCAGCCATTGTACGCACCTGTTAATGATGTGGTACCTGGTATGCGATGTCCTGAAGCGTCGAGGCCGTGGAGAAGATGGCAAACACACAGACCGAAGAGATGACTGCTTAAACTGAAGTATTGACGCTAGCACATGGATGGTCTTGCAGTGATGTCATCACGAGGCTCAATGGCGACGAAAGAAATGCTGGTTAAGTCCCGACACGGTCGGATCAGCGAAAATACTGAGTCACCCGTGATGGCCAGAAATTGGGGCAGAAAAATAATGAAAAGGTGAATGACGAATCCAGGCATGGAGCGACCAAAAAAATGTTGAATTCCGATCCGAGTGGACCAAAATGTGTTGATGTCGGCACGTGTGTACTAAGAATTTTCTATCAGGAAGAATGATGTTTGGGGTGCTATTGCCAGGATGCAGAATGATAACGATAGTGGACTGTATTAATACATTTATTAGGTTTCTTTTTTACACTTAAATCATAGTGTTGAGATTGGCTAAGTCTGAAAGATTTTAATTTTGAAGAAACCGATTCGTAAATGAAGCTACATTTTAGATGAGGCGCAAATGTGTGCCACTCAGCTTACATTGAAAAACGTTGAGGCCTAAGGCCTAAATAATTGTCGCGACAACAAGAAAGTGAAAAAGACAGAACAGGCAGCAAACGTGATGACGTCCGCTGCCAGCCAAGGCACGTAGAACTGTCGTAAAAACATGATAAGCACAATTTGAAAGCGTACAGATTAGCCAACCTATGAATGCGAAAATTACCACATTACTGTCCAGTTATATTAAAATAAGATTAATTTTCGATGATGGTGGTTAGAGATATAGGGAATGAACATTTAATTATTTGAGTTAATGGTAATTAGTTGGCTTACTTATGTAATGAGGTGTGGTAAACAATGAAATGATATGACGAAAATTGTAGATAAATTTGTATTGATGTTAAATGTATTTTGTTAAGGTTATGTACATTGTATTTTATGTAGTCAATTTACAGGTTTGTTTGAGGTCATGTTAGTAATAATATTTGTTTGAAGTGAATAATTAACAGTATGTAGTCATGAATCTTTATAATGAAAATTAAATTAATGTAAAATGTAAGAGATAGAAATCTTGGTAGTCAATTTAAAAGTTTTTGATTTGAAGGTTATAAAAAATGATAAATGAATTTTATTATGAAAGTAAATAAATGCAAGAAGAAATTAAATGAATTAAAAATTGTTTTGAATAATGTAATTGAAGTAATTTACAGTGTTTTGATTATAATGTAATTAAAATTTATGTGAGAGGATTTAATTAATGTAAAATGTTTTAAGTATTGCAATTAAAGTAATTAATTAAAAGAGGTTGTCTAATTAACTTAAAAGATGAAAATATGTGTAACAAATTTGACTAATTTATTTTGAATCGAATTGTATAATAAATAAAGGTTGCTGATTAAAATGTTTAATAGAAAGTCCAAGTTGAAGTGATAATGCAAGATAAACAGTTAAAATGTTTAACCAATAGAAATTGAAATTAAAAGTTGTGTAATGTTATTAAATTTTAGTCAAATTCAGAGATGAAACGTTTTATGTTAACCTGAGGTTAGTAACGTTTATTTTGGGTCTAGGTTTTTGTGAAATATAAATGTTTATTTGATTAGGATGTAATTAGGTATAGATGTGTAATATGTATTGTGTATTTTAAATAATTCCCCACTTTCGGGTGGTCACGGCTTCACCAGATCCTGATCGTGGATTTGGAGTATTGGTAACAAGGTGTGGGTAGACTTGTACCCTAACCATACTTGTTATTATTTTCAAAATTGGTGACTTTAGAATTAACTGGAGGGTGACTCAGGGGAATCAATCATAACCTTTGGAACAGCGGCTAGCCATCGAATGGGATGGTAGACTGTTTAAGGGCATGTAACTAATTTTTAGTAGGATTACTGGTATCTTATATACCAGTAATGCCGAATTTAATGTGACGCCAAAGCAAGGACGTAGGGGGTAAATAATGTTTACACCCTAGCTGATCCAGTCCTTGTGGAAGCCACTGGGCGACACAGTTAGCCATTGGGGGGAAATAGAGAGCTGGATGGGTGGTGGCTACGTTACAGGCTACGAGGGAGAAACTTCATTTATGTGAGTTTGTGTCATACCAAAATAGGTGAAAGTCCGTGAAGTCACTGACACCCTTGTAACGCGGGGTATCAGGGGTTAAGGGATTCATTAGGGGGGATATTAAGTAATGATGGGGAAGGAGGCTTTTAAATGGTTAATAAATAAATTCTTATTGAATAAGAAAGAGGATAACATTGATGATTATTGTAATGGTGCTGATAGTAATGAAGTAGTGGAGTAGATTTTTTTGATTATCCGTGTACTTGTTGTATTGAATAGTTTGCTGTTTTATACAATCATACCTTGTATTGTATATAGATGGTAATAGTAATCTGCATTGGTAACTGAAATCAAAATGGAATTTTTAATTGGCATCGGTAGTTGAATTTGAATTATTTTTGAAGTTTAATTTTTGTTTGTTGTTTCTAACATAAATGATCAATGTGTGTTGTGTATGTTACAGAGATAAAGATATCAAATGTAATATGTTTATGTTAAGGATATATGTAAGCAAACCATGTAATGTATATTCAAAATAAGAAACCAGTACTTTGCAGAAAACAAACCAGTACGGGCTAAGAGGGAACCAAATCAGTTGGGGATATGGCATTGTGAAAGACCAGTTATTGACGTTTTTATTGAACTGTTACAGAGTCTGGTGATACTGTGGTGGCGTGCCTGTCTGACTTTATGGTGTTGGGATCTCGACAAGGGAAGTCCAGTAAGGTCATGCAGGTGCAGCCGCAGTCGCCGGACTAGGGGGGGGGTAAGTTACCCATAATTTTAATAAGGAATTATGGGGGGTCGTGGCGCCATATCCTAGCTGGTCCTCTTAGGTTTTAGCAATGAGAATTTTTATGCTTCGGCATAAAACCTCTCATTGGGGGGGGGTATTGTGATGGTACAACAGGGGTAGGTTTTATTCCCTATATTTAAAATCTGTAGCAAACCATTTTGGGTAACATTTGTTATTAAACACCCTATGGTTGAAACCGTACGAGGCAGAGGCAGTCACGGGTGAACAACGGAATGTGAAGAGCGCGCGTGTGTGCCGCCTTTTGTGACATGTGCTCAGAGGACACGAAAGGGCATGAGAAAGTATGTAATCTCCAAACCAAAATTCATTACAGAAGTAAGGCGAATTATTCCCGTTCGCTGGATTTAAACCAATCACGAAACGAGTTGACGGCAGCAGCCAACGCCTAACACCTAGCAGGTAGGCAACCGCGCGCACGAGGTTCGCCCAGTTCGTCGCCACTAATCAAACAGTACAGCCGTAAATGTAACGCAACCTCGGAATTTCGGTAGACTGACGTGAACTGAGTAGCCAAGGTCTATTGAAATATGTAAAAGTGCAGGAGAAGAACAGAAGGAAGAAATAGTGTCAGTGGAATTTAAATAATAAACGTAAATAAATGTAAACTGGAATTACAACAGTGTCAGTGAAAGCTAGAGTGAAAGTGAACTGAAAGACGGCGGAACCATTTTGGATAGCGTGGACAGTTAAGTACCATGAATATATTGGCCAAAAGGGTGTTGCATATTTAAACTAAAGAGCTCATTAAATGAAATAGGGGTTATAACAGTAATAAATGTAAACCGTATGAGTGTGTGTGTGTTGTAAAAGGTACTGGTTCATGTAGAAAGATTTATTAGTAGTTCATAAAATTTATTGGCATAGAATTATTAAGAATACAGATACAAAGAAAGAAAGAGAAAGAAGTAAATTTGAATAAAACAATATTTGATTTTACATAACATGTGTTAGTTGTAGTTATTACGCCGTAACCATTTCCTATACTTTGTGCTGAAAAAACTCGTCTAACGTTCTGGGGAATTTTCTGAATTAGGGGAAGTCAGATAGCAAAATTGTTCCAGTGTTTTTAATTAAGGTAAAGTGTAAAGTTTTCCATATTTTACTATAAAAATATAGGTGGCAGCCCTGAAGTTCTGATGGTATTTGGAATAAGGTAAGTTTGCGAGAAAAGATCGCAAGGTAGGCAAGATTCTGGCAGGTAGTATTTACTAAAAAATGTTTGTTTAGTTACAGTATGAAAACTAAATTTTTATTATTTATCCAATAATACGTTTATGTATGTAGCACATTAAAACTAAAGACACAAGTACATAAAGTGAACTTAAACGTAATGTTTGCTATATGAAAACACGATCGGCTTAGTTTAGGTGTGAATACATGCACCAAAATAATAATACAAAGGCATATGTCAAGTTTTTTGGTCACTCTAATGATAGCTGGTGGCTTTGCAATTCAACACCTGACTACGCTTATCTGTGTGCCGTGTTTGTGTGTTATCTGACTTCCTGTCGCCAGACTGTTGCAGTTAGATAATTCAATAATTATCTTGCTTTTGTTTTATAGATTCAACTTTGGTTCTGTCGACCAATTTATTTCAGATATGGAACGTTTTCTTATACAAACTGATAATGAACGTATTCTTCTACGAATGTATTCCAGAAATAAGCAAAATCTTTTGTAATGTACATACAGTATACCATAGTGTACAATGTATTTTAAAACCACACATTTCACATGGCATGATTGACATGTCGTATTTTTCGGAATTTTCCATTTCTTAAATGGTTGCTACTCGTTACCTGTATATCTTTTGTTGTTTTGCCGTGTAGCCCTAAGAATAGGTACTGTATTCTTAGACCTTATTAAGTTTACTTTTACAGCGTTACTTTCACTTACATTTAGTTTGATAAAACCATCAGAAGATCCCAAATTATTCAAGGTCGCTACCACATTTGGAAAAAGGGAATGTGGAAACCTTTTTACACTTTTCCCATTTATTAATTTAGATAATTTAATTCCCTGTATTCAATACTTACCCAGGTTCGTTTTAGGCGAGCTTTTTAGCACGGAACTGGTTATGGTAATTTGGCATAATAACTACTCTAACACATGGTTATGTTACTAAACCAATCTTATTTATTTTGATCAATGATTAAATTCTTTCTCTTTTACTAACTTTCTTTTTATATGTTACGTTAACAATTATACAATATAAAAATTCCCCATATAAATTTTATATCTACAAACCAGTACTTTCTCTTTTTCTGTCACACACACTCTCACTCTCTATACATATCTTTTTCACCCCCATTTACTGAGCTCTTTATTATTATTGTTACTTCACTTCTGGCCAAAATATTTGCTTTTACACTGTACTTGTATCCAAAGTGTTACACCATCACTCGCAGTTCACTTTCACCTTCACCACATAAACGAAACTGTTTCAACGGTACAAAATAACATCATCGTTAATTTGTCCTGGTTTCATTCTTCATATTTACTCTTTTTGCACACTTTTTTAATACTACGGTTCGGCAGGCCTAGGCTACTGTAATTGCTTCGGCCTACCGACTGCCCCAGGCCACGGTTACAACACGACCGTCTGCTCTGAAGGTGTTCTGCCGACTGCCGCCAGTTGGGCTTGCTTGGGTACACTATTCGTGTTCTTTGTGTATTCGCCACGTGGCTCCACCGGATATCCACTCCGTCTCTCGCCTTTACACATCGATGATTCCAGAAGTCTCTCGAAGCCGGAAATTCGTTTTATATTAAAACACGTGGGTGGTGTGCTTACTACGCAGTATGGCCACGTGCTCGTCCTGTGACTCAACTACGCTTTGTTCTAACTCCCAATACGTCTGTCTCCAACAATAAAATTATTATATAAAATGACTATGCCCCTTTTGTCCCGTTACATAGTGTATAGGCTACTAAACATAAATGTTAATTTATATGATTAAATTTTGTAGTTTATGCATTTGCTTAGTTAATTTATTTTTTGAAATTAAATTCTGTAATTCATACATCTTTTTTTTTTTAATTTTTGTTTGTCAATATGAAGCCTATCTCTTTATGGGAAAATTTTCCATATTTCGTGGGGAAAACGAATATCAGTTACAAGGAGGAAATTTATGCGTTCGTTATAAACAAATTCCACAGGATTTGCTTCTAAAGTACATGGTAATATGTTTTTGTTAGGAATGCGTTGAGAGAGCAAGATACGAGCTAAATGGTAGGGGGGTGAGGGACTAGTGAGACGAGGTAATGTTCTCAGCTTAGAGATTACAACACCCCCACTTAGCCTACCATAGTACCTGGCCTGCTTCTCCCACCTTACCCAATGCTCGATCTTCGAATCACGGCCAGACAGTACGTAGCACGTGTTCCAGAAATTTTCCATCCTCACGGTGGTGTGCCAGTTAATGCTTATTTCAAGTGGCTCTTCAACAGTCTGGAACATACTTAAGCACAGCCTTGACTGAGGCTACACCTGCTTGACTAGTGGAGGGATGGTTGGAGGATGCTCTCGGCTGTTTGATAGGGTTCTCGTTACACTGCCCTTTCCTTAAGCCTCTCGTCCATAGTGAGCCCTCGTCTACTGTCAGAAATGACAAAATTGTTGAGTGCGTTCAAAGTAACAGAAGAAAATCTGTTGAGGAAAACATCAGAAGTTGGAAGTTGTTACAGTACTCTCCATAATGATACCAAAATGCGTTGGGCTTGTGAACACATTGTTGCACAAATGCTGCCTGCAGATCAGAAAGAAATATGACACTGGCTGGAAACCTCATTACTATGGCTGACTGAAAAAAAATTTGCTGCCGCATATCACAAGAGACAATATGTGTTTTTTGTACAATCCCCAGACAAAATGTCAATCGTCAGAATGGAAATCAAAATTATATCCTCAGGTATGGACAAGAGTAAAGGAAAAGTTAATTTTTTTTTATTCACAGGGAATTAAGAGCTATGAATTCATTCCGTAAGGCTAAACAACAGTGAACAAGGAAATGTACGTCGATATCCTTTGCCATCTACAGTATGCAGTCAGAAGGGAGTGTCCTGAAAAACTGAGGAAACTGGATCTTTTTCATGACAATGCGCCAGCTCATCGATCATTTGTGGTAAAGGATTACCTTGCACACTACAAAGTGACAATTCTTGTTACTTTTATAGGGAAGCAATGGAGTATGCAAAACACCTACCATTTAAATTACTTTAAAATTCAATCACCATTTAAATTTAAATTACTTTTAAAGTACTCCACACAGATTATGGTAATTATTCCCCCCCCTCCCAGTTGGTAACCTAGGTTTATCTGTATGACTTCAAAGTTATTAATCATAATATAATAGTCATCTGAACATAAGTTATGGGTTATTTCATTTTTAAATAGAGGTTCTAAATATAATTTAAGTTTTATTATTGTATAGAAGGCTGTATTTATACTTCTAATGTCAAAGTCTGTATAAAAGGATATGCATGTGACTCCTTGGAAAGAAAAGTATACAGATTATTAATAAAATATTTATTTTCAATTAATAATCTGAGAAATTACAAAATATATAAAATGCACAACTTTTAAAAATACACACAAAGTCTCCACAAACAATTATTAACAAGGCATTTGATATTTAATATGATTTGAATATATACATGTAAATACATACACAGATGCTTTTTTAATAATACAATGAAATATTAGATCACAATAGAATACAATATGCAATTACAAACTGACTTACTGTGAGAATAAATTTAACCATTTATTCTGTGTATGTGTTTGTATATTGTTTTTAAAGTTACACAGAATATAATAAGCTTTCGCTCACTGTAAGATTATGGAATTTTGGGCACAGGTACTTCCCCATTATCTGCACCTGCACTAGTTTCCAACATTTTGAATGTGCAATGTTGATATGTTATGTGTATATTGTATATATATGTTTAATATTCGTCGTCGTCGTCACTTCACGGTGTAGGCGCTTACAGCCTTGTGATATGTTTTGTATAATATGTTTAATATTAATAATTTAAAACACATCCATGAATAGTTTTAACTAGTAAAAAATTTTTTCTTTAACTTAATCATATTCTATTACCATTCAATTGTGAAGCGAAGCATTTTTAGGAATATTTTAGGTTAAACCAGTATTGCAGGTAACAAAATATTATGTTATTTGGTTAGCACAAAACAAGAGGCAAACACAAAAATAACTCGCTTCCATTTTATATTCCCCAAACAATACACAAGTTGGTGACTGGGCTCCAACCTTGCTGACCTCCCATTATGTAACAGAACTCAGTTTTTGCTTTAAACATTTCAATATATTTTATTTTGCTTTGTAAATAACTTGATTTTACCTCTTTTATACCTGTCATGAACTGTACAGTAAAAGTAAGTATGTTCTATTTTTATGTGTTAACCTAACATCATATTTATCTGCCTTACTTTGAGTTGCATATCGTTAATGGTCTGTAAAACAAATGTTAATATACTAGTAAGCTCCTTAAGCTGCAAAACTTCCTCACTATTTTGTACAAAATATATTTAAGGTGAATTTCAATATTAGATAATTTTTCAATTATCAGAAAAATTATGATGACCCCGATTACTCAGTTTTTGAGTAAAATAACAACTGTAAAGCAGACATTCACACACAAAATACTAACATTTCCAAACCACTGCATTGTTTTTTTTTTGCTTTTAATTTATAACTATAATGCCTAAATAAAAATAATTTAGTCATAGTTTTTAAGTTTATGTATGTTAAATGCCTATAGACCTTTATCTAATATTTTTTCACAAATATACATAACTGATAATGTATAGTTTTTATCGTAAACATAGCTTACAAACTTTTTGAAGGCGATCAAAAATTTTGAAGAACTATTGAGAGATATTAATTTGACAGTGTTGAAGGATCTATCAACTTATTAATGATACAGAGTTTGTATTTTAAATAAACTTCTTTATAACTTGACCCCTCACTCTCACCCTTATGCCTCAATTTTACAATTCCTTAAATTTTAGTTCCATTTTTAGCCCATGGTGCTCCTAATATAAAACATTTTCATAATAAACGTTACGTTCAGATTTTGGTTAAAATTCTCGTTAGTCTGACACTCAACTGGATTATACGATTTTTCAAATTTCTGGATCCTGGTGTTACAAATTTTGATATTTCCAAAACCAAACATTATATTCTGATTTTGTTTGAAATTCCCTTGAATCTGATAGCCCAGATGGAATTTGTGTTTTTTCCACAATTTTGACCCCTTCACATTTTTGCTTCCCACTCCTTACATTTTGGGGGTTTGTATGGTAAAAGTATGAACATGCATACTAAGTTCTGCTAAGTTTTACAAAAACTGGTTGATGCACACAAAAGTTATAGTGAAGTATACTCCAAATAGACAGAGAAACAGACAAATGCCAAACGGTCAAGTTGACATTGAGAACGTTTTAACTTCTTCTTTCGTTTGTTTAGTTATTTACAGTCAAAGTAAAAATTGCATTTATATTACACTGTTATAGTACTTAAATATAAAATGTATTACTGGTTAACATTACAGGTAATTATAAGTTTTTAATTACAATCACTTTGTCAAAAATGTTTATGCTTTTGAATGTTATTGTTCATTTATTTTAAATATTTTGTGTCAGAAATATTATATATAATCACTAAATGTTTCCACTTGTTATCGTGTTTCTGATATGCAATGAGTCCTGTTTTCTTAACATAGTGTACTAAAACCAAAACAATCTTTCCTAACCTTAAGCATAAAAATATTAGACATTTCAGTGCAGTTGTGCAATGCAGTCTTTTATCATTAATAGGCTTCGTCTTCATAACATCACATACTGAGCTATGATACGGTTGAAATATCAGAAATGTAGTGTGGGCACAAACAACTGGAAAATAGTGGTACTAAACTTTTAATGTAGAGGGTTCTATAGGTATTCAAAACTTGTTGCAACTGTTGTAATCAAGCCTTACTTTTACACAAATTACGTATATTCTTGGATTTCGTTGTCCATGACGTGTCCGTTGATTATATTTACAAATTATGTAATTTTATATAATATATTCTTTTCACCGAACTATCAGAAATACGTGCATTTCCTAAATTATGTTTTCTTCCTGTAAACACATAATGTGTTTTTTTCATGGCTTGTCAATTTCATAAAAGTCTGAAGAGTAACAAACATTTTGAAAATGCGTTTTCTCTTTTGTGTACAATACTGATTAAAAAAAAACAAGAACACTTTGCAAAGAACAGTAAGCAATCTCTATATTCTTACATAGAATATAATATCTGATACAGTCATATATATACATAGTTAGAATCTTTTTCAAGGTCTTAAAAAAAAAACAGATGAATTTGTGTCAAAACTGCTATATTCAATGGAGACACTGAGAAACAAACCTTGGGCTTTCTATATAGAACAATATTGATATGCATTTGATCGTTAACTACTTTACTTATTAATCCTAGGAGTCCACCTACTAATAGCCAGGCAAATATTTTTAGTGGAATTTGCACTCCAGGGTCCCGTAATGCTGAAAAATTTCATGATGCTGACATACTTCATTCTTCAGAATTTGGTAATTTTTGTCAGTACCGGTAAGTTATATAAAAACAGTACTCCTGAAAATAACATGTAAATTAACCAGTAAATTGGATTGTCAGCTGAATAACATATTCCATACTATCCATTCTCTTGATAATAAAATATTTACTTATGAAAGCAGTTCTTAATAAGGCACATATGTTTACTGTACTGTTCTATTTACTGTTATAACTAATCAGAATGTCAGAACATCTGTATAATCATATGTCAGTGCACAAAAATGAGACTTCATGTTGAATTCACATGCAGATTGTTTGCTGATTACTGTGGGAAGAACTTTTTTGAATAGATAGACCAATTGCACTTTACTGATTCCAAGTTTAATTTGAATTAAAATTTGTTCAGCTTCTGTATAATAATTATAATATTCTGAAAAATAACTGTTTTTTATGAATACAGTAGAACTTGGCTAATTCGAAGCTGAAGGGACCAGTAAAAAATTCGAATTAGGAAAGTTTTAATAAGGGTAGAAAAATGAAATCAAAAATCAAAATTCAGTAAAGCAATATGTTATTTTATTAAACAATTTCCTTATACATATGTATTACAAACGTATAAAGACGTTTCAGTACAAAATGTAGCATTTACAGTTTTTTAAAAAAGCTAGAAACTTTTGATTGCATATTGCAATTAATACACTGAGTTGTAGTAAACTCTTCCAGTTTATTAAGTGCTTGGAAAATAGCGTCACTTACGTTCTGCTGTCCTTCAACAAACCGTCTCAAGTCTTGAATGTAATTTGATGCCTGTGAAGCCGTTGGAATCGGTATCTCTGGAAGTTCTAGCTGGTCCCCTTCTTCATCTGAAGATTCACCATCATTTCTTTTGTTCATAACATCAGCCACGATCTCCGCATCTGTCTGTTCACCGCACACTGCCAAGTCTTCATCCATGTTTACACACTCTTCGTAACGAATGCCTGCGTCATGTCCAATATCTTCCGTTATCCGCAGTGGGTACGACTTCTCTAGCAGCTTTATTCTCCTCTTCACCTTCAATGTGGCAGAAACCACCTTTACGAAAGCAATTAGCAATTATTTTTTGCGTAACTTGGTCCCAAGCACTGTTGCACATGCGGGCAGCTTGAAGGATGTTAATCTTGATAGTATTTTCGTGCTCATCTAAATAAGCACCTGACAGAATGTTTTAGACCACAAGCCGTCTGAAAAATGCTTATACTTTTTTATTACACCTTGGTCCATAGATTGAACAACTGAAGTCATGTTTGGGGGGAAAAACACAACCTTTACATTTTCCACCACAGGAATAGTGTTGTGCGCTCTACAGTTGTCAATAAACAAGACGATTCTTCTGTTTTGATTCCGAAATTGCCTGTTGATTTTTAGAAGCAATCTTTCGAAAATTTCACCTGTCATCCAAGCTTTATTGTTTGATTCATATTCAACTGGTTTTGTTTTTACATTTTTGAAACAACGTGGGTTGGCTGACTTCCCTATCATTAGCAAAGGCAGTTTTTCAGAGCCATCCATGTTTGCTCCGACTAAAAGTGTTATGCACTCCTTGCTGTGTTTGCCGCCACTACAACTTTCTCCTTTAAAAGCAAGTGTTTTGTCGGGGGTGCATTTGAAGAATAAGCCCGTCTCGTCTACGTTAAAAATGTCTTTAGCATCTCTATCAGAAATCATTTGCAACAAATTGTCTTTCCATGAATTTGCAGCTTCAACGTCAACAGATCCACTTTCCCCATAAACAGTTTTGAAAGACATGCCATTCCTTTCTTTAAAACCATCAAGCCAACCAGTGCTGGCCTTAAAATCATTTTTCCCTAAGCTAGATGCGAATTCCTCAGCTTTGGCTCTGACGAGGGGCCCACTGACTGGAATTTTTTTGTCCCTTGCTTGCTTAAACCACTTCACTACACATTCATCTACGTCAGGATTTTCTGGTCCTTGCGCTCTTTTCCTATCTTTGTCGCTGGCTTTACACACACTATTCAAAATCTTCTCTTTATTTTTTAGATACGTTGACAGTGTATTTGGCGGTATCCCGAATTCCTTAGCAATTTCAGATTTCTTTTTTTGTCCCTTTTCCACTTCCCGAATATCGGCAACTTTTTCGGCAAATGTCAATGATTTGTATTGGATCCATGCTGGTTTTGAAAGGGCCATTATGAACACACAACACAATAAAACTGCACAATAAGCATCACTAAAACACACCAGTCTGTATATACAGTACTGTATAAAGAAAGGAACGGTCTCTCACTACAGGACACAGCTCGCACAGTAGAAACTCAAAAAGACTTAACCCTTCCACGAATGCAGGCAGACTGAACCTAAACTGAAAGCAACAGTGAGGGTGGCTGACTGACAAGGCGTGGAACAAGGGACAATGGGGGACGGTACCGTTACACAAGCCAGTCACGTGTCATCGCGAGATACTGGCACTAATTCTACGAATTTGACACAAAGGACAAGCGTCTGTTCACAAAGGGCGATGCCTGCTTGTCTGTTTCCAGTTGTGTCTCTACTGTTACATGGTCTAGCCCATACTGCAGGCGATTTTTTTGTAGTTTGAGCAACATTTTTATTTCGAATTAACCAAAAAAAGTTCGAATTACAGACGATGTTTTTGCACGGTTTTACATAGGATATTCAAGGGACCACGGTAAAAGTTCGAATTATCCACGAATTCGAATTATGCACGTTCGAATTAGCCAAGTTCTACTATATAAACAAAATAGTTATGGAAACAGTAAACGTATTTGATGTAGAAATATGAAGATTTTTATTAAACAATGTCTTGTACTAGAAAATTGATTTGGTGGATTTTATAGCTTTCCATAGTTTTTATCCAGTAATATTTTATCAACCAGCACCTCCTTGGTCTACCAAAACATTATTCAGATATAACCAATTTTAATTTTTCAGTTAAAATTTCCTCTTTTTAATATTTTATTGCTTTGTTTGTTAGTAGTCAGTATATCAGATAGATACTACTTAACAGTAAACCTGGTGATGAAAGTACTGTTTTATAATTTTACATAATCTCAGCCATAATATGTTAATGAACCATCATAGGAACAAATATGTGAATGTTTTCTCAAATTACACATTTTATATCTAACAAAATCCTGTTACATCAAATACAAGAAGTCATAAAAATATAAAAATTGCAAGCATTCGGACAAATACAATTTTTTAATTTAATTATGAAAAATGTAACATTACTTTAGAGACAAATATGTGCACATAATAATAATTGGAAAGAACAATTTTATTCAGAATTAAACTGTACAACAAATGTACTTCTGTTTACAACAAGGTATATTTTATATTTAAAAATTTCATATTTCATATTTGAAGACCAAAGCTCAAATACAAATGAAGATTATAAATAGGACATAACTACTATTCATATACTTAAATAGACTAAAGTGTATACTTAATAAGCTAAGAAGTCACTTGACATGTAAGTTATCATGTGATTTTTTCAAGTGACTTATGCACCACTCTATAAAGTATTTGTTTTGAAGAGAAAGTGATTTGTTGAAGGAAAGAAAAAAGCATGTTATACAGTCGTGAAGATACACTAACAAAAAAGAAGTTCAAGAGTGTTGGCAATGGAAAAAGATTCAAACACAAATAAAAAAAGAGAATGAGTAGGTAAAACGTAGAAACAAAAAATTAAAAAATTCTACCTAAAGTATTTGATGGTTATACTCAACACTACTGCCGAGTTATAGAAAAATCAGCAAAACAGCCATTAAAGATGGCTGTTTCATGTTATTGGAGAAAGCTAGTATATATAAAAAGACACAGGAGATTAAAAATAATGTATTTAGTTAAAGACTTGTAGTCTTGTTATATGGAAGACAAATGGAATAATAGGAGCTGATGATGTAGAAGAGGGGGAGGAGGAAATAAAGTCTCAATGAATGTGATATAAAGTTATATGAAATCAACAAAATGAATTCTGTAATGCTGTTTAGTATTTGATAAACATAGCAGAACACATGAGTATTCTAGAGGCAATACTTCACTGAGAATATGTGGTAACAGCTCCATGGGGTTGGTTTAAGGCTAATACAACATGTTGTTTCTGATTAATTTAGTCTTTCTAGGTACTGCATATACGAGGGCTATCCAGAAAGTAACAGACGTTTTGACCAACCGCGGCGGTGGGCGGGGATAGAGCCGCCATCTTGGTGTCAGAACGTTCCTACACTCAGTACGCATCCAGCTGTGGTAGCGTGCGGTCTGTGCCCCTCTTACTTTGCTCTCTGTGACGTGTTAAAATGTGCGCTGCAATAGAAAATCCCGCCACTTGTGAGGTGCGTTCTGTGATTAGGTTTTTGTTGGCAAAAAATCACAAACCAATTCAAATTTATCGCCAACTTTGTGATGTGTACGGAAAAGGAATAATGAGTGAAAGCCGAGTGAGGCAATGGTGCATTGATTTTAAAAATGGCCGTACCAATGTTCACGATGAGGACCGCAGTGGTAGACCTAGCCTTGTGACTGATGAACTGGTGATGAAAATCAACGACAAAATTCGTGAAGATCGTCGTTTCACGATTACGGAACTTTCGAAACATTTTCCCCAAATTTCACGGAGTTTGGTGCATGAAATTGTGGCGGAAAAGCTAGGTTACCACAAATTTTGTGCTAGGTGGATTTCGAAAATCCTAACGGAAGACCACAAAAAACAGAGACTGGCTGCAGCACTAACTTTCCTCGAAGATTACGACAAAAATGGTAACAAAGTTATCGATCGTATCGTAACTGGGGACGAGACTTGGGTGAAGCATGTCAATAGTGAAACAAAAAGGCAGTCGATGGAATGGGGACACACAAATTCTCCCAAGAAACCAAGGAAGTGTTTGCAAACGCTGTCAGCAAGAAAGATCATGGCTACTGTGTTTTGGGACTCTGAAGGAGTGATTCTCGTTGATTTTCTTGAACGTGGCACAACAATTAACTCAGAGAGGTATTGTGAAACACTGAGAAAGTTAAGGTGCGCGATACAAAACAAGCGTCGGGGAAAACTTAGTGCGAAGGTTTTGTTTTTTCACGACAACGCACGTCCACACACGGTCAATCGTACCCGAGAGCTCTTCGATGGTTTTGGATGGGAGGTGTTCGATCATCCACCATACAGCCCGGATTTGGCGCCGAGCGACTATCACCTCTTCCCAGCGATGAAGACATGGCTCGCTACACAACGCTTTGATACTGACACCGAACTGCATGCCGGTGTAAACCAGTGGTTGAAATCGCAGGCGGCAGATTTCTACAGAGACACTATTGAAAAACTTGTGCCACGGTATGATAAGTGCCTTAATTTGAATGGCGATTATATAGAAAAATAGCTTAAGAGTGTACCTTTCAAATGTATATAATAAAATTTTGTTTTTTCATTTTGTAAATTTTTTATTTCAAAACGTCTGTTACTTTCTGGATAGGCCTCGTACATTAAAATTCAACTTGTATTTAGTTAATGATTTGGAGCTATTGTATTGTATAGATTGCTGAGCACAGAAGATTAACATTTGGAAGCGTTTGATGTAATAATGTGTTCTCGCGCATCACTTTCCGATACTGTCTCTGTGCATCAATCACATTGCATCGTTAGTAAAACGAGATTACCAATTTGTGCCTACATTGGTGCTATGTTGCCACAATTAGTATTCATCAACCACAGCTTACCTCCTACAATGGAACCAACACATTCACATGCAGAACTGTTTCAACAACGAACTACAGTGATGCGAGATAAAAAATTAATTACCACTGATAACAGTTGTTTTGATGCCAATTGTCATACTCCAGAGCAAATGAGCTATAAGCAGATTGATATAAACTAAAATGTTCTTAGAAACAAGTCAATTTTAACAGCCTGTCTTGACCATGACAAGTTTGAAAGTTTTTTGTTTTTGCAACTACAATATGAAGCAACAGGAGTATCTTACCAATTGCAAACCAATTTACGTGTTTTACACATTTATTTCTTCATGGCATATACCACTTTCTTGATTCTGTAACCAAAAATTGATGTCTGCAAAACCTGTTTCATCTGAAGATGGGACACTACCAATTTGCCTGATGGTGTTTACACCAGACAGACAGCCCAAAGAGAAAAATCTGTTTTGACAACACAACAGTTTTGTTTTTACATGACCTAAATTTATACACACTTCACCTAAAAAATATATTTTCCCTTACTTCTTTACTAACTTGACAGTCTATAAATATTACCTTCTAATAAAGCAGTGCCATCTATTTCACTTAATACACTGTTTCATCCATATAGTTCAAATTTCAATCTCAACTCCTCTAATAATTATGTATTGTTGTTCCATAAAAATTCAATTTTGTTCTCATTCACAACTTCATTACGTTTGGGAGCTCATTTCAGATGAAAAACTAAATTCAGACATTTCTATGAATTACACTTCTGCTAATTCATATACACCTTGTACAATGGTGATCCCGATTCTTTTTTAATGACTTCATTGCCTTTGTGTACCTGAATAACTTGGTGAGTAACTTGTCAAGAGTCCCAGTGCTGAAACCCACTGATGATACTGGACTACTTATTTGTATTTCTACTTAACTTTTTACTTCCCCTTGTTTGTATTCAGGTTCATTTTCTTCATACTGCTCAAAAATCGTTCTTTTTTTTACTTTGTGGTTAATCCCTTATCGGATACAGCATCTGTTTGAAGAGACAATGATCTACTGTAAATAAAAACAAATACAAACACACTCATTGATAATGGACACACAAAACAAAATAAGAAAGTAACACAAAATCATATACCGTGACTGTGATTACACACATGATACGCATCTGATTTCGCTTGGTTAGATTTTTCAAGTACAAATAATAATTTACTTAGAATGGCAGACAGTTGTTTTGAATACTTTGAGCAAAGACAAACATAGATCAGATTTCAGAAGTTTTCATTACATTTATTACTGAACTTACATGGTCTCAATCACTCCAACAATACTAAGATAACAGGGTCTGACACAAGGGCGCAAATGGGCCAGCCAATCATCTAACATCTTCAGTTGATCTTCGTTTGTTTTGAAATATTTTAAATTTGACGACAGGTGCAAAACAATCACACATGTGGTTATGACCTCCCAGTTTACTGGCCAGTATTGATGCATGCTGTAGTACAGGACTTAGCATAATAAGGTTCGAGGTTACACAATAGTAACAGCTCTTCCCCGCCCCTCACCCAACAGCGTTGTCACATGTTACACTTGGTTTATGCATAGGCAACGGTGGGGAGGGGAGGTCTGTTGCAAACACTTCACATCACGTGCCCATGAGTGTGAGTGAAGCGACATGGCAATACCACAGTGGACTCAAAGCTTATTTTGATATGTCTCACATAACAGTGTGTTTACATTGTTGGTTCTGAACATACATCTTATTCGCTCAGTTTATTTTGATGTTTACAGGTCTCTGTAACTGCTGCTAAATGTATGGATACAGTTCATTTTCATTATAATATATGTTCATAATACTAATTTAGAATACAGAGTGAGCCATAAGTTGAAGTTAGCCTATACTTGGTAGTGACTGTAAATTGTTAAACAATGAAAATTCAGATGAAAGGCACTATTTCTCACAACAGAACACTAATTTTTACATTACACTTTTTGAAATATAGTTTTCACCTTCGCCCGAGTCATCCTTTGGTTATTGCAAGCTTCTGGTAAGCAAAAGCTAGCTCAGGCAAAGGTACAAGTTTTATTACATTTTTTTTAACTTGGTCTTCCATAGTCAAAATAACGCATTATGTATTATCAATACTCACACATGCCACTAACAGATACTTGGACAAGAAACTCCAAGGTTTTATGATGTTCAGCCACTAACGACACAATTTTAAAACATTTGTATCAACATCTTAACAAAATTTGTATCATCATTAGGATCTGTATACAGGCGATACAGAAATAATACACACTGTGAAGTCTTTAGTGTGAATGTGTGTACATTACACAAAGAATACACACATAGTACTGCACAAATATTATAATTCTTACATTAATAAGAATAATTATAATATTCTACAAATATTAACATTCAGTAAACGTGTATTAATTATTTCTCTATCGCTTGTATAGAGATCTTGTGATAACAATATACAGTGAAACTTGGTTAATTCAAACTTCAAGGGGAAAGGAAAAAAATTCGAATTATCCAAAATTCGAAATAACCAACATCATACGGAACAATACTGTAAGTTCACATTTTACTTCCATATTCCTTAAGGAAATGGAAGTATGGTGATGGCAAAAAAAATTGTGTTCGAGATTATTGCAGATTCTGATTGTACTACACTCAAAACATGAAAAAAAGTCGTTTTCCGAAAAGTGTCTGTGTGTCTATCTGTCTGTGTGTCTATAGATTTTTTTCTATGGCAAACGATAACAGCCGCAAATTCAAACAGAATCAAATAATTTTTTGCATACAGCCCTGATTTGTAGAGTACTCACGACCTATTGTTTTTGGTGAAGATCGGTTGAGGGAAAGGGGTAATTTACCTGCAACGGGTTTTTTTTATCAAGTGAAATTTCTATTTTTGGCAAATGATAACAGCAGCAAATTCAAACAGAATCAAATAATGTTTCGCATACAGCCCTGAATTGTAGAGTTCTCGTGAGCTATTGTTTTTGGTGAAGATCGGTTAAGGGAAAGGGGTAGTTTACCAGCAACATTTTTTTAACAAGGGTATTTTCTATGGCAAACGATAACAGCCGCAAATTCAAACAGAATCAAATAATTTTTTGCATACAGCTCTGATTTGTAGAGATCTCAAGGACTTTTCGATTTTGGTGAAGATCGGTTAAGGGGAAGGGGTAGTTTACCTGCAACCTTTTACGTTTTAACAACAGTAAAGTACTTGAAAATTCATTTAAACTTTTTCAAACAATGGTAATTGTTAAAAATAAAATAATTTTGTTGCCAGGCAATAAAATTATAATTTTTTCATTTTAATGTAAATTATGTATGAGTTAATATACATGTATAAAATAATATATCGTTCGTGGCAGGTAAGCATATCTCAGTTATGTAATGTTTACGTTTCCATTTTATTATTATGACTACAGCAATAAAAAGGCAGGGAAGACACACACGCACACACACACAAAATTCGCGTTATTTCTGGCCTCACTCATGTTTATTTTCTTACATTTGCACGCTTTTTAAATGGAAAGTGCCGAAACCCACACCAACATAACGCGTGCAAGCCGAAAAAATGAACATCAATTTGCTTCCTGTGGATCGCTGGGCAGTGTAACTACACGTGTTTACAGAGGAACGATTCATAGACAGACTTTTCGTCTTTAGGGAATGAACCCTCTGCAAGATGCTGAGGGTCCATGAGTGACTTCGGAGCGCTCCTTCTTTTTCGCGTGTTTGTTCTGAGAAACATACACTGTAGATTTGCAGCTATACTCTAAGCAACGCTCAATAGGAAATGTTAAAAATTTTTGTCCACGGTGTACCCTCATTCACACTAAACCTGCTCTGATGTTTTAATTACGGACATCATAATATTAAAACTTTGGAAACTTGAGCACTACTTAATGGAGATCAATCATTAACTTATACAAGCCATTAATTTTATGCATATTTTTTATATATATGTGAACAACGTTATCGGCAACAAAGAAGTAGTTTTTGTTAAAATTCCTTCCCGGGATATTTGGCCGTAGTCCAATGTTTTCTACAAAACCAGATGTTTCGGCAGTGCCATCGACTTCCATCATCAGTGAAAATCGAGTGCGATAACGTGAGGTGGTATACGTTAGTGACCATAGTACTGTGGTTAAGGCTGAAGCAGTAACTAGAAAGAAGTAGTTTCTATGGTAATATTTCATTTCGAAAATGATTTTAAATAAAAATCTTAGAATATGGAAGTCATGTATGGTTCTCCATACCGATATTTTTGTTCAGTACTGCAACAGAAATAATGTACGTTAATTGCACAGAAGAAACTAATTTATTTCAGTAATAAAGTGAGTTATTTTACAGGGTATTACTCAAAAATTGTATTACATGAACCAACATTTATAAAAGAGAATTACCTGTACCCCAAAAATGTGTAATCTTCATTTGTTTTTGTTTTTTTAGTTTTAAACACTGAATAAAATCTTCTAATTCACTCACAGCACAAAAAATTTTGTTATTAACGTTGGACTGAGCTTCGACGAATCGTTTTAAGTCTGCGATCATTGAAACTGCCTCAGAAGTGGATGGAATCGGTTTCTCTGGTTGAAGGTCTTCTTCTTCTGCTTCAGAAGATCCCTGCGTATTTTTCATCACTTCTTCGAGAATTTCCCCATCCATCAGAGTTCCACAGATGGCGACGTCAGCATCGACATTTAAATACGCTTCGTAGCTTACATCAACATTTAAATCTTCCCAGCCATCTGGTGTATTTTCTTCAGGATGGTTCCAATCAGTATTTGTAGAGTTTGCAACTTCATTTGCTTCATCATCTCTGATCTTGAAACCAGCGAGCCTGAAACAGTGTGCTATCATACTAGGCTTAACTTTGTTCCATGCATTATGTATCATATGAGCAGCGTCCAATACGTTAATTGATTTTTTGTTTGGTACTCCTAAGATTTTCATAACAACCTGTCGACGATAAAAATGTTTCAGATTCTTAATAACCCCTTGGTCCATAGGCTGAACAACTGAGGTCATGTTATCCGGAAAGTATTCAATTTTAATCCACGTTAGCGATGGAAGGTTGTTGTGGGCCATGCAGTTGTCGATAAACAACAAAATTTTTCTCTTTTTCCGACCAAGTTCTTTGTCAAGATTCAGAAGCCATTTTTCAAACAATGCAGCTGTCATCCAAGCTTTTCTATTGGCTTTGTAAGTTACCGGTAAACTTCTTGCAGACTTAAAACATCTCGGCTTTGCTGCTTTGCCAATCATTAAAAGCGGTAATTTTTCTGACCCATCCATATTTGACCCTATCAAAATTGTCAACCTTTCTTTACAATTCTTTCCCCCACTGCACTTTTCGTTTTTAAATGAAAATGTTTTGTTTGGTAAACACTTAAAAAATAGCCCTGTTTCGTCGACATTAAAGATATTTTTGGCTGGTAATTTTCGATAGTTTTCGCTAATTCAGCATGCCACTCATCTACTAAATGTCCGCTCACTGATCCGCTCTCACCACAAACATTTCGAAAAGAAATCGCATTTCTGTCATTAAAACCCGCAAACCATCCGGTACTTGCCTTAAAATCCCGAATGCCCAATCCCTCTGCGAATTCTTCTGCTTTTGCACGGATTATTGGTCCACTTAAAGGAATGTTTTGGTCACGAGTTTGTTTGAACCACTTTAAAACACAATCGTCCACTGCAGGATAATCTGCTGTTCTTACCCGCTTTCGACTTTTCCCGTTTTTTTATTCCAGTTTTCCATAAGTGTTTTTATTTTTTAAGAAAGACGACAAAGTGTTCGGTAAAATTCCGTATTCTTTTGCAATGTCACATTTTCGTTTTGCTCCCCGTTCCACGTCTTGTATCACTTTAACTTTTTTGTCTAAAGTTAAACTCTTGTACGGGCCACGCTTAGCCATTGTTAAACTGAACGTAACCTCTAGAATGCACGTAAGCTCTAATTGTAGCCAAAACACTACTGTAGTTTTAAAATTAAATCGAACAACACGATTTTGATAGCACACAATTAAATTGAGCACTACCTTACGCACTATTCAACTGTACTGTAACATTACTGACTTAACTCTGTTTTGGTAGGGTATAACACCAAAAATTTCGAAAAGTTTTATTTTATAATTAGCAGTAAGGAATGTCGCTGAAAGCAATAACGAACGGTGTATGTGTGGAAAGCATATTTTGTAAGGGACAAAAGGAGAACGAGCAAACACGCTATAGTGACGGACAGGTTATAAATTTCGTAGGCAGCTGCAACGCATACCCTGTGAACAAGCAGAGTTCACTGCTCCCGGTACGTAGAACACCAGTTTTTTGTGAAAACACATTGATTCCATAGGAAACTACATACAATGTATACAGAGCCATTAAAGGAGAAAAGGCTTAAAAATGGTCAAGCATACATGTGTACGCAAGCTGTCAGGAGAAAGCGACGAAGGGTGGATTGATTTGAAGGACTCCAGCGGTCGATGACAGGGTTTTGACCTTACTTGGAAACGAAAGCGCAGAGAGTACGTCCCAAACCCAAGGATGGGGTGCCGGCTGGCAACTAAAAGAAAAAACCAACTTTCAAAGAAGGGTAGGCGAGGCCCTTGAACAATAATGGATAATAACGCCAGAGCGACGACGTTCAGAAACAATGCAAATGGAAGAGAAACTCAAAGTTGTCGCTGTAGACTTTAGAAAAAACGACAGATACAATTTATTGCTGCGTTGTCTGGAAATGACAACGACCTCAAAATACGAAGCAAGGGAAGAATCTGGTGGGGAACCACGAGCCCTATCAGAGAACGCCTTTGAAAAGATAGGTGGTATTTGGACTTGGAGGGAAAAATATGAAACCAATAAGGACACGGCGTCGTTAGAATCAGAAGTCTGGTGGGAGATTTGGTAAGGAAAATATAGGAAGGAGACAGGAACGCGCTCGAGGAGTTTTAACTAAAATTTGGACGCGATCGGAGTGAAGTCCGTGACGGGAGTGATTAGCATTTTATTGAACTTAGAATAATTCGATACACAGGTGAGAAGGTAGTTTTCGAACTTACAACAAAAATTAATACAGTCATTACAAGCAAACGAACTAAGAAGTAGAGTCACACTATTAGCCTACCAGTGAACATTAACTGAAACAGATAGTAACCAGACAATAATGTAATTTCAGTGTATACGAACACTTTACAACAATAACTTTTTAAGAACGATTAACAACACAAACTACATTCATGAACACTTAATAACCAGACATACCGCAACAAAGGTGCGTAATATTAATTCAGATTTGAAATAATTCACGATGTCGGTGTACAACAGAGAATGCTAACTTTTATTCATAAATTATAGTCCGAATGCGTGGAGTTGGTGAGTGAAGTGTCTGTGAGTGCCATCGTGGAATTCATCCAGTACCATCTATCATCTGGAGGAGTTATCTGCACGATTCTAGAACGATCGACATGAGGGAATCATCACTGCAACCACCGAGTGACTGGATATTCGAATACCAAGTATAGTAAAACATGTCTTAATTAATTTAGATCCACTGTCTGTCATCTCAAAGAATCCACACACACACACACGAGAATTTATTAAAGAAATCGATTAAAGTTTATGTAGAAGTAAAATTATCATTCTTTATCAGTTTTGGAGTCATGTTTATTTCCAAGTTCTAAATGAATCCGTAATTACAAAATATAGTAATAACTTAAGAGATATTCATATTAAGAATTTATAAGATGAAGCTAAACATTACAATTTACTTAAGTACTAAACGCAATTGATGAATGATGATTAATATGCAACCATTAGATTGTTAGTTAGAATAACCAACTTTGTTAATGTATTGTTTTCATATTTACAATTTAATAATGAGTATTCAATTTATTAATGTATTGTTTGATATTTACAATTTAGCCATGAGTATTAAATTTTGGTAATGTGTTAATTTTATATATTTACAAGTACTAATGAGTACGTAGAATTTTGTGCTATTTTAATATTTACAAGTAATAGCAAACTAATGTGAATAAATTTAAGAGCTATCAGTAGAAATGAGCATTTATTATTATTTTTTAACCCTGAGATAAAGAGCATAAACAAATAATGTTAAATTGACGCACACAACATCGGGCATAATAAAATGTTAAATTGGCGCTCCAGAACTTGGGGCACAGTAAAATTTTGTTAAACTGGCGTCCATCGCTGGGCGTAAACGGGTACAACTCGTTTAAATGTTAAATTGGCGCCGCACCGCACGGCTTGATAAAATAGTAAGCTAGGGCAGTGACAGACAGTGGCTAGCAATAAGTTTAAAATAAGTACATGTAAGTAGCTTAAGCTATATTATTGTTGTCGTATATCGGTCTCTAGGTCTCTGAATGATAACCCGAAGTCAAGCTAAAATGGCATCTAGGGGAGAAAATTCAGATGAGTTTGATATCAATAACCAGATGGGCTATGAGCAGCCTGAGGACGGAAACGTAATGAATGAAGAAAGCTCAACAACCGGTGCAGAAACTAGGGCCGGGGGAACGCAATCACAGTCGCAGTCATCTGAAGCAAATTTTCAAATGTTGATGGTATTGATGAAAAAAACAATTTGAAGAATCGAAAATGCAACATCAAGAAACAAGAAAACAAATAGATGAAAGAATTAAAGAATCGGAAAAGAAGAATGAAGAAAGAGATGAAAAACAAAGACAACAGAATGAAGAAATTAAAAAGCACATAGACGAAAAAACTGAAGAAACGAAAAAACAGAATGAAGAAATAGGTAAACAACTCGTCGAGAAATTAGACAAAGAAATAGAGTTAATGAGAAGAGATTTACGAGGACAAAACCACCAACCAGGTGGGTACTGATTTACAAAAACAATCAGAAAAAATGGAAGAAAACAAATTAGATGGAAATACTATGGATCAAATTGACACCGAGTATTAATCTTCAACAACTAAAGCATTGTCTGCACATCAGGCCTCAAGATCAAAAGAAAGATCTACAATTATTAATGGTAGATATGAAGGTGATAGAGACACCTGTACTGTGTTTGTTAGCAACTTACCAAACACAACTACAAAAAAGAAAATTATCAAATATTTCAGGAAGTTTGGTACGGTTGTAAATATGAGATTGCGATATGCTGCAATATCTGATCCACGATTTCCCAAAAGACGTACTGTCATTAAGAAAGAGTTTCGTAAAGACAGAACAAATATCCATGCATATGTACGTTTTACTGATAAAAATAGTGCATATCGTGCTTTGGAAGCAAATGGTAATGTGTATGAGGGTTACCACCTGAGAACTGAGTTAACTAACACGAAGGCTGAAGAAAAGCAGAGAAATAAAAAGAAAAAATTGAGTACTACAATTAATATTACCAGTACTGATAGAAAATTTAGAAGTAGGACTGGGGAAGTGCGTAAAATTTTTGGAACCAAACCTGAGATTAAGAAGATGAAAAACCGTTCTGATGATTATCAAGGGCGAACTGCATTAGCACGTAAGAAGAAAAGGATGAAATTCGCTGGACCATTCAAGAATATTGTGAAGATTGGTACAAGAACGAAAGGAAGATTTCAAGCGATGGAGATGAGATTTCTTAGAAGTTTTGAAAACAAAACATTATTACGTGAGTACGCGGACAGGAAAACGAAAAAAAAAACTCAGCGCGTACATAAATAAATGGTAAATAAAAACATTGCCGTGAAAGTACGGAATATCAATGAAGAAAATTAATAGCGAATGAAATAGTAAGATGAGTTATACGAAGGAGCAGAAGGAAATTGATCATTAAGGAATGAAGGTCACGAATGGATAAACAAATGAGAGTTATGCATACCCAGAAAATAATTGATACGGATCGAAACGAAAATCACCACCATGGCATGACAACATAATGAACAAAAAAAAGGGATTTCCTCGACCAGAAACCACCAGAAGGCTGAAGTAGCTGTGGTTAAGGAATGCTTGGAATGGGATTATTAAGAATATACCCAAAGCACCGATATCCAATCTCTGGGAACTGCAAGTAAAGGGGTACGGGGTTATGTAATAATGTCCAGATGCCTGGTAGGTAGATCGTTTGCAGTTGCCTTGTATAAAATAGAAATATCATTCAGGAGCTTAGGGGGGCCTAACGAAAATGTAAAAGAATTTGTATAATTTTGTAGCGGGGCATTTTGGGGCCTACCTGAGACAATGTAAAGAAGTTTATATTTTATTGATAATAATAACATAATTGGTATTTTTTTTTATAAATAAATAATAATAACTTTATCCCTTGTCGAGTGATAGGGACAGAAATTATAGACTTGGGTAAATTTCCTGTTTGAAACGAAAATAACAGTGGCAGCATTGACTGTGAAAATTATTTAATGATATTGTGTGGACCGTTTTAACAACTGCAACTGTACCAAAGTCAGTTCAAGGACACAACAAAATCTGTCAACAAATTACATAACCGTGTCAGGCGAGCGTTACGTCAGAGCCTATCCTTGACGAGTAAACAAGTTACATAACGATGACATGCAGCTGGCGGAGTGATACAAACTGGAAAACAAAGACAATTGAACATACTACAACAGCGCTTCAAAAAATAGCGCTGTTTTCTCTTCCCAGTATAACGCCATCACCACTCGCGAGTGGTCTGTATAAAAGTTACAAAACGTAAGTGCGGGCCCGCATACAACCAAAAATGTGAATCTTTTTATATATATGTAGAATACAAACAGTTTTTCGGACAATATTCATCCAAAATTAACAGTTCGGCAGAAAAATGTGATAGTGCAAACTATAAAACAGTACACGCCATGAGGAGACACCCCAGGAGTCGAACTTCTACTCATAAACAGGAAAGTAGACATTCAAAATAATAATTAAAAATGCTGGTTTTTTCTTTTTTAAAAAATTAAATAAAATGGGGAGATAAATTTTGAAGAAAGTATAAAATATTTAAAAATGAGATCTCTAAAGTAGCTTTGTGTATGTATGTGAGAATATGGTATTATTATAGTTTATCGTAATAAGAAGGCTGGTTTGCGTTCCCATTATAATTCTTAATAAATGTATTTCAAGAATCTGTTATTGTATTGCGAGTAAGTAAATTAAAAGAGATTCAAGGTAATTAACAACTATTATTCACGAACAAATTTTGCCTGTACGATTTTATAAATATGAAATATGAATAATAATAAAGTATTAATAACATTTAATTATTGATGAACATAAATGATTGTTATTATTTCAGCAACCACATTCTGTTCTCCTAGTTCGCTGATTCGAACCTTGGTAATTTTCTTATTACAGTTGGTAACAAGATGGCGCTCGAAGGAGTTATTTAGTAAATAATTGAATTAAAAAACCAAATCCCTTAGGTTTATCAAATATCAATTTGTTTAATACTGTACAATTGGCTTCCGAACGTAGGGACAATTTATATAATATAATTATATAAATATAAGCCTACGGGGAGAACAGAATGGTTGTTTGGAGTTTGTATTTACGTATATACGTAAGATGGACGTTAAAGGTTATGTTTGATATTGGTGAGTAGAATATTTTTTTTGATAAGTATGCGTTACATCTGGTAAGATTTTATAAAGAAATATATATTAAAAATTTTAAGAAAAATGGCAGATAATAGTGCTGTCAGCTTATCTGACAGTCAGTTTAGTAGCGATTCGGGAGTTCAAACGAATGATAATGTAGAGAGTCAGTTGACCGAATCAAAAATAATGAAAGATGTCGAATATCAATCGACACCTATCCAAAATAAAAAAAAATGACGATACGTATGAAATGTTTAAAGCAATACAAACAATGATAGAAAACCAGAGTGTAAAGTTAGACGAACACCAAAATGAGATGCAAGAATTTAAAAGTAGTATAAATAAGAAATTAGATATACAGAATGAGAAATTCGATGAACAAAAGAATAGTTTTGAGGAGTTAAAAAATCAGAATAAAGAGTTGAAACATGAGATACAAGAAATTAACAAATATTGTGAAAATACCAAAGTAGAATTTACTAATAAAATCAGCCAAGTAGAAACTAAGTTAGATAATTCAATACAAAAGACAGATGTCAAATTTAATGAAATAGATAGCCAGATAGACAGAGTTGAGAAGCAAATCAGTGAAAACAATGAAATATTAATAAATTCAATGAATGAGTATAACAATGACATAGAATCTAAAATTATTAAACGTAATATTGAAACTGAATGTAAGTTGAGTAGCGTAGTAATGACAGTTGAAAAAGTTAGTCAGAACTTTGATGAACACCAAAGTAAGATAGAATCTAAAATAAATGAGATTGAAAGTAATTATAAGACAGAAATACAAGCCGTAAATGAATCTATTGAAGTAATAGCAAATAATAATGTACAGTCTGAATATAGTAATGACAAAAAATTGTATTCACTTGAACAAAACATTAGTAGTATAAGAGATGAATTAAGTTTAGTGAAAAATCAAAATGTAAACAATGTTACTGAGCGCATATTTATGACACGAGATACAAATAATGAAGTAGAATTAGAAACTTTCAATTGTGACAATCGTAGAGTACACCCAATGCAATTTTTAAATAGGGTTAGGGAGTTTAATCGGTTTAATAGTAGTAGCTGGGAGGTTAAGTTGCTGAAGATTATCAAATGTTTTAAAGGTAGTGCCGAGATATGGTCGGAAGTACACCATACCGAATGGGAAAGTTATAAGATTTTGAGATAGCTTTTCGAAACAAATATTGGTCAGAAGAAGACCAAGAAATATTAAGAAGTAAAATAATGGGTAACGGGAATTTTGGTAGGATTAATAACCACCTAACCATATATGTGATGACCATTTATAACGAAGCTAAGTATCTAGAACCACCGTTACCATTCCGGTCATTTGTAAGACACATTAGCAAACACCTGCCCAGAGAGGTGCAAATCACGTTAATGACTAGAGAGATTACAAATATAAGCGAGTTAGAAAACATGTTAGATGTATTACAGAATATAGGAGAACGCGACATAGGGCGACGTCCCAACACACCAGTAGTACCACACCATAATAACAATAATAATAATTTCCATCATAACAGGGGTACACAGAATTTTCATAGAGGAGCGAGGGGAGGAAGTTTCGATAATAGGGGCGAGAGTTGGCGGTGTAGAACATGTGAAACCGACAATTATGCTAATAGAACAAATTGTTTCAGATGTCATCGAAACAGGGAGTGCGCCAGGAACGAGCGAGCAAACCCACCACCCAATCAACAGTCGAGAGGAGGAGAATTTCACAGAGGAGCGCCGAGAGGAGGAGGACATTATAACAGAGGGAGAGGGGGAAATCATTCAGCTGTGGCGGGTCCCTCCACGGAAAACTAGGTAGGACAATGGAGAAGCGGGCCGAACCATTGTCTATGGAAAACAGGAGGGTCCAAATAATCAACAGATACCATAATAACGTTATCAAGATGGACATGGCGAAGGAACTGTTAGAAGAAGAGGAGAACAAGGTGATGGAACGCAGAGCAGGATTAACTGAGGTGACGATTAACCTTGAAGGTAAGGATTATAAAACTTTAATTGATACCGGTAGCGAGGTATCAGTAATTTCTGAAAATGTCATGGGTGAATTAAAAGAGTTAAACAAGAATATACCGTCATTACCAGTTGCAGGGGTTACAGTAGTGGGAGTAACTGGGGTGAGAAGTAAAAGAATAACCAGACAAGTACAATTAAATATTTTAATAAATGAAGTTGAGTTTGAAAACACTTTCCTAGTAGTTAAAGGGTTAAGTCTAGATGTAATATTGGGAAATGATTTTTTGGAAAGAAACGGAGCAGTGATAGATTTCAATAAACAAATAGTAAAATTTGAGAAGGGGAATAAACCAGTCAGAATAGAGTTTAAGAAAGTAGTAAATGAAGCTAAAGTCACTGGAATAAAAATGTTACATAAACAGATAAGTGATAGAGAGATAGAAACTAAAATAAATATATGTCTAGAGAGTGATAGCCTAGAGAATGAGGATGGAGAGATGCATGAGCGCAATGAGAGTGTGTGGGCAAATAGAGCCGACAAATTTTTCAATGAAAATACAGTTGTAGGAAATACTCAACAACAGGAGTTGTGGGCAGTTGTGGAGCGATACAGAGGAGTGTTTGATGAATCACCAGGGAAAGCGAAGGACTACATCTGCGAGTTGAAAGTTCGGGACCACGCACCATACATGCAGAGAAGCTACCCAGTGCCGTTTTCGAAGAGGAGGGCTGTACAGGAGGAATTAGACCGTATGATGCAAGGAGGCATAATTGAACGCTCAGTATCGCCTTATTCAAATCCTTTGGTGGTAGTGATAAAGAAGGATGGCAAGGTAAGGTTATGTTTAGATGCTAGGAAAATTAATCAAATTATTATACCTGACAGAGAATCTCCGGAACCCATAAATGAGATTTTACAAAAGTTTAGCGGAGTCAAATACATGACGTCCTTAGACCTGACCGCTGGATACTGGCAGGTGCCATTAGCAACAGAGAGCAGGAAATACACAGCTTTTCTTTTTAACGGTAAGAATTACCAGTTTAAACGCTTACCTTTTGGATTAAACACCAGTGTTGCCAGTTTTATCAAATGTTTAGATAATATTTTACAACCTAAGGACTTAGACTTTTTAACTGTATATGTCGATGATATTTTGATAGCCTCTAGAACATTCACTGAACATTTAGAACACATAGAATATGTATTAGATAAGCTACAAGTAGGGGGTTTAACAGTGAATTGGGACAAGTCTAAGTTTCTGCAGACAGAGATACACTTTTTAGGATTTATTATTACACAAGAGGGGGATATTAGCCAACCCTGACAAAGTCGAAGCCATAATGCGATTCCCTGAACCTAAAAACATTAAGCAACTACAGAGTTTTTTAGGATTATGCAATTTTTACAGGAAATTTCAGGAGAACTACGCACACACAACATCCAAACTGAGTGCTGTCCTGCAGAAGAATAAACAGTGGAGATGGGGCGATACGGAACGAACTGCTTTTAATGAAATTAAGAGAAAGTTCAGTCACATGATCATGATGAATCATCCCGATTTTAATAAGATTTTTTATTTGCAGACCGACGCCAGCAATGTAGCGCTAGGTGCCGAGTTATACCAGGAGAGCTGCGACAAGGAACACCTAACGATCGCCTTCGCCAGTAGATCGCTGTTATCGGCGGAAAAGAATTACACAACTACGGAAAAGGAACTTCTAAGTATCGTGTTCGCCGTGGGTAAATTCCGCACGTACATACTAGGGAATACCACGATCATCCGGACGGACCACAAGGCACTGTCATTTCTGAATTCATGTAAGCTAACACACAGCCGATTAACCAGGTGGGTATTAGCCTTACAAGAGTATAACTTTTCATGGGAGTACATAAAGGGGTCAGATAATAAGGTACCAGATACACTTTCTAGAGTAGATGTTATAGATAATAAAACTGGTAGGGACCTTAAAGAAATAGAAATTTTCAGACTAACTAGGGAAGATAGAATTTTTGGTGAGGAATTAAGTGATATTAAAAACTTGCAAAGATCTGATAGCAAACTGGGTAAAATAATTGTTAGTTTAGAAACAGATGTAGCGGGATCAGAATATAATGAGCGATTTCAAATATATCAAGGTATTTTGTTTAAAAAAGTCGATGGTGGGGAGCGTGATTGGAGGTTAATTATACCTGATGGGTTAATAGATAAAATTGTTTGGGATTGTCATATAAGGTATGGTCATTTTGGTGCGAGGAAGTGTGCGAATGTTTTGAAAGAGTCATGTATATTTAAAAATATGGAGAAGAGAGTGAGGAAAGTGTTGAGAGTGTGTGATTTATGTCAAAAATCGAAAGTAGTGAATTATAGAGTGGAAGGAGAGATGAATTATATAAAAGTAGATAAACCTTTCGATCTAGTTGCGGTTGATTTATATGGACCATTACCCAGAGGTAGAGGGGGTGTGTTATATGTATTTGTAGTTTTAGACACTTTTTCAAAATTTGTAAAGTTATATAGTATTAAGAGAGCAACGAGTAAAGTACTTAGTGAAAGAATAGTAAAAGATTATATGCTTAATGTGGGAAAGCCGAAAATTATATTATCTGACCATGGTCCACAGTTTATAAGCGGCAAGTGGCGACAGACGCTAGGATGGGAAGGCATCATACCCAAGCATACGGCAGTGTACCATCCTCAGTCGAATCAAGCAGAACGGGTGATGAGAGAGATTGGCAGGATATTCCGGGCGTACTGTCACGCCAAACACACAGAATGGCCATCCTACGTAAAGAAAGTAGAGGAGTGGCTGAATTGTACCACCCATGAGTCCACGGGATTTACGCCGCATGAGTTGATCAGGGGAACAAGGCCGCCCAGGATATTAGAACAACTTTTCACATACCCACCTGAAGGTCAAATTTTGGACAGAAACATGAAGATTAGATTGGCTAACGAGAATTTACTTACTAGAGGAGAGCGACGAAAACAGAAACATGATGCTAAGGGTAAATGGACCAAATATGAGGTAGGTCAGTTAGTGTTAGTAAAAAGACATGATTTGTCCAGTGCTCAAGATAAAGAAATAAAGAAGTTTTTCTTGTTATATGAAGGACCTTATGAAATCATAGAAATAAAAATGCAGAATGCGTATGTGCTGAGGAACCCAGCGACGCAGGAAATAGTAGGTACTCAAAATGCGACGAATTTAAAATTATATAGGTCACTTTAATTGTTATGTTTATAAATAAGTTTTTCAAATATTATTGTATGTTTTCAGAAGGGATCCTCCCCCATTTTCGGGCGGTCACGATCTTACCAGTCCTGGCCGTGGAATTCGGAACTTGGAGGCGGGCCATGGTTGGCGGATCTTCCTTCGGGCGGTGAAAACAACGATGGTCCGGCTCCACCAAAATTGGTATAAAGTAGAAAACTTAATTACACATTTGAACGGGGAGGGGGACCCCAGCAGGTACGTGACATAAATTATTTTTTATACACTCCAGGCGCAGCGGTTTCGGTGTACCTGTCACGTGCCTGCACTGCCTTAGAGTGTCTGTAAATAATGGAGGCTGCATTTAAGTAAAAGGCAGTGCAAACAAAATTAAATTTTTTAGTGTCAAGGGCAAAATTAAAATGGAGCCCTTGATAATATTTTCTGATTGGCCCGAAACAACGAGTTTTGGGGCAAGACGGGTTGGAGCAAGGTAGAAGGCGGGTTAGAATAAATGGTAGAAGTAGGGGGGTTAAGTTTGGTTTAGAGGGGGGACGTGAGTTCACGTAGTATATCTATCTAGTTCCAATTCGTTTTGCGGCGGGACCCAGCATTTCAGGCGGCTGCGACCTTCCTAGACGTAGAGTAAGTTTACGACAATAGAGTCAGCCTCCTATGTAAATAGTATTAAAAAAAAAAAAAAAAAAAAAAAAACCAAAATAATTTTGGATGTGTATAATTTTAAATTTAAAATATAAATTTTTTTTTCTAAATTTTTTGAAATAGGTGACCAAATATAATTGTTAAATTTTAGTATCAGTGAGTATAGGAACGTTTTGAAGAAATGTGTAGTAATATAAGAACTTGTTATCAATACAAGATGTGGGGATAATTTTGGGGGGTAGATTGGTGCTCAATGAAGTGATAGAACAGTGGAGTGTGGAACTGCAACGGTTGAAAGTTTAGTTTTCAATTACTTAATTAGTTAGTAAGTTGCTGTCGCTGGGGTGGCATGTGCCCCAGTAGATAGCGGAAAGTGTTGGGGGTAACCGAGAGTGTTACCTCCATCGGAGGCCAACATGGCGAATATGCACGGCACACCTTTTGTACAATTTTATATTGTAACTTGATAATTGCCGTGTCGTGCATAAGAATAATGATGTAGACATGCCTGAAGGAAGAGATGATTTCCCCGAATTTTCGGGCGATTACTGCCTTACCAGCACTAATCGTGGTTTTGGCGAGCGGTTAGCTATGGTCATACCAAGTCCCTTGACCATAGCTGGCTTGAAATTGGTCTAAAATAGAAATTAATGGGGGGAGAACTTAGGGGAAATCCCGGGAACTATGGAACAGCGGCTGCCACTCTGTTCGAGGAGGAACAGCAGAGCCAGGTGGTAGATCCGTCTTAAGGGTGTAATTATTTAACGAGAACATGATGATGTTCACTAATTTTAAAACTTAATAGCGGAAGCAGAGACACGGAGAGGTAAAACCTGCTCCAAAATATACAGTCTCTGTGGAAGCGAAAAGGCGCCACAGTCTTACATAATTTGAAATAGTGTGTGTGGCTGGGAGGTTATCCAGAGGGATAACGTATTAAACTTTTGCTATATTTAATGATGATTTGCTACTCAATAATTTTGTTTGAATTTAAAAAATAGATGCACTAAATACTTCCTATATTGTGCTTATTATGTCTTATTGTGTTGATTGCATTTAGTATGTTAGGAATAAGAATTATAAAAATATGATAATATGTTTTCAATGTGTTTATAGATTTTAAAATAAAATGAAAAATAGTTGTGATAGGTAAAATTTTCAATGGGTTGTAAAAGATAGAAATGGGTGATAGTAATTATTTGAATAAAATGTTTGAATCAGTTCAAGTTGAATTTTGTGGGACATACAGATCTGTCCAAATTGAAGTCAGAGTTAAAGAAATAGTAGAGATGAAAATAATGCAATGTTGTTTTGAGTTAATGTATGTTATAGAATTTTGAGAAGTATAAGTGGAGACACAGTAGTTATGGAGAATTTATGTAGAGTCTTGAGCGATATATTGTTTATTTTGATGTTAATTTGTTGTAATTGTAGTGAGGTAATGAGATTGAGATTTTTTGGGGATGGTAATTTTGTAGTAGGGGTAGTGTAGTGTGGGAGTCCACAACATAAGGGTTGGGACGGGATTTGGTATAGTTTTAGTGGGAAGGGGCCGCCTTAGGTAAAATCCAGGGGCCAGAGAACGGGAATTGAGCTTTTTTGGGGGGGGGGAAACACGTATCCTATGTACAAAGGGTTAGAGAGTATTTTTTTTTATATAAGAGTAGAAGGTGGCGATTGGAGTTAAAGTAGTAAGTAGTTAGAGGTAGAGAAGGGTTAGTCGATTTTTGATAGAGGGGTGTCATACTAGTTAAAGATTTTGTGAGGGAGCGTTAGAGTAATAAAAGGAGTAAGATTATGAGTAAATGCCAAGTTGATAATATGAATTATAATGAATAATGTAGAATCACCCAGATTGATGAAAGAGAATGATAAATGAAAATGATGGGTAAAACGAAGATTGCCATGATTGAAAAAAAAAAAAAAAAAAAAAAAAAAAAAAAAAAAAAAAAAAAAATTGTAATTTTGAGAAACGAATTAATAAGAGTAAATCAAGTTTAAAAGTAATTTTCTGATTTTATATGCCAACTTAATGATGTGAAGTGTATAAATTTTACATACAAATTGTTTATTTTAAGATGTTTTCTTATGTTATGATGTATTATTATGTTATATTATGTTATATTAGATGTTTTGATATGTTAGTAATAAGTGAGGAAAAACAAAACCAGCGCTTCTTAGCGGAAACCAGCACCACTAGGGGGAAACAGATCAGTTGGGGATATGGTGTTGTATAAGGCCACTATTTGATATTTTGATTTGTTGTTTCAGTGTTTGGTGGTGCTGTGGCGGCGGACCTGAGCTGGCCAGCGCGTCAGAGCAGGGGCGTTAAGTATCTGTCTGACTCTACGGTGTTGGGATCTCGATAGAGAAGTCCAGTATTGTCATGCAGATGCGATCACAGTCACCGGACCAAGGGTGAGTTGATTATATTTTTTTTTGTAAACCATACAGGGGGTTGTGGCGACATATCCTGGCTGATCCCTCTAGCAAGTATGAATGTGTCAATGAGATTTTTTATGCTTCGGCATAAAATATCTCATTGAGGGGGTATTGTAGCGGGGCATTTTGGGGCCTACCTGAGACAATGTAAAGAAGTTTATATTTTATTGATAATAATAACATAATTGGTATTTTTTTTTTATAAATAAATAATAATAACTTTATCCCTTGTCGAGTGATAGGGACAGAAATTATAGACTTGGGTAAATTTCCTGTTTGAAACGAAAATAACAGTGGCAGCATTGACTGTGAAAATTATTTAATGATATTGTGTGGACCGTTTTAACAACTGCAACTGTACCAAAGTCAGTTCAAGGACACAACAAAATCTGTCAACAAATTACATAACCGTGTCAGGCGAGCGTTACGTCAGAGCCTATCCTTGACGAGTAAACAAGTTACATAACGATGACATGCAGCTGGCGGAGTGATACAAACTGGAAAACAAAGACAATTGAACATACTACAACAGCGCTTCAAAAAATAGCGCTGTTTTCTCTTCCCAGTATAACGCCATCACCACTCGCGAGTGGTCTGTATAAAAGTTACAAAACGTAAGTGCGGGCCCGCATACAACCAAAAATGTGAATCTTTTTATATATATGTAGAATACAAACAGTTTTTCGGACAATATTCATCCAAAATTAACAGTTCGGCAGAAAAATGTGATAGTGCAAACTATAAAACAGTACACGCCATGAGGAGACACCCCAGGAGTCGAACTTCTACTCGTAAACAGGAAAGTAGACATTCAAAATAATAATTAAAAATGCTGGTTTTTTCTTTTTTAAAAAATTAAATAAAATGGGGAGATAAATTTTGAAGAAAGTATAAAATATTTAAAAATGAGATCTCTAAAGTAGCTTTGTGTATGTATGTGAGAATATGGTATTATTATAGTTTATCGTAATAAGAAGGCTGGTTTGCGTTCCCATTATAATTCTTAATAAATGTATTTCAAGAATCTGTTATTGTATTGCGAGTAAGTAAATTAAAAGAGATTCAAGGTAATTAACAACTATTATTCACGAACAAATTTTGCCTGTACGATTTTATAAATATGAAATATGAATAATAATAAAGTATTAATAACATTTAATTATTGATGAACATAAATGATTGTTATTATTTCAGCAACCACATTCTGTTCTCCTAGTTCGCTGATTCGAACCTTGGTAATTTTCTTATTACAGTTGGTAACAAGATGGCGCTCGAAGGAGTTATTTAGTAAATAATTGAATTAAAAAACCAAATCCCTTAGGTTTATCAAATATCAATTTGTTTAATACTGTACAATTTGCTAGAACAATTAATGAAATGTCTTAGTAGTAACATGAGATGAAAGAAAATAGAAATAAGAAAGCAAGTGTATAAAATGAATTATTTTAATGATTAGTTGTCATAGTCAATAAATGACTATGACAAAAATGATTATGAATAAAACAATTAATGATAATAGATGTCAATAAGAGTGAAGAAGATAGAAGGGTATATGTTTAAATGGTATATATATGTGAAGACAATTAATAGAATTGTGAGAGAACTATTCAAGTTGTATGTATTTAAGATCATGTTTACGTAAGGACAATTTACAAGCTTAGTATAAGATTGTATAATATAATTGTGTTCAAAGATGTTAGTAAATAGAAAAGAAAAAATGTTTTTTTGTGAAAGTGATAGCGAAATATCAGAAAATATGGACTAACTAGAGACAGTAATAATAAAGTAGGTTAGGAAACTATAGTGAATTATGATATAGAAATACGTATTATTATTATTAATACCAACGTGCTATTTATAATTTAATGATGATAGAAAGTATGATGGTCACTAAGAATTATATATATATATATATATATATATATATATATATATATATAAAGTCAATTTGTGGTAAGTTTGTAAAGTCAATTAATGTGGAGATATTAATGCATATTTTTGTAATTTGTGACATAAAAATTAAATGTATTAAAGGATACAAAGAAAATTAATCCCAAAGGTAAGAAATATTAATATTATTATCGAATAATTTGTGTAATTGAATTTTGTAGATATTTAAATATTATATGAAGAATAGTTAAGGAGAATTACAAATTTAATTTAAGATTTTTGACTAAATATAAATTTGTAAATATAATACTATGTTAATTAGAGTGAAAGAAAAACGGATTCATTTAGGATGTCGAAAGTGAAAGTACTTTAGAGGGGATGGGGTATGTTTACCATTATGTAACGAACCTTTTTGTATTATGCTGAGAATAGGCCAACGAGGAAATGTAAACAACATTATACTAGGTCCAATGAAGAACGAGCCACTACAAGGCAACACAAAGTACGCATATTGGGACGCAGATTTTGGCATTTAAACCTTAATGAAAGGGCGCAAAATTTTGGATCAATTTTGGATGTACAGAGTCCATCCAAACTGACAAAATTTGGGGACAATATAACACCAAAAATTTCGAAAAGTTTTATTTTATAATTAGCAGTAAGGAATGTCGCTGAAAGCAATAACGAACGGTGTATGTGTGGAAAGCATATTTTGTAAGGGACAAAAGGAGAACGAGCAAACACGCTATAGTGACGGACAGGTCATAAATTTCGTAGGCAGCTGCTACGCATACCCTGTGAACAAGCAGAGTTCACTGCTCCCGGTACGTAGAACACCAGTTTTTTGTGAAAACACATTGATTCTATAGGAAACTACATACAATGTATACAGAGCCATTAAAGGAGAAAGGCTTAACAATGGTCAAGCATACATGTGTACGCAAGCTGTCAGGAGAAAGCGACGAAGGGTGGATTGATTTGAAGGACTCCAGCGGTCGATGACAGGGTTTTGACCTTACTTGGAAACGAAAGCGCAGAGAGTACGTCCCAAACCCAAGGATGGGGTGCCGGCTGGCAACTAAAAGAAAAAAACCAACTTTCAAAGAAGGGTAGGCGAGGCCCTTGAACAACAATGGATAATAACGCCAGAGCGACGACGTTCAGAAACAATGCAAATGGAAGAGAAACTCAGAGTTGTCGCTGTAGACTTTAGAAAAAACGACAGATACAATTTATTGCTGCGTTGTCTGGAAATGACAACGACCTCAAAATACGAAGCAAGGGAAGAATCTGGTGGAGAACCAGGAGCCCTATCAGAGAACGCCTTTGAAAAGATAGGTGGTATTTGGACTTGGAGGGAAAAATATGAAACCAATAAGGACACGGCGTCGTTAGAATCAGAAGTCTGGTGGGAGATTTGGTAAGGAAAATATAGGAAGGAGACAGGAACGCGCTCGAGGAGTTCTAACTAAAATTTGGACACGATCGGAGTGAAGTCCGTGACGGGAGTGATTAGCATTTTATTGAACTTAGAATAATTCGATACACAGTGTGAGAAGGTAGTTTTCGAACTTATAACAAAAATTAATACAGTCATTACAAGCAAACGAACTATGAAGTAGAGTCACAGTATTAGCCTACCAGTGAACATTAACTGAAACAGATAGTAACCAGACAATAATGTAATTTCAGTGTATACGAACACTTTACAACAATAAGTTTTAAGAACGATTAACAACACAAACTACATTCATGAACACTTAATAACCAGACATACCGCAACAAAGGTGCGTAATATTAATTCAGATTTGAAATAATTCACGATGTCGGTGTACAACAGAGAATGCTAACTTTTATTCATAAATTATAATCCGAATGCGTGGAGTTGGTGAGTGAAGTGTCTGTGAGTGCCATCGTGGAATTCATCCAGTACCATCTATCATCTGGAGGAGTTATCTGCACGATTCTAGAACGATCGACATGAGGGAATCATCACCGCAACCACCGAGTGATTGGATATTCGAATACCAAGTATAGTAAAACATGTCTTAATTAATTTAGATCCACTGTCTGTCATCTCAAAGAATCCACACACACACACACACACACACGAGAATTTATTAAAGAAATCGATTAAAGTTTATGTAGAAGTAAAATTATCATTCTTTATCAGTTTTGGAGTCATGTTTATTTCCAAGTTCTAAATGAATCCGTAATTACAAAATATAGTAATAACTTAAAGAGATATTCATATTAAGAATTTATAAGATGAAGCTAAACATTATAATTTACTTAAGTACTAAACACAATTGATGAATGATGATTAATATGCAACCATTAGATTGTTAGTTAGAATAACCAATTTTGTTAATGTATTGTTTTGATATTTACAATTTAATAATGAGTAGAGACCGGATTATATGCAACATAAAAAGGCTGAAATATGCATGCAAATATGCATGAAAAATGCTTAAAATATGCAAGTAAAGTGTGAAAATATGCAAAAATATTACATCAACAATCTTTATTTTTTAACAATCTTTGTGTTTATAAATGTTTACAATCATGTATTTCTCTAAATTTTCAACAGTCTTTATTTTTAACAATCTTTGTTTTTATAAATGTTCACAATCAGGCATTTTTCTAAATTTTCTGTTGTAAGGTTGTGCCTTCTATCAGTCAAAATATTTTTATAATTTGAAAATGAACGTTCCACGTCCACCGAGGTTACCGGGCAGTACTTGAACTTAGGTGCTACATTAGCGCATATTGTCTCAGGTAAAAGTTCACCCATGCCATTAATAAAACTATTTATTTGACATAAAGGTTCAAAGCCGGGGTTGTTGTGTAAAATGTTTTCAAACTTTTCTTTAAGTTTATGCGGGAATATCTCTGGCAATTCGGAGTTCAATTGACGGATTTTGCTCATCAACTGAATGGATTCATTCAACGTCAAACCATGAGATTCAAGCTTTTTAATACTCTCCGGTATGTGGGAAAAATGGGTGCTAATCATAGCAATGCTGTTTTTAATAGAAGAGTCTTCAAATGCTTCCTTGCACTGACGAACTATCATACAATCTGCGCTGTCGAAGTCATTTACTACACCTTTAATGGCATCGAAATGTTGATTGTTGAACAGTACAGCTTCAAGGCACGTTCCCCATCGAGTTACCACTGGTTCAGGTGGTAAAGGCACAGTAGGAAGTTTTTCTTTATAGGCCTTAATGCGAGCAGGTGACTTGAGGAATACTTTCTTTGTTGACGAAATCAATTTATTTACTTTTCCAAACGTGCATCGTACTTCTTCGGCGAGTCGATGGACTCCGTGAGCAAAGCAGGTGACGTGAATCAAATTAGGATAAAATACCTGGAGGGCTTTGGCTGCCTTAATCATATAGGGTGCAGCATCTGAGAGAAATATGTACACTCTTTCATCTACAGAAGGATCAGGAAATATTTTTTTAATACCCTCATTCACAAATCTGGCGATGGTAGAATGATTTGTCTTTTCAAGTTCTTTGCAGCCTACCAAATAAGAAGAAAAAGGCTCAAATACCAATTTCCCGATGATTAGATTCGCAATATAACGGCCACAACTGTCTGTAGTTTCGTCAGCTGAAATCCATATAATGCTATCATTAAGGTCATTCCGTATTTCGTCCAAGACATGTTGGTAAATTGTTGGTATGTAATTTTTACGTAATGTTGATTCATCTGGTACATTTTGATTCAAACAATATTTTCCTAGAAAACGTCTGAAGGTAGGATTTGAAAGTTTGTAAACCGGAATGTTACTTGCAAGGAATGCTTTACATAAATCCATGCAAAACTCATTTTTTTGTTTGTCTTTAGAAGTAGAGACACTGGTACTTGCCTGTGTTAAAAGTTGTTGTCGCGGACCTTTGTTGTTCAACACTGCGATATGATGACTTGTCTTAACATGCTGGTCTAGTTGAAATTTTTTCGCGCACGAAACACTTTTCTCACAAACTTGACAATATAAAATGTTTCCGTCATAAGTAAATATTCCAGGATAGTCTACTATCCACGTTGAGACACTTTTTTTCACCGGAGGCATCGTACACTTTAAAATTGGCACAAATATAAGAAAGACGATCGAACTAACATAAAACGTGCTTAGCCTAGCCAGTTAGGCTAATCTCGAAACTAACGTAAAACGTGCAGAGCCTAGCAAGTTATAATCAACAACAACGCGCGCATTTTGTTTTGACTGTCGTGTCGGAGTAGTGCGGTAGGCATGTCGCCCGCCCTTGTCTTACGCGTTCTGTCACTGTGTTTAATTGTATAGACAAAAGACGCGCGGCTGCTAACAGCGGTAGAGGGCTCGCTCATACGAGCCATGCGTTTCATTGTTTAGGTCGGCTACAACTATTAAGATCTGTAAAAAAAGGCGCAAATATGCCCCATCAGCAGGTTTTCAGTAAAATATGCTAAAACCTGTAAAAATAGCCAAAATATGCAAATGCATATGCAAACATGCATTTCCATATAATCCGGTCTCTAATAATGAGTATTCAATTTATTAATGTATTGTTTGATATTTACAATTTAGCCATGAGTATTAAATTTTGGTAATGTGTTAATTTTATATATTTACAAGTACTAATGAGTACATAGAATTTTGTGCTATTTTAATATTTACAAGTAATAGCAAACTAATGTGAATAAATTTAAGAGCTATCAGTAGAAATGAGCATTTATTATTATTTTTTAACCCTGAGATAAAGAGCATAAACAAATAATGTTAAATTGACGCACACAACGTCGGGCATAATAAAATGTTAAATTGGCGCTCCAGAACTTGGGGCACAGTAAAATTTTGTTAAACTGGCGTCCATCGCTGGGCGTAAACGGGTACAACTCGTTTAAATGTTAAAAGGGGAAATTCCAAACTACCCTGGGGGTACAGTATTGTGTACAGAGCAAGTTTGGAATTCCCTACATTCCTCATGCGATTACAGTTAGGTATAACGGTACCTACACCTATTGTGTCTGTTTTCAACCAAAACAAAAGCAAACACTCCGAGCTAAGCAAACATTTTAAACTTTGTCTTTGAAAAAAACTTCAAATTATCCAAACAAAATATTTTTTACTTCGAATTAGGCATGCCATTTTTATAAGAGTTTAAATACATTTTTCAAATTATATACCAGTTTATTCGAATTATCCAAAAATTCGAATTATCCAAGTTCGAATTAACCAAATTTCACTGTATTTCGAAGGCCAAAAATATAAGGACAAAATATGTTTACATTATGTCTAGTTAATTACCACACTTTACAAACCTGCTCATTACTAGAAGTTATAAAAAATTTGCTTCTGTTGAGAAACTTATGGCATACTCTGTAGAATGAAATATACAATACAATTTTATAACTGTTCGCAAAAGATTTCAAGTGAAAGTAACTGTTCGCAATGGGATGAGAAAACTGATTATAAATAATTAATCACAGCAGTAATTTTTTGTGCACAAAGTGTGTTTTAGCAACATGCATGAACTAATAATCTTGGTTATATATTATATGGATAAGACATATTAACTATATGGATGAGACAGTGTATTAATATATAACCTAGAATCTTCAAACAAATTACAATGTACATAGACGACCTCAAACATACAAAGGTTGAGCATCCCTGGATTCAGAGGCATGATATTGACTATCATATCAGAAAAGAATATACAAAAATGTTATTTGGGCTAACATACAGTAGTAGCCTGTATGAAAATGTGTTTTATTGCGAACAAAACATGAAATTCATATTACAAAATTAGCATGTTAAAAAATGTCTTGCAACATGTATCAAAAACTATTCTACACATTACTTTCAAATCACAACCAACAAACTGTTATAAAAAATATTATGTATTTACAGAAAAACATTTTTAAATTATATGAAGTTTAATAAACATATCACTTACTAAATGATATGTATTATATATAGCATTATGTGAGTACTGTAGAAATTAAAATAACGTAAGTGTATAATTGACAAATGTCACTGACATGTTTCGTTTGTCTGTTTGTCTACTTATAATTGACTTAATATCACAGTGTTACTATGGCATTATGTGCTCTTGACGTGGAAGAGAGTAGGCAAATTCTGAATTCCAGTCTCTCTGGAACACTTCTTCCAACTGATCTCTTAACTCTGAATTTCCAATCAGTACGAATCCAACACCTCCGGTGACAGTGAAATAATCGCCAGACCAATTCGATGTTCCTAAAAAAACTTTTATCGGTTACCATATTAACAGATTTTAACAGCACATTTTATAACAAATTATACAGTACTGTAAGTGCAATTTATTAGAATCAGTTTAGGATTTCAGAAATTGATCAAATTATGTGACCATTTAATAATGTGGAGTTAGTAAAATACGGTTCCTTTAAAAACTATCTGCTTGCTGCTTTCATGAAGAAGAAAATATGAAAATTCAATTAATATCAAAACTATAAATGGACATAGTGTACAATGTCTGGCAATAAAGTTTATGAACTTGTAATGGTATGAAGAAGTGTGGTCCATGAAATTACTTCACAAATCGCCAAAACGAAAAAGCCAGCTAGATCTAGATAGGAATGAACACAGCATCTGTACCAAATTTCTCACTGCTGTAAGTGAGAATACAATCCTGCAGACCTGTCAGATGTATGCAACTGAACAAAGAGAACCGGTTGTGGTATATGTTGATTCTAAAACAGAAAACTAAAAATTATGCTGCTACTCATTTTTATTAAGTATAATGAAAATATAATATTTATATTCCCTGGATAATTAATCAGAATGTTTGGGTAAAATAAGCACACAAAATAACTACAAAAACAAACTACACAAAAAAACAATAAAATTACAAAATACAATAATGAAATAATTATTACAATTTAATTTTGAAAGTCTTCAAATATTTAAAGAATATTTAAAGAAAATCTTCAATATAACAAATCCATTTAAATATTCTTCAAATTTATTATTAGACAAAATCAAATAAAAAAATCACATGAATCAAATATTCTTCTATTGAAACTAGCATTTAATCGACTGGCCTTAACTTAAATACTTGAACTTAACTCTGTTTTTATAAAACTGTATTATTATGAAATGCAATTTGGATATTCAAATTATACCTCAGTTATCAAATTGTCAAATATGATTGCACATAAATACTCAATATCCACTGATAAAAATAAATATTCAATGTACAAATTATGTAAATCAAAGTAAAAGCTACAAAGCTACGTTACGATACATAATAATCAAAATTATGTCTTATTGATTGATTATGTGATCACATTACTTATATTGATTAGAACAATGTGAACTCTTAAATCATAAAAATATTATCAACAAAATAGTTATGTAATTGAAGCAATTATGAAATTAAGAGAAATATTCTTAATCATATACGTATGTACAAAGTAACTTAACTTTTGATTTTGTATTAAGTTCATACATTAAAAAATTCATAAAAAAGTAATGCTGTGTATATAAATTAATTAAAAATCAAGGCAAATTTGGTTTCATAAAGACACCCATCATTACATCCACCCCACATGTTAAGTAAACAGTTTGAAACCACGATTTTTTTATTTTGTATACGTCTTTGTGTTCAGTTTTTCACTTATCTGTTACTACAATAGTGTGTAGCCATAGTATGATGCAGTCACTACTGTTGCAACAGCGATTGTTGTAGTGCGTGCATACTGAACAAGTCTCTGTTGCTGCCTATTGCTCCTGCTGTGTTGTGACTTATTCCATGTAATAATCGGTTATTTACTTTTACAATATTTTTCCCATTTCCCATACGATGTGTTTCACAATGTTAGCCAAAACACCACAAAAGGCAATAAATATTGCAACCACAAAAATTTACTGTGATAAATTTTCTTTTATCATGCCGCTGAACATCACTGTGGCCCATTTCCAAGTAATCTTCTTTAAAGTTATTCACAAGTTTTAGTCCTAAGTCCACCTTTCACAACTGCTGTTGAACTGCTGCTCTTAATGTTATCAAAATGTGTTTTTTTTTTAAGGTTTCCTTTGTCTTCATGAAAACAGAAAATTCACACAGGTGAATTAAGTGAATAGCGTGGGTGTTATAACACAGTGATTTTTTTACTCACTAAAAATTCTTTCACAAGTGGTACTGTACAAGCAGATATAATATCATGTATAAGATTCATGAGTCACTGGTGAAAAGCTTGCATGGTTTATGACTAATTTTTTCAAAAAATCTTTTCAATTTTCAGATCTTTTCACTGTGTTCGATGTAGTACTGCTACCATAAACACACCATGGCAAGTTCACAAACTTTAATGTCAGACCTTGTATAATGTCTTTATACATCTGAAAGTATAATCATACAATTTTTCAGTTAATAATGACTCCCAAAAAACTGAAAGATATGTTTTATGTAACTTACTTTAAGCTTTTACACACAGTAGTTCTTAGTTCTATAATGTTATTTATTTTGTAGGTAACATTACTAAAATCTAAGATTCAATCTTAACTTTGTACAAGCTTACCAATATAGGCCGTTGTATCAGTTACCATATACTTATTGTGGTTTACTCGAGCATATGGGATTTTACTCTGTTCTGCCGTGCTTGGAACTACAAACAACTTCTGTAACATTTTGAAAAGTGAAGATTACTTAAGCCCTGAAATTACATTTTGACACTATTATCTACAACAATAATTCAGTTTATAAATCTGTAATAGTTTAGTCCTTCACTAGGTGAAAACGTTTCATGATAGAGAAGGAAGTACGAAATACGATAAATCTGTGTATCTAGTTTTTAATATGGGTACATAATAATTAGTTTTTTTTTCAGCACAGAATTCTGTTAATAGACTCAGTGACGGTCAAACAAATTTTCCAGTGTTTTGTACAGTAATGCTTATATATGTAAAGCAACTTTTGAGCGTGACTGTAAAAACTAATGGTTTGTCAGTACTTTCAAACTGAAATGAGTCAAAACTAATTCGGAAATGGATTTTGGAATAACCCATCAATACAAATTGTAAGCAACTTGAAACAAAAATAGAAGAAGTATAGAAGCAATATTTCATAGTTTTCTGATTAAAAATGAGCAGTAAAAATTTTTTAAAATTTTTTAAACATTATGAAAGATAATACGATGCAATGATTTATACTTACTGAAAAATTAAGCCAACAAACTTGCCAAATTCACTGTCTTCAAAATATACAAACATGTATTAAAAAAAATACTGGTTTGAAATAAATATAATTAAATCACTACCGACTCAGAACACAAGTTTTTTATGTGTAAAAATGTAAAAGTTTTACCTTATAGCCTGAACCAGTTTTCGCTTATTATAAGCTTCGCCAGAGGCTGGCACTGGGAGCGCTGTCCGTCTTGTTCTTGGTGACGGTGTCAACTTTTGAAGGATCGATGTTGTGTATGTGGGGTGTGCTATGTTCGAATAATGTGTGTGATCTGAATTGTGTCTGTTCGTTTAGGATGTCATTTTTATGTGTTTGTATATTTCCAATTGTTCAATAGTGTCTAGTTTTCGGCCTTTTGTGTGTACGTGTAGAATATCCATGTTATTGTCGATGTTTTTGTATGTGTGGTTTGCATCAATGAGGTGGTTTGCAAAGGTGGATTCGGTAGTAGAGTGTAGTGCCTTTGTGTGTTCAGTGTATCTTTGTTTGAAGCTATGTCCTGTCTGGCCTATGTAGAATTTATTGCAATCTGAGCAATTTAGTTTGTAAACACCAGGTAGATCGACTTTGTTTTGTGCTTTGTGTGTGTGTTTTGATAGTGTGTGTTCTGATTTGTTTGTATTTTAGTATGCAATTCTGTATCCTGCTTTTTTGAATGTGTGGGGTATTTTTCAGTGTGGTTATTGATGTATGTTAGTGTTATGAATTTGTTGTTTTCTGTCTTCATCTGTTGTTTGTTTTGTGTAGGAGTTTATTGACTATTGTTCTGTTGTATCTGTTGGATTCTGCTAGATGTTTTATCGTGTTTAGTTCGTCTTTGTAGTCTTTTTTGTCTAGTGAGATGTTGTTAAGTCTATGTATCAATGTTCTGAAGGCAGCTAGTTTGTGTTGTATTGGGTGATTGGAAGAGTTGTGTATTAGTGTGTCAGTTGTAGTGGGTTTTCTGTATATACTGAATTTGTGTCTGTGTTAAATTTTGTGATGGAGAGGTTAGCACAACTGTGTTGTGTCCTTTTTTCTGTATGTTGTGTGTATTTCTCTGCGATGTAATGTATTTCTTCAAATATGATGATGTCTGTGACAATCAAATATTTCAAACCTGTGATGTATTTTGAAGACAGTGAATTTGTAAGTTTGCTGTTTTCCTAAAACAATGTTCATTTTGTATATAGAGGTCCAGTGCCTTCTAACCAACAATATTAAAACTTGTAGAAGCATCATTTGATGAAACAATCAAAAAATAATAAGTGTCCAAGTGTCAGCCCAACTGACAAATGCTGGAAGCTGACTTGAAACCCCCAGCATTGTGAAATACACCATACAAATAATGAGTACTGTGATGGTTACAGTAAAAACATTTGACAAATACAATTTAGGATCTTAGTTCTTCAATTGAGAACACTTTATTTGACTCTATATATGAAGATGTAATGTATTTAAAAAACTAATATTTCCAATGCTTTTCCTACAAACATAATTGTTTCCTCAGATCATGTTTTACATATAATCTCCACATAGATATGTTTACAGAATCCTCTATTCTACAGAAGCAATACATTTTTAATATTAAATTATTTGTTTTCATAATTCCCTTTTAATCAACTTAAAAATTACAGGAAAGACTAGATAATGTCTTGTTTCCCCCTTATGCTGTTTTTCTTAAATTTCTTGTATCAGAGTAAGTCAAAAATTAAGGGAAATTTTAAAAATCACTATTATTATTTGCATAACAACACTGAAGCATTTGTTACTTTTCTGCATAATCCCTTACTAGAAGAATCTTTTTGGACTCATGCAGCCCATTTCACATTGCTCCTATGACCTCTTCAACAAACATGCTTTCCTTTCAACAGACCAAAAAACCTAAAACCACTTTGAGCCAGGCCAGGACTTTATGGTGGGTGGTTCAGTGGCTTAGAACCAAGATCTTGAAGATTAAGGTTGTTTTGTTGACCTGTATGAGATAGAGCACTGTCCTGAAGCAAAGTCACACACTTTGAAAGTTTTCATGTTTTTTGGGATCGATTTATGGGTTGATGAATTGCAGTAGCTCACAGTGCTTTCCACTAGTTACTGTCTCATTTTTATGTATGAAATGAACATTATTCATCAATTCTGAAACTGCCATTGTTCTCTGAAGCAAAACATCTAGCTTTCTGTAGTTCATCACAGAGAGGAATTCAGCCACTTTTAAAAGATATCAATTAACCTGTAGATATTGATATACCTCTCAAACAACTCTTTCCATGGTGCTACTTGTATTCCAGAATTAATCTCTGTGGATGTCACCCACTGTGAGTTTAGAAAAGATATTCACTGGTCGCATTTCTTCCATGGTGTAATAAAATAATGGAGCAGTTATTTTAAATTGACTTTTAAATGCAACAGGACACTGTTAAAAACAAAACGATACTTTCCATGAACTGTCAAGTTATGTGTTGTAACAAAGCGTCAGTGCTGCCTCTACCTGGTCAGGAGGGAAAGGAAAATTTCCCTTTACTTTTTGACAGTTTCTTGTAGAAAGCTAAGAACGGACATAGAAAGCCCAAAACATCCATTAAAATTAATTTCCTAAGTAAAACGTTTAATAAAAACTCATTAAATATTTTTAAGAAACTCACAGCAGTAATATTCACGCCAGGATATGAATTGGTTAGATCAGTGAGCGAGCGAAGAAATATTTTTTCATTTTCTCTAGAATGTTTCCACCAGCTGACTAACAACCTGACCTGTACATGTTTGTTAATAGCCGCAGCCCTGAGAGCTGTGTCTATGTCTCCCCAGTACCTAAATAAACATTACAAATTGTGGAGTCTGAACAATAAATATAACACAAAAATTCAATACAGCCTATAGTCTAAAGTACAGCTCACTTATACATAAAATAATAAGCACACCATCATCGCATTTTGTAATGTTACAAAGTTCTGCCAGTATATTACAAAAAAGGTAACTAACTTAAATGATAAGATACATCAAATTTAAAACTATTGTTAAAAGTAACCACAAACATGAATGTCTGAAAAAAAAACTGAAAATAATTTATATTCCACTGAGAGAATAATATGTATATGACTAAAAAAAAAATAATAATTATATATATATATATATTGTAATGTCACAAAACGTTCCATACTCTTAAAACGACCAGAAGAGTGAAGATAATACAACATAACCAGCCGATTTGACAGAGACAAATTGACAAAAGACTAGTTCCCAAATAGATGTTTAAGTGAGCATAACAAGCCATTAATTACCAAGTAAAACACCATAAGTAGTATAAGGTGAAAGAAATAATATTTATAACATGTATTAGATTGTAAACAGCACACTAGATGAGCAATTGCAAAGTATTAATTTGAATGACAAACAAAAGTAAATGTATTATTGATAATCATGAACTATAAAAGAATTGTAACAAATGAACTATTCAAATAAGATTAGCAGTGTAGACTCAATGTTAGAACAACCTTCAAAGGAGGGTATGCTAAGGCATAATGAATCATGATAATAGAATAAATAATGAGAGAACAAATTGTAGATGTTCTTATAATGATATAGTATCAATATAGTCAACAATGTAAAAACTATATGTGTTTTAAAAATGTTATAAAAGTGTAAATGATTGTAGAAAAATGTATTATCAGTAAAGGTAAACAAAACCTTATTATGGATTGTATAAAATAGAAGGAGCCTCCAGGTGGTCTAGTGGCTAACGCGGGCGATTGATGCGCTCGTGGTCCCGGGTTCAATTCCCGGCGGAGGTTCCGTACGGCGTGCACTCAGCGTCGTGAGGCAAACTGAGTAGGCGCTGAGATAACAGCGCTGCCTCCTGGCTGTGAATACCGCAACTAGCGGCTGGTGGCGCGTAGTACTAGCCATACGCCGTCACACTAACACAAAAGCCGCGCGGTACGCCTTGGTCCTTAACGGACTGTTGAGCGGAGGTTTATTTATTTATAAAATAGAAGACTGGCATAAGATGAGTTGAGATAACTCAATGAGTAATATATAATATGATAAACACTCAAATACTGACTCACTACTACTTATGTGGAGTCCATAATGAAAAAGAAACTTGAAATGATAGACAACCAATGATGACCAAACAGATTATGTAAATCATAATCATGTATAATAAAGAGTATAGGAAAATATAAAAAAAATGATAATGGAAAAGGTGTAAGACACCATACAATGTATAATATAATAAGTATAGGAATTAAGAATAATATTGAATAAGTAATAATGAAGTAAAGAAGCCTTGAAATAATAATAAACTAATATGTTATAATAAGTGTTAAAGTTCAGCTGGATGCAGCAATTTTGTATAATAATATGTTAATTTGAATAAGGTTATTATGTTCAAAATAGAAATTAAGGAGAGTTGAATCAATGTTAAAAAATATTAAAATAAAATCTGCAAAATGTAGCAGAAGACGTATGAAAACAATGCAATATTTAAGCTAGGCTTTCATTAAGATAGATTTTAATAAATGAAAGATGTACCCAAACTGGCCTCAATTCATATCAAAATAACCCGAAAGGAATGAGCAACACGATGCTAGCAATAGAATCAAATTTGTAATTAGTATAACTGAGATATAAAAGTAAACATAAGAAATTTTGTGAATTTTGGATGGTTACGAGTAATAATAACAATAATAACACCCACGCTTAAAAACAATTATGTAAGGGGCTAAAAATAGAATGACCGCATCATGACGTCATTTTTAGCCAATCACAATATTACATCAAAAATTAACTGTCGCGACCTAGCGTCGGTTTCAGAAGACTATATATACAATTGATCGAGCGGAGAGAAACACATTTTGTCAAATTCCATTGCAGCAGCTACTACAGGACTACAGATCGAAATTATCAGCAAATCTAATTAAACAACAACAAGTGAAGAAGTAAATATTTTAAAAGTGCATCGCAACCAGCGGTATTCATTTTTACTAGTTGTGCGGTATAAAAGAACAAGGTTAGGTGAAGTACCTAAACCAGTGTTAAATTTCAAGCAGTAATAATTGTTCTTTCGTGTGAAGTGTACGATCAGTGTACCCGATCGTAAAGTGCAGTTGAAAAATAATCCAAGCGATTATAATACAGGGAGTACTGTGCAATATACCATTACAGTGTACGAATATTATGTGATTAGTATAATAAATAATACACTCTTGTACTGACGCAAAAACATTAATACCCTAAATAATAAGCACTGTGTATACTTTTTCTATAGGAATAATGATTCTAAATATAATAATTCATGTATTAGGCTTACCGTAATTAACCTCAAACTGTATAGAGGTTAGACGAACATTTCGTCAATCAATCTAAATATTTTAAAGGTGTCTAACATTCTAAAATCAACTCTTGTAAAGCATAGTAAATCAAGGAATAGGGATTTTATTCTGTAGTCTAAAAGAATTCACCCCTTGAGATACAGTAGAAGCCCGATATAGCGCGGTCCGATATACTGCAGATTCGGATATAACGCGGTGAAGAGTATGTCGCCCGTTATTAGCGAAAATTCTTACTTGTAGAGAGTGAGTAAATTATGAATTGTTTATCGTGACTTCCGTAGCCACAACATTGGAATGCGTTGCGTTTATTGTAAACAAAGGCTTGTTGTTGGAAATGGCGTTGTAAACAACAGCCAGAATTGCCAGTTCAAGTGTACCTGTAGACATAAACAATTGCCCGAGCTATTTACAGTCTCTACGTTTCTAAGAATTCATGCCAAGGCAAGCAGCCAACTAAATCCCTTCTCTCCCTCATATTACAGTACAGTATAAGATCATACTCTGATATTATCTTATCAAAGTGTGTAGTCTTTGTCATACATTCGCATAGTGTAGAGTTTTGTGATGTCGCAGAAAAGAAAAGCATATTCTGTGAGTGATAAACTTAAAATAATTGATCGTGTGAAGAACGGAGAGTCAAAGGCAAGTTTATCACATGAGTGTGGCATCCCAGAAGAACACTTAGAGGGTGGATGAAGGAAGAAGATAAACTTAAAAGTTTTGTGAACACAGTTGAAAGTGAAGTGGGGTTGCAAAGAAAAAAGACTAAAGTAGGTAAGGATAGTGAACTAGATGAGTGTCTGTACAGGTGGTTTTTAATAAAACGAAGTGAAGGTGTGCCACTGTCAGGACCAGTTATTAGAGCTCAAGCTGTGAAATTCCATAGTGATTTACATCGCAACAGTGACTTTAATGCATCTGATGGGTGGTTTTCGCGATGGAAATCTCGTCATGGTATAAGCCAGATAAGCATTGAAGGGGAAGCACGATCATGTGACAGTGAAGCTGCAGCACTTTTTCCTCAGGCATTAAACAAAGTAATGATTGATAACGATTTAAATGGCCATCAAGTGTATAACTGTGATGAAACTGCTCTGTATTTTCGAATGCTTCCTACCAGAACTCTGGATGTGAATAATTCAATAAATAAATCTGGATTAAAAATAAATAAGGATAGAGTTACCCTCCTGTTTGCCACAAATAAATCAGGCAGCCACAAAGTTAAACCTGTCTGTATAGGGAAAAGCCGAAATCCTAGATGCTTTCAACATGTTAACATGACATCATTACCCATCACATATCATAATACAAAAAATGCTTGGATGACAAGTGATATTTTCGGTAAATGGTTCCATGAAGAATTTGTTCCATCTGTGAGAAGCCACCTGCGGTCACTCAACCTCGAAGAAAAAGCTGTACTGACCCTTGACCACTGTCCAGCACATCCACCTGCTGATATGCTACAGTCAAGAGATGGGAAAATCGGAGTCATGTTCTTGCCGAAAAACACTACAGCACTGATCCAGCCATTAGATCAAGGCATCATAAAAGCATTTAAAGCGCATTACCGCCGTGAACTTCTGAGTGCTATAGTGAATTCTGATGAGGAAATGGAAATTTACCTTAAGTCAATAAAGCTGAAAACAGTTGCATATTCAATAGGTCTTGCATGGGAAAGTATTAGTACGGCTACGATTCAGAATTGCTGGAAGAAATGTTCCTTTGAACAAAACATCGCCGATGGAAATTGCTCTGTTGCCGGATTCACTAATAGTGATGTACAGTCTGCGAGTAGTGCTCTGCATTCCAACTTCACTCTAGATGACTTGAATGACTGGGCAGAAGTTGACAACGGTGAGCCTTTAACAGAATGTATAGGAGATAAAGATATCATCGATGCAGTCCGAAATGCAAATTGCGAAGAAAAAGAAGACGATGACAATGATGGAAATGAAAATGGGGTGGAAGTGAAAGAAGTTATTCCAAATGTTAGTGAAGTGATAATACACATAAACAAAGTAATTTCGTGGATGGAGAGGCAAAGTGAATCTAATAATGTTCATCTGCTGCACCTTGCATTTATAAAACAATACGCGGAAAAGAAACGCTGTGCATTATCCCGTCAAACAACAATTACGGACTTTTTTAAGACCAACAATTAGGCCTACAGTAGGTCGAGTGAGCAATGTATAAATAGTGTATTTTATATTCCATTGGATTAAAATAGATTAAAATACGTATTGGATTAAAATACAGTTTTCTTATTTTTTATTTCTACATTTGGTGACATAATTTACATACAGTATATAGTAGTGCATTATGCTGTAGCCTTTTTCCCGGTCCTCCCTCCCCATCATTTGTCACTGTACAGGTCACCTTCCGATATACCACGGTTACGCCTATAACGCGGGGGAAAGTATGTCACCCGACAACCGCGCTATATCGGGCTTCTACTGTATAAATATTTTGGTAAATAAACAAACCAAAACCAAAAGTCATCATTGCCAACCTTCTGGGTTAGGAATAATTGAAGCCAGGTAGTTTGTAATCAATTATTATTGTTAATTTGAATGTATGAAGCTAAAGTAAGCACCTTGTGAGTAATAAACAACTAAATTGTCAAATAACAAACGTTGTAAACAATTATTGAAACAGGTATTAATTATTTTTCTCAATTAAAAGAGTAGCGATTTAAAGGCACTCAAACAATCAATTTGGCGGCCTGAACGTTGTGAAGCGCCAATAGTTTAAAAACACAAACAAACCATAAGGAAAATAATTAAAGAAATTCTTTTAAATACTCAAAATAATTAAAGAAATTCTTTTAAATAATCAAGCAAAGAAATAAATTAACCTCAATTAAATTTTTTTTTTATTCTTGAATAAATTCTTTTTATGGAACAAGAACTTGTGATTCCATATGGCGCCCAAGTAAAATCATTTTAACTCACTTACTAACAAACAGTACAATTATACTGTTTTGACAAACCAACAGTATAATAAAATACTGGGATCATCTGACGACCAGTACAGACAGAACTATGCTCTGAATGATGGTGGTTGGCGTGTGGACCCTTGGCCTACCTGTTGCCTCTACCCCATTGTAATACTTCCGCCCGGGCTCCACAGCAGCTAATTGCCGCGTGAGTCACCTCACTGTGCGTCCAGTATGAAACAATTTTTTTTTGCTTCGCCCAGTACTGGTAAAATTTTGTTATATTTGAAATCAGCAAAATAATACGATGAAAATGACACCAAACATTATTAAAAAATATTAAATTTAAGGTGTTTCAAGGTAAAAGCTCAACAACTACTTTAATACACATCTTCAGTGCATAGTGGTTTATAACGCCCAATTTTTAATATTCCTTAGTCATGTTTGGTGTCATTTTCATCATATTATTTCGCTGATGCAAAAAAAATTGTTTCATACTGGACGCACAGTGAGGTGACTCACGCGGCAATTAGCTGCTGTGGAGCCCGGGCGGAAGTATTACAATGGGGTAGAGGCAGCAGGTAAGCCAAGGGTCTACACGCCAACCACCATCATACAGAGCATAAACTACCAGTATTACACCACAGGTACGTGAAGGTTTTAAGTACTTAATATTTTTGTCAAACAACACATTACTGTACACAGACGATCTAGATCTACGGAAGTGCTACTGAACTTCTAGTGAACTCCGAAGTGAACCACATACGAATAACAGTGATTACAATACATAATTAATTCACTAACAAAAATTAATTAAAATCAAATAGACTAATTAAACCAATTAAATAATAATTAAAACTTATTTATCGCCCGAACTTAAATAAAACTTAATCAATGTGTGACGAAGTTTTATTAATAGGAGGTACGTAAGGAGTATGTTATAATATATATATATATATAATTTTCTGTATAAGTAACTCGACGTTTCTTGCAGTAATTATATAAATTTGTGATGTTATTCAATTTCTTTCTTCTGCAAGTAGTATAATTCGTATATTCTTTTTAACACCTGATGCACGTTTCACTGAAAAATATCAGTATCATCATAGGTTTCTAAGTAAATTAATAACAATCGAAATAATTCTATTAATATAAAATTAACGAATAATTGAATTTGTATCGATTTTAATGTAAAATAACTGATAATCGATTTAGGTCGATTAGTTAACGATTATTTTAATGTTTATTTTCTTCAACAGCTGTTTTCTCGGTTATATTTGAAAATTTGTTGTTTATATTTTATTCATTTTTATTTTTTAGTAAATTTATAATTTTAAATAGATCGTCTTGTTTTGTTTTTATTTGAGTTTGTTCTTTAATTAATAAATTATTGTTATTGTGTGTGCATATGTTAAGATTTTCCCAAATATTCATTTTTTGACCTTTTTGTGTTTTTAATTAATTTTATATTTTCAATGTTTGGAAATTGGTGGTTATTATTTAGACAATGTGTGGCTAAATTAGATTTATAAATATTTGGTTTTAAATATGCATTGCGGTGTTGAAGGAATCTATCTATTAGTTTTTCTTTGTCTGGCCCACGTAGAATTTATTGCAATCTGGACATTCTATTTTAAATATTCCATTTTTATTGTGAGTATTGGATTTAGTTTTAGGTTTTATTTTATTAAAAATTATATTATCTGTATTGTAAGATATTTTAAAATTAGTATCTTTAAATATTTTATTTAATTTTTGAGTTATATTTCCGTAATAAGTGAAGGTTGTATATTTTATATTATTATTAAATATTATTATTATTATTATACTGAATACTCAATATACAGGAAACCTCAAACTAATTTAGTAATACCAAATACTTCTAATCATCCTCCCCAACACAAAATGGCAGTATTTAATTCCATGCTTTACCGAATGCTTAGGATCCCATTAAATAACACAGAAAGAAGCAAAGAAAGAAATATTATCCAACAAATAGCAGTTAAAAATGGATACAAAATAAAAACTATTAATAAATTAGAAAATAAAATTAAACATAAAATCACTAATAAAACTCCCAAGAACACTATATTTAAAAATTCACCTATTAATAATGATATTACATTTAATATTTATAAATAAATTTACCTCAAGATATACTTTTTTTCCTTATTAGGAACATATTTCGAGAGCTCCTGTGCTCTCATCTTCAACCTTTCGCGATCTTGCGTCTGGTGAAGTATTTGTGTGTTGGCTGGATGCTATTAAGGTTGTATGTTGGTCTCTGGTATTTTACAGTTGTATTATTGTGTGTGATTGTGGTATATGTATTTGTATTTTGTGTATTTTCGATTTTGAGTGCTTTGAATATTGTGTCATGTTTTGTATTGATTTGTATTTGTTCAGGTATTAGTTTGTTTTGTGTTTTATGTTTGTATATTTGTAAATTTTCCCAAATGTTCATTATGGTGCCTTTGTGTGGTATATTTTTATTAGTGTCACATTGGTTAAATGTCTGGGAATTCATAATTCATTAATTTCTTTCGAACCAGCCCTCTTCACTTAGCGTTCTAGGAATAACTCAAGATCATCAAGAGCTTCCAGACGCAACAATTTTATTATACAAGGCCTTCTTAATTTACCCTATAATTTTATATACATCACTCTTAAATCAAAAGGATCACATTTTTACAATGAATCAAAAATGGCAGTCACCAGTTCTACAAGGAACTCTCAGGAAAACCCATATGTCAATAACATTATAAGGTTGTTGTGGTTGCAGGTCAAAACGTTCATAACGCAACTAAAAAAACATGAAGAAAGTGTAAATATATAATATGACTAAGTGACTTGCCAATTTTGAAGACAGATATTCTTAATGCAAAAGACCAAAGAATATAATTCACATAGCACATAATTATATATTGTATGTTATAACAAATAAAAAATGTGGTGTGTTTTTGTTTGTGTTGTAATATGTCGGGCGTTACCCTCCACGCACTTTTTGTTACTTACTGATGACTGGATCCTCTGCGGTGATGTAGTCCTGCAAAACAACTTAATCTACTATGTGTTTGTGGGCGCCACTTGGAATCTTTTGTTCCAAGAAAAATATTATTAAAAAATTAAAATTTTGAATTCTTAGCAGATAGTTTAATTCTATGAAAAAATGTGAACAAGACAGTTTGGGTTTGAAAAAATAAAGTATGTTTAATGATTCTTAAAAAATCGTCTGAACATTCGTGAAAAAATATAAAATTGCAGAGTTACAAAAAAATTATAAATTATTATTATTGACAAGTTTTTTCTCCAATCAAGTATTGGCTAACAAATATATTATTTTTACTCAGTTGAAAAGCATGAGTTTAATATGTGAAAAATCTTTACTCTCAGGACGTGACTCCTTTGAACTACCAAGACAGATCAATAAGATGCTTTACAAAAATTAAGTGATTTGAAGGTGTGTGGCATGTGTAGTACAACTGTGTGACAAATGTAACCAGGTAAAAATGACTTTAACTTTGAACAACTCACGTTCCGATGGGTAATTATTCTCGCACTGGACACTTCTCTCGGGTAGTTTTCAATCTCGCCTCTTCGTGTCGACGTTCCTTGTGCACTGAATTTATTTTAAGTCAAAATGCGATTTTTTAAAACTTCCGCACTTTCGTAAAACAGTTTGGCAGTAGATTTTCACTTGAACCCCGCCGCCGTCGATCAGCTGCTCGCGTTGGTTCTCAATTTAGCCGCCACAGCGCTGATTCCCTTGCAGTTGATAGAAAGGCTTTGTGTATGTTACGTTATGGGGAGTTTTTGTCAAGTCAGTTTGTCTTAGCGAATACAGCAGAATCGATTCTCTATTAAAATTTTGGTCCCTCCTGGGCCGCTGATATTCTGGCTGCGTGTGTTCTATTAAATGTGCCGTGTTGCTGCTCTATTTCAGCAACACATTGGCGTATACTCTTGTAGAGGTTAAGTCAGTCTATTTGTCAATGTACGGGAAAAGCCTTTCTTCGTTCTTGTGTCGACTTCTCGCCTTCGGTTTCGCCTTGGTTGTGGTGATCAGTGTCGTGGGTGATGCGTCTGTTCTGGATTCCAAGCATGAAGTGTTTTTCGGTCGAATTTGGTCTTCCTTTTATACTCTGTAAGGCTCATTGTTTTAGCTTTTTGACATGAACTTCCGGTGTATTTGTGTAAAAATTCCTTCTAGAACGTTCGAGAATAATGAAATGGAACTTCATGGAACAAATCTAACTTCCGTAGAAGCTTTAGAACAAAATTTCTTATTCTTCACACTAAGGATATTACAAAAATTTATTCTGGTATTTGTCAAACAATTTTACATCAGTACTCACAATTTGCATGCCATTACTACATTTGGATTCTCTGCTTTCAACTGAATCTAATGATACTAATTACGATTGGTTTTTAAATAAATTAACTATAATAAATAACACAATATACAACTCTTACCTTGGAATGTTTCCATACAAATTCAATTTTTAGACTAAAAAATTGTTGTGAAGCTGTTTGGTTTCTTCTACAACATTAACACATAATATTACCATCTTTCTATAACAAATAAATAAAGTTTAACATATATAATATACAAATAAGTTCAATTTTATATGGTCCATGTCTATGGCCTACGTTGTTGTCACTGTTAAAATACAATAATTAGTCTTTTTTCTTTAATATATATGGGATTTTTCTAGTATACACTGAGAGTTTATTATATTGTCTGTCTTTTGTGATACCTGGTTTATCCTGATACATATTATTTTTATTGTAGGATTACTTAGCATCATATTGGTTTGCCTAAGTTGTCCTTTTTCTTTGTGTGACAAATCTCACTCTTATAAGTCAAATTCTTTAATAATTGATCTTATTTTCAACTGAGTCTGTTTATTTTCATGGTACACTAAAGTATTGTACCCTTTTCTTTTATTTTTGTTAATATTTTGTAAACATTTAGTCAAATATGACTATTTCTTGTAATGGTTGCTTGGCCTTAGCCACACATGGTATAGGTAAATAGTTTGCTAACTCGACTATTACAGTGTTTAAGTTAGTCAAATATATTAGTATAGTCGCTTTATATTATATTTCAACTTTCTAATGCAATTTGGTTGCATTTTGTCAACATTAAATCCATAAATATCACAATATTATAGGCCTACTACATGTTTTTAGTTAATACTGTTTTTGGCTATTTTAACTGACTTTTATTCATTTGATAGCTTTCTTTATTTAAGATAAATTGTTCATCTTTGTCTACTTGACAATTACATATAGTTTTTATCTCAATTTGATAATAATTAATTTTTACATGAAATCTGAGTGATTGGTCTCAAATCCAACACCTTAATACTTTTTTTGTCATAACATTTATACATTTTTTATTTTAACTTAGATCCTTTCTAATAATGTATTCAAATCATTTAATACATTTATTTTATTTACATTACATAATATAATAATGGATCATGTCCATTAATTCACAATAAATAGTTCTTTATACCCTATTCAGAGTTACAAAACTTAATAATTAATGACTTCATTTTGGTTGTTTCTGATATTATTTGTCTCTCTTATAGTATATCATGGGTTTTACACTGTTCTTCACTTGAATAATATATATGGGGTTTGAGTCTTAGTCATAGTCTGGTCGTTTTTTCATGTTAGTAGTATTAATTATTAGACAATATTACAAAATTTTTAGGACTACTTGGGTTCGATACTGTTCACCTCACTTTCCTCTTATGATAAATTGCTATGCAAATGATTTCTTTTATGGAACGTTCTGTGACGTTACAATGTATAATTGTTTATAAAATTATTATTTATATAACCCCCTCTCTCTCACACTCTAATACAGGTTTCAGTAATTTTTATGAGCAGAGTTTAATTATCTAAATTAGTATATTTACACTTGAGGTAAAGTAAATTCAACCCCGTCTACCTACTGTTGGGCCAAACTGAAATTGATGGACATAAGCAGATCTCAATCAGTAACAACTGTTACGATCTACATGTAAACACACATACATTCTCTCCCCATAGTAAATCTCATCACTGCAGTGGCTAAATACAGATCGATTCCTCTCTAACAGTGGTGTAGTGTACACTACATCATGGCTACAGGGTGCAACATGCCATGGGCCTAATAATTGAGGGGAGAAGATGAATATACAGAGTGATGCTGAAGCCATTTTCCCCTAAGAATCAATGGGAAATATTTTATAGTTATATTGGGAAAAGTGACGGATATTCTTTTGTTTTCATGGTTGGTATTTACATTATCACCTAGATTGTCTATGTTTACTTCCAGATGTTTCTTCCGTACCAATGATGGTGGTGGGGGAACACAGAAGTACTGTTACCTGCAGACAAAAGATCAAACAATGCATACAATCAGTGAAGGACACCAGGGATCTGCTTTTCTCATGCAGGGTATACAGAGTGCCATGTTCTTGTGGAAAAGTGTATATCGGCACCACGAAACAGCAACACACTCACATAGATGAACACAAGTGACACTGCTGTCTGGGCCAAATGCAGAACTCTGCTACAGCAGAACATGTGCTATCTAATGAAGACCATAATATCTTGTTTGGAGAGAGCCTGGTCCTGTCCTCAACAGTACTTTACCCGGTTGCAATAAATATGTTCAATAAATATTAGATTCCAGCATTGAAACACATAAAATAAGCAAGCCAATAAAACAGGAGAGTGCCTCAATGGGACAGAACAATCTTTCTATTCGATCACGGGTGTTTGTGATCTGTATTCCTGCGCCACTGTTCGTATTTTTGCTCACATGTTGTGAAGGTACTCGCCTTTTACCCTTTTAATTAAATAATACACTCATCATAATACTCACCGCTGCCAGAATTTTACTTACCATCATCGTCCCCATTAAACTTACCTTATTAAATTACCCAGGTCGCCACGATATTTTATGGTTTAATATCGAAACCTTTGCACTCTTGCCCTTATAAAAATCCCGCTATCAAACTACCCTTAAATATCAGAAAAATCCCAAAGAACGTTAGGCGAGGTTTTCAGCACAGAATAGGAAATGGTTATGGCGTAATAACTTAATTTAACACATTTTTATATCCCTAAACAAACTTGATTTTATTTTATTAAGTAGCCTACAGCTGAAAAACATGAATTTGTTCAAACACCAATTTTATCAACTAATTATTTTATAGGAACCAGTACTTTTAATCATGATTTCTCCCATTGAATATATAGCTTTTACCCCCTTTATAGTATTCTCATTAATTCTTTTATAAATCTAAATTTGTATAGTTTTTTAACTGATATCAGATTGTTACGGAGTCACTTTGATATATATTTGTTACTTAACTGACATGTGTTCCAGTTGTTACCCGATCACTAGTATTTCACTGTCACATTAGCCACATCACACAGAACTGTTCTAACTGCACAAATTAACGTATTCGTTAATTGTCTCGATCTCTTTCTTCATTTTACTCTTTTGCACACTTTTTATAAGATTCGGTAGGCCTAGGCTACTGTATTCGCTTTGGCCTACCGAAATTTCCGAGGCCACTGTATAAAGTTTTACTTATACATGCACTGCTCTCCACTGCTGTCTGATGATAAGTCTGGTGATAGACTGCATACTGTAATTCACAAAAAGCCTGCTCCTGGGGCAGTTATGCAATGCGTCTAGACTGTTGTTTAGACTAACAGTGTATGTTGTACTGGGGCTCCTCACAGGTGAAAGTTAACAATTTATTAATTACTGAATTACTGAATTAAATACTGATTAAAACTGAATTGCTAAAATAAAATTAAACTGGGGTAGCGCACAATTCTGTACTGTTACAATACCCCCCCAATAAGAGGTTGAAGGCCGAAGCATTCAAACTCTTATTGCCTAAAACCTAAGAGGATCAGTGAGGATATGGTGCCGCAACCCCCCTGAACACTCTACTAAAATCATGGGTACTTACCCCCCTAGTCTGGCGACTGCGGCAGCACCCATCCGATCCTACTGGACTTCTCTATACGAGATCCCAACACCATAAGCTCGGACAGATACCCGCCACAGTATCGCCTGACTTTATAACATTCAATTAAAATTTAATAAACGGCCTTCCATCACTCCATATCCCACAACTGATTTGTTTCCTCTTAGCCATACAGGCTCATTCTTTGCAAAGTACTGGTTCTGTTTATACAAAGTACTTATAATGATATAAGTACCTTATATGCTTAAGGAGCGGTCGTGGTGTAGTGGCTAGCGTGTGGCGCTGCTACGCTGTCGGCGCGGGTTCAATTCCCGCCGGGGGCCATCTGATTTAGATACTACCATTCCCCCTCGCAAGGCAATGGCAAACCAGCGAGAGGTATCCTGCTTAGTATAAACCTTCCCCAACTATGCCGTTCGGATCCGGCGTTAAACTGTAGGTCCCATATACCTGTGAGAGACTCAGTACCACACGCACCACGGGTATATGCGGGGAGGGTACAAACCAGTCGAAAGACTGAAGAACTACGAACTACGATTCGATAATTATTATTGAATATACAAAGTATTGGTTTGGTTTAAAAATAATAATATAAACTTACAGTCTACCTACAGTTCAATCATATATAACAAATTTTTTTTTTCTATACTACCCCCTTTTAACCCCTTAACCCCTGATACCCGTTACATATTAATGTGTTCTGCGCTAGACTTCTTGGCCCTTTACAGCCTCATCCTAGCCGTAAACCACATCTCCCTCGTGACCTGTAACTGGGTCACCGCCCATCCACACTCACTATTACCCCCCCTGGACTGTAGCGCCCAGTTGCTTTCACAAGGACTGATGCGGAAGGGGTGGACATTTTTTTCTTTTATTCCACCCCCATCCTTGCTTCGGCGTTACAATAAAATTCGGTATTACACCTACTATTCTTGATTTATACACCCCTAATGGACTACCACCCCTATCTGGGTGAAAATAGCCCTGTTCCAAAATTAGGTAGATTCCCCCAAAAAATAACCCCCCTACTAAGTCTAACAAACCACCGGGTTGACAAAATAAAACAAACCACAAGCCGGTTATATCAAGTGAAATTTATGATTTGCCACAATTAACTACTTTCACGGTCATGATCCGGTGAGGTCATGACCGCACTTCGGTGGAGAATCTACAGTTAAACATAAAACATGGATTGTCCATTGTAAAAGTTTACATGAATAGTTATATGAACATCTTATTTTCCCAAACACTATCTCGGCCCAAATATTTCCATCAGTTGTCAGTGTTAAATGAATATTTTAACCATTATTTACATCAATTAGCATTTACTTTATAATTCCAATTTGAATTCGAATGAAAATAAAGTTAAGTTCATTATTACAAGTTCATTATTAAAATCATCTTTTCAATTAATTTAATCGCCAAATTAATTTAATTTTATTTAATTAACAGTTTCAAAATTACATTTATCAAAATTTACCTTCATTTCAATACATCTTAATTTCTTTTATTTCATAATAGGATTTTCCTACTGGCAATGATTCAGCAGAATAAAACAGTTGTCAACTTCAACACCTGGCTGCAAACATTAGTCAAAACACACAACACACCTGTTTACATCAACAATAGTCTGCCAGACTGGTGTTATAAACACTCTCAGTTTCAACACTCAAAATTACATCACCCTAATACCTATACTTTTAATTTCCACAAATCTTTTAATGTTAACATATTTGTCAATTTCTATTTATTACAATTCAAACCAAAATTAATTTTGCTTCATTAATAAAATTAACCTTTTTAAATTATTTGTTTAACTTGACAATTATTTAATAACCTCCACTCAAAACAAATTGGCTGTAATTATATTATTGAAAACATTTTTAATATACACACATCATACAAAATAGACTTAAATATTATTATGCCATTTGTTCTTATTACAAACATACGTTACCTATAAGCTATACTGTTCATTACAACAAAATAATATTAACACAATACATTTATTTACAAAAGTTTCGTCACATTTTTTATCCTTTACCGTACTTCAAAATCTAAAACAGCCAGGTCATTACCATATACTAAAGTATTTAAAATGTCCATACACTGCTTTTTTAATTCAACCTCCATCATCATGTATATACCTAACATATTTATAGCATAAATCATTTTTATTTACATCCAATTTATTATTATTATTATTATTATAAACCATTACCTCTATATCATTCATTATCCCTTTTATTATGTCATAAAACTTGTCACTATCAATTATTTTTGTCCAGTCTCCGTAAGTATTTTTTCTCAACATCAAGTCAGTTATTTTATCATTTATAACAGTTTTATTCAAATATTCCTCTCTCTCTGTTTCATAATGCAATTCACTTTCTTCATCTCTCTCAATATCTAACACCTGCACCAACATTTCATAACCTCTATTAATCTCAAAAATTTTTATTTCTCTCTCTCTTTCATTACAACACCTCTCATAACCATACTGAACTCTCCCATTCCATGCAAAGGGCACCATTAAATATTTATTACCTCTACTGGCTTTACCAGTTACATCACGAAAAATACAGGGACCATCTGAAGACACCTTGTCTTCCATACAAATACAGGAGGAAACTCTGTCCTCATTAAACACCTGTGAAAACTCTGTTTCACCATAAACTTGGGGAACATCTGCCCTTTGCCCATTTAACCTCTCTACACACACACTTATAACCTCATCAACACTTTCTTTGCTCACAACCTTACACTCTAACACCACATTTTTAATTTCACCACTGTTACTTACCGTATCATTCTTAGATACCCCATTTTCAGCTATATAATCATTATTCTTATTTAATGTTATTTCATCATTATAATTACTTGTATTACTCCCACTTACCTTAGAATTGTAATTACCATCATTATCTTCACTAGTCAGCACTACCTCTCCCACTATTTTGTCACCGTTATTTATGAATTCATTATTAGAATTATCGTTATCACTCACCTGGTTAATTATTCCCTCACTATCATTAACAACATTATTATCACTTACCTGTTTTGATTCACTTGTATCCTCCTTTAATTTATCTGTCTCTGGTTTCCGCAATAATTTATCCCACTTTTCAAATAATTTATCCCACTTTTTGTACATCTCGTCAAACCGTTTATTACAAAGGTTAAGTATGTCATTTAATGTATACTCTTTTTCTTCCACCCCCACACTATCGTTAGGTCTATTCTTATCTTGTACATCGGTCATGTTCAAAATTTATTTATATCATACCCTTTATATAACGCCACCTTAAATCAAAATACCCCACACATAAAACAGTTAGCAATACGTAAAAGTAAACACACAATAGCTCGACCCAAATATAACCTTATTTAACGTAATTATATACGATAATTTTTACAAATACGTCATTACCAAATCCTACTTTCTGTGCTTTAAAACAGGTCTAGTTCCTATAATATTTATACGAACATCCTGGCAGGGTCGTCGTTGTAAAGGTCCTCGCCTTTTACCTTTTTAAAATACTCACTCATCATAATACTCACCGCTGCCAGAATTTTACTTACCGTCATCATCCCCATTAAACTTACCTTATTAAATTACCCAGGTCGCCACGATATTTTATGGTTCAATATCGAAACCTTTGCACTCTTGCCCTTATAAAAATCCCGCTATCTAACTACCCTTAAATATCAGAAAAATCCCAAAGAACGTTAGGCGAGGTTTTCAGCACAGAATAGGAAATGGTTATGGCGTAATAACTTAATTTAACACATTTTTATATCCCTAAACAAACTTGATTTTATTTTATTAAGTAGCCTACAGCTGAAAAACATGAATTTGTTCAAACACCAATTTTATCAACTAATTGTTTTATAGGAACCAGTACTTTTAATCATGATTTCTCCCATTGAATATATAGCTTTTACCCCCTTTATAGTATTCTCATTAATTCTTTTATAAATCTAAATTTGTATAGTTTTTTAACTGATATCAGATTGTTACGGAGTCACTTTGATATATATTTGTTACTTAACTGACATGTGTTCCAGTTGTTACCCGATCACTAGTATTTCACTGTCACATTAGCCACATCACACAGAACTGTTCTAACTGCACAAATTAACGTATTCGTTAATTGTCTCGATCTCTTTCTTCATTTTACTCTTTTGCACACTTTTTATAAGATTCGGTAGGCCTAGGCTACTGTATTCGCTTTGGCCTACCGAAATTTCCGAGGCCACTGTATAAAGTTTTACTTATACATGCACTGCTCTCCACTGCTGTCTGATGATAACTCTGGTGATAGACTGCATACTGTAATTCACAAAAAGCCTGCTGCTGGGGCAGTTACGCAATGCGTCTAGACTGTTGTTTAGACTAACAGTGTATGTTGTACTGGGGCTCCTCACAGGTGAAAGTTAACAATTTATTAATTACTGAATTACTGAATTAAATACTGATTAAAACTGAATTGCTAAAATAAAATTAAACTGGGGTAGCGCACAATTCTGTACCGTTACAATGTATTATGATCTGTGTTCCCATGGCACTGAAGACGTCTGTCGTGGTACAGACGAAAATGTCTGGAAGTAAATATAGACAATCTAGGCATGGCCTAACAGCCTGGAAATTGTGATAATTCTTTTGTTTTGTTTTAATGCTTTTACAGTGCTATAGTAATTTCCATGTTCTGAAGTATTTGTTTTAAGGAATTCAGCAATGTCTCATTAGTTTACCATTGACCAATGGAAAGCTAAAAAATTTAAACATTTTCCAAGTTTCAGTTGTGGTGGAAATATAACAAAAGTCACTAGTTTTTTAATTTTTCAAATGGGCCACTACCATCATGGCAGAATGAGACTCATAGTCACACAATAATATTAGTTCTGGTTCCAACTGAGAAATTTTTTTTGGAGTGCAGAGCTTGCAATAAGCAAACAGATGAATTCCTAGCTCATATTCTCCTGATAACACATCTACCAATGCCAAGAGACACAGAATGAGAGCTCTGACCATGGAGAGCTGGAGGATATCCTCAAAAACAAGGTTTTATGGGGTCCAGCACCTGTGGTATACTTTGGACATCAGGTCATCTGATGTTGGATGGTTGACTCAAGAAGTACAAAGTGAGTAATGCCCATACATATCAGTATTCTAAACATAAGGTAATGATTTTAAAAATTATTGTTACTCTAAACCAAACTGAAATCCAAATTCAACTTAAAATATTGTAAGCGGACCCTGTATGCCGGTCCTTACAAAAATAAAATAGTAGATGAAAAATTTTATAAAAAATAAAATTTTCAATAATAAAAAAAATCTTGTTTATGTTTAACAAGGTCAGTAATTAAGAAATAAGGCTGTTTTAAAGGTTTTGTGAAAATTTTAAGAATTAGGCAGGTATTTATTAACTATCGAGCACTTCTGGAAGATTTGAACCAAGTCTGGAGTTAAATAGATTAACTCCAGTCAGCAATCGATCGATGATTTTTCTTGCTGGTCCAATATCTCACTCAAATAAAATATTTTCTTCTTTTTGAAGTCTCTTTGCCTTAATAAATCACCTTAAATTAGCCTGTGAAATAATAACAAATAAATACAATTGAAATAAATGCTTGGATTTCGTTGTCCATGACGTGTCCGTTACTTAACTAAATATCACTATAATATTGACGACTCGGAACACTAAGTTTTTTATAAGTAAAAACGTAAAGTTTTACCTTACAGCCTAAACCGGCTTTCACCTATAGAAGGCTTCATCCTTCTATATGAAAGGATGAAGCCTTCTATAGGTGAAAGCCGGTTTAGGCTGTAAGGTAAAACTTTACGTTTTTACTTATAAAAAACTTAGTGTTCCGAGTCGTCAATATTATAGTGATATTTAGTGAAATAAATGGATTTATTAAACAATTTAATAAATAATCGATTTTTTATCGATTGAGAACAATTATCGACTCCGTCTCAGGGAATTATCGATTGTGCATACAGTAGAAAAATTATTATAAGTATTATAAAAAGGACAGGTTGGGTTCTTTGAGCGATTAAATTAATAGTCAGAGAAGGGTAACGAGAAAGTATAACATTAACAATTAAAATAAATTCAATAATTATTATTTAACAGTATTTAAATAATTCTGATATATAATGTTTAAGTAAGTTGAAGTCAAACCATATGTAGCTTCGATTACGACACTACTGGATGAGGTAGGCAGATTCGTATTTCAAGATGGCCGCTATTAGATCTGGCGAGTTTACTGCGAAGTCGTCGTGTCAAAAAATCACAGCAAAATTACCTTCATGAATGTTTGAAATGTCCCCGCACTGGTGTAATATGTCTATTAGGTTGTTTGGTGTGTTCTGAAGAAGTGTTCCGTGTAAACTTGTGTTAATTAGGTTATTTTGTATGTGTTCACTTCTGTGGGTTAAGTTTCTCAAAATGTGGTTATGATTTGTAGCGTGAATTAGATTAAATATATTGTTTTGCTGTTTTAGATCACTCGTATAATGAAGTTAGGTGTTAGTTTTCACTATTGTCGTTAACGTTTTGGTAGATTTAGTTTAAAAAGTGTCTAATTCATCTAACTCTCGATTCACTTATATGCATGGCTAACTGTAATACCATTTTTCGACTCGGTTATAAGGAACGTTTTTTCACACAACTATTCAGCTTGATATTCAACAAAAGACTATATTAACTTGGTCAAAATCTGGCCCAGTTAATCTTTGAAAAAGTATTGTTAACATATTTCGATTACCCATACACATGATACAATATGACATTATATATGGAATTTATTTATTTTATTCATCACTTTCATGAATTATGAACCTTCTCATTGGTTTAATCATCTCATTCCTTTTAAATTGATGTATTATAGTCCATATCTGTAGACATTTTGTGGAAATTAACAAATTTCTTTACCTTTTGGAAATATAGGCTCAAAATTTGATTTCCGCCTTCATACAAATTTTTCTTCCATTTTAATTGTTATTAATACCATTATAATAAATTTTAATTAGTCATATTTCTCTTCCTTTCCTTAAATACATATAAATTAAACCTTTGAACTGGTTTTTTGTGTTAGTCTCTGAATTTGACATTGCTCTTTAAAATTAATTAATTTATATATTTTGAAAATTTACAATATTTTAAGGTATATTTCCTTATTATCATTTTAACTCATAGGATCATTCCCAGTAGTGGTTAACTGATTTACTTTATCTAAATCTTGCTAGTTTACAGGATTTATAAGTGAATTATACTGGTTTATATGGTTTCTGTGAATTCACCAAATGGCCTAGAGTTTAGAATTTTACATTTCTGTCTTTCTCAAATAAATTTAATCATACCACTCCTCTGACTTTACTTAGTTACTATTACATGAAAATAAAATGGTTTATAACTTATTGTGAGGTGTAGTATTTAATTAACACTACTGTTATAAAAAAATAATTATGAACATGATTTAGCCATCTGTACAATTGAACATATTGCTAACATGGTTTGAACATATACATTTAACTCCTTTTGAATTAACACAGCATACCTACTGAAACATTATTAATGGTATGTATGCTGTTATTTAGCAAACATAGTTCATTTTAAACACATAATATAAATCTTATTTTCTAATAACTCTTACAAATACATTGATTTTATGGCTGTGAACAAACAGTCTATTTAAACATTTTAAACCTATGAATACTAAATTAATGCCAGTCCTTTCTGGTCTAAACCATTATTATTTATGATCCCCTTCATCAGTAAACATGACCACCCATACTCTAGTTATTAGCATTTTTTACAAATGTCTTGTAAATAAAGAGTTACATTAAAATAATAAAATACTGGAAATCTTCCATTTTATTATTTTATTATGCTGTTTATTATTGGATATTAAAGTTGTTATATAGCATATTGATAAGTCATAGTATCACTAACTTTAAGTTTATTGCATTTCCAAAAAACACTTACACAAATTCACTTTCACTGGTGGTTCTGATATTTTGAGTCTCACTATCTCAGACCAGACCTTTAGTAATCATGGACTGTTAAGATTTGTTTATTTTCTTTATCACACAATCGCTTTAGTAGGTTCACTTCTTAAAATACTATACAACACTTTAGGTTTCTAAATAATTACATTTTATAGGATTTTGGTATGTTATACGAGGTGTGTCCGGAAAGTAAAGATACAAAGGTCGTAATTGGTCTAAAAATATTTATTTACAAATCATTAACTGACAGTTACGTAAATACATATATCTTTATTTCCCTACATAATTACCGTCATTATCCAAGCACCTATTAAGTCTGGGAACCAGCTTTTGTATCCCCGTGTCATAGAAGTCTGCCGCCAACCATTTGAACTATGTCATGACCTCTTCTTTTACCTCGTCATCGTTATCGAACTTTTTTCCGGCCAGATATTGTTTCAGGTGAAGGAACAAGTGAAAATCACTGGGCGCGAGGTCCGGGCTATGCGGCGGGTGATCCAAAACATCGCATTTCCAACTGCACGCATACTGCACGCGTGACCTCTGCACTGCTCGGCAGTTGGAAATGCGATGTTTTGGATCACCCGCCGCATAGCCCGGACCTCGCGCCCAGTGATTTTCACTTGTTCCTTCACCTGAAACAATATCTGGCCGGAAAAAAGTTCGATAACGATGACGAGGTAAAAGAAGAGGTCATGACATAGTTCAAATGGTTGGCGGCAGACTTCTATGACACGGGGATACAAAAGCTGGTTCCCAGACTTAATAGGTGCTTGGATAATGACGGTAATTATGTAGGGAAATAAAGATATATGTATTTACGTAACTGTCAGTTAATGATTTGTAAATAAATATTTTTAGACCAATTACGACCTTTGTATCTTTACTTTCCGGACACGCCTCGTACTTTCTTTTTAATCGTTTTGGTGGGTTTGGGGTTGATGGTAGCTAATAATAATAATAGGTTTTACAACGGTGTTTCCTTCATACTATTTCTTCCTCTCCTCCTGTCTTCTTTCTTGTCCTTCTTCTTATCTTCTTTCTTGTCCTTCTTCTCATCTTCTTTCTTGTCCTTCTTCTAGTCTTCATTCTTCTGGTCTTCTTGTCTTCCTTCTTCATTTTTGAGTAAACCAAGGTACTTTGTGTTATCTCGACTGATGTTTAGTTTGGAGCATCGAAGTTATTTACTGATACGGACCTTGCTTTTCTCTAAAGGTTTCAGGGTATTGTTTTCTTCCTGATCACAAATTTTATTCTTCCTTCTTCTTGTCTTTGGGGTATTTTGGTGTTCACCACTCTTAAACTGATTCTCTTTCTTCTTGATATGGTGTTATTTAATTTGTTTACTGCTCCTAGCTTCCTGGGTAGATTACTGATCTTATAATATGAGTTGCTTTCAATACTTTCTTTGATATTTAAGCAGTGGTTTTTATATAATGTAATGAGGATTTTTATTTTATCGTGGTTCATTCCTTCGATTTCATTAAATCTCATTCAATATTATTTTAACATTTGTGGTGTAATTAATTTTTATGATTTTATATGACTTAATAAGTAGTGGATTTTCTGTCACGCTACAGAATGTATCATGTAAAGTACAGTATATGTGTATTACTATGGTTTCTCACCTTGGTAAATGTGTGTAGATCATAAGTGGGAAGTAATCCATGACAGCAATGTATATAAACTTGTTAGCTTTGCCAATTATATCTGTGATTGCTGTTCCATCATCGGTTCGTCCTGGTGGGCACATCTTTGGTGGAGAGCTCTGCAATATTATATGCATACACAGCTTAGTAACAATGAAGCTGCTTGTTATGCAGCACTCATTAAGTCTACATGAAGTGTGGCATACATGTATAACAGAGAAAAGATGAAAAGGCAACATTAAATTGCCGAACACTGTTTATTCAAAAATCTGAACTAAAGTTTTGAAATAATCATAATCCAAAAATAATTTCAAGAAATTAGTGAATATTTCAATTAAATGAACAGAATAAGCAGCAAAAGAGAAACATATTAACAGCAGCAGAGGATACAAGAATGGTAACTTAATATGTTGAGTTAACAAAAAGTACCATACGATATCATACTGTAACAATAAAAAATAGGCCGAAATATATAAAATAAATATAACCACTACCAGGACTTACCTGCACGCAATTACAACACTTACCTGTTAAAATTGCACCAGAAAACCAAGGTCGCCACGATTATTTTTTATATAGGATAAAATATCGAAAACCTTTACACTTTACCTTAATAAAACGGACAATTTAGCAATCTGACCCACCCAATTAATAATTCAGAAAATTCCGGAACGTTTAGACGAATTTTTAACACAGAAATGAGGAAGTGGCAATGACGAAATAACTTAGTCTAACACATTTTCAAAGTAAACTATCACTTTACTGAATTAAGTCAATTTTCACTGCTATGAGTACAAAAGAATTAGTCATGATTAATTGTTATAATTACCAGAATGAGAATGCTACACAATCCAGTTTTAATTACCTTAAACTATACTTACGACTAAGGCAGCCCATATTGCCCACGCACTCTTCCATACCTTTTGTTTTTTATATACATTCCCCTTTATTTATTCAATTTTTAAATATTCCGATTGTTATCCGCGGTGCCCGTCCACGAACACGATGCCGGCCGAACACGCGGTTGGTCCCGTAACTTCACTATTTGTTTTATCACTTTAATCTCTCCACATCACCGTCCGTATTACTCACTCCGATATGTTTGTTACCTTCTGGGGTCCCGGTCGGTCTTATTGAGTAAAATACATTTGCGTAAACTCGACCAACCGGGCCCAAACCGAAACTTTAGATGTCTGTTACTGTAGTTGGCGTCCTGTTGACTGTATGGCGTATCTGCTTAAAGTTGACTGTTGTCACTGTGTACGTAACAGGTACATGTACCTGTTCCTGGAGGGAAACTGGTTCTCTACTGCCATGATGTTTTCGTCGCTCCTGCCCCATTTGTTGGGAAGTAACCACTTTATATATGGATTAAAGCCGGTATGTGTGTATGTCCAGAGGCCGATATTGGACTTGGCTCTGATGATGTCACCAACAGTAGGCGGAGTTTAATGCGACTTCCGTGAGGTCTTAGAGAAGACGACGAATATTTTTTACGCTCTGGCCATCTTGAGTTTTTGTCGAGAGCGTCCTTTGAGCGCGTGCGGGTGTAGTTGCGCTTGAGCGTTGACACACATTTACAGAGTTCTTAGAATTTTGGTGGAGGTGCGAATGCTCTGCCGCATTCCTCAACAACAACTGCGCCTTATTTCTTTGTTTCATTGTTCTGTTACACTGACTATTATACGTTGCACAATACAATTACAGTTTTACAAGTTTATTATACCAGTCCGCCCAAAAACGAAATAAGTAAAATATATATGTATGCCCCAAACGGTTAAAATAAAACACCCAAAACTGACCCGCTACAATACCCCCTCGATGAGAATTCTGCTGTCCATGACAGAAGAAATCTCATCGACAAACCCGAAGAGGACCGGTGAGGAACTGGTGGCAACAACCCCCTAGTTCTTAATCTCATGGGTACACGACCCCCCTGCCTCAGCGACCATGGACTCATCTGAACGAGATTACTGGACTTCTCCGTAAGAGATCCCAACACCGAGAAATCGATCAGACTCGCACCACAGCGCACCTCGCCTTTTAACATGCTACCCCCGAAAATCCTCAATCCCTGGCTAAAATTATTCCAGCTCCTCCGCCGATATGTTTCCCCTTTTGCAAGCTGGGCTGCCTTTAGCAAATACTGGGCTCACACACTAACATTACATATTACCCTAACACATTAAAAGTAGAAAAATTGCTTTTAAAATTTATCAAAAATTTTGAAAAATCAAAATTCAAAAAATAATCGTTTATCAAAAAATTCTCTTCCTCTTTTTCTCTTTTTTTTTCTTTAACATGACTTAACCTAGACATTTCTACGAATATAAACCCATCCTTATTCTAATAGGAGAATCACTTATAGTCTACCAATATAATGCAATACAATAAAAGAAACATCATTAATACATACACAATAAAAGAATCATTACTCAAAATATTCATTCGCTGGCAGGCGAAAAATCAAGTTTTTTTTTTTTCAAAAAAATTTAAAAAAAATTTAAAATTTTAAAATTCAAAAAAAATTTAAATTTATTCATTAAAAAAAATTTTATTAAATTTATTTATTAAATAACATCTATTAAAATTATTCAAATATTGGTTTGAATTAATCAAACAAACAAATTAAAATTGGATTCCTACTATACAAGCTTAGTAGGTGTATGACCTCATCAGCTGATCGAAACTAGGTCAAGTCCAGAACCCTTGACCTACATATCTTATGTATGAGTTCTGAAAACACCTTGAACATCTGTAATATCCTAACTTGAAATACAAAACATAGTAACATAAAATATTTAAAATTACAAAATATTAATATTAATGATAATCAAATTGGCATTTAAATTATTTAAAATAAACAATTCTTAACTTTACATTATTTTCACTTCTATCAAAATTCTGTCACTGGTTGAAAAGAAAAAAAATAAACAATTGTATAATCTTGATTATAACTTCCTCTCTTTAGTTAACAGTTTAATTCTACATTACTGTGGGTGTTGTAACTCATTTATTCTCATTACTGTACTAGATCTGTGTACATATATGAACTTTACCTCTCCCTATGGCTCTAATATTCATCAACTACAATTATCATGACACCCATCTCTACCAAAATCTCTACTAATCAGGACACTCTAAACCCCAACTTATCATTTAACACAATTCGCCACCTTCTCTACATATAAAATACTCTCTAACCCTTTGTATATAGGATACGTGTTTCCCCGCCCCCAAAAAACTCAATTCCCTTATTTGGCCCCTGGTTCTACCTAAGGCGGCCCCTTCCCCACTAAAATCTATTCCTATCCCGTCCCAACCCTTGTTGCGGACTCCTACATTACACTACCCTCTAATACAAAATTGCCATCCCCAAAATTCTCAATCTCATTACATTACTACAATTACACAAAATAACCTCATTAACTATAAAAACAACAATATGTCACTCAAAATCTACATAAATTCTCCATTACCACTGTGTCAACATTAATACTTCACCAACTTCTGTTATATTACATTAACTCAAAAACAACATTACATTATATTCATCTCCATCATTTCACATTCAGCTTTTAATTCCATTTGGACAGGTCTACATGTCCCATAAAACATTTATCACCCATCAATTATCTTTTATTAATTTGCATAAATTATTTTTATTTTATTTCTCATATTCTTTTTATCTTTACTTCAAAATATCTGTAGTACATTAAACATTAATTACTTGTAACATTTACAAACCAATATACCAGTGACATGGTATTGCTGATCAGCTGATCCTACTAACACAATGAAAATACATCTCACAATTGAATAAATTATATGAAATATACATATTTATTTATCATCACTCCTCACCCTCTGGTTTCCCATTTTCTCTGATTCTGGTTATTTATGTTAACCTGCCAGACGATTTACTTATTGGCTTAAACAAATACACACAAAATAAAATTACATATTCTTATCAATGCTTATTTAACAGACAACAATAAAATAATACACTTAAAATTATAGCATGAACACCTTATTTTTAAATATCTAAGCAGCTAGTTACCTGAACAGAGCACAAGCAGTTTTATTTGAATTAAACTTTGAATAAGCAAAAACTTTTACGTCATAAACTTTAAATTCGTGACTCCTTTGCGTCACCTCCCAGCCACACACACTATTTCAGATTATGTAAGACTGTCTCGCCTTTTCGCTTCCACAGAGACTGTATATTTTGGAGTAGGTTTTTACCTCTCCGTGTCTCTGCTTCCGCTGTTAAGTTTTAAAGTTAGTGAACATCATCATGTTCTTGTTATAAAATCATGCACCCTTAAAACGGATCTGCCACCGGTCTTGCTGTTCCTCCTCGAACAGAGTGGCAGCCGCTGTTCCCTAGTTCCGGAGATTTCCTCTAATTGTCCCCCCATTAAATTTCAAATTTATACCAATTTCAAGTCAGCTATGGTCAAGGGACTTGATATGACCATAGCTAACCGCTAGCCAAAACCACGGTTAGTGCTGGTAAGGCAGTAACCGCCCGAAAAGTCGAGGAAATCTAAACTTTAATTTCACTGCCTGTTTCACATCAATATTATTATGTGCGACACATTATTTAGTATTGTGTGTAAAATTTTTATTTTAGACGGATAAGGTGTGCCGCATTATCGCCAGCTCGGCCTCCGATGGAGGTAACACTCACTGCTACCCCCAACCCTTTTCGCTACTTGTGAGAGCACAGGCCACCCCCACAATAGCCACTTAATAACTAATTACAATTGAAAACTAATTAAAATTTTTTGTATACATTATCATATAATATTTGCTTCAACACTCATTTAACCCATTCATAAACTTTACCGTTTAACTTTCTTGAAATTTTCAAAATTTATTATTGATCATCATTATTTATCATTTTCCATTTAGTATTAAAACATTTTTTAATTATCTTTATTTCTTGAACCAACTTATTTCCGAATAACATCTTATTACTGAATTAGAATCCCAATTACATCTGTAAATATTTTTATTACACATGATTATAAAATTTTCTACTTACAATCCATTTAACATGATATGCCCGCAAAACATAATCACCACCATCTCTGAAACATTTCACAAAATTTATTAATTTAAATTAAATAATTTATCATTCATTACCAAATTTCCATCTCGTAAAACAAACTGAATTTACAACAAAATTAATTATACAACATTTACATAATCAATTAAATTAATTATTAACAATATAGAATTCATCACCATCCAAACAATTATAATTCTCTGATTACTTGTTTTCAAAATTAATTTGGTTTATTTATTTCAATATTTCAATATTATTATCACAACAATCATCTTACATACACACATATAAATATTTATACATATTTTATTTTATAAATTATAAATACACACATATTTTATTTACAACTCTTGTTAATTATTATTCCATTTTTTCCACACTTCTGTCCAAATCTGCCATGTCAAACAACCATAAAACATAATGTTTAATTGTCTTTTATTGTTTTACAGTCTACCCTCCATCGTCAAAGATTAATCTTGGTTCTAAATAACACTTTTCAATTATATTGACATACATATTGTTGTCTTGTGTGTCATAACCAAATAATTTCAATTTATCCGTTATACCATAATAATCATTCACCAAGTCTACGTTAAGTATTTCTGTTAAATCTCCGTCAGTAAATATTTCCAATATCGGGTTAGTTACTTTTGTATTATCAATTAAATCATTCTTGTTTAAATACACTTCTAATATTTCTTTCAACTCACCATAATCTCTCTTTAATTCATATAACTCTATCTCTCTCTCAACACACAATTCTCTATTTAAATCTCTCTTTTCATAACACCATCTCATACCTATAAAATCATTCCACACAGAGGGTATAATATCATACAAATAAAATAAACTCAAATCTTCTACTAACACGGGACTCTTGCCCTTTAAAAACTCTTGTAACCACATTAAATCATCATAAATAATAAAAGGAAAATTTCCCCTCTGTCCCCACTCTACTACAACATTATTTTTTCTCTCTCTCTCTAACTCACTGACACACATTAACATCTCATAATCACTGCATTCTACACTTTCATTAATACTCTCCTTATTTATTTTTTCCGTATCACTTTCTGATACCAATTTCTCAAACACATTATTATTCTCAATATTAAATTCATTATTTTTGACATTATTGTTATTATTTGTTATTATATTTTCATCATTTGCTTCTACACTATTCTTCACCCCCACTATACTCTCAGAATTGTCTACTATTTCGTCATTTTTACATTTTGTCATATTTAACACATTGTCACCTAATTTCTCAAACTTCTGTTCTAACTTATTTAAACTGGTCATTATTGTCTCGTTAGTGCTTTCTAAATGTTTGTTCATTTCTTGTATATCATTTTTTAACTCGTGAAACTTGTCATTCAATTTATTGTATTTGACATTGGAATCAATTTGTTGCTCTTTATAATTGCTATTTATATTTTCAGACATGGTTTTCATTAAATTAAACAGATCGTCTATTGACACCTTTTTTTCTTCCACCCCTACGCTAGCGTTAGGTCTATTCTTATCTTGTACATCGGTCATTTTCAAAATTTATTTATATACCCTTTATATAGCGTCCCCTTAAATCAAAATACCCCATACAAAAAACAGTTATTAATACGTAAAAGTAAACCCCCGCTCGCTCTACCTAAACATAACCTTATTTAGCGTAATTATACACGATAAATCATATTTATAGATTCGTCATTACCACATCCTATCTTCTGTGTATTAAAATAGGTCTATCTCGTATAAAATTACAATTACACGAAAATCCTGGCAGCGCGTCGACATTTGTAACAATAAAAAATAGGCCGAAATATATAAAATAAATATAACCACTACCAGGACTTACCTGCACGCAATTACAACACTTACCTGTTAAAATTGCACCAGAAAACCAAGGTCGCCACGATTATTTTTTATATAGGATAAAATATCGAAAACCTTTACACTTTACCTTAATAAAACGGACAATTTAGCAATCTGACCCACCCAATTAATAATTCAGAAAATTCCGGAACGTTTAGACGAATTTTTAACACAGAAATGAGGAAGTGGCAATGACGAAATAACTTAGTCTAACACATTTTCAAAGTAAACTATCACTTTACTGAATTAAGTCAATTTTCACTGCTATGAGTACAAAAGAATTAGTCATGATTAATTGTTATAATTACCAGAATGAGAATGCTACACAATCCAGTTTTAATTACCTTAAACTATACTTACGACTAAGGCAGCCCATATTGCCCACGCACTCTTCCATACCTTTTGTTTTTTATATACATTCCCCTTTATTTATTCAATTTTTAAATATTCCGATTGTTATCCGCGGTGCCCGTCCACGAACACGATGCCGGCCGAACACGCGGTTGGTCCCGTAACTTCACTATTTGTTTTATCACTTTAATCTCTCCACATCACCGTCCGTATTACTCACTCCGATATGTTTGTTACCTTCTGGGGTCCCGGTCGGTCTTATTGAGTAAAATACATTTGCGTAAACTCGACCAACCGGGCCCAAACCGAAACTTTAGATGTCTGTTACTGTAGTTGGCGTCCTGTTGACTGTATGGCGTCTCTGCTTAAAGTTGACTGTTGTCACTGTGTACGTAACAGGTACATGTACCTGTTCCTGGAGGGAAACTGGTTCTCTACTGCCATGATGTTTTCGTCGCTCCTGCCCCATTTGTTGGGAAGTAACCACTTTATATATGGATTAAAGCCGGTATGTGTGTATGTCCAGAGGCCGATATTGGACTTGGCTCTGATGATGTCACCAACAGTAGGCGGAGTTTAATGCGACTTCCGTGAGGTCTTAGAGAAGACGACGAATATTTTTTACGCTCTGGCCATCTTGAGTTTTTGTCGAGAGCGTCCTTTGAGCGCGTGCGGGTGTAGTTGCACTTGAGCGTTGACACACATTTACAGAGTTCTTAGAATTTTGGTGGAGGTGCGAATGCTCTGCCGCATTCCTCAACAACAACTGCGCCTTATTTCTTTGTTTCATTGTTCTGTTACACTGACTATTATACGTTGCACAATACAATTACAGTTTTACAAGTTTATTATACCAGTCCGCCCAAAAACGAAATAAGTAAAATATATATGTATGCCCCAAACGGTTAAAATAAAACACCCAAAACTGACCCGCTACAATACGATTTGTTTTTTATGATTCTGTTGGTAATTAGCTACTTGCATTTGAAACTGTAAAATTAGAGAATCACTTATGATCATTAAATTATTATAATAGATTCATAACAAATTTGTATTGAGTACTATTTTAATTTCATTTGTTTTCTACAACTTAATCCCCTAATGCATATAGCATCATGGAAATGTTTCTACCATTGAAGAAGTGTGCCAGAAATATCCATTTTGTTGCCCCTATGCTTTTTGACATTAATTCATCAATTCTTTCACACAGTATAAATTTTTGGCCTTCAAAAATTCAAAGGAAACACATGGTGTAAGATTAGGTGACTATGACACACAATCATGGTATGCTTTTTGGTAAAAATAATCTCTTAGATATGGCAGAGTGTGCTTCTGTCTACTGGCCTGATACACAATTCAATAACTTTGCTACAAATGTGGCCTCTTCCTCCCATTTGTGCTGTTTGCTAAAGACTTCTTTATAGAAATGTTAATCGACAATTCAGTACTTACAACACTCAGTGAGCATCCAGAGACAATATTTTCACTAACTTTTTCATTGTCTATTTTGTATGAAACTGTTGAAATATTGACTAGCAATTATTTTTATATAATATTGTTACGATGGTCTACTGATTGTCGTAGGTACAATAGAAAACAAAACACAAGACACCAATTAAGTCACTAATCACCAGCTTTAATTTTCACAGTTAAACAGTTCATAATTTACAACACAGTCTCTTACAACAAATCAAATAAAAATTGTTCACATACAATAAAATGTCAACTAATATTAAAACACAATTATATTACAATATACCGCTCGATTATAAAACACAAACAATAAACTCGAACTGCACTGTCATATATCGCAACTATAACTGAAACTGAACGTCGTTGAGTACTGGTATTTGTACCCCCCCAAATACTAGATTATTCCATACTGCGCATTAAGAATAAAGGAAAACATTAGAGCGTAATTCATTGCGGCCTTGACACAGTTCACATGGCTTCTGGCACAGTCTAGCTAATCCGTCGAGAATCACGTATGCCACACAAATTCAACTGGATTCATCTGGAACATTCGATAAACACGTAGATTGTTCTGTAATGTCGTAACAATATGAACTCAGTGGTCATTTTAAGAATTTTTTCTCATATGAGCCACTGAGGACTATGTCTGTTGAACTGGTTCCTCCCTTCTTCTCCTCTCCCATATCTCCTTCATTCTTGATCGATGTCTCTCCCTCCTTCCTTGATGTCAGTCCAGATGGCACCTGTCCTCTTCTTAGGGGTTTCCTGAAAACCTTGGACATTTTTTAATTTCTATTTGAGTGGCAAGCATTCTTCAATGTCTTCTTGAGTAATCTGGAGTTCTTCTATATAAAAATTTTAAAAGAGTTTATTATTATTATATTTTTATCTTTCTTGTAGTTGCTGACATTTTTTAACACTCCAGGTATTCGTTATCTTCCGTGTGTTTTCAGACTTCACTGTACCACTCAGAAATTTGTTTACAACCAATGGGTCTTCTTTAAAATATTCTTGGAGATCTGAAAATTTGTCTACAACATCTATAATATCTATTGGTGTTTTTAATTTTTTGAAAACACCAAACTGATACGTTACATGGTTTTAAAAGTGTGCATCTATGTGCTTATGAGAACTGACAATACCATTTTTTATTAAACACTTCTATTTAAGCACAAAGTAATGTGAACATGACTCTAGTTGACATCAGAGTGAATGCTTTCAGACTCTTCCATTTTTAGGCAATGTACCATAACTTGATATGATTACTTAGTTGACATGAATTACATGTTTAACTTGAATCTTCAAATAATTAAATTCTTAATATATCAGTATTATTATATTTCTATACTAAAAAAATAAAAACACACACACACACACACACACACAACTATATAGCACAGATATTAATAAAAAAGTCCACTTTCTGTTACACCACAAAGTTGGCTTGTATTTGTCACCGGACAAAAGGCTTGCCGCATGACAACTGGTGCCAATCGTACACTCTAGTTATTTTGGTGGCCCTAAAAAGGACCGAGTGGCGAGAACGGTGATGTTGGTCGTGCCGCGCTGAGGTGTTCGGCGGCTGCGCCCGCTGATCGTGGCGTACTGCAGTCCTCCTCTTCTTTCGGCACCGGTTGTAGAGTTGGCTGCCGGCCCAGCGAAATCCATCGCTGGCGCGGAACGGGAGTGCGAAGACGCAAGAACGGCGGCAGTTCTATTCTTCGGCTGTTCCTTCCGGCTGACTCCGCCCCGATGTCGTCCGAGAGAGGAGAGGAGATGAAGTGCGTTCGATGGCGTGGCGATGAAGAGTGCTCAAAATTTTCTGCCGGCCCGGGTTTTATTGACTAACCGGGATCGCTGGTTGGCTCGCTCCGAGCACGTTGTTGGATTGGCTCGCTGTGTCCACCGCTGGTACCGGAGAGCAGATGTTCGCATACCGCTGCCGTCACAACTCCACCGGGTCTTGAATGCTCTCCGGTAGCCAGCCTACTGCTCTTCTCCAGATGTTGTGGAGGTGTCTGTTGGGCGCCATGTTGATTGGTGTGCCGGCTGGTAGCTCGCTGGCGTGGCTGGATCTTGCATCCGCAAGATGATCGTCGCCCCACGTTGGGCGCCACTTGTCACCGGACAAAAGGCTTGCCGCATGACAACTGGCGCCAATCGTACACTCTAGTTATTTTGGTGGCCCTAAAAAGGACCGAGTGGCGAGAACGGTGATGTTGGTCGTGCCGCGCTGAGGTGTTCGGCGGCTGCGCCCGCTGATCGTGGCGTACTGCAGTCCTCCTCTTCTTTCGGCACCGGTTGTAGAGTCGGCTGCCGGCCCAGCGAAATCCATCGCTGGCGCGGAACGGGAGTGCGAAGACGCAAGAACGGCGGCAGTTCTATTCTTCGGCTGTTCCTTCCGGCTGACTCCGCCCCGATGTCGTCCGAGAGAGGAGAGGAGATGAAGTGCGTTCGATGGCGTGGCGATGAAGAGTGCTCAAAATTTTCTGCCGGCCCGGGTTTTATTGACTAACCGGGATCGCTGGTTGGCTCGCTCCGAGCACGTTGTTGGATTGGCTCGCTGTGTCCACCGCTGGTACCGGAGAGCAGATGTTCGCATACCGCTGCCGTCACAGTGCATATCCTGTTAATATTGTTACGACATTACAGAACTATCTACGTGTTTCTCGAATGTTCCAGTGAAACCGGCTGTAATGTTGTATGTGTACATGATTCTCAACGCATTAGCTAGAAGGTGCCAGAAATCGCGCAGCCGCGCACACTGTGTCAAGGCCGCAATGAATTAGGCTCTAATGTTTTCCTTTATTTCTGATGCATAGTATCGACTATTCTGGAACAATTCTGCTATCTTCTTAGCAGCTGCACTTAGCAGTCAGTTTGAGTTGCGAGTTATTGTCGGGTGATTACTCTGTGCGTTCAAGTGGTTATTAGTGAAAAGTAATTATTGTGGCGAAGTGTTATGTGCTTTATAATCGTGCGGGACAATTGTAATACAATTGTGTTTTATATTAGTTGACATTTTATTGCGTGTGAACAATTTTTATTTGATTTGTTGTAAGAGACTATCTTGATGATTAAAAACTGTTTAATTGTGATAATTAAAGCTGGTGATTAGTGACTCAATTGGTGTCTTGTATTTTGTTTTCGACTGTACCATACGACAATCAGTTAGACCGTCTTAACAATACGAAGACGATGATAAACAGGATGTTCCTTTTGTGTAAGGACAATGTCTTGCATTAAAACAGTTGAAGAGAAAATAAGGTAGTACACACATTTGTTAATGTACATAGCATTCACTGATTATGAAACAGCACTCGACAAAGTAACAGAATCATGTTCTCTGAAAACTTTCTGAAAGAATGTATCACTTACATTGACGCCACTGAAAATCTCTGCCAATCACAAACATAATTACAGACAACGAGAAAAGGAATAAAATATTTAATCTCAATAAATAAGAAGTGAAGCAAAAGATGTGTAGTGAAGTAAGCATCACTTATATCATTCAATGTCTACATTGATGATATAACTTGAAACCAAGAAAAGTTAATAAAGCTAAAAGTTACAAAAGTATATAATTACAATTTTATTTTGAGATTTGAAGACGGGTGTAAGTTATACCTACTAAATTACAGAATAGTCTCAAAATTTCAGTGAAATAAAAACAAAAATTGTTTGGCAAGATTATGGGTATACAAAGTAGTGTGTTCAGAAATTTTTCAGACTGGAAAAAAACACTGGCATATGTGTGTTTTATCTGATGGGGATTACTTTGAAGTGGGTGATAAAAATAGGGATGAGTAAAGACATAATTTTTTAAATAAACAAAAATTTCATGAACTTTTTGATCTAACCTCATACACACTCTTTATTATCACTTCTTGGAGCCTCAACTTGGAGACTGGAGAGTGGCTATATCCTGAAGTGATCAAATCCTCATGTTGGTTGCTCTCTCTTTAAAATCATGGTATCCTTTCAAATTTCTTTCTGCTAATACTTGATCTCACAACCTCTTTCTGGCCTTCCTTCTACCACATCTGCCATTCAATAACATTCTACAGTTACTGAACTAATGAATTCCCCAGCCACTAAAGCACTTTTCTGTATTCTATTTTTAAGTGCATAAATTTTAGATATATTGTTTGTTTTGAGACGCAACTTCCACCACAATTCTTATTTACAAAAGTTTTAAGATCTAGCTAAGGTTAGTTTTTCTGTTTTTACTAAATTGTCATGTCATATGGACACAATTTGTAATCAACAGAAGAATACTTACAGATATGTATAAACTAGCTTGTGTTCCGTTTACTGAGAGATCCATTGGCGAGTCTTTGTTGTACGGAGTAGCCAGGTTGTCAGGCCACTTACTTGGTATTGTAGCATCTGGTTCTCCCAGCATCCAGTATACCTAAAATGTTTTGTCTAAATGTATAAAGCGACAATAGCAGTTATTACACTATAATGTTTATAAACTACTGAGTTTCTGAACAGCCCCCAGACACCAAGTAATTCTTTCCAAATAAGAATCAGAGAACTAATTATGTTGGTTCACCAATAGATAACCAAGTCCAGAGACCTGTATAATCTAAAGACATGTTTCTCATGTATGAACTCATCACACAGGCATAATAATCCCTGACAATATTGGTTGTACACCCTCTCATGACAAGCAAACATGCAAAAACAAAATAATAGGGCTCAACAGGTGTTACTACTACCATAGCTTCATATTAGTTGAATTGTCAGCGACATAGTAGAAGCCCTATTCACAGGCAATGTTAATAACAGTCAAATATTAATCACATTTTTTGTACAATATAATATTTTATATAATTTTCAAACAAATTGTGTTACTTTATGCTACACTCACTTGTTGCACACACCACTAGTCACTGACACCGATTAGCGCTTTCGAACGTTACCCGTTCATCATCAGATCGTAACTGCCACGGGTCTGATGATGAACAGGTAACGTTTGAAAGTGCTAATCGGTGTCACAGTGACTAGTGGTGTGTGCAACAAGTGAGTGTAGCATAAATTATTTAACCACTAATAAAATTTGTAGTTTAAAAATTATGTTACTGGCACTTGTATTTTACATAAAGTTTACTATGCAATGTCTCACACAATCAAGTCAGCAATGCTGTAAATGGTTACTTTTGGACCTCGGCAAATCGGGTTATCAGTCTATTTTGTTAAATAATATTTTTAAAAATGATAAAGCATGTAAAATAAGAAAACTATGTTTTCACTTAAACTACGCTTTACCTGTTTCTGTTTTTAAAAATTAAAACATTTAAAATTTATAATAATTACATAAAAAGTAAATAAACCAAGAAGTAAAAATTAATATATAATGTGGCTCCACTTGCAATGTCAAGCATCAGATGCATGAATACAGAGACTTGAATAGAAAACACAGCTGCTTGATGGCTGGCGACCTCTACACTTGAAAGGTTAGAGAAGGAGACAGTTACTTAATTACTAATTAATTCAAGTATTTCTATAATCTTTTTAATTTGAATTTTGCACTTCACAATGTATATAAGGACAACCACCAAATATGCACAGAATTTCTACAATATCTGTGGTTGTTAATGTTTTGTACTGAAGCTTAATTTTTTTTAATGGAGTTACAACTGCGTTTACCACATTAAGTTTTGTATTTCTTTGATGAAAGAATCTATTTTAAAAGCAGTTAAATTAACAGATAATTAAAAAGCAAATAACTAAATTGTATGAACAAACAAACACCCTAACCAAATCACAAATATATACAAATAGAAATATGAAAAAGCAGCACTCAAATATACAATTTCTTTTGCTCTGTATTGTTAACATGTACAATATTACGCCTAATGTCTATGAACTGGTTGTTACATTATCAATGCATATGGAATGGCCCATTTATCATACCGCAAACAACCAATAAGTAGAAATTACCGTGCATTCCATGGTCAGGATGTTATTGACAGTTTAACTGGATTGGGGTGTCTACCAACATCACTGTTACAGAATTTCTCAGTTTACGTGTAGTGAACTGTCTTGTACTTTAGAAAATGATGACTTAGCTCAGTATGTCTCATTTCCAAGTATTTTTACAGATTCAATGTGTGACAGGACTGCTTGTCAGTTTGCTTACTATTTACGTTAGTCAACAGCAAAATTAATTAAACATGAAATTATAAAACCCATATTCCTGGATTATGAAAATGCTTCCATTATTTCCTAAACGTCTCTTTCAGTTTCTATACTGAACATAATGAACAGAATCTTACTCAGAAATGTTCATGATTTTTTTATTATTAAGAACAAGCTCTATTTTTGAATTTAACATAAAACTGTATTCTTCTAAACACAAGTCATTTTGCCAATTCTGTGACAAAACATCCTTAGTAAAATATGCCAATCATACAACTGGCAAACCTTTGTTATCAAGAGAATTTAATAAATGGTAGTTTATCCTGCACCTGAGTCTAGTTTGTGACAGTACATAAATCAATACAGGAAAATATTGGTACAGAAAATTTAATATTATTGTAAATTATTGTAAACAAGGCCACTATTTAAAATTTTGTATTCGATGTTTCAGAGTTTAGTGATGCTGTGACGGCGGTCCTGAGCTGGCCGGTGCATCAGAGCAGAAGCGTTACGTGCCTGTTGGCCTTGCGGTGTTGGAATCTCTCCTGAGAAGTCCAGTAAGGTCAGGCAGGTACGGTCACCATCATTGGACCAAGGGTAAGTGATTGTATTTCTTTTTTATATAAACACTACAGGGGGTTGTGGCGACATATCTGGGCTGATCCTTTTAGGAAGTGTGAATGAGTCAATGAGAGTTTTTATGTTTTGACATAAAACCTCTCATTGAGGGGGTTTTGTGATAGTACATAAATCAATATAGGAAAATATTGGTACAGACAATTAATTTTATTGTGCTTCATATGTCAAAATGGGGTTTTTATTTTATTAAATTTATTTAAACGGGTGATTACCAGTCCCATGTAAAATATGACTGCAGTTGAACAAAGAACAGCTACGTAAACTTTTGGAGTAGAGTGTAGTTTGGAATGCAACACTGTCATAAAATCAAGTGTTTGTCACGTACAGCTGCGCGCACACATGCGGCGGGGCCCAGCAACTACGCCTCAAGCCGTAAAACCGGTAATATGACTTACCGGAGTGTGACAGACGTTACTAAAGGTGACAGAACCATACCCGATCATGACAAAGTATATGAGATTGTGGGAAATTATAAAAAATTGAATAGTCTGTACATTTATGATACTAACATAATGTATTCAATAATAAATAATGTGTATAGATATAAGATAAGATTATTATTTGATGATGGTGGATAAGTATTTTTATTGTGTTATGAACATTTATTGGTTGGAGTAGTTATGTCCAATTCTAAGTGCCAAATCAGAATACAATCAAATCTATCTAACTCCTTAAAAACATTGAATGGGTTGAAACAAGGAGATGCCTTAGCATGTCTGTTGTTCAACATAGCTCTAGAAAAGGTCATCAGGGATTCAGGAATTCAAACTAGCGGACACATATTTCACAAGGAGGTACAGATTCTGGCCTATGCTGATGACATTGACGTCATAAGTAGGTCTGAATCTGGCTTAAAGGAAGCCTTTCAGGAACTGGAGTTGTCCGCTAAGGCTATGGGCTTGGTTATAAACCAAAGCAAAACCAAATATATGGTTGTAGGTGCCAATACTCGTACCCTGTCCCTGCGCATTAACGATTATGAATTTGAAAAGGTTCAGGGTTTTCCATATCTCGGGTCATATGTGGACTCTGGAAATGACTCCTCTAGAGATATTGAAAGACGAATATTATCTGCTAATAGGTGTTACTACGGACTGGTGAAACATTTTAAATCAAAATTAATAACTAAAGATACAAAAGCCTCCCTATACAAGACCTTGATTAGACCAGTCCTGATGTATGGCTCGGAATGCTGGGTGTTAAAAAAACTAGATGAGCAGAGACTATCCGTTTTTGAGAGGAGGGTACTGAGGAGAATCTATGGCCCTGTGAGGGAAAACAACATTTGGAGGCGACTGCATAATCGAGAGTTGTACGAAAGGTTTAAAGATCTTCCGATCGTGCAACTCATACAAATTAACAGATTGCGTTGGGCTGGTCATGTGCAGAGAATGGCGGAGGATAGAATCCCAAAAAGAGTGATGAATTATTTGCCGATGGGAAGGAGAAGGAGGGGAAGACCGCGTACAAGATGGCTGGACCAGGTTGGTAAGGAGGCAGTGAGGCTGGGTGCAGCAAACTGGTGGACATTGGCCGGGAGTAGAGACCAGTGGGGAAGATTTCTTTTGGAGGCCAGGGCCCGGACTGGGCTGTAGCGCCGAGGATGTATGTATGTATGTATGAACATTTATATATGTGGACAGTGTGATTTTTAAAATGGATTGTATTATGAACTGATTAATGGTAAATGAGAACAAATCAAAAGCTGGATTGTATATTTTTGTGTGTTAATGTTAAATGTATTTTTGTATTACCATATGTTGTGTATTATGTGTATTTTATGGAAACCATGTATGTAATAGGAATTTATAGTGGAATTGATTTAATAATAATTATAATATTCTTAGACTAAATAAGTGATGAAAGTAATGGTAAAATTTTTTAAATAATTGAATTAAATAATTGAAGATTAATTGCTTAATTATCATTGTACAGAGGAATTTTGTGAGATTTAGATTATTTGTTGAATAGTAAAGGATTAACATAAATATGTTCAAGGGTTGTGATATTATTAGTATGAGATAAGTGATGAATTTTCTAGTGTTATATTAAGGTGAAATGTTGTAAAGAAGTTTGGGTGATAATGATAAATAAGGCATGTGAGTTAAGCAGAATTAATTTTAATGGGAGTTAGAGAGAATAAGAAGTTGAAATACCAGTAACACACAAAGAGGGTGTTAGATATTTTAGGGACACAGTGGTTAGTGATTATACGTAGAGAAGGTTAGTAATATGTAATTAAGGAGTAAATAGTAATGGTGATATTTTGTAGATAGCGATGAGGTGGTAAGGTATGATCAACGTGCGTCGTTGGGCAGTTCCCGTAATTAGAGAAGGGTAAGAGTGTTTGCCGATATTTGGTGGAGGGCAAAAGGTTATGAACGTGTATATTGCCAGGTTGGGAACACACATCCTAGTACAATGTTGGGCAGTTATTATTAGAATAATAATATATATTAATATGTTATATTAGAATAATAGATATATTATTCTAAGAGGAGAATAAATTGAGGTAAGTGGAATTAGTGAAGGGGGTTATTATTGAGAGATTGGTGTCACCCTATGTATTATGTAAATGGTTGTTAGTAGAAAGAAGGTGAGTAAGGCTATAGATATTAATACCAATATAATAAATCAAATTATAGTGAATAACAGAGAAACACCCAAACTGATAGATAATGATCAAAATGAAAATGTTAGAAAGAGAAAATTCATAGTGGAAAGGTGATGTAACATAAAGGTGTATAATAAATTTGAATTTTTTTTTGAGAATCTCAATGGTAACAAATGTTAGATGATTAAAAGTTTGATATAAAAGAATTGATGGAAATGATAATAGTAGTGTTTATAATTTTTATACAAATTATTTAAATGTGAATTGTTTGATTAAATGTAGCAATGATATTGTTCATGTATATTATGTTATCATACAAGGTTAAAGGGTGATTTTGGGGGTTGTTTTGGTGTTATTAAAAGTGTAAATCAATGATGGAATGTAGAGACTGCAAAGTAGAAGGACATTAAGTTTAGATTTAGGTAGGCTATTGCAGGGGTGGCATGTACCACTGTAGATAGCGTGATGGGTTGATGAGTAACTCACAGTACGTTACCATCATCGGAGGCCGAAATCGGCGTACATACACTGTACAACTTTGATATAATTTTATATTATATGTGATTCTTAACCGTGCAGTGTATAATTGATGTTAGAGTAAAACATGCTAATGAAGACGATTTCCCCGCCTTTTCAGGCGATTACTGTCTTACCAGCACTAATCGTGGTTTTGGACGACAGCCAGCTGTGGGCAGCAATTGTAACACTGACCATGGTTGGTTGTCCTTGAAATTGGTGAACTTTGAAATTAACGGGGGGCCACTTAGGGGAAATCCCCGGAACTATGGAACAGCGGGTATCACCTTGTTCGAGTAGGGACAGCAAACCAGGTGATAGACCCGCCTTAAGGTTATAAATATAAACTCCAGATATTATGATATCTGACACTTTTAAAAAATGTAAAACTGAAGCAAGGACAAGGAGATGCTAAAATTCCTCCACCAATTCCGTCCTTGTGAAGGCAACTGGACGCCACAGTCCAGGGGAGGTCATAGTGTGTGTGGCGAGGAGGTTGCTACAGGGGTAGCAACGATAACAGATATTAAATGTTAAAGAAATAATATTGATATTGGTATTGAACATACAAAAAATATAGTTCTGATTCTGTTGTAAAGAAATATGAGTATCATTAAAGCTGAATAAGTAGAATTTAAACAGTTAGAGTGTTTGCCATAGAAAGTTGTGTTTTGAATTTTAGATGATAAGGAGATAGATAATTGTTGTTGCTTTTGAAACTTAGAAAATTCTTTTATGTGTTATGCTTAGTATAAGAATATATTTTTTTATGGCAAAGAGAATAAAGTAACATTGACTGGAGTCAGAAAGCTTTGATAAATATAGGAATGTCAAAAAGGGAAATGGATTTTCTGTCCTAAATCTTGTTTGTTTTTGTTATTAAAGAATTTTTAGAGTTAAGCAAACCAATGCCTCTAAACATAAACCAATGCAGCTAAGGGGAGACATATCAGTTGTGGATATGGGATTATACAAGGCCACTATTTAAAATTTTGTATTCGATGTTTCAGAGTTTAGTGATGCTGTGACGGCGGTCCTGAGCTGGCCGGTGCATCAGAGCAGGAGCGTTACGTGCCTGTTGGCCTTGCGGTGTTGGAATCTCTCCTGAGAAGTCCAGTAAGGTCAGGCAGGTACGGTCACCATCATTGGACCAAGGGTAAGTGATTGTATTTCTTTTTTATATAAACACTACAGGGGGTTGTGGCGACATATCTGGGCTGATCCTTTTAGGAAGTGTGAATGAGTCAATGAGAGTTTTTATGTTTTGACATAAAACCTCTCATTGAGGGGGTTTTGTGATAGTACATAAATCAATATAGGAAAATATTGGTACAGACAATTAATTTTATTGTGCTTCATATGTCAAAATGGGGTTTTTATTTTATTAAATTTATTTAAACGGGTGATTACCAGTCCCATGTAAAATACGACTGCAGTTGAACAAAGAACAGCTACGTAAACTTTTGGAGTAGAGTGTAGTTTGGAATGCAACACTCTGTCATGAAATCAAGTGTTTGTCACGCACAGCTACGCCCACACATGCGGTGGGGCCCAGCAACTACGCCTCAAGCCGTAAAACCGACGCCGTAAATATGGCTAAGACGCAAGATCTCATTACCATGTGCGTCCGAGACGACGGAAATTAAATCAAAGCCACACCTACAAAAGTCTTCCGTATCGTCGACTTGCAACAATAATAACCACGTGGCACGTCCACAAAGCCATACACTGTGAACGGTGACCAAAAAAATTTATAACCTGGAGGCAGTGTGTTTCCTGTAAGCAACCAGTTGTGGGGGGAAGTTTGTTGGTGCTCTCCGCCTCAGTCGTAAAATAATTTTAACCCCAGCCAGGTGGACAAAAGACTTGTGGGCCCCCAAATGTTTTCTTTTAACTATACAAAGTGCGCAAACCGACCTAAAAGTGAAGCGGTATTTCAAGAATGTAGTAAGTGGAGTGAATAAACCCAAAATAACAATGTGGTAACTAATGAACGTTCGGACATACCTTTAGTGTAGCACGTGGCGACGAGGAGGAATACCGATGGCTAAGTAGAAACAACAAAATTCAAAATTACAATTCTATTAAGCAATTAAATGAGCTCAAATGATATCAGTTAAATGTACCAACGTATGGGGCATATAGAGTGTGTGTGTGTGAGAGAGAGAGAGAGAGAGAGAGAGAGAGAGAGAGAGAGAGAGAGTGATGCCAGCATTCTAACCGGGATTGAGGCGTTGGTTTATGTTCTTTTTGAGAAACGTAGTAAATCAACTTAAATATAACTGCAGACTATTTAAAATGACTTTGTGTCAAGTCACTTACAAAATTTGAATAATGAAAGTTAATAAATAATTACTTAAGCAGAAGTGCACAGCCGCCGTCTTGGTAGATATAAGACTCCATTGTGGTGTTGTAACTGTGAATAATGATAATTTAGAAAAAATTAAAACAAAAGTTTTCTTTTCAACATACATGTAGTTAGAGTCTTTATTTCGTACCCCACACTGTTTCTGGTCTCGCTTAAGAACGAACCCTGGGACCCTAATGAGAAATTAATAGTGGTAAGTACATAACTATCAAGCATTATTATTGATAAATATCATAAATGTATTAGTCCATAATTATACAAGTTCACTGACAACTGTTAAGTGATGTGTCAAGTCTAAGTTATCAAGCTGTATACTGTCTTTTCTACAAGCAACTGATGGAACTACTCATATAAAATGTTTCTTGTATAACGCTTTGGAATGTTTACAACAGTGTGATGCGATCTGTCAGACAGTTTATGAAGTAAATACTATGATGATAGAATATACTGAAAAAAAAGACTAGCTCACAGCTGGGTTGTTTCCCTAGTTGCCATTTATTTTAACAATCACCGATTAGCTGAGTCAATTTAGTAAGTAGTGGATGATAGACTAATGCCACTATGTGATGGGAATAATGTTGAAATACTCAACGAAATGTATTCTGATTCAAAGACTGGAAGATGAGCTGGAATATTTGGACAACATAGATGAAAATCCTGATTATGCTCCAACTGAATTAAATTTGTAAAAATTTTTGCAATATAATTGATATATAATAGACTGAATACACAATCTGAACAAAAATACCAAATTTACACAATTGTTATAAATATATTATAAATTGCGAACAATACCCAATTTATCATCACATTCTGCCGCAGTAGGTTATGTTTGATTTTATAAAGTATGCTGCTGTATAAGACTTATAAAATTTCTAGCTTTCCTATTTTGCTAATTACATAATATATTAATTTTTACTTCTTGGTTTATTTACTTTTTATGTAATATTGTAAATTTTAAAGGTTTTAATTTTTAAAAACAGAAACAGGTAAACCATAGTTTAAGTGAAAACATAGTTTTCTTATTTTACATGCTTTATCATTTTAAAAAATATGATTAAAAAAAAATAGACTGATAACCCGATTTGCCAAAGTCCAAAAGTAACCATTTACAGCACTGCTGACTTGATTGTTGTCAGTAAATAAATCTTTTTCTCCCGAGCCATTTTTTTAAGGTTAGAAAAGAAGTAAGTCATTTTGGACTATATTGGGTGGGTATAGTGGACAAGGAACCAATTCGAATTTCTTTCTTTGGTTTTAGCCATCGCAACAACTGATGTGTGAGATGGTGCACTGTCTTGGTTAAACAGCATGTTCTTTTTTGCTAAATGTTGTGTTTTTCTTGATTTCGTTGTTTAAAAGGTGCAGGAGGATTGCATAGAATTTGCCACTAATTTTCCCCATCCTTAAAGTAGTCAATGAAGATTACTCCACGGTTGTCCCCAAAAACAGTCACCATAACCTTGTAAGCAGAAAGAATTGTCTTTGCCATCTTTAGAGTTGTTTCGTTTTTATGGTCCATTGTTTTGACTGTTTTTTGGTGTATGGAGTGTTGTGGACCCAAGACTAATCAACAGTTATGAATCGATGCAAAAATTTGATTGGAATGCGCGTATAGAGTGCCAAACAATTGGTTCAAACATTCTTTCGACACTGTTTTTGGTCAACTGTCAGAAAACGCGCCACCCATCTAGTGCACAGATTTGTCATACATACAGTGGAACTTGGTTATTACGGCCTTGGCTGTTACGTCAACTCGGGTGTAGCGTTATTTTGTCATAAGTCCGGACAAACTGATATCTTTAACATTATAAAAATTCCCGGTTTTAACGTCACTAAATATTGTACTACTCTGTTATAGTGTCAAAAATTTCTCAGATATTTTACTCTAAATTTCATATAAACGTATATATGTGCGCGCGCGCTAGCCCATGCCTACAGACATACATTGTATGCAAGCGATAAGCACTGTAACAGGACTGCCGGCGCCAGCCATTTTACGTGCTCCAACGGATGGCTAGATCGATTTAAGTCCCGACACTTGTAGCGGGTCATTTTTGGGTATTTTTTATTTTAACCGTATGGGGCATTTATATGTTTTTATTTCCTTTCATTTTGGGCGGGCTTGTAAAAAAGGAGTTATGAAAATTATTGTGTAACGAAACTCATTCCATTGTAACAGAACGCATGGCAACGTTATTTCCATTGTGTAACAGAACAGTGTTAAGCAACCGTTTGAAACAAAGGCAGAGACGCAGTTTGTTGTCGAGGAATGCGGCAGAGAATTCGCGCCACCCTAAAAATTCGCAGAACTCTGTACTGGTGTGGCAGTGCACACACGCCACTACTCGCGCGTGAGCGCCTACCCAAGCGATGGTGAAAAACCAAGATGGCTAGAGAGGATAATATTCATCGCCTTCTCCAAGACCTTGCGGAAATGCTGTTTTAAGTCCCACCCACTTTTATGACATTAGCCAGTGCCTAGTTGAAATCGTCTGCTATCGTCACTCCAACAACTACATGACTAGCATGAGTCGAAACTGGGACGACTAACTGAAAGGCATTGATGTCCGTCGTCTTGACTAAAATGCTCCCGGAGTGGGGAACTGAGAGACGCCAGCAGTTCTTTGTCGACTCCCGCCTGCGCAGGCTGCCCGACAAGTAGGGCTCAGAAACAAGATGTTTGTAATTAATGTAACAACTAATATAACAGTGTAAAACAGTATAAATTTATATGACCGCGGTCGTGTTTAGAAAAAACATCATCAAGAATAACGTTGGAATAACTTAAAATCACCAATTCTCGGGAGAAGATGCGCGTGTGCGGTGACCGCGTGGCCGGCATTTGGGGTTTGGAATTTGTAATTTAAAATGTTCAGGGTTTAATAATTTACCGAGTGAATGTGTGTGTGTGCAAAGCTGGGCAGCTTTTGTGTATATTTGTGTTTGTATTTGATATTTGCATTTGTGTCTTGTGAAATAATAAGGTAAGCTGTAGTTCCTAAGTGTTATGCTAGTGTTGCACAACTTTGCAGAAATGTATCTAAATGAATCTTCATGAGTTTACAAGCAGTCAAGATTAAATAATAATAAATATTAATTCTCTTCCAAAATGAGTTGTGTCAGTACTTTGCGTAACCCATAGACCATGTTTGTATCTAGGTACACGTGATCGAATCCTGTGACCCTGTAAGAGCTATCGTAACGGTAAGTAACAACTAATCTGAAATTTGGTAATAATAATAAATGTGATCGATCAGTACGTCACAATTTGCGCCCGAAATACAGGGACTAGTACGTCACAATTGGCGCCACGGAACAGGCACGAATTGAATTAATTATAATTAATTAATTGAATTCCGCATCGACAGAGATACAAACATGTTCTAGGTTAGCATAGCGACCTAGCATTATATTACAAAATTTAAGTAATGACACCATTTATTTAATTAATCCATTTAAGCAATTTATTTAATTTAAGCATATCAATAATACAAAATGTCAAATAACGAAAATGACGTAAATAAAATGAGTGTCGAAGTTTTCGACGACTCGAACATTAGTAACTTTGAAACACGCTCGACTCCAAGTGTGAGTCAGAATGAAATAGAAATAAGTGAAACAGAATCAAGAATTATGGATGAAGGAATTCATTCAACCCCAATTCAAAATAAAAACTCAGATAACAATAATATGATGAAATATTTATGTAGCATGGTATGTAGTATGAAAGAGAGTTCAGACAAGCAGCAGGCGATGTTAGAGTTAAAATTCAGTGAACAGAAGAGTGATTCTGACGCTAAATTCAATATATTAAAAAACCAGAATAATGAATTAAAAAACGAGATTCAAGAATTAAATAAATGTTTAGAAAAGAATAACGAAATAATAAGAACTAATTTGAATAAGTTAGAACAGAGTGTTGAGCGAATGGAAGTAGTTGTGATGAATCTAGGGAAAAATAATACAAATGAAACTTGTAATGACAAATACAAAAAGGTAATGCCAGATAAAGAGTTAACAAATAAGGACAATAATGTCGAAAATAATGTACGTAATACCGAGAATATTAATGTGTTTGAAGAGTTAGTATCAGAGACTGATACGGTAAAAATAAATAAGGAGAGTACTAATGAAATTGCAGAATGTAGTGATTATGAGATGTTAATGTGTGTCAGTGAGTTGGAGAGAGAGAGGAGAAATAATGTTGTAGTAGAGTGGGGACAGAGGGCAAATTTTCCCTTTATTATTTATGATGATTTAATGTGGTCACAAGAGTTTTTGAAGGGCAAGGGTCCCGTATTAGTAGAAGATTGGAGTTGTTTATTTTATTTGTATGATATTATACCCTCTGTGTGGAATGATTTTATAAGTATGAGATGGTGTTATGATGAGAGAGAACTAGAAGTATATAATTTAAAGAGAGATTATGGTGAATTGGAAGAAGTATTAGAAAAGTATTTAAATAAGAATGATTTGATTTTTAATACGAAAGTAACTGACCCGATATTGAAGAAATTTACTAACGGAGACTTAACAGATATACTTAGTGTTGACTGGTTGCAAGATTATTTGGGTAAGATGGATGACTTTGATTTTTGGGTTTATGACACACAAAGTATCAGTATGTGTGTTAACGAAATCGAAAAGTGTTATGTAGAACCAAGGTTAATTTGGAACGATGGAGGCTAAACTATAAACAATCAATGGACAATTTTATATATATTGTTTTATGGTTTTGTGACCTCGCAACCTTTGAACATTGAAGTGTGATATGACTAAATAAATAAGGATGCAGATTTGTAAATAAATGTTTAATAAGTTTATTTGTGTGTATTGTAGAATGTTAAGTAAACAATGTGTGTGTAGATGATTGTTGTAATAATAATATTAATATTTGCAATTTAAACAAATAACCGAATTAATTTTGAAAACAGTAATTGGCTAATTGTAAATGTTTAATTAATTTAATTAAAATAATTTGAAATGTTTTAAATATTTGGATTAATTCAAAGATTATATAATTGAATTTTCTGATGAATTTAAATGGTTTAACGAGAAGTGAAGTTGGTAATTAAATGATAAGTTGTTGATTTGAAATAACTTTTTGTTAAATGTTTCAGAGGTTACTTGGAGTAGTGGTGTATGGTGTATATAGTTCTGTATGTCAGTATATGAATTATGGACTGTAAGTATAAAATTTTTATGATACAAGTCAAATATAATCAAATGTACACAAATGTTTAACTTAATGGAACGAATTTTAACTTCAATAATGAAAATAACTTGAGATAATGATTTAAAGGATAATAATAACTGAGATATGATGAAAAATAAATATTAATAATGAATTTGAAAATTTTAAGTAATCTAACTGTAGAAAGTTATGAAGGATGATTAATGATTGATGATGGATGAAGATGTCACATTAGAATGTTGTATATAAAAATTCTATTAATTAGCTAGTAAGTGGCTATTAAGGGGGTGGCCTGTGCTCTCTTAGATAGCGAAATGGGTTGGGGGTAACAGTGAGTGTTACCTCCATCGGAGGCCAAACTGGCGATAAATGTGCGGCACACCTTATCCGTGTAAAGTAAAAAATTTTTACACACAATACTAAATAACGTGTCGCACATAATGAGATGGATATAAAACAGGCAGTGAAATGAAAGTTTAGATTTCCTCGACTTTTCGGGCGGTTACTGTCTTACCAGCACTAACCGTGGTTTTGGCTAGCGGCCAGCTATGGTCATATCAAGTCCCTTGACCATAGCTGACTTGAAATTGGTATATATTTGAAATTCATTGGGGGGTGACATTAGAGGAAATCTCTCCGGAACTATGGAACAGCGGCTGCCACTCTGCCCGATTTGGGGTAGCCAGACCGGTGGTAGATCCGTTTTAAGGGTGTATGATTATAGAACAAGAACATGATGATGTTCACTACTTTAAAACTTAATAGCGGAAGCAGAGACACGGAGAGGTAAAACCCTGCTCCAAAATATACAGTCTCTGTGGAAGCGAATGGGCGCCACAGTCCACCATAATCTGAAATAGTGTGTGTGGCTGGGAGGTGACGCAAAGGAGTCACGAACTTAAATTTTATAATATAAAGAAATTTTTTGCTCATTCAAAGGTTGATCCAACAAAAATGCTTGTGCTCTGTTCAAATAATTATATGCTCAGACTCGTAATATAAGATTCATACTATAATTTTAAAGGTATCATTTTATTGTTGTGTGTTAGATATAGTTGTTGATAAAATGTATTTTCATTGTGTGTATTTTTTTTTAAGCCAATAATTAGACGCCTGGCAGGCAATCAACATAATAGAAGTAAGTGTTGATAATGTATTACATGTAATTGTTCAATTTTGAAAGGTATTCATGGTGTTTTAATTATGTCAGGATATCAGCTGATCAGCAATAACGTCACTGGTATATTGTTTAGAAATGTTTTAAGTAATTGATGTTTAAGGTAATGTTTGATGTATTACAGATATTAAAAATAATTTGCTACAATGAGAAATAGAGTAACGATTTGTGAAATCTAATAAAAGATAGTTTTTGGGTGATGAATATTTTATGGGACACATATAGATCTGTCCAAGTGAAAACCAAAATTGAATTTGAAATAGTAGAGTGGAATATGATGCAATGTTGTTTTTGAGTTAATGTAATGTAACGGAATTTTGTGAAATATAGATGTTGACACCGGAGTAATGGAGAATAATTGTAGATTTTTGAGTGATATATTTATGTTTATAATTAAGGAGGTTATTTTGTTGTATTTGTAGTAAGGTTAGGAGATTGAGAATTTTGGGGATGGCAATTTTGTATTAGGGGGTAGTGTCATGTAGGAGTCCGCAACAAGGGTTGGGACGGGAAAGGGATAGATTTTAGTGGGGAAGGGGCCGCCTTAGGTAGAATCCGGGCCGCCAAATAAGGGAATTGAGTTTTGGGTAGGGGAAACACATATCCTATGTACAAAGGGTTAGAGAGTATTTTTTTGTTTATATGTAGAGCAGGTGGCGATTTGTGTTAAACGGTAAGTTGGGGCTTAGAGTGTCTTGATTAGCAGATATTTTGGTAGAGATGGGTGTCATGATAATTGAGTTGATTAATAATAGAGTCAGAAAGAGGTAAAGATCATATATGTATACAGATCTAATACGGTCAATGAGAATAAATAATTTACATCACCCACAGTAGATTAAAGTAAGATTGTTGAATAAAAAGAGAGATTTATAATAAGGATACAATTTTTATTTTTTTAAACCAGTGACAGAATTTTAATAGAATTGAAAATAATGTAAAGTCAAGAATTGTTTATTACAAATAATTTAAATGGCAATTTGTTTATTATTTCTATTTAATATTTCGTTCATTTTAAATATTTTATTTTATTATGTTCTATATTTCGAGGTAGATTGTTACAGATGTTTAATGTAGGTGCAGAGAGTATACATAACATATGTAGGTCAAGGGTTTGGGACTTGACCTAATTTCGATCAGCTGATGAGGTCATACACCTACTAAGCTTGTATAGTAGGAAGCCAATTTTAATTTGTTTGTTTGATTAATTCAAACCAAAATTTGAATAATTTTAATAAATGTTATTTAATAAATAAATTTAATAGATATTTAATGAATAATTTTTTTTGAATTTTAAAATTTTGAAAATTTTAATTCTTTTGAAAAAAAAAAAAAAAACTTGATTTTTCGCCTGCCAGCGAATGAATATTTTAGATAATGATTCTTTTATTATGCGTGCATTAACCATGTTTATTTTATTGTATTACATTGTATTGGTAGACTATAAGGGGTTCTCATGTTAGAGTAAGGATGTGTTTATATTATTGGAAATGTCTAGGTTGTCATTTGAAAAAAAAAATTTTTTAGAAAAACCAGGAAGAGAATTTTTTTGATAAAATAATATTTTGAATTTTTTAAATTTTTAATAAATTTTAAAAGAAATTTTTTATTTTTAGTGTGTTATGGCAGCATATAAGGTTAGTGTGTGTGAGCCCAGTATTTGCTAGAGGCAGCCCAGCTTGCAAAAAGGGGAAGCATACCGGCGGAGGAGCTGGAATCATTTTCGCCAGGGATTGAGGATTTTTGGGGGGTAGCATGTTAAAAGGCGAGGTGCGCTGTGGTGCGAGTCTGTTCGATTTCTCGGTGTTGGGATCTCTTACGGAGAAGTCCAGTGATCTCGTTCAGATGAGTCCATAGTCGCTGAGCCAGGGGGGTCGTGTACCCATGCAGATCAAGAACCAGGGGGTTGTCGGCACCAGTTCCTCACCGGTCCTCTTTGGGGTTATCGATGAGATTTCTTCTGTCGTGGACAGCAGAATTCTCATCGAGGGGGTATTGTAGCGGGTCATTTTTGGGTATTTTTTATTTTAACCGTATGGGGCATTTATATGTTTTTATTTCCTTTCATTTTGGGCGGGCTTGTAAAAAAGGAGTTATGAAAATTATTGTGTAACGAAATTCATTCCATTGTAACAGAACGCATGGCAACGTTATTTCCATTGTGTAACAGAACAGTGTTAAGCAACCGTTTGAAACAAAGGCAGAGACGCAGTTTGTTGTCGAGGAATGCGGCAGAGAATTCGCGCCACCCTAAAAATTCGCAGAACTCTGTACTGGTGTGGCAGTGCACACACGCCACTACTCGCGCGTGAGCGCCTACCCAAGCGATGGTGAAAAACCGAGATGGCTAGAGAGGATAATATTCATCGCCTTCTCCAAGACCTTGCGGAAATGCTGTTTTAAGTCCCACCCACTTTTATGACATTAGCCAGTGCCTAGTTGAAATCGTCTGCTATCGTCACTCCAACAACTACATGACTAGCATGAGTCGAAACTGGGACGACTAACTGAAAGGCATTGATGTCCGTCGTCTTGACTAAAATGCTCCCGGAGTGGGGAACTGAGAGACGCCAGCAGTTCTTTGTCGACTCCCGCCTGCGCAGGCTGCCCGACAAGTAGGGCTCAGAAACAAGATGTTTGTAATTAATGTAACAACTAATATAACAGTGTAAAACAGTATAAATTTATATGACCGCGGTCGTGTTTAGAAAAAACATCATCAAGAATAACGTTGGAATAACTTAAAATCACCAATTCTCGGGAGAAGATGCGCGTGTGCGGTGACCGCGTGGCCGGCATTTGGGGTTTGGAATTTGTAATTTAAAATGTTCAGGGTTTAATAATTTACCGAGTGAATGTGTGTGTGTGCAAAGCTGGGCAGCTTTTGTGTATATTTGTGTTTGTATTTGATATTTGCATTTGTGTCTTGTGAAATAATAAGGTAAGCTGTAGTTCCTAAGTGTTATGCTAGTGTTGCACAACTTTGCAGAAATGTATCTAAATGAATCTTCATGAGTTTACAAGCAGTCAAGATAAAATAATAATAAATATTAATTCTCTTCCAAAATGAGTTGTGTCAGTACTTTGCGTAACCCATAGACCATGTTTGTATCTAGGTACATGTGATCGAATCCTGTGACCCTGTAAGAGCTATCGTAACGGTAAGTAACAACTAATCTGAAATTTGGTAATAATAATAAATGTGATCGATCAGTACGTCACAATTTGCGCCCGAAATACAGGGACTAGTACGTCACACACTCGATTTCCTTTGGAAAAATTTGTGGTGAGGCAAAATGCGTAGATCTGAACGTTACAGGCGATTGGGTGCGTAACACTTGGCCAGAAATTAGACGATCATATAAAGATGAAGACATCTTTAATGGAGATGAAGCCGGAATTTTTTATAAGTTAACTCCAGATAAGATTTTCAAATTTAAAAATGAAAAGTGCGTTGGTGGGAAGCTCTCTAAACAAAGAGTTACAGTTTTTGTATGTGCGAACATGACGGGAACCGAAAAAAGGAAACTTTTAGTTATCGGGAAAAGTTTGCATCCTAGATGTTTTAAAAACATCAAAAATTCCTGTAAGTTACACTGCCAACAAAAAAGTGTGGATGACTTCTAGTATTTTTGAAGATGAACTAAGAAAGTGGGATAAAGAACTGTCATCGAAAAACAGAAAAATTCTACTTCTAGTTGACAACTGTGCAGCCCATCCAAAGTTAAATTTGACAAACATTAATCTGGTTTTCTTACCGGCCAACTGTACGAGTGTCCTGCAACCTATGGACCAAGGCGTCATTAGAAGCCTAAAGTGTCACTACCGCAAGCAACTTTTAAAAAAAATTATTTTCTGTATGGACACGGCGCAACCTGCCACAATTTCACTCTTAGATGCAATACAATTTCTAGACGACTCTTGGAAGAGTGTAACACAGAAGACGATAGCAAAATGCTTTAGTAAAGCACAACTCGTACATGAAAATTTACCCGATGATGACGAAGACGACGACTTGCCGCTCTCGGAGTGGATTAAGAAATTCGACGTAAATGAATTTGGAAATGAACTTGATTCCTATGCATCCGTGGATGACCAAGTAGAAACATTCCAAGTGTTGAGTGACGCAGAAATTATCGCGGAAGTAAAAAACATAGAAGCAGAAGATAGTGTTGAAGAAGATGCTGAGCAAGAGGAGGATGCCGACATCGTTTGTCCGACAGTACAGGAAGCAATGAGAGCCGCCGAAACTCTTTCACGATTTTACTGCTTTAGAGAGACGTCTGACGACACATTCAATGCAGCGCAGCATCTCCACAGCACAACAGAAAGAATTAATTTTTCAGAAAGGAGCGTTCAAAAGAAAATTACGGATTACTTTCGACAGTAAGCCTAAATGTAAGTTACATGTACTTTCTTTTTGATCTTTTAAAATATTCTTCATGCTGTTTGTATAAATGAAATGCAGTTTGTAAACTTTAGAATAAATATCACGAATAATGTTAATAATGCAAAGATCTTTTTTTTATTTCTCCTTCCTTACTAGTGATTAAAAAGGGTCTTTTATAACAACTCTTTTATAATGTCACTCGGACATAATGTCATTATTTTTTTGGTCCCTTCAATGACATTATAACCAAGTTCCACTGTAGATGTTCCTGTAAGGTATTGTGCACACGTTTTGTTGATATACGAACTCCCTGCTGTTTCACCCACTTTCATTCTGTGATCTGTGAAAACGATTCTGTGGATTTTTTTGTGGTGTAGTCACTTCAGTGGGACGTCCAACACGTGGGTTGTCAGTTATGCTTGTCCAACCCATTTTAAATTCAGCAACCCAGTGCTTAACTGTTGTATTTGATGGAAAAGAGTCCCCCAATGTTGAATCCAGTTCCTTTTCTATATCAGTTGCAGTTAACCCTTTCAAAGGGTGTTTAAGACGCTACGAATTTCCAAACTGGCTACTGTTAAAACAGTGCTTGAGGTGCTTACTGTGATGTACTGTCAACTAATACTACTAAACAACTCACAAATCATACAACACAATAAAAATAATGAACTTACTGACGCTATTCAAAAACAGCATTGATCATAACACATGAAAATACAGTAACATAAATTTTTTCATACTTAACACATTTTTACCTTATACAATACAATATATACTTTGAGCAAGTTTACTCTACTACAAAAGACACTTGCTTTATACAAGAAATTAATTCGTTCCAATTACACAATACTTACATCAAATATTTTAGCAATATCATCAATTACACAACTACAATTCTGTATATAGACACCCATCTCTTTGACCTGGGTTAATGCTCTCCAGTCTGCGTTTGCACTTCCAACATAAACTGATGATCGGTCAGTCATCCATAGCTTTGTGTGTAGAATACCACTGCCAACTAGCCTTGGAAAATTCAAGCTGCGAACCTAATGACATAATAATCATTTGGGCTAATAAATTTACTATTATAAACTAGACAAATTATTAATTCGTACTGTAACAAGATTAATTACAGTACAACTCGTAATTATAGTATTATAGGTATATTAAACAGCAGACGAGATAGTGATCTGTGCTATGTAACGGGGCTAAAAGGAGAGGGTTTTATATTATTAAAATAAATATAAATTTGTTTTCCATCTGAGTGGCCAGCCCCATGTTAAATAAAATTGTCGTCGAACAAAGGAACAGTGATGTGAAGTTTTGAACGTAGTCGGGGCAATGGAATGCGATGCCGGGTGTAACTCCAAGGTAATTAAGCATTAAGTCACGTACAGACTACGCGCAATACCAACGGGCGCGCAGTTTATGCGCCTCAGAGACTGAACCGACGCTGCCAAAAAATGGCGAAACGACAAAAGTTTTGTGCCATTCGGTCTTATGTTGCCGGAAGTCTGACAAAATCACATCCACTTGAGTGACGTGATGAAAGGCAGTGCAATTTCGTCAACGTCTAACCCACCTGGACAGCTCATACTATGTAAGAAGTCGACTAATGTTTTGTCACAAGCAGGCAGTAGGTTCCCGTTTGGAATAACAGTAGAGAGGGGCACACGAGTAACCTTCTGCCCAGTTAATCTCACCTACCGGCCGCATGCGGTCCATTTAAATTTTAATACGAGTAATTTTAGTGTCGGCCGACCTAACAAGTGAGACCCCGTAACAATTATATAAAAAAGTGAAGCGGTAAATCAGAATGAAACCAGTGAAGTGAACGAATCTAAAATAAAATGTGGTGAGTGGAAAAAGACAAACTTTTGGACATATACGTAGAACGCGACGCATGACGACGAGAGGAACGACGCCGGTTGGGTAATCCTCGACCAACATTAATTATGTCATTGAATAAAGGGGTTATAACTAAATAAATTGGGGATTAAAATTGAATTAATGCGTGAGTGTGGCAAACTGGGTCGTTTTGTAATAAATCTGAATAAGTTAGTTGAAGTTTTTCATATATATTTATACGTATATGTTTTGATACTAGAAAAAGAAAAAAGTAACACGTTATACGATTATTTGGCAGTTTCATGATTAAACAAGAATAGAGAAAGAAGTAAAATCAATATAATTTTAACAGAATGTTTTTAAAGTAAAACCTTAAGTAAGGAGTTTGATGAAAATTATAAGTGGAGGAGAAAATAAGCTTGCAATGAATTTTTAATAAAATGAATTAGTAGCGTAACCATGTGTTACGTTCATTAATACGCCACATTAACATCACCTATCCCATATGGAAAATTTCGCCTAACGAACCTGGCAATTAAATAAAAGTGTTTATAAGGTTTCGATATTGAACCACAAAAATATCGTGGCGACCTACAAATAGTTTGGAATCTTCTGTGAGCGGTAAGTCAGGGTGGCGGGTAAGTATGTGGTAAGTAAAAAAGAATAGAACGTAACAGCTACTACACATTTTGCCGATTTTTTATAATAGCCTTGCCTGGAAACATTGTACTAGTGGAACCCCGACACAGTTGCAAAGTGTGCGGCGGACACAGGTGCCAGGATAGTAAAGATGCCAAAAATTTCGGGTGACGGGGAAATATTTGAAAGAAATTATTATTCATTCAGATCAATGTAATAACCATTTTTTTGCTGCTCAGGATGGGTATGGCAAGTGTTAACGTTTGTAATATGTTCCTATTTTATATATTGTAAGTTTATATGTTTCTTATTCATATACTATCGATACAAAGCACAAATGTCAACGTAATTTTCTTGCCAATTAAAATATAGTAAGTTTAATTATGTACCAAAAAACATTTAATATTTTTGTTTTTATAAACATGTACGTTTACCTGTTAATTTATGCAAAACTACCGTATATAAGGTGGAATTGGGAAATGATTTTCTTGACAAATAACATAAATTACTTTATTTTCTTCCAAATTATTTTTAATGTTTTGTTTTTGTACCCTTCTTGTAAGTTTATTGTTTTTACACATTTTTTTTTAATTTGTGGTTTTTGTCCAATAAACTTATGGCATGCCTCTGCATTGTACCGGTTTTTCTTGTATTATCACCTTGTATTTCTCAGTCTTAGAAATTATCAGTCTAATACCAATGTACTTCATATTCTATGTTATAAACAAAAATTCACAGCACAATAGTGTTTAAAATTTATGCCACACTCTATCATCCACGACAATGAGAAAACTTGTTCATCCATCTACTCTATAAATGTTTTAGAATTGACTTTTGGGAGTTAATGTATACAAAAGTTATAGCAGTGGTCCCCACAACTCACCTTTCACCGGTGAGAGCAGTTACCGTGTATGTAAAAAGATGAGTTTTGTTGGGAGAGAGGCTGGGGGAAAAAACAGACTGCGGGTTTGGATAAGTGGTAGAAAAGGGAGTAGATTTGGGGTAATAGGGGAACGGGAATTCACGTAGTGGATCTATTTTGTCCCCAAGTTTCCCTCGCGGCAAAACCCCCATCTTTTCGGGCGATTACAACCTTAGTAGCATTAAGGATAAAATTAGCCTCCAATATAAATACTTATCAATATATAATTTGGAATGTTTATAATTTTAAATCTATGTCGGTAGCTGTATTTTAGTTTATGTAAATGAGTGACCAAATATAATTGTAAAGTTTGTAGTACAAGTGAAAAGTAGGGCTTGCAGAAGTGTCTGGGTAAAAAAAAAAAAAACAAAAAAAAACTTATCATGCAAGAGAGAGAGAGGGGTAATTTTGGGGGGGTTGTGTGGTGTTAATCGAAGTGAAATAATCATGGAAAGTAGAGACTGCAGCAGTACAAGGGTTTAAGTTTAGCTATTAGTTATGCTATTGCAGTGGTGGCATGTGCTACTGCAGACAGCGATGAGTGTAACATCAAGGTATGTTACCATCATCGGAGGCCAAACTGGCGTAATATACACTGCACAACTTGTTATATAATTTCATATTATATGTTGATTTGTTGCCGTGCAGTGTATTATCAGATGAAGAGAACATGCATAAAATGAAAGTTGATTTCCCCGCCTTTTCGGGCAATTACTGCCTTACCAGCACTAATCGTGGTTTTGGACGACAGCCAGCTGTGGGCAGCAATTGTAAAACTGACCATAGTTGGTTGCCCTTGAAATTGGTATAGATTTGAAATTGATGGGGGTGACTTAGGGGAAATCCCCGGAACTATGGAACAGCGGCTATCACTCTGTTCACGTGGGAACAGTTAACCAGGTGATAGACCCGCATTAAGGGTATATAAATATGCAACTTTTGGATATTATGATATCTGACAATTTAAAAAAATGTAAGGCTGAAGCAAGGACAAGGAGATGCTAAAATTCCTCCACCATTGCCGTCCTTGTGGAAGCAGCTGAACGCCACAGTTCAGTGGGGGGTACAATAGTATGTGTGGCAGGGAGGTTACTCAGGGGAGTAACGAATTAAAATTTTGTACGATATTAATTGATGACTCGTTGGGCACTTGGTGAAACATATTAATACAAAGGTTTTGTAAAATATATAAAAACACTTGGTAAGTTTCACAAATTTTTTAATTAACTCTGACAGCTGTTTCTACTAACTTAAGCCATTGTCAAAGAGCGAGTGAATGAAATTACTGAACACAGGATGTTAGAGTAGTGTAGGTGGTAAACATCTGTTTAGGGCGTATCTGGAACATCTGTGTTGTGATGGCGAGGGGTGGGGAGTGTGTGCATGAGACAAGGGAAGGTCTGGTGTCTTTAAAAACTAAATACAATCATGAATGCAAAATATAAAATTAACTGAACTAAATATAAACTGAATGCAAAATTTAAAATAATGATGAACATTCAAAATAATATAAAATAAACTAAACTAAATAACAGATTTTAATAAAGGGAATTCACAAAATTCAGTCTGTTCATTGGTTAAATTTTTGTTATTTTTTATTGCTTTTTTAATTTCTAAAATTTCTAACAAATCCATTTTTCTACCTTTTTGTATGTTGTGGAGTAGTGTTATGTTGCTTACAACACAATCACTTTATAGACAAAAAAACATAACACTACTCCACAACATACAAAAAGGTAGAAAAATGGATTTGTTAGAAATTTTAGAAATTAAAAAAGCAATAAAAAATAACAAAAATTTAACCAATGAACAGACTGAATTTTGTGTATCCCCTTTATTAAAATCTGTTATTTAGTTTAGTTTATTTTATATTATTTTGAATGTTCATCATTATTTTAAATTTTGCATTCAGTTTATATTTAGTTCAGTTAATTTTATATTTTGCATTCATGATTGTATTTAGTTTTTAAAGACCTTCCCTTGTCTCATGCACACACTCCCCACCCCTCGCCATCACAACACAGATGTTCCAGATACGCCCTAAACAGATGTTTACCACCTACACTACTCTAACATCCTGTGTTCAGTAATTTCATTCACTCGCTCTTTGACAATGGCTTAAGTTAGTCGAAACAGCTGTCAGAGTTAATTAAAAAAATTTGTGAAACTTACCAAGTGTTTTTATATATTTTACAAAACCTTTGTAAAATTTTGTAACTTAATGATGGTGACTCGCTACTGAGCTGACTAAATAATTTTGTTTTGATTTGAGAAATGGGTGCAGTAGATGTTTATTATATTGTGTTTATTATGTCTTATTGTGTTATTAGTTTATTATGTTAGAATATAAGGATGGTAAACGTGTAATGTATTTCACATGGTGTAATGGTTGGAAATGTAGTTAGAGTGAGGTCAGTCACCTGACCAAGAACATCAGCTGATTGCTGGGGTTGTATATGTAATATGTCACTTACAAATGATTTGCAGATTTTTCAATAATTAAATATTTCAATAATAAACTTGTAATGTTTTAAGTAAGTGATAGAGATGTATTTGAGATAGTTTTGAATTTTCAATGCTTAATGTAATATGTGGTAAATGTTAGAATTTGGGTGATTATTATTTCGTTAGGACATTTAAATCAGTCCAAGTTAAGTTAAAAGGGGTGTTGAACAAAATAAGGTTGTGGGAGTAAAAGTAATGTAGAATTGAGAAGTAATAGTGACACAGTAGCTATGGGGAAAATATGTAGAGAATAAACCAGGTGATATTTTGTAGATGAAAGTGATGTAATGGGAGAGTAATTAGTTGATACGGGAATTTTGTAAGGGAAGTGGTATGATAAGGAGTCCTCAATGACAGGCGTTGTGGCGGGTAGTAGAGGGTTTTCAGGGAGTGATTGCCGGGTAAATAGGAAGGGCAAGAGGTTGAGCACGCGAGGTGAGATGAGGGAACACACATCCTGAGTACAAAGGGGGTAGAGAGTATTTTGTTATAAGGGTAAAATGATTTGAAATGAGTTGAGTAGTAAGTTAGAGGTAGAGAATGGTTGGTAGATGTTTGGTAGATGGGTGTCATACTAGGTAAAATCGGTTAGTGATTGTTAGAGTCAGAAGGGGGGAAGAATATATATATAAATGCCAAGTTGTAAATTGAAATGTTATGAGTAAACAAGAGTCACCCAAACTAATTGAGAATGAAAATATTAAAGAAAGACAGTCATAGTTAAAATGTAAAAATAATTGAAACAAGTGACGGATTTTAATAGCATTTGAGAATAATATAAAGCTATAAAATGTGTAATTTTTGGTCAATTTAAATGTAAATTTTATTGTTTATTGTAAGATAATAATAACCATGTTAATTTTGAATGTCTTATTTTATTATGTTGTACTATGTTTGAAGGTAAGGAATTTTAGGGATGTTTCATGTATTTTATGATGTAGCTTTGTGTAACATATGTATGTCAAGGTCATTCACTTGACCCAGAGAGATCAGCTGATGACTGATGTTAGAGACAGAATTTTTGTATAATTAAGTCACACATTGGTGTTACTCAATTAAAGTAAATGATTTGATTTTTTTTGACATGATAATGTCTTTTGGCTGGCCATCATTTGAAAATTTCTGTAACGCTGTAAACTGTAACGCATCACGCTGCATGACGTCATTCTTGCGTGATGTCATTGGGATTGTTGTAAATAAACGTTTGTTTTGATACGTCGCAATATATATAATGTGTTAAAAATAATATCACTGCAAACAATTAAACCAGATTTATAAAGCGTCCTGAAAGTTTAAAATCAAGTGTTAGCACAATTTACCAGCCGGGAATCGTTAACTAAAACCGCGACCGCTAACATGCTAACGTCGTCGCAGATTAAAGACCTAACAAGCAAACAACACTGCATAGCTGTAGATAGGTTATTGGGGTTATTGTCTCTAGTTAATGGTTGTCTTCGTATGTGATTCAGCTAACGATCTATTCATTAAAATATTTGTCATCGTAAATGCAAATCTACTGTTCTTTATATTTAATTACTCACCGCAGAAATGTGAAGTATAACACAGAAAAAATTCAAGTACCGTCTGCCTAGTGGCAAAAGCTAAAGAGCATGATAATGTCTTTCGGCCGCCAGCTAAACGCAACATTATTATGGTTACTGACTGACTGATTGTTTCCTTTCTGCAAATGTTGCGTTTAGCTGGCGGCCGAAAGACATTATCATGCTCTTTAGCTTTTGCCACTAGGCAGACGGTACTTTATTTTATTTTTTTGATAAAAGAGCTATTTTGGTAAATTTAAATTTTGTGAAAAAAAAAATATTTTTTACGCCTGCCGTATAGATGATATTTTGAGTTTCAAATATATTATTGTTTATGTGTATTACTCGTGTGTTTATTGAATTACATTGTTTAGTATATCTGTGTAAACAAATGTTAGGGTAAGTGAATTCATGTTTTAATGAGATGTTCAATTTGTTTTTTTTTTATGAATGTTAGTAGTATGTAAAAGATTTTAATTTTTTTGGTTTTGATGAAAGTAATGGTAATATAACAGGTTGATTTGGAACTTAAATGAAATTGTTAACCAAATTTAATGATTTGAATTTAATTTGTTTGCTATATTTTGATTTGGAAAAATGATGAGGTGAGGTGTACTATGGTGAGTGTCCGTCCGATTTTATGGTGTTGGGATCTCGAGCAGAGAAGTCCAGTAATCTCGTTCAGGTGCAGCCATAGTCGCCGAGCTAGGGGGTAGTTTACCCATGTGTTAAGAAATTAATGGGGGGTTGTTGGCACCATATCCTCACCGATCCTCTTAGGGGTAGCAATGAGAGTTCTTCTGTCTCGAAATAAAGAAAGGGTTTTATTTTATTAAAATAAATATAAATTTGTTTTCCATCTGAGTGGCCAGTCCCATGTTAAATAAAATTGTCGTCGAACAAAGGAACAGTGATGTGAAGTTTTGAACGTAGTCGGGGCAATGGAATGCAATGCCGGGTGTAACTCCAAGGTAATTAAGCATTAAGTCACGTACAGACTACGCGCAATACCAACGGGCGCGCAGTTTATGCGCCTCAGAGACTGAACCGACGCTGCCGAAAAATGGCGAAACGACGAAAGTTTTGTGCCATGCGGTCTGATGCTGCCGCTGACAAAATCACACCCACTTGAGTGACGTGACGAAAGGCAGTGCAATTTTGTCAACGTCTAACCCACCTGGACAGCCCATACTATGTAAGAAGTCGACTAACGTTTTGTCACAAGCAGGCAGTGGGTTCCCCTTTGGAATAACAGTGGAGAGGGGCACAGGAGTAACCTTCTGCCCAGTTAATCTCACCTACCGGCCACATGCGGTCCATTTAAATTTTAATACGAGTAATTTTAGTGTCGGCCGACCTAACAAGTGAGACCCCGTAACAATTATATAAAAAAGCGAAGCGGTAAATCAGAATGAAACCAGTGAAGTGAACGAATCTAAAATAAAATGTGGTGAGTGGAAAAAGACAAACTTTTGGACATATACGTAGAACGCGACGCATGACGACGAGAGGAACGACGCCGGTTGGGTAATCCTCGACCAACATTAATTATGTCACTGAATAAAGGGGTTATAACTAAATAAATTGGGGTTTAAAATTGAATGAATGCGTGAGTGTGGTAAACTGGGTCGTTTTGTAATAAATTAGAATAAGTTAGTTGAAGTTTTGTATATATTTATACGTATATGTTTTGATACTAGAAAAAGAAAAAAGTAACACGTTATACGATTATTTGGCAGTTTCATGATTAAACAAGAATAGAGAAAGAAGTAAAATCAATATAATTTTAACAGAATGTTTTTAAAGTAAAACCTTAAGTAAGGAGTTTGATGAAAATTATAAGTGGAGGAGAAAATAAGCTTGCAATGAATTTTTAATAAAATGAATTAGTAGCGTAACCATGTGTTACGTTCATTAATACGCCACATTAACATCACCTATCCCATATGGAAAATTTCGCCTAACGAACCTGGCAATTAAATAAAAGTGTTTATAAGGTTTCGATATTGAACCACAAAAATATCGTGGCGACCTACAAATAGTTTGGAATCTTCTGTGAGCGGTAAGTCAGGGTGGCGGGTAAGTATGTGGTAAGTAAAAAAGAATAGAACGTAACAGCTACTACACATTTTGCCGATTTTTTATAATAGCCTTGCCTGGAAACATTGTACTAGTGGAACCCCGACACAGTTGCAAAGTGTGCGGCGGACACAGGTGCCAGGATAGTAAAGATGCCAAAAATTTCGGGTGACGGGGAAATATTTGAAAGAAATTATTATTCATTCAGATCAATGTAATAACCATTTTTTTGCTGCTCAGGATGGGTATGGCAAGTGTTAACGTTTGTAATATGTTCCTATTTTATATATTGTAAGTTTATATGTTTCTTATTCATATACTATCGATACAAAGCACAAATGTCTACGTAATTTTCTTGCCAATTAAAATATAGTAAGTTTAATTATGTACCAAAAAACATTTAATATTTTTGTTTTTATAAACATGTACGTTTATCTGTTAATTTATGCAAAACTACCGTATATAAGGTGGAATTGGGAAATGATTTTCTTGACAAATAACATAAATTACTTTATTTTCTTCCAAATTATTTTTAATGTTTTGTTTTTGTACCCTTCTTGTAAGTTTATTGTTTTTACACATTTTTTTTTAATTTGTGGTTTTTGTCCAATAAACTTATGGCATGCCTCTGCATTGTACCGGTTTTTCTTGTATTATCACCTTGTATTTCTCAGTCTTAGAAATTATCAGTCTAATACCAATGTACTTCATATTCTATGTTATAAACAAAAATTCACAGCACAATAGTGTTTAAAATTTATGCCACACTCTATCATCCACGACAATGAGAAAACTTGTTCATCCATCTACTCTATAAATGTTTTAGAATTGACTTTTGGGAGTTAATGTATACAAAAGTTATAGCAGTGGTCCCCACAACTCACCTTTCACCGGTGAGAGCAGTTACCGTGTATGTAAAAAGATGAGTTTTGTTGGGAGAGAGGCTGGGGGAAAAAACAGACTGCGGGTTTGGATAAGTGGTAGAAAAGGGAGTAGATTTGGGGTAATAGGGGAACGGGAATTCACGTAGTGGATCTATTTTGTCCCCAAGTTTCCCTCGCGGCAAAACCCCCATCTTTTCGGGCGATTACAACCTTAGTAGCATTAAGGATAAAATTAGCCTCCAATATAAATACTTATCAATATATAATTTGGAATGTTTATAATTTTAAATCTATGTCGGTAGCTGTATTTTAGTTTATGTAAATGAGTGACCAAATATAATTGTAAAGTTTGTAGTACAAGTGAAAAGTAGGGCTTGCAGAAGTGTCTGGGTAAAAAAAAAAAAACAAAAAAAAAACTTGTTATCATGCAAGAGAGAGAGGGGTAATTTTGGGGGGGTTGTGTGGTGTTAATCGAAGTGAAATAATCATGGAAAGTAGAGACTGCAGCAGTAGAAGGGTTTAAGTTTAGCTATTAGTTATGCTATTGCAGTGGTGGCATGTGCTACTGCAGATAGCGATGAGTGTAACATCAAGGTATGTTACCATCATCGGAGGCCAAACTGGCGTAATATACACTGCACAACTTGTTATATAATTTCATATTATATGTTGATTTGTTGCCGTGCAGTGTATTATCAGATGAAGAGAACATGCATAAAATGAAAGTTGATTTCCCCGCCTTTTCGGGCAATTACTGCCTTACCAGCACTAATCGTGGTTTTGGACGACAGCCAGCTGTGGGCAGCAATTGTAAAACTGACCATAGTTGGTTGCCCTTGAAATTGGTATAGATTTGAAATTGACGGGGGTGACTTAGGGGAAATCCCCGGAACTATGGAACAGCGGCTATCACTCTGTTCGCGTGGGAACAGTTAACCAGGTGATAGACCCGCATTAAGGGTATATAAATATGCAACTTTTGGATATTATGATATCTGACAATTTTAAAAAATGTAAGGCTGAAGCAAGGACAAGGAGATGCTAAAATTCCTCCACCATTGCCGTCCTTGTGGAAGCAGCTGAACGCCACAGTTCAGTGGGGGGTACAATAGTATGTGTGGCAGGGAGGTTACTCAGGGGAGTAACGAATTAAAATTTTGTAACTTAATGATGGTGACTCGCTACTGAGCTGACTAAATAATTTTGTTTTGATTTGAGAAATGGGTGCAGTAGATGTTTATTATGTCTTATTGTGTTATTAGTTTATTATGTTAGAATATAAGGATGGTAAACGTGTAATGTATTTCACATGGTGTAATGGTTGGAAATGTAGTTAGAGTGAGGTCAGTCACCTGACCAAGAACATCAGCTGATTGCTGGGGTTGTATATGTAATATGTCACTTACAAATGATTTGCAGATTTTTCAATAATTAAATATTTCAATAATAAACTTGTAATGTTTTAAGTAAGTGATGGAGATGTATTTGAGATAGTTTTGAATTTTCAATGCTTAATGTAATATGTGGTAAATGTTAGAATTTGGGTGATTATTATTTCGTTAGGACATTTAAATCAGTCCAAGTTAAGTTAAAAGGGGTGTTGAACAAAATAAGGTTGTGGGAGTAAAAGTAATGTAGAATTGAGAAGTAATAGTGACACAGTAGCTATGGGGAAAATATGTAGAGAATAAACCAGGTGATATTTTGTAGATGAAAGTGATGTAATGGGAGAGTAATTAGTTGATACGGGAATTTTGTAAGGGGGGTGGTATGATAAGGAGTCCTCAATGACAGGCATTGTGGCGGGTAGTAGAGGGTTTTCAGGGAGTGATTGCCGGGTAAATAGGAAGGGCAAGAGGTTGAGCACGCGAGGTGAGATGAGGGAACACACATCCTGAGTACAAAGGGGGTAGAGAGTATTTTGTTATAAGGGTAAAATGATTTGAAATGAGTTGAGTAGTAAGTTAGAGGTAGAGAATGGTTGGTAGATGTTTTGATAGATGGGTGTCATACTAGGTAAAATCGGTTAGTGATTGTTAGAGTCAGAAGGGGGGGAAGAATATATATATAAATGCCAAGTTGTAAATTGAAATGTTATGAGTAAACAAGAGTCACCCAAACTAATTGAGAATGAAAATATTAAAGAAAGACAGTCATAGTTAAAATGTAAAAATAATTGAAACAAGTGACGGATTTTAATAGCATTTGAGAATAATATAAAGCTATAAAATGTGTAATTTTTGGTCAATTTAAATGTAAATTTTATTGTTTATTGTAAGATAATAATAACCATGTTAATTTTGAATGTCTTATTTTATTATGTTGTACTATGTTTGAAGGTAAGGAATTTTAGGGATGTTTCATGTATTTTATGATGTAGCTTTGTGTAACATATGTATGTCAAGGTCATTCACTTGACCCAGAGAGATCAGCTGATGACTGATGTTAGAGACAGAATTTTTGTATAATTAAGTCACACAATGGTGTTACTCAATTAAAGTAAATGATTTGATTTTTTTTTTTGATAAAAGAGCTATTTTGGTAAATTTAAATTTTGTGAAAAAAAAAATATTTTTTACGCCTGCCGTATAGATGATATTTTGAGTTTCAAATATATTATTGTTTATGTGTATTACTTGTGTGTTTATTGAATTACATTGTTTAGTATATCTGTGTAAACAAATGTTAGGGTAAGTGAATTCATGTTTTAATGAGATGTTCAATTTGTTTTTTTTTTATGAATGTTAGTAGTATGTAAAAGATTTTAATTTTTTTGGTTTTGATGAAAGTAATGGTAATATAACAGGTTGATTTGGAACTTAAATGAAATTGTTAACCAAATTTAATGATTTGAATTTAATTTGTTTGCTATATTTTGATTTGGAAAAATGATGAGGTGAGGTGTACTATGGTGAGTGTCCGTCCGATTTTATGGTGTTGGGGTCTCGAGCATAGAAGTCCAGTAATCTCGTTCAGGTGCAGCCATAGTTGCCGAGCTAGGGGGGTAGTTTACCCATAATGTGTTAAGAAATTAACGGGGGTTGTTGGCACCATATCCTCACCGATCCTCTTAGGGGTAGCAATGAGAGTTCTTCTGTCTCGAAATAAAGAAAGGGTTTTATTTTATTAAAATAAATATAAATTTGTTTTCCATCTGAGTGGCCAGTCCCATGTTAAATAAAATTGTCGTCGAACAAAGGAACAGTGATGTGAAGTTTTGAATGTAGTCGGGGCAATGGAATGCGATGCCGGGTGTAACTCCAAGGTAATTAAGCATTAAGTCACGTACAGACTACGCGCAATACCAACGGGCGCGCAGTTTATGCGCCTCAGAGACTGAACCGACGCTGCCGAAAAATGGCGAAACGACGAAAGTTTTGTGCCATGCGGTCTGATGCTGCCGGAAGTCTGACAAAATCACACCCACTTGAGTGACGTGACGAAAGGCAGTGCAATTTTGTCAACGTCTAACCCACCTGGACAGCCCATACTATGTAAGAAGTCGACTAACGTTTTGTCACAAGCAGGCAGTGGGTTCCCGTTTGGAATAACAGTGGAGAGGAGCACAGGAGTAACCTTCTGCCCAGTTAATCTCACCTACCGGCCACATGCGGTCCATTTAAATTTTAATACGAGTAATTTTAGTGTCGGCCGACCTAACAAGTGAGACCCCGTAACAATTATATAAAAAAGCAAAGCGGTAAATCAGAATGAAACCAGTGAAGTGAACGAATCTAAAATAAAATGTGGTGAGTGGAAAAAGACAAACTTTTGGACATATACGTAGAACGCGACGCATGACGACGAGAGGAACGACGCCGGTTGGGTAATCCTCGACCAACATTAATTATGTCACTGAATAAAGGGGTTATAACTAAATAAATTGGGGTTTAAAATTGAATGAATGCGTGAGTGTGGTAAACTGGGTCGTTTTGTAATAAATTAGAATAAGTTGGCTGAAGTTTTTTATATATTTATACGTATATGTTTTGATACTAGAAAAAGAAAAAAGCAACACGTTATACGATTATTTGGCAGTTTCATGATTAAACAAGAATAGAGAAAGAAGTAAAATCAATATAATTTTAACAGAATGTTTTTAAAGTAAAACCTTAAGTAAGGAGTTTGATGAAAATTATAAGTGGAGGAGAAAATAAGCTTGCAACGAATTTTTAATAAAATGAATTAGTAGCGTAACCATGTGTTACGTTCATTAATACGCCACATTAACATCACCTATCCCGTATGGAAAATTTCGCCTAACGAACCTGGCAATTAAATAAAAGTGTTTATAAGGTTTCGATATTGAACCACAAAAATATCGTGGCGACCTACAAATAGTTTGGAATCTTTTGTGAGCGGTATGTCAGGGTGGCGGGTAAGTATGTGGTAAGTAAAAAAGAATAGAACGTAACAAATAGCGATCCCTGCCAGTATAACTCAAATGAATTAATTCATATGGGTTTAGGCCTGATCTGAAGTACGAAATAGGTGGTGATAGTAGGCGGATTTTGTAATAGAAAAATTTCAAAATTACGAGATGTGTGAATAGATGTTAAGACGTAAAATACTGTTAAAGAGTTAAGTTATGAGATTTTGTTTAGATAATAAATAAGTTATATAATAACTAATAACAAAGTTATAAATAATAAAGAATAATTCAATTTATAAAAAATGGAAAATACAGAGAACGAAGTCAGTCTGTCTGACTCAACTGTTATAAGTGAATCAGAAGTTCAGTCAGAAACTCATATAGTAAATCAAAAAAGCTGGACAGAATCAGCTGTTATGGACGAGGTGAGAGTTCATTCAACTCCCGTCTCGGCTAGAGAAGATAATAAAACTGAGAATTGGTTGCATGAGATAATGGGGGAAATTAAACTGATGGCTAACCAAAATAAACAAATGTCTAGTGATAACAATAAGAAATTAGATGCATTAAATGATCGTTTTGACACTAAGTTTAATGAACAAAATAACAAATTTGATAAACTGAGTAGTGAAATACATGAACAGAAAGTAAAATGTGAAAACAATTTCAGTGATTAAAAAACCATATTAATGAGGTCAATAAGCGTTTTGAAAACACTAATGAAGAATTTGTTAATAAGTTTAATGAATTAAATAACAAAGTAGATAGTTCAATAACAAACATAGATATTAAAATTAATGAGATAGATAGTCATATGTCAGAAAGAATTGATAAACAAATACATGAGAATAATGAGAAATTAATAAGTACAATAAATGAGTACAATAATGAAATAGAATCGAGAATAAATAAATGTAATACTGAAACCGAATATAAGTTTAATAGTGTAGTGGTTAAAATGGAAAAAATGAATCAAAATATTGATGAGCATAAAAATAATACAGACATGAAAATCAATGAAATTGAAAATACCTGTAAAACAGAAATACAGGCGTTAAATGAATCAATTAATGTAATAACCAAAAATTGCATTCAATCTGAATGTAGTAATGATAAAAAATTATATTCAATTGAACAGAGCATTAGTAGTGTGAAAGATGAGTTGAGTTTAGTAATAAACCAAAAATTAAATAATATTACCGAACGAGTAGTAATTACACGAGATGTAAACAACGAAATTGAACTTGAAACTTTTTGTAGTGAGAATCGTAGAGTGCATCCAATGCAGTTTTTAATTAGAGTACGGGAGTTTAACAAGTTTAACGGTAGTAGTTGGGAGGTTAAACTTATAAAAATTTTAAAATGTTTTAAGGGTAATTCTGAGATATGGGCGGAAATACATAGAAATGAATGGGAGAGGTATGAAAATTTTGAAACAGCCTTTCGTAATAAATACTGGTCAGAAGAGGAACAGGAGATATTGCGCAGCCAGATAATGGGAACTGGGAAATTTGGAAGAAATAATAATATTACAGTATATACAATGAGACTGTTTAACGAAGCAAAGTACTTAGAACCACCACTGCCATTCCAGTCGTTTGTACGCCACGTCACCAAACATTTACCGAGAGAGGTACAGATCACGTTAATGACGAGAGAGGTAAGTGATATAAAGGAATTAGAAAAAATATTGGATGTTTTTCAGAATATTAGGGACCAGGAAGACAGCAGACGTCCACAACAACCCAATGTGAACAATGGCGGGAGTTATGCACCAAGAGGAGGACAAAACGTGGGAACTACACATAATGGTCGAGAGCCAAACAGACAATATCCAAGGTGGAAATGTGATGGGTGTCCCGGAGAAAATTATGCTGACCGTAATTTTTGTTATAGATGTAGGAAGGCGAGACCTGGTCATCAGCCGAGGATGCAGCAGAGATTCAACAACACACAGCAGAGAAACAGCGAAGGACGAGCCGAGAATACAAGAAACGAAGGAGGAAATCAGCAGACGGGAAGAGTGTACACGCCCAGAAGTGCGGCTGAGAGGACGGAAAACTGATAAGGACAATGGATGAGGAGGCCCGGCCATTGTCAATAGATAACTGCGGGGTCCATGGAGATAGATACAGGAATCACACAATTCACACAGATATGGCGACCGAATTGATGGAAGAAGAGGAGACGGGAACGATGAGACCAGAAGCATGGTTGACGGAGGTAAAACTAGAAATAGAAGGTAAGCCAGTTATGACACTAATAGACACAGGTAGTGAAGTATCAGTAATAGCGGAACACGTACTAAATAAATTAAGAGAAACTAACAAAAATATTCCATCTTTGCCAGTTGCGGGGGCAACCATTGTAGGCATTACGGGTGTTAGAAGTAAATGGGTTACAACACAAGTCCAGTTGAATATAGTAATAAATGAGGAAAGTTACGAAAATACATTTTTAGTTGTAAGGGGCTTAAACTTAGAAGTAATATTGGGAAATGATTTTCTGATCAGGAATAATGCGGTAATCAATTTTAGAAGGAGAATTTTAGAATTGAACAATGAAGGTAAACAAACAACAGTTAATTTTGAGCGGGTGTTAGATACAGTAAAGATTTAGGGGATAAGGGTTATACCAAATAGGGTCATAGATAGGGACACGGAATTTAGTATGAATATGTGTAGAGAGAGAGTGAGTGACGAGAGTGAGGAGAAAATATGGGCGGATAGAGCGGTTAAATTTTGTGGTGAGGGTGGCGCAATGGGGAGTTCTCAATGTGAAGCATTGTGGCGGGTAGTCGAGGGTTTTAGGGGAGTGTTTGCCAGGGAACCAGGAAGGGCAAAAGGTTATGAGTGTGAATTAAAGGTGAGGAAGCATGCGCCGTATGTACAACGAAGTTATCCGGTACCATATTCAAAAAGGGGGGCAGTGCAGTTAGAATTGGATAGAATGTTAGAGGGTGGTATTATAGAGAGGTCGGTGTCAACCTATTCCAACCCTTTAGTAGTAGTTATAAAGAAGGACGGGAGAGTTAGATTATGTCTAGACGCGAGAAAGATAAACCAAATTATTATTCCTGATAGAGAGTCCCCTGAGGCAATTGAAGAAATTTTTCAAAAGTTCAGTGGGGTGAAATATATGATGTCGTTAGACTTGACGGCAGGTTACTGGCAGGTACCGCTAGCCCAAAATAGTTGCAAGTATACTGCATTTTTATTTAACAGAAAAAATTATCAGTTTACTCGCTTACCGTTTGGATTGAACACCAGCGTCGCTAGTTTTATTAAGTGTCTTGATGAAATTTTGCAGCCTCATAATTTAGATTTTTTGACTATATATGTGGATGACATTCTGATAGCTTCCAGAACATTTGAGGAGCATGTAGAACATTTAGAGTATGTGTTGGAGAAGTTATACCAGGGAGGTTTGACTGTGAATTGGGATAAATCTAAATTTTTACAGACTGAAATACATTTTCTAGGATTCATCATAACACCTACAGGAATACGGGCTAATCCGGACAAAGTAGAATCCATCATGACGTTCCCGCAGCCTAAAAACATAAAACAATTACAAAGTTTTCTTGGCCTATGTAATTTTTACAGGAATTTCCAGCGAAACTACGTCCAGATGACGGCGAGACTTAGCGCCATGTTGCAGAAGAACAAACAATGGAGGTGGGGGAAAATGAAAGGGAGGCGTTCTGCGAAATAAAAAATAAGTTCGCCGATATGATTTTAATGAACCACCCAAATTTCAATAATAATTTTTATTTACAGAGAGATGCTAGTAATATAGCACTAGGAGCCGAACTATATCAAGAGGAAGAGTTGAGAGAACACCATACCATTGCTTTCGCCAGCCGGACGTTGCTAGCATCAGAACGCAACTACACAACTATGGAGAAGGAGCTCCTCAGCATAGTGTTCGCAGTAAAGAAGTTCCGGACCTATCTGCTGGGCAGTAACACTATCATCAGGACGGACCATAAAGCGTTGTCTTTCCTGAACACATGTAAGCTCACACACAGCCAGATAACCAAGTGGGTGTTAGCTCTCCAAGAGTACAATTTTTCTTGGGAATACATTAAGGGGGTAGAGAACAGAATACCAGACACACTATCATGAGTAGACACAGACAGAAATAGAACCGGTAGAGATATTAAAGAAATAGAGATTTATAGACTATCCAGGGAAGATAAGCTTTTTGGGGAAGAATTGAAAGATATAAACCTAATGCAGAGAGCTGATAGTAAACTAAATAAAATTATAACCAGTGTAGAATCAGAATTAGATGAATTTGGGTATAGACAATATTTTCAGGTGTTTAATGGAATTTTATTTAAGAGAGTAGAGGGTAGAGAGAGGGATTGGAGGTTAGTAATACCGGAGGGACTGGTAGAAAAAATAGTGTGGGACTGTCACCATAGATACGGACATTTTGGGGCAAAAAAGTGTGTGAGTGTATTAAGGGAATCTTGTCTATTTAGAAATATGGAAAGACGCGTACGAAAAATACTTAGAGTTTGTGAACTATGTCAGAAATCCAAAGTGGTGAATTATAGGGTAGAAGGGGAGTTAAATTACATTAAGGTGGAGAAACCATTTGATTTAGTAGCTGTGGATTTGTATGGCCCAATGCCAAAGGGTAGGGGTGGTGTTATGTATATTTTCGTTGTGCTTGATACTTTTTCCAAATATGTCAGGTTGTATAGTGTGAAGAGAGCGACAAGTAAGGTGCTGAGTGAGAAGATAACATGCGACTACATGGTCAACATTGGAAAGCCCAAGGTAATCCTGTCAGACCACGGACCACAGTTCATCAGTGGAAGATGGCGCCAGACTCTCGGATGGGAAGGTATCATCCCAAAACACACCGCAGTGTATCATCCGCAGTCCAACCAGGCGGAGCGGGTCATGAGGGAATTGGGCAGAATTTTCCGAGCATACTGCCACGCTAAACATAGCGAGTGGCCTTTGTACGTTCAGAGAATTGAGAACTGGCTGAACAGCGTAACACATGAGTCGACAGGGTTCACGCCTTACGAGTTGGTAAGAGGAAAGCGTCCACCACGGATTTTAGAGCAGTTATTCGATTTTCCACCAGAGACGAGTACAATAAACCAGGACGTAAAATTGAGACTGGCAAACGAAAGGTCATTGACGAAAGGAGAAAGGCGGAAACGGAGACATGATATGAAAAGTAAGTGCATGAAGTATGAAATTGGACAATTAGTATTGGTAAAACGCCATGATTTATCAAATGCTCAAGACAAGGAGATAAAAAAGTTCTTTTTGCTATACGAAGGCCCCTACGAAATAATAGAAATTAAAATGAATAATTCGTATGTTTTGCAGAACCGGGAGGCACGAGAAATAATGGGTATACAGAATGCTACAAATTTGAAATTATATGGTCAGAGTGAAGATTTTGAGTTTAAATATGTGTTAATTTGTTTTCAGAAGGGATCCTCCCCCATTTTCGGGTGGTCACGATCTTACCAGTCCTGACCGTGGGTTTCGGCACTTGGAGGCGGACCATGGTTGGCAGAACTTCTTTCGGGTGGTGAAACGACGATGGTCCGGCTCCACCAAAATTGGTAGAGAATAGAAATTTCACCACATTATTGAACGGGGAGGGGGACCCCTAAAGGTACGTGATATAAAATTTTACACTCACGGTGCAGTGGTTAGGTGTACCATATCACGAACCAGCACTGCTTTAGAGTGACTGTAAATAGTTTAATGGAGGCTATATTTTAACAAGGCAGTGCATTCACAAAAGATTTTCCAGTTTCATTGGTGAAAGTAAGTTTCACCGGTGAGAGCAGTTACCATGTATGTAAAAAGATGTTTTGTTGGGAGAGAGGCTGGGGGAAAAAACAGACTGCGGGTTTGGATAAGTGGTAGAAAAGGGAGTAGATTTGGAGTAATAGGGGAACGGGAATTCACGTAGTGGATCTATTTTGTCCCCAAGTTTCCCTCGCGGCAAAACCCCCATCTTTTCGGGCGATTACAACCTTAGTAGCATTAAGGATAAAATTAGCCTCCAATATAAATACTTATCAATATATAATTTGGAATGTTTATAATTTTAAATCTATGTCGGTAGCTGTATTTTAGTTTATGTAAATGAGTGACCAAATATAATTGTAAAGTTTGTAGTACAAGTGAAAAGTAGGGTTTGCAGAAGTGTCTGGGTAAAAAAAAAAAAAAAAAAAAACTTGATATCATGCAAGAGAGAGGGGTAATTTTGGGGGGGTTGTGTGGTGTTAATCGAAGTGAAATAATCATGGAAAGTAGAGACTGCAGCAGTAGAAGGGTTTAAGTTTAGCTATTAGTTATGCTATTGCAGTGGTGGCATGTGCTACTGCAGATAGCGATGAGTGTAACATCAAGGTATGTTACCATCATCGGAGGCCAAACTGGCGTAATATACACTGCACAACTTGTTATATAATTTCATATTATATGTTGATTTGTTGCCGTGCAGTGTATTATCAGATGAAGAGAACATGCATAAAATGAAAGTTGATTTCCCCGCCTTTTCGGGCGATTACTGCCTTACCAGCACTAATCGTGGTTTTGGACGACAGCCAGCTGTGGGCAGCAATTGTAAAACTGACCATCGTTGGTTGCCCTTGAAATTGGTATAGATTTGAAATTGATGGGGGGTGACTTAGGGGAAATCCCCGGAACTATGGAACAGCGGCTATCACTCTGTTCGCGTGGGAACAGTTAACCAGGTGATAGACCCGCATTAAGGGTATATAAATATGCAACTTTTGGATATTATGATATCTGACAATTTTAAAAAATGTAAGGCTGAAGCAAGGACAAGGAGATGCTAAAATTCCTCCACCGTCCTTGTGGAAGCAGCTGAACGCCACAGTTCAGTGGGGGGTACAATAGTATGTGTGGCAGGGAGGTTACTCAGGGGAGTAACGAATAAAAATTTTGTAACTTAATGATGGTGACTCGCTACTGAGCTGACTAAATAATTTTGTTTTGATTTGAGAAATGGGTGCAGTAGATGTTTATTATATTGTGTTTATTATGTCTTATTGTGTTATTAGTTTATTATGTTAGAATATAAGGATGGTAAACGTGTAATGTATTTCACATGGTGTAATGGTTGGAAATGTAGTTAGAGTGAGGTCAGTCACCTGACCAAGAACATCAGCTGATTGCTGGGGTTGTATATGTAATATGTCACTTACAAATGATTTGCAGATTTTTCAATAATTAAATATTTCAATAATAAACTTGTAATGTTTTAAGTAAGTGATGGAGATGTATTTGAGATAGTTTTGAATTTTCAATGCTTAATGTAATATGTGGTAAATGTTAGAATTTGGGTGATTATTATTTCGTTAGGACATTTAAATCAGTCCAAGTTAAGTTAAAAGGGGTGTTGAACAAAATAAGGTTGTGGGAGTAAAAGTAATGTAGAATTGAGAAGTAATAGTGACACAGTAGCTATGGGGAAAATATGTAGAGAATAAACCAGGTGATATTTTGTAGATGAAAGTGATGTAATGGGAGAGTAATTAGTTGATACGGGAATTTTGTAAGGGGGGTGGTATGATAAGGAGTCCTCAATGACAAGCGTTGTGGCGGGTAGTAGAGGGTTTTCAGGGAGTGATTGCCAGGTAAATAGGAAGGGCAAGAGGTTGAGCACGCGAGGTGAGATGAGGGAACACACATCCTGAGTACAAAGGGGGTAGAGAGTATTTTGTTATAAGGGTAAAATGATTCGAAATGAGTTGAGTAGTAAGTTAGAGGTAGAGAATGGTTGGTAGATGTTTTGATAGATGGGTGTCATACTAGGTAAAATCGGTTAGTGATTGTTAGAGTCAGAAGGGGGGAAGAATATATATATATATAAATGCCAAGTTGTAAATTCAAATGTTATGAGTAAACAAGAGTCACCCAAACTAATTGAGAATGAAAATATTAAAGAAAGACAGTCATAGTTAAAATGTAAAAATAATTGAAACAAGTGACGGATTTTAATAGCATTTGAGAATAATATAAAGCTATAAAATGTGTAATTTTTGGTCAATTTAAATATAAATTTTATTGTTTATTGTAAGATAATAATAACCATGTTAATTTTGAATGTCTTATTTTATTATGTTGTACTATGTTTGAAGGTAAGGAATTTTAGGGATGTTTCATGTATTTTATGATGTAGCTTTGTGTAACATATGTATGTCAAGGTCATTCACTTGACCCAGAGAGATCAGCTGATGACTGATGTTAGAGACAGAATTTTTGTATAATTAAGTCACACAATGGTGTTACTCAATTAAAGTAAATGATTTGATTTTTTTTTGATAAAAGAGCTATTTTGGTAAATTTAAATTTTGTGAAAAAAAAAATATTTTTTACGCCTGCCGTATAGATGATATTTTGAAGTTTCAAATATATTATTGTTTATGTGTATTACTCGTGTGTTTATTGAATTACATTGTTTAGTATATCTGTGTAAACAAATGTTAGGGTAAGTGAATTCATGTTTTAATGAGATGTTCAATTTGTTTTTTTTTTATGAATGTTAGTAGTATGTAAAAGTATTTAATTTTTTTGGTTTTGATGAAAGTAATGGTAATATAACAGGTTGATTTGGAACTTAAATGAAATTTTTAACCAAATTTAATGATTTGAATTTAATTTGTTTGCTATATTTTGATTTGGAAAAATGATTTTTAAATATTTTCGGGAGTTGTCTAGAACATAATAATGAGTATGTGTACGCGCCCAGTATTTGCCAAAGGCGACCCAGTATGCATGTAAGGGGGAACATATCGGTTGAGGATCTGGTATGGTATGAAGCCAGGGTTTTTATTTTGGGGTGGAGTCTTAGAAGGTGAGGTGTACTATGGTGAGTGTCCGTCCGATTTTATGGTGTTGGGATCTCGAGCAGAGAAGTCCAGTAATCTCGTTCAGGTGCAGCCATAGTCGCTGAGCTAGGGGGGTAGTTTACCCATAATGTGTTAAGAAATTAACGGGGGGTTGTTGGCACCATATCCTCACCGATCCTCTTAGGGGTAGCAATGAGAGTTCTTCTGTCTCGAAATAAAGAAAGGGTTTTATTTTATTAAAATAAATATAAATTTGTTTTCCATCTGAGTGGCCAGTCCCATGTTAAATAAAATTGTCGTCGAACAAAGGAACAGTGATGTGAAGTTTTGAACATAGTCGGGGCAATGGAATGCGATGCCGGGTGTAACTCCAAGGTAATTAAGCATTAAGTAACAATTATATAAAAAAGTGAAGCGGTAAATCAGAATGAAACCAGTGAAGTGAACGAATCTAAAATAAAATGTGGTGAGTGGAAAAAGACAAACTTTTGGACATATACATAGAACGCGACGCATGACGACGAGAGGAATGACGCCGGTTGGGTAATCCTCGACCAACATTAATTATGTCACTGAATAAAGGGGTTATAACTAAATAAATTGGGGATTAAAATTGAAAGAAATTATTATTCATTCAGATCAATGTAATAACCATTTTGTTGCTGCTCAGGATGGGTATGGCAGGTGTTAACGTTTGTAATATGTTCCTATTTTATATATTGTACGTTTATATGTTTCTTATTCATATACTATCGATACAAAGCACAAATGTCAACGTAATTTTCTTGCCAATTAAAATATAGTAAGTTTAATTATGTACAAAAAAACATTTAATATTTTTGTTTTTATAAACATGTACGTTTATCTGTTAATTTATGCAAAACTACCGTATATAAGGTGGAATTGGGAAATGATTTTCTTGACAAATAACATAAATTACTTTATTTTCTTCCAAATTATTTTTAATGTTTTTGTTTTTGTACCCTTCTTGTAAGTTTATTGTTTTTACACTTTTTTTTTTTTAATTTGTAGTTTTTGTCCAATAAACTTATGGCATGCCTTTGCATTGTACCGGTGTTTCTTGTATTATCACCTTGTATTTCTCAGTCTTAGAAATTATCAGTCTAATACCAATGTACTTCATATTCTATGTTATAAACAAAAATTCGCAGCACAATAGTGTTTAAAATTTATGCCACACTCTATCATCCACAACAATGAGAAAACTTGTTCATCCATCTACTCTATAAATGTTTTAGAATTGACTTTTGGGAGTTAATGTATACAAAAGTTATAGCAGTGGTCCCCACAACTCACCTTCTGAGCTGCTGTTTACAGACTGTATTGTAAACAACAAACTTTATCTCTCAATAAATTTCTTTTACTTATTGCTATGCATTTCATAACATAGAGCTACTATTTATACTATAACCATAGCGAGTAGAAGGGGAAGTGTGCTCACTCCCGCTTGTAAAGCATTGCGACAATGGGACGGCTGAAGGCACGCTGTAGAGAGTGTGCCACAGTCGACTCAGATCCAGATGTGTAGTTGCTAGGCTGTGCACATGCGTGTATGCTGGCTATTTTCGTAAAAGATAAGTGCAAAATAAAGTCGTATACGTGTGAGTGTGTAAGCCGAAGTGTGTGATATATTCGTAAGATCATTATCAATAAAAATGCAGGCCTGTTTCGTGCCGGGATGTTGCTCTGGATATAGAACAGATAAAGGTAAACATTTCTTTACACCTCCTAAAGATGAGAAGCTGTTTTCAGCGTGGGCTAGGGCGATTCCAAGGAAAGATATCCCACTTACGCGTAAATCTGCCGTTTGTGAATGCCATTTTGCTGATGCTCTTTTAATTAAAGCAGATTCCTTTGTTATTGATGGGAAACATGTGGAAATTCCGAGAATTAGATGGACCTTGAAGCCGGGTGCTGTTCCACATATTTTTCCTAGCTTGCCTTCTTATTTAAGTAAAAAATTAAAGGTTCGGAAATCCCCTGTGAAACGGGAATCACGCAAGGAGTCCGCAGCTAGTGGCAACAGCGCTAAATGCAATATTTTAGAAGTAATCGACCCTAATCATAATCTTCCCTCTACATCTAAATTAACCAATTCTAGTGCTCATGATCCACCAGTTATTCAAAATTTGAAGAAAAGAATAAGAAACTTAAACAGGAACTTAAAAAGAACACAAAATAAATTAGCAGTTTACAAAGCTAAAATAAATTTGCTTGAAAGAAAGACGCGCCAAATCAATTCGACTGAAGCAGAGGATCGCTTAAGTTGTCTAAGTAAGAAACAAAAACTTATGATTGCCACGATGCTGAAGAAATGTAACGCTCGTTCCAAAGGCATGCGATATTCAAATGAATTTATATTGGACAGTTTGCTGTTAAAAATAAAATCGCCTAGAGGTTACAGACATTGTCTGAAGCATGAATTACTACCTTTGCCTTCAGAATCTCACCTGAGAAAACTGTGTAAAGGTTTTAAGAGTAATTATGGTGTGAACGGAAACGCCATAAATGCGATTAAGGAAGCTTACGCAAATGAGAAAGATGAAAATAAACGGTTAGGAATTCTCATTTTCGATGAAGTAAAATTAAGGGAGGACATTAGATTCAATTCATCCACTTTGAAAATTGATGGTTTTGTTGATTTAGGTGATGAGACTCCGGACAGCAATAAGAATATTCTATCAAATCATGCCCTTGTGTTTATGTTCGTTCCTTTGCTGTGTAATTGGATCCAGCCCGTGGCAATTTATGCAAGTAAAAATGCCACTCCTGGGGACATACTTTCAAAAATATTAATTCAAGTTATTATTCAATTAGAACAATCTGGAGTGAAAGTGATAGCATTCACGTGTGATGGTAGCCAGTCTAATAAAAGGGTCTGGACGATTCTAGGGATCTCAGGAAAGGAGGGGAAAACAAAGTGCTTTATTGAAAATCCAGTTGACCACAAAAGGAAAATATGGGCGTTCTCCGATAGTGTTCATATTTTTAAATGCATTCGCAATCATTTCCACAACAAAGTAAATTTGATATATAAAAGCACAGAAGTGAATTATGAATTTTATCGAAAGTTATTTAAAATTGACACATCATGTGAATTCGCCGGTCTTCGAAGCTGCCCGAAGTTGACATCCTCCCACATAGACCCTAACTCATTTCAAAGAATGAACGCGAGGTTGGCTTTTCAGCTATTCAGCAACAGTGTAGCAAATGCAATTAGATTTTTCAGAGAAATGAAGCCTAATGAGTTTCGTGGCAGTGAGAATACTGAATGTTTAACCAGAGATCTCAATAACTTTGTGGATGTCCTGAACTCTATGTTGCCCGTAAAAGGACTGTACAAAGGTTCTCCCTCACACAAACTTCTATTAGAATTTTTAGAAAATATCAAAACTCAGAAGAACACATTTGCGTCCTCAAGAACTATGGAATCATTGAGAGTAACCCTGACAAGTACTCTTGAAATATCGGAATTTTTGTGGGCTAGAGGATTTACCTATGTTTTAACTGCTAAATTTAATCAAGATCCCTTAGAGCGTCATTTCGGAATTTTGAGATTTCTAAGTTGTGATGATCATCCTTCGACCGTCGACTTTTTACATTTACATGTTGCAATCCATATATGTTCCAACGAAACTTGTTCTAAATTCGTCAGCAAACAGCGAACCCAAAGTAGAAGCACCCCTTACTTCGTTTGTAAATCAGATGTGCGCAATGGCTAGAGAAAGTGCACAGAGGAGCAAAGAAATTAAGGACAGTGTAGAGATGAAAATCAAAGATAAAATTGTAGTGACTGACTGGGAAAATGAAATCACCCTCCCATATCAAGCAGACCTCGTTAAGCAGAATTTAGTGTTCTATCTGGAAGGTTACATAGTGAAAAAAAGTGACAAGTATATTAATTGTCCACAGTGTATTCGTACACTGTCTAGTGAACAAGTTCCTGACCCTTCGGTAGCAATGTTTACTTCCTTGAAATATTATGGTTATGATAAAAATGTCAGGTATTTAACATACCCCTCCCGTTGCATACTCCAGTTGCTTTTACAAGCAGAGGCAGTCATCTCAGAGAAACTTCGCTCGGAACATAATTTATGGGGCGACATATTTTTCAACCGTTTGGATAGCATTGATTCTATCTTTGTCGGCTCTTCAGATTTAGGATGCAGTGGTGACCACAAAAGTGAACTTGCGGGAAAGTTAATTTTCCACTACCTCAAGTGTCGTTTTTTCTTCCGCACCAAGGAACTGAGGAAGGAGCTCCTTCATCCAAGAAAGCCAAGTCTTCGCGGAAGTTGTCCAAGGTTTCCAACAGCTGATGTAATCACGGTGAGTTCAGGGTAATTTTATATGGTCTGACACACAGATATTAGAAATGTAAGCAGTTTTTATCTTGATGTGTGTTGGCTTATCGTACCGCGACATATCCGGTTACCTCACAGATAGTTAACTGGTTATTAGATTCCTCAAATAATAATACGTCGATATGTGTGATAACTGTGTCTCTTAAGTTTATTTCTCGCAGTGATTTCCGTACAGATATTATTTGGCGTCTGCATTAAACGTAATCATAACAACAAATTGTCTCGCCCTGTCTCGCTTGTTGCATCTGTAACGACACGAGTGCGATCTGCTGGCTGGGCCAGGTAACAGTGAGAGTGAGCTGACTTCCTTGTTCTATAGGCTATGCTATAACAGCACGAAATTGCATAACAGCACTTTGTTGACATTCTTTCCACCAGTAATTCTATTATGATAATATACAAAGTGATGTAAAAACATGTTGAAATAAAAAAAGTATTAAAATTTTTAATTTTATAAAAATTTATATCCACAATACTCTTTAAAATTTATGTTTATAATTAATTTATTGTTTTCATAAGTATTGACATTTACCTTGGAAAATCATATTACTGTGATATGGTAGTTGTACAAATGACAACTTTATATGTAACTTCTTTAAAAGAGGGCTGTAGTGGATTATAGACATTAGGATCTAATTGTTGGATTTTATCCATCATAGACAAATTTAAGAAGCGACGTTTTTCATCAAAATAATCACCGACTGTTTTCAAGCCAACTAAAAACTAGTACATGATTAATAAAACTAATAAACAATACACTACTAATTATAAATTTATTGTCAAGTTATAGACAGTCAAAACAATAAATTGATACAATTGATAGAGTATTATTTTTTAATTACATTCATTACTTACTAGTTTATAGTTAGCCTGAAGATGGCTTAAGATTATTAGGGTAGCCAAAACATCAATCCTTATAATTTTTCTGTGATGGCAAAAGTCTGTCATTAAGATCCTAATTTATTTATATAATTCAGAACTTAATTTTAATTTGAACAATTTTTATTTCTGACAACATAATTTATGTTATATGATAAATAACTAATTGAAGAACTGAATAAACTCTCTTACAGTAAAACCTTCAAAAAATAATTACCTCTGCAGCATGTTCATTGCTTAAAATTTCTGTATCTAAATTAGGTTGTGATCTAGATGGCATATTTTGAGCAATTTTCACTGTCAATCCTCTTTTAGTTCCCGCAGCTAACAAAGCCTGGAATATCATTTCACCCTGTTGACAAAAGTAACACTTTTTATTAATTTTTTTTTGTTAATTATACAAAAACATTTCTTTTAACCTCTAACATTTCTATAGCGAAGAAAATACAAAGAAATGACAAGTATACTCAAAAATTGTACAAATTTAAACAAATACTCACGTCATCTGAATCAGGATACTTCCGCACATCTCCATCCAGTAGGGTCCAGTAATATGAAGCTATTTCAATTCTATCCTTAGCATTTGCTATCATATCTGACCAGACTTGGTATGTTGTGGGAAATGGGGTGGTGCCATTACGATAACTCATACCATCAGGTATGGATTCGACCAGGGTAAACCTGGAAAAATGCATTTATTTAGAAGTTAGTTTCAGAAAAATAAAGCTGAAAAAGTGGAAACAGAATCAACTTTATGAGATATATAAACACTGTCTACATGTAGTTTGTACTGGGATTAGAGACTACAACTTGTCATCAAAACCAATATTCCCAGTGTGGTTGTTAAATCTAGGAAAGCATGCATAAAAATAGTATTTATAAAAAAGATAAGCTTGTTAACTAAGATCAAGAACCACTGGACTAAAAATTTAAAAAATCTCAAGTGTTTTAACACATTGAGGCCTATGGTATGACATGTCACTTCACTCTCAGATCCTACGGACGAACATAACTCATCCATGATTTTAATAATATTTATACTGAACTAGATGGTTCTTATACTTTTGTAGGTTTTTTTGGTATTTAGTAATATTTTAGTTTTGCAATACAACTACAGAGAACAGGACCAGTTGAAAACAAACAGCATTACTTACTTTTTAAACATGTGCATTTTCAGGGAAGCCATTTTGTGTTGTTTATGCTGAGTTGTGACATGCGCTGAGTATCTTGTTGTGTCAGTTTCATGGTTTATTCACATAAATATCTTACTGAAAATGAAATTTATGATGAACGTCTGAATAATTCAGGGTTAAAAATTGTTGTGTCTGATTCAGAATCTGAAGGTAGTAACAATAAAAGTAAAAATGAAAACAGTGATATTCAAACTGTCTTTTGAAAATAATATAATTTGGATGCCTACAGTGGATTTAACATGTTACTGATTGTACTCTGGAGTTAAGTAAAAAGTTGTTTTTTAATTAGGTTTAAATTTATATAAAAATGATCAGGCCACACCAGTAGTCAATCCTCCAAGGTGGCTAAGGCTCAGTGTGTTTAGTGAAGTGTCGCTCTATAAAAATCTGAATCATGGACAAATCAGTAGAGAGAAAAAGAAATGATTCAAGTCTTTGAGACATGAAATTGGAGTCAAATGCAGAGGATTTCATTCAAGTGATGAGTGATAAGTGCTTAAGGGGATTTTTGAGTAGAAATATTGTGGGTAACCTCATTAGAAGGGATTACTGTTGCTGAAAAACTACATTAGTCGTAACAGACACAAATGCTGTGTTACTGTACAAATTATGAAAGAGATTCTTGGATCAAGACACCACAGAAAGTGGTTTAAACATACACACATATTACAGTCAGAACAACACAAGATTATCAACAGAACAATCTGATGACTTTTGGATATGGCCATCCGTTAATCCCCAGTTTGGATAAACAAGAAAAATATTAAACACATTGTTTCCAGGTTTTAACGTCACACATTCATATAGTAACTTCAATGTAAATCAATTTCACTTCATTCAGTCTAATGGTATAATTTTGTGACACAAATTTTGTGTTAAAACATAAAATTATCAACTAAAAATGAAGAAACTCATATTAGTCTGAGATCTCAAGGATGACCCAGTTCCTTAATATTACATTAGAATAAAATTGCTTTTGAAATTACTTTACAAGAAAATGCCAAATTTTATTACACACTATAGTATAGTTGTTACTTTTTAAATGCACACTTTCTAGTTACGTATTTTAAACAGAACGTTGTAAACCATAATGATGCACAAGCTCTACAGAATCCTATTTTTATAATTTTAGTATAAATATAATTATAAAATAGTTGTGTAGAATATGTTCATGTTATTATACACTAATACTATATAATTGTGTGAACATTTGTGTCATGTTATATTCAAGCTTGATCTACATTTAGATTAACAGGTTAAGTATTCATCAAAATTGAATATCAAACATATTCAGACTACAGTAAACAAACCTGCAGGAAGATCTACATTGTTGAAGTTGTTCTAAGTTATCAGCTAATTTCATTTGTGCTTGTTTGTCAGCATGATCTAATAATGGAAGCAGTACAACCAATACGATCAGTATTAATATGATTGAGATCGGAACACATGATGGTTTAAACCAACCTTTCTGGCCCCACCTAAAACAAAAAAATAAAAAAGAACACAATATTCATCTGTGCCTGATCAAGTAGTTATTTTCATGACAGTGTATTTGCACAATTTATAATCCAATGTATTGTTACGACATCACAGAACAATCTACATGTTTATCGAATGTGCCAGAAGAATCTTGCTCTACTGTGTGTGGCGTACGTGCTTGTAGTCGCATTTGCGAGATTCTTCTCGATGCCGCCAGCCGTGCGGACTGTGTCAAGGCCCCAGTTAATTATGTAGTTCATACGGACGCTAAGACACAATTAGGAATCGTCTAGATTTTCGGTGGCTATAAATACAATTACTCAGGGACGCTCAAGGCAGCATAGCAGCGATATATTTACAGAGCGGATCGAGTTATTATCGGGCGAGATTACTGTGCGCGTTCAAGTGGTTATTAGTTAAGTGTTGTGTTTTATAATCGGACGGTAATTGTAATACAATTGTGTTTAATATTAGTGACATTTTATTTGCATGTGAACAATTTTTATTTGATTTGTTGTAGTAGACTGTGTTGTTAATTACGAACTGTTTTACTGTAAAAATTAAAGCTGGTGATTAGTGACTTAATTGGTGTCTTGTACTGTATTTTGTTTCCACTGTACCTACGACAATCAAGTAGACCGCCCTAACAGTGGTATCAGAACTGGGATAGAACGGTTAACAGTGGACACTTTATACAAGACGAGTGTAATTCGTAATTAATTGGTAAACATGGATGCCATTCAGATGATGGAAGCTTTCCAAACGCTGCTGCGGCAGACACAGGAAGAAGCAGAAAGACGACAAAAAGAAGAATGAAGACAAGAAAGAGAAGAAGCAGAAAAACAACAGGATGAGAAATGCAGATAAGAGGCAGAAGAGACAAAAGAAGAATGAAGACAAGAAAGGGAAGAAACAGAGGAACGATGTAAACGTGAAACAGAAGACATCAAAGCATTAATACAGGAGCGGAAACAGATGCAAGAACATAGTATCGCAGAATTAAGTCTCCTACGAGGTGAGCTTAATAAACAAGTTACTAAAATATCAGAGGTACAAGAATCAATGACATTAAAAATAGCTGAAGTAGAAAAATCTGTCTCGAGTGTTGAAGAATCGATGTCTAATAAAATAGCTGAAGTAGAAAAATCAGTCACGGGTGTAGAAAAAGCTATGTCAACAAAAATAGAAGACTCGATTACAAATATAAAAGTGCAGATTAAAAATGAAGTCGAGCAGCGTCTGAAGTTACAACCAAAACAACTTTGTGAACAGACTGTACCAATGATAAAGACAGAAAAAGATGCAGAAAATAAGTTAATAGATGTAACGGTACAATTCTGGTACCATAGTAATTTTGGGAAACTATTGTTCCTAAACATAATTATTGTATTTTATTTTATATCCCGTATAAGAGATTGGTAAAGTTTTGGTGAGAATTTTCAATAACACAATATTGAGTTAACAGGATTTGTGTCGAATTCAGTGGAAAATTCCAAAAGTAGCAAAAAACTGTTTGTCACAATAACGGGTAAACAAGACTAGCCCATGATTACGTCAGACGAAGGAATGCGATGCGCATACATACATACAATTGTAAGCCAGAGGCTTGGCCGTTTGAACAAAGAACCAGTGACATAGTCTTTGCCCCACCTCTGCAATGCTTAGTGGTGAAACGTGGTCATTTTCGTCCAGACAGTGAAGCGTGCCAGCCGGCAAATTCACGAAGTGTGATTATTTAAATTTTACACCACCAAAAGTTTATTAATAACAGTTATATATTAACAGTTTTGAGTTAAAACATCGGAACCGTGTAATCCACGATAGGACGCTACAGATTCGAGAGCGTGTAATCTGCGATGAGACATTTCAAATTCGAGAGTGTGTGATCAAAGATGAGACGTTTTCGATGTCCGTAACTCAAAAGTATAGGAAGTGACAGCTAAGTACAATTGGCTGTAAAACCAATCAAATATTCAATATAATCCAAATTTAATAATATGAGCTCATTTTTTAAGAAAATGTACCAGAGTATGAATGGGAGAGAGTGAGAAAGTGGATACGATTCAAAATTGAAAAGTGCTGGGTTGTGCCACAAATATTTATGTTTATCAAGCTTATTATGCATTAATCATTTATTTTTGAGGGATAAAGTGTTATAGGGGTTTAATATTTGATAAACGCCACCTGGCGTAACATGTAGTCAATTTTCAATTTTCAATGTGTAGAGTTAATTTCAATATGTACGTAATTTTTCCTTTGATATAAATAAAAGGTAATGTCAATGGTAACAATTAGACAAACGAGTGAATTATTTCAGGTAATATATTCCTCGACTCTGGTTCGTATAACTCGAATTCTGGCCTTTCAAGGTAAGTTTTTGTATTTGTATGCAGTATGCAATATGGCACCCGATATTTTAATATTAAATGTAACCGATTAATAAAACAGCAATAAAAGATATAATCACATAGAGAAAGTCACTTTGCCTGCAGTAGGGACAGTTCATGTCAAAGCTCCAACCTTTGATGGAAGCAGTCACTGGGGAACGTACCTCCGCCAATTTAAAGCTGCTGCATGCGCAAATAATTGGACAGAGAAAGACAAGGCTGTTTTACTCGTTCTTGCATTAAAAGGACTTGAGGCAGAATTACTACAGAAAGTGCCACCTGACAGCCAAAACACCTATGCCGAATTGATAAAAGCTCTGGAATTACGGTATGGTGATAAACATTTGCAAGAGGTGCACTACGCTCAGTTGAGGACAAGACGACAACGTTCCTGGGAGAGTCTTCAAGAGTTTGAAGCAAGTATCAACAGATTGATTAGATTGGCCTATCCTGAAGCACCAGAAGACTTCCGAATAAGGTTTGTGGTGCAGACATTTATTGATGGCAACGGAGATTGTGAACTTCAGCAAGTGTTACGAATGGCAAGACACCGAAATAGCTCTGAAGCTCTTGTTCACACCATAGAGTTTGAAGCTGCCAAGTCAGCGTCCCGCTACATTAATGGGCTTGTGCCATCATATTGCCGTTATGATGGGTGCAGAAAAACAATGTTGTCGGACAAACAATTCAAAAGTTCAAGAGAGTCGCAACGATTTGAAAAGACAGAAGACCGAAATGTTACAACTGTGGAAAACATGGTCATCTACAGGAGAAGAAGATACCGAGAGAAGAGAGTAATCACACCAATTGGAGTTAACTTGCCCCAGAACAGCACACAGTTACCACGCTACATAAGACCAGTGGAAACTTGATCGTTAATGGATTTGCGGAAGGTAAACCAACATCATTTACAGTTGACACGGGCGCAACGGTGTCCATTGTGCGCCCTGACTTAGTCAGCAACCACCAACCTCTAATTAGCTCTTGTACAATACAGACTGTGACTGGAAGCCTCGTCAAGGTGCTAGGAAAGGTAGACTTACATGTACGCCTGGGTCTTCTCGAGTTTAGCCACCAAATGCTCGTTGCAGACATTGTTGACGAAGTGTAATATTCTTTCCTATTTACACTTTTTATTTTTACTTTGTTTACTAAAATCAGTTTGTAAAACGAATATGTCTAAAATCAAGTAATGCACTAATAAAAATGTTGTTGCTGTTAAACAAGTGTTTCTTTGCAAGACCTGTCACGATAGGCTCAGCGCATTTTATTTCCATCTTGGCCACGCGTCTAAATATGAAGTACCCCCCTCCCCAAAAAAAAGATGTTAATGTTGTATTTTGTGTGTTATATATGTTAGATTAAATGTGATATATATATATATATATATTGTAACGACACTCAACTCGTTACCTTTAATAATTGTACCTTGCTTAACTTGGTTATTTAATGTATACCTGTTTAATATTTTATAGGATGAGTATCTGGTCAGGGTAATATTTGTTGAGCGCCAATTTGCAATCACAGGTTGCAAATAAAATTTATTTGTAAAATATTAATTATTATTTTTGTTAAAATATTATAAAGGTTCCTATATCAGCTATAATTAAATCTCTTTTAATCTTTTATTTAAGAGATGAATGTGATAACTAAAGCTCATCAAAGCAGATTCGAATAGTCTGCCATATTTCCAAATGAAGAGTGTTGCCAACTTAATCTAGTTGATGAACCAAATTCACAGTCCCTGATATAGTGTTTATAATATCATACACATTTTGTATTCATTAAATAAAGAAACGAATAAACCTTTTATCTGTATTTATTACACTCAAATCCTTCTATTTTTTTTAAATTGTTTTTAAATAACAAATATAATCATTAACAAAATTCTAACCAGCTGTTCTTTACATATGCTCAGTATGGCAGCAGGAGCAATAAGAATTTCTATATCTCAAGGCCCATATTTATATTTATTAAATAAAATACAAATAGAATGTGTTATGTTAGGTCCTTTTGACTACGATATAAACGACAGTTATGATAGGAAAAGTACCAAAATACATGGGATTATAAATAATTACAAAGTGCCTTAACAGGATTATATTAATAGTTTAACTTATTAATAGTTAAACACTGTTCAGTGTTTAGGTTATGTTGAGTTAAATGTTTTTAAGACCTAGTTCACTTTATATTATAGTATTACTCTGTAGCGGGGCATTTTTTGGGCATACCTGGGGTAATAACAGAATTTGTATTTTTTCATAAATAATAATTAACTTGTTGAGTGATAGAAAAATTTTATGACCGAGAGGTAAATTTGTTATGGGGAAGCGATCCCAACAACGGCAACACTGCTTGAGGCGTTGAAGACAAAGTTATTAGACAATATTCATATAAACAGTTTTAATAACCGGCAAACTGTGCCAAGGGCAATTCAAGGACAATGACAAACACGAAAAACGTAAACACGTTATGTAACAAAATCTGTAAACCAATTATGCAACCAGACATCAGGCGATGTGTTGCGTCAGCAACTTATATAACGCGGTGTGTCATCAGTTTCGTCAAACACTCAGCAAACGAAAGTAGTGTACTGGCGCAAGGATATAAACTGGAAAACAAAGACATTTGAACATACTACAACAGCCGCTTCACAAAATAGCGCCTGTAAATCTCCCCAGTCCAATCTCATCGCTCACGCGAGCAACAGCTATGTAAAAGTTTCGGAACATAAGTGCGGGCCCGCATACAATAAAAATGTGAATCTTTATATTTATATCTAAAACACAAACAGTTTTCGGCCGTAAAAATGTAATAGTGCGAACCATAAAACGATATAACCGCAAAACAGTGCACGCCATGAGGAGACACCCCAGGAGTCGAACTCATATACAGGAAAGTAGACATTCAAAAATAATAATAAAAAATGCTGGTTTAAATATATAAATAAATAAAATTAAATAAAAAATGGGAAATTTAGGGAAAGATTTTAAAATGGGGGGTAGTATGTGAGCGAGTGTGAGGTTTTGTTTGATTATATAAATAGGGAATGAAGTGCTGGTTTCCGTAGTTAAAACTAACCCTAGTAGTATAGAGATTATTTCTATATAAAATCTTGATTCCTTTTGACACTAAAATGTTATATTTTTTTTATTAAAAGTTTTTTTCTTAATTTCATTTTGTGTGCGTTTTTCCAGAAATGTTAATAAATTTTAATTAATGAGGAAACATATAACGTTCTCTTTATTTGTTCAAACAACATTCTGATTTTCCTGTTCGCCAAAAAGAACCCGTATGAACGTAAGTAGGGTAAGCACATATATATTTTTTTTTTCTCTTTTAAGAAGTTGGCAATACAAGATGGCTACCCAAAAAATTATGTTCTCAATTACTTTAACCTTGTTTGTATCAATGATAAAAAAATATAAATAATATCAAACGTATCAGTGGCGCCCGAACTGGGACGATTTATATAAATGAAATTATATAAATATAGGCCTACGGGGAGAACAGAATGGTTGTTGAGGTAAAAAATAAAATTTTTTTTTTCTCGTACGTAAAATAGACGTGGATTATGGTTATGTTATGTTGGTTATGTTGTGATAAGTGTGAAATGTTGATATTGATATTTTGTAGCGAGTATTGTGAAGCAATATGCATAATAATTAATATGTATGATAATTATTAAGTAAATGTAAAGGGTATTATATAAGTAAATTTCGGAATGATTGAAGTATAAATAAAGTGCATAGAAAGTTACGTAAAGTAGCGCAAAGCATTATACAAGTAGACACATTGTGGTGTGAAAGTAGATATGATATATTAGTATTTTATTTACAGTCGGAATTGTAGTATTATAAAATGGAGAATCCAGATTTAAATTTAGAAAACACTCTTACGGAGTCGATGGTAATTGACAATGTATCGGCTCAATCTACCCCGTCGACAACACGAGTTGCAGAGTTGTCGATGGCAGATATATTCAATTTAATGAAAACAATGTCTGAGAATTTGAGTAGTGATATCAATAAAATGAATAGTAGTTTCAACGGGAAATTTGACGTTCAGAACAATAAATTAGATTCTTGGATTTCGTTGTCCATGACGTGTCCGTTACTTAACTAAATATCACTATAATATTGACGACTCGGAACACAAAGTTTTTTATACGTAAAAACGTAAAGTTTTACCTTACAGCCTAAACCGGCTTTCACCTATAGAAGGCTTCATCATATAGAAGCTCTGATGAAGCCTTCTATAGGTGAAAGCCGGTTTAGGCTGTAAGGTAAAACTTTACGTTTTTACGTATAAAAAACTTTGTGTTCCGAGTCGTCAATATTATAGTGATATTTAATAAATTAGATATACAGAATGAGAAATTTGAAGAGTTGAAAAGTGAGATACAAGAAATTAATAAACATTGTGAAAATACCAAAGTAGAATTCACTAATAAAATCAGCCAAGTAGAAACTAAGTTAGATGATTCAATACAAAAGATAGATATTAAATTTAATGCTATAGATAGCCAGATAGACAGAGTTGAGAAGCAAATCAATGAAAACAATGAAATGTTAATAAGATATTCAATGAATGAGTATAACAATGACATAGAATCTAAAATTATTAAATGTAATATTGAAACTGAATGTAAGTTGAGTAGCGTAGTAATGACAGTTGAAAAATTTAGTCAGAATATTGATGAACACCAAAATAAGATAGACTCTAAAATATATGAAATTGAAAGTAATTATAAGACAGAGATACAAGCAGTAAATGAATCTATTGAAGTAATAGCAAAAAATAATGTACAGTCTGAATATAGTAATAACAAAAAATTATATTCACTTGAACAAAATATTGGTAGTATGCGAGATGAATTAAGTTTAGTGAAAAATCAAAATGTAAACAATGTTACTGAACGCATATTTATGACACGAGACACAAATAATGAAGTAGAATTAGAAGCTTTCAATTGTGACAATCGTAGAGTACACCCAATGCAATTTTTAAATAGGGTTAGGGAATTTAATCGGTTTAATAATAGTAGCTGGGAGGTTAAGTTGCTGAAGATTATCAAATGTTTCAAAGGTAGTGCCGAGATATGGTCGGAAGTACACCATACCGAATGGGAAAGTTATGAAGATTTTGAGATAGCTTTTCGCAACAAATATTGGTCAGAAGAAGACCAAGAAATACTAAGAAGTAAAATAATGGGTAACGGGAATTTTGGTAGGATTAATAACCACCTAACCATATATGTGATGACCATTTATAACGAAGCAAAGTATTTAGAACCGCCGTTGCCATTCCGATCATTTGTACGACATATTAGCAAACACCTGCCCAGAGAGGTGCAAATAACGTTAATGACTAGAGAGATTACAAATATAAGCGAGTTAGAAAACATGTTAGATGTATTACAGAATATAGGGGAACGCGACATGGGACGACGTCCAAACGCACCAGTAGTACCACACCATAATAATAACAATAATAATTTCCATCATAACAGGGGTACACAGAATTTTCATAGAGGAGCGCGGGGAGGAAGTTTCGATAATAGGGGCGAGAGTTGGAGGTGTAGAGCCTGTGAAATTGATAACTATGCTAATAGAACGAATTGTTTTAGATGTCATCGAACCAGGGAGTGCGCCAGAAACGAGAGGACAAACCCACCACCAAATCAACAGTCGAGAGGAGGAGAATTTTATAGAGGAGCACCTCGAGGAGGAGGAAATCATAATAGAGGTAGAGGAGGAAATCATCAAGCTGTGGCAGGTCCATCCACGGAAAACTGAGGAAGACAATGGGGAAGCGGGCCCAGCCATTGTCAACGGAGGACCGGGTCCAAGTAATTAACGAATACACAAACAACGTCATCAAGATGGATATGGCAAAAGAGTTGTTAGAAGAAGAGGAGAACAAGGTGGTGGAACGCAGAACAGGATTGACTGAGGTGACGATTAACATTGAAGGTAAGAATTATAAAACTTTAATTGATACCGGTAGTGAGATATCAGTAATTTCTGAAAATGTCATGGGTGAATTAAAAGAGTTAAACAAGAATATACCGTCATTACCAGTTGCCGGGGTTACAGTAGTGGGGGTAACTGGGGTGAGAAGTAAAAGAATAACCAGACAAGTACAATTAAATATTTTAATAAATGGAGTTGAATTTGAAAACACTTTCCTAGTAGTTAAAGGGTTGAGTCTAGATGTAATATTAGGGAATGATTTTTTGGAAAGAAACGGAGCAGTAATAGATTTCAATAAACAAATAGTAAAATTTGAAAAAAGGGATAAACCAGTTAGAATAGAGTTTAAGAAAGTAGTCAATGAAGCTAAAGTCACTGGAATAAAAATGTTACATAAACAGATAAGTGATAGAGAGATAGAAACTAAAATAAATATATGTCTAGAGAGTGATGGTTTAGAAAATGAGGAGAGAGAGATGCATGAGCGTAATGAGAGTGTGTGGGCAAATAGAGCCGATAAATTTTTCAATGAAAATACAGTTGTAGGAAATACTCAACAACAGGAGTTGTGGGCAGTTGTGGAGCGGTACAGAGAAGTGTTTGATGAATCACCAGGGAAAGCAAAGGACTACATCTGCGAGCTGAAAGTTCGGGACCACGCACCATACATGCAGAGGAGCTACCCGGTGCCGTTTTCAAAGAGAAGAGCTGTCCAGGAGGAGTTAGACCGTATGATGCAAGGAGGCATAATTGAACGCTCAGTATCACCTTATTCAAACCCTTTGGTGGTAGTGATAAAGAAGGATGGCAAGGTAAGGTTATGTTTAGATGCTAGAAAAATCAATCAAATTATTATACCGGACAGAGAATCTCCAGAACCCATAAATGAGATTTTACAAAAGTTTAGCGGAGTCAAATACATGACGTCTTTAGATCTGACCGCTGGATACTGGCAGGTGCCATTAGCAACAGAGAGTAGGAAATATACAGCTTTTCTTTTTACCGGTAAGAATTACCAGTTTAAACGCTTACCTTTTGGATTAAACACCAGTGTTGCCAGTTTTATCAAATGTTTAGATAATATTTTACAACCTAAGGACTTAGACTTTTTAACTGTATATGTCGATGATATTTTGATAGCCTCTAGAACATTCACTGAACATTTAGAACACATAGAATATGTATTAGATAAGCTACAAGTAGGGGGTTTAACCGTGAATTGGGACAAGTCTAAATTTCTGCAGACAGAAATACACTTTTTAGGATTTATTATTACACAGGAGGGGATATTAGCCAACCCTGACAAAGTCGAAGCAATAATGCGATTCCCTGAACCTAAAAACATTAAGCAACTACAGAGTTTTTTAGGCCTATGCAATTTTTACAGGAAATTTCAGGAGAACTACGCACACACAACATCCAAACTGAGTGCTGTCCTGCAGAAGAATAAACAGTGGAGATGGGGCGATACGGAACGAACTGCTTTTAATGAAATTAAGAGAAAGTTCAGTCACATGATCATGATGAATCATCCCGATTTTAATAAGATTTTTTATTTGCAGACCGACGCCAGCAATGTAGCGCTAGGTGCCGAGTTATACCAGGAGAGCTGCGACAAGGAACACCTAACGATCGCCTTCGCCAGTAGATCGCTGTTATCGGCGGAAAAGAATTACACGACAACTGAGAAGGAACTACTAAGTATTGTGTTCGCCGTGGGTAAATTCCGCACCTACATCCTAGGGAATACTACGATCATCCGGACGGACCACAAGGCACTGTCATTTCTGAATTCATGTAAGCTAACACACAGCCGATTGACCAGGTGGGTATTAGCCTTACAGGAATATAACTTTTCATGGGAGTACATAAAGGGGTCAGATAATAAGGTACCAGATACACTTTCTAGAGTAGATGTTATAGATAATAAAACTGGTAGGGACCTTAAAGAAATAGAAATTTTTAGACTAACTAGGGAAGATAGAATTTTTGGTGAGGAATTAAGTGACATTAAAAACTTGCAAAGATCTGATAGCAAACTGGGTAAAATAATTGTTAGTTTAGAAACAGATGTAGCGGGATCAGAATATAATGAGCGATTTCAAGTACATCAAGGTATTTTGTTCAAAAAAGTAGATGGTGGGGAGCGTGATTGGAGGTTAGTTATACCCGAGGGGTTAATAGATAAAATTGTTTGGGATTGTCATATAAGGTATGGTCATTTTGGTGCGAGAAAGTGTGCAAATGTTTTGAAAGAGTCATGTATATTTAAGAATATGGAGAGGAGAGTGAGAAAAGTGTTGAGAGTGTGTGATTTATGTCAAAAATCGAAAGTGGTGAATTATAGAGTGGAAGGAGAGATGAATTATATAAAAGTAGATAAGCCTTTTGATCTAGTTGCGGTTGATTTATATGGACCATTACCCAGAGGTAGAGGAGGTGTGTTGTATGTATTTGTAGTTTTAGACACTTTTTCAAAATTTGTAAAGTTATATAGTATTAAGAGAGCAACGAGTAAGGTACTTAGCGAGAAGATCGTGAAAGATTATATGCTTGAGGTGGGAAAGCCGAAAATTATATTATCTGACCATGGTCCACAGTTTATAAGCGGCAAGTGGCGGCAGACGCTTGGATGGGAAGGCATCATACCCAAGCATACGGCAGTGTACCATCCTCAGTCGAACCAAGCAGAACGGGTGATGAGAGAGATTGGCAGGATATTTCGGGCGTACTGTCACGCCAAACACACAGAATGGCCATCCTACGTGAAAAAAGTAGAGGAGTGGCTGAATTGTACCACCCATGAGTCCACGGGATTTACGCCGCATGAGTTGATAAGGGGAACAAGGCCGCCCAGGATATTGGAACAACTTTTCGCATACCCACCTGAAGGTCAAATTTTGGACAGGAACATGAAGATTAGATTGGCGAACGAGAATTTACTTACTAGAGGAGAGCGACGAAAACAGAAACATGATGCTAAGGGTAAATGGACCAAGTATGAGGTAGGTCAGTTAGTGTTAGTAAAAAGACATGATTTGTCCAGTGCTCAAGATAAAGAAATAAAAAAGTTTTTCTTGTTATATGAAGGACCTTATGAAATCATAGAAATAAAGATGCAGAATGCGTATGTGCTGAGGAACCCAGCGACGCAGGAAATAGTAGGTACACAAAATGCGACGAATTTAAAATTATATAGGTCACTTTAATTGTTATGTTTATAAATAAGTTTTTCAAATATTATTGTATGTTTTCAGAAGGGATCCTCCCCCATTTTCGGGCGGTCACGATCTTACCAGTCCTGGCCGTGGAATTCGGAACTCGGAGGCGGGCCATGGTTGGCGGATCTTCCTTCGGGCGGTGAAAACAACGATGGTCCGGCTCCACCAAAATTGGTATAAAGTAGAAAACCTAACTGCACATTTGAACGGGAAGGGGGACCCCACAGGTACGTGAAACAAATTATTTTTTTATACACTCCCGGTGCAGCGGTTTTGGTGTGCCTGTCACGTGCCTGCACTGCCTTAGAGTGTGTGTAAATAATGGAGGCTGCATTTAAGTAAAAGGCAGTGCATTCAATTTAAAATTTTAGTGTCAAGGGCAAAATTAAAATGGAGCCCTTGACAATATTTTCTGATTGGCCCGAAACGACGAGTTTTGGGGCAAGACGTTTTGGCGCACGGTAGAAAGCGGGGTAGAAGAAATGGTAGGAGAGGGGGAGTAGTGTTTTAGAGAGGGGACGTGAATTCACGTAGTATATCTACCGGGTTCCGATCCGTTTTGCAGCAAGACCCGGCATTTCAGGCGGCTGCGACCTTCCTAGACGTAGAGTAAGTTTATGACAATAGAGTCAGCCTCCTATGTAAATAGTATTAAATGGGTGATAGTAATTGTTTGAATAAAATGTGTAATAATAAATGTTTGAATCAGTTCAAGTTGAATTTTGTGGGACATACAGATCTGTCCAAATCGAAGTCAGAGTTAAAGAAATAGTAGAGATGAAAATAATGCAATGTTGTTTTGAGTTAATGTATGTTATAGAATTTTGAGAAGTATAAGTGGAGACACAGTAGTTATGGAGATTTTATGTTGAGTTTTGAGCGATATATTGTTTATTTTGATGTTATTTTGTTGTAATTGTAGTGAGGTAATAAGATTGAGATTTTGGGGATGGTAATTTTGTAGTAGGGGTAGTGTAATGTGGGAGTCCGCAACATAAGGGTTGGGACGGGATTTGGTATAGTTTTAGTGGGAAGGGGCCGCCTTAGGTAAAAATCCAGGGGCCAGAGAACGGGAATTGAGCTTTTGGGGGGGGGGGAAAACACGTATCCTATGTACAAAGGGTTAGAGAGTATTTTTTTTATTATATATTGAGAGTAGATGGAGATTGGAGTTAAAGTAGTAAGTAGTTAGAGGTAGAGGAGGGTTAGTAAATTTTTGATAGTGGGGTGTCATACTAGTTAAAGATTTTGTAAGGGAGCGTTAGAGTAATAAAAGGGGAAGTTTATGAGTAGATGCCAAGTGGATAAAGTAAATTATAATGAATAACGGAGAATCACCCAAAGTAATGAAATGGAATAATGATGGCCATAATTAAAAAAAAAAAAAAAAAAAAAAAAAAATAATTTTTGTAATTTTGAGAAACGAATTAACAAGAGTAAATCAAGTTTAAAAGTAATTTTCTGATTTTATATGCCAACTTAATGATGTGAAGTGTATAAATTTTACATACAAATTGTTTACTTTAAGATGTTTTCTTATGTTATATTATGTTATATTAGATGTTTTGATAGGTTAGGAATAAGTAAATGAAAACAAAACCAGTGCTTCTTAGTGCAAACCAGCACCGCTAGGGGGGAACAGATCAGTTGGGGATATGGTGTTGTATAAGGCCACTATTTAATATTTTGATTTGTTGTTTCAGTGTTTGGTGATGCTGTGGCGGCGGACCTGAGCTGGCCTGCGCGTCAGGGCAGGGGCGTTGAGTATCTGTCTGACTCTACGGTGTTGGGATCTCGAGAGAGAAGTCCAGTATTGTCATGCAGATGCGGTCACAGTCACCGGACCAAGGGTGAGTTGATTATTCTTTTTTGTAAACCATACAGGGGGTTGTGGCGACATATCCTGGCTGATCCCTTTAGCAAGTATGAATGTGTCAATGAGATTTTTTATGCTTCGGCATAAAATATCTCATTGAGGGGGTATTGTAGCGGGGCATTTTTTGGGCATACCTGGGGTAATAACAGAATTTGTATTTTTTCATAAATAATAATTAACTTGTTGAGTGATAGAAAAATTTTATGACCGAGAGGTAAATTTGTTATGGGGAAGCGATCCCAACAACGGCAACACTGCTTGAGGCGTTGAAGACAAAGTTATTAGACAATATTCATATAAACAGTTTTAATAACCGGCAAACTGTGCCAAGGGCAATTCAAGGACAATGACGAACACGAAAAACGTAAACACGTTATGTAACAAAATCTGTAAACCAATTATGCAACCAGACATCAGGCGATGTGTTGCGTCAGCAACTTATATAACGCGGTGTGTCATCAGTTTCGTCAGACACTCAGCAAACGAAAGTAGTGTACTGGCGCAAGGATATAAACTGGAAAACAAAGACATTTGAACATACTACAACAGCCGCTTCACAAAATAGCGCCTGTAAATCTCCCCAGTCCAATCTCATCGCTCGCGCGAGCAACAGCTATGTAAAAGTTTCGGAACATAAGTGCGGGCCCGCATACAATAAAAATGTGAATCTTTATATTTATATCTAAAACACAAACAGTTTTCGGCCGTAAAAATGTAATAGTGCGAACCATAAAACGATATAACCGCAAAACAGTGCACGCCATGAGGAGACACCCCAGGAGTCGAACTCATATACAGGAAAGTAGACATTCAAAAATAATAATAAAAAATGCTGGTTTAAATATATAAATAAATAAAATTAAATAAAAAATGGGAAATTTAGGGAAAGATTTTAAAATGGGGGGTAGTATGTGAGCGAGTGTGAGGTTTTGTTTGATTATATAAATAGGGAATGAAGTGCTGGTTTCCGTAGTTAAAACTAACCCTAGTAGTATAGAGATTATTTCTATGTAAAATCTTGATTCCTTTTGACACTAAAATGTTATATTTTTTTTATTAAAAGTTTTTTTCTTAATTTCATTTTGTGTGCGTTTTTCCAGAAATGTTAATAAATTTTAATTAATGAGGAAACATATAACGTTCTCTTTATTTGTTCAAACAACATTCTGATTTTCCTGTTCGCCAAAAAGAACCCGTATGAACGTAAGTAGGGTAAGCACATATATATATTTTTTTTCTCTTTTAAGAAGTTGGCAATACAAGATGGCTACCCAAAAAATTATGTTCTCAATTACCTTGTTTGTATCAATGATAAAAAAATATAAATAATATCAAACGTATCAACTCTATATTAATAGTTTTTCATACTGAAAATAAGATTATTCATTGATATTTTTCTCAGTGAAAGTTCCAAATTGTTTTTATTAAAAGTGTAAACAGTGTCTTTGAGACCTATGGCCTAGGCCTAGAATGGAATAGCTCAGTTTAATTATTTATCAAAAAATACTTCTCTTCCTGTGTAAGTTGATTGTATTTCTTCAGAGATTCCTTGGTTTACTTCTTTATAATAATGTGGCACTTCCTTCTTCTATTTAGTTTGGTTTAGGAGGATTATTTAACTTTTTACTTTAGGTCCACAAATATGAAATTTATAATAATTTAAATTAGTCACTCTCATTTTTAATTCAACCTTTCTTCTTTAGATCCAATAATACAATCCTATTTCATTTATTATAACATTTTTGTTACTAAGGCCTATCTCAGCTTTTATTGGTTTCTAATGTAACATTTTATGTCACCCTGGTGATATCTTTGCATCAACATAAACAAACTTTTAATATTTTATATTTCATTTTTTTTAAACTGTTATAATTTTTTTATAAGATCTTTAATCTTCACTTTATTAGTTTCTTTGATCTTCTGATGAAACACTGATTATTTTGACACCACTTTTGATTATCTTCTGTTACATATTTCTTGAGTTACCATTTTACACTTTTAATTATTTGTCCCAAAATTATTTATTATTAGTTCTTCTTGTACTTTTCACTTTATTAAAACTATCTGACACATTTAGTAATCATATAACTTAACCTGACATTGTTTATTATCATTTTAATAGAAATTCTTATTCAAAATACCTTAACTGTCTAAGCTTAACATGCCTAATTTTACAAATCTCTATTACTATTATTTTGGTACTTTCCAGTTAATATAAACATTAGTGTTATTAATACTATCACATATAATATTAATCACTATGACCCAAACTAATTACTAATAACCATTAGTAATAGATAACAATTCCTCTTAACTTACTGTATACAATACAGTTTTTATAAATACAACAAAACCTTATAAGTAAGTTCCTAAACATTGTCCTTCTTACTTATTATTATTAACATTACTTTAACTGTAATAAACATAATTATTAGTCTTAGCTAACATGAATTAAATCATAAAATAAACAATATTTACTTAAGTATTTAATTAACTATTTCTTGAAACAAAACTACTATGTTTCTTGGTACTTTTGGTACGAGTATTAAAGCATATTTATGTTAAAATGGCTTGACTAAATGGCATGTACCAATATATATATATATATATATATATATATATATATATATATATATATTGTACTGTATTTACTTTCTGATATAATAATATTTATTATATGCACCACGTTGGTTGCATCATTTATATACTGTATTTAATTACAGGTATTGTAATTAAGATCTGCTCCACTTTGGATCAGCCATTTAATGTACTGTTATTTTTTATGAGTATGGTAATTATGTAATAGTACAATATAATTAAGAAATGTACCTACTGTTATTATGTTTTTTTGTTTACCAGTACATGTAAAGAAACTCTTTCTCTCAGGGTTAATGATTATTAAGCTGTTTGATCGTATTTACGATTGTATCTAATATTTTCTTTTCTTTAAACCAAACCAAATTCAGTTAATATGTAGTATTTTGAGAATTAACCATGTAAAAAATGAATACCAGACTAATGTAACTTGACCGACGCTGAATTCTTCCAGCTGCCACGGGTTCACTTCTGGTTGTTGTTTACCTTTTTTCAAAAGCAATATTAGGCTTGGCGATCTGTTCCTTCACACAAATTTCTTATTGATCTCACCGCTGAATGCCGCTCTCCAGGAAGACTGCAACACAGATGTCTCCTCGGAACACTTAATTATCCTTTATGGCCACTTAAACTCTTCTTCAGTCCAGGATTTCCCTCTTCTATCGTCGTTCAATTAAGGATATTGTTATATTTCTCGTAATAGTATTTATTTATTAAATATTATAATCAAACTCTGGGATCACAAATTAAACTCCTTTACTTTATTTTCTTTTACCTATTACATTAAACTGGATGATATACAAATGTTATTTTATGAATTTAGGCTCTTCAAGCTACTTTTAATAGATATAATTTTAGACTCTTCATGCTGTTACTATTCAATATAAAATTAGACTCTTCACGTTACTCTTATTGAAAATAAAATTAGACTCCTGATGTAACTCTTATTAAATATATTTGAAGACTAATAAAAATTTCCTTCATCACTATACAATACAATTTTTTAACAATTTACAAAATTGCCACTTTGATAATTCCCTAATTTCTTTACATCTGTTTATCATATACCTATTAAAACATATATCATTTTTCTATTTCTTATTAAACATCTTTATTTTACCTCTAATATTCGTAATTCTATTGGTTATTTATTAAATTATAATTTTATTACTCTTTACTCTTCTTATAACATTCATTCCAATTTCATATATTCTTTTCATAACATATAACTGAATATTGTTTTATATCATATAGGAATCGACCTCTATGTTGACTGGGTGAGTCGATAGTCCCAATGTTTTTTGTTTACATTTTAAAACATATGTTACATTCAATACAAAATCTGCATACTTTCTCTTTTAAAATTAATTACCTCCCTATTATGTACTGTGTGCATTTTAACAGCAGTACAATATATATATAGGTATTGGATGTAAACCGGAGCTAGCGTGGAGCTATTGTTCAGTACGGGTCACACACACGTTTATGTTTTTTTTATATAGTTGCTCACTTTCCTTGTTGAAGTTGGTGATTACTTGTTCATTGATTTTCTGTCTAACAAAGGCACTGATTGATTGATTGATTGTTCCGGAGCTGCGGCAGCCCTATTGAGATTTTTTTTCTAGACAAAATACATACCTGAATTGATTTCTTTTGTGGAGAATGCGGATATGGTCTGGTCGGGCCATAAACCTGTTTGTGTGTTGTCATTTTTGAAGTGATGGATTTCCTTAAATTCACGATTGTGAAAGTTGCTTTAGTGAGAGTATATATTTATATATCACACCGAGATCAATAATTCCATTGTTATATTGTATGTTGTGTTGTGTTTTCTTGTGTTGGGGAGGGTTGCTCTGGCCTTTGGTACCACTCCTTTCCCTCTTGCAGCGTTAGGGGAATCCTGAAGCCACTTGAGGATACTGTTCTTCCTTCTTGTTATGATGTCGTGTGGAATTGTTGTTTCTGTTTGGTCAATTATATAAATTTTTTTTGTTGCTGTTAAACAAGTGTTTCTTTGCAACACCTGTCACGATGGGCTCAGCGCACTTTATTTCCATCTAGACCGCACGTGTCTAGTTTTAAATATTAAGTAAAAGATGTTGGGGCAGCGTTTCAAACCTCCAATCATAACCTTATAACTTTCGTCTATTTAGACGTAAATAAAATTTTTATTTATTTACCTCAAACAACCCTTCTGCTCTCCCAAAACAGGCCCACGTTTACATAAATAATTTTATGCAAACGTCCCTGTTCGACGCGCCAATGTAATGTTATCTACTATTTTACACTTTTATTTACTTTGCTTGTTTACAAAACTCAGCTGTGCATCTATTTACTCGTACGCCATCTTGAAATACTGCCAACTGTATAATCTCTTACCTTGGTGCAGAGTTCGTTTGAGCGAGCTAGGGAGAGCAAACTGGTTATTCGAAATAGGGAGCTAGGGAGCAGAATGGTTATTTGAAATAAATAATTAGTCTACTTATTCTCAAATCAATCTATTGTTTATTGGCATACTGAAACAACATATATTTACGTAATTGCAACTTGACACCTCCCTTTTACATATTATGAACTAAAATGATTACATCATATATATGTATTTTAACTGTAAATTGACATTCCCTTTTCTTTTTTCTTTATGATTACATGATTCAAAAAAATATAGTAAATTAACTCGTATTTTAAACAAATATAAATTATCTGCCACAAACCAGCACTTCTTATTTATTAGTTAAGTACACACACACGCGCGCGCGCGCTTTCATACCGTACATATCTTTGACCCCCTCCCTTTGAGCTCATTATATTTTTTAAACTATATATATATATATATATTGTGACAGGACGAATAGTCACAATATGACAACCGTCACATATGCATATAGCAAAATAGAAAATACAGTGCATAAAGCAATGCTCTGCTTAGTATAATAAGAAACAATGTATAAGATTGGGTGAATGGAGTTAGGAAGGTATAATGGTAGTAATTGTGTATCAATATTTCAAATGTAAAAACAGTTTAAAAAGAACCTATCAGAGCGTGAACAACAACCCGTGACAGTTGATAAACCAATAAGGGTAGAGTGTCATTAAACTAGCGGGAAAATACAGGGCGACATCGCTAACGCGCTCAAAGCACTTCAGTCTGCATTAAACCACCGGTTTGAGTAGTCCGCTTTAAAACACTAGTTCAGAAAGTCTATGTTAAACAACCAGTCCGAGTAGTTGCAGAAAACACTAGTACGGAACATCGGTTTTGAATTACTAGCCCGAGCAGTGCGTAGTGAGTAAAATCACGCGACAAGTTAAACTTAAAAACACTCGAACTTAACGTGAAAGCGACTCCGTTCAAATAAATCAACAATAGCGTGAAAATAGCATCTGAACGTAAAAATTCCACAACAGGGAGCTGAGGACATATCCACATCAGGGAGGCTGTTCACACCAGAATCCAGGGAAGCTGAGAACACTCCACATCAGGGAAGCTGTACACATATCCACACCATGGAGACTGGATGAACAAGAAGAGGAACAATTGGAACATTCAAACCCAGAAACGCCCATGAGATAGACGCCGGAGCTACAATAACAAGTAGAGTATTAAACATTTAAGTTTGAATTCAAAAAGACAGTAAATAAGAAAGAGAACAATTTCAGAGACTATAAAAAACAAATTTATGTAATTAGTAAAGTAAGATAACAGAACAAATTGAAGTAGAGTCATTTAAAGACTTAAAGTAAAATAAAAAAAAGAAAAACATTAAACACAATTCTTATAATAACTAAAGAGTTAGAAGTAATTATTTCAAAAATAACACCCATCCATCACATTCTCACACACAGGTTTACAGAATATAAGTATAGCAGAGAAGTAAAAGTAAATTCAGTTAAGGTAAGTCTAATTAAAATTGCATTGGTCTTTGTGTGTGTAAACTGAACAGTATTAATACTCGCTGTTGCCAAAAATTGACGATACCAGTAAAACACACCAACAAAGTCCAGTTGCAAAATGGCGGCCCAAAGCGTGGGGCGCGATTAATTAAATGTACATAAAATAAAATAAATAAAATTAAAAATCTAATAATTGTCATAAAATAAATAGTTGCATGAAAATATTATATTTGTTTATGACTGGCGCCCAGATAAATAACAAACCCATAAAGAACAAACCAAGAAAATATAAAATTAAAATAAATTGTAATAATTATTTGAAGTAAAAAAATATAAAAACCGTTAGAAGCCTTAACTGAATTATAAGAGTCAGACCAGTGTGAGAACGGATGAGAGGTGAAGTTTAAACCGGAAACAACAGCCGGAGTAGTTATAATTTTAAAGGATACAAGTTAAGTATCAGTAGAACAGTACAGGGAATTAGATCTAAGAAAGTTTCGGTCTGAACAAAGACCTATTGTCAATATTGTATAACCACTGTTAGTTATAAGGGGAGGAAATTGTTAACGTTGAGAAAATATTTTATAGACTATTAGATGTGTAATTTTGAAATACTAGGTCAATAATTAAACCGCGAAAATGGCAGAACCGCAAACACCTACCGACATAATGGCAGCAATACAGCAAATGCTACAACAACAACGAGAAGAAGAGAAAGCAGAAAAAGAAAAACCAAGAAAAGAAAAAGAAGAGCGTGAAGAAAGACTACGAAAAGAAAAACCAGAATGGTGGGAAGAGGCAAGGATACAATTATGAGAGGAATTCGGAGCACTACATGGAGAAAATAGGAAGGAACTAAAGAACTAAGCGAAAATATGCGAACATGGACAAATGCTATAAACAAGAAGCAACAAGAGTTAACTACAACGATACAGGCCCAAGAAGAGAAACTAACTAAATTTACTCAGGAGACAGAAGGAAATATACACGAGGTGAAAGAAAATATAAAAATATTGGACCAAGTTGTTGCTAGGCACGAAACAACAATAATGACAAATAAGGAACAAGGTGAGAACGACAAACACCTACGAGAACAGATAGCACAGCTGCAGAAACAGATGAAGAAAACGAAAGCAGAACAGATCACGTACATCTACAGGAGTGCTGAAGATATGCCGAAAATGCAGAAATTTAGTGGATGGGAAAGTGAAACCCCAATAGAATTTTTAATAGAGTGTGAAAGAAATATGGAGATGGTAGGAAACAACCTAAACGATAACGAACGCGTGGAATGGATAGCACGTCGATTAGAACACACAGCTGCAAAGTGATATTCGATAATAAGAGAAAACGTTACGTCCTACGAGGATTTCAAAAATAAATTTGAACAAAGATACTGGAGCGACCATATCCAAAGAAGAATTCGAAATCAGTTAGAGTTTGATAAATACGAATACATGCCAAAAGGTAAGTCCAGAGAAGCATATGTAATTGATATTGTAGCTAGAGCGAAACATTTAGGTTAGGTACACACGGGCGTAGCGTCGACACGGCATTACCGCCCGGCGGTTCAACAGTACATAGAATAAGATTAGCTAGTACACACGGTCGGGCGTTAACGCAGCGTTGGCTCTGCGTTGGTTTTTGTCACCGCTGGGACTGCTGCAACGCGGCGTTGACGCGCCGTTGAGAGCGGTGTGCTAGTACATTGGCAGCATCGAACGACGACACACGGGCGTCGACGCAGACGATTTTGGTTTTCTGTGACGTGCTCTCTTTCGTTTTATTTTTCTTATCCGTGGCTGAATCATTGGACATAGAACTTTTGATCGAAGAAGTGAAGAAATGCAGGGAAATTTGGGACATGAAGTGTGAAAAGTATCATGATAAACACGCCAAAAGAGCAGCGTGGTTAAAAATTTGTGCCGTATTTGAACCACAATTTGAAGAAATCTCCCTATTTCACTTATAAAGTAGTCAGCTCAAGTATTTCTCATTACATTCAAGGTGTTTCCTCCTTGTGTAATTTCTGGCCTTTCCCTGCTGTTTTGCAATCCCTCAATAGTTAAAGTATCTTCAAATTTATAACCGTCCCTATTTAGCGTAAAATTATGTAGGCTGCAGCAAGCTTTGACTATACTTAAAGCTAAATCAAGGTTTCCGTTGAGGGGTCTGTGCAATATTCTCCACTTGTTGCTTAAAATTCCGAAAGAACATTCGACATACCTTCTAGCTCGGGATAATCGGAAGTTGAATATCCTTTTCTTATGAGCCAGATATTTTCCACTATATGGGCATAATACATGCTGCGACAAGGAAAATGCCTCGTCACCAACAAAAACATAAGGCATGACTGGGTGATGTGTTCCGGGAAGTGTATTACCGTTCGGTATATTTAGCTCATTATTTTGTAGCTTGCGGTTGAGACTAGAGTTCTGAAATATGAAACTATCAGAATCCTTGCCGTAGGAACCAACATCTACATACAGAAATCTATATTTTGCATCAGCAACTGCCAATAATACGATTGAAAAATAGTGTTTATAGTTAAAATACAACGATCCACTGTCTTGTGGTTTCAAAATGCGGATGTGCTTTCCATCAATCGCCCTCTACCAGTTTGGAAAATTTGCTTGCTGTTGAAACGTCATAGATATTTCGTTCCATATATCCTCTGTGAACGGTGGAAAGCATTCATCTTGTAGAACTGTCCAAATAGCCGATCCTATACGAATAGTGTAATTCTTTACTAAATATCACTATAATATTGACGACTCGGAACACAAAGTTTTTTATAAGTAAAAACGTAAAGTTTTACCTTACAGCCTAAACCGGCTTTCACCTATAGAAGGCTTCATCAGAGGCTGTCGTTAGTAGCGCTGCTCGTCTTGTTGTTGGCGATGAGATAGTGTTTCGAAAGATTGAAGCTGTGTGTGTGTGGTGAGATGTGTTCGAATAATGCATGCGATTTGAATTGTGTCTGTTCGTTTAGGATGTCGTTTTTATTTGTTTTTGTGTGTTTGTATATTTCGAAACACTATCTCGTCGCCAACAACAAGACGAGCAGCGCTACTAACGACAGCCTCTGATGAAGCCTTCTATAGGTGAAAGCCGGTTTAGGCTGTAAGGTAAAACTTTACGTTTTTACTTATAAAAAACTTAGTGTTCCGAGTCGTCAATATTATAGTGATATTTAGTTAAGTAACGGACACGTCATGGACAACGAAATCCAAGAATGTAATTCTTTAATCGTGCATCCACTCCCAAGGTATCTAAAATCAGACAAAACTCATGTAATTTATCATTAGTAGTGTTAATGTAACTTTAAAACTTAATGTAATAATATTATTTTCGTAAAATGAGATTGAATTGTTTTCCTGTTTTAGGGAAAATGGAAGAATGTGAAGGACAATTACAGAAGGCCTGTAAGCCATTAATTACAGAAGGAATTAATGGAAAGCCAATATGAGCATGAATTACGGCTAAAATAGGAAACCAGTCATTGTTCTGCCATATCTGAAATTATTTATTTAAAAATTATTTCTCTGTGTATTGTTTTTGATGTACATTTTTTGGGTACAATTTTTTAAACCTACAACTAAACTTATCATATGATGATCAGTTATACAAGTATTAACTATGTTTGCAGTAAATTTATGGATATTTCTAGCTATAATCCACACATGATGTATAAAAGTAGCACTATTTAAAGTTATCCGTGCAAGTTTATAAAATGATTGGCACAACCCAAGATTAGGGATTACATGGACGTGAGAAATATAACAAAATAACGTAATGTATAAAATAATTTTTTAACTTTGTTTGTTCGAGTAAAGATTTTGCACAGTTAATAATTTTGCACAGATATGCATACTGTAGGGAAGAAGAAACAATGTGAAATTGCACTTACCTCAGTGTTACAGCACACATTTCCACCGGATTGACTGCAAGTCTCAGTTTGTGTCTCGGCAACGTATCACATATCCGATTCCGCTGGAGAGTTCATCGAATGATCTTCTACTCATTCGAAAGTAGTTGAAAAATTTGTCTTCATCGTTGCACAAATCAGTGAATAGGGACGTGAATGCACCTTTCAAAAGCCTAGCACTAACCAATGGATGTACCCAAAACCGCCAATTTTTTTTTATTAAGTATCTATTAACAACATATGCAAATGCCACCTTCTTCTTTTGATACAATTCTAACTCCATTGCACTTGAAGAATGGTGACTGACGGGAGCGGACTTGATGCTGTGGAGGGGATAGCAACGCCGCGTTGACGGTGCTCTACCACCGCTCGTGTCAACTACCGCTCAACGTTGGCCAAGCGGTAACGCCGCGTCGACACTACGCCCGTGTGTACCTAGCCTTAAAACCTAAGTTGACGGAGAGTGAACTCGTAAATAAACTGTCTTATCACTTTGACCGCGATATCAATGTTGCAGTAATGACGAGGGGAACTAAGACGATTGAAGAACTCCTACTCATGCTGATGCAATGGGGAGAGATAAGGTATTCGCTAAAACAACAACCAAGGTCAGACGCGCAACCTAGACCAGGTCCAAGTCGCGAAAACAATTACGAAAACAGACAACAACAAAACACCTATACAAAGAAACCGTATTTAGGTCCACGAAATAAATATAGTAATAATAATGAACAAAGTTTTACAAATGAGAATTGGAATAAGTCAGCTCAAATACAAACAATAACACCGACGCAGACTGACGCGTATACGAGTGGACTGCATACAACAATACGAACGGAAACGAGACCACTACAAGAAGAGATAAGTGAGGTGTAAAAGTAAATTCAGTTAAGGTAAGTCTAATTAAAATTGCATTGGTCTTTGTGTGTGTAAACTGAACAGTATTAATACTCGCTGTTGCCAAAAATTGGCGATACCAGTAAAACACACCAACAAAGTCCAGTTGCAATATATATATATTTTTTTTTAGGTTGCCATTTCTTTTTTAAATTTTGGGTTACTTTATCATTTTGAAATTTCTTTGTTTTACCCCTCCCCAGCATTACTTATCTTGAAATTCTTTAGCGATCCGAAACAGTCCAGCCTCCTTACGTGATTTTTGTCACTCCGCACATTTTTCTTACCTTCACTTTTATTTACCATTTTATCCGAATTGTTAGTTCCTTTTATACTATTTTAAGATAAAACTGATTTCTTTCACTTTACATTTTATATTTTGTTCTTTTTGGGCGTGCCCGTAAATTTGTCCACGGAACTTTTTTTTTTTGTGGCCAATCGGCACAAGAGTGTAATTTCAACTGGGTTTTAACGTAACTGTGTTTAGCCAGCGGGCAACCTTAATTTTACCACTCAGGCTGCCCACCCAAAATTACGTCCGTCGTCACTTGATGTTCGTTGGCGACTGACTTTACAAAGCAAGCGCAGATTGCTGACGCCATCCTGGCGAGTTAGCGGACACTCCCACATTCCTACGTGACGTATGCTGGGCTCGGCTTATGACGTCGTGTAGCGTGACTTCAAAATGCAAAGTTCAGAGTTCGTTTCACTACAAATAACTGTCTCCTTGCCGTTAGATCGCTGACCTTGACACTAATAATTTGAATGCTGTTTTTCCCAATAACATTTACAAATAAAATTACCCACATTCACCAAATATCCCTGGACGGTATTACCTGTACCGTTACAATACCCCCTCAACGAGAGATTTTACGTCGAAGCCCAAACATCCCTGTTCGGGCGCCAATGTAATATTCTTCCCTATTTACACTTTTTATTTTTACTTTGTTTACTAAAATCAGCTGGGCTGGCGTCTACCTATTCGGACGCCATCTTTCATTGATACCAACTGCACACTTACCATGGTCCAGGTATCGTTTGAGCGAGTTAGGGAGAGCAAACTGGTTATTCGAAATAAAATTAGTCTAACCCAGTTTTAGTTTAACATTCAATACTTTTTATTAATTCTTTTCAATATGAATACTCTTTTGTTTCATTTGATAAAAAAGAAAAACTACCTCTACCCCTTGACTACATTTTGAATCTTATTAACACATTTTAAGAAACGCTGTATTAAACAGAAGCCTTTATAAATCTAATTCACGCAAACCAGCGCTTCTTACATTTATTATATAATTTTCACCCCCCCCAATTCCTTTTGTTTTTTAATTTTGAGTAAAAAATCTATTTACCCCCCTTTTTTGTTACTTAGCTTGTCATTGTCCAAAACAGTCCAGCTTCCTTACGTAATTTTTTGTCACTCCGCACATTCTTCTTAATTTCGCTTTTTCTTTTAGACAAAACTGTTATTCCGATATAATTAATGTTTCGACTTCTTTAATTCACATTTTTACACCTTTTGGTGTTGGGCGTGCCCAAAATTCGTCCGTGGACTCATACGACTGTACAGCACGAGAGTATAATTTCAACTGGGCCGACTGAAACTGTTCAAAAGTCTGAGCTGGAGGGGCGATCACGTGGTCTCGTCCTATTGTGTAATTTGAATTACGCAGCCTGATTTTAAGGTGTTGCTGACTTCGCTAAACATTCCAAAGTTAAATCATCGGGGTTCGGCTCTTGACTCCAAATGTGCAAAGTTCAAAGTTCGGTTGGCTAAAAATAACTGCCTTCCGCTGTTAAATCGTTGACCTTGACTCCAAATCGTGTACACTGTTTTTTACCCAATACACTGTATAAATAAAATCTCTACATTTTCAATATTTCTCTGGGAGGTTTTACCTGTACCGTTACAGATGTGATTCTTAGCACGGTCATCATGAATGCCTGACGGTGGGCCAAGAGAAGATAAAGCTTTGCATGGCTAAAATGACAGGGTCTACCAACCATTCGATTAAGCGAGTGGCATTAGTCGAAGAAAAAATCAGCAGGTCTGGTCAAGAGGAACCTTCCCTATTGCAAGCGGAAATGGAGGAAGAACTAGCAGAGGAAATACAAATAAGTGTAACGACAAAAGAAGTGATTGGAAAGCCAACTATGGGTGTCGAGACAAAACTCTTGCTTGTTCCTGAGCTGATAGAAGCGCCCGAGGGCAAAGTGGCTGAAGATGAGGTTACGCACGAGGTTGTTGACGAGAACCAAACAAACTTGGATCAGCCAGTAATGTTTAGGTCGTCAGTACATGACGCAACGGGAGTGATTCCAGCGAAACTAGTGGTTGAGCGGAAGACTCGCATTACTGGGAACGTGATGTTCGGATCACACGAGACTGAATTCGAAGAACGGGAAAATTATCTTTCGCAAGGACGTCCACCTAGATCGTCTGGTCGAGTATTACTTCAGAGACGGTTTGCCAGTTCGGGACGAACAGGCTTAAGGAGGGGGAAGTGTTATGATATCACAGAACAATCTACATGTTTGCCGAATGTGCCAGAAGAATCTCACTCTACTGTGTGTGGCATACGAGGGGGGACCCAAAAGTAATGAGAATTTTTCTCTGGCAGTTGGTAGAACGCTATTTCCGACTTCTCCCGCTAGGTGCCTTCACTAGACACCATTTTGTATCAGTTGCCCTAGCGGCATTGTTGTGGAAACATTAGCGCGGTCAGTGTGACTATTTTTTGTAAGCGCTGTTTCACGTTTTCGGCGATTTGTCAATGGCAGACATTAAATACCAACGTGCTAACATCAGGTTCTGTTTCCTGTTAGGGAAATCAGCAGCAGAAACTGTCGCAATGCTTCGGACGGCTTATGGGGAGGAAGCTTTGAGCCAGGCAATGATTTTGAGCCGACAAGAAAGCACACGCGGAACGAATTTTGCTGCAACACGTTTCATCTTCAGATCTTCAGTCAAAATTCGTTGGCATGAACTCCAGGATATTCCAGTCATTTCCTCCAATTCATCGACTGTTCTACGATGATCAAACATGATCACAACAAGGATTTTTTCAATGTTTTCGTCCTTTCGTCCGTTTTGGAAGTCGAGGGACGTCCCGGTCGTGGTTCATCCGAAGCATTGCGACAGTTTCTGCTGCTGATTTCCTTAACAGGAAAAACCTGCACCTGTTTCCCTGTTTCGCTTAGGGAATTTAAAGACACTTCAAGATGTCGTGGAAGGTGTACATTAAACGCACCGCATTAAGTAATACCCAGATTAATCCTGAGATTAAGAAAATATAAGATATAAATTAATAATAAACTGTACGAGTGGAATTTATAAGCATTGTGAGTGAACAATTTATGAAGAAACTAATTAATGTTAGCAGTCAAACATAATGAGACTCATTGAAATACCGCCGCTGGAGCCGCCTGCCGTAGAAGAGGACGACAAGACGAAGAGGACGCCAGGACGAAGAGGACACCAGGAAGGAGTGACGCTGTAGAAGAGGACGCCAGGAAGAAGAGGACACCAGGAAGGAGTGATGCTGTAGAAGAGGACGACGAGAAGAAGAGGACGCCAGGAAGGGAGTGACGAGACGAGAGGAGGACGTTGCAGCAACCAAGTAAAATCGATTTATATTATCGAAGAATACAAACAATTATTTATGTTATCAATACATGACAATTTAAAATACATTATACATCTTTAAAACAATATTTATGTGTATAATAAATAATTTTTCATCTCCTCCATAATAGACATGTTCGTGATTTTTACACACTCACTATATCCTTATTAGAATAATAAAGTTTGATCTGTTCCATAAGGATATTTGGCGCTGGCCAACATTGGGCTCGATTTTTGCATTAGTTTAATAAAAGAAAAAAGAAATATTTATTTGAGTGTGTAGCTCGACTAAATTCATTGAACTATTTGTGGGTGCTGTTCTGTGTTATCAGGGAGTGTAGATAAAAGTTTGAATATACTCTCTTATCAGATATTTGAACAATAGTAGTAAATTGTCTATGTGGAGATTGAATTATTATTGGTATTTATGTTCGATTAAGCTTGTTTACATTTGACTGAGAGACTGGACTATAATAATAAATAACATAAACGGATGTTATTAGTAATAATAAGTACAAAAAAATATTGCCGTTACTATAAATAAAAACTATAATATTTTATAAATTTAAAAATAAATAAATCAATATGGCCGAATCACAAGAATTACAGAATACATTAGCGGCAATCCTAGCTAATACACAAAAGCTCTCAGAAGAAAATAAGGTTGGTAGAGACGAAGCGTTGAAGCAAAATAAGTCGCTAGAATCACTTCATGATGAGAATAAAAAAAATTATACAGCCGTTCATGACCAGGCTAAACAAAGTAAACAACTTTTAGAGTCAACCGAAAAACGTATAGGCGAAAAGGTAGAAATAATTTGCAGCAATATTGAGACCGCTTTAGAAGCGAACAATTCTCGCATCAGTGAATGTGAAGCTAAAATCACTGGAATAGAGGAAAGAGTAGTTCAACACACATCTACGGTGAGTGAGCTCGTAGCTGAACAAGATCAGGAGATACAAGAATTGAAACAACAGCTGACCCGACTCCAGAGTACCTCGACAACGGCGAACCAGACCACGTTCATCTATAGAACTCTAGAAGAAAACAATTCAAGTTGAAATTCTTCGGCAGGGACTCCGAGAATCCGCTTCTCTTCCTGAATAACTGCCAGCGAGAAATGGACACAATAGGCGACACCCTGAGTGAGATGGATAAAATAAACTATGTAGTCAGGAGATTAAAGGGTACTGCAGCTGAGTGGTTCACGGTAATACAAGATAAAATAGTTACATATCAAGATTTGGTACAACATTTTAGGGCGAGATACTGGAACAGCAAAATACAGCGAAAAATACGTGTACAGCTGGAGTTTGGTAGGTATTCCAGTTTAAAAGGGTCTAAAGAAAATTATTTAATCCAACTCATATCTCGTGCAAAGTATCTTGAATCAGAATTGGCAGTCAGAGATAGTAAATAAATTAGCTCATCATTTCGGACGAGGTATTCAAATCGCCGTAATTACACAAGGTATTAAGTCATTGGAGGAACTACTCCTATTGTTAACCAAATGGGATAATGTGGACAGTCAAAATAATAGTAATAATAATAGTGAACCGGCTCGTAAACAATTTCAGCCTCAACAACCACAAAAACAACAACAACAACAATTTAAAAATAAACCTAATTTCCAAAAGTTCAATCAAAGAAATGTATCGGCGATTACCGATGCAAGTACCAGCGAAGAGCAACCAAAAAACAAGTAGGGTTGCACGGCGTGAGTCCGTGCGATAAATTGAAAAATATAAATAAAACTATGGATAAAATTACAAATAAAACATACCATAACGAACAGCAGTGTCAAAAATCTTATGTAAACGATAATAGTAGTAAGAAAATATACATTGCTTCAGGCCTATATCCTGTTGACGTTAGAGATGAATTGATATATAACAATTGTGTTGATGATGATATGGAAAATGTTAGAAATAAGAATGATAATGACGTTGTGAGAGCGAAAATTAATGGATGTGTCGGAAATGTATTATTTGATACTGGTGCGCAAATTTCTCTAATCAGCGAAAAATTCATTAACAAACATAAACACTAATTAAAAAAAACACCGATCTTACCTGTCAACAATACAGTTGTCACAACAGCCACAGGTGATTCACAAACTATTAATAAGCAAGCACTTATCACAATAAATTCACAAGGGATGGAAATGGAAATACCTGTTTTTATAGTCAAAAATCTAGTGTACGACGTTACTGTAGGCACTGATACATTAAGGAAAATACACGCTACAATTGACTTTACTAATAAAATGCTTGAATGCACAGTTAAAAAGACAAAACATAAAATTAAGCTGGGTTATTCTCTTAGTCAGGGAAATGAATGTGACAATGCGGTTGACCGGTATAGTCCCGTCGACTTACAGAAGCCAGCTGTTAATCGCTTAGATAAGACAGCAGCTAAGGGTGGTGCGCCTGATAAGGAGATAACAGATGGTCAACGAAAGCATTTAAATAATCTTTTAAATAAATATGAATCGATTTTCAACACACAGCACACAATTACCAACGTTTATGAACATAAAATACAAGTTAGCGACGAGAATAAATTTATAAGAAAAACATATCCGATCCCATTACATTATCAGCAACAGGTTGAAGGCGAAATAAATACAATGTTAGAGAATAATATTATTGAACGGGCAGATAGTAATTTTTGTAAACCCGATGGTGGTCGTTAAGAAAAAAAAATAACGATATACGCATCTGCTTAGATATGCGAAATCTTAATAATATAACACAAAAATGTTATGATTGTGCTCCCAACGCAGAAAATTTGTTTGTAAAATGTCAAGGAGTAAAATACATGTCGTGTCCTGACCTAAAAAGTGGGTTTTGGCAGATTCCTTTAGCCAAAGAATGTCATAAAATTCACAGCCTTTTTATATAAAAATAAATGTTATCAGTTTAAGGCAGTACCTTTTGGTTTGGTTACCAGCCTAGCTGCTATGGTTGTGTCTTGAATTGGCATTAGGGCCTGAGGTCGACGATTTTGTGAGTGTGTTTGTTGACGACATACTTATTATATCGAAGTCGTTCGAGGAACATATGCAGCACCTGGATACAGTTTTCCGCAAGTTAAGAGATGTGAACCTTGCGCTCAACTTAGAAAAATGCGAATTTGGAAAATCACAGATAAAGTTCCTCGGGCATATTATTTCTGCGGATGGTGTTAGTACGGACCCGGAGAAAATTCAGGCCATTACGGAATTTCCAAATCCAACAAAAGCGAAAGATATCAGGGTGTTCCTTGGATTGACTGGATATTTTCGCCGTTTCACACCGGAATATTCAAAAACCATAGAACCGCTGCTGGAATTGTTAAGGAAGAACACCAAATGGAGATGGGAAGAGCGACATGAGGCAGCTTTCAACGCTACAAAAGAATTATACAGCAAGAACTTACACATGTTCCACCCGGAAAAAGAAGGAACGTATGTACTCAACTGTGATGCTTCAGACTACGTGATCGGTGGTGTGTTATATCAACGAAATAATAAAGGAGAACATAAGGTATTTGCACATGTAAGTACATCTTTAAAAGGTGCCGAAAGAAATTATTTTATGTCTGAAAAAGAGATTCTTGCAATTGTGTACTGTATCAGTAAACTTAGATATTACCTGGTGGGTCAACACTTTGAAATTCTCTCAGATAATCAGGCTTTATCTTTCATGCTTAATTGTAAACTGGCCAATGCGCGGATATCGCGTTTGATCATGGCGACCCAAGAATATGATTTCAGCATCAAATATTGTAAAGCCAGTGAGAATAAAACTGCTGATAGATACTCTAAGTAGATATCCCCCCCATCATCGAAGAACAGTACTCCGCGACCAGGAGTGAAATTCAAATTCTAGCAGTCAAGTATACATTAGCAGATGACTTAAAGAATAGGTTGAAATTGGTAAATCTTGAACAACAGAAGGATGCAAAATTAAGAAAAATTAGTGAAGAAATACAAAGGCAAGAGAACCCGAAGTACAGAATCAACAGGGATGTACTGTATAAAATAATCAATGGACAGTGGAAGATTATGGTTCCTGATGATCTCGTAGAAGATTTTACGTGGGCTTGTCATGAAAGTCTTGCTCATGCTGAAGCTTATAAATGTTATTTGGCGATGAGAGAAGACTTCGTATGGTTGAACATGGCAAGGAAAGTTAAGTCTATTTTGCGAACATGTCACATATGCCAAACAGCTAAATACCCAAATCAACACACCTATGTGGAGATGGGTAACACCATTACCAAGAATAAGAATGATCTACTGTGTATCGATTTTTTAGGTCCGCTACCACGTGCTGCAAGGGGTATGAAGAACCTGGTTGTTTGCACAGATGCATTTTCTAAAAACGTAAGTTTATATGCAATTGGACGACCTACCACGATGGCAGTATTAAATGTTGTATTAAATAAATACATTCCGAAATATGGTCCGGTGAAGTAAATTCTATCTGACCAGGGTAAGCAATTCACCAACAAGAAATGGCAGTCCGAATTAGAGAAGCACAATATACAGGCAGTGTTGACAGCAATCCGGAGACCGCAAGGTAACCTCGCCGAAAGGGTCAACAGGGAGTTAGGGCGTCTGTTTCGCACTTATTGTAATACCAACCAGAGTAGGTGGCCAGATTATCTCGAGTTTTTCGAGGCGTCCATCAACGGGAATTACAATGACACGACAGGATTTACACCTAACGAACTACAAACCGGGGAAATGGCAAAGCGTGTCTGGGATGGGTGCATCAGGAGGATTGCAACGCAGAATTTGCTTATTCCAAATTTGGTTAAAAAGATACAGGCAAGGAGACGCATTAAAAAGTGTGCCGAAGAACGGACGGAGAAATTTAATGCGGATCACAAAACTGGTAAAGTTTTTTGCCGTGAACGGTAACGTTCAAAACTGGCGAGAAGGTACTCTTGCGTGCTTTAAATGTTGGCCACAGGGAAGATAATACGGCAGAATTCTTTAGATTATACAACGGTCCATATATTTTATCGGAACACGTGGGTAAAAATATATAGATTGTCACTAACCCAAATACAAACAGGGTGATAGGGAAGTTCCATGCATCATCCTTAAGAAAATATTACGTTAAGGATAATTGAATCTAATATGCCAGGATATAGGAGTATGAGTGTTATGCAATTGTATAAAAATATGTGTAAAGTAAGAATAATTGTAATCATGGGAAAAATGTATGGTTGAACTGTATTATGCATAGACTTAGACAAATGACGTCAGAAGTAGGATACGCTTATCTGTGTGTGGGAAGGTTGTTGATATCTAGCCATGAGGTTGTTTGTTTACAATTAGTGCTATCAAAGTGACAGTTGGGGAAATGTTGTTAGATAGAAGCTATTCAGTTATTTGATTTTTGAACTTATTATGTTATTATTTGGATGATTATGATTATTGGGAGGAAGTTATGTCAATTTAGGTTAGGAAGAAAAAAAAAATTCTATTCCATATAAAAAATTTTTTTTACACATGGAGGGGTTAATCCTGCAACAGAACACAGGATGATAAGCTATGTTGTTTATATCAGACCACATGGATGACGACCATTTTCTTGTTTAAATTTGATTTATGTAATATTTTTCTTTTAGCCGTAAGTTTTGTATTTAGAAATGGATAAGCATGTAGGGTATACCAAACTCTTCATAAAAAGGTGTTCTATATTGTCATGTATTTTTTTTTTGTGAATTTGTGCGCGTGTGCGGGTGTGATAATCTGTGATCGCTATAGCTTCAATGGTAGTTAACCGATTGACGTGAAACTTTGACAAGGAATTATTTAGGTAAATAGCTTCAATTTGTGTATACTCTGAGGTTCATAACTATTTTAGAAATATGGTTTTCTAAGGGAAGAAAAACTCAATTGTAACTCTTATCAATGATAGGGTAATAAAAATTGTAGATAATTTCCATGCAGGACTTTGCTAAATTATACAAAGTTTTTCATGAAATTCGTATATCTGTTTGTTCCATCAATCATGTGACTTGGGCTTAGCCTATCAGAATACGCTAAATTCAGTGAGATTCATACGTTGTGGAGCTAGGATGGACACAGTCTGTCTGTAGAAGTTGCACGGGGAAGTTGTGCCCGGTGAAGAGAGTTGTTCTCTTATGAACATAGAAATATCATACATAAAATAAACCTTGGAAATTCTTAACAAAGTTTCGCGTTAAGAACCGACTGGGTAAAATATTTAGATAAAATTTAAAATATAATACAGTGCTGTTTCGTGTAAGTTAAGATATCTGCTTAGGGAATTCAAAGACACTTCAAGATATCGTGGAAGGTGTACATTAAACGCACCGCATTAAGTAATACCCAGATTAATCCTGAGAGTAAGAAAATATAAGATATAAATTAATAATAAACTGTACGAGTGGAATTTATAAGCATTGTGAGTGAACAATTTATGAAGAAACTAATTAATGTTAGCAGTCAAACATAACAACGAGACTCATTGAAATATTGCCGCTGGAGCCGCCTGCCATAGAAGAGGACGACAAGACGAAGAGGACGCCAGGACGAAGAGGACACCAGGAAGGAGTGACGCTGTAGAAGAGGATGCCAGGACGAAGAGGACACCAGGAAGGAGTGACGCTGTAGAAGAGGACGACGAGAAGAAGAGGACGCCAGGACGGGAGCGACGAGACGAGAGGAGGACGTTGCAGCAACCAAGTAAAATCGATTTATATTATCGAACAATACAAACAATTATTTATGTTATCAATACATGACAATTTAAAATACATTATACATCTTTAAAACAATATTTATGTGTATAATAAATAATTTTTCATCTCCTCCATAATAGACTTGTTCGTGATTTTTACACACTCACTATATCCTTATTAGAATAATAAAGTTTGATCTGTTGCAATATATATATTACAACGATTCAAAATTAAAACTGCATAGACAGGTTACATTGAAATTATTCAACCAAGTCCATATCTAGAGGTACGAAAATTTTATTAAATTAAAACATTAAAATTTACTATTGTCTTACTTTATAATGTAAAATTGTTTATTAAATAATTGTCTTTCATAAATGAGTCTTTTGGTTTGTTTTACATATATGTTACTTGTAAGTTGAATTCCACTATTGTGTAGACTCCAGGTGCTCCCCACGCTGCTTGGTGCACGTCGACCTGCCCGAAGACCACTAATGCTGAAATATCAACATCGCGGCTTACACACGCACTGCGATATGAACTGTTACTATTTATAACTTGAATTCACTTAATCTCAAGGATCAAAACTTGGTAAAATAGATCATGTATTAAGCTTACACAAATTCCGGCTTCTTGAAGTGTTCTCGCGTAAACTCAAAACACCACGTTAGGTATTTTGTCCCTAACCAGGAAAATCTTCCACTTTACGCAAAAAAGCACTACAGAATTATCTATTTAAAATTTAAGTTCTATAAGTGGTAATGGTTACGAAGAACTCGAACCGTGAACCAACTCCTAAGTCTTAACGAAATCGACTTGTCTTGTCACGAAAATCTCGTGACAGGGAGTACGTCGTTCTATGATGAGACTTTTGAACAAACTGAACGATATGCACTCGACAGAGCATCGACTCAAATAATTTTTAGACCTTCTGATTGGTTGGAAATCTAGCAACGTCATAGATGAGAACACAGATAGACTCAAATCAGGCTTAAACTCTGTCCGATTCTGCAAAGGCCTGTCTAGACATAATCTACAAATTTTATTACTTTCTTGGAGATAACAAAAATAAAAGAAGACTGATTTCATAAAAAAAAACATAAAAATTATAGTTGAGGAGAATTGACTATATGGAAAATATAGCTTATAACCATGAGGATACCCTGTCCAAGTTTCAGAACGAAATGTTAATTTTCAATGAAGTTATTAAATAAAACGTAAATTACACGCACATCCGCACACTTACACACAAATATTTCACATGACATAAAAGAGAATAAAACTGTGAACATTTTGACGTAACATACTTTTTTAAACATAGCTTGGTTCAAAACTTATGACTACTTTACAAACAAAGAACAAAATCAATTTAAAACATGTCTATGGCCGTCAGAAAATATGTTATAGCCTTAGTATTCCACTTATACGAATGTAATAGTATATTGTAATGGTACATATCTTCACCTAACAATAATGAAGAAACATGACAAAATAAGTTATTTAAAATAATTAACACTAGAATAAAAAAGGATGAATCAGAGATTCAAGAATGGGTGATTCATAAATAATAACACGATCAAACGTATTAAGGTAATCAGAAAAGTAACCTCTAATAATAAAAAAGTAACAAAAAACGAACCAAAATGTTAAACACGATAATACATGGCGATTTAACCACAATGACCCAATAGATGGTAAGTGAGAGAGTAGAACCAGCCCCAAAAAACCAAGAATATGAAGTAAATTATGACTATTGTAAGTGATAACTAGAACTAGCCACCACACTAACGTAAGAGTGTATAAATAAGAAGAATAATGATGAATAAATAATTAGCATGGAAGTGTGAAGATATAATCAGCCACAACACCAAGGAAGTGATATATAAAATATGGCAAAGTGAAATAAACACAGTGAAAGAGTACGAAACTAGTGTTAAACCAAGAAAAAGGACTAATCAATGATAAATTGTATATAATAACGATGATTGTAAAAACAGACAAGTAGTCTAAAAATTAGAAGTATTAATTGTTAAGGACTTAAGATGTAGAAGGGTACACTAACCCAAACAAATAGAGTAAACTGGGACAAATCACACTAGCACGACACAAACATATCAATTGTATAATCAAACCACATAGAGTGAGAGATAGTAAGTTATAATGATGATAAACATTTTAAAAATAAAAATGAGAAAGAGAATTTTTAGTAAGCAATACACTAGTTTTTAGCTACCAGTAACACTTAATCCATATTGAGTGCAAGGTGTTATTATTAATATCCCCAAAGTGAAAATAAACCCCCTTAATAGTGATAAACACTGATAAGACAGTGATAAAAGTTTATAAGTGCAAAAAGTGAGTGAGAGCTAATAATGGCTAAACAGGAAGGACTGTGATAGTTAAAAGCCAATATAAGTGGACACCCAATATGTAACAAAATAAACTAAGTAGTAGGATTAAGTTATCAATAGTAATAATTAATTATCATGTTTTAAATTTTTATCAATTAACATTATAAGTGACAATTCATATTATTACATGAGAGTAAGAAAAATAGACTATTAGAGTGTCAATACACCGTATAGACAATTTCTGAAATACTGAAAGATAAAAACAAATGTTATTCACCCACAATTGATAAGGGAAAGACAATTAATAAACATTATAAGATTTTAGTCAAAAGATAGGAAAATATCATTAGATTATCAAGTTAATGACCCAATGTCATATAAGTTTAATATTAAGGAAATATAATTTTGTTCAAAGAGTTAACTAATGTTTATATGTTTGTTGTTTGTTATTTAATTATTACTCACTAGAAAGTATGAATAGGTGATGAAAATGAACATTTTTTAGTAATGAAAAGTAAATAAGTATGCTTTAATGAATAAGAATTATGTCTCAAATAATTATGTTATAATGAATAGAATTATATCTATGGAATTATTAAACCATAAGATTCAATGTTATATGTTATGTAATAAATAATGAGAAAACAGACTTAAAAACAAATAAAAACAAAAACAAGAAAAAAGATAAATACAGACAAACACAATAACACTAAAAAGGCAGTTATGACAATAGACAAGCTAGAATATGAAACCAGTAAAATCACACATAATTACAGAACAGACTTAAACCCATTGAACAAATAACCAAAATCATGTGTTAAAACTAATCAGGACCCATATAAGGAGAAAATAAAATTTAGTAATTAAAGAAAAATAGCCAATTGATGTTTAAGCCTAGGCAAATTCCCAACTGTCAAACTACAAAAAACTTCAATTTTGAGAATTAAACAATAACATTAGTAAGACTAAGCCATATAAACAATACTACAATGTTTTGTATATATAAGCCATATTACAATGTTAAGACAGAAATATAATAGTAATCATGTAAATTAAGAAAACAGTGTACATAAACAAAATCAACAAAACTGTCAAAATGTTGATACCTAAGTAAACACAATAGTATTGGATGTCAAATTAATCCTTGAACCAAAATATGAACAGTGGTAATGATATTTAATGCTAAAAAGGGAATACTGAAGATTAATTACATTCAGAAGATCTGTAACCATTTTAAATAAAAATTCAAATATCCTAACAATGGTCTTAAGCCAATTTTAGCCAATCAGAAATTTTGAGTTACCATGACAACAACCGAATATTGACTAATTTCAGTTAGGAACAAGGATTCTGTAGTGACGCTTAACTAGAGAGACGCCACGCCGTGAAGGGCCCAAATTTTTGACTTAAAACAGTATAAGTGCCCACAATTTTATGAAGAAGGACCAGACCAACTGATGAGAGGACGTTCCAACCAACCTAGACCAAGGACCAGCTCAAAATTAATCCAGATGACGGTAATATATGGAATTTAACAAGAAGAAGACGCCAGACATTCCTGAAGCCCAAGATTGAAGAAAGAAGACTCGACATCAACCAATTAACCTACGTTGACTACTGACAGTACACTTCCTATCTACCAACGTTAAGTATTGCTGAATTCATTGATTTCTAAAAAACAAAATTCTCTTTCAAATTTATAACTAAACTGTGAAACTCTCACTATCACTATAAGTATTAATTTTCAAGGATTGATAAATAATAAGTAACTTGTAAACACTGAATAACTATGATAACCTATGTACTACACCAATGACACTGTCACACATTTTAACACAACCACATTCAATTTACAGTAAACCTTGTTAGATTTTAATGCTCACAAACATTAAGTGATATATTTTAATTTGTTATCTTGTTATAAAAACTTCTGTGTCGTACTTAAAAGGACTCTATAGGCAGATTTATTTTGTAAATAATAACCAACGCTGTCTTGCATCTAATAGAAACATTGTACTGCCAACCCAGCAATCCGCTGAGTGAACTACTATATATTGCCGAGGCTAAAATTATTATATCAATTATTATTTTGTATAAAGCGTTAACAAGAACTAACAATTCAGAGCCTAATAAAAAAGTGTGTACTGAGAATAACTGTCCAGTATTTATTTATAGAGAATATTATGTATGTTTTGTTTAATAGCAGTGAGTCAACATAACCAACATTATTCAAGTTGGCAACACATTTTCCCCCACTCAAACGAGAATCGGTTTCATGCCAGTCGGCGAACGATTCAAATTTACACTAGTACACTGTCAAACCATACAGGTAAAAACTTTTAATTGTTTTCTCGTAAAACAATTTGGCTCCTATCGGGAGTTACAAAAGAGTGAGAAGGGACAGGTAAGGCACACAGGCTACCAGACGCTTCCGAACGAACACTAATTACGTTCGCAAAAACACAGTATTAAAACTTACACTTCTAAAACTGAAAATTAATAGACGACACCAGCTTTCTACATATTGATATATATATTGCATTAGTAGAATATTTGTAAACAATAACTATAAATAAATAAAACACGACATTTTTTAATATACCTCCAAAACAAATACACTAAAAATTCTAAAACAAGTGCAAAAGTATAAAAATAAACTTAATTAAAAATCTGCAATGTTTTGCATTCTCCTGCTAAGAAATTATATTTCTGATTTTATTTTTAAAAAAGTAAAACTTTGAGACTATTTGTGAAACCCACCTCAGCCGAGAACAAGTGAAAAATGTTTTATCTATTTAAAAAAGATAACATTTTCATATTTAACTATAAAATTTTAATTTACACTTTTTCCCTTAACGTATGTTTTTAATTAAAGTTATTGTTATCATTTCTTTAAACAATTTAGGAGAGTACACTGTTAGTAGAAGCACGTGCAGTCAGCAACAAATAAACAATTTCTCAATTGTTATTAAAAAAAAAGTCATATGGAAAGCTAAAGTAATTGCATGACTAGTGAGTTGTTCTTCTGAATGAATTTACACAAGGAAAGTGATTGCGAGCTCATTATTGACAAGAAGACTAGTCCTCGATGTGGAACAAATTTGATGATCATAAACTGGAGAGTTGACAACAATTAATAGGTAAACAAAACTTACTTAACTTTCTCATTTTTAACTTCAATTTCTCAATTTTATTATACAAACAAAATGTTATATTACAAAATTCTCTTAATAACCTCCAGAAATAATAAGAACTGTTTATCAAAAACCCTTTACTTTAGGAATAATGTATAAATACTTTTTTGACAAGGAATTAGTGTCTATGCCAGCTTTAGACACTAGTGTATAAAATACTAACTAATGAAAACCATAACTAATCTAAAACACTAATGTCTTTGCCTAAGCCAACTTTTGTTCACTGCAGGCTTCATCAGAGTAAAACTTTTTTCTGTTCAAGTGAAAGTATTGTTATTAGCACTCAGATATGTTATGGACAACAAAATCCAAGGATCATTTACTTTTTCTTTTAGACAACTAACATACTTCAAAAGCATAGCCAGAAGGAATAACTTGATTAAAACTACTATTCCAATAAAATAAAACCAATCAACTTTTGCTGCTTCTGTTCAAATATCTCTTCACCCCAGTGCTACTGAATTATGCTAATATTCATAACCATTAAAATATTCCTATAACTGTAGTTACCTTAATGCTGACTTAGCATATACATTCCTGACCTGGCTTATTTCTGATAGACTATATATCACATTATTGCTAAATAAGCATTTTCTGTATTTTAATTCATTATTCAGTCCCGTAGGGTCTGACAATTCAGCAATAATGCCTGAAAAAAGCCAGCAGATTCTAGTTTGTACCACTGCAAACTGTTCTGGATTACGCTAGCTAAACAATTGAATTTTCCTTTCCTTTGCCTATCTAAAAACTAATGAACTAATACAAAAAATAACTGATATACGACTTGTACAGGGACAATGATAAGTTTCACACATTCAACTGTGTAGATGGAACAGTGTGTAACGGTACAAACCGATGAGGATATGTAATTTAAATCTTTTCATTTTTTATTTCACAAGAGTATATTTTTGTTCACCGACTATAGCTCCGTGACTGGTATGGTGAGGTATAAAAATGCAGACAATCAGCAAGGGTGTGTATTCATGCGTATGCGCGCATGTGTCGGCTAACGTTCACACGGAAAAGTCACGTCTGAGAAAATTCCTTCTCGCCTAGTGCGTCGAGAACAAAGGCAGTCTGCATATAACTTCGGAACCGCGCAGAGGCGTTAGTGCGTGGTCCCGCCTAAAATACATTAAAATCATGTAGACTGACTGGCCGAAGATGGGAGAATTGGTGTAAATAGACACGGTTCGACAAACAGGCTCTCGAGCCGAAAAATCCATTAAAGTGGTAACAATGTGATTAAATTGCAACTACAAATGACATAAAGTAACGTTAAACTTGTGAAGTATCAAACCAAGTTCAGTGAACGAAATTCAAACCAGGTAAACATCTTTCGGCAGACAAAGTGATCATAAAACAAAATTTGGGAGTGTGGCCACCACGAATGGAACACCACAACAGGGACACCACCAGTCAAGTAACGGTGTAACTTAAACTAATAATTATAAAAATTTTTATAAAAAAGCGCTAAATCTAAATTAAAGGAGGTAAAAGGTGTGAGCAAATGCTGGGTTGCCTTTATATATGTAATCTATGTAGTAGTTAGGATATAAAATGCATTAATTCCTACTGTTTATTGAGTCGTAAGACATATGCTATTTAGTCCGCTCAACCAGTTGTTATTAAACAACTTCTGAGAAATGTATCAGAGGTAAAATCAAACAGATTTTTTTGTATAAAGAGATTAAAACAAAAAGGAAAGATAAAGAAAAGAAATGTTGAATTTGAATAATAAACTAAGTTGATTAACGTAGTAAATACGAGTAATTATTATGTAACAAAACCCAGTAACCTCTCTTACAGACGATGAGTTCGTGTAACAGGATCCTGGACCCCGAGAAGGTAAGAAGTGTGAGAATTGAGATTAATTCAGAATGAATCAATTTATATTTATCAATTAATTAGTAAGTTAACAACGGCGCCCCGAACTGGGACAGTTTATACAAATTGTATTTTTGTATAGGCTATGTCTACTCGTGGATGTAAGAGACATTATTGGGACTTACGTATGAATTAAGTACAGAAAAATAAGGTTATGTTATAATATGATTGAGATATATGTGTATTATAAATAAGTAAGAATAAAATAATCAAAATGAATACTAATGAAAATAGTAACAAGGACGTCAGCTTCACTGATAGCCAAACTGAAAGTCAAATAAATAGCGACTTAAGCGAGACTGAGTCGAGAATAATGGAAGGCGTAACGAGTCAATCGACGCCTACATCAGTTAAAAAAGACAATAGTAATGACATAATAAATATGATGAAATTCCTTATGCAGAAGCAAAACGTAATGATAAGTAACAAATTTTATGAAATAAACACTAACATTGACGAACAAAAGAATGAAATTAAGGAGATAAAGAGTAATTTTAATGATAAATTAAAAGAGCAAAATAATGAAATAAATAGTAATCTAAATGAAAAGTTGAAAGAGCAAAATAATAATTTTAATGCTAAATTTGATGAAGTAAATAGTAAATTTAACGAATTAAAAAGTGAAATCCGTGAACAAAAAATAAAATGTGAGAGTAATTTCAATGAGTTAAAAGAGCAAAATAGTGATCTAAAAAACAATATTAATGAAATCAACAAGCGTTTTGATAAAACCGATGAGATAATTGAAAGTAAATTTAACAAAGTAGAACAGAACATTGAGAGAATGGGAGTGTGGGGAATACATACAGGTAAGTGCAAAATAAACAAAAATAATGAAGAAATAAACAACAAGGTAAGAAATGTGGTTAATACAAGCGAAAATAACGGAGATGTAAGTGATAGTTGTAAAAATGAAGTAACAAGTAGTAGTGGTAAGATAGTTGAAAACGAGCTATTTAAAGTGATATAGTGAAAACAAATAGTGGTGATGAAGTTTTTGGTGAAGTAGAATTTAATAACGAAGTGTTAGCGAGTGTTGATGAAATTGAGAGAAAGTGTGATGAAAGGTTAGGGTGGCAAAGGGCAAATTTTCCCCGTGATGTAAGTGGAGTAAGGACTCCGCTAGTAGTGATTTTTGAGGACAAAGGTTCCTCAAGAGGTTATGTGGAAGACGAGGTGTCTTCGAGTAGTCCCGTAATTTTTTGTAGTCCTGGAAAAGCCAGGAAGTGTGATAGTAAGATTGTTGTGCCCTTTGCATGGAGTGAAGAAGGTCAGAGGTGTTGTGAGCGATGTTATGATGAGAAATATGTTGTGAGAGAGAGAATGATAGAGGGATTTAAGTTAAATAGAGGTTATGAAGGGTTAGTTAAGAGATTAAAATTTGAGGGCATAAACTATATGAAATACTTACCGGTTGTAGTAAATAAGGATGGTTATTTTGATGAGACCACTGTAGATGATGAGCACTTGCCTTGTGGTGTAATGGATATAGTAGACGAATATGATGATATAACTTACCTGGGGATAACGAATAATATTAAGGGAGACTGGACAAAAATAACTAATGTTGACAAGGTTTATGAAATACCGTAATAAAAAGGAATAATCATATAGATTATTATGGTATAACGAATGACACAGAGTTATGGGTATATAAATAATAATAATGTAATAAGAGTAAGTAAAGATGAGAATTGTTATGTGAAAGTAAGACTAGTTTTCGATGATGGTGGTTAGAAACAGTGAATGAACATTTAATTATTTTAGTGTATGGTGATGACTTGGCTAACTTATGTAACGAGGTGTGGTAAACAATAATACGATATGACGAAAAAATTGTAGATAAATTTATGGTGAGGTTAATTGTGTTTGTGTAATAGTTTATATTGTACTATGTATTTTATGTAAACAATGTATGTATGTAGTAGGAATTGATTTTAATAATAATAATATTTTATCAGACTAAATAAATAACGAGAGTTTATAATGAAAATGAATTGTAATTGTTTTGGAATAAGGTGATGAAAGTAACTTTGTGTTTTTGAAAAAGATTGAATTAAATAATTGGAGATGAAAGTAATTAATTTAAAATGTTGCATAGAGGAATTTTGGTAATAAAGTTAAATGATTTTTATAAGATTTGAACTTGATAATAAATAGTAAATGAGTCAAAGTAAAAATGTGTTTAGCTGTGGAGTCATATGGTTGTTATAATGTATTAGAAGGTACATAGGGTTATGTACTCTATATTTGTGGTGACGATTATTTATAGTTTGAGTCTATGACAGGTGATGAGGTGTTTATTTGATTAAATAATTGACCATATGTGAGTATGAATTTTATAATGAAAGTAAATAAAAAGTAAAATGTTTCAATAATGACATTAAATAAATTTGAAAGAGTTTAACTTAGGGAAGGGGTGTGATTTGTAGTAAAACTTGAACTTAAAAGGTGTATGTTAAGGTAACAATGGTAAGGTTTATTGTGAGTGTATTATGTTTGTTATGTTAGTGTGTAGGAATCGTAAATATGTGACATATATATTATGAACATGTGATTCCCCACTTTCGGGTGGTCACGGCGTCACCAAACCCTGACCGTGGATTTGGATTATTGGTAACAAGTGTGGTTAGGCAGATTGTATCCTAGCCATACTTGTTATTATTTTCAAAATTGGTGAATTTAGAAATTAACCGGGGGGGGGGGGGAGTAACCAAAGGGGAATCACCAGAACTATGGAACAGCGGCTATCATCGAAGGGGGTGATAGTGCCGTGCTAAGGGCATATAAGTAAATTGTAGTAGGATTACTGGTGTCCTCGGACATCAGTAATGCCGAATTTTATATAACGCTGAAGCAAGAACGGTGTAGGCAGCGTCTATACCTTAATTAAACTTCAGTTCTTGTGGATACAAATGGGCGCTACAGTCCACCATCAGGAAAAAATAGAGTGTGTGGAAAAGGAGCTGGCCGTTACTAGCCATGGGCATAGATAACGCATCTATGCACAAGGTAAATACCTGATCCAGTTTACCCGGCAGGTGATTTACCTAATTGTAACTGGGTTAAGGGGGGGGATATAAAAATCTTGATGTAGAAGGAGAGGTAACCGAGTATTCAGTTAAAGAATTACTAACCGTAACCATGGTGCAATTAAGTTTGCTTGGCCCTGAGTAGAGAGTTTGTTATTGATGACCCAATTACTGTTCTGTGATAGTTACTATGTGCTTTGTAATTCAATGATTAGTGATGGATATTGTAACGTTACATAACCCATGTCCAATAATGATAAATAAATAAAGGAGGATTAATATAACCACAAGAGTAAAAATCAGTAATTACCCATTTTAAAAGTCAGAAATGGGGATTATGTATCAAACTATGAGAATCTTTGTACTCTAAAACACTGTAACCATAGAAAACAATACTAAGTGTAATCATAAAATTGCAGTGTACAAAGTGAAACATAGTATGTTATGTGGAAGTGTCAAACATTTAAAAAGGGCATCTCACAAATTTGTGCTGAAGGTGCAAGAAGCAGTATTATAGCAATAAACTGTAATACTATTGACACGTTGTTGTAGTTTTGTATTGTGTAGGCCACAAAGGCATTATAACAAGAATTAATATTCTGTTTACTATAATTATTTTTGTTTAGGTTTAAAAGAATCCAGGGTTATATTAAACTGATAATGGCCAACTGATACTATATTAGAAAAATGGAAGGGAAAATAAAGTAGTATAGAGTAAGAATACATTGACCAAAGTATAAGTCATGAATAAACTAAAATAAAAAAATCATTAAATTATAAAATGCCAATAGCCACACTTAAATAAATTCATGAAGAAAAATCTTATATAAATTAAAATTAATTATAAATAAGATTTGTAAAGGAGTATATTTTTAAAAAAGAAGAAATTAAATAATAATATTATATACTAGCCTATTTACCTAAAACGGTACCTAGGTTAGCCAATAAAAAACCATCAACTTCTTGGTTACTATGAGTAACTAGCTAACAAGAAATTGATTGATTGTTAAATGGTATTCAATGTGAGATGATGGAAAAAGTGTAATGTCCTACAAAATTTTATAAATTTAATAAAGAATATTCTGAATAAACCACTCCAAAATTAAGAAAACGAGTCAGCACTAGACACTACATCAGAGACGTCCTTTGAACTACAATAATTCACACAAGAAAATCGATGAATACCAATAAATCCTGCTAACTACATCTCAATCGAGACGTCATCATTGAAAATCATTGGGTGAGATCGTTTCCTTTTAAAATTTAACTAAATTACACCTCAATTATAAATATAGAACACTAGAAACAGCACCATCTCTTTAAATTCATCAGAAAACAAGGTGAACATAAACTTTATTTTAATTAACCAAAAAACAGTAAAATGTGGATTCGCTAATAACGTTCCGGCAGCCATTATTCTTAATGTTTGTCTTTCAGTGAAGAAACGTAGTCTGCGCTCTGGCGGTCAAAAAATCAACTGAATGATACAGATTATACAAATTTTAAATAATTAATGTAAAGTTTGATACAAACCCATATGCATTTCTGACTTCCTCAAAGCTCAAAGAACCTTAAATAACCCTGGGAAATTAATTAATTATTTTTCTTTCTTTATTAAAAACCGTAATAAAAAAATATTTGTTATGTGTTATATGTTAGTAAACTTAAGATCGAAGTAACGTTGTGATTTGTGAAATAATCGATTATCAATTCATGTTTTGGAGACCATAGTGTCCCGTAAATAAAAAATAAATTCAAGGAATGCCTTGCGTTTAAATAATAAATTGTGTATTATTTCTAGTAGATGGTAGTTGGTTACAGGAAATAAGGAAAAGTCGAGAAGAGAAAGGGAATCGGGCCGGTCATCAATAATTATTAAGTACTACAAAGGTAACTTAACCTTAAATGGGTTCGTAAAAAGTAAAAAAAGAAAACAGCTGATGCCACGAGCGGAAAAAATTTAAAATACTCGATTGTATACAAAGAGAGTAATTCTCTTTGGCTCTCTTTACTCTCTCCCCTACCTAATTTCAAACAACGGCATTGATTTAATACAAACAAAATTAAGAAAATCATTCAATATTCTTTCATAATCACACACACTCGATTTTAGAAAGCAAATAACACAAAAAGATAACAAATTTTGTAACCAACAATAACACTAACAACGTAGGGCTAAAAAGACGTAAACCCGATACAGTGATTTCACGTTATAAATGGCGCTCAACTTAAAGGGCTTGAATTAGGAAGGAATTTTCGAGATATACACAAATTAATATAACAAAAACCCTAATTTTTGTCGGCAACTATGAGAAGACAAGAAATGCATAATACCAGAGGCAGATCGAAGAAGAGGGTAGAAGACACGGAGAAGGAAGAAGGTGGACAGGAACAAGAACTAGAAGTAGTCACGGACAGTGAAATGGAACAACAGACAGGCGATAAAGAAGAAACAGAAGTAGTTATGGACACGGAAAAGGAAATAATTGAAGAGGATGCCCAAGGGGACCAACCAGATAAATCCGACCAAAAAGAAGACATGAGCATGCAGGAGATGTTGAGAATTATATTGGAAAGCAATAAACTACAAAATGAAACCTTAAACAAGAAATTTGAAGAAATAGATAAAAACTCAAGGAAACAAAATGAAACCTTGAGCGAGAAATTTGACAAAATAGATGAAAGTTTTAGGAAACAGGAGGAGAACTCAAGGAAGCAAACTGAAACCTTGAGGGGCAGTTTAAAACAAATTGAGAAAATAAACGAAGAAAATTTAAAACGAATTGAGGGTAAGATGGAGAAGTTCAATAAGGAGTTAAGGGAAACTTTCGGGGGGAAGATTGAAAATGTTAACACACTTAGCCAAAGAGTAGATGAATACAAGGAGGAGACAAATAAGCAAATGGATGAAAGTTTCAGAAAGTTAGAGGAAACAATGGACAGTGGTTTCAAGAATTTGAATAAAACACTAGACAGCACTTCCGAAGGTATTAAAGTAAGTCCGAAAACAGAAGAGAGCAGTAAGGAAATAGAAATTAGAGAATACCAAGGTGTAATATTATCTGAAAATAAAAATAACCACAACAAAGAGGATAATCAATACCTGAAAAAGAAGACCAAGAAAATAAGAAAAATATGTAGAAAGAAAATAATAAATACAAGAGAAGAATTGGAGATGATTACAGGTGGATTAATTAATGTATTTAACCTTCCAATTAATGAACAAAAGGAGTTAATTAAGTTTAGATCTCAATTAAATATGTCGACGATTGAAGTGTATCAGACGATATCAGTCATATCTTCAAGACGGAATATAACATTCAAATATTTGGTAAATAATCCAGAGGTAAAAGGGAATGAAATGGTATTAAATATGAGTGACTATGTTATGTTAGAGGAGGTACAATACTTGTTAGTTAAAAAGGAACGAACTATGACAGGAGACCGGTACTTAAATGAAGGTTTCGTAGCAGCAAAGTGGGAGAGCCGGATGATAAGGAGATTATCCAGGAGAGAAGTAATTCCGAACACCCCAGTAATCCGAGGAAGAGGAGTAACTGAATTTATGGACCATGGTTAAACCATATAATAATCAACCAGAAAAAGGGGACTGATTTTCTGTATACCGACCAAGCAACCCATTGGAAAGAAGGAACCAAATAAATAATATTAATTAAAAAATAACCCCAAAATTCAAAAAGCATGTAAGGACAACTTAAGATATTTCGAAACAATATAATTTAAGATAAACAACAAAACACCAAGAGAATGTAAGAACAGATTACATAATTTATTTATAAACAATATGATTTAAAATGAAATAAGAGAAAAAATAATATTTTAATGGGAACGAGAAAAAAAAATATAAAAACAATTAATGGTAATATGCTCAGACAAGAAGGTAAAATAAGAAGAACAATGGATAATAATGACTATAATTACAAGGAAGCTAAAGAATGATAATAATTAATACAGCTACAATTTAGAATTTCTCACAGTTGAAAATGATAAAGGAAGAAATGATACAAAAAACACCTGTCACAAGAAGGAAGGTCAAGAGGATTTACAAATAATGCCAGTCAATAATGTTATCTGAAATTAGTTACTGAAAAATAAGAAGGAATCAAGAAGAAAAAGAAATATATAATTAAATGCAAACAGCAACAGCGTGAAGAATCCCAAAAGTGTTTATTATTAGTCGCCAATCGACTACTTGTAAGTTTTTTTTAATATAATGAATTGACTGTAGAAATGTTCCAGCAATCATTTTCCTGAGCAGACGGTACGTCCTTCTGGTCTCAGAAGGTGTAAGGATGGACAGCGGAGTAATGGACCCAAAAGTGGCCACCAGAACTGAACCACCGCACAGGACAGGGAAAAAATGTTAGGGAAATTGAATATTTAAGGGATAATAAAACAGCTGAGGAAGATTGATATCAGATTCCAGAAGTATGAAGGAAGAAAACAGAAAGAAGATAGCAGACAGAAGCTCAATTGAGGAAGCACATTTATAGAAGTAAATAGAAATATGAGAGTGTTAAAACAAGTTTTTACTGATTATTGTGACCAATCCTTATCAAGTAATGTTTGAAAGACCACCACCCCGAGAAATCACATCATTAATAAATTTTCCTCCAGGAGAGAGTATGATTTAATAAAATCGAAATGCATAATAGGTTGCTGCATGAAGCTGAACTTTTATATAAAAAGGAAACTGGAAAGAAGAGAAGAATAAACCCATATAAAGTAGGGGATAAGGTACTAATAAAAAATAGACAGCTACCCAGTTCTATAGAGGGTATAGTGAGGAAATTACTTTTACTTTATACCGGGCCATACCTAGTAACCCAGGTGAAGGAAAATATGTTACCTATGAAATTAAATCAATTAATAATAACCAAATAAAAGGTGAATAAAATCAAGCAGAAATAAAGAGATATAATGAAGATGGATAAAAGAAGGAGAAGAATGAAGAATTCAACAATTAATTTTAAAAAGTAAATAAAAAATAAATCTGTTCTAGTGGGGAGTATATGTAATGTTACATAACCCATGCCCAATAACGATAAGTAAATAAAGGAGGATTAATATAACCACAAGAGTAAAAATCAGTAATTACCCATTTTAAAAGTCAGAAATGGGGATTATGTATCAAACTATGAGAACCTTTGTACTCTAAAACACTGTAACCATAGAAAACAATACTAAGTGTAATCATAAAAGTGCAGTTTACAAAGTGAAACATGTTAATTGTCATTCTGATTAATTTTCAGAATATATATATTTCTGAAATTTAAATTCATTTAATTATTGAAAAAAAGAAAAAAAATTTTTAAATGTTAGCAGTGGATTGTTTGAACTAGTAATGATTCGAAGATTACAAAGATAATGGTGGTCAATAAATACAAAATGCAGTTAAGATGATTAACTGAAAGAGACAACACACTTTAAGAGAAATGTGAATTTTTGGTCATGAACTCAAGAGTTATTTCAATAAATAAATGAAATTTAAATGATTTATTTTTGATTTGAAATGATAAGGTCAAGGTTTTGTAAAGTAAGGAATGTTTAGTTGAATTAAGGTATATTATTTTTAAGATAAGAGAGCATTTATGTATGCACCCAGTACTTTGCTAAAGGCAATCCAGTATGTATAAGGGGAGATTCATCAGTTGAGGATCTGGTTGGGTATAAGGCCAATTATTGATATTTTTTAGTGAATGTTACAAGGTTGGGTGATACTGTGAGAAGTGCCCGTCTGATCTTACGGTGTTGGGATCTCGAACAGAGAAGTCCAGTAGAGTCATTCAGGTACAGCCATAGTCGCCGAACTAGGGGGGTAGATTACCCATGATTTGTTAAAGAATTAAGGGGGGTTGTTGGCACCATACCCTCGCTGGTCCTCTTAGGTTTTAGCAATGAGAGTTTTTCTGTTTCGGCAGAAAACCTCTCACTGAGGGGGTATTGTAACAGTACAAACCGATGAGGATATGTAATTTAAATTTTTTCATTTTTTATTTCACAAGAGTATATTTTTGTTCACCGACTATAGCTCCGTGACTGGTACGGTGAGGTATAAAAATGCAGACTATCAGCAAGGGTGCGTATTCATGAGTATGCGCGCATGTGTCGGCCAATGTTCACACGGAAAAGTCACGTCTGAGAAAATTCCTTCTCGCCTAGTGCGTAGAGAACAAAGGCAGTCGGCATACAACTTCAGAACCAAGCAGAGGCGTTAGTGCGTGGTCCCACCTAAAATACATTAAAATCATGTAGACCGACCGGCCGAAGATGGGAGAATTGGTGTAAATAGACACGGTTCGACAAACAGGCTCTCGAGCCGAAAAATCCATTAAAGTGGTAACAATGTGATTAAATTGCAACTACAAATGACATAAAGTAACGTTAAACTTGTGAAGTATCAAACCAAGTTCAGTGAACGAAATTCAAACCAGGTAAACATCTTTCGGCAGACAAAGTGATCATAAAACAAAATTCGGGAGTGTGGCCACCACGAATGGAACACCACAACAGGGACACCACCAGTCAAGTAACAGTGTAACTTAAACTAATAATTATAAAATTTTTTATAAAAAAGCGCTAAATCTAAATTAAAGGAGGTAAAAGGTGTGAGCAAATGCTGGGTTGCCTTTATATATGTAATCTATGTAGTAGTTAGGATATAAAATGCATTAATTCCTACTGTTTATTGAGTCGTAAGACATATGCTATTTAGTCCGCTCAACCAGTTGTTATTAAACAACTTCTGAGAAATGTATCAGAGGTAAAATCAAACAGATTTTTTTGTATAAAGAGATTAAAACAAAAAGGAAAGATAAAGAAAAGAAATGTTGAATTTGAATAATAAACTGTAACGTGACTAATTTGGAGGGGTTTTATTTTATTAAATTTTTGGGGTATATTAAAAATATTCATAAATATAATTTCCATCTGTGACCAGGCCAAGTGTTGAATTAAAACAGTGCGCTAACAAAGGAACAGTACGCAGTATCAGTTGTGTAATCGTTACAAAAGAATGTACCAGGGCGTCAATTCTAAGAACTCTATATTTGTGTGGCAGCTACGCCTGAACGCACCATACAAGCAGGCGCGCGGACCGACGCGGAATTGTAAAACTCAAAATGGCTAAGAGACGAAAGTTTGCGTCGCACATGATATCAGGACGACGGATGTAAGTTCAAGTCCAACCTTTTTTGTGACGCCAACCAGTGCTGACTAAATATCATCCACGACCAACACACAAAACCTACGTGTGTTGAATGGGACACAACAGTGACAATTAAATAGCAAGCATTGTTTTCCACCTTGAGAGACGCAATCTAGTCGGTAGTGAGCGTAGAGTCGCTCTGCGCAGTTCGCTTACAGACTGTGCCTGGCCAGGTACGGGCCCCAAGGGGCTTTTCAAAATTTTATAAGTTTCAAATAAAACGTGAGTTTCAATTAACAATTATGTGACAGTGGTGTTAGGTCAACAAAAGAACATCAAAATGTATTTTTTTTGGACATCTACGGACTTACTAATAGGGTGAATCGAGGTTGAGAGGATGCCTTGTGCCGGCGAGGGGTATATGTTTTAATTTCTATAATCATGGGGTATATATCTATTTAACGGGGTTTTCTAATGTGAATGAGAGAGAGAGAGAGAGAGAGAGAGAGCAGACTGGACAGTCTTCATAGTTATAAGTTGTATAATTTAATTATGACAATATAAGATGTGTTACCAAAATGTAAGAAAATTTTAATTTAATTTGATAAATTTTTATTGGAAAAATAACAGTACAACATTGAAATAATTATTTATTAAAAGCATTTAATTCTCTTCAAAAAATGAGTTACGCAAATGATTTACATAACCCTTAAACTATACTTGTATCTTGCGTTCGTGCGACCGGATCTTGGACCCAGATAAATTTTACAGGTAGGTGGAAATAAAATGTGTTTATATTTATAAGTGATAAAAGTAAACTTCACAGTTGGCGCAGCCGAAAGGGACAGTTTTTATAAATTTAAATTTGATGTAAAAACCACACCTACGAATAAGATGAAGGTTAAACAACTGTACGTAACAATTAGGTAAGGTACGAGCAGTAGAAGTACATATTAAAAATCAGTAAATTTACAATTTAAAATGGCAGATAATAACGAGAATGTCAGCTTAACTGACAGTGCAAATGAAAGCCAGACACGTGTAACTGAATCGCAAATTATGAGTGAGAGTGTTCACTCAACGCCAGTCCCGACTAAAAGGACTGACGAGTATGAGATAGTGAAAATAATGCAAACACTTTTTAATATACAGAATGCTAAACTTGATGAGAAATTTAACGAATTAAAAGAACAAAATAAAGAACAAAAGAGTGATTCTGATGTTAAATTTAATAAAATTGAGAGCAAGCTTAATGAACAAAAGAATAGTTTTGACAGCAAATTAGACGTACAGAATAACAAATTTGATGAATTAAAAAATGATATTCAGAAATTAATAGACGTTGTAAAAATACCAATGAAGAATTTACTAATAAAATTGACCAATTAGATACCAAGTTAGATAATTCAATAAAAAAGATAGATGTTAAATTTAATGAGATAGATAGTCAGATAGACAGAGTTGATAAACAAATAAATGAGAATAATGAGACGTTAATAAATTCAATGAATGAGTATAACAATGAAATAGAATATAAAATAAAGAAGTGTAATACCGAAACTGAATGTAAGCTTAATAGCGTAGTAATGACAATTGAAAAAATGAGTCAGAATATCGATGAACACCAAAATAATGTAGACTTTAAGATCAATGAAATTGAAAATACCTCTAAGACAGAAATACAAGCATTAAATGAATCAATTGATGTAATATCAAAAAATAGCATACAGTCTGAGCGGAGTAATGATAAAAAATTATATTCACTTGAACAGAACATTAGTAGCGTGAAGGATGAGTTAAGTTTAGTAATAAACCAAAAATTAAGCAATGTTACTGAACGTATATTAATTACACGAGACGCCAATAATGAAATTGAACTCGAAACTTTTTGTAGTGAGAATCGTAGAGTGCACCCAATGCAATTTTTGAACCGGGCGAGGGAATTCAATCGATTTAATAATAGTAGCTGGGAGGTTAAATTACTGAAAATCTTGAAATGTTTTAAGGGCAATGCCGAAATATGGGCGGAAGTACACAACACCGAATGGAGCAGTTATGAGAAATTTGAGGTAGCATTTCGAAACAAGTATTGGTCAGAAGAGGACCAAGAAATTTTACGGAGCAAAATAATGGGTACGGGGAATTTTGGTAGAATTAATAACCACTTAACTATGTACGTGATGACTATAATGAGGCCAAGTACCTAGAACCGCCGTTGCCGTTCCGGTCATTTGTAAGATATATTAGCAAACACCTGCCCAGGGAGGTGCAAATTACTTTAATGACGAGAGAAATTACGGATATAAACGAGCTAGAGAGCATGTTAGATGTGCTACAAAATATCGGGGAACGTGACATAGGGAGGCGCCCAAACCCACCTGTGATACCAAACAACAACAATTACCATCAGCATAGGGAAACACCGAATTTTCATAGAGGAGCGCGTGGAGAAAACTTTGATAATAGGGGAGAGAGTTGGAGATGTAGAGAATGTAATGTAGATAACTATGCTAACAGAACCAATTGTTTTATATGTCATAAAAACAGGGAGTGTGCACGGAACGAGAGAATGCATCAACAGCCACATCAGCAGTCGAGAGGAGCAGAATTTCATAGAGGAGCGCCGAGAGGAGGCGGCAATTACCACCGAGGGAGAGGAAGAAACCACCCAGTTATAGCAGGTCCCTCCACGGTAAACTAGGGAGGACAATGGAGAATCGGGCCCAACCATTGTCAACGGAGAACCGGGTCCAAGTGACAGATGAGTACTTGAGTAATATCATCAAAATAGACATGGCGAAGGAATTATTGGAAGAAGAGGACAACAAAGTGATGGAGCACAAAACCGGATTGACGGAGGTGACAGTCAACATCGAAGGTAAGAGTTATAAAACCTTAATTGATACAGGTAGTGAGATCTCTGTAATTTCTGAAAATGTAATGGGAGAATTAAAAGAAGTAAATAAGAATATACCATCATTACCAGTTGCGGGAGTTACAGTAGTGGGGGTAACTGGGGTAAGAAGCAAAAGAATAACTAGACAAGTACAATTAAGTATTTTGATAAATGAAGTTGAATTTGAAAACACATTCCTAGTGGTTAAAGGGTTGAGTTTAGATGTAATATTGGGGAATGATTTTTTGGAGAGAAATGGAGCAGTAATAGATTTCAATAAACAAATGGTAAAATTCGAAAATGGGAATAAACCAGTTGGGGTAAAGTTTAAGAAAGTAGTAAATGAAGTCAAAGTTATGGGAATAAAAATGTTACATAAGCAGATAGGCGATGGAGAGATAGAGACTAAAATAAATGTGTGTCGAGAGAGTGATAGTATAGAAAATGAGGAGGGAGAGATGCATGTGAGTGATGAGAGTGTGTGGGTAGATAGAGCCAACAAATTTTTTAATGAAGGCATAGTTGTAGGAAATACTCAGCGAGAGGAGTTGTGGGCAGTCGTGGAGCGTTTCAAAGCAGTGTTTGATGAATCACCAGGGAAAGCGAAGGACTACATCTGTGAGCTGAAGGTTCGGGAACACGCACCATACATGCAGAGGAGTTACCCGGTGCCATTTTCGAAGAGAAGGGCTGTGCAGGAGGAATTAGACCGGATGATGCAGGGAGACATAATTGAATGCTCGATATCGCCTTACTCAAACCCTTTAGTCATAGTAATTAAGAAGGATGGCAAGGTAAGACTATGTCTAGATGCTAGAAAGATTAACCAAATTATTATACCTGACCGGGAATCACCGGAATCAATTAATGAAATTTTGCAGAAATTTAGCGGAGTCAGATATATGACATCATTAGACTTAACAGCAGGATATTGGCAGGTGCCGTTAGCAGTAGAGAGTAGAAGATATACAGCTTTTCTTTTTAACGGTAAGAATTACCAATTCAAACGACTACCATTTGGATTAAACACCAGTGTGGCTAGCTTTATTAAATGTTTGGATAAGATATTACAACCTAAAGATCTAGATTTCTTAACTGTGTACGTAGACGACATTTTGATAGCATCCAGAACATTTACTGAACATTTAGAGCATATAGAATATGAGTTAGATAAGTTACAAAAAGGGGGTTTGACAGTTAATTGGGACAAATCTAAGTTTTTGCAAACAGAAATACACTTCTTAGGATTTATTATTACACAAGAGGGAATATTAGCTAACCCTGACAAGGTAGAAGCTATCTTGCGCTTCCCAGAACCAAAGAACATTAAACAATTGCAAAGTTTTTTAGGTCTATGCAATTTCTACAGAAAGTTCCAAGAAAATTACGCACACACAACATCAAAACTAAGTGCAGTACTTCAGAAGAACAAGCAGTGGAAATGGGGAGACACGGAACGCAACGCATTTAACGAGATTAAGAGAAAATTTAGCCACATGATTATGATGAATCATCCTGACTTTAATAAAACTTTTTATTTACAGATCGATGCCAGTAATGTAGCGTTAGGGGCGGAGCTATACCAGGAGGGCTGCGATAAGGAACATCTGACTATCGCCTTCGCTAGTAGATCGCTTCTGTCTGCTGAGAAAAACTACACCACCACTGAAAAAGAACTTTTAAGCATTGTGTTCGCCATGGGGAAATTCCGGACATACATCCTGGGAAACGAAACAATAATCCGGACGGACCAGAAGGCACTATCATTTCTTAATTCTTGTAAATTGACACACAGTCGTCTAACCAGGTGGGTATTAGCGTTACAAGAATATAACTTTTCCTGGGAGTACATAAAGGGGTCAGATAATAAAGTACCAGACACACTTTCCAGAGTAGATTTTATAGAGAATAAAACTGGTAGGGACCTTAAAGAGATAGAAATTTTTAGATTAACTAGAGAAGATAGAATTTTTGGTGAAGAGTTAAGCGATATTAAGAATATGCAAAGATCTGAGAGTAAACTAGGTAAAATAATTGTTAGTTTAGAAATGGAGGTAGATGGGTCGGAATATAGTGCACGTTTTCAAGTATATCAAGGGATTGTGTTTAAAAAGGTAGAGAGTGGGGAGCGTGATTGGAGGCTAGTTATACCAGAGGGGTTGATAGATAAAATTATTTGGGATTGTCATATAAGGTATGGGCATTTTGGGGCAAGAAAGTGTGCTAATGTCTTAAAAGAATCATGTATATTTAAGAATATGGAGAGGAGAGTTAGAAGAGTGTTAAGAGTGTGTGATTTGTGTCAGAAATCGAAAGTAGTGAACTATAAAGTAGAAGGGGAGATGAATTACATAAAAGTTGAGAGACCATTTGATTTAGTTGCAGTTGACTTGTATGGGCCATTACCCAGAGGTAGGGGGGGTGTATTGTATGTATTTGTAGTTTTAGATACTTTTTTGAAATTTGTAAAGTTGTATAGTATTAAGAGAGCGACGAGCAAAGTGCTCAGTGAAAAAATAGTAAGAGATTACATGATTAATGTAGGAAAACCGAAAATCATATTATCTGACCATGGACCACAGTTTATAAGCGGTAAGTGGCGGCAGACGCTTGGATGGGAAGGCATCATACCCAAGCATACGGCAGTATACCATCCACAGTCGAACCAAGCAGAACGGGTGATGAGAGAGATTGGTAGGATATTTCGGGCGTATTGTCACGCCAAACACACAGAATGGCCATCCTACGTTAAGAAAGTAGAGGAGTGGATGGATTCATTGTACCACCCATGAATCCACCGGATTTATGCCGCATGAATTGATCAGAGGAACGAGGCCACCCAGGATATTGGAACAACTCTTTGAATACCCACCGGAGAATCAAAGTATGGATGTAAACAATACCCACCGGAGAATTGGGTCTCCTACGTGGTGACGTAGGTGAATTACGAGGTGAGCTCAATAATCAGATTACCAGAATATCTGATGTAGAAGAATCCATGTCAAATAAAATAGCTAAAGTAGAAAAATCTGTCTTGACTGTGGAAGAAGTTATGTCAACAAAAATATCTGCAGTAGAAAACTCAATGGCAAACATAAGAGAACAAATTAAAATTGAAGTTGAACAGTGCATGAAGATTATTCAACCAAAACAAATTTCTGAACAGACTGTACCAGTGATAAAGACAGAAAAAGACACAGAAAATAAGTTAATAGAGAAAGTCACTTTGCCTGCAGTAGGGACAGTTCATGTCAAAGCTCCAACCTTTGACGGAAGCAGTCACTGGGCAACGTACCTCCGCCAATTTGAAGCTGCTGCATGCGCAAATAATTGGACAGAGAAAGACAAGGCTGTTTCACTCGTTCTTGCATTAAAAGGACCTGCAGCAGAATTACTACAGAAAGTGCCACCTGACAGCCAGAACATCTATGCCGAGTTGATAAAAGCTCTAGAATTACGGTATGGTGATAAACATTTGCGAGATGTGTACTGCACCCAGTTGAGAACAAGGCGACAGCATGCCGGGGAGAGCATTCAAGAGTTTGAAGCAAGTATTGACAGACTAATTAGACTGGCCTATCCTGAAGCGCCAGAAGATTTTCGAACGAGTTTTGCGATGCAGACATTTACTGCCAGTGTCCGAGATAACGAACTACAGCAAGTGTTACGAATGGCAAGACACCTGAACAGTGCGGACGCCCTGGTACATGCTTTGCAATTTGAGGCCGCCAAATCAGCGTCTGGTTGGACAAGTCATAAAGTGCGCGTGCTAAAAGATCGCGACGGCACAGACGATGAGGAAGATCAAGGAACAGAGACGCGACGGTCGGAGCCACTGAATAAAATAAGAAAGGATGGAAGACCGAAGTGTTATAGATGTGGGAAACCTGGACATCTACAACGATTTTGTCGGGTTAGAATTCAGCAGCAGGGAAACGAGCAGTAGTTGGTATAACGGGGCGTGTGCTGACTAACTGGAGGAACGAAGCCCCTAGACAATACGCAATTTCTACACTTCAGAAAAACAGCGGGAGCTTGGTAGTTACCGGATTTGTTCACGAAAGGCCAACCTCGATTACAGTTGACACAGGCGCAACAGTTTCTATTGTGTGCCCCGACGTGGTGAAAGATCTCGAGCCAATCTGGTGCTCTTGCAGCTTGCGAACAGCTACTGGACGGCCTGTAAAAGTGTATGGAAAAGTGGAGATACACCTACGCCTCGGTAGACTTGAGTTTAATCATCAAGTACTTGTTCCAGACATTGTGGATGAACCAATTCTTGGTGTGGACGTTATGAACGCATACGGATTTATAGTCGACTTCAAAAACAATGTCTTGAGAATCGGAAGCGAAGAGGTAATGCTATCAACAATGACGACAGCAGAAAAATCGATGGACGTCATAAACCAAGTGGCCATAACTGTTCTGCCAAACTCCGAATAGATCATCATGGTTAGAACTGCGGTAGATACTAGGGGCAATCAGTGCTCTATATTCGAACCCCAGGTAGTCAGCACACCGGGCATACTAATTGCCAGAAGTTTATTAAAACCTGACGAAACCGGAAATGTACCTATTAGAGTGGCGAATATTTCGGATCAAGCTATCACTTTACAAAGCAATACGCTCCTAGGCAAATTGACTCCTGTGCCCTGGGTAGCCGGAATAATGCAACGAAGACCCAGTTCTTCGGATACTTCTAAATTACCAGAGGAACTGCAAGAATTATTGAACAGATCTTGTAACGACCTCTCAAGTGGTGAGGTAAAAGAACTCAGACAGTTTTTACACGAATTCAAAGATTGTTTTGCAGTTCGGGGACAGTCACTGGGAAGAACCTCTCTTGTGCAACATCGCATCAATACCGGGGACACAACACTGATACGCCAACCTCCTCGGTTTGTTTTAAAAAGACTTATTTTAAAAAGTCTATATTGGACAAACAGGTCGATCTTTCAAAAAAAGAATGTATGGTCACAATTATAGTTTTAGATATAATGATGGCAAAACAAATTATGCAAATCACCTGTTAGAAAAAGACCATAGTTATAATGACTATTTTAAAATTTTACATTTATCTGATAAGGGTCCAAAGCTTGATTTATTAGAAACCCTTGAAATTATTAAACACAAATATTTAGGAATTTTTTACCTTGTATAATCCACTATGCGATCTCAGTTCTTGACATAGTGGATTGCATAGTGGATTATACAAGGTACAAATTCTTAAGTTAATCATAATAGCGATCTGGAGACTGGAAAAAAAATGTATGTACAAATATTTAAATGTATTATTAAATGATCAGTTAGATCTAAATAGCTCGCCTCTGCTTAATTTGTATAAATAGACTTGGTTTATGTTATGTTATATGTTTGTATAATGTGTATTAAATCTTATTGACACGAGATTACTATCGCCCTCTAAACAATAGCACTTGCCTTATATTTTATATTCTGTATTATATTGTACGAAAATTAGTCAGCTTACACCATCTGATGAAGGCACTGTGCTGCCGAAACAGCTGTCATGGATTATAATTTTAATAAATGATGAGTGAAAATCGATAAAACTATTTTATTGTTTTATTTTTTTAATATAATTTGCAATTATGTCTGCAAATTAAGATACATATTCTTTTGCCACATAATGATCCACCAACAGATTCCCTAGTTATGGATAACATTCGTACACCGTGCTTTCTCTTCCACCTGATCAGCCAACCATTGCTGGCAATAAATTTTGGGTCGCAATTCATAAGTTTATTAAGATGAACTGCCTTTTCCTGCATTAAGGGATCACTAAGGGGAACACCTCTCAGTCTTTCTTCTTGAGAAAACCACGTAAATACGGCTTCGTCGACTTTGTTAAAGTCTCACACCTTTGATGTATGGCGTTCCTCGAGAACTTTCTCTGTTGCCGTAACACAAAACTACTCAATCTTAGTGCGATTTTTTTCAATCACTTATTGTCGTCTTACCAACACCGAATTCAGCTGCTAATTTTGTACTACTCTCGCCCTTATCTCGCCGCTTTAACACTTCAAGTTTGTCTTTCAAAGTACACGAATTATGTTTTCGCTTTCTCACCATCTTATTCATTTATAAATGCAACATGTAAAGTTAATGTACAGACTTAAAAAAAAATATGTCTTGCTACAGTATAAACTACAAACAATGTAACGGGACAGATTTGAGGGGTTTTTCTTTATTAAGAGTTAATGGTAAAAGTACGTTACCCATTTGGGGCCTCAGTTTTTAACAGTAGACCTTCCCATAGGGAACGCCCAGCTGCACATTTGTACAGAAAGCTTGTCAACAGGCACCGATTCCTGATGCTCTGGAATGTGAGAGCGTGCGGACATGCGTGCCCGTACAGATGAATAATCACGAACTTTTAACGAGGCCCAGGTCAGATGGTTCTCGGCCAGCTTACGGTAGACTCACGCTTAGAGAAGAGACTAAAGAGGAGAGATCACGTGGCGCCTTTTAACCAATCAGGGAGCAAGTTGCCGCTCTGGAAAGCGTTTTAGTCCATTTTTGCGTGGTGTTCAGTGTGTCGGCACGTAGCTGCGGCTTCGGCCGGTTGAACGTAAAAGGCTCGCGAGCCGAAATTTTAATAAAACTTGTAAAAAATGTGAAACAACTAGAGTAAACAGTGAAACTTTTTAACATTTTAAAAAGTAAAGAAAATAAAGATGAAAATTGTTATGTGAAAGTAAGACTAGTTTACGATGATGGTGGTTAAACAAACAGTGAATGAACATTTAATTATTTTAGTTTATGGTGATGACCTGGCTAACTTATGAAATGAGGTGTGGTAAACAGAAAAATAATGACAAAAAAGTTGTAAATAAATTTATAGTGAGATTAATTGTGGTTGTGTTGTAAAATGTATTTTATGTAAACAATGTGTGTATGTAGTAGAAATTGATATAATAATAATTAATTTAATAATAATAAAATATTTTATCAGACTAAATAAATAATGAGAGTTTGTAATAATGAATTGTAATTGTTTCGGAATTGTAATTAAAAAACTTAGTGTTTTAAAAAGAAACTGATTGAATTAATTAATGTTGTAGAAATGAATTTAAGTGATTTTTTTTTAGAAATGAACTTGGCTAATAAATAGTAAATGAGTAAATGTAGAAGGTGTTTAGTTGTGGAGGCATATTGTTGTTATGATGTATCAGAAATTACATAGGGATATGTACAATATATTTGTTGTAATGAATGTTTATAATTTTGAGTCTATGACAGTATTCATATTTTTATTTAGTTGAATGCTTGACCATATGTAGGTAGGAATTTTATAATGCAAGTGAAGTAGAGTAAAATGTTTGAATAATAAATTTTAAATGAGTTTCAAAGGTTTTAAATTGGGTGATTAATTCAATTTGAGGTAGTTATGAATTTTCTAGTGTAATTTTCAATGATCGTATTAAGGTAAAATGTTGTAAAAGATGGAGTTTGGGTGATAATAATTATTTCAATAAGGCAGTTAAGACAGTCAAAGTTAATTTTAAATGGGTGTTAGACAACATAAGAATTTTGGAATAAAAGTAATACAGAAACGGAGTAATAGTAGGGACGCAGTAGCAAGAGTGCATGTATGTAGAGAAAGGGAGAGTGATGTAAATGGAGAGTAAAAGGTGGTGGTGAAATTTTGTAGTGAGGGTGGAGGTGTAAGGAGTCCTCAACGCAAGGCATTGTGGCGGGAGGTGAATAGTTTTAAATGAGGTTTGGCGGAGTTACCTGGGAGAGGCCAGGAACTAATAAGGGAATGAGTATACGGGAAGAGAACACACATCCTAGGTACAAAGAGGGTATCAGGTATTTTGTTATAAGAGGAGAATGATTTAAGGTGAGTTAGAGAATTTAATGGAGGTAAATATTTTTGAGAGATTGGTGTCACCCTATATAAATCTGTTAGTGGTTGTTAGAAGGAAGAAGGGGGTAAGGTTATATTTAAATACTCATTCAATAAATTAGATCATTGTGGATAACTGAGAATCACCTAAATCAATTGATGATGAAAATGATTAATAGAAATTCATAATTGAAATGTAATAATAAAATGTAACAAGGTAAAGAGTTAATAGAATTTGAAACTAAACTTAAAATTGAAATGTTTGTAATTTTTATTCAGATGCAAATTAAATGTTTATTTTAATGGAATGAGATTTGTATTATTTATGAATGTTTGTTTTATTATGTGGTACTACGTTAGAGTGTAGGAATTATAAACATGTATTGTGTATTTTACATTGTATAATTTTGTGTATTTGTGTTAGTTGTATTTAGTATGACTGAAGTAAGGTCATTCACCTGGGAATGAGACATCAGCTGATGACTGGTGTTAGAGATGTAGTATGTTTCTTGTAATTGATTCATAGATTCTTTTGTTAATTAATTTAATTAAATACTTTTGCTTTTTTTATTAATTGTCAAAATAGATATTTCTGGAAATTAAATTTTTTTGAAAAAAAAAATTTTTCTTTGCAGTAAAGATTTTTATTTTATTTTTTGATGTTCGCTATAGGTTGATAATGTATCAGCTGATAAATGATGTTTATGTTATCTGTTATAACCATGTGTAATTGTATTTGAATAGATGATAGAAATAAGTTGTTCGTTTTATAATGATTGTTAACATATAGTTAAGGAAATTTAAATTCATGTTAAAGTATTTTGAATTTTGAAATTGAAATGATTAATTAAAAGAGAGGAAGTCAATTAACTTAAAATAGTAACTTTGGGAATGAACTTTAAATAAATGAATGAAATTTATTTTGTTTAGAGATGATAATATCCAAACAAACAATTAAAAGTTGAGAAATGGGAATGAATGTTATTTAAAGGTAAATATGAAATGTTTATGTGAATTTTATGCTGATAATGATGAATATTTGGAGATAGTGTGTTTAAAATAGTAAGGCACATATGTACGCACCCAGTACTTTGCTAAAGGCAATCCAGTATTTATAAGAGGAGATATAGCGGTTGAGGATTTGGTTGGGTATAAAGCCAGTTATTGATTTTTATCGGAAATGTTACAAGGTTAGGTGATACTGTGGTGTGTTTCTGTCTGAGTTTACGGTGTTGGGATCTCCGACAGAGAAGTCCAGAAGAATCATTCAGATGCAGCCGTAGTCGCCGAACTAGGGGGGTAGAGTACCCATGATGTGTTAAAGGATTAAAGGGGGGTTGTTGGCGCCAAATCCTCACTGATCCTCTTAGGGTAAGCAATGAGAGTTTTTCTGCTTCGGCAGAAAACCTCTCATTGGGGGGGGGTATCGTAACGGGACAGATTTGAGGGTTTTTCTTTATTAAGAGTTAATGGTAAAAGTACGTTACCCATTTGGGGCCTCAGTTTTTAACAGTAGACCTTCCCATAGGGAACGCCCAGTTGCACATTTTTACAGAAAGCTTGTCAACAGGCACCGATTCCTGATGCTCTGGAATGTGAGAGCGTGCGGACATGCGTGCCCGTACAGATGAATAATCACGAACTTTTAACGAGCCCCAGGTCGGATGGTTCTCAGCCAGCTTACGGTAGACTCGCGCTCAGAGAAGAGACTAAAGAGGAGAGATCACATGGCGCCTTTTAACCAATCAGGGAGCAAGTTGCCGCTCCGGAAAACGTTTTAGGCCATTTTGGACGCATGGTGTTCAGCGTCTGTTGGCACGTAGCTGCGGCTTCAGCCGGTTGAACGTAAAAGGCTCGCGAGCCGAAATTTTAATAAAACTTGTAAAAAATGTGAAATAACTAGAGTAAACAGTGAAACTTTAACATTTTAATGTAGTGAAACAAATTTAAACAACAGAAACTTTTCGGACTAAAACAGTACACGAACAAAACGGACAAATTACATCTGGCATTCAGGGTGGCAAAAAGGAAGTAACTGTATTTAAACTCATTTTAAATAAATATAAAAAATTTTATAAGAAGAGCCCTAAATAGAATAAATGAGGTAAAAGTATTAATGAAGCGTGTACGCAAATACTGGGTTGTCTTAGAATAGTTATAAAATAGTTTAAGTTGTCTCTTCAAGATGTTTCTTTTTGTGTTTTGAAATATTTTGTATGTTTAAAGAAACTAATAGTTTTTTGTTTGAGAAGGAAAATGAATAACGAGTAAAGCCAAAAAAGAATATAAAATAAATGTGGTATTTGTTGAATAAAAGTTGAGTAAATTAACAATTACAATGAGAGTCGAGTTCATTAATAAAACATAACCATAAATCACGTTTATAGGCCTTGAGTCCATGTGAGTGACCCTGGACCGTATAAAGGTAAGAGTGTAGAAAGAGTAAATTATTTTATTAATAAATGGTTTATTCAAGGTTCTTACAGGTTTAACAAATATTTTTTCCATGACAATTCCAGGACATTTCCATGACAAAATCTAGATTTTCAAGGACACTCGCGGCACTCAAAATACACACTCGCGACATTCAAAATACCCAAAGTCAAAGATTTAATGATAAATAGTTTTATTTCTTGCATTGTATATAATTATATACAAACCTAAGATACATCTATATCAGTCAAGCTATTTTAAGTCAAAAATAAAAATATTTTTTTTATAAAATATCCCCAACCATAAGAGGCCGGTTGAAAACAAAATTTCAATGCACTTTACAAACTTTTCTTTTTAATTTTTGAATATAAGAATATTGCATTGAGTTTAATGTTGAAATAGGAAACTGGTTTGGCTGACATATAACTGAAAGACTCAAGAATTACAGGAATTATTATATTCATACATAACAACTAAGATCTTTAAAAGATAAAATGGGCAAGTCATTGAAATTTTGTTTCTGGATGGGGTATGGCCAAGGGAAAGTTTATTATTCAAAAACATCTTAATTAAAATCTTAATATCTTAAAGGTACCCTTCTTATTATTCTAGAACGACTTAACTACATCACGTTATTTTAGTCTTTAATTAAAGGAGGGAGATATCAGGCTACCGGTACTTAAATTGCTACAGTATTGCACAACTTAACATTCTTTGGATAGCTCAATAATCTCTTTGTTTATTTTTTCAACATCAGCTGCCATTTGAGTTGTCTTTAACCTAAAAGAATTTGATTTAGCCAGCAATGTAAAGTCTTTCTTGTTTTCAGCTTTCAGTGCCACTGCATCAGCTTCTTTTGTCATTGTCTCAATGGCATTTTCAAGATCCAACTTTCTTTTCTTCATAGACTTTAATTTTTCAGTTTTTGAAGTTCTTTTCTTGGTTTTTTCCTCTTTCTTCTTTTGGTCATCTAGATAGTTTTGATATCTCATTCTCGCAGATCGGGCATATGACAGAAGTTCTTTGGTAATAGGAACTTCATGTAAATCAACACTTTTCAATTCATCACACACCAATCGAAGAACTACCAAACTTTCTTCTTTGAAGTTTTCCACAACTATTTCTTTATTTAAAGAAAACCCTCGTTCAACCAAAGCCTGTCCGTGGGAGAGGGTTAAGACTATCTTAATAACCTTCCACAAATGGGAATATTGTTTCTTAGCCCCAATGACGTCATAGTAGAAGGAATCTATCCTGTCTTTGGACTTTTCAAACTTGCTGAACTCTGTTATTGGGCATTCTGTAAAAAGCAGCTTCAGTTCAGATAGAGCACTATCATAGTTTATTGGGAGCATAATTTTTCTTTTCTGAAGTTCTTGTAGTAATTTTGTGAAAGTTTCAATGGTTTTTGATTTATCTACTACCATTGACTTAGGTTCGAGACACCTGGCAAATCTGACGACTGGATATTTCAAGGGGTTCTTGTCTATTACTTTCTTTACTACAGCCTTCAAAAACATTTGGCATTCCAACTTAAACACCGACACTTCTTTTTCATTGACTTTCTTTTCTTTCTAAAGCTTGCTTAAGATTTCTCTGATGGCAAACCCTGTCTCAACTTTGTTAGAGAATTGCAGATTTTCTTTTTTATCAAAATCAACTGAACACAGAGCAAAATCAGTATTACTTTTATCAAGAACGTCCTTCTTAACAAATAGAGACATGAGGTTGTAGAGCAATTTCAAAACATCAATAGCTTGGAAACGTAACATAGACTCATCTGTTTGATAACCTTTCAGGTAAGGCTGCATTTGTTTGCCTACAAAAGAAAAGAAGCTAAGCTTGGCAACTACTAGAGGATCTTTAGTTGCCTCTTTTACAATCTGAAAAGATTTTGACACCACCTCAGACCGTGGTTTGTCTTTATAAGAGTCCATAAACTTTACTACAGAAGGCCAAATTGTTATGGCTCGGTCACTCACAGCTACATCCTCAACCCACCTTGTAGCACAAAATTTAAGTGGCATCAACCCAGTTTCATTGAGAGCTAAGAAATCGCTTCTCCTAGCAGGTGAATCTTTCAATATTTGCCACAATGCTCTCAAGAGGGTGGCTAAGTCCCAACCTGTATGCTCAGCTCCAACTTCAAAGGATCTGTGAAGAGTATGAATGCTACAGCTACCAATATCAATGAGCCGGGGGTATTCAGGGTACATGGTTTCTCTATTCATAATAAGATCCTTCAATGCTTTTAAATTTACATTTGGCCCGTCCATACCTATTTGAAGCAACTTTGCTGAATTCAATTTTTCCATGGCCCCTTGAAGAGCTTTGACTAAATCAGCGGCTTTGGCATGTCCCAGAAATTGAGAATCCAAGTATCTGCTTGTTACTATCTGCGCTTCTTCATCCCAAGACCTGATAATATCTACTTGATCTTTTTGAATAAACTTGTTTATACTGCCATCAAAGCACAACGAGAAAAATTCACACTTAGAAATGTGTTGATACAATTTGTCTTTAAAGTACTGTGCAATCCCAAAACAAAGTAAGTATGAACACTTAGTTGGTGCACATGAAAAGCTTTTGGCAATTTTACTGTCAGGAAACATTGCTGAAAAAAGGTTGTTGAGGCCATTGCAAGAATTTTTTGGTAAAAACAAATGGAAATATTTTGACAAACTAGCTTCTTTGATTCTGTTGATCACCCAACCATCCTCCCATATTTAGCACATGAACTGCTGTCAATTAACTTGTATACAAGAAAACATAATTTTTCTGGGACGTGAGTGAAAAAACATCCTTTTCAACTCTTAGCAATAATATGAAGAAAATTCCATGACAAAAAACAAAAATCCATGACAAATCAGAAAATTCCATGACATTTCCAGGTATTCCAGGACATTTATCAAATTTCAGGTATTCCAGGTTTTCCAGGACGCGTATGAACCCTGAATTTACATTATATTATTCTGTGACTGATTTACTTTACATAAATTCCATCAGTTTAACTAGTTTACTGGACTGGATTCATCAATTATAATGTAGTTGAAATTTACCATTTGGCCTAGAATTTGTCTGGTTTTACATACAAAGTTTTTTAATAATACAGCTTGTTTATACCCTTTCTGACCTTCTATTCTAATACAATGTTGATTAACAATTCCTTACTTTACTACAAGAACATTTAGTAATGAATTTAAACTATTAATTCATAACAATTATTTGACATTAAAAGTGGTATTTAATCTCAGACCATTTAGTCTTGATTAATCCTAGTAACTTGTAATGATACAATTATGGTACAATTTTTAATCAACCTAAATATGGTATAAAAAACCATAAATATTGTATTCCTTCATTTGTAGTAATTTGGTCAAAATTAAATAAACAGTTAATAATCTTTATAAATATACCGTGAGTGGACTATATAATATTTTCCAGGATTCTGACTGTTTCATAGCAAAAAACGTGAAGCCTCACAAAAAACAGTATGTCATTTGTTGAGATAAAAGCGACGATCCTTGATGACGTCAGCGGCCGGGAATTTGTTTCCGTAAACAAGATGAAACTGTCAACAACCAAACAATAGCCGAGTGACGTAGATTCACCCCACCTCGGAAATATGGAACAAAGACTCGGTGTCATTTCAACAGGGAACGTGATCGCAGCCGGCCGGCAACTCTTTCACGGAGAGTGAATTTTAACTTTTAAGCCACTAAAAGTGGTTAAGTAACTATATAAAACCAGTGCTGTAAATTTACTTCAAAAATGTGACCGGGAAGTGAAATCGGTAAACTCGCGGTACGCGAAGTTTTACCGTACCGACAGAGGATGAACAACAGCTACAGATTTGGTGAGAACGTTCCAACAACAGCATATTTTCTTTTAATTTCCAATCAAATCTAATTTCATAGAAATGACCAAAATAAAAATTTCAAAGTAAATTCAATTCACTAAGTCTTTAAAATTTTAATAAAATGAGCTCATGAAGAAGAATTGTACCAGAGTGAGAGAGAGAGAATGAGATGGCGAGTGTATAATTTCTAAGTGCTGGGTTGTGCATACATATATATCTTAAATGTGTTTTTGGTTTTACTATATGTTTGTTATATGTTTATTATATTTCCAAGGTTCAATTTTCAGGATGTTTAATTAAATATACATAGGCCCCGAGGCCTAGTAACGTGCGTGTTTGGCACATGGTCGAGACACATATATATATATATGTAAAACTTCCTGCTAATAATAAGTTTTTTTTATAACCATTTCAGAGTATTTATTTCAGATAACACTTCCCGCTATCATATCGTTCGCTTAACACGAAGTCTGGCCCGTAAAGTAAATGTAATATCAGCTGTTGGTAGTTTCCAACATGGCGCCCGTAATTGTACAATATTTATGTAGAAGACAGTTATTGTGTATCTGTAATATACAGTTATATAGGTATGTAATTTGAAAGATAACATATGGTCGCCTGCGAACAGGGACTCTGTATAATATAATTTTATGTGGGGTAAGCCTACGAAGAGAGTGGAAAGAGTTATCTGAGGTAATAAAGAAATTTTAATACGTAAACATAACCAAATTTAACGAAGTTAGGTTATACTATTAGATGCATGCCTGTATTATAAATTGCAAACATGAATACTAATGAAGATAAAACTGAAAAAGTCAGCCTCACTGACGAAACAGTTATGAGTGAGATGGATGTTCAATTAACCCCAATTAGTCAGGTTGGCGAGGCGAGTACGACCGAAAATGTAGAGACAGAAAAAGTAACCTCCATCTCACTTCATGAAAACAAAACAGACGAAATGTTAACACGTTTATATAACATGATGTGTAGCAATTTTAATGACCTCAGAGGGGACATGAATTTTAAATTCGATGTTCAAAAAAGCGAAATTAAAGAGATTCAAAGTAGCTTTAATAACAAATTTGATGAGCAAAATGATAAAATTAAAATTAATTTTAATTAACTAAAGAATGAAATGAAAATAGGTCACGATAAGCTCATTAAGCAGTTTGACAAGGTCATCACAAAATTAGACAAGAATTTAAGTCAATTAGAAACCCAGAAGGTAAATAGTACCCAGAAAAATGAAGTACTGACTAATAATGTAAACAACAATGATAATGTGAATAAAGAATTTACAGATAATAAGAATATTACAGGTAGTAAGAATATAATATTAGAAAATGATAATGAAAGTATTATGAGTGATAATGAAATGTTTGAATGTATTGAGTCAGAAAGAGAGTTAGGAGAAAGTATTTTTGTACAAGGGATGCAGGGGGTAGAATTTTCTTTTGATGTTGTGTTAGGGGGTGAAGAAAAGTCTTCACGTATTTTTTATAAGGACAAGAGTTCCTTCAATTTATATTTGGGAGACGATAGGTCTACAAATAAAGTTTCTTGGTGTTTTTGTGTACCTAATAAGTGGTGCAATAATTTTATGTTAGGGACCCCTGCATATTTGGAGAGAGAAAGTGTAATTTGGTGTTATGGAGAGAAATGTATTAAGAAAGAAAGTATAGAGAGATATTGTGAGAAAAAGAAAGTAATAAAATTTTTTAAAGTAAATAGAAAGTACAGAGAATAGGTAGAAAGGTTAGGCATAGATATGGTATATGAAAATAATGAATACTTACCTTATAGTAACAATGAAATTGAAATAACAATAAATGATGATAATGGTATTAAGTACTTACCTGTGGTAGAAAATTATGAGGATAATTATAAAATAAATAACCAATTAATAACATATGATATTACTGAGATAAACGGAACCCTACTCGATCGTCACTTGATACATTTATTTGATAATTGTCTGATATATGAATATAATGTTTCTAATAATAAAATCTATTCATTAGATAATAATATAAATAGACCTAAGATTCGGTTGTTATACAACGATGGAGGGTAGAGTGTTTCAATTGTGTAATGAACATTAAATATATGTGAAAAGTGGTATTGAATTGGACTGCTATGGACTGAGTTTGATATATAACAAAATAATGTGTTTGGAGTGTATATTTTTCATTGTATTAAATGTTTTATATATCCATGTATTTATGTATTTTTGATGTTGTATTACAGGTATATTTTATGTACACCAGTATGTATTATTATGTATTTTAATAATTAACATGTTTAATAATAATATTTTTTAAATAATGGAATAACCATTAAAGAGTAATCATTCTTTATGACTAAAAAATTATAGTACAAAAGAAAGTTGTACTATCTTTGTAACAGCAGTAAATTATTAATTGTCATAAAAGTTTTTAATGAAGTTCAATTATTAATTCATTTGTAATGAAGGTAATTCCTTATGAATAATAATGTAATAAGTAAAAATATATATATATTTGAATTTTGAGAGGTATTGTTATGAGTAGGTGAGAGATGAATTATATAAGACAATTGTCAATGATTACAGTAAGTGTTTAAACAGGGATAGAGCCTGGGTCTAAATAGAAGCATGTGAGTTATTTAATTAAAGTTAATGGGAGTTAGATAGTTAAGAATTTTGAAGTAAATAATACAAAGAGAAGTATTAGATATTTAGGGACACAGTAGTTAGTGATTATTTGTAAAGGTGTTTAAGTAAAGGTTAAACATATATTTGTTATTGATGATATTTTGTAGTGGGGGTGAGGTGATAAGGAGTAGCCAACCAATAGTGTTGTGGCAGGTAATAGCGTAGTGTAAGGGAGTGTTTGCCGAATTTTTTGGAAGGGCAAAATATTATGGATGTATATAGCCAGTTAGGGAACAACCATCTCTGTACAAAGACGAGTGGTGCTATAGGATTTAAATGAAATTAGTAAAGGTGTTTATAATTGAGATATTGGTGTCATGATAGGTAAATTTGGTTGTCAGTTAGAAGAAGGTGAGTAAAAATATAATAAGTAAATGCATAGTGAATATAGGAGTCACTCAGACTAAAAAATGATTAGGATGTGAAAGGTTAGGTAGGTAGAAAATTCAGAGTAGAGAGGTAATGAAAAATGAATAATGAAATATTCATTAGAAGAAGGTGAGTAAAAATATAATGAGCATAGTGAATATAGGAGTCACCCAGACTAAACCATGATTAGAAGATGAAAGGTTAGGTAGTTAGTGAGGTAGAAAATTCTGAATACAGAGGTAATAAAAAATGAATAATGAAATAATAATAATATGAATATTAATAATAAATATGAAATAAATATTAATAATTATAATAAATAAATTGATGTCTAATTAATGAATTAATTAATTGAAATTGTAAATTTTATAATTTTAAATGCAACGAATATGCAAATTATAATGCAAATCTTAATTAAGATTAAAAATGAATAAAGTATTTCAATGTAGTAAATGTATCAATGTGTAGTATTATGTTTTATGTTATGAAATTTTAACATGTATGGAAATAATGTGTATGAAGGGATAAATATAATTGGTGCTATTACCTGTTACAAGGTTCTTACAGGTTTAACAAATATTTTTTCCATGACAATTCCAGGACATTTCCATGACAAAATCTAGATTTTCAAGGACACTCGCGGCACTCAAAATACACACTCGCGACATTCAAAATACCCAAAGTCAAAGATTTAATGATAAATAGTTTTGTTTCTTGCATTGTATATAATTATATACAAACCTAAGATACATCTATATCAGTCAAGCTATTTTAAGTCAAAAATAAAAATATTTTTTTTATAAAATATCCCCAACCATAAGAGGCCGGTTGAAAACAAAATTTCAATGCACTTTACAAACTTTTCTTTTTAATTTTTGAATATAAGAATATTGCATTGAGTTTAATGTTGAAATAGGAAACTGGTTTGGCTGACATATAACTGAAAGACTCAAGAATTACAGGAATTATTATATTCATACATAACAACTAAGATCTTTAAAAGATAAAATGGGCAAGTCATTGAAATTTTGTTTCTGGATGGGGTATGGCCAAGGGAAAGTTTATTATTCAAAAACATCTTAATTAAAATCTTAATATCTTAAAGGTACCCTTCTTATTATTCTAGAACGACTTAACTACATCACGTTATTTTAGTCTTTAATTAAAGGAGGGAGATATCAGGCTACCGGTACTTAAATTGCTACAGTATTGCACAACTTAACATTCTTTGGATAGCTCAATAATCTCTTTGTTTATTTTTTCAACATCAGCTGCCATTTGAGTTGTCTTTAACCTAAAAGAATTTGATTTAGCCAGCAATGTAAAGTCTTTCTTGTTTTCAGCTTTCAGTGCCACTGCATCAGCTTCTTTTGTCATTGTCTCAATGGCATTTTCAAGATCCAACTTTCTTTTCTTCATAGACTTTAATTTTTCAGTTTTTGAAGTTCTTTTCTTGGTTTTTTCCTCTTTCTTCTTTTGGTCATCTAGATAGTTTTGATATCTCATTCTCGCAGATCGGGCATATGACAGAAGTTCTTTGGTAATAGGAACTTCATGTAAATCAACACTTTTCAATTCATCACACACCAATCGAAGAACTACCAAACTTTCTTCTTTGAAGTTTTCCACAACTATTTCTTTATTTGAAGAAAACCCTCGTTCAACCAAAGCCTGTCCGTGGGAGAGGGTTAAGACTATCTTAATAACCTTCCACAAATGGGAATATTGTTTCTTAGCCCCAATGACGTCATAGTAGAAGGAATCTATCCTGTCTTTGGACTTTTCAAACTTGCTGAACTCTGTTATTGGGCATTCTGTAAAAAGCAGCTTCAGTTCAGATAGAGCACTATCATAGTTTATTGGGAGCATAATTTTTCTTTTCTGAAGTTCTTGTAGTAATTTTGTGAAAGTTTCAATGGTTTTTGATTTATCTACTACCATTGACTTAGGTTCGAGACGCCTGGCAAATCTGACGACTGGATATTTCAAGGGGTTCTTGTCTATTACTTTCTTTACTACAGCCTTCAAAAACATTTGGCATTCCAACTTAAACACTGACACTTCTTTTTCATTGACTTTCTTTTCTTTCTAAAGCTTGCTTAAGATTTCTCTGATGGCAAACCCTGTCTCAACTTTGTTAGAGAATTGCAGATTTTCTTTTTTATCAAAATCAACTGAACACAGAGCAAAATCAGTATTACTTTTATCAAGAACGTCCTTCTTAACAAATAGAGACATGAGGTTGTAGAGCAATTTCAAAACATCAATAGCTTGGAAACGTAACATAGACTCATCTGTTTCATAACCTTTCAGGTAAGGCTGCATTTGTTTGCCTACAAAAGAAAAGAAGCTAAGCTTGGCAACTACTAGAGGATCTTTAGTTGCCTCTTTTACAATCTGAAAAGATTTTGACACCACCTCAGACCGTGGTTTGTCTTTATAAGAGTCAATAAACTTTACTACAGAAGGCCAAATTGTTATGGCTCGGTCACTCACAGCTACATCCTCAACCCACCTTGTAGCACAAAATTTAAGTGGCATCAACCCAGTTTCATTGAGAGCTAAGAAATCGCTTCTCCTAGCAGGTGAATCTTTCAATATTTGCCACAATGCTCTCAAGAGGGTGGCTAAGTCCCAACCTGTATGCTCAGCTCCAACTTCAAAGGATCTGTGAAGAGTATGAATGCTACAGCTACCAATATCAATGAGCCGGGGGTATTCAGGGTACATGGTTTCTCTATTCATAATAAGATCCTTCAATGCTTTTAAATTTACATTTGGCCCGTCCATACCTATTTGAAGCAACTTTGCTGAATTCAATTTTTCCATGGCCCCTTGAAGAGCTTTGACTAAATCAGCGGCTTTGGCATGTCCCAGAAATTGAGAATCCAAGTATCTGCTTGTTACTATCTGCGCTTCTTCATCCCAAGACCTGATAATATCTACTTGATCTTTTTGAATAAACTTGTTTATACTGCCATCAAAGCACAACGAGAAAAATTCACACTTAGAAATGTGTTGATACAATTTGTCTTTAAAGTACTGTGCAATCCCAAAACAAAGTAAGTATGAACACTTAGTTGGTGCACATGAAAAGCTTTTGGCAATTTCACTGTCAGGAAACATTGCTGAAAAAAGGTTGTTGAGGCCATTGCAAGAATTTTTTGGTAAAAACAAATGGAAATATTTTGACAAACTAGCTTCTTTGATTCTGTTGATCACCCAACCATCCTCCCATATTTAGCACATGAACTGCTGTCAATTAACTTGTATACAAGAAAACATAATTTTTCTAGGACGTGAGTGAAAAAACATCCTTTTCAACTCTTAGCAATAATATGAAGAAAATTCCATGACAAAAAACAAAAATCCATGACAAATCAGAAAATTCCATGACATTTCCAGGTATTCCAGGACATTTATCAAATTTCAGGTATTCCAGGTTTTCCAGGACGCGTATGAACCCTGTTATTGATTTCAAATAAAATGTACTATTACAACAACAAATAAACATAGATCACACAAATCCACTCACATCGGTGTATACTTCCAGACTAGGCTGAAAAGGAATTGGCCGATTTGTTTTACCCAAAAACAGACATAAGCCAGTAGCGAATAGACTTCTAGGAATATAGTGGTTAGCAGAGGAGGGGCGAGAGGGGGAGGGCGGCTAAGCGGTGAGTAATCTTATTGTGTCATAATCGGCGCCCGCCCATCACTGTCCCTGCACTGTCTCTATAGTTGTTCACTGTCGTTCATTGAAGCGATTCACGTATTGTATCGGAATTAACAGTAGTCAATGCAATAGTTAACTGGTATTCACTGTATTTTTATACTATAAAAGTGAGATTGCACGATGAAAAAGTAGTACAGTACTTTGATTATAGGCACGAATGTGGTACTGTTTATACACATTATACAATTTATATTTATAATATACAGTACTGAATAACCTATAACCCGGTTAATCCGAATTTACGCCAATCCGAACAGGACTTGGTTGTAACGGTACAGGATGAGGGAGTCTGTGGTCTGGAGTTTTTCCTAAACCAAGTATATGTTGTGAACAAACTATAGCTACGGGACTGTCGCGGTGAGGCACTGGAATGCAGGTTACCAACAAGGGTGCGCATTCACGCATACGTGCGCGCACATTTCGGCCAACGGTCACATGAAAGTGTCACGTTCGAATAAATTCCTTCTCGCCTAAGTGTGCAGAGAACAGGTCTGTCGTCTTACAGCTGCGGCTTCGGCCGGTTCAGCATACAGGGTCGCAATCCGAAAATTTATTAAAATATCAAAAATGTGATTTAAATTACAAGGAAGTGATCCAAAACTGTGAAACGACAATTAATCTTCAGTGATCAAAATTTAGTGACGACTTAATTTGAACGAACCAGTGAGCAAAAAATGAAATAAGTGCAACACGTGGTCGGCAGGAATATCCATAGCCAAGTAACAGTATAATATAAAATAACCATCATTCAAATCTTATCAAAAGCGCTGAATCTAAATTAAAGAGAGTAAAAGTGCGAAAGTGTGTGTGAGTAAATACTGGGTTGCTTTTCTTTCATTAATTAATAAATAATAATTTAATTTTAATTATAAGAAGTATGAGATACTCATAGTTTTTGTGTTTCAATGTATTTATGATTTTGGTCAGATGGGGTCGATACCTCAATATTTAATTTTGTTCGTTTGAAATGTAGAGAATAGAGAAGGAGGAAGCATGTTTTAATTAATTCATAAAAGGAAAATGATAAAAGAATAATAAATGAAGTTGAAATAGTTAACTGTAAATGAGCGTAGTTATTACAATACATAACCCTAAATCACGCTTATAGATCACGAGTTCGTGTGAAGGACTCTGGCAGACAAAGGTAAGATGAGTTGTATTTATTAATTACAATGTGGTAGAGTGTTTGTATAATTACATGGTCCCAATTAGTTCGGAACAACGGGGTTCCACTAAATTTTCTACTTAAAATTGTAACATTCACAACAAAAATACAGAAATGAATATTTAATCTGGTAAGCTCCTAGTGCTGCATAACTTGTCCAATTTAAACATTGTATTTGCCTCCAAAAGCGTATTAAGACTATAAAACAGGTTAATTACCTTCCGTCACGCTTTTTGAAATCCGAAAACAGGATTACTCGAGTTTCGACACATTAAGTGTCATCTTCATATCCTCGATGAATATAGGTTAAAAATACATTTGTTGATGTATGCACATCCCGTCAGACAATAAAAACAACACAAACATAATAACAAAAATACTTAAATAATTTAACACATATTAAAACCAAGACAAAACAGAACGAAAACACAATACACGCGGCCGACGCGGACCTGCGCAGGAACACGTTATACAGTAAAATCAATCGATACCAATTTGACCTTTGATAAATTTTATCGATCTGACACAGCTAATATCTCGTTCTATTTCGTTTACTCTGTTGAATAAAATATTATTTTTATGGATCGATTTTTCATTTAAGATGCGATCGTAATTATATTTAGTGGCCTTATATATTTCAAACCTTTCAAGAGTGTCCAGTTTAAGAGATTTCCTGCATTTATGTAATATGTCCAAATTCTCACTAATACTTTTTATGATATGATCTTGTGAACTTAAATGTTCAGCAAATGTGGATCTTCCTATATTTGATTTAGAGCTTGGGAGGTGTCTTTATAACGCAATTTGAACGAACGACCCATTTGTCCTATGTAGAAAGTTGAACAATCCGAACAATTAAGCCTGTATACACCTGTACCATCGTATTCATCGAAAGACTTATTTTGATTTTTAAACTTAAGTTTGTTCTCGAGTTTATTATTTGCTTTTGAAGCCAATACTATATATTGTTTTTTCAATTGGTTTTTTAAAGTGTAATGTAACATTTCACCATACTCTATTGCGATATATTTTACTTTTTCTTTAGGCATGTCAATATTTATTAGTCTATTTTGTTTCTTATTTATTATTTTATCTATTATGTTACATTTATAACCATTGGCTATCGCTATGTGTTTAATAATTTCGACTTCGTTTTTATGGTCTTCTGTGGAGAGGGGCAATGATAACAATCTATGTACCATACTATTAAAAAATGCCATTTTGTGTGAATAAGGGTGGTAAGACGAGGCATGAATAGCATGATCAGTGGTTGTCGGTTTCCTGTAAATAATATAGTTAATTTTATTATCAATTTTTGTTAAAGACAAATCTAAGAAATTTATTTTATTATTCTTTTCTGTTTCTAATGTAAATTGCAAATTTTTTGTTATGGTATTCAAATACTTATTAAGCGTCTCTAATTGTCTGCAATTACCATTGTAAATCACTATCGTGTCATCCACATATCAACGATAAAATAAAATTTTGTTGTAATGTTTGTTGTTTGGTGATAATATTTCGTTATTTTCGATGTGGTTTAAATAAATTTCCACCAGGATACTTGATAGTGGGGATCCCATTGCTAATCCATCTTTCTGCAAAATTATTTTACTTTTGATAATAAATATTGTTCGGATTGTTCAAATTTCTACATAGGACAAACGGGTCGTTCGTTCAAATTGCATTATAAAGAACACCTCCCAAGCTCTAAATCAAATATAGGAAGATCCACATTTGCTGAACATTTAAGTTCACAAGATCATAACATAAAAAGTATTAGTGAGAATTTGGACATATTACATAAATGCAGGAAATCTCTTAAACTGGACACTCTTGAAAGGTTTGAAGGCCACTAAAGATAATTACGATCGCATCTTAAATGAAAAATCGATCCATAAAAATAATATTTTATTCAACAGAGTAAACGAAATAGAACGAGATATTAGCTGTGTCAGATCGATAAAATTTATCAAAGGTCAAATCGGTATCGATTGATTTTACTGTATAACGTGTTCCTGCGCAGGTCCGCGTCGGCCGCGTGTATTGTGTTTTCGTTCTGTTTTGTCTTGGTTTTAATATGTGTTAAATTATTTAAGTATTTTTGTTATCATGTTTGTGTTGTTTTTATTGTCTGACGGGATGTGCATACATCAACAAATGTATTTTTAACCTATATTCATCGAGGATCTGAAGATGACACATAATGTGTCGAAACTCGAGTAATCCTGTTTTCGGATTTCAAAAAGCGTGACGGAAGGTAATTAACCTGTTTTATAACTTGTCCACTGTTTTGAATGAAATCCATTGATAATTGTATGGAATGGTAAATTAATAAACTTCATTTTTTAAAGCTGTGAGTATATTTTATTTTATTTTGATTCTACATCTGTATCATTCTTATTGTTAACTGAGAAATCCCGTAAGGAGGGACCATATGTCAATTACCACAGTTTTGGTGTACCTTAAAAATTAAAAAAAAAAAGTAAAAGCAAAATTACGAAAACCCCGAATACTCTATTTTTTTGTAAAATAACAATTATAAAACTGACTATTATTATTATTATTATTATTATGAATACAATAAACCGTAAAAGTCCTGAACACTGCATTGGTCTTCTTTAATTAAATGACCATAATGTTAAACTGACAAAAAATTTGGTCAGTAGTTTATATATGTTTCCATAGATATCTCTAGGACTATACCTAATGCTTTTCACAAATATACATAATTTACAACAAAATGTAAAGTTTTTGCAAATATAGCTTACAAACGTTTTGTAGGTGGTCCAAAATTTGCAAGGAGTGCTACAGATATTAATTTTTGTCTAATTATTAATGACGCAAGTTCATATTTTGGAAAACAAATTCCCCATAATTTGGTGCCTCACACAGACTTTACAATTTTTTAAAAGCTTTTGATTTCCATTTTTAGCTACAAGCAGAAGCTGAAAAATTTTCAGTGCAAACACGAGATTCAGAAGTTTGTTATAACTCCCTTTAGTCTGATATCTGGCATGCTCAGGTTTAACATGGAAGGTTAAATACTCAGGTAGAGAAATATCTATCACAAACATATCAACCACAAATGAGAATCTTTGTCTCCTCAAAACAAACTCTCACACACACACTCAAATAACTGATCACTGGTTTACTTGTTTTCAATGGTAAATATATCATAGAGTAATTAGTTTGTGTGTGAGCATGCTCATGTGCCCCCCCCCCCCCACCCAACATATGCACAAACTCATGTTAGGAGACAGAACATATTAAACAACAATAGTGACATTTCCTTTTATTGCTTTCCGACCCCACATAATTTAAGTAATTTAACAGGGGGTTCATATAACATTTTTTCACAGTACATTATTTGAGAATATTTGAATAATGCTACATAATTTGTCATAACGCTATTTGTGTCATAAGATAATGAAATTAACTGTTATAATATCTATAATATGTTATAAAAGAATGTTGTATATAAAATTTATTTACTCAAAAATATTTTTAAAGAAAATGTGTATTAATAGATTCATATTTACTGAAGTATACTGTCAGAAATGATAAATCTATATCAGTCAACTTGACTGATCTATAAGTCTATATCAAACGTAACTTTAATCGGTCTTTACAAAATATGTACAAATATAAAGAAAACCAACAACATCAAACTAAAGATTAAACAAAATTCTTCTCTGATTAATAAGCAGGAATTAGGGCATTAGCTATTATATTCACTATTATTTTTGTGTTAGTATCTTCTTTGGGTTTCAATTCTACATTATCTCCTGTCTACACTGATAATGTGCTCTACCTCTTGTCAATAACCACAAGAGAATTGTGAATCACATATTTTTAACATGCATTAGTGGATGGTTGATTGAAGAACAGTCGCCTAACTTTAATTTACTGGAATATGGAACATGGAAGAAAATAGCTTTTTCATAATTTAAAATATCTCAGTTGCTTAAAATTATATATCCAAAACGTTTCATTTTCCAATATAAAGTCAAATGATTTATACTTACATATCATTATACTTGTCTCCAAAATCATCCTGGTCCGTCCGTAACATATATCTAGAATCCCAGTCATCATAATCATCTAATGAGTGACCATGCTCTAATACTCTCTGAAATAATAAACACAATAATCTACAAAATGAGTGAATCAGTGTCAGCAACACACATTAGAAATATGTTGTACATGGCTTTACAACTAACACTTAATTATAAAAGTATCAGTTTTTGACAGACTCATTACTGCTTTCTTGACCAATTAAACTGTACTACATACTATAAATTTCTTCCATTTTTTTCTTCTCTGGCAGTCTCTTCACTCCTCCCCATGTTATCTAATTCTTTCTAAAATTTGATCCTTTTTTTCAAAATCTTCGAAATTACTTCACTCCATGGTTATCTAATCTGGCCCTTTTCTTATTCTTCTTAATTTTCATTCCCAAATTCTTTCTCTTGGTCCTTCTCTCGTCTACACCCTACAAATGCCCTCATCAATTCAACTGTTTCCCTCCTATACCTACCAGTAAATACAAGTAACTGTGTCAAAAATATTTTTTAAATCCATATTTCTCAATCTGTCCTTCTTTAACATTTCTGTGATTTGCCTCAGGTACTTCATTTTGACAAGCTATATTTTAGTTTCCTGTCTTTCACTCAACACCGAAAAATACGTCTGTTACGTCTTCGACGCTCTCGAAATAATCTTGAGTTGGTCTTACAATGTTAGGTGATGAGTTGGCTGGTATGATGTGAAATAAAGTAGTGGACTGTATTTTTTCTTTGAATTAACAGTTTATTAAAGTTTGTATGAAAATGATTGCATGGCACATGCAGTGTAGCGCGGCATACATTGCCTGAGAAGTAGAATTAAATTAAATATTGAAAGTGATAATAATAAATTGAAGCTGAAATTGCCTAAGTATTAATGAATTAAGCACTGAAGAGCATAATAATAATTTGAAGTGGAATATTCCGAATTGAAATAATTACATAGCCGCGGCGAATGAAGGCTTGTTGCCCGTTCGGAGTTTAACAGTTTACTAAACTAGACTGCTGCGAGCGTGTGGGACACGCTGGCAGCAGTTTAGCTGGGGGGGGGATGGCATCACTGCACGCGCACGCCGTTACATTGCAGATATTAAAAGGTACAAAGTTTAACATACTGCCCGCACAAAATCGGGTGATTTTGCAGTTTGAGTTATTATATGAACAGTGCATCATAAGTGTCAAGACATAGTAATACATAATAATATGAGAATAAGACAGACATAATAATTGACATTACATAATAATAAAATAATAACCCCAAAAATTCAATGATACATAATAGTATGATAAGGATACATAATAATACAATAATAAAAGGCATAATAATTGACATGCATAATACTAGAATAATTACACCAAAAAATTCAATAATGCATAATAATATGATAAGGATACATAATAATACAATAATAAAAGGCATAATAATTGACATGCATAATACTAGAATAATGACACCAAAAAATTCAATAATACATAATAATATGATAATACGAAATACATAATGACTGACATTACATAATGATAGAATAATGACACAAAAAATTCAATAATACATAATAGTATCATAATACAAAGACATAATAATAATATAATAAGAATAACAAATGGCAAGCATGCGATCGCCCGGGGTATGTCCCGGGCATGAAGCACGAGAATGCGATAAAAGTTCAAGTCAATAATACATGTTGTTTGAACGTTAATGTAATTAATCTGAGGCCACTGGAAGTAGACATAATTTGTGAATGGGCCTACGTAGGATGCCGTTTGCAGTGCGAACATCCGCAACGCGCACTAGTGAATCCTGACCCAAATGGACCTGAGTGACTACACCGCGTTTCCACTGCAGGGGGGGAATTATCTTCCAAAATAAGGACGAATTGTCCGGGAACCAAATTTTTTGCCTGGAGACGCCATCTGTTGCATTGTTGCATCTGGTGCAAATAATCCCTTGACCACCTCTTCCATATAGAGTGGGTGAATCTTTGCAGCAGCTGCCATCTACCCAAACGACCAATTTTGACTTCGGAATAGTCAGGTTCCGGGAGTGAAGTGAGTGGAGAACCAACCAAAAAGTGCGCTGGAGTCAAAGGCTCGGTATCCCTAGAGTCATTTGAGATGGCGAACAAGGGGCGTGAGTTAAGGCAGGACTCTATTTGAGTTAAAATGGTGTAATACTCTTCAAACGTGAGAATGGTTCTGCCGACAACGCGCTGCAAATGAAACTTGACGCTCTTGACTCCACTCTCCCACAGGCCACCGAAATGAGGTGCTGACGGGGGGATGAAGGACCATTTGATACCTTGGGCACTGGTAAAGTCCTGGGTAGTCTGTTCAAATTCGTTTGATTGGAGAAGTTTGTATACGTCATGAAGTGTACTGCTAGCACGACGAAAATTTGTACCATTGTCAGAAAATATCTGTGAAGGGATGCCTCTTCGAGCAATAAAACGTCTTAAGGCTGTTATGAAAGCGTCTGAGGTGAGATCTGAAACTAATTCAAGGTGAATGGCCTTAGTGGCCATGCATATAAATAGAGAAATATAAGCCTTTGAAATCGATTTGGAACGCTGCCCGCCCTGACGTATAAATACAGGACTGGCGTAGTCGACTGCACATTGAGAAAATGGCTTAGCAGGAGTAACTCGGGAAGAGGGAAATTGTCCTAATAATTGGTGTGAGCCCCTAGCACGGAATCGAAAGCAAGTGATGCATTTGTGTATTACTGATCGTATGTACGATTTATCATTAATTATCCAGTATTTCTGCCGTAGAGAGTACTGAGCCAATTGTACCCCACCATGGAGTAGATGAAGATGCTCGCCTTCTATGATTAGTTTACTGAGATGAGAATGCGGGTGAAGTATGATTTGGTGTTTGCTATCATAGGTAAGCTGGGAGTGCTGAAGGCGTCCGCCCACGCGTAATATCCCCGTGTTGTCCAGAAAGGGGTTAAGTGAAAGAATTTTGCTATTATTAGGGATAGAGCGTTGTGCCTCAAGTTCCTTGATTTCGATGTTAAAGTGTGATCGCTGGGACTGGCGAATAAAAGTCAAAAGTGTACCATGTAACTCATGGGAAGTTAAAAAAGAAGTGTTTCTATCAGCTATGGGAAGCCTAGAGTTCCGATTGAATCGAAGGCAGTAAGAAAATACACGAAGGAGTTTTGAAAGCGAAGAATAGTTTTCAAAATAATTAGGCGTAGATGAAGCGGCAACCAGTGTGGTTTGGACTTGTTTACATTGTTCTTGCTCAAGATCGGGATGAGTGCAGGGTGAATGGGCAACGAAAGCACTGGTGGCCCATGATGATGACTCATTGGACAACCAGGATGGACCATACCACCATTGTGGGTGACCGTGTAAAAAATGGGGTAGGCAACCACGCGATAGGATGTCAGCAGGGTTGTCATGTGAGGAGACATGATGCCAGGTACCTTTTGCAGTGAGTCGCTGTATCTCCGCAACGCGGTTGGAGACAAATACCTTCCATCTGGAAGACTGCTGGTGAATCCAGTGTAAGGCGATCATTGAGTCAGAGTAAAAATACAAGTCGTCAAATTTATAACTCACAGCGTTTACAACCTTGGAAACCAACTGAGCCAATAAGAGACAGGCGCAAAGTTCAAGTCGGGGTAATGTTACCTGCTTTAAGGGAGTGACTCTAGATTTAGAGCACAACAAGTTTGATGAAATGCTGTGGTTTGAATACACCGTTCGCACATAAATGCAGCACGCGTAACCCTTTACTGACGTGTCGGCAAACCCATGGAGCTGAAATGAAATGATTTGGGAATTATTTAAATTCTTTACGGACCTTGGAATCTTAAAATAAGTGTCTGATGTCAGCTGAGCATAAAGCTCTACCCATTGATTAGATAATGAGTCTGACAGGGGGTAGTCCCAACTTGTTCCGGTTAACCACAGTATCTGCATGAAATGCTTGCACCAAAATGTAACCGGGCCAATAAGTCCTAATGGGTTGTAAATTCCGGCGATAACTGATAATACCCTTCTCTTGTTAAATACCTCCACTTCGAAATTTCTTTGAAAACTATATATGAAACTATCATCGTTAATGTCCCATTGAATACCCAAAGTACGTATAGTTTGATTCTTGTTAAAATCAAGGGAAGAGTTGGCGGGTGAAGTTATAATGGTTTGATCATTGGAAAACCACTTGTGCAAAGTAAACCTGTATTGACTTAATAAATTTGTAATGTCGGACTTCATTTGCAATAAGATGTGTGGGTTATCTGAGCCGGTCATGAGATCGTCCACATAGAAATCGTTTGCGATAGCAGAACAGGCTATAGGGTGTTGAGTTTTGTTTTCCTGGACTATTTGTGCCAAACATCTTGTGCCAGAAATAAAGCGCTTGCAGTCCCATATGTGACTGTCTCAAGGCGTAGTGTTGAAGTTCCCTATGGGGGGCGTCGCGCCAAACAATTCGTTGTAAATAAGAATCCCTGGAAGTAACTAAAATTTGATGGTACATTTTTTCAATGTCCAAAATGAGGACGTATCGGTGCGTACGAAACCGAGACATAATCGAAAAAAGATCCTGCTGGACCGTGGGACCAACCATCAATGTCGTTCAAGGACAAATTATTTGTTGTTTTGGCAGAGCCGTCGAAAACAACTCGCAATTTGGTGGTTATACTAGAGCCCTTAAAAACCAAATGGTGCGGCAAGTAGAAGGTGTCTGACTTATTGACTGACAAATCGTAAGAATCAAGCAAAGACATGTGACCCAGAGTTAAATATTCCTGCATGAATTTACTATAGTCTTTATGAAGAGCAGGGTTCTGCTTGAACTTGAATTACGATCCAGTGATTGAAATCTGCGAATAGCTCGGGGAAGAGAATCGCCCAAATGAGAGTTGTATCCCCTGCGAGGAAGGGACACCACAAATCTACCACTATTATTGCGGAAAGTGTTAGCAATAAAATGACTTTCGCATTCTGAGTCCTCAACTGAGGGAGTACGGACTGCAACGTCCTCCAATTGCCAGAAGTCTTTTAATTGCGATGAAATGGCATTGTTATCTTCACACGCTATAAATGATGAAACAGGTTTTGTCATGTCGACATTAAAAGGCAGGTTACCAGTGAGGATGAATCCCAATTTTGTCTTCTGTATTATGGGAAAATGTGGGCTGTGGATGAATTTGATCGGTTCAATCAATTGTAAATAGTACTGGGCACCAAGTAATATGTCAATTTGTGAAGAAAAGTTCAGTTGCGGGTCAGCTAGGAATATGTTTTTTGGTATATTTAGGGATGAGATATCAAACGATTCTGCAGGGAGATTATTCGTAATACTGGGAAGCACAGCGCAATGCATGTTCAGATTGAAATCCTTGTAACGAGAATTCAGCCTTACCCTTGTACTAAAGTCAGCTTGACATAAGGAATTGTTTATACCAGTGATGGGTAATTGAGACTTGGTTAATTTTGGACCCATGCAGCGGGCGAAACTCATTGTACAGAAGTTTGCTTGAGATCCTGAATCTAATAGAATCCTTACTGGATGCTTCCTACCGGCTTGGTCCATTGTCATGCAGACAGCAGTGGATAATAGAATAGATTTGTTTGTTTGTAATTTGAGGGAAAATTGATTGTTGCCCCTGCTTGAAGTGTTACTGCCTGATATGTGGATCATTGTATGATGTCGTTTAGAACATGTCCTACAAGAAAATTTGGAAGGACAGTGCGAGGGCTCATGGCCTGGACGCATGCAATTTAAGCAAAGTTTGTATTTGAGTAAAATGTTTTTTCGCTCAAAGGGAGATATAGCCACGAATTGTGGGCATTCAGAGAGTCTATGAGTATGAAATGTTGACCTAGTGAGCTCAACGGGTTTAATAGTCTTGCGATAGGGAATCTTATCACTAACTTGTATTCTGTTTGCTGAACTGGTCGAGGCGCCAACGTTTTGCATTAATTGCCTTCTACCATTTAAAAATTTAATAAAATTGTTGATATTAGGGAATCGCTTGTCGGATAGACTTTCCTTCCATAGTCGGCATGTCTGGTTATCGAGTTTCTGCGTTAAATATTGAACAAAAATAATTTCAAAAGTATTTACAGGTAAACTCAATGAATTCAAAGCGTTTATATTTGCAGTGATCTCGTCAATAAATTTTGAAATGCCAACCATGGACTCTTGCTGAATGGCCTTCATGCCCAAGACATTCCCTATATGATACGCTCAGACAATTAATTTACTATCATACCTGGCCTTCAATAGCTCAATGGCTACTGCATAATTATCATGGGTGATTGGGAGAGACTTTATTACATTTAAAGCCTCGTCCCTTAGTGACGAATGCAAATAATGCACAGGTCAGTTCTGACGTGTACTAACTCCAAGAACATGTTGTAATAATGCTGCCAATCAATAATGTTGCCTGAGAAGCAGGGCAATTTAATTGGCTCTAACTGAATAGGGGATGTTTTAATTGGCGTAACTTCCGCTTGATTTAATGGTTTTTTGTTCACCTCTTCTACACGTTCTAATAAATTGTGCAGCTTACACTCAATAGTACAGAGATCATCCTCTGTCTGAACCCTGTCACTTACCGATGTGAAATCAGATTCATCAGACTCAATTTGGGTCTGAATTTCATCATACTTCGCGGACAACTCCATCAAGTGACGAAGTTTAATTTTTAAAGCATGGTGATCATTTAATTCAGGATCGAAATTGTCCGCGAAGGTGTTTATACGGGATATGGAGGCTTTAATTGTGCCACGTTTTTTAATTAAAGCTTTCACATCAGTCATGATTGAACTGCAAGCTGTGATCCGAAACTGATAAATAAATACAGAACAGGTGAACAATTAATGTAATTTGCGTACTTTATCCAATTATGATATAATGCGGCAGCCAGTGATCGGTATATAATTTAATCTAATTCCTTATTTAAAAAAAAAAAATAGTTATATGAAAATTATTTGAAAATATGACTCATTTAAAAGTAAAAATATACATATAGCTTCATCACGTTATTTAAGTTTCTGACTGAATTCTTGTAACATTGTATAAGTGAAAATTTATGTGAAAATACAGGTCTATGGTCACTTGAAACTAATTTCTGTTTATATAAAAATTATTTTGTAAATATTACTGATTTTTACTGTACATAAAATTATATAAGTGAAAAACTAGGAGAAATACAAGTTCATAGTCACTTGGATTATGAGAGTCCTCAGCAGGTTTAAGATGGCTCCGTTGCCTGTCGTTTCCTTGGCGATCCTGTCCGGCAGGCCTTGGATTGGTGGCGCAAGTCTTGTTTCCGCTTGTCGGGTGATGCTTTAAGCTGCAGCTCTCTGTTCAGGCTTGAAGTTCTAATTTTCACTGATGTATGACAAGTGACGATGAATTGTAATATCTTGCTGTCAGAGATGATGTCCTGTAGAATCTTGTACGGCCAAGTATGAAGTTTTTTTTTTTTTTGAAAGTAATGAGTGTATGCTCATGGCCAGCAATCTTACGTTTGAGAAGATTCGGGCTTGAACAAAATGTTGTTTGGGCCCATTAAATGAAATATAGATCAGAACTTGATCCGGCCCGGAGGACCAAATGTTACGTCTTCGACGCTCTCGAAATAATCTTGAGTTGGTCTTACAATGTTAGGTGATGAGTTGGCTGGTATGATGTGAAATAAAGTAGTGGACTATATTTTTTCTTTGAATTAACTGTTTATTAAAGTTTGTATGAAAATGATTGCATGGCATGTGCAGTGTAGCACGGCATACATTGCCTGAGAAGTAGAATTAAATTAATATTGAAAGTCATAATAATAAATTGAAGCTGAAATTGCCTAAGTATTAATGAATAAGCACTGAAGAGCATAATAATAATTTGAAGTGGAATATTCCGAATTGAAATAATTACATAGCCGCGGCGAATGACGGCTTGTTGCCCGTTCGGAGTTTAACAGTTAACTAAACTAGACTGCTGTGAGCGTGTGGGACACGCTGGCAGCAGTTTAGTGGGGGGGGGGCTGACGTCACTGCACGCGCACGCCGTTACATTGCAGATATTAAAAGGTACAAAGTTTAACAACGTCCAAATATCAACACAGATGTGTACATGGTTTTTAAATCTTTTTTTCTTGTTTATGAATTTTTGTTCTCAGCATAGTAGTGTTGGTGTCCTTTTATTTTAATGCCCTGTCTCTGATTCTCACTTACTGCAATCAATTTTAATCTATTATGAACCCCAGGTATTGACAAATTTTCATCTGCTATATCAATTGTCGTTATGTTACCTGAGTTTATAAGCTTTATATGTTAATTTATGTATTATCACACACACACACACACGTGCACGCACGCGCATACTCAGAAATTCTTCAACTTTGGTTACCACAGATATATGTATTAAATTAATATTTTATTAGTATAAACACATAATTTACATTGTTATTACTTCAGTACCACAACATATTATTCTAACTTAATATTTTAATGAAATGCAAGAAGCAATAATACAACTAATACAAAAAGTAAGATTAAACCACTTTGTTTATATATAAAGTGATAATAACAATTATTTTAGAAAGTGATATGCTTAATCAAATCAATGAACAAAAACAACATTATTAATACGGTACTCTTTAAAACACTATGTTTGTGTACTGTACAGCTGATGTGTTTTTATCTGTCACACATTAACTACATATCAGCAGTAATGAGTCCGTGTTCACTCTCTAATTACTTGTCCGTGCGTACCATGCTTTCTTCTTTCAGTTGGAGACTTATTGATTCACTGCAAATTTTCTAGACTTCTGCCTCACAGCACAATCTAATAAATGTTTCTGTTTTTACTTCATCGAATCTAATGTTATATTAATGGCATTTGTATTTTTCTGTATTTCATGATTACTTATTATATTTCTGATACTTTATAAAATATAATGCACATTAATATTGTAGCATGACAGATAATCCACTTAAATAGATTACCATATGATCATTAGTAAAAATCAATTATATGGAATATGCAGAAAAATCCAAATGAGAACCAAATAAAAATCACAATAAATTACCACCATAACAAGAAAAAGTAAATATAAAGAAAAAACTCTGCAACAAAAATAAATGTACAACAAAATAAAACCCCAAAAAACTAAAATTAAAATAAGAATAATACCCAGGTAGGATAGGAGTAGGTAAGGAAGCTACCCAGACCAAATAAACGAACCAGAATAAACAAGAATAAATAATAATAAAGAAACCAAGAACGAAAAAGGGAAGAGACCCAGAACAAAGAAAAATAATAATAACAAAATGGTACTGAAGAAACCAAGAATGAAGAAGGAAGATATCCAGAACAAATCAATATACCTAATGAACAGGGACAAGTTTGAAGATAACATGTAATAGAGGAAGTAAAATACGACCAATACCCAAAAGAAACCCAATAGGGAGAAAACAAAAACCCCAAAAGAAAGTAAATGTCACTATAGAAAGTATAACAACCCAAAAAAACAGAGACTCGTGTAAAATAAATAAAAACAAAAGTGTTTAAAGTGCTAAGTAGAAGTGCACCCAAGAAAGTTATTGTATAATTAATAAAGACAAGTCTTAACAGTTCCCCCATGATTAAACAATTTGATATTATAATTTATCTAAAAATGAACTTTTTCTTGTGAAACTTACTGTTTTTCGTTGGACGCGTTTCGGCGTACGTATCCGCCTTCTTCAGCTTTGAATCAGACTGCCATCATTTCGTAACGGTTGTTGTGTGGAAGGTGTAGTGGGGGTGGTGTGTGGAGGAAGGGGATTGGCGCGGGGATTCAACTTGATGTTTGTTTTTTGTAAAATTGTGTCAAAAAGTGTATGTGATTTATATTGTAATTGATCGTTAAGTATGTTGTTTGGTTGTGTTGTGTGGTGTTTATATATTTCGTATTGTTCAGTTGTGTTGAGTTTTCGACCTTTAGGTAAGTAATGTAAAATTTCAGTGATGTTGAATTTCCAGTGTAAATTTTAATTTGTGGTGTATAGTGTTTATGTATTTGTGGAAGTTTTCAACTTTTCTTGTGTTGCCTTTGAATAAAAGTAATATATCATCTACATACCTATGCCAGTATATAATTTTGTTAGTGTACACTAACAATTATATAAAATTATATACTGGCACAGGTATGGAGATGATATATTACTTTTATTCAAAGGCAACACAAGACAAGTTGAAAACTTCCACAAATACATAAACACTATACACCACAAATTAAAATTTACACTGGAAATTGAACAAAACAATAGTATAAATTTTCTAGACCTAACAATTAACAAAACTAACAATACACACACGTACAAAATATAAAAGAAACCAACCACAACTGACATGGTTATACACAACACATCAAACCACCCAACACAACATAAACATGCGGCCTTCAACCATATGCTCCATAGACTAACTAAAATACCCTTAAATAAACAAGATTACACCGACGAACTCAACACAATAAAATACATAGCAATCAAAAACGGTTACAACCCTAATTTAATAAACACACTACACAAACGCATCAAAAACAAAAACAACAAAACACAAAATACCATCAACACACAGCACAATAAATACATCACACTCACATACCACAACTCCTACACACACAAAATCGCCAACACATTCAGAAAACACAAATACAAAATAGCATACAGAACAACCAATACCATCAAAAAACACATCAATAATACAAACACAGACATAGACAAATATAACAAAACACGTGTTTCCAAATTAAATTGTAATGACTGCAATAGTTTCTACATAGGCCAGACGGGAAGATCTTTTTCATTCCGTTATTCTGAACACTTAAAAGCTTTAACCAACAACAATATACACTCCGCATTTGCCACACACATACCCACAGAAAACCACAGTTACACCAACATAGACACTAATCTTGAAATTTTACATTACTTACCCAAAGGTCGAAAACTCAACACAACTGAACAATACGAAATATATAAACACCACACAACACAACCAAACAACATACTTAACGATCAATTACAATATAAATCACATACACTTTTTGACACAATTATACAAAAAACAAACATTAAGTTGAATCCCCGCACCAATCCCCTTCCTCCACACACCACCCCCACTACACCTTCCACACAACAACCGTTACTAAATGATGGCAGTCTGTCTCTAAGCTGAAGAAGGCGAATACGTACGCCGAAACGCGTTCGACGAGAAGAGGATAAACAGTAAGTTCACAAGAAAAAGTTTCATTTTTAGACAAGAGAAGAAGATTATAATAACAGTCAAGGAATAACAGAGAATTAAAATAAAAAAACTTTACACTGAATAACAAGTGATAATTATATTAAAACAGCTTCCAACCATAATAAGAAATAATATACCAGCAGAGCTAACCATTGAGAAAAATAACTGAGATAGAAAATAACTGAAATAGAAATATTAACAGATCTGATCAAATACGAAGTGAAGTATCCAAAGATATATATATATTTTTTTTATATAGTCATAAGGTGGACTATTCTTATATAATTTTTATTAATAACTGTCTGTAGATAAGTCCAGCAGTATCATTATGTTTTGAGCAGAGATGATTTGCCTCTGACCTCAATAAATGACGTAGTATGGCCAGCAGAGTAAGTAGCCTACAGTGCCCCTCTGAACTGCCCCAGCTCACGTGTTAGAGAATGTTAGGGAATAAATATCCCAAGGATAAAGAACCAAGTTAAGAAAAAATGAAAAATAAAAAATAATGAACCTCAGATGACTATTACTATCAAGGAAAATCAAGTTAATAATGAAATATAGGTAAGCTCAAAAATAAAGAAAAAAATTTAGAAATGGGAAGGAAGTAAAGAAATGTAATTTATAATAAATATCATAAGCAATTATTTCAGACAAACCCAGTATGATCTGAACTAATCACTTCTGGAGGAGAGCAATCTGTAGCATGACAGATAATCCATTTAAATAGATTACCATATGATCATTAGTAAAAATCAATTATATGGAATATGCAGAAAAATCCAAATGAGAACCAAATAAAAATCACAATAAATTACCACCATAACAAGAAAAAGTAAATATAATGAAAAAACTCTGCAACAAAAATAAATGTACAACAAAATAAAACCCCAAAAAACTAAAATTAAAATAAGAATAATACCCAGGTAGGATAGGAGTAGGTAAAGAAGCTACCCAGACCAAATAAACGAACCAGAATAAACAAGAATAAATAATAATGAAGAAACCAAGAACGAAAAAGGGAAGAGACCCAGAACAAAGAAAAATAATAATAACAAAATGGTACTGAAGAAACCAAGAATGAAGAAGGAAGATATCCAGAACAAATCAATATACCTAATGAACAGGGACAAGTTTGAAGATAACATGTAATAGAGGAAGTAGAATACGACCAATACCCAAAAGCAACCCAATAGGGAGAAAACAAAAACCCCAAAAGAAAGTAAATGTCACTATAGAAAGTATAACACCCCAAAAAACCACTCATGTAAAATAAATAAAAACAAAAGTGTTTAAAGTGCTAAGTAGAAGTGCACCCAAGAAAGTTATTATATAATTAATAAAGACAAGTCTTAACAGTTCCCCCATGATTAAACAATTTGATATTATAAAACTATGAAAATGACTAGTGATAGTATCAAGAAATAAGAGGGGACAAGTGCAAGTTATTAGATTATCATAAATAAACTTTGAGAAAGTACATTAAATACTGTACCTTTAAATAACTTTAAGTGTTTTAATATAGTATCATGAGTGCTATTTAATAAAATAGTATGGTGAAAGAGCAATGAATACTCTTTCTAATAAAATGCCACTATTTATGTGATAACATTCAATGGAGTGAATAATATAAATAGAGAGCTGGGAGTTAATCCATAAAGTGACAAGGAATACATCCCTAAAGTTAAGGAAAAACAGATAAGACTGTACCCAAATAGTTTTAAGTAAGTGTTAAAAATTAATGGAACAGAGATGTTAGGTTCCAATTACCATAACTGAACTCTATGCATCAGGTTTGGAAATAGAGATTAATTCTTATATTTATAAAATGTTATTATGTTTAATAGTTTGAATTAGGAATGCAATGTCTGAATGTGGATACCATTCTTATATAATAAAATGTTTTTTAGGAGTTACTGTAAGTAATCAGTACAAAAAAGGGTATGAATTTAAATACCATATTTAATGTCAAATAATTGTTATGTTGTAATTGTTTAAAGTCAATACTAAATGTTATAGTAGTAAAAGAAGGAATTATTAATGAATATTATATTAAAATAGAAGGTCAGAAAAGGGTATAAACTAACTGTATTATTAAAAACTTTGTAGGTAACAACAGATAAAATCTAGGCCAAATAGTAAAATCTAAACTACGTTATAATTGACAAATCTAGTCCTATAAACCAACTAAACTGATGAAATTTATGCAAGATAAACCCATCACATAGTAATATAATGTAATTTATACTTTAAAAAGATATTGTCAGAAGATAGGTAAAATTATGAATAAAAATGCAAATCTATTAACTAAAATTTCAGAGGAGGAGTCATAGATAAATGAATTATATTTAAAAACAATAATTAATGTACAAAATTGCAAGAAATTAAGGAAAGATAAACAATTATATCAATCTGAGATTCAGTATAATAATAATTATATCAGATAAAATGGCTAATATTTGGACAAGGACAGGAAACAAAAATTTAAGCCTACTTTTCCAAAATGAAAGAAATATAACTTTTTTAAATAAAAACTTTGTAGTATCAAAATAAGCAAAATAGATTAAAGAAACCGATTATGTATTTAGTATTTCATAAAATTAAATAATAACGAAAATATTTTCAGTGATATAATGTATTTAATAAAGATGTATCGGAAGCCAAGGCAATTTGAAACAATGTATGATGTATATTAAATTGGCTAAGAATTTCAGGAGACGAAGGAAATGAGAACAGTTAATTATTATCCATTGAAGCGAACACTTGAACGACGTTTTGCTCCAATTAACCTATATCAAAAGCATAAATGGCGTGCGAGATATAAATCGAGTTCAGTGAAAATTTATAACTTTTTTATTTTTGACTTTAACTATTAGAATCAGTGAGCACAAACAATAAAACACTTAAACTACAATAAAACAGAACCACATACGCCTAAATTATTGAACTAACACCACCATGAATAATTATTACAGACGAAACAAAAAGGGTTAAGTACGACATATTTAACCAAAGTGAAGTAGACATAATCACACACATTTAAACAAAGTGAACTAAGAAACACTGCACCAGGAACACTCAATTAACTCCAGAACGAATATCCAAAATTGCTGAGACGAGGAAACGGCGAAAAGGCATCTTTATTGCAAGAAATATTTGTCGAGGTGACTGACGTTAACCTACGCAGTCTTCAGTTGGCCATTTTGTTTTCCCAGCATCCTATGCGAATTGGCAAAAATGAACATCGAGTCTTCACTGGTTCGAATATTATAATATATAAACTTTCAATATTGATTAATAACCTTGTAATTTTTAGTTTTAAGACTTTTAATTGTAAGTGGTATACTTTCATGGCCCTACCCTTCTCTGGCTATTTATAAAATAACCGTTAAAAGAACAAAATATTATATACACTATTCATATAAATTTTGTATCGACCGGCCCTGAGTAACGAGTCGATACTGTTGTCAATAATCGATTAACCATCGATCTTTCTAATAAATTGTTAATAAATAATATAATTCTGCAAATTGGTTGAAATTTAATTTAAATATAATTAAAAATAAGTTAATTCAAGATCACGGACTATCCGAAAGGCGGTATTTACAGAAGAAGAAGAAGAAGAAGAAGAAGAAGAAGAAGAAGGAGGAGGAGGAGGAGGAGGAGGAGGAGGAGGAGGAGGAGGAGGAGGAGGAGGAGGAGGAGGAGCGTATAGTACCGGAGTTAACTATATTAACGCAGGAGTTATTCAGAGAAAGTGACACAACAACATAAACAACCATAAAACAATTAAAATTTTTACACAATACAGTTACAAAAATTAATATTAAATACATACTACAAAAAACACGAAAACAAATATTTTTCAGAAAACAAAATTTTTTATTTGAAATAAAATTTTTTTTATATATTACTATAATTATTTTGTAACAAGTAAAAACGTTACAATATATATGCACATGTGTTTATATTGTTGAGTGAGCAAAGTGAGTTCTCAGTTTTAACTCTTGTCTACCTGTATATCTGACTCTATATCTGTTAGGGATATGTCTCACAATAACTTTGGAATGCATCAATGAATTTTTGTAAAACTTCGTGTGCATGCCCTTATCTTTAACCTAATGAAGCCTATTGTATATTAGATTGATCCCCCCCCCCCTAAAATAGGGTGGCAGGAGGCAAAAATATGGGCGTTAAAACTGTTAAAAAATCACAACATAATCGTGTGGAGTATCAAATAAAGTGAATTTCAACACAATCTGAATATAATGTTCAGCTTTGGAAATTTTAAAATTTTGGGGCACCAGAGCCCAAAAAGTGTACCAAGATTTTATAAAAATTGCACAAATTCATGTGAGATGTCAAATAAATAAAATTTTAACCATGATGTGAATAGCGTTCAGGCTTCAAAATTTAAAAAAATTTGTCACCAGAGCCTAAAAATTATTAAATTTTGAAAAAATAGTAAAAATGTATGTCAAACATCTGACTAAAGGAAATGATGTTAACCCAAATCTGAATGTAGTTTGCTTTGAATATTTTTGTTTTTAGAGGTGCCACAACCCAGAAAAGGAAGTCAAAATTTTGAAAAATTGTACAATTATGAGCGAGTTTTGCAGCTCAGGGAGCTTACTAGTATTATATATAATATAAATTACTGTGAATATTAGCACTTGTCTGGTAATACAATAGCTTGTTTTACCTCACTCTTTTTTACATTTTTCAAAGTAAATATAGTCATGATATTGATACTGCACTTTAGTACTTCTACTGGTAAGTGAATATCTCCCATGACTTGCCAGTAAATTCCTTCAGAACAGAGCTTGCCCAGACTTTAAGTATTCAAGTGCATCCTTAGCGAAGTATCTTTCCCTTATGTAAAAATCTGACACTATGGGCTCCTTGATCTCGAATCTGACAACATTCATATCAACCTTCATCTTACCGTCTAGCCAGATATCGTGACTGTCTCCTTTTTAATGTTTTAATTCTTAAAATTGTATCATATAGGCTACTCTAGTTTGGCTATGTTCCTACTTAATAGTTCCCCCGTTTCTCTCAGTTAGTACTTTCCATACTTCACTGTGTAGGGACGTCCACTTTTTATGTCATTCTTGTATTCACTGTCAATGCTCCTAACCTTTAAGTTATTACAGGAAGCACACACCAATTGAAAACGTTCCTTTTCAAATTTAAGGAGAGCCTTGTTATTCTTTGTAACAATGCTCATTTCTCCAAAATTAATTCACCTACAAGGATGGTACCTTAATGGGTTTGAACAGTGCAATACATATTTCCTTAAGATGATATAAAAAATTTCTCCATTCCCAACTATACACCAAACTCCTTGTGTCGTGGACAAAGGCAGAATTCATGTTAGAAAAAAACTGCCATGGGGAGGGAGGGAGTTAGGGGGGGGGGAGAGAGAGAGAGAGAGAGAGAGAGAGAGAGAGAGAGAGAGAGAGAGAGAGAGAGAGAGAGAGAGAGACATTTCATAACCTAAATTAAGTTGACTTAATAAAGATATTTTATTATACCATTTTAAGAAGAAATAATATTTGAATAAAGTATGCTTAAATGCAACTTATTATTTTCATATTTTGACAAAGGAGATATGTACATTAGGCACAATAACTGAATTACAAAACACTCAATTAAAAATGACTAATACATAATTATTAGTTCTTTTATACTTAAGAAAAAGTAATTTGAAATAGTGAGTGAAACTTATTTTATAAGTTTCTAGTATAATGTAATATAAATAACACTATTTACTGTGTACACAAAATTGTACTTTAATTCTATTCTTTACTACTGATGTTTAAATACTCCAACATATTCAAATATATTTTATAATAAATTATTTTAAAAATGCTTGTACATTACTGTAATATGGAAAAGTTATATTTAAAATTAATAATCTTAATAATTCACCATTCTTGCACATATAAGACACTTATTATAAATAAATCATAACACGGATTTCTCATGAATTCTTATTAATTTCTCAATAAGGACCTTCCACAAGTTTTACATAAAGTCAGGAATTTTACATGAAATTGATGTTTCCTCATGATGGTTATAAAAACTGTAAAAACCGGAAAACTACAAGAGGAAAGTGGTATACTTGTTATAAATATATAAGCATCTTTCCCTATACTAATAATAGCGAATTCAGTATACAATCCAATCAGATCTTGCCCTGCACAGACTGAATTGCGAAAATGGTCCATGAGAATTCAAGGAACCTCAAAATGGGTATTGCTGATTTATTTATGGATTTTCCAAAATATTCATACACAGAATACTTTCCTTCTTGACAGTTACAGTTAATTAAATAAATATTACGGTAAATAAAGAAACATGTTTGGTTTTCATAACAAAGATGGTACTATCTCTTCAGTGTTGATTATTTAACCTAAGTATTCTCCGCTGCATTATTTGCTTACCGTTATTTATTTTATAAAAAGTTTTCAACACAAAATACTGCATCACAAAAACGCTTCTACACAATTTTTGTTGACACTACATTTTCCGACAATATACTTTACAAATTTTATACTATCTATTCTAAAAATATTTCGGTATACCAATATTTCTAACTAGAATTAAATTGTTTCTAGTTATACTATAAAATAATTAAAAGCTTGTTTTACCTCGTTCTTTTTTACATTTTTCGAAGTAAATATAGTCATGGTACTGATATTGCACTATAGAACGGTATACAACTTATTCGGGTTCCACTTAGAACAATACTAAAACCACAGAGTACGAATATATACTAATACTAAATACTAGAGGTGGGCCGATATACCTGTAATAGGTATTTTGAAACGATATTCTTGTGGAACGGATGTAACAGTGACTGAAAAGTTGAAATACCTGTTATTCGCGGCGACGCTGTTCCGAGTCGAGCCACGCCGCCCTCGCTGGCTGTTCCGAGTCGAGACACACCCCCTACGCTCGTACACAGACACAGACACACAAAAAGTACGCAAGATCACGTAAACCAAGGCCAAATACTAGGCGTACAAAAATATCGCTGGAACGCAAGGAACAGCCAGTAACGCGTTATTTAAAATACTAGGTATTTCAAATACTAGTGGTATCACCGATACACAAGGAACAACGCGTTCCAGAGTAACAGTAGTATTTTAGTAACACCTAATATTTGAGGAACACCTAGTATTTTAGGAACAGGTAGCATCAAGGATATTTCGAGTAGGAAATATAAGTATATAGTACGAGCCACTTTTTCGTCCTGTATACTTCATTCTGCGCAAAGAGACGAAGCTGTTTTTAATAACGGAAATAATTCATCCTGCTGTTACATTTATTCTCGTGTGATATGCAGATATAGAATACAGATTATATGCTAATAAATTATATATTATACTAGTCACCAACTTGTAACTAAAATCGGTTGGTAAAACTTTATGTTTTTACTCAAAAAAACTTTATGTTCCGAGTAGTTAGTGAAATCGTATTTAATTATATGAATGCTGAAGTTTTTAAGACCTGGTTTGTTGGCAATGTAACTAGAATATAAGGTAGGCCACTCCGGCCAATTACGCTCCCATTGGTTGCTTCGCTGTGACGTGGACTGGTGGAAGAAATACGCGCGAGTCTTGATTTACCATGCAATCTTACCTGAGACAATGTCCTACTTAGCATCTCTCTGCTGTTTACACGAAATATTAACAATAATTGTAATGAGCTATTCATATAGAAAAAGGATTAAACAACAAGATTAAATGGTTTGCGGCAAAAAATAATGGTAAAATTTATTTCTACATTTAATAGAAAAGTAAGCAAGTCTGTCCACATATAACATTGACAAAATGGCACAAGATGTAAAATTAAGTCGGAAAGGAGGCGATATTATATATATATATAATTTTTTATTATTCGTTAATTTTATATTAATAGAATTATTTCGATTGTTATTAATTTACTTAGAAACCTCTGATGATACTGATATTTTTCAGTGAAACGTGCGTCAGGTGTTAAAAAGAATATACGAAATTATACTACTTGCAGAAGAAACAAATTGAAAACATCACAAATTTTATATATATATATAATATGCCTGTGTGGGTGGGTGCGCGTACGTGCACACGCGTGCGCGCATGAGTGCGTGTATAAACATTTCTATGTAGTATAATATATTTGAAACAAGCTTCCAATTATTATAATTATAATCAATATCATAATCATTTTCTTTATCTACATTTTCATTGTTATTTCATTGTTACTAGTTTCAGTTAAAAACTGAAGCTAGTACGTTTAGTTGTAAACATAAATACTTTTATCAACGAAATGAAAATGGTTATTTAGTTGATACATACCTTCATAGGTGACTTAAATTTTTGAAGACGAAGCTACCCAGAGCCGACTCTTTGTTGCTGCATACTTTTCAAGTGACTTGAGTTTGAGCTGTTTGTTCAGATGGCGGATTCTGATTAATGTTCTTGTCCTGACGTACAGACAAATGACTTTCTCGTCCACCTCTGGAAATTTAGATTTGAGTAAGGTGGCCAAATAAGAGATAACTTTCACTTGTTTTGATACTGTACGTCCGTGGAAAGAAGTAAAAACTATCTCAAACTGAATCAGTTTTTGTAACCACTCGTCTGACGGATGGGTAAGCCCCCCCTTTGATATAATCGATATCCAGTCATGACTATGTTCCCCGGAAAGACACAATGTTTCGCCTCTCACACCTAGACTTTCATCAATGAAGCGGCACTTGAATGCGATGTACCCGGCCAGATATTTTAAGACATCTTGAGGAACATCGTTGTCACTTGCAGACGGGGCCAAGTCCTCTGTTTTTAACAATTCTGCTTCGTCGGTGTCATTATTCGGAGAACTTGGTATTAACGTATGTTCAACTATGTCTATGCATAGTTCATTGGTAACAAACTGGATGAAATCCTCGTCAGAGTCATTTGATTCCATAACTTCGGTGGAATGAATGCTACCATCCTCAGCCACAGACGCACTTCCAGATAACGGTATATCGTCCGTGCTACCCGTTAAAAGTAAGAGCCGAATTCTGTTGCGCACTTCAAAGGGAGTGGGATTATTATAAAAGACGCCTAATCCCCGAATTCGTGAAAAAAAGTTTTCAAGGCAATCTTGATTGAATCTAGCGGTCAAAATGTACGTCACCCCATGAATCATTGTCATTTGTTCATAAAGGCCGAACAATGAATTTAAAGATATAACGAAACCTTTCTGAAAAGGTAGTAAACTTTTTTTACTTGCTACTCGCATGTTAGTTATTACTTCCAAAAACCTTTTTAAAGTATTTTCTTGGCTCGTTAAATTCATGCCGTACCCACTTCTGAGGGGCGTTTTCTGGTCTTTTGGAAGTCTTGAGTTTAAAACAGCAAATGCATCGTTTACCAGTTCGATGAAGCTGCTTTCGCGCTCTTTATTTGCAACATACTTCAGCGCCTTTGCTGTACGATTAGAAAACAACTGTGCAGCAAATCTTACATTTTGACGAGATCGACCAGTTACGTTAAGGTGTATCTGACTAATATTGGGTAAAATCGTCAATTCTCCTTTCTGTTGCTGTAACAGATTTTCGATTGTATCTTTTTTAAGCTCAGTGCCGTCGCAAAGTAACAACCCATGGTCTAGAAAATGTTTTCTAAGCAGCTTCAAAAGATGAGGTACGTCACAGAAAACCCACACCTTATCGTTTGTAGTCGGGTTAATGAAGAAATTTTTTTCTGTGTTTACATCTAATTCCTTCCAGACTTTTGAATTCTTTCCCCCCATATCACACGTCACAGCCGCTACATGAATATTACTGCTCTCAACGGCACTGATAATGCTTTTAAGCAATACATCTGTCATGGTCACATCAAAATCATAATAAATGGGTTGCTTCCACTTGGCAAACAGACCTCTAATTCATCAGAATCCGCCATCTGAACAAACAGCTCAAACTCAAGTCACTTGAAAAGTATGCAGCAACAAAGAGTCGGCTCTGGGTAGCTTCGTCTTCAAAAATTTAAGTCACCTATGAAGGTATGTATCAACTAAATAACCATTTTCATTTCGTTGATAAAAGTATTTATGTTTACAACTAAACGTACTAGCTTCAGTTTTTAACTGAAACTAGTAACAATGAAATAACAATGAAAATGTAGATAAAGAAAATGATTATGATATTGATTATAATTATAATAATTGGAAGCTTGTTTCAAATATATTATACTACATAGAAATGTTTATACACGCACTCATGCGCGCACGCGTGTGCACGTACGCGCACCCACCCACACAGGCATATTATATATATATATAAAATTTGTGATGTTTTCAATTTGTTTCTTCTGCAAGTAGTATAATTTCGTATATTCTTTTTAACACCTGACGCACGTTTCACTGAAAAATATCAGTATCATCAGAGGTTTCTAAGTAAATTAATAACAATCGAAATAATTCTATTAATATAAAATTAACGAATAATAAAAAATTATATATATATATATATATAATATCGCCTCCTTTCCGACTTAATTTTACATCTTGTGCCATTTTGTCAATGTTATATGTGGACAGACTTGCTTACTTTTCTATTAAATGTAGAAATAAATTTTACCATTATTTTTTGCCGCAAACCATTTAATCTTGTTGTTTAATCCTTTTTCTATATGAATAGCTCATTACAATTATTGTTAATATTTCGTGTAAACAGCAGAGAGATGCTAAGTAGGACATTGTCTCAGGTAAGATTGCATGGTAAATCAAGACTCGCGCGTATTTCTTCCACCAGTCCACGTCACGCGGCAAAAACAGCTGATCGCTAGGTTAGCGCGGGAAGCCGGAATGGCCCCCCCTGGTTTGTTGGTATGTTGCGCCAACACCCCCTCTACTAATGCCTCACAACACGCAAGTCACGTGATCACTTGGAGGCGAACGGAGGTGTATACATTCAACATGTCAACGTTCTAAACACGCGGCGACAGATGAGAACACTTATTATACACTAGACTGGGTCGAAAAAAATAAATATTTTTTTTTTCGGAACGCTTTAGTGCGGAAAAGTTGCCTATTGTAATAAGAAGAAAAACGGCATAAAAAAATTAAAATCGGTTAACATCTTCCGTTCGCGCATCGTACTTAAATTTATGAAAAATTGCAAAAATCACATTTTTGTAAATTTTTTAAGTTAGTTGAAACTTTTAAAATAAACACGCTTTAGTTTTTTATGCTTGTTTTATGGTTTAAATAACCTAAATAAATTAAATTCTGATCAATAATTTAATTTTTTCCGTTCGCGCAACGTCTTAGAAAAAACAGAAATTTACCAATATTTCGCAATTTTCACTGTGCAACTCTTCGCTCGTTTTGCTAGAACAAAACGACCCAGAACTCACCACGTGGAGGTGGTTGCACGTCGAGTTCCACCCACACCCTACCCAACCAGCCATCCAATGATATACTTTATAATAATAATTATTTACAGAATTAAAAATATGTAACAGTTTTCAACAAGGCAAATCTTATATCTAACACACCAAATTAATACACTGAAAAGAATACATTAATATTACTCAACTTATGAACGCGGCGACAGATGAGAACACTTATTATACACTAAGGTTGGGAATTAAGTTTATGGAATAACAATATACCGGTACAAAATTATGTTTACATAATACAATGATATACTTTATAATAATGATTATGTACAGAATTAAAAATATGTAACAGTTTTCAACAAGGCAAATCTTAAAATTAATACACTGAAAAGAATACGTTAATATTACTCAAGTTATGAACCTGTGAGTGGGGGTATCTGTCCACATACATATGCGCTTGCATAAGCACCTACTTCGAGAAAATTATTGTTTTTCTTGTAGAACCACCACTCATTGAATGTGCATTATTTCTGGCTTTACAGTAGTTATTCAATAAAATATTTGTGCACTTCCAAATAATGTTACGATACAAAAATTCTTTAGTGTGATTTCTACATTCATTACTAAATTCTATGAACTCATCAGCTGCCAGAATAATTCTCATTGTAACATCTGTAACATATTTACGATGCTTATTTAAGCTCAAGAATTTTCTCTCCTTTTCTGGTTCCAACATTTTTCTTACTATGACATAAGTATATGTTACTAAATTGACAGCTACTTCTGTTGGATATTTCAAACCACCCCTATCAAGACTGTCAATCAAATTATGATGATCACACCTTAAATTAATATCATTAAGTAACAGAAATTCTGCACAACACTCACAATTTAATTTCTTCATAAGGGAATGACAACAATAACCTCAATGTAGGTTAAAATACTCACATCAGAACAGGTGCTATCTAAGTCTGATTGTGTTACATTGAGTTCCCCTGTGAATGTCTGTGAAGAAGCAGTGGCGCAGTAATCATGATCCATTATTATTTCGTCCTCAACAAAATCATTAACTACAATTTTCCTACCATCAGAAATAGGCAATTCAATTGTAGACAATATTCTAATTTTCTTTTCAATTTCAAAGATTTGCCTTACAGAAATGTGATATTGACCACCTGCTAGCTGTCTGTATTGTCCAAACCTGGCTTCTAATGGATCAGTTTGAAACTTACCAGGCAGTAAATACGACCATTTCAGTTCTTGTGAACAAAACTCTACCAAATTTAGGAGACAACGAGTTGTGTGTAGAAGAGCTGTGTGTGTCTGCTTGGACAGTTTTCCATAGTTCAGACCTAAACCATGCCAATGTTCCAACCAATCTACAAATTTAATTAGAAAGGCCTTCCCCTCATCATCACTTTTATCAGTGAGTGGTTCCTGGAATATATTGTTGTACCTTACACCTTTAAAGGGTGTCTTTACATTTACAATATGCCACCAAGTAGTTATTATTTTCAGAAATTGAGCAGTACTTACATAAGATACTAGATCGTATTTCTCTCCTAGAACTAGTACACTGTTTGCTATATTGTCATTGAACAGCTGACATACAAATTTTACATTTTGCCTTTCAAAACTTGTAGGCCAAAGAGCTTTAACTGTTAACCCATACCCATATTTCAAAAGTTTACCCCCTTCAATCTCAAACAAATCCCTTATTGTCTTGAAAGAGGCAACATTCTCTTTAGAAAAATCATTAAAGTCAGGAAAAACGAATTCCCTGTCATTTGTTTTCTGGTTGAGCCAATTGTTCCTGACACATTTAAATAAATGCACAGAGTCAATAAGATAGAAAAGGGGCTTATCAGGAGATGCGGGATTACAATACTGGATCTTAAGTTCGGGCGGACTTGAAAATTTTGACATTGCCTTGCTATTGACAGCATTATTATCAGTAACCACTGCCAAAACAAATAAACCTATAGAGTCCAAACCAACAATAACTTTTGAAATGATACTATGCAAACTGTCAGCTGTTATTTTTGATACAGGGAGAATATGAACAACTTCTTTTCTGGATGATAAAATAGTTTGGATCATAAACACTTGAGCAGATGAGGCGAGTGTGGAGTTATCTGCGCTTGATCCAACAAAATTGCCCCCTTTGTAGTCCATGTATGGTTTTATATGGATTTCATCAACCATTAATATTACATACTTCTCATGTTTTTCAAAAGTTTGTGCTTTATGCTTTATGTACTCAAGGAAATATGTAGGATTTTGTTCAAGAATTGGGCTGCCATTTAAATTGGAACAAACTGTGTTCAAGGTGTTTACATATAGGAATATTAAATGGCTATGGTTTCTAATGAATTTGTATGCGTGAGGAGAAATAAGATGGAAAATTGAACAAAGGACAATAAAGTTACGGTTATATTCTCTTCTATGTTTGGGAAGTAAACAAAGCTGTAACTGAGACTTTATGAATTGAAATGTAGGATTATGTTCTTCAAATGTAAATTCTTCAATTAAACCTAGAACTATCTCATTCGCTGTACCTTTCACTTTATTGCCACAATCATCCCCTTGTATGAACATATGAACTTGTGTAAGTATGGAATCAACTTCATTTGTACTTGTAATTTTGCCTGATTTAACATCATTGAATTTAAACTGTAATAAAACCCCTTTCGAATAGACCTTTGAGGACATATTTTCTTCTATCACCACATATATCATACAGTGTGGTTGTACACACACATCGATATACGTAAAAATAATTTGTGTTTGCTGTATAACACTACACCACCCATCAGGTATAGTCAGCACATTAATTTTATTTTTTAACTCTGAAAGGTTGGTCACTGAAATTCTATCTATGTATGAGGTATGACTTCTGATACTTTCTTCTGTTGCTTTCCTTACAGCTTCTGATTCTAACCTACTCCTCTTCCTATCTGGCTCTACTCTTGATGGACCAGGATTTGAAGACAAATATGAAGCACAATTTGGAAAGACACAGGGGATTGCATTCTCTGCAAGTTTTGGCTTTGAGAGGGGGGAAGTTAAAATTCTACCTGTCTTTGGACAAACTGCACTTGCTTCCCATAGAATATCATCGGCTTTGAAGTGTTTATGACACACCTAGTAAATGAAAAAAAGAATGAGTTTGTCATTGTAATGATGTATCTACACGCACTAACTAAATAATGCAATAATTGCTCTCACTAGCAAAGTACAGTATGCGGTCGCCTTCTTAAAAAGCCAGTAAATATTTATGAAACAAGAAAAGATGAATATATATCAACCTAAACTTTTCTTATTATACACTTGAAACAAAAAAGGAGAAGAGGCATATATATATATATATTATATGTATAGTATTATAATAACACTCACCACTGAATAATTAGTAATTGTGTAGTCCTTTCTTGGGATTGCATGCAACCATTTTTTCTTCATAACCTCACTCCGAGGAAACTTAAACACATGAGCCTTATTATCAAGGTCGTAATTTCCTTTACACATTGGTACACAACACTTTAACACCATTGTATACTGCTGTATTTATCAGGCCGAAATCACGAAACCAGCAACAGAAATGGAATTAACTAAACGTAAGTTATCACCAACTATTCAAACATCACATGGCAACTTGACTCGGGGCTCGGAATGCTTCGCCTCATGGTGGTCACGTGACACACGATTCTCTGACCGGTTGTGAGGCCTTAGTAGAGGGGGTATTGGTTGCGCTCCTTGGAAGAAGGCTCTCTCATCGTGATGGATAATGCCAGCTATCATTCTGTACTGGTTATAACCTATAGAGTGGCTGAGTTGATAAGCTATATTATACTTTTTATTAATGTGATTTTAACTTCACTACACATCTCACGTAAATGATGAGATTGTTGTAATGGACATTTATGCACTTATCTAGTCCTGTTCCTTAAATAACTAATGCATTTAATTTACTTTTGTTGTTGCTTATTATTTATAAGTTTTTATTTATGGTATACCGTATTTATATTTAATTTATTACAATTTTTTTTTTATTTGTAAAATTTTGTTTATTCTCATTCACTCTTGTGGCTTACTGTTATGTTTTTATTATACGTTTCTGATGTTTTTTCACATTATTTTTTGTGGTATTACGTGTAGGCCTACTCTAAATTATTTAATTGCCCCGAGTTTCGCAACTGATTTGTCTAACCAATGTTAGTTTGTTTACTACTAGTGAAAACTTAAATTGGTATTCCCAAAGGGAGATAGGCCTATAAATTCTCTTGTTTCTTATTTCCATTTAAACAGTAATAGTTTAATAAAGTCACAGTGTAAAGTAACACTGTTAATACTTTTAGTTTCAATTTATTTCTTATAACAAATTATATAGTATAGGTTATATAATATCTTCAAATAAATACACAGCAAGTAGGTTTGTTAATATATTAATAGGTTTAACTAGGTGAAAATAAACCTACTTGGAGTGTATTTATTTGAAGATATTACATAGGAGACCTGCAGGAAACTCAAAACGAGTTTCTTACAAAGGGTAATATAGGTTATGTATATATAGTATATAATAACAGGTATTTGTACCTGTTATTTTTTTGGAACGGTATTTTCATACCTAGTATTTTAAAATAACAGTTTAGCCCACCTCTACTAAATACTAAAACACTCAGTCACGATAGTTTTGAACTGGACCACCAGGTAATGTTTACAAAAGTACTTTACTTCTAAAAAAGTACTCTATCGCAGAACAAAATTATCGTACTTTGTTAAGCAACTAATCACGTTTTATGATATGAGACGAGCTAACAGTTTTTAAAAACAACCGTGTAAAATATTTCATTCTATTTAAATAGAAACCATTTCTTCGAGGAAACTTATTGAAATTCTTTACACTTTAGTTTCACTTTAATTAATACAACAAATTTGTAATAAAACTTAAAATTTGATGCATTTTTTCGCATTTCCTTATGAATACTACTGAAGTGTGCGTGTTCGGGATGGACCCGTACATCAAAAGAACACATAACATCCCAGTCATCATAATGTTATTAAAATCGTAAACGTATTGTAGAAAGACAAAATTGGTAGCCAATGAATTATTTAGATTTCCTAAATACTGCATATACAACATACACATACATCATTTATGACTTCATAAATTACGTAGCCTACATAGCTACGACTTTATGTTACTCCTTCTCCAGTATTCATTTATAACTTTTTAATTTGAAAGAAATGAGTTGGTTTAATGTAGAAGTAAGTTTAGACTAATATGCTTTGATTACACAAGAGGGACATATCACTGATAGAATAATGTTGGCAGCACGACTTTACTCTGAAAATTCGTTGATAATTATTGAGCTAATATAATACCAGAAATAATTTTCATAAACGGATACAAACAAAAACATCTATATTGAAAACACAGTGCTTTTTTATCTCTTAAAAAATCTGAAACTTTCTGAAAATTTTAGAATTTTAATGTGTCGTATATTTTCGAAGACAATGTACACATCGTTGAAATTCCCGCCCGTTCCTGAAATGTAGTTTGTTTTTTTTAAATACTGCTTGGAACTTTTATATCACTGTCGCTATCTCAGTACACAGTTCGGTATACCCACAGTTCATACACAGGTATTACGGAGAATAGTTTCTTGGATTTCGTTGTCCATGACGTGTCCGTTACTTAACTAAATATCACTATTACCGGTACTTTAATGACTCGGAACACTAGGTTTTTTATAAGTACAGTAAAAGCAAAATGTTTTACCTTACAGCCTTAACCGGTTTTCTCCTTTAAAAGGCTTCTTCAGAGGCTCACCTTACTTATAAAAAACCTAGTGTTCCGAGTCGTTAAAGTAATAGTGATATTTAGAGAATAGTTTTACAGAAACGAAACAAAACACCAGTAAGCAGTGGCGTAGCTAGGCTTTTTGGCGCCCGGAGCAAGGAGATCGTCGGCCGCCTCACCATCACAATTAAAGGGCGACAAAAGCGCAAAAATTAAGGCTCATCCAGTAAACAAAGTACTTAATAAATGCAAATGTGTAGATTTTTTAATGAAAGCACGACCAGCAAACGTCTTAACAATATTTGTTAAGTCAAAATTACGAAATTACATATAATATTACTGCTATTCAGTTTGTATACATTTATTAACAAATATAGATTATAAAACGTAGTAATATAAAAAATTTATAACGTAAAAATATTATAATAAACAAGGCATCGTCAAAACAATATCCTAAAGCAACATAAAATTAAACAAAGAATTACATTAAAAATAATAAAATAAGACAATTACTATTACAGGTTAATGGTTCCCTATTCTATTAATAAGCACTAATATTTATTTTTAATATTTAATAAATATTTAAAATTAAACTTTCTTGGTCTTAATTGCTGCAAAGTGGGTTATTAGATCACTATAATCTAAAGACGAAGCAATGTCGTTTTCAATTGACAGTATCGCTAGATTTGATACCCTGTCTTGAGATATTGTTGATCGTAGGTACGATTTAATCAAGTTGAGCTTACTAAACGATCTTTCACAAGAAGACACAGGCACTGGTAAAGTAAGAAATTTTTTTAAAGCTGCTGCTAGTGTTTCTTAGACTTCTAATCTCATTGAAGAAATGTATTGTAGCAGTCCCTGAGGTGTTAAGTCTTTTTGTTCTCCGTTAACTTTTTCCCTTTTAAATAAAAGTATGATGTCTTTCAAGTCACTGATAAAATCTTCACTGTTCAGGTCATATGAATACAGTTTTGGAAGCACTGTGCACTGAATATTGATTTGGGAAAGCTGTTCCTTAAAATGTATATCCCCATCATTTACGTACGCCTCAAATTTACAGGGGAACCCAAAGGGTTTTTCTAACTCTTTTATGTTAGAGAAACGGCTTGAAATTTCAACTGACAGTTTGTTCAAATTTCTATTAGAGAACGTCGCATTTCTTGCTGAACGGTTAATGCAGAATCATCGGGCGCTTCTTCTTATCCTTTTTGTTATACTGACACTTTACATACCTACTCTGGCTCAGCAACGACATTGTCACACAGTTCATTCCTCCAAACTTTTAATTTGTCCGTTAGCGTCTCCAGAAGTGGGAATGCTTTATTTATCCAAAGCATAACAAAGTATCTTAACACGTTATGTACAAAGTATATTTTTATATGTTAAAAATGTATCCAAGTATTTTAACAAAGCCAGAAAGTTTCCAGAACTTGGATCGTTAGTAATTGACTCTCGATGTCCTATCAGTGCCAGATTTTGTACTGTGGCAATGACCTGTTCGAGGATTTCTTTACATGTCTTAACTGCTTTACTAATTTATTTCTGAAGCAGATCATCAATAAGTCCCCCTTTGTTTAAAGAACGTTCCAATTCCTTCCATTCAAAAAACACAGAGCATTTTTTCATGATCCTGAATAAGGGGATTTAACTTTCACCACGACAAAAACCAATTTTTAATATCGAAATGGCTTCTTTGACATTTTTTTTGTGGAAATAAAATGGAACAAAAGCAGAATAGAGATTTTTTTAGTTGGAGAAAAACATCCAAGTGCGATTTACCTTTTTGCCATTTTGGAAGGTTTTATCAAACCAATACTTGTTTAAAGATCGTCCGGCTTCATCTTCAGGAAAATAGCTGTCTTGTTCTGCAACTGACTTGTTCCCTATTCACCATTATATCTCGGAAGGATTGAGATTTATCACTTGGCCAAGCTCCCATATTTTGTAGAGCAGCACCAGAAACACGGTCTACATTGTTGCTAGTAATGTTCTGTCCTTCGTCACCTGTTCTGTTTTCAAGACTGCACGATGCAACATCAACCATGGTACTAGAACCCACTGAATCTTGTAAGTGTACTTTGACACTTTCACTGTTTGAAGTACTCACATCGTTAACTTTACTGTATTTATCAACTGCCTCGTTGATATAACCCATTAGTTGAGATTCAACTCAATGTGGGTAGGGTGACTGTCTAAATCAGACTGTATTCTTGTCTGGTGAGAATCACACCAACACTTAAAGTATGGTGGTCAGTTACAACGGTCGTCTTAAAATAAAATTCAAATGTTGAAATTAAAACACAGATGCGACTAAATGGATAAAGATTTTATATTACATGTGATGTATTACGTTCACTATTCATAATAAAAAATGTTGTATAGTTTTGTTGTCCATGTATGTCACATTTAGTATGTAATGCAATTTTTCAAATTTGGAACCTCTAAGAAATTTGTAATCAAGTGAAAGCTGGTTCAGAGTCGGGTACATTTTTTTGTTTAATTTTTATCTAAACGTAGAGTGTTACAAAGTTGCAAAATATGCATTATGTAGTAAATAGTAAATCTTGTTACTTAAAATCTCTAGTCTTTGAAATTTGAGTTTCAGGATGTGAATTTAATTAAAATCAATTAAATTACAAGTAAGATACTGTGCAGGAATACTACTTGTAGGTTTAACAATACTAACCAAGGCAATATAAGTGAAGGAAAAACAAGATATTTTGCCTATGTTGGAACAAAATGAAGCAAATGTTCCAAAGTACTGAGCATCAAACACTTCCCTGTTTTAAGAAAAATACGTGTTTTTAAATTTAAATTTGACCTTTGCTGGATAGCCAATAACATAATCGCATTATTAATGGTTTGGAGTAATCAGTATATTGTATATTTATCTAACAACAATGGCAACAACAACCCAATTATTTAATTCAATAGAGTATAAAATATTTTTACCCAATCAATATGTGAATGAGCGTAAGAGTTTTTATGCAATATAGGGAAACAGCCATTGTGCATTGGATAATATTGCCTGTGAATTCTCTGTTTAACCATCACCAGACAAAAACAAGGCATATTTCTTTCTAAAATGTAAACAGCTGTTTTGTGTCATTATCTACAGCAGATTCATATGATACATGTAATATTATTCCCTCATTCAAACCATTAACATTGGCAATCAAAGCAATTGTCATCAGTTGTAATTAATTCTTGATTTCCACCAGTGTAGTTATGTTGTTGACATGTTTCTGCATATCACTTAAAAAACAGCTAAACTGTCAGCAGAATGAACAATGCAATAGGTTCATTGAAGGTGATAAGCTATGGTTGATGATCATTAATTGTGGCAACATGGAGTTCTCATGGACTAAAACCAACAACATGATTTTAATAATGGGACATTTTGATTGGTGCACAGAGACAGTGTTGGGATCGTGCCACACTTTTGAGAACATGTTTACACTAAAGCCTTCCAACTGTCATCCTTATGGCTGAGGAAACATTATGATACGTGTGTATGTATGTATGCATGTATTTATGTTGTAATTTCTCTTCCATTGTTCCATAATTTAATTCCATATTTACTAAATATCACTATTGTATTTATTTATTCCATATTTACATTGTCAACTCATTGTATTAAGGATTGAGTCTTAAATCTAGGTCTATATTCTATATGTATATAGATACATTCTACTTAAAAATGTGTATGTGTGTGACTTTTTCTTATAAAAAGACTCATTTATTTGTTAATAAAGATAATATATTATATAATTTTTATTCTTTTTTTCTGTAAAGATATACAATGTTTTGTATAAATATTTGTAACTTATATATTTTTCACTTTTATGTGTAACCTTTATTTACAGTGTCAAACAATAATTACAAAGACATAAATGTTTTAAGAACATTCCAATATGCCTTGAAAAATAGTTTATACAACATTTTATTGCAAAAGACATTCAAAAGGAATTAATTTTATTTACGACTAATTTAATTACAAAAATGTATTTAGTCAATGACTCACAACTTTTAAGTTATTGAATAAATCATATATGTTCCAATTTGTATTATAGTTAAAAATAGTAGGCCTATATTTCAGTTAAACCAGTGGCGAAGCGTCAGGGGAGACAAGGTAGACAGTGTCTCCCCAAATAATTTATTCATAAAATAATTAATTTTTATTTATGCATTAAGTTGTACAAGTTACTCAGAAAGGTATAAAACTAATGCAAGAAGTTAAATATCATGGGACATGACGTGAGTGAGAGCCATGGAACCTTGCTGTGCGATGCAATTGTACGCGGAGTATCAGGGTAGACGTTACTTGAAATGTCTTTTTAACATGGCTGGAGGTAAGGTGAGCTTCGATCGACGGCAACGAGAGGGGATCTGCGCGCGCAGCATAAAAATGCGTCCCGTACATCACAGCAAAAGACATGTCTCCCCTGCACTGAATTGTTGCCTGGCCGCCTGTTTGTTTATTGTGCTTGCGTAGTGAATACGGTATTTGTTTTTGTTGAGTTTACAAATTATTTTTAATGTTGTATATAGTTATATAGACTAAGAAGTGTGTAATCATTTATGCACTAATTATTTAATAATACATATTTTTAAGTGTCAGCATTTGAGTGCTTTAAGCATACTGTTTAATTGGTTTAAAGGAGCAAAATGAATACAGTTAGTACCAGTTCTACGGCAGAAGTATTTGATATAAACTATGACAACTTTGATTCATTGGAATTTTTGTTAAAATACGAAGTCAGTACGTTACATTTAGAGCAAAAAGTATTGCTACCGTCAAAAATATCTTGGGCGTCTTTAGATTTGTTGCAGAAGGATGGAAAAATTATCAGAAAGTTTTGTATAGTAAATATAGGTGGCTCTCTTGTTGTAAGCAAAACAAGACTCTGCACTGTTTGATGTTTAATGGAGAGGAACCATGGAGCAAAGTTGGAGAAGGTACTACAAAAAAATTTGAAGTGAAAGCCGCTAACCATGCTGGTAGCAAAACTCATATGACAAATTCTGAGCTGTTTCACATGCTAGGATGTAATATAATTGAAATTGTTTGTCCAAAACACCTATAATTCAAGCAGTACAGCACAATGAAAATGTGGCACGAAATCGAAGGATAGTAGGTTGTTTGGTAGATGTTGTTTGTTATTTAGGGAGGCAAGAGTTAGCTTTTAGGAGCTTAAGAAAAATGAGCAATCCCTCAATAAGGGCAATTATTTGGAAACTTTACTGGCAACGGAAGAGTCTTTCATGAAAGAACGTATAGAGAGTGATTCAAAATTGTACGGCAGTCTCTCGGGAGCTGATACTATAACTAAAGTAAAAAAATGAGATACGGCGTGTAGATCTCATTTACAAGAAAATATGAAACGTTTGTGTAACGCCTGCAGTAATCCGGATTTGTCACCATGTTTTTGTGGCATGTAACCTGTTTTTCTAGCAATATTTTCTAATTAAGATTCATAAACGACACCAACAACAATACGATAGCTTTTCCTTGATATTTAGGCTAAATTATATAACAAAATATGTGTGTTTCGACAGTCACTTAGATATTATCTGCTACCAGGTATCATTAACTCTATATTTACCATAGTTTTACTGGTTCATTAAGAACGTCAACAATCTTAGTAAGAGGTTGCTTTTGGCTGGTATTTTTATGTCTACCCAAATTATTTTGTCACGCTATGCCACTGAGTAAAACACTTTAGTATTTTTGTATTTATCTAGCATAAAGTACTAGTATAAAGTATTTTTCACAGATTCAGCACCATATAAGATGTCCTTAATGTACCCGTACATTTACTTGTTGCTTTTTTTCACTTTTCAGCATATTCTGATATACCTTAATTAAAATAGTAACAGCTGCATATAACAAAGACGCAAAATGTAAAACGTTTCAGCCTCAAACTTGCCAAAGTAAAAAATTTATGTCTGTTAATTTTATTAATTGATACTGGATTCTTTGTCATCTAAATAATTCAACATCCATCACACTTTTTTTAAATCAAGTATAGTGCAGAAGAAGAAATTACTCCACATAACTTAGAATATAATTCTTTCCATTATTACACAGCCAAATATTTTTTTTTTCACATGCAAAAGTAATCTAAGCAACCTTTTTTATTTTAAATATTAAATCCTGTTTGATGTCATCATCATGTATTTCTATTTTAATTTTACAAGCTAATGACAATATTTTATTTCTAGTGTTAAATGTCTATTTTAGCATTTTTTCTTACATAAAAATCAGTACTCCACGTACAGTGAGTCTCTTAATGTTTTATAAATTTTAAATCTTGAATTAATTAAAAATTTGTTACTATTTAAAATGATTTTAGCATTTCTCTAAACATTCTTCAATATCCACTTAGCAGCCTGTGCATTAAGATTACCAGTAATATTAATGGAACAGATAAAAAATGTATAGTTAATTAAACAGAGTACTACATCTTATTCAGCACAAACATAGAGATTGTTACCTTTAAACATTTGTTTCATAATCGTTTTCAGTCTATCATTTACTGTACTTGTAATTGTTGATTTAAAGTAATTAGTTATTGTGGAAAAAATGCTGCTTTGTAGATGTGAACATAGGTTGCAATACGATTTGGTTATCACATCAAATGAAGACAATTTTAGGATGTTCACTTCTTCTATAGTTATCAGACATTGCGATTCCTCACCCATTTTGAGGCGCACTCGAAATAAATTGTCCAAAATGTTCACCCTGAGTGTACCAAAAGAGATTATTTTCAACATTTTAAACATGTATTTATCGTAGTATACAGACAATGAATTGAATGTTACATTGATGTTGATAATTGCTGTTTCATTGTTCATAGTCACAACTAAGTCACCGTTCCTTTCTACTGTTGACAAATCACTCAGAGTACCATCAAAAGCTTCTAAGTTTGCCATATCAAACAAATAACTGTTTGTGATATTTGCTACTGTATAATTTTTAGGGAAAATTTTAATCAGTTCTTTAATTATAAAGTCACTGAAATTATTCAAAATATGCTGTTTACATTTCTCAGCTGCTTCACTTGTTGAAGTTATTAATATGAAAAGAATCGTTATTTTTACTATAAACATTTTCAATTTAATTGAGTCAGATGAAAATAAGAAAGTAAATAAATATTAATCAGAAAAAACTGAGTATGCAAATTACATGTAAGGCTTATAAATTATATATACAAAAAAATTTAAAATAGTTTGGTGATTTATTGCAAGTAAATGTCAGATAATAAATTATAAAAATTGAATTATGTAAATAATGTGCAAAATAAAATAAATCATTTATAGGAAACAATAGTGTATGTGCATAATATCAAAATAAAAAGATGAATTTGCACCATAAATGTCCCAAGAAATTTTGAAAATGCTGTCTAATTTTATATTCCACCAAAATCATTTCTGTAGTTCACATTTTTGTAATAATTCAGTCAGACAGGTAAATTTAAGGTCACACTCAAAGTGTATGTTAATTCCAGCTGCCTTTGAATCTTCTTAATATGCAGGTTGATAAGATTATATTCTTGTAGACTGTTTGTGAATGTATGCTGTATGTATAATCGTTTTTTAATTTTAAGTCAGTCCTGAAAAAAATTAATAAATTATTTCAAATAGATAAAATAAAATTTTGTGAGGATTATTTAAAACATCGTAAAACTAGCTTCTGCATGACCATAGCAAGTTCTTATGAATAATGTTTTCTCCTTTGCAGAGAAGAATAGTTGTTGTCATATGTAATTTTAGAATTTTCAGTTATTTGCATCATTGTCAGGTATATTAGTTTTGTATGATTTTGGTTCACAGCGACAAGACTGTAAATAACTTCAAATGCAATTCAACTAATAAGTTACAGTATGTGACTTGAATAACATCTACAATTCTGCAAGAAGGTTTTGGTAAGTGAATAAGGCACTGTAAATTACTTCTAGTTGGTTCATTTGAGTGAAAATTGAAACGTAAAAGCCAAGAGTTCATACACTGCAGTTAACTAGCTAAGTTTAAGGTAGTATATCCGAGCATCAGATGAAACGTTTGTGGAGTCACTAGCTTAGTTGTAGAACTAACGTTTTTTTTGTGTTACAAGATTTGTATTTCATGTGAACACCTGTTCATTTCCATATCTATCTGTCAATTTATTCATTATTTTCCAGCTGTTTGAAATATGTGTCACGTGTGTTTTTGAAACATGGACAAAATTCAAATACTGTGCTGTTATTCTTTGTTAAAAAATGTCTGGTACCAATGGAAATTCACAACAAAATAGTAAATATGTTAGAAAATGCTGTGCCTTCAAAAGTAATGGTGTGTAAGTTGGCAGTTGAGTTTAAACGTGGTCCTATTCACGTGATTGTGGGGCGATTGAAGATGATATCTGCAATGGACACCCAAAAAATGCTAAAACTCCAAATGCAGCAGCTGTCATGCATTATGTTTTTTCACACTAAGTTCTTGGGTTAAAATATGTTACACATGCTCATATGAGATGCCTATGATATCTACAATGTCATCCACTATTAACTGGTGGCTTTCCAACACCGTATATGAAATGTTTTAATGATATATGGAATTGTTGCTTTTTTTAGATCCATTTCTGGGATCATCTTCAACGCTTGTATAACCACGTTTAAACTTAAGTGTCCACTTACAAACCATTGTTTTTGAAAAGCAGAATCTTCTAACACATTTATTATTTTGTTGTAAATTTCCATTGGCATTAGAACATTTTTAATGAAGAATTCACTTGCAACACAATGTTTGATTTTGTGCATTTTTCAAAACATGTGTGACACACATTTCAAACAGCTGTTAGATAATAAATAATTTGACAGATAGGTTTGAAAATTAACAGGTGTTGACAAGAAATACAAATCTTGTAACACACGAGAAATGTTAGTCCTACCACTAAGCTATAGATATTTCTCTGCAAACTGTTCAAGTGACCCTTGTACATATGAGTTTAAGTTACCACATATTTGTAGTTACCACAGTTACTTATTGCAATCATCATGGTAGGTAATTTTTAACCACACAACAGTGTGTTAAATTTTACACATTCTTATTTGACATTCTTAATTTAAATCTTTATTTTGACATTCTTAATTTAAATCTTTATTTTGACATTCTTAATTTAAATCTTTATTTTGACATTCTTTATTGTAGTGTTTGAAATCAGAACCCTATTGACAAAGTAACAATTGAATTGCTTGTTTCCCCTCTTGTTTGAAGAAAAAAAATGATAAGTAAAAAGTGAACTTTTAGGGCAGAATTATGTAATACTCTAATCACTCATATTTCTTCTGTTATTTGTTTGGTACATCATACACTAATATGGTTGTGGTGACCAGATTTTCAGCATCGAAAAAGACATTTTGCTATATAGGTACTAATTTACTATATTATTCTTCTTTAGCATTACAGTCCAGTGTGAGCCCTGGCTTCCAACACTAATCTTCTCCACTGTCTTCTATCCATTGCCCTCTCAGCATAGCCCCTCACATCCATTCTTCTGAGAAACCATCTTCTCCTAGGTCGACTCCTCTTTCTGCTTTTATAGACTTGTGCCCTGAGGATTTTCTTTGGCATACGCTGATCATCCATCCACTCTAGGTTGTATTTTTTGGGCTTTTATGAATCTTACAATATCCTCATGCTTCAATAGCTCATCTATCTCCTGGTTATTTCTTATTCTCCATTCATCATCTTCCTTAACTGGGCCAAAAACGCATGATACAATCTTTCTTTCAAACCTTCTTAGTAACTAATTTACTATATATTTTTTAGAATTCATTTTATATGACGTATTGTGTAGTGTCTTATATAATGTAGTTATTGTTATTATATTATATCGCTCACAATTCTATCAGATTTCTTCTAGAAATATATTGAACGGTTTGCTTTAAGTAAATTCTGCATGATTAAACTACATTGACAGAGGCTTTGAAAAGAGTCATAGAGACCAACAAAAATATTTGAATTGTTTTTATGTTCAGTTAGCTGCTCTAATGGTTATAGTGAACATTTTTTAATTTTTATATTTTTATTTATTAGAATTATTTTTAATAACTTTAAGTAAATCATCTTGTTTTGTTTGTGGATTGATTTGTTCTTTAATTAGTGAACTATTGTTATTTTCTTTATATTTGTATATTAAGATTTCCCCATGTATTCATTTTGTGTTCTTTTATATATTTTTGACTAGTTTAAAATTTTGAATGTTTGAAAACTAATGTTTATTGTTTAAATGTTGTGTGGCTAAATTAGATTTTTAGGAATAGATATGCTACTTTGCAAAAGCATTGTGATGCTGAAACAATCTCGTGTGATTGTTTTATGTTATATGTCTATAATAATGTGGTATTTATGATAATTATTTATTATTTATTTATTATTAAATTTTTTTATGTATATTATTTATTTATTATTTATAATTAATAAAAAATTTTATTTACCATGAATGTGGTATTAAATATGTTAATTCTATTTTCAGACGTAAGTTTATATGTGTTTAGTGACGTCTGTTTAGTGAGTTTTTGGTTTTTATTTTCTAATTTATTTATTGTTTTTACTTTTTATTTGTTATTTTATGTTATTTACTTGATGAAATGTCTTTCTTTTTCCCTTTCATTGTCATCTAATGGGATTCTAAGCAGTATATTATTGAATCGAGGTGCATGGTCAGAATTAGTTGGACTTACCAAATTAGTTTGGAGATGGTTTCTTACATATTGAGAATTGAAAATTTGTTTCATTTTGGATTATGGTTAAATCAAAGTAAGTTAATTTGTAATTAGATTCTCCTTCTGAAATGAATTTTATTTTATTATGTGTATTGTGTGTGGACTTTAATATTTGCTTCAAATATTATGCCATTATTTTGAGAGGTGTGTGAAGTAACATTTCTATAACATTTATTATGTTTACTAATAACATTTATGATGTATTTATTACTTGTTTGTCAGGCTCTTATAAAAATATTTCAGATATGAAGTGGGTGTTGGGGCTTCCATGGTAAAGCCATCTGTTTGATGAAGTAGTTTAGCATTATATTGTTAAATGAATGTCAATAAATGTCATTACTAATGTCATATATAATTTATTATTATTTAAAAAGAAGCATGTTAATATTATCATGTATTATGAAACATATTATGCAATAATTTATTGGTGTATTATCTAGCCCTAAGAATATATTTACTATCAGAACCTGACAAACCGGATTAGTAAATTAAATTGAGCGGAATTTATAAAATGTGCAGTATGTTGGCTACCATGAGCACTTTTTATAAAATATTTGAATCCAGAGGTCTCATTTTCTTAGGTTTATATGGGTTTATTTAAAATTGCCTGTATAATTTAAATACATATTAAGAAACACAGCTTTACTGAATATATGACTTACTAATTTACTACATTGACATTAACAACAGCATTAATAGAAAACTTAGCACTGCAAACTTAGTGTCGAATGAACAATGCTACAAACAAAAACAAAACCATGCATTAATTGTTGCTGTTCTGATTTCTAACTGTTGCTAACAATGCTTAGGATGAAATATTTAACATTTTTTTCTCCTTCCAAAAAATATATTTTACACTAAGAATTTACAAATGTAAAAAGAAATATCATGACAGACCCCACATTTCAGAGTGCTTGACCATGATACACGAAAAATAATATGTAAGGTGAAGAGCAAATGCTTACTCATACCAATATTATAATAGCATCTAGTTAACAGACTGTATTAGTCTGAAGAACTCTTTGCAAGGTGTGAGAAATGTAAGTAGATTGTACATAGTAATATTAGAGACAGAAAATGTAGCCCAAACTAGAAATAAGTAAAAACAATCACCAACCAAAGTTACTTCAAATCTAAAGTAACATGTTAGAAGACACACTAAAAATAAGATGAATTTAAAGGAACAATATTTATCTTTATTAGAAATTCGTCAGTTAGAAATTCGTTTAGAATTACATCAGTCATTAGAAATTTGATGACAGTAGCATGGCAATCGTGACATGTTTCAGTAGATTCCAACTGCTAACATAAAAATGTAATTCTAGAGTATAATAATAATAATAATAATAATAATAATATAATAATAATAATAATAATGATATTGTTAAAAATTTTAATTTCTAATCATGGAGTATTTATGTTTTTTTTTTAATTCTCTATGTTTAAATACACAGATTTTTTATTTATGTTTTATTATTATTTTTATTATTTTTTTTTTAGAAAAAAGGTTTTACAACTAACTATCTTTACATGTTCTGCTGTCATTTACAGTTGGTTAATCAAGGATAAGCAAAATTAAAATGTCCTTTGCTTAGGAGACTCACAGGCCAGATACAGTAACTGTCAAAATGCTGGAAGCAGAAGTCTATAATGAATGCAGCTTTAATGAATTCATACTGCACCATTACTGCAGTACTGCAAGCCAGGCAATACATGTCTAGACAGTTAGGAGTCATATAAATTATATGGTAAGAGACTGTTACCATTCTGTATTCTTTGTATATGTGTATGAATTTCCCAACTTGTATTAACTGATTCAAAATATAAACATAAAAACTAGTAGCAGAGTAATAGATTATACTGTATTTCAACAGAAATAATAATAAGAAGTCATGACTTTTTACTTACTTTTAAATTATTGACACTAAATAAGCTGTTACAATTATGATAATGCAGTTTCAACTTCTGTTCATATAACAATTCCAAACTAAATATTTGTCTGTTCTTCTGCAAGAGCCAACTAACCAGCGCTTTAAATAAATGGATTTCAATAAGTAGACTTGTACAGTAGTTTTTTCATTGTGTTTGTATCAGAAATGATATCAAACAAAAGTTTTTGCTATCAGCTGTAATTATGGAATCCACAGACATACCACAGATTACATGTTCTAACCACAATGATAAAACTCTCCAAAAACAGTAATGTTTCCTGCATTTCTTTTTGTAGAGAACAGGAAGTTCCCATAACATACACAAGTAATGACTAATAGACTTCAAATACAGTTGCAACATGGAATTTCCTTAATAAGTTCTTTTTAAGTATAAGTCTGAGATGATAGTGTAATTTACAGTACAACATGTTATTAATTAAAATTTTTTCCTATATTAATAGCTGGTAGACGTATTTTTTGTGTGTTTTAAAATTATCTGTAGCTTATTAAAATCGTATGCAGAGCTTTAGTTTGTTTTTCATTTGTAAAATAGAAATAAAAACAATCATGTAAACAGCCATGTTTAACAAAACTTAACAGATTTTTTAAGCATTTAATACCAATTTTATACAGGAGTTCAAGTGGTTTTTGTACTAGTACCAAGTAATAAGGTGATACTCCTGTTGTACAGTTTAAAATAATGTATACAATAAAAACATAAAAATTACTTTTAAATTTACATAGTTTGAATAAGTCAAATGTTCTTTTGATAACACCCATATTTTGTTATCACAATTTATAAAAGACTTGATTCCATTGGATGATGAGTTTCAGAGCCTGAGTGGCCAGGTTATAGGAAAAAAGTGTTGACTTGAACAAGACAGGATAATATAATTTTCCCTTGTATATCTAGGCCTGAACAATAGGTCATTATAATAACATTTCCCAGCACAACAATAAGTTATTCTCATTTTAAATGTTTTGCTTTTTTCCAAGTCTACTGCAGACTAATAAAAGATGTAACATGTAGTCTTGTAAATTATACCAGTATTTAAACTCCTTTTCAGTTTAAAATTATATCATATATTAAAAGCAATCAAAACATAATATGTGCATGTAAATTTAAACAGTTAACAAATTTTTTGTAATCGTTACTTGAAAGTGCTTTTCAAGACATTTAGACACTGTTGAATTTAAATATTACAGAGTAAAACAATCATCGAGTTAAAGTTTGGAGTATCTGCATAAAATTCATTTAGTTTCTTTCACAGACTACTGGAGAGAGATACATATGTTATATCCAATGTTTAAAAGTTTGTATAGCATGATACAGGCAGATAAATTAGAGTCAATAAGAATGTTTTGTCATATAAAAATATATCATAACATTTTCAGGTTTCACTACCACCTTGTTTTATTTCAAATTTAGGGAAGCTTCTGGCCTGAACGTAAGTTGTTTAATGGTCTACAATAGACTAGAAATGTAATCAAACTTTTCTATATATTTGTTTATACAGTACCGTAGACGCCCTCTAGTCTGGCCGTAGGATGGTTCGGCCAGCCATACAGTGAGTCACACAGTCTAGACGAGCCTCCAGCGACAAGCCCCAACTTGTTAAACGGAAAATATATGTAGCTCAGTTGACTTGCGCTTTTGTTCATGTGCTAATGTATGTCTCATGTTGTGAGTACTGTGTATGTAGTCTGTGTAAGTATATGTGTGTACATAGTGTGTGTATATAGTAATACTGTATGTATCTCTGTAAAGAAAAACGTTTTCCAACATGAGTGCAAAACGAAAACACACGTTCATGACTATGGACCAAAAATTACAAGTCCTTCAGCGTGTTGATTAGGGCGAATTGGTCCAGAGTATTAGAGTCCAGTAATATCTCTGTGAGTTTGTAGTAATTTTCTTTGTTTGCTTTTTTCACTTGCTACCATGGAGTAAGGGTGAGTAATAATTATTATTAGTAATTTATATATACTGTATTGGGTCATTTATTGTATGGATCATTCCTTAAAGAGCGTTATTTCATCATTATAGCATATTTTCGGTTCGTCCGGCCATTTTGTAATCCGGCCTAGGGTCTGGTCCCGATGTAGCCAGACGAGAGGGCTTCTACTGTAATAGCATTCCCAAACTGTGTGCCGCAAAGCCCGGGTGGGTGTGCCTTGAAATTTTGAAAAAAATAATAAAAAAAAATAAAATAAAATGTCTAACTTGGCAAAAAAAAAAAAAAAAAAAAATCAAAAAGTTGTTTGCTTACTTAGTTAATAGTCCTTCCCTTTTCTACATTTTATATTTGTGAGTCAGCGTTTCCCACAATGAACCAAATAAAATCAAAAAATCGATCTCAACTTCAAAGATTGGAACATGACATGAGAATGTGTTTGTCCACTATTTGACCACGTAACAAGGACCTAATGAAAAAACACCATTCCCTGTATCGCATTAAATTTGGAAGCAGAAACACCTACAAAACTTGCTTAATACATAACAAACTTTAATCTCATAATATTTTGTGTTTTTCATTATTTTGTAAATTAAGAAAATGCAAATAAAAGTTATATAAGAAAATGTGTTTCAATAGCTTTTTGTAATTATATAAGTCACAAAAATATAAGTTTGTTGATAAATTTGTGTTACAGGTGGAAAAATCCATTGAGGTAACTGGGAAAGCACAAATAGTACTCAGGTTAGTAAGTAACATTCATTATTATGGTACATCATGCTGCAGTGTGACATTAAAGACATCGCAGAAAGGTCCTAATGGTGAGGGGGTCGGTATGTAGAGGGAGATAGTATGCCGCGGCTTCTGACTATTTATTCTTAGTGTGCCGTAGGCTAAAAAAGTTTGGGAAATGCAGGTTTATAAAGTCAACACACTCAAAATGAATGTTTTTCATTAGCTTTTTTTTGGGGGGTGTACTTCTTCATTTTTTTTTGTTATTCATTACGATTTGTATATAAAATAATGGCTCTTTTTCATGTACTACCAAAGTAGGTTAGGAGTTATATAGAATAAGCTGCCTTATGTGAGCCTTTTGGCTTATAAGAAAGTTAATGTGGCCAACCGCTTATGCTTCAGCCACCTATTATTACCCCAAGATGTTGTCCCAGGTACTTATTCCACAGTGTCTGTGTCTGTGTTGACCTGGAGGCTGAAAAATGCACCTTGATTTTATGGTGTGCCTGGGAATCGAACCCATTGCATCTAGATTAGTAGCCAGGCACCTTATACTGGTCTTCTAACCTCCTGATAAATACATAAATGTGGTGAGCAAATTAAATTAGATTACAACCGTCCTTTTTATTTCTCAGAGTCCATGTTTCTCCATTCTTTGACGATACTATAGATAGAGATTTTTGGACACCATTTTCTATAGGCCAGTGTTCAGTCTCTTAGCAGTTAGTAGCTACATATTACAGTTATGAATCAGTTGTAGATGCTTATTTAAAGTTTGCTGAAAAGTAATGTGTATGACTGAATATTTTTGTCAAGACATAGTAGTGCCTGTATGTAAAAGATTCTTTGTCAACTGTCAACAATAAATGCAAACAAGGACACAGGAGAATACATTTTCTAGAATAGTAATTTTAGTTCCATTTCTCTCCTATTAGTATCAGGCCTTTAAAATGTATTCTTACTGAAAAATGATACCAATTGATCAGTGGTTACATACTGTACTTAAGCAGTCAATAACTCTGTCTAAATTTAAGTTACTCTTTATGTAAAAATATATAATATATATATATATATATATATATATACTAACCTCCTATAAGTACTTATACATTAAGTTATATTGTTAAACATATTTAATGTGATTCATGAGGGCAGCTTTTTTGAGTCTTTAGCTTAGCAGTGTAGTGGAGGGTAACTTAATAATTAAAACTTGAATTCTTCATGTCTTTTAGCACAAGAAAAGGTAAGTCCTTATCTTTCAACACTAGTATGAGGGCTATTTTTTCAACCTCCATTAAAGTGCAAACAAGAACAAGAATGAATGATATACGTTTTTTTCTGCATAGAAAATGTAAGTACTTAACTTAGCTACTTTTCTATGTAATTCCCATTTTGATTAAGGAACTTATGATACGAGATTTCCTGCCTCCTCATCAAAGAATGCTGCTGCCTGGTTCACTGATCCAAGAGTAAATGTTGGACTTCAATTCTGTGTCACTTGTAAACTGCTGCCTTTCTAACCACTGTTCCAATTGGGTGAAGAGTGGAAATCACTCAACGCTAAATACAGGCTATACAGCTGATGTTTAAACAGCTGCTATTTGAATGTGTGTCTGTGCTGCAGTATGAGAGCAAGCAATACTGTGAATAAAAACAATACTGAATGGGATCATTCCTCTTCTCTTGTTCTGTATTGCTTTTCAGAGTTACTGAAGATTATCAGTATGATGCTCAGGTCATCCCATATTCATTGAATTGAGTTAACAAAACACGCCTTTTGTCAAAAAATACAGTAGCCATATGTTTAGCTGGAAAACATTTGCTTGAACTTTACCTATGTGGCTGGAAACTCATTTTCTATCACAGTCATGTACAGGTAATCCTTCCTTTCCTTTCCATTCCTCATGGAAGCATTGTGAAAATTCCCAATACTGTACCTATGTACTAAGACCTATGACTGTTAATGAGCATTATCAGTACTCGTCATGTACAAGCGTGCACAATTTTGTTGTAGACAAACTCCAAGTTATGAAAGTCACAGAGAGCTGACATTAAAATTTTAAGACAGTCAGCAGATGGGTCAGAATATTGTTGTGGAGTTTTACTCATCTGACGATTAATTCAGTTGTATGATACCCACTGAAAATATATTATGAGTACCAGTGGCGGCGATAAGGCCCCCGCAGACCCTGCGGCACGGGGGGGCCCCGACCCTCTGGGGCGCCCCGCCCCTGGCCCCTAGAAAAAAATATGAAACGAGCTATAATAGGAAAAAAAGTTTTAATGGGATCCGACTACTGGCAAATTTGTATTTAAAATACGAAATATACGTTTTATTTAAGTGTATAGAAATGCAAATACTACGTTTTCCGAAATGACATTACTGTTTGTAGTTTGTAAGCGAAGCTTATCTTATCTCTTGTGGTGCCCGTACGTCCGTGCGATGAGTCACTCGGCACTGAGGAGACGTAAACAAACACAACACAATGTAGTTCAGTACTCAGTAGTGCGTCGCATCTCCTGCGCGATAGTACTGTATTGCATTCATTTCGTAATTTAGTGCCGTTTAAGTTTAATGACTTAACATTTGATTTAATTTTTTGTATTTTGTGTAGAGTTAGAGTGTTAGAGACAGAGTTTATAAAATGGAAAGTAAGCGTGAATATTTAAGTGGTGCTAAGAAAAGAAAACTGCAAAAACAACGAGAAGAATCTAAAAGTAAACTTTCAAAACTCGACCAGTTTTTAAAAAAATCATCAAAATGTGAAGTTGAACAACCCAAACCCGGGCCAAGTGCAAGTAATGAAAAAGAAACAAAAATCGGACTTGAAGTTGATTGTGACAGTGACAATAAACCTGATTTAAACATTAGTCCGTCGGATACAAGTGATACAACTACGGAAACAAATAAGCAACTGCAACATGAACAAGAAGAACAACTGCTAGGCATTGAATGTGTTCGCCAGTCCGAAGACATACCTGGACCAGAAAACAGTTTGAACCAACTGAAGTTGTAAGTAATCACGCAAATAAAACTAGTTTAGCAGGCCCTTCCGAACGAAACTGCCAAAGTTTTGAGACAGATATTGCATTCTATAAAAATCAAGCTACAATGACAGACGAGGTGAAAATGTTAATAACGTTAAGTGAACCTTGTCAACCAAAGGATCCTTTCCCGAAGGATTCCGTTTCTAAGCGGTCTTTCAGTACAGCATATTATTCTTTCAAAACTGAACCAGGCCAAATTGTTCACAGGTTTTGGCTTTGTTACTCTCGTAATCTAGATGGAGTCTATTGTTTACCATGTTGGCTTTTCAGCCAAAGTGCTGATGCCCAAAGCTGGCGTGAAGGCGATATTATAGATTGGAAAGGTCTCAGTAAAAAAATTAAAGTTCATGAAAGTAGCAATGCTCATTTACAATCTTGTCTCACGTATGCCACTTGGAAAAAGAGTAAAACGGTAGCTGATCAAATTTCCGATGAGCGGAAAAAATGGAAAGATATTTTCATACGGATTGTGGATGTCATTCGAACCATGGCACTGTGTTCATTGCCATTTCGTGGCCATAGAGAATCATTACATGAAATAAATCCTGAAAGTGGAAATTTTTTGAACATACTATCTTTAGTTTCTCGCTACGATTCTCTCCTTAGTGCACACTTAGAAAATGAAAAAACCAGATCAAAATACCTCCACCATGACATTCAAAATGAAATCATTAATTTGCTAGGAAAATCCGTATTGACTGCCTTACTAAAACAGATTCACTCGTCTCCTTTTTTTCTATAATTGCTGATAGCACACAAGACATTTCTAAGATTGACCAAATGAGTGTTGTAATCAGATACATTAACACAGTAGAAGAATCTCCTGGCAATTATAAAACTGTGATTAGTGAGTCCTTTTTGGGATTTCAAGAAATAAAGGATCCCAACAGTGAGGGGTTTCAAAGTAAGATTTTAGACTTTTTGAAAACAAATGAAATTGACATTAGTAAGTGTAGAGGTCAAGGTTATGTCGGTGCAGCAACAATGAGCGGGAAATACTCTGGGTTACAGAAAAGAATTATGGATATAGTCCCAAACGCGGACTACGTACACTGTGCTGCACATAACCTGAACTTGATGATCAATGATTCAGTATCAAATATTTCTGAAATAAGACAATTTTATGACATAGTTCAGAAAACTTATGTGTTTTTCAGTGAAAGCTTACATATATGGCAAGAACTTAACACTGCCGTTAAAGAAGACAGCTCTGCCAAAAATCTAACTTTAAAAAAGCTATGTCCAACAAGGTGGTCTTCTAGACACGACTGTCTGTTAGCTTTAAGAAATGATTTCAAAAATGTGATTACGTGTTTGACAGAAATTATTCTGTACAGCTCAAAAAAACCCGAGGCAGAAGAAGCATTAGCAATTAGAAACCACCTGGAAAACTTTGAATTTATTCTTGTGCTCTGCCTTGAAACTAAGATTTTAGAGAATGTAAATATAACTTCAAAAGCACTACAGAGGCCAACTGTTGACCTAGGCAGAGCGTGGCAGTTTCTAAGCCGCGCTTGTGATGAGTTAAAAGTTTTAAGAAAGGACTTTGCCGGCTTTCTTGCTGGTGCTAAACAGTTGGCCCAGTCATAGGACATAACTTGTAACATGAAAAATAAGCGTAAGCGAGTTGTAAAACGCTTCTTTGTTGAATTATCAGTTGACCATAGAATTGACGACCCAGTGAAATCATTTGAAGTAAAAGTTTTCAATGCAACACTAGATAATGTAATAGCTCAGCTACAAATGAGATTCGAAGGATTGGGTTGCATTGATGATAGGTTTTCATTCCTGACGCATCAGAATTTAATAAACTTCTCACAAGAGACAATAGTGGAGAAAAGTAAGGCTCTGGTAAATGTGTTTCCTGGTGACCTTTCCTCATCACTGCCTGACCAAGTAATATCATTGAAAGCTCTGATGGCCAAAGAAATTGTACACAAGAAAAGCATTCGAGAAATGATGAATTTACTGGTTGAAGAAAACAGCTGCCTTATGAGTTGCCTCCCAGACTTAACTACAGCTTTGCAGCTTTATTTAACCATACCTGTCACAACAGCTACAGCGGAAAGAAGCTTTTCAAAACTTGTAACCCCTCTTTCCTTTTTATGCTTTTTATCTATAGAAAACCAACTTCCCTTTTTTTTTCTTTTTTATATTTATTTATTTAATTTTTTTTTTTTTTTTTTGAAAGAGAGGCCACAAGTTATTTAGGACTAGGCAAGAGCCTAGAGAAGCCAAAATTGTGCTGGGTCCAGTATGATGGGACTTGCAAATGAAACTCTGATCTAAGATAACAACAGTATTTATTGTATTCGGCTTTTATACAATATATACACCCTTAAAAAAAAAACACAATAATTGCAAGTATTTTATACTCAAAATAGCTCACTTCCAAAACCCCTCAATAGTTATTATAAGTCCAGTAACATATGCATCGCCAAATAGTTGAGTTTGAGCATTAGTGGCGCATAAATGATAATAATAATGTGAAATGGCGCACAGTCTCGACCCTCCCAGTAATTATACAAATCCTAACATGATATAAAAAAAAAATATATATATATATATATCTACACATATGCATAATCAAGTATAATAATATAACAATCACATAAGACACAACACACACATATAATTGACATAGAAAGACATTTACATATAAGTAGCACATCACATGTTCACCTGGTTAGCAGCGTATATTTTGTCATCATACACCCTCAACCCCCCCCCCTTATTCTGACCAAGTATCCGGCCCACATTAATTTTCAATTAATAAATAACTAAACCCCAAAACCTCAATTAATATCCCAAAAGAGTAGAGTAGACATGCCCCAAAATTCTAATTAGATAATAAGTAAAACTAAATGTTCTAAGTAAGCATTGTGGCCTGCGCACAAATACCACGCAGATGTTTAATTATCAATTTCGGATCTCGTTAATGATAATGATAAGAGTGCCATCACTAGGTTAACATGGATGCCCGGTTGCCTAACTGCATTTCTCATTGCTTTTATTTTCTTGCCAGAATTTATAAAAATAGCGGAACGTGACCACCCATGAATACTCATAACTGATACTGATTAGTCTTGTATTCTTTAACATTAATTAAATGGTATTGTGAGCAACAAAAGGTTAACCGTTACAAAATATAAACTATGACAATATTTAACTGGCTATGGCAAAATTTAAAGTTTACAAAATTAGCTGAAAAGTGGAATTGAATTTCGCAAAACAGAATCTATGTCATGAAGGTACTGAAACATGCTTACAGTGTTCATAAAAAACTTGACTTCAGGCATGGTCATGCGTCCGGACGAGATCCAGCAAAATATGACATGATACATTCCTGCAGTGAACGGCCCCTACAGGTGTCGCCCACATGTTAAAACACCTCCCAGATCTTTAAATTAATAATGAATACACAACCCCCCATTAACTGAAAAATTAATTAACCGTAAAATTTCCCAACGTGGACAGATACATCCGTCCGTGCATGCCTAAGACAGAAACAATTTAGTGCCGATCCTTTTTACAGAAAACTCCCCTCGACCCGGGTGATGCATGACCCTGGCCGAGTTAACAATTCTCAGAATGAGATAGACATAGTATTTATATATGAGGCGTAAGCCTTACAAAAATTACAAAATAACATATAACCCCCATTGTCCGGAACTAATTCTCCAAACTGGAGCGTCTGCACAAGTGTCTCAAAAGAGTTTATCGGCCACAACATTTTGGTTTAATAAGCTTAAATTTCACCTGGTTAGCAGCGTGTAGGTAGAGGGTCCGGTTGAGTGTATCTGTCCGTCCATCCCGGCTGACAGCTGACGGAAGTGTTTGAATCTACATCATCGGAGGCAGTTGTTCGGCCTTCCTTCTGGAGCGAGACAGATTCCCGTCTACATCGGAAATCTGGAGGTCGCGTAGACTTCTACCTATCCATAGAAGTGGCTAGAAGACGAAAACCTTTACATTTACTCTGTCAGCCGGACGCCAGATGTTAATACGCCGAAAGCAAAAGTTGAACTGGCAAAACCGGCTACTGAAAAAACGGTATGGAACATCGGGCCTAGAGCGCGCACGGGTCGGCCGGGAGGGAGATAATTCATAACGACAAAGTCCACTAATCGTACGTAAATTTTTACGTAACCCCTCGTGTAGTCAAATACGTAAATTTTAATTATTCCGCTATATAAAGGAATACCGCCGCGTTTTTCCCAAAACACGGCACACCCCCACCCCAAAAGGGCAACTTGGTTGCCTCACAGTCAAACGCAGGGAGGGTACCCTGCAGTGTACCCCCTCCCAAAACAAGCCAGTGGTCTTCGTGATTAGGTCGGCCCAGCAGTACTTGCTCTCAGGAGAACAGACATCCCCATGCGACCCTCTCCGCTATGCCAACCCCACGGGACCGCCCCAACACGTCACCCTCTACGGTGACCATCACCTACTCCCACCGGTCCACTCACATACCCGTCCTAAGACCAAACAAGGTATCTCCCACCTTGGTATGTGAGTGACCGCACTACTCCTCGTCCATCTCTTGGACCGACCAGCCACATGCACCCACAAGGCATCTCCATCCTTGCCATATGGCTGGCCCACATCCCTACACAAGGGCGGACGGCCCCGCTTAGCCAGACAGAGAGGACCGCACCAAGGGCACGCGAACATTAATCTCATCTCAACTCTTACTTCACCAAAAAGGCCATAACTATATGGGGGGGGGGGTTAACTTCTCTGCCAACATCCATACACAATATATATACGACCCTCTCTCTCAACACAAAAACACCCGGGAAACAACCGGAGAATGCGGCATGGCACGACCCTACACTTACCAAAAATCGAAATCAAACCACTATGTACAAGGAAACAACAGCACACTATCACTCTCTATCATAACCTTCAGAACCAAAACAAGGGAACTTACAATCGCCAAGACCACGACGATCTGAGGGAACATTCTCTAACTCTCTAACCTTCTCCATGATAACCAACCAAAACAGGGGAAACTGACAATCTCGAGGACCACAATCTACTCACTTCCGGCAAGTCTCTCTAACTCCTTATTGATAGGTTTTTTTTTCTTTTTTACTAAGGGGAGGGGTAGGAAAATTGGGAAGATGAAATGGGGCAAGGATCATTGAAAGGTCAATAGCTAGGACTAAGGGTAAGGACATGGTTCCCTCCGAAAATAAGGATGAATGGAGGAAACCAAGGCTCGCGTGGGCAGGGGCGCAACCCTGAAGTAGACGAACACCACTGGGACTGTGGGGAACATCTACCCGCTACCCGTTACCCTCTTCTTCTTACCTTTCTATGACGGACTTTGGGTATTTGTTGCTTTCGCACACCACTCTCAGAGAAATTATTTCGTGTTGAGCTGTACGGACTGGTTTCCTCTGAATCAGAATCAAGGCAACTTACCTCACTACTTTGACTACGCTTTGGATTATGCTCATCATCTAACTCCTCTACTTGTCTTTCTTCCAATCCTTCCTTCTCTTCCTGCTCTTCTACAATTTCCTCTTTTTCATCCCCATAATCCAAATCAACCTCCTGACACTGCAGCTCCTCACCATCTTCCAGTTGCTCCTCCGATCCATCTTCAACCACATCTTCCGTCAGCTCCTCACCAATTTCTTCATCACACTCATCGCCAGCTCCTTCACGAACTTCTTGACTAACCTCTTCTCCGATCTCGTTTTCCCCAACACATTTATCATCAACATCATCGCCATCACATCCACTTCCACCATCAGAACACTGCACATCTTCATCCTCCTCTAGTTGCTCACCTGGTCCACCTGAAACTTCTTTTCGTTCTTCGGAATCCTCAACACTACTTACAGAAGGCGTCTGCACATCTTCACACACTACATCATTCTCACTCACACACTCCACAACGCTGCCACCAAATTTCTCCTCAACTTCTACCTCACTTGCGGCATGAACATCCCCTTGTCCATCCACAACCTCAGAAACACTTGCAGCCCGGACATCCCTGTGTCCATCTGCAACTTCAGACTCTTCAGTCTCCCTAACACCTATAACTATACCTTCCTGTGCAGCATCCGCAGACAGCTCTTCTGCCTCTTCTGTCGATTCCACTCCTTCACCACTTTCAGCAACTACAACGTCATCAACATTTTCCACCCTGGAATCCAGCTGTCCAGGTTCATGTGCAATGACTAAATTAATTTCTACTGGCGATGGTAAAGCTACACCATCCAATGACTTCTCATATCCCTGCGTAGGCGATGATGATGTTACAGGATCTGAATCCCTCACGAACCGAGATGGAAATACCGGAACAAATTCTGTGGCCTCTGGATTCAACCATGACGTCCTCTTTGAGTCCGGTAATTCAGTATCAACAGACGTATTCTTGTCGTCTTGTATTGATCCCACTAAGTAATTCCGCTCTTCTACTTCTGCTTCACCTTCTTCATCTACTATTCTCTTAGGCACTTGTACTTCCTCTGGAACCTTTAAAGTTTCCTTTTTCTCCGAATAGGAATAACACCTTGGTACAGGCTCCCTACTTGCCGATGTTTGTTCCCTAACATAATTTCTTCTTCCCCTGTTAAATTCATACTTCTTTGTTTTCTGTGCTGTAGCTGTTGTTACCGTCTTTTCACTTGCCACCCCCTTGTAGCCTCCATCACTTCTGGAATATTCAGGCTTTCTGACAGTCTCTTGTGTTCTCCTCCAACCACCATGTTTGTCCTTTTTGGCTCTTCCTGATGAACCACTGGAGTATTGGACATCTGTAGCATGTCATCCCCGGGACTCGTCAACCTCCTGGACCGTTCTTGAAACCACACACAGCCGCTCAAGATCCGCAAAACAACGTGGACGGTCCGCTAATACCAAACGAGATCTCTCTTGGGGAGTCAGTCCTTCCAGAATCGCTTGTATAACTTCTGTCTCGGGCAACCCCAACCTTAACACCCGGGCAGCTTTCCGTATGTTGTGCACGAAGTCCCCTAACGCCTCCCCGTTGGTCTGTAGGCGATAGAATTTTTCAAACTTAAGCTGGGCACGTCGCCAAATGGGTAGGAAGAAGTTCAACACCTCCCCATGGAAAGCACCAACACTGTCACCCCGACGCAGAGTGTTGGTGACCAGCTCAGCCAACATACCCCGGCAATACGGGTATATAAGAGACAAGACCTCCCCATCGGACACCCCCAGGAAATCTGCCACCTGCAGGACCAGGTCCAAGAAAACCAGCAGCTGGTCCTCATCGAATCCATTCACCACCGGAAATTTCTGGAGAACGCCTGAAAGAGGGTGGGGCAATTTCTGATAGCATACCGCCGCCAGACTTGCACAATTCAAAACACACAACAACAAACATAAATTTTTACAAAAAACCTAACACAAACATGACCTACAACAAGAAAAACTTGAGTACTCTCTCTTCCATCAAGTGGACCCCCGGGTTTCCTAGCGCTGCGAAAACCTGACCCACTCCAGAACCAACTCTCCGTCAGTCGCCAGACTCGAAAGAAGAAACGACATCAGACACTAACACCAACATACAATCCACACCACCAAACACTAACCACAACATACGACATTTCGACTACGACATTATCACCATTGCAGTCGGACGGTACCGACTTCCAGTCGGGCCATACCGCATCCCGCTAACCGCACGCGCTATTACTTTCATAGAATAAATAAGGGAACTCATCCCCACGCGATATCCGGTAAGGTCCAATTTCAAAACAACAAAACCCAACTACAACACATGCCCGTGGCGGCATCAGGTTTACAATTCAAAACACCTAACAATAATTCATACACAGTACATATATACACCTACATGTTATGTCAACCCTGCCATTGCATTTATCTATTATTATTATCAAATGTTATTGTATTTGCCAAACTATTTCCGAGTTTGCAAGCCCCATCACACCAAAGGACCCAAGGATTCAACCCTAGAATGAACCACGCTCTCTGCTACCATTTGTAACCCCTCTTTCCTTTTTATGCTTTTTATCTACAGAAAACCAACTCCCCTTTTTTTTTCTTTTTTATATTTATTTATTTAATTATTTTTTATTTTATTTTTTTTTTTTTGAAAGAGAGGCCACAAGTTATTTAGGACTAGGCAAGAGCCTAGAGAAGCCAAAATTGTGCTGGGTCCAATATGACGGGACTTGCAAATGAAACTCTGATCTAAGATAACAACAACAGTATTTATTGTATTGGGCTTTTATACAATATATACACCCTTAAAAAAAAAACACAATAATTGCAAGTATTTTATACTCAAAATAGCTCACTTCCAAAACCCCTCAATAGTTATTATAAGTCCAGTAACATATGCATCACCAAATAGTTGAGTTTGAGCATTAGTGGCGCATAAATGATAATAATAATGTGAAATGGCGCACAGTCTCGACCCTCCCAGTAATTATACAAATCCTAACATGATATAAAAAAAAAAAATATATATATATATATATATATATATATATATCTACACATATGCATAATCAAGTATAATAATATAACAATCACATAAGACACAACACACACATATAATTGACATAGAAAGACATTTACATATAAGTAGCACATCACATGTTCACCTGGTTAGCAGCGTATATTTTGTCATCATACACCCTCAACCCCCCCCCTTATTCTGACCAAGTATCCGGCCCACATTAATTTTCAATTAATAAATAACTAAACCCCAAAACCTCAATTAATATCCCAAAAGAGTAGAGTAGACATGCCCCAAAATTCTAATTAGATAATAAGTAAAACTAAATGTTCTAAGTAAGCATTGTGGCCTGCGCACAAATACCACGCAGATGTTTAATTATCAATTTCGGATCTCGTTAATGATAATGATAAGAGTGCCATCACTAGGTTAACATGGATGCCTGGTTGCCTAACTACATTTCTCATTGCTTTTATTTTCTTGCCAGAATTTATAAAAATAGCGGAACGTGACCACCCATGAATACTCATAACTGATACTGATTAGTCTTGTATTCTTTAACATTAATTAAATGGTATTGTGAGCAACAAAAGGTTAACCGTTACAAAATATAAACTATGACAATATTTAACTGGCTATGGCAAAATTTAAAGTTTACAAAATTAGCTGAAAAGTGGAATTGAATTTCGCAAAACAGAATCTATGTCATGAAGGTACTGAAACATGCTTACAGTGTTCATAAAAAACTTGACTTCAGGCATGGTCATGCGTCCGGACGAGATCCAGCAAAATATGACATGATACATTCCTGCAGTGAACGGCCCCTACAGGTGTCGCCCACATGTTAAAACACCTCCCAGATCTTTAAATTAATAATGAATACACAACCCCCCATTAACTGAAAAATTAATTAACCGTAAAATTTCCCAACGTGGACAGATACATCCGTCCGTGCATGCCTAAGACAGAAACAATTTAGTGCCGACCCTTTTTACAGGAAACTCCCCTCGACCCGGGTGATGCATGACCCTGGCCGAGTTTAAAATTCTCAGAATGAGATAGACATAGTATTTATATATGAGGCGTAAGCCTTACAAAAATTACAAAATAACATATAACCCCCATTGTCCGGAACTAATTCTCCAAACTGGAACGTCTGCACAAGTGTCTCAAAAGAGTTTATCGGCCACAACATTTTGGTTTAATAAGCTTAAATTTCACCTGGTTAGCAGCGTGTAGGTAGAGGGTCCAGTTGAGTGTATCTGTCCGTCCATCCCGGCTGACAGCTGACGGAAGTGTTTGAATCTACATCATCGGAGGCAGTTGTTCGGCCTTCCTTCTGGAGCGAGACAGATTCCCGTCTACATCGGAAACCCGGAGGTCGCGTAGACTTCTACCTATCCATAGAAGCGGCTAGAAGACGAAAACCTTTACATTTACTCTGTCAGCCGGACGCCAGACGTTAATACGCCGAAAGCAAAAGTTGAACTGGCGAAACCGGCTACTGAAAAAACGGTACGGAACATCGGGCCTAGAGCGCGCACGGGTCGGCCGGGAGGGAGATAATTCATAACGACAAAGTCCACTAATCGTACGTAAATTTTAATTATTCCACTATATAAAGGAATACCGCCGCGTTTTTCCCAAAACACGGCACAAACTTAAATTAATTAAGTCATACTTAAGAAGTACCATGGCCCAAACTCGGTTGAGTGACTTGGCACTGTTAAGCATTGAGCATGAAGAGACACAGAAAACTAATATCAACGAAGTGGTTGAAAAGTTCTTAGCTATTAAAAAAAGAAGACTAGGCTTAGGAAAACAGTGAACTTTGGTTGATCCTCATCTGTAAATATTGTACATTACTTGAGTTCGAGTGTTATTGAATTGGATTAGACTTAAGGAGAACTTGTATAGAGTATATTCAAGAATTTTACAAATTCAGTTACAAACTAATTTAAATGTTTGAAAAAAGCTAGAATGTTACTTTGATATTCGTTTTTAAATAATAAATTTTTAACACTCTGTGTGCGGTACTGTTTCATAGTCTGAATTTAGATCTTTGACGTAAAAATAAATCATTCTTTTTATTTTGGTTTTTTTATAGTTTGTATAGAACTTTGTCTATTTAGCAACAATGAATTTTAAGAGTTTGTACACGTGTAAAACGTCCTTTACAAATTGCAAACGCTTTGTGATAGCCGAGAAAGTATTCACAAACCATTGTTGTGAAACACACGTAAATAGAAACTCATTTGAGTGTTTTCCCCTATTACGTATACAAAATTTAACCATTTTTATAGGGCCCCCTAATTAGTTTTGTGGGGGGGCCCCCGTTTCGTTAGCGCCGCCACTGATGAGTACATTTCATACTTGGTGGGCATGTTTCAACATGTCACAATTATCTGTATGTTTCTACACGTTTGCTACTTATAAATGACAGAAAGAAGTTAGTTTAGTGGTGTATGGTTGAGGAAACACAACTGTTACATTCCTCCATCCTGGTATTACGCATGAGACTCATCTGTGGGTTCTTGAAAAAAAAAATATATATATATATATATTTCAATTACTTTCTGCTACAGTCCGTTTCTTGATGTATATAATACTATAATACTTATAACTATTTTATAAGATTTTTATTATTTTCTCAGAGAAGCAAGATGGCGAAGGCTGAAGATGGGAGAACAGGATCTCCCGAAACATGTTCCTAAAGGAAAAAATATATCTTGAGGTAAAATAGTTATAAGTATTATAGTAATATATATATATATATATATATATATACACACACTATATATATACCTTGTTGTAATAACTTACCATGACACTTGTGACTGTCTTTTCAGAAACAAGCTGTTTGGATAGTACAAGGAGCATAACATTGCAATCCTGCTATGTTGGGGGAGATGGACATGGATTGCAAACCTCAGAAATGTTTCCTTTACCACTTTTAACAGAATTAAAAAAAATACTATAGAAAAAAATATTTATTTTAGAATTGGGTTTTGTGGTCACACTGTTCATGTTCCTAAGCTCATTCTATATGAACATGAGTCCATTTTAGGTTGAATCATATTCATAACATATAATCAGGACTTACGTCTGCCTAACAAGGTTCAGCTAAGGAGAATAAATGATCTGAGCAATTTGTCGGCAACTGTAAAATTGGTAATCTATTGGAACATTACATTAATGCTGATATACATTAAAACCCACCATTGCCCAAGTTTATTTTTTACTGAATTTTGGATTTTGCTTTTCTGAAATTGTTTACACTGATGAAAACCTAACATAAAACTTATTTTTAGTTAGTATATATAAACTTATCAGTTTATTAGTGATAAGCCGTGTCCATATGGACACGCTGGTCAGTTATGTATGCAAAATAAATTAAATTATATTTACAAGTCAAAAAATGAAATAATTTATTTAAATAGAATCTCTGCTTATAAATTACATATATAAGTTAATTAAAACATAAAAGAAAATGTTTATCATAAATTTATACATTTTAATTACTTTGTCCTCAAAACACTCCACTCACAGCCCCTGGCTCACACCCCAAAAACATTACACTTTCGACACTGGGTTCACACTGCAGATGTTTTCTTTTTGCAGTCATCTCCAGCACATCTTTTTTTATCAATTTTTTGTGTCAAATGGTTACATGAATCGAAATGTATGGAATCTGACACTCTTGAAGAAGTTTGTGAAGAAAGAGATATTGCTGGCCTTCCTTCTACTTTAGGTGGGTGGCTGTAACTAGTGAGATACACTTCAACTACTTCACGCCAAAACTCCAGTTGTGTCACTTTTTTCCCAGAAAGACAAGCACTCAACCAGGCGTTATGGGTGGACACATCAAGTAGTCATGACAGCAGAGCCCAGTATCACTTCTTATTTCTTATGTAGATCCGACACATAGCAACATTTTCGTCTAATCTGTCCACTCCCACAGTGGAACAATTAGCTGTCTAATGATGTAGTCATAGTACATGGATAAACTTTTTTTCTTTTTGGGAGTATCTTTTCACATTACAAATTGGCTCATGCGAATTCAAGCATCATTATTATTATTATGATTATTATTATTATTAAAACTGAAACTGCTGTTAAAATAATAAAAATATACAGAGGTGTACAGATTATTACTTTATTATTCTTGAAATACTACATTATTTATCATATGGTCGTATTTTTTCATAGTAATACAATATACAGAAAAGTATACCATAACTGCCTAGCATGTCCATATGGACACACTAACATTGTTCGGATTGTTTAAATTAGCAGCCATCCTTACTATTTCTTTTATGAATTTGCTAACTGCTATAATTTTTTATTGTTCGACTAAGCTTTTCGTCATCACTGAAAATGTTAAGAATAAGAAAACAAACAAATAATAAGAATAACATTGACACATCTATAAAACTAGTAAATGTTTTTAGATAAACCTGTTACCTCTTTGTGTGCTAGACTATATTGTTTTTAATAGTTACGAAGACCTATGGGAGTTTACATAAGTTTTATAAAGAAAATAATATACTTGCACTTGGTCTATGTCCATAGTTTTCACAGATTTCTAACTTCTTAAAACAAATGCGTATGTAAACAGAAAAATACAAATAGCAACATGTTTATTACCTTCTGTATACAAAAGTCTATTGTTGTAAGAGTATTCTCAGGGGAGTCACCCTAAAAATAATTCCCACAAAAATTTTCTCGCCGTCTTAAAATATACTCTATATGGACACGCGGGGCAGTTAAGGGTTAACAGTAATCTCGAATTCTGTCCTTACTATTTTAACACTAGTATTTACAACTCATTACTTATTTACCATATTAATATTTTGAGGTAGCAGACAATTACACTCTTTTCTTGAGTGTAAGAAAATGTTACTCTAGAGATAAAATTTTGTGGTACTTTCCCAATAACAATACCTACACTCATTTTTGGTGTTTCAATTATACAATTATTGGCATCAATATTAGTAAATATCTCATATAATTTTTGTTAGATAATAGAAATCTTGAGAATTAATTTTTGTATGTTAAAAATAGCTTGTTGGTGATTGTAGTCATTTTTCATTGTCATATTTTTTTAAGAAAAATGTTTCTAACTATAATATAGCTTTAATGTGTGCTAGTAATGCTAAAAGATGACATTGTTAGGTTAACATACAAACTAAAAATATACATGGAAACCAATATGCCTTTAAAACAATATTTCATTTTTTTGAAAAAACCACATAAAAAATCCAACTTGAAGTAAGATGGGTTACTATACCTATTACTTGCCCGTTACTATACATGTCTCCCTTTTTGTTGCCGAACTCATTTTCCACTAATAGACGTTTTTTCACAGATTACTGGAAAAGTAACCAACTCAAAATAAGCTGGGTGCTATAAATGTCTTCCTTTTTTGTGTTTCCCACAAAGTTTGCTTCCAGTGAAGTTTTTGATATTTTACTGAATAACATAAAAGAATATTAGCTGCCTAAGGAATAACAAATCCTGTTTTTGTTTGTTAATATGTTGCTTTTTTTTAATCTTACTACTCAGAAATAACTGTATTTTAAACTTTACATTTTCTGTTGTTGTTTTGTTAAACAAATGTACGTTCTTTATTTTAAATGTTACTCTGTTATTAGCACTGTATATACACAGTAAACGTTATATTTTTCCTAACCGTGGCTTTTATTCCTCTAAACAGTAAACTAAAAAGCAAAAAGGTTATCATGTAACCTCACAAATGAAAACATTATGTATTTTCACTTTATATTAAGAAATAGAATAATTTACAATTTGAACATTTCTTGTTCTTTACATCATCATATATATAGATACTATCACATATTCAAAACATCCAAATTGTAGTGTGGGTACGGATATTGGGAAAATACCAATTTTGTCTATTACTGGTAGCATATCAATAATAATTTATGTATCTTTATGCTGTACAACAGCGTTCCCAAACTTTTTTTTTCGTGACCCGGTTATTTCAACATTTTAACTTCGCGACCCGGCAAATTATGCTTTTGGGAAACACTGACCTGGAGCAGTGTTTCCCAAACATTTTTTTCATGACCCGGATATTTTAATATTTTTCCTTCGTGATTCAGTAAAAAATTTTTTGCCTTATTGGTAAAATGAAACAAATTTTATTGTTGAAAGATTTTTCATTTATTATTAAAGTAACAAAAATGTAAAAGTACAGTAAAACAATAAAAAATTGTTAATGGGAAGTTTGATGCTGTTTCTCGTCAACTAGAAATTTCAGGTCTGCAGAAAAAGATGACAACTTTATTCTTAAATCGGGTTCGACATCTAATCGGTTTCTGTATTTATTTTTTAGAAAAGCAAGTGTTGAGAAGGCTGTTTCACACTTGTAAGTTGTGACAAAAGGCATTAGAAACTTTATTGCCTTTTGTGCCAAAAATGGATACTCTTGGCGACAGGATAGCTAAAAATCCATCAATGGTATTTTGTCAAAACTGTCTTTAAGCGCTGTATCACAAGACAGTTCAATTATGGATTCAATATCTGAATCCAATAATTCCGTTTCTGATTCTATATTAATTGTGAAAGGGTTTCTTATCCAGGTTTTGTTGCGATTAATTGGAGGAAAATATTCTTTCAGATTTGTATGCAATCCTATCAGGTGTTCCTTGAGAGCACTTGAAATTTCATCAGGCATGGAAGTAATATTGTACTCGTTTTGCACTTCAGTTAGCTTGATAAAAGCATTATAATTTCCTGCTTCCACACGATGGATCCACAAACTGAGCTTTTTCATCGCAGCTTCCATCTTATCTTGCACTTTGAATACAGTAACATTGTTGCCTTGTAACGAAAGATTTATTTTATTTAAAAAATCAAAAATGTCACAAAGGTAGGACAACTTAATCAACCAATTAACATCATTAAAACTATCTTTAAATTCAAATATTGCATCCTTAGCCGTGGGGGATGTTGGTTTAAAAACATTAAAACTTCTTCTCTCATTTCAAAGTCTTTTCAAAACATTCCCTCTGGATAACCATCGTACTTCGCAATGTAAAAGAAGACGTTTATGTTCACTACCCATTTCTTTACATAATGCAGTGAATAACCTGGAATTCAGGGTACAATGTTTTATAAAATTTATAATTTTTATACACTCTTGCATAGCAGTTTGCAAAAGCAATGGCATTTTTTTATGGCCAAAGCTTCTCTGTGTATGCTGCAATGCACCCATACACATTCTGGTGCCATGACTTTTATTTTTGGAAAAAGCCCCGTACGGATGCCTGCCATTGCACGGGCACCATCGCTGCTCAGTCCCACGCATTTTTTCCAGTCAATGTCATTTCGATTGATGTAAGTGTCAATCAAGTTAAAAATTTCTTCTGCTGTTGTTCTTGTATTTAATGGCTTGCAAAATAGACAGTCTTCATTAGATGTATACTCAAAGTCATATCTCACAAAACATATTAAATTGTAGAATATTGAAACTTTCAACTTGTGAACTTACTTGTCTTTTCTTCTCGAAGGCGTTTCAGCGTGGTGTTCGCCAAAACACCACGCATTTCAGCGTGGTTTCATCGACTTGAAGAGAAAAAAAACTGCACTGTTTTAAGCGACCTACAACAGTTTCCTCGATATTATCTGCTATTTCCACAATTCTACGCTTCACTGTGTTATTGGAGAGAGACAACATATTTATGCTGTTTTGCTGTTTTTTATCACATATTCGAGATGCCAATATTTTCATTGCTGGAACTATTAACTTTTCCGCAACTGTATGAGGATACCCAGTTTCAGCAATTAATTTAGATATTTCATAAGAAGCCATAACTAGATTTTCAGACAAAGCACCTTGAGAAAACATCGAAGTCGTAGTCTTCTTGCTAGCTATGAATTCTTTCTTTTTATTTATAAAGAAATCTATCGGCTTGTTAATGTAGGTCAGGTGTGTTAATTCTAAGTGGCGCTTCAATTTTGAAGGTTTCATGGACTCATTTGATAGTACCGTACAACAGATAACACACAATGGTTTTTCATCAGCACCTTTCATGAAACCAAATTTTATATAATCGTCAAAATACTGTCGGATCCAGGTTGTTTTCGTCTTTTTTGCATGTATAATGGATAACACATCATGCGGCCGTTTGTTAGTGCCACTCTCAGAACGCGTGCTTGGCTGACTGTCACTTAACTGTTTATTGTTAGTATCACCCACAAAAATTGTTTTAGTCTGCACATCATTTGATTGTTTATCGGTTCTAACCGGCACATTGTTTTTTTGTTGTTTTATTAACCATTTATCCATTGATAAATTAGATGTAATAGTATGTAATAAATACAAAAAAAGTACGTAGTAACTGAACTAATAACTAACAAATAATCACTGAGAGTGAGAATACACGCATGAAAATAAGAACTAAACTGTCACACGCCGAACACGTATTTATTAATAAGAGGTTATAGTGGAAACCCTGAGGGAAGTACACAAACGTCATCACTGCGGAGACTTGCGCAGAAACCAAAATACGTCCATGAACGCTATATTAAGGCTGTCCAGTCCAGTGTCACGCGTGGTTAGATTTTCTTGTGGTTTTTTTAAGCTATTTTAAACTATGTATTTCTTGCTCCTATTTAAAAAATCAGTTAATCCGTAAAAAGGTTGCGAATTTTTCAGGTTTTCTATACTTTTATGTACTTATGTATTTAATTACATACAGACCCTATTATGTATTATTAGTCACTTGATATAGATGTTGTTACAACACAAATAAGCCACCCCAGTACCACGGATAAAAAAGATAATATTAAATATAAATATACTTCATATTCAATAAAATGATTAAAGATAAATAAAATATAAAGACAGTGACACAACAAACGACGACATTGCCTAACCCAAGTGATTGACCAAACAAACAGGAAACCAACAAAGAAGGGAAAAAACCAGAACCAAAGAAGAAAATGACAATTGAAGGAAGTGAACAAATTCCTACAACTAAATACAATCAAACCAGAAGAGAAGAGGAGAACCGAATTAAAATGAAGCCAATTGAAAATGAAGAGCAAAGAAGGAGAAGAAGCTGAAGAATGAAGAGGAAACGAAGTGAAACCAAGAAATAAGAAACACCACATATAAAAGGGAGAAATGGTACACTCAAATATAGAATATTGTAAATAAAACCAAGAAGTATCCAATAATGGAAATAAATATTATTGTAAATGAAATAATTCATATAACTGTTTTAAACAAAATAGTAAAGCAATCTAATATAAAGAAAAGTACACTAACCCAAATATTAGAGTTAGATATAGTAAAATATATAGAAAAACATCATTAATACTATGTATAATTTATAATGAAAGAAATAGTGAGAAGGTGAGAAGGTGAGAAAGAGAAATAATTATAGGGATTACCCACTAAGAAACACTTAATGTAAACAGTTAAAAAGTGCAATAGTGAAGGTGTAAATACCCCAAAATAGTGAGTGTATCAGTGATAAACACCAATTAATTAAAGGTGAAAGTGATAAGTGAAAAAAGATATTGTAAATGATAAAAAGGTAGTAATAGATAAGAAAACACTTAGTAAATCATTGCTGAACCAATAAATGATTTAAGAGTGAGCTTATAAAAATTATATAGTTAAGGATAGTTAGAAATAGTATTTAAAGTAGAGATAAGTAAAGGATATGATGTTATTCAGGGGAGAAAGCCCATATAGAAACAGTTTGTGTTAACATGGAATGGAGAAAGGAATTAGTAATGAATTAAGAAATTAAGTATATAATTAATAAACACCCTACGTTATAAGGGAAAATAAATCAAATAAGTTTGAAGGAAGTGATGATATTTCTCACTCAAGATAATAGCAAAAGAATGAAATGTATGTTAAACCAACAGTAACTAATAACTTGTAAAAAATTGTTCAATGAAGAAATTTGTGTTAGTGGTTGAAATCACAATCAGAATGATCAATATTGCACACCACTATATAAAAATTATTCCAATTAGCGCTTTCAAGCTTCACAGCTCATCGTCAGATCAGGAACAGCTATTCCTGATCTGACGATGAGCTGTGAAGCTTGAAAGCGCTAATCGGAATAATTTTTATATAGTGGTGTGCAATATTGATCATTCTGATTGAAAAAATTGTTCGTTTTAATGTTATGAATAGGATATGGCTGAAAGAAGCTTACAGTCCATAGGCCTAATTGTTATATTTTAAGTATTAAGATATAGAAAATAATCTTGACATGTAATCAGAACACAAACAAATTCAAGACACAGCAACCACTAAACAAATCAATTATAACAACAGGACAAAACGCTTTGTAATAAAATGAAAAATAATTAGAATATAATAAGTAAAAATAATCAATGGCTACTTAGACCTAAGAAATGCCTAACGGTCAAAACCAATAATAACAAAGTGTATAAAATCCATAAGGAAATTTACAAATCTAAGGCAAGTAACCGGCCAATAATTATGTATGAATCATTTTAAAAGAAAAATGTTACAATAAGAGTTTAAATTAAAAGAATTATGTAATTATCAAATGTCAACATAATTAGACAAAAGTTAATATATAATAGAACATGACCTTATGAGGTATTGTTTTAATCTTTGAAAGGAAATAGATACAATAGTGATAATATTTATTACCCAGAAGGGAAGACAGAAGAATAAAATCAATCAGAAAATATATAATAAATTTGAATAAAAATTTCAAATATAATAACAATGCTTTTAATCTCGGCCTTAACCAATCAAAGGGTTTCAGTTACCATTAAATTTACTTACTTGGAAAAATGACGCTTGGGTAGTAGGGACGCAAGATTTAGTATGACCAAAATTTTATTTTAAAAAGTTTAAAAAACATTCAGAAGTAAACAACATGAACCAGTGACAAGGAGATGAAGAGTTTCAACGATTAACAGATGTCCAGGAACCAAATAAACGAAAATTAAATAGCAGAAATTCCCAAGACAATTTAGAAGAAGATGCCAGCAGCCTAAGTCACTCCAAAATTGATGAATTTCCATTACCACAGAACAACGACCTATCACAACCTTCTGAACTGATAAGTACCATTTAAATACAATAATCCCAGGAAAAAAAGCACTTTATATATTTCTCATATCAATAAAAAACTCTCACTATAAAGTAAAAATAATTTTCTTTCAAGGATTGAATAATATAAACTTACGTAACAAAATTGTTAACTAAAACTAAAAAAAAATAATCTCGCACTCATCTGTGAAATTTGTAACAACTATTACTACACTGCCGAACAATTTGTAAAAACACTTTATACTATTTAAGTACGGATAAGGTACGGGAGTGTACTTTTTTAATGTAATCATAGTTTATGTTTTCTTTATAATCCAAAGAACTCCAAATTTTGAGCAAGTTGATATATAATGTACAAACAGACGCCATGTCGGCCTCAGTATAACTCGTTTCAAAATCAATTTTGTCAGCCTAGAGATTTATGTTTCATTTATCTAAAAATGAACTTTTTCTTGTGAAACTTACTGTTTTTCGTTGAACGCGTTTCGGCGTACATATCCGCCTTCTTCAGCTTTGAGCCAGACAGCCATCATTTAGTAACGGTTGTTGTGTGGAGGAAGGGGATTGGCGCGGGGATTCAACTTAATGTTTGTTTTTTGTATAATTGTGTCAAAAAGTGTATGTGATTTATATTGTAATTGATCGTTAAGTATGTTGTTTGGTTGTGTTGTGTGGTGTTTATATATTTCATATTGTTCAGTTGTGTTGAGTTTTCGACCTTTGGGTAAGTAATGTAAAATTTCAAGATTAGTGTCTATGTTGGTGTAACAGTGGTTTTCTGTGTGTATGTGTGTGGCAAATGCGGAGTGTATATTGTTGTTGGTTAAAGCTTTTAAGTGTTCAGAATAACGGGATGAAAAAGATCTTCCTGTCTGGCCTATGTAGAAACTATTGCAGTCATTACAATTTAATTTGTAAACACCTGTTTTGTTATATTTGTCTATGTCTGTGTTTGTATTATTGATGTGTTTTTTGATGGTATTGGTTGTTCTGTATGGTATTTTGTATTTGTGTTTTCTGAATGTGTTGGCGATTTTGTGTGTGTAGGAGTTGTGGTATGTGAGTGTGATGTATTTATTGTGTTGTGTGTTGATGGTATTTTGTGTTTTGTTGTTTTTGTTTTTGATGCGTTTGTGTAGTGTGTTTATTAAATTAGGGTTGTAACCGTTTTTGATTGCTATGTATTTTATTGTGTTGAGTTCGACGGTGTAATCTTGTTTATTTAAGGGTATTTTAGTTAGTCTATGGAGCATATGGTTGAAGGCCGCATGTTTATGTTGTGTTGGGTGGTTTGATGTGTTGTGTATAACCATGTCAGTTGTGGTTGGTTTCCTGTATATTTTGTACGTGTGTGTATTGTTAGGTCTAGAAAATTTATATTATTGTTTTGTTCAATTTCCAGTGTAAATTTTAATTTGTGGTGTATAGTGTTTATGTATTTGTGGAAGTTTTCAACTTGTCTTGTGTTGCCTTTGAATAAAAGTAATATATCATCTACATACCTGTGCCAGTATATAATTTTGTTAGTGTATTTGTTGTTGTTTATTATGTGGTTCTGTTCTATGTTGTGTATATATATTTCTGCTAGTATTCCTGATATGGGGGATCCCATTTGTCTTGATTATTCATCTCTTCTTTCACAGCACTAACACTTATCTAAAAATGAACTTTTTCTTGTGAAACTTACTGTTTTTCGTTGAACGCGTTTCGGCGTACGTATCCGCCTTCTTCAGCTTTGAGCCAGACTGCCATCATTTAGTAACGGTTGTTGTGTGGAAGCTGTAGTGGGGGCGGTGTGTGGAGGAAGGGGATTGGTGCGGTGATTCAACTTAATGTTTGTTTTTTGTATAATTGTGTCAAAAAGTGTATGTGATTTATATTGTAATAGATCGTTAAGTATGTTGTTTGGTTGTGTTGTGTGGTGTTTATATATTTCGTATTGTTCAGTTGTGTTGAGTTTTCGACCTTTTGGTAAGTAATGTAAAATTTCAAGATTAGTGTCTATGTTGGTGTAACTGTGGTTTTCTGTGTGTATGTGTGTGGCAAATACGGAGTGTATATTTTTGTTGGTTAAAGCTTTTAAGTGTTCAGAATAACGGGATGAAAAAGATCTTCCCGTCTGGCCTATGTAGAAACTATTGCAGTCATTACAATTTAATTTGTAAACACCTGTTTTGTTATATTTGTCTATGTCTGTGTTTGTATTATTGATGTGTTTTTTGATGGTATTGGTTGTTCTGTATGCTATTTTGTATTTGTGTTTTCTGAATGTGTTGGCGATTTTTTGTGTGTAGGAGTTGTGGTATGTGAGTGTGATGTATTTATTATGTTGTGTGTTGATGGTATTTTGTGTTTTGTTGTTTTTGTTTTTGATGCGCTTGTGTAGTGTGTTTATTAAATATACTTATACGACATACTTAACGATCAATTACAATATAAATCACATACACTTTTTGACACAATTATACAAAAAACAAACATTAAGTTGAATCCCCGCGCCAATCCCCTTCCTCCACACACCACCCCCACTACACCTTCCACACAACAACCGTTACTAAATGATGGCAGTCTGGCTCAAAGCTGAAGAAGGCGGATACGTACGCCGAAACGCGTTCAACGAAAAACAGTAAGTTTCACAAGAAAAAGTTCATTTTTAGATAAGTGTTAGTGCTGTGAAAGAAGAGATGAATAATCAAGACAAATGGGATCCCCCATATCAGGAATACTAGCAGAAATATATATACACAACATAGAACAGAACCACATAATAAACAACAACAAATACACTAACAAAATTATATACTGGCACAGGTATGTAGATGATATATTACTTTTATTCAAAGGCAACACAAGACAAGTTGAAAACTTCCACAAATACATAAACACTATACACCACAAATTAAAATTTACACTGGAAATTGAACAAAACAATAATATAAATTTTCTAGACCTAACAATACACACACGTACAAAATATACAGGAAACCAACCACAACTGACATAGTTATACACAACACATCAAACCACCCAACACAACATAAACATGCGGCCTTCAACCATATGCTCCATAGACTAACTAAAATACCCTTAAATAAACAAGATTACACCGTCGAACTCAACACAATAAAATACATAGCAATCAAAAACGGTTACAACCCTAATTTAATAAACACACTACACAAACGCATCAAAAACAAAAACAACGAAACACAAAATACCATCAACACACAACACAATAAATACATCACACTCACATACCACAACTCCTACACACACAAAATCGCCAACACATTCAGAAAACACAAATACAAAATACCATACAGAACAACCAATACCATCAAAAAACACATCAATAATACAAACACAGACATAGACAAATATAACAAAACAGGTGTTTACAAATTAAATTGTAATGACTGCAATAGTTTCTACATAGGCCAGATGGGAAGATCTTTTTCATCCCGTTATTCTGAACACTTAAAAGCTTTAACCAACAACAATATACACTCCGCATTTGCCACACACATACACACAGAAAACCACAGTTACACCAACATAGACACTAATCTTGAAATTTTACATTACTTACCCAAAGGTCGAAAACTCAACACAACTGAACAATACGAAATATATAAACACCACACAACACAACCAAACAACATACTTAACGATCAATTACAATATAAATCACATACACTTTTTGACACAATTATACAAAAAACAAACATTAAGTTGAATTCCCGCGCCAATCCCCTTCCTCCACACACCACCCCCACTACACCTTCCACACAACAACCGTTACTAAATGATGGCAGTCTGGCTCAAAGCTGAAGAAGGCGGATACGTACGCCGAAACGCGTTCAACGAAAAACAGTAAGTTTCACAAGAAAAAGTTCATTTTTAGATAAGTGTTAGTGCTGTGAAAGAAGAGATGAATAATCAAGACAATTATGTTTCATGTTTTAAGCCGGAGCAATTTTATTGAAAACGAACTTATAATATTTTTGTCAGGGGTGCACTTGTAAATTTTCCAGTACCGGAACGTTTTTTTAAGCAGACTTCAAGGCTATTGTCCACAGCCAATGTCGGCTACATAGTCACTCTATAACGGATACCATATCACTGAAAGTAAAGTGATGGTTGGAATCTAAATAAACACTTGTAATATTCACAAAAAATATTTATTACTTGAACATTTGAACAACATAATTTAACTTACCTTAATCACAAATATTTAGCAAATGGATTGGATTCTTCCAGAGTGGTTGCTTTTGCTTGTTTCGTTCGGGTGTCGTCTGCAGTCCGGAGTTTTTGGAGCCATGTTTTTACATATGGCCCTGGATCCCAGTCACTCAAGTTTGGGCCGTGTAGTTTAACAAACATCATAGTTGACACATGTGGCACTGTCAGTCTCGTACGGGTGGGTGTAATGATGAGAGTCATTAAACTGAATCCTCTTTTGCAATCAGCTGAACTGCAAGGGATCAGTTTTGTACAGTTAAGCAAAGGTGTTAAATGTTTTGGTATTGTTGTATGGTTTTCGACAAAATCCCTGTAGCTGTTTTTGATTTTGGGTATGTTTAACTTAAACCTTCTGCACAACTTCTCAATCTTTGGTTCGCCAAAGCCTGCAGGTTTTTCAGTAGGCCACGTATCTGGTTCCAGCACTTTTAATTCATCTACAGTAAAAATGATTCGTAAGCTTCATGATGATGTGATGGCGCACTTGACCGATGGGGTTCGTGGCTAGAAACTGTAGTAAACATTCTTCTTTTTAAGTTATTTATGACACTTGTTATTAACTGCTGATGATTGATGGTTGGAATTGTGTGATTTTCTATGAGTGGAACACCATTAAATGTTCCTTCCCTAATGCAAATTTTTGCTTCCAGAGTCTTAGTACCGGGATTTTCCTTCATAGCCTCAAAAAACCGGACACTTTGTCGTACAAGTTTATTAGGATAGATTACTGTTGTTTCTTGGTTTTGTAAGGATTCTGACAGCATCGACAGCTCAGCCAAAATATCGTACATTATAGCCAAATCTAGCAAAAATTGAGGTGATGAACATCGTTTTGATAGTCCACTGTACATGGCTCGCTCTGTCAAATTTCTGCTCTTATCGGCTTTAGCAAAGTCAAAGTGTCTGTTTAAGGCACCGTATCCATACCAAGTAGCTGACACGGCTCTAAATGAACTTGCTACCCAACGTGTCCCTAAAATTTTCCCGATTTTATTTATTTCTTGATCTAGGCCACTAGCACATTCTGCTAACTCCCTTTGATTCTTTGGAGACCTGGTATAAACGGAGTACATTTTGTCCATAAAAATTTGGAAATGGTTTACAGCTCCCACTTCGTTTATTGCATCACTCAGAGCTAACTCAAGTCAGTGGTTCATGCAGTGCCAAATAATAAGGCTTGGATATTTTTCAAGCAATCTTTCTGCGACTCCTGATTTTTTCCCCAGCATAACACTTCCACCGTCACTTGCAAATGCAACAAAGTTTTCTTTTATGTAGTTATCTTCAAAACCGTATTTGCTTAAGCAATCAAGGAGATTTTCTGCTACGGTCTTAGACGTTTGGTCGGATAGTTCTAGGAGATCTAAGAATAAGAAATGTGGAGAGTCCTCTTTGCAAACTTCACACTTCAAATATACTATCAGAGTAGACTTGCTGCCGAGAGTGGTCGAATCGTCTATCAGGACTGAAATTTTGCCTGATACACCTAAAATTTGTTTCACGACTCTTTTCTTCATTTCGTCAGAAACATGACAAATTATTTCCATTGCAATTCTTTTAGAGTGTAGCCCCACACCTATATCCAAGCCATTCAATTTTTCCATCTGCAACAGATCAAAATGGTCAGTGCAAGGCCTATTGTTTTTCGCAGTGAAGTAAGCAGTTCTAAAGACAATTTTTGTTGTCACTAAGTGGGCTGCATTCATTTCATCAAAAACCTTGTCTATTGACTCTTTTTTGGCTTCAGCAAAAGAGTTTTTATGTTCAAATATTTTTTTTCTCAACGATGTAAGTTGAGAGGTTTTACTTGATCCATTAAACGTAATTAGGAACAAACGCCATTCTTTTGATCTGCTCATGCGCTCTTTTTTAAATGTGGCAAGTTGAGCAACTTCTGTACAAACATTACAGCCAAGTTTGCCGTTGATACAATCAAGCCAAGGAAAAGCATTCTTTTTACGTTCCCCCACATTTCTTCTGACCAAATGGAAGGCCAACGAGAAATAGTTGAGTCCTCAGTTGATGAACTCGGTACAGACAGAGAATTATCAATAACACAAATACATTCGGTTTCTGTATGCTGCACAAACGAGCTTTCGCCAGGTTTAAGGAGAGTATTTGCATCGGGAGAAGCAAAGGTTGAAGACTCGCACGAAGACTGTATAGTCCCTCTACTGAAGAAAGACGTTAGAGTTTTTTGTTTCTTATTGGCAGATTCCATGACTGTTGTAGCACTGAATAAACACACGTAACGGTTCACAACAGCGATTTACAACTGACAAGCAAGACGCAGGAACCACTAATGACTCATCAGTAAATACTGAGTTGAGTAGTGAGCCGATCGGTGGAAGGTACCCCCTCCACTGCACTGCCCGTTGGTCTACACTTCAAGGTCATCCCGCATCCAAAATAGATCTTACGTGCGTTGTGTTCGGCGCCGTTCGGTGAGCCTAGTGCATAGCATCGGTGTATAATAACACATCGATGTGTTATTATACATCGATGGTGCATAGTTACCAAACGATTATGTTATTTTTTATTTTCTTTCGTCAGTTTTAATTTTCGATCCCGGCGATGGTCATTGAGATGAATAATGTGTATAAACAAAATTAACAGTAAAACTAAAAGGAATTATTTGTTGAATATGTTAATATTTCTTCATTACCTTGCAATAAGAAGTATAATAACAGTGAGTACTAAATCTTAAAATAATACGTGGACCAGATTTTTGAGTAAAAACACATTTCATGTGAAAGAAAATAATTCTTTTTCTCAAAAAGCAGTACCGGAACGGCGTTCCGGCGCGTTCCGGTACCAGTGCACCCCTGATTTTTGTCACATTGATTAATGACCAAACCATAATTAAAGATACAGTACAGAGTTTTACCATTGTTTTATTTCATAGGAAGTTGTATAATATATGTGTGTGTTAGCGATTTCACTGAGAAGACAACTAGCGCTCTTGCCATATGCGCAATACAGTAAGCTGTACAGAGGCGGGAATCATTCGAACGCTCCAGCTGTCAACGCTGATAACACCAATCTAACTTGTTAATTCACAGATTTAATTGTTTTCATTAAACAATTTGGCGCCACCCGGGACTCGCAACCCCTATGAAATTACAGGTAGGTTGTACTGATAATTGTGACAACGCTACGGACTTCGGTAGCAATAATCATTAATGTAACGACAGGTGTGAGACGAACACACCACACTAACACTTTCTACACATAAAAAACAGGTGTACACATTTTACAGATACAGATACGCACCAGATGTATCGTTACAGATTGACGAATCCCACGTGAGGTTTAAACAAAGACGAGGACGTCATATTATCGTTACAATGTATATCTAGTGACTTTATTAGGCGCTTATTTTAATTAGATTATTTTTTTAAATAACATGTTTTCGTAACTTTCGTAAAATTTGTCTGCGACCCTGCATCTTGCTTTCGTGACCCGGTACCAGGTCGCGACCCGGCATTTGGGAAACGCTGCTGTACAATATTTTTGGTAATAGACAATGAAGTTTTTATTAAATTTACGGTGCATTTAGTTTCATTCAGTATTAACATTACTAACATTCCATTTTATTATTTATATTTGTGCAGCTAATTGTGATATGGAACTATGTAGCTTGCTGATTTTGAATAGCTCCAACCGTAATAAATCAATAAATAAGTGACATGGCATAGGTAAACAGACAGTTAAGAGCAACCCAACACAGACCAAATTATTAATCTACATTAGAGAAGAAGTTGTAGTACCATTTGTTTACAGTTGTTCTCACCATTATTTCAGTTATAAGCAGACAAGGCTTGGGTGTGGCCTGTGTTTATGTAAACAAGCTCTCTGTCTGCTCCCCATTCTTTCTCAATAATTACATTTTATTTACTCGCCTGTATTTTGCACTGCTACTGTGTTATTAAGGTCTCTTAATTGAAGGACAACGATGATTTTTCTTTTTAGTTTTGTTGAAAGCATTAACCTTGCTAACATTAGCAACTAAACGTGCCCATTCTCTTCATGCAAAGACTGAAGTCTTTACCAAAATTAAATTGTCTATTTGTCTTTAGTTTTGTTTAAAAAGAAACTTCAGAAAGCACATAATTATATATAGAAATATAATAATTACGACATCACAGAACAATCTACGTGTTTGTCGAATGTGCCAGAAGAATCTCGATGTAACGCGTGTGGCGTACGTGCTTGTCGACGCATTTTCGAGAGGTTTCTCGAAGTTGCCAGCCGTGCGGACTGTGTCAAGGCCACAGTTAATTACGTAGTTCACACGAGCGCTAAGACGCAATTAGGAACATTCTGGTATGTGAGCGCAGGTATAAATACATGGCGGCAGCGGCCTTAAGTTCCATTAATAGTGCGAGATATTGACAGTGCGGTTCGAGAGTTCGAAGAAGGAAGGTGGGTTGCGTAGACTACCGGAGGTTAAATGACGTTACAAAGAAAGACTGCTATCCATTACCTCGCGTTGACGATATACTCGACACGTTGTCCAGAGCACAGTGGTTTTCCACATTGGACCTGAAGAGTGGATATTGGCAAGTGGGTCTTCATCAAGAAGACAAGGAAAAAACCGCTTTCTCGACCCCAAGTGGCTTATTCCAATTTAACGTCATGCCATTTGGACTCTGTAATGCACCGGCAACATTTGAGAGATTGATGGACCTGGTACTCCGAGGCCTGACGTGGAAAACTTGCCTTGTTTACTTAGACGATGTCATAGTGATCGGGAAGACTTTCGAAGACCATTTGGAAAACCTTAAGGTAGTTCTAACTAGAATTCACGGTGCCCAACTGAAGTTGAGCCCGAAGAAGTGTTCTCTACTCCAGAAGGAAGTACAGTATCTGGGCCATCTGGTTTCGGCATCGGGTGTTAGCATGGATCCTAATAAAGTAGACACCGTAAGAGACTGGCCAGTTCCGAAGAGTAAACACGAAGTTCGGAGTTTCCTGGGGTTATGCTCATATTACAGACGTTTTGTGAATGGCTTCGCTACTATTGCTAAACCACTACATGAGCTAACGGAAAATAAACGAAGCTTCCAGTGGTCGAGAGAGTGTGACCAAGCATTTAGGACTTTGAAGATTGCATTATGTTTGCAGCCAATTCTCGCTTTTCCAGCTTCCGAAGGGAAGTACATCGTAGATACAGACGCAAGCAATACTGGTCTAGGAGCAGTTTTGTCTCAAGTGCAGAACGGTGAAGAACGAGTAATAGCATATTACAGCAAGACGCTTTCTAAACCAGAGAGAAATTATTGTGTTACAAGGAAAGAGTTGTTGGCAATTGTCAGAGCTTTGGAGCACTTCCATAAATACCTCTATGGGAGAGAGTGTTCACTACGTACCGACCATGCCGCGCTTGCATGGCTTTGAGATTTAAAAATCCGGAAGGACAGTTGGCAAGGTAGCTTGAAGGTCTGCAAGAGTACAACTTCAAGGTACAACATCGATGGGGGCGCCTGTATGGTAATGCAGATGGCTTATCACGAAGACCGTGCTCGGAAGACTGCCGACATTGCCACAGAAAGGAAGAACAAAACTTAAGCGAACATGTTTAAGCCATCACTGTAGATTTCCTGGCTGACGGCTGGACAACACAAGACTGCCGACAAGAACAGATGACTGATGAAGACATTGGACCGATCTTGATAGCAAAGGAGGAAGGTCGCCGCCCGGATTGGCAAGATATCTGCCATGGTTCCAAAGTGCTGAAGGGCTGCTGGGCACAATGGGAATCTCTTACCTTAGAAAACGGATTGCTGAAAAGGGCTTGGGAAAGTGTAGATAGACGAGATGTTGTCATGCAGTTGATAGTTCTCCAAAGTAAAGTGCAGTCTGTTTTGAAAGAGATACATGATGGTACATCTGGAGGCCATCTTGGCGTTAACAAAACCCTTGACAAAATACGGAAGCGATTTTATTGGCTTCATCTTCGCCACGACGTAGAGGAATGGGTTCGGACGTGTGAAATATGCTGCAAGCAAGGGCCCACAAACCAGAAGCAGGGGAAAAATGAGACAATATAACGTTGGACTGCCTTTCGAGAGAATTGCCATAGACATTTCTGGACCATTCCCAGTTGCTGACGATGGAAACCGGTACTTAATGGTTGTAGGTGACTACTTTACTAAGTGGGTGGAAGCCTACACAATTCCAAATCAGGAGGTTACCACTGTGGCAAAGCAGTTAGTTCACAACTTCTGTTGCCGTTATGGAGCCCCTATGGAAATCCATACGGATCAAGGGAGAAATTTCGAATCAGGAGTGTTTAAAGAATTATGCCGTCTACTCGGAATTCGAAAGACCAGGACAACGCCTCTCCATCCTCAGTCGGACGGGATGGTTGATAGATTCAATAGGACACTTGAGCAGCATCTTTCGAAGGTTGTTGACGAGAACTAAACAGACTGGGACCAACGTATACCACTATTCCTCATGGCGTATAGATCATCAGTACACGACACAACCGGCATGACTCCAGCAAAATTGGTGTTTGGGAGGGAGATTCGTCTTCCTGGGGACACTTAACCTTCGGATCACCTGAGACTCAGTCCCAAGAGCCACAGAACTATTCCTCGCAATTAGAAAATCAACTGCGAGAAATGAATCGCTTGGTAAGAGGACGGCTGAAGATTGCCAGTGATAAAATGAAAACTCGGTATGACATTCGCAGCAATAGTGTGGGTTTCCAAGAAGGAGATCAGGTCTGGTTGTTCAACCCAAAGCGACGTCGTGGTCGCTCACCTAAGCTTCAGTGTAACTGGGAAGGACCTTACACTATAAAAAAAATCAACGATGTTGTTTATCGGATTCAACAGGAAGGGCAGCGAAAGTTCAAGGTCGTCCACCTAGATCGCCTGGCTAAGTACTACTTCAGAGACGGTTTGACAGTTCGGGACGAACAGGCTTAAGGAGGGGGAAGTGTTACGACATCACAGAACAATCTACGTGTTTGTCGAATGTCCCAGAAGGATCTTGATGTAACGCGTATGGCGTACGTGCTTGTCGACGCATTTTCGAGAGGTTTCTCGAAGGCGCCAGCCCCGCGGACTGTGTCAAGGCCGCAGTTAATTACGTAGTTGACACGAGCGCTAATACGCAATTAGGAACATTCTGGTCTGTGAGCGCAGGTATAAATACATGGCGGCAGCGGCCTTAAGTTCTAGTACTAGTGCGAGATATTGACAGTGCGGTTCGAGAGTTATAGTAGCGATATTACTATGCGCGTTCAAGTGGTTATTAGTTAAGAGTGGTGTTTTATAATCAGACAGTATAATTGTAATACAATTGTGTTTAATTTAGTGGACATTTTATTACGTGTGAACAATTTTCATTTGATTTGTTGTAGGGACTGTGTTGTTAATTACGAACTGTTTAACTGTAAAAATTAAAGGTGTGATTAGTGACATAATTGGTTTCTTGTAGTTATTTTGTTTCCACTGTACCTACGACGATCGAGTAGACTGTCGTAACAATATTTTGTTTCCTAACAAATATTGAAGTACACAGGATAGTTATTATCTTTTTATCAGTTGTTAATAAAAACAGAACACATGTGATCAATACTTATTGTTCAGCAGAAATAGATAGGCATTTTAAATACAGCATGGTAGGTAAATCCACTGTCCACGTCCAGTAAAGGTAATCTTTAGAACTGAGCAAAATGTAAATAAGGTTGTCTTATCTTACAGTCTGTAAAACTATATTTAAAATGTAACTGACGAGTGTGGGGCCATCAGTCGCTTCATGTAGTGGCACAAAGTGTAGCCTGGATATAGTTAAAACTGCTTGAGGCATTGGTTTGAAATCCACTGCCCATGATTAGATGTTTATCACAAATCGAACCCTGTCTCCACCAGTGTTGAAATCATATACGGTTATAGAGTAACTACTTGAATTAAACACAGAAACTTAAATTTATCTGTTTTAAACAGTTTTCCATCATTTCTTTTGTAAGTGGTAATGGTGATATTATTTGTTCCATTTGTAGCATCTTGATGATGTAATATATCAAGTGTGAAAAGTGAATTTCACCTAATGCTCTTTAGCATTTGGAACTGATGGTATAATCCAAGATTCATTGATTGTAATCTCCATAAAAGAGAGAAAAAGTGGGGAGATAGAAATAGATAGGCAGAGAGAGAGAGAGAGAGAGAGAGAGAGAGAGAGAGAGAGAGAGAGAGAGAGAGAGAGACAGACAGATAGAGACAGAGACAGATAGGTAGACAGACAGACGGAAGGATGTAAGAGACATACCTAGTAGAATTCATGAAAGGAACAAAAGAATTAAGAGACTAAGAGAAAGAAGATGCAGAGGATTTTACCGAGTATTTAATATTTGATAAATCAGTCTATCATAACTGTTATTAAAATTATACTAATGATGATGATTTATAGAGAATCTTTAAAACACTGATGACCCAGGAGGGTTATATAGTATATAGTCAGGTTTTTCAAAGTTATTAATCAATATCAGTGACTTTCAAGGTGATATGCAAGTTAATATTCAGTGTGTTGAGTAGAGATACATGCATATAAGAATACTAGAAACATTTACAAATACTACAGAAGATACTACAGAATTCTTTATAGACTAGTATGTATGTATAATGAATAATGATCTGCTCACAAGTAATAATTTGGATGGGTTTCAAAATGCTTTTGTTTGAAGTACAGTATAATTACTTTAAGAATGTAGAGCAAGTGGTTGGAGAAGGTGAGGAGGGGAGTAAGAAGTAGCCTGATGTGAATGTCATACTATAAACATGGATCATCACAACAGTTCTACAGAATTGTAACACATGTTAACACTTTAAGAATGCAGAGCAAGTGGATGGAGAAGGTGAGGAGGGGAGTAAGAAGTAGCCTGATGTGAATGTCATACCATAAACATGGATCATCACAACAGTTCTACAGAATTGTAACACATGTAGTTACGTATGCAAACATTTATAAACACATTAGCCATCTGTTCTGTATATTGGGTAGTAAATGTGAGGTGTAATTAGTTTTTTAATGTTCTCATAATCTGTTCACATTTATAGTTTCATTTAATTTTTAGTTTTTGTATTCAGTGGAAAACATTTAACATGAAAACTGTGAACAGAAAATATTGCTTAACATGAAACATGGCTCAGGCCCGATTGTTGCTTCTAATTTACAAATACAGTTTGTACAGTTGACATGAAGTTTTAGTTACAAAATATTAGTTAACATGAAAAAATTTGTTATAATAATTTTGTTGCTGGCTTTCAATAGCTGCATAATAAATAAATCCATACATACATGCATGCACTCTCCAAAACAGTGTAAGTTAAAAACTATGAAAGTGATGAGGAGTTCTTACTGTTTATTGCTGAACTGTGTTCTTATTGGTTCTTAAAGCTCAAGCTCGCACAATAATGTGGTGTGTAAGTGAATTTATGTTGACGGATCTACACTATGCTACTACTGTTACTAAAGAGAAACACCAGTATATCATATTTCGTTCTTGTAATAAAGTAATAAATTATACAGGTCTCTTGGTTTCCTTACAAAACAGGATGAAGTATATCTTTGAACTTTTGTATTGTGAGAACTGTTCATCATTTTAATGCAAAGCAAAAATAAAACTAAAAAATGTTGAAATTTTTTTCATTTGGTCCACTACACTAATAAGCAAGTTATCTTTTACAGAGCAAAAATTACCAGGAGACCCAAAAAAATTGATGTTATGAAAATACAATAGTTAATTTTTATTGCTTTTAAAATTGGATGAATGTACACAAAAACAATTAAATTGTCATCAAGCAAACGAAATAAGGTTTGATACAGAAAAAAAACTTGTATAAAGATATCTTTCTACATGGGAGAGAAATTATGAGTTAAGTTTAAACAACATTTTTTTCTTGTAGATGGGTGTAAATTGCATTATGTATTTTGTATGTTTTCAGGGTGACTAATATAATGACTGCTCTGCATCATTAAAATAATCATCATCAAGGGTGCTACAACCGTGGGTGGGTCCTGACCTGCTGAAGGAGACGTTGCCAGCGGCCTGTGTCTAGTGCAACCATCCCCCAATTGTGGATTCTTGCCCTTTCTGCATCCTGCTGCACTCCATCTCACCACCTCAGCTTTGGTCTTCCCACTTCCTTTTGCCATCTGGGTCATACAGGAAAAGGCACTTTACAGGGTCCTGGAGTTTCATCCTGGCAACATGACCTACCCATCTAATCCATCCTATATTTATCTTTCTGGCAATTAATTGTCATGTTGTGTAGCAAATCTTATTTCGTTTGCTTGATGACAATTTAATTGTTTTTGTGTACATTCATCCAATTTTAAAAGCAATAAAAATTAACTATTGTATTTTCATAACATCAAAATAGTTATGTGTAGCATAACTCTTCATTAGTTCTTTTTCTCCAGACACTGGCCCATACATTCATCTCAGTATTATCCTCTGAAATGTTCCCAGCACATTCTCAGTACCTCTGCTCAGAACCCACTTCTCCAGTCATACAACAGTATGGGACAACCAGTGTCTTGTATCTGATGCTCTTTGTTGCCATTAACAGCAATTGTAACTCAAATTTTCTTTGTAAGCTGAAAAAAGTCCTGCTAGCAGGAACAACAGGGCTGATCATTAAAATAATGATGACTTTTATGGAAGTCAAACCTACCTAAGGAGAAGATCTGGCATTAAGTATAGGCATTAGGTCATATGTTTATGCTTAGTAGATTTACTGTGAGCATTTTGAAGGACAACTGTTTGGGAAGACAGGGATAAATTGTGCTAAGAGAATTGTCCTATTGGTTCGTGATAGAAGCTGATTGTTGATTGACGTATGATGAACTCAGTAGGAGAATGGTAGTGAACAGAGTCCTTGGTTGCAACTACAAGACCTAGCCTTTAGTGAAAACAAAAAGTGTATTAGATGTTGAAGTCTTACTAGTGTGTACTAGTGGCGTCCAAAGAAGAGGCCACCTCAGAAATACTTGGGAAAAATAGTTCAGTTTGTGTCAGAGACACTGGAGAATTAATATCCATCTCTTAGAAGGATGAAGAAAATTATTTTAGGAGATTCACGCTAAACTACAAAATTATTTTATTTAGACACTTGCAACCATTTAAATGAAATTGCATGATTTTTGAACTGTGAAGAATAAAAGGAAAGCTCAATAATAGAAACATACATTAAATAAATATAAGCTTTCATATGCCCTTTGTTTGCAATGAATTAAACAAGAAAACACAGAGCACTTAAAAAAATGTTTAACCATTTCATCAGTACTGTATTACATATCTGGATCGTGTATTGCAGATTTCCTATCACAAGTTGTTAAATCTGACAGCTTTATTATAAAATAATGACAGATATGTTACTTGCAGTTCCAAATAAAATGTTTGAAAATTAAAATTATGAGCACGTTGTTAATTTTTAAATTATATCTATTGTCTGTTTATAAATTTCTATTTTTGTGTGTATTCTACGTTTTATGTACTTTTTTATTCAAATAAATGTTTATAAGTACAAAATTTTCCATTACTTTTATACGTTAAAAAGCTGGTTACGTGCAAGGTTGCTTGTAGAGAAAAAGTAATTCTTTTGTTCTGTATAAAGACTACAAGGTTTTGTTAAATGTTCGTAAATAACTAAAAGTTATGCCTGAAGCTTGCAGGGGGCCGGTGTCAATAAATTCAAAATTGCACCTAAAAACCGGGCTGTTAGGCCGTGGTCGGTTGCTATTAAACACCATCACGTCGGCAACGTTTCGATCCCCCCCCCCCCCCCCCGGTAATCTTCCTCAGACCGCCAAGAAGCGACAGATAGTGAAAACACAGTAGCGGCAGATGTACGCCGAACACTACCCGATAGCTGTATCAGGTAAAATCAGGTTGCTTTTGTGTTTCTCTCTCTCTGTCGCTTCTTGGCGGCCTGAGGAAGATTACCGAGGGGGAACTGAAGCGTTGCCGATGTGATGGCATTTAATAGCAACAGACCACGGCCTAGCAGCCCGGTTTTTAGACGTAATTTTGAACTAAAAGTTATAGGCTATATCTCCTCAGACCACACTGTCTAGTGGAGGCCGGTACTTTTGATCCGTGATTTGGTATGCTTAATTTAAACACCTCTCAACAGTATAGTTAATAATGAAAGTTTACGTGTCAGTAGATAAGATTAAAATTTGCATACCTACAGTTAACATATCACTCACACTGCAGGTATGAATCTTGACAACTGAAAACAAATATCTCTCTCACTCTCTCTCTCCCCCCCTCTCCCTCTCTCAAACTCTCTTTCTCCCTCTCTCTCCCCCTCTCCCTCCCCCTCTTCCACTCTCTCTTTCTCTCCCCCCTCGCTTCACTCCCCGCAATTTACTTTTGTTGTTGTTTGGCGCGTATGTGTGTGTGTATAAAACTAACCCAATTTACGTAGTCCCGCCTCGCAAACTGCCGACCGTAGTCAATATTGATCAAGTTGTTCACAACATGGTTAGCGAGCGTCCGTCTTATCGCTAAGGCAAAAATGTCATGCTACGCCATAGTCTAATGTCACGTCGTCGCCGGTGTTGTATGTAGGCCTACATGAAATGACGACGACGGCCTTTAGTTAATTTCAAATAGCGGTCGCTCGTTAAACCGATTTATTTATCTGCGAAGCAAATTTGAATAGTGTGGTGAAATAAATACGCACGATACTGGAAAATATCGGTATGGAGAACCATACATGACTTCCATGTTTTAAGATTTATATTTAAAATCATATTCGAAATGAAATATTACCATAGAAACTACTTCTTTCTACTTATTGCTTCAGCCTTAACCACGGTACTGTGGTCACTAACGTATACCACCTCACGTTATCGCACTCGATTTTCACTGATGATGGAAGTCGATGGACTGCCGAAAAGTCTGGTTTTGCAGAAAACATTGGACTACGGCTAAACAGCCCGGGAAGGAATTTTAACAAAGAACTACTTCTTTGGTGCCGATAACGTAGTACACATATAAAAAATTCTCCCCTCCACAATCAACTATAATTTTTGTTAATAGTTGATTGGGGAATCATTACCCCCACCCCGTTCACCTAACCTCTTCATTTATAGATATTTCATCTACGTTTCTACAGTGGATTATTATGAGCTTCTTATTAGGATACATTATTTATCAAAATTAAGTACTTTACTCTTGTTAAAACATAAAACGTTGCAGGTAAACTACCCCTTTCTCTTACCCGATCTTCAAAAAAATCAACAGACCTTGAGTTCTCTTTAATTCAAAAAGGTATGCAAAAACGTAGTCGATTCTGTTTGAATTTGCGGCAGTTATCGTTCGTCATATAAAAAATTACCCTTGTTAAAACATAAAATGTTTCAGGTAAACTACCCCTTTCCCTTAACCGATCTTCACCAACACCAATAGGACTTGAGAACTCTACAATTCAGGGCTGTATGCAAAACATTATTTGATTCTGTTTGAATTTGCGACTCTTATCGTTTGCCATAGAAAAAAAATTACACTTGTTTAAAAAAAAAAACCGTTGCTGGTAAACTACCCCATTCCCTTATCCGATTTTCACCAAAATCAATAGATCTTGAGTACTCTACAAATCAGGGCTACATGCAAAAAATTATTTGATTCTGTTTGAATTTGCGACTCTTATCGTTTGCCATAAAAAATACCCTTTTAAAACATAAAACGTTGCCGGTAAACTACCCCTTTCCCTTAACCGATCTTCACCTAAAACAATAGGTTTTGAGTACTCTACAGATCAGGGCTGTATGCGAAACATTATTTGATTCTGTTTGAATTTGCGGCTCTTATCGTTTGCCATAGAAAATACGCTTTTAAAACATAAAACGTAGCAGGTAAAGTACCCCTTTCCCTTAACCGATCTTCACCAAAATCAATAGGTCTTGAGAACTCTATAATTTAGGGCTGTATGCAAATAATCATTTGATTCTGTTTGAATTTGTGGCTGTTATCGTTTGCCATATAAAATACCCTTGTTAAAACATAAAACGTTGCAGGTAAACTACCCCTTTCCCTTAACCGATCTTCACCAAAAACAATAGATCTTGAGATCTCTAGAATTCAGGGCTGTATGCAAAAGAATAGTTGATTCTGTTTGAATGTGCGGCTGTTATCGTTTGCCATAGAAAACAATTACCCTTGATTAAAAAAAACCGTTGCCGGTAAACTACCCCTTTCCCTCAACCGATCTTCACCAAAACAATAGGCCGTGAGTACTCTACAAATTAGATCTGTATACAAAAAAATGATTTGATTCAGTTTGAATTTGCGGCTGTTATCGTTTGCCATAGAAAAAAAATCTACAGACACAGACAGACAGACACACAGACAGACAGACAGGCAGGCAGGCAGACACACACACACACACACACTTTTCGAAAAATGACTTTTTTTCTTGTTTTGAGTGTAGTACAATCAGAATCTGCAATAATCTCGAACACGTTTTTTTTGCCATCACCATACTTCCATTTCCTTAAGGAACATGGAAGTAAAAAAAAGAGACGCAAAAAGTACGATTGAGAATCTTTGCAGTCGTCTCTCCTTACTTCCTCTCCGTCGTACTTTAACAGATAAACATATACCGTTAAAAACTAATAAACACACTGAGCTACAGAACTCGCTTCCTATTTTGAACGAAGTAGATAAATTATATATTAAATTTGATTATAACTACATTAGTAAACTATATATTAGATAAGTTTTGATATTAGACCTTTTTCAATTATCAGAAAAATGTCGAAAATGATTTACACTGCTAACTTACACTGACTTACACTACTAATTTTTACTTCCATATTCCTTAAGGAAATGGAAGTATGGTGATGGCAAAAAAAATCGTGTTCGAGATTATTGCAGATTCTGATTGTACTACACTCAAAACATGAAAAAAGTCGTTTTCCGAAAAGTGTCTGTGTGTGCGTCTGTCTGTCTATGTGTAGATTTTTTTCTATGGCAAACGATAACTGCTGCAAATTCAAACAGAATCGAATAGTTTTTTGCATACAGCTCTGATTTGTGGAGTACTCACGACCTATTGTTTTTGGTGAAGATCGGTTGAGGGAAAGGGGTAGTTTACCAGCAACGGTTTTTTTATCAAGGGAAATTTTTTTTTTGGCAAACGATAACAGCCGCAAATTCAAACAGAATTAAATAATGTTTCGCATACAGCCCTAAATTGTAGAGTTCTCAAGGAATTTCGATTTTGGTGAAGATCGGTTAAGGGGAAGGGGTAGTTTACCTGCAACGTTTTACGTTTTAACAACAGTAAAGTACTTGAAAATTCATTTAAACTTTTTGAAACAATGGTAATTGTTAAAAATAAAATAATTTTGTTGCCAGGCAATAAAATTACAATTTTTTCATTTTAATGTAAATTATGTATGAGTTAATATCTTTATATATACTGTATAATTCGTATGTACGTGTGTATGTCACTGAACTCCTCCATGTATAAAATAATATATCGTTCGTGGCAGGTAAGCATATCTCAGTTATGTAATGTTTACGTTTCCATTTTATTATTATGCCTACAGCAATAAAAAGGCAGGTAAGACACACACACACACACACACAATTCACGTTATTTCTGGCCTCACTCATGTTTATTTTCTTACATTTGCATGCTTTTTAAATGGAAAGTGCCGAAACCCACACCAACATAACGCGTGCAAGCCGAAAAAATGGACATCAATTTGCTTCCTGTGGATCGCTGGGCAATGTAACTGCACGTGTTTACAGAGGAACGATTCATAGACAGACTTTTCGTCTTTAGGGAATGAACCCTCTGCAAGATGCTGAGGGTCCATGAGTGACTTCGGAGCGCTCCTTCTTTTTCGCGTGTTTGTTCTGTGAAACATACACTGTAGATTCGCAGCTTTACTCTAAGCAACGCTCAATAGGAAATGTTGAAAATTTTTGTCCACAGTGTACCCTCATTCACACTAAACCTGCTCTGATGTTTTAATTACGGACGTCATAATATTAAAACTTTGGAAACTTGAGCACTACTTAATGGAGATCAATCATTAACTTATACAAGCCATTAATTTTATGCATATATTTTATATATATGTGTACAACGTTATCGGCAACAAAGAAGTAGTTTTTGTTAAAATTCCTTCCCGGGATATTTGGCCGTAGTCCAATGTTTTCTACAAAACCAGACGTTTCGGCAATGCCGTCGACTTCCATCATCAGTGAAAATCGAGTGCGATAACGTGAGGTGGTATACGTTAGTGACCACAGTACTGTGGTTAAGGCTGAAGCAATAAGTAGAAAGAAGTAGTTTCTATGGTAATATTTCATTTCGAAAATGATTTTAAATATAAATCTTAGAATATGGAAGTCATGTATGGTTCTCCATACCGATTTTTTAAAATAAAATAACAGTTGTAAACATTTGAAACATTCGGATTTGTGTTAAAATTTCACTTATTCCGACAACCAGATGGATTTTTATAATTAAAGAAAATTTTTGATCCCTTTATTGGCCTTTAAAATGTGGGGTTTAAAATTTTGGAATTTCTAAAACTGTACACTATATCCAAATTTTGCTTAAAATTCTCTCTAATTTGATACCCCACATAGAGTTTGCGATTTTATTAAAATTTTGAACAACGTTTTGGGCCCTGGCGCCCAAAGTTTTTAAATTTAAAAACCTAACACTGATTCAGATTTTAGTTAATACTGCATATTCCCTGTAACTTGATACCCCGTATGAATTTTTGCGATTCTGTCGAAGTTTTCACCACTTTTTAAGGCACTGGCGTCACCAAATTTTCAATAACGAACACAAAATTCAGGTTGTGGTTAAAATTCCCTTTAATTTGATACCCACATGGACTTTTGCGATTTTTACACTATTTTGACCCTCACATTTTTGCCTCCAGTCCCCCTATATTTTGAGGGATAATTCTAAAAAACAATAGGGTTCTGTAGTGTAGAATTATGAACACGCATGCCAAGTTGGTGTGTACAAAAGTTATCGTGAGCCATACCCAAACAGATAGATATACAGACAGACACACAAGACAAACGGTCAAATCAAAAATGAGAACTCGCTTCGCTCGTTCAAATATACTTAAGTATAAACATTATTTTTCTTTCATAAAATTGCTAAACTGCTATAATTGTTATTATTTAGACAAAGCTTTTCGTCATCACTGACATCTTCAGGTCTTAAACAACAGGTCTTTACTAGATTGTTTAAGACCTGAAGATGTTAGTGATGACGAAAAGCTTTGTCTAAATAATAACAATTATAGCAGTTTAGCAATTTTATAAAAGAAAAGTAAGGATGGCTGCTAATTTAAACAATACGAAGAATATAAACATTATTGTTATGACACATTAAGATACTCGGTTATCCGTACAGTAGACGTTGTCTGTTACGAATCGGTTGTAATGATGAATGTATTCCCTGTGACTCAGATTTGTGTGTTTGGTGAGTAAGGCGTGAGTGAAGAGGTGATACTTTCTGCAAATTGGCGCCTACGTCACACACGTTCTACAAACAGTACGCACAGTTTAGTTTGAGTTGTGGTATCGGGAACTTAGAAACGGGTAGTTTATGTTCGTAATTATCAGCTGTTGGTACACTTCCAGATACACGGAAATGGTACATAAGCAGTACGTTGTATCTGCGGCTACAATTGTCTTACATTTATTTACGTAAGTACCTTCTCAGCGCAAGAAATATTGGCTGTAACGTCATCGGATATAACAAAAAACCCAACTGAAATTATTAGATATTGCAAACGATAAATATATTGTTACGAGGGTCGCACGGTTCATGAACTTATAACAGTGGAATAAATAATTGAACACTAGAAAAAACGTTAGTCTTCAATAAACAAAAAAAAAACACAGTTATACTACAGTTTTCCAAGTTTAAAATTGTACAACACATAGTACTGCAACAAGTAATACAAAAATTCACCATTTACAAATGTCTGCACACAATAAAAAACACCACTTTAGCATAAACCGCTGTCAAATAACACGCTCACACACAAGTAGCCGGCCGCTTCCGAAACACTGCTACTTATACTCAACAGAGTTGCCTGTGTGACATAGTAACGTTACGAGAATCTCTAAGATACCGATAGAATAATCGACCAGCATTATTTGCAAAGCGTAGAAACCTCTAGAAAAGTGGTTTCTCAACTTAAAAGCGCCTGAGGGCCAAAATTAATCTCGGGAACGTATCGGCGGGCCACGTCATAAGCGATCAATTTTACTTCCATGTTCCTTAAGGAAATGGAAGTATGGTGATGACAAAAAAATCGTGTTCGAGATTATTGCAGATTCTGATTGTACTACACTCAAAACATGAAAAAAAGTCATTTTTCGAAAAGTGTCTGTGTGTCTATAGATTTTTTTATATAGCAAACGATAACAGCCGCAAATTCAAACAGAATAAAAAAAATGTTTGCATACAGCCCTTATTTGTAGATTGTAGAGTACTTAAGACCTATTGTGTTTTGTGAAGATCGGTTAAGGGAAAGGGGTAGTTTACCTGCAACTTTTTTTTTAATCAAGGGTAATGTTTTTCTATGGCAAACGATAACAGCCGGAAATTCAAACAGAACCAAATAATGTTTTGCATGCAGCCCTGAATTGTAGAGTACTCAAGACCTGTTGTTTTGGTGAAGATCGGTTAAGGGAAAGGGGTAGTTTACCTGCAACGTTTTATGTTTTAACAAGGGTATTTTCTATGGCAAACGATAACAGGCGCAAATTCAAACATAATCTAATAATGTTTTGCATACAGCCCTGAATTGTAGAGTTCTCAAGACCTATTGTTTTTGGTGAAGTTCGGTTAACGGAAAGGGGTAGTTTACCGGCAACGTTTTTTTTAATCAAGCGTAATTTTTTTTCTATGGCAAATGATAACAGCCGCAAATTCAAACAGAATCAAAATTTTTTCCTATACAGCCCTGAATTATAGAATTCTCAAGACTTATTATTTTTGGTCAAGGTCGGTTAACGGAAAGGAGTAGTTTACCTGCAACGTTTTATGTTTTAACAAGGGTAATTTTTATATGACAAACGATAACTGCCGTAAATTCAAGCAGAATCAAATATTATTTTGCACAACTTCCTGAATTGTTAAGTACTCAAGGTCTGTTCATTTTGGTGAAGATCGGTTAAGAGAAAAGGGTAGTTTACCAGCAACATTTTATGTTTTAAAAGGGTAATTTTATTTATATGACGAATGATAACTGCCGCATATTCAAAGAGAATCAAATACGTTTTTGCATACATTCCTGAAGTTTGAAGTATTCAAGGTCTGTTGATTTTGGTGAAGATCGCTTAAGGGAAAGGGGTAGGTTACCTGCAACGTTTTATGTTTTAACAAGGGTATTTTTTTTTCTATGACGAACGATAACTGCCGTAAATTCAAAGAGAATCAAATAATCTTTTGCATACTTTCCTGAATTGTCGAGGACTCAAAATCTGTTTATTTTGGTGAAGATCGGTTAAGGGAAAGGAGTAGTTTACCAGCAACTTTTTATGTGATAACAAGGTTAATTTTTTTGATGACGATCGATAACTGGCGTAAATTCAAACATAATCAAATAAGTTTTTGAATACATCCATAAATTGTAGAGAACTCAATTAAAAGGCCTGTTGATTTTGGTGAAGATCGGTTAAGGGAAAGGGGTAGTTTACCTGCAACATTTTATGTAGTAACAAGAGAAATTTTCCGTGACGAACGATAACTGCCGTAAATAAAAACAGAATCAAATAATTTTTTACATATGTGCCTGCGTTGTAGAAGACTCAAGGCCAATTGAATTTGGTAAAGATCGGTTATTCCGTAAATGATTTTAAATATAACTCTTAGAACATGGAAGTCATGTATGGTTCTCAGTACCGATATTTTGACAAGTAACGTAAAACTAATATGGCAGTATTCAATTGTAAATAAGAAAAAAAATGCAATTTAACATATCTCAGTACACATTGTTATTGGTACGTATCGTTAATTACAATCTTTATTATGTCAGCATAATAATGAAGATATGAGAAATAAATTAAACCGTTGTATATTTATGTAAAATCTTCAATGTAAAAACCGAGGTCGATCTACTGCAACCACTGAACATGAACGTCCACATCGAACTGAGTAGTTGCTAATCTCAGTATGTGAAGCAGAGAAGAATCTGTGACGTGACTTCTGCTTTTGTTGTTAATTAACTTCATTGTGGAGAACACGGTTTCGTAGATGTATGTACTTTCAAATATCGACGTCAATTTCTGTCCAAAATTTCGCAGACTTGGGGGCCCTTCATCACGTAGCACCTTAAAAAAAAATACGACCCCTTTTTTGTCTAGTCTACAGGAAGGGATCGATACAGTGCCATTTAAAAACGTAAGTTTGAGTAACAGATACGACTAGCTACGAATGAAGAAGGAAACATTGGACAAACGCGTCTGTGTTATCTAGCCGAGGGATGATGATTAAGTTTTGTCAGATAAGTATTGCAAGAAGTTACAGTGGCATGATGGAGCTAATAGCAGTGGTAAACAAGAAAGAACTAGATGTGATCTTGATTCTTTAGAACCTTACCACAACAGAAACACTGTTACAAAACGAACTATGGTGAGTCCCCAACAGAAGAAATGTGGTCCTTAACAACAGTCAAGGAAGACTGTGGATCTACAGTTCTGCTAGGTGACATCAGTGGTCCTACCTCCACAGCCATAAGACTGAGCTTGGGGACTCGCAGTTTATTTTTGATAAAAATATTATTTGTATTTATGTTTTTATTGTATTTAATTTAATTATTTTTATTTAATTTACATACATTATTTTATTTATATTTATTATATTTTTATGTATGCTTGAAGGTATTTTTTAAGCATAGTGATAGAACTGATACACATATCAGGAATCTGGAAAACATCCTAACCAGATATATTAACGAAAATATGTTAGTGAATGACGATGTAAACGCTCGGTCGGTGCTATGGCATAATGATAATAAGGACGACTGTGGTGAAGAGCCAGAAAGCCTTATCCCTGCAAATGACTTAGTGGTTTTTAACAGTCTGGGGGGACTGAGGACTTACGAAAACGCACAGTAATATAGATGTGACTTTTGGAGTAGATCAGTAGAAGATTGGGTGACACACTGGAGAATTGACAAAAAAGTAATTTTGTCGGACCATAGAATGATCTTGTACTATTTGGAACACGATAGAGACGAAAATCAGAGAAAGAGAGAGAGAGAGAGAGAGAGAGAGAGAGAGAGAGACGGACATATGAAATGGTCGCGTTGCTAAAAAAAAAATTACTTAACTATAAACAAATAGGATTTCAGTTTATTGAATGCTTAAAGAATGCGTTCGATTAATGTTAGTTTCATGTCCTGTATAAAATGGAATTATCATGATGCGAAATATTTTGGTGGAGTTAAGTTCAGATTCGTAATCTTCGACCTTCATAATGTAAAATAAGGTCTTTCCAATTTGTGTGTGTGTCCGTTAGTATATAGACTACGTCTTGTAACGTTGTAAAGGATAGTTGGAATATCGGTGTTGTGCAGCGTATTTGTTGACGAGTAGATTAAACTTGCATATACCTATTATTTTCGTCTTTTCAACAGTTCAATAAAAATCTCATACGAACTCCTCTCTAATCCTTTACTAACGATAACTCTTGACAGTTTGAACGGTTCTTTCCTGAACGCTTCAACGTAATCCGGCGATACTACCTAGTGTTTTTTCCATCAGAAACATCAGTTAGTCTTTCAAGATGATTTATAAGATCTCAAAAAAGTCGTTTCATAAAACTCACGTATTTTACAAAAAACATTTTGAAAAGAATTGCGAGGTATTTTGTTATCTTTAAAACTGTAAGTTCTTGGCTTGATTTTTACAATTGTTATAGAAAATTATGTTTCTAAAGCACCACTAATAATTACATTATAGCAGAACTTAAAAACTGTTCATAGACATAACAAACATCACGTTTTATGAAGGGCATTGATCCCACGACTTGGTTTCTGTCACTCCGTTCAGATTTTCAGGTCACTTTAGACTCGGCTATTATCAGAGCTTCAGGCATCCTAAGAATTTTATAAACAAATATATTTAAAATCATGTCACGTACCATCATAATATAATACCTCATTAGCCAATCCTGGTTTTTACATACATCATTATGTACTTTCCCAATAACCATACCTGCACTAATATCGATATTTCGATTACGCGATAAATGGTTTTGATGTATAGTGAATATCGCTCATACGTTTAGCAGAATGATACAAAGCGTGTTAGTGGATCGTTTTATCTAATTAAATAGTTTATTTTTGATAGAAATCATTTTTTAATATTATAGGTTAAAACACGTTACTGGTGACAGAACATGGTATTGTCAGGTTAACACGCAAACTGAAGGAAATAATTTTGTGTTAGTTTATGTTAACACAAAAGCTAATATACTTGAAAAATAATAAATACTTTTTGTTTTACAATCCACAAAATACCAACTCAAAGTAAGGCGGGATAGTCCTTGTGAGTTACTATACAGGAGTCTCATTAACAGAACTTACTTTTTGCTAACATTAAACTTTTCTATATATTTTTGCTGTAACTACGTTGTTGAGTTTCACATGATCTGCTCCCATAGTACATTTTCGGTGTTATCGGTATCTTTTTTATACCGTTAAAGCGTTTGTTAATTTCTATATGTTTTCGAATACTATTGTTTTTTACAAAATAAACTAGAAACCAAAAAAACAAGCTTTCCTAAGCTTACGCATGAAAACATTACGTATTTCTCATGCAATTAAGCAATACATGCCCCGTTTCAAAAACGTCTGTTAATTTCCTAACGGATCGTTTGTTAACTGGCGAAATAATTTTTAATTGACGTTATTTTTATAGCCGTTTCACCCAACGTCCGTTTGAACCCGGTTAGTAAATAAAACTCTCGTTAACACGACTATGCTTCCATGATAGACCCGCTATGGTTCTCTAAAATAGACCTGTAAAATATCTGCAGGGTGGCGTTCCTGTTCCATGAGTTTGTATTTCTCAAGTGTAATTATAGTCTATATTTTGTATTTCACCGTGGTGTTTATTTGTTTTATTCCTGTTATCGAGGATATTCAGCTGTAAACTTAATTCTTAATGAATTTTGGGAGTAACTTTTTTTTAAACGCCTATGGTGATCTATAAATTTTGACTAACTCAAATTATCAAAACCGGTAGGTCTATTTCTGTTATCGGTGACATTTGTTTTGTCCCAATTTTGTCGTGTTTACTTGCTGAACTACTACTTGTCATGTTCCGGACGAGGCCTTTCAGTGTTTCCACCATTTCAAGTTCTAAACCACAACTTGACAAGTAGCAATCCAGCAACTAAACACGACATAGTTGGAATTATAGAGACTGCTAATTCAAATAACAAGATTTGTTTTGTCGTCTTCGTTTAGATAATATTTTAATACCAACATTATTTAAGCGTAAAAATGTTCTCTCTGATCCATTTTTGTTTTTCAAAATAGCTTTTACGACATAGGCCTACCGTACTTACCAATTGAAAATAAAATAAATTATTCAATGACAGAACAGAAAACATAAAACAAATTTTCCTATCACAGAACCCTTAGAAATATTTGCATGTACATTTTATTTGTTACACAAACAACTACTAAACGAAAAACAACGTAGGAATATATATAAATGATGCCAAAGGTAATTTTAACGTTGTCTCTCGTCGTTTCAACGGCCCATTAGTTACCTAACAGGCCAAATATCTCCCGTTAAGTTAACCGATTGTTTTAAAGGCCGTTATCTTTAACTGAGCTCGTGAAACGGGTTATCTCCCGTCAAATGATTAACGGGTGATTTGTTGGCCGTTAAATTTTTAACGGAGGTCGGTGACAGAACATGGTACAATCTTTTGCAATTGGTACACTTCTTCTTCTTCTTCTTCTTCACCTCGTGACGTATCGACACTATCGCTTAGTCAAAACATCGAAAACGTAGTGTAGGTACAGTAATGAAAAAGTATCCATAATAAGTAGTACATATATAGTTGTGTTGTTATGTAATTCAGTAACATTTAATTAATACAATTTTAAATCGATAGGTTAACGCATATAGGGGTTGCAAAACTAGTATCTTTATAAGAGGGCTTATTATAAAAGCACTTACTTAACTTTTTCACGTAATATTTTCACCTTTTATTATATACATGTACTTGTTTAAGTTCACAGAAGGTGCAAAGCTAATGTTTGATGGGTGATAACGAGCAACAAGGCATTCATGAAGTCTGTACAGTTGTAACAGTTGTTTTAAGTTCTAAAAAAATAATTCTTATAAAAGAAGAAGGGATTATAAGAGATTCTTAAAGCCCGTAAGTGTCGCCTTCAATGGTAGCGTGGTGATAATATTATTCGTTACATACTAATAGTTACTGAGCGCCTCCATATGGTTTCCACATCCGTTACGGGAAAGCGAAATGTTGGATTATCTGGATCTACTTGATTTTGCATAACGGTAATAATGTCAAGCTTATATTCAATTGTTAAAATAATTTACTGGCGATCATAAGTTATTAATTCAGATGTGGATTAAATTGTCGTGGAGACAATTTATACTATTTTCTGTCTATTAACGGAATGTTAGAAATGTTAAAAACAGATAGGGTAAAAATCATTATAGTTATAATGATAAGATACAATGTAGTATGAGATAAACATCAGAGTTAAAGACTTAAGGGGTTTCGATTTGTGCAGATTTCTCTGTGTATATCACTGAAGGATTTACGAGGCACTTTCCTGTCGCTCTCGTATAATAATTGAACGAGCGAAGCGAGTTCTTAGTTTTGTCTTGACTGACTGGCATTTGTCTGTCTGTCTGTCTATCTATTTGGGGTATGTCTCACGATAACTTGGCATGCGCATCAGCCGATCTTCGTAAAACTTGGCATGCGTGTTCACACTTTTACCCTACAGAGCTTTCTGTTTTTAAGACTTATTCCTCCAAAAAAGGGTAGTCGGGAGGCCAAAAAGTGTAGGGGGGGGGGGCAAAATTGTGAAATTTTTAATGGTATAATAAATTAAAGGGAATTTAAACCACAAACTTAATATAGTGTTGATTTGTGTAAATTAAAAAATTATTTCACGTCAGGGCCCAAAAAATGGGCGCACGTGTTAATAAAGCCCCAAAAAAATCATGTGCGGAATCAAATTAAAGAGAATTTTAATTAACGTCTGAATGTAGTGCTAGGTTTTGAAAATTTCATAATTTTGGGGCCCAAAAAATATCGAAAATTTTAAAGAAATTTGTGAAAATCTATCAGAATGCAAACTACTGTAAAAGGAACTGTAACCCAAATCTAAATGTTTCGAACTTTTACTGTTTATTGTGTGTGTGCTGTACAATTCTTAAATTACCAAAGAAATAGTATGGAAATCGGGATTTTTATAAAATTTCCCATAATTAAAAAATTGTCTAACATCGAAATTTATGTAATAATAAATGTATTTCGTTTAAAATACATTATAATTTAAAAATTATAATGTCAAGAAAGTAAAAAATTTCTTACAATTTAAAAATCTGTGACATGAAAACATTTCTTTGTTAAATCCACTGACATTTCTACAATCAATGTGTAAGTACTATATCCTAAAAGCTTTCCGTACAAACAAAATGAGATAATATTAGTCAACGTCGGTTGGAGGTTGTTTATAATTCAGCGGTGATCCTGTGAATACCACTAGTGCATTCGCTGCCTGACCGCCGCGTGCTCAGTGCCAACGGATTTCTACCGTTGTGCAGCATAGATCCGAATATCTCAGTGGAAACGAAGTCCACAGCCCTACAGTGGCTTAATACGGTGCAGTAGTTGTAGATGAAAAATAGGCCTAACTTTGTCTATTTTTGCTGTGTCAACTCATACCGCCCCGTAGTAGCGTAACTACGAGCTGCTCCGGGAGGGGGGAGGGCTATCTTGTGGGATAATGAGACTAGCTTCTGGGAGGGGGGAGTGAGACTAACTTGAGGAATAGTTTTAAGTCACCCCTCGGGTCTCTTAATAAGTCCTGTTACTCCGTCTCTCCTAGACTTTATACCCTTCCGCAACGCATTATGATCTGGTCTTCGAAAAACGTTTTCAGTTGCCACTCTGTATCTCCGGGTAATCCTCATCATTCTTCTGTTGTACCACCAGTGTTCAAATGACGTTAATATCATTTTCTCTCCTTTTCCTACTGTACAACTTTTATGTCCGCACAAGGCAAGACTCAAACAACCGCCTTCAGCAAACTCTTCTTTGTTATTCACCTCGTGTTGTTAGTTTTAAACAAACGTTTTTTACTGCTGAATGCTATTTTCGGTTGAGCGATCCTGCATTTTATTTCACTCTTGCTTCTTCCTTCTTTGGTAACTCTGCTTGCTAGATACTTGAATTCTTTTACATCCTCCAGCAGTCCCGTAACTAGGAGCTGCTCCTTTGGGGGGGGGGGATGAGACTATCTTGTGGGAGAATGAGACTGGCTTCTGAGGGGGGGATGAGAGTAACTTGAAGGTTGGACTCGCCATTTACTCATGAAAAAAATGAGGTATTCAAGATTCTTCATACAATTATTTATAAGCCTCATTATAACACACGCAACTGGCTTATAAATAGACCTACATTAAATGATTATAGAATTTCACTGAAATATTTGTAGCTCGGGGGGGGGGGGATTGTTCTCAATGATCCCCTTATTGTTACGCCACTGCTGCTCTATACGATTCAGTTGCAAAAATTTCTTCCTTATGTAAGTATAACTGTGTTATTGTAGAATTATTAACAAAACATTCAATGCCACAGTTTTTTCGGTCCAAAACATATGATTCCTTTCCCCAAACGTAGAATGCTCCTTCCTACTGGCAGTATGTGATAACCGTCTTTCTTTTCATAACAATTTTTAGTCACAAAAATCACCATAAAACTAACGAAATCATTTTACACGTTTCACTTTCACTTCTTCCTTTTTATTGCTTTCGGAAACGCCGTAACAGTATCGTTTATTAATAAAGTTATGCAAGTAAACATTAACCTAAACCGACTCTGTACGTACAGACTGTCAGCGGACAACAGTGACAGAGCATTAATAACACGCCAAGGCGTGCTGCACGTCATAATAACTAAAAATAATTATGAATAATTTATTTCCCGTTAACATGAACGTTTCGTTTGTTATATCTGATAGCATGCGTTTGTAACTGCGAAAAACGGGCCGCACACACAAAGCGTAATGTATGCAGGGTATGATACAAAGAGGTACGAACATGTTCGTGCACGCAAAAACGTGTTCTCTTCTTTACAAACTCTGCTAAATCCCTTACCGTATCGTATACGTATGTTGACTGGTATCGCGCGTTGTCAGAAGCGTGTACGCCAAACAGGAAGTAGGTGGTTTTAAAAACTACCGTTAGTATCGTTTGTCACGATCTGAATATACATAATTGTAACGTGTGTATTACATTATTTTTTTTTTACTTATCTTTGAAGTCATGCAAACTTTTAGTCGTTTGTTTTCTCTACACGTTAAAAGTCCCCTCTCGTTCTCTTAGTCTGTCTGTCTAACGTTGTGTGGCTCTATCTCTCTCTCTACCTGTCTCGGTTTCGGTGTTGTGGCCGAGGCGGACGTGGCTGAAGCGAACAATTAAGGTGCTGTGGTCAAGGCGGAGACTTTAGTAAACAAGATAATACCAGTAGTTATAAACCATCTGAAACTCCCCCTCCCCTTTCAGACTTGGGATTTTCAATGTACTTTGATGTTGAAAATTAAAACTCGCACACCAAAGACACTGGTGATTTAGAAGTTACGTAATATATTTTCTATTATATTGTGTTTTTAGCATTTTTTATTTTGGTACACTTTAAATTTATAATTTTTTAAATATATTATTTTCTGATTTTTTTTAGTATTTTTTATTTAGTATATTATTATTATTTTTTATATATTTTGTTAAATTTTTTCTGCTTTATGGTTTTGTATTTTTAATGAATTTATGTTGGCAAAAAATTCGAGTTATGGAGGCTTATTTTAAAACATATTCGTGTTATAAAGGTAAAATAACATGAAGTTCTATAGAGACAGTGAAGGAAGATGAAAAACATTCGAGTTATCGATCGAAGTTTGACCGTATGTGTACCGTCCTTGGAAACGTTATGTTTGTATGTGACGCTTCTTTGGCCTATCAGATGGTGCCGCTTGCATAAAAGACGTATCCCGATAATGTTTCGTCATTATCACGTTAGCGACGTCTTCACGAAGAGCGATGAAGCAGCTTGAGAAGTAAACTAAGCATCGGCTTAAAAGAACTTGCGTTGCCTAACTCGCCACTGTAGACGACTGTGCGGAAATTTCGCTTGCAAATGCACAAAAGCGTTAACCGAGTGTGTACTGTAAAAATATCGGTGTTCTTGTCATGGCAATCTAAAAGAAATAATAGAACAACTATTCGCAAAGTACCAAATGTTTAGTTGTTTATTTTTTTTGCAAACTATTGTAGGCCGAATCATTTAATTTGATGACTTCTATTATGGTTTGAATATAGTGTGTAGTGGATAACTCTATAAGAAGTATCGATCGAAGTAATACGAATGTCTTTGTTTTACAGAATAAAAATAAAAATTAGTATCAATTTCTCTGGCGTTCGATTACTTATTCTACTGTTTTAAATCACGGTTCACGCGTTCCTTTTGACATATTAATAACTGTTATATTTTTATTGAAGAATTGACGCAACGGGGGTGTTAGCCTTCAGAATCTTACTACTTAAGTTCTTCAGCTTCTGAAAAATAATATTTTTTTTTACTAGTAATAATGCTAATAGTGAGACGTTTTTCTCTTCAGTGAGTTATAACTCGGTTGACAAATATGCATTTTTAATAACGTGATGAAAGATTTTCTGATGTTCGGTCGTTGAGTACACACAACTTTAAAACTTTAGTGTCGATGATTCAACAAAGTTCATTGTCGTACTTACGATCCTTACACAGGAAACGTAAAAATAATTAATATTCGCATACATTGAATATTAATATGTACCGTGTATTGTAATTGTATCTGAATAACATAAGAATAACTACCATGCTCCCTGAAAATTCATTAACTATTTGGAAAAAGTAAATTTATTATTACATCAATTTTGATATTAGATAATTTGTCAATTATGGGAACAATTACAAAAATACCGACTTTTTTGAATTTCTTTATTAATATAACAATTATAGAGCACACAATCATACAATAAACCGAAACATTCTTTATTGGGGTACAATTCCTTTTAATCTGACACCCTGTCGGATTTCACAATTTTTTCAAATTTTTATATATTTTTTAGGCTCAGATTCCCAAAATGTTTTGATATTTCAAAAACTTAACACTACGTTAAAATTCAGTTTGATACCCACATGAATTTTTGCGATATTATCAAAATTTTCATTTGATAGTTTGGGCCCTGACGTACAACAATTTTATAATTTTTAAAAATTAACATTATATTTAGATTTTGGTTTAAATTTCGTTTAATTTGGTACTCCACACGGGCTTTTGCGTTTTTTCATAATTTTGAATCCTCAAGTTCTTGCCTCCCACACCCTTATTTTTAGAGAGCTCAATCTCAAAACCAACAGGATTCTGTAGAATACAATTATGGATAGGCATTCCGAGTTTTACAAAAATCGGTTGATGCGTTCAAAAGTTATCATGAGACATATCCTAAATAGACTGTCTTCTCCTTTATGGAACATAGACACACACATTATCACAGAAGAACAGGGGCGGAGTGGGCAGGTCGGCGATCGCCGAGGGCCCCGGGCCCCGAGGAGGCTCAGGGAACCCCCGAGCCATGAAAATTTTATTTAGAGAAAAAACGAGAAATATGTATATTTTTACCGGTTATTAAAAATCTTTTCTCGTCTAAATATTATTGGAAATAAATCTTCAGGATTTATTTTGATCAGATTAGAAATGATCATTTCCCAGCCTTGTTTATATACAGCCTATTTAGTATTTACTAATGGAGGAAAGCGAAGAAGGTTACTGTATAGGCGCGCCGCGCGGCAACTGACTGACGCGACGAGTAGTAGGCTGTTGTCATTTTTATTTGAATGTCATTGCAGCATTCACGACTGGGGGGGCCCGAAGGCCTGGGAGGGTCTCTGGGCCTTATGTCAAGATTCAAAAGGGGGCCCATGGCATAAACTTGCAGGAGGGCCCGGTTAAAAAGTTACTCTACTGGGGCTATAAATTGGTGGGACGATGGACCAGGCGCCGAGCTTAAGGGGGCTCCACCGCCGTAATACACTGTGGAATATTTTTAATTGGTATTTTGTTTAGATTTGTAGGGTATAATCAAATAAACTGCCCTGTACGTTTAGTATTAAAACGTTCACTTACGTAAATACTGTACATACCATGTCTCAATAAAGAGTCAATAAATAATTTTAAAAAAGTATACGCACACAAATACGCGCGTGCGTGTTTATGTGTATAGCTGCAGGGGGTCCCTTGACTGCTTCCAGCCGAGGGCCCCCAGGGATGCCAGTCCGCCCCTGCAGAAGAACATTCATGTACGTGAAGGCCTATTTATCCCTGTATTGGTCCGCATACAGGTCCTGATGATGACAAGACATTTTGGGAGTGTCGACAGAAATGTAAAATTGTGCCTATTTAATGACAGAACCTCACAAAACCTATCATCGTTTATTAATTCAGGACTACAACCAAACTAAGGATAACTTTTCCCGACGTATGCCCCGCCTGTATAATACCAAGGACAGCTGCAGGATACGTTTACTTATTCTTTTCTTAACATTTGTTGCGTGAGCGTCAACAGAGGAAAACGTGTTTACACTGACTTTCGTGTTAAATGTATCCAGTACTTATTTCCGTCACTATATCAAAATATAAGTAATAGTCGAATACTTCACACCACTGAGTTGATAACGGATTAATATCGTAATTAATATGTAACATTACGTAAAAGAAATTTCGAGTCTTAGGCAATCGCGTGACACCGTACACAAGCGTGCGCTTATTCTGACTTACAACTTTTAGTGTAGCTGCCTCGTCTAAACCGTTGCTATCGGAAATAAAAAGCAACTATTATCGGTCGAAATTAATTTTTTAGCCCGTCAGATGTACGGTACTTTGTTGATATGTTTCTGCACATAACGGAAACAAAGGCTACACCGACAACGACTACGACAAGCCGGCTCGACTTCGTTGAAGATAATAAGCTATTGTTGATGTGGCAACGTGGACTCAACACGATAATGCCGTTTTATTAACGGGGCAATCTGATTGGTGCACAGATGTAGTGTCGGGACAGTACCACACTTTTAAGAACGTATTATGTCAAAGGCTCCCGGCTGTCAACCGTTTGGCTGATGGAGTATTAATGAGTCTAAATATTTTCCTCCAGCAGCGGCAGGAGCAGCAGCAGCAGCAGCAGCAGCAGCAGCAGCGGCAGCGGCAGCGGCAGCAGTATCAGCGACAGCAGTAGTAGTAGTATTAATGAAAAATCTGTTTTTCTCTTTTTTTTTGGTGAGCTTGAAAGTTTAGTTGAGAAATTTATAGAAAATAATATATTGAATTGTTAGAAGCCAGGTAATATGATTGCGCTGTCACAGTCATATTATTTTATATTAATTTATTTCAATCGTTCGGTTGAGTATAGGCTAGTGGTAAGCGTTGTAGAAATAATGTTACTGAGAATTATAAAACCCGTTTGACAATATTTTTACATATTTTTATTTCTGGAAGGTCAAAATATTATAATAAATAAACTTGCTGAATGAAGCAAAAACGAATGGAAGTAACCGCCAGAATTTACAGCTAACTTAATATATAGTCGACAGAAGGTTTAAGTTTGATAAGCGAAAAAGCTGGAATTAATATGCTCCAACTTGATAATCTTTCAGGATTATTTACAAAATGGCGATGCATAATTGTTCTTATCTTCAAACTCACAAGCCGAAAGTAAAAATTACATGTAAAACAATCGTGTACCCCACCATCAACCGATCGGGCTGAAGGTAGTTGTAAGGGCGCCGCTGAAAAAGTTGAGTCTCTAATTTATTAATAGATACTAAAGTATCAATTATTAATTGACAACAAGTCGTGTGAGAGTATTTTGAGATTTGTTTGTTTCTGTATTAGAGATATTCCACAAATTTATTGTGGAAAAATTGATAATTTTTAAACTTCGTGAATACTCTCTCTCTCTCTCTCTCTCTCTCTCTCACACACACACACACACACACACACACACACACACACACACACACACACACACACACACACACACACACACACACACACACACACACACACACACACACACACACACACCACAATACTGTCGCGCGCGCGCGCGCGCGTGTGTGTTGCAAGGTAACAGGTTTTGAGACTGACTGCACTTGAAGAAATACATTTTGATTAGGTGAATTAATACATTTATTGGTTATTCTTTTTTTAATGTATCACATGTAGAGTTTATATATGAAAATTATGAGTTTCAAAAAATATAAATTTAACATATTTAACAGTGATCAATTAAAAAGGGAGAGTCTTTACTTGTTTTATACTTTATAAATAGTTTTATAATTTAACTTGCTGGGTTAAGTTACATCATTCCGGACGATCTCGCGGGCCTTCTCCTACGCTTTCACACCGGCCGTTGTCCTCTTAAGGTGGGATGCCGATCTCAGGGTTTCCCCGTAGGCGTTGTTTTCGTCCAAGTTGTTCCTGATTCAGTACTCTTCGACATCCATCGGTCGTTGACGATCTCGAACGCCGTACCTGACTTCGTGGTGCTAATTCAGCTCCTCCCTCGACGAAACACTCCGACTTCCCAAGCAGTGGCTGGAATTCGAATTTGCCGTAGCAAACTTTCGAGTGAATGTGAGAAATTGTGAGAGACTCCTCATTAGAGACTGCGTAACTCACTGCTCACCCGTGCTTTTATAGATCTACGCAGATGACTTCATTTTTACAAAATAATACATTCTAGATTGTTCGAGAAAAACGACCACGTGCTGCTGGACATGAACTTCCGATTTTTAGACCTTTCCAAACCACATGTTTTCAACTGCGTGTGATTGAATAACTAATTACTTTGTCAGCTGAATAAATGCTATTGAAATGTATTTAATACTAAAATAAGTAGTTATTAATAGATAGTTATTCCAATTTGCACACTAATATACATGACTCATAGTATGTCTGTTAATTGGCTTACTGTTAATTCACTCAATTCGTTATGCGCACAATAGTTATTCACTTTTACACTACACTGCACTCCTGTTTTTACTTCCATGTTCCTTAAGGAAATGGAAGTATGGTGATGGCAAAAAAAATCGTGTTCAAGATTATTGCAGATTCTGATTGTACTACCCTCAAAACATGAAAAAAGTCATTTTTCGAAAAGTGTCTATGTGTCTGTCTGTAGATTTTTTTTCTATGGCAAACGATAACTGCCGCAAATTCAAACAGAATCAAATAATTTTTTGCATACAGCTCTGATTTGTAGAGTACTCACTACCTATTGTTTTTGGTAAAGATCGGTTGAGGGAAAGGGGTAGTTTACCTGCAACGGTTTTTTTTATCAAGGGAAATTTTTTTCTATGGCAAACGATAACAGCCGCAAATTCAAACAGAATTAAATAATGTTTCGTATACAGCCCTGAATTGTAGAGCTCTCAAGATCTATTGTTTTTGGTGAAGATCGGTTAAAGGAAAGGGGTAGTTTACCTGTAACGTTTTATGTTTTAACAAGGGTATTTCCTATGGCAAACGATAACAGCCGCAAATTCAAACAGAATCAAACGATTATTTGCATACAGCCCTAAATTATAGAGTTCTAAAGATCTGTTGTTTTTGGTGAAGATCGGTTGAGGAAAAGGGGTAGTTTACCTGCAACGTTTTTTTAACAAGGGTATTTTCTATGGCAAACGATAACAGCCGCAAATTCAAACAGAATCAAATAATGTTTTGCATACAGCCCTGATTTGTAGAGTACTCAAGATCTATTGTTTTTGGTGAAGATTGGTTAAGGGGAAGGGGTAGTTTACCTGCAACATGTTTTTATCAAGCGTATTTTCTATGGCAAACGATAACAGCCGCAAATTCAAACAGAATCAAATAATTGTTTGCATACATCCCTCAATTGTAGAGGTCTCAAGGACTTTCGATTTTGGTGAAGATCGGTTAAGGGGAAGGAGTAGTTTACCTGCAACCTTTTACGTTTTAACAAGAGTAAAGTACTTGAAAATTTATTTAAACTTTTTGAAACAGTGGTAATTGTTAAAAATAAAATAATTTTGTTGCCAGGCAATAAAATTAAAATTTTTTCATTTTAATGTAATATAATATTTTTCATTTAATACGGCAATAAAAAGGCAGGTAAGACACACACACACACACACACACACACACACACACACACACACACACACACACACACACACACACACACACACACACACACACACACACACACACACACACACACACACACACACACACACACACACACACACACACACACACACACACACACACTTCACGTTATTTCTGGCCTCACTCATGTTTATTTTCTTACGTTTGCACGCTTTTTAAATGGAAAGTGCCGAAACCCACACCAACATAACGCGTGCAAGCCGAAAAAATGGACATCAATTTGCTTACTGGCGAAGCTAGTAGTTAATGAATGGGTAGGCAAAAATCTTATCTTAAATTTTTTTTAAGGAATCACTAAAAGGACGGTGGGTCAAATCGGACGCTGAGGTAGAGTTTGCTGTAACCGAATGGTTCCACAAACAGCCGTAAGAATTTTACTAGCATGGAATCTACAGGTTAGCGCAACAGTGGAACTCATGTCTTAATGTTATTGGAGACTTCTTTTAAAATCGTTGAATAAAAAATGCTTGACAGCTCTATACGTGTGTCTATTGAACAATCCTTGTATTAGTCATACACAATAATAAACTGATTGAACTTCAAATTTTTAAACTTGATTAGTTTCTATATATATGTTTAATGTTACAAATAATTCAAATAACAATCTTGATCATCTGGTAGTTCAGCGGAATAACAGTGACACTTTTAATAACCGCATAAAATAAACACTTAGAAACAACACAGGCGCTTTAACTTAACTGTTTGGACCACAGAAGTGAGGCATGCCTCAACGCTCTATGTGTACAGCGCGGGACAATCCCCCTCCCTACACTTCCCTATCACACCACTACATTGATTACATACGATGTATACAAAAAACGCTGAGGCAAGTTCAGGTTGCCTCATTCGCTTTAAACGAACTATGCCGAATCTCACCTGTCACCATCTAGCGGTCGCTCAATAAAGCACGTTTCGGTTTAATAAATTTGACAGTCGCAGTAACAATGTATAATCTTTACGTTATGTAGTTCATACGTATTTATAATTTTTATTCTACAGAATTTTTTAGGGTAGGCATTGCCTCAATTGCCTCCATGTAACTTCGCCACTGATATATATGTGTACAACGTTATCGGCAACAAAGAAGTAGTTTTTGTTAAAATTCCTTCCCGGGATATTTGGCCGTAGTCCAATGTTTTCTACAAAACCAGACATTTCGGCAATGCCATTGACTTCCATCATCAGTGAAAATCGAGTGCGATAACGTGAGGTGGTATACGTTAGTGACCACAGTACTGTGGTTAAGGCTGAAGCAGTAAGTAGAAAGAAGTAGTTTCTATGGTAATATTTCATTTAGAAAATGATTTTAAATATAAATCTTAGAATATGGAAGTCATGTATGGTTCTCCATACCGATATTTTTCTATGGCAAACGATAACAGCCGCAAATTCAAACAAAATCATATAATGTTTTGCATACAGCCCTGAATTGTAGAGTTCTCAAGGCTTGTTGGTGATGGTGAAAATCGGTTAAGGGAAAGGGGTAGTTTACCTGCAACATTATATGTTTTAACAAGGGTAATTTTTTCTATGACGAACGATAACTGCCGTAAATTCAAGGGGAGAATTTTTTATGTGTACTACGTTATCGGCAACAAAGAAGTAGTTCTTTGTTAAAATTCCTTCCCGGGCTGTTTAGCCGTAGTCCAATGTTTTCTGCAAAACCAGATTTTTCGGCAGTGCCATCGACTGCCATCATCAGTGAAAATCGAGTGCGAAAACGTGAGGTGGTATACGTTAGTGACCACAGTACTGTGGTTAAGGCTGCAGCAATAAGTAGAAAGAAGTAGTTTCTATGGAAATTTTTAATTTCGAATATGATTTTAAATATAAATCTTAGAACATGGAAGTCATGTATGGTTCTCCATACCGATTTTTACTTCTATGTCCCGTAAGGAAATGGAAGTGTGGTGATCTCGAAAAAAATCGTGTTCGAGATGAGGGCTGATTCTGATTGTACGACCCTCAAAACATGAAGGAAAGTCATTTCCGAAAAGTGTCTGTGTGTGTAGAATTTTTTCTATGGCGAACGATAACTGCCGCAAATTCAAACAGGAATCAAATAATTTTTTGCATATGTGCCCAAGTTGTAGAAGACGTTTTACGTTTTAACAAGAGTAAAGTATGTTTTTGAAATCTTCTTCCGGAATGTCTTGTACGACGTTTCACTCATATTACGATGAGTATCCTCAGGTCTAAGTGTCACTTCAGTTCCTCCCTCTACCTAAGTGTCACTTAGACCTGAGGATACTCATTGTAATATGAGTGAAACGTTGTCATGCAAGACATTTTTGACGCGGTCCATATCGGAAGAAGACTTCAAAAACATAATGGACACCGGCCGCGGAAGCTTACGTGAGAATAAAGAGTAAAGTACTTAATTTTGATAAATAAAGTATCCTGAAAAGAAGGTCATAATAATCCACTGTAGAAAAGTAGATGAAATATCTATAAATGAGAAGGGTAGTTGAAGGGGTAAGGTGTAATTTTCTATAAGTGAAAATGATAGTTGAAGGGGGAGGGGATAATTCTTTATAATATGTATACTACGTTATCGGCAACAAAGGAATAGTTTCTATGGAAATATTTTACTTCAATTTGCAAACATAAAACTCCATTTACAAGGTGGGGATATTTTTTTAGAAATTATGGAACCGAATTCAAGTAAATGATTTTAAATATAAATCTTAGAACATAGAAGTCATGTATGGTTCTCCATTTTTTAATTGTCTTAAACTATGTTAACATATTGTACTTATTCTAGTACAATAGCGTCTTATCACTTTCACATCCCCTTGCACAGAACACCAACTACGGCTTATTATAAATACAGTATGTCCCCATATATTCACAAATAGTGTGAATGTTTGTTTCATTGCAATATATCACTTAAAGCATGACATGAGCTGCAAGATTTATCATTTTAATATATAAAATGAACCCTTTAAAATATTTTCAGTTATAAATTACACAAAGGGAAAGTTTTTGCAGGAACTGAGAGTAGCGTGCTCTGCCTGAGACAAAGCTGTAGGTAGAAAACGACTGCACAAAATAATATGATCGATTCTGTAAATAATAAGTAAGAGTTAAAGTGAATGAAAATCCATTAAATCGATCAATCGATATGCCTACTACAACGCTAATTACTTACTAGCTTCCAGCCTACTCTCATGCACGCGATGGATCGAAAAGTTTTCTTGTTTCAGCGAATCTTTCTTTTCCGGTTATTCCTTGATTTTAAGTCCTGTATCCAAAAGCAGTCTTATAATACTCATTTGTTCTGTATAAAACGTTATTTATCTTACTTAATTTTACTTTATTTTACATAATTCGAGGGCCGGGTAAAATGGAATGCAGAAAAGTTTGATTGTAACGTAAAATATTAAGTGACACTTTATATGCTCTACAAATAATTTATATCTTTTAAAATCAACTTTAAATAAATTCTGTTTGAATTTTACGAGCAGCTAAATTTGTATAATGGCAAATTTAATTCCACAAAGTCAAACCGAAAACAATAAATTTCTGTCACTTCTTAATATAAAGACACCCCTTAAAGGACTCCGGTTCAAAAATGTTGTCTACTTGACTATAAAGTCGTATCCTTCTTCTTCCGGGAATATTAAAATTCATACAAAAACGTTTTGAATCGAGAAAAAAACACGCGTTTCTGCACAGAACAGACGCGTTTAACTAATAACATTTAAAAAATTTTGACGTATTCTTTAGAATTTTCTTTATGTATTTTTTGTTAAAATTACTTCCCGGGGTGTTTGACCATGGACCAAAGTTTATTACAAACCAAACGTTTCGGCAGTGCCATCGACTGCCATCTTCATGTGCCAATTTCCTAAGCGCTACTGGTCAAACTTTGAACCTTGTAAACATTGTAATCTAAATACTGCATTGCGACACGTGTAGATGACGTCACGTTTTTGTCTGTTATCTACAGCCGGTCTTTAGCTGGGCTGACTGTAGCGAAAATTACGTTAGTTATACTCAAGACTCCGAGCTGATCACTCGTACTATTTCCAGCCGCGGCTACTGGATTTCATTATTTAAATTATTAGCATGTTCAGCATGCCCTCTCTGTGGTCTTGGCAGGATGGACGGCGACCACCTGCAGACGTGCCAATCGCTGACTTACCCGAACGATGACACAATCAATCGCTACTGGGAGGCTCGACGTCGAATGGTGGAAGCACCAAAGACGGGCGTTGGATAAGTAAGTAGTAGTAGTATGTTCAGCATGCACTAATGCTACTTGGGCGATTTCTGCCTTGCTTCTAACGATTATGTCATTCCTCAAGCCGCAGTAATTTCTACACGTGCCAGCAATTGCATCAACAAAATTTCAATAAACCATTATTATATGAAAAGCATACAGTCCACTTAAAACTTCTTTCTAACCAGCCATCTCCAATTAGCGTTCCTAAGAATAACTCAAGAGTACATCAAGAGCTTCTTTGACGCAACATTTTCTGGTCCTCCAAACCGGATTTTATTTTGGCCTTACGGGCAACATTTTGGTACACCACGATTTCAAAATATTTCATTTAATGGGCACAAACAGCCTGTGGCCCAAACAATCTTCAAGCTTAAATACTTTCGAATTTAGATTGTTGGCCGTGGCATGTCTTTGTTGCCACAAAAACAACCCTCAAGCGTGACATGCAGGATTCTACAGAGCGTCAAATCTGACACTACAAGACACAACAAGAAAGTTATTCGACGGCAGCAAAATTCCACAACTGTAAAATTACGCTGAACTACAACATCAAGCGTCACCTAACCAGCACAAACAGGCGGTGCGCCAACTTCAAGGGATTGCCGGACGGGATCAGCACGGAACCAACAGGACCGAAGCGGTTTTGAACACGCCAGGATTCCACGTGATTATAAACTTTCATTTTCCTTTACAATTGTTCATATACAATGCATGAGTATAACAAACTGAATAATATTTTACATTTAATATGGTATTATTTATACTTTTACGTAAACAAATATTATTATAATGTGAGCATAAACTTTGTAGCATGACAGATAATCCACTTAAATCAATTACCAGATGATCATTAGTAAAAATCAAGTATATGGAATATCCAGAAAAATCCAAAGGAGAACCAAATAAAAAGCACAATATATTATCATTATAACTAGAAAAAGTAAACATAAAGGAAAAAATCTGCAACTAATATGAATGTACAACAAAGTAAAACCCCAGAAAATAAAATTAAAATAACAATAATACCCAGGTAGGATAGGAGTAGGTAAGGAAACTACCCAGACCAAGTAAACAGACCAGTATAAACAAAAGTAAATAATAACGAAATGGTACTGAAGAAACCAAGAATGAAGAAGGAAGATATCCAAAACAAACAAAGATACCTAATGAACAGGGACAAGTGAAGATCGCATAGAATAGAGGAAGTAGAACACGACCAATACCCAAAAGAAACCCAATAGGGAGAAAACGAAAACCCCAAAGGAAAGTAAATGTCACTATAGAAAGTATAACACCCCAACAAACCATAAACTCATGTAAAACTAATAAAAACAAAAAGTGTTTAAAGTGCTAAGTAGAAGTGCACCCAAGAAAGTTATTGTATAATTTAAATAGACAAATCTTAACAGTTCCCCATGGTTAAACAATTTGATTTATAAAACTATGAAAGGACTAGTGATAGTATCAAGAAATAACCAGGGACAAGTGCAAGTTATTAGATTATCATAAATAAACTTTGAGAAGGTACATGAATTACTGTACATTTAAATAACTTTAAGTGTTTTTTTTTAAATAGTATCATGAATGATATTTAATCAAATAATATGGTGAAGGAGCAATGAATACTCTTTCTAATAAAATGCCACTGTTTATATGAGGACATTCAATGGAATAAATAATATAAATAGATAGCTTGGAGTTAGTACATAAAGTGACGGGGAATACATCCCTAAAATTAAGAAAAACAGATAAGACTGTAACCAAATAGTTTTAAGGGAGTGTTAAAAAATTTAATGGAACAAAATGTTAGGTTCCAATTTCCATATATGAACTCTATAAAAAAGATTTAGAAATAGAGATTAATCCTTGTATTTATAAAATGTTATTTTGTTTAGTAGTTTGAATTAGGAATGCCATATCTGAATGTGTATATCATTCCTATATAGTAAAACGTTTTTTAGAAGTTACTGTAAGTAATCAGTACAAAAAAGGGTATGATTCTAAATACCAGATTTAATATTAAATAATTGTTATGTTTTAATTGTTTAAAATCAATACTAAAGGTTATAGTAGTAAAAGAAGAAATTATTAATGAATATTATATTAGAATAGAAGGTCAGAAAAGGGTATGAACTAACTGTATTATTAAAAACTTTGTAAGTAACAACAGATAAAATCTAGGCCAGATAGTAAATTTAGACTACATTATAATTGACAAATCTAGTCCTATAAACCAACTAAACTGATGAAATTTATGTAAGATAAACCCACCATATAGTAATACAATGTAACTTATACTTTATAAAGATATTGTCAGAAGATAAGTAAAATTATAAATAAAAATGAAATGTATTAACTAAAATTTCAGAGGAGGAGTCATAGATAAATGAATTATATTTAAAAACAATAACTAATGAACAAAATTGCAAGAAATTAAGGAAAGATAAACAATTATATCAATCTTAGATTCAGTATAATAATGATTATATCAGCGAAAATGGCTGTTATCTGAACAAGGACAGGAAACACAAATTTCAGCCTACTTTTCCAACATGAAAGAAATATAACTTTTTTAAATAAAAACTTTGTAAAACTATATTAATTAGTATCAAAATAAGCAAAATAGATTAAAGAAACCGAATATGTATTTAGTATTTCATATAGTTAAATAATAACGAAAATATTTTCCGTGTATAATGTATTCAAATAAAATGTATCGGAAGCTAAGATAATTTGAAACAATGTATGATCTATATTAAATTGGCTAAGATTTTCAGGAGACGAAGGAAATGAGAACAGTTAATTATTATCCGTTGAAGCGAACACTTAAACGAGGTTTTGCCCCGTATAACCTATATTAATGGCGTGCGATACTTAAATCGAGTTCAGTGCAAATTTTGTAATTTTTTTTAATTTGGAATTTTAACTTGAGAAGCAGTGAAAACAAACAATAAACAGTGAACTACAGATAAACAGAACCACATACGCCTAAATAATTGAACTAACACCACTACAAATAAATTTTACTGATGAAACAAAAAGGGTTATATACAACACATTTAACCAAAGTGAAATAGACATAATAACACACATTTACACCAAGTGAACTAATAAACACTACACCAGGAACACTCATTTAACTCCAGAACTAATATCCACAATTGCTGAGACGATGAAACAGTGAAAAGACATCTTTATTGTAGGAAATATTCGTCGAGGTGATTGACATTCAAATACGAATACTTCTGTCGGCCATTTTGATTTTCCCAGCATTCTATTCGAGGTGGAACAAATGAACGTCTAGTCTGCATTGGTTCGAATATTATACTATATAAACTTTCTATATTGATTAAGAACTTTGTAATTGTTAGTTTTAAGACATTTTTATTGTAAATGTTATACTTTCTTGGCCCTACCCTTCTCTGGCTATTCTAACATAACCGTTAAAAGAACAATATTTTATATACACTATTAATGTAAAGTTTTTGTCGACCGGCCCTGAGTAACGAGTCGAACTGTTGTCAACAATCGATTACTATCGATATTTTTAATAAATTGTTAATAAACACTCTAATTATGCAAATTGGTTGAATTTTACTTTAAATATAATTAAGGAATAAGTTAATTCAAGAACACGGACTAACCGAAAGGTGGTATTTACGAAAATAAGGAACATATTGAAGAAGAAGAAGAGCCGTCTTTCGACCAGTACCGGAGTTAACCATATTAACACAGAAGTTAGTCATAGAAAGTGACACCACAACACTATCAACCACAATATAATTAAAATTATTACACCAGACAATAACAAAAATTATTTCCTAAATACAGATAACAAAAAACCCGAAACAAATATTTTTTCAGAAAAAACAAAATTTTTATTTTAAAATAAAATTTTTTTTTTATTTCAAATTTTAACAAATTATAACATTATTATTTTGTAACCACGAGGGAACGTTACAAAATTGGCGTCCAACTAAAGGGCTTTAATTAGGGATTGAAGGACTTATATAACTCGCCCAATTTCTAATTCAAGCTTGGCAGCGGTTATCCAGCCAGAGAAAAAGGAAAGATGCAACGTCGTGCCACATCCAAGAAAAGGGCGGCAGAGGCCGAAAAAGAAATTAATATGGAGGATAAGGAGGCAACCCCAGTGGAACATAAACAACCTGCACCACCAGAGGAACAACTGGAAATGCCCACACAAACAGGGGAAATCAATGTCCGGGAGGAACGGGTAGAACAACCCGAGAAAACATTACGAACGGAGAATGGGAACATACAAGAGATGTTCAGGATGATGATGGAAGAAATCAAATCCAGTAACAAGAAGGTGGAGGAAAACTTGCATAAGAAAATGGATTCCACCAAGGAAGACTTGCATAAGAAAATGGATTCTACCAAGGAAGACTTGCATAAGAAAATGGATTCCACCACAGAAGAAAATAGTAAAGAAAGGAAGGAAGACCAACAGTCCTTGAAGGAAAATTTGAATGAAATAAATAAGAACATAGAATCCACAAAAGAAGGATTAAGGAGGAACATAGAGGCAACAAAAGAAGAATTGAAGAAGGACAACCAAGCAACAAAAGAAGAATTGAATAATAAAATTGAAAACACTAATCAAAAAATTGATGAAACTAGGGAGAAGATAGAAAACGACAACCAACGATTGAAGGAAGAGTTGAGGGAGAATAGCAAGAAGATGGAAGAGAAAATGGACGAGAATAACAATAAAATGGAAGATAAGATGGGGGAGAGGTTGGAAGAATTAAGAGAGGATAACCAACTATTAAGGGAAAAATTAAGGGAAGTTAACCAGGAGAATCTAGACAAGTTAGACGAACGAATGGAACTATTAAGAAAAGAAATGAACAAAGAACTCAAGGATAATAAGAAATCTATGAATAAAAAGTTGGAAGAAGAAACAATAATTATAAATCAACAGATCAGAGAAGTTGATGAAAGATGTCGGCTAACTGAAGGGGAAGTACAAGAATTGAAGGAAGTGGTAAACACCAAGGTCACAAATATCGAAGAATATAGTCGCAAGAAGGCAGAAGAGAACCGAAGGGAAAGTCAGGAAGAACTAAGTAAAGTACGTACCCAAATTACTGAAAGGTGCGACGGAATGGAGGTAGTAATGACGAACATCACTGGTCAAGTGCGGCAGAGCCAGGAGGAAATGGAAGCAATTCGGAACCGACCAACCAACTTCACAAATATCCCCATCAACGAAAATAGGGAATGGCTGAACTTCCGCCAATATAAAAGGAAGCCAATGGAGTTCTTGGCCCGGATCGAGGAATACATGGCCAAACATAGAGGAAATAGATGGTGAAATAATCGAGAGCTGTTGGACGAATCATTCCGTGAAATGACGGACAACTGGTGGATAGCAAACCGGAGTGAGATAGAGGATTACCAACAATTTAAGAATTTGTTCAAGGCCAAGTATTGGTCGGAGACCACCCAAAATCTAATAAGGGACAACATCTGCCATGGCCGATACAAGACACAATTTGGTAATACGATGACCGCGTACTTCCTTGGGAAGGTATGCCTGGCGAAGCAACTGGAACCGGCCATACCGGAAGAATGCCTGGTAAATAAGCTCTCCTACCATTATGATGAAGAGGTCATACGAGCAAGAAGGGGTAGCCATATAAAGACCATCCAGGCGATGACGGAACTCTTAGAAAACTATGAGAATGAGGAATACTATCGGCAAAGCAGAAGAAGGAATGAGCGGCCAGAATTCCGAAATAATCCGTACCCGAACAACAATAATCATCAGAACAGCAGTGGGTACCAAGGGAACCGATATAATCCCAATTATAATAATCAGAACAATACCAACGGTAGAAATAATAATAATAATAATAACGGTCATGTGAATCAAAATATTAACAGAAATAATAACGGGTACCCCGGTAATAGAACCAATTATTACCCAAATCCAAATGTAAATAGCCAGAGAAACCCAAACCAAACTAATAATACCGAACGGTATTATAATAACAATAGGGGTTACCCAAATAACAATACTAATAACAACAACAGGTTCTCCCGACCCCGGGTAAATTTTATACGCGCCGAAGGAAACAGTCAACGCAGATACAACCATCAACGGCGGAACAGTTTCCATGAATACGAAGACCGACGCAGAAGCCGAGAACGGGATAATTCAAGGTATAATCCGCCTAGGCGAAGTACCAGTCTAGATGACCCAGAGCGGCAACCAACTAGAGAACAGATATACGAACAGCGAACGGAACGGCTGGAACCCACTCAAGGTTTCCCCACTGACGTTGGTCCAAATATTAATAACCAGGATAATGAAAATTTAAACGGGAGGAGCAGTAATAAATAATCAGGACCTTTTGCTGCTCCTATCGCCTGGGTATAAAAGAGAATTACCAAGAGCAAATAATAATAACAATATTACAATTATTAGTTGTAATTACTTAAAGAACATACGAAACGAACTACTGGAGGAGGACGACACTCGCCTCCATAGTATAAATAATGAAATAATTTATGTTAATGCCGAAATAGAAGGAACCTTCGCACAGCTAATGATTGATACAGGTGCGAATGTATCTATTATCAACTCAACAGAATTGGAGGATCCAAGAGAAATGTGGTCAATTATTGCCAACTTTACCTATCAATTAATATCGTATTAATCGGTGCCACTGGTCGCCAAAACAAAACTATAAGAAAGCAAGTATCGTTAAACGTGATTAGTAAGGGTATAGCAATAAACATGATCTTCCTAATTGCGGCAGGATTACCTTTCAATATATTAGTGGGATGCGATGTGCTGAGAAAAAACTCTGCTATCATTGATTTACGATCAGAGAAAGTATCGCTGTTTACCGGAGATCTAACCTGGACGGCCGATTTAGTCGGTAGCGAGATAGCACTTCCCAGCAGTATCCACCAGCAAATTCGTAACATTAACTATATGAAAAATAACACAATAATTAACCCCATAATATTCGACAACACGGACGAAGATTTATGGTCCCAAAAGATACAAGAGATAAGGGATTTCCGGAGCGGAGTTACGAGAGAGAAATTGCCCATTAATCAAGCGAATCAGTTGATCAAAATTTATGAAAGGTACCGCTCAGTATTTTCGGACGAGCCAGGCAAGGTAAAAAATTATCAATGTACCCTTAAGTTCAGAGATACAGTGGAGTTTAATAGAAAATCCTACCCTATTGCACATTCACGAAAGGAGGCTGTAAGAGCGGAAATAAACCGGATGATTAATAGCGATATAATAGAAAATAGCAAATCCCCATACACCAGCCCTATTGTGGCTATTCCCAAGAAAAACGGCCAAGTCCGGCTTTGCTTGGATGCACGGGAAATAAACAAAAATATAATAAATGATAGAACATCGCCCGGTGAGATTGAAGAAATCCTGAAACGATTCCACGGTACCAAGTACTTTAGTACCTGGGACACGGTGTGCGGTTACTGGCAGGTGGAGTTACACCCACGGAGTCGCCAGTATCTGGCTTTCATATTCGAGGGGCGCAATTACTAATTCAAAAACCGCCCTTCGGACTTGTAAACTCAGTTGCCATCTTTGTGACCTGCATGGACCAGATATTGGGACAGGAAGCACTTCAGTTTACCACCGTGTATGTAGACGATCTACTAATAACATCAGAAACGTGGGAGGAACACTGCTACCGTGTGGAACACGTGCTTGAGAAGTTATCTGTCAGTAACGTCACGCTGAAGTTAGAAAAGTCTAAGTTCATTGCCAGGGAAGTGCAATTCTTGGGTTTCAACTTGGACGATCAAGGAATCTCACCGTCAGCAGAAAAGGTGGAAGCAATCCAGAAATTCCCGGCACCCAAAAACAGAAAGCAATTACAGTCATTCCTGGGACTCTGTAATTACTATCGCAAGTTCCAGGAACAATATTCGGAATTAACCGCAAAATTTCAAACTCAATTGTCATCAAAAAATAAATGGATATGATGTCAAGAGCAGGAGGTGATTTTCCAACTTATAAAGGACAAATTTCTGGCAACAATAATACTTCGCCACCCAAATTTTAAATTACCATTTTTTATGAATTGCGATGCCAGCAACATCAGTCTGGGAACGACATTGTATCAAGAAGACGAGAAAGGTCAACACCAAGTAATTAGCTTCGCTAGCAGATCTTTGAACCAGTGCGAGAGAAACTACACTGTAACTGAAAAAGAATTACTGAGCGTAGTATTTGCTTGCGGTAAGTTCCTTACTTACATCTTGGGTTACCCTGTAACAGTCCGAACAGACCATCAATCTATTTCGTTTCTAAACAGCTGCAAATTGAATCATGGCAGACTAACAAGGTGGATACTTGCCCTTCAAGAATACCATCTAAAATGGGAATACATCCCAGGTAAAAAGAATGTCGTAGCCGATGTGTTATCCCGTGTCAATGGGGAAGAGCAAACTTTCGAAGGGGAGAAGGAAAGCGTACTAAAAATATACCATCTTCTTAGCACCAGAGCCGACTTAACAACAATATTAACAAATATGAGCACCCACCAACAAGCAGACCCGAAATTGAGAACCCTTAAAACTCGATTAGAAGAAGGAGACGAAACCGTTGCTCGATATTACCAACTAAACAAACTAATCTTGTTCGTTAAAACATCACTGGAGGAGGAGACCTGGAAGGTGGTTGTTCCAACCCAGATCGAAAAGGAATTAATAGTAAACTACCACATGCAATATGGGCATATGGGCGCCTTAAAGGTGATAAAAGCTCTGGAGGAGAGCTGCCAGATAAAAACATAAATAGGAAAGTCCGCATGTATATTAAAAGCTGTAAAATCTGCCAGCTCGTAAAAACAAATAACGAGAAGAAGGAAGGTGTTATGATTCCTATAACCTCCCAAGCAAAATTGGAGAAGGTATTCCTAGACATCTGTGGACCATTTCCCCGTAGTGGCGGTCGACACCAATATCGATACCTAACAATCATAATGGACCACTTCACAAAGTTTGTTAAGCTATACCCTACTAATCGAGCAACTACCCGGAAAATTCTGGGGATATTAACGGAGGAGCAGTATATCCCAAACATGGGGAAACCATCTTCGATCATCACTGATCATGGAACCCAGTTTAAGGGTAGAAAATGGCGTGATACCTTATTATCAATGGGCATTCGTACCTACAAAACCTCGTTCTACCACCCAAGCAGTAATCCGGCAGAGAGGGTGTTACGAGAAGTGGGGAGGATACTAAGAACTTATTGTCACCATCAACAAAAAAGGTGGCAAGACTATCTAGAAGCCACGGAGGAATTCGTCAACTTGGCATACCATCCAGCTATAGGAATAACCCCATACTCCGCCATGTACGAAAAACCACCCCCACGAGAGATCGCAGAAATCCTAGAGTTCCCCATCAACAATATTTACAAATTTGACAAAGTAAAATTCTACAACAAGGTGGCAGAAGACCAGGAAAAACGGCAAAATAAATATCGAAAGGCTAGTGGTAAATTAATAACTTATGAACAGGGAGAAAAAATCTTATTAAAAAATCGTGAACTACCCAGCACACTGGAAGGAATAACGAAGAAGTTATTGTTAGTATACACAGGACCATATGTAATCTCCAATATAAAAAATAATAATACTTATGAAGTAAAGGAAATGGATTCAGAAAGGATCAAAGGTGTATATAACCAGGCGTCCATGAAAAAATATTATGAGTAATTGGATGTATATAAAAGAATTTATTCGTAAAACAAACAAATTCAAAAACAATGTAAGCACAACTTACTACCTAATATTTATGAAACGACTTTTGAATTAATGAAAAAACTAAAAGAAAAAGAATTTAGTAAAAAACAAACAAATTCAAAAACAATGTAAGCACAACTTACTACCTAATAGTTATGAAACTATTTGTGAAAAAACTAAAAGAAAAAGAATTTAGTAAAATATAAACAAATTCAAAAACAATGTAAGCACAACTTACTACATAATAGTTATGAAACTATTTGTGAAAAAACTAAAAGAAAAAGAATTTAGTAAAATACAAATAAATTTAAAAAAATAAGTAAGCACAACTTACTACCTATGATTTATGAAATTAATTAAGAGAGAAAAGGAAAAGGAATTTAGAATAAAATCAACAAAATTCAAATATATTGTAAAATCAATTTACAAACAACAAGTTATGAAAAATCTTTCTGGAAGTAAAAAGAAAATGAATTGAATAAAACAAATTAAAAAAAAAACCAAATAAATACAACTTACTACCAAACACCTATGAAACTCAAATCATGGAATATAAAAGAAAAGAAAAAGAATTTTGAAGAATAACCACAACATTCAAAAGGAAGAGTAAGTTCACATTACAAACAATTATATATGGAACCAATTATGACAAAATTTTGAGAATAAAAAAATGGCAGTAAAAACCACAGATACAATTAAAATGAATAAACTTATTGTGAAGTAAAATTAATAAGACTTTTAAGCAAAATAAGAAGAGACAATGACCACATAAAATTAATAATTAAAGAGTGCATTTGGATAAAAAGCAAGAGCGGAATAAAATTTTAAAAAGGAAGAAATAACTATGTATAAATAAATCCATAAGAAAAATATGATCATAAAATAAATGTCAATTATAAGAAGGACAATTAAAAGAGTAATTGCAAGAACATAAAATTAGTGGAACGATTCATAAGAATGGAGAAAAAGCAAAAATATAATACAAAATATATGCTACCAATGACCAGAAGAAGATTGTAATAACAGTCAAGGTATAACAGAGAATTAAAATAAATAAAAACTTTACACTGAATAACAAGTGATAATTATATTAAACCAGCTTACAACCATAAGCAGAAATAAAATGCCAGCAGAGCTAACCATTGAGAAAAGTAACTGAGATAGAAATTAACTAAAATCGAAATATTAACAGATCTGAGCAAATACGAAGTGAAGTATCCAAAGATATTTAATTTTTTTTTTATAGTCATAAGGTGGACTATTCTTATGTAATTTTTATTAATAACTGTCTGTAGATAAGTCCAGCAGTATTATTATGTTTTGAGCAGAGATGATTCAATAAATGACGTAGTATGGCCAGCAGAGTAGTGAAGCCTACAGTGCCCCTCTGAACTGCCCCAGCTCACGTGTTAGGGAATGTTAGGGAATAAATATCCCAAGGATAAAGAACCAAGTTAAGAAAAAAAAATGAAAAAATAAAAAATAATGAACCTCAGATGACTATTACTATCAAGAAAAATCCAGTTAATAATGAAATATAGATAAGCTCAAAAATAAAGAAGAAAAAATTTAGAAATGGGAAGGAAGTAAAGAAATATAAGTTATAATAAATATCATAAGCAATTATTTCAGACAAACCAAGTATGATCTGAACTAATCACTTCTGGAGGAGAGCAATCTGTAGCATGACAGATAATCCACTTAAATCAATTACCAGATGATCATTAGTAAAAATCAAGTATATGGAACATCCAGAAAAATCCAAAGGAGAACCAAATAAAAAGCACAATAAATTACCTTTATAACTAGAAAAAGTAAACATAAAGGAAAAAAATCTGCAACTAATATGAATGTACAACAAAGTAAAACCCCAGAAAACAAAAGTTAAAATGACAATAATACCCAGGTAGGATTGGAGTAGGTAAGGAAACTACCCAGACCAAATAAACAGACCAGTATATACAAAAGTAAATAATAACGAAATGGTACTGAAGAAACCAAGAATGAAGAAGGAAGATATCCAAAACAAACAAAGATACCTAATGAACAGGGACAAGTGAAGATCGCATAGAATAGAGGAAGTAGAACACGACCAATACCCAAAAGAAACCCAATAGGGAGAAAACGAAAACCCCAAAGGAAAGTAAATGTCACTATAGAAAGTATAACACCCCAACAAACCATAAACTCATGTAAAACTAATAAAAACAAAAAGTGTTTAAAGTGCTAAGTAGAAATGCACCCAAGAAAGTTATTGTATAATTTAAATAGACAAATCTTAACAGTTCCCCATGGTAAAACAATTTGATATTATAAAACCATGAAAGGACTAGTGATAGTATCAAGAAATAACCAGGGACAAGTGCAAGTTATTAGATTATCATAAATAAACTTTGAGAAGGTACATGAATTACTGTACATTTAAATAACTTTAAGTGTTTTTTTTTTAAATAGTATCATGAATGATATTTAATCAAATAATATGGTGAAGGAGCAATGAATACTCTTTCTAATAAAATGCCACTGTTTATATGAGGACATTCAATGGAATAAATAATATAAATAGATAGCTTGGAGTTAGTACATAAAGTGACGGGGAATACATCCCTAAAATTAAGAAAAACAGATAAGACTGTAACCAAATAGTTTTAAGGGAGTGTTAAAAAATTTAATGGAACAAAATGTTAGGTTCCAATTTCCATATATGAACTCTATAAAAAAGATTTAGAAATAGAGATTAATCCTTGTATTTATAAAATGTTATTTTGTTTAGTAGTTTGAATTAGGAATGCCATATCTGAATGTGTATATCATTCCTATATAGTAAAACGTTTTTTAGAAGTTACTGTAAGTAATCAGTACAAAAAAGGATATGATTCTAAATACCAGATTTAATATTAAATAATTGTTATGTTTTAATTGTTTAAAATCAATACTAAAGGTTATAGTAGTAAAAGAAGAAATTATTAATGAATATTATATTAGAATAGAAGGTCAGAAAAGGGTATGAACTAACTGTATTATTAAAAACTTTGTAAGTAACAACAGATAAAATCTAGGCCAGATAGTAAATTTAGACTACATTATAATTGACTAATCTAGTCCTTTAAACCAACTAAACTGATGAAATTTATGTAAGATAAACCCACCATATAGTAATACAATGTAACTTATACTTTATAAAGATATTGTCAGAAGATAAGTAAAATTATAAATAAAAATGAAATGTATTAACTAAAATTTCAGAGGAGGAGTCATAGATAAATGAATTATATTTAAAAACAATAACTAATGAACAAAATTGCAAGAAATTAAGGAAAGATAAACAATTATATCAATCTTAGATTCAGTATAATAATGATTATATCAGCGAAATGGCTATTATCTGAACAAGGACAGGAAACACAAATTTCAGCCTACTTTTCCAACATGAAAGAAATATAACTTTTTTAAATAAAAACTTTGTAAAACTATATTAATTAGTATCAAAATAAGCAAAATAGATTAAAGAAACCGAATATGTATTTAGTATTTCATATAGTTAAATAATAATGAAAATATTTTCCGTGTATAATGTATTCAAATAAAATGTATCGGAAGCTAAGATAATTTGAAACAATGTATGATCTATATTAAATTGGCTAAGATTTTCAGGAGACGAAGGAAATGAGAACAGTTAATTATTATCCGTTGAAGCGAACACTTAAACAAGGTTTTGCCCCGTATAACCTATATTAATAGCGTGCGATATTTAAATTGAGTTCAGTGCAAATTTTGTAATTTTTTTTAATTTGGAATTTTAACTTGAGAAGCAGTGAAAACAAACAATAAACAGTGAACTACAGATAAACAGAACCACATACGCCTAAATAATTGAACTAACACCACTACAAATAAATTTTACTGATGAAACAAAAAAGGTTATATACGACACATTTAACCAAAGTGAAATAGACATAATAACACACATTTACACCAAGTGAACTAATAAACACTACACCAGAAACACTCATTTAACTCCAGAACTAATATCCACAATTGCTGAGACGAAGAAACAGTGAAAAGACATCTTTATTGTAAGAAATATTCGTCGAGGTGATTGACATTCAACTACGCATACTTCTGTCGGCCATTTTGATTTTCCCAGCATTCTATTCGAGGTGGAACAAATGAACGTCTAGTCTGCATTGGTTCGAATATTATACTATATAAACTTTCTATATTGATTAATAACTTTGTAATTGTTAGTTTTAAGACATTTTTATTGTAAATGTTATACTTTCTTGGCCCTACCCTTCTCTGGCTATTCTAACATAACCGTTAAAAGAACAATATTTTATATACACTATTAATGTAAAGTTTTTGTCGACCGGCCCTGAGTAACGAGTCGAACTGTTGTCAACAATCGATTACTATCGATATTTTTAATAAATTGTTAATAAACACTCTAATTATGCAAATTGGTTGAATTTTACTTTAAATATAATTAAGGAATAAGTTAATTCAAGAACACGGACTAACCGAAAGGCGGTATTTACGAAAATAAGGAACATATTGAAGAAGAAGAAGAGCCGTCTATCGACCAGTACCGGAGTTAACCATATTAACACAGAAGTTAGTCATAGAAAGTGACACCACAACACTATCAACCACAATATAATTAAAATTTTTACACCAGACAATAACAAAAATTATTTCCTAAATACAGATAACAAAAAACCCGAAACAAATATTTTTTCAGAAAAAACAAAATTTTTATTTTAAAATAAAAATTTTTTTTATTTCAAATTTTAACAAATTATAACATTATTATTTTGTAACCACGAGGTAACGTTACAACTTTCATCTTAACTAGATTTTCATATGTTCATTTGTGCATAAACGTCTCTTTACATAACTGTACAATAACTCATTAGAAGTTCAAGTGTCGAGATAAGGCTATATGTATATTATCATTTAAATAATTCATACTGTCAATAACCCTCATGGCTGTGCTTTTAAAAGAGATAACAAGTATCTATTATAGTAAGTAATGTGTTAAGCTGTATACCGATCACTAGCTCCCGCATTATATCAGATTTTATCAAGATATTCAAAATTGCAGCGATTGTTCACCTCTACGTTAAAATTTTTTTTTTAAATTACATTTTGAATTACAATCATGGCTGATGTAAAGGCGTTGATAAAGAAACGGGGCACAATTAAAGCGTCTATATCCCGTGTGAACACTTTCGCGGATAATTTCGATCCAGACACAAGCGATCATCACGCACTAAAAATTAAGCTTCGCCCATTTAATGGAATTGTCCGCTAAATATGATGATATTCAGACTCAAATTGAGTCTGATGATGCTGATTTCGCATCAGCCAGTGACAGAGTCCAAACTGAGGATGATCTCTGCAATATCGAATGCAAGTTGCACCACTTGTTAGAGCAAGTAGAGCAGGTGAACCGAAAACCGCTGACCAATACCGAAATTACGCCTACTAAACCCCCCCCCTATACAGTTGGAACCAATTAAATTGCCTCGCGTTTCAGGTAGCATTATTGATTGGCAACACTATTACAATATATTTCTTGAATTAATACACGTCAGAACCGACCTGACGGATTTTCAAAAGTTACACCACTTGCACTCTTCATTGAGTGACGAGGCATTAAATGTGATAAAATCGCTTCCAATTACCCATGAAAATTATGCGGTAGCTATTGATTTACTAAGAAGCAGGTATGACAGTAAGTTAATTGTCTCAGCGCATCATATAGGGAACGTCTTGGGTGTGAAATCAGTTCAACAAGAATCCAGGATTAGTATTTCCAGATTTATCGACGAGATAACCGCGAATATCAATGCTTTAAACTCATTAAATCTACCCGTAAATACATTTTAAATTATTCTCATTCATTACTTAGCCCAAAAACTCGATAATTACACGTTCCGTCTTTGGAAAGAAAGCTTGTCGGAAGAACGATTTCCTAACTTTAATAATTTCATAAAATTTTTAAATACCCGTAGACAGTTATTGCAAAAAGTGGACAGCGCGGCCACTTCAGCAAGCAAGATAAACGTTGTAATAAAACAAAATATATATATAAGTATGAATGTGTAGGAATGTAGCTAATGTTCCACTTTGGAAACGCCAATTTGGTAACGTTCCTGGTCTTCGTTCAGCCTCCCTGTTGGGCTAGCCAATTTTGTATTAAAACAAAATAATCTGTGTGAATGCTGTTGTAATAATTTGAAATAAAAAATTATTTTTTATTTCACAAAAAAAAATTTCTGAAAAAATATTTTTTATGAAAATGTTAATCTTAATATTTAGGAACTAATCGTGTTTATTGTTTGTAATTAGAAATGAAGTGGTATTATGTTTATTCTTGTAAGAGTGTCACTTTCAGTAAAATTGTTAAAGGACAATCTGGTTAACTCCAAATCTAGTCGAAAGACGGCTCCCTTCTTCTTCTTGAAGCGTTCGTTGTTTCGTATATACCGCCTTTCGGTTAGTTGGTATGCTTGAATAATTTATTTGTTAAGCTTTTTTAAAGAAAAACCAAATCCAAATTACAAAACAGCACGTTTATTAATAAAATAGTTATTTTGTTCGATAAGAATCGATGTTACAAAGTAGTATCGACTCACTCAGGGCCGGTCGATATAAAAAGTTTACATTAGTATTATAAAAATATGGTTCTTTAAACGGTTATTTAAGATATAGCCAGAGAAGGTTATGGGCAGGAAAGTATAACACTTACAATTATAAAATGCCTTAATATTAAACAATACAATGTTATAATTAAAAATAATAAAAGGTTACATATGATATTTATTCAAACCAAAAGCAGCAGAAGGTCGTTTTCTACAGCTGGAGTAAGATGAAGACAATTCCCAAAATGGCCGACTGGCGCATGCGTAGTGTAACGTATAATCTGGACGAAAGTTTTATTTAAATAAAGATGTCCCTTCTCAGTGAAAATGGTCTCAGCAATTGTATATGATTGTTCTGGATGTATTTGAGTGTCACTGGTGTATGGTGGAATAGTTCACTTGGTGTAAAATGTTGTTATTGGATATATCTCACTTGGTCTATGTGTGTCGGTTTTAACCTTAATTTTTCGTCAATAAATTGTGTGATATTGGTGTTATTCGATTAATTAGTCGTATGTGGTTCAGTTTATTGGTGTTACACTGTTCATATTTTAACTTCACCGGTTCACAATTATCAAACAATTTAAAATAAGATTTTATGAAAATTTTCACCGAACTCGGTTTATAATGTTAGTCGCCATTATTATGTTACTTCGAGCAAATAATCACGTTAAGTACACTCGTCAACGTATAATAAAGAACTGTTCTCATTTCCTTCGTCTCCTGAAAATCTTAGCCAATTTAATATATCTTATACATTGTTTCAAATTATCTTAGCTTCCGATACATTTTATTTTGATACATTATACTCAGAAAATAATTTCGTTATTAGTTAACTGTACGAAATACGAAATACATATTCGGTTTCTTTATTCTATTCTGCTTATTTTGATGATAATTAATATATGGTTACAAAGTTTCATTAGAAAATTATATTTCTTACATTTTTGGAAGGTAGGCCTAATTTTATATTTCCTGTTGTCTAAGCAAATAATAGCCATTTTCACTGATATAATTATTATTCTATTAAATCTGAAATTGATATAATTGTCTATTCTTACTTAATTTCTTGCAATTTAGTTTATTAATGATTGTTTTTAAATACAACTCATTTGTCTATGACTCCTCCTCTGATAATGTCAGTTAGTCCATTCCATTTTTATTGGTAATTTTATTAGATAAATAAGTAATTTTACTTATCTGCTGACCATATCTTTATAAAGTCTTATTTACATGGTATACTATATGTTGGGTTTATCTTGCATAAATATTATCAGTTTACCTGGTTTATAGGACTAGATTTACTAATTATTCTGCAGTTTAAATTCATTATATGGCCTAGATTTGATTTGTTGCTATTTGCAAAATTTTTACTAATGTAGTGGGTTTATACCCTTCTCTGACTTTTTATCCTTATATACTTTATTAACAATTAGTTCTTTGACTGGTATATCAGCGATTATTGATTGTACAATTAAAATATAACACATATCCCTATCAAAACTGGTACCTTGAATAATACCTTTTATGTGTACTGATTATACCTAGTAACATAATTAAAAAACATTTTATAACATGGGGAATGATATCTACCTTTAGATATGGCATTCCTAATTTAAAGTAACAACAAAATAACATCTTATAACAATAATATTGCTTACTAATAAATCTTATTTGTCTAGTTAATATATGGAACAGGAACATAACATATTGGTTCCATATAATGGTTAACACTTTCTTAAAACTATTTATTGACAGTCTGCTCTGTATTTCCCAATTTTAAGGATGTATTCCCCGTCTTAAAGTATAACACTAGCTATCTGGTTATTATTTCATTCTATGGAATGTTCTTATAGATTCAGTAGCATTTCATTAGCAATATTATTACTTCATATCAAATATGATACTGTTCAAAAAACACTTAAAGTTTATTCATTTGTACGGCAACTCATGTACCTTTTCAAAGTTTATTGGCTATAATTCAATAACTTACACTGGTCCATGGTTATTTATAAATATTATTACTAGTCCTTTTCTAGCTTTACAACATGAAATATTTAACCATGGGGGGACTGTGTGAAGATTTGTTCATATAAACTACACAATAACTTTTTTGGGTGCACTGTTACTTAATACTATTAACACTTTTGGTTTTTGTCAGTTTTACATTGTGATATGGTTTTTTGGGGTGTTATACTTTCTCTTTGGACATTCATTTATTTTTGGGGTTTTTGGGTTCTCTCCCTATGGGGTTTCTATTTGGTATGGGTCGTCTCACTTCCTTTTTTCTAGTGGATCTTCTCAGGTTTCTTATTCTTCAGTATTTTTGTTCATTTTATATTTCTTCTTCCTTCTTTCTTCTTTCTTCAGTACCATTTCGCTGTGTACGCTTTTGTTTCTTCTGGTCTGGTTTCTTTGTCGGGGTATCTTAATTGCCTGCTTCTATCTTACCTGGGTAATTTTGTTATTCACATTTTAATTTTCTGGGTTTTTAAATTTGTAGTATATATATTATTTGCAGATTTTTCCTTTATGTTTACTTTTCTTGTGATTATATTAATTAATAGTGCCTTTTAATTGATTCTCATCTGGATATTCCATATATTAGAGCTTTATTAATGATCATTGAGTAATTTATTTATGTGGATTATCTGTCATACTACAACGTTGGCGATAAGGCTCACTATCGCAAGGCAATTAAACCGGTAAATGTTTCCAAATCAACATTCCATACTTATATCGGAAATAATATATGTCAGCTGTGCAAGGGTAAACGCCGACTTACTGAGTGTTCACAATTTGTAACGATTACTCCTCTGGAGAGAAAAAATATTATAATTAAAAACAAACTTTGCCTAAATTGCATACGCCCAGGCGACGATCTTGCTCACTGTCCCTCTACATTTTCTTGCAGAACGTGTGCGAAACGCCATCACACAATGATTCATATATCTAACAAAAACGATTCGTCCAGGAACAATCAGTGTTCGTTAAAATTACAAACAAATAAGTCTATATTATTATCTACCGCGGTCTGCATGACAACTGACCATGCAGGTAGAAATCACCCAGTTAGGATTTTATTAGACTCAAGTTCGCAGGCTAACTTCTGCACTACGGATTTCGCACGTCGCATGGGTCTGAAATTGATCAAATCTCAATTACCCATAACGGGTATAAATAATTCGTTGTCTCAAGCTGATTTCAGTACCAGAGTAAGGTTGTATTCACGCTATAAGAATTTTAGTTTAAACATACATTGCGCTGTGCTCCCCAGTATCACTAATAATCTCCCTGCGGAATCATTTGATGTCGCATCTTTAAATTTACCAAAGGGCATATTCTTAGCCGACCCACAACTCAACTTCTCGTCGCAAGTCGATCTATTGCTCGGTGCTCAGTATTATTTGCAATTAATTGAACCTGTCAAATTTATCCGTAGCCCACATTTCCCTATAATACAGGAGACAAAATTGGGATTCATTCTCGCAGGCAACTTGCCATTTAATGTCGACATGACGAAACCGGTTTCATCATTTATAGTATGTGAAAATGATAGTGCCATTTCCTCTCAACTAAAGGAATTTTGGAAATTTGAGGACGTTGCTATTCGTGATCCTTCCGCTGAGGACTCGGAATGCGAGAATCATTTTGTATACAATACTGTCCGTAATAAGGATGGCAGATTTGTGGTATCCCTGCCTCGCAAGTCAGACAAGTCTCATTTAGGCGATTCTCTCTCCGGCGATATCCGCAGATCTCAATCTCTGGAAATTAAGGTCCAGCAGAAACGTAAACGTAAACGTAGCCGTAAGCGTAACCGATTTTTACACGGTCACCCGCACGAGTCATCATCATGGCCTATCAGTGCCTTCGATACTCATTCTCCCTGCACTCTTCCCGATCTGGAGCAGGAACGACGCAAACAGGCCCAAACCTCACTAATTGTCGCTTCATCCACATCCAGTTATGTTGAAAACTATTCATCTCTTTCAAAACTCATTCGCGTTTTTTCATATTGCCGCCGGTTCATTCGGAACTCTAGGCTCCCCATTGCTGATAGGGACACTTCCTTTTTGTCAGCCCAGGAGTTGCATGATACACTTTTGGTTTTTATTCGCCAGTCTCAGCATTATCACTTCAGCATTGAGGTTAAGGAACTTGAGGCGCATCGCTGCATCCCTAACAACAGTAAAATCTTTCACTTAACCCCTTTCTGGACAAGACAGGTATATTACGAGTGGGTGGACGTCTGCAGCACTCCCAGCTTAACTACGCGAGCAAACATCAAATAATACTACACCCGCATTCTCATCTCAGCAAGTTAATCATAGAAAACGAACATCTTCGTTTACTACACTCTGGTGTACAATTAACCCAGTTTTCTCTAAGCCAGAAATATTGGATCATTAACGATAAATCCTATATACGCTCGGTAATACATAAATGCATCACTTGTTTTCGATACCGTGCTAGGGGCGCAAACCAATTATTAGGACAATTACCCCCTTCAAGGGTCACGCCTGCTAAGCCATTTCCCCAATCTGCTGTCGACTATGCCGGTCCCGTATTTGTACGTCATGGCGGGCAGCGCTCAAAATCGACGTCAAAGGCGTATATTGCTCTATTTATATGCATGACCACTAAGGCCATTCATTTGGAACTTGTCTCAGATCTTACCTCAGACGCCTTCATAGCGGCTTTAAAACGGTTCATCGCGCGTAGAGGTATCCCCGTTCAGATATTCTCTGACAATGGTACGAACGTTCGTCGTGCTAGCAGCACACTCCACGAATTGTACAGACTTTTGAAGTCTAAAGGATTTGAGCAAACAATTCAGGAGTTTACCAGCGCCCAAAACATCCAGTGGTCCTTTATTCCACCCTCAGCCCCTCATTTCGGTGGTCTGTGGGAAAGCGGAGTGAAAAGTGTCAAATTTCACTTGCGTCGCGTGATTGGCGGAACCATTCTGACCTTCGAGGAATATTATACCATCCTATTTCAAATAGAGGCCTGCCTTAACTCACGCCCTTTATTCGCAATATCCAATGACTTTAGGGACCCCGAACCTTTAACTCCCGCTCATTTCCTGGTTGGTTCTCCGCTCACGGCACTCCCGGAACCCGACTATTCCCAAGTCAATATTAGTCGTTTGGGCAGATGGCAGCTGCTCCAAAGATTCACACAATCCATTTGGAAACGGTGGTCAAAGGATTACTTGCACCAGTTGCAACAGCGCAACAAATGGCGCATTACGTCAAGAAATTTGACTGCTGGACAACTCGTCCTCATTCTAGATGACAATTCCCCCCCCTCTTCAGTGGAAACGCGGGGTACAAATGGGGGGGAACAAATGTTTATTCGGGTCAGGACTCAATAGTGCGCGTTGCTGACGTTCGCACCGCACATGGTATCCTACGTCGACCCATTCATAAATTATGTCCACTTCCGGTGGCATCAGACTAGTCGCATGAGCATCATGCGACACGTATCAGGAATGTGAACTTTGTCGCATTGCCTTGCATCACTCCCGGGACATTCCCTGGGCGATCATATGATCCAATTATTATTGTAATTATTCTTATTATTGTGTAGCTATTACTGTAATAGTTACTACGCTATTATTGTATCTATCGTGATATTGTGCATCACCATCATGTTTCTATGTATTTTTAAACTTTTTTGGGAATTATTATTATAATATTATTGTATCAATTATTATGTCTTTGCTATTGTACTATTCTATGATTATGTATTTTTAAAATTTTTTGGGAATTATTATTATAATATTATTGTATCAATTATTATGTATTTGCCATTGTATTATCCAATGGCTATGTATTGTTGAATTTTTTGGGGATTGTTGTTCCAATATCATGCATGCAAATTATTATATCTTGTCATTGTATTGTTACTTGTTACCCATTATTGAATTTTTTGTGATCATTATCCTATTATTATGTTAGACAAATTGATATGTCTACCTGATTATTGTATTATTGTGCAGCATTACCACGTTATTATGTGTTGTGCAATTTTATTATCAGTTTTCTATGACTATATAACACAAATCATTATGTATTTTGTAATTATCACATGAATTTGGTATGTTAATCATATTGTTACTATTAATTGTCTAGGTGTCATTGCTCTATGCCCTATTACCCCTATTATGCCCTATTCTATGTCAATTGTTATGTTGTTGTTTTTTTGCATGTAACGTCAATTACTATATATTATTAACCTGATAGCGTAAATTACAAAATCGCCCCGATTTTGTGCGGGCAGTATGGTCAAACTTTGAACCTTGTAAACTTTGTAATCTAAATACTGCATTGCGACACGTGTAGATGACGTCACGTTTTTGGCTGTTATCTACAGCCGGTCTTTAGCTGGGCTGACTGTAGCGAAAATTACGTTAGTTATACTCAAGACTCCGAGCTGATCACTCGTACTATTTCCAGCCGCGGCTACTGGATTTCATTATTTAAATTATTAGCATGTTCAGCATGCACTAATGCTACTTGGGCGATTTCTGCCTTGCTTCTAACGATTATGTCATTCGATTTTTATTTCTAATTCAATTAGCGGGCATCATGCCGCAGTAATTTCTACACGTGCCAGCAATCGCATCAACAAAATTTCAATAAACCATTATTATATGAAAAGCATACAGTCCACTTAAAACTTCTTTCTAACCAGCCATCTCCAATTAGCGTTCCTAAGAATAACTCAAGAGTACATCAAGAGCTTCTTTGACGCAACAGCTACGATATGGTAATAAATCAACTACCAACCAATCAGAAAGAAGAATGTGTATTTAGAGGCTCCCAACGCGCCTTGCAATAAAGTAGTTAATGACAGGGTTTCACCCCGCCGATTCATAGCGATCGCAGCATGTTTTTGGATCTGGACGGACTCCATATGAAGGCGAAGGAAATACACATTCACCGCTGTATTTAGGAAGTTTATAAGTAGAAGTGGTGTTCACGGGACTTCTCCAGACTTAACCACAGTACTGTGGTCACTAACATATACCACCTCACGTTAGCGTTGCTCGATTTCACTGAAGATGGCAGTCGATGGCACTGCTGAAACGTCTGGTTTTGTAATAAACTTTGGACCACGGCCAAACAGCCCGGGAAGTAATTTTAACCAAAAATACATAAAAAATTCAAAAGAATACGTCGTAAGCGTTTGTAACACATTTCTTTATGTATACTTCAAGCCAACTCATTTCCCCCCAAAAATGTTCAATCCAGTTTTAAAGTCTTCCACGTTACTGCGCTTCTACTAAAAATGTTTTTGTCGTCCTAACATCGCCCATATCCTAAGTTTGTCAGCGCTCGAAAGAATCTCTTCTCGCTCGGGGTGTGTCAGCACCCGGTTCCTGAGAAGCATTAGCAGCCTGATGAGCACCATAGCTGCACGGTTACGTGTTAGCAACAGGAGAAAGTTCGGTTCAGGGCTCTCGCTGCACGAATTAGTTTGCAATACGAGGAAGGTGTACGTACGACTGTGGGGAATGGTGAATTGAGACGATGATCTGCTATTACTATAAGCTATAAGTTATTATATCGAGGTCGAGTATCGAGCTCCCGCTTGCACGGAGGTTATACGATACTCTTGCCAATTGAGTATTCAAAATTTATGACCATACACATACAAAAATATTCGTGCAGCTAACTTTATTGAATTTTATTCTATAAAAATTAAAACCATATTAAAATTGACGTATGATTGGCACAACGGGGTATACGGAAGAGAGCCCCAATATTGCCAGACTTCGCTACGAAACCAGCTGTATACGTATTTTGGCTAAATATAGAGTGTATAAAATATAGCGACAAAAAAATTTTTTACGTCAGTAATATTTGCGAAGTACTTATAATACGTAAACATTAATATCATGATGCAGGTTACAGAACGCAGACCCAAAGAGTTTGTAAACATTATATATATATATATGAGTTTGCAAACATAACCTCAATAAGTGTCAACGTTCATACTATACGTGCGTACACTAGGCTAAAAAGTCTCAGCCTGAGCTGTTACAAGATCACATACGTACAAATACGCTCGCACAAGACGCAACGAACCCGTTGTGATTAATTACGCAAACTTATAAACAAAGTAGGGTAATAAACAGTCATGCCTTTCAGATTAATCTGACGATGTTTAACGGTAAGGTTCAATAAATACTCTTCAGAAAATAAGGTAAATAAATACTTGCCTACTAACCTGGCATTATAATAGAATTAAAATATTTATACACCTATATACAAGAAAAGTAAAATAATTATTCAGTATACTACTAAGCTCCCAGAGATGCAGAACTCACTCCTATTTTGAACATAGTACATTTAACGAGAAGTCTATCAAACAGCCCGGAACATTCTCCACTCTTCCCCCCGTCCAGTGTGCCCCAGTCAAGGTCGCTCTCAAGTAGGTTCCAGTGTATTCAAGAACACTTGAGATACGCATTAAGTGGCGTGAAGTGAGGATGGAAAATTTCTAGAAGGCATGCGCTACCTACAAAAACCCGTAGCAGCCGGCTTGTGAGTTCAGTGGTGTTGAGCGATTTCTTTAGCGCGGATAGAGTGTTTGTAGAAGTACTGTAGTGAAGTGTTGTTGTGTTATAAATAGTGCGGAATTCTTTATAGTTGACTTTATTATTGGTGTCTTGTATTTTGTTTCCACTGTACCATACGACGATCGGTGAGACCGTCGTAACAATGTTTTAGGTAAGTGGAATTTTTGGTCAACGAGCCTTGCTTTTAGCTAAACACAACAGTGTTCTAAAGTTAACGAAAACAAATGGTATTCAGTTTTGAACGTTTTGCCTGCATACAAAAGATGTTTAAAGTGACTACCATTCTGTTCAATCTCGTCTCAGAATAACCCGTACACTTGCAACAATAGCACGGACAATTCATTATCAAGTTGTCAACGCCTTTTCCAACACTGCCCTATATTATTGGGCAATAATATATCGCGACAATGTGGCGTGAAGTGAGGATGGAAAATTTCCATAAGGCATGCGCTACCTATAAAAAGCCATAGGAGCCGTTCAGTGGTGTTGAGCGATTTCTTTAACACTCGTTTGTAGAAGTATTGTAGCGAAGTGGTGTTATTAGTGCGGACTTCTTTATAACTGACATTATTATTGGATGTGTACAACTTTTACTTGAATTGTTGTAAGACACTATCTTGTTGATTACAAATTGTTAATTGTAAATTGATAATTAAAGCTGTTTTTAGTGACATCATTTTAGTGTCTTGTATTTTGTTTTCCACTGTACCATACGACGATCAGTTAGACCGTCGTAACAATACATAAATTTCAATATTAGATAATTTTTAATTATGGGAAAAATTACAAAAATCCTGATTACTCTATTTCTTTAGCAGCAACATAACAATTGTAGAGTACACACAATCATACCATATCACTAAAAAGAAATAGAAACCTTCGCATTTGGGTTGCAATTCCTTTTAGTTTGACGCCCTTCTGGATTTTTGCAATGTTTTTAAATTTGTTAACCTCTTTTTGGGCCCTGGGATCCCGAAAGTTTGAAATTTCCAAAACTTTACTCTGCATTCAGGCGTTAGTTAAAATTCTCTTTAGTTTGATTTAATAACTTTACACGAAGTTTTGCGATTTTATCAAACTCATTTTATGGAGTTTTAGAATTTATTTTGCGATTGTATAGACTCACTTTTTGGGCCAACGTTAAAAAATTTTGAAATTTTCAAGAATGGGCTGTATGTTCAGACTGTGGTTTAATCATCACCATCATCATCAGCGGCGCAACAACCCATTACTGAGTCAAGGCCTCCTTTAACAGCCTCCGCCAGTTGTCCCGGTCAAGTGCAGCTGCTCTCCAGTTCCGGGTACCAAGGATGTGGCGCGCATCATAGCTCACACCGTCTTCCCAAAGTAGTTTGGGTCTACCAACTCTCCTGGTGCCATAGATCTGTTCTGTGAGTGCCTTTCTTGGTATTTCATTCTCCCCCATTCTCATCACGTGTCCAGCCCACCTGAGTCTACCAAGCTTTATAATTTTCACAATATCTGGTTCATTCAGAAGTGTGTTCAGTTCTTGGTTGGTTCTTTTCCTCCATTCACCTCCCACACATATTGGACCAAATATACTACGGAGGATTTTGCGTTCATGAACCAGCAGGCTTGACTCAGACTTTCTAGAAATGGTCCAGGTCTCAGAACCATAGGTGAGAACTGGGCGGATCAGTGTTTTAAACAAAAGCAGCTTGATGCTCCTGGCAATTATTCTGCTTTGGAACAGGGGTCTGAGACCAAAGAATCACCTATTAGCTGAGGTGATTCTTCGCTTTATTTCCTCTGTTGTTTCCCCATTAGCGTTAACTTGGCATCCTAAATAAACAAAGCTGTTGATTTTTTCGAAGGGATAGATGCCAATTTGTATGTGCTCTCCTTTCCTAGCCTCCTGTCCTGTGGCCGTGTATTTTGTCTTGCTTTCGTTTATTATGAGACCCAGTCTCCTTGCGGGACCGTCAAGAGCAAGAAAGGCTTCAGTGACTGCTCGAAGGGACCTCCCGATTATATCTAGGTCATCAGCGTATCCTAGGACCTGCACCAACCTGTTGAATACAGTCCCAGAGGAATCTATTCCAGCATCTCTCATAGCTTTTTCTAAGCCAAGATTGAAGAGGAGGCAAGCAAGAGTATCGCCCTGGAGGACTCCCTTTCCATAGTCAAACTCTTCTGATAAGTCATTCTGAATCCTCACCCATGCCCTTCACTGTCAGCATTGTCATCCTACACAATCTTATTAATTTCTATGGTATGCTATAACATCTTAACTTGTGTTATAACGTAGGGAACCCGCATTAATTGGTTCTGCCAATTATACAGGCTGCCTTCGTTGTGACGAGCAGAAAATTAATCACAACACCTAAACAATTAATATAAAAGGATACTGGGAAGGTGGGAAGGGGGGACTGTTGATTTATGCACTCAGTTTAGTCGGTACTAAAGATGACATCTCTTTATTACATAATGAGATTAATTGCTCTATTTAAAATTCTCAACATATATGGTTCAACAGCTTACAGTTTACAAGATTATACTTTATTCCTTCACAAGGGCCCTCAAAATAAGATGTACATCAATTTAATTTATTCCACGGATCCGGGATTGAATATAGTATGTTAATAATGGTCACCTCGCCATATACAATCTTGAAAATTGTGCCATTTGAAGAATGGACTTTATTAATCTTTTTAAAACAATAAAGCTTTCAGTTTAAACTTTTACTCTTTTACTACAAACAGTTTTATTAGATTACAGACTACATATTACATATAATGTCTGTCTTTTAAAGTCTTAAAGTGCTGAGTTAAATTGTGTTTTGTTGGTAATAATTTTAGTATCTCATAACCATGGAAGACTTGGTGTAAAATGTTGTTATTGGATATATCTCACTTGGTCTGTGTGTGTCGGTTTTAACCTTAATTTTTCGTCTGAAGGTCTGTCGTTACCTTAGTATCCGGTGAAGGTGAAGTTCTTGACGTCTGTTAAATCATTCTGGGTGGTGGTACTATCTTCTTAGATGACTGTAGTAATTCTAGTTGTTAGAATAAATAAAGCGAAAGTTTGTTTCACTGGTATTCACTTCACATGATTATTTATTAGTTGAATTTCACCTCATGGTTCTAATACTGTAGTAATTACATAGTTTCTTATTTAAGAATTGATAGAGATGTCATCGACGCACAATTTAGTTATTTAAATATTCTTTAGTAAACATTCACATATTTATATCCGCGTCGCGAACCAACGCTGTGCGCAGCTTACGGCGTGAGCGCTCCATTGCAAGTGGTTAATAGTTAAGGGGTTAGAGTAGTAATCTCGCGACATTTACTATACAGCATAAAAGTAGTTCCATGTTCCTTCTTTATTTAAAGGATTAAAGTATGACTATTTAATTAAGCAGAGATATTCTTAGTTACAGACGTTAATAAAGTACATTACAGTGGTCTTGTTTAATTATTTAAATAATGTCAAATTTACAAGTATATTTAGTTTGTTTAGGGGTCGGAAATCAAGTTAATTCTGGTTAGCGCATGTCTACGCAGGATTAATTAACAAACTTTACCCTTTCTGTACAATCTTATTCCTTTTTATTTTATTATTACAACTCTTTATTAAATATTATTATTATTTAATGATAGCAATAAGATCTAGTTTAAATGTGCGATTTTATTAAAAATTTAAAATTTCTCAGCCTACACATTACCTATTTATTAATTACCATTTTTTTATTAATGAAATGAAATCGTCACATACTCCGCCGCTTAAAGAACAGACTCCGGCTAATTTGGTCAGTAATGTACCGGGAGTATGCTTGGGGATTACCGTGTGAAATTTCTCTCACCCGTTTTTCTCTGTATGTAATTACGAGCTGCATAAGTCACTCTCGACTTGCTTATTCTTACTATCCATATCTATACATAATACCTTACAGACTAATTCTAATACTACATAAAATTCACACATTATAAAACATATTGTAAACATTCTAAATTTTTCTTAACTCTACTACTTATGACTACTACCGGATTTTTCGTTAGTTGTGAGTTATTCTTGTTATAGAATTACTCTTTAAGTAATTTGTTACTTAATTATTCCTCATATTTGATGTCAGCTGACTTCACACTTTGCTCTACTTTCGATGAATAGGATTCAAGGTTGATCAGGCCTCGTACCTATTTATACGATTAGGTAGCCAAATGTTACTCAAGTACTCTTTTGCAGTTGAGTACAAAACATATACCTTTTTTTTCACATTTATTTAGCTTCCACTCTACCATTTCCTTCTTTGTGATAACGTTTTATCTGCGAAATATGTGTTCTTCGTACATATTTTTGAGTAGAGGGTTCGTACAGGGCTACAGTTACTGGAGTTAAGTATTTGTGAATTTGATAAGGACCGCACCATCGGTATGATAGCTTGGAAGTTGTCTTATCGATTGCACTACTCGTAGGGTGTGTTTTATACATTACTAACTCACCGATTTGGTACTTTACTTCATTATTATTATTATTATTTCGCTCGTGATATTTCCTTGATTTCTCTAAGTTTGCTCGTAAATTAGCGCGCGCTTCATTCCAGATTTTCTTAATATTTTTATCCCTAATTTCAAGGGGTAACAACTCATGTATTTTCCACTTAGTGGATAATGGGTGGTTAGGTTTATATTTGAACAATAATTCGAATGGGGTAGACTTATGTCCTTCATGATATGCTGAGTTAAAGGCGAATTGTATCCAGGATAGGTTCTGGTCCCAAGACGTATGATCGTTTGCATGGTAGGCTATTAAAGCAGATTTTAGGTTTCGCAAATACCTTTCAGCTATATTTCCTTGCGGACGATACTCCGTAGTGGTAATGTGGTCTATTCCTAGTTTGAAACACATGTTCCTGAATTCCTTAGACTTAAACTGTGGTCCGTTATCCGACACTAGATGGACTGGAGTACCGAATTCTTTAAATAATCTATGCTGTAAAATACTTACTGTAGTTGAAGCTAATGCTCGCCGCATGGGGTACATCCAGACGAATTTGCTGAAAGAATCTACGCAAATTATTAACATTGTATTTCCTGATTTAGAACGCGGGTAGGGTCCTGAAAAGTCTAAATAAATTTTGGAGAACGGGGTAGCAGGAATTTCTGAGATTAATTGACTTATTTGACTGTTTCTCGCTGGTTTGCTGAGTGCACACAACTTACACCTTTTCACGAAATTGGCGATCTCACTGTTCATATTTTCCCAGTGATATTCTTTACGAATTCTATGTATGGTTTTATTTATTCCCATATGTGCTCCAATGGTGGAAGAGTGATAGTATTCCATCAGCATAGGTTTAATAATATCAGGGGCGATTATTCGTAAATATTTTCCGTTCGCTATTCTACAACATAACACTCTCTTACTTAATATGTATTTTTCTTACTTATTTCCTTTATCGAGTTGTTCAATAATTGGTCTCAAACGTGGGTCTTGTTGTTGATACTGGGCTAAGTCCGTAAATGCAAGAGGAAATTCGGTAATTAAAGTATTGATAATCGGCGTTTCTCTACTCTCCTTGTTTTCGTAAGTATTACTACTCGGCTGGAACATACGTGACAGTGTATCGGCAACTACGTTTTGGGTGCCTCTAATATGTTGTACTTTGAATTTAAAACAATTTAATCTTAATACCCATCTTCCGATACGACCTAACTGTTTTGGGTGATTTAGTAGCCAAGATAATGCTTGATTATCTGTTTCTAACAAAAACTCTTTATGTTCTAAAAAGGGTTTGAACTTCTCAAAAGCGAAAACGATAGCTAAACATTCTAATTCGTATGCGGAGTATTTCTTTTCTTGGTCTGTCAGGGTGCGTGAAGCGTAACTAATAGGTAATCTAGAGTTATCTACTTCCTGATATATTACTGCACCTAGGGCTACACTTGAACTGTCTGTCTGCACTACAAACGGTTTTGTAAAATCGGCTAATTGTAGTACGGGGGGTGATATGATGCTTTCTTTTAATTTCTCGAATGCGGTTTGGTGTTGCTCATTCCACTCAAATTTAACTCCCTTCTTCCTTAAGGTATTTAGCGGTGCTGCAATTTCGGCTAGATGTGGGATATACTTGTGGAAATAATTTATCATTCCTAAAAATCGGGCTATTCCTTTCGCATCCCGCGGTGGTAAAAATTCTCTGATAGCACGGGTTCGCTCGGGGTCTATGCTTACCTTTCCGTTGGCTTTTACGATGTGACCTAAAAATGAAAATTGTGTGACAGCAAAATTTACTTTACTGGGGTTTACGGTTAATCCAGCTTTCTCCAATCGGGATAGTACTTCACGTAGATGTTTAAGATGTTGCTCAATTGACTCGCTGTAGATAACGATGTCATCTAAGTAGTGGTACACATATTTAAATTTTATATCATGAAATAATTTTTCTAGTAATCTGCTACATACAGAACTACCTTGGGATATACCAAAGGGTACCCTCGTAAATTGGTACAGGTTGAAAGGGACGGCAAATGCGGTTAGACGTTTTGATTCTTCCGAAAGGGGTATTTGATGAAATGCCTGATTTAAATCCATAATGGTAAAAATTTTTGCTTTCGAAAAATAATTAAAAGCACTGTGGATGTCGGGAAGCGGTATAGATTCAAATTCTATCCGTTTATTTAGTTGTCTGTAGTCCACAACTAATCTATGTTTGTCGTTACTTTTGGGTACTAAAAACGCGGGTGATGAATAAGATGACGTAGAGGGTTCGATGACTCCTTGTTCTAACAATTTGTTAATTTGGTACCTCATTACTTCCATTTTTGGAGGTGATAACTTGTATGGGGCTAAACGTATTACTTTATTGTCGCTCAAATTTGTTTTGTACTCTATTAGGTCCGTCAGTCCTAACTTTGGGGTGAGGACATTGGAGAATTGTTTTATTAAAGTCTGTATGTTCCGTCTATCTTTACTTTCCAGATGACCTAATTCAGATTCGAGATGTTTTAGATGTGTAGAAGTCGTGCTAGTACTCTCTCTGTTATTTGCATTATCATCCAAGTTATATTTTCGTGAACGATCGAATCCAAAATAAAATTTCTTATCGTGAATATCTAGAATTATTCCTGTTTTACTGATAAAATAAGCTCCCAATATTAACTCGGGTCCTAACTCGTCGCATACCAACATTGGAAAATACCACGTTAGATTCTTAATTTTTACTTTAAACGTGATGATAAGTTTTATCATTAAGTTTTGTTTATTAGCTGTAGCGCATCTAATATTTACTGATTGACTGCGTTTAACTAAATTGTGTTTAAATAATTTATTGGCTAGCTCTTGACTAATTAAACTTCGCGTTGAACCGGAATCAATCAATCCGAGGGTGGATGTAACACCAAGGTCAACTTGTATATACGGTAATTGACACTTACTGAAATCACATTTATTAATAGCATTACATTTATCGATAAATTTTCTAACATAGGGGTCTAATTTTCTTTTGTTATTATTATTATTTTGTTTTAATTTGTTGTCTCTCAGGGGTTTACCTGTTTTCACGATGCTGCGGAAGACACAGGGTTTCGGATCTCCCTGCCTTACATGTTTTTTGGATAATGAGTTTTCTGATTGTACTGTTTCCGTTTACAGTTTCTATTGAGGTGTCCAGGTTTTCCGCAGTTATAGCATACATATTCTTTGCGTTGGGTCTCACTGGTTTCCTGTCGAGGTTGAGGCTCCTTGGACTTACCATGGCCATGAACATAGGTTGGTCGCCGAAATGGTCGTCTTTCTCGTAGAGTTCTTGCATCTGAGACTAGGGCTTGCGTTTCCTTTCTATGTGGTGTTGTGGATACCGATGCATGTCTGTGCTGATCTGCGTACCATACATTTGAAGAGTGAATACTACATTGTTCAAGGTCAGCGAAAGTGTGGGGTCTACTTATTAGTGCTAAACGGGAGCGTTCATCAGGAGATAAGCCTACTAGAATAGTATCGACCAATTGTTTCTCACTCCAATCGACTTGCAGTAGTCGTGAAGATTCTCTGATGTCTGCAATATAGTGGGCCAGTCTTTCATGGACGCCTTGTACTCGAAGTACGGTATTTCTTTTAATCTCCTCGTAAATTCCCGTGGGGATAAAATATTTGATTATGGTAGTATGAAGTTCTTCTACTGGAAGAGTCGAGTTTAATGATTCTAGTACACGATCTCGTAATGGAGGTTTACATTTGGGTAGTATTACTTGCAGTATTTGCCAATCGTTCAATTGTTGTAGATCTTTTATTTGCAGTAGGTATCTGATAAAATTCAACAGTATCGTGATACTTAAGCCATCGGTGTAAGGAATTTCATTAATTATTTTCTCTACTGGGTGGGTAATCTTTCCGTAGAGGTCTACATTAAAATTTACATTTGGTATACATTTCGAAGGATTTGTGGTTGCAATAGGAGTTATAATCGCATATCGACTAGTGCGAGTATGGTGACCATTTGGCTGTACGGGTTCTGATATAGTTAGGGTATTTAATTCTCTACTAGGTAACTGTTAATGAGTCGTTTGTATCTTCGATACGGTGGGTGATTCGTGGTTCGAGGTGGTGGGAGGGTGTTCTAAAGTAGGGGATTGAACTGGGGAAATATATAATTTTTGTAAGGATTGTTCAATTTCCTCTATTCTAGATGAGCCTGACTTTCGTCGTAAGTCGTTGATAATTATGGGTAATTGGCGTAATGCCTCATCCGCAAATTTCTGCACATCGGCAGGGATTACGGTGACGTCGGGCCAGCTTAATAAATTGTTCAACCGGCGGGTTAAATGTTCTATTCGTTGCGTTACGCGCAATATTACAGTAGGTGATTTTTCGTCCTGAAGGTTCTGAGATAGTAACGTCAGTTCCCTATACTTCGCATAACAGGTTTCTCGTTCGCTGTCATAATCGAGTTCACGCAATCTATCTAACTGCGAGGGTATATCTGATCTGGTTTCGCGTAATGATTTTCGTAATTCAGACACTGTTACATTCACGTGTTTTAAACCGCGTAAAATTGCTTCGTAGCACAGCTCATCTTTTAATAATAGATCAGGGTTAAATACAGCCATTTTTAAATGTGAGTGGCTATAAATAATTATTCTACTATTTGCATTACATTCTATACAACGCTTTCTTTTTTTTTTATACACAAGAAAAACAAAAAAATAAATCAATTGTATTCTTACTCTTTTTTTTTACAAATAAACAATTAAAATGTGATCTTTAATCATTTTACATTGGTAGAGAGAGAGAAATCTCACACAGGCTTGAATATACGTTCGACAAAGGGGGAATCTTCGGTTACTAAACACAGGAAAATACACGCTTCTTATAACAATAGAACTAACAAAGAGGGTGGCGTATTGTCTAACTCAACTTGCGGGAGGGTGACTATGACAGTTTTACACAGGCGGCAACAGGATATTTACCTGTCCGAGTTTGTCGTCAAATTGACACGTTGATGAATGAAATTTTTGGACAAGTACCTACATGGTTTTGTTTACGTGGGTCAATATGTTAATATAAGTTTACACATATTATATTTACAATTAGCGTTACCTATACTATATTATTATAATAATAATTATGATTTTTTATTTTATTTAAAATTTTGACACATATTAAAATACATGAGTGAATAGATCAACAGCTAGTCTGTGTGGAATATTGGGACACAATTACTTCTTAAACAACACAAGACACAATTTTTTTTTTTTTACAAAGGAGCAGCAAAATTTAAGCAAAGCAAGCAGAGTGGCGCAATTTATAACATCTTAACTTGTGTTATAACGTAGGGAACCCGCATTAATTGGTTCTGCCAATTATACAGGCTGCCTTCGTTGTGACGAGCAGAAAATTAATCACAACACCTAAACAATTAATATAAAAAGATACTGGGAAGGTGGGAAGGGGGGACTGTTGATTTATGCACTCAGTTTAGTCGGTACTAAAGATGACATCTCTTTATTACATAATGAGATTAATTGCTCTATTTAAAATTCTCAACATATATGGTTCAACAGCTTACAGTTTACAAGATGATTATATACTTTATTCCTTCACAAGGGCCCTCAAAATAAGATGTACATCAATTTAATTTATTCCACGGATCCGGGATTGAATATAGTATGTTAATAATGGTCACCTCGCCATATACAATCTTGAAAATTGTGCCATTTGAAGAATGGACTTTATTAATCTTTTTAAAACAATAAAGCTTTCAGTTTAAACTTTTACTCTTTTACTACAAACAGTTTTATTAGATTACAGACTACATATTACATATAATGTCTGTCTTTTAAAGTCTTAAAGTGCTGAGTTAAATTGTGTTTTGTTGGTTATAATTTTAGTATCTCATAACCATGGAAGACAAGCCTCCATGCACCTGTGTTTTCTGTAGTTGATGCAGATTTGGCTCTTCGGTCCTCGGTGTGTTTCCTGAAGGTCTGTCGTTACCTTAGTATCCGGTGAAGGTGAAGTTCTTGACGTCTGTTAAATCATTCTGGGTGGTGGTACTATCTTCTTAGATGACTGTAGTAATTCTAGTTGTTAGAATAAATAAAGCGAAAGTTTGTTTCACTGGTATTCACTTCACATGATTATTTATTAGTTGAATTTCACCTCATGGTTCTAATACTGTAGTAATTACATAGTTTCTTATTTAAGAATTGATAGAGATGTCATCGACGCACAATTTAGTTATTTAAATATTCTTTAGTAAACATTCACATATTTATATCCGCGTCGCGAACCAACGCTGTGCGCAGCTTACGGAGTGAGCGCTCCATTGCAAGTGGTTAATAGTCAAGGGGTTAGAGTAGTAATCTCGCGACATTTACTATACAGCATAAAAGTAGTTCCATGTTCCTTCTTTATTTAAAGGATTAAAGTATGACTATTTAATTAAGCAGAGATATTCTTAGTTACAGACGTTAATAAAGTACATTACAGTGGTCTTGTTTAATTATTTAAATAATGTCAAATTTACAAGTATATTTAGTTTGTTTAGGGGTCGGAAATCAAGTTAATTCTGGTTAGTGCATGTCTACGCAGGATTAATTAACAAACTTTACCCTTTCTGTACAATCGTATTCCTTTTTATTTTATTATTACAACTCTTTATTAAATATTATTATTATTTAATGATAGCAATAAAATCTAGTTTAAATGTGCGATTTTATTAAAAATTTAAAATTTCTCAGCCTACACATTACCTATTTATTAATTACCATTTTTTTATTAATGAAATCGTCACAATGCCCAGTTCTTCAAGAGCAGTGTAAAGTTCTTTTCTGTCAATGCTGTCGTATGCATTTCTGAAATCTATGAAGAGGTGATGGGTTTGTAGCTTATGTTCCCTACCTTTCTCTAGAATTTGTCGGAGTGTGAAAACCTGGTCTATTGTCGATTTTCCTCTTCTAAATCCGCACTGATATCGACCAATCACCCGATCAGCATGTGGAAGCAGTTTTGGTACAATATATGGGACACTATTTTATACGCCACAGGGAGAAGAGAAATGCCTCTGTAATTATTACAGTCTAGTTGATCTCCTTTTTTATAAACCGGACATATAACTGGCTTCTGCCAGGCTGTTGGCAGTTTCTCTTCTATCCATATATCAATGACAAGGTGAAGAAGGGTTTTAACCAGCTCTGGGCCACCGTTTTTGAAAAGCTCCGCAGGAAGAACATCAGAACCGGGAGCTTTGTTGTTTTTAAGGCTTTCTATTGCAGCTATCACATCATCTTCATCCGGAGGCTCGATGTGTTCACGTTCCTCTAGCACAGGTGGTACATAGTTGTCCACCTCGTCATTCTTAGAGAGAAGAGCTTCAAAGTGCTTGCGCCACCTTTAGAGGATTTTCCCCTTTTCTGTAAGTAGGGTGCCGTCAGTGTCACGATAAGCTGTTGTCCTGGGTTTAAAGGGTTTCCTACCTTGATTTACCTTATTGTAGAATTTTCTGATTTCATTTGAATCCTTAAGATCTTGGATCTCTACCAGCTGTTGACTCTTCCAATGGCGGTTTTTCTGCCGATGTACCGCTTCTCCGCTCTCCTCCACTTCCTATACTCCTCTGCACTTCTTCTTGTGTGCCTCTGTATCATTGTTGTATAGGCTTCATTTTTAAGGTCTGTAACAACTCTGCATTCTTCATCTAACCACGGATTTGAAGGTTCCCTTTCTTTGAGGCCCAAAGTTTCTTCTGCAGCACCGGCAAGTGCTGAAGAGATTTCTTCCCAAACAATGTCTATACTTGGATTTCCTGTAGTCGTTTCGGTGATTTTATTTCCGGCTAGTGCAGTGAATCCCAAGCGGTTGTCCTCCTCCTTTAGTTTGGATATGTTGTACTGTTTTCTTCTTGGAGCACGTTGTGTCTTAAAGACTTTGGTTTAAACTCACTTTAATTCGATGCCCACATGAAGTTGTGCGATTTTATTAAAATTTTACTTCACTTTTTGGGCTCTGTCGACCAAAAATTTTGAAGTTTTCAAAAATAAACTCTATTAAGATTTTTGAAAAATTTGTTTTAATTGGATACTCCACGCGGGGTTTTGCGATTTTTTCACAGTTTTGCCTACCGCTCCTTTTTTTTGGGGGGAGGGGATAAATCTAACAAACAATGGGGTTCTGTAGGGTAAGGTATTGAAACACATGCCAAGTTTTACGAAAATCGGTTGATGCGTTCAAAAGGTTCGCGAGACATACCCCAAATAGATAGACAGACGGACAAATTTTAAATGGTCGAGTTGAAAATGTGAACTCCTTTTGCTCGTTCAAAACTAAGTATAACAAATAAGGCAAAAATAGAAGTTAACACAAACGAGTTCTTACGTACAATATGTACTGCTGTAAGATGCACCAGTACATACTTAGGCCTAAATCTGTATAAAACTGAAAAATGTATAATTTACAAAATTATTATTGTCAGCCATATTGAATGTACGTTAAAGCCTAGGGCCAATCTTTGGCTAGGTATAAACGCTTGATGTGTAAAACAAATAACTAAAACCCCAAATTTATTGTAATTATTTATAAAACTCATTAATGAGCTGAAATTAATCCGAAATTGTTTTAACTAATATGGAATTAATTTAGTTATAAATTGTGTTTTGATAGAATGTATAGAACTAATGGAACATATTTGTGAATGACTAATCACGTTTGCCTACAGTGTGTGAACAAATTTTGTATTACAACAAATTGATAAATCACTCAATATGTGAAAATTCCAATTAAAAGAACTATAACGATGTAAAATTCAGTAAGGCTAAGTATTTTTAATAAATCCAAGACATTAATAATTGCTAAATGTGCGAAATTATAATAGTAATTGTTAGTAAGAAAAACGTGAAATTTTCTATTTCCGGAACGCTTAATTAGCCGTGGGTTTAGAGAAAGCGTCACTCTTGTTTTGACCGCGAACCAGTGCAGACGTATCATGAAGACGGGAAATAATAATTAAAGTGTTTGGTAGCCTACGAGTGAATATAAAGTGCAAGAGTCAAATAAAAATAAAATAATTAACTCAAGAAAAGAATGTAACAACAAGAAGAAGGAAAAGGAATAAAAAACGAATATTAAATTAATAGTGAAGGAAAGTAGTACTCACCGGTCAGGTAACATTACGTGTTTATAATAAATAATAATATTGGAAGATAACCTATAAACGATCACGGTAAACGAAAGTGAAATTGATTGCACAACTCACAGTTTAACTCACATCCTATGTAATATAGACGAAAACCATCTTAACGAACAAGAAACATACTCGTACAAACTCGCAACTTATAAAATATTATTTATTTGTAAAGAACTAGTTAGAAGCAGGTGTACCTCCTGTATTTATTATTTCAGTAAATATAAACATTTAAATAGCGCACTCAGGGAGTAAGCAAAGAATTAACCTATATGTTGTCAGATTTACAGAAGCCAGTACTGCACCCTGGTTGCAAAACTTAGAAACTGTAATAATTTATCGAGAAAAATATAAATAAATTGAGTATAGATTATCAAGTATAAATTATGAAAATATTATAAATAAATATTTTGTAATTATGAACATAAATTATAAATAGAGAGAATATATTTTTATGAATTGTATAAAAAAGAATAACAATACTTTTGTTAATAAATAACTTGGTTCTAAACACTATATATTTTTTATTTTATGTACTGCAGCCCTGAGATATAAGAGTCATTATTTCATGCTATAAAATAAAAAACAAAGTGAATTTCATATCATAAGTCATTGATTCATGCTTTACGATAAGAAATAAAATAAAATTTAATATTAACCGACCCAGATCCACAAAAAGGACAGTACAATATTCATATAGAAAACACTAAACAAAGAAATAGTCACAAAAAGTTAAAAGCCATATAAGAATGAATTTTCTAACAAAGTTATTTAGGTGTTTCCGGTAGCTCGTTGTTAGGTATATTAATGCACGCATATAATAAATAATTAAACAATTCAGTAATTAACGTAAATGAACTAGTATATAAATGTGAATTAAACCATTGTTTTGTTTGTTTACAGAAGCTAAATAAACAGTAGTTTGTAATTAATATTATCATCGGTCATTTAGGGGTGGCATGAATTGTTTTAACTTCATCGTAATTACCTCGTCATTATGGCCAAATGAGAGTCCGTTCCAAAAATTTTTTTAAACAAATTACAAAACGTAATCCTTTGTCTACAACTTTGTCACTGTGACTTTGAACCTAATAAAAATGACTTTGAAAAATAATTAAAAAATTTCCTCAATTACTACTTTTTTTAAGTCATAGCGTAATATTCTGTTTCATATTTGCGGAAACTGTTAAGTTGTATGAAACTCGGGGAATTTTTAATTACGTTGTCGGCATTATAACATCTTCTCTAGTGTTATAACTTGGGGAACCCGAAATAATTGGTTCTGCCAATTATTCAGGCTGCCTTATTCGACGAGCTGAAATTTAAGCAGAACAACACAGAGTAAATATAAAAGGAATCAGGGAATGGGAAAACTGTTGATTTATGTACTCAGTATATGTGTGTAACAAGAAGACTTCTCTTTATTAAACATTTGGAAAAAAATAACATTTACTCAAAAGATAGATCCCATGACATTACTAATTGAATTATTAAAGTTATTTGAATTCTTTATTTAAACTTTGGGATCACAACAGATTTTATTTAGCTATACCCCGGATCCGGGTAACCTTGGGTATTTAGTCATCAAACTTTTAATTATATTCAATTCATCTTTATTAGCTTGCAAGACCTTTAGTTTTATGCTTCATTATTATCCCATTTGAAGAATGGTATTAATTATACTACGATACATTAAGACTTAAACTGTTACAATGTATGATGTCTGAATAGTTACATTAAATTCTTAGAGTTAATTTTTTTTAATCTTTACTAGTTTAATCGTCTCTGAAAAGTCTCTCCTTTAAAGTGTATTGTGTTACAATTATAATTATTATTTATTCCTCGATAGACGTGCTATCGAGTCACCTTTAATTTGGTATGTAGAAATTTCCTCCGGGAGTGTCCGTCTTGGGAATCCTTAAAAGCGTCGTCCTCATCTAGGTCTGGTCTTAGTCATTAAAGGCTTAAACGTCTGCAGTCTAGGTCGAACCTTCTACGATGGTAGGCGTAGATTCTTTGATGTCTCGAACTGCATCTTCTGTCGGGTCTACTAGAGTTGCAAATTCTGGTAGTTCACATCTCCGGGTAGGATGTTGAAAAGTGTCGTCAGTTGGTGAAGTTAGCAGTCATCGTTATTAATACTCGTACTTTTGTTGTCACATATTTCTTCTTGTTACCACGTTTCTGATTTTTAATTAATGTTACATGTTACACTCTTTTGGGTAGCAGTTAATTAACTACATTTGAAATAAGCCAAACTAACAACAAATCACATAACATTCCAACAGAGCTTTTGCTCGTGCGTGTGCACTGCTTGGAGTCTTCATAGCGAGAGAGAGATTTTTCGCCCGCTTCCACTGGTACTGCACAAGAGGTAGTGGGGTGTTTATTCCGCGAGAATATAGTCCCTGTCTCTCTCTAAATAAACATTTTTTATTTATACAAACTATCCCTAGATAAAAATACATAATTTAAATGAGTAGTTTTAGTGACTATCTGTGTCTTCAGATTCTTTAATTATTAACATTAGTTTTTTATTTTATTCTTAATTACAGAAGACTCGGAAAACATGTCGAGTCCGGAATCAACAGGTAGGCGCCTGATAGCAAGCAAGGGTTAAATACGACAATAATAATTATTTACAATATGCCTCTTTATTACAGTTTCTTTGCCCTTATTAATTACTTCTTCCTTTCACACTTAGTACCTACATGTTTTTTATTATTATTGTGAGATTTAAATGGTTAATGGCTCTCAACCTTAATTTTTTTTTTATTTCTTTCTTTTTTAATAATGGTTACAATTTAAATCGTCACATACTCCGCCTCTTAACCAACACAGACTCCTGAAAATATGGTCAGCAACGTACCGAGAGTATGCTTGGGGCGTACCGTGTGAAATTTCTCTCACCCGTTTTTCTCTATCTGTAACTACGAGCAGCATTTGTCACTCTTGACTTGCTGATTCTTACTATCTATACATATACTTCATAATTTACACACTAACTCTACTACTACATAAAATTCACACACTATAAACGTCTTTTCAACATTCTAAATTTTCTTAACTCTACTACTTATAACTACTACCGGATTTTTCTTTTGTGTGAGTTTTTTTCTAGTTATAGAATTTACTCTTTTCCTTTTTTTTTTTATTGGATGTCAGCTGACTTCTTGCTTTGCTCTACTTTCGATGAATAGGATTCAAGGTTGATCAGGCCTCGTACCTATTTATACGACAAGGTAGCCAAAAGTTACGCAAGTACCCTTTGCAGTTGAGTACAAAACTTCTACCTTTTGTTTTTACATTTATTTATTTATTTAACTTGCACGCTACCATTTTCTTCTTCGTGATAACGTTTTATCTGCGAAATATGTGTCCTTCGCACATATTTTTGAGTAGATGGTTCGTACAGGGTTACAGTTACCGGAGTTAAGTATTTGTGAATTTGATAAGGACCGCTCCATCTGTATGATAGCTTGGAAGTTGTCTTATCGATTGCACTACTCGTTGGGTGCGTTTTATACATAACTAAGTCTCCGATTTGGTACTTTACTTTATTATTATTATTCTTTTGCTCGTAATATTTCCTTGACTTCGCTAAGTTTGTTCGTAAATTAGCGCGCGCTTCATTCCATATTTTCCTAATATTTTTATCCCTAATTTCAAGGGGTAACAATTCATGTATTTTCCACTTTGTGGATAATGGGTGGTTAGGTTTATACTTGAACAATAATTCGAATGGGGTAGACTTATGTCCTTCATGATATGCTGAATTAAAGGCGAATTGTATCCAGGATAGGTTCTGGTCCCAAGAAGTATGGTCGTTAGCATGGTAGGCTATCAAAGCAGATTTTAGGTTTCGCAAATACCTCTCAGCTATATTACCTTGCGGACGATACTCTGTAGTGGTAATGTGGTCTATACCTAGTTTGAAACACATGTTCCTGAATTCCTTAGACTTAAACTGTGGTCCGTTGTCCGACACTAGATGGACTGGAATACCGAATTCTTTGAATAATCTATTCTGTAAAATGCTTACTGTTGTCGTAGCTAAAGCTCGCCGCATGGGGTACATCCAGACGAATTTACTAAAAGAATCTACGCAAATTAGTAACATTGTATTTCCTGATTTAGAACGTGGGTAGGGTCCTGAAAAGTCTAAATAAATTTTGGCAAATGGGGTAGCAGGAATCTCTGAGATTAACTGACTTATTTGGCTGTTTCTCGCTGGTTTGCTGAGTGCGCACAACTTACACTTCTTTACAAAGTTAGCGATCTCACTGTTCATATTTTCCCAGTGATATTCTTTACGAATTCTATGTATGGTTTTATTTATTCCCACATGTGCTCCAATGGTGGAAGAGTGATAATATTCCATCAGCATAGGTTTAATAATATCAGGGGCGATTATTCGTAAATATTTTCCGTTCGCTATTCTACAACATAATACTCTCTTACTTAATAGGTATTTTTCTGACTTGTTTCCTTTTTCAAGTTGTTCAATAATTGCACTCAAACGTGGGTCTTGTTGTTGATAAAGGGCTAAATCCGTAAATGCAAGAGGAAATTCGGTAATTAAAGTATTAATAATCGGCGTCTCTCTACTCTTGTTTTCGTAAGTATTACTACTCGGCTGGAACATACGTGACAGGGTATCGGCAACTACATTTTGGGTCCCTCTAATATGTTGTACTTTGAATTTAAAACAATTTAATCTTAATACCCATCTTCCGATACGACCTAACTGTTTTGGGTGATTCAGTAGCCACGATAAAGCTTGATTATCTGTTTCTAACAAAAACTCTTTATGTTCTAAAAAAGGTTTGAACTTCTCAAAAGCGAAAACGATAGCTAAACATTCTAATTCGTATGCGGAGTATTTTTTTTCTTGGTCAGTCAGGGTGCGTGAAGCGTAACTAATAGGTAATCTCGAGTTATCTACTTCCTGATATATCACTGCACCTAGGGCTACACTTGAACTGTCTGTCTGCACAACAAACGGTTTTGTAAAATCGGCTAATTGTAGTACGGGGGGCGATATGATGCTTTCTTTTAATTTCTCAAATGCGTTTTGGTGTTGCTCATTCCACTCAAATTTAACTCCCTTCTTTCTTAAAGTATTTAGAGGTGCTGCAATTTCGGCTAGATGTGGGATATACTTGTGGAAATAATTTATCATTCCTAAAAATCGGGCTATTCCTTTCGCATCCCGCGGTGGTAAAAATTCTCTGATAGCACGTGTTCGCTCCGGGTCTATGCTTACCTTTCCATTGGCTTTTACGATGTGACCTAAAAAGGAGAATTGTGTCACAGCAAAATTTACTTTACTGGGGTTTACGGTTAATCCAGCTTTCTCCAATTGGGATAGTACTTCACGCAGATGTTCAAGATGTTGTTCCATTGACTCGCTGTAAATAACAATGTCGTCTAGGTAGTGGTACACATATTTAAACTTTATGTCATGAAATAATTTTTCTAATAATCTGCTACATACAGAACTACCTTGGGATATACCAAATGGTACCCTTGTAAATTGGTACAGGTTGAAAGGGACGGCAAATGCGGTGAGACGTTTTGATTCTTCAGAAAGGGGTATCTGATGAAATGCCTGATTTAAATCCATAATGGTAAAAATTTTTGCGTTCGTAAAATAATGAAAAGCACTGTGGATGTCGGGAAGTGGTATTGATTCAAATTCTATCCGTTTATTTAGTTGTCTATAGTCTACAACTAATCTATGTTTATCGTTGCTTTTGGGTACTAAAAACGCGGGGGATGAATAAGATGACGTAGAGGGTTCGATGACTCCTTGTTCTAATAGTTTATTAATTTGGTTCCTCATTACTTCCATTTTTGGAGGTGATAACTTGTATGGGGCTAAACGTATTACTTTATTATCGCTCAAATTTATTTTGTACTCTATCAGGTCCGTCAGTCCTAACTTAGGGGTGAGGACATTGGAGAATTGTTTGATTAAAGTTTGTATGTTCCGTCTATCTTTACTTTCCAGATGACCCAATTCACATTCGTGATGCTTTAGATGCGAAGAAGTAGTGCTAGTACTTTCTCTGTTATTAGAATTATCATCCAAGTTATATTTCCGTGAACGATCGAATCCAAAGTAAAATTTCTTATCGTGAATATTTAGAATTAGTCCTGTTCTACTGATAAAATCAGCACCCAATATTAACTCGGGTCCTAATTCGTCGCATACTAACATTGGAAAATACCACGTCAGATTTTTAATTTTTACCTTAAACGTGATGATAAGTTTTATCATTAAGTTTTGTTTGTTAGCGGTAGAGCATTTAATATTTACTGATTGACTGCGTTTAACTAAATTATGTTTAAATAATTTATTGGCTAGGTCTTGACTAATTAAACTTCGCGTTGATCCGGAATCAATTAAACCGAGGGTGGATGTAACACCAAGGTCAACTTGTATATACGGTAATTGACACTTACTGAAATCACATTTATTAATAGCGTTACATTTATCGATAATTTTTTTTACATAGGGGTCTAGTTTTCTTTTGTTATTATTATTAATTTGTTTTATTTTATTGTCTCTCAGGGGTTTACCTGTTTTCACGTTGCTGCGGAAGACAGGGTTTCAATTCTCCCTGCCTTACATGTTTTTTTGGATAATTTGTTTTTTGATTATACTGTTTCCGTTTACAGTTTCTACTGAGATGTCCAGGTTTTCCGCAGTTATAGCATACATATTCCTTACGTGGGGTCTCACTGGTTTCCTGTCGTGGTTGAGGCTCCTTGGACTTACCATGGCCATAGGTTGATCTTTGAAATGGTCTTCTTTCTCGTACACTTCTTGCGTCTGAGACTAATGCTTGCATTTCTTTTCTATGTGGTGTAGTGGATACCGGTGCATGTCTGTGCTGATCTGCGTACCACACATTGGAAGAGTGAATACTACATTGTTCAAGGTCAGCGAAAGTTAGGGGTCTACTTATTAGTGCTAAACGGGAGCGTTCATCAGGAGATAAGCCTACTAGGATAGTATCGACCAATTGTTTCTCAGTCCAGTCGACTTGTAGTATACGTGAAGATTCTCGGATGTCCGCAATATAGTGGGCCAGTCTTTCATGAGCTCCTTGTACTCGAAGTACAGTATTTCTTTTGATGTCCTCATAAATTCCAGTGGGGATAAAATATTTGATTATATTCGTATGAAGTTCTTCTACTGGAAGAGTCGAGTTTAATGATTCTAGTACACGATCTCGTAATGGTGGTTTACATTTGGGTAAGATTACTTGCAGTATTTGCCGATCGTTTAATTGTTGTAGATCTTTTATTTGCAGTAGGTATCTGATAAAAGTCAACAGTATCGTGATACTTAACCCATCTGTGTAAGGAATTTCATTAATTATTTTCTCTACGGGGTGGGAAATCTTTCCGTAGAGGTCAACATTAAAATTTACATTTGGTATTTCTTTCGAAATATTAGTGGTTGCATTAGGATTTGTAATCGCATATTGACTAGTGCGAGTACGCTGAACTTTAGGCTGTGAGGGTTCTAACATAGTTAGGGTATTTAATTCTCTACTGGGTAATGGTTCAAGACTCGGTTGTATCTTAGGTACGGTGGGAGATTCGGGGTTCGATGTGGTGGGAGGGTGTTCTAAAGTAGGGGATTGAACAGGGGAGATATATAATTTTTGCAAATAATGCTCAATTTCCTCCATTCTAGAAGAATCTGACTTTCGTCGTAAGTCGTTGATAATCATGGGTAATTGGCATAATGCCTCATCCGCAAATTTCTGCACATCTGCGGGGACTACGGGGACATCGGGCCAGCTTAATAAATTATTCAAGCGGCGGGTTAAATGTTCTATACGTTGAGTAACGCGCAAAAGTTCCGTAGGTGATTTTTTTTTCCTGAAGATTCTGAGATAATACTATTAGTTCCCTATATTTCGCATAACAGGTTTCTCGTTCGCCGTTATAATCGAGTTCACGCAAATTATCTAACTGCTAGGTTGTCTCTGATCCGGTTTGCCGTAAGGATTTTCGTAATTCAGACACGGTTACATTCACGTGTTTTAGACCTCGTAAAAGAGCTTCGTAGCATAGCTCGTCTTTTAATAATAGATCAGGATTAAATTCAGCCATTTTCGTAAAGTGAGTGGCTATAACTAATTATTCTATTATTTGCATTTACTACTATACAACGCTATATCTTTTTACACAAATTTAAAAATATAAATAAATCGTATTCTTACACTTTTATTAATAATCCATTAAAATGAGATGACAAAGGTTGTCATTTTACATGGGTAGAGAGAGAAATCTCACACAGGCTTACATATGCGTTCGGCAAAAGATTCCTCCTTCGGTTACTAACACATGAACAGACACGCTTCTTATCACAATAGAACTAACAAAGAGGGAGTCTTTATTGTTTAACTCAACTATGGGGGAGAGGTTCACTGTGACAGTTTACACACTCTCACAGGCGCAGACAGGAATTCTACTGGTCTGAAATTGTTTACAAACCGACAGGTTGATGAATGAACTTTTGACAAGCGCGTACCTGCTGTTATATCGTATTCTGGGGGCGTCTTTAGTTAACATGATGTTCATTCCTATATCTAAATAATAATTAACTTACTTATTTATAAAACTATTATAATAACTATTATCGTTTAATTTTATTTACGATTTTAGACACATTTTAAAGTACACGAGTGAATAAATCAACAGCTTATGGTCTGGGTTAATCGGGACACAATTACTGCTTAAACAACACAAGTCACCAAAAAATTTTTTTTTTACTAATTAGCAGCAAAATTTCAACAAATTAGCAGAGTGGTGCAATTTATAACATCTTCTCTAGTGTTATAACTTGGGGAACCCGAAATAATTGGTTCTGACAATTATTCAGGCTGCCTTATTCGACGAGCTGAAATTTAAGCAGAACAACACAGAGTAAATATAAAAGGAATCAGGGAATGGGAAAACTGTTGATTTATGTACTCAGTATATGTGTGTAACAAGAAGACTTCTCTTTATTAAACATTTGGAAAAAAATAACATTTACTCAAAAGATAGATCCCATGACATTACTAATTGAATTATTAAAGTTATTTGAATTCTTTATTTAAACTTTGGGATCACAACAGATTTTATTTAGCTATACCCCGGATCCGGGTAACCTTGGGTATTTAGTCATCAAACTTTTAATTATATTCAATTCATCTTTATTAGCTTGCAAGACCTTTAGTTTTATGCTTCATTATTATCCCATTTGAAGAATGGTATTAATTATACTACGATACATTAAGACTTAAACTGTTACAATGTATGATGTCTGAATAGTTACATTAAATTCTTAGAGTTAATTTTTTTTAATCTTTACTAGTTTAATCGTCTCTGAAAAGTCTCTCCTTTAAAGTGTATTGTGTTACAATTATAATTATTATTTATTCCTCGATAGACGTGCTATCGAGTCACCTTTAATTTGGTATGTAGAAATTTCCTCCGGGAGTGTCCGTCTTGGGAATCCTTAAAAGCGTCGTCCTCATCTAGGTCTGGTCTTAGTCATTAAAGGCTTAAACGTCTGCAGTCTAGGTCGAACCTTCTACGATGGTAGGCGTAGATTCTTTGATGTCTCGAACTGCATCTTCTGTCGGGTCTACTAGAGTTGCAAATTCTGGTAGTTCACATCTCCGGGTAGGATGTTGAAAAGTGTCGTCAGTTGGTGAAGTTAGCAGTCATCGTTATTAATACTCGTACTTTTGTTGTCACATATTTCTTCTTGTTACCACGTTTCTGATTTTTAATTAATGTTACATGTTACACTCTTTTGGGTAGCAGTTAATTAACTACATTTGAAATAAGCCAAACTAACAACAAATCACATAACATTCCAACAGAGCTTTTGCTCGTGCGTGTGCACTGCTTGGAGTCTTCATAGCGAGAGAGAGATTTTTCGCCCGCTTCCACTGGTACTGCACAAGAGGTAGTGGGGTGTTTATTCCGCGAGAATATAGTCCCTGTCTCTCTCTAAATAAACATTTTTTATTTATACAAACTATCCCTAGATAAAAATACATAATTTAAATGAGTAGTTTTAGTGACTATCTGTGTCTTCAGATTCTTTAATTATTAACATTAGTTTTTTATTTTATTCTTAATTACAGAAGACTCGGAAAACATGTCGAGTCCGGAATCAACAGGTAGGCGCCTGATAGCAAGCAAGGGTTAAATACGACAATAATAATTATTTACAATATGCCTCTTTATTACAGTTTCTTTGCCCTTATTAATTACTTCTTCCTTTCACACTTAGTACCTACATGTTTTTTATTATTATTGTGAGATTTAAATGGTTAATGGCTCGCAACCTTAATTTTTTTTTTATTTCTTTCTTTTTTAATAATGGTTACAATTTAAATCGTCACAGCATGTGTATCGCTGAGTTCCGTAGGTTTTTTTCTTTTAATCTAAATATGATACATGTGTCGTTGTGGTATAGTTGAAACAAACAGAGAAACGAAAAACCATGTTTCTCAGCAGTAAAGAGTTTGCGTCAATTACAAAACATCTATTATAAGTAGGAAATGTGTGAGCCATAACATCTCACGTAAATTTCCATATAATAGCTAGTATCCTCGTTGAACGAGCAAAGCGATTCCTCAGTTTTGACTCGACCGTTTGGCATTTGTCTGACCGTCTATTTGGATCTCACGATAACTTTTGAACGCATCAACCGATTTTCATAAAACTTGGCATGCGTATCTAAACATTTGCCCTACAAAACAAATTTATTGTTTTTGAGATTGATTTCTTGAAAAGTAGGAAAGCGGCAGGCAAAAATTGAGGAGGTAAAAATTGTAAACAATTGCAAAAGTCGATGTGGTGTATCATTATTTTTTTAAAAATTTCAATGATTTTTGACGTCAGGGTCTAAAAAGTGTGTTGAAATTTTGATAAAATCACAAAACTTCAGGAGTATAAAATTTAATAGAATTTTAACTAACTTCTGAGTGTAGTGTTAAGTTTTGGATATTTCAAACATTTAGGATCCTAGCACCCAAAAAAAGGGATAAAAAATTTGTGAAAATCCACCAGGGTGTCAGACTAAAAGCAACTGTAACCCAAATCCGAATGTTTAGAATTGTTTGTGTTTATTGCATTACTGTGTGTTCTACAATTGTTACATTACTAAAGAAATATAATAGAGTAATCGGGATTTTTATCATGTTTGCTATAATTGTTAAATTATCTAATATCGAAATTTCTGTAATAATAAGTGAACTTCGTTCAAAATAATGAGCGAGTTCTGCAGCTGAAAAAGCTTATCAGTTTATTTGGTTTACTAAGTAACTACATTTCTTTTGATTATCTTAATTGTGTTAATTGTTTTTTTCCTATATATAACTGTTCTGTATACAGAATTACAATAGTTTCAAACTTCGGTGATGTCTTTTTTTACATAGCCTGTTTCATGAATTAGGCATTGTGCCTGTTGATAACTTGGAAACTATAACAACAAAACAAAAATTGACAAAGGATTACCGTCTATACCGTAGGCCATTTTTTCACCCTCTTATCACATCACCTTATTCGAAAAAATTATTCTTTTTATGTTACATCGATTAATAAATTGATTCACTACAGTGTTTTAATTATAGGCCTATACCAATACAATTATTCACCAAAGTATATTATATAGCATCACGTGAAAACGGCATTTACTAATGTTTAATACATGTTGTGCTATAGTGTAGGCTATATTCATTTATTCAAATTAGTATACGCGTTGAACCTTTGAACTGGATAGTAAATCATAGTTACAGGACCAATACCTGCACAAAACGTGATGTTTTTGATATCTATGCTTAGACAGATATTTATATGGTTGCTCGAATATAGATTTACGTTGTCAGTTACAAAATAAGTTTATATAGCAACAAAATTAGTTTTTCAACAGTGTTAAAAATCATCATCTACGAGTTCTTCATAGAATGTTATTTAAAATGATTACTGTATTCTGAATTAGTCTATTTTTCTTAAAAAGTTATCTCTAGCCATGTTATCCGTTCCGTAGATCGTCTCCGTTCTTATCTAGTCTTAAGAGACGTCGGAGTTACGAGCAGTGGAAAATTTTGAACCCTGTTCGGCCTCGTTCTCGTCGACGTTACAAGTTGACTAAACCGACACGATTAAGAGCAAACAGGATTTCACTGGAATAACTAATTTTTTTCCAACTTGCTGGATTCCAAAATTGTCGTCAAAGCTCGAATTTGAATGTAAATCGAATTACGTTTTCTTCTTCTGTTTCTTCTTCTTCTTCCTTCTCCTTCTCAAAATGTGTTGAGTTTTGAAGGATGTGTGTGTGGTTGTGTATGTATGTGTTTATGATAATTTTTTATGTTTCTTGCAATTATTATAACATACTGTATTGTTTTGTCACAATAATAATAGGTTCTTATGTGCAAATATATTTGCAGAAGAAGCTGTAATTTTAACGATACAATATTGTGTGTGTGTGTGTGTGTGTGTGTGTGTGTGTGTGTGTGTGTGTGTGTGTGTGTGTAGTCAGAACACGTGGCTTTTTCTAATTACCTTTTTTCTTTAGCCTCTTCTATTCGACTTCTTCTAGGCATTCTTCTTTCATCTTTGCCATTCATTCTGTTCATATTTCCAAACCACATTATTCTTTCTATCGACTTTCTTAACTGTGTCCGTATCCATCTTTTTTGAAGTAGTTTCATTTCTGACTCTTACCAGTTGAGGCTCACCACAACTTCGTTTCAGTCGTCATTAGCTAATTTCAGTTCTTTTTAACCACCTTTCGGCTCCAATGAGTGTATGGCGCCCCAACTGTTCTTATGAATCAATGTTTTTGTATAACACTTTTCCATTATTTTCCTTACCACTGTTTCCTGGTTTGTTAATGATCATTCCTGCAATCGCCACTTGACACCTCTTTTATTCAGCATAAAAGCTTCCTGTAGTTCGTTACAATTATCATGTACTCTGATTTGTCCATTTTAAATGTTGGCCCAGCAGGTTCATATTTTTCTTGCAGTTCTCTAATCGTATTTAGTTTATGTAATCCTAGTCCTCTGCTGTCGCCACCATCGTCATCAACTTAAATATTGTTTTCTTTCTAATCTAAAGCTTCGTTTCTTTAACCCTGTTCATTCATTTTTTCCAGTGCCTCGTCTCGATATGTATTATAGATGAAAATCCATAAGCCTGTATTACATCTGTTATGAATGGTTTCGTGAATGAATTCGCGTTTCTGATTTTTTTACGTATTTCTTGTCGCAGAGATATTTTACTGTTCGTACTATAGGAGGTAATATTTCTAACCCCTTTAGTGGCTGAGTGACTAGGGAAGGCGAAGTAACGATGTCAGGAAAGCATTATAAACGTAATATGTTTAATGGTATGGCGTGATTAACGATCCACATGTCGTGTGCAAATGTACACACCGATAGATAGGGGGAGAGAGAAAAAGAGAAACACTAAATGACTGCACGCACGTGTCCTCATCACGCGAACCCTTCATTATATTACAGCGTCCTTAATTTTAAACGAGAATGTACTTAATAACTACTCTGCAAAATTAATCTTTTATTTAAAACGTTATAAAATTTGTAATGCGAAGGCCTTCAGAGAGTATTTTTGCGTATTATTTTTTAATAGTTGAAACTTACCTTGTCACAGTTTCTATAATTTATAATAACCACGGCCTTATAAATTTGTGTTTCCTCGTACACTTCTTCGACGTCTGAGGTCGATTTCGATTTTCGACTTAAGAGATGCCGTTCGATTTAAATAAACGAATACACAGTACACAGGAATATTTTAAACTTGATCCGTTTTGGAACCCGTTATAACAGAAATGAAGCATTCACTTTTAACCGTGAAATTACAGGGTGCTGTAAATTCTGGGAATCGATACCACGATCGAATAAGGTATCACTTGCGTGCACGTACACGCGTCGCTCTGAGTGCGAGTACGCGCTCGATAGAATAATCGAATTATTAATGATTGAGAACACGTAGAATAGCATAGTGTACTGACTTTTTTTGGTGTCTATAAGTTAAGAATTATATTACAGTTTCTGGTACTCTATTTATATTGTGCTGTGTTCAGAATGAAAGCTATTGTATAGCCCGATGATATTATCCTAGGACTTTGGCACACCTTTTTCGGTTCTTTGTCCTCAGTCCACAGGTTGGTTGGCAGTTATTATTCTTTCGCTTCGGACAGTTTAGAATATTTATAATTTGATTAATATAAGATAGCTTTGGTTTTCTATGCGTGTCCTTCTCTTAGTGTAACCCTTAATATTGTTTTTTTTTTATTCATTAGTGCCACATAATATGATTTATTGGTTTTAAAAATATTTACCATATTTTTCTCCCCTCCTACTCTATCAAGAAATTTTTCATTGCTCACCTAGTCAATCCAACGTATTTTCAATTGATCAACGTTCTTTGGGTTGACAGTAAGTTACATAGGTAACCTGGCCACCTCGGTAACCTGGTGCTTATACCTCAGCTTAACGTACGTTCGGCCTCTGGTTGGTGGCCGAAGCGTTTAGAGGAAAATATGTATTAATTATTTATAAGCAATCGTCCGCGGTCCAATAGTTCGGTAGTTTTTGATTCTTATAACGTTATTCATTAAATCTACCGAAACAATTCTTTCAGTCCTGCCAACGCTGAATCAGATCACGAGTAGCCATGACCAAGATTGCGTTCACTACGAAGAGATGATGTTGACCAGCAATTCGGGCATGGATTTGGGCACTATCCAAGACAAGAAATGCCTTCAAACTTTCAAAACTTCCATATTGATGGAAAAGAATGGAAGTGTGCGATCAATCCTGAATACAGTTCGTCATAGGAAAGTAAACTAGATCGGACACATATCGAGGAGAAATTTCCTTCTGCATACTGCCATCAAGGGAAAGTTAGAATGACTCCAAGGCTTGGTAGAAGAAGTCATCTATTGGACGATTTAACGGAAAAGGGAACACAGGGAACTGAGGAAGGAAGCCAACGATAAGACAAGATGGACCGCAAAATTCGCAAATAGAGTCAGGTGACCTGCCGTTACGCAGAACACTTAATATTGTTACGAAGGTCTGACTGAGTGGGGCCGAATGCCAAAAAGCTGGCCAAAATATGAAGGTATTTATAAATCGATCTAAAATTTGGTACTTGTAGGTTTTTGGGGTCGCTGATTCCGAATCTGAAGTCCAAATTTCAAAAAAACAAAATGACGGATCCAATATGGCGGACAAAAATAGTAAAATATTATATTTCTGCCCCCAAAAGTATTGTTTATAGGTTTTTAAGGTCGCTGATTACGAATCTGAAGTCCACATTTCAACAAACAAAATGGCGGTTCCAACATGGCGGACAAAATTGGAAAAAATGAATTGTTTATTGGTTTTTGGGGTCAATAATCAACAAATTCAAAGCAATGTAAAAAATATTTATTTTGAATGATTAAAAATTACAAATATAAAATGTCATTTTAAAAATACGCTAAATGGCATTTATAATTTTACGCTACTCTTCATCGGTAGTAGAATCACTGGAAGTTTGTCCGTTGAGGACACAGATGACGAACCAACATCGATAACACCTGGAATTTCGGGTGGAAGTAGCAAGTCCACAGCTTAGGTTGATAGACATTTTTTTTTTTTTTTCAGGAATATTCCGCAGACTGGAAACAAATAGATCTGAATGTACTAACATACGCGAAAGTACGTCTTCCAAATTATGTATTCCGCTATTCTGGCGGCCGAAAAAGTTAAAAAAATAATAATATTAATAAAATCAAATTTTGTCGTTTCTGATTATCGCTGATTACGACTTAAATTCGCAAATGAAAAAATGATATGATTAAAGGATTGTTTTAGAAAAGCACAGCAAGAAAGAAATGTTGGTCAAATATTTTTAAGGTGATTAATTATAAGGCCACTGTTATTTTAAAGTTTACGCTTTGAGGCACAGAATATATACAGATATTGATTAATACTTGATTTTTCAATATCAAATGAAACCAGATATTTCATACAATATTTTGGAACAAAAAATAAACCTCGATTCTTTTGGCCAAAATATCTTAATGCTTTTCGCAAAATCCTTAATCACAATTTTCGTTTTTTCATCAACTAATTCAAAAAGCGTGCGTTTTTTGAAACATTTGTTAATAAGAAATTGTTCATATTTTTACTCTTACACATTTTGTACGTTTGGGGGTTTTCCGAAGAAACCGTTACATTAACAAATTAAAGGCGGTTTTGCTAAATAAATTTTGCGCTTTGTCTAATAAGCCTCCGACAGACGCGCGCTATAGAACGTCACAACTCATTGCGAACGTTCGACTACACTTGTCTCATGAAAATTCCCATGTACCTGCTACGATTTGTGAGTGCCTAAAACTAGAGGCAGATTCTTCCTACGGAAACAAATCGCCACGTTTTGAGCCAGTCGAGACGTTCTATCTCTATTGCACTTACATACGGTAAACGATATGCTTTACTTTTTCGTGAAGATTGCAGAATATAAATTTAATTTGCTAAGTTCTGTGGGTGTTGTTGAAAGATAATATAAATATTTTACTGCAAAAACCTTTATATTTCAAAAGACATAGCAAGTGAAAATGAGTTTCAAGGGAGCCTTCTCCTGTTGTTGGTGCCACGAGACTAACATAGCGTTAAACAAATTAACGTTATATATGTATTGTGTTACTTTAAGCTACTGGTCATTAGTTTTGTTCGTTAGTAAATAGTATAAGCTTCACACTAAAATAGGTTTTCCATCCAATTCTGCTTGATTATATTACTTTTTTATTATTAAAAACATGTTTTCTGCATAAATAATGTAATTCTTTTTACGTCCCAAACATTTGCAGATACCACTTTCCTTATTTTTAGTTAACTTTCATGAAACGTATGTGATATCTACTTACTTTCAGCTAATGATTCCATTGTGCAGAATTAAAATCGGACGATTTTTCCAGTTTCTAGCACCTTTAACAGGGACACGCTGTCGACTCACCACCGCGTGCTGTACGTGCTCCTAGCGAGAAGGCCTCTTTACAATTGTTTTTTTCAGGGTTGGTAAGAGTTTCTTCGATCATTCACCTGTACACGCTGAATCTTGGACTATTACTCTACCCATCCTTATAATTGAAACAACTTTATTTTTCGACTTTTGGCCAGCTTTTAGGTTTCTGGCCCCACTGTACGTCGTATGGTACAATGGAAAACAAAATACAAGACACCAATTAAGTCACTAATCACCAGATTTATTTAGTCGAAAATACAGTTTATAATCAACTTGTACAATAATCCGAGCAAACGTTTTACACACGCAATAATATTTCCAACTAATAGAGCCCCCACAATTATAAAACAATAACACTCACCACAATACTTCAAACTTCACTTGAATAAATCGCCACTTAAACTAAAACTAAGCGGCAGCTGTCGTGTTTAAATAGATAGTACAAGTGTTCCAGAATAATCCATAATACGCGTCAAAATTACTGGAAAACACTAGAGCGTAATTGATTGCGGCCTTGAACACAGTGCGTGACCGGTGAAGTCTGGAACAGCCTCGATGGTTGACTCATGTTAAGTGTCACGTAATTGTCTTTCATCTCAAAGTAGTAGCCAATATGTGCACACACACACACACACACACACACACGCGCGCGTTACAGCTGGGCTCTGCTGGGATAGACGAGAAACATGTACAACGTTCTGTAACGGCGTAACATGAACCAGAGTATGCTTCCTGAGCTGCAAAACTCGCTCACTATTTTAGACGAAGTACGTTTATTTCTTACATAAATATCGAAGTTAGAGAATTTTCCATTTATGGAAAAAATTACAATATGCCGATTACTCTTTTCTTTAGTAATATAACAGTTGCAGAGCACACAACCGTGCAATAAACACTAAAAATTCGAAACATTCGGATTTGGGTTACAATTCGTTTTTGTCTGACACCCTGCTAGATTTTCACAATTTTTCAAGTTTTTAATATCTTTTTGGGGCGTCGGGGCCAAAAAATTTTGAAATGTCCAAAAGTTAACACTACATTCAGATATTAGTTAAAATTTTCTTTAATTTGATACTATCCCCATGAACTTTCGCGATTTTATCAAAATTATCCCAACTTTTGGGGGCCTGACGTCAAAAAAGTTAGAAATTTTCAAAAATGAATACTATGTTTAGACTGTAGTTACATTTTTCTTTAATTTGATACCCCCCATGGGCTTTTACGATTTCTGGACAATTTTGACTGCCTCATATTTTTGGCTCCCGCCTCCCTATTTTTGGGGATCAATAGGGAATAAAAAACAATAAGTTTCTGTAGGGTAAAAGCATGGACATACACGCCAAGTTTTATGAAAATCGGTTGACGAATTAAAAACTCATCGTGAGACATATCCCAAATGGACAGGTAAACAGACAAATGCCAAACGGTCGAGTTAAAACTGAGGACCTACTTTGCTCGTTCAATAATAACAGGAATAATGATAATACTCCACAGACAGTAAAAAGCGCGCACACGACGTGGTCTCAGATCAGACTCATATACTTGCGAGTATATTATTTTAAACCAGAGTTATTCTCTTCTTTGTTAAAATAACAGAGCTTTTTGTTGGAACCAAGAACCCTTTTGTCCGACATTTTTTAGTTTTTATCTCATAAAAGATCTAACCTTATAAGGTATATTACCTTATCGGCCATCGTCTACACACCATCTACGTACTTTACTCTTGCATGACGTTTTCCGAACTCATTGCCTAAAATTTTACATTTTAGTCTATTGTTATAAACAAATAACAAGGTTTCTTAAGCACTGTCTGTGAGGCTTCAAGACTTGATTTTTCTTTCCTTGTTAGTCCTCATCGGTTTCTCCGTATCCACGTTTCTGTTGCAATCACAAACCAAAGTAATTCAATTAAGTGTTTTTAAAAAACTTTCCAACTTCAACAAGACCAGAAATGTATATGTATAGCGTAAGTTTTTCTCAAATAACACTTTCGGTCTCAGACCTCCGAATTAGGAAATCCCTTTGCTACCAGGCCTGTGAGGTGTAGTTTTTCTCGAAACCACTGGCGTATTTAGAATTTGGCCTTGGTGGGGGGGGGGAGTGGTGTTCCGGTCATATCGCCTTCATATGAAAGAAAAAACATGTTGAGAATAGTGAATATTATAATCTTCCAAGTCTCTGAAAAATGTGTGACAACATCCTAAAATCAATCCCATGAAAGTAAACGGTAATGACACAATAAAAATACATGGTATTTAAACATTGTTTACAAGTTAAGTATTGACATTTTACATTAAAAATGATAGCTGAAGTTTTAATAAAAAAAAATAAGGTAAACCAAGAACGTTTTATACACGGTTTGAGAATGTTCTAGAGTATAATTCCCCTGGATTTTTTGGCCATTTCATTAACAACTTCTTCCGGGCTCACTGAATTGATTTTCCTATATTTCATATTTCAAAGTGTACGTAAATGCTGTGTTATAAATTTGTTTGTATACTAAAAAAACGTTACTACTATATTAGCGTACATAGGTGAAAAAAATTAAGAGATTAACAAAAGTCCTTGTCAATTTTTTCGACCGTCTGGGGGAGGGGCGGTCCCGTTCGTCCGCTCCGTAAATCCGCCCCTCCTCGAAACCCAGGTACGTTTTTATTTTTTGTTATGGTTCTATGTAATGTTCTAGAGAACAATATTTATAATATTAAAATTTTAATTATTTTACAAGTTGTTATTTTGTTCAGTTGTCACTTTGGTCAAAATGAATTAAAATTGATTTTTTCTGCTAGGCCATGTGTACTATAAAAGTAATTATATATGTCCAGTGGGCCCTCGCGAAAATTTAATATGTCGAAATATAGTACACGCATCGTGTGTGGAAATTTTTGTCCATAAGTGGCACATATGATATTAAGAGTTTAAGAAGAATGCAGTTTCGAAGAAGACGCTCCTTGCTTCTGGCAGACGCACGATTGTTTTACGTAATCATTTTTACTAGGTATCAAAACTGCTTCAATCATTCGATTTTTACTTCCATATTCCGTAAGGAAATGGAAGTATGGTGATCGCAAAAAAATCTGTTCGAGATAATGGCTGATTCTGATTGTACTACCCTCAAAACTATTGTACTACCGTCTGTCTGTGTGTCTATGTGTAGAATTTTTTCTACGGCGAACGATAACTGCAGCAAATTCAAACGGAATCAAATACTTTTTGCATATGTGCTCGAATTGTATAGAACTCAAGGCCTGTTGAGTTTGGTGAAGATCGGTTAAGGAGAAGGGGTAGTTTACTTCCAACGTTTTACGTTTTAACAAGAGTAAAGTAACGTACTTAGTTTTGATAAATAAAGTATCCTAAAAAGAAGGTCATAATAATTCACTGTAGAAAGGTAGATGAAATATCTATAAATGACAAGGGTAGTCGAAGGAGGAGGGAGTAATTTTCTGTAAACGAAAATGTAGTTGAAGGGGGAGTTGTACGTTATCGGCAACAAAGAACTAGTTTCTATGGAAACATTTCATTTCAATTTGTCAAACATAAAACTCGTTTTACAAGGCGGTGGATATTTTTTTTTTTTAGAAATTATCGAACCGAATTCAAGTAAATGATTTTAAATATAAATCTTACGACATGGAAGTCATGTATGGTTCTGCATAGCGATTTTTAGATTATCTGTTACAGATAATTTGTGCTTGTAATAAGTCCTGCAACGTAGATGTGACTTTCCGGCACAGTTGGTCGAAAGTCACGAAAAGTATTAATTTAAAAGTAAATACGTGTTCCCCGTTTTACGTACAAGAACATATAACGTAGACGGAGAACACCTTCAACAAGAAATTGTTTGGGTTTTAACGACGTCCGTTTTTATTACTCTTCTAAGTAATTGATACGAAACGTGAAAGGTCAGTCATTCCCTTTTACACTATTCGTCAAGCGTATGGTACACTGTTTTAATGTACATTGTAACGAAGAACGGAATATTTTCGTGTACCAGTGAGATGTGGGTCAGTATAAAAACCACAAAACACGTTTACATGTGTAAAGATCTACGTCACTAATGACGTAGACTACATGTGAAAGAACTACAGAACAGTAGCTTCAAGATGGAGAAGGAAATGCTCACAAATGGGAATTGAAATCGGATCAGAGTGCCTCTATACACGCTCCATTTTGCAGATGATCAGGTTGTCATCAATGATAAATATGATGCCTCATTTACGGTGAGAAAACTAAGTGTGAATATATGGCGATGAATATACAAAGTATGGTCTTCAAATTAATTTAAGAGAAAACAGAATATTTATGTGTAAGGGAAAAGGTGAATGACGTCGTGGTAGATTGTGGAATTATAAAACACTACAGTGAATACGGTGGAGGTAAATTGCCACGCCGTTTCATGAATCTAGAGGTATTGATGAATCCAGTGTGGCGATTCGGATAGTTTTCTAGACACTAAAACTGTGTGGCAAAACACCTTCAGTTCATGAATATAAATTTCTGGTGAGCATATTTAGCGAAGATGGAATGTGCGACAAAGATATTAACTATAAACTCACTCAAGCACGAATGACTATTCAATAGCTAAACCCTGATAAAGATATTAACTATAGACTCACTCAAGCACGAATAGCTAAACACTATATATATTATATTCAAGCACTTTTGCTACAGTCTACTTCTTGATGCATATATAATTTATTTAATATTTTAAATTCTTTACCTCAAGATGTTGGTTTCCCTTATTTGGTACATGTTCGGGAATCGTATTGTTCCCATCCTGAGCCTTCCTGACTATATCTTGTGGAGTATGTGTGTTTTGGGTTGGTTGTTGTTATTGTTTCCTGTTGGTTTTTTGTATTTTATACTGATATTATTGTGTGTGATTTTGGTGTAGGGCCTATATATTAGCTTTTTGATTATTTTCGATGTTGAGTGCTTTGATTGTATGTTTTGTATTGATTTGTATTAATACCTGAGCAAATACAAATCATTATTTCAGTACTACTGTGGTGTTACTGATGGACATCTTGTCAGTAAAAAGTTAAGACAACTGAAGACTTTAAACACTGACGATGGCCTCCATTGGCGAGGTTGAAACGTCTCTGCTAACCAACAGAAGACCACACGGCTTGATAGCCCGGGAAATAGTCCTTATAATTATTGGTTATAAATAACTTTCTTTAATAACAGTTTTAATAACATGTGTTTCTGTTTAGTAAGTTTTGAGGTCAGTGAGTCTCGTCGCTGTCATTATCACTATTCAATTAATGCTTTCACATTATTTTATCCTCTAGTGATTTCTCTGTACCGCACGTAACAGGTTTATCTCCATCTACCATGGCCTCTTTATATGTTGATCTTCAGTGTAACAAATTTCGTGACTTTTCAATACCATCTTCTCGCCTTACCGAATGTCTTGGTCACCAACTGTTTATTTTCTTATTTCGGACAATTATATCGTGTGTTCTAGTTTGTTTGCGTGCTTATTAATTCAGCCCGAAGTATTTCTAAAATCTCTGTGTCCACTGTGCACGTTACTGTAGGAAGTCCAACACTAGTTAACAAACGTTCTTTTTTAAACACAATGGTTGTTAAATGAACTCAATTTTTGTTTAATCACAATTTTAAATGTGAAATTTTTACTCCGTAACATCCAAAAATAGGAAATTTGCAAACTGTACCCTCAGGTTTTGATTAAAATTCTCCTTAATTTGATACTCCACATGAATTTTTGCAAGTTTATCAAAATTTCATCCACTTTTTGGGTCCTGGAATCCTAAAATTTTGAAATTTAAAAAACGAACACTAAATTTGAATGTTCGTGAAATTTCCTTTAATTTGATACCTACGTGGACTTTAAAAAGTTTTTCATAATTCTGACCCCCATCATATTGTCGCCTCCTCCTCCTCCCCTATTTGGGAGGGATCAATCTAAAAATTCATAGCGTTCTGTAAGGTAAAAGTATGGATATGCGTACTAAGTGTTACAAAAATCAGTTGACGTGTTCAAAAGTTATCATGAGACGTACTTCAAACGGACAGATAGATAACCGGACAGACAAATGCTAAACAGTCGTGTTAAAACTGAGAGCTCTCTTCCCTCATTAATCCTTATAGTGATAAGATATAATATTTCATAAATAATAATACTCAACGTGTATATAATACACGTATATATAAATATTATGAGTCAATAATGCTCATAAATATTATAGTGTATTAATTATTTCTCTTTTCCCTGTATACAGGTCCTGATGATGATGATAAATGTCGAAACATCAACACAAATGTTCGTGTATTATGTCTAATCAATTAATAACACTCAATAAAATTTGTTAACCCTAAAATTTACAAAATTTACATTTTTGACAAACTTACGCCCTTTACATTAGTTCTAATATGTTTAGTGGCAATTGGTATTCATGTAACATTGGAAGTATTATTTCCAACATTTTCTATTTTACAGAAATAGAACGGATGTCAGAACATAGTTTCTGTTTACAGAGATGTAAAAAATCTGATAACAGGAACCGCACTTCAAGGTTATACGGGGTTACTCGATATCGACCCACAAAGCAATACATCCCTTTTTCTGGCATTTAATCTATCGCGGTACTACCTTTGGTGCCATGGCGCTGCCTTTTGAGGCCTCCTCATTTACACCACGTTTTTAATTCTTATTTAAACGAATTTAATGGCTGTTAATTGTTAAAAGAAATACAACATTTGGTAATACTTCACAACATATTGATTGATTTAGTACAAGTCTGATGATCGTTTCAGTCTGTTAGGTTATTTTCAAAGAGTCTAACTATTAAATCAATGTTTCTATATACTCTCTGAAAACAGTCTAATTGACTGGACCAATCGAGAGATATTCGATTCGTATATTAACGAACAAACGTCGAACACTACCACGTGTCGTATTTGTTTTAATTATATCAATATATTTCGTTTCACCAATTGCCTTGCGAAATATAACAAATATTAGTACAATGGTTGTTTGTTTGGTGTACTTTATAAAATTGATTTTCTTAGTTTATCGGATATCGGACTAAAAGATTCAGTGTTCAGTGTTTCCAGTGTTTGTTATGTTAACCAAATAGTTCACCTCATTCACTACTACTACTACTACTACTACTACTACTACTACTACTACTACTACTACTACTACTACTACTACTACTACTACTCCACGGCGCTATAACTCATGAAGAACTCTGGCCTCCAGAACGACGTGCTTCCACTCCTCTCTATTCTGTGCGATTCTTCGCCACCTTCTGACCCCTAGTCTTCTCAAATCTTCATCTACATCTCCCACCCATCTTCTTCTTGGTCTTCTTGCTCTTCTTCCTCCTGGTCCTCTAATGAATACTTTTTTCACTGCCCTTTCCTCTGTCATTCTTCGTACGTGACCTGTCCACCTAATTCTGCCTTGTTTTATTACTGTGACGATGTCCGGTTCCTTGTATAGATCGTACAATTTTAACCGCAATCTTAATATAATGTTCAGTTTTGGAAATTTTAAAATTTTGGACCACAAGGGCCCAAAATATGTACGGAAATTTCGAAAAAAGTAGCAGAAACCAAGTGGAATATGACATAAGAGATAATTTTAATCACAGTCTGAATATACTTTTTAGATTTAAAAATATTGTTACGACGGTCTAACCGATCGTCGTGTGGTACGGTGGAAACAATTAGAGAGACACCAACGAAGTCACTAACCACCAGCTTTAATTAATAACAATTTGTAATCAACTCGTACAATAATTCAAGTTAAATTTTTTCACACGTAATAATAATGTCAACACAGCAACCACTTGATATCACTTGACAAACCGCCCAGCATAATAAACTGATTGACAAAGCCAGCTGCTGTTGTTTAAATAGGTAGCACAAATGTTCCGGAATGCGTCAACACAATAATAGCACAATAATAATAATAAAAGTAATTCTATTCTTTAATTTAATCTGTTTGGCATTTGATCACATCTGAAGACAAAATGTTTGGCGTTTACTTCAGGGGCAGCACGAGAACACAGAACTACGGTCATTTCTTTCCATCATAGTGTATCGCAATTTTCGTAGCGTTAACTTCAGGGCTGCCACCAGAGAGCAGCACCAAACATGATTTCCTGATTACACAATCAACTTAATGCAAAAAATAGTCTTTTTAATTTCTTTTGTAAAAAATCGAATTATTATATGCGCATATCACATTCTACTTTTCAACTAAATATTGCGTAAATCGTATTGTTACATCGAAAAAATTATTTGTTACATATTTTTTGTATATTCCACCACCATCCGACTGCACAGATTGCAATGGGCAGGATATACGATTAGGATGGAAGGTAACCGAATACCTAGGAAGGTAATATTTATTCAAATTGAGTGTAGAAGCCCTGTCGGAAGACCCACCCAAGCATCGCTGGATTGAAGCAGTGGCAAGGGTTGCTGATACTTTACTTAAAATAAAACGATGGACATTAATCGCCAAGGAATTATGGAGGCTAAGGTTCAACTCCGAACTCTGACGCTGTAGAAGAAGAAGAAGAAGAAGAAGAAGAAGAAGAAGAAGAAGAAGAAGAAGAAGAAGAAGAAGAAGAAGAAGAAGACTTTTTTTGTATATTAAAAACAGGGTACATATAGCCTAGTTTGTCGTGTACTGAAAATAACACATCGTATATATGATTCTATTGTTGTAATTGTCAATTGTAATTACTGTAATTATATCATAATAATTGTACTTAGAAGTGAGACTGTAAGAAATTGTCAATTGGTAATAGACACAGACCAGGTCTGTATACGAGACTAGCAGATGTTTTGAACATAAAAATAGTTTTAGGGAACTTTCCCAAGGTTTGTTAATTAGATCTCATCCTGTTTATTAAAAAACAACTGTCAGGAAGCAATAATCGTAAACTTTAATTTATGGGCAACCCCAGGTTACTTAAGTCATTATCTGGACAAGCAGCTGTGGGAGGTTAAAAGCCACTGTATTGGGATAACAGGATGACAGATTTATGACAAACAGAGGAAGTCTGATGAGACACACAAGCAAGAGTTGGTGACAAGGGCCAGACAGAACACATAAATGTCACCATAAATTTGATATCCTTTTAGGGAAAATCGTGTAATGGGTGAGAGTGCAAAGATGTGTCCTATTTCCGTGAGAACCTTTTAAAAGAGCACACCCCACCAAAGTGACGTAGAGTCACGTGATGCAGTCTCTGACGGAATAGTGGTAGTTGTTATAAAATTATAAGAGATTTACCCTCACTTCCACTAGATTTAGCTTATCATAGTTAAGGTTTTAGAATTAAGAGGCGGGAACAGTCCCACCACTAAAACTAAGGGTTACACCCATGATGGTGTACTATAAAAACTCAAGCAATCGCTGGAGAAGCCAGAACCTGAGCATATCCCGCTCGACACTACCCAGCATGTCGATGAGGCAGTTGCCTTATTCGACACAGCCGTAGTCTCGGCGGTAGACGTGTCCTCCTGGATGAAGCCGGGGCGCACGCCCGACTATCAGCGTATCCCCGAAGAGGTGTCTCAGCTCGCTTGCGAGAGGAATCGCCTCCGGAGACGCTGGCAGAGGACTCGTGACCCGGCTGACAAGGCTGTGTTCAACAGAGCGTCCAGCAAGTTGCGTCGCGACATGCTGGCGTTCCGTAGACGCAACTGGGAGCTAGCTGTGACACTGATGGATAGCCCTGCCGAGGACCGTAATGTCTGGCGGATTCCCAGTGCCCTAACGGGAAAGCGCAAACGCGCGCCTCTCCCTGCACTGGCCGGACCCGGCGGTCAACCCCTTGGCCGCCCCCTCGAAAAGGCAGAGTTCTTGGCTGACAGTTTAGAGCGACAGTTCGCTCCCAACCCATCCAAGAACCCGGCTTTTACTGAGCAAATCTGCCGCGAGGTAAAGCGCTTTCTATCGGCCGATATCACAGTCCAACCGGAGCCCATCTCCCCGGAGGAGGTCTCTGAGAGGATTGTTCAGCTCAAGCCCCGGAAGGCGCCTGGCCCGGACGGAGTCATGAATTCCGCCCTCCATCGCCTTCCGGAGCGAGGAACCCAGTTCCTCACTGACCTGTTCAATTCATGCCTCAGACTGGCCTATTTTCCGGTGAAATGGAAAACGGCTACCGTCATTGTGATACCCAAGCCGGGAAAGAATTCTTCTCGCGTGGAAAACCTCAGGCCCATCAGCCTCTTGTCCGCGACGTCCAAGGTTTTTGAGCGTCTGATCCAGCGTAGGATCCGCGACCATCTAGAAAGACTAGACGTGCTGATCCCCGAACAGTTCGGCTTTCGTGAGCTGCACTCCTCGACTCATCAGCTGATGAGACTCGTGGAATGCATTACCGAGGCTGGCTGCCAGGGCAAACAGACGACTGCGATCTTCCTAGACGTAGAGAAAGCCTTTGACCGCGTGTGGCACGAGGGTGTCTAATACAAACTGACGGAAGTCCTTCTCCCAGACTGCTACGTTCACTTGATCGGCAGCTTTCTGAGAGACCGTAGCTTCCGAGTGAGAGTAGACCACGCTCTCTCTTCGGAGAGGCGTATTACCGCTGGCGTCCCTCAGGGAAGTGTCCTTGGGCCTCTCCTGTTCTCGCTGTTTGTCAACGACACGCCCCGAGTTCCTGGAGTAAAGCTGTCGCTGTTCGCGGACGACACTGCGGCTTTTGCCTCAGAGCCGAACGCGAGTTATGCGGCAGTTAAGCTCCAGCGCCAACTCGACGCGTATGTCGGGTGGACCGATGACTGGAGAGTTGCCGTTAACGCTTCCAAGAGCGCTGCGGTAATATTCTCGCGCAAACGCAAGCGGCCTCGGCCGTTTAAAGTAGGCCCCGTCGAGGTGCCCTGGACCAATAGCGTCAAGTACCTCGGGCTCCACGTGGATTCCCGACTCACCTGGCGAACCCATACACAGTATATCAGACAACGCGCTTCGGCGCAACTCAGTAGACTCTGGCCCGTGCTATCTAATCCGGCAATGACCCCCCGGCTAGGTAAGCTCATAGTCAACACGTACGTGTTGCCCGTGATTACCTACGCCTGTCCTGTTTGGGGATACCTGGCTCGTGGTCATAGAACAACGCTCCAGCGCGTACTCGACCGGGGACTGAAGCTCGCGTGCAAAGTCCCCCGGAGGTACTCTTCTCGTCTTTTGAGAAGAGGACTCGGTTTCCGCTCTCTTGATGACACCGTGAGACGCCTGGCACGTAGATTCTACTGTATGTTCGTTCCGACAGAGTGACCCACAATTCCCTCATTGCCGGACTTGGTAAATACACCCCGTGACCAGGTGAGTCCTGGAAGCGACCTCGTCTATTAGTCCCGGTGGTATAATCCACCAATCGCAGGTCGCTTCAGACCCCCCCTCTACATAGATAAAATAATATAAAAGGAACTCAAAACGACCCAGTGGCAGGAGTCCTTCCTGAGACTCGGGACACTGCACCACTCGCGACCCCCAGTTGTGTGGAGAAGCCAGATCTGACTACAAGAGATCCGAGAGAACTTGTGTCTTTTCTCACTTTGACTTTGATCTGTGTTAGAAGGTGTTCTGAGATAGCTTAATAACTGGAGATGGTCAATCTTTTTGTCTTTGTAACTTTTTAAAGAGTAACTAAAAGTATTTACATTATTTCATTGAACTAAGTACTAGTAAGTGAAGGTACTTAGAGTTTAAAAGTAATTGAATTAACAGAATTATATTAATTTCAAGAAGAAATGTATAAAGTAAATTGTAAAAGTTTTTTCTATTTTGCTAATCATCAATAAATTGTCTTCAGAGAAGAACGGTTCATGTCAATGATTTAAATTCACCTCCGGAACCACGTCAACAAACAGTTGTAGCCTAGCAGCCACTCGATAGGTTACAACATTATTTATGTTCACTGTAAATATCGATTTCTTGTAATCAAATACATATAAACACTACTCTCATTTAATTATCCGTTCACTCTGATTTGAATCTCAATTCTTTATACCAAAATCTCTCTTATCCAAATACATGCGAGCAACGCTTTACACGTTGAATCGGATCACTCGCTCCTCGACACTGAAGTTCTTACTTTTGTCGGAGTGCCCCACGACACACCCATTTTTAAATGTATATGGAGACTGCAGCGGCATATCAAACGACAAAGTAGAAAGGTAAGGTATTACTATTCACAGGATTAAGTTTGCCTTGTGAAGCGGATACGTAACGGATAAAGTAGACCTTTTTTTTTGTCTGAGATAGAAACAAATCCAAACTGCGTGGTATCGCAACCCAGTATGCAGAACGTTATTACGTGATATTGTCAAAATAAATATACGTATTAGAATACATCTTGTGGTTAACTATAACGGAACATTGCAAAGAACTATTTGTTTCATACGGCTGAGAGAAATATTTGCTTTAATATTGCACACACTTGACATGTATATAACTTCAGAAAGTAGCATTGCGGTTTTTTTAATGCTTAACATAGAGTAGACTAAAAGATTTTTCTCCTCACACTACCCTAACTTCGACAATACAGTTGCCTGTACTGTGCTCGGTATACAGATTTCCATTTACTTTGACAAAAGAAGCAAATACATTCGGCTGACGGAAAATTAAAGAATAACTCTTATTTGTATATTCTCATCTATACTGAATAACCAACTGTACGTCTGGTCCTTACGATGGTGCTGAAACACTAACTAGAAAGTCAATACAGTAAATTCTTGTAATCAAATGGGAAATGATACGATAATTGAAGCAAAATACGTACATATGAGAAGCAGCGACATGAGACGAAGAACTCCTGTTTCTGACAGAAAGGTAACATTTGAACGGGCAAAATGTCTAATTCTTGAAAATGTATAACGAAGAAAATTCATAATTCCTATGTAACCTTTACCGGTCAGTTTATCTTCATCTTTGACTTCTTTCAACTGAAGTTGAGTTCCGAAGACTGGTGAATAACTACATCCTGAAGCCCTCGAGTCATTCTGTTGATTGATAAACTGATTTGAAACCACCGTATCTTTTTAAACCCGTTTTTACCAGTGGCGTATCTAGAATTTGGTCTTGTGGCGAGGGGGGTCCGATCGAGTCGGCTTCATACGAAAGAAAAAAAAGTTAAGACTAATCAACAGTACTATCTTTAAAGTGGTTGAAAATGTGTGATAACATCCTGAAATCAATCCCACTAAAGAGAATGGCAATGACACAATAAAAATACGCGTTACTGAAAGATTGTTTAGAAAATGCTGACTGCATTGTTCTTGCTACACAGTATTTCATATTTTAAATGTATACGAAAATGCTGTGTATTAAACCTGTTTGTATATTTAAGAAGTAGTTACTATATTAGTGTAAACAGCTGAAAAAATAATAAAATAGCCTAAAAAATTAAAAGAGTAACATAATTCGTCAACTTTTTTCGATCCTTTTGGGGAGAGGGGTCCGGTCCCGTTCATCCCCCCCATAAATATGCCCCTGGTTTCTACAACCATTGCTTCAATAACCTCTTTATTGACTTTCTCTTATCATCCTTGGCCTGCAATACCGTAGCTACTGAAGAGAAATCTTCACGTTAGCCAGAGAGGTTGGGTTATCCTGAAAACCTTTAATGCAGCACTCTTCTGTTCCCTTGTGGATTCACCGTTTCCTCAGTTAAATTGTCAGTGACGTCATTATTGTAGAATGCGCGAGGACTCTTGTTATTGGCTGTTTGCGGTTTATTCAACGCCCAATTCACACGCGTTCTTATTACAACGACCAGTAGCATAGTATTGCTCAGTATTTTAACAGCGCAGACTGCCAGCGTTGCATACTTCAATATATTTTACTGGTGTGTTCGTGTATTTCCAGCTTTTCGAGTACCATTATTACGCTTGGATTTTTAAAGAGTGTTTAGATGTTTGATTATTCCTACGTATTTAGTTATTTGTTTCTAACTACTTGTTAATTTAGTCTTTAAAAAAGTATTTTTTGTTACTAATCAAATATCAGTTTAATTTATAAGAAGCCCTTTCCACTAGTACATACTGTTGTGCACAAACGATGGTTGTTCTGTATAATAATACTAATTGAAAATGACCAACTTAAATAAAAAAAATAATTCTTATTTCAAACTCCAACTTTCAAATTATATAACTGTTAAATTTAAAGTAATCTAATTTAAAAGGGGAATAGATCATTTTGTTATATTTTGAGAAAATAAAACTGTCGCACATCACTATACACCTCAAATCGGAAAACACATTAACACATTAGCATTAAGTTGTTATTGCCTTGTTTCCTGTTGTCTGTTAATCATTGTCTGAGGATGAGCTGAAAGTCTCGAAAGCTCTAATCGGGAGTTGTGTATGTAGTGGTGTGTAATAGCTTTATTTTATGCTTGCTTTTTTATTATTTTAAAAAAGTGAACAAATATACATAGATGCGTAGTACGAATAAGTTTAACGTAGATCTGAGATTAACACTGAAAAGTCCAAAACAAACCAGCTAATAAGGGGCAACGGTGAAGTCGACTCTGACAAAAGTGATAAGAATGCAAAATGACACATTGCCAAGACGAGGCATGGAAAAAGGGTAGATGGAGACCACCAAAGACGGGAGCCCAGAATTGGTAGTCCTCATTATCAGACAAATCTCTCCGTCTCTTTAAAAGCTGAAGTCGTGACTGAAGGTGAATTAGTCTAGAAAAATCCGAATTGCCACGCCACCAAGGAAAACAATCAAATCGCAAATAAGAACGTGAGTAAACTGCCACACCGTAACCGCGTCGGGAGGTAAATAACCTTGAGAACTGGTATGTGTTGACCATAAACGAAGTAAACCCTTCTCGTATGAGTTGTTTCTTTTACTTTCCCAGTGTAGAATTTCTGTGCATACATGTTACATAAGTGACGATGGGCATTTGCTATATAATTGGTAAAAACAATACTGGTGCAGTAAAAATTTCATTCGTAATCATATCTGCAAATGAAATGTATCAAACAAATTAAAGACTGTAAATATTTGACAATGTGTCTTACTTTTTGTTCGTTTAGGTTGAAAGTTTGTAAAAATTTTAATAATGTATAAAAAATTAATCAACTTTACTGACTTTTGGACACAAAAAATAACACTTTGTGTGTATACAGACATTAATTATAATTGAATATTTATAAAATTATATGGCAATAATCCTGAATTTCTCACTTTCCGTGAGGAAAATGAGGGGATCTAACCTTCAAACTAGTCTTATCCTCCCCGCTCACCACCATGAACAGAACCTAGTTACGTCACCGTGTTTCATACCCATTACTGTTTTTTCACGAATATTACTTAGTATGACTTTGTGTTTAGGTTATTGAAAATTTTTTTCAATAATGTTTATACTTTAAATGAACAGTAATGACCTTTTATAATACTCTGCAGTTTGAAATGCTAATACGTATTTAAAGTTTCTCGCGTGGATTACGATAACGGTATCAGATTTTGATGCTTACTCTGTAAAATGTAGGTTTGGCATTAAACCGAAAGGAATGTTTTAGCAGGTTAGAATGTTGTAATGTCTAAAACTAAATCAGGTGATAATTCTTTTGAACGGCGCATATCGGTAGTATAATGCGAACAGTACATACGAACAGTTCAAGGTCGGTTATCTTCCTACGCGGTCGTGGTGTGGCACTGTACTCAAGATCTGCCCTTGCGACTAACCTGCTTGGCCGGTGTGGCAATTTGCATCCACGCAAGTCTAACGCACTATCCATCGCCGCTGTCCAGCATGCCCGACGTCGGTGATGGATGTGCGCACCACACTGTCGTGCAACTCGTCCAGCATGCCAGACGTTCTCGTTGTTTTGTAAAAATCATTTGATTTTTTTCTGTATGAAAATTAGAAAATTGTTCTGATAATTAAATTTATTGAAAATCATGCCACTTGTTTTATCAAGACATCAAAGAATGGGTGTTGTTTTATTATTGCATTCAGTTTGTGGTGACAAAAACGTCATTCTTTTATTTTTATTCATGTAATCTGCTGAGGATACGTCCCACAGACATCTATTTAATTTATATTTTTCGATAAATTTTGATGTTATTTCACGGTCCATTATGAATTGTAACTAAAAAAAATTAATAATAATATTTAAAATAATAACTGCTAATGATATTTGAATGTATTATGTAAACGAAGAATAAACTAAACTAAATATTAAACTGAAATTTTATCTGAATCGTTATTTATTAAATATAAACTAAAAATTGAATGTAACATAAAATTAAACAGTAAACGTACGATTCCTTGACATCCGTCAACACTACACACGATCCATCCGCACGTCGTGCAGTTTGAGCTGATGGTCTTGCTGGACTCATTTTTCGTCGTGCACATCCTTCAAAAAATACACGACGTGCGGATGGATGGCAAAGCTACGCACTGTCGTCTTTGATTTGCTGTCCGTCATGACGTCCAGCGGGGATGGTTAGTGCGTAGCGGGCTTAACAATCTATGCATACAAAAAGGGAATAAGAAGAAGAAGTGATGACAATTGCGATTCCAGTCACGAATTCAGTACTTATTTCTGTTAACACGTTAAATACTGTTAAATATATTCGAAGATACATGTAGATGCGAAGAATACAACCTCCAGCGACACCTTAAAACATGCTTGTTACGTTATATAGGCCTACTTAGAAATAACACAGAAGTAAGTAGAGCTGCATTTCAGTTTTCTATGTATTGTAAACAGCGAATAGTTAAACGCGTAATTACGTCAGTGACGTGGCATCGATTCTTGCTGATAAGTGTGTCAATTTTTTCCGTCTTTCTCGTATTATATTAACAAGGTCTTACTAGCGGGGAAGTTACGACGCTAGGGTAGAATAGACATTAAGCTTTAAGTCCCGTATAATTACGAAATAAAAAATGCATGGAAACTACAGAGTACGTATAAAGGGGATGTATTGGTGCTGAAAGGAGATGTATTTAAGTTTGGCAGTAAGGAGAAGAAGAAGAATGTGTTCTAATAATAATACCGTTTAAGCGATTATTTCTCGCGGTAACAGGCTGATACTGTAATTCTTGTTAATGAAATATCATTACGTACGCAACGATCGTAATGGTTTTCGGTCACACACTTCAGCTGTGACATGTCACCAGCGTTACAGTTGTATATCCAGCACACTGTTTTATTGCCAAACTAATAGCTCGTATGCACGCAGTAACTGTTCGCCTTGACACGGACGCGCGACCGCTTTTCCGAGTCTCAACACTGCCTACGTTAGTCAACCGTATAGGCTAATAATAATTGTTATCGAACCAGTCGGTGGTGTAACTCAGAAATCACAATATTCGGTCAATTGAGGTATGGCGACTGATATGACGAAAAATTGAACCTATCTAGTAATCCGTAAGGTCCTACTGCGATCGTTTATGCGAAGTGGTTCTGGCTGTACACTGTTAAATCTAGCAGGTGTAGGAGAGACCGGGGATGGTTGGCGCACTTTTTATATTTGAATTTTTTATGAAGAAAATAAAACGAGATATGCACAACAAAAATCGTAATAACATCTACTGATATCTTATGTAAGTTTACATGTATATTTTTATTTTACGTTATATTTTTATAGTTTTCTTGATAAAAACTATATTAACTGCCCCTTCAATTGCGCCAACCTGGCCCAATATCGGGGCAGGTTGGCGCACTACATGGCGTAGGTTGGCGCATACTATTTATTTAGGAATACAAATAATATTCAATGCTTTTTGAACAAACTGTTTAATTTTAGCTTATACAATACGTTATACAAAACAAAATTTATTATCTGCGTTTGACATTAGTCTATACTAATGATAATGTGATGTATTTTTATATATTTACACTTATTGTTTTTCTAATGTGTAATGATCGAAATTTTAAAAAAAATTTTAATTCTTCGATCAAGTGACACGTTCCCACACTCAAGTCGACGGACACAAGCCCAGGTCGTAAATAATGACGAATCAGGGGCACGTCAAACCCGACGACAGTGCGAAGACAAAGAAAAAACGTCTGAGCACTGCGCACAATAAGTATTTCAGGGCGTCGCTGACAGCTAGCAGTTTGTCAAAATTTACAGCACCCAACAATCTGAAACAAAGACTCCGTACAGCTGCCGAGTTACACGGAATCGAGATGGAACGCCTGCTGTGGAGGCGAAGCGTAACTGCACAATTATGAAAGGCTTTACTATGTTACAAAAGGAGTACAGAGCAATTTTAACGGAGAGATAGACAATAGACGTAACTCAGTGAATACTGCCAGTGCATCCTGCACAGCGTGAAAACAAACCTTTGACAGTTTACTGAGATTTACGACTGGAAAGTAGAGTTCCACCAGAATGACGCCAACGAAGGGTTGATAATCGGCGGAACGAACGTCGAGTAACTTAAACAATTAACCAAGACTCTGGAGCCTGTTAACAAAAGCTCAAGTCAGAACCTTAGGGAAAGTCTGAACAAAGGATAACAGAAGACCATGAAATTGCCCTAGTTTCTTAGAATCCGTGCTACGCTCGTCACATGAAACACTCCGGGGATGACGACGACCAACCAGCGTCAAGCATCTTCTAAGAGAGCTGGTGGAGAGAGTAGGAAGGGTTCGGACGACGAATCGTGAAACAGAGGATGAGATCTGCAGAAGAGTAGGAATTTGTACGACCAATCAAGAATCCGAGAAGGCGTAGAAATCCAAAACTTAGACTTATGGGTAAGATGTTCCAATAAAACTGTTTGGCGAAGACGCGGAGCGGGCAGTCAAGTAGTCAATCGGGCAGTCAGTCATTCAATCGGGCAGTCAGTCATTCAATCGAACAGTTAGTCGCAGTTAATAGTCAGTCGGTAGTCAAGAGTATGTAGTTAATAGTAGCAGTTGATAGTCGCAATTAATAGTCAGAAGTTAGTACGTACGATAGACAGACGGTTGGTTATGTCGGAACAGTAATACGGTTCGTGATAGAAACAGTTTGTGCGACCGACCGGATTCACAAATTTGTAAATTCATAAGTGAACAGAGACTTCGATATAATCACACTTATACACAATTCTGTGCGGGAAACATAAACTATAAGTGCGCACGGGACTTGAAACCTCAACTGACGCGCACATAGTAACATACTAATTAACATTTAAAGTAGAACAGTGAGTGACACTTCAAACATTCTCACATCACAATGTATCACCATGTTGAACAATTAATTGAATAAACTATACCAAACAATTAAGCACGCAGTACGCGATACACCCAGATAGACGGAACAGTTAACTAAGTACACAAACATGGCAAACTTTCAGAACAATTCAGTGTAATGACAGCATTAACACCTCACTATTTGAACTCCGGACACTCGACATCAGCGGGTTACCACAACACCATACACATGACGGGAGTGGAGATTCTGTGAAGTGAAGTGATTAGTGCTCTTCGTAACAGTGATTATGATCTTCGACGAATCATCTAGAAGGTGTCTTCTTACGACGGCGGAATTGGATAAACACTCTCAAAAGATAAGCTTTATGTCTACTTAATCTTAGTAGTATATACTACTGTTCTGTTGTCTCTTTTCAAAGAACTAACCCCAAGAGAATAAATATATATGAATCATATGAATCATAAAATCTATAAAATAACACTAACGTAATTCGTTATCTGAGAAAGAATGAACGCATTTTAGGTAGGAATAAGTATATTTGTTAATTGTTTATTGTTCGTATATGTTATATATATGTGCATTATTTACTGCATTTGAATGTACCATGTGTTTATGTTTCAGGAAACATCGTATAAATTGATAAATTGTATTTTATATCATGTGTTTTAATATGTATGTAATTTGCAGGATATAGTTACTTACTTAAGTAACAAGTGTAATAAATAAGTAGTTAATTTACAGTATTCATGCGTTCATTATTGAAATTTAACCTTTATTATTGATGTATTTCATTCTAAGTATTACACTAAAAATCTCACAACTTATGCTAAACATCAGTGGACACAATAAACTCGACCATTGAAACGTCTGATTAATAGACTCATAAATCGTATTTAATTAGTCACTGTGTTGAGTCTAATCTGACGAATAGAAACAACTTTAGATATATCAAATTTAACGTACAACATAAATCTTTAATTAATATGATTCATAATTGATGAGTAATTAATCTAAGCAGATAATTAGCACAGATTAATATTCACCAGATGTAAATGGTTTACACAATTAATTACCACAGATGTAAATTACATTAACATCACTAAAAATGGTACTTATAATTCAATTTTCTATTGTATTCTTTTTTATTTTTTATAGCCTAAAGGTACCATATGATGTGTAATACATTTTTTTCCATAAATTTTAAATTAAACATAAATTTAAGAATGTGAATAAAAAATTTTATTACACATCATATGGTACCTTTAGGCTATAAAAAATAAAAAAGAATACAATAGAAAATTAGTCTATACGTTTTTCAGTCTGTAAATTTGAGTGTTTAGAAACCTACAGCAGTATCTGAAAGTCTAAATTAAGTTTATCACTAAACTTAATGAACTAAAAATCTTTGAATAGATTAAGGAACTAAAATACCTTACAGCATAGTAAAATGAGAAAAATATTAGGTATAAATAACATGAAGGCAACTTATTATTTTCAGAACCTGTAATTTTAATTTTTGTTGATAGATCTAAGGTAACCACATTGTAGTTGAAGTAATGTAGTAGTTAATCTAAACAATCACAATCTAACGCTTAATATTAGATAGTGTAACATAAACAATTTGAAATGATTCTGTGTAAGTTCGAATCTAGAACAAAGAACTCAAAAGTCTAAATATGAACTCAGAAAAAGTTAACAATATCTGTAACTTAACATTCTTGTAAAACTTAGAAAACCTACTATGTTGTAATGGAAAAAATTTAATCAATTTTTTATTCTATGTCATCTATTGGATCACAATTTCCACACTTAAAAAATATATTTGGCTCTCCAGCACATTCTTCATGAGCCCACATATGACATTCAGTGCACACTGTATCCACGGCTCACGGGGTTTGCTGCTCTTAAACGAAGACATGCAATAAAAAAGACAAACAACTTCCTCATAATCACTTTCAGTTTTCTCCATTTTCTTTGTCTTCTGAGTTACGGTCTTTTGACGTTTAGTCGTTGGAGTCTTCTTAGTCTTTTTCATTTTCATTGCATTTTGCTCTGCTTCAAGAGAATTTTTTACTGGCGTATCAGTCAATATAGCTGTTACTCTTTTCCTTTTTCCTTTATTTTCTATCTCCTGCTTTTGGATACGGCCACATATGTTCAGGTGTAATGTTTTCTGAAAGTCAGTTAGGCGTAGTTGAAGGACCAGGAGTCGCAGGATCGAACGTTGGTGCATCAGGTGGTGTTGAAGGTCCTGGATTTGCAGGATTCGAAGTCTTGTGAGTTTTTATTGGCGTTGAAAATGTTAGATCTTTAAAGACCAATGGATCAGGATTATCCGGACCCTCCACAATTCCTTGTTTCACCGTAGAATTGTCCATGACAGCGTTTTCAGGATTTGGACGATCAGTTACGTAGGAGGATAAAAAATCACTGTCTTGAAAAACCTCGGGGTTATATGGGTAAACACCAGTTCCCTGAAAACCACTGATGATGTTCTTCGGATTAGTAGCAAGGAGCAGAGAGTCGCGCAAAATGGAAGGGATGTCGTAAATTGTCAATAGAGCAATAATAATTCTATTAACATATAGGCCTATATACAGGTAAACTAAAAAAAATTGCATTCAAAAATGTTTGATGGGGTAGGTTGGCGCACGATACACGCGTCAACCTGCCCCGCGTGGCATTCGCCAACTCATCACGCCATTTTGTTGGTTAAGCCGTCCTGTAACGGACAACGGTGGCCAAATTAACTCAAACAACATGTCATATTTTAGCCTAAAACAAGAGGAATTATATGATTATATATATAATATAATTATTATTTATATGATTCTGTTGTTCAAGTTGGCATTAAACTCTAGGAAAAATATTTAGTGAGAATGGAAAAATTTACTTACGTTGGTAAAAATCAAATAATGTAGCACAGCACGGGTGTAACTCTGACAAACTCAACCAAAACACACCCACTATGGGAAGCCGATGAGGTCATATGACCGGCAGTGCTACCAACCCCGTAGAACAAAAATTACCGCTATTGCGCCAACTAACCCGTGCGCCAACCATCCCCGGTCTCCCCTACTTATAAATATATTAATGATGCTTTTTATATTAGGTACCGGTATATCTGGAAAATAAAGTAATATCCTCCCTGAGCTGCAGAACTCGCTCACTATTTTGAACAAATAAGGAGCAACAGTGATGTCGACTCTGACAGTATACCTGTGATAAGAATGCAAAATGACAGATTGCCAAGACGAGGCATGGAAAAAGGCTAGGTGGAGACCACCAAAGACGGAACCCCAGAATTGGTAGTCCTCATTATCAGACACATCTCTCCGTCTTTCTAAAAGCTGAAGGCGTGGCTAGAGATGAAAAATCCAAATTGCCACACCACCCAGCAAGTAGGAAAACGATCAAATCGCAAAGGATGAAAGAGAGTTACATAAATTTTCGATTTAGATAATTTTTCTATTATGAGGTAAATTACAAAAATCTTTATCACTCTACAATATTTTTAGCAATGTAACAATTGTAGAGTGGAGAGCACACAATCGTACAATAAACATAAAAAAGTTCGAAACATTTCGATTTGGATTACAATTCTTTCAGTCTGATATCCTGCTGGATTCTCTCAATTTTTTCAAATTGTTGATCTCTTTTTTGAATCCTGGGTTTCAAAATTTCGAAGTTACCAAACCTTTCTACATACAGATTTGGTTAAAATTATCTTTAATTTGATCCCCCGCAAATGAAGTTTTGCAATTTTATCAAGGTTTTTATCCATTCTGAGCCCTAACATCCAAAAATTGTGAAATTTTCTAAAATGAACATTATGTTTAGATTGTGGTTAAAATTCCTTTTAATTTGATAATCCACATTGATTTTTGCCATGTTTTCACAGTTTTTACCCCTTTACATTTTTTCCTCGCGCTCCCCTATTTTTGGAAATCAATTTCAAAATCTTTTTCTGTAGGGTAAAAGTACAGACACACATGCCAGACTTTACGAAAATCTGCAGATGCTTTCAAAACTTATCGTGAGACATACCCCAAATAGATGGACAGATACACAGGCAAATCCCAAAGTGTCGACTTAAAACTGAGAACTCGCTTCGCTCGTTCAATTACAACAAGAGAAAAATGTAGAATAGAAACAAAAATTTGAATATCTGGATGCAAGACTACACGCTGGAAACCATGAAATGGAAATACAAGGAAAATATTCGTGAAAACTACTTTTTCTTCAGCGACGCGACAACCCATTAATGAGTCAAGGCCTCCTTTGGCAGCCTCCGCCAGTTGTCCCGGTCAAGTGAAGCTGCTCTCCAGTTCCGGGTCCCAAGGATATGGCGCGCATCATAGTTCACACCGTCTTCCCAACGTAGTTTGGGTCTACCAACTCTCCTGGTGCCATACATCTGTTCTGTGAGTGCCTTTCTGAGTATTTCATTCTTCTCCATTCTGATCACATGTCCAACCCACTTGAGTCTACCAAGTTTTATAACTTTCACAATATCTGGTTCGTTCAGAAGAGTGTTCAATTCTTGGTTGGTCCTTTTCCTCCATTCACCTCCCACATGTATTGGACCAAAAATACTGAGGAAGATTTTGCGTTCATGAAGCACCAGGCTTGACTCAGACTTTCTAGAAATGGTCCAGGTCTGAGAACTATAGGTGAGAATTGGGCAGATCATTGTTTTATACAGTAGTAGCTTGATGCTCCTGGTAATTGTTCTGTTCTGGAACAGGGGTCTGAAACCAAAGAAGCACCTATTAGCTGAGGTGAATCTTCGTTTTATTTCTTCTGTCGTTTCCCCATCGGAGTTAACTTGGCATCCTAAATATAAACAAAGTTGTTGACTTTTTTGAAGGAATAGATGCCAATTTGGATGTGGTCTCCTTCTCTAGCTTCCTGTCCTGTGACCATGCATTTTGACTTGCTTTCGTTCGTGAACAGACTGGAAGACAGTGAAATCAGACAAGAATGTTGCGTAAAAGACATCAGTGCATAGTACGAGGAGACGTAAAGTTAAACGGAATGCAGAGATAAGGCACGACGTCGTAAACGAAGTTTAGAACAACCAACAAAAGATGAAACGATGATGTACTCACAGGAAAGGAATAGACGAAGAAAATAGGCAGAATTGTCTAAAACAGAGGAGGAAGAAGAAAACGTTACGTACAACATCATGTGTAAAAGAAAATCTACATGTCAGTGAATGACCGACTAAGTAAAATTACCAATTTATGCGTCCAGGAAACGTTAAAATAAGAACAAGAAGATGACAATAGAACTTCAGAAGGTAAAATTAAAATTGGGAACATAGCGTCGACTACTGTTGTAGTAGTGGAGAAATATTCACTTCAGACAATATTTTTTTTCCTCGTTTTGAGATTATAGAATGGTTTTGTGATTGTCAATATGATAGAAATTTATATCACGTTATGTAGGTTAAGCGGTTTTACCCTAAAATTACGTTAAATTGTAACTGTACCTTATCTTACCACCACGTTAGTTTTTGTTTGATACATATCGTACCATAAATGAGTAGTGTGTATTTTAAACTGTAAGTGAATATTGTTCAAACAACAATGAACTGAGAAACACAGACATGGTTTCATAGTTGAACGACAATAAACATACTGTGTTTGTAATTGCAGGCAGTATTTAATTACTATCATTTTTACAGTTTAGTCCTTTAAGGAATGGTCCAAATTTCCACAATCCCCCCAAGTCATTTCATCCCTCCTAAAAAATTCCTAGCTGGGTCCGCCCCTGGATTATATAACACCCTCTCGAAAATCTTAATCAACAATTAATTAAATATAAAAATTGTTTCTCGTGCTAATAACAACATTAGGAAGTACTTCTGTTGAAATTCCGAAACCGTTATGAGGTAAGACAGAGATCTTTAAAATTATATACGTTTAACGATTTAATGAATGCAATTGGTTTATTTCGAACAAACTAGTAGAAACATATCAAACTTGTATTTAGAGAACATCAACCGAAAAGAATAATTAAAATTCATATCTAATCAATCACGTTATTTAACATTAAGCCTACTAGAAGGGCGGAATTCTTCTATCACTTTTTCACTTTTTTTTTGTAAAGCGACGTTTTGGCTACGTAACATATCTGTAGCCGTCTTCAAGCAAAAACAAACATTAAAACATCACAAATAGAAAATAAAACAATACTGTCTCACAACCGATAGAGAGTCAAAACTTACTAAAGTATTTACATAACAAACAAATAAATCTTAACCAGCTATGAAATCTATAAAACCACACACACGCACGCACGCGCACGCACACACACGTACACACACGTACACACGTACACACACACACACACACACACAGAATACACGCACAAAACTCACTTGAACACACATGTTGAAGGTCAACTGCAAACCTCGACAAGCGGCTTTTTTTTTGTGTTATTTGAGAGGGCCAATTGGTCCTCTCAGGCTGTTTTGGAGCAACATTCCCTTCAACCATGTGGATATGGAGATGTGGGTAGGTAGCGTACGCCAGCAGTGACCGGCCGATGAGAAATGGTGTTACCAGCGTATAGTGAGGATGTTGGTGTTCAGGTGTGTGTAGCCTCTAGGAGAGAGTGTGGAGGGGTGATGACTGCCAAACTTACGGACTGTAATGCCAGTGTCGCGTGCAGCAATTGACGCTAAAGTTGGTGAGAAGCGTCGTAGTGATGTCAAAGGCGGGGGCGAGTTAACGAACAGGTTGTTGGGTTATAATTAGTCTACCAGTGGAGGGTTTTGTTTTTATTTATTTATTGATAGCGACGTTGAAGAAGTAGGAAAATGCAGGACAGGTTTTTTTTTAAGCGACGTTGAAGACGTAGGAAGATGCAGGACAGTTTTTTTTTATGCTAGAGGTGAACCCTAGACGGGTCCTGGGACCCTTCTGTTACGTGGTCTTCTACGTGGTATCCTGGGCGGGGGTTCGTCAGAAAGAGTCAGAAGTCAGAAGACGGTTTAGAATGAAGTGTGATCGCCGGGCATTTTGGGCAGGTCATTGGCGGGGGGGGGGTGAGGAGGGTTTGTAATGTTGTTCTAGTGTTTGCTGTAGTAGCGTACTTCCAGTTTAGTTTGTGTAGGAATGTGTCGAGGTCTGGGCAGTGTTTGTTTAGGGCATATAAAGTCGTATTCGGAGTTTGGTGATGGAAGGACGGCGGTAGATCGGGCGCAGGGCCCGCCGTTCTGTGATTCTGTATGAGTCTATCTTGTTGGTCTCAGTCGTCAGCAGGATCGGGTGTGCATAAGTTATTATCGGCCTGATGCAAGTTGTGTAGATCCTGCTGAGTAGTTCACTGGAGCAGCGATCGTTAGTGCTAAGTGTGCGTAGTGCTCGGATACGGACTCGCGCTTGGTCATTGGTATTCTTAATGTTTTGGCGCCAGGTCAGTGTGGTGTCAAGGGTGACTTCAAGGTATTTGCAGTCTCGCTTCGGAATTATGTTTGATAGGCCAACACGGACTGGATTTTGAAAGAAGTGACTCATGTTACGTCCTGTGCGGTTGAAAACGTAAAGTTGGGTCTTGCCCGTGTTTACTGTGATTCTCCAAGTGTTGCAGTATTCAAAGAAAGTCTGCAACATATCCTGCAGGTGTGTGATGGTTCGCTGGTGACGTTGATGGGAGACCCAGTATGTTGTATCATCTGCATACTGGGCCAGGCCTGCGGATAGGTATATTAGCTGTGGAGGGGGGAGGGGTGTCTTTTTGGTAAAGATGATGTATAGTAGCGGGCTAATGGCTGAGCCCTGGGGAACACCAGCGTGTAGTTGGAAAAGTGCCGAAAGATGCTGGGTAACTCGGACTTGTGCTGTTCGGCCATCCAGAAACTGCGATAGCCATTTTATGATGTTTGGGGGGAAGCGACATCCGAGGGTTTTAAATTGGAGGCCATTATGCCAGACGGAGTCAAATGCTGTTCGGATGTAGAGAAGCGCTATGATGGTTGGGTGTCTGAGGTATGAGTTCTCCTGGATGGCGCTGATCACCCTGACCAGCTGGTCATAGATATTGTAATCAGGGCGTAAACCTCCCTGCGTACTGGGTAGGACGTTGTGAATTTTCAGATGTTGATGGATCCTGGCGACTAGTATTTTTTCGAATAGCCTGGAGATTGCGGGAGTTAGCGATATAGGCCTGTAATTTGATGCTAGTCTGGCAGATTTCGATGGTTTGGGAAACATCAGGACATGGGCATGTTTCCAAGCTTGGGGTACGTATCCTAGCTGTAAACCTGTTGTATAAAGCTGGCATAGTGCAAGTGCTATGTCAGGGAGAGCTTTCAAAACTTTGTTCGGAATGCCGTCGGGGCCTGGCGCTGAGTTACGGGATTGCGGGAGCTTGTATTTTATGTCGTCTGCTGTTATTGGCTGCTCCAGTGGATGTTCGTATGGTCCAGTTAGTCTGTCGTCTGGTCTGAAGAGTTCTCTGTGGGTGTGTATGAAAGTGTTAATTGAGTGTTCGGCGACTGCGTCAAAGTCGGAGCTGGTCGGATAGCTATGAACCGACTGGAGTGTATCCCGGAAGGCGGCCGCCTTTTCGCTATCGCTAACGATCAAAGTGTCACCCACCAGGACAGGGGTAGTTGGTTTTGGAGGGTTGTGGAAGCGCTTACCTTTCTTCCAGAATTGCGCGGGGTCGGTATGGAAGGTGTCTTGTACTGAGGTACAGAGGCTTCGAGTCGCGTGGTCCGGTGTACTCTGATGGCGGTTTTCACCTCGTTCGAGAGTCTTCTGTATTCCGATTGGAGCAGCTCGTTTTGCCGGTCTTTAACAAGCGGCTCTAAGACACACCCCTTTATATAGGCAACCGGAAGACACTCCTTCCCACCCCACCAAATAACGCCGAAAAGACAGTAGCACATGCTAACCTACCCCAAAACCTAAACTACCCAACGCCTAAACTATTTTTCTGATGGAAAGAAGCTTATATTCTGAATTTCACTGCGTACCTGACTAATACAGTTACTGTTAGTCGTTACGAAACCAGCTTCCTCAAATCTACGTTCGACCATTTCTTGTCTTTACAAATAACTTTCACTTCATCCCATAAGATTTTGTGCCGCGACACCCACGCATGTTCATCCAACCTCGATCGTGCTGTACTTCCTTTTTTTCACATGCACTCTGTGTTCACTCACTCGGACCTGGAGAGGTCGACAAGTTTCGCCCACATATTCACAACCACAATCACTTTTAAAGAAACATTATTTAATGTACAGAAAAATTATACGATTTCAAGCGTCTGCACGTATTTAAAAACGCACTTATGCATGAGTACTGAAAGAAAAAATTGTGGGAATGCCATAGTGGTTTCAGGAAAGGATGGCATGGTCCACTATTGAACATGTTTTCTGAGTATTAGTCAACTGATGGAAAATGATGGGAGTATGGGAGAAAGACCATCGTCTAATTTATGAACTTCCAGTCAGAGGTGTATTTACGTGGGGAATGAACGGGACCGAACCCCCCCCCCCCGAGGGTCGGAAAAGTTGACGAACTTTCTTAGTCTCTTGGGTTGTTTTATTATTTTTTTAGCTGTGTACACTAATATATAAGTAACTCTTTTTTATATACACAAGCAGATTTATTACATAGCATTACCGTATACGTTTGAAATATAAAATGTAGGAAAATGTAAAGAATATTTCAATAACGCGTATTTTTATTGTGTTATTACCGTTTACTTTAATAGGACTGATTAAAACCACTTTAAAGATAGTAATGTTGATTAGTCTTAACTTGTTTCATCTTTTGTATGATGCCGACCCCCCCCCCAGGCCAAATTCTAGATACGCCATTGCTTCCAGCAATTCTGTGACAGTAGGTTAAACGTGAAAACTTATGGCGGTTAATGAACGAATTTGGATTCCTACAGAAGCTAATTAATATTACTAAGATATACGATTAATGGATTAAGGCCCCTTTTGTGCATCCGATTTATATTGTACGATAAGTTTTGCATCCGATTTGACTCAGATTTTTATCGTGCGTCAAAAATGTCAAAGTGGGTGTGAACAAATTCTTTCAGTGTTGCCATCATCGTACTGAAATACCGCGCTTCGTGCCTGTTGTATACCGCGTATCGGTTCGTTTTTGTAAGCATCGGAAGCGGCATCCCATAGTGGTCTCCTTTTTTTGGATTTCGTCAATGAACCTTTCTGTATTAATGTCTTCCATATTTACAAAAGAAATTAATAAAATCACACCACGACGTGAATACCACTAATTAATTTGGCACAACTGGCCTCGCCGACGCTAGGCACGAAGTTTGGCAGCACCGATATCTGAAAGTCATACGATAATAACTCGCGCGAGAGCATAAACGGAACCATTACGGCTCATGTATCTAGACAACTCGTCCGATAGTTTATCGGATGTGTTTCCTAGGACACCACGAAATGTTTTTGAGTTCGGAACGATAAATTTATCGTACGACAGTGCATAAAATGACCCATTTGTTTCTGTTGTTGTACATGACGTTCGAGTTTTTATCGTAGGTTATCGTACGATATAAATCGGATCATAAAAGGGGCATAAGAAATAAAGTCAGAGGTGGGGCTGGATTAGCTGACCACTTGACATCCGCTCAGGACACCTGCAAGGGGTCGTCAGATGTCTTGTGTCGCCGCTATTTTTCAACCTAGTCCTAGTATACGAAGAAGCCACTGTAGAGATACCAGAAAGCGGATCTCTGGTATCCTTTGTGGACTACAGTTTACGGCGTCTATCGTATACACACGTATTTGTTCTCAATACAAAAACGGTCACTTGCCGTAGAGTAATTTTCCTTTCTACCAGTTGACGGCTTCCAACAATCGAAACCTTTTACACATATAATAAAAACATCTGGGGGATCTGAACGTAATAGAAGAACAGTGACAGCTTCATTATCTGACGAGATTTGATTTACGACTAAAATTCAGCGACGACTGAAACAGCGTAGCTCGACATAAACTTCCCTGAACTCTATTAACGACGACTCAGTGAAATAGAGTTAATAGCGGTAATAGGAAAGACTTCAATGCATGACAACAAAACTTTCTTGTTTATCCGAATGTTAGTGTACGTTTACACGCATTACAGTATTATGTCGTTACAGTACGATTTTATAAACAAGTTTAAAACATGCAACGGTTTGAAGAAATTGTTTTTCTTCGAATCGATACGTTGCCAGGCCGTGCAACCGTACTAACGGACGTCTAGCAACAACAAGCGCAACGTTGTAATCACGTTCCATATTGTCGATTCTTCGCAATGCATTTGTTTGTGTTCACAGATTTTTTTTAAGACTGCCTTTGCAGCTACGACTGTATGTAGGTAACAAAGTACGTACGAGGGTCAGTTGAAAAGTTCGTTGAGCGAAATCTATAGGTTAGCGGTAGAAATGAAATTTTTCGTGTGTTGTAAGATTCATATTTCGAGTAAACAGCTGTTAATTCCTAAATCTGTTCTGTCAATGTCTTCATTGTTTAGCAGCTCTTCAAAATTTACGTGTCACGCGTGTTTGAAAAATGGACAAAATCAAACATCTTGTTGTGTTCGAAGCGTTTTTTTTTTTTTTTGAAAGAGGTGTAACGCCAGTTGGAATTTTCAACGAAATGGCAAATGTGTCATGAGATGTTACGCATTTAAAAATAATAATTTATAAGTGTGCACTCGAGTTTAAACATGGTCGTGCGAGCATTGAAGATGATTCCCACAGTGGACGCCCAAGAGTTGCAACAACTCCAGATATGTACTGTATTTAAAAAATTAATACACGGTGTTAGAAGACCAGCGATGATGAGTGGATTACACAGCTGAGATCATAGGCGTCTCAGTGAGCGTGTGTATTATATTTTAACTCAAGAACTTTGTATTAATAAATCTTTGTGCAAGGTGGGTGCCGCATTTGGAGTTGTTACACTTTTGAGCGCCCACTGCGAGGATCACCTTGAGTCCTCGTATGGTCACGTTTTTCGAGTGCCCAACAAGTCTTTAAAAATTAAATTTTAAAAAAATAGTAGGCCTAAGAGTCTGTGTATGACATTTATAAGATGACTGAAGTATTTTGTATAGTATAGTAATGTAGATGTTGTAGTTATTTAATAATTATCTTTGACGCTTAGTATATTATTTGTAAATTCTTTATTTGTATGTAGCTACGACAATTAAGCAACGATCTCGAAAAGTCAGCAGGTGCAGTTACGTAAAATGTCTACACGTTTCTCGGCTGGCCGCGTCTCGGTCAACGCCGTACACCCAAGTAGCTTCTAGACTGCTCAAGTACTTGTAGCTACGCAAATTATGCTGCCACCCCGCCAAAAGAATGGAAAAAATAATTCTGGAACTTCTGCGGGCTATATATAAGCAACAGCGGCCGGCTTAGTTAGTTAGTTACACCTGGCGATGTTGTAGAGTGCGTCAAACGTTGTACATTAGTGAAAAGTGATTATTGTGTTATAATTAGTGCGGAACACTAATCGTTGACACTATTATTGCGTGTGGACAAATTTAACTTAAATTATTGTATGAGAGTAACTTGTTGGTTTCAAATTGTTATTTGTGACTAATTAAAGCTGGTAATTAGTGACTTCATTGGTGTTTTTATTTTGTTTCCATTATACAATACGACGATACGTGAGACCGCCCTAACAATATGTAGGCCACAGTACACAAAACACGTATTAGGTAAAAAATTAAAACACGAAAATATAAAGTGTGACAAACGATGTGCGTTCCGGTGGTATATCTCGGCTAATGCTGAGAATAACACGTACGAAGAATTTAACTATCAGCTTGAAAAAATTAAAATTTATTAATTTGGTTTTGTCTAATAACAAATGCAGTTTGATCAAAAGAGAGAACGGGTTCTGCAGCTCAGGGAGCTTATTAAACTCAGGAGTACATACGAAGGCGAGACCTGTAAGATGCGCAGATATAGGGGAAAGTATCACGTGATCTGTCCAGCCAATAAGACCAAGTCAATCGTTTCCCTTACATAAGTGCAGTTCGTAGCACTTTTGTTGTATTTGTGACGTACTTTTTAAGACGTGAATCAATCTGTTTCTCCCCGTGCAATGCGCTTTCATTTTTCGCCATCGTATCTGCTCCCGAGTATAGTCTGCCTTGGCTGAAAACATAGCGCTAGTGGTAGACTGTGCCTCAAGTCTTAATTTATAAACCTACGTATTCGATATCCTAAGTTGGAAACAAAAACTGAAACGCACAATAGTGTTTTAATGCCATCTGTATAATCAGAGATGATGAAACATAGGTCTGGTCTATAATTGTTTTTAGGATTTACTTTTGAGACGACGTGAGCGAATGGGTAGTAGTTCGCCTTCTGAGATACCGCTTACTCTACCAGGCGATATGTGGCACAGCCAACGGAACGTGGAAGAACACTAAGTTTAATCATGGTCGCAGCATCAGTACTTAAGTATGGCAGCGACATCTGGATACATTACCAAGAATCCAAGAATGATGTCCAGCAGAATACAGTTGGACACCAATGTAAATAAAATAAATAAATACGGTGACCCAAATTTAACAAAAAAAAAAGCAATGAGAGTGAAACACATGCTGAAGATATGAGGTTTCTAAAGAGAGTGAAGAGTTTCACGGTTTCACACGAAGTGACTTCATAAAGAACGAAAACGTGCGAATTAGTTTAAATCGCATATGGCATAATTAAATAGTGCTGAGTGCAAAGAAAAGTGCAGGCAATCTGTGAATCTAATGGAAAGGCAAAGAATTCCTTGGAAGTTTCTCATCTACAAACAAGGTAGAAACGAAAGACAGGTCCACCAATAAAACGGTGGGCGTATCTGACGTCGGAACAATTAATGGCTCTAATGATGACGATGATAATTACGTGCGGCCAAAACACGTGTGTAAAATGATGAGACATTTATAACGTTTTGCCGATGGACAAAGACTCTAAAGTTCCGATATTGTTACTGTACGAAGATTAGTAAATATCTACAAGAGAACGGATGGTTTTGAAGTTGTATGTATTGGAATAACACTTAATCAATTACGGGTGGCGTCTACGTTTGGCGAATGGAAAATTGCCCAATTTGATCAAAACGTAATCATCCACGACCGAAATGATTTGCCTTAACATTTTCCTAATCGAAAACAAAAAGTCTCATCCCCAGACGTTCAAGTTTCTACGGTAGTCACCTTTAGTGACGTAACGTAATGATCCTAGTTCCTATGAGTTGACTCGATTGCCGGCGGCTGATGGTAAATTAGTAAAAGACGACTGTTTAGAACCCAATTGTTTTTGGCGATTTGAATGTGATTACCGTCGGTTTATCAGAAATACGTCTAATTTTGGACACTTGTCTTCTCCTCCTCCTATTCTTCTTCTTCTTCTTCTTCTTCTTCTTCTTCTTCTTCTTCTTCTTCTTCTTCTTCTTCTTCTTCTTCTTCTTCCCATAATTGTAGGAGAACTGGAATTAACCCTTTCCCTTTTATCTGTTTCCGCCAAGACCGATCCGCAGCCATCTCTTGTCAGATCTTCACATTAATTACTTCTTGACGGCTTTTACGTATGTTATTCGCTAGTGAGTTCTATAATTCTCTGTACTTTAACTCTGAGTTGTTCTCTTACTTGGTCGTCCATTCTCTTCGCCTGTCCTGCCAATTCAAGTTGTTATCTTTTTCGTGCTGTCTTTATGTAATTGTTTTAGCTCATAGTTACATGAGATGAGCCATCTGTTCTATTCTCTTATGAGCCGCTATACGTATCTTTTTAAGGACTTTCTATTTGAAAAGTGACTAGTAATTTTCTATTTTCCTTGCCAGTGCCCACACTACGCGATAATAGGTGAGAATGTTAATGTTATTTTAGTTACGTTGTACATTCCTATTTTAGTTTTTTCTATGTAAATATGAACATCGTAACATTTTATTTTCTTTCGTTATTTCCTGTATAGTTCGAAATTTTAAAGCTACTTCTACTTTAGAAAAAAAAAACCGTTCTACTACTTCAGCCCCCCCCCCCAAAAAAGAAAAACCTATCTATGAGTACGAAATATAGTGCTGTGTGCTATATTAATGTTAGCCTGCAACTAATTCGTTTTCTCTAAACTTGAGAATGGAATAACGGCCAAAACGCGCCACGAAGATTGTATAAAAGTTAGCGATAAGAACTACACGAGTGTAAGGTAGCGGGCTCTAAAATAGAGTTCAAAATCTTTAGTGATAACTTTTTTTAGTACGAGCCGGCGTCTATCCAAAGAGTTGTTTCAAGTCACTACCATTTAAGTATCCGATAAACCACCAAAATTCCTTTTTAAGTGGAACCTTTTTTGTTATCAGTGATTTACCATTTCTTTGTGACCTGAATACAGAGTTCGGTAAGTTTAAGTTTTTCAAGACCTGGTGAAAGACTGCAATATTCTACGTATAAAAATAGTTATCAGTAAACTTTCCGTAGCTCGTCACAAATATTTGAACGGGCGAAGCGAGTTCTCAGTTTTAACATGACCGTTTGACATTTGTCTGTCTCACTGTTTGGGGTGTGTCTCACGATAACTTTGAACCTATTAACCAATTTTGGTAAAACTTGGCATGAGTATCCGAATTTTTGCCCTAGAGAACCATATTGTTTTTTAGATTGATCCCTTCCAAAAAAATATGGGGCAGCAGACAAAAATATGAGGGTCAAAGTAGTGAAAAATTTGCAAAAGTCCATGTGAGATAACAAATTAAAGGGAATTTTAACCACGATCTGAATTTAGCGTCCATTATTGTGACGCCAGGCTTTAAAAAGTGGGTGAAAAGTTTGATACAATAGCAAACATTTTATGCGCAATATCAAATTAAAAGGAACTTTAACTAAAATCTGAATTTAGTGTTAATTTGAAAATTTTAAAATTTTGGGTCGCCAGGACAAAAAGGAGGCCAAAATTTTAATAAAATTACAAATTCCATGAGGGGTATCAAATTAAATAGATACTACCAAAATCTAAATACAGCGTACAGTTTTAGAAATTACAAAATTTTTGGAACCCACGGCCCAAAAAAGGGATCAAAAATTTGAAAACATTAAGTAAAATTTCAACAAAAATCCAAAAAAATATTGGAATTTTTAATATTCATTTTATGATTGTTTGATCCACAGTTGTTATTTTACTAAAATGAAAGAAAAAAAGTAGTGTAATCGGGGTTTTCATAATTTTTTGTTAATTGTAAATTTCTAATATACAAATTATCTATTATATTATTATACTTAAATTATCTATTATATTAAAATATCTATCCGTTATTATTATTATTATTATATTATCTATTAGATAATATTAAATTATCTATTAAATTTCTATTATACAAATGTAAATAGACAAATGTAATATAATAATATAATTTATCTAGTTCGTTCAAAATAGCGAGCGAGTTCTTCAGCTCAGGAAGCTTCCTCGTATTATTATGATATATAAAAGTTGTTTGAACCAAATGGTTACCGCGAAACTTTTTTGCGCGACACGGAAGAGCGTTAAAGTCGAATAACTCTTCGAGCCGGTTGTAGGTTGCTTCACAGTAAACAGAAATGTATAAAGAATATACAATCTGACATCACCGTTACTTATGGACGTAATAATGTGTGAATAGTTTGGTTACGACCACAGCGATATTAATCTCTGTATTTCTATGATAGTAATAGTAGTCGTAATGGAGGTAACTACTATCTCTATTATGAGGAGGTACACGTTTCTATAGTAGAAGCAGAAGAATTCCTGACAGAAGACCAATGTAGCTTTTTAAAAAGGAAAGAAACAAGAGAGGCGACTCTTGCATTGAGGTTAATTCTAGAAAGAAGTGTTACGACGGTTTACTTGATCGTCGTAGGTACAGTGGAAACAAAACACAAGACATCAATTAACTCACTAATCACCAGCTTTAATTTTCACAGTTAAACAGTTCGTAATTAACAACAGAGTCTCTTACAACAAATCAAATAAAAATTGTTCACACCCAATAAAATGTCAACTAATATAAAACACAACTGTATTACAATTATACCGCCCGATTATAAAACACTTCACTAATAACCACTTGAACGCACATAGTAATATCGCCCGATAATAACTCGAGCCGCACTGTAAATATATCGCAACTATAACTGAAAACTAAGGCCGCTGCCGCCTAGTATTTATACAACGCTCACAGACCAGAAGATTCCAAAGTACGCATTAGCGCCAGTGTACGACGTAATTAATTGCGGCCTTGACACAGTCAGCGAGCGGCCGCCCGAATTCTGGCACAGTCTAGCAAATGCGTCGAGAGTCACGTACGCTTCACGCATTACATTCCGGATCCTTCTGGAACATTCGATAAACACGTAGATTGTTCTGTGATGTCGTAATAGAAGGTTAGAAAAACACCTAGTTAGATTTTGTCGACACAGAAAAAGCGTTTGGGAATATAAAATTGCGAAAGATATTTGAGGTCCTCAGGAAAAATAGTAGTCCAGAAAAGAGATAGCCGACTCATTTGGAATCTGTACAGAAATGAAACTGTTGTTATCAGAATAGGGAAAAAAAACAAAAAGAAGCAGCACTAAGGAAAGGGCATATACAAGGATATGTTTTATCTTATATACTTTTTAATGCCTACATACAGGAAACACTGAATAAGGTCGAGGAAGACACAGATATTGGGTTAAAGATACAAGGTGAGACAATAAAGATGATACGGTACGCAGACGACATTGCCATAATGGAGAAAGCGAAGCAGATCCTAAAGACGTAATGCGGAAAGGTTGGAGGACATCATGGGAAATTAATACAATATGAGGATTAATAAAGGGAAACTAAGATAATGGTTTGTGTTGTGACAAAGAAGAGGGTGTTACAGTGCAGATAATAATGAATAGTGATACTGTGGATTAGTGACGTAACTAGAGGGGCGTTCATGTGGATCGAGCCCCCCCCCCCCAGAGCCATTAAAAGTTTTAGTGAAAATCTACAGCCACTTTACTTAGACCTATTTCTGACCCAATTGCGCTTGTTATAAGCAACTTTATTAATAATTATATGGAAATAATTTAGAACATCTCATTTGTTGTAAGGAAAACGGGGAATCCAACCTTCAGGTCTGTCTTATCCCCTACCCCCAGACGCTAGTCTCATTCTCCCACAAGATAGTCTCCCCACCCCTCCAGGAGCAGCTCCTAGATACGCCTAGATGCTTCTGAAGGATGCAGAAGAATTTAAGTACCTAGCAAGCAGAGTTACCAAAGATGGAAGAAGCAAGAGGGAAATAAAATCCAGGATCCCTCAAGCGAAAATAGCATTCACCAGTAAGTAACTTTTGTATACAACTAATAACATCAGATGGATAACAAAGAAGAGGTTCCTGAAGGCGGTTGTTTGGAATGCGGATATGAAAGTTGGACGATAGGAAAAGAAGAGAAAAGGAAATTAACGTCATTTGAATAATGGTGGTACAGAGGATGATCCACATCAGACAGAGTGGTAATTGAAAACGTTTTTCCAAGAGCAGAAGATCGTAATGTCTTGTGGAAGGGTATAAAATCTACGAGAGACAGTGTAACAGGACTCATTCAAAGACACGAGGGCTGACTTAAAACTATGGAACGCTAACGAGATACAGAGGATAGATAGAATATGTCCATTTACAATGTGTCCAGCAAATCATGGAAGATGTTGGATGCGGGAGCTACGTTGATGTGAAGAGGAGGGCAGAGAATAGATTCCTTGGAGGACTGCTGCAGACCAATCTACGGATTGACTACGCAAGAAGAAGGAGACGAATAGGTATCGAGTAGAGTTGACGAGGCCCGTAACATATTTCTGGCAGTAAGAAGGAGTAAGACGAAGTGTATACGATGTATATTGAGATGTAATTGTATAGAGAAATCGATAATTGAGAAAGGAGAGACGGGAGAAAGAAGATGGGAATTTTGGTGTTCTGAAGGACGGTAGGGAATATAAAGAGGTGAAGGTCGGCGCAAAGGACAAGGAGACATGGGAATGCGATTCTTTGTTGTCACTCAATAAATAGATATTTTCACTTGAGAAAGAAAAAGAAGAACTGTAGCAAATATGGTACACGAAGAAACTTGTAGTAGTAGTAGTAGTAGTGGTGGTGGTGGTAGTAGTAAAAATATTGTCTTGTCGTAGAAATGGCAAGAACGATGACCACATTCTTATCACCACGGTGATTCTTGTTAAGACAAAGGAGGTAAGGTTTTAGTTCCCCCTCACACCGGGAAATACGTCATTTTCAGATGGTGCCCTCCCCTTCAGAAAATTTACCCCCTCAGAAGAGTAGTAGTAGTAGTACAGGTGTAGTAAAAATTATAGTAGTAGTATTAAAGAACACTTAAATAATATCAATTTTGATTAATAACATGTGATTGCATATCATTTATTTTTGCAAGTATATTTAAAAACTCTCACATGATTTTTGAAAACAAAGTATACTGCAGTCAAACACTGACTTAACTTGGTACTGACTTTCCCGGGAACACCGACTTTCCCGTACTGAGACAACCACGAATAATTAACGAGTTCAAAGTATCGTCGGTACGAACCAGTTTTATTGAAAGAACAAACAACTAGAAAAGATTAGTTTGCACGTTACCTTTCTCCATGTTAAACGCTTATTTAATGAATAAATAGTTTTCATCACTTTAAAGTTACAGTGCTTTCCACTAATCTTATTTTCAATAAAGTTGTTTGTAAATAGTTAAAATTGAAATTTGTAGTCTTTAAATACTTTGTAAAATTATTATCTTTATTGTTGCAATATAAAATATTTACAATATTTGTATTCACGTACACGACAGCTCTCTCTCTCTCTCTCTCTCTCTCTCTCTCTCTCTCTCTCTCTCTCTCTCTCTCTCTCTCGCTCAAACACACACACACACACACACACACAATGTAGCCTCAGATTGATTAAAAAGGTGCTATTTTCAAAAATTATGAAGTTTTACAAAGATTTAATCGCGCACGTAAATATTAAAAATAAAAGTCTCTTCAAAAGATTACTTAATTCAGAAACAAGGCTACTTACTTGTGTAACAACATTAATACTGTAGTTACTTTTATTACGGAAAATAATAATTTAAGGTTACTTACAAAATTCCGTGCCCTTGAGTTAGTTGCCTTCGAAGTCGGAATAAGTACAACCAGTTGATCAGGATCGTTTCTCTTCGGATTCGTCAGTTTGTCACGGGTATCGTTGCTGAGACCTTCTACGAGCGTTTCATTTGAATCCCTCACGAGTATATGATACGCCTGACATCCTATCTGGAATAAACCATCCTGTAAGGTTTTAGTAGGCGGCGATTCCGGTTTCCGAAACCAAGTGGCGCCTAAAAAAGGTGACATTTTTCTGCCGGTTTATTTCAACATGTTCAACAGTTTTCGGTTGGAAACGTTTTAGTCAGTGATGAAAACAACGGGGAACGCGAAGCGATGTCGCCGCGTCCACTGCTACATCAATACTGAAGAGTTAAAGAGAGCGTGTGTACGCTTACTGCTAGTAAAGTCGGCGCACGCGATGTACGACGTCTCGAGTCTGTATCCAAACAATGATTTAAAATTCTGCACTCGTGTCTCACACTCGCGGACCGGCGTCGACACTCTGTTAACAATTCAGGATTCGTTTGCACGACACCGTTTATTGTAATTCCAATAGAATATTATTATTGCCTGCTGACTTTGTTGGTTCAACGATTACACTTAATGATAGTAATAACGGTGTACACATGTCTTAATGTCGGAAATGTCTCCGTTTGCTCCTTTAACCACGCCAAGTGCTTATTTAACGAATAAATTACACTCATTAGACTATAATTATTGTACTTTCCATCATCCTTGTGATTAAATAAACCAATTTTCAAATAATTAAAATTAAAGTTATTAAAGTCATGAAATAATAATTTTGTATTACTTATATTTAAAAAGTCTAAGCGTTCCGTCTGTTTCACTACACGCACACGATTTCTGCCCTCCCCTTGCCTCTCTCGATTTCTGCCCCCTCACACACACACACACACACACACACACACACACACACACACACACACACACACACACACACACACACACACACACACACACACACACACACACACACACACACACACACACACACACACACACACACACACACACACACACAGAGTAACGAACCACCACTTTTTGAGGGTTATTTTTTTTAAAATCATGATATTGGACATAAAAGAAAAATGTACTAGACATTTTGGCAGTTTCTTTTCGTCACCTATTCAGTAACTTTTCAATTTAATATAAAAGGCCGTTTAACGTTCTTTAAGATTTCTCTTTTTTTTAAATCTTTCTAATGTTGGAAGTAATGTAGGTTTCGTGAAGGAGGGCGTTTGCCGCTCGGCCAAATACACACTGGCGCCCCCCGCAACACACACATACGCATGCATACAACCACAGACTGGACTGTCGTCAACTGCCACGTGTAGCAGAGGTCTTCCAAGTGACCAATTTTCACCAAAATTTTGTCTGAGGTGAAAAAGAAACTTAGACCAGGTGGATAAGGTGTATGAGAAATAAAATATTTATTGGCATAGATTGAGAAACAAGTCCAGTCTCTAAAACTTATATGTTTTTGATGGTATAAAGGACAAGAGACTACAAATAAATATTGTAATGAGAAGCCTATCAAACAGCCCAGAACATTTCCCCCCCCCCCCGTCAAGTGTGACAGGTGTTCCCTCAGTCAAGCCGCGCAAAAGTAGTGTGTTCAAGAACACTTGAGATACGCATTAAGCCGGCGTGTAGTAAGGAGGGAAAGCTAAACTCGACGTCTGCGCGACCTATAAAAGCAAGAGCGTCTGCCGTTGTCAGTTCAGTTACGTGAGCGATTTTGCTTAGCGCGGATCGAGTGTTTGTCGAAATATTGTATGAAGTATTATTGTGTTTAACTCTATTATTCCGCATTATTATTGCGTGTGGACAAATCTAACTAAAATTATTGTACGAGTTGATTACGAATTATTAATTAAAGCTGGTTATTAGTGATTTCATAGGTATCTTGCATTTTGTTTTCCACTGTACCATACGACGATCAGTGAGACTGTCGTAACAATAAGATGTAGAAAAGAAAGATGAAGTAGGTAAGTTACAAAATGTTAATTTTCTTTGTGTCATATCTGAAGACGGTTAGACAGGACGGCTATGCTGAGAGCCTAGATATAAGTGCTCTACAAAGAGGACTGTAATGTAATGTAATGTAATAAAATAATGCGAGAAAAGAAGACTCACAACGAAGAGATGGAGGGAAGAAAGGTGACTTCCTAAACAGTACGATACGAGCAATTCAAGAAAGTAGTAAAAGTAAAATATTTATAAGCTTCTAATCAAAAATAGAAAATTCTTGTGGCTGAACACAAACCACGAGATGTCTGTAAAGACACAGGAAAATACAGATGAAATCAGAATACTGAAACATGGAAACAATATTTTCAGAAACTCCTTAGTACAGAAAGTGGAATTAATCTGGATAACATATATTTCGACACAGTGAACGTTCAATCTATCAAGAGGCAAAAGTAGATTGAAGAGGCTTCCGGCTTCCGGATTCAGTCATTCACGAATTATTAAAATATGGATATAAATTATTAGACCCGAATTCGTTGCCTCATGGAGTTAATTTTTGATAAAGAATTGACCTCTGATTGTAGCCGTATATGCCTAATCCATAAAAAGGGAACCAAAAAGTGTTTGGTAATTATCGAGAAATTACTTTTAAAAATGTGGTATATGTGATCGTGTTCTGTATAATATACAGAAAATTAAATAACATGGGAACGAAATAATTGGTGATTACTATAATTATCAATTTTGATTCTTGCGAAACGGAGCAACAATCAACGGGATAGCCTACTTACAACTAGACGAAGCTTCGAATGCGAAAAAGAACATGAAATAAAACAGCCTCCTCATTAACTTTCGTCAGACCTTGTTATCTTAAGTGGGATTAGTTTACATCAAAATTAGATGATGGGTTTTCCAAAGAAGCTGGTCGGTCTAGTTGTACTAACAACGCGGTAACACTAAACCAACAGTTGTAATATAAAATAAAGGGAATGATAGTTTTGTCGTGTATAGTGGCGTTGGACCATGGTGAATCACTGTCTGCCATCGTTCCCAGTTTGGTTTTGCATTTAGTTATACCCAAAATGAATACTATAAGAATTTTAAACATCAAAACTAGCGAATTCGAGCTTATGCTGACCATATTGTAATAACAGGTAGTCCTTCTCGCCTGTAACTTTTTTGGCTCAGGTTTTATCTAGACTGACCAAATGCCATCATCATCTTTTACATACACCTTCCTCAATACTTTTCACCCAAATGTTCGGAATAGACGTCCATCACTAGTCGTGATAATCTACGTTTCATTTCCGTAAGGGCTATTCAATAATCGGTTTAAATATTTGGGATGTTGGATTGCAGAAGATGATCAAGAAATAAATGAAATAAGGAAAAAGATACAGGCCGCAAATAGAGCATATGCTTTGTTGACAAATATATTAAGGACAAGGAATATCCACCGTCAATCCAAGGTCACATTATGTAAAGTTATGATTATACCGGTGATAACATATGCCAGCGAGATTTTGACTCTGAATAAACGATCCGCTAACATAGTCAATACCTCTGAAAGAAGAATTTTGAAGAGAATATATGGACCAATCCAAGTCAGTGGGATATGGCGAATACGTCACAATGAGGAACTATACAAGCTATAATACTTTCACGACGGTCTAACTGGTCGTCGTATGGTACAGTGGAAACAAAATACAAGACACCAATGAAGTCACTAAAAACCAGGTTTAATTATCAACAATTAATAATTCGTAATCATTAAGATAATCTGTTACAACAATTCAAGCAAAAATCGTCCACACGCAATAATAATGTCAACTACAAAGAATTCCGCACTAATTAGAATACAACAACACTTCGCTACAAACACTTGATCCTCGATAAAGAAATCGCTCGACACCACTGAACTCATAAGCCGGCTATATGGTTTTTTATACGTAGCGCACGCCCTCTAGAAAAAATGTTCTATCCTCAATGAGCACGCCACTTAATGCTGACGCTAATGCGTATCTCAAGTGGCCTCTTGAAGAGTCTAGAACAAACTTTTACGTGTCCTTGAGCGAGGCAACACCTGCCACATTAGACGTGGGAGGGTCAGGGACGCTCTCGGCTATTCTGCGCGGTTCGATACGATTGTCGTTACAATATAAAGACAATGATCTGGACACCACCATCCGACTGCATAGATTGCAATGGGCAGGACACACCATTAGGATGGAAGGCAACCGAATACCGAGGAAGGTACTATTTAGTCAAATCGAGGGTAGAAGGCCTGTCGGTAGACCCAAGCATCACTGGATTGACCCAGTGGCAAGGGAATCTCATACTTTACTTAAAATAAAACGATCGCCAAGAACAGGGAAAAATGGAGGCGGATGATTATGGAGGCTAAGGTTCGACTCCGAACCGTGACGCCATAGAAGAAGAAGAAATCGATCGTTCAGAAAAACGAGTGAATTGGCGAGTCCTATGCGTTAGTATAAATGATGTAGGACGTTTCGATCTGTTGAAGTGCACTCCTAGATCTTTTGATCTAGTCAGTGCGCTGTTAAACAACTACTTGAAGAAAGAAGGTTGAAGAGACATTCTTTGTCCTTGGGGTATAGACAACTCTCCGGGTCAAAGTAGTAGAACACTTCTTGTTACTGCTGCTGCCTCTCGGTCTCCTTACCGAAATTGACCATTATATTTTGATTTCTATCGTGTGTTGTTGTCACAGTCACTAATATTTGATGTATACCCATGTGTGTGTGTGTGTGTGCGCGCGCGCGCGCGGCATTAAAGTGGTATTAGCTCTTCTCAAATGAATACGTATAGCCAATTCCCTACGACTATCAAGCAGGCTACATACATAACTGACAATACGCAGAACGCCTAGACGGCAAAATATCACGTCTACAGGTCACTGAAGAGTCAATGGTTTAACAATTTACTCAGGTGCTAAAATGAATTATTTCGTGTCACGTACGTATACACATGCTTGACACACATACTGTAGGGAGAGACCTAATAACGCGTATCAGTGCTACGACACATAATCGATACACGAATCGACTGTTCTGTTTCCACAACATCGTTTACCACTTCTTGACAAGTAAAACACACGTGCATTTGTATAATTAAACAAATATTAGTTTTAAATATCGAAAACGAGCAGCCGTACGTAATGTGCGAATCGTAATAAACAAACTGCTAAGACAACACGCGAAAGGTTAAACGTCGAAATAACATTGGAGTCGCGAATTTGAGAAAACACGTTCCGTTAAGACAGTAAACAATGGTGAAGAATATTGACCCCCAAAAAATATGAACGGAGAAAAAACAGAAGTAAATTCGTTTTTTAAATTAAGACTGTATAGCCTATTAGTTTAGTATAGATAAGAAATTAAAATAATGATAATTTACTCAGTTCTTTAAAGGATTACACATGTTTGTAAAAAACATACAGAAATCAATTGCAAATGATCACATGACTTCTGCAGAAGGAAACGAGAGTCGATGGAGGATATGGTCAGTAAGATACTAAAAAAAAATAAGGCAAAAACACAAAAATCTGTAGTTTTAGAAAACAATTATAAAACATTGAAAATATATAAAATATTACGAAATTACGAAACGCTGTGGAAAAGTCGACAGGTGCAGTTACGTACTCGTTGTACTCGTTTCTCGGCTAGCAGAGCAGGTGCAGTGTTTCTATCAAGGCGTGTAACAAAATAGCTTCCAGACTGTTCGAGAGCACTTGTAACTACGCAAATTATGCTGTCTGTAACACCTGCGGGATCTATATAAGCAACAGCGACCGGCTTAGAAGTTAGTTGTACCTGGCGAAATTGTAGACTGCGGATCAAGTGGTCGTTGCAGATTACTGGAAAGTAATTATTGTGTTAGAATAGTGCGGATTTCTAATAATTAACATTAGTATTGCGTGTGGACAAATTTAACTTGAATTACTGTATGAGAGTATCTTGTTGATTACTAATTGTTATTTGTGATTAATTGAAACTGGTAATTAGTGACATCATTGGTGTCTGTATTTTGTTTTCCACTATACTATACGACGATCATCATTGATCGTCCACCTTTCCACCTTCAGTAACAGAGACCAATTTGTTTCAGAGACTCGCAGTCGATGTATATTTCTATAGAATTTCTTCTAATTAAGCAAATGGCGGTCGTGTACACGCCCCAGAAAATACGTACACGCACTGGCTGTAACACATGCATGTGCGGTTTATAGTACAACGGGACTGGGCAATGTGTGGTCCTGTCTGCTCAGACTGAAATAAAACATTTTATTTAAAGCATCATAAAGTAAAACATAACTGAAGTTAAAGTATCAAGCAACACAAACGATATTAACAGACTGAAATAAAATAAAGTTTTTGTAGTACTGGTTGAACTTGAACATAAGAAAAATTAGATACCCGTAGTTTACATCAAAATGTAACGTAACATTGCTTTTAGAGATGCACTTTCGACGAAAATCATTTAAAAATCTAATGAATGATTCGCGTACAATTGAGATCGATATTTAGGAGCTCAACAACTTTTGGACAGTTGGAAGAAATGGAAATAGATAAGTCTCCGGAGAAACTAATTTGCCAGACTTATGACGGTGCGTCCGTTACGAGTGGCTATAAAGAAGAGGTTTGGTTAAAGAGAAGTATCCAAATTGAAGTATCTATCTAGGAAATCTCGTACTTCAAAATTTATCATCTTCCTCTGAGAGTAGAATATTTTTTCAAGACCTGCAAGTAATAAAACCATTCTTTTCAAGATCTCCAAAGAGAATGGACTATTTGGTAAAAATTATACAAAAAATACTGGTTATTTACACAATTTTATTGTATTATTTATTTTATTATTTATACAGCTAAAAACAGACGGATGGTATTATTATAAAAAAAGGTATAACATTTTATGTTTTTTAAGTAACTACTGATAATCGTAAATAGTGCCCTCCTCTATATCGGGCAATCTCTGTACCTCACCCATTTCATTACTCAAGAGCCGCCACTGGTTATTAATATCAAAGTTTTCGCTAATTCTGTGATATGCCTTTACCAGTTAGTACAGTCACTGAAGCCGAAAAAAAATAGAAATTGCAAATTAAGTGGCTTCTACGAGATTTTTTTGCATAGGGCTCGATAAAAAGGTAACAAAAAATTTTAAAAAAAGTTTACAAAAATTCAGTCGCGGGTTTTCGAAAAAAGGGAGGGGGAAAGTACAAAAAATTCATTTTTCGTGATTATCTTAAAAAATATTAAATTTATGAGAAAAATAAGAAATACCAAAAGGAAATAGCATACAATTCTGCATAAAAAAGATTTTAACATTTTTTTGTCAGGGCGATACGTTTAGTAGAAAAATTAATTCAAATTTGGCCAAATTTTTCACAAGGTGGATTTTCACATAAAATACATGTTTATTTAATAGACATGCAATTTTTTCAGGAATATAAGTTTAAAAACTCATTATTATTCATTTATGTATATATTATTACGTATAATTTTTATTTATTTTTTACGCATTATAATAAAAATATTATTAAAAAATGCACTTTATAAATATATTCAAAAATAGTTTTTCTTCCAATCATTGAAGATTTTGACAATAAAATAACTTTTAAAACACATTTCTTATTAATACAAATTATAAATTATTTACTTATAACTTATTATGATTTACAAAATTATTGAAATATCGTTTTTTCCTTAAATTTTTCGGAATTTTTCACAATTATCAAGGTGGAAATTAACTTTTTAGTTCATTTATTATTTATTTATAAAATTTAATTATAACAATTATTTTTATAATGATAAATATATTTAAAAATCGATTTCTTCTCCAATTTCTTGAAAAGATTTAGAAATCAAGTCTTCTATTTCTATTTCTCCCTCATCATACACAATATTTGAAAAATTTGTGCACCAAAATTAAATTCTTTAATAAAATTACACAAAATCAATAAACCTATCAGACCTTTAATAAACGCTAAAACCGCACCAAATTATAAAATATCAAATTACTAACACAAATCTTAAAACATAAAATTGAACTTCCAGCAAAATACAATATAAAAAATAGTATCGAACTTACGGAACATTCAATATCGAACTGCGTTAATTCAATATCTGTATGGCGCATGTACCAGCTGTCCTCGCTCTCCCTAAAATTCTTCAACTTTCAGGGTCTGTTCTTTTTATACCCATGCACGGATATAAATTCTCACTATGTAGAAGAGAAACCTCAAATATTGTAGTTTTACGTAAAATAGTTACATATTAATTTTTTTTTTAGTTTTTAACTATTAATAGTAATACGCGCAATGGACATATTTCTACATTTATTATAAAAGTTACATTTATTTAAATTTAACTAATTTTTAACAATTCTTTACACCGCAGTCTTATAGAAGACACTTTGTGTTCATAAGTTTGTTAAAAAATATTTATTTTGAATGTATTAACACCAAATATTCAGCCCATTCTGTGGATCGGCTACTCACTTAGTACAGTCACTGAAGGAAAAAATTCAAATTAAGTGGCTTCTACGAGATTTTTTGCATAAGGCTAGATAAAAGGGTGAGAAACAATTTAAAAAAAAGTATACATAAATTTATTATTTATAAAATAAGTTAACAAAGTGTCTTCTATAAGACTGCGGTGTAAAGAATTGTTAAAAATTAGTTAAATTTAAATAAATGTAACTTTTATTAATATATATAGAAATATGTCCATTGCGCGTATTACTATTAATAGTTAAAAACTAAAAAAAAATATTAATATGTAACTATTGTACGTAAAACTACAATATTTGAGGTTTCTCTTGTACATAGTGCGAATTTATATCCGTGCATGGGTATAATAAGAACAGACCCTGAAAGTTGAAGAATTTTAGGGAGAGCGAGGACAGCTGGTACATGCGCCATACAGATATTGAATTAACGCAGTTCGATATTGAATGTTCCGTAAGTTCGATACTATTTTTTATATTGTATTTTGCTGGAAGTTCAATTTTATGTTTTAAGATTTGTGTTAGTAATTTGATATTTTATAATTTGGTGCGGTTTTAGCGTTTATTAAAGGTCTGATAGGTTTATTGATTTTGTGTAATTTTATTAAAGAATTTAATTTTGGTGCACAAATTTTTCAAATATTGTGTATGATGATGGAGAAATAGAAATAGAAGACTTGACTTCTAAATCTTTTCAAGAAATTGGAGAAGAAATCGATTTTTAAATATATTTATCATTATAAAAATAATTGTTATAATTAAATTTTATAAATAAATAATAAATGAACTAAAAAGTTAATTTCCACCTTGATAATTGTGAAAAATTCCGAAAAATTTAAGGAAAAAACGATATTTCAATAATTTTGTAAATCATAATAAGTTATAAGTAAATAATTTATAATTTGTATTAATAAGAAATGTGTTTTAAAAGTTATTTTATTGTCAAAATCTTCAATGATTGGAAGAAAAACTATTTTTGAATATATTTATAAAGTGCATTTTTTAATAATATTTTTATTATAATGCGTAATAAATAAGTAAAAATTATACGTAATAATATATACATAAATGAATAATAATGAGTTTTTAAACTTATATTCCTGAAAAAATTGCATGTCTATTAAATAAACATGTATTTTATGTGAAAATCCACCTTGTGAAAAATTTGGCCAAATTTGAATTAATTTTTCTACTAAACGTATCGCCCTGACAAAAAAATGTTAATAATCTTTTTTATGCAGAATTGTATGCTATTTCTTTTTGGTATTTCTTATTTTTCTCATAAATTTAATATTTTTTAAGATAATCACGAAAAATAAATTTTTTGTACCTTCCCCCTCCCTTTTTTCGAAAACCCGCGACTGAATTTTTGTAAACTTTTTTTAAAATTTTTTGTTACCTTTTTATCGAGCCCTATGCAAAAAAATCTCGTAGAAGCCACTTAATTTGCAATTTCTATTTTTTTTCGGCTTCAGTGACTGTACTAACTGGTAAAGGCATATCACAGAATTAGCGAAAACTTTGATATTAATAACCAGTGGCGGCTCTTGAGTAATGAAATGGGTGAGGTACAGAGATTGCCCGATATAGAGGAGGGCACTATTTACGATTATCAGTAGTTACTTAAAAAACATAAAATGTTATACCTTTTTTTATAATAATACCATCCGTCTGTTTTTAGCTGTATAAATAATAAAATAAATAATACAATAAAATTGTGTAAATAACCAGTATTTTTTGTATAATTTTTACCAAATAGTCCATTCTCTTTGGAGATCTTGAAAAGAATGGTTTTATTACTTGCAGGTCTTGAAAAAATATTCTACTCTCAGAGGAAGATGATAAATTTTGAAGTACGAGATTTCCTAGATAGATACTTCAATTTGGATACTTCTCTTTAACCAAACCTCTTCTTTATAGCCACTCGTAACGGACGCACCGTCATAAGTCTGGCAAATTAGTTTCTCCGGAGACTTATCTATTTCCATTTCTTCCAACTGTCCAAAAGTTGTTGAGCTCCTAAATATCGATCTCAATTGTACGCGAATCATTCATTAGATTTTTAAATGATTTTCGTCGAAAGTGCATCTCTAAAAGCAATGTTACGTTACATTTTGATGTAAACTACGGGTATCTAATTTTTCTTATGTTCAAGTTCAACCAGTACTACAAAAACTTTATTTTATTTCAGTCTGTTAATATCGTTTGTGTTGCTTGATACTTTAACTTCAGTTATGTTTTACTTTATGATGCTTTAAATAAAATGTTTTATTTCAGTCTGAGCAGACAGGACCACACATTGCCCAGTCCCGTTGTACTATAAACCGCACATGCATGTGTTACAGCCAGTGCGTGTACGTATTTTCTGGGGCGTGTACACGACCGCCATTTGCTTAATTAGAAGAAATTCTATAGAAATATACATCGACTGCGAGTCTCTGAAACAAATTGGTCTCTGTTACTGAAGGTGGAAAGGTGGACGATCAATGATGATCGTCGTATAGTATAGTGGAAAACAAAATACAGACACCAATGATGTCACTAATTACCAGTTTCAATTAATCACAAATAACAATTAGTAATCAACAAGATACTCTCATACAGTAATTCAAGTTAAATTTGTCCACACGCAATACTAATGTTAATTATTAGAAATCCGCACTATTCTAACACAATAATTACTTTCCAGTAATCAGCAACGACCACTTGATCCGCAGTCTACAATTTCGCCAGGTACAACTAACTTCTAAGCCGGTCGCTGTTGCTTATATAGATCCCGCAGGTGTTACAGACAGCATAATTTGCGTAGTTACAAGTGCTCTCGAACAGTCTGGAAGCTATTTTGTTACACGCCTTGATAGAAACACTGCACCTGCTCTGCTAGCCGAGAAACGAGTACAACGAGTACGTAACTGCACCTGTCGACTTTTCCACAGCGTTTCGTAATTTCGTAATATTTTATATATTTTCAATGTTTTATAATTGTTTTCTAAAACTACAGATTTTTGTGTTTTTGCCTTATTTTTTTTTAGTATCTTACTGACCATATCCTCCATCGACTCTCGTTTCCTTCTGCAGAGGTCATGTGATCATTTGCAATTGATTTCTGTATGTTTTTTACAAACATGTGTAATCCTTTAAAGAACTGAGTAAATTATCATTATTTTAATTTCTTATCTATACTAAACTAATAGGCTATACAGTCTTAATTTAAAAAACGAATTTACTTCTATTTTTTCTCCGTGCATATTTTTTGGGGGTCAATATCCTTCACCATTGTTTACCGTCTTAACGGAACGTGTTTTCTCAAATTCGCGACTCCAATGTTATTTCGACGTTTAACCTTTCGCGTGTTGTTTTAGGTCTTAGCAGGTTGTTTATTACGATTCGCACATAACGTACAGCTGCTCGTTTTCGATATTTAAAATAATATTTGTTTAATTATACAAATGCACGTGTGTTTATTTGTCAAGAAGTGGTAAACGATGTTGTGCAAACAGAACAGTCGATTCGTGTATCGATTATGTGTCGTAGCACTGATACGCGTTATTAGGTCTCTTTCTACAGTATGTGTGTTAAGCATATATATTGTAATGAAACAAAATGTTACAAAATAATAGTGGAATCCGATCCAGAGAGGAACCAAGAAATAATAATTGAAAGCAAATTAAAGGAAAACTATTTGGTTTGACTTATATAATATTATCCAGAAACCCAGAAATAACCCAGTAGAATAGGGCAGTAAACAGAAAAAAGTGAAATAAATAAACCTAGTAGGCCTAATCAACTTACCCTGAATAATAACAACCAAACCCAATAAAGAGTACCTAATCATAAATTAAAATTGTATTAACAAAATTGTATCGACATATTTTAAGGATAGAAAAAGGGACACAAACCTTACAGTTATATGAGTGACAGAATATAAATAGTGACACAGACTACTGTTAAACAGTGTTAATTATTTTTGTATGAAAAGTGTTTTATTGTTATTATTAGACAGAATTTTAGTTTATCATACAGACAATAGTTTAGCAGTATAAATAAACTAAAACTGTCAAAAACAATTATTATTATTAAGAGTTTTGTTGTATGTTATAAGATTTTATGTCACCAGTTAATTTATGTAAATATATTTATCTCAGGTAGTCAAAGTAGAAATTACAATAAACCATAAAAATTGTTCCACCACATATCATAGAAATTCAAATTAATAAGGTTTTACAGTTATAAACTGAGGCATGTTTAGTATCAAATTGTTTATAATTATCTAATTATTAATTGTATAAACGTTGCATATATAATTAGAGTATAATAATAAAATTATCTATTAAAGGTAATTTATAAAATATAAAGTAGGTAATGGGTGTTGATCCTATAACATTTAACCTGTACATAAATGACCAATCAAAATTTAAGAAATTTGTATGAGTTCTATGACCAAAAAAGAAGAAATAACACTTAATTGTTAATTGTGATGGAAAGCAGTTGAATAGTGCGTGTCTAGAGGTAATTAAAAGTATATAAAAATAGATGACCCGTGTGTGAAAGAAGATCTGAAGGACCATCATCGAAGATAATAATCCTTCCACTACCATTTTCATGAACAAATAATACACACAATCAAGAAAAATATTCAGAATAAACCAGGAACCCTTCAGCAATATCGTCTAGATGTGTAAAGTATAATTTGACAATATTTTTTTTCAACAAGGCACAACCACTAGACAATATAACAATTTACACTAACGCTAATCACTAGTCAACATTTTAAAGTGCAACCAAATTCAATATATAAGCTAACAGTGATTACAAGGAAAACATTTATTGTACACTAATAAACTACATTATTTTCTGAGACGGACAAATTGAATATCGTCAAACTTGTATGTAACTTAAAATATAATTTGTGTAAATTTTTAGATTATAAGTAATATATTGTTTGTAAAGGTACTCTCTATTATTAATCAACATGCAAAGGAACTTTTCGTAGCAGCCACAAGAATTCCCACGAAATATATTAAAATTATTTAATTATAAATCCTGAGATAAATATCGACCCTGTGACAACCTTATGTATCGAATGGAATTTTCCAATAATTTGAATTTATGTTACACAGATTAAATCATGATGTTATTAAATCATATCCATGAGTTATTATTCCATTAAGATAGTGTTATAAATTGGCGCACCAACTAGTGAGGCTGAAATTAGGGAATATTAGGTGAAGAAATTGAAACAACCAAATTAATTTCCTAATTTTTAGCTGGCGACTGCTATAAGTTCCAAGAAATAATAAAGATGCGTAAGAGGGCTACATCATTGAAACGGACGAAGGAGGCACAGAAAGAAGTCAGGATGGAAGAGAAAGAAGTAACATCGGTGGAGGATGTGGAAACGGTAGTAAGAGAGGAAGCCAGAGGAAGCCTGGATTTACAACAACTATGGGAATTAATTAAAGAAGACTCTAAGAAGCAGAAGGAAGAATTCACTGAAAACTCAAGGAAACAAAATGAAATTTTGAGTCAAAACTTATTAAAACAAATGGAGGAACAAAACAAGCAAACGAAGGAAGATTTGAAGAAGCAGAAGGAAGAATTCACTGAAAACTCAAGGAAACAAAATGAAATTTTGAGTCAAAACTTATTAAAACAAATGGAGGAACAAAACAGACAAACGAAGGAAGATTTGAAGAAGCAGAAGGAAGAATTCACTGAAAACTCAAGGAAACAAAATGAAATTTTGAGTCAAAACTTATTAAAACAAATGGAGGAACAAAACAGACAAACGAAGGAAGATTTGAAGAGCATCAAGGAAGATCACAGACAAACAAATGAAAAAAATTGATAGTATCAAGGAAGATCACAGACAAACAAATGAAAAAAATTGATAGTATCAAGGAAGATCACAAACAAACAAATGAAAAAATTGATAGTATCAAGGAAGATAACAGACAAACAAATGAGAAAATGAGTGAAAATTTAATAAAACAGATGGAGGAGAGATTTGACCAAAACAAAGAAGAAACTAACGAAAATTTTAGGAAACAAAACGAAACCACTAATGAGAGTTTAAAACGGATAAATGAGAAAATCGACAGTATTAAAGAAAGTACTAATGAAACCTTAAGACAAACTATAAGTGAAAATAATAACCAAATGAAGGAAGAATTCAGGCAAATCAATGAAGAGAATTTAAGAAGAATTAATGGTAGAATTGAACAAGTCAATGATACAATTAACCAGAAGATGGACAAAATCGATGAGGAAAGGAAGCAAGAAATAGCTGACACTAATGAGAGATTGAGAAAAGCTAACGAAACCATCATACAAAATAAAGCAGTGATAAATACTAGAATAGACCAGCTCCAAGAAAATAGTCGTATTCAAATAGAAGGAATACAAAAGGAACAAGAAAATTTAGTGAATTTACAGAAACAAACCGGAGAAAGGTGTGACAATATTAACACTACGGTGAATAATTTAACTGGTCAGGTACGCCAAAATCAAGAAGAAATTGAGTTAATTAGAACCAGACCACATAATATTACTCATGTTTCCACAAATGAAACCAGAGAAGGAATTAATTTCAAAAATTATCGCAGAAACCCCATGGAATTCCTGGCCAGAATTGAGGAACATTTTAATAAACATCGAATAACTATCTGGAGCTCGATTAGAGAGATGTTGGATGAGCATTTTAGGGAGATTACGGACAACTGGTGGACAGCAACCAGGAATGAGATAGTGGACTACGCTCAATTTAAAAAACTGTTTAAAGAAAAATACTGGTCCGAAGCTATACAAAATATTATAAGGGACAACATTTGTCAGGGAAGATATGATGGAAATAGAGGTACATCTCCAACTACTTACTTCTGGGGAAAGGTGTGTTTGGCGAGACACCTAGAGCCAAGAATACCAGAAGAATCCCTAGTAACTAAAATGGCATACCATTATGACACAGGAATTGCCAGAGCACGCCTGGGAAGCCAGATTAAAACGGTCCACGCAATGGCTGACTTATTAGAAAATTATGAACACGAGGGTTACTACAAAAGAAGCAGACAACGAACTGATCAGTGCGGTTCAAAAAATAATAACCATGGTATGAATCATAATCAATATAATAACATGAATAACCGGAATAGTTATGTCAACGATCGTAATTACAACCAAAATTTTACCCCAAATAATAACCAACCAGCAAACTTCAATCGAAACCCAATTAACAATAATGATAACAACAGGCCCAATCAAAATTACCATCCGGGTAATAGAAACAATAATAATTATAATAACTACCGAACAAACCAAAATTATAATAATTTTAGGAGTAACTCAGGAGTTAATAACAATAATAATCAGGGTAATTATAATAATAATCGTTCGTACCGACCCCGAATAAATTACATCAGTGCCGAAGAAGGGGATTACTGGAGATACCATCAACCTCGGAGGAACAGTTTTAATAACAGTTATGATCAAAGAGGAAATCCCAGAGGGATGAGTCACCATTATAACCGAGTCAGAAGTAGAAGCCAGGAGGACTTCCGAGAATCAAGGGGAAGTGAACAATTAGACAACCGAGAGGTTGAACAACCAGGAACCAGCACACCAGTCCAGGCAAATCAACAGTCATGCCCGGAAAATAATCATGATAGCCTTAATTTAAACGGAGTGAGGCAGTAATAAACCCTCGCGACCCTTACTGCTACTAACTACTGGGTACAATAACCACCAAATTCAAAAACATAGTAATAACAAATTACTACCAACTAATTATGAAACACTAATTATGGAAAATAAAAGAATTTTGAAGTATAACAACAACCAAAGTTTAAGGACGGACAGTCAAAATCTTACTATTATTTACAATTACTATTTGAAAAATCTTCGAGATGAACTGTTGGAGGAAACGGTGACAAGTAGAATCAACCAGCATAATGAAATTTTATACATAACCGCTCAAATTGAAGGAATTCCTACACGAATAATGATAGATACTGGTGCAAATGTATCACTTATTAACGACGCTGAACTGGAGAGAATACAGAAACAAAGTAAAAATATAATACCTACCTTACCTGTCAATAATGTTATTTTAATAGGTGCCACTGGGCGTCAAAATAAAACAGTAAGAAAACAAGTGTCATTGGAAATAGAAAGCAAAGGTGTTACAACTAATATTATATGTTTGGTCGCAATCGGCCTACCATTCGAATTATTAATCGGATGCGATATGCTGAGGAAATACTCAGCCATTATTGATTTGAGCAAGGAGAAGGTGTCCTTGAACTCAGAAGGTGTTATGTGGACGGCAGAGTTAATAGGAAGCGATGGTGCCCCTCTGAACCGTACCCATCACCAAGTTAGGGAATTAAATTTTTTAAATAATGACACCCAATGCAGAAAAATCATCTATAATATGACAAATGAAGACCTGTGGAACAGTAAATTACAGGAGATAAGAGAGTTTAGACACCAAGGCACAAATAATTTGACAGCAAAACAAGTAGAAGATCTCATCATGATATATAAGAAGTATAAACATGTATTTTCAGAAAACCCAGGAAAAGTAAAAAACTATCAGTGTAGAATACAATTTAAAGAACCAGCAGAATTCCACAGAAAATCCTATCCTATACCATATTCATTGAAGGAGGCGGTTAGAGATGAAATTAATAAAATGTTGTTAAATGATATAATTGAGCATAGCCAATCACCATATACTAGCCCAATAGTAGCAATTCAGAAGAAGAACGGGCAGGTTCGACTTTGCTTGGATGCCCGAGAAATAAATAAACACATAGTAAATGATCGTACGTCACCTGGAGAAATAGAAGAAATTCTAAAGAAATTTCATGGTACGAAATTTATCAGTACCTGGGACACAGTTTGTGGTTACTGGCAGGTGGAGTTGCACCCGATGAGTCGAAAATATATGGCTTTTATTTTCGAGGGTAGAAACTACCAGTTTAAAAGATTGCCATTTGGATTAGTCAATTCGGTAGCAATTTTTGTACGATGTATGGACGAGGTATTGGGTCAGGAAGTGCTACAATTCACCACAGTTTATGTAGACGACCTGTTGATTACCTCATCCAACTGGGAGGAACATTGTCACAGGGTGGAATATGTATTGAGTAAGTTAGCAGAGAACGACATAACACTAAAACTTGAAAAATCCCAATTAATAGCGAAGGAGGTTCAATTTTTAGGTTTCAATTTGACTGAACAAGGTATTTCTCCATCACAAGAAAAGGTTACTGCAATCCAGAAGTTCCCACAACCAAAGAATAAGAGGCAACTCCAATCCTTCTTAGGACTGTGTAATTACTACCGGAAGTTCCAACGCAATTATTCCGCATTGACATCTAAATTTCAGGAACAGCTGTCTTCCAAAAACAAATGGACATGGGTACATGAACAGGACGCTATACTACAACAGATAAAGGATAAATTCTTAGAGACAGTAATCCTTCATCATCCAAATTTTGATCACCCATTCTTTTTGAACTGTGACGCAAGTGATGTCAGTCTTGGGACGGTATTGTACCAAGAAGACACAGAAGGAAACCATTTAGTCATCAGTTTTGCCAGTCGTGTGTTAAACCACTGTGAGAGAAGGTATAATGTTACAGAAAAGGAACTATTAAGCATAGTCTTTGCTTGTAGTAAATTCCGAACGTACATTTTGGGATATCCTGTAACTGTCAGAACAGATCATAAGTCCATCTCATTTTTAAGAAGTTGTAAGCTGAGTCATGGAAGGCTTACGAGGTGGATACTCGCCTTGCAGGAGTATAATATCAAAAGGGAATATATTCCAGGGAGTCAAAACGTGATAGCAGACGTGTTATCTCGAATAAACCTGGACACCCAGACATTTGAGGGTGAGAAAGAAAGGATTATCAAGGTGTACAACATTCTCAAAAGCAGATCTGATTTGGAAGCATTATTACAAAATATCAAAGCTAATCAGTTATTAGACCCAAAATTAATAAAAATCAAGGAATGTATGGCGAACCAAAACTCTTCAATAAACCAATTCTATTGTGAACAAGAAGGAATTTTATTCATAAAAAATACATTGAACCAAAAAGACTGGAAGGTAATCATTCCCAAAATCATCGAAAAAGAACTAGTGTTGGAATATCACATAAGATACGGACATATGGGTGCTGTAAAGGTAGTGAAAGCATTGGAGGAGAATTGTTACATTAAGAACATACACAGGAAGGTACAAAATTATATAAAACCATGTCATATCTGTCAATTGGTCAAAATTAATCATGAACGAAGGGAAGGTGTAATGATACCTATATCGTCAGAACAAAAATTGGAAAAATTATTCATTGACATATGTGGACCATTTCCTAGGAGTGAAGGTAGAAGCCGGTATAAATACCTTATAATCATTATGGACCACTTCACCAAATTCATCAAATTGTATCCAATCAGTCGAGCAACTACGCAGAAAATTCTTGAAGTAATAACTACTCAATACATTCCAAAAATAGGAATACCTGTTTCAATAGTTACCGACCATGGTACACAGTTTCGAGGCAGAAAATGGAAGAACACATTGTTAGAACTGAACATCAAAAGCTATAAGACCTCCGTATACCACCCCAGTAGCAATCCATCAGAAAGAATCCTGAGAGAGGTTGGTAGAATTTTAAGGACCTATTGTCATCAACAACAAAGGAAGTGGCCTGATTACTTATCAGCCACAGAAGATTTTTTAAACTTGGCTTACCATCCATCTATAAATTGCACTCCATACACTGCCATGTATGAAAAACAACCACCCAGAGAGATCCAAGAATTGATTAAATTTCCTAAGTCTCCACCGTACCAATTTAATAAATTAAAATTCTATAATCAGGTGATGGAAAATCTGGAAAAACGCAGAAATAAATACCAGAAAATAAAGGGTAAAATAATTAAATATGAAGTAGGAGAGAAAGTTTTGTTAAAGAACAGGGTATTGCCTAGCACTCTAGAAGGGATATCAAAGAAATTATTATTACTATACATTGGACCCTACACCATAACAAAAAACAACAACAACAACACGTATGAATTAACCGACCCCATTTCAAAGAAGATCAAGGGCAATTATAATCAACAATCCATGAAAAAATATCATGAGGAAGAAAAGGAAAAATAACATAAGTAATTATGTCCTCACACCTAATGAAGTGTTCAGAAATAATTACTTCTGAAGGGAGGCAATTTGTAATGAAACAAAATGTTACAAAATAATAGTGGAATCCGATCCAGAGAGGAACCAAGAAATAATAATTGAAAGCAAATTAAAGGAAAACTATTTGGTTTGACTTATATAATATTATCCAGAAACCCAGAAATAACCCAGTAGAATAGGGCAGTAAACAGAAAAAAGTGAAATAAATAAACCTAGTAGGCCTAATCAACTTACCCTGAATAATAACAACCAAACCCAATAAAGAGTACCTAATCATAAATTAAAATTGTATTAACAAAATTGTATCGACATATTTTAAGGATAGAAAAAGGGACACAAACCTTACAGTTATATGAGTGACAGAATATAAATAGTGACACAGACTACTGTTAAACAGTGTTAATTATTTTTGTATGAAAAGTGTTTTATTGTTATTATTAGACAGAATTTTAGTTTATCATACAGACAATAGTTTAGCAGTATAAATAAACTAAAACTGTCAAAAACAATTATTATTATTAAGAGTTTTGTTGTATGTTATAAGATTTTATGTCACCAGTTAATTTATGTAAATATATTTATCTCAGGTAGTCAAAGTAGAAATTACAATAAACCATAAAAATTGTTCCACCACATATCATAGAAATTCAAATTAATAAGGTTTTACAGTTATAAACTGAGGCATGTTTAGTATCAAATTGTTTATAATTATCTAATTATTAATTGTATAAACGTTGCATATATAATTAGAGTATAATAATAAAATTATCTATTAAAGGTAATTTATAAAATATAAAGTAGGTAATGGGTGTTGATCCTATAACATTTAACCTGTACATAAATGACCAATCAAAATTTAAGAAATTTGTATGAGTTCTATGACCAAAAAAGAAGAAATAACACTTAATTGTTAATTGTGATGGAAAGCAGTTGAATAGTGCGTGTCTAGAGGTAATTAAAAGTATATAAAAATAGATGACCCGTGTGTGAAAGAAGATCTGAAGGACCATCATCGAAGATAATAATCCTTCCACTACCATTTTCATGAACAAATAATACACACAATCAAGAAAAATATTCAGAATAAACCAGGAACCCTTCAGCAATATCGTCTAGATGTGTAAAGTATAATTTGACAATATTTTTTTTCAACAAGGCACAACCACTAGACAATATAACAATTTACACTAACACTAATCACTAGTCAACATTTTAAAGTGCAACCAAATTCAATATATAAGCTAACAGTGATTACAAGGAAAACATTTATTGTACACTAATAAACTACATTATTTTCTGAGACGGACAAATTGAATATCGTCAAACTTGTATGTAACTTAAAATATAATTTGTGTAAATTTTTAGATTATAAGTAATATATTGTTTGTAAAGGTACTCTCTATTATTAATCAACATGCAAAGGAACTTTTCGTAGCAGCCACAAGAATTCCCACGAAATATATTAAAATTATTTAATTATAAATCCTGAGATAAATATCGACCCTGTGACAACCTTATGTATCGAATGGAATTTTCCAATAATTTGAATTTATGTTACACAGATTAAATCATTATGTTATTAAATCATATCCATGAGTTATTATTCCATTAAGAAAGTGTTATAATATACGTTATAACAAAACGGGTTTTGCCCTATTTATTCCTCACGTTGTAAGCATCAATTTGTAACACTTTTTAAAATGTGTATTGTTTTTTAATTAAGCCCAAGTGGTTGGCACCCATTTGTAATGTACTTATTAATTCTATTTCTATTATAAATAAAACACATGGAATTGTATCTGGTAATAATAATAATAATATTGTAATTTTTATTCAAAATTTATATAGTTTCTTTTACTGTAACTATTAATATGACTCAGGAAATCTCAGGGTCGATTCTCTTCTCTTTTATATTAATATTATTTTAAGGTCCTTTTGGCTGATACAAAAGGTTCAGTTATTATAAAGAAAAAACAAGTACAGAAAGTACATTACATTACAAAACAAGATAATAATGAAATAACATAAAATTAATATTAATTATAATAATATATATACGTTACACAATGTTTATCAGTTCAGTTCAGTTTCACACAGCCTCCTGGTATCGGTGATGAAAATTTCCAATGTCTTCAGTTTGTTTATATTATTCAATTGAAGAAATCCACTTCTTTTGTGATCAATAAATGTTACATCTTGTCATTTCATTTATCTGAAGCCTTCTGGTGGAATATAATGATTGAAGTCCAGTGTTTCTGTTATTAAGTTAATTTAAGTGTAGTTGTTCTTCAATTGTAAATTGTTTTCATTTAAAGGTTAGTTTTTTCCATAACTTCATTCGTTTTTTTTAAATTTAATGTTCTTTTCTGGTTGTTGGCTCAGTAATGTTTAAAGGTTGATTTGTTTATGCTGTTTCTTTATTTACTAAAATTTTACATTCTGTTATAGGTTGATATATTGTTTCTTGGTTTGTATTATATTGTGTTTTAATAGGATTCATATTTTTCTTGTATAAATATTTAGCTTTTTTTTTAAATTCAACTCAATTCTCCTTTTTTTTTTTTAAATAATAATCATAAATTCTTTTTCTTACTTTTTGGTTTCCTGGATACATATAAATTACTCTGGTCATATTTGTTCAAATTGAGATTTAGTTGTCATAGGATATTATTTTTATATAATACATTATTTTACCTTTTATGTACAAGTTGCTTTTTTGTTATTACATCACAATACTTAATACAATTTATATATTATTTTATCTGACAAAACTATGAACAATTTTAATCCAAATATTATAGTTATTTGTAATTTGACAAATATTTTGAAGAATTTACTATTTACTGAACATAATGATCTAGGCCTATGTTTGACTGATTATATTTTTATGTTGGAAGACTCATAATCGATCCTGCTTACACTTGTTTTCTATTAATTAACTTCTTTAAATATAAACAAACTATTAATTAACAATTATATTCAAATTACTATAATTCCCTTTAGGGCTTAACTTGAATGCACACTTTTAAACCATTGTCGGTGTGATCAATACCTATTAAACTTATATAACACAAACACTAATAAAGAAAAAACTAAATGTTAATGTCTGTATCATCCGCTACTATGGATTAGTAATTCATTTCTTTAAATAATTGTTTATAATTACTACCCACTCACAGTTATTCTTACTTGAACACCAACGTATCTCACATCCTCTTACTAAGTAATCACACTTGTCTTATATTACATTTGTATCACATCTTAATTACATTTTACATTTATCTCTAAATCTGTATTGTACTTTATGTGCCGTTCTATTTGATTTATTCATTATTTATTAAATTTATCATCATTAGTTATTTGTTTATGGACTACTCCAAATCTAACTGGGTACTGTCTATATAGTATAGTAAGTTGTCATAGTAATGTCTGTTGTAGGACTTTTGGTTTTTAATTAGGTTCACACTTTTATTTATTACTGTTTCTTCTTTCAAATTACTTTGATTTTGATTTGTTTGGATAAATTGTTGTTATTGCTTGCTGATGTCTTCAATAGTTGAGGTGTATGATATTATGGTATTAATATTGCTTGGTGATAAGATTGATATTTATTAAACAAATTCTTCATTATTATAGGCAAATTGAAACCTACTTTTCTTATCAATACCAATTATTTTCTTCTTTATCTCTGGAGTTTATTTATTTGTATTGGTGGTTTTAACGAATTGTAATTCTTGAGTTTTCTCTTGGTTCATTGTATATTTTATTTATATATTCCATTCTTTTATTAAAATTGATTCCATACTAATGTTAAATGATTCCCCCTATATTAATATAGTATTATGAATGAATATCGGCGTTGAGTGACCCTTTTACGTCCAATTGCTCATCCGAACATTCACATACCTGGTACAGTGCACTTTGGCTGCTGCCCATAAAATAATTCTAGAGTGATGCCTTAGCTTTCTACACTCTATAAATAAAATAATTATAAATCTTATATCATTATACACACCATTGGAATCTTTTATCTTCTGAATATTTTTTCTTATTCTACCTTGCCTTCCAATAACTCCATTTATTTATATGATATTAAATATTACTGTTGGTATATTTCTTAAGTAGATTTCTTTCTCTTTTATATAACTTCACTTCACAGTTCAATGATTTATTAGCCTTAATGTCATTCACCTTTGTCATTCAATACCTCTTGTAATATAGTAGTTTTAATTATTCTGCTATTATTCTATCTGTTTTTATACTGCAACTCTTCTTCAGCAAGTTCATTTTCTAATTAGTTTATTAAATTTCTCTTAGGCCTATTGTCATTAATATTGCGCCCCATTATTATTATTATTATACTACTAAATGTATTATTTATGTTTGATTTAAATAAGATGTGCTTATTTCTTTTAGAATTTTGGTGTTATTTATTTAGTTTGAACATCATTATTCTTTTTTCTTTCTTTTCCAAAATCTCTTTCCATAATTATTTGATAAGATGTACTTATTACTTTCAGAATTTTGGTGTTGTTACAACGTACGTGACACGAAATAATTCATTTTCGCACCTGAGTAAACTGTTAAACCATTGACCCGTCAGTGACCTGTAGACGTGATATTTTGCCGTCTAGGCGTTCTGCGTATTGTCAGTTATGTATGTAGCCTGCATGATAGTCGTAGGGAATTGGCTATACGTATTCATTTGAGAAGAGCTTATGCCACTTTAATGCATCGCGCGCGAGCGCACACACACACACATGTGTATACATAAAATATTAGTGACTGTGACAACAACACACGAAACTGACTAGATCAAAAGATCTAGGAGTGCACTTCAACAGATCGAAACGTCCTACTTCATTTATACTAACGCATAGGACTCGCCAATTCACTCGTTTTTCTGAACGATCGATTTCTTCTTCTTCTATGGCGTCACGGTATGGAGTCGAACCTTAGCCTCCATAATCATCCGCCTCCATTTTTCCCTGTCCTTGGCGATCGTTTTATTTTAAGTGAAGTATGAGATTCCCTTGCCACTGCGTCAATCCAGTGACGCTTGGGTCTACCGACAGGCCTTCTACCCTCGATTTGACTAAATAGTACCTTCCTCGGTATTCGGTTGCCTTCCATCCTAATGGTGTGTCCTGCCCATTGCAATCTATGCAGTCGGATGGTGGTGTCCCGATCATTGTCTTTATATTGTAACGACAATCGTATCGAACCGCGTAGAATAGCCGAGAGCGTCCCTGACCCTCCCACGCCTAATGTGGCAGGTGTTGCCTCGCTCAAGGACACGTTCAAGTTTGTTCTAGACTCTTCAAGAGGCCACTTGAGATACGCATTAGCGTCAGCATTAAGTGGCGTGCTCATTGAGGATAGAAGATTTTTTCTAGAGGGCGTGCGCTACGTATAAAAACCCATATAGCCGGCTTATGAGTTCAGTGGTGTTGAGCGATTTCTTTAGCGAGGATCAAGTGTTTGTAGCGAAGTGTTGTTGTCTTCTAATTAGTGCGGAATTCTTTGTAGTTGACATTATTATTGCGTGTGGACGAGTTTTACTTGAATTGTTGTAACAGATTATCTTAATGATTACAAATTATTAGTTGTAGGATAATTAAACCTGGTTTTTAGTGACTTCATTGGTGTCTTGTATTTTGTTTTCCACTGTAACATACGACGACCAGTTAGAGCGTCATATCGGAATATTAATTATAAAATTGAAAAACTACATTATATTAGTATTAGTATTCAACATAAAAATGCAGATATGTTTGGTACAAATCTTCCTGAATGTTCGATACAGATTGGTATTCGCGGATTTGCATGTTCGCGTGATCTTGACTGGTCGCACAAACTAGTTGTGACAGTACCTTGTACGTCAATGATCCTGTTACACAACACGGCACAGTTTACGGCTAATGAAATCACCAAGAATTGCTTCGTTAAAACGTGTTTGTGTCGCTGATTCCCCATAATAGCGTATACAGTGTACGATTATGTTACATCTTTTTTTTTTGTGATGTGTGTGTGAGTGTGCATTGACGGATTTGCTGTACTGCCGCCCCCAGGCATGGCAGATAATGCCGCCCTCTCCTCCCTCTCCTATCTCTCTCCCTCATTCCCCCTCCCTTCCCCTCTTCGATTTCACATCCTCTCCCCCCCCCCAGTTTGATTGTCTGCCTCGTTTCCTTTGACTGTCAGGTGAATTATATTTCATGTAAAAATAAATAAACATTGATAATATAAATATTTACTTGTCAGAAGAAAATAATTAATTTTAGTTAGAAATTAAGGGAAACGTAAATAAAATCACATAAAATGTGGGTACAAACATTATTTATTAAATGACAAACGGAAAATACTGAAATACTGGTACAGTTATATATGCAGATGCAACTCAACTAATTTTATCGTATTCAAAGATTACAGCACAGAAATAATAATAATGCAACAAATACTGAATAATGTTAGTTTGATATGAAACAAATGAAATTGAAATCATATTGCTTGGAAAAATCTAGTTATAACAAAAGTATTTACAGTTTTCTTCGAGATTTTGTTTGGGCAAAGACATCAATAACTTCAGAAAAATCCATTGACGTTAACATGTCATCTTCGATTGACAGTACCGCCAGCGAGTTTAAGCGATCGTCTCCCATATTTGTGCCGAGATATGTTTTTACTCTTCTAAGCCATGAAAAGGGTCTTCCCGCTGAACAATTGGAGACAGCCGTACTCACAAACATTCTCAGAGCAATATTTAAGTTCGGATATACCATCTGAAGATCATCTTTACGAATGAGGCGGCAAAGACTCAGAGGTGTTAACCGTTTATCCTCGTTTGTTGGCTGTAGCTCAACCTGCTCAACTGGAATTGGAGTGCCGCTTGTTTTGTCCATTTGCCTTTTCCTTTTTTTCTCTTCTTCACTTTACTAAAACCCTTTAGTGTAGCTTCTTCCAGAAAGCATTTAAAATGAATAATTTCATCCAAGAAGGCGTTTTCTAAATCATTTGGATATTCTCTAATAAGGATATTCTCACCTGCCCTCCTTAGGTCTTCATTGCTCAAGTCTTTAATTTGAGTTAACGCTTGGAATTTTTGGTTTACTTCTGCGTATGCATTCCTTCTTTTTTCAAGTTGGATTTTCAGGTTATCGATGATAACAATGAAAACATTCACCCTCAGGTTTTCACGAGGAGTGAACACTGCACCTTCGCTTCCACAGAGTTCGTCCTGTTCGTCATGTTGTCTTTTTCTCTTAGTCATGCGTTTATTCTCGTCATACACCTTCAATTGGGACAGTTCTTTGGCTTTTTCTTCAAAGTAATCAAAATTATCTCTTGTTGATTCCATAAGCTTAATATCATTTCTTAACTCAAATTTTGCCGCTCCCCAAATTTGCCGCCCCAGGCAAGTGGCAAGTCTGCCTGTGCGTAAATCCGCCCCTGTGTGTGTGTGTGTGTGTGTGTGTGTGTGTGTGTGTGTGTGTGTGTGTGTGTGTGTGTGTGTGTGTGTGTGTGTGTGTGTGTGTGTGTGTGTGTGTGTGTGTGTGTGTGTGTGTGTGTGTGTGTGTGTGTGTGTGTGTGTGTGTGTGTGTGTGTGTGTGTGTGTGTGTGTGTGTGTGTGTGTGTGTGTGTGTGTGTGTGTGTGTTAACGGATCTGAATGAATTTGCACACAGTCCTTGCAATAAAAAAAAATATTGGTTCCGAAAGTCCTTACGGGATATTGTAATAGCATTTAAGAAATAAATATCGGTATGGAGAACCATACATGACTTCCATGTTCTAAGATTTATATTTAAAATCATTTTCGAAATGAAATATTTCCATAGAAACTTAGAAACTACTTCTTTCTACTTACAGCTTCAGCCTTAACCACAGTACTGTGGTCACTAACGTATACCACCTCACGTTATCGCACTCGATTTTCACTGATGATGGAAGTCGATGGCACTGCCGAAACGTCTGGTTTTGCAGAAAACATTGGTCTACGGCCAAACAGGCCGGGAAGGAATTTTAACAACAAACTACTTCTTTGTGGCCGATAACGTAGTACATATATAACAAAATTATCCCCTCCCCCTTCAACTATAATTTTCGTTTATAGAAATTTACCCCCACCCCGTTAAACTAGCCTCTTCATTTATAGATATTTCATCTAAGTTTCTACAGTGGATTATTAAGATCTTCTTATCAGGATACTTTATTTATCAAAATTAAGTACTTTACTCTTGTTACAACAAAAAATATTTCAGGTAAACTACCCTTTCCCCGTAACCGATCTTCACCAAAATCAATAGGCCTTGAGTCTTCTACAACTCAGGCACATATGTAAAAAATTATTTGATTCTGTTTGAATGTACGGCAGTTATCGTTCGTCATGAAACAATTTCTCTTGTTACAACATAAAATGTTGCAGGTAAACTACCCCTTTCCCTTAACCAAGCTTTACAAAAATCAACAAACCTTGAGCTCTTTGCAATTTAGGGACGTATGTAAAAAATTATTTGATTATGTTTGAATTTACTGCAGTTACCGTTCGTCATAGAAAAATTACCCTTGTTATCACATAAAATGTTGCTGGTAAACTACCCCTTCCTCTTAACTGATCTTCACCAAAATCTATAGGCCTTGAGTCCTCTACAATTCAGGGATGCATGTAAAAAATTATTTGATTCTGTTTGAATGTGCGGCAGTTATAGTTCGTCATAGGAACAATTACTCTTGTTAAAACATAAAACGTTGCAGGTAAACTACCCCTTTCCCTTAACCGATCTTCACCAAAATGAATAGGCCTTCATTCCTTTACAATACAGGAACGAACAAAAAAAAATATTTGATTCTGTTTGAATGTGCGGACATGTTGGGACATAAAAGGCTAGGGGAAGACAGCCCTGAATGAAAATTACTGGGAGTCATGGCCCGTAAGGGGGCAGCCCCTCCACATGAATTACCCATCTATAGTATGGTACCCTATAATGGGGAAATTAATTTAATTTGCTCACAACTTTCAAAGAACACAGCCGGGCGGAGATAATGGTAAACGACTGCAACTCAAAAAGGACAAGCGATTTGGAATAAATGAAAGATTGAAGTTGACAACATGGAATTTACGGAGTATTATTAAAAAAGGAGACGAACTGCGCAGGAAATTAAAAGAAATATATATTAATATTGTCATTGTAAGTAGGTATGTTAATGCTTGAGTTGGAAATAATACAGTGTCAGAGACAGTAGGAGTATTTGGAGAACAATATATACATAGTAATGGAGACTCCCTTATAAGATTTGCTACTAGCAATGATTTGAAAATCGTTAATACATTTTTTAGAAAAAAAGATATTAGTAAGTACACCTGGTGTGCTAGATGGAGTACGAGTATAATTGATTACGTTCTGTCAAATAAAAAGATTAGCCAACAAATTCAAGTTGTCCATGTAAACAGAGGTGGGGACATATATTCAGATCATTATTTCCTTATTGCCGAGATTGTCATGTTTGCTCGATGGAAGAGAAAGAAATCTCGTATTAAGTCGAATGAAGACGTACGGTATTTAAAATATATCTACTGCAGGATGACAATATTAAAACCTTTTATCAAAGTCGTTTAAATCAGCAGTTACAGCAAGTGGAATCAGATAAGAACATAGAAACCGAATGGAGCAATGTAAGAGGTTGTATAGAAGAAGCAGCACAAGAGGCAATAGGTAAAAAGAAGAAGATAAGTCGAAGATAATTCTACGGAGTAGGAGGGGTCTTAGACTATGGAACGATGAAGTTGCTAAAGCAATAGAAGAGAAGGAAAAGGCATACCACATGCATCTACAACTAATACGGATGAAGCTAGAGACATCCATAAAGAAAAAAGAAACAGAGCTAAGTGTTTAGTGAAACAGGTACATGTTTTCATGGAGTCAGTTTTAGGGAGCTTTGAGCATGAAAGACAACGTTTAGTCTATAAAGTGATAAAAGGCATGAACAAAAATGAAAATGATACAGCAAATTTAAACATCATTCCTGAACATAAATGGATAAATCATTATAAAGCTCTCTGGTATAAAATAATGTGAAAGCAGACCATAGTAATATAGAAACCAACAACTCTGTTACCTACGAGGGAGACTTAATTACAATGGAAGAGCTTAAAGAAGTCATTGGAAGAACTAAAAATAGAAAAGCAACAGGACCGGATGGATTGTACGCATAATTGTCCAAGTATGGAGGCATCTTGCTTAAACTTAGATCATTACATTTCTATAATATGTGTTGGAAAAGACAACAGGTCCCGCAAGATTGGTTAACTGCTCGGGTGTTGTCTAATTTTAAGAAAGGAAAGCGGAATGACTGTAATAACTATAAGGGGATATGTTTGGTGGGTACTGGATACAAAATGTATGCAAGGATCATAAACCATCGGCTGCAGACTATTTCCGAGCATCTTATTTTTTAAGAACAAACGGCTTCAGGAAGACCAGATCTTGTACAGACAATGCTTTTATTATTACACAAATTATTGAGAAGCATCGTAGTTCAATAAAGAAACGCAGGTAGATTTAGTTGACTTTGATAAGGCCTTTGAAAGAGTGGACAGAAATTTGCTGCGTCAAATATTAGAAGAACGGGGATACCCACAACAACTTATAAGAACTATACAAGGGCTATATAACGGAAAAAGAAAAGCTGTTCAAAATAATTGTAGGTTATCTCAACAAATATCTGTCAGTCAAGGTATTAGACAAAGGTGCAGTATATCACCTACACTTTTTAACATTTATATCAACGATCTGGCAAGGAAATGGAGCATCTAGTGAACCCTCGTATTAAGTTATCGCGAGACAGATATTTGAATGTGCTGCTGTTTGCTGACGACTTGTACTTTAAAATACAGAATTTGATTTGAAAATTCTGTTTTTAAGCTTCACCAGATTTGCAAATAATACAATATGGAAATCTCCACTATAAAAACAAATGACATTTTGAGACAAGGAACCGATAAGAACAAAAATAATGATTAATCATCGAATTCTAGAACAGCAGAGCCATTTTAATTATTTAGGTAATGATATTGGCTATGATAGAAATTATGATATTGAAGTTAAGATAGCTAAGTTCCAGACGATCTGTTGGACAATCGACCGTATCTTTAGAAACAAAGTATGTCGAGATACAAAATTTAAAGTTCTACGAAGTTGTGGCAGTTGCTGTACTGTCTGATGGGTGTGAATTATGGATAACAACCAAGAAAAACGACAGTAAAATACAGCCCTCAGAAATGGCGTTCTTAGGAGGAATGAAAAGGTGTTCTAAACTTGACCATATAAAAAATGAGGCCATAAGAGAAGAGTTACAGGTTTTTAACTTCAGTAACGTAGAAGATTACAAACAACGGTGGATTTCCTTCTGGCCAAACAATTCTGGAAGTACAAACCTACAGGACACAGGTAGAGGCTCAGGAGAGATTGTTGGAGGATCTTTGAAGGCGGAACAGACAGCACTTTGCCTACGCCGAGTTGTGAAGACGATGATGAACTTGTATACAACTTTTTAAGTAACTTTTTTATTTATGTTATTTTTGCTTAGTACCATAATCTTTGTATTTTTACTAACATGGAGGTAGTACATTTTCAATTAGATCACAGACCGATACCCTTGGCCTGAATTTTTATTTAACGTGGATCTACTCTGTTTCAAGTATTTTTGTTTTTTAATTTATTTAATATTTTTAAATTCTTTACCTCAAGATGTTTTATTCCCTTATTTGGAACATGTTTCGGGACGCTTTGTGTTCCCATCCTCAGCCTTTCTAGTTTTGAGTCTGTTGAAGTACTTGTGTGTTGGTTGGTTGTTGTGGTTTCCTTTTGGCCTTTGGCACTTTAAATTGGTATTATTGTGTGTGATTGTGGTGTATATATTAGTATTTTGTGTATTTTCGATGTTGAGTGCTTTGAAATTTGTGTCATGTTTTGTACTGATTTGTATTTGTTCAGGTATTAGTTTGTTTTGTGTTTGTATATTTGTAAATTTTCCCAACTGTTCATTATGGTTCCTTTGTGTGGTATGTGTTTTATTAGTGTCATGTTGGTTATGTCTGGGAATTCATGTCCAGTGTTTATTGCATGTGTGGCCGAATTAGATTTATTTATTTTTTTTTTTTTTCAAAATAACGTTTTTCAGTTGTTTTATTGTTTGTCCTATGTAACATTTATTGCAATCTTGGCATTCAATTTTGTATATTCTATTGGTTGTTGTAATATCTTTGTTGTGTGGGTTATTTAGTTTTTGTAAATTATTTTTGTTAGTTTCGTATGCTATTTTTATATGTGTGTTTTTAAGTAGTGTTGTTAGTTTTGTCATTTAAGTGTTAGTTTTATTATTTAAGTATGTGAATGTGGCCCATTTTTTATTGTTGTTATTATTTATGTGTTGTTCATTTTGATTAATTCTTAATTGTTCAGTTTTTATTTTATATTTGATTTTATTTTCTGTTTTGTTTACAGTATTTTTAATACTGTAATATTGTTTTATTTTTTAATACATGAAATATATCTACATTTTCATGATGTTTTTAAATTCATTAATCTTTGCCATTTTTATTTCTCATCTTAAATATTTGTATTTATTAGAAATTACCATCTGGCTTTCGCATGTTTTTCTCAGAGTTGTCCGTTTTTCCTTCATTATATTACAATAAGAAAAACAGCATGATGACAGTATAATTTGCAACTCCATTGGCAGAGACTATTAAATTGACATTAGTACACTACATAATAAAGAAAAGTCACGAAGAGTATTCTGCATCTAGTGCGGAGTTTTTTACATTATCAAAAACGGCATGTTTAGTCAATGAGTTACCAATGGTACGACTTACTAATTTCAGGCTATTATGCACGGCAGCGCATAGGCGGAAATTCCGTCTGCTTGTACTGAATACAATTTTGATTACAGAATCAATGAATAGCCGGAGAACCTTAATTCGATCCAGTAATGCGATTCTGCGAAATACTTAGTTTCGGCTTTCGTGTTAACTTCAACGATAATCGACTTTTTTGTACCGAATGATGGCAGTGGCCGCGGAACTGATGTCATAAACAAGGAACAATCGGCATAAATAACAATTGTAGTTCGCAGTAATCCCCCTACGTGGTCATAGCAGACCTTGTAGTATACAGTATTTATCGCGATTTGATGCGTTTATTATGTGAGCGATTCACAATACCGGCTTAACTGTCGGGCCCCCACAGCCCGCAATGGATTAGGGAAGCCCATTTAACCATTCCCTTAATTTTTTATGAATGGGTATAAATCATTGAACTTGAGTAAAACAAAATTTCCCCTTATATATTTAAATCCAAAACAAATACGCTTATTTTTTACTGTAACTTTACCAGTACCTAATGATGTACTTCGACAGTATAAATTATTTGGTTAACTGACCATAGAACGATGATTCCATTTAAGAATGCACCGAGGCCACCAGAATTCGGCCGAGCAAACATTCTCCAAGCTAAAATTGATTAAGAATTATCTGTGTAGTACGATGTCTAAAAAAAGGTGAGGGGACTTAGCGTATTAAGTGTGATAAATCAAACTGCTAGATCATTTGATATTAATGAAACAATAAACACTTTTGCATCTCACAATGCAGTAAGATCACGAAAGTTTCAAACGAAAGAAAACTAAATTAAAAATACTTGAATTTCATACCTATTTTTTAAATATAGTAATGACGTCCAGATAGGCCTATTGTTACTTTACCTTGTAAACGCTGAAGGCCTTCAAATTACGTTTTTATATTACTCTGTACTAAGTAAGGATTCATGCGGAGGGCCTCAGAAAAAGTTATGTCACTGGTTTGCATCGAGTGTTACGGTAGATAATTCCGCCAACTATAAGTATAAGGATCGCCCTGTGATAACGTTTTCTCTTATAGAAAGCAACAGTGCTGCTGAAACTCAGAGACAACTTTGGCGAGGTATAAAGGCCAACCGTTATGAACGACAGTAAAGCTGAGCAATACTACCGTTAGTTTAGTAAAAATTCATGGCAAAGAATATAGCGACCGCGCATATTGATACGACGGATCAGGCGCGAATGCATCAGAGATTTATGGTTTAGAACTGTCTATTGATCTCTTAACATTTCATGATCGGTAATTTACAACATTTTGAGAGAGAAACTTGGGTACAATAAATTGTGTGCCGGAAATGTTAACGACACGCACATACAGAAACGTCTGGCGTCATCACAAACACGTCTGTAGCGTTTTGAATACGAAGAGCACGGGTCGTTGGGGATACGGCTACAAATAGACTGCTCGGATCAAAATTACAACGAACTGAAGAACGGGTTCAGAACATGGGCGGAGGATTTTTGCGACTACGTAATACAGAAACTGTTGAAAAGACGCGAAAACTACGTGAAAGTCTATTGTGATTGTGTGGAGAAACAGTTTGTAGACTGTTTTTTAGCCGCAATATATGATTTCACAATTTAATGTCTTCTTATTTCGGAACGGACCTTACTTAATAAACATGACTCGTACAAACGCAATCCAGGGTTAACGTAAAGATCCTCAAACTGTAGATTTTTGTATGATTTCATAGTAAGTGACCAGGCTTTGCGCGCCGATTTGTAGGTTTCATTCAAAGTGCATAAAAAAATCTCGGCGCCACGAAAATTCGATCGATTTTTCTAAACTTCGATAACGTTCTGAAACGTGCTAATTGTAGGTCATTTACACATCGCATTGTTGTGTGATAAGTCTACTGCATTCAGCATTCCATGTTTCTAGTTGTTTGAGCCTGCTTTTGCTATGCAGTAAAGCTACGTTCTTACATCACGAAAGAAAACAATGACCAAAAACGAACAGTGAATTAAAACAAATTGAAGTGTTTTAAAAATCATCACATTGTTGTCGAATCATGACTGATTTATTATCAAATTGTGGGAACGAGGGAAATATAATTAAATACAGCAAACGTTATCAGTAACGAAGGTACCTTTACAAATATCCAGCCTGGACAATGAGGATCAAATACAGTGACATCAAAAGAGCTCAAAATGGCTTGGTGAATTTGGGTGAGCTTCTTAAGGTAAATGTTGAAGAAAGAGCCAGAAAGATGGAGACTACTTTCAGACTATGCCAGAAGAATTGGAAATTCAAATCACTATCCTATCAGGCTAAACTCAGATTTTTCAATACTGTAATCAGATCTGAATACTTATATGCGGCAGAGCCAATAGTTAGTAACGGACTCTCCGAAGTAGAAAAGAATAAAATGAAGTTTCTGAGGAAAATTTCTGGCACCCAGAAAAATATCAGCAAATGAGTTTATATTTTAAGTGAGGTAAAATCAGGAGTTGTATGAATCCTTTGGCAGAATCTCGACCACTATAAAGAAAAAACTAATGGGTTTTCTGTGGACACTTTAGAAGAATGGAACCATGATAGCAAACACGAGCTTCTCCTTCCAGAAGAATAGAAAGACAAATCCTACGGGTAAAGGAAGTCTATCGGGATCTAGAAACGGGGAAGAAGATATAGAAACAGATAAGTGTTTAGAAGGAAGTCCGAAGAGGTGAATGATCTGTCCGAAGGAAAGGAGGAAAACCGAAAGGGTGTTATCGCAAGAAGAACGACCAAGAGAGAGCCAGGCAATGAAAGTGGAGAGAGAAACAGACACTGGCGAAGGAGAGAAAAACCTATGGTGAAGGAAGTTATGCAATAGCAGCCGATAGATTGCTGCAACGAGAAAGTAAGGAATGCAAAAAGGAAACAATATCTGTTTGCTGGTCAGCCGAAAACGTCTAGCGAAAATTCTGTTAATAACAAACCGCAGTCAAATAAGATCGAAATATTTTATTATACCCAACACGGACCGTGAAAGCCTTTATTGAAAGGACTATATTGAAAATATGGTAAAGACGAAAATTTTTACGTACAGTTATAACGGAAAACCTACTTTGAAACCTCCCGAACTGCAAACCACAGCTCTAAATTATGTCTTTCTGTGAGGGTCATTCACTAGCCTAGCTAAGTAGCTTATCTATGAGGGCCATTCAATAATTAAAGAGACAAACAGCTGCTTAGGAAAACTGATAAGCAGGTGGAGTACGATAGTTTCAGAACTGTAAGCAGGCATCACTGTGATGAGTTCCGTGGTCGGCTGTTCGATTAGAATTGTTTTGTTTATTTGTTTTATACATCGTTAAATTATCTTTAACGATAGCGAGTCCTCTTGAAGTTTCAGAATTAGCTGAACAACGTGCAGTGATCCGTGTTTTGCTATATGAAGGTTAAAAACCGGCTTAGATTTAGTCTCGTATGACTAAACAATACGGAGAAAGCTGAATACCACTATTACATTAACGACTCGGAACACTAGGTTTTTTTATAAGTAAAAGCATAAAGTTTTACCTTACAGCCTGAACCGGTTTTCTCCTTTAAAAGGCTTCTTCAGAGGCTGCCGCTGGTAGCGCTGTCCGTCTTGTTGTGGGCGACGGAATCGAATTTCGAAAGATCGATGCTGTGTGTGTGGGGTGAGATATGTTCGAATAATGCGTGCGATTTGAATTGTGTGTGTTCGTTTAGGATGTCGTTTTTATTTGTTTTTGTGTGTTTGTATATTTCCAATTGTTCTAGAGTGTCTAGTTTTCGGCCTTTTGTGTGTACGTGTAGAATGTTCATGTTATTGTCGATGTTTTTATATGTGTGGTTTGCTTCAATGAGGTGGTTTGCAAAGGTGGATTCTGTAGTGGAGTGGAGTGCCTTTGTGTGTTCAATGTATCTCTGTTTGAAGCTACGTCCTGTCTGGCCTATGTAGAATTTATTGCAATTTGAGCAATTTAGCTTGTAAACACCGGGTAGATCGAATTTGTTTTGTGCTTTGTGTGTGTGTTTTGATAGTGTGTGTTCTGTTTTGATAGTAGTTTTGGAAGCGATTCTGTATCCTGCTTTTTTGAATTTGTGGGCTATTTTTTTAGTTTGTTTGTTAATGTATGTTAGTGTTATGAATTTGTTGTTTTCTGTCTTTATCTGTTGTTTGTTTTGTGTTTTGTGTAGGAGTTTACTGACTATTGTTCTGTCATATCCGTTAGATTCTGCTAGATATTTTATCGTGTTTAGTTCGTCTTTGTAGTCTTTTTCATCTAAGGGGATGTTGTTAAGTCTATGTATCATGGTTCTGAAGGCAGCTAGTTTGTGTTGTATTGGGTGATTGGAGGAGTTGTGTATTAGTGTGTCAGTTGTAGTTGGTTTTCTGTATATACTGAATTTGTGCCTGTGTTCTAGTTTTGTGATGGAGAGGTCTAAGAAGTTTATGGTATTGTTGTGTTCGTATTCGGCAGTAAAGGTTATGTTTTATGTATTTTGTTTATGTGCGTTAGTAACTGTTCACATTGTCTTTTGTTTTCCCTGTATAGTATTAGAATGTCATCAACGTATCTGTGTCAATAGGAAAAAGCTGTGTGTATGAACACTGGAAATTTTTATAAATGGTAGAATAGTTTAAAAATGGTCAGACACCAGTGACTGACGAACACCGTTCTGGACGTCCAGTTGATGTTTCAACTCCAGACCCAGTTTTTTTGTAATTTGTTAGCGGACAATTTAAAGCTCAGCAGACAATACCACTCTAACACCCACCAATAAAGAGCAAAACCGGCAGTGATGCGGAAACGTGCTGTCCTGGATTTCTGCGCAAAGGCGTTATTCTCCTTCGTGATAACGTCTATCCACATACAGTTCAGTTAACACATAAAACCACCAATAAATTGGCTACCTTACCCTCCCTACAGTCTAGACTTGGGTCCACCTGATTTCCACTTGTTTGGTCCACTCAAAGTGGCGTTACGTGGTACGAAGTTTTTTTATGGCAACGACTAGATCAAAGGAAAATGCCCTAAATTGGCTTCGACATCAACATAAAGATTTCCTTGCAATAGGCATAAACACGTTTACGCAGAGATGGGACAAGTGTATTAATGTTGTTGGGGAGTATGTTGAAAACTAAAAAATTGTCATATGTTTAAATAAACCGTTTTTCCACTACAGACAATTGTCTCTTTAATTAAGGAATGACCCTCGTATTTGTACTTGTTATAACTGCTAAAGCTTTCTGCCTATGTACAACTGAAAAATAACTTCAGTATCGGCTTCAGATTTGAGCTGTTCGCTCAGACTACGACCGACAGATGTAATTTAATTTTACTTCCATGTTCCATAAGGAAATGGAAGTATGGTGATGACGAAAAAATCGTCTTCGAGATAAGGGCTGATTCTGATTGTACTACCCTCAAAACGTGAAGTAAAGTCTTTTTCGAAATGTGTATGTGTGTGTGTGTGTGTGTGTGTGTGTGTGCGCGCGCGCGTGCGTGCGTGTGTCTGTGTGTAGAATGTTTTCTATGGTGAACGATAATTGCCGCAAAATCAAACAGAATCAAATATTTTTTTGCATATGTGCCCGAGTTGTAGAGGACTCAAGAACTATTGATTTTGGTGAAGATAGGGTAAAGGGTAGTTTACTTGCAACGTTTTACTTTTAACAAGAGTAAAGTACTTACTTTTGATAAATAAAGTATCCTGAAAATAAGGTCATAATAATCCACTGTATAAAGATAGATGAAATATCTATAAATGAAAAGGGTATTTGAAGGGGAAGGGATCATTTTTTGTATTGATGTTATAAATTTATTCGACCGAAAACTTAAAAAATTTCAATAAATTAACAATTGATATCGTTCCATGTAAACAAAATATTGTAACCACGGATACGTAAACAAAATAATTTTTCGTTTTCAGGAACTCACAGATTACAAACGCTGGGCGGTATTCGGTTTCTTTAGCGTTGTATCAATAAAAGATAATTTAATAAAATTAATTCTTTATATTTAAAATATTAACAACTATGTACAATTTGTATTTTTATTATCTTTCTCAGCGTTTTTACCAAAAGCATGCTGATATATTTAGTTTCGTTCTGAGTGTGCATATTAAAAATAATTTTATAAATACGGGTAATTAGAACATGGAAGTCATGTATGGTTGTCCATACGGATTTTTCAATAACTTATCCTACAGTACAACTTTACTGTGCAAAAAATATCGGTTTTCGAGATTTTATTTTAAAAATTGTTATATTTGTTGAATTACTGGTGTTTTTGTCCTTTCATTAGTTTCGTTCCACGACTGGCTGTAGGAGTGTTTATGTAAAGCAATTCACACGAAACCTATATATCGGTAAACGTACATCATACTTAGTCTACAATTGTAATAGATTACAACATTTATATTATAATTAAGCTATTATACGTACAAATATGTAATTTGAAAATGTTAATTTTAAACTCTCCTTTTTATTTTAATACAGCATTAAATAGAGGGGAAATATATCAGAAACGTAATCTCGATGTAATGATTTATTTAACTGCTTGTCCCATGGCAGTTTAGATTGCGTGCATTTAGGACTCGAAAGGACAGAGATAATTTATTTATTTTTAACACGTATTTATGTTGGTTTAAAATTTTTATTCTTATTCTAGAGAAATACTATTCACAATTTTTCATGCCGAATTGTGAATCAAAAATAATATAATTTTACTTCCATGTCCCGTAAGGAAATGGAAGTATGGTGACCGCGAAAAAATCGTGTTCGAAATAAGGGCTGATTCTGATTGTACTACTCTCAAAACATGAAGAAAAGTCATTTTCCGAAAACTTTTTCTATGTCAAACGATAACTGCCGCAAATTCGAACAGAATTAAATAATTTTTTGCATTGTGCCTGAGTTGTAGAGGACTACTGATTTTGGTGAACATAGGTTAAGGGGAATGAGTAGTTTACCTGCAATATTTTATGGTTTAACAAGAGTAAAGTACTTTACTCTTGATACTATTTTGATAAAGTATCCTGAAAAGAAGGTCATAATAATCCATTCTAGAAAGTTAGATGAAATATCTATAAATAAAAATGATAGTTGAAGGAGGAGATAATTTTTTATATGTGTACTACGTTATCCGCAAGAAAGAAGTTGTTTGTCGTTAAAATTCCTTCCCCGGCTGTTTGGCCGTGGTCCAGTGTTTTCTACAAAACCAGACGTTTCGGCAGTGCAATCGACTGCCATCGTCAGTGAAAACCGAGTGCGCTAACGTGAGGTGGTATACGTTAGTGACCACAGTACTGTGGTTAAGGCTGAAGAAAGAAGTAGTTTCTATGGAAATATTTTACTTCGAAAATGATTTTAACTATAAATCTTAGAACATGGAAGTCATGTATGGTTTTCCATACCGATATTTTGAAACTTCAGATGGGGATGTCATTTGACTTTTTAATTATGGGAAAATGCTCTAGCCTAATATCTCCGCTACATAGAGTTATTATGTCTTGAAAGAATATTTGGTTAGGTAAGCTATAGCGTTCTTATTACTTCCATCCTCATACGATGACGTGAACTACCGAGTTTGAGTTACGATTAACTTACGATACTCTACAAAGGCAGTGTTTACACTTTTCTAGCTGTATGTCTGTAATAGCTTAAAATTATTATATGTAAAAATTTTAAATTATATTTTAATCTTTAAAATTATACTTTATTGGCAATGCAGTTATCGTACGATTGTACCTAGGATTCCCGACACTAAAGACTATTTTCTCTTTCGGAATTACAATTTCCAACTGAAATGAAAGTAAAACCAGGGACGCGTTTAATCAGACATCCTGTACTAGTAACAGATATTCAACAAATTGGATTACAAAGGCGTCGGCATACCCCACTTGTAGTTAATTCTATTAAGTGTATTTAAGTCTCGTGACACTCGGTTCAACAACTTACCCCAACTATGGCTGTAAGAGATATTCCATGAACAAAGGCTCCGCACATTCACTATTACTCACAGCTCATCTGATCCGTATAGTGTGAACTCATCTGATCCGTATGCGTGCAGCCAATTACTCTTTTAAACACTTCTCAAACCACGTTTCAAAAATTTGAAGCGAACATTCGTTGCTTTTTTAAAAGAATATTTAGCGATTATTCTTGCCTTTCCTTATGGAGGGGTAAGTGGCTTGCATAATAGCTGTTGCCGGTTGTGATAGGCCTAAAACATAGCCTAAAAATTAATTCGAATTTTACCTAGTACCAAGTGTTCTTTTTAAAGTCAAAATATTCTTTTTAGAGCGAAAATATCTTTTTTATACTATTTTCTATCTTTCGCTGGCAGAAGCAGACGGTCCCGGTTCAATGCGATCTGACTCCATTATATTTACACAAAATAAATGAGGACACAAGTAATCGAATTAATAAAGACAAACAGAGAAACACATAACTAAATGAACAAAACACAAATAGGTAGGTAGTAACTGCTGCACGTTGGTTCCGAAACGAACATAGCTGCTGAGTGTTTTGCCGGTTTATATAGCGGCAACACATTGGATGGACGAATTTGTGCCCCTCCTGTTTGTACAGTGACAACTACTACGATGTCAATGACCACACACAGTAAAACACTGCCGATGTCTGAGCCGGCAACATAAGACGGTGCAAGTGTACATCAGTTCGAAAGCAATGCTATGTTTTTCTTCAAGTTTCCCTACTAATATTGTTCGGATTTCAAATTATTCAATAACTAAACTATTTATTCTGTGATGTAATTAACATTATTTTCTTTCGTTTCCAGGGCTGTTGCCGCCGGCAACAGCGGTTACATGGACGCCACACTACTAGGAGGGGGTATCCTAAAAATTCTCTTTTCCCTAAACATTACAATTTTATTTTTTTTCCCTCTGTATTAACCTTTATTACTGTGTCGTTACTTTAACTACTATTTACTAAGAACTAAAACAAATTTAATCGATATAGGGCTACTATGCGAATCCCCTAATAAAACTGAGAAGTGAAAAAAATGATGTTCGAAGATGCCCTAATCATTCGTTTATAAACTTTGTTCATGAGATTACAGTTATTTCGAAATTAAAGAAAAAGTTATGGTCTGAAAACTGTAGCGCAGAGATAATTGTATATCCTTCAATTAATTTATGCACAGTCTTATTTTAAGATACATAACAAACTGTGTTTTTAAAAACTGAATTATTATTTCTTTAAGAAAAGTCATAGTATGTTCCCTGAGCTGCAGAACTCGCTCACTACTTTGAACGAAGTACATTTATTATTGGACAATTTTGATATTAGGTAATTTTTAAATTATCGTCAAAACCCCAAAAATTTCTATTACTCTACAATTTTTGTTTAGTTAACAATCGTAGAGCAGAATAAATGCTAAAAACTTCAAACATTCCCATTTGTGTGAGAATTCCCTTTATCTGACACCCGTCTGGGTTAAAAAAATTATTCAAATTTTTGTGCCCTAAATTTACTCAAATTTATTCAAATTTGTTGTGCCCTAAATTCAAAAATTTTTGAATTTCAAAAAATTCTACACTATATTCAGTTTTTGATTAACACCAATAAACAACCAAACTTCGAGAAATGTAAACGAAAGCAAAAACGAGAAGAATTTCGACGAAACCGAAACATCGAAGCATGATAATGTTTTTAGGTAAAAATAAGATTTCTAGACTGTGGGGAATCAAAAGTGTGGAAAACAATGATGACGTCATACAGCGTGACGGTAAATAAAATGTTACAGAAAGTTTCAAACGATGTCCAGCTAAAAGACATTATCATGTCAAAACTTCTAAAGAGATCTCCACAACTGCGGAAAGCAAGTTATAACGATTAATTTTAAATATGTTTTGTGAATAAGCTATGTGACATGCCCAATTACAAAATATACTGTTACGTCATTACATGTTCTTCGGCTATCTGAGCAAACCCCAGCTGTAATGTTTGTGTGCGTACGTGACACTTAACATGCAAGGCAGTGTTACGTAATACGGTACATGCTCGTACATTCGATAGTGTTGTTCGACAAGCTTCTCAACTAACCCAACGGTGCGTGTTTCTGCCAAGGTCGCGCTGAAGTATCCTCTAGAATTTTCGGTTGCTTGTTAAGGACGCATAAGTATTATGAAACCCTGCAGACTATAAATAGCCCACGCCTGCCGTTTAGTTTTCAGTTTGTCGGGCGATTTACACAGTGCGTCTCAAGTGTTGTATTAGTGAAAAGTGATTATAGTACGAAATGCTTTATAGTTGACATTATTATTTGTGTGGGCAGATTAACTCGATTTATTGTACGAGTATAATCTTGATGAATAATTTGTTGATTACAAACTGTTAATTGTGATAATTAAAACTTGTTATTAGTGATTTCATTGGTGTCTTGTATTTTGTTTTCCACAGTACCATACGTCGATCAAGGAGACCGTCGCAACAATATCGTACTTTACTTTTTCTCCTCTTCTCCTGTGGCATTACGATTTTATGAGCATTGGTCTCCTCTGAGAGCACTGTTTCGTCACACGTCACGGAGTTTCTTATGTCTATCGTTCTCACGTTATTTCCGACCTCTGTGGTCTGTCTGAGCCCGAGTCTTTCTCTTCATTTTTGCCGTCTAGATTTTGTATAAATTCTTCAAGCTGGTACACATTCCTGCACGCGAGCTGCATACTCAGTTTGCTATAGTCCATTAAGTAGGGTCACTGGTGACGCTTTAAGTTAGTATGAGATTACAAGAGGTTTTCAGATGACAAGTTTCTTATCAACTTGCTGACAATGGTCTATTTTTTAAAGAGCCAATTTACCACTACAACCGTTTCTCGGATACGTTATTGTCTCACACAACTGTGGCACCCAAATACATGAAATGTTCTCTATCAACAGAATAATTTCCAACATTGATACCAGGTATCAATACTTGAACACGGGTTTTTACTTCATCCGGACTGTACAAAGGTCCATTATATTAGAGGTTTCATTTACCGTCGGGAAAGATTTATCCGTGCCTATTAGTTTTTGAGACGGTACTGAAGTCACCCGCATAACTCAGCTGGTAAAGTGATCTACGTCCTTAACGGTTACTGAAAATGAACTTAACGTTTAGTCATATTGAATAAAGTTCCACGAATGACGCTATAATTTTACGTAGACAGCACTACTGACCTGACTGAACCGTGATATCAGCAGAATACTAGTTAATAAATAGTGTGATAATATCTGTATAGCGTTTGCTCTTTTTACAGAGTTTTTCAAAACTAGTTTTTGCCACATTTCGTGTCTTATGCGATATGATACAGTACAAATTTGCGCTAATGTTGTCTAAATATTTGTTTTATAAATAATATTCGTGGAAAACTGGTATCGGGTTTTAGGTATATAATATGTTACGTCTAGGATGATCAGACCGTCATGTTCTGCTCCACCACTACGTCACAGATTTGTATGAGTCGGCACATGGATTAGGACATTAATAGAATTGTTTATCTTAGGGATACGCCATGGATTTTCGTAGATACTGTTCGAAACATATGACTCAAAAGCTCGTAGATATAAAAATAAGGAATAGAAAAGAGCAATGAGATAGTATATCGTAAAAGCTGTTGCTGGAAGATAGGTCATAAAAATAAGATTGAAAAACAGAGGATTTAAAATATACTGTTAGGACGGTCTCACGTATTGTACGTTGGAAACAGAATAACTGACACCAATGAAGTCACTAATTACAGACTTTAATTAGACAAAAACAACAGTTATAAATCAACAAAGGGAGTCTTACACAATAATTTATGTTAAATGTGTCCAACACACAACAATAAATGCCACTTTATTACAGTTTCGGTTGCTTCGAAATGCAATATTTAAACCTCGCCGCCTTGCACTGTAGTGACATAGCGAGCCTGAATGCCGGTGTAGTAGACGAGTAACGCTGGTAGGGGCATCTCGAATGATCTAGAGGAGTGGTTCCCAAAGTGGGGTCCGCGGACATTTTTAAGAAAAACTAGAATATTCCGTAATTTTCTCCGATTTTTTATGCTCTAAAATTTAAACGTTAGAATCTAAAAACAATTAGTAGAAGATTCCAGTATTTTTTTTTTTTTACTGAGGGATGAAGTAAAGCTCTTTTTATTTGATTCCAACTTCGACCTTAAAGATAGGCTCCATGACTTCAACTGAATTTTGAAGCTATCATCCCTTGCTGATATCTTCTGTTATCTAAATGGACTTTAAGCGTGCAGGAATCTAGTATCACTGTTTTCCAGGTTCGAGATAAAACCGAGGGGATGATAAAAAAATTGAAGCTGTGGATTCAGAGATTAAATTCTGAAATCTTCGAACAATTCTCTTCCATGGCAGATTTCGTCCAGATATCTAGAGAAAGTGTTACAAAGGAGATCTTCAACGTTATTAAGTCTCATTTGGTCCAACTGCACTTAAAGCTAAGGGAATATTTTCAGTGATGGACGATAGTGACTTGTGAATAAGGAATCCATTTGTTGATGGTCTGTCAACTAACTTGTCTCTTACACTACAAGAAGAAGATTCATTTGTAGAACTTTCAACTGACAGTTCACTAAAATTACAGTTTTTGTAATTACAAGTAGCTGACTTATGGTTATATGTAATGACTGACTATCCTGAACTCGCAAAAAAAGCCTTGAAGTGTTTAACTGTGTTTCCTTCTACTTATTTGTGTGAAACCGCATTTTCCCAGCTCATGTGCTTACAGTCAAAGTTAAGAAATAAATTTAATGTCGAGAGTGACTTAATATTGAAATTATTATCAGACATTAAACCAAATATTGCAGAGATAATTGTTCAAAAGCAGCTTCATTGTTCACACTGAACTATGTTTGATATCATTAATATTATAAGTTTGCAAGTTAAAAGAATTATGAATTTAATATATTTTAATTAAAATATAAGAGTTTGTATCATATTTACTGTTTGTTTTATTTCACAACTCAGACGAGGTCCGTTAATTTTTAATCTTTTTAGGGGGGTCCGCGAACTGAAAAGTTTGGGAACCACTGATCTAGAGTGTTATGGAACTCCGGAACGCAGAACGATCTCCAAAATCCTGGAACAGCCTTGCATGCCGCCGAGCGGCAAGAGTCACGTAGGCACTTTTTTATTTTTTCAGTTCAAAGAGTTTATTCAGAATCTGAGTTTTGGGACTGGTGTAGTGTTGTTGAGTGAAAACGCGACGATGAGTGATTCAGACAAAGGAAGGTAAAGTAGACATCAAAATAAAATAATTGAACTTTAAAGAAATAAAGGAATTTAGTTGGACCCTGAAGAGCATTTCCCAAATTTCTTTGACGTAACTGAGTTAGTTGTAAAAGATGGGTTATGCATCGCAGACCACGGGCCAAAAGCAATACTTTTACTGTAGTGCAATAAAGACCAGAAGGGTAAAACAATATCAACTGTATGAGTTGACTTCCAAACAAATCAACTTCCATGAGTTTGTGGGTGCACTCCAAGGGATTCAAGGTGTGTTGTTGACAGCGGAGCTGTGCGAGCTGCTGCAGTGATGCGGACCGTGCGACATGGTATTAAATGATTGTTTGTTATTAACTGTGATTCTGAAAATTTACAAATTTTACAGTCTTACAATGTATTAACTACTACATAATCATCTTAGTGTGACGAGTGCTTTCAAAATTGTACACAATCTTCTGGTCAGAAACCAAACTCTGACTTGGAGTTGTAATTGGAAATTGGGTGTCTACAGTTTGGAGGGTAGTAGCGATGGAGTTGACTATCTGTACTATACTGTGTCTTATATTACAAACAATTGCATAATGAATAAACTACACCATACGTGCGGGACAATCACGATAATCCTAGAATCAACGAGTAGGCTCAGAAACACGCCTTAAGTTCTACAAGGTGATGGCTTTCTCTGTAGGAATGAGAATTGTTTTTTTCAATTTTTGGAGATTTGTAATCTGTTCGACTAAGCGAACATTGAACAAATTGGCTGACAACACACATACAGGATTATGAAGAGCTGACCATTGACAGCTCTTCTTGTTTTTTTAGTAGATTAAAGAGATAAACAAATTACAAAACTAAATCACAATAACATGTAAACAAATGAACAAAAATCTCTTCCATTTGCTGCTGGCATGATACAATAAGTTCAAATGTTAAACACTGGGTCCATAAAGCACACATACAGGTTGACATTAACATTTAATGTTGTCGTCGATGTTTATATTTATACCCCGCTGAGATGCCACAACAATCTGTCACTTTTTGGATGACGTGTTAAACAATTGCGTATTACAGGCGCTCTCGAATCCACTAGAAACAGTGCATAATGTCTGACCTTCGACACAATGCGCCGACTGGTGCGGTCTGGAATAACCTCGATTGATGACGCATCATGAGTGTCACGTAATTGTCTTTCATCTCAAAGTAGCAGCAATATGTAGGCACACAAATATTACAGCTGGGCTCTGTTGGGATAGCCGAGAAACACGTAGAACGACGCACTCCATTGTTCGAGAATGTTCCGTTGCGTAACAATGTTATGAATATAGACCTACTCGACAGGATTGCCCAGTACCGGCTAAATCGGTTAGAAGACCTTAGCCGAATGGTTGGTTGCCCCATCCCTCAACAACCACTGAAATATAAGCTGAGAAGAGGGAGAATCTGAGACGTCCGAAGAAGAGCTAACGTGACCAGCTGTACGAACTCTATCTGCTTGGAAGCGGAACAAAACATTTTTGGTTTAATCCTTGTTGAAGACGATAATGATGAAGTTCCTGGTCCGTCTAAGATTATTTAGATCCCCTTAAAACCGATACCAAAAGAATGAATTTAGATATAATTTTGTTTAGGAAAAACAGAAGAAATGTATAGGTGTAGAAATGATGTTTATTTATCACTTTTTGTTCTCAAAAGCAGAGCCTCGATATTAGTCACATCTAAATGGTATGACACTATATATATTACTACGCAGTACGGAACGTTCTCGTACAGTCGATAGTGTCGTTCTACGTGCTTCCCGGCCAGTCGAGCAGGTGCGGTCTACAGTTTTCGAGTGCCTGTTGACAGAAATTCTGGATTATTCTGGAACACTTATGCTATCTATTTAAACAACAGCAGCTGGCATTGTTTTCAGTTCATGTCGGGCGATTTACTGAGTGCGCCTCAAGTGCTATTAGTGAAAAGTGATAATTGTGCGGGACTCTATTAGTTGACATTATTATTGCGTGTGAACAAATTTGAGTTGAATTATTGTACGAGTAGATTACGGACTATTATTTGTGATTAATTGAAGCTGGTTATTAGTGACTTCATGGTGGCTGTATTTTGTTTTCCACTGTACCAAACGACGATCAGTGAGACCGTCGTAACAATATATATAGGATAACCATCATCGACGGGCTTGTACAGTGTACATCGTTTGTGACTGTGAAACGAGGAAACCAGTGGCGGAAGTGTGAAGACCTGAAGAATTTAAAAATTCAATTTCGGAGTGAGACTGAGGGGGGTCAGCAGGACGTAAAATATTTATGTCAGTCAACAGCTGCTCTTGTCGCGTGTTTCCGTGCTCTCGCGTAAAGCCATCCGGACTACACTCGTAGTAGTTTGATTTTATTTTTCCCGTGAACTTACGTAAGTATGGCTGTTTACTGTTATGATCCGACGTAATGGTCGCCACGACCTTTTCCTTGTTGCGCTGCCGCCCGCTGGGAACCATAAAACGCAAAGCATTACCTACACACATACAACGTACCGGAAGTGACCTTGAACGTTCGTTTACTATTACTCACGCCCTTCCACCCCTATAGGTTAATAACTATTGATTAAGCTATTCACGGCCTTTAATATTGTCCGTGAGCTCGTTGCCAGCGTTACAACCCTGAGTGAAATTATTCTGGGCGTGTGACTTTGTCCTCTTGTGCGTGTGTCGTGCATGCAGACACATAATTCCGAGGGACATTACAAATACGAACGGCGAGAGAGAGCGGGGGGAGAAAGGCGCATTCTTGTTTCTGACAAGTCAAGCGTGCGATATTGTTTACAAATAAACTTAAGGAAGGTGCTGCATGAATCACCAAATAGAAGCATAATTTAGTATGAATAGGCAAAGAGGAACCATACTTCAGTATAACTGACAAAAAGGAAGTATAATTCAGTATACTCGACAAAGAGGAAGCATAGTTCAGTACAATCGACAAAAATGAGTTGTACTATAGTGTATGGCTCAAAAAACTAAACTATTTTTGTTTGTCTTTTCATAACACGTTAGATCGAACACTTACCATTAAACACAGATTTATCAACCTAATGCGGTATTAACACTTCATGAAACATCTACTGAATTTATTAGACTTACTGAACGTATTGAACTTAGTAACATTAATAATATGTATTCAAAAGACTGAAACATACTAAACAGAAAAAGCGTATTTGAAATTGTGATTTAAAAAATACCCATTTACGGCATTCTCATAGGAGGACATAACTCAAAACAACTATATTCTGTCCTCGAGTACAAACTTCTTACTTCTTCTTTTTCTTCTCCTCCTCCTCTATCTTCTTCTCCTCTTTGTTTTCATCATCATCATCATTATCACGAGCATCTTCTTTCTTTCTATCTTTTTTTTCTCCTTGCAACGACGGGTAAGTCTGTTCAAAGGTCATGTATGGAAACTATTCTGTTTACCGCCATCAGGTTTAAGTCCTTATAAAATATTATTTTCAACTTATATATATTTTCTGATGCCATTCTATCAAATAAACTGGCCTTTCTGAACTATTATTGCCCTCAAATGTTCAAATTAAATACAAGTACTCATATATTTTCTCATATTTAGATATCCGATACCGCCAAATCTACTTTGAACGTATTTTGCTCGTGGTTTTTTAAATTATCATTTTACAACATGCTCCATTACAATTTGTGTAATACTATATGCTAAGTTTTTTCTTATTTGAGTTACAATGTGTTTATATACTTTATATCAAGTAATAACAAATATGTGTTGCATAACATAGCTTACAAAGCTTATATATCAATATTTCTTTGTTTACAATAAAATAACTTATTAGGTTTCTATCGCACTGATAAATGTGAATTCTTTTAGATGTTTATAAGATCTACTTTTGTAAGTGGGCAAGTTTGTGTTTAGTAGTATATAATCTTCTCTTCAGCATTCTTTTAGGCATTCTTTCCTCAGACATTCTTTCCACATGTCCCAGCTAACTCAACCTCTGTGTGTGATTTGATCACTAAGTCTTTTCAGTGCATGAGAGCCTGTAGTTCATTGTTATTGCGTATTCTCCAAACTCCCTTCTTCTCTTACTGGGTCATAAATTTTACGCAATATTTTGCGCTCAAATGATTTTAAAGCAGTTTTTTCATTCTATGTCAAAGTCCACACCTCAGATCCGTATGTAACAATTGGTCGCACCAGAGAATAATATACCTTAAGTTTTATACCTCTTGTAACAAGATTGTTTTTAAGATGTTAATATTTGCAAAGCAGGCTCTATTTCCTGCTTGTACCCTTTCTCTTATACTCATCCAAATGTTATTATCATTTGATACAAAGACACCTAGATAACTAAAGCAGGACATTTCTTTGAAACACTTCCCTTTCACATTGAAATCTCTAGGAGCCCTTCTGGTCTCTGAGTTGGACATTACCATGTATTTTGTCTAGTTTTCACTTACCACAAGACCAATTTTCATTGCTTTTGCTACCATTAATGCATACATGTCTTTGAGTCTAAGGAGTAATCTTTAGGCCATACTGAATTTGTAAAAGCTTTGAGCCTTTCAGTAGTCGTTGCATCTTTCATAACCTTTGTAAATGTTTCTTAAAAAATAAGAATTACAGTATAACGGAATTATAATGAAATAAATTATGTATGAAAAATTGTAAATTCTAAAAAACACGTAAATCACCGTTTATTAAACACGAAAATAATTTTAAGTAAATAAAAAGCGAGTAACGCAGGATAATCAAATTGTTACAGTCATTATACAAATCTACGTAATATAAGAAATTTTGTAAATTATTAGGAATTATAAAATGTCATAAAGAATGTAAATTATGTAAGAAGATATTTGGATAATTGATGTAGGCCTATTAGCCATAACAGACTAAGTGATGAACCAAAATAAAAGAATAGAAATTGTTATAGTGTAAGACATGAGCTATCAACATGAAGAACGAGAAAAGTAGTTTTCAACAATTAGGTTTACAAATTTAAAAAAAAACTCCATTCTAGTAAACGCATTCAAAAATTATACATGGAGACAGAAGCGCAAAAGAGAAAAGCAAGATAAAATAATTTAAATAATATTGAAATTAGAATAGAAATTAATTACTTGATGAAATTAATATAACAGGAAAATTAGGCAACATAAATCTTGCAAAAGTCAACGACACTATCAGTTATTACAAACTAAGTAAGAATTCATAAATGTGAGTAAATTACTACAAAGTAAATACCAAAAATAATCCAGTGTCAAACACCACAGCTGGAAGAAACACTGACTCTAAAGGAAATAACACATTCCCTACAACACTTAATCCAAAAGAAAGAATATTCCCTACATATTTCATAGTGTGAATAAAAGAAATTTAATTAAAGTGTTAAACACTAGGCTATATGCCACTGAGCGATTTACACAGAATACCTTTTAAATTACAACAAATTTAGTGCTCACAGTATAGTAAAAACCACAATCTATTCAAGTTTTATTGAAAAAACATAAAGTGTACATATTTGAGAATGGTGGCCATCTTAGACACTACCGCTTGGGCGGACTGTTATTTGAACTATATTAATTCATCGAGGTAGATTAGAAAATAATTTGTACGTTTAGATTGAAAGAACAATAAATTGTTTTTATTTGATTTTTATTCATTGTAAAAAATTTAATTTTTTTATTCTTATTTACTGGTTATAAAAAAATAACCGATGTATACGCGTATATATGTGCGTAAAGAATAAAGTTTCAATTTCCATGATCACAGTTTTGTTTTCAATAATAGTGAGTAAACAGTACACCAGTTCATATACACGTCTGCGCGCGTGCGCCTTCTCTCACGAACGTGCCAACTGGTTTTGCAAATACATATATCGTAGACTGGTTTTACGCCAAAGAAAATAAACATATAAAGTTTGTTCGCTCTTAGAGCAGATCCTGACGTAAACAAAGCGGAGTGATACAACACAGAGACATGCACAGTATGAAGTTAAAACTTTCTTAAACAAACATAACCTAAATAAGTATTAAAATTACTTACCTTAGCTTTAATTGTATTCATCCCAATTGTATTAAAAATAAAGTTTGTTGATAAATTATTAATCAATTAACGTTAATCAATTTGTGAACTACTTTATTTCTAGCGGAGGACTTAGTGATACGACAACTCACCTAACCAACCCGGTTTCAGTAAAAACACATGGTTTTGTTTACATCAACATCTAGTCTAAGAATGAACAAAATTTACATTAAAAATTTGAAAGATTCCAATCAAAACTTTTGTACGGTAGCAGCACGTCATGAACTAAACCTTTCATAATGACTTGGCCATTTGTTTGGCCAGGAATCTGATTAGACCGAACTGTCTGAGAAACAAAACTTGCAGTACGCACAGCACTAATAAATGCTGAATCGATTCGTTGTAGAAATAAAGCTATACAATATGTTTTAGGTGGAACCCTTAGGTAGGTGGGTCGCTGATACCCGTACTCGTTTCGAGTAAATTATCGTACAAACCGCTTATTTATTCGTTGTCTTTGTAAAATAGGAGTCGGATGTAAATAAGAAAATAAAGTGAAATATTGTTAGTTAACAACAATGCTTTTTGGTATTTGAACGTTACCGGGGATACGAAAAATTCATTTTATCTACAGTAGTGCCGAATCCAGATGATTTTATGTCGAGCAATGTTTAAATCATTATATAACGTCTGCATGTCATAATTCCCTTCTGCTTTTCAGAATTCGTTTGGGCCCAACAACGACAGGTAAGTCTGTAGTACCAACATAAACCATACAAGTACATAATGTACTAAGGTATTAGTTCATATGGGACATGGAGTGTCTTCTGGCTGGTGTTGCAATGCGAAAACGTTATTTTTGTGTAGTAGTCAAGTATAATATTTAAAAGGCACTTATTAATTATTATTATTATATTAATTATATTATTTTTATTGTCATTATTAATACACCTATTATTATTTTTATTGTTTAAAGTGAGTTTTTATTTTAATTCGTTTCCTCTTTCTATATGTGTTTCAGAAGTGGGAGTTCCCCGATTTGACGACCCTGTGTGAAGGCCCAAGGAATTTTGAATTTTTGAACTGCAGGCGTTATGTAACGATTTGAATGCGTCTGGAGGAGGGGCTCGATGATGGGGACCCCAGGCGCCCAAAGAGGCGTCCGCCGCTATCTAAGTGGGGGCGTGCGATGAAGGGGACCCTGGGCGCCCCGGAGAGTCTACACTTGGTTTGAAAATGTATCATGAACTGTGATGTCACTTTGACTAAGTCTGGATCCATTGTCAATTGTATTCATTCGATTGCTACGATGTGAAAGACTGCACGGGGTTGGATCGCGACTGCCGTCAATTTGTACTTTGTTCGTTGGCTTGTAGCACGTTTGTTCTTGTACGAGTGTTTTAGTTCTGAATAAAGTTGTTGACAACAGTATAAAACAAATGAGTATGTTTTAATGCTTTGTAGTTTTTAACCAATTATTATAATGCCCTTAATCTCTGACAGGTTTGGAAGTTTCCTTCCATTTTCAAGTTGTTGGTAATTCTAAAAATGAGAAGTGAGTTTAAAAAATAAATAAAAACAACACTGTTCGAGCCTATAATGAAAGTGGGTCAGAAATAACGTTAAGGGGATGTGGGAGGTAAAACAAGAAAGGAAAAAAGCGTGGACAGCCCGGAAAAGCATGGACCATTAACATTAGAAATGAGAGTAATAAGTGAACAACGAGTGTGACAGGAAAGGTTGGAGAAGAACAACACCCCGTACAGCTGAAGTGAAAAATCACTTCTACTCAGATGGAGCTAAGAACTAAGCAAATTCTGAATTAATTGATTGTGTTCTTATGTACATATGTATGCGCGCACACATGTACGCTATTATTGCTTATCGAAAATTATTAACATATACGTTCAGACAATACCTTATTTAAAGTTTGTTCACTCTTAGAGTGGATTTGATGTAAACAAAATCATTTGCTTGTACTTAAACTAGACTGGGTAGAGGAGTGGTTGCATCACTAAATCCTCTGCTAGAAATAAAGTAGTTGGCAATTTATTATTATTACTAATTGATTAAAAATATGTCAACAAAGTTTTTCTTAAATACAGGGTGGGATTAATACAACTAAAAATAAGGGAACTAATTCTATAATTCTTTAGGACTGTTAAGAAAGTTTTAACTTTAGCCTGTACTGTGATATCTTTGTGTTGTATCTCCGCTTTCTTTGAGGATCCACTTTAAGAGTCAACAAACTTTAAATCAGCATGTATAGTCACATTTTTATGGTTCCTATCTCCTCCTTTCGTAAATCATAAGCCAGATTGGTGCCGTGGTCGACCATTAATTCCAGGACTTGACCCCACTGAATCTGATACTTTCAGATTTCACTTCGCTCCTATGGATGATCCGGGTCTCCCGAGGCGTCACTAAATAACGTTATCCTGCTATGTATGAGATAGGCTTACCGTTTAGTTATCCTCAACAACAAAAATCATCATGTGTGCCTAACTACATATGTATGAACACGAGAATATGTACATTCAGCTACATAAGTATATGTCAGAACGTCATTTATCAAATCGCGTGTTTTTATCATTTTCCACAGTAACTCAATTTAATTTTATTCTTAATTTATAATCAGGTAAAATTCGTAGATTTAAAGTCATAAACACCATAATAAGTATTACTCACACCTTTTCTTTCTGTCTGTTACAGAAGTTGCAATACCCTGATTTGACAACCCTGTGTAGAGGCTCTAGGAATTTGGAATATTAAACTGCAGGCGTTGTGTAACGATTTGAATGCATCTGGAGGAGGGGATCGATGATGGGGACCAAAGAGGCTTCCACTGCTAACTATGCGGGGGCGTGCGATGAAGGGGATCCTATGCGCCCCGGAGAGTCTACACGCGCTCAATCGGGTTGAAAATATATCATGAACTGTGATATCACTTTCACTAAGACAGAATCCGTTATCAATTTTATTCATTTTATTGTTGCAACAACTGGCGTCCGTAACATATATTTGTAAGCTAGCTTGCAATATGTTTGTGTTTTAGTTGTGAATAAAGCTGATAATATATATATATATATATATGTAAAACTCGAAGTCTGAGGATTTATGGGTACTGAATGCAAATCCACACCGGTACACCTATTGCAACCAAATTTAGCACAGGTAACCTTTGACACAAGTCGAAAAATACTGTCTAACTTGGAATTTGATATTTTGCCCCGTTCTCACAATTTAGGCCCTTTTAATTATGCCTGTTCGTTGACGCGTATAAAGATGTCAACAAGACTATGGAGACCAGAATTAATTACCATAGTAACAAGTAAATAAACAATTGATATTGTTACGAGAAGCGTACCGAACACTCCAGAACATTCTCCACTTCCCCCGTCCAGTGTGGCTTGTGTTGCGTCATTCACGTAGGTGGTTCTAGTGAGTTCCAGGAACACTTGAGATAAGCATTAAACCGCTGGCGTGCAATGAGGAGGCAAAGCTGTACTGCACCTCTGCGGGGCCTATATAAAGCCATAGCAGCCGGATTGTCAGTTCAGTTACGTGAGCGATTTTCACTATTGCGGATTGAGTGTTTGACAAAGCGAACTAGTATTGTGTTAATAATTAATTGTGTGAAACTCTATTAATAGACATTGGTACTGCGTGTGGACAAATCTAACTGGAAATATTGTACGAGTTAATTACAAACTGTGTAATTGTGAAAATTAAAGCTGGTGATTAGTGACTTAATTGGTGTCTTATATTTTGTTTTCCACTGTACCACACGACGTCAAGTAGACGTCGTAACAATATTTAGCGGCATCGGAACTGTACCTTTATCCGTTCCTGCAGTTTTTAATATGCGATTGTATCGATATATTTTGTAATTTTGTATACAGGTAAGTCTATATATTTTGTAATTGTCTTAAACGATTATAAAATTTATGTTTATACTTATTTATGATGATACAATGAATAAGTAATGAAATATATTAAATACTACTACTAAAGATGTCAACAACATCATGGAGGCCAGAATTAATTAGTAACAAGTAAATAAACAAAAGCTATTTAGCGGCATCGGAACTGTACATTTATTCATTCCTGCAGTACATATTCGATGTTTTATATAATATGCGATTGTATCGACATATTACGATGTGGAAAAGAAGAAGTGTACTAATTGTAAATTGTCCTATTACTTAATGCAAAGCGAAAATACGTGTTGTTTTCATTTGTGAGTTTAGATGACAACGATTTTTGGTTTTTAGTTTACTGCTGAAATAAATAAAAGCCATGGTTCAGGAAAACACAACGTTTAGTGCGTTATACAATGCTTCTAACACAGTAACACTTAAAAGTAAAGAATCCAGCGTTTTTGATTTAACAGATACTTTATAAACGGGTACTTTTAAATCTCCAAAGGCTGTTGCACCAACATTATAATTTAGTACAAGTTAAAATAGTTCAAGTGTTGAAAACAGCTTTGGAAATAATTTGACTAATGAGTACAAAATTGTTATACGAGCTGACAGAACGCCATATAGACACAGACAATAAAATTTATATTAAAATACTTATTAAAAGTCCAATATTCGCGTGCGAAGCCGCGGGTAACAGCTAGTATTATTATAAAACACATTGTATGTTTTTTAATCCTCTATAACTTTTATCAAATTAGGCTGATTATAATGTACGGTCAGCACGTTCTCGTGGTGTTCTAAGAATCATACACATGAAGAACTTTCCGTAGAGTTTAAAAAAATTAAAATGTATTAATTTGATTTTAATGTAATAATAAATGTATTTTGTTTAAAGTGAGCGAGTGAGGAGTAGCTATAGCTCAGGGGACTTAATTGCTAGTAAGTACTATAAGTAATGAACCAACGTCGTTCAATTAGTCTTAGGCCTAACCTGATAGAGCAGTGACTAAGTGCTATCGAAATAATAATAATAATAATAATTGGCGTTCATAGCACTGACAGTTTGAAAGCAACGTAACACATTTAGACCAATCAACACGCTAACAGTTGCTCAGCAGTCGTGTCGATTATTATCGAGGACACGATTTTATTAATTAATAAAATCCCTACTCACGAAACTAATAATTTATTCTTCGAAGAACAATCGATTCGACGTAGCAACAGAATCATACGTGTTTACAAAATTCATGGCTGCCGTCGTCTATAGCATAACTTTTTGATTAGATTCCTAAATCCAAGAGACACGCGATTAGGCTTGTTGTTGTGTAAGAGCCTGTTAGATCGGATCAGGGGTGCCTACCCCTGGCGACAATTAAAAAATGTAGAGAAGGGATTTTTTTTTACTATTGCATGAAAAATTTTCCCCAATTTTACAAAACTGTAAAAAACTTATAACGGACACGTATCAGACGCACGATAAATCTACCCAGCTGACTTTTTCGAGCGGGCTGTAGGCGCGGTGTGCACGGAAAAAAGGATCTAGTCTTCTACTCGATGCTTCAAACAGGCTACAGATCGAGTTCAAGGTGTCACCGTGTAGCGGCTAATGGCAAGCACTGAGGATGCCGAACGTCGATAAGGAAGCTGAGGAACATATAAGAGAATTGTGCCGCCGAATCTAGTTAGGGATAACGTACTTTGTTACAGTCAATGCCGTTCATCTACACAACCAATGCCCGGCATGGAAGTGATGCTTGATTCATAGGCAGGTATCCAGAGAGATACGAACTTACAACGTATTCTTGTCGAGCATCGAACACCAAACTGTCGACGCGCCGCCACATGGGGAAACCTTAAACTCGATCTGTAGCCTGTTTGAAGCATCGAGTAGAAGACTAGATCCTTTTTTCCGTGTCTTCATATTATGATAATGTAATTATGAAATAAATTTTAATTTTTATTTACTGCATTAATAAAATACAGTGTGCAATAAAAGTTTGTGTTTATATTTTGTATTTATCTTGCTTTCTGCTACATTTTAGTACATTACGAAAAGGTCAAAAAACAGACTGAAATTTTTATAGCATTATATCGATAATAACAGATTTAAGTGAGACGTTTAAGTTGCAAAACTAAGTATCTTTTCAATAAAGTCACAGAGTACTGGCATTGTAAAACAAATCACGTTTTACTGAAAATATTAATTTGTGATTTATTATTAGAAATCCTTATTTTTTTAGTTTTATTTTTTTAGTTTATAACTACCTACAATCAATATATCGTTTCGGTAAAAGGTAATATTTTGTAATAGTTTTGAGTTAGAAAGCCCGGCCCTTGCTCGATTAGGTAAGAAATTTTACTGTAAAAGAGAGAAAAGGTCTTGTCATAAAAAGGGGGGGAATTTTTTATAAAATTGGGGGAAAGCGTCATAGGGGTCGGGAGGGATCGGCACCCCTGGATAGGATAACGGGAAGCTCGGCTAAATGGAAGTCGAAAATCTGAATTAAATTAAAGAACGTCCTGTGTTCAAAACAAAATACTGACATTAGAAAATATACACTATAGGCCTAGGCCTATACAGGGGTGGATACAGCATGGTGCAATGGTGCAAGTCGCACCAATGGAATTTGTGGGAGGGGGGTTTCAAGGTGATTTTTGAAGAAAATATACAATTACAAAATCAAGTTAGATTATCTTGATAAAGCCTAACTTACTACTAATTATGTTAGGCCAGCTTTAGACCAGGCTTTTACATTTCTCATAATTTAGTTAGAGTGATTAGGCATACTAGCATAACATCAGTTTTTTTATTCCAATAATTGCTTAAATGGCTTAAGTTTTTCAAAAATTTTTCGATAAAGCCACAAGATCCACCGTTAACTGGAGGGTTATTCTATACCCCCGTATTGTGACCCCTTACCCACGAAAACAAATTTTGTGGGCGGGAATTTCGCAATACTTGGGGGGGGATGGACAACTCTGGGCCTATATTTAAAATATGCATTTTTTTTCAAGGCTTCATGCAACGAAGGAATGTTCCATAACGTTTTCTTCGACGCCTTCCATTTTCAAACTTACTCGAGATTCCTCTCAGATTAGAACACGCTCTTCTGCTAATTTTCTATTGCTAGGAGCCCTTGTGATATCGTCTCCTCCCATTCTTCGGAGCTTACTTTCTTTGCTTTTCTGATGATGCCCATTTTAAAACCTGCCTTCGGTAATCTGCCATCCTTTAGTCGGACGGTCTACACCACATTAACTGTGTTACATAGTATACCCTCGTGATATGTCTAACAGTAACCATGAATACCCAGTAGATATTCTCAAGGCAGCCACCTCCACCCCTTGTGTTCTCTTCTCCGACTCGTTCAATCGCCAAGCTTCGGCGCCATAAACAACTGTTCTTTTTGCGTATGGTCTCGTGCACCCTTCTTTGCATGGAATTTAATACATTTTTACTATACCATATTCCGTTCAGTGTTATTAAAAAAAAAAAGCAATTAATAATTTATAAAAAATAGTTTAAAGCTTAGGAGACCGATAATCTCTCTTAAACAAATTTTAATAAATATGGGTTTCGGATGAATGAAAACAGAACGAACACAACGATTTTAATGGAAAACACTAAAAAAACATTACACTCACAGTTTGTGACAATTTAATAACGACATCGACAGTAAAGTCGCATGTACAGCCATAATAAGCACTTAAGCCCCCCCCCCCACACACAGACGCGACACTCAGTATAGTCGGTATAGTACTCGGTAAGATTATCGCTGCTTACCGACACGACCGCCCACACTAGCGCGGCACTCGGTATATTCGGTAAGTCGGAAACACATTGACTCATACTTGCCGTTACCGTCCCAACCGAGTCACCGGATACACGAAGAGTGCGGTCAGCGAAGAGTGCAGACAACAGAAATGATACGAAGAGTGCGGACAGCGGTAGGCCTACAGTCTGATACCTGAGGAGGGTAGACTGCGATTACACAAACATCTGATATGGGAAGAGTGCGGACACCACCTTGGCCAGAGGGGGGGGGTCGAGTAAAGACGCTGAATATTTTTCGTTTATACTATATCAGATACATTGCATTGAAAGCACCTTTACCTTTTTCCAAACCGATTCCCAGCACGCTTTTCCAGGCCTTGGACTGCCAAAATGACATTAAGACTGACAATCATGTTGGCGTGTTGAGTGTCACAATAAAATCGGCTTTGAGTGTCTTCTTTTTGGTTACATTTTTGTATTTATTGTTTTATTAAATACTTTTAATCTTTTAATTTTTTATGTGTTACATTTTTAACTATATACATATACAAGACATATACTATATAACTACGAGTATATATAGTAAATTCAACATCAACCAACTCCAATTTTTGAATGAAAGAAATAGCTTTTAAGCATGATTTGATATCGCCCGTTTCTTCATACCTTTGGACAGTTCTTTCTATCCTCTCGTCCATCCTCACTTAATTTGCTTTCCTCTTACTTCTTTCCATGCTTAATTCCACTCTCATATATATACTGCTGGTGACCTCCGCTTCTGTTTTCAAACATCGTATGACATCTTTCACTTTCGGCTTGCGATTCAGAAGAATGCTGTTGAAGAAAGGCGAGTCCTGCCTTATATATCCTTAAGTATAATATTAATTCTTGGTTTTCTCGTTTCTCGGTAGTCGCTAGTAAGGCTAAGTTTCTGTACTCTCTTCCGCAAATATTTCGTCATGAAAAAAAAAACATTTACCTCTGCCAAAGGAAAACTTTGAAGTCCGCCGATACTGCCGCTGATTCGAAGTGGTTTTTTGTAGTTTCCGTTTGGGAATAGCTTCGAGGATAAGTCAAAACATACGGACCTCTTTTCTTGTTCGGCAAAAGAGCAAATGCTATAGGAAAAACGTTTGTTTCCTCATTCCTACTTTCAAATACTGCGTGAATGGAATAAATTTGTGTAAACTGCTTACTGCAACTCTTGAACGTTCCCTTCATGAAGAATATCTTGACGTGCTTCAGGCTTTCTCTGCCCTTTTCACTATTGGACAGTATGAGACTTTCTTTTGAAGAGTCCTCGCTTAAAAGAAAACTGCTCCCGTCATTCATTTCCAAACATTCGTCGTCAAGAACAATTTCATCGTGCGTTTTCGGCTCTTTGTTGTTTCCTCAAGCGGCACTTCTATGTGCTTGCATTGTTCTCTTCAAAGTGCTAGATGACGGATTTTCTGTTACAAAATCATAACCTCAGTTATGCAGATCACCCGTTTCTTCTGTACTTATTTGGGATATGGGTATACATTCCTCTCAGGTACTCTGTCTATAAAAAATACCAACAATACAATTTTTTATTTAAAAACAGAAAACTGTCTATTTATTAAGAGTACTGACTTACCTTAATAAAAAGATTTAAAAAATTTAGATTTAAACGCTCGGTAAATTCCCAAAATTTATTGTTAAGTTCTGACAATTGTTTCAGCTGATTAGGCTATTTTCAATGAGACTGTAGGAATAACTAATTACAAAGAATTTGTTAGACCAGGGATTCTCAAATAATTTAGTTGGTAGCAATAAAGAAAACATTGCCTAATTGGTGGAAGAACTAAGCTAAATATTTGTAATTACGTAATTTAATGAATTGTGTATTACTTATACAGTTTTAGTCTACTTGTTGCATTAAGATTTTGTCTTCTGTTGTGGACGAATAGCCTGTTTCTGCTCTCTTTCTCTGTCCTTTCTCTCTCTCTCTCTCTCTCTCTCTCCCGCGCGCGCGCGCGCGCGCGCGCGCGGACACACACACACACATATTTCACAGCCGAGTCTGTTATTGTTTTTACTTATTCATCAAATTTAGATGGGAGTGTGTACTGATAACTATGTGTTACTATGTTTTCTTGAATCGTAACATATACACAAAGCGTTACATAGTCCAAAACACGCAAAGTTAGTTGATGTTTGATTTCGATTGATTACAGTAAAACTATGTGTACTGTATTTGGTCTTGTATGTAACTACAGGTATTGTATGAAATTTAGATTGTGTAGAGGTAGGTAAAACGTTTTAAGTCTCATACATTTTTTAAAATAAAAAATCACCCACGATTAACTTGTTTTTATGTTATGCAATTAAAGTTTGCAGTTTTGGTGTTGTCCGCACTCTTCGCATGGCAAATGTTTGAGTTCACGGTCCGCGCTCTTCAGGTATCAGACTGTACCGCTGTCCGCACTGTTCGCAACATTCCCGTTGTCCGCACTCTTCGCTGTCAAGCACTCTTCGTGCCACCGAGTCACCTATGGACTTCCGAAATTTTGCAAGATCTTCGCAATATGCTACCTACCGCGCGGAATACCGAACGGTCTACCGACCTCACGCGGTATACCGAAGCGATATACCGAGTAAGAAAATATCGCGCTCCTCGGTATCCCGAACTTGTGTGGTGACCTTCATTTACCGCGATGTAATAAGATATCGTCCCGACTTGCGTATCGCCTCTGTGTGGGGGAGCCTTTAGGCTTTCCGGCATTATCAGTATATGCAAGCTTGGTTTTCCAGCGAGGTATAGGCTATAGCACGCAGCAGCTCAAGAAGCTGTTCCAAACGCGCCTGAATTACGTAATGCTGTAGGTTATTCGAGACGCCCCTTCCGAACCGTACCGGCATCGAGGCCCGCGAGTCACTATAATGCAAGGCGCCGGAGGTATAAATACTGGATTTTGAAGCGGCCAAGTTCAGTTATAGACCAGGGATATTAAAGTAACGTCCGGAGTGTTTATTATTATGACTTGCGGTTTAGTGGAAAGTGATTATTCTGTTAATTAGGGCTAACTGTAACATTTTTAACTTGACTTATTGTACAAGAGTGCCTTTGTCGATTTATAATTGTTGTTTCCGTCAAATTAAAGTTTATAATTAGTGACTTCGCTGATTGTTCGTTATTCTGTCTCTACTGTACAACATGACCATCCCTGCGACCGTCGCAACAAAATGTGTGTGTGTGTGTGTGTGTGTGTGTGTGTGTGTGTGTGTGTGTGTGTGTGTGTGTGTGTGTGTGTGTGTGTGTGTGTGTGTGTGTGTGTGTGTGTGTGATTATATGGATTGAGGTATTATCGAGATTATCGGATATTATTCAGGCATCCTACTGGAGAACATCTCTTGTACGTCCTAATTACAACGGACATTTTTAAGACATTTTGGGTGAATCATAAAATTCCAGGAGGCGAGTTTATACATCACGGAAGGAGGTTTCCACCTGGAGCGTAAAATAACATTAAAATTAATTTTTGAATTGATTTAACTCTTTGTGTGTGTGTGTGTGTGTGTGTGTGTGTGTGTGTGTGTGTGTGTGTGTGTGTGTGTGTGTGTGTGTGTGTGTGTGTGTGTGTGTGTGCGTGCGTGTGCGTGTGCGTGTGTGCGTGTATTCTAAATATCAGGTTCGTAAATCCTTTCGCCTATCTAAGAATGTCTTACATCATTAATCCTTTTGTGGCTTACTGGCGAGTAGGGCATGGGTGGACGTTGAATTGCTTAAGACGATTTCGTCTAAGTTTATTTTCACTTCTACTCTTCCCACATCCTCCCATTTCACTTTTCCTCTGCTGGTGCTCGTCGTATCTCCTCTAGCCAAGTTTTTCGGGCCATGATTTCTTTGTGCCACTTCTAGCTTCGTTTACTGTCTGCATAGACTAATTTCATAATACGTAATGAACCACCTTAAAGATTACAAGTAGTATTATTGCACGGATATATCGTGAACACCAAAATCCAACTAATCTCATTCGCATTACCAAATTTAAATTTACGGATTGTTGCTTCATTTTTCCATTAGCGTTCACGGGTCTTTTCTCTTTTTCCCCCACAAAATTTAACGTTAATGTTGTCTTCAACATTGCTTCTGCGATTCTTTTTATGACTATTGCCGATGTTTTCCTTGTCAATTAACCGTACACGTCTTTGTCTACAATTCCGAGAACACTATAAAATGACATGTTGTTGTCGCTTCATTATCTGGACTTCAAAATTCATTTCTCAGAATGTTTTCACATAAATTTCTATATAAAGTTCACCGTACAGCATCTCGTTAGTTATGAGTAACATTTGTGCAGTGTGGAATAATCTTTCTTGAGCACGAAAATGATGTTATTCATACTAGGCCTATATCGTAAAAAAGAGGCGATTGATTGCGTATTATCAGGATAAGAATTTGTTACATCGTCGTCGTGAACGCCGAAATGGGTTGAAATGCAGTTATATTTAAGTGACAAGAACGACAGATGGCGCTGCGGTAAAACAAGTCGCGTTATCGTGTGGAAGTCGTTTGCGCGTTGGGACCTGGCTTGAGGCTATTTAGTTACCGTTCGAAAAAAGTTGTTTTGTTTATTTGCTGTTGGAGCCAGGAATATACGACCACGCGGTTTTGCCAAACGGAATTGAACGTGTCAAGTAATTCAATGACCGATTGGAAAAATTATATGCGCGTGGTCTCCGCTTGTTCGCTTTTAAGAAGTCCCATTCAAATTGTTGGTCCCGAGTTAAACGGTTGAAATCGACGAGTCCTGCTTCTCTCGCCGCGCTGAAAGAATAACATAGGCCGCGTGTACCCGCATCAATGGGTATTCTGTGGAATTTGTAGGGAGACCAAGGAATCTTTCCTGTACCTCGTAGTAGTAGTTATTCGGTTATTCGTTTTACTTTAAATTTTAACACTGGTTAACGTAGATCTGTGTGTGTGTGTGTGTGTGTGTGTGTGTGTGCGCGCGCGCGCGCGTGCGAGAGAGAGAGAGAGTGAGAGAGAGAGAGGTTTGAAAAATCGATTGAAAGAGTTTGTTTGCAGAAACGAAAGAGTTTGTTAGAAGTTCAGTGTTGGCAGTTTGTTGTTTAGTGCGTATGTCCCTGGATATCCAGTAGGCCTGCAGTCCACAGTTACGTCATCGTCGGCGATGCACGTCAGTAAGATTACTTCCCCTTCGACGCCATTCAGGAAATTACGCTTACTACAATTCAACCCAAAAATACCTTTCACCTACGATACGCCTGCAAAAAACAGTTAATTAAAAAATAACAGCTACACCGAGTTGTGAAGTCTACAGGATTGGGAGAGGGTAATTAAGTACTAATTTTTGTGGTCGTATGTGCCTGTTTAATTTCCTTCAAAAATACAATGTCTTGTAAAGTTTTGATCAAACCAAGTTTCTTACCCTTCATCCGGAAATCCGAAATATTTTTAAAGTTATACGATAGATTACGTAAACAGTCAGTGATGTGCAGGGCCTGACTTAATGTTTTTCAACCCTAGGATGATGAATTTTTTGCCCCCCCCCTCTCACTAATTACTTCCAACCACTCAAATAACGGGTGTTACTCACGATTTACTCACATATCGTAGACTACTTATTATTTAGTAACATGTATTTAGTAACATAGTACAGTATTTATTTAGTAACAAATGTCCCATATTTTCATTAAAGTTTACGCAAAGTAGGCCTCAATCAAAAAGCTAAAAACAAAAGTTTTCATATCATTTTATGTACATTCTTCTTCTTCTTCTTCTTCTTCTTCTTCTTCTTATTCTTCTTCTTCTATGGCGTCACAGTTCGGAGTCGAACCTTAGCCTCCATAATCATCCGCCACCATTTTTCCCTGTCCTTGGCGATCGATGTCCATCGTTTTATTTTAAGCAAAGTATCAGCATCCCTCGCCACTGCGTCAATTCAGCGATGCTTGGGTCATGGACATTATTAATTGCTAAAAATTTTTGTTTACTCAACCCTTATTGTTCTCTGCCTTTTTAGTTCTAAATCTATGAACTGTTTTACTAAAAGACTTCTTTGCGATTAAGAAGAATTTAGTCCTTGAAATTATGTGATTTCGGCAACGGTATAATGAGAAAATATATAGACCTACATGAGTTTTTTAAACTTTTTGTTGTCTTAAGGTTTTTCGCTTAAGGTTTTGCCCCCTCCAATCTTAGCGCCCTAGGCTACAGCCAACTCAGCCTAATGGTAAAGCAGGCCCTGGTGATGTGCGATGTAGGTCGATCTGCGAAAGTGCTTTTCTTACAAATCATCGGATGATTTTAACCTATGAAACGTAAATCTCGTTCGAAAAATGTAACATTACAAAGAGCAGTTTTGCACTTTACACGCTGAACATTTGTTTCTAAACAACAAAAATTTGTTTGATATTTATTTTATTTTTTTTGTAAACTCGTTGCCAGCGTTTAAAATAGGCCTGTACTTATCGCTGTCAGTACTGCCATTGTCATTCCTTTTAGACCAAATTGTCGTCTTCAGTCGCGTTAAATTTGTTAGTGGTTTTCATAATTATTTCCATATTCCTTAAGGAAATGGAAGTATGGTGATGGCAAAAAAAATCGTGTTCGAGATTATTGCAGAATCTGATTGTACTACACTCAAAACATGAAAAAAAGTCGTTTTCCGAAAAGTGTCTGTGTGTGTGTCTGTGTGTCTATCTGTCTGTGTGTCTGTGTGTAGATTTTTTTTCTATGGCAAACGATAACTGCCGCAAATTCAAACAGAATCAAATAATTTTTTGCATACAGCCCTGATTTGTAGAGTACTCACGACCTATTGTTTTTGGTGAAGATCGGTTGAGGGAAAGGGGTAGTTTACCTGCAACGGTTTTTTTTTATCAAGGGAAATTTTTTTTTTTTTGCAAACGATAACAGCCGCAAATTCAAACAGAATTAAATAATTTTCGCATACAGCCCTGAATTGTAGAGTTCTCAAGACCTATTGTTTTTGGTGAAGATCGGTTAAGGGGAAGGGGTAGTTTACCAGCAACGTTTTTTTATCAAGCGTATTTTCTATGGCAAACGATAACAGCCGCAAATTCAAACAGAATCAAATAATTTTTTGCATACTCCCTGAATTGTAGAGGTCTCAAGGACTTTCGATTTTGGTGAAGATCGGTTAAGGGGAAGGGGTAGTTTACCTGCAACGTTTTACGTTTTAACAACAGTAAAGTACTTGAAAATTCATTTAAACTTTTTGAAACAATGGTAATTGTTAAAAATAAAATAATTTTGTTGCCAGGCAATAAAATTATAATTTTTTCATTTTAATGTAAATTATGTATGAGTTAATATCTTTATATATATATATATATATATATATATATATATAATTCTTCTGTACGTGTGTATGTCACTGAACTCCTCCATGTATAAAATATCGGTATGGAGAACCATACATGACTTCCATATTCTAAGATTTATATTTAAAATCATTTTCGAAATGAAATATTACCATAGAAACTACTTCTTTCTACTTACTGCTTCAGCCTTAACCACAGTACTGTGGTCACTAACGTATACCACCTCACGTTATCGCACTCGATTTTCACTGATGATGGAAGTCGATGGCATTGCCGAAATGTCTGGTTTTGTAGAAAACATTGGACTACGGCCAAATATCCCGGGAAGGAATTTTAACAAAAACTACTTCTTTGTTGCCGATAACGTTGTACACATATATATCAGTGGCGAAGTTACATGGAGGCAATTGAGGCAATGCCTACCCTAACAAATTCTGTAGAATAAAAATTATAAATACGTATGAACTACATAACGTAAAGATTATACATTGTTACTGTGACTGTCAAATTTATTAAACCGAAACGTGCTTTATTGAGCGACCGCTAGATGGTGACAGGTGAGATTCGGCATAGTTCGTTTAAATCGAATGAGGCAACCTGAACTTGCCTCAGCGTTTTTTGTATACATCGTATGTAAGCAATGTAGTGGTGTGATAGGGAAGTGTAGGGAGGGGGGATTGTCCCGCGCTGTACACATAGAGCGTTGAGGCATGCCTCACTTCTGTGGTCCAAACAGTTAAGTTAAAGCGCCTGTGTTGTTACTAAGTGTTTATTTTATGCGGTTATTAAAAGTGTCACTGTTATTCCGCTGAACTAACAGATGATCAAGATTGTTATTTGAATTATTTGTAACATTAAACATATATATAGAAACTAACCAAGTTTAAAAATTTGAAGTTCAATCAGTTGTATTATTGTGTATGACTAATACAAGGATTGTTCAATAGACACACGTATAGAGCTGTAAAGCATTTTTTATTCAACGATTTTAAAAGAAGTCTCCAATAACATTAAGACATGAGTTCCACTGTTGCGCTAACCTGTAGATTCCCTGCTAGTAAAATTCTTACGGCTGTTTGTGGAACCATTCGGTTACAGCAAACTCTACCTCAGCGTCCGATTTGACCCACCGTCCTTTTAGTGATTCCTTAAAAAAAATTTAAGATAAGATTTTTGCCTACCCATTCATTAACTACTAGCTTCGCCAGTAAGCAAATTGATGTCCATTTTTTCGGCTTGCACGCGTTATGTTGGTGTGGGTTTCGGCACTTTCCATTTAAAAAGCGTGCAAACGTAAGAAAATAAACATGAGTGAGGCCAGAAATAACGTGAATTGTGTGTTTGTGTCTTACCTGCCTTTTTATTGCCGTATTAAATGAAAAATATTATATTACATTAAAATTAAAAAATTTTAATTTTATTGCCTGGCAACAAAATTATTTTATTTTTAACAATTACCATTGTTTCAAAAAGGTTAAATAAATTTGCAAGTACTTTACTCTTGTTAAAACGTAAAAGGTTGCAGGTAAACTACCCCTTCCCCTCAACCGATCTTCACCAAAAACAATAGGTCTTGAGTACTCTACAAATCAGGGCAGTATGCAGAAAATTATTTGCTTCTGTTTGAATTTGCGGCTGTTATCGTTTGCCATAAAAAATACCCTTGTTAAAAAAACGTTGTTGGTAAACTACCCCTTTCCCTTAACCGATCTTCACCAAAAACAATAGGTCTTGAGAACTCTACAATTTAGGGCTGTATGCAAATAATCTTTTGATTCTGTTTGAATTTGCGGCCGTTATCGTTTGCCATAGGAAATACCCTTGTTAAAACATAAAACGTTACAAGTAAACTACCCCTTTCCCTTAACCGATCTTCACCAAAAACAATAGGTCTCGAGTACTCTACAATTTAGGGCTGTATGCAAATAATCTTTTGATTCTGTTTGAATTTGCGGCTGTTATCGTTTGCCATAGGAAATACCCTTGTTAAAACATAAAACGTTACAAGTAAACTACCCCTTTCCCTTAACCGATCTTCACCAAAAAGAAAAGGTCTTGAGAACTCTACAATTAAGGGCTGTATACGAAACATTATATGATTATGTTTGAATTTGCGGCTGTTATCGTTTGCCAAAAAAAAAAATTTCCCTTGATAAAAAAAAACCGTTGCCGATAAACTACCCCTTTCCTTCAACCGATCTTCACCAAAAACAATAGGTCGCGAGTCCTCTACAGATCAGGGCTGTATGCAAAAAATTATTTGATTCTGTTTGAATTTGCGGCAGTCATCGTTTGCCATAGAAAATACGCTTGATAAAAAACGTTGCAGGTAAACTACCCCTTCCCCTCAACCGATCTTTACCAAAAACAACAGGTCTTGAGTACTCTACATATCAGGGCTGTATGCAGAAAATTATTTTATTCTGTTTGAATTTGCGGCTGTTATCGTTTGCCATAGAAAATACCCTTGTTAAAAAAACGTTGTAGGTAAACTACCCCTTTCCCTTAACCGATCTTCACCAAAAACAATTGGTCTTGAGAACTCTACAATTTAGTGCTGTATGCAAATAATCTTTTGATTCTGTTTGAATTTGCGGCTGTTATCGTTTGCCATAGGAAATACCCTTGTTAAAACATAAAACGTTACAAGTAAACTACCCCTTTCCCTTTACCGATCTTCACCAAAAACAAACGGTCTTGAGAACTCTACAATTCAGGGCTGTATACGAAACATTAATTGATTCTGTTTGAATTTGCGGCTGTTATCGTTTGCCAAAAAAAAAAGTCCCTTGATAAAAAAAACCGTTGCAGGTAAACTACCCCTTTTCCTTAACCGATCTTCACCAAAAACAATAGGTGGTGAGTACTCTACAAATCAGGGCTGTATGCAAAAAATTATTTGATTCTGTTTGAATTTGCGGCAGTTATCGTTTGCCATAGAAAATACGCTTGATAAAAAACGTTGCAGGTAAACTACCCCTTCCCCTCAACCGATCTTCACCAAAAACAATAGGTCTTGAGTACTCTACAAATCAGGGCAGTATGCAGAAAATTATTTGCTTCTGTTTGAATTTGCGGCTGTTATCGTTTGCCATAAAAAATACCCTTGTTAAAAAAACGTTGTTGGTAAACTACCCCTTTCCCTTAACCGATCTTCACCAAAAACAATAGGTCTTGAGAACTCTACAATTTAGGGCTGTATGCAAATAATCTTTTGATTCTGTTTGAATTTGCGGCCGTTATCGTTTGCCATAGGAAATACCCTTGTTAAAACATAAAACGTTACAAGTAAACTACCCCTTTCCCTTAACCGATCTTCACCAAAAACAATAGGTCTCGAGTACTCTACAATTTAGGGCTGTATGCAAATAATCTTTTGATTCTGTTTGAATTTGCGGCTGTTATCGTTTGCCATAGGAAATACCCTTGTTAAAACATAAAACGTTACAAGTAAACTACCCCTTTCCCTTAACCGATCTTCACCAAAAAGAAAAGGTCTTGAGAACTCTACAATTAAGGGCTGTATACGAAACATTATATGATTATGTTTGAATTTGCGGCTGTTATCGTTTGCCAAAAAAAAAATTTCCCTTGATAAAAAAAAACCGTTGCCGATAAACTACCCCTTTCCTTCAACCGATCTTCACCAAAAACAATAGGTCGCGAGTCCTCTACAGATCAGGGCTGTATGCAAAAAATTATTTGATTCTGTTTGAATTTGCGGCAGTTATCGTTTGCCATAGAAAAAAAATCTACAGACACACAGACACACAGACACACAGACACACACACACAGACACACACACACACACAGACACTTTTCGGAAAACGACTTTTTTTCATGTTTTGAGTGTAGTAGAATCAGAATCTGCAATAATCTCGAACACGATTTTTTTTGCCATCACCATACTTCCATTCCTTAAGGAAATATGGAAGAAATAATATATCGTTCGTGGCAGGTAAGCATATCTCAGTTATGTAATGTTTACGTTTCCTTTTTATTATTATGCCTACAGCAATAAAAAGGCAGGTAAGACACACACACACACAATTCACGTTATTTCTGGCCTCACTCATGTTTATTTTCTTACATTTGCACGCTTTTTAAATGGAAAGTGCCGAAACCCACACCAACATAACGCGTGCAAGCCGAAAAAATGGACATCAATTTGCTTCCTGTGGATCGCTGGGCAATGTAACTGCACGTGTTTACAGAGGAACGATTCATAGACAGACTTTTCGTCTTTAGGGAATGAACCCTCTGCAAGATGCTGAGGGTCCATGAGTGACTTCGGAGCGCTCCTTCTTTTTCGCGTGTTTGTTCTGTGAAACATACACTGTAGATTCGCAGCTTTACTCTAAGCAACGCTCAATAGGAAATGTTGAAAATTTTTGTCCACAGTGTACCCTCATTCACACTAAACCTGCTCTGATGTTTTAATTACGGACATCATAATATTAAAACTTTGGAAACTTGAGCACTACTTAATGGAGATCAATCATTAACTTATACAAACCATTAATTTTATGCATATTTTTTATATATATGTGTACAACGTTATCGGCAACAAAGAAGTAGTTTTTGTTAAAATTCCGTCCCGGGATATTTGGCCGTAGTCCAATGTTTTCTACAAAACCAGACGTTTCGGCAATGCCATCGACTTCCATCATCAGTGAAAATCGAGTGCGATAACGTGAGGTGGTATACGTTAGTGACCACAGTACTGTGGTTAAGGCTGAAGCAGTAAGTAGAAAGAAATAGTTTCTATGGTAATATTTCATTTCGAAAATGATTTTAAATATAAATCTTAGAATATGGAAGTCATGTATGGTTCTCCATACCGATATTTTTTAATTTGTTGTAACTTATTGCACAACTGCTAGCTGCTTAGTACTGAACTATTCGTTCAGAAATAAGTTACGACAAAGTTCAAACTGTCGTGTCTCATAATTGACCTTACTTCATCCGGAACCAAAGACACTTCCCACGCAGACTATGTGGTTGACTACGACATCATTGACGTTACGCGAAGACACGGGTTACCAAACTCTTACACCCTTCCTTGCAGATTGTTGAGGTGGCCCAAGTTCGTTACCTTCCCCCCATTACGATTGACTACATCATTGACGTTACGCGAAGACACGGGTTACCAAACTCTTACACCCTTCCTTGCAGATTGTTGAGGTGGCCCAAACTCCTTACCTTCCCCCCATTACGACGGCGCTTGTGAATCGAACATATTAATATTTTTAAGCAGCATCTTTTCGCAAATCCAACACTTAGATTGATCGATTCGAATCGTCACGTCACCCTGTTGATCGCCTTCTGCTAAAATTGCTCTTATTCTTTCAAGTCCTTCTTTCTGTAGCCAATTCTAAACCTGTTCCTCCAGCATTTCTCTCGTACAATCTTTCGCTGGAATACTCTGGTCGTATAGCTATTGTATCTGATTAAATGCCCCGTGAGACGATTGTGCATCGCCTCCGACTAAATATGTAATAACGCTACTGTCTTGGTACTGCACGAGCTGCAAATATGTTGTTTAGAAAACGATAACTTGGACTTCGTCAGTACGAATATTTTGTTCGTTCCTTTTTTATGAACCTATATCTGAAATAAAGCATTTCATTGTTGGATTTGACGTTTAGGTAAAAACAAGTATTCCTACACACTAAGTCAAGCGACGTTTTCTGTTCGTTACGATACGTACAGGACCGAGTTTAGACAGTGACTGAAGTCAGTTTCCCGTCAACGTCTGCGCAGCAGTCCAAGTTTGCGTTGCGTCGTTTTAGCAGGGTGTCTTTGCAGCCGTGGCAGGATTGTAGCATCTGGTCGAGCACAATGGCTGCCAGAAGATAAACATAGTGCTGGTACAGTATACTGGTGCCTAAGACTGAAGTGGAAACCTCCAAAGCCATTTTCGCTAGATGGCGGGAGAAGACGAGTTTAATGAACGACACTGCTGCTGGAACCGATTCAGACGACAGGTGCTGCCTGTCTCAAGCTCAGCAAGCAGACACCACGAGGCAGAAAGCCTCCGTACCGGTGACACGAGTAACAGCAGCAAGCAGCGTGTTACGAAGGACGAAAGAACAGTTTTCAGTGGTCAGGTCCAGGCCGAGTCAAGAAGTTACAAACAAGGATGTTTTTATGGTGGGTCATCAAGAATCGCCCTAGGGCGTTCGACCCAGATCGGAGGTGGAGGTACTGTGGCAATAATGGTCCTTAGGTAAGGGAAGGATGAGGTCGCAGCTGCAGTAGAAAGAGTTACAGCTAGCGAACGGACAAAAGCAGACAGGCTAGGAAGTCGAAGACCTCCTCGAATTACATCATGTCTTACAAACCAAGAAGAAAGACCTCCTCGAATTACATCATGTCTTACAAACCAAGAAGATCCCGACGAGGAACGGAGAGTTTTCGATTGGAATCTTTCCAGTCTACCCCTGTTGGTTGTTGACAGAAGTGATCACCATGTGGGGGCCGCATTGGTCAATACAGACCTGAGAAACAAAAGATAAATGGCAACTTTCGTACTCAGAGCTAGGCGGTTGCGAGACAAGAGAAATGGGGATCATTTGGCTTGGACGCCGTGAGCCTTGTTTCGGTTTCGGTCACGAGGGCGTTGAAGCATAGCCGGTCAACCCAAAAACCTAGATACTTCGCCATCTCTTTCCAGGCGATGGGCCTCTCTTCTAGGGAGAAGTACTGGCATCGAAAAATAGACTTACATGTGAAACAAATGGCCTCGGATTTCCCCGTACGCTGTCTATTATAGTCACCTATATAACCCTGCATCGCTCGCCTTCTCATGTGAGCCTCTATTCTATAGACACATTTCTCCATTCTCCTTCTCACTTTTTGATTTCTGTAGAACTCGTATATCATCTCTCTATTCTAGTAGTCAAATCGGACGTATTCAAGAACTTTAATATACGTACGTCAAGTCACATTGTTAAACGCCTCAGCAGAAACCTAAATCTACACAAGTCCGTAGAATCGTAAGATCAAGCAATGGTCCCTTCAGGTTTCCTTTTAGATAAATGCAAGCAGTACCAATATTACCTACCTTGCGCCTTATTTTTTACAGAAACCAAATTAATGTTTTAAGAGAATTTTATCTCTTTTATCGTCTACCTCTATTATTTTTAAGTAGAGCTAAGGAAGCACTTTAAAAGCTAAGTAAATGTATAGATAAGGCAGTGGTAATAGATACTTGAACAAAATTTGATCTTTCTTCTTCACTCTACTTTACCTCGTTTTCATTTCAACTTGTTATCGAAACAAGCAATACCGTTTGTTGTAGACACGGCTACGGACACCGGTACCGATGTAGACAACGAATAACCATAGATGCCCTCTCAAGATAAAAATTAAATAATAGAAAATAGGTACACTATTGTATTTATAAAAGTAAGTGCTACAGTAGGGAATTCAGCCCGACAGCTCATATGCGGCAAAGACAATGACTATTAAATGACTCCAGGAAATAGAAAAAAAGAAAGAAAATCCTAGGACCAAGAAAAGTACCAGCAAATGAGTTTACACTTTATTTGAGACCAAACCAAGAGTTGTACGGAAAATTTGAGAAAATCTCGACCAAAACAGAGAAAATTCCGAGCGGCTTTCTACGGGCACGTAAGAAGAATGAAACCAGTATGAACGACAAACAAAATCCCGATCTTCCAGGAGAATAAAAAGATACGAGTATCGTGGACGAAAGAAACCCTTCAGGATCTAGAAAAATGTGGACTCAATGAAGAACATATAGGAAACAGTGAAGTGTTCAGAAGGAAATTTTGCAGAGGCGAAGATTCTGTCCGAAGAGAAACCAAGGAGAACGAAAAGAATATTATCAGAAGAAGAAGAAGAAGAAGAAGAAGAACGAGCAATAGCGGACGAGAGAAGGAAGGAATGCTGGTGGAATTGAGAAGAACTTCAGAAAATGAAGTTGGTTAGTAGCTACCCTCAGATGGCTCCAACGAAAAAAGAAAGGAAAGAAGGCAAAATAAATACACGCGAACAACTCTGCGTAAGTGAATATTATGAAAAAACAATGGACTGGCAAACACAGATATGATTTTATACTTGTACGTCAGTAAATTTATTGTGTTGATACCAGTAGCGTAACAACGGGGGAATCAGAAGGATCAATCCCACCCCCCCAGAGCTATTAAACATTTCAGTGAAATTCCGTAGTCGTTTAATGTAGGCCTATTTCTAATAAGCCAGTTGCGGGTGTTAAAATAAGGCTTATTAATAGTTGTATAAATATTTACATGAGAAGGATCTTGAATACGTCATATGTTATTTGAGAAAAATGGGGAGTCGAACCTTCAACTAAACTCATTCTCCCCTCAGAAGCTAGTCTCCTCGTTCCCCTTCAGAAACTAGTCTTTACTTAAAATCGGAAAGAGTCTGTGGTAAAATTTCGTGGAGTCTGTTGTAAAGATTCGGAGTCTACGATGAAAGTTCAGAGAGCTTACTTAAAGTCGTAAAGTCAACTTTACATAATAAGTAAGTATATTGTAAATGTTATTCATGCTTATTTACAAAATTAAATGAACCCTGAGATATAGAGACTTTAGCATATAAATTGTTTATTGGTAAAGTCATGTTTAAAATTATTAATGATAATAATATGTTAAAAGCCATTGAGAATTGATAATTAATAACAACTAATTTAAATGTAATAAATGTGTTGGTTAGACTGATAAATGTGTCATTGTTTTATTATTTAAATATTAACCTTTATACAACACTTTTACTTGAGATAATTAAAGAAATTAAATAATGTTACATTTGACACCATAACAAGTGGGGCTTTTATAGTTATATTTGGCGTAACAATTTATACTTATATTTGGCACACAAAACGTGGGGCTTAAAGGAAGTCTAAATTTTGCTCATAGTAAAAGATAAAGGATTAAAAATGGAACCAATAAGCACAATTTTAGACTTACATTTGGCCCGCAACGTAGGGCACACATAAAATATCGGTATGGAGAACCATACATGACTTCCATATTCTAAGATTTATTTTTAAAATCATTTTCGAAATGAAATATTATCATAGAAACTACTTCTTTCTACTTACTGCTTCAGCCTTAACCACAGTACTGTGGTCACTAACATATACCACCTCACGTTATCGCACTCGATTTTCACTGATGATGGAAGTCAATGGCATTGCCGAAAGTCTGGTTTTGTAGAAAACATTGGACTACGGCCAAATATCCCGGGAAGGAATTTTAACAAAAACTACTTCTTTGTTGCCGATAACGTTGTACACATATATATATATATATATATATATAAAATATGCATAAAATTAATGGCTTGTATAAGTTAATGATTGATCTCCATTAAGTAGTGCTCAAGTTTCCAATTTAATATTATGACGTCCGTAATTAAAACATCAGAGCAGGTTTAGTGTGTATGAGGGTTCACCGTGGACAAAAATTTTCAACATTTCCTATTGAGCGTTGCTTAGAATAAATCTGCGAATCTACAGTGTACGTTTCACAGAACAAACACGCGGAAAAGAAGGAGCGCTCCGAAGTCACTCATGGACCCTCAGCATCTTGCAGAGGGTTCATTCCCTAAAGACGAAAAGTCTGTCTATGAATCGTTCCTCTGTAAACACGTGCAGTTACACTGCCCAGCGACCCACAGGAAGCAAATCGCTATCAACGCTGGACACTTTTTCGGCTTGCATGCGTTATGTTGGTATGGGTTCGGCACTTTCCATTTAAAAACCGTGCAAATGTAAGAAAATAAACATGAATGAGGCCAGAAATAACGCGAATTGTGTGTGTGTGTGTGTGTGTGTGTGTGTGTGTGTGCGCGTGCGTGCGTGCGTGCGTGTGTGTGTGTGTGTGTGTGTGTGTGTGTGTGTGCGCGTGCGTGTGTGTGTGTGTGTGTGTGTGTGTGTGTGTGTGTGTGTGTGTGTGTGTGTGTGTGTGTGTGTGTGTGTGTGTGTGTGTGTGTGTGTGTGTGTGTGTGTGTGTGTGTGTGTGTGTGTGTGTGTGTGTGTGTGTGTGTGTGTGTGTGTGTGTGTGTGTGTGTGTGTGTGTGTGTGTCTTCCCTGCCTTTTTATTGCGGTAGTGATAATAATAAAATGGAAACGTAAACAGTACATAACTGAGATATGCTTGCCTGCCACGTACGATATATTTTCTCTTATACATGACTAGCAGAATACCCGTGCTTCGCTACGGAGTTTCACGTTGTACGTAATGAAAATGTTAGTTTAATTAATAAAGTTTAATTAAAGTAGGCTTCTTAAAAATAAATAGCTGTTGCCCACAACTTCGTTCGCGTGGTCTTCAATTTAATGCGATAATATATTTAGAACAGAATCTATTCTATTGGGTTGCCATAGTAACCAGATCTAATAGTTTTTTAAGACCGCAAAGGACCCCCCAGAGGATCGTATCGAAAAAAACACCTGTCCTATGTTGGTTCTCCCGTTGCGTAAAATATTTGTGCCAAGTTTGGTTGAAATCGGTCCAATGGTTTAGGTGGAGACGTGGAAGACCCCAAAGGATCGTATCGAAAAAAACACTTGTCCTATGTTGGTTCTCCCTTTGCGTAAAATATTTGTGCCAAGTTTGGTTGAAATCGGTCCAGTGGTTTAGGAGGCGATGTGGAAGACCCCAAAGAACCCCCAAAAGGACCCCATCGAAAAAACACCTATCCTATGTTGGTTCTCCCGTTGCGTAAAATATTTGTCCCAAGTTTGGTTGAAATCGGTACAGTGGTTTAGGAGGAGATGTGGAAGAAACCTTCGCGGACGTGCGCACAACAACTCACCGAAGTTTCATCGCAATCGGATGAATGGTATAAGAACGCATACGGGACAAACAAAGAAACATTCATTTTTATATATAAGATGTAAACTATACCACTTACTTGACATAAACCGTGATAGCTAAGCTAATGTACAACATATATGTATTAATTATACACATAAATGTTCCTCGATAGACACTCTATCTATTGGCGAAAACTTGAATAAAATCCGTTCAGTACTTCCTGAGATTAGCGATTTCAAACACAGAGAGAAAACGGACCGACTTTACTTTATACTATGTACAGATTTACATTAAAATGAAAAAATTATAATTTTATTGCCTGGCAACAAAATTATTTTATTTTTAACAATTACCATTGTTTGAAAAAGTTTAAATGAATTTTCAAGTACTTTACTCTTGTTAAAACGTAAAAGGTTGCAGGTAAACTACCCCTTCCCCTTAACCGATCTTCACCAAAATCAAAAGGCCTTGAGTGCTCTACAATTCAGTGATGTATGCAAAAAATTATTTGATTCTGTTTGAATTTGCGGCAGTTATCGTTTGCCATAGAAAATACGCTTGATAAAAAACGTTGCAGGTAAACTACCCCTTCCCCTCAACCGATCTTCACCAAAAACAATAGGTCTTGAGAACTCTGCAATTTAGGGCTGTATGCAAATAATCTTTTGATTCTGTTTTAATTTGCGGCTGTTATCGTTTGCCATAGGAAATACCCTTGTTAAAACATAAAACGTTACAGGTAAACTACCCCTTTGTAACAGGTTAACCGATCTTCACCAAAAACAACAGGTCTTGAGAACTCTACAATTCAGGGCTGTATGCGAAACATTATTTGATTATGTTTGAATTTGCGGCTGTTATTGTTTGCCAAAAGAAAATTTCCCTTGATAAAAAAAAACCGTTGCAGGTAAACTACCCCTTTACCTCAACCGATCTTCACCAAAAACAATAGGTCGTGAGTACTCTACAAATCAGGGCTGTATGCAAAAAATTATTTGATTCTGTTTGAATTTGCGGCAGTTATCCTTTGCCATAGAAAAAAAATCTACACACAGACAGACACACAGACACACACACACACACACACACACACATACTTTTCGGAAAACGACTTTTTTTCATGTTTTGAGTGTAGTACAATCAGAATCTGCAATAATCTCGAACACGATTTTTTTTGCCATCACCATACTTCCATTCCTTAAGGAATATGGAAGTAAAAATGTATACTTATATTTGGCGCTGCAACGCACGGCTTGACATACAAGTAGTATTTTATTGTTATTAAGCTAGGGCAGAGGACAGACAGGGTGATTATTAACCTGTTATAATTAAGGTAGAGTAGAGTAGTAATAAAACTTAATCTCTAAGCTGAATGATTACGCGTAGACGCGCAAAAATGGCTACGAGAGATACGAATTCTGAGAGCCAGGAGCAGGAATTCGACATAAATAACAGTTGGGTATGGACGAATCCGAAATTAACACGGTGAAAAGTGATGTAAATGTCACCGCCAGTGAAGAGAATAACCAAAGTAGGGCGCGGGGACAGGAATCGGAACCGCGCGAGATGAACCTCAATATGTTGATAGAATTAATAAGACAACACAGTGAAGAAACAAGAAAACATATTGGCGAAATGAAGGATGAACGAAGACAACAAAATGAAGAAACAAGAAAACAGAATGAAGAAAGGGATGAAAAACAAAGAAGACATATTGACGAAATAAGAAAACATAATGAAGGAATGAATGAAAAACAAAGAAAACAGAATGAAGAAAGGAATGAAGAATTAAGAAAACATATTGAAGAAACGTACAGGCAAAGCGAAGAGAGAATCGTAAAAAGATTCGATGTAAGGATAGAAATAATAAGAGATAATCTACAAGGTCAGATTAACCTAGTAAATGTAGATCTGCAAGAGCACTCAAAAAGGTGGGAAGGAATACTTGGAGAGGTACAAAAGAAGAGTGAGAGCAGTATCAAAGAAATAAATAAGGAAATTAAGAAACAAGCCAAGGAAAATAAAGAAATGCGAGAGAAGGACAGCAGAGAATGGCAGGAAGGAATTATTTGTACCCAAAATCAGAACAAGCAGCAGGTAGAGGGAATCGAACAGCAGGTAAGGAGCCCGAAGGAAGCTCAACAGGACACATAAGAGAAGTTGAACAGTGTATCTGTAGAAAAAGGTAGGAGACTGGATGAAATGAGAAACACCCTATCAACGGTTCGAGAAACCCAACAAAGGGTACAGCGGAGATTAGAAGAGATTGAGCAGAGACCAGCCGTCGCCATGAATGGAACCAGCGCTATTAAGGAGATAACATTTGACGGAGAAGACAGTTTTCCAATGGAATTTCTAAAAGAACTGAAAGAAGTACAAGAAACTTACTACCCAGCAGAAAACACAAGATGGCTAAGCAGGCATCTGACAGGTGAAGCAGCTATCTGGTGGTGCATTGTACGGGGTCAGGTAAATACATTTAATGAATTTGAAGAAATATTTGTGGAGAAGTACTGGGGGCTACTCAGCAGGAGCGAATCCGTGATCAGCTGGAATATGGTCGGTTCAATCCTAATGGGTCGCTCAGCATGATACAGTATATGGAACGGTTTGTACTCCAATGTAGACAATTAATACCAATTTTATCAGATCGGCACCTAATCAAAAAATTAGCACGCCATTATAATAGAGAAATTCAAATAGCAGTGGTAACGCGGGGAATAACCACTATCAATAGTTTCGAAGTATTACTACGAGAATATATGGGAATAAATACTAGAGTAAGTAATGAATCGCAGAAAACGGGTGAACCAACCGTTATGAAATTTAAAAGGGAGCAACTGCAACCTAGAGAGAATAATGGACTTAACAACCGGCCCAGACAGGGGTGGAGAGAAAAGTTTACACAAAAGCCCCGAGGAGAAAGTGATCGGCAGGCCACAAATTCTTTAGTTGTGGAACGGCAACCGGCTAGTACCAGAGAGGGTGAACGCTCCACTACAGCACGCGAAAGTAGTCAGTGACTAATACTTACAAGGTCGACAAACCCGGGTGGTTGTAAACAAGCAAACGAAATCAGCGAGCCCGACATAGTCGTAAATGCCATTGTCCCGGACATAAGAAATGAATTGATGGAAGAGGGCGGTCAAAACATTAAGATAGAAAACCTTAAAAGTCCTGAATTAGTAGTTAAAATAAATAATGCAAATGTGAATGCTTTAATTGACTCTGGAAGTGCGAGTAATGCATTATCTGAAAATTGGTATACGAATAACCAAATGAAGCTGGGCAAACATGAGATCCTAAACGTGAATAACACGACGATAATTAGCGCTATAGGTAAGAAATCAAAGCATATAAGGAAACAAATATTCTTTGAAGTTAGCATTAATGACAGTTTAAGTTTTGATTGTGTTTTCTTAATAATACCAGGTCTTGTACGAAAATGCATATTAGGGATGAATTTTTTAAAGCAAACCGGAAGCATAATTAATATACCCAAAAATAAGATCCAACTACAAACTGAATTAAAATTAATAGGGGAAGAAAATTCATATGAAATACCACTAATGGCGATGGAAGAAGACGGCAGTAGCATAGAGGAAGGAATCAATAAGAAGATCGACGAATTAGAGGATGTGGACATAACAATGAGGTCCCAGCTAGAGCAACTGTTATATCATTACAGAGAAGTGTTTGATGAGCGACCAGGCCTCATCAAGGGATACGAGCATCACTTCCAAGTAACTGATAACACGCCGTACCTGCAAAAAGGATAGCCAGTGCCTATTAAGTACCAGAAGGCCGTACAGGCTGAGATTAGGAGAATGCTTGAATATGGGATAATTGAACGTGCCCAAAGCCCCTATATCAATCCTCTGGTAACTGTAATCAAAAGGAACGGCAGAGTGCGCTTATGTCTGGACGCCCGGAAAGTAAATAGTGTAACAATACCAGACTATGAAGGGCCACCTCCAATAAATGAGATATTAGCCAGATATAATAACATAAAAGTTATGTCAACAATAGACTTGACCAATGGTTTTTGGCAGGTACCTCTAATGGAACAGTGCCGTAATTATACGGGATTCTTACATGAAGGTTACATGAAGACTACCGTTTTAAAGTAACACCATTTGGCCTAAGTACAAGTCTCGCTAGCTTAGCATGTGGACTTGACTACATACTTACGGAAGAAGGGAAGAAAAACACTATCATTTACGTAGACGACATTCTATGTTTTTCTAAGAATGAACAAGAACACGTTATACATTTAGAATACCTATTAACAAATTTTAAAAATGCGAACATGACAGTTAACTTGGAGAAGTCGCAGTTTTTCCGTAAAGAGAATCAGTATCTTGGTTACTGTTTAACAACAAACGGGATTAAGGCAACACCGGATAAGGTAGCCGCTATACTAAATTTTCCAACACCTCGAAACCCCAAACAGTTAAAAGGTTTCTTGGGACTGACAAACTTTTATAATAAACTAGCTGTATACCCGTGCTTCGCTACGGTTTTTACTGAATAAACACATTGGTTCGGTGGTTTTTTTTTTTAACCTTGGGTAACCAAGCACATTGTATAAATGTAATATTTACAAATTTTTAAAAGCATAAATGGGTGCTAATACTAAGTCTACTGAAATCGTTTTGTGAAACGAAATACGGCACTTATAAAACTTCCTTGTAGACAACGTTCTTTGTTTGACCCTGTGGCTGAAGGATAGTTAAACTCTCAGAAGAGCTAACTCGTGAGCAAGCAACATACAACTGGCCATGGGAGAATCAGTCTTCCCTCAGATCAACACCGGCCATTTTCAAAGACTGCCTTTGTGATTTATTTATTACCCTGTAATAAGGGTAATAAATAAGCAGAGCTTGACAGGGAACTGGAGTCTTTTAAACTGAAAATGGTAATCCGATGGAATTAAGGGAATGCGTGGAATGAAGACTGCTTCCCCCTGACCACATCCAGTGAATATTGTTGCTTCTATGACGTTGTTGTGCAACGATTTAATCTGCAGCCTAGTACCGTTACAAAGCTTAGGCGGTACCAGGTTTCGTAGCAGCATTATTGGAGCTCCAACTTTAAGGCAAAGATTGTGCGGTGGAATGCCTGGAGGATTAAGCGTGTGCAAGAACTCTACTGGGTAATGGACCGCATCTTCTACTTCCACCACAGAGTCCACGGATTGGTACTGGACAATCTCAATTGGCAGTTTTTCCAATAATGTGTTATTGATATTTGCAGCAGTGTAATTCTTTGGAGTAAGGATAGCTCTTTCTTTCAGCCAAGATACATCTTTCAAGTAAAAATTAGTTAAATCTGGGTAAATTTTTTCAGCCAACGTTGTCAAGTCGCATACAACTTCACATAAGTCTTTTGTAATATTGACTTTGCCATTTTCTTCAGGTAGATTTCCATTACCGATCTGTAAAAGTAAACTTGAAAACTCGTCTGCCTTTAAACTGCCTTTAAGATGCACCCGCATGTTGACTCTCAAGGAACGAACTTGGACTTTAGGCCACAGGACAGAACTCTTTAGACAGGCTTTAACTTCATCTGCTCGAGTTCCCCTAGGTACAACAGGTAAAGTCTGTCTGAAGTCTCCGGCCATTAGAAGTGTGACTCCACCCATCAGGTTTTTATTGCTTCTAATGTCCTGCAGAGTTCTATCCAAAGCTTCAATTCCTCCCTTGTGAGCCATGGTGCACTCGTCCCAAATTATCAACTTACAACCCTAAGTACCTTCGCTGTGTCGCTTTGTTTTGATATGTTGCAAAATGGGGTCTCAGAGTGGTTTAAGTTGAGAGGCAGTTTGAAGGCAGAATGAGCTGTCCTCCCTCCATCCAACAACGTTGCTGCTATACCTGACGAAGCCACAGATATAGCAATTTTCCTATCTTGTCTTACCGTGGCTAATATTAAATTAATTAAAAAGGTTTTTCCTGTACCACCTGGTGCGTCAAGGAAAAATAGTCGTCCAGCCTCTGATTCAATGCTCGCAATTACTTCATTGTAGACATTTTTCTGCTCGTCGTTCAGTTTAGGCACGTTTTCAGCAACCAATTCAGATAGATGGACCGTGTTGTAAGAGAGTTCTTTCAGGTACTCGCGGTTGACTGCAGAACTGTTGGGCTCTTGACTTGGAGAAGGAAGACCGAGTTGTTGGAGGGATTGATTGGACATTGAAGAGACCAAGTTTTCTAATGAATGTAGGCATTTGTTGTAAATGATGTTGTTCCGTAGTTCAAGCTCTAAGCCCGGACATTCATACTCCATCTGTCTCTTGAAGTCCTCTGACATACTGTCTCTGTGTTTCTCCCACAGCACTAAGGGATCCGCTGCTTGACAAAACACCAAAATGACAGCGAACAGTTGTCTGATTTTCTGTGGTGACTCCGACAGAGCAGCTTCCTCCAAGGTGAAGTCCCAATGATTGTCATCTCGAAGTAAACCCAACGCTCTGCAGGCAGACTGATAAGTGAAGTGAACTATGCCAGATACCCTCTTAAGATCATTAAAACTCGTAGGCCCTTTAACTTCATGAAGGAGAAGACGTAGGTAGTAACATTCTGCATTGTTAGGGTGTACAGTATAAACCCGACCGAGCACTTGATCTTTTTTCACTCCTGGATGTCCGGGAACGGCTTTGCCTTGTTTCCGCCGACTAAACTCATTGTTTTTCCAGGTGTAGTAAGCAGGGACTTCACTGTACATTATGGTTCTGGCAAAATTGTCTGATTTGCATAGTTCAAAGAATGCCAGTAGAGTGGTTTTGGGTGGATTTTGAACTTTGTCTTGAACGTTTCCGGGATTAAAATAAATTCTCTGGCCATTTTCAAGGTGTACAGCCAAATGTATTACGGAGGATATCTTTCATGGATTGGGAAGCAAAATATACGCAATGCCGCTTCGGAACTACTTATGTAACGGCCTGCTTCATATTTGGACACTTCGTCCCACTCATTTTCCAACACAAAAGCTGCTTGATCACTGCCCTTGTTCACGTATTTGCAAATATACTTTATCGATTTGACAGAGTTACACAACTCGACATTGATATGTGCCAAAAAGGTACGTGACAGAACAGGATTGTACGGTACCACCCACCGACTGTCTAGGTCTACTCCATTGATGTTGACTGTAAAACCACCATCAGCAGGAGACCTTCGACGGTACTGGGGGTAGCCATCGTCAGCAGTTTGGGTTTCTTTAGATAAGGGACGTGGATATCTTTTGGAGCATGAGCCGTTAACCATGCAGGGCGAGTTCCTGTTTAAGCTTCCGCAAGGGCCATGAATCATTGTCGACTTAATAATTCCATGAAGTTCAGGGTCCGTTTCAGGGTCAGGTACCTCTGCGCTTATGACACTGTCAGTTTGGTCGGCCATGATCCTGTCCTGCAGCCATAGCACATAGCAAGATGTGTGCGTGAGGCAAGCCACGCTTCTGCCACTCCACAGTATACATGTAACACCTACTTTGACCGAAAATGGAACCTTTAGTTGAAAGATGAATAACTTTTTTAACTTTCAAATGAAACACTCGAGCTATGATGTCATGTCTGTCTTGAGGCTTTTGTCTGTCTCTTAAGGCAGCTCCAATTTCAGACCATTTCGGGTTACATGTAAATGTGATAAACAAATCAGGACGACCATAGTGACGAACATATGTCATGGCGTCCTGAGTTCTCTCTTGCATATAGCGGTGCCCACCAGTAAAACTGGATGGTAACACGACCCTCTTTCCCATATCTGAAACGTTAGCATCCCGCTTACACATGGCGTCTTTAAGATGAACATAGTTTTCCGCTCGCAGCTTACTCTGGTTGAATCTTATAAAGTTAAGCCTTTCTGTCTCTATCTTGGCATACATATCAACCAAAAACTGGTTGAAAAGACTACGATACAGCAATAGGTAACTTTCTTCACCTTGTCTTTCCATTAGTCTGTAAGCGTAGAAGTCTGAAGCGGAAACTGTTTTCTTGAGAGATGCTTTAGATATTGGATCATATTGTGGAATATTAATAGAGTAGCCGTCTTCTCCACGGCAGAACATAAGAGGGTACTGGAGAGCGTCGTATGCACGATGAGTTTCGCTGATCCGTACCAACTTTGTGTCTCTGTTGTGAAGAATTATGTCTCTCTTTTCAAACTCCTGTCCCACAATAACCAAAGCTACCTCGCTTGTTGCTGGCGCGTTGTAACGACCCCTATGTTCAACTGCAGGCTTCCTGTCTGCATGAATAACAACTTTGAACTCCTGCCCCACCGGAACATTTTCCATTGCGGTTTTAAAATCTCGTATGTAGGGATTGTTATCATGCAGACATTTTTGAAGTTGGCCAACTAACCAAGGCTTAACCACAGTAAAGAGGTTGGATCTGATTTCTGTTCCTTTTTCATCGTTTCCAACAAAATAAATTTGTAGAAAAGAGGGGTCTTGTGGGGAGAAGTTAACAAACTTCCTATTCTGTGGTAAACCTGCCCTTGGACCTTAAAAGTTGGCATGAAATTTCCTTCGTGCACCTCTTTAGCTCCAAATGAAGTCATTTGAAAACATCCGTTATACTTTCTGGTATTTGATAAAAAATGCTGAGACTGACGGTGACTGTAAGTAAGAAGACTATGGAGCGGCTCAGGAAGCTGTTGAGTAGAAGGAAGACGAACCTTGCCATTGCTGCAGCATAAGCCAGGGCTCTCTTCTTTCCACTTTTTCGCATGGCACCACTTGCATTCAATGTGGTGACCAAGAGAAACAACCTTGTCATTATTGTAGTCTGTACTACGGTCATATTTAAATCCTGATAAAGACTTTGTTTTCCATGGGATCAGTTGCCTCTTCTCAGTGTACCTTCGAACAGCTTCCTGATTAACTTCCGGATGTTTCTTTGAGTATCTAGAAACTGAACCCCTGTTAACGTCAGGGTTTGCCTTGTTGTATCTTTTAACAGCCTCTCTATGAACTTCAGGATTTTTGCTATTGTATTTTCTTACGGACTCCCTATTTTTGTGTCTTTTGATTCTGTCATTAACTCTTGAACGTCGATTTTTTCTTCTTTTCTTCCCAACACTCGAATCAACTGTAGCACTGATCTCTGAGGAAGACGAAATTAGGTCAGTAGGGGGCGTCACACAACGGTTCTGGATATCACGTTTAGCAGAGTTTAGCAAATAAATAAGTGGTATATCATCCTCGGATTGGTCTTGGGCAGTTTGCTCGACAACGAATTTTTCTAGGCTCTCAGTACCAAGCGAGGTGCAGATGGGACGGTTAACAACAGTAAGTGGTATATCATCGTCGGATTGGTCTTGGGCAGTTTGCTCGACAACGATTTTTTCTAGGCTCTCAGTACCAAGCGAGGTGCAGATGGGACGGTTAACAACAGTTGATGTATGAGGAGGAATGTATTGAGGACTAAGAGGTTCAATGTGGGCATTCATCATGGGTCCAGAACACTTGAATCGCAATATGGGCTTTCCCTCCTCATACTCATCAGGCTGTACAATCACCTCACCATCACGATACACCACCAGATGGTAAGGGTATATTTCGGCAGCAGCCTGAATTTCACAGTGGGTGGCATATGTGGTGTACAGAGACATGTGAGCACGGTATTCAGCCAAACTTCTATAAATGTTACACACGCCATCATTGTATGCTCCTCAAACCGTTGCCAGTTGTTACAAATGTACTGTACAACGCTTGTTCGCACTTGAGACGCATGGGAGACAGTACCGTACATGAGGTAAGACAGGGAGTAAAAGAAGCACGACCCATCTGCACCCAAAGGCGCAATACGGTGAGGTACCATGATCCCATCAACTTCAATTTGTTCCATCATGTATTAGGGATATAGAATTTATATAAAAAGCCGAAACGAAAGCCTATTTAAAACAAACTAAAACAAAATTATTCTCTTCTTAACAAAAACTGTAAGAGCAACAACGGCGGTAGAACAAAAACCTATTGAATAAAGTGGAACCTACACTGCAAAAATAAGAAAAATATTCAAACTTGACAAATAAACTAAAAAATAAGATACAAACTAATAAAACAAATGTAAAAAGTAGAAAAGAAAGCCTATTTAAAACAAACTAAAACAAAATTATTCTCTTATTAACAAAAACTGTAAGAGCAACAACGGCGGTAGAACAAAAACCTATTTAATAAAGTGGAATCTACACTGCAAAAATAAGAAAAATAGTCAAACTTGACAAATAAACTAAAAAATAAGATACAAACTAATAAAACAAATAGAAAAAGTAGAAAAGAAAGCTTATTTAAAACAAAATTATTCTCTTCTTAACAAAAACTGTAAGAGCAACAACGGCGGTAGAACAAAAACCTATTTAATAAAGTGGAATCTACACTGCAAAAATAAGAAAAATAGTCAAACTTGCAAACTTGACAAATAAACTAAAAAATAAGATACAAACTAATAAAAAATCAAGAATATCCAATGCTCAAACTAAAACTAACAAAATAATCGTCTTAAACAAAGTAGCAGGAGTGTGCAGTGGCAGTGTAGTGACTGAACTGAACTGAACAAAGCAGCATTCTGGCCTGTTATCAGTGGCCTTTAGACTGAACCCCATGACGCAAGTGTGTCTGAGTTGTATCCAGACCAGACTAAACATAACAACTCTTTATGGACTACATTGCAACGTAAACAAATATGTTACGTAAATTGTGTGATAGTACTTCTGGGAACACGTTCTTATCGCAGGAATGCATAAAATTCATGTGTTCATAATTAATTAATATTTATTTAAGACAATAGTTAATATATCGTATAATATTGTTTTCTACCGACAAATGTTTTCTATATATTTATTACGCTCCTTTTACAACTTTGAATCAATTTATTCGGAAATATTTTCTTTGTAGGCCCTGTTGTTCTTGAGATACAGTGATGACTAAGTAAGTAAGTGGGCTTTGGCAAATATATTATAGATTTCTTTAGGGTAGTTTTAATTAAAATTATTTAAGATTGACCTTTGTGTTCTTTAAAAGAGAGTTAAGTTAACTTGTAGAACAAATTTCATGTTTCTATCTCATCTAGAAGCTGCCTAACTGTTGTCACGTTTTAACTGTCATGTATTTCTTATGAGAATATTCGGTCACTTTGACCCCTCCAAAACCCCCCTAAAATTTTGAATTTTGTCAAACCCCGTCTTATTGCACATCTACAGTATCTAGTGAATATTTATGTAAAGTTTCATCTTTCTAGGCCTTGTCATTGTTGAGATACAGTGATGAGTGAGTGAGTGAGTATGAGAATATTCGGTCACTTTGACCCCTCCAAAACCCCCCTTAGATTTTGAATTTTGTCAAACCCCGTCTTAATGCACATCTACAGTATCTAGTGAATATCTATGTAAAGTTTCATCTTTCTAGGCCTTGTCATTGTTGAGATACAGTGACGAGTCAGTGAGTGGGCTTTGGCAAATATAGTATAGATTCACCAACAAGTATGCCGAATATACTCAACCACTACTCAAACTATTACAAAAGGGTAATAAATTCCAATGGGACTCGGCGATGGCAGAGCAATTCCAACGAGTAAAGGAATTATTTATAAATAGTGTAATGCTTAAATTCCCCATACCAGGAAAACGTTTCTACCTGCAGTGTGATGCCAGCAACTACGCATATGGCGGACAGCTATACCAGATCGACGATAGTGGGGAGATTTCCGTCATTGCATACACTAGCAGAACTTTTAAAAATGCTGAGAAAAACTATTTTGCAACAGAACGGGAACTACTCGCGATTGTGCAGTGTCTGCAGAAATTCAGAATATACATATTAGGCCAACCGCTCACAATCATAACCGACAATAAAGCCTTAACATTTATACAAAAATGTCATCTAAATATTACCCGGATAACACGATGGATACTCAAGAATACAATTTTGAAATTTTGCTTTGCAAGGGAAAAGAGAACGTAGTTGCAGATATCCTAAGCCGATACCCAGAAGATCACGACTGTAAAGAAACAACCGAAGATAAACATGAATATTATTACGTTAATGGAATAGAAATAAAACTGAATAAGAACATTGCCATCAAACTACGGAACATACATCAGATACAACTATCAAATGACAAAATAAAAGAGATTATAAGAAAGGTTCAGGAGAAAAATGATAACCAACTGAAGCAACATTATAAATTAACAAGTAATAAACTTTATCGCAAATGGAAAAACCAATGGAAATTATATATTCCAAATGAAATGAAAATCGAACTAATCAATGAGATTCATCAGATGTACGGACACCCTGGAGCAAAGAAGACACTACAGTTAATCAAAGAATACTTCACGATGGACGCTACGTGCAAAACAATCAGCCAAGTAGTAAAATGCTGTGACGTTTGTCAAAGGTGTAAAGACAGTGGAAACAAAATTATCACTGGAGAAACTCGTCCGATACTACTGTCACACAAAGGTGAATTAATTAGTCTGGATTACTACGGACCACTTCCTGTATCTAGTTAAGGAGTAAAATATTTATTAGTGATAGTCGATAATTTCACTAAATATGTGGAGTTATATGCGCTACGAAGAGCAAATACTATGCCACACTCAAACAGTTGCAACAATACATAACTAATCATGGAAAACCCGAGAGTATACTGACAAATAATGGAACGCAGTTTACGTCACGGAAATGGACGCAAGGTCTTGAGCAATTAAATATCAACCGAAGTACACGGCAATCAGGAATCCATGTACGTATATAGCCGAACGTTGGAACAGACAATTAGGGAACCTGTTTAGAATCTTTGTTCGTGAAAAACACACCAAATGGGCTACTTCTTTCAAAATTATAAAAGCGTGTCTAAATGAAACATATCAGGATACCATCAAGGTAACGCCGTACGAGGCACAATTTTGAATTAGGCCAACTAGAGACTGGGAAAAATATATAAATCCCACAGTAATCAATAACGATAGGGTAAACATTAGCAAAATACAATTGCGTATTAAAGAGAGGGGAGAAAAGCAAGCCGCTCGAATTAATAAGTCCAACAAGATCACTAAATTTGAAGTTGGAGATAAGGTGCTAATACGGACACGCAAACTATCAGATGCAGCACAAAATATAATTGCAAAATTTTACGCTTTATATGAAGGTCCATATGTTATCACACGAAAATTTGGAAGCGCTACGTACCAGCTAAATGAATGCACGGATAGCAATGTAATACGTGGTATTTTCAATACAAAAAAAAACAATTAAAAAGATACCATTCAGACCACTTAGCAGATGACTGAGATACCTTTTGAAAAAAATAATGATTTGTATAAAATTTTTCTTTTTTGTAAAAAATGCAACACTAAGTTAGCAAGTAACAAAATATAGAGATTTGTGAATAAATTATGTGTCATGGATGTTAAGATCAAATTTTGAGTAACAAATGTCTTAGTGATGAAATGTTATGTAATAAAACTGTAATTTTAGTAGTTAAAATTTTTTTCTTTGTCAAACAGTTGGTAGCCAATTATTAATGTAAAGTTATAATTTATAATAAAATGTCTAATTTTGTTTGTTCTATAGTACTTATGATGTTTACTATCATAAAACATTAATATTATATCGCATCATAAAACTTTTAGATTTTAAGATTCTATTTATTTTATTGTTAAAGTAATTAACACATAAATCATGATAACAAGAGAAGTACATTACTAGCCTCTTTAAACAGAATAATGTGTAAATAAGTGTAGTAAATGCATTAGTTTAGTGTAAAGGAGGGAAGTAATTATTTAAATTTAAACATTAAATTGTAGCTTCATAGAATGTAGAATTTTATGTTTAATAACAGTTAAATTGTTATTTTCTTAATACTCGTAAAGTGATATCGATTCACAATGAAGAAAAAAATGTGTCAATTTAATATTAGACTGTTAAGTAGTTTTGACATAAAACTGAATGCACTAAGTGAGTACATGTGAATAGATAATATAATTTTCAATATTTACGATTATGACTATTATTATTTGTATTCTTAAATGTAATATTTAGTTAATTTTCTGCAAATATATTGTGTATAATTTGAAAAATTGAATGAATGACAACAACATGTAGCAATAAAATCATGTGTAATACTAGACTGAAGTAGATTTAAGATATTATGAGTGACGTTATTATAGAAATTATAATTATATGTAAATTGTAACAAAACGAATGGATTCATAATTAAAATATAAAAGCGGGAATATAGATTACTGTTTAGAGGAATCTTATTAGGTCGCGTACACCAGTCAGTGGGTCAACAAGCTTATATGGGACACCTACTACACTAGGTTCGATGAACATAGTGCCTTTAAGACAAAATCGCGAGATAGTATTTTAGTACAATATGCTATTTATAGGGCGTAAATTTGTAAATTTGGGATCCTTTGGATTCAAAGAGATCGTCGCAACGGACCCAAATTGGGGACAGATAGAACGCTAAAAAAAATCATCTGTTCGCGCTTGAAATGACAGTGACAGTGATGTATGGAGAGAAACTATGAGAGGAAGTTTAGTACAAAAGAGTGAGACATCCTTTAACGTCGATGTGCAGGTGCATGGATGTATCATAAATCTAATTGAGCAGCTGTGCGACAAGAAGAAGAAGTACGATTAGAAGTACCAAGAAGGATACAACAGAGGTGAATAAACTAATATAACCAGTGCAGCTGGAAGCTTGACGAAATTAAGGGATTGTTCTGGCTGAAAGGCGTAGAAAAACACTAGAGAGGAGTACAATTGTGAAATACTAAGAAAACTACAGCAGAGGTGAATGCACTAATTAACAGGGACAGCTGGATGCTTAGAGAAGCTAAAGGGTGTTCTGATTGAATGGCATAGAAAAACGCCAGAGAGGAGTACAAGTAGGAAACACTAAGAAAGCCACACATGAGGTTATTAAACTAATTTAACAAGTGCAGCTGGACGCTTAAAGGAACACAAGGGTTGTTCTGGTTAAAGGGAATAGCAAAAACACCAGAGAGGGTTTACCAAGAAATTTACAGCAGAGGTGAGTGAACCAATTAACGTGGCAGCTGGACGTTAGATAATACAAGGGGTGTTCTGTCTAAATGGCATATAAAGAGAACAGAAAGATTTATGAGTCTGAAAATCGGACAGACCGTGACAGAGGGTGATGAACTAGAGCCAGAAATAAGAAGGGAACCGACGTGGCCTATCAGAAAACAGATTTAAAGGTAGGCGGGTTCCAGGAGTGAATTTTCTTATAAGAAAGCAAGAAGCACCAATTAAAACAAAATAAAGTGAAATGTAGGAGAACTAGTGGGGAAAGATGTGTATTGAATATATAAAAAGAACTGAGGCGCGATCAAGAGAGGCTTTACTAAAATTCGAGGGAGTCTACGTTAAACTTTTGAAGTTTTACTTAAAATCGGAAAGAGTCTGTGGTAAAATTTCGTGGAGTCTGTTGTAAAGTTTCGGAGTCTACGATGAAAGTTCAGAGAGCTTACTTAAAGTCGTAAAGTCAACTTTACATGAGTAAATTGTTTGTGAAAATTTAGTACTCTATTATAAATTTTCGTAGAGTCAAAATGAACGAACAGTTTGTGTCACGGAGTTAATTATCGAGAGAATGAGAACTAGAGTTTTATTAACTTATAACTCGTAAAACAAACAATAGAATCGTGCCATGTGTTACTAACGATATAAACTATTATAAAACGGATTAAATCGCTTGCGAAATAAAATTATCGTAACGAGAATAACCGTTGTGTATTAGTGAACAGTTCTTACACTAATGTAAATATCGGGAGAAGTCAGATATACTTAGTGGGAGTGAAGTGAGTAAAAGTCTTCGTCAATCATTCGCTATGAGAGTGAACCACGCTATAAATCAGGAGAGAATCTACAGTTAATCAGCGGACCTAATGAGCTGGAGATGGTGGCACAGGACATCAACACGCCGTAGACAGGAATATTCGTACCAACAGTAAAATTTTATGTACTAATTACTAATTTACAATACACCTGTCTGTCCTTCTAAAAGAACTTACGTAGGAATTAGTCCTTCTAAAAGAACTTACGTATTAACTATATATTAAAACTTGAAGTAATCTGACTCGAATATAAAAGCGAACTAAGTACTTTCAATTAAAAATATTTATTCATATATTAAAATGAATCCATTTGGAATAGAGGTATTTTGTAATATAATAAGTAAGTAGATGTAAATGTTATTCATGCTTATTTACAAAATTAAATGAACCCTGAGATATAGAGACTTTAGCATATAAATTGTTTATTGGTAAAATCAAGTTTAAAATTATTAATGATAATAATGTGTTGAAAGCCACTGAGAATTGATAATTAATAACAACTAATTTAAATGTAATAAATGTGTTGGTTAGACTGATACATGTGTCATTGTTTTATTATTTAAATATTAACCTTATGGATTATACAACACTTTTACTTGAGATAATTAAAGAAATTAATTAATGCTACATTTGACACCACAACAAGTGGGGCTTTTATAGTTATATTTGGCGTAACAATTTATACTTATATTTGACACACAAAACGTGGGGCTTAAAGGAAGTCGAAATTTTGCTCATAGTAAAAGATAAAAGATTAAAAAAGGAACCAATAAGCCAAATTTTAGACTTATATTTTGCGCGCAACGTAGGGCACACATAAAAAATTTATACTTATAATTTTCATCTTCCGAAACGCTTTCCGCTGTCAGTTATTTACGATCGATATAGGTCATAGAACATTTTGCGACAAAATTATCCCATCGCCCTAGTAAAAAAAAAAGGCCTAGTAAATCTCTCCGTTTATACCACTAGTGGTACGCGGAGGGATCCAAGGTTGTACGCAAGACGACTTAGCTAGAAAAAAGTATTTACTTAACAAAAAAATAAATAAAAATATCTATACAGATATCTATTGAGTGTGATTTAAGGTTAAAAAAAAACATCAATAGATAGAATTTGACATTAATCTTTGGTACAAAATAAGCAGCAACAAATTTCACATCAATTATTTTCTTTTTTAATATGTTGTTACTTGTCAGCGCTTACAAGAAAATCCGAATTAAAGTAATCAAGTGTCTTTAAAAAAATCGTTACACTTTATCTAGCATAGAACCAACAAGAAATTAATTTTTTAAATCTGTTCCCGTTTTATAAATTCTATGTATTAGATTTAAATAATTATACGTAACTAGGAATAATAATATATACTATTCATATTTTATCAAGTTTTTTATTGAGAAAACTCCAATAACCTCTCTTTAATCTCTGATGGTAATCGAAATGAACGCGGAAGACCAAAGTGGTACGCGGGTCCGGAAAGGTTGGGAACCACTGCTTTTTGGTCCAACTTTCCATTATTCTTCCACCCCAAAAGTCAACTGTTCCTCCCCCCAAATTTCTTGCTGGATCCGCCCCTGACCTAAACTACCGCGATATCAAATCGCCCTTCAAAATTCTCGCAGAACATCAGGCTATCTGAAAATCGGTGATCATCGTTAATAGGCAACCCTGATTTGCTTTTATCGCATGTGTGAAACAAGAGTGGAGACGGAAAGAGAGATGCGTGTGCGTTGGCTTATTGTGGGGGGGGGAGAAGCGATTATTGACTGACCCATTTATCAACAATGAACATCTGAAGGTCAACACTGTCAGTCGTTACGCAAAGCGTTCGTCATAACAGAGTACAGACAGTTTCAACACCCAACGTCAACAGTGAGACGCAGATAGTATCCACCCAGTGGCAAACTACCACCCCTTGGGTTCAAGGTCCGTACCGTTAGCTTGTAACTTTAAAATAACTATCGACAGGGTGTGTTCGCGACAAATGGGTTAAGATTCACACAACGTGAATACTCTTAAACTTTCGTCACTATTTTGTTGACAGCGGTGTATACGGTCATAGTCTTTCACGTCATGTTTTAAATAGGATCTAAACCGTCCACGGAGACGCAATAAAAGCAAGACTCTTTAAAAATTACAAAAAAGTAAGGCGTGTCTCTATAGGCCTACTTTTCATTCAGCTTTGTACACTAGAATGAAAAATATTAAATCTGCAGAAAATACTTATCATGAAAACTTACGTAACACGTAAGAATACAAAATATTATCAAAAATACCATTAAGAATAAAGAATTCTAGCGTGCATTCAAAATATGTAGAATTTTCTTACCATGCGATTTGTAAATATTGAAAGTCAGAAACGACTACAAAAACGGGTAAAAAAGTATTGATAGACAATGTACGTAATATGTACTGGTATAAATCGAAACTCTTTAAACACGTTACAGAAGATTAACGAAATATAATCGGCCATTTTTTTCTTAACAGTCTTAAGCATGTGAAAAGTGTGTCGGCAAGATTTTAAAACAATTAAACTGCGGGAGATAACACCAGTCATGGATCACGTGTGGGCCGCTTGTACACAAGTTTGGAGCTGTTTCTAACCGGTCGGTTTTCGATTCGAATCAACAGACGCAAATGCTGCATAAATAAACAGAAATATATTGAGTAAAAAAAAAATGTACCAAATTGAGCCATAATGGTAACAGAAGTTTCCTGCGTTAGTTATTTGGACCAGCAGAGTTTTCACTCCTGAAGACAATTTTATTCAAACAGGAATTTCTGTCTGTATAACTTAAGCTCTACAATATTTAGGCTTATTTTTCTTTAAAATTATCGGGTGGAATCACTTTGTTAAATTTAAATTCAATAATAACCAACTGTTCTGTAAGTCAGTAAGAGATCCAGATACTTTTATTTTAGAAATGAGGGTGATTTCTTACGAGTTAATGATAAATTCGTTAACAGACTTGAAAAAGTAATAGGAGGCAAAGCTATTAACATTAACATTAACAATTGAACATTAAGTTATAGATAAAATTATATTCATTACAAATACCCGTTTTTCTTTCAAAAATTTTGAAATACAGTTTTTTACGAGTCTTAAATAGCGTTTTCAAATATTTAAAAAATAAATCTCAAATTGTCAAAAAATACAATAAATATTTGTCACTGTCGTTGTGGGCAATGGTTTTTTTTTTATACAGTGGGAAAAAACGTTTCTTTGACTCCCCCCTCCAGATGGATCCGCTCCTATGTCAGGGTAGTGCGATTCTTTGTGATATAAACCAATTAGCTTCAACAAAGTTTCTTTCCAATCTGACTCATATCTTGAAGGGAGAATCACAGATGCAAGCAGCAGAGACTCTCCTAACAGTGATGAAGGTATTTACAGACAATGAACTGTAAATTGGAGGAAAAGACTGTGAAGCAAATAAAACATTACTTGAATGTACCAGTATGCCTCTTATAAGATCAATACACGATTGTATCTGAATAAGGTGATTGATTTAAATAGAATTTCTATGTACTTTTTGTTGTTTCTTTGTTTACAGTAGTATTTACCCAAAGGCAACATACAAATTTAGGTGTCAAAACATTATTTTCACTTACGAATGTGATCAGTCTGACTCCAGGTTTGTGCTATATTAACTATTTATTTTATTTGTATTCATATTTTAAACTTTTCACTGTTATTCTATTCATAAATTACAATTAACATATGCTTACTCAATAAAATTATATTATTGTTAATAGCAATTCTGCCATGTTCTACTATGTACATTGAAATGTGTAGCTAGATAATAATTTAGCAGTGATATATTTCAAAACAAACATAAGAAAATAAGAGTTATTAAAGTGATTTCCATGTTTTAACACTTTGGATACACAAGATTTTTCATGTATTTCATATTTTTTTGCAAAGACCCTGTAACATTTACTGACCCTTATACATCAATAAAAGTTCAATTCTTTCTCTTTAAATTGACATAAACAAATTTTCAAAAATATTATGTTTAATATTTTTAAGTGATTTAAAAAATATATATTTTTTATGTACAAAAAAAGTTTTACAAAAGCTTTGCATTAGTTTCCGTGTATAAATGTTACATAAAGTCTAATTAAAAGTATTTATATATCTAAATTAGTCACCAGACAAATATATACAAATGATATTTATTAATAATAACTTCACAATTTTCTGTAGAAAATTTTTAATTATAATTTTCCATGGAAGGGCTGTGAAAACATACAATTCCTATTTGCAAAAAAGGAACGTAAAACACAAAAGTGCTGCAATCTATATTTTTGAGAACTAAAAATGTGAAAGATTGTAATGTAACACTATCGGGTGCAGCTGTTTGTATAGTAAAACACACTTATATCAATTACATATTTCGATATAGACTATTAATATTAATTTTAGTAATGTTAATAAATAAGCATTTAGAGGTGTGTATGGGCAAGGCGACACATTGACGCCGACCCAGTGTAAAATTGTATTATAAGTACAACTTTCTAGGTTGTAAAGATATAAAACGATTTGTTTGCTAAAAACAGCAAAAAATATGCAGTACCATTAGATTTAGGGTGTTTTCGGCCTTCAAAATACAATGAGTGAAACGTCATAAACGAGGGTGGTGGAGAACGCAGATTTCTTTTTTTAACGAGAAAACGGTCTCGCGGCTAAAAGTGCGCGTCTATAAGATCTCACCAATCACAAAAAGCGTCACCTCTGCGCGCGAAGTTATTTCGAGTGGTTACTGGACAATTTCAAACTTACCGGCAACACATTCGAATTTCAGCCAATGATGGTAATTTTAAGAGTAGCAGCAGTGAGGGAAGTTTAGGTGAAAATATAAAAGTAACTGATGCAGGAACTTAAGAGAGTCAGTCAGTGAAATCAAAAGAAACAGTCCCAATCAGTTAGAGTCAGTCAGTGAAATCAGTTAAATCAGTTAAGGCAATCAGTCAAATCAGTTAGCTAGTTAGTTAGTTAATTACTCAGTCATTCAGTAAATTAGACAATCATCAATCGACAGTCAGAATCAAGAGTCGGAGAATCATTCAGTCAAGTAGTATTATTTATTCTGTGCGCGGCATCAAGAGCGAAGAAGTCTTATTTATTATGTGCGCGACCGTATGAAAAGTCAAAGTTCGGAGGACGCGGAGACAAATGATTATCACGAGAGTGGTGAATAAGATAAAAGCAGAGTAATACAAATTGTGTTGTGATGTGCAAAGTGTGGAACGAGCGAGACGGAAATGGATAATCGAATTCAAGTAACAGTATCACATTAATTGTTGTAATCAGATAATTGCATGTAATATATTTGTCTACTCAGTTTAACCAGTTTCATTCTAAAAGAACCTACCAGTTGTTCAGATGTTGAAGAGTTTTATATCTTACGACCTAGAATAGGAGTACGGAGTATAAATATTTAATATAAATTTTGAATGATGATTTGATATTTCGGAAATGTTAGATATTAAGTTATGTTATTGATTCATGTTAATTTATGTTGCAAAAGAAGGAGATTTTATAGTTCATTAATATCTTGTTGATCATAAATAATATTTCATAGGTTATTAATCTTTGTTAATGATAAATAATATTTCATATGTTTAATTAATCTTTTATTAATGATAAAGAATATTTCATATGTGCATTAATATCTGGTTGAGCATAAATAATATTTCATATGCTTAGTAATCTTTGTCGATGATAAATAATATTTCATATCTTTATTAATCTTTTATGGATGATAATAATATTTAATGTGTAATTAATCTCATAAATCTGAAAGCATAGTCTGATTAAGCATTCATAAATGGTAAATGATATCAACTGTATTCTTAAAATTCTTGTAATGATTAACTAGGGATAAGAAGTTAGTAGTAATTGATAACCTGTCAATTTGAAATGATGATAATATTATATGTTATATATATTTAAATGCAGGGGTGACCATCCCCCCCAAAGGCTATGGCGCATGCCCCCCCAAATTCAGTTATCCCCTAGTCTTTTATTTATTTGCCCCCTTTTATCATCAAAAATGCTGTAAAAACATGCCCCCCAAAAGTCTGATGGCACATCTTGCGCCATGCACCACCCTTCTGGGCACCACTGTTTAAGTGTATTCAAATGGTAAATATAATATCTTTTACTTAGCATCTGAACATAAGAGTTGTTATTACCCTGAGATTCCATATATCTCTGGTGCCCAGCATTTTATACTTAAAAGTAAAATTAATAATTACAATTGAAACCCAAAAAAAAAGTTATATTTGTCGCCAACCGCGTGGTGCAAAAGCCAGTAAAGTAATAAGATTGTGTTCCAAATCTCACAGCTTGCAATTTTATGTAAATAAATTTCTACAAACACAAACAGACATGCCCACAGAACCATCACAGGCATCTTATCAAAGTGTTAAAGAATTGGTATTAGTATTCTCCAGGCAATTTGAAGCTTTGCCTTGATTAAAAAGGAAAGAAACATCAAATAGTTTTTGCGATTAGCATAACATTGAATAGACATTGAATAGAACAGCTGGCAAACTTTTCTTGGCCTACCTAATAGATGTCAATTAATTTAACATGCTGATACTGCTTGGTGAAATGAACAAAGTGCACTAGAAAAATGAAGAGTTCAACCAAATGTTGAAAGTCCAAATGTTAAATGATTAAAATTTCAGTTTTCTATGCACGTGTGCATGAATACACACAACGTACACATCATTTGGAAAACATTTGTTTATAGGTTGTAAATTAAATTTTTCTACACTGAGGCAGGGGTGCCCACAGCATGGTCACATGCTGTCACAGCAAGTCACACCAATGGAATTTTGTTTGGTGGGAGGGTGATTTTTTATTTGTCAAGTCTCATGGTTCTATCATGTGAGAGGGACATCTTAGAAGATATAAAGAACAATCAGGTAAATGATTTGTTTGCTAAAACAACCAAAAATACACAGTATCTGTTGCTGAATAACTGATTATAGAACCAGTGTAAACTAAATCATTGTTCATATACATATCATCTAACATGCAAACAATTAATTGTTTCAAAATTTATTAGGTTTTTCATTTTATTACTAAACCTTCCCTGACATTAATAATCATCTTTTTCCTTTCATAATCCCTAATTGGAAATAGAAGTTACATGAATTTAAGCCAGTTGTATAACCACAGGCTCAATTACACCCTTACAAGCACCGTAAATCAAACAAATCAGTGAAGAAAAAGAATGCAATTACAAAATAAAGTTAGATCATCTTGATAAGGCCTAATTTACAACTAATTATGTTAGACCAGGTTTAACCAGGCTTTTACATTTCTCATAATTTAGTAATTAATTAGGCATATTAGAAAACCTTTTGGTATTGATAAGAAGTATAACATTAGTTTTTTTATTCTAATAATTGCTTAAATGACTAGGTTTTTTAATTTTTTGGGATAAAGCCCCAAGATCAACCATTAACTGAAGGTTATTCTATACCTCCTTATTGTGATCCCCCCTACCCATAACATCAAATTGGGGTAGGGAATTTTGGAATACTTGGGGGAATTGCACCATGGCCTTTTGAGGTGGATGGGCACCTCTGCACTGAGGAGATGTGTGGTTACATGACACCTTGTGGCCTGTAGAATTATGTAGTGCTCTAGATAATTCCAGACACACCTTCCAGATGTTGGTCGATTATTCTACTGGCATCCAGGTCATTATTGTCACACAGGGTATAAATACAGGAATTCAGAAGCATAGTTAGTATAATTTTGGATCTGCACTATCAGAATTGTTATCATGACTTGTGAATTATTGTGTGCAGACATCTGTAATTGGTGACTTACAATATTTAGTATGAACAGTTAATTGTGTGACATTTATTTTGTGTGTGTGTGTGTGTGTGTGTGTGTGTGTGTGTGTGTGTGTGTGTGTGTGTGTGTGTGTGTGTGTGTGTGTGTGTGTGTGTGTGTGTGTGTGTGTGTGTGTGTGTGTGTGTGTGTGTGTGTGTGTGTGTGTGTGTGTGTGTGTGTGTGTGTGTGTGTGTGTGTGTGTGTGTGTGTGTGTGTGTGTGTGTGTGTGTGTGTGTGTGTGAAACAATCGTGAACTTGAAGAATTATTATACATGACTATTTATTGTTGTCTTTGTTTATTTAGTCAGTCATTAAATGTCTAAATAGTTATTTTTCTGGTGTCAAAAATCTTGTTTCCTCTGATCAAACAGAATGACCCGATTAACCATCATAACACTATAATCTAACCTTACATCAAACATAATACTGGATGCAATATATCCATTACATTTCCAAATGGTCATTCAGGACATGTCAGTAATATTAACCAAGTAACACTGGAAAGGCTCTAAAAATATGGTTTTTAAATTATCTTAACATGTCTTTGTAGTGAACATAGGTTTAGGTTTATTTATCCTATTTTATTTCATCATTAGTATTTCTACTGCACAAGATATAAGGCTTTGTAAGGTGTAAGACATAAATTGTACAATCATTCATATTTTAAACGTAAAGCTACCAACACCTACCCAAAATAAAATAAATCAAAATCATAACAAAATTGATTATTCTTTTCCAATATACTACTACATTACAGTCAGTACTATGAACTTACAATTCTTTTACAATTTTACAATTTATAATTTTACATTTTCTCTTCATCTTTTCTGTTGTCTACTGTTCTCTTTATACCTTTCCCAATCAGTGTCGCTCTTCTCAGTTTCTTCTTTTATACTCTGTCTCAGTAGTGTACCTGTAATTCGGTCTTGGGAGGGCAGTCCGGTCTAGTTGGCTTCATACAAAAGAAAAAACAAGAGGTCCGGTCATACAAACATACAAAAAAAACACAGCAATTGCTGTGTAACAAACATGATTGTAGACCTGTATTGAAAAAATCGGTATGGAGAACCATACATGACTTCCATGTCCTAAAATTTATATTTAAAATCATTTAAATATTAATTAAATAAGTGGATGCTTGAGTTCTGAAGAAATTACATATCAGCTAAAATGGTACCACCATGTCAGGTGGATTAAGACTATCCTCAAAATTCGTGAGGAAGGACTGTACTTTTGGATAAAATGTCTGTAGGTGAACGAAGAGCTAGCTAAATGTAGCTGCGATCTGATTCCTGTAATGAAATTGGACTCTCGATGTGAGGGGCCGAGGGATGTCTATAGTGTTATCAAAGTCTTTCCTGTCAATACTATACTAGTCATTTTTCTTTTTTAAAATCGAGTCTTGATTTCTTTCTTTCCATTTGTCTTCTGATTTCCTGAACGACTATTCTGTTCACCCATATAATTATAAATTTCTCAGCAAAACATTTCTTCCTTAATACGTGTGTGTCTCCTGTTTAACACCCACCATTCTGATCCATGTCATAATGCTATATTCCACACAGGCTACTAAATAACTAGCCATCAGGGAGGTCAAAATATTTTCAAGGAGAGGCAAACAATTTTCCAAAGGAGAAAAATATTTATATATTTTTCATACACACACACATGCACATATTAGTTTATATTCTCATATCATAATAGAAATAAGTACACAAATTTTATTAATTGCTTTAATACAACAACACTGCCCAGCGATCCACAGGAAGCAAATCGATGTCCATCTTTTCAGCATACACGCGTTGTGTTGGTGTGGGTTTCGGCACTTTCCATTTAAAAAGCATGCAAACATAAGAAAATAAACATGAGTGAGGCCACAAATAACGCGAATTTTGTAGGTGTGTGTGTGTGTCCTGCTGGCATTTTTATTGCGGTAATCACAATAATAAAACTTTGGAAAAGTAAACATTACATAATTGAGATATGCTTGCCTGCCAGGAACGATATATTTTCACTCATACGTGATTTAAATTAAAATGAAAAATATAGAATTTTGTTAAAGTGAAATGAAATGTTTTCATAGAAACTACTTCTTTGTTGTCAGTAACCTAGTACACATATAAAACTTATAAAAATTTACCTCCTCCATCATCAACTACCATTTTAATTTATAAAAAAAATTACCCCCTCCCCCTTCAACTACCCTTTTCATTTATAGATATTTCATCTACCTTTCTACAGTGGATTATTATGACCTTCTTTTCAGGATTCTTTATTTATCAAAATTAAGCACTTTACTCTTGTTAAAACATAAAATGCTGCTGGTAAACTACCCCTTTCTCTTAACCGATCTTCACCAAAAACAATAGGCCTTGAGTCCTCTACAATTCAGAGCTGTATGCAAACAGTTATTTGATTCTGTTTGAATTTTTGGCTGTTATCGTTTGCCATAGAAAAAATTCTATACACAGACACACACACAGACACTTTTCAAAAAATGACTTTTTTTACTTCCATGTTCCATAAGGAAATGGAAGTATGGTCATGCCGAAAAAAATCGTGTTTGAGATAACGGCAGATTCTGATTGTACTACCATCAAAACATGAAAAAAAGTCATTTTACTTCCTTGTTCCTTAAGGAAATGGATGTATGGTGATGGCATGAAAAATCGTGTTCGAGATTATTGCAGATTCTGATTGTACTACCCTCAAATCATGAAAAAAAGTCATTTTTCGAAAAGTGTCTGTGTGTATGTCTATGTGTCTATCTGTCTATGTGTAGATTTTTTTCTATGGCAAACGATAACAGCCGCAAATTCAAACAAAATCAAATAATTTTTTTCATACAGCCCTGATTTGTAGTGTACCCAAGACCTATAGTTTTTGGTGAAGATTGGTTAAGGGAAAGGGGTAGTTTACCTGCAACGTTTTTTTTTAATCAAGGGTAATTTTTTTTCTGTGCCAAATGATAACAGCCGCAAATCAAACAGAATCAAATAAATTTTTGCATACAGCCCTAAATTGTAGAGTTCTCAAGACTAGTGGCGAAGTTACATGGAGGCAATTGAGGCAATGCCTACCCTAAAAAATTCTGTAGAATAAAAATTATAAATACGTATGAAGCACGTAACGTAAAGATTATACATTGTTACTGTTAATTGTCGAATTTACTAATTATATGCTTTACTGAGCGACCGCTAGATGGTGACAAGTGAGAGCAGACATAGTTCGTTTAAATGAGGCAACGTGAACCTGCCTCAGCGTTTCTTGTATACATCGTATGTAAGCAATGTGTTGGCGTGATTTGGAAGTGCGGGGAGCGGAGATTGACCCGCGCTCACCACACAGTAGCATTGAGGCATGTTCACTGCTGTCCTGCGAACAGAAAAGCGCGCAGTGTTGTTTATAATCATGTTAATTTTATGCGGTTATTAAAAGTGTGCCTGTTATTCCGCTGAACTAATACAAGGTCAAGATTGTCATTTAAATTATTTGTGACATTAAACATATATATTATAACGATTCATAATAGCGTCCTATCAGAGTGTTATATGAAAGCTATAGACGGTACGAGTGTAACGCCATAAGAAAGAGAGAGAGAGCGTATAATCGCAGCCATCTCACTCTAACCACGTCACCGCTACACCAGAATCCAGTTCAAACATGTTATTTTACTCAAAGCAATTTATCAGTTCAACCTGCGATAACTTCAAAAGTTATAAATATACGGCAATTCTGAAAACAGCATTGTATTCAGCAAGAAAAGCTTTATAAGTAGCCGCAATCTCAGTTAATATAATTAACAATTGAAGAAGTTATACGGATGATGCACGCCAACAGGAATAACGAGAGAATTATGCTACGTAGGAATAAGGTGTTTTCACACACACACAGATAAAGACCTAAGCAACAATATTCTGTGGTCAGATCTTTGGAAACACATTTGCAAATACCTGTAATCAATCGATTTGCAAATTCAGGAAGTACGATTTTGACAAGAAATTCTCTGCCGTTTGGAACCTGTCACGGAGTGTTTGACCGACCTGTTCGAGATTGTCAAAACTGGAAAAACCCATGATTTATTTGTACAACCAATCAGCAGCCCATATTTAAAACTGATGCCAGCTCAAAGCGAGGGGTAGCATCACTCTTCGTTCGGTACTTAAACACACTAGACGTGTATAATTCACATACAGAAATTTTTAAATCACGCAAAAGTGCAAATTAAGTTCTAATTCGAGAAGTAGTCCGCAGTGTAGATGAATTAATAACGTTCAATAACAGTCGCTGCGTAAAACAACCGTTAATTAATTAAATAATTAATTAATTAAGCATCAGCCGTGAAGGACCTGTGCTACAGTAGGCTACAACATCTGTAATTGCCAGGGCATCTTCAACATCATTGATCAACATCCATTCTTCTGTGCAACACCATCAAAAGGAGGACCTCTACGGATTCCTATCTTCAGTCAACGCATCAAACAGTAAGAAATAGACTCATTGATCAATGAAATAAGCACTAAACAAATAATAAACAATTTTAAAAGGACACTAAGAAAAGCACACTTTGTATTTTAACTATAAGATTAGCTCTAATATAGTATAGGAGTGTTGAATGGAAAGTGGTGTGTAGTATTGGACGTGCAAATTATTGCAGACCTGTTCTTTAGCACGGGTTTGGGAGATAGAAATCTCTTAATCAAACCAGATAAGAGCTAGAGGTCGTTTGAACGTCTTAATCATTACTTTTCACACTCACTCAATAATTATAAGTGTTAGGGTAGAATTAACTCCTACCATTAACAATTTAAAGTTTAAAAATAATTAATTAAATGTTCATTAAAATAATCAAGAAATATTAAAGTGTTATTTGTGTCGATTCCCCTTGAAAACCACAATCACTGAACGAATCCTGAGAAAGAGTGTCTCCATGCGCTGAGCTAAGCTGAAACCGTGTCATTTGTATCTGGGATTTGTTCTGGCGCCCAGGTAAAGTAATATCACGGGTAAGTAACTTTTTATCTAACATCACAAATATTAGATAATTGTGTTAGACGAAAGGTAGCATTGTTATATATATATATATATATATATATATATATAAACACCTTCTCTTTATATAATATATTTGTCAATTTACATATGCCTCTTATTTGCGGTGACAAATTATATAAAGACTTTTTTCACTATCAATCTACTTTCTATAAATATAATGATAGAAAAATGTTACTTACCCGTGACTTTTTTACTTTACCTGGGCGCCAGAACAAATCCCAGATACAAATGACACGGATTCAGCTTAGCTCAGAGCATAGAGACACACTATCTCAGGATTCGTTCAGTGAGTGTATAACCTCTTCTTTAGAGTTATAACGGAGGGAACCCAAAATAATTGGTTCTGCCAATTATTTCAGGCTGCCTTATTCGAGACGAGCTGAAATTTAAATCAGAACAACACACAGTAAGACATACAAGGAATCAGGGAAGGAGAAACTGTTGATTTATATACTCAGTATATGTGTGTAACAAGAAGACTTGCTTTATTAAACATTTGAAATATAACATTTACTCCAAAGAACAGATCCCATGACGTTATTAATTAAATTAGTAAAATTAAGTGAAATGCTTTATTTAGAATATGGGATCACAACAAATTTATCTAGCTATACCCCCGGATCCGGGTAACCATTGGTATTTAGTCTCTAATCTTTTAATTATATTTAATTCAAAATTTTATCTTGCAAGACTTTTACCTTTTTGCTTCATATATATTCCATTAGAAGAATGGTATTAATAACACTACGTTACGTTAATATCTAAACTGTTACAATTGAATGATATTGAATAGTTACAATTAAATTCTCAAATTTAAGTTTTTATATTCTTATAAAATCAATCGTCTCTGTAAGTCTCTTAAATAGAGTATTGTGTTACAAAAAATATTATCATTATTCCTCGATAGACGTGCTATCGAGTCACCTCTATTTTTTGGATGTAGTAATCGCCTCCATGTGGTTCCGTCTTGGGAGTCCTAAAACGTCGTCCTCGTCCTGGTCTGGTCTCTGTTGTTCATGGCTTAATACGTCTGCAGGATAGGTAGAGTCTTCTACACAGATACTCGTTGATTCTCAGATGTCTCGAACTGCATCATCGGTAGGGTATACTAGAGTTCTCATTTAGATGGTCCATGACCACAGGTCAGCGGTTGAAAAGATTCGTCCATCGCTGAAGATTGCACTCATCGTTTTTTCTTTATTAACACTCGTCGTTTGTAGTTACATCTTTCTTCTTGTTACAAAGTTTTTGGAATTTTCTTTTTGTTAACGTTACATGTTACACTTTTTGTAACGGTTAGTAAAATACAAAATAATAATTAATTAATCCACACTAACAACAAATTGTATAACTTTTGAACAGAGCATTTTGCTCGTGCGTCTGCACAGCTGGGCGTCGTCATCGCAAGAGAGCGATTTTTCGTCCGCTACCCTCGTACATGACGAGAGAGAGAGTGGGGTGTTTATTCTGCAAGCATATATAGTTCCTGTTTCTCTTTAAATAAACTTTTTTATTTATACAGACTATCGCTAGATAAAAATACATCATTTAAATTAATTGTTTTAGTTACTATCTGTGTCTACAGATACTTTAATTATTAACATTAGTTTACTCTATTATTTTTAATTACAGTAGACTCGGAAAACAGGTCGAGTCCGGTATCAACAGGTAGGCGCTTGATAGCAAGCAAAGGGTTAAATACGAACATAATAATTATTTACAATATGCCTTTTCTTTATGGATACTTTGCCCTTATTAATTACTTCTTCCATTCACACTTAGTACCTACGTGTTTTTATTATTATTATTGTGAGATTTAAATGGTTAATTGTACGCAACCTTAATTAATTAAATTTTTTTTTTTGTAAATGTCACAATTTAAATCGTCACAAGTGTAAAATTCAAGGGGAATCGTTACAAATAACACTTTACAATTTGTTGAAGTTTGTTTAATTAACGATTAAATGTTATTTTATTAATGTTCTTTCAAAGCTAAGTTAAGGACTTATTGCTAACCTAACTCTTATTATTAATGAGTGAGCGTGAAAAGTGAAGATTAAAACGTCCAAACGACCAATTGTTCTTATCTGGTTTAATTAGGAAAATTTATATCTCCCAAACCAGTGCTAAAGAACGAGTCTCCAATAATTTGCATGTTCAATACTAACCTCACTCTCCATTCAGCACTCCTATATTACGTTATTACTAATCTTAATGTTTAAATACAAATTATGAATTTACTTAGTGTCTTTTAAAATTGTTTATTGATTTATTATTTATTTTGTTACTTATTTCATTGATCAATGAATATATTTCTTACTGATTGATGCGTCGACCATAGATAGGAATCTGTAGAGATCCTCCTTTTGATGGTTTTGCTCAGAAGAAATAATTGTTGTTGACCAATATCGTTGACCGATGACCCTGGACGCTTACAGATGCTGTAGCTACTCTGGTACACAGGTCACTTCACAATTAATTAATTATTTAATTAATTAATGAGTTGTTACACAGCGAGAGTATTTATTAATGAACTTTACTAGTTCCTCTGCTACTGCGGACCACTTCGCAAACTGTTATTTAAATAAAACTTTGCGTGGTTTGCGAAATTTAGCTCGTATCTAACACACATCTTGCCTATTTAATGTTCGAACAAAGAGTGCTCGATTCCCCAAGTCTGAGTTGGCGTCTCTTCTGAATACAGCTTTGTGATTGGTTGTTCCAAATAAATCATGCATTTTCCATTTCAAACAATATCGAACAAGTCGACCAAACGCCCCTTAACAGGTTTGAGATGGTAGAGAATTACTGGCTAATTTCATACTTCCTCCGTTTGCAAATCGTTTTATTATGGGTATTTGCAAACGTGATTTCACAGATCTGACCACAGAATATTATTGCTTAGGTCTTTCTCAGTAAGTGTGTGAAGACACCTAATTCGTACCTAGCCTAATTCTCTAGTTATTTCTCTTGGTGTTCTTCTTCTGTATAACTTCTGTAAATGTTAATTATATTTGTTGATATTTTGGCTACTTATAGAGCTTTAATTGCTGAACACTATGCAGGTTTCAGAATTGCTGTATATTTATTAGTTTTGAAGATATTGCAGTTTTAACTAATAAAAATAATTGAATAAAAATTCATGTCTGTGCCGGCAACATTTGTAGCATTGGCGATGTTAGACAGAGATAGCTGTGATTATACCCTCTCTCTCTTGCTTACGCCACTATACTCGCACAGTATGACACTTTCATATAACGATCCGATGGGTCGGCTTTATGAATCGTTATATATACCCCCACTTGGTATAAAAAAATTGATTATTTAAGAAATACATTAATTTTTTTTTCTTCTTGTAAAGTTACTCACTTTCTTTAAAATTTAAAACTTGCACTGTTGGTTTTGCTCGCACACATTTTGCACTATTACAATTTTTCTTACTTCTACCTTATAACTAATTATTACAATATGTTACTAATCCTAACATGGCATACACATATTAGAGATTTATATGAACATTAATTCTTTAATCACAAGTTTGATGGCAATGATCAAAACGACAATACTAACATTTATTTAACTACTACTTATTAACATTGACATTGCTTCAAAGACATTTATAAATATTTGTTTGACTACGTTTGATTCACATACCTCATTGGCTCAAACCATTGTTTCTTTATTGCTTTATATTTTGTCTATATTTCCTCAAACTATCCCCATGGTACTTTCCTATAATTTTGTTTTTTTCAACATCTTTTAATATGTATGTGTACCTTGCAACCTGCTTTTTTATTCTATAAGGTCCCACAAATATCGGAAAGAACTTGGTATTATCTATGGCAGAGGATACAGGATTCGCTTTCTCTAGCACTTCCTCTCCTTCCACAAACCTTACCAATTTGTGAGTATGATTATACCGTTCTACTCTCTTTTGGCCTTCTCTCTGTATTCTTTCTTCTTCTATTCTGGTTTTTACCTCATATGGAATAGGTAGATTGTAGTCGGGTGGACTTTTTATGGTTTTGGTCCATACATGTACTGGTTCTTTGTTGATAAATAATTCTGAAGGTGTGTACCCCGTTGTTTCATTACATGTATTATTAATACAATCCGAAATAAAACTCAAGTAATCTATCCATGCAGAATGGTTCTGATGGCACAATATCCTAAAATATCTACCTAATTCTCTATTTATTCGCTCAGCTAAATTCGCTTGAGGGTGACGTATTGATGTAAGAATTGGTTTTATATTGAGTTCCTCCAAGGTTTCTCTCCATAGGTTATGGGTGAACTGTTTTCCTTGGTCGGACAATATTTTCCTAGGTTTACCATACTGTGGGATATAGAACTTTGTTAATGCTCTAAGTGTTGCTTTTGTCATGGGCTCTTTGGACTGGGTATAGTTTGACAAATTTAGAAAAGAAATCTACTGTTACTAGAATGTTCTTTACCCCTCCTTTTGCTTTTGGTAGAGGCCCGTAATAATCCATAGCTAATAACTCTCCTTTCTCTTTTGCTTGGATTGTTTGCATTTCTACTCTGGTCGATAAGTTCGGGTGTTTACACTTCTGGCACAGGTCACAAGTAGACAATAATCTTTTCATGCGTTTTGCTAACCCCTTTCCAATGAAGCTTTCTGTTAAGGCTCGATGGCATTTCTTAAATCCAGCGTGGCCCAATGGCAAGTGGCATTCCCAAATAAGTTCCTCCATCATACAGCTTGGTAATAATAATTTCCACTTATGGGAACATAGCTTATATAGCTTCCCTTCATATATGGAAAATCCTGGTTTGGTGTTGGTAACCGCACTTCTCCAAGCTACACTAATCCTAGGGTCTTGTTGTTGATGGGTCCCTATTTCCTTAAGTCATCTAACTACTTCAGGTTTTGTTACATGCTTTACCGCGTAAATACTTATATCAGTGCTACTACTTTTACTGTTAACTGTGTCCATGTTGTTTTATGATGGTGGATTTCTACTGAGTACATCTGCTACCAAGTTGTCTTTCGCTTTACAATACTGTATTTCAAACTGGTACTCTTGTATAGCCAAGATCCAACAAGTCAGATGAGCACCTAGCAATTTACACTTTAATAAAAATACTAACGCCTTATTGTCGGTGATTATAGTAAGTTTACCACCCAAAATATAACTTCTAAACTTTGACAGGCTATGCATTATCGCTAATAGCTCTTTTTCTGTCGTAAAATAGGTTAATTCCGCCCCTTTTAGTGTGCGACTTACAAATCCTAATACCGCTTTTTGGCCCTTCTCATCTATCTGATACAAGTGTGCTCCTATAGCAATATTGCCGGCGTCTGTTTGTAAATAAAATCTTTCTCCTACCCTCGGATGATGTAATACCACAGTATTTATAAAAAGACTTTTCACTTGTCGTAGCGCTTCATCGTGGTCCCTTGTCCACCTCCATTTAATCCCTTTGTTTAACAACTTCAACAATGGAACAGTACTTTCCGCCTATTTACTTGTAAACCTCTGATAGTAGTTAGCTAAACCTAGAAATGACTTTAGCTGCTTGCAGTTCTTTGGAGTTGGAAATTCTTGTATGGCTTTTACCTTCTCTGGGTCCGTGGTTATTCCTTCCACTGAGATTAGGTGACCTAAAAACTTAATTTCCTCCTTACCAAACTCTGATTTCCGTAGATTCAGCGTCATGTTTGGTGATCTTAATTTTGCAAAAATATTTCTTAAATGTTGTAAGTGCTCCTCGAATGTTTGTGACACACATAGAATATCATCTACGAACACTAGTGTATACTTCTCTACCTCATTACCTAAGGCACTGTCTAAACACCTTACCATTGCAGCTAAGCTGGTGCTCAGGCCAAAAGGTACCACTTTAAATTGGTAGCACTTGTTTTTATACAAAAATGCCGTATACTGTCGATCACATTTGCGGATGGGAATTTGCCAAAATCCTGATGTTAAGTCCAGTTTGGTCATGTAATTAACTCCATTACATTTTTGGAACAATTCTTCCATAGTCCTTGCGCACTCGTAATCAGGTACTAATAAAGAATTTAATTTCCTGGCATCAAGGCATAAGCGGATACTCCCGTTCGGCTTGGTGACAACTACTGAAGGGTTAATATAGGGACTTCTTGCCCTCTCTATAACTCCATTCGCTAACATCTGTTGGACCTCTTTTTCCACTTCTTCTCTATAGTGTAAAGGGATTGGATAAGTCCTTTGCACAAATGATGCGTTTTCAGTAAGTGTTAACTGATGTTCATAGAACTTAGCTCTTCCAGGATCTGTTCTAAAAACATCCCTATACTCACAGACGAGTTGCTGAATTTGGTTCTGTTGCTCGTTGTTCAACTCAGTCCCGATGTTGATTTCTGGACTATCATCAATACAGTGCTGGTCACTCCTAACGTCAACTATCGGTTTCTCTCTATACCCTTTTATGACACTTACCGACTTCCAATGCTTAAATTCTTTAATGTTTACATTGATTTTCTTTGTATCAATTTCCATCATGATGGTATTTCTTTTGAAATGTATTTCTGCCTTCCATTCAAGTCACGTATCTACCCCAATAATACAATCATGAACGAGTTTCGGGACTATAAGAGCTACAATTTGGGTTTGGGTACCATTTATCTTGACAGGTAAATAAATTTGTTCAGTGATCTTTTGCATTTTGGCTCCAGTGGCTCCCTGTACATTACAATTTTTTACGGGTAGTCTGGGACAATTATGCAACTGACTATTATTTTCTACAAACTTTGAGCTGACACAGGTTACCTCACTGCCAGTGTCTATTAACGCTCGTACTAGTAGATTACTGATTTTACAAATTATTTCCGGACATTCAGGATAATGGCTTCTACCCACTTCTTGCTCTTCTTTTAACAAGAACTCCCTATCGCTCACTTGTTTTATATTATTTGTTACTTTCTTTTTACCTGTTTTCATAAGTTGTTTCACTGCAGGTAATGGTAGATTTAGTTTTGTTTCTTTTCTACCTGCAGTGGCTTCCCGTTTCCCGTATTCATTTTACTAGTAGACGGTTGCGGCTCGGTAGATGTTATGGCTGTTTTACATACCTTAAACCCTTTATTTGGTCGGTTTTCAACACTCCTACTTCTACCCTTTTCTTCCAATTCCTGCTGATTTTGGGGTTTGTTACCTGGATATGGGCTAAACCTTTTTTCTTTTGGGCATTCATTGTCTCTTCTTTTCGTTGGGTAGAAAGTTGGTTCCTGATGATCTCCTCTAGAGTGGTTACTCAGCTGATTATTTACACGCTTCAAGTCCCTCTCTAGGTCTTGACATTCATCCATGACCATTATAAACTTTTCTAGAGTATCCACTCCTCTAGTAGTGGTTGCTACTCTAGTGCGTTCCGAGAAATGACGCGCTAGCTTATACACTAGGTCTCTCTCCTCTATTGGTGGTGTTAAATACTTTACTTGTGCCATTACGTTTAGCACATAGTTGGTGGTTGTCATATTCATGGACGGGTGATAATTACCAAATTCCAGATGATCACGCACCCTTCTTTGAATCTGTACGTTCCAGTATTGAGCAAGGAATTTCTCTCTAAAGTCGGCGTATATTTGGACTCTGTCCGAGATGACTTTCCACCACGTACCTGCCCAATTCTTGAGAAATCGGCCTAACATGTCCTTCTTGTCCTCGTCGTCCATCAGTGGGTTTAAGCGAGTTACATAAGCCTCAAACAGCCTTAGAAATTCCACAGGATTCTCATGTGGGTTTCCTGAGAATACAAGGTTTTCCGGTTCTTCCTTATAGCTGCCACACCTCACGACTTTGGTTTGGTGTGACTTCATTGCCTTAGTCCGATCTTCCCGCATTACCTTTAATTGCTGTTCTACGTTTTGATGTACTTCGTCTCGGTCAGCCTTACTCTCTACTTGTTTCTTAAATTCCTTAATATTTTCACCCAGTTGGGTGCACTCTACCCTAGTACTTTGGATTTCTTCTTTATTTAGAAGCGTTTTTGTTTTTAACTCAGCAGTTACTTCGCTGAATTGTTGGTTAATAAGGGTTACTTTCTGTTCTAACCGTTCATGAAATTCGTTTCTAAATTTATTTAGTTTCTCGTCTTGGCGGCGAAAATTAGTATTTACTTGTTTCTTAAATTCTCTATGGTAGCTTTAACCTCTTCGGTATGCTTATCAAACTTAAGATTACTTTCATCTATTTTACTAGCTAAATGAGTTATTTCTTCATCTATTTTAAATGTAGTTTCTTTACTACTTTGTTCTATTTGGCTAGTTAAATTCTTATTTATTTGTTTCATTTCGCTAGACAAGTATTTATTAGTTTGCTCGATTATATTATTAACATCATTTATTAATTTTTTATTACTTTCTTCTATATTTTGATTATTTTCATCTATTTTACTATTTAATTGACTATTTGTTTTTTCAATTTCACTAGATAATTGACTCTTTGTACTTTCAATTTTACTATTAGTTTCATCCATTTTAGTGGTCAACTGCTTAAACATCTGTTCAATTGCTGCCATATCTACTGCTTGTGATTTAGCCATTTTTAATTTTATTATTATTTAACAAATTTTATTTTAATATTTAACCCTTCAACAGTTATTTGTAACCTTAAAATCCACTTCGTTTCAATTTAAATATTATTACAATTCAAACTAGTCACATGGGTTAATCTCATTTTAATCAAATTTACTCAGGCCTAATAGTTGCACACCAAATTTATATATAACTTATTTATTTATACATAAATTTGTGAGTTTAATCATGCCCATTTAGTTGCGGCGCCAAATTTATATAACACCTTCTCTTTATATAATATATTTGTCAATTTACATATGCCTCTTATTTGCGGTGACAAATTATATAAAGACTTTTTTCACTATCAATCTACTTTCTATAAATATAATGATAGAAAAATGTTACTTACCCGTGACTTTTTTACTTTACCTGGGCGCCAGAACAAATCCCAGATACAAATGACACGGATTCAGCTTAGCTCAGAGCATAGAGACACACTATCTCAGGATTCGTTCAGTGAGTGTGGAATTCAAGGGGAATCGTTACAAATAACACTTTACAATTTGTTGAAGTTTGTTTAATTAACGATTAAATGTTATTTTATTAATGTTCTTTCAAAGTTAAGTTAAGGACTTATTGCTAACCTAACTCTTATTATTAATGAGTGAGCGTGAAAAGTGAAGATTAAAACGTCCAAACGACCAATTGTTCTTATCTGGTTTAATTAGGAAAATTTATATCTCCCAAACCAGTGCTAAAGAACAGGTCTGCAATAATTTGCACGTTCAATACTACACCTCACTCTCCATTCAGCACTCCTATATTACGTTATTACTAATCTTAATATTTAAATACAAATTATGAATTTACTTAGTGTCTTTTAAAATTGTTTATTGATTTATTATTTATTTTGTGACTTATTTTATTGATCAATGAATATATTTCTTACTGATTGATGCGTCGACCATAGATAGGAATCTGTAGAGATCCTCCTTCTGCTCAGAAGAAATAATTGTTGTTGACCAATATCGTTGACCGATGACCCTGGACGCTTACAGATGCTGTAGCTACTCTGGTACACAGGTCACTTCACAATTAATTAATTATTTAATTAATTAATGAGTTGTTACACAGCGAGAGTATTTATTAATGAACTTTACTAGTTCCTCTGCTACTGCGGACCACTTCTCAAACTGTTATTTAAATAAAACTTTGCGTGGTTTGCGAAATTTAGCTCATATCTAACACACATCTTGCCTATTTAATGTTCGAACAAAGAGTGCTCGATTCCCCAAGTCTGAGTTGGCGTCTCTTCTGAATACAGCTTTGTGATTGGTTGTTCCAAATAAATCATGCATTTTCCATTTCAAACAATATCGAACAAGTCGACCAAACGCCCCTTAACAGGTTTGAGATGGTAGAGAATTACTGGCTAATTTCATACTTCCTCCGTTTGCAAATCATTTTATTATGGGTATTTGCAAACGTGATTTCACAGATCTGACCACAGAATATTATTGCTTGGGTCTTTCTCAGTAAGTGTGTGAAAACACCTAATTCGTACCTAGCCTAATTCTCTAGTTATTTCTCTTGGTGTTCTTCTTCTGTATAACTTCTGTAAATGTTAATTATATTTGTTGATATTTTGGCTACTTATAGAGCTTTAATTGCTGAACACTATGTAGGTTTCAGAACTGCTGTATATTTATTAGTTTTCAAGATATTGTAGTTTTAACTAATAAAAATAATTGAATAAAAATTCATGTCTGTGCCGGCAACATTCATAGCAGTGGCGATGTTAGACAGAGATAGCTGTGATTATACCCTCTCTCTCTTGCTTACGCCACTATCTCGCACAGTATGACAGTTTCATATAACGATCCGATGGGTCGGCTTGATGAATCGTTATAATATATATAAACAAAACAAATCGTTATATATCGATCGTCGTGTAATCGTTATGTATCGTTAGTATATATATATTGTAATAAAACAAATGTGATGCGGTTTAATGTTTAAATTTGATTTAATTATGTGTAAAATATTATTTGGAAATATATTAAAGTTTGTAGTGGTTGAAAATTGAAGGTTGCTAATTTTGTAAAGCGATTTAAAATGTAACATTCGAGGTTACTCAAAGTGTGTTTACAATTGTAGAATTATAATTGTCTGAAAAGAATTCCCTTAAATAAAACAAATAAAATAATTGTGTTAATATTATTTAAATACTAGCTTTGTTTAAGTTTAATAGTAAAGTATAATAGTTGGTCGCTCGATGATGATGATCGTCTTGTTGATACTAGCTGTGAAACTTCTCCTCCAGGTCGATAATAGTCTAAGTACGTTACGTCTAGTAATGTCTGGACAATAGAATAAATATAATATACTTTCATGTACCTGGTCGTGTTTTCTAGAAGTTCAATAAGCTGTCAACGCGGTTTACAAAAACCAACTCACTTTAGCTACAAGGTTAAGTTGCCTTGTTTGATAGTGGGTGCCACACGGATTTATTTTGGGAAAATCCCGTGTAAAACCCATGAATTGAATCAATTAATGATTTAAAGAAATTAAAATAATGGTTTATTACCTTTATGGCAATGCTATTCCAAGTACTTAATCACAAGGTTGTTTGAGTTTTCTGAATAAAATATTTAACTATCTGTTACAAATGAATTAAGTCGAGTTATGCTGTTAACAATGGGATTTTATTCATACCCTTGATAGAGAATTCAAACAAATATAATTAAAAAACATACAATGATGTACAATTGTAAATAAGTTATTATATACCCTGTAGGGCTTGCTCAGAACATAGACAGTAAATGTGTTTAAGTCCAGATATTTCTTTTTACTTTAAACATTACTATTATTAAAATCTCAGGTGTAAGTTCTTTGAGACACAAAAAAGAAAATTTATGCCTACACAATAGCTAATGATTTTTTAATATAATATTGACTAGTACTGTCTTTGACGTTACTATAATAAAGTAAACAAGTAAAAATAACCTATTTGATAGGTTGTGCGTTCGTCACGCCTGCTTTATGATTTACAAAGGTTATATTTTGGAGAACACTTATAACTAACACTCAGCTTAACTAATATTGACAAATTTATAAAATAAATTTAGACATGGTGTAACACAAAAAATGTTTCAGTGTTTTTGCGTCAGTACAGATCAGTGTATTAAAACGTACAGGTTATGGCGCTCGTAGAAAAGAATGAAAAAATGTTTACACTGTTACCTGGTGTTTTAATCTTCCAATTAAAATTTCAATTAACACTTCGATAATCGGATTATAATGATTATCGTTATTCAGTACACACGCACTTGAACAGAGAGTTTCGATCCGCTTCTAACTTACAGGATCATAAATAATACTATTTAATTCTTTCTGCTGTTCATTATTTTTTCCCACACTAAAAATGAAATAATACTGCACATAATCACAATGTTTCCTTGTTGAATAATTTGAAGTAGTTGTAGGTTGTTGTCGAACTGTTTCCTTTGATGTGTTCTGGTGATGACGCTATCAGTTATTAAAAATGTTGAGATGAGATCGGCGTACCTGTCACACCGAATGCAGTTAGGAAGTGTCTCCTGAAAATTCGTTCCGGCTCTTTTTATAGTCGATACCTTGATCGACTCTAGGCAACATTGTTAATTACTAAGAAATTTTGTCATTGGCTTAGACAGGTGTGATGAATGTGACGTATGGTTTTTCCAACCGTCAAAACGGTTTTTATAACCGCCAAACGCTAAAGTGATTGACAGCTACCGATGTTATTGGTATTAACGACCAAATTTCTTAAACATATTTTGTAAATGATGCTAACGCCTTTCACGCACTTAATACAGTTGCGATTGGGGCGGTATCGCCATCAAATTAAAGAATATTTTGTCCTCTTTAATTTTATATAGTTTGATACCGAGTTAGTTTCACTTTTACTGACATTGCTACATAAACAATGTTCAGGTACACTATTTCGCACTGTCGTCTGTTTACCACAATCGGCAATTATACACTTTGACTAATATTGTTTGTGTCCTACATCGCGTTTTATCACTCGAACGTTTATGTGAGAACACTATTAATTCTGTACTGATGTTTAATTACTGTACATTACGAATAAACCTTAACTTTAGACATTGTAATGAACTGTTCTTATATACTATGATATTTCGTTTCACATTAATTTGCTCTATTCTACTAACTAACAATTGAATTATAAATCATATCATTTTAATAATACTTATTGCTATGTTTGAGCATAACAATTGTTTTGTGTAGGTGACCTACATTTCTATTACTTCCTAATAATCATCTCATTGATGATTGTTTGGTCTAGGCCATGTTAAGGCATACCGTTCATACCGGAATTCTGCCTTAAAAGCTTTTATTAGTTCACAATTCGATAATTTTGCTGAGGTAGCTTATTGTTATAAGATTCCCTCTTACAAACGTGTTTATTTGTCATAAGTATATTTGAGATTGACATATAGGTTCGTTTTCATTTTGTGGCCATTGCTAATTTTAGTTCTTGGCCTCAATAATTACTAGTCATATTTAATTTATTGTCAGCCAAATGCTGATTCTGATCTCACACTATTCAGATTCTTATTTAATCATTTTTTAGTAACATATCATATTCTGTTTACATTATTCACTGACTCGCTTGACAGCTTAAAGTGAATTTAAATTTGTCCATCAGTTTGTGTCAGTTATAGTCTGGTTGTAGTGTCAAACAGTATTTGGGTTTACTGTCTCTTGTGGCACTTCTGCTTCTTTCTTCTTCCATGATTCCTCTCTTCTTGGTTATTCTTATCATTACTTTATCTATTTATATTATCATTATGCATTTATTAAACCTGATAGTATATGTTTAGGTTAGGTAACATTTTGTTATGTTATATATATTCCCCCCTCAAAATTGATAATTTGAGAAAAAATTTGATCTTTTGATAAAATTATCATTTTATGTCAGTTTCTTGCATATTACTACTGTTTTTTGTCTTGTACTCTTTACATTGATCTTTAACATACTATTCGTGTGTTACTCTAGCTTGGTTGCTGGTCTAGTGATATAATTCTTAGTTTACTAGTATATTTTTCAAGTTGCTTACATTTTAAGTCATCTAATTACAATAGGTCTTATTTCTTAAATTAACAATTTCCTGTCTTATCATATTACATTTTTCTTTCTTATTACATATCTTTACCTTTGTGATTATTTCAATGGTTCTTATATTTTATACCTCATAGATTTTTTTCTTTCATAATAACCCTTGATACATTACAATATAACTCCCTAACTTTTGTAGTTGGTTCGGAATCAGAGTGGCTCACTGTGGCTTACATTCTCTGCCGTTCCTCAATACACATACTCAGATTCAGAGGCATACTCTTCTCTGTCTGAGAAAAAAATAAACATTGCACCTGGCAATAGTTGCACTATCACAACCCATAAAATATAATACATATCATTCATTTTCAATAATATGATATCTTCAATATAATATTCAAGGTATCAGAGGTTTTCATTTATATCACATCTCCTTCTTTTACACTTTATAACATACTTTCTTTTCACAGGTAATTATTTCCTTTCATACTTGACATTCTCGACTATGCTTTTTCATTAGCCGTATCGTTACTTTTTATACTAGTTGACATTGTTTTAGTTTACTTGAGTATTCTTAAAATTACACACTTACATTGATGCTTATATAATTATGCGGTTGTCTTTCACATATAGAGTCTATAATATCTTATTTTCACAATAGTTTACAAGTTTTTCTTTCTCTCGCTAGTAATTTATACTTATCCTGAATTATCAGGTTTTACAATATTCATATATAAAATGTTCTTGGTTAGATGTTCTCTGACATATTTTGCTACATACAATATTTGATAATTACAACACAATGTGATAATATAATAACAATATATTGATATTTAATTTTATAGACATTCTTGGGGTTACATGGTTCATTTAATAAACAATTTTTTTTTTCTCTCTCTACTTTCCATAATAATATCCTTCTTTCATATTACACTCTTTGTTATTCTTCTTCTCTACTCCTTCAAGTGATGGTGGTTTTCACTTATTCTGGATGATTTTAATTCTCTTTTATTGAGTATACAATATTTTATAATTGCAATAAACATTTAGTTACTTATAATATTCATTTGGTAAACATTTGGTTATATATTTTTTTTTTCTAAGTATAGTATAGCCATTTTAGTTATAAAAGAGTAGTAGCTCCTCTCTCAATTAATCTAACATAAGAGTATTTAAAGTAAGTTTATGTCATTATCCTAGGTATATTTTAGTCACATGCCACTTTTGACTCTCCATGACATAATAGATGTCTTTCTTTTTTCTCATTAAATTATTTAGTTTACAATGCATCTTTTTCTATCCTTTAGTGTGATAGATCTGGTTCCTTTTTAACAAGTAACAAATAGTTTGGCCTATATCTTAATCCTACACACTTTTTGTAACACAATAGGGTAAATAGGTTTGCTATAGACAATTAGTTACCTTCAATAATTCTGGGCATAATACGTGATCCTTCTAATCACTAAATGAGTTTGTTTATAGTAATCATTTTTAAAACATATTTTTCTTTTTATACTCTAAATGTTCTTGTGGTAAATATCGCCTACCACTATATTTTATCTGCTCTTAATAGTAATCACTTCTATGGTATACATACATGGGGTTATTTCGTGCTTTTCCACTCTATTGGGTGCATTATTGGGGACAATTACGTTATTATGGGTATTGTATTCTGGCGTCTTGGGATGTGCTGGGTCGGCTGCCATCTCCGGGTCTGGACTCTCTAGAGCTGCCTGCTCGGTTGTGTAATATTGTAAAACCAGGCCTCTCACAGACTGGCACCCAATCTCCTTCGTCATCATTATTCGTGGTGTTTGGCTGTGGTCGGGTATCAGGTCTCCCTGGGTCGGACTGGTCATGGGCTTGCACAAAATTCACTTGTGGCCGGTAGTCGCTGTTGCGGCTGTCGCCCTCAATGCTGTTACTTCTCCACCGTCCTCCTCTTATACTTCCTCTCTCTCCATTGAAACTGTTTCGTCGCTGGTAGTACCGCCTTCCACCGGGATCGTAGTTAGCTTGCACATGATTAGCTCGGCGATATTGTGGTGGTGGATTATTCCCGCCTTGGTTTGGTCGTCGGTTGGTATTACTATTATAATTGGGTCGCCGGTTGTTATTATTATTATTATGGCTACCGTTATTATTATTATTGTCATTACTTTGGTTATTCGGCCTACTGTTATTGTTATTATTATTATTGTTGTTATAATTTTGGTTTGGACGGTTATTATTATTAAAATTACTCCTGTAATTTCTAAAGTTGTTATTATTATTATTGTTTATGTTACCGCCCCTATCAGTAAAATGGTCATTCCTCCTACGACTCCTTCGGTAATACCCTTCATGTTCCTGATCCTCGAGCAGTGCGGACATAGCTGATATAGTTTTAATTTGCCCCCACTGACGTGCCTTAGCGACACCCTCCTCAAAGTGGTACGACAGTTTTGTAACGAGACATTCTTCAGGTATTTTTGTTTCTAAATTTCGTGCTAGACACACCTGACCCAAGAAATAGGAAGTCATTGTTCCTCCTCTGCTCGCATCATATTTGCCGTGGCATATGTGATCGCGTACTATGTTTTGTGTGGCCTCTGACCAATATTTCGCGCGGAATTGAGTCTTGAATTCCTCGTAACTGTTGACTTCGTGGCGCGTTGCAGTCCACCAATTATCATATATTTCTTTGAAATACTCATCTATCAAGCTTCTTATGTTGTTCCACCTGGTCTCTCGGATTCATGCCAAGTTTTCTTCAACGCATGCTAAGAATTCAATAGGGTTTTTCCGATAGTTTTTAAAATTAATCGCGTCGCGGTTGTCATTTGGTAGCAGATTCTGACCTTGGATAGGACGGTTGCGAATGATTTCAATTTCTTCCCGCATTTGCACGATTTCTTGTTGTCTTAGTTCCTCAATTCTTTCCCGATTAGCGACGGTTAAATTTCTTACCGCGTCTACTGATGTACTCACCTCCTCACAGCGCTCACCTACGTCGGTCCTCACCCGCTTAATTTCCTCTTGACTCATTCTTTTCAAGGATTCTATTCGGGCTTCAGTCACCTCCTCTATGGTGTCGATCCTCCTGTCGACCTCTTCCCTAGTTCGCTTCAAATCCTGGTCTTGCTGTTCGCACCTTTTGTTTGCTTCCATTATTTCTTCCCTTATGACCGCTATCTCCATGTCTATTCTGGTGTTGATTTTCTCATTTCCTTCTTCCATCCTCCGGCTAAATTCAATTAAAGTGGTGTTCAATTCTTCTCTTACGGCCCTACTGCTGTCATCTATTTTACTGTTTAGCATGTCCATGGCTCTGTGGGTACTGTCAATCTTTTTATTCAAGTCTTCCTTCAGTGACTCCATATTTTTATTTATAGACTCCATCTTTTTCTGGCTGTCGTCCAGTTTTTTATGGGATTTCTTACCGTCTTCCTTTAATTCCATCATTATCCTCATCATCGCTTCCCATCTCATCTCTTCAGTCGGTTTGTCTGGTTGTGGGAGTTCGTCAGGCCGTCTGGGTTGGTTGTCGACCGTTACTTCCCCTTCCTGTTCTGCTTGGGGTGTTTCTTCAGGTCGAGTTTCGATATTATTAATGGTAATGACTTCCATCTCGTCTGTGGGTTACGCTTCGTATGTCTCCGTATCTAGCTGTCCTTCTCCTACCCGACTGTCCTTATATCTCGTATCATATTGATGGGTGTGTGGCATGTTTATCTTTTGTGTCTACCGGGCTGTTTATCAATATATAAAATATTTTTATTTAATATTTTTAAGCCACACTAGTTGGTGCCCCAATTTGTAATTAAAACAAACGTGGGTGTTTGCGTGGGGTGTAATTCTGCCACACGTTGGATGCGTCAATTTGTAATTAAACTAAATACTCTCCTTAAAGCCACACTGTTGGGCGCGTATTTGTAAATAAACCCAACGTGATGTGGTTTAATGTTTAAAATTGGTTATGTGTAAAATATTATTTGGAAATATATTAAAGTTTGTAGTGGTTGAAAATTGAAGGTTGCTAATTTTGTAAAGCGATTTAAAATGTAACATTCGAGGTTACTCAAAGTGTGTTTACAATTGTAGAATTATAATTGTCTGAAAAGAATTCCCTTAAATAAAACAAATAAAATAATTGTGTTAATATTATTTAAATACTAGCTTTGTTTAAGTTTAATAGTAAAGTATAATAGTTGGTCGCTCGATGATGATGATCGTCTTGTTGATACTAGCTGTGAAACTTCTCCTCCAGGTCGATAATAGTCTAAGTACGTTACGTCTAGTAATGTCTGGACAATAGAATAAATATAATATACTTTCACGTACCTGGTCGTGTTTTCTAGAAGTTCAATAAGCTGTCAACGCGGTTTACAAAAACCAACTCACTTTAGCTACAAGGTTAAGTTGCCTTGTTTGATAGTGGGTGCCACACGGATTTATTTTGGGAAAATCCCGTGTAAAACCCATGAATTGAATCAATTAATGATTTAAAGAAATTAAAATAATGGTTTATTACCTTTATGGCAATGCTATTCCAAGTACTTAATCACAAGGTTGTTTGAGTTTTCTGAATAAAATATTTAACTATCTGTTACAAATGAATTAAGTCGAGTTATGCTGTTAACAATGGGATTTTATTCATACCCTTGATAGAGAATTCAAACAAATATAATTAAAAAACATACAATGATGTACAATTGTAAATAAGTTATTATATACCCTGTAGGGCTTGCTCAGAACATAGACAGTAAATGTGGTTAAGTCCAGATATTTCTTTTTACTTTAAACATTACTATTATTAAAATCTCAGGTGTAAGTTCTTTGAGACACAAAAAAGAAAATTTATGCCTACACAATAGCTAATGATTTTTTAATATAATATTGACTAGTACTGTCTTTGACGTTACTATAATAAAGTAAACAAGTAAAAATAACCTATTTGATAGGTTGTGCGTTCGTCACGCCTGCTTTATGATTTACAAAGGTTATATTTTGGAGAACACTTATAACTAACACTCAGCTTAACTAATATTGACAAATTTATAAAATAAATTTAGACATGGTGTAACACAAAAAATGTTTCAGTGTTTTTGCGTCAGTACAGATCAGTGTATTAAAACGTACAGGTTATGGCGCTCGTAGAAAAGAATGAAAAAATGTTTACACTGTTACCTGGTGTTTTAATCTTCCAATTAAAATTTCAATTAACACTTCGATAATCGGATTATAATGATTATCGTTATTCAGTACACACGCACTTGAACAGAGAGTTTCGATCCGCTTCTAACTTACAGGATCATAAATAATACTATTTAATTCTTTCTGCTGTTCATTATTTTTTCCCACACTAAAAATGAAATAATACTGCACATAATCACAATGTTTCCTTGTTGAATAATTTGAAGTAGTTGTAGGTTGTTGTCGAACTGTTTCCTTTGATGTGTTCTGGTGATGACGCTATCAGTTATTAAAAATGTTGAGATGAGATCGGCGTACCTGTCACACCGAATGCAGTTAGGAAGTGTCTCCTGAAAATTCGTTCCGGCTCTTTTTATAGTCGATACCTTGATCGACTCTAGGCAACATTGTTAATTACTAAGAAATTTTGTCATTGGCTTAGACAGGTGTGATGAATGTGACGTATGGTTTTTCCAACCGTCAAAACGGTTTTTATAACCGCCAAACGCTAAAGTGATTGACAGCTACCGATGTTATTGGTATTAACGACCAAATTTCTTAAACATATTTTGTAAATGATGCTAACGCCTTTCACGCACTTAATACAGTTGCGATTGGGGCGGTATCGCCATCAAATTAAAGAATATTTTGTCCTCTTTAATTTTATATAGTTTGATACCGAGTTAGTTTCACTTTTACTGACATTGCTACATAAACAATGTTCAGGTACACTATTTCGCACTGTCGTCTGTTTACCACAATCGGCAATTATACACTTTTACTAATATTGTTTGTGTCCTACATCGCGTTTTATCACTCGAACGTTTATGTGAGAACACTATTAATTCTGTACTGATGTTTAATTACTGTACATTACGAATAAACCTTAACTTTAGACATTGTAATGAACTGTTCTTATATACTATGATATTTCGTTTCACATTAATTTGCTCTATTCTACTAACTAACAATTGAATTATAAATCATATCATTTTAATAATACTTATTGCTATGTTTGAGCATAACAATTGTTTTGTGTAGGTGACCTACATTTCTATTACTTCCTAATAATCATCTCATTGATGACTGTTTGGTCTAGGCCATGTTAAGGCATACCGTTCATACCGGAATTCTGCCTTAAAAGCTTTTATTAGTTCACAATTCGATAATTTTGCTGAGGTAGCTTATTGTTATAAGATTCCCTCTTACAAACGTGTTTATTTGTCATAAGTATATTTGAGATTGACATATAGCTTCGTTTTCATTTTGTGGCCATTGCTAATTTTAGTTCTTGGCCTCAATAATTACTAGTCATATTTAATTTATTGTCAGCCAAATGCTGATTCTGATCTCACACTATTCAGATTCTTATTTAATCATTTTTTAGTAACATATCATATTCTGTTTACATTATTCACTGACTCGCTTGACAGCTTAAAGTGAATTTAAATTTGTCCATCAGTTTGTGTCAGTTATAGTCTGGTTGTAGTGTCAAACAGTATTTGGGTTTACTGTCTCTTGTGGCACTTCTGCTTCTTTCTTCTTCCATGATTCCTCTCTTCTTGGTTATTCTTATCATTACTTTATCTATTTATATTATCATTATGCATTTATTAAACCTGATAGTATATGTTTAGGTTAGGTAACATTTTGTTATGTTACATATATTCCCCCCTCAAAATTGATAATTTGAGAAAAAATTTGATCTTTTGATAAAATTATCATTTTATGTCAGTTTCTTGCATATTACTACTGTTTTTTGTCTTGTACTCTTTACATTGATCTTTAACATACTATTCGTGTGTTACTCTAGCTTGGTTGCTGGTCTAGTGATATAATTCTTAGTTTACTAGTATATTTTTCAAGTTGCTTACATTTTAAGTCATCTAATTACAATAGCTCTTATTTCTTAAATTAACAATTTCCTGTCTTATCATATTACATTTTTCTTTCTTATTACATATCTTTACCTTTGTGATTATTTCAATGGTTCTTATATTTTATACCTCATAGATTTTTTTCTTTCATAATAACCCTTGATACATTACAATATAACTCCCTAACTTTTGTAGTTGGTTCGGAATCAGAGTGGCTCACTGTGGCTTACATTCTCTGCCGTTCCTCAATACACATACTCAGATTCAGAGGCATACTCTTCTCTGTCTGAGAAAAAAATAAACATTGCACCTGGCAATAGTTGCACTATCACAACCCATAAAATATAATACATATCATTCATTTTCAATAATATAATATCTTCAATATAATATTCAAGGTATCAGAGGTTTTCATTTATATCACATCTCCTTCTTTTACACTTTATAACATACTTTCTTTTCACAGGTAATTATTTCCTTTCATACTTGACATTCTCGACTATGCTTTTTCATTAGCCGTATCGTTACTTTTTATACTAGTTGACATTGTTTTAGTTTACTTGAGTATTCTTAAAATTACACACTTACATTGATGCTTATATAATTATGCGGTTGTCTTTCACATATAGAGTCTATAATATCTTATTTTCACAATAGTTTACAAGTTTTTCTTTCTCTCGCTAGTAATTTATACTTATCCTGAATTATCAGGTTTTACAATATTCATATATAAAATGTTCTTGGTTAGATGTTCTCTGACATATTTTGCTACATACAATATTTGATAATTACAACACAATGTGATAATATAATAACAATATATTGATATTTAATTTTATAGACATTCTTGGGGTTACATGGTTCATTTAATAAACAATTTTTTTTTCTCTCTCTACTTTCCATAATAATATCCTTCTTTCATATTACACTCTTTGTTATTCTTCTTCTCTACTCCTTCAAGTGATGGTGGTTTTCACTTATTCTGGATGATTTTAATTCTCTTTTATTCAGTATACAATATTTTATAATTGCAATAAACATTTAGTTACTTATAATATTCATTTGGTAAACATTTGGTTATATATTTTTTTTTTTCTAAGTATAGTATAGCCATTTTAGTTATAAAAGAGTAGTAGCTCCTCTCTCAATTAATCTAACATAAGAGTATTTAAAGTAAGTTTATGTCATTATCCTAGGTATATTTTAGTCACATGCCACTTTTGACTCTCCATGACATAATAGATGTCTTTCTTTTTTCTCATTAAATTATTTAGTTTACAATGCATCTTTTTCTATCCTTTAGTGTGATAGATCTGGTTCCTTTTTAACAAGTAACAAATAGTTTGGCCTATATCTTAATCCTACACACTTTTTGTAACACAATAGGGTAAATAGGTTTGCTATAGACAATTAGTTACCTTCAATAATTCTGGGCATAATACGTGATCCTTCTAATCACTAAATGAGTTTGTTTATAGTAATCATTTTTAAACATATTTTTCTTTTTATACTCTAAATGTTCTTGTGGTAAATATCGCCTACCACTATATTTTATCTGCTCTTAATAGTAATCACTTCTATGGTATACATACATGGGGTTATTTCGTGCTTTTCCACTCTATTGGGTGCATTATTGGGGACAATTACGTTATTATGGGTATTGTATTCTGGCGTCTTGGGATGTGCTGGGTCGGCTGCCATCTCCGGGTCTGGACTCTCTAGAGCTGCCTGCTCGGTTGTGTAATATTGTAAAACCAGGCCTCTCACAGACTGGCACCCAATCTCCTTCGTCATCATTATTCGTGGTGTTTGGCTGTGGTCGGGTATCAGGTCTCCCTGGGTCGGACTGGTCATGGGCTTGCACAAAATTCACTTGTGGCCGGTAGTCGCTGTTGCGGCTGTCGCCCTCAATGCTGTTACTTCTCCACCGTCCTCCTCTTATACTTCCTCTCTCTCCATTGAAACTGTTTCGTCGCTGGTAGTACCGCCTTCCACCGGGATCGTAGTTAGCTTGCACATGATTAGCTCGGCGATATTGTGGTGGTGGATTATTCCCGCCTTGGTTTGGTCGTCGGTTGGTATTACTATTATAATTGGGTCGCCGGTTGTTATTATTATTATTATGGCTACCGTTATTATTATTATTGTCATTACTTTGGTTATTCGGCCTACTGTTATTGTTATTATTATTATTGTTGTTATAATTTTGGTTTGGACGGTTATTATTATTAAAATTACTCCTGTAATTTCTAAAGTTGTTATTATTATTATTGTTTATGTTACCGCCCCTATCAGTAAAATGGTCATTCCTCCTACGACTCCTTCGGTAATACCCTTCATGTTCCTGATCCTCGAGCAGTGCGGACATAGCTGATATAGTTTTAATTTGCCCCCACTGACGTGCCTTAGCGACACCCTCCTCAAAGTGGTACGACAGTTTTGTAACGAGACATTCTTCAGGTATTTTTGTTTCTAAATTTCGTGCTAGACACACCTGACCCAAGAAATAGGAAGTCATTGTTCCTCCTCTGCTCGCATCATATTTGCCGTGGCATATGTGATCGCGTACTATGTTTTGTGTGGCCTCTGACCAATATTTCGCGCGGAATTGAGTCTTGAATTCCTCGTAACTGTTGACTTCGTGGCGCGTTGCAGTCCACCAATTATCATATATTTCTTTGAAATACTCATCTATCAAGCTTCTTATGTTGTTCCACCTGGTCTCTCGGATTCATGCCAAGTTTTCTTCAACGCATGCTAAGAATTCAATAGGGTTTTTCCGATAGTTTTTAAAATTAATCGCGTCGCGGTTGTCATTTGGTAGCAGATTCTGACCTTGGATAGGACGGTTGCGAATGATTTCAATTTCTTCCCGCATTTGCACGATTTCTTGTTGTCTTAGTTCCTCAATTCTTTCCCGATTAGCGACGGTTAAATTTCTTACCGCGTCTACTGATGTACTCACCTCCTCACAGCGCTCACCTACGTCGGTCCTCACCCGCTTAATTTCCTCTTGACTCATTCTTTTCAAGGATTCTATTCGGGCTTCAGTCACCTCCTCTATGGTGTCGATCCTCCTGTCGACCTCTTCCCTAGTTCGCTTCAAATCCTGGTCTTGCTGTTCGCACCTTTTGTTTGCTTCCATTATTTCTTCCCTTATGACCGCTATCTCCATGTCTATTCTGGTGTTGATTTTCTCATTTCCTTCTTCCATCCTCCGGCTAAATTCAATTAAAGTGGTGTTCAATTCTTCTCTTACGGCCCTACTGCTGTCATCTATTTTACTGTTTAGCATGTCCATGGCTCTGTGGGTACTGTCAATCTTTTTATTCAAGTCTTCCTTCAGTGACTCCATATTTTTATTTATAGACTCCATCTTTTTCTGGCTGTCGTCCAGTTTTTTATGGGATTTCTTACCGTCTTCCTTTAATTCCATCATTATCCTCATCATCGCTTCCCATCTCATCTCTTCAGTCGGTTTGTCTGGTTGTGGGAGTTCGTCAGGCCGTCTGGGTTGGTTGTCGACCGTTACTTCCCCTTCCTGTTCTGCTTGGGGTGTTTCTTCAGGTCGAGTTTCGATATTATTAATGGTAATGACTTCCATCTCGTCTGTGGGTTACGCTTCGTATGTCTCCGTATCTAGCTGTCCTTCTCCTACCCGACTGTCCTTATATCTCGTATCATATTGATGGGTGTGTGGCATGTTTATCTTTTGTGTCTACCGGGCTGTTTATCAATATATAAAATATTTTTATTTAATATTTTTAAGCCACACTAGTTGGTGCCCCAATTTGTAATTAAAACAAACGTGGGTGTTTGCGTGGGGTGTAATTCTGCCACACGTTGGATGCGTCAATTTGTAATTAAACTAAATACTCTCCTTAAAGCCACACTGTTGGGCGCGTATTTGTAAATAAACCCAACGTGATGTGGTTTAATGTTTAAAATTGGTTATGTGTAAAATATTATTTGGAAATATATTAAAGTTTGTAGTGGTTGAAAATTGAAGGTTGCTAATTTTGTAAAGCGATTTAAAATGTAACATTCGAGGTTACTCAAAGTGTGTTTACAATTGTAGAATTATAATTGTCTGAAAAGAATTCCCTTAAATAAAACAAATAAAATAATTGTGTTAATATTATTTAAATACTAGCTTTGTTTAAGTTTAATAGTAAAGTATAATAGTTGGTCGCTCGATGATGATGATCGTCTTGTTGATACTAGCTGTGAAACTTCTCCTCCAGGTCGATAATAGTCTAAGTACGTTACGTCTAGTAATGTCTGGACAATAGAATAAATATAATATACTTTCACGTACCTGGTCGTGTTTTCTAGAAGTTCAATAAGCTGTCAACGCGGTTTACAAAAACCAACTCACTTTAGCTACAAGGTTAAGTTGCCTTGTTTGATAGTGGGTGCCACACGGATTTATTTTGGGAAAATCCCGTGTAAAACCCATGAATTGAATCAATTAATGATTTAAAGAAATTAAAATAATGGTTTATTACCTTTATGGCAATGCTATTCCAAGTACTTAATCACAAGGTTGTTTGAGTTTTCTGAATAAAATATTTAACTATCTGTTACAAATGAATTAAGTCGAGTTATGCTGTTAACAATGGGATTTTATTCATACCCTTGATAGAGAATTCAAACAAATATAATTAAAAAACATACAATGATGTACAATTGTAAATAAGTTATTATATACCCTGTAGGGCTTGCTCAGAACATAGACAGTAAATGTGGTTAAGTCCAGATATTTCTTTTTACTTTAAACATTACTATTATTAAAATCTCAGGTGTAAGTTCTTTGAGACACAAAAAAGAAAATTTATGCCTACACAATAGCTAATGATTTTTTAATATAATATTGACTAGTACTGTCTTTGACGTTACTATAATAAAGTAAACAAGTAAAAATAACCTATTTGATAGGTTGTGCGTTCGTCACGCCTGCTTTATGATTTACAAAGGTTATATTTTGGAGAACACTTATAACTAACACTCAGCTTAACTAATATTGACAAATTTATAAAATAAATTTAGACATGGTGTAACACAAAAAATGTTTCAGTGTTTTTGCGTCAGTACAGATCAGTGTATTAAAACGTACAGGTTATGGCGCTCGTAGAAAAGAATGAAAAAATGTTTACACTGTTACCTGGTGTTTTAATCTTCCAATTAAAATTTCAATTAACACTTCGATAATCGGATTATAATGATTATCGTTATTCAGTACACACGCACTTGAACAGAGAGTTTCGATCCGCTTCTAACTTACAGGATCATAAATAATACTATTTAATTCTTTCTGCTGTTCATTATTTTTTCCCACACTAAAAATGAAATAATACTGCACATAATCACAATGTTTCCTTGTTGAATAATTTGAAGTAGTTGTAGGTTGTTGTCGAACTGTTTCCTTTGATGTGTTCTGGTGATGACGCTATCAGTTATTAAAAATGTTGAGATGAGATCGGCGTACCTGTCACACCGAATGCAGTTAGGAAGTGTCTCCTGAAAATTCGTTCCGGCTCTTTTTATAGTCGATACCTTGATCGACTCTAGGCAACATTGTTAATTACTAAGAAATTTTGTCATTGGCTTAGACAGGTGTGATGAATGTGACGTATGGTTTTTCCAACCGTCAAAACGGTTTTTATAACCGCCAAACGCTAAAGTGATTGACAGCTACCGATGTTATTGGTATTAACGACCAAATTTCTTAAACATATTTTGTAAATGATGCTAACGCCTTTCACGCACTTAATACAGTTGCGATTGGGGCGGTATCGCCATCAAATTAAAGAATATTTTGTCCTCTTTAATTTGATATAGTTTGATACCGAGTTAGTTTCACTTTTACTGACATTGCTACATAAACAATGTTCAGGTACACTATTTCGCACTGTCGTCTGTTTACCACAATCGGCAATTATACACTTTGACTAATATTGTTTGTGTCCTACATCGCGTTTTATCACTCGAACGTTTATGTGAGAACACTATTAATTCTGTACTGATGTTTAATTACTGTACATTACGAATAAACCTTAACTTTAGACATTGTAATGAACTGTTCTTATATACTATGATATTTCGTTTCACATTAATTTGCTCTATTCTACTAACTAACAATTGAATTATAAATCATATCATTTTAATAATACTTATTGCTATGTTTGAGCATAACAATTGTTTTGTGTAGGTGACCTACATTTCTATTACTTCCTAATAATCATCTCATTGATGATTGTTTGGTCTAGGCCATGTTAAGGCATACCGTTCATACCGGAATTCTGCCTTAAAAGCTTTTATTAGTTCACAATTCGATAATTTTGCTGAGGTAGCTTATTGTTATAAGATTCCCTCTTACAAACGTGTTTATTTGTCATAAGTATATTTGAGATTGACATATAGCTTCGTTTTCATTTTGTGGCCATTGCTAATTTTAGTTCTTGGCCTCAATAATTACTAGTCATATTTAATTTATTGTCAGCCAAATGCTGATTCTGATCTCACACTATTCAGATTCTTATTTAATCATTTTTTAGTAACATATCATATTCTGTTTACATTATTCACTGACTCGCTTGACAGCTTAAAGTGAATTTAAATTTGTCCATCAGTTTGTGTCAGTTATAGTCTGGTTGTAGTGTCAAACAGTATTTGGGTTTACTGTCTCTTGTGGCACTTCTGCTTCTTTCTTCTTCCATGATTCCTCTCTTCTTGGTTATTCTTATCATTACTTTATCTATTTATATTATCATTATGCATTTATTAAACCTGATAGTATATGTTTAGGTTAGGTAACATTTTGTTATGTTACATATATTCCCCCCTCAAAATTGATAATTTGAGAAAAAATTTGATCTTTTGATAAAATTATCATTTTATGTCAGTTTCTTGCATATTACTACTGTTTTTTGTCTTGTACTCTTTACATTGATCTTTAACATACTATTCGTGTGTTACTCTAGCTTGGTTGCTGGTCTAGTGATATAATTCTTAGTTTACTAGTATATTTTTCAAGTTGCTTACATTTTAAGTCATCTAATTACAATAGCTCTTATTTCTTAAATTAACAATTTCCTGTCTTATCATATTACATTTTTCTTTCTTATTACATATCTTTACCTTTGTGATTATTTCAATGGTTCTTATATTTTATACCTCATAGATTTTTTTCTTTCATAATAACCCTTGATACATTACAATATAACTCCCTAACTTTTGTAGTTGGTTCGGAATCAGAGTGGCTCACTGTGGCTTACATTCTCTGCCGTTCCTCAATACACATACTCAGATTCAGAGGCATACTCTTCTCTGTCTGAGAAAAAAATAAACATTGCACCTGGCAATAGTTGCACTATCACAACCCATAAAATATAATACATATCATTCATTTTCAATAATATAATATCTTCAATATAATATTCAAGGTATCAGAGGTTTTCATTTATATCACATCTCCTTCTTTTACACTTTATAACATACTTTCTTTTCACAGGTAATTATTTCCTTTCATACTTGACATTCTCGACTATGCTTTTTCATTAGCCGTATCGTTACTTTTTATACTAGTTGACATTGTTTTAGTTTACTTGAGTATTCTTAAAATTACACACTTACATTGATGCTTATATAATTATGCGGTTGTCTTTCACATATAGAGTCTATAATATCTTATTTTCACAATAGTTTACAAGTTTTTCTTTCTCTCGCTAGTAATTTATACTTATCCTGAATTATCAGGTTTTACAATATTCATATATAAAATGTTCTTGGTTAGATGTTCTCTGACATATTTTGCTACATACAATATTTGATAATTACAACACAATGTGATAATATAATAACAATATATTGATATTTAATTTTATAGACATTCTTGGGGTTACATGGTTCATTTAATAAACAATTTTTTTTTTCTCTCTCTACTTTCCATAATAATATCCTTCTTTCATATTACACTCTTTGTTATTCTTCTTCTCTACTCCTTCAAGTGATGGTGGTTTTCACTTATTCTGGATGATTTTAATTCTCTTTTATTGAGTATACAATATTTTATAATTGCAATAAACATTTAGTTACTTATAATATTCATTTGGTAAACATTTGGTTATATATTTTTTTTTTCTAAGTATAGTATAGCCATTTTAGTTATAAAAGAGTAGTAGCTCCTCTCTCAATTAATCTAACATAAGAGTATTTAAAGTAAGTTTATGTCATTATCCTAGGTATATTTTAGTCACATGCCACTTTTGACTCTCCATGACATAATAGATGTCTTTCTTTTTTCTCATTAAATTATTTAGTTTACAATGCATCTTTTTCTATCCTTTAGTGTGATAGATCTGGTTCCTTTTTAACAAGTAACAAATAGTTTGGCCTATATCTTAATCCTACACACTTTTTGTAACACAATAGGGTAAATAGGTTTGCTATAGACAATTAGTTACCTTCAATAATTCTGGGCATAATACGTGATCCTTCTAATCACTAAATGAGTTTGTTTATAGTAATCATTTTTAAAACATATTTTTCTTTTTATACTCTAAATGTTCTTGTGGTAAATATCGCCTACCACTATATTTTATCTGCTCTTAATAGTAATCACTTCTATGGTATACATACATGGGGTTATTTCGTGCTTTTCCACTCTATTGGGTGCATTATTGGGGACAATTACGTTATTATGGGTATTGTATTCTGGCGTCTTGGGATGTGCTGGGTCGGCTGCCATCTCCGGGTCTGGACTCTCTAGAGCTGCCTGCTCGGTTGTGTAATATTGTAAAACCAGGCCTCTCACAGACTGGCACCCAATCTCCTTCGTCATCATTATTCGTGGTGTTTGGCTGTGGTCGGGTATCAGGTCTCCCTGGGTCGGACTGGTCATGGGCTTGCACAAAATTCACTTGTGGCCGGTAGTCGCTGTTGCGGCTGTCGCCCTCAATGCTGTTACTTCTCCACCGTCCTCCTCTTATACTTCCTCTCTCTCCATTGAAACTGTTTCGTCGCTGGTAGTACCGCCTTCCACCGGGATCGTAGTTAGCTTGCACATGATTAGCTCGGCGATATTGTGGTGGTGGATTATTCCCGCCTTGGTTTGGTCGTCGGTTGGTATTACTATTATAATTGGGTCGCCGGTTGTTATTATTATTATTATGGCTACCGTTATTATTATTATTATTGTCATTACTTTGGTTATTCGGCCTACTGTTATTGTTATTATTATTATTGTTGTTATAATTTTGGTTTGGACGGTTATTATTATTAAAATTACTCCTGTAATTTCTAAAGTTGTTATTATTATTATTGTTTATGTTACCGCCCCTATCAGTAAAATGGTCATTCCTCCTACGACTCCTTCGGTAATACCCTTCATGTTCCTGATCCTCGAGCAGTGCGGACATAGCTGATATAGTTTTAATTTGCCCCCACTGACGTGCCTTAGCGACACCCTCCTCAAAGTGGTACGACAGTTTTGTAACGAGACATTCTTCAGGTATTTTTGTTTCTAAATTTCGTGCTAGACACACCTGACCCAAGAAATAGGAAGTCATTGTTCCTCCTCTGCTCGCATCATATTTGCCGTGGCATATGTGATCGCGTACTATGTTTTGTGTGGCCTCTGACCAATATTTCGCGCGGAATTGAGTCTTGAATTCCTCGTAACTGTTGACTTCGTGGCGTGTTGCAGTCCACCAATTATCATATATTTCTTTGAAATACTCATCTATCAAGCTTCTTATGTTGTTCCACCTGGTCTCTCGGATTCATGCCAAGTTTTCTTCAACGCGTGCTAAGAATTCAATAGGGTTTTTCCGATAGTTTTTAAAATTAATCGCGTCGCGGTTGTCATTTGGTAGCAGATTCTGACCTTGGATAGGACGGTTGCGAATGATTTCAATTTCTTCCCGCATTTGCACGATTTCTTGTTGTCTTAGTTCCTCAATTCTTTCCCGATTAGCGACGGTTAAATTTCTTACCGCGTCTACTGATGTACTCACCTCCTCACAGCGCTCACCTACGTCGGTCCTCACCCGCTTAATTTCCTCTTGACTCATTCTTTTCAAGGATTCTATTCGGGCTTCAGTCACCTCCTCTATGGTGTCGATCCTCCTGTCGACCTCTTCCCTAGTTCGCTTCAAATCCTGGTCTTGCTGTTCGCACCTTTTGTTTGCTTCCATTATTTCTTCCCTTATGACCGCTATCTCCATGTCTATTCTGGTGTTGATTTTCTCATTTCCTTCTTCCATCCTCCGGCTAAATTCAATTAAAGTGGTGTTCAATTCTTCTCTTACGGCCCTACTGCTGTCATCTATTTTACTGTTTAGCATGTCCATGGCTCTGTGGGTACTGTCAATCTTTTTATTCAAGTCTTCCTTCAGTGACTCCATATTTTTTTTATAGACTCCATCTTTTTCTGGCTGTCGTCCAGTTTTTTATGGGATTTCTTACCGTCTTCCTTTAATTCCATCATTATCCTCATCATCGCTTCCCATCTCATCTCTTCAGTCGGTTTGTCTGGTTGTGGGAGTTCATCAGGCCGTCTGGGTTGGTTGTCGACCGTTACTTCCCCTTCCTGTTCTGCTTGGGGTGTTTCTTCAGGTCGAGTTTCGATATTATTAATGGTAATGACTTCCATCTCGTCTGTGGGTTACGCTTCGTATGTCTCCGTATCTAGCTGTCCTTCTCCTACCCGACTGTCCTTATATCTCGTATCATATTGATGGGTGTGTGGCATGTTTATCTTTTGTGTCTACCGGGCTGTTTATCAATATATAAAATATTTTTATTTAATATTTTTAAGCCACACTAGTTGGTGCCCCAATTTGTAATTAAAACAAACGTGGGTGTTTGCGTGGGGTGTAATTCTGCCACACGTTGGATGCGTCAATTTGTAATTAAACTAAATACTCTCCTTAAAGCCACACTGTTGGGCGCGTATTTGTAAATAAACCCAACGTGATGTGGTTTAATGTTTAAAATTGGTTATGTGTAAAATATTATTTGGAAATATATTAAAGTTTGTAGTGGTTGAAAATTGAAGGTTGCTAATTTTGTAAAGCGATTTAAAATGTAACATTCGAGGTTACTCAAAGTGTGTTTACAATTGTAGAATTATAATTGTCTGAAAAGAATTCCCTTAAATAAAACAAATAAAATAATTGTGTTAATATTATTTAAATACTAGCTTTGTTTAAGTTTAATAGTAAAGTATAATAGTTGGTCGCTCGATGATGATGATCGTCTTGTTGATACTAGCTGTGAAACTTCTCCTCCAGGTCGATAATAGTCTAAGTACGTTACGTCTAGTAATGTCTGGACAATAGAATAAATATAATATACTTTCACGTACCTGGTCGTGTTTTCTAGAAGTTCAATAAGCTGTCAACGCGGTTTACAAAAACCAACTCACTTTAGCTACAAGGTTAAGTTGCCTTGTTTGATAGTGGGTGCCACACGGATTTATTTTGGGAAAATCCCGTGTAAAACCCATGAATTGAATCAATTAATGATTTAAAGAAATTAAAATAATGGTTTATTACCTTTATGGCAATGCTATTCCAAGTACTTAATCACAAGGTTGTTTGAGTTTTCTGAATAAAATATTTAACTATCTGTTACAAATGAATTAAGTCGAGTTATGCTGTTAACAATGGGATTTTATTCATACCCTTGATAGAGAATTCAAACAAATATAATTAAAAAACATACAATGATGTACAATTGTAAATAAGTTATTATATACCCTGTAGGGCTTGCTCAGAACATAGACAGTAAATGTGGTTAAGTCCAGATATTTCTTTTTACTTTAAACATTACTATTATTAAAATCTCAGGTGTAAGTTCTTTGAGACACAAAAAAGAAAATTTATGCCTACACAATAGCTAATGATTTTTTAATATAATATTGACTAGTACTGTCTTTGACGTTACTATAATAAAGTAAACAAGTAAAAATAACCTATTTGATAGGTTGTGCGTTCGTCACGCCTGCTTTATGATTTACAAAGGTTATATTTTGGAGAACACTTATAACTAACACTCAGCTTAACTAATATTGACAAATTTATAAAATAAATTTAGACATGGTGTAACACAAAAAATGTTTCAGTGTTTTTGCGTCAGTACAGATCAGTGTATTAAAACGTACAGGTTATGGCGCTCGTAGAAAAGAATGAAAAAATGTTTACACTGTTACCTGGTGTTTTAATCTTCCAATTAAAATTTCAATTAACACTTCGATAATCGGATTATAATGATTATCGTTATTCAGTACACACGCACTTGAACAGAGAGTTTCGATCCGCTTCTAACTTACAGGATCATAAATAATACTATTTAATTCTTTCTGCTGTTCATTATTTTTTCCCACACTAAAAATGAAATAATACTGCACATAATCACAATGTTTCCTTGTTGAATAATTTGAAGTAGTTGTAGGTTGTTGTCGAACTGTTTCCTTTGATGTGTTCTGGTGATGACGCTATCAGTTATTAAAAATGTTGAGATGAGATCGGCGTACCTGTCACACCGAATGCAGTTAGGAAGTGTCTCCTGAAAATTCGTTCCGGCTCTTTTTATAGTCGATACCTTGATCGACTCTAGGCAACATTGTTAATTACTAAGAAATTTTGTCATTGGCTTAGACAGGTGTGATGAATGTGACGTATGGTTTTTCCAACCGTCAAAACGGTTTTTATAACCGCCAAACGCTAAAGTGATTGACAGCTACCGATGTTATTGGTATTAACGACCAAATTTCTTAAACATATTTTGTAAATGATGCTAACGCCTTTCACGCACTTAATACAGTTGCGATTGGGGCGGTATCGCCATCAAATTAAAGAATATTTTGTCCTCTTTAATTTTATATAGTTTGATACCGAGTTAGTTTCACTTTTACTGACATTGCTACATAAACAATGTTCAGGTACACTATTTCGCACTGTCGTCTGTTTACCACAATCGGCAATTATACACTTTGACTAATATTGTTTGTGTCCTACATCGCGTTTTATCACTCGAACGTTTATGTGAGAACACTATTAATTCTGTACTGATGTTTAATTACTGTACATTACGAATAAACCTTAACTTTAGACATTGTAATGAACTGTTCTTATATACTATGATATTTCGTTTCACATTAATTTGCTCTATTCTACTAACTAACAATTGAATTATAAATCATATCATTTTAATAATACTTATTGCTATGTTTGAGCATAACAATTGTTTTGTGTAGGTGACCTACATTTCTATTACTTCCTAATAATCATCTCATTGATGATTGTTTGGTCTAGGCCATGTTAAGGCATACCGTTCATACCGGAATTCTGCCTTAAAAGCTTTTATTAGTTCACAATTCGATAATTTTGCTGAGGTAGCTTATTGTTATAAGATTCCCTCTTACAAACGTGTTTATTTGTCATAAGTATATTTGAGATTGACATATAGCTTCGTTTTCATTTTGTGGCCATTGCTAATTTTAGTTCTTGGCCTCAATAATTACTAGTCATATTTAATTTATTGTCAGCCAAATGCTGATTCTGATCTCACACTATTCAGATTCTTATTTAATCATTTTTTAGTAACATATCATATTCTGTTTACATTATTCACTGACTCGCTTGACAGCTTAAAGTGAATTTAAATTTGTCCATCAGTTTGTGTCAGTTATAGTCTGGTTGTAGTGTCAAACAGTATTTGGGTTTACTGTCTCTTGTGGCACTTCTGCTTCTTTCTTCTTCCATGATTCCTCTCTTCTTGGTTATTCTTATCATTACTTTATCTATTTATATTATCATTATGCATTTATTAAACCTGATAGTATATGTTTAGGTTAGGTAACATTTTGTTATGTTACATATATTCCCCCCTCAAAATTGATAATTTGAGAAAAAATTTGATCTTTTGATAAAATTATCATTTTATGTCAGTTTCTTGCATATTACTACTGTTTTTTGTCTTGTACTCTTTACATTGATCTTTAACATACTATTCGTGTGTTACTCTAGCTTGGTTGCTGGTCTAGTGATATAATTCTTAGTTTACTAGTATATTTTTCAAGTTGCTTACATTTTAAGTCATCTAATTACAATAGGTCTTATTTCTTAAATTAACAATTTCCTGTCTTATCATATTACATTTTTCTTTCTTATTACATATCTTTACCTTTGTGATTATTTCAATGGTTCTTATATTTTATACCTCATAGATTTTTTTCTTTCATAATAACCCTTGATACATTACAATATAACTCCCTAACTTTTGTAGTTGGTTCGGAATCAGAGTGGCTCACTGTGGCTTACATTCTCTGCCGTTCCTCAATACACATACTCAGATTCAGAGGCATACTCTTCTCTGTCTGAGAAAAAAATAAACATTGCACCTGGCAATAGTTGCACTATCACAACCCATAAAATATAATACATATCATTCATTTTCAATAATATAATATCTTCAATATAATATTCAAGGTATCAGAGGTTTTCATTTATATCACATCTCCTTCTTTTACACTTTATAACATACTTTCTTTTCACAGGTAATTATTTCCTTTCATACTTGACATTCTCGACTATGCTTTTTCATTAGCCGTATCGTTACTTTTTATACTAGTTGACATTGTTTTAGTTTACTTGAGTATTCTTAAAATTACACACTTACATTGATGCTTATATAATTATGCGGTTGTCTTTCACATATAGAGTCTATAATATCTTATTTTCACAATAGTTTACAAGTTTTTCTTTCTCTCGCTAGTAATTTATACTTATCCTGAATTATCAGGTTTTACAATATTCATATATAAAATGTTCTTGGTTAGATGTTCTCTGACATATTTTGCTACATACAATATTTGATAATTACAACACAATGTGATAATATAATAACAATATATTGATATTTAATTTTATAGACATTCTTGGGGTTACATGGTTCATTTAATAAACAATTTTTTTTTTCTCTCTCTACTTTCCATAATAATATCCTTCTTTCATATTACACTCTTTGTTATTCTTCTTCTCTACTCCTTCAAGTGATGGTGGTTTTCACTTATTCTGGATGATTTTAATTCTCTTTTATTGAGTATACAATATTTTATAATTGCAATAAACATTTAGTTACTTATAATATTCATTTGGTAAACATTTGGTTATATATTTTTTTTTTTCTAAGTATAGTATAGCCATTTTAGTTATAAAAGAGTAGTAGCTCCTCTCTCAATTAATCTAACATAAGAGTATTTAAAGTAAGTTTATGTCATTATCCTAGGTATATTTTAGTCACATGCCACTTTTGACTCTCCATGACATAATAGATGTCTTTCTTTTTTCTCATTAAATTATTTAGTTTACAATGCATCTTTTTCTATCCTTTAGTGTGATAGATCTGGTTCCTTTTTAACAAGTAACAAATAGTTTGGCCTATATCTTAATCCTACACACTTTTTGTAACACAATAGGGTAAATAGGTTTGCTATAGACAATTAGTTACCTTCAATAATTCTGGGCATAATACGTGATCCTTCTAATCACTAAATGAGTTTGTTTATAGTAATCATTTTTAAAACATATTTTTCTTTTTATACTCTAAATGTTCTTGTGGTAAATATCGCCTACCACTATATTTTATCTGCTCTTAATAGTAATCACTTCTATGGTATACATACATGGGGTTATTTCGTGCTTTTCCACTCTATTGGGTGCATCATTGGGGACAATTACGTTATTATGGGTATTGTATTCTGGCGTCTTGGGATGTGCTGGGTCGGCTGCCATCTCCGGGTCTGGACTCTCTAGAGCTGCCTGCTCGGTTGTGTAATATTGTAAAACCAGGCCTCTCACAGACTGGCACCCAATCTCCTTCGTCATCATTATTCGTGGTGTTTGGCTGTGGTCGGGTATCAGGTCTCCCTGGGTCGGACTGGTCATGGGCTTGCACAAAATTCACTTGTGGCCGGTAGTCGCTGTTGCGGCTGTCGCCCTCAATGCTGTTACTTCTCCACCGTCCTCCTCTTATACTTCCTCTCTCTCCATTGAAACTGTTTCGTCGCTGGTAGTACCGCCTTCCACCGGGATCGTAGTTAGCTTGCACATGATTAGCTCGGCGATATTGTGGTGGTGGAATATTCCCGCCTTGGTTTGGTCGTCGGTTGGTATTACTATTATAATTGGGTCGCCGGTTGTTATTATTATTATTATGGCTACCGTTATTATTATTATTGTCATTACTTTGGTTATTCGGCCTACTGTTATTGTTATTATTATTATTGTTGTTATAATTTTGGTTTGGACGGTTATTATTATTAAAATTACTCCTGTAATTTCTAAAGTTGTTATTATTATTATTGTTTATGTTACCGCCCCTATCAGTAAAATGGTCATTCCTCCTACGACTCCTTCGGTAATACCCTTCATGTTCCTGATCCTCGAGCAGTGCGGACATAGCTGATATAGTTTTAATTTGCCCCCACTGACGTGCCTTAGCGACACCCTCCTCAAAGTGGTACGACAGTTTTGTAACGAGACATTCTTCAGGTATTTTTGTTTCTAAATTTCGTGCTAGACACACCTGACCCAAGAAATAGGAAGTCATTGTTCCTCCTCTGCTCGCATCATATTTGCCGTGGCATATGTGATCGCGTACTATGTTTTGTGTGGCCTCTGACCAATATTTCGCGCGGAATTGAGTCTTGAATTCCTCGTAACTGTTGACTTCGTGGCGCGTTGCAGTCCACCAATTATCATATATTTCTTTGAAATACTCATCTATCAAGCTTCTTATGTTGTTCCACCTGGTCTCTCGGATTCATGCCAAGTTTTCTTCAACGTGTGCTAAGAATTCAATAGGGTTTTTCCGATAGTTTTTAAAATTAATCGCGTCGCGGTTGTCATTTGGTAGCAGATTCTGACCTTGGATAGGACGGTTGCGAATGATTTCAATTTCTTCCCGCATTTGCACGATTTCTTGTTGTCTTAGTTCCTCAATTCTTTCCCGATTAGCGACGGTTAAATTTCTTACCGCGTCTACTGATGTACTCACCTCCTCACAGCGCTCACCTACGTCGGTCCTCACCCGCTTAATTTCCTCTTGACTCATTCTTTTCAAGGATTCTATTCGGGCTTCAGTCACCTCCTCTATGGTGTCGATCCTCCTGTCGACCTCTTCCCTAGTTCGCTTCAAATCCTGGTCTTGCTGTTCGCACCTTTTGTTTGCTTCCATTATTTCTTCCCTTACGACCGCTATCTCCATGTCTATTCTGGTGTTGATTTTCTCATTTCCTTCTTCCATCCTCCGGCTAAATTCAATTAAAGTGGTGTTCAATTCTTCTCTTACGGCCCTACTGCTGTCATCTATTTTACTGTTTAGCATGTCCATGGCTCTGTGGGTACTGTCAATCTTTTTATTCAAGTCTTCCTTCAGTGACTCCATATTTTTATTTATAGACTCCATCTTTTTCTGGCTGTCGTCCAGTTTTTTATGGGATTTCTTACCGTCTTCCATTAATTCCATCATTATCCTCATCATCGCTTCCCATCTCATCTCTTCAGTCGGTTTGTCTGGTTGTGGGAGTTCGTCAGGCCGTCTGGGTTGGTTGTCGACCGTTACTTCCCCTTCCTGTTCTGCTTGGGGTGTTTCTTCAGGTCGAGTTTCGATATTATTAATGGTAATGACTTCCATCTCGTCTGTGGGTTACGCTTCGTATGTCTCCGTATCTAGCTGTCCTTCTCCTACCCGACTGTCCTTATATCTCTTATCATATTGATGGGTGTGTGGCATGTTTATCTTTTGTGTCTACCGGGCTGTTTATCAATATATAAAATATTTTTATTTAATATTTTTAAGCCACACTAGTTGGTGCCCCAATTTGTAATTAAAACAAACGTGGGTGTTTGCGTGGGGTGTAATTCTGCCACACGTTGGATGCGTCAATTTGTAATTAAACTAAATACTCTCCTTAAAGCCACACTGTTGGGCGCGTATTTGTAAATAAACCCAACGTGATGTGGTTTAATGTTTAAAATTGGTTATGTGTAAAATATTATTTGGAAATATATTAAAGTTTGTAGTGGTTGAAAATTGAAGGTTGCTAATTTTGTAAAGCGATTTAAAATGTAACATTCGAGGTTACTCAAAGTGTGTTTACAATTGTAGAATTATAATTGTCTGAAAAGAATTCCCTTAAATAAAACAAATAAAATAATTGTGTTAATATTATTTAAATACTAGCTTTGTTTAAGTTTAATAGTAAAGTATAATAGTTGGTCGCTCGATGATGATGATCGTCTTGTTGATACTAGCTGTGAAACTTCTCCTCCAGGTCGATAATAGTCTAAGTACGTTACGTCTAGTAATGTCTGGACAATAGAATAAATATAATATACTTTCACGTACCTGGTCGTGTTTTCTAGAAGTTCAATAAGCTGTCAACGCGGTTTACAAAAACCAACTCACTTTAGCTACAAGGTTAAGTTGCCTTGTTTGATAGTGGGTGCCACACGGATTTATTTTGGGAAAATCCCGTGTAAAACCCATGAATTGAATCAATTAATGATTTAAAGAAATTAAAATAATGGTTTATTACCTTTATGGCAATGCTATTCCAAGTACTTAATCACAAGGTTGTTTGAGTTTTCTGAATAAAATATTTAACTATCTGTTACAAATGAATTAAGTCGAGTTATGCTGTTAACAATGGGATTTTATTCATACCCTTGATAGAGAATTCAAACAAATATAATTAAAAAACATACAATGATGTACAATTGTAAATAAGTTATTATATACCCTGTAGGGCTTGCTCAGAACATAGACAGTAAATGTGGTTAAGTCCAGATATTTCTTTTTACTTTAAACATTACTATTATTAAAATCTCAGGTGTAAGTTCTTTGAGACACAAAAAAGAAAATTTATGCCTACACAATAGCTAATGATTTTTTAATATAATATTGACTAGTACTGTCTTTGACGTTACTATAATAAAGTAAACAAGTAAAAATAACCTATTTGATAGGTTGTGCGTTCGTCACGCCTTCTTTATGATTTACAAAGGTTATATTTTGGAGAACACTTATAACTAACACTCAGCTTAACTAATATTGACAAATTTATAAAATAAATTTAGACATGGTGTAACACAAAAAATGTTTCAGTGTTTTTGCATCAGTACAGATCAGTGTATTAAAACGTACAGGTTATGGCGCTCGTAGAAAAGAATGAAAAAATGTTTACACTGTTACCTGGTGTTTTAATCTTCCAATTAAAATTTCAATTAACACTTCGATAATCGGATTATAATGATTATCGTTATTCAGTACACACGCACTTGAACAGAGAGTTTCGATCCGCTTCTAACTTACAGGATCATAAATAATACTATTTAATTCTTTCTGCTGTTCATTATTTTTTCCCACACTAAAAATGAAATAATACTGCACATAATCACAATGTTTCCTTGTTGAATAATTTGAAGTAGTTGTAGGTTGTTGTCGAACTGTTTCCTTTGATGTGTTCTGGTGATGACGCTATCAGTTATTAAAAATGTTGAGATGAGATCGGCGTACCTGTCACACCGAATGCAGTTAGGAAGTGTCTCCTGAAAATTCGTTCCGGCTCTTTTTATAGTCGATACCTTGATCGACTCTAGGCAACATTGTTAATTACTAAGAAATTTTGTCATTGGCTTAGACAGGTGTGATGAATGTGACGTATGGTTTTTCCAACCGTCAAAACGGTTTTTATAACCGCCAAACGCTAAAGTGATTGACAGCTACCGATGTTATTGGTATTAACGACCAAATTTCTTAAACATATTTTGTAAATGATGCTAACGCCTTTCACGCACTTAATACAGTTGCGATTGGGGCGGTATCGCCATCAAATTAAAGAATATTTTGTCCTCTTTAATTTTATATAGTTTGATACCGAGTTAGTTTCACTTTTACTGACATTGCTACATAAACAATGTTCAGGTACACTATTTCGCACTGTCGTCTGTTTACCACAATCGGCAATTATACACTTTGACTAATATTGTTTGTGTCCTACATCGCGTTTTATCACTCGAACGTTTATGTGAGAACACTATTAATTCTGTACTGATGTTTAATTACTGTACATTACGAATAAACCTTAACTTTAGACATTGTAATGAACTGTTCTTATATACTATGATATTTCGTTTCACATTAATTTGCTCTATTCTACTAACTAACAATTGAATTATAAATCATATCATTTTAATAATACTTATTGCTATGTTTGAGCATAACAATTGTTTTGTGTAGGTGACCTACATTTCTATTACTTCCTAATAATCATCTCATTGATGATTGTTTGGTCTAGGCCATGTTAAGGCATACCGTTCATACCGGAATTCTGCCTTAAAAGCTTTTATTAGTTCACAATTCGATAATTTTGCTGAGGTAGCTTATTGTTATAAGATTCCCTCTTACAAACGTGTTTATTTGTCATAAGTATATTTGAGATTGACATATAGCTTCGTTTTCATTTTGTGGCCATTGCTAATTTTAGTTCTTGGCCTCAATAATTACTAGTCATATTTAATTTATTGTCAGCCAAATGCTGATTCTGATCTCACACTATTCAGATTCTTATTTAATCATTTTTTAGTAACATATCATATTCTGTTTACATTATTCACTGACTCGCTTGACAGCTTAAAGTGAATTTAAATTTGTCCATCAGTTTGTGTCAGTTATAGTCTGGTTGTAGTGTCAAACAGTATTTGGGTTTACTGTCTTATGTGGCACTTCTGCTTCTTTCTTCTTCCATGATTCCTCTCTTCTTGGTTATTCTTATCATTACTTTATCTATTTATATTATCATTATGCATTTATTAAACCTGATAGTATATGTTTAGGTTAGGTAACATTTTGTTATGTTACATATATTCCCCCCTCAAAATTGATAATTTGAGAAAAAATTTGATCTTTTGATAAAATTATCATTTTATGTCAGTTTCTTGCATATTACTACTGTTTTTTGTCTTGTACTCTTTACATTGATCTTTAACATACTATTCGTGTGTTACTCTAGCTTGGTTGCTGGTCTAGTGATATAATTCTTAGTTTACTAGTATATTTTTCAAGTTGCTTACATTTTAAGTCATCTAATTACAATAGGTCTTATTTCTTAAATTAACAATTTCCTGTCTTATCATATTACATTTTTCTTTCTTATTACATATCTTTACCTTTGTGATTATTTCAATGGTTCTTATATTTTATACCTCATAGATTTTTTTCTTTCATAATAACCCTTGATACATTACAATATAACTCCCTAACTTTTGTAGTTGGTTCGGAATCAGAGTGGCTCACTGTGGCTTACATTCTCTGCCGTTCCTCAATACACATACTCAGATTCAGAGGCATACTCTTCTCTGTCTGAGAAAAAAATAAACATTGCACCTGGCAATAGTTGCACTATCACAACCCATAAAATATAATACATATCATTCATTTTCAATAATATAATATCTTCAATATAATATTCAAGGTATCAGAGGTTTTCATTTATATCACATCTCCTTCTTTTACACTTTATAACATACTTTCTTTTCACAGGTAATTATTTCCTTTCATACTTGACATTCTCGACTATGCTTTTTCATTAGCCGTATCGTTACTTTTTATACTAGTTGACATTGTTTTAGTTTACTTGAGTATTCTTAAAATTACACACTTACATTGATGCTTATATAATTATGCGGTTGTCTTTCACATATAGAGTCTATAATATCTTATTTTCACAATAGTTTACAAGTTTTTCTTTCTCTCGCTAGTAATTTATACTTATCCTGAATTATCAGGTTTTACAATATTCATATATAAAATGTTCTTGGTTAGATGTTCTCTGACATATTTTGCTACATACAATATTTGATAATTACAACACAATGTGATAATATAATAACAATATATTGATATTTAATTTTATAGACATTCTTGGGGTTACATGGTTCATTTAATAAACAATTTTTTTTTTCTCTCTCTACTTTCCATAATAATATCCTTCTTTCATATTACACTCTTTGTTATTCTTCTTCTCTACTCCTTCAAGTGATGGTGGTTTTCACTTATTCTGGATGATTTTAATTCTCTTTTATTGAGTATACAATATTTTATAATTGCAATAAACATTTAGTTACTTATAATATTCATTTGGTAATATATTTTTTTTTTTCTAAGTATAGTATAGCCATTTTAGTTATAAAAGAGTAGTAGCTCCTCTCTCAATTAATCTAACATAAGAGTATTTAAAGTAAGTTTATGTCATTATCCTAGGTATATTTTAGTCACATGCCACTTTTGACTCTCCATGACATAATAGATGTCTTTCTTTTTTCTCATTAAATTATTTAGTTTACAATGCATCTTTTTCTATCCTTTAGTGTGATAGATCTGGTTCCTTTTTAACAAGTAACAAATAGTTTGGCCTATATCTTAATCCTACACACTTTTTGTAACACAATAGGGTAAATAGGTTTGCTATAGACAATTAGTTACCTTCAATAATTCTGGGCATAATACGTGATCCTTCTAATCACTAAATGAGTTTGTTTATAGTAATCATTTTTAAAACATATTTTTCTTTTTATACTCTAAATGTTCTTGTGGTAAATATCGCCTACCACTATATTTTATCTGCTCTTAATAGTAATCACTTCTATGGTATACATACATGGGGTTATTTCGTGCTTTTCCACTCTATTGGGTGCATTATTGGGGACAATTACGTTATTATGGGTATTGTATTCTGGCGTCTTGGGATGTGCTGGGTCGGCTGCCATCTCCGGGTCTGGACTCTCTAGAGCTGCCTGCTCGGTTGTGTAATATTGTAAAACCAGGCCTCTCACAGACTGGCACCCAATCTCCTTCGTCATCATTATTCGTGGTGTTTGGCTGTGGTCGGGTATCAGGTCTCCCTGGGTCGGACTGGTCATGGGCTTGCACAAAATTCACTTGTGGCCGGTAGTCGCTGTTGCGGCTGTCGCCCTCAATGCTGTTACTTCTCCACCGTCCTCCTCTTATACTTCCTCTCTCTCCATTGAAACTGTTTCGTCGCTGGTAGTACCGCCTTCCACCGGGATCGTAGTTAGCTTGCACATGATTAGCTCGGCGATATTGTGGTGGTGGATTATTCCCGCCTTGGTTTGGTCGTCGGTTGGTATTACTATTATAATTGGGTCGCCGGTTGTTATTATTATTATTATGGCTACCGTTATTATTATTATTGTCATTACTTTGGTTATTCGGCCTACTGTTATTGTTATTATTATTATTGTTGTTATAATTTTGGTTTGGACGGTTATTATTATTAAAATTACTCCTGTAATTTCTAAAGTTGTTATTATTATTATTGTTTATGTTACCGCCCCTATCAGTAAAATGGTCATTCCTCCTACGACTCCTTCGGTAATACCCTTCATGTTCCTGATCCTCGAGCAGTGCGGACATAGCTGATATAGTTTTAATTTGCCCCCACTGACGTGCCTTAGCGACACCCTCCTCAAAGTGGTACGACAGTTTTGTAACGAGACATTCTTCAGGTATTTTTGTTTCTAAATTTCGTGCTAGACACACCTGACCCAAGAAATAGGAAGTCATTGTTCCTCCTCTGCTCGCATCATATTTGCCGTGGCATATGTGATCGCGTACTATGTTTTGTGTGGCCTCTGACCAATATTTCGCGCGGAATTGAGTCTTGAATTCCTCGTAACTGTTGACTTCGTGGCGCGTTGCAGTCCACCAATTATCATATATTTCTTTGAAATACTCATCTATCAAGCTTCTTATGTTGTTCCACCTGGTCTCTCGGATTCATGCCAAGTTTTCTTCAACGCGTGCTAAGAATTCAATAGGGTTTTTCCGATAGTTTTTAAAATTAATCGCGTCGCGGTTGTCATTTGGTAGCAGATTCTGACCTTGGATAGGACGGTTGCGAATGATTTCAATTTCTTCCCGCATTTGCACGATTTCTTGTTGTCTTAGTTCCTCAATTCTTTCCCGATTAGCGACGGTTAAATTTCTTACCGCGTCTACTGATGTACTCACCTCCTCACAGCGCTCACCTACGTCGGTCCTCACCCGCTTAATTTCCTCTTGACTCATTCTTTTCAAGGATTCTATTCGGGCTTCAGTCACCTCCTCTATGGTGTCGATCCTCCTGTCGACCTCTTCCCTAGTTCGCTTCAAATCCTGGTCTTGCTGTTCGCACCTTTTGTTTGCTTCCATTATTTCTTCCCTTACGACCGCTATCTCCATGTCTATTCTGGTGTTGATTTTCTCATTTCCTTCTTCCATCCTCCGGCTAAATTCAATTAAAGTGGTGTTCAATTCTTCTCTTACGGCCCTACTGCTGTCATCTATTTTACTGTTTAGCATGTCCATGGCTCTGTGGGTACTGTCAATCTTTTTATTCAAGTCTTCCTTCAGTGACTCCATATTTTTATTTATAGACTCCATCTTTTTCTGGCTGTCGTCCAGTTTTTTATGGGATTTCTTACCGTCTTCCTTTAATTCCATCATTATCCTCATCATCGCTTCCCATCTCATCTCTTCAGTCGGTTTGTCTGGTTGTGGGAGTTCGTCAGGCCGTCTGGGTTGGTTGTCGACCGTTACTTCCCCTTCCTGTTCTGCTTGGGGTGTTTCTTCAGGTCGAGTTTCGATATTATTAATGGTAATGACTTCCATCTCGTCTGTGGGTTACGCTTCGTATGTCTCCGTATCTAGCTGTCCTTCTCCTACCCGACTGTCCTTATATCTCTTATCATATTGATGGGTGTGTGGCATGTTTATCTTTTGTGTCTACCGGGCTGTTTATCAATATATAAAATATTTTTATTTAATATTTTTAAGCCACACTAGTTGGTGCCCCAATTTGTAATTAAAACAAACGTGGGTGTTTGCGTGGGGTGTAATTCTGCCACACGTTGGATGCGTCAATTTGTAATTAAACTAAATACTCTCCTTAAAGCCACACTGTTGGGCGCGTATTTGTAAATAAACCCAACGTGATGTGGTTTAATGTTTAAAATTGGTTATGTGTAAAATATTATTTGGAAATATATTAAAGTTTGTAGTGGTTGAAAATTGAAGGTTGCTAATTTTGTAAAGCGATTTAAAATGTAACATTCGAGGTTACTCAAAGTGTGTTTACAATTGTAGAATTATAATTGTCTGAAAAGAATTCCCTTAAATAAAACAAATAAAATAATTGTGTTAATATTATTTAAATACTAGCTTTGTTTAAGTTTAATAGTAAAGTATAATAGTTGGTCGCTCGATGATGATGATCGTCTTGTTGATACTAGCTGTGAAACTTCTCCTCCAGGTCGATAATAGTCTAAGTACGTTACGTCTAGTAATGTCTGGACAATAGAATAAATATAATATACTTTCACGTACCTGGTCGTGTTTTCTAGAAGTTCAATAAGCTGTCAACGCGGTTTACAAAAACCAACTCACTTTAGCTACAAGGTTAAGTTGCCTTGTTTGATAGTGGGTGCCACACGGATTTATTTTGGGAAAATCCCGTGTAAAACCCATGAATTGAATCAATTAATGATTTAAAGAAATTAAAATAATGGTTTATTACCTTTATGGCAATGCTATTCCAAGTACTTAATCACAAGGTTGTTTGAGTTTTCTGAATAAAATATTTAACTATCTGTTACAAATGAATTAAGTCGAGTTATGCTGTTAACAATGGGATTTTATTCATACCCTTGATAGAGAATTCAAACAAATATAATTAAAAAACATACAATGATGTACAATTGTAAATAAGTTATTATATACCCTGTAGGGCTTGCTCAGAACATAGACAGTAAATGTGGTTAAGTCCAGATATTTCTTTTTACTTTAAACATTACTATTATTAAAATCTCAGGTGTAAGTTCTTTGAGACACAAAAAAGAAAATTTATGCCTACACAATAGCTAATGATTTTTTAATATAATATTGACTAGTACTGTCTTTGACGTTACTATAATAAAGTAAACAAGTAAAAATAACCTATTTGATAGGTTGTGCGTTCGTCACGCCTGCTTTATGATTTACAAAGGTTATATTTTGGAGAACACTTATAACTAACACTCAGCTTAACTAATATTGACAAATTTATAAAATAAATTTAGACATGGTGTAACACAAAAAATGTTTCAGTGTTTTTGCGTCAGTACAGATCAGTGTATTAAAACGTACAGGTTATGGCGCTCGTAGAAAAGAATGAAAAAATGTTTACACTGTTACCTGGTGTTTTAATCTTCCAATTAAAATTTCAATTAACACTTCGATAATCGGATTATAATGATTATCGTTATTCAGTACACACGCACTTGAACAGAGAGTTTCGATCCGCTTCTAACTTACAGGATCATAAATAATACTATTTAATTCTTTCTGCTGTTCATTATTTTTTCCCACACTAAAAATGAAATAATACTGCACATAATCACAATGTTTCCTTGTTGAATAATTTGAAGTAGTTGTAGGTTGTTGTCGAACTGTTTCCTTTGATGTGTTCTGGTGATGACGCTATCAGTTATTAAAAATGTTGAGATGAGATCGGCGTACCTGTCACACCGAATGCAGTTAGGAAGTGTCTCCTGAAAATTCGTTCCGGCTCTTTTTATAGTCGATACCTTGATCGACTCTAGGCAACATTGTTAATTACTAAGAAATTTTGTCATTGGCTTAGACAGGTGTGATGAATGTGACGTATGGTTTTTCCAACCGTCAAAACGGTTTTTATAACCGCCAAACGCTAAAGTGATTGACAGCTACCGATGTTATTGGTATTAACGACCAAATTTCTTAAACATATTTTGTAAATGATGCTAATGCCTTTCACGCACTTAATACAGTTGCGATTGGGGCGGTATCGCCATCAAATTAAAGAATATTTTGTCCTCTTTAATTTGATATAGTTTGATACCGAGTTAGTTTCACTTTTACTGACATTGCTACATAAACAATGTTCAGGTACACTATTTCGCACTGTCGTCTGTTTACCACAATCGGCAATTATACACTTTGACTAATATTGTTTGTGTCCTACATCGCGTTTTATCACTCGAACGTTTATGTGAGAACACTATTAATTCTGTACTGATGTTTAATTACTGTACATTACGAATAAACCTTAACTTTAGACATTGTAATGAACTGTTCTTATATACTATGATATTTCGTTTCACATTAATTTGCTCTATTCTACTAACTAACAATTGAATTATAAATCATATCATTTTAATAATACTTATTGCTATGTTTGAGCATAACAATTGTTTTGTGTAGGTGACCTACATTTCTATTACTTCCTAATAATCATCTCATTGATGATTGTTTGGTCTAGGCCATGTTAAGGCATACCGTTCATACCGGAATTCTGCCTTAAAAGCTTTTATTAGTTCACAATTCGATAATTTTGCTGAGGTAGCTTATTGTTATAAGATTCCCTCTTACAAACGTGTTTATTTGTCATAAGTATATTTGAGATTGACATATAGCTTCGTTTTCATTTTGTGGCCATTGCTAATTTTAGTTCTTGGCCACAATAATTACTAGTCATATTTAATTTATTGTCAGCCAAATGCTGATTCTGATCTCACACTATTCAGATTCTTATTTAATCATTTTTTAGTAACATATCATATTCTGTTTACATTATTCACTGACTCGCTTGACAGCTTAAAGTGAATTTAAATTTGTCCATCAGTTTGTGTCAGTTATAGTCTGGTTGTAGTGTCAAACAGTATTTGGGTTTACTGTCTCTTGTGGCACTTCTGCTTCTTTCTTCTTCCATGATTCCTCTCTTCTTGGTTATTCTTATCATTACTTTATCTATTTATATTATCATTATGCATTTATTAAACCTGATAGTATATGTTTAGGTTAGGTAACATTTTGTTATGTTACATATATTCCCCCCTCAAAATTGATAATTTGAAAAAAAATTTGATCTTTTGATAAAATTATCATTTTATGTCAGTTTCTTGCATATTACTACTGTTTTTTGTCTTGTACTCTTTACATTGATCTTTAACATACTATTCGTGTGTTACTCTAGCTTGGTTGCTGGTCTAGTGATATAATTCTTAGTTTACTAGTATATTTTTCAAGTTGCTTACATTTTAAGTCATCTAATTACAATAGGTCTTATTTCTTAAATTAACAATTTCCTGTCTTATCATATTACATTTTTCTTTCTTATTACATATCTTTACCTTTGTGATTATTTCAATGGTTCTTATATTTTATACCTCATAGATTTTTTTCTTTCATAATAACCCTTGATACATTACAATATAACTCCCTAACTTTTGTAGTTGGTTCGGAATCAGAGTGGCTCACTGTGGCTTACATTCTCTGCCGTTCCTCAATACACATACTCAGATTCAGAGGCATACTCTTCTCTGTCTGAGAAAAAAATAAACATTGCACCTGGCAATAGTTGCACTATCACAACCCATAAAATATAATACATATCATTCATTTTCAATAATATAATATCTTCAATATAATATTCAAGGTATCAGAGGTTTTCATTTATATCACATCTCCTTCTTTTACACTTTATAACATACTTTCTTTTCACAGGTAATTATTTCCTTTCATACTTGACATTCTCGACTATGCTTTTTCATTAGCCGTATCGTTACTTTTTATACTAGTTGACATTGTTTTAGTTTACTTGAGTATTCTTAAAATTACACACTTACATTGATGCTTATATAATTATGCGGTTGTCTTTCACATATAGAGTCTATAATATCTTATTTTCACAATAGTTTACAAGTTTTTCTTTCTCTCGCTAGTAATTTATACTTATCCTGAATTATCAGGTTTTACAATATTCATATATAAAATGTTCTTGGTTAGATGTTCTCTGACATATTTTGCTACATACAATATTTGATAATTACAACACAATGTGATAATATAATAACAATATATTGATATTTAATTTTATAGACATTCTTGGGGTTACATGGTTCATTTAATAAACAATTTTTTTTTTCTCTCTCTACTTTCCATAATAATATCCTTCTTTCATATTACACTCTTTGTTATTCTTCTTCTCTACTCCTTCAAGTGATGGTGGTTTTCACTTATTCTGGATGATTTTAATTCTCTTTTATTGAGTATACAATATTTTATAATTGCAATAAACATTTAGTTACTTATAATATTCATTTGGTAAACATTTGGTTATATATTTTTTTTTTTCTAAGTATAGTATAGCCATTTTAGTTATAAAAGAGTAGTAGCTCCTCTCTCAATTAATCTAACATAAGAGTATTTAAAGTAAGTTTATGTCATTATCCTAGGTATATTTTAGTCACATGCCACTTTTGACTCTCCATGACATAATAGATGTCTTTCTTTTTTCTCATTAAATTATTTAGTTTACAATGCATCTTTTTATATCCTTTAGTGTGATAGATCTGGTTCCTTTTTAACAAGTAACAAATAGTTTGGCCTATATCTTAATCCTACACACTTTTTGTAACACAATAGGGTAAATAGGTTTGCTATAGACAATTACTTACCTTCAATAATTCTGGGCATAATACGTGATCCTTCTAATCACTAAATGAGTTTGTTTATAGTAATCATTTTTAAAACATATTTTTCTTTTTATACTCTAAATGTTCTTGTGGTAAATATCGCCTACCACTATATTTTATCTGCTCTTAATAGTAATCACTTCTATGGTATACATACATGGGGTTATTTCGTGCTTTTCCACTCTATTGGGTGCATTATTGGGGACAATTACGTTATTATGGGTATTGTATTCTGGCGTCTTGGGATGTGCTGGGTCGGCTGCCATCTCCGGGTCTGGACTCTCTAGAGCTGCCTGCTCGGTTGTGTAATATTGTAAAACCAGGCCTCTCACAGACTGGCACCCAATCTCCTTCGTCATCATTATTCGTGGTGTTTGGCTGTGGTCGGGTATCAGGTCTCCCTGGGTCGGACTGGTCATGGGCTTGCACAAAATTCACTTGTGGCCGGTAGTCGCTGTTGCGGCTGTCGCCCTCAATGCTGTTACTTCTCCACCGTCCTCCTCTTATACTTCCTCTCTCTCCATTGAAACTGTTTCGTCGCTGGTAGTACCGCCTTCCACCGGGATCGTAGTTAGCTTGCACATGATTAGCTCGGCGATATTGTGGTGGTGGATTATTCCCGCCTTGGTTTGGTCGTCGGTTGGTATTACTATTATAATTGGGTCGCCGGTTGTTATTATTATTATTATGGCTACCGTTATTATTATTATTGTCATTACTTTGGTTATTCGGCCTACTGTTATTGTTATTATTATTATTGTTGTTATAATTTTGGTTTGGACGGTTATTATTATTAAAATTACTCCTGTAATTTCTAAAGTTGTTATTATTATTATTGTTTATGTTACCGCCCCTATCAGTAAAATGGTCATTCCTCCTACGACTCCTTCGGTAATACCCTTCATGTTCCTGATCCTCGAGCAGTGCGGACATAGCTGATATAGTTTTAATTTGCCCCCACTGACGTGCCTTAGCGACACCCTCCTCAAAGTGGTACGACAGTTTTGTAACGAGACATTCTTCAGGTATTTTTGTTTCTAAATTTCGTGCTAGACACACCTGACCCAAGAAATAGGAAGTCATTGTTCCTCCTCTGCTCGCATCATATTTGCCGTGGCATATGTGATCGCGTACTATGTTTTGTGTGGCCTCTGACCAATATTTCGCGCGGAATTGAGTCTTGAATTCCTCGTAACTGTTGACTTCGTGGCGCGTTGCAGTCCACCAATTATCATATATTTCTTTGAAATACTCATCTATCAAGCTTCTTATGTTGTTCCACCTGGTCTCTCGGATTCATGCCAAGTTTTCTTCAACGCGTGCTAAGAATTCAATAGGGTTTTTCCGATAGTTTTTAAAATTAATCGCGTCGCGGTTGTCATTTGGTAGCAGATTCTGACCTTGGATAGGACGGTTGCGAATGATTTCAATTTCTTCCCGCATTTGCACGATTTCTTGTTGTCTTAGTTCCTCAATTCTTTCCCGATTAGCGACGGTTAAATTTCTTACCGCGTCTACTGATGTACTCACCTCCTCACAGCGCTCACCTACGTCGGTCCTCACCCGCTTAATTTCCTCTTGACTCATTCTTTTCAAGGATTCTATTCGGGCTTCAGTCACCTCCTCTATGGTGTCGATCCTCCTGTCGACCTCTTCCCTAGTTCGCTTCAAATCCTGGTCTTGCTGTTCGCACCTTTTGTTTGCTTCCATTATTTCTTCCCTTACGACCGCTATCTCCATGTCTATTCTGGTGTTGATTTTCTCATTTCCTTCTTCCATCCTCCGGCTAAATTCAATTAAAGTGGTGTTCAATTCTTCTCTTACGGCCCTACTGCTGTCATCTATTTTACTGTTTAGCATGTCCATGGCTCTGTGGGTACTGTCAATCTTTTTATTCAAGTCTTCCTTCAGTGACTCCATATTTTTATTTATAGACTCCATCTTTTTCTGGCTGTCGTCCAGTTTTTTATGGGATTTCTTACCGTCTTCCTTTAATTCCATCATTATCCTCATCATCGCTTCCCATCTCATCTCTTCAGTCGGTTTGTCTGGTTGTGGGAGTTCGTCAGGCCGTCTGGGTTGGTTGTCGACCGTTACTTCCCCTTCCTGTTCTGCTTGGGGTGTTTCTTCAGGTCGAGTTTCGATATTATTAATGGTAATGACTTCCATCTCGTCTGTGGGTTACGCTTCGTATGTCTCCGTATCTAGCTGTCCTTCTCCTACCCGACTGTCCTTATATCTCGTATCATATTGATGGGTGTGTGGCATGTTTATCTTTTGTGTCTACCGGGCTGTTTATCAATATATAAAATATTTTTATTTAATATTTTTAAGCCACACTAGTTGGTGCCCCAATTTGTAATTAAAACAAACGTGGGTGTTTGCGTGGGGTGTAATTCTGCCACACGTTGGATGCGTCAATTTGTAATTAAACTAAATACTCTCCTTAAAGCCACACTGTTGGGCGCGTATTTGTAAATAAACCCAACGTGATGTGGTTTAATGTTTAAAATTGGTTATGTGTAAAATATTATTTGGAAATATATTAAAGTTTGTAGTGGTTGAAAATTGAAGGTTGCTAATTTTGTAAAGCGATTTAAAATGTAACATTCGAGGTTACTCAAAGTGTGTTTACAATTGTAGAATTATAATTGTCTGAAAAGAATTCCCTTAAATAAAACAAATAAAATAATTGTGTTAATATTATTTAAATACTAGCTTTGTTTAAGTTTAATAGTAAAGTATAATAGTTGGTCGCTCGATGATGATGATCGTCTTGTTGATACTAGCTGTGAAACTTCTCCTCCAGGTCGATAATAGTCTAAGTACGTTACGTCTAGTAATGTCTGGACAATAGAATAAATATAATATACTTTCACGTACCTGGTCGTGTTTTCTAGAAGTTCAATAAGCTGTCAACGCGGTTTACAAAAACCAACTCACTTTAGCTACAAGGTTAAGTTGCCTTGTTTGATAGTGGGTGCCACACGGATTTATTTTGGGAAAATCCCGTGTAAAACCCATGAATTGAATCAATTAATGATTTAAAGAAATTAAAATAATGGTTTATTACCTTTATGGCAATGCTATTCCAAGTACTTAATCACAAGGTTGTTTGAGTTTTCTGAATAAAATATTTAACTATCTGTTACAAATGAATTAAGTCGAGTTATGCTGTTAACAATGGGATTTTATTCATACCCTTGATAGAGAATTCAAACAAATATAATTAAAAAACATACAATGATGTACAATTGTAAATAAGTTATTATATACCCTGTAGGGCTTGCTCAGAACATAGACAGTAAATGTGGTTAAGTCCAGATATTTCTTTTTACTTTAAACATTACTATTATTAAAATCTCAGGTGTAAGTTCTTTGAGACACAAAAAAGAAAATTTATGCCTACACAATAGCTAATGATTTTTTAATATAATATTGACTAGTACTGTCTTTGACGTTACTATAATAAAGTAAACAAGTAAAAATAACCTATTTGATAGGTTGTGCGTTCGTCACGCCTGCTTTATGATTTACAAAGGTTATATTTTGGAGAACACTTATAACTAACACTCAGCTTAACTAATATTGACAAATTTATAAAATAAATTTAGACATGGTGTAACACAAAAAATGTTTCAGTGTTTTTGCGTCAGTACAGATCAGTGTATTAAAACGTACAGGTTATGGCGCTCGTAGAAAAGAATGAAAAAATGTTTACACTGTTACCTGGTGTTTTAATCTTCCAATTAAAATTTCAATTAACACTTCGATAATCGGATTATAATGATTATCGTTATTCAGTACACACGCACTTGAACAGAGAGTTTCGATCCGCTTCTAACTTACAGGATCATAAATAATACTATTTAATTCTTTCTGCTGTTCATTATTTTTTCCCACACTAAAAATGAAATAATACTGCACATAATCACAATGTTTCCTTGTTGAATAATTTGAAGTAGTTGTAGGTTGTTGTCGAACTGTTTCCTTTGATGTGTTCTGGTGATGACGCTATCAGTTATTAAAAATGTTGAGATGAGATCGGCGTACCTGTCACACCGAATGCAGTTAGGAAGTGTCTCCTGAAAATTCGTTCCGGCTCTTTTTATAGTCGATACCTTGATCGACTCTAGGCAACATTGTTAATTACTAAGAAATTTTGTCATTGGCTTAGACAGGTGTGATGAATGTGACGTATGGTTTTTCCAACCGTCAAAACGGTTTTTATAACCGCCAAACGCTAAAGTGATTGACAGCTACCGATGTTATTGGTATTAACGACCAAATTTCTTAAACATATTTTGTAAATGATGCTAACGCCTTTCACGCACTTAATACAGTTGCGATTGGGGCGGTATCGCCATCAAATTAAAGAATATTTTGTCCTCTTTAATTTGATATAGTTTGATACCGAGTTAGTTTCACTTTTACTGACATTGCTACATAAACAATGTTCAGGTACACTATTTCGCACTGTCGTCTGTTTACCACAATCGGCAATTATACACTTTTACTAATATTGTTTGTGTCCTACATCGCGTTTTATCACTCGAACGTTTATGTGAGAACACTATTAATTCTGTACTGATGTTTAATTACTGTACATTACGAATAAACCTTAACTTTAGACACTGTAATGAACTGTTCTTATATACTATGATATTTCGTTTCACATTAATTTGCTCTATTCTACTAACTAACAATTGAATTATAAATCATATCATTTTAATAATACTTATTGCTATGTTTGAGCATAACAATTGTTTTGTGTAGGTGACCTACATTTCTATTACTTCCTAATAATCATCTCATTGATGATTGTTTGGTCTAGGCCATGTTAAGGCATACCGTTCATACCGGAATTCTGCCTTAAAAGCTTTTATTAGTTCACAATTCGATAATTTTGCTGAGGTAGCTTATTGTTATAAGATTCCCTCTTACAAACGTGTTTATTTGTCATAAGTATATTTGAGATTGACATATAGCTTCGTTTTCATTTTGTGGCCATTGCTAATTTTAGTTCTTGGCCTCAATAATTACTAGTCATATTTAATTTATTGTCAGCCAAATGCTGATTCTGATCTCACACTATTCAGATTCTTATTTAATCATTTTTTAGTAACATATCATATTCTGTTTACATTATTCACTGACTCGCTTGACAGCTTAAAGTGAATTTAAATTTGTCCATCAGTTTGTGTCAGTTATAGTCTGGTTGTAGTGTCAAACAGTATTTGGGTTTACTGTCTCTTGTGGCACTTCTGCTTCTTTCTTCTTCCATGATTCCTCTCTTCTTGGTTATTTTTATCATTACTTTATCTATTTATATTATCATTATGCATTTATTAAACCTGATAGTATATGTTTAGGTTAGGTAACATTTTGTTATGTTACATATATTCCCCCCTCAAAATTGATAATTTGAGAAAAAATTTGATCTTTTGATAAAATTATCATTTTATGTCAGTTTCTTGCATATTACTACTGTTTTTTGTCTTGTACTCTTTACATTGATCTTTAACATACTATTCGTGTGTTACTCTAGCTTGGTTGCTGGTCTAGTGATATAATTCTTAGTTTACTAGTATATTTTTCAAGTTGCTTACATTTTAAGTCATCTAATTACAATAGGTCTTATTTCTTAAATTAACAATTTCCTGTCTTATCATATTACATTTTTCTTTCTTATTACATATCTTTACCTTTGTGATTATTTCAATGGTTCTTATATTTTATACCTCATAGATTTTTTTCTTTCATAATAACCCTTGATACATTACAATATAACTCCCTAACTTTTGTAGTTGGTTCGGAATCAGAGTGGCTCACTGTGGCTTACATTCTCTGCCGTTCCTCAATACACATACTCAGATTCAGAGGCATACTCTTCTCTGTCTGAGAAAAAAATAAACATTGCACCTGGCAATAGTTGCACTATCACAACCCATAAAATATAATACATATCATTCATTTTCAATAATATAATATCTTCAATATAATATTCAAGGTATCAGAGGTTTTCATTTATATCACATCTCCTTCTTTTACACTTTATAACATACTTTCTTTTCACAGGTAATTATTTCCTTTCATACTTGACATTCTCGACTATGCTTTTTCATTAGCCGTATCGTTACTTTTTATACTAGTTGACATTGTTTTAGTTTACTTGAGTATTCTTAAAATTACACACTTACATTGATGCTTATATAATTATGCGGTTGTCTTTCACATATAGAGTCTATAATATCTTATTTTCACAATAGTTTACAAGTTTTTCTTTCTCTCGCTAGTAATTTATACTTATCCTGAATTATCAGGTTTTACAATATTCATATATAAAATGTTCTTGGTTAGATGTTCTCTGACATATTTTGCTACATACAATATTTGATAATTACAACACAATGTGATAATATAATAACAATATATTGATATTTAATTTTATAGACATTCTTGGGGTTACATGGTTCATTTAATAAACAATTTTTTTTTTCTCTCTCTACTTTCCATAATAATATCCTTCTTTCATATTACACTCTTTGTTATTCTTCTTCTCTACTCCTTCAAGTGATGGTGGTTTTCACTTATTCTGGATGATTTTAATTCTCTTTTATTGAGTATACAATATTTTATAATTGCAATAAACATTTAGTTACTTATAATATTCATTTGGTAAACATTTGGTTATATATTTTTTTTTTTCTAAGTATAGTATAGCCATTTTAGTTATAAAAGAGTAGTAGCTCCTCTCTCAATTAATCTAACATAAGAGTATTTAAAGTAAGTTTATGTCATTATCCTAGGTATATTTTAGTCACATGCCACTTTTGACTCTCCATGACATAATAGATGTCTTTCTTTTTTCTCATTAAATTATTTAGTTTACAATGCATCTTTTTATATCCTTTAGTGTGATAGATCTGGTTCCTTTTTAACAAGTAACAAATAGTTTGGCCTATATCTTAATCCTACACACTTTTTGTAACACAATAGGGTAAATAGGTTTGCTATAGACAATTAGTTACCTTCAATAATTCTGGGCATAATACGTGATCCTTCTAATCACTAAATGAGTTTGTTTATAGTAATCATTTTTAAAACATATTTTTCTTTTTATACTCTAAATGTTCTTGTGGTAAATATCGCCTACCACTATATTTTATCTGCTCTTAATAGTAATCACTTCTATGGTATACATACATGGGGTTATTTCGTGCTTTTCCACTCTATTGGGTGCATTATTGGGGACAATTACGTTATTATGGGTATTGTATTCTGGCGTCTTGGGATGTGCTGGGTCGGCTGCCATCTCCGGGTCTGGACTCTCTAGAGCTGCCTGCTCGGTTGTGTAATATTGTAAAACCAGGCCTCTCACAGACTGGCACCCAATCTCCTTCGTCATCATTATTCGTGGTGTTTGGCTGTGGTCGGGTATCAGGTCTCCCTGGGTCGGACTGGTCATGGGCTTGCACAAAATTCACTTGTGGCCGGTAGTCGCTGTTGCGGCTGTCGCCCTCAATGCTGTTACTTCTCCACCGTCCTCCTCTTATACTTCCTCTCTCTCCATTGAAACTGTTTCGTCGCTGGTAGTACCGCCTTCCACCGGGATCGTAGTTAGCTTGCACATGATTAGCTCGGCGATATTGTGGTGGTGGATTATTCCCGCCTTGGTTTGGTCGTCGGTTGGTATTACTATTATAATTGGGTCGCCGGTTGTTATTATTATTATTATGGCTACCGTTATTATTATTATTGTCATTACTTTGGTTATTCGGCCTACTGTTATTGTTATTATTATTATTGTTGTTATAATTTTGGTTTGGACGGTTATTATTATTAAAATTACTCCTGTAATTTCTAAAGTTGTTATTATTATTATTGTTTATGTTACCGCCCCTATCAGTAAAATGGTCATTCCTCCTACGACTCCTTCGGTAATACCCTTCATGTTCCTGATCCTCGAGCAGTGCGGACATAGCTGATATAGTTTTAATTTGCCCCCACTGACGTGCCTTAGCGACACCCTCCTCAAAGTGGTACGACAGTTTTGTAACGAGACATTCTTCAGGTATTTTTGTTTCTAAATTTCGTGCTAGACACACCTGACCCAAGAAATAGGAAGTCATTGTTCCTCCTCTGCTCGCATCATATTTGCCGTGGCATATGTGATCGCGTACTATGTTTTGTGTGGCCTCTGACCAATATTTCGCGCGGAATTGAGTCTTGAATTCCTCGTAACTGTTGACTTCGTGGCGCGTTGCAGTCCACCAATTATCATATATTTCTTTGAAATACTCATCTATCAAGCTTCTTATGTTGTTCCACCTGGTCTCTCGGATTCATGCCAAGTTTTCTTCAACGCGTGCTAAGAATTCAATAGGGTTTTTCCGATAGTTTTTAAAATTAATCGCGTCGCGGTTGTCATTTGGTAGCAGATTCTGACCTTGGATAGGACGGTTGCGAATGATTTCAATTTCTTCCCGCATTTGCACGATTTCTTGTTGTCTTAGTTCCTCAATTCTTTCCCGATTAGCGACGGTTAAATTTCTTACCGCGTCTACTGATGTACTCACCTCCTCACAGCGCTCACCTACGTCGGTCCTCACCCGCTTAATTTCCTCTTGACTCATTCTTTTCAAGGATTCTATTCGGGCTTCAGTCACCTCCTCTATGGTGTCGATCCTCCTGTCGACCTCTTCCCTAGTTCGCTTCAAATCCTGGTCTTGCTGTTCGCACCTTTTGTTTGCTTCCATTATTTCTTCCCTTACGACCGCTATCTCCATGTCTATTCTGGTGTTGATTTTCTCATTTCCTTCTTCCATCCTCCGGCTAAATTCAATTAAAGTGGTGTTCAATTCTTCTCTTACGGCCCTACTGCTGTCATCTATTTTACTGTTTAGCATGTCCATGGCTCTGTGGGTACTGTCAATCTTTTTATTCAAGTCTTCCTTCAGTGACTCCGTATTTTTATTTATAGACTCCATCTTTTTCTGGCTGTCGTCCAGTTTTTTATGGGATTTCTTACCGTCTTCCTTTAATTCCATCATTATCCTCATCATCGCTTCCCATCTCATCTCTTCAGTCGGTTTGTCTGGTTGTGGGAGTTCGTCAGGCCGTCTGGGTTGGTTGTCGACCGTTACTTCCCCTTCCTGTTCTGCTTGGGGTGTTTCTTCAGGTCGAGTTTCGATATTATTAATGGTAATGACTTCCATCTCGTCTGTGGGTTACGCTTCGTATGTCTCCGTATCTAGCTGTCCTTCTCCTACCCGACTGTCCTTATATCTCGTATCATATTGATGGGTGTGTGGCATGTTTATCTTTTGTGTCTACCGGGCTGTTTATCAATATATAAAATATTTTTATTTAATATTTTTAAGCCACACTAGTTGGTGCCCCAATTTGTAATTAAAACAAACGTGGGTGTTTGCGTGGGGTGTAATTCTGCCACACGTTGGATGCGTCAATTTGTAATTAAACTAAATACTCTCCTTAAAGCCACACTGTTGGGCGCGTATTTGTAAATAAACCCAACGTGATGTGGTTTAATGTTTAAAATTGGTTATGTGTAAAATATTATTTGGAAATATATTAAAGTTTGTAGTGGTTGAAAATTGAAGGTTGCTAATTTTGTAAAGCGATTTAAAATGTAACATTCGAGGTTACTCAAAGTGTGTTTACAATTGTAGAATTATAATTGTCTGAAAAGAATTCCCTTAAATAAAACAAATAAAATAATTGTGTTAATATTATTTAAATACTAGCTTTGTTTAAGTTTAATAGTAAAGTATAATAGTTGGTCGCTCGATGATGATGATCGTCTTGTTGATACTAGCTGTGAAACTTCTCCTCCAGGTCGATAATAGTCTAAGTACGTTATGTCTAGTAATGTCTGGACAATAGAATAAATATAATATACTTTCACGTACCTGGTCGTGTTTTCTAGAAGTTCAATAAGCTGTCAACGCGGTTTACAAAAACCAACTCACTTTAGCTACAAGGTTAAGTTGCCTTGTTTGATAGTGGGTGCCACACGGATTTATTTTGGGAAAATCCCGTGTAAAACCCATGAATTGAATCAATTAATGATTTAAAGAAATTAAAATAATGGTTTATTACCTTTATGGCAATGCTATTCCAAGTACTTAATCACAAGGTTGTTTGAGTTTTCTGAATAAAATATTTAACTATCTGTTACAAATGAATTAAGTCGAGTTATGCTGTTAACAATGGGATTTTATTCATACCCTTGATAGAGAATTCAAACAAATATAATTAAAAAACATACAATGATGTACAATTGTAAATAAGTTATTATATACCCTGTAGGGCTTGCTCAGAACATAGACAGTAAATGTGGTTAAGTCCAGATATTTCTTTTTACTTTAAACATTACTATTATTAAAATCTCAGGTGTAAGTTCTTTGAGACACAAAAAAGAAAATTTATGCCTACACAATAGCTAATGATTTTTTAATATAATATTGACTAGTACTGTCTTTGACGTTACTATAATAAAGTAAACAAGTAAAAATAACCTATTTGATAGGTTGTGCGTTCGTCACGCCTGCTTTATGATTTACAAAGGTTATATTTTGGAGAACACTTATAACTAACACTCAGCTTAACTAATATTGACAAATTTATAAAATAAATTTAGACATGGTGTAACACAAAAAATGTTTCAGTGTTTTTGCGTCAGTACAGATCAGTGTATTAAAACGTACAGGTTATGGCGCTCGTAGAAAAGAATGAAAAAATGTTTACACTGTTGCCTGGTGTTTTAATCTTCCAATTAAAATTTCAATTAACACTTCGATAATCGGATTATAATGATTATCGTTATTCAGTACACACGCACTTGAACAGAGAGTTTCGATCCGCTTCTAACTTACAGGATCATAAATAATACTATTTAATTCTTTCTGCTGTTCATTATTTTTTCCCACACTAAAAATGAAATAATACTGCACATAATCACAATGTTTCCTTGTTGAATAATTTGAAGTAGTTGTAGGTTGTTGTCGAACTGTTTCCTTTGATGTGTTCTGGTGATGACGCTATCAGTTATTAAAAATGTTGAGATGAGATCGGCGTACCTGTCACACCGAATGCAGTTAGGAAGTGTCTCCTGAAAATTCGTTCCGGCTCTTTTTATAGTCGATACCTTGATCGACTCTAGGCAACATTGTTAATTACTAAGAAATTTTGTCATTGGCTTAGACAGGTGTGATGAATGTGACGTATGGTTTTTCCAACCGTCAAAACGGTTTTTATAACCGCCAAACGCTAAAGTGATTGACAGCTACCGATGTTATTGGTATTAACGACCAAATTTCTTAAACATATTTTGTAAATGATGCTAACGCCTTTCACGCACTTAATACAGTTGCGATTGGGGCGGTATCGCCATCAAATTAAAGAATATTTTGTCCTCTTTAATTTGATATAGTTTGATACCGAGTTAGTTTCACTTTTACTGACATTGCTACATAAACAATGTTCAGGTACACTATTTCGCGCTGTCGTCTGTTTACCACAATCGGCAATTATACACTTTGACTAATATTGTTTGTGTCCTACATCGCGTTTTATCACTCGAACGTTTATGTGAGAACACTATTAATTCTGTACTGATGTTTAATTACTGTACATTACGAATAAACCTTAACTTTAGACATTGTAATGAACTGTTCTTATATACTATGATATTTCGTTTCACATTAATTTGCTCTATTCTACTAACTAACAATTGAATTATAAATCATATCATTTTAATAATACTTATTGCTATGGTTGAGCATAACAATTGTTTTGTGTAGGTGACCTACATTTCTATTACTTCCTAATAATCATCTCATTGATGATTGTTTGGTCTAGGCCATGTTAAGGCATACCGTTCATACCGGAATTCTGCCTTAAAAGCTTTTATTAGTTCACAATTCGATAATTTTGCTGAGGTAGCTTATTGTTATAAGATTCCCTCTTACAAACGTGTTTATTTGTCATAAGTATATTTGAGATTGACATATAGCTTCGTTTTCATTTTGTGGCCATTGCTAATTTTAGTTCTTGGCCTCAATAATTACTAGTCATATTTAATTTATTGTCAGCCAAATGCTGATTCTGATCTCACACTATTCAGATTCTTATTTAATCATTTTTTAGTAACATATCATATTCTGTTTACATTATTCACTGACTCGCTTGACAGCTTAAAGTGAATTTAAATTTGTCCATCAGTTTGTGTCAGTTATAGTCTGGTTGTAGTGTCAAACAGTATTTGGGTTTACTGTCTCTTGTGGCACTTCTGCTTCTTTCTTCTTCCATGATTCCTCTCTTCTTGGTTATTCTTATCATTACTTTATCTATTTATATTATCATTATGCATTTATTAAACCTGATAGTATATGTTTAGGTTAGGTAACATTTTGTTATGTTACATATATTCCCCCCTCAAAATTGATAATTTGAGAAAAAATTTGATCTTTTGATAAAATTATCATTTTATGTCAGTTTCTTGCATATTACTACTGTTTTTTGTCTTGTACTCTTTACATTGATCTTTAACATACTATTCGTGTGTTACTCTAGCTTGGTTGCTGGTCTAGTGATATAATTCTTAGTTTACTAGTATATTTTTCAAGTTGCTTACATTTTAAGTCATCTAATTACAATAGGTCTTATTTCTTAAATTAACAATTTCCTGTCTTATCATATTACATTTTTCTTTCTTATTACATATCTTTACCTTTGTGATTATTTCAATGGTTCTTATATTTTATACCTCATAGATTTTTTTCTTTCATAATAACCCTTGATACATTACAATATAACTCCCTAACTTTTGTAGTTGGTTCGGAATCAGAGTGGCTCACTGTGGCTTACATTCTCTGCCGTTCCTCAATACACATACTCAGATTCAGAGGCATACTCTTCTCTGTCTGAGAAAAAAATAAACATTGCACCTGGCAATAGTTGCACTATCACAACCCATAAAATATAATACATATCATTCATTTTCAATAATATAATATCTTCAATATAATATTCAAGGTATCAGAGGTTTTCATTTATATCACATCTCCTTCTTTTACACTTTATAACATACTTTCTTTTCACAGGTAATTATTTCCTTTCATACTTGACATTCTCGACTATGCTTTTTCATTAGCCGTATCGTTACTTTTTATACTAGTTGACATTGTTTTAGTTTACTTGAGTATTCTTAAAATTACACACTTACATTGATGCTTATATAATTATGCGGTTGTCTTTCACATATAGAGTCTATAATATCTTATTTTCACAATAGTTTACAAGTTTTTCTTTCTCTCGCTAGTAATTTATACTTATCCTGAATTATCAGGTTTTACAATATTCATATATAAAATGTTCTTGGTTAGATGTTCTCTGACATATTTTGCTACATACAATATTTGATAATTACAACACAATGTGATAATATAATAACAATATATTGATATTTAATTTTATAGACATTCTTGGGGTTACATGGTTCATTTAATAAACAATTTTTTTTTTCTCTCTCTACTTTCCATAATAATATCCTTCTTTCATATTACACTCTTTGTTATTCTTCTTCTCTACTCCTTCAAGTGATGGTGGTTTTCACTTATTCTGGATGATTTTAATTCTCTTTTATTGAGTATACAATATTTTATAATTGCAATAAACATTTAGTTACTTATAATATTCATTTGGTAAACATTTGGTTATATATTTTTTTTTTCTAAGTATAGTATAGCCATTTTAGTTATAAAAGAGTAGTAGCTCCTCTCTCAATTAATCTAACATAAGAGTATTTAAAGTAAGTTTATGTCATTATCCTAGGTATATTTTAGTCACATGCCACTTTTGACTCTCCATGACATAATAGATGTCTTTCTTTTTTCTCATTAAATTATTTAGTTTACAATGCATCTTTTTCTATCCTTTAGTGTGATAGATCTGGTTCCTTTTTAACAAGTAACAAATAGTTTGGCCTATATCTTAATCCTACACACTTTTTGTAACACAATAGGGTAAATAGGTTTGCTATAGACAATTAGTTACCTTCAATAATTCTGGGCATAATACGTGATCCTTCTAATCACTAAATGAGTTTGTTTATAGTAATCATTTTTAAAACATATTTTTCTTTTTATACTCTAAATGTTCTTGTGGTAAATATCGCCTACCACTATATTTTATCTGCTCTTAATAGTAATCACTTCTATGGTATACATACATGGGGTTATTTCGTGCTTTTCCACTCTATTGGGTGCATTATTGGGGACAATTACGTTATTATGGGTATTGTATTCTGGCGTCTTGGGATGTGCTGGGTCGGCTGCCATCTCCGGGTCTGGACTCTCTAGAGCTGCCTGCTCGGTTGTGTAATATTGTAAAACCAGGCCTCTCACAGACTGGCACCCAATCTCCTTCGTCATCATTATTCGTGGTGTTTGGCTGTGGTCGGGTATCAGGTCTCCCTGGGTCGGACTGGTCATGGGCTTGCACAAAATTCACTTGTGGCCGGTAGTCGCTGTTGCGGCTGTCACCCTCAATGCTGTTACTTCTCCAACGTCCTCCTCTTATACTTCCTCTCTCTCCATTGAAACTGTTTCGTCGCTGGTAGTACCGCCTTCCACCGGGATCGTAGTTAGCTTGCACATGATTAGCTCGGCGATATTGTGGTGGTGGATTATTCCCGCCTTGGTTTGGTCGTCGGTTGGTATTACTATTATAATTGGGTCGCCGGTTGTTATTATTATTATTATGGCTACCGTTATTATTATTATTGTCATTACTTTGGTTATTCGGCCTACTGTTATTGTTATTATTATTATTGTTGTTATAATTTTGGTTTGGACGGTTATTATTATTAAAATTACTCCTGTAATTTCTAAAGTTGTTATTATTATTATTGTTTATGTTACTGCCCCTATCAGTAAAATGGTCATTCCTCCTACGACTCCTTCGGTAATACCCTTCATGTTCCTGATCCTCGAGCAGTGCGGACATAGCTGATATAGTTTTAATTTGCCCCCACTGACGTGCCTTAGCGACACCCTCCTCAAAGTGGTACGACAGTTTTGTAACGAGACATTCTTCAGGTATTTTTGTTTCTAAATTTCGTGCTAGACACACCTGACCCAAGAAATAGGAAGTCATTGTTCCTCCTCTGCTCGCATCATATTTGCCGTGGCATATGTGATCGCGTACTATGTTTTGTGTGGCCTCTGACCAATATTTCGCGCGGAATTGAGTCTTGAATTCCTCGTAACTGTTGACTTCGTGGCGCGTTGCAGTCCACCAATTATCATATATTTCTTTGAAATACTCATCTATCAAGCTTCTTATGTTGTTCCACCTGGTCTCTCGGATTCATGCCAAGTTTTCTTCAACGCGTGCTAAGAATTCAATAGGGTTTTTCCGATAGTTTTTAAAATTAATCGCGTCGCGGTTGTCATTTGGTAGCAGATTCTGACCTTGGATAGGACGGTTGCGAATGATTTCAATTTCTTCCCGCATTTGCACGATTTCTTGTTGTCTTAGTTCCTCAATTCTTTCCCGATTAGCGACGGTTAAATTTCTTACCGCGTCTACTGATGTACTCACCTCCTCACAGCGCTCACCTACGTCGGTCCTCACCCGCTTAATTTCCTCTTGACTCATTCTTTTCAAGGATTCTATTCGGGCTTCAGTCACCTCCTCTATGGTGTCGATCCTCCTGTCGACCTCTTCCCTAGTTCGCTTCAAATCCTGGTCTTGCTGTTCGCACCTTTTGTTTGCTTCCATTATTTCTTCCCTTACGACCGCTATCTCCATGTCTATTCTGGTGTTGATTTTCTCATTTCCTTCTTCCATCCTCCGGCTAAATTCAATTAAAGTGGTGTTCAATTCTTCTCTTACGGCCCTACTGCTGTCATCTATTTTACTGTTTAGCATGTCCATGGCTCTGTGGGTACTGTCAATCTTTTTATTCAAGTCTTCCTTCAGTGACTCCGTATTTTTATTTATAGACTCCATCTTTTTCTGGCTGTCGTCCAGTTTTTTATGGGATTTCTTACCGTCTTCCTTTAATTCCATCATTATCCTCATCATCGCTTCCCATCTCATCTCTTCAGTCGGTTTGTCTGGTTGTGGGAGTTCGTCAGGCCGTCTGGGTTGGTTGTCGACCGTTACTTCCCCTTCCTGTTCTGCTTGGGGTGTTTCTTCAGGTCGAGTTTCGATATTATTAATGGTAATGACTTCCATCTCGTCTGTGGGTTACGCTTCGTATGTCTCCGTATCTAGCTGTCCTTCTCCTACCCGACTGTCCTTATATCTCGTATCATATTGATGGGTGTGTGGCATGTTTATCTTTTGTGTCTACCGGGCTGTTTATCAATATATAAAATATTTTTATTTAATATTTTTAAGCCACACTAGTTGGTGCCCCAATTTGTAATTAAAACAAACGTGGGTGTTTGCGTGGGGTGTAATTCTGCCACACGTTGGATGCGTCAATTTGTAATTAAACTAAATACTCTCCTTAAAGCCACACTGTTGGGCGCGTATTTGTAAATAAACCCAACGTGATGTGGTTTAATGTTTAAAATTGGTTATGTGTAAAATATTATTTGGAAATATATTAAAGTTTGTAGTGGTTGAAAATTGAAGGTTGCTAATTTTGTAAAGCGATTTAAAATGTAACATTCGAGGTTACTCAAAGTGTGTTTACAATTGTAGAATTATAATTGTCTGAAAAGAATTCCCTTAAATAAAACAAATAAAATAATTGTGTTAATATTATTTAAATACTAGCTTTGTTTAAGTTTAATAGTAAAGTATAATAGTTGGTCGCTCGATGATGATGATCGTCTTGTTGATACTAGCTGTGAAACTTCTCCTCCAGGTCGATAATAGTCTAAGTACGTTACGTCTAGTAATGTCTGGACAATAGAATAAATATAATATACTTTCACGTACCTGGTCGTGTTTTCTAGAAGTTCAATAAGCTGTCAACGCGGTTTACAAAAACCAACTCACTTTAGCTACAAGGTTAAGTTGCCTTGTTTGATAGTGGGTGCCACACGGATTTATTTTGGGAAAATCCCGTGTAAAACCCATGAATTGAATCAATTAATGATTTAAAGAAATTAAAATAATGGTTTATTACCTTTATGGCAATGCTATTCCAAGTACTTAATCACAAGGTTGTTTGAGTTTTCTGAATAAAATATTTAACTATCTGTTACAAATGAATTAAGTCGAGTTATGCTGTTAACAATGGGATTTTATTCATACCCTTGATAGAGAATTCAAACAAATATAATTAAAAAACATACAATGATGTACAATTGTAAATAAGTTATTATATACCCTGTAGGGCTTGCTCAGAACATAGACAGTAAATGTGGTTAAGTCCAGATATTTCTTTTTACTTTAAACATTACTATTATTAAAATCTCAGGTGTAAGTTCTTTGAGACACAAAAAAGAAAATTTATGCCTACACAATAGCTAATGATTTTTTAATATAATATTGACTAGTACTGTCTTTGACGTTACTATAATAAAGTAAACAAGTAAAAATAACCTATTTGATAGGTTGTGCGTTCGTCACGCCTGCTTTATGATTTACAAAGGTTATATTTTGGAGAACACTTATAACTAACACTCAGCTTAACTAATATTGACAAATTTATAAAATAAATTTAGACATGGTGTAACACAAAAAATGTTTCAGTGTTTTTGCGTCAGTACAGATCAGTGTATTAAAACGTACAGGTTATGGCGCTCGTAGAAAAGAATGAAAAAATGTTTACACTGTTGCCTGGTGTTTTAATCTTCCAATTAAAATTTCAATTAACACTTCGATAATCGGATTATAATGATTATCGTTATTCAGTACACACGCACTTGAACAGAGAGTTTCGATCCGCTTCTAACTTACAGGATCATAAATAATACTATTTAATTCTTTCTGCTGTTCATTATTTTTTCCCACACTAAAAATGAAATAATACTGCACATAATCACAATGTTTCCTTGTTGAATAATTTGAAGTAGTTGTAGGTTGTTGTCGAACTGTTTCCTTTGATGTGTTCTGGTGATGACGCTATCAGTTATTAAAAATGTTGAGATGAGATCGGCGTACCTGTCACACCGAATGCAGTTAGGAAGTGTCTCCTGAAAATTCGTTCCGGCTCTTTTTATAGTCGATACCTTGATCGACTCTAGGCAACATTGTTAATTACTAAGAAATTTTGTCATTGGCTTAGACAGGTGTGATGAATGTGACGTATGGTTTTTCCAACCGTCAAAACGGTTTTTATAACCGCCAAACGCTAAAGTGATTGACAGCTACCGATGTTATTGGTATTAACGACCAAATTTCTTAAACATATTTTGTAAATGATGCTAACGCCTTTCACGCACTTAATACAGTTGCGATTGGGGCGGTATCGCCATCAAATTAAAGAATATTTTGTCCTCTTTAATTTGATATAGTTTGATACCGAGTTAGTTTCACTTTTACTGACATTGCTACATAAACAATGTTCAGGTACACTATTTCGCACTGTCGTCTGTTTACCACAATCGGCAATTATACACTTTGACTAATATTGTTTGTGTCCTACATCGCGTTTTATCACTCGAACGTTTATGTGAGAACACTATTAATTCTGTACTGATGTTTAATTACTGTACATTACGAATAAACCTTAACTTTAGACATTGTAATGAACTGTTCTTATATACTATGATATTTCGTTTCACATTAATTTGCTCTATTCTACTAACTAACAATTGAATTATAAATCATATCATTTTAATAATACTTATTGCTATGTTTGAGCATAACAATTGTTTTGTGTAGGTGACCTACATTTCTATTACTTCCTAATAATCATCTCATTGATGATTGTTTGGTCTAGGCCATGTTAAGGCATACCGTTCATACCGGAATTCTGCCTTAAAAGCTTTTATTAGTTCACAATTCGATAATTTTGCTGAGGTAGCTTATTGTTATAAGATTCCCTCTTACAAACGTGTTTATTTGTCATAAGTATATTTGAGATTGACATATAGCTTCGTTTTCATTTTGTGGCCATTGCTAATTTTAGTTCTTGGCCTCAATAATTACTAGTCATATTTAATTTATTGTCAGCCAAATGCTGATTCTGATCTCACACTATTCAGATTCTTATTTAATCATTTTTTAGTAACATATCATATTCTGTTTACATTATTCACTGACTTGCTTGACAGCTTAAAGTGAATTTAAATTTGTCCATCAGTTTGTGTCAGTTATAGTCTGGTTGTAGTGTCAAACAGTATTTGGGTTTACTGTCTCTTGTGGCACTTCTGCTTCTTTCTTCTTCCATGATTCCTCTCTTCTTGGTTATTCTTATCATTACTTTATCTATTTATATTATCATTATGCATTTATTAAACCTGATAGTATATGTTTAGGTTAGGTAACATTTTGTTATGTTACATATATTCCCCCCTCAAAACTGATAATTTGAGAAAAAATTTGATCTTTTGATAAAATTATCATTTTATGTCAGTTTCTTGCATATTACTACTGTTTTTTGTCTTGTACTCTTTACATTGATCTTTAACATACTATTCGTGTGTTACTCTAGCTTGGTTGCTGGTCTAGTGATATAATTCTTAGTTTACTAGTATATTTTTCAAGTTGCTTACATTTTAAGTCATCTAATTACAATAGGTCTTATTTCTTAAATTAACAATTTCCTGTCTTATCATATTACATTTTTCTTTCTTATTACATATCTTTACCTTTGTGATTATTTCAATGGTTCTTATATTTTATACCTCATAGATTTTTTTCTTTCATAATAACCCTTGATACATTACAATATAACTCCCTAACTTTTGTAGTTGGTTCGGAATCAGAGTGGCTCACTGTGGCTTACATTCTCTGCCGTTCCTCAATACACATACTCAGATTCAGAGGCATACTCTTCTCTGTCTGAGAAAAAAATAAACATTGCACCTGGCAATAGTTGCACTATCACAACCCATAAAATATAATACATATCATTCATTTTCAATAATATAATATCTTCAATATAATATTCAAGGTATCAGAGGTTTTCATTTATATCACATCTCCTTCTTTTACACTTTATAACATACTTTCTTTTCACAGGTAATTATTTCCTTTCATACTTGACATTCTCGACTATGCTTTTTCATTAGCCGTATCGTTACTTTTTATACTAGTTGACATTGTTTTAGTTTACTAGAGTATTCTTAAAATTACACACTTACATTGATGCTTATATAATTATGCGGTTGTCTTTCACATATAGAGTCTATAATATCTTATTTTCACAATAGTTTACAAGTTTTTCTTTCTCTCGCTAGTAATTTATACTTATCCTGAATTATCAGGTTTTACAATATTCATATATAAAATGTTCTTGGTTAGATGTTCTCTGACATATTTTGCTACATACAATATTTGATAATTACAACACAATGTGATAATATAATAACAATATATTGATATTTAATTTTATAGACATTCTTGGGGTTACATGGTTCATTTAATAAACAATTTTTTTTTTCTCTCTCTACTTTCCATAATAATATCCTTCTTTCATATTACACTCTTTGTTATTCTTCTTCTCTACTCCTTCAAGTGATGGTGGTTTTCACTTATTCTGGATGATTTTAATTCTCTTTTATTGAGTATACAATATTTTATAATTGCAATAAACATTTAGTTACTTATAATATTCATTTGGTAAACATTTGGTTATATATTTTTTTTTTCTAAGTATAGTATAGCCATTTTAGTTATAAAAGAGTAGTAGCTCCTCTCTCAATTAATCTAACATAAGAGTATTTAAAGTAAGTTTATGTCATTATCCTAGGTATATTTTAGTCACATGCCACTTTTGACTCTCCATGACATAATAGATGTCTTTCTTTTTTCTCATTAAATTATTTAGTTTACAATGCATCTTTTTCTATCCTTTAGTGTGATAGATCTGGTTCCTTTTTAACAAGTAACAAATAGTTTGGCCTATATCTTAATCCTACACACTTTTTGTAACACAATAGGGTAAATAGGTTTGCTATAGACAATTAGTTACCTTCAATAATTCTGGGCATAATACGTGATCCTTCTAATCACTAAATGAGTTTGTTTATAGTAATCATTTTTAAAACATATTTTTCTTTTTATACTCTAAATGTTCTTGTGGTAAATATCGCCTACCACTATATTTTATCTGCTCTTAATAGTAATCACTTCTATGGTATACATACATGGGGTTATTTCGTGCTTTTCCACTCTATTGGGTGCATTATTGGGGACAATTACGTTATTATGGGTATTGTATTCTGGCGTCTTGGGATGTGCTGGGTCGGCTGCCATCTCCGGGTCTGGACTCTCTAGAGCTGCCTGCTCGGTTGTGTAATATTGTAAAACCAGGCCTCTCACAGACTGGCACCCAATCTCCTTCGTCATCATTATTCGTGGTGTTTGGCTGTGGTCGGGTATCAGGTCTCCCTGGGTCGGACTGGTCATGGGCTTGCACAAAATTCACTTGTGGCCGGTAGTCGCTGTTGCGGCTGTCGCCCTCAATGCTGTTACTTCTCCACCGTCCTCCTCTTATACTTCCTCTCTCTCCATTGAAACTGTTTCGTCGCTGGTAGTACCGCCTTCCACCGGGATCGTAGTTAGCTTGCACATGATTAGCTCGGCGATATTGTGGTGGTGGATTATTCCCGCCTTGGTTTGGTCGTCGGTTGGTATTACTATTATAATTGGGTCGCCGGTTGTTATTATTATTATTATGGCTACCGTTATTATTATTATTGTCATTACTTTGGTTATTCGGCCTACTGTTATTGTTATTATTATTATTGTTGTTATAATTTTGGTTTGGACGGTTATTATTATTAAAATTACTCCTGTAATTTCTAAAGTTGTTATTATTATTATTGTTTATGTTACCGCCCCTATCAGTAAAATGGTCATTCCTCCTACGACTCCTTCGGTAATACCCTTCATGTTCCTGATCCTCGAGCAGTGCGGACATAGCTGATATAGTTTTAATTTGCCCCCACTGACGTGCCTTAGCGACACCCTCCTCAAAGTGGTACGACAGTTTTGTAACGAGACATTCTTCAGGTATTTTTGTTTCTAAATTTCGTGCTAGACACACCTGACCCAAGAAATAGGAAGTCATTGTTCCTCCTCTGCTCGCATCATATTTGCCGTGGCATATGTGATCGCGTACTATGTTTTGTGTGGCCTCTGACCAATATTTCGCGCGGAATTGAGTCTTGAATTCCTCGTAACTGTTGACTTCGTGGCGCGTTGCAGTCCACCAATTATCATATATTTCTTTGAAATACTCATCTATCAAGCTTCTTATGTTGTTCCACCTGGTCTCTCGGATTCATGCCAAGTTTTCTTCAACGCGTGCTAAGAATTCAATAGGGTTTTTCCGATAGTTTTTAAAATTAATCGCGTCGCGGTTGTCATTTGGTAGCAGATTCTGACCTTGGATAGGACGGTTGCGAATGATTTCAATTTCTTCCCGCATTTGCACGATTTCTTGTTGTCTTAGTTCCTCAATTCTTTCCCGATTAGCGACGGTTAAATTTCTTACCGCGTCTACTGATGTACTCACCTCCTCACAGCGCTCACCTACGTCGGTCCTCACCCGCTTAATTTCCTCTTGACTCATTCTTTTCAAGGATTCTATTCGGGCTTCAGTCACCTCCTCTATGGTGTCGATCCTCCTGTCGACCTCTTCCCTAGTTCGCTTCAAATCCTGGTCTTGCTGTTCGCACCTTTTGTTTGCTTCCATTATTTCTTCCCTTACGACCGCTATCTCCATGTCTATTCTGGTGTTGATTTTCTCATTTCCTTCTTCCATCCTCCGGCTAAATTCAATTAAAGTGGTGTTCAATTCTTCTCTTACGGCCCTACTGCTGTCATCTATTTTACTGTTTAGCATGTCCATGGCTCTGTGGGTACTGTCAATCTTTTTATTCAAGTCTTCCTTCAGTGACTCCATATTTTTATTTATAGACTCCATCTTTTTCTGGCTGTCGTCCAGTTTTTTATGGGATTTCTTACCGTCTTCCTTTAATTCCATCATTATCCTCATCATCGCTTCCCATCTCATCTCTTCAGTCGGTTTGTCTGGTTGTGGGAGTTCGTCAGGCCGTCTGGGTTGGTTGTCGACCGTTACTTCCCCTTCCTGTTCTGCTTGGGGTGTTTCTTCAGGTCGAGTTTCGATATTATTAATGGTAATGACTTCCATCTCGTCTGTGGGTTACGCTTCGTATGTCTCCGTATCTAGCTGTCCTTCTCCTACCCGACTGTCCTTATATCTCGTATCATATTGATGGGTGTGTGGCATGTTTATCTTTTGTGTCTACCGGGCTGTTTATCAATATATAAAATATTTTTATTTAATATTTTTAAGCCACACTAGTTGGTGCCCCAATTTGTAATTAAAACAAACGTGGGTGTTTGCGTGGGGTGTAATTCTGCCACACGTTGGATGCGTCAATTTGTAATTAAACTAAATACTCTCCTTAAAGCCACACTGTTGGGCGCGTATTTGTAAATAAACCCAACGTGATGTGGTTTAATGTTTAAAATTGGTTATGTGTAAAATATTATTTGGAAATATATTAAAGTTTGTAGTGGTTGAAAATTGAAGGTTGCTAATTTTGTAAAGCGATTTAAAATGTAACATTCGAGGTTACTCAAAGTGTGTTTACAATTGTAGAATTATAATTGTCTGAAAAGAATTCCCTTAAATAAAACAAATAAAATAATTGTGTTAATATTATTTAAATACTAGCTTTGTTTAAGTTTAATAGTAAAGTATAATAGTTGGTCGCTCGATGATGATGATCGTCTTGTTGATACTAGCTGTGAAACTTCTCCTCCAGGTCGATAATAGTCTAAGTACGTTACGTCTAGTAATGTCTGGACAATAGAATAAATATAATATACTTTCACGTACCTGGTCGTGTTTTCTAGAAGTTCAATAAGCTGTCAACGCGGTTTACAAAAACCAACTCACTTTAGCTACAAGGTTAAGTTGCCTTGTTTGATAGTGGGTGCCACACGGATTTATTTTGGGAAAATCCCGTGTAAAACCCATGAATTGAATCAATTAATGATTTAAAGAAATTAAAATAATGGTTTATTACCTTTATGGCAATGCTATTCCAAGTACTTAATCACAAGGTTGTTTGAGTTTTCTGAATAAAATATTTAACTATCTGTTACAAATGAATTAAGTCGAGTTATGCTGTTAACAATGGGATTTTATTCATACCCTTGATAGAGAATTCAAACAAATATAATTAAAAAACATACAATGATGTACAATTGTAAATAAGTTATTATATACCCTGTAGGGCTTGCTCAGAACATAGACAGTAAATGTGGTTAAGTCCAGATATTTCTTTTTACTTTAAACATTACTATTATTAAAATCTCAGGTGTAAGTTCTTTGAGACACAAAAAAGAAAATTTATGCCTACACAATAGCTAATGATTTTTTAATATAATATTGACTAGTACTGTCTTTGACGTTACTATAATAAAGTAAACAAGTAAAAATAACCTATTTGATAGGTTGTGCGTTCGTCACGCCTGCTTTATGATTTACAAAGGTTATATTTTGGAGAACACTTATAACTAACACTCAGCTTAACTAATATTGACAAATTTATAAAATAAATTTAGACATGGTGTAACACAAAAAATGTTTCAGTGTTTTTGCGTCAGTACAGATCAGTGTATTAAAACGTACAGGTTATGGCGCTCGTAGAAAAGAATGAAAAAATCTTTACACTGTTACCTGGTGTTTTAATCTTCCAATTAAAATTTCAATTAACACTTCGATAATCGGATTATAATGATTATCGTTATTCAGTACACACGCACTTGAACAGAGAGTTTCGATCCGCTTCTAACTTACAGGATCATAAATAATACTATTTAATTCTTTCTGCTGTTCATTATTTTTTCCCACACTAAAAATGAAATAATACTGCACATAATCACAATGTTTCCTTGTTGAATAATTTGAAGTAGTTGTAGGTTGTTGTCGAACTGTTTCCTTTGATGTGTTCTGGTGATGACGCTATCAGTTATTAAAAATGTTGAGATGAGATCGGCGTACCTGTCACACCGAATGCAGTTAGGAAGTGTCTCCTGAAAATTCGTTCCGGCTCTTTTTATAGTCGATACCTTGATCGACTCTAGGCAACATTGTTAATTACTAAGAAATTTTGTCATTGGCTTAGACAGGTGTGATGAATGTGACGTATGGTTTTTCCAACCGTCAAAACGGTTTTTATAACCGCCAAACGCTAAAGTGATTGACAGCTACCGATGTTATTGGTATTAACGACCAAATTTCTTAAACATATTTTGTAAATGATGCTAACGCCTTTCACGCACTTAATACAGTTGCGATTGGGGCGGTATCGCCATCAAATTAAAGAATATTTTGTCCTCTTTAATTTGATATAGTTTGATACCGAGTTAGTTTCACTTTTACTGACATTGCTACATAAACAATGTTCAGGTACACTATTTCGCACTGTCGTCTGTTTACCACAATCGGCAATTATACACTTTGACTAATATTGTTTGTGTCCTACATCGCGTTTTATCACTCGAACGTTTATGTGAGAACACTATTAATTCTGTACTGATGTTTAATTACTGTACATTACGAATAAACCTTAACTTTAGACATTGTAATGAACTGTTCTTATATACTATGATATTTCGTTTCACATTAATTTGCTCTATTCTACTAACTAACAATTGAATTATAAATCATATCATTTTAATAATACTTATTGCTATGTTTGAGCATAACAATTGTTTTGTGTAGGTGACCTACATTTCTATTACTTCCTAATAATCATCTCATTGATGATTGTTTGGTCTAGGCCATGTTAAGGCATACCGTTCATACCGGAATTCTGCCTTAAAAGCTTTTATTAGTTCACAATTCGATAATTTTGCTGAGGTAGCTTATTGTTATAAGATTCCCTCTTACAAACGTGTTTATTTGTCATAAGTATATTTGAGATTGACATATAGCTTCGTTTTCATTTTGTGGCCATTGCTAATTTTAGTTCTTGGCCTCAATAATTACTAGTCATATTTAATTTATTGTCAGCCAAATGCTGATTCTGATCTCACACTATTCAGATTCTTATTTAATCATTTTTTAGTAACATATCATATTCTGTTTACATTATTCACTGACTCGCTTGACAGCTTAAAGTGAATTTAAATTTGTCCATCAGTTTGTGTCAGTTATAGTCTGGTTGTAGTGTCAAACAGTATTTGGGTTTACTGTCTCTTGTGGCACTTCTGCTTCTTTCTTCTTCCATGATTCCTCTCTTCTTGGTTATTCTTATCATTACTTTATCTATTTATATTATCATTATGCATTTATTAAACCTGATAGTATATGTTTAGGTTAGGTAACATTTTGTTATGTTACATATATTCCCCCCTCAAAATTGATAATTTGAGAAAAAATTTGATCTTTTGATAAAATTATCATTTTATGTCAGTTTCTTGCATATTACTACTGTTTTTTGTCTTGTACTCTTTACATTGATCTTTAACATACTATTCGTGTGTTACTCTAGCTTGGTTGCTGGTCTAGTGATATAATTCTTAGTTTACTAGTATATTTTTCAAGTTGCTTACATTTTAAGTCATCTAATTACAATAGGTCTTATTTCTTAAATTAACAATTTCCTGTCTTATCATATTACATTTTTCTTTCTTATTACATATCTTTACCTTTGTGATTATTTCAATGGTTCTTATATTTTATACCTCATAGATTTTTTTCTTTCATAATAACCCTTGATACATTACAATATAACTCCCTAACTTTTGTAGTTGGTTCGGAATCAGAGTGGCTCACTGTGGCTTACATTCTCTGCTGTTCCTCAATACACATACTCAGATTCAGAGGCATACTCTTCTCTGTCTGAGAAAAAAATAAACATTGCACCTGGCAATAGTTGCACTATCACAACCCATAAAATATAATACATATCATTCATTTTCAATAATATAATATCTTCAATATAATATTCAAGGTATCAGAGGTTTTCATTTATATCACATCTCCTTCTTTTACACTTTATAACATACTTTCTTTTCACAGGTAATTATTTCCTTTCATACTTGACATTCTCGACTATGCTTTTTCATTAGCCGTATCGTTACTTTTTATACTAGTTGACATTGTTTTAGTTTACTTGAGTATTCTTAAAATTACACACTTACATTGATGCTTATATAATTATGCGGTTGTCTTTCACATATAGAGTCTATAATATCTTATTTTCACAATAGTTTACAAGTTTTTCTTTCTCTCGCTAGTAATTTATACTTATCCTGAATTATCAGGTTTTACAATATTCATATATAAAATGTTCTTGGTTAGATGTTCTCTGACATATTTTGCTACATACAATATTTGATAATTACAACACAATGTGATAATATAATAACAATATATTGATATTTAATTTTATAGACATTCTTGGGGTTACATGGTTCATTTAATAAACAATTTTTTTTTTCTCTCTCTACTTTCCATAATAATATCCTTCTTTCATATTACACTCTTTGTTATTCTTCTTCTCTACTCCTTCAAGTGATGGTGGTTTTCACTTATTCTGGATGATTTTAATTCTCTTTTATTGAGTATACAATATTTTATAATTGCAATAAACATTTAGTTACTTATAATATTCATTTGGTAAACATTTGGTTATATATTTTTTTTTTTCTAAGTATAGTATAGCCATTTTAGTTATAAAAGAGTAGTAGCTCCTCTCTCAATTAATCTAACATAAGAGTATTTAAAGTAAGTTTATGTCATTATCCTAGGTATATTTTAGTCACATGCCACTTTTGACTCTCCATGACATAATAGATGTCTTTCTTTTTTCTCATTAAATTATTTAGTTTACAATGCATCTTTTTCTATCCTTTAGTGTGATAGATCTGGTTCCTTTTTAACAAGTAACAAATAGTTTGGCCTATATCTTAATCCTACACACTTTTTGTAACACAATAGGGTAAATAGGTTTGCTATAGACAATTAGTTACCTTCAATAATTCTGGGCATAATACGTGATCCTTCTAATCACTAAATGAGTTTGTTTATAGTAATCATTTTTAAAACATATTTTTCTTTTTATACTCTAAATGTTCTTGTGGTAAATATCGCCTACCACTATATTTTATCTGCTCTTAATAGTAATCACTTCTATGGTATACATACATGGGGTTATTTCGTGCTTTTCCACTCTATTGGGTGCATTATTGGGGACAATTACGTTATTATGGGTATTGTATTCTGGCGTCTTGGGATGTGCTGGGTCGGCTGCCATCTCCGGGTCTGGACTCTCTAGAGCTGCCTGCTCGGTTGTGTAATATTGTAAAACCAGGCCTCTCACAGACTGGCACCCAATCTCCTTCGTCATCATTATTCGTGGTGTTTGGCTGTGGTCGGGTATCAGGTCTCCCTGGGTCGGACTGGTCATGGGCTTGCACAAAATTCACTTGTGGCCGGTAGTCGCTGTTGCGGCTGTCGCCCTCAATGCTGTTACTTCTCCACCGTCCTCCTCTTATACTTCCTCTCTCTCCATTGAAACTGTTTCGTCGCTGGTAGTACCGCCTTCCACCGGGATCGTAGTTAGCTTGCACATGATTAGCTCGGCGATATTGTGGTGGTGGATTATTCCCGCCTTGGTTTGGTCGTCGGTTGGTATTACTATTATAATTGGGTCGCCGGTTGTTATTATTATCATTATGGCTACCGTTATTATTATTATTGTCATTACTTTGGTTATTCGGCCTACTGTTATTGTTATTATTATTATTGTTGTTATAATTTTGGTTTGGACGGTTATTATTATTAAAATTACTCCTGTAATTTCTAAAGTTGTTATTATTATTATTGTTTATGTTACCGCCCCTATCAGTAAAATGGTCATTCCTCCTACGACTCCTTCGGTAATACCCTTCATGTTCCTGATCCTCGAGCAGTGCGGACATAGCTGATATAGTTTTAATTTGCCCCCACTGACGTGCCTTAGCGACACCCTCCTCAAAGTGGTACGACAGTTTTGTAACGAGACATTCTTCAGGTATTTTTGTTTCTAAATTTCGTGCTAGACACACCTGACCCAAGAAATAGGAAGTCATTGTTCCTCCTCTGCTCGCATCATATTTGCCGTGGCATATGTGATCGCGTACTATGTTTTGTGTGGCCTCTGACCAATATTTCGCGCGGAATTGAGTCTTGAATTCCTCGTAACTGTTGACTTCGTGGCGCGTTGCAGTCCACCAATTATCATATATTTCTTTGCAATACTCATCTATCAAGCTTCTTATGTTGTTCCACCTGGTCTCTCGGATTCATGCCAAGTTTTCTTCAACGCGTGCTAAGAATTCAATAGGGTTTTTCCGATAGTTTTTAAAATTAATCGCGTCGCGGTTGTCATTTGGTAGCAGATTCTGACCTTGGATAGGACGGTTGCGAATGATTTCAATTTCTTCCCGCATTTGCACGATTTCTTGTTGTCTTAGTTCCTCAATTCTTTCCCGATTAGCGACGGTTAAATTTCTTACCGCGTCTACTGATGTACTCACCTCCTCACAGCGCTCACCTACGTCGGTCCTCACCCGCTTAATTTCCTCTTGACTCATTCTTTTCAAGGATTCTATTCGGGCTTCAGTCACCTCCTCTATGGTGTCGATCCTCCTGTCGACCTCTTCCCTAGTTCGCTTCAAATCCTGGTCTTGCTGTTCGCACCTTTTGTTTGCTTCCATTATTTCTTCCCTTACGACCGCTATCTCCATGTCTATTCTGGTGTTGATTTTCTCATTTCCTTCTTCCATCCTCCGGCTAAATTCAATTAAAGTGGTGTTCAATTCTTCTCTTACGGCCCTACTGCTGTCATCTATTTTACTGTTTAGCATGTCCATGGCTCTGTGGGTACTGTCAATCTTTTTATTCAAGTCTTCCTTCAGTGACTCCATATTTTTATTTATAGACTCCATCTTTTTCTGGCTGTCGTCCAGTTTTTTATGGGATTTCTTACCGTCTTCCTTTAATTCCATCATTATCCTCATCATCGCTTCCCATCTCATCTCTTCAGTCGGTTTGTCTGGTTGTGGGAGTTCGTCAGGCCGTCTGGGTTGGTTGTCGACCGTTACTTCCCCTTCCTGTTCTGCTTGGGGTGTTTCTTCAGGTCGAGTTTCGATATTATTAATGGTAATGACTTCCATCTCGTCTGTGGGTTACGCTTCGTATGTCTCCGTATCTAGCTGTCCTTCTCCTACCCGACTGTCCTTATATCTCGTATCATATTGATGGGTGTGTGGCATGTTTATCTTTTGTGTCTACCGGGCTGTTTATCAATATATAAAATATTTTTATTTAATATTTTTAAGCCACACTAGTTGGTGCCCCAATTTGTAATTAAAACAAACGTGGGTGTTTGCGTGGGGTGTAATTCTGCCACACGTTGGATGCGTCAATTTGTAATTAAACTAAATACTCTCCTTAAAGCCACACTGTTGGGCGCGTATTTGTAAATAAACCCAACGTGATGTGGTTTAATGTTTAAAATTGGTTATGTGTAAAATATTATTTGGAAATATATTAAAGTTTGTAGTGGTTGAAAATTGAAGGTTGCTAATTTTGTAAAGCGATTTAAAATGTAACATTCGAGGTTACTCAAAGTGTGTTTACAATTGTAGAATTATAATTGTCTGAAAAGAATTCCCTTAAATAAAACAAATAAAATAATTGTGTTAATATTATTTAAATACTAGCTTTGTTTAAGTTTAATAGTAAAGTATAATAGTTGGTCGCTCGATGATGATGATCGTCTTGTTGATACTAGCTGTGAAACTTCTCCTCCAGGTCGATAATAGTCTAAGTACGTTACGTCTAGTAATGTCTGGACAATAGAATAAATATAATATACTTTCACGTACCTGGTCGTGTTTTCTAGAAGTTCAATAAGCTGTCAACGCGGTTTACAAAAACCAACTCACTTTAGCTACAAGGTTAAGTTGCCTTGTTTGATAGTGGGTGCCACACGGATTTATTTTGGGAAAATCCCGTGTAAAACCCATGAATTGAATCAATTAATGATTTAAAGAAATTAAAATAATGGTTTATTACCTTTATGGCAATGCTATTCCAAGTACTTAATCACAAGGTTGTTTGAGTTTTCTGAATAAAATATTTAACTATCTGTTACAAATGAATTAAGTCGAGTTATGCTGTTAACAATGGGATTTTATTCATACCCTTGATAGAGAATTCAAACAAATATAATTAAAAAACATACAATGATGTACAATTGTAAATAAGTTATTATATACCCTGTAGGGCTTGCTCAGAACATAGACAGTAAATGTGGTTAAGTCCAGATATTTCTTTTTACTTTAAACATTACTATTATTAAAATCTCAGGTGTAAGTTCTTTGAGACACAAAAAAGAAAATTTATGCCTACACAATAGCTAATGATTTTTTAATATAATATTGACTAGTACTGTCTTTGACGTTACTATAATAAAGTAAACAAGTAAAAATAACCTATTTGATAGGTTGTGCGTTCGTCACGCCTGCTTTATGATTTACAAAGGTTATATTTTGGAGAACACTTATAACTAACACTCAGCTTAACTAATATTGACAAATTTATAAAATAAATTTAGACATGGTGTAACACAAAAAATGTTTCAGTGTTTTTGCGTCAGTACAGATCAGTGTATTAAAACGTACAGGTTATGGCGCTCGTAGAAAAGAATGAAAAAATCTTTACACTGTTACCTGGTGTTTTAATCTTCCAATTAAAATTTCAATTAACACTTCGATAATCGGATTATAATGATTATCGTTATTCAGTACACACGCACTTGAACAGAGAGTTTCGATCCGCTTCTAACTTACAGGATCATAAATAATACTATTTAATTCTTTCTGCTGTTCATTATTTTTTCCCACACTAAAAATGAAATAATACTGCACATAATCACAATGTTTCCTTGTTGAATAATTTGAAGTAGTTGTAGGTTGTTGTCGAACTGTTTCCTTTGATGTGTTCTGGTGATGACGCTATCAGTTATTAAAAATGTTGAGATGAGATCGGCGTACCTGTCACACCGAATGCAGTTAGGAAATTCTCTGAAAATTCGTTCCGGCTCTTTTTATAGTCGATACCTTGATCGACTCTAGGCAACATTGTTAATTACTAAGAAATTTTGTCATTGGCTTAGACAGGTGTGATGAATGTGACGTATGGTTTTTCCAACCGTCAAAACGGTTTTTATAACCGCCAAACGCTAAAGTGATTGACAGCTACCGATGTTATTGGTATTAACGACCAAATTTCTTAAACATATTTTGTAAATGATGCTAACGCCTTTCACGCACTTAATACAGTTGCGATTGGGGCGGTATCGCCATCAAATTAAAGAATATTTTGTCCTCTTTAATTTTATATAGTTTGATACCGAGTTAGTTTCACTTTTACTGACATTGCTACATAAACAATGTTCAGGTACACTATTTCGCACTGTCGTCTGTTTACCACAATCGGCAATTATACACTTTGACTAATATTGTTTGTGTCCTACATCGCGTTTTATCACTCGAACGTTTATGTGAGAACACTATTAATTCTGTACTGATGTTTAATTACTGTACATTACGAATAAACCTTAACTTTAGACATTGTAATGAACTGTTCTTATATACTATGATATTTCGTTTCACATTAATTTGCTCTATTCTACTAACTAACAATTGAATTATAAATCATATCATTTTAATAATACTTATTGCTATGTTTGAGCATAACAATTGTTTTGTGTAGGTGACCTACATTTCTATTACTTCCTAATAATCATCTCATTGATGATTGTTTGGTCTAGGCCATGTTAAGGCATACCGTTCATACCGGAATTCTGCCTTAAAAGCTTTTATTAGTTCACAATTCGATAATTTTGCTGAGGTAGCTTATTGTTATAAGATTCCCTCTTACAAACGTGTTTATTTGTCATAAGTATATTTGAGATTGACATATAGCTTCGTTTTCATTTTGTGGCCATTGCTAATTTTAGTTCTTGGCCTCAATAATTACTAGTCATATTTAATTTATTGTCAGCCAAATGCTGATTCTGATCTCACACTATTCAGATTCTTATTTAATCATTTTTTAGTAACATATCATATTCTGTTTACATTATTCACTGACTCGCTTGACAGCTTAAAGTGAATTTAAATTTGTCCATCAGTTTGTGTCAGTTATAGTCTGGTTGTAGTGTCAAACAGTATTTGGGTTTACTGTCTCTTGTGGCACTTCTGCTTCTTTCTTCTTCCATGATTCCTCTCTTCTTGGTTATTCTTATCATTACTTTATCTATTTATATTATCATTATGCATTTATTAAACCTGATAGTATATGTTTAGGTTAGGTAACATTTTGTTATGTTACATATATTCCCCCCTCAAAATTGATAATTTGAGAAAAAATTTGATCTTTTGATAAAATTATCATTTTATGTCAGTTTCTTGCATATTACTACTGTTTTTTGTCTTGTACTCTTTACATTGATCTTTAACATACTATTCGTGTGTTACTCTAGCTTGGTTGCTGGTCTAGTGATATAATTCTTAGTTTACTAGTATATTTTTCAAGTTGCTTACATTTTAAGTCATCTAATTACAATAGGTCTTATTTCTTAAATTAACAATTTCCTGTCTTATCATATTACATTTTTCTTTCTTATTACATATCTTTACCTTTGTGATTATTTCAATGGTTCTTATATTTTATACCTCATAGATTTTTTTCTTTCATAATAACCCTTGATACATTACAATATAACTCCCTAACTTTTGTAGTTGGTTCGGAATCAGAGTGGCTCACTGTGGCTTACATTCTCTGCCGTTCCTCAATACACATACTCAGATTCAGAGGCATACTCTTCTCTGTCTGAGAAAAAAATAAACATTGCACCTGGCAATAGTTGCACTATCACAACCCATAAAATATAATACATATCATTCATTTTCAATAATATAATATCTTCAATATAATATTCAAGGTATCAGAGGTTTTCATTTATATCACATCTCCTTCTTTTACACTTTATAACATACTTTCTTTTCACAGGTAATTATTTCCTTTCATACTTGACATTCTCGACTATGCTTTTTCATTAGCCGTATCGTTACTTTTTATACTAGTTGACATTGTTTTAGTTTACTTGAGTATTCTTAAAATTACACACTTACATTGATGCTTATATAATTATGCGGTTGTCTTTCACATATAGAGTCTATAATATCTTATTTTCACAATAGTTTACAAGTTTTTCTTTCTCTCGCTAGTAATTTATACTTATCCTGAATTATCAGGTTTTACAATATTCATATATAAAATGTTCTTGGTTAGATGTTCTCTGACATATTTTGCTACATACAATATTTGATAATTACAACACAATGTGATAATATAATAACAATATATTGATATTTAATTTTATAGACATTCTTGGGGTTACATGGTTCATTTAATAAACAATTTTTTTTTTCTCTCTCTACTTTCCATAATAATATCCTTCTTTCATATTACACTCTTTGTTATTCTTCTTCTCTACTCCTTCAAGTGATGGTGGTTTTCACTTATTCTGGATGATTTTAATTCTCTTTTATTGAGTATACAATATTTTATAATTGCAATAAACATTTAGTTACTTATAATATTCATTTGGTAAACATTTGGTTATATATTTTTTTTTTCTAAGTATAGTATAGCCATTTTAGTTATAAAAGAGTAGTAGCTCCTCTCTCAATTAATCTAACATAAGAGTATTTAAAGTAAGTTTATGTCATTATCCTAGGTATATTTTAGTCACATGCCACTTTTGACTCTCCATGACATAATAGATGTCTTTCTTTTTTCTCATTAAATTATTTAGTTTACAATGCATCTTTTTCTATCCTTTAGTGTGATAGATCTGGTTCCTTTTTAACAAGTAACAAATAGTTTGGCCTATATCTTAATCCTACACACTTTTTGTAACACAATAGGGTAAATAGGTTTGCTATAGACAATTAGTTACCTTCAATAATTCTGGGCATAATACGTGATCCTTCTAATCACTAAATGAGTTTGTTTATAGTAATCATTTTTAAAACATATTTTTCTTTTTATACTCTAAATGTTCTTGTGGTAAATATCGCCTACCACTATATTTTATCTGCTCTTAATAGTAATCACTTCTATGGTATACATACATGGGGTTATTTCGTGCTTTTCCACTCTATTGGGTGCATTATTGGGGACAATTACGTTATTATGGGTATTGTATTCTGGCGTCTTGGGATGTGCTGGGTCGGCTGCCATCTCCGGGTCTGGACTCTCTAGAGCTGCCTGCTCGGTTGTGTAATATTGTAAAACCAGGCCTCTCACAGACTGGCACCCAATCTCCTTCGTCATCATTATTCGTGGTGTTTGGCTGTGGTCGGGTATCAGGTCTCCCTGGGTCGGACTGGTCATGGGCTTGCACAAAATTCACTTGTGGCCGGTAGTCGCTGTTGCGGCTGTCGCCCTCAATGCTGTTACTTCTCCACCGTCCTCCTCTTATACTTCCTCTCTCTCCATTGAAACTGTTTCGTCGCTGGTAGTACCGCCTTCCACCGGGATCGTAGTTAGCTTGCACATGATTAGCTCGGCGATATTGTGGTGGTGGATTATTCCCGCCTTGGTTTGGTCGTCGGTTGGTATTACTATTATAATTGGGTCGCCGGTTGTTATTATTATCATTATGGCTACCGTTATTATTATTATTGTCATTACTTTGGTTATTCGGCCTACTGTTATTGTTATTATTATTATTGTTGTTATAATTTTGGTTTGGACGGTTATTATTATTAAAATTACTCCTGTAATTTCTAAAGTTGTTATTATTATTATTGTTTATGTTACCGCCCCTATCAGTAAAATGGTCATTCCTCCTACGACTCCTTCGGTAATACCCTTCATGTTCCTGATCCTCGAGCAGTGCGGACATAGCTGATATAGTTTTAATTTGCCCCCACTGACGTGCCTTAGCGACACCCTCCTCAAAGTGGTACGACAGTTTTGTAACGAGACATTCTTCAGGTATTTTTGTTTCTAAATTTCGTGCTAGACACACCTGACCCAAGAAATAGGAAGTCATTGTTCCTCCTCTGCTCGCATCATATTTGCCGTGGCATATGTGATCGCGTACTATGTTTTGTGTGGCCTCTGACCAATATTTCGCGCGGAATTGAGTCTTGAATTCCTCGTAACTGTTGACTTCGTGGCGCGTTGCAGTCCACCAATTATCATATATTTCTTTGCAATACTCATCTATCAAGCTTCTTATGTTGTTCCACCTGGTCTCTCGGATTCATGCCAAGTTTTCTTCAACGCGTGCTAAGAATTCAATAGGGTTTTTCCGATAGTTTTTAAAATTAATCGCGTCGCGGTTGTCATTTGGTAGCAGATTCTGACCTTGGATAGGACGGTTGCGAATGATTTCAATTTCTTCCCGCATTTGCACGATTTCTTGTTGTCTTAGTTCCTCAATTCTTTCCCGATTAGCGACGGTTAAATTTCTTACCGCGTCTACTGATGTACTCACCTCCTCACAGCGCTCACCTACGTCGGTCCTCACCCGCTTAATTTCCTCTTGACTCATTCTTTTCAAGGATTCTATTCGGGCTTCAGTCACCTCCTCTATGGTGTCGATCCTCCTGTCGACCTCTTCCCTAGTTCGCTTCAAATCCTGGTCTTGCTGTTCGCACCTTTTGTTTGCTTCCATTATTTCTTCCCTTACGACCGCTATCTCCATGTCTATTCTGGTGTTGATTTTCTCATTTCCTTCTTCCATCCTCCGGCTAAATTCAATTAAAGTGGTGTTCAATTCTTCTCTTACGGCCCTACTGCTGTCATCTATTTTACTGTTTAGCATGTCCATGGCTCTGTGGGTACTGTCAATCTTTTTATTCAAGTCTTCCTTCAGTGACTCCATATTTTTATTTATAGACTCCATCTTTTTCTGGCTGTCGTCCAGTTTTTTATGGGATTTCTTACCGTCTTCCTTTAATTCCATCATTATCCTCATCATCGCTTCCCATCTCATCTCTTCAGTCGGTTTGTCTGGTTGTGGGAGTTCGTCAGGCCGTCTGGGTTGGTTGTCGACCGTTACTTCCCCTTCCTGTTCTGCTTGGGGTGTTTCTTCAGGTCGAGTTTCGATATTATTAATGGTAATGACTTCCATCTTGTCTGTGGGTTACGCTTCGTATGTCTCCGTATCTAGCTGTCCTTCTCCTACCCGACTGTCCTTATATCTCGTATCATATTGATGGGTGTGTGGCATGTTTATCTTTTGTGTCTACCGGGCGGTTTATCAATATATAAAATATTTTTATTTAATATTTTTAAGCCACACTAGTTGGTGCCCCAATTTGTAATTAAAACAAACGTGGGTGTTTGCGTGGGGTGTAATTCTGCCACACGTTGGATGCGTCAATTTGTAATTAAACTAAATACTCTCCTTAAAGCCACACTGTTGGGCGCGTATTTGTAAATAAACCCAACGTGATGTGGTTTAATGTTTAAAATTGGTTATGTGTAAAATATTATTTGGAAATATATTAAAGTTTGTAGTGGTTGAAAATTGAAGGTTGCTAATTTTGTAAAGCGATTTAAAATGTAACATTCGAGGTTACTCAAAGTGTGTTTACAATTGTAGAATTATAATTGTCTGAAAAGAATTCCCTTAAATAAAACAAATAAAATAATTGTGTTAATATTATTTAAATACTAGCTTTGTTTAAGTTTAATAGTAAAGTATAATAGTTGGTCGCTCGATGATGATGATCGTCTTGTTGATACTAGCTGTGAAACTTCTCCTCCAGGTCGATAATAGTCTAAGTACGTTACGTCTAGTAATGTCTGGACAATAGAATAAATATAATATACTTTCACGTACCTGGTCGTGTTTTCTAGAAGTTCAATAAGCTGTCAACGCGGTTTACAAAAACCAACTCACTTTAGCTACAAGGTTAAGTTGCCTTGTTTGATAGTGGGTGCCACACGGATTTATTTTGGGAAAATCCCGTGTAAAACCCATGAATTGAATCAATTAATGATTTAAAGAAATTAAAATAATGGTTTATTACCTTTATGGCAATGCTATTCCAAGTACTTAATCACAAGGTTGTTTGAGTTTTCTGAATAAAATATTTAACTATCTGTTACAAATGAATTAAGTCGAGTTATGCTGTTAACAATGGGATTTTATTCATACCCTTGATAGAGAATTCAAACAAATATAATTAAAAAACATACAATGATGTACAATTGTAAATAAGTTATTATATACCCTGTAGGGCTTGCTCAGAACATAGACAGTAAATGTGGTTAAGTCCAGATATTTCTTTTTACTTTAAACATTACTATTATTAAAATCTCAGGTGTAAGTTCTTTGAGACACAAAAAAGAAAATTTATGCCTACACAATAGCTAATGATTTTTTAATATAATATTGACTAGTACTGTCTTTGACGTTACTATAATAAAGTAAACAAGTAAAAATAACCTATTTGATAGGTTGTGCGTTCGTCACGCCTGCTTTATGATTTACAAAGGTTATATTTTGGAGAACACTTATAACTAACACTCAGCTTAACTAATATTGACAAATTTATAAAATAAATTTAGACATGGTGTAACACAAAAAATGTTTCAGTGTTTTTGCGTCAGTACAGATCAGTGTATTAAAACGTACAGGTTATGGCGCTTGTAGAAAAGAATGAAAAAATGTTTACACTGTTACCTGGTGTTTTAATCTTCCAATTAAAATTTCAATTAACACTTCGATAATCGGATTATAATGATTATCGTTATTCAGTACACACGCACTTGAACAGAGAGTTTCGATCCGCTTCTAACTTACAGGATCATAAATAATACTATTTAATTCTTTCTGCTGTTCATTATTTTTTCCCACACTAAAAATGAAATAATACTGCACATAATCACAATGTTTCCTTGTTGAATAATTTGAAGTAGTTGTAGGTTGTTGTCGAACTGTTTCCTTTGATGTGTTCTGGTGATGACGCTATCAGTTATTAAAAATGTTGAGATGAGATCGGCGTACCTGTCACACCGAATGCAGTTAGGAAGTGTCTCCTGAAAATTCGTTCCGGCTCTTTTTATAGTCGATACCTTGATCGACTCTAGGCAACATTGTTAATTACTAAGAAATTTTGTCATTGGCTTAGACAGGTGTGATGAATGTGACGTATGGTTTTTCCAACCGTCAAAACGGTTTTTATAACCGCCAAACGCTAAAGTGATTGACAGCTACCGATGTTATTGGTATTAACGACCAAATTTCTTAAACATATTTTGTAAATGATGCTAACGCCTTTCACGCACTTAATACAGTTGCGATTGGGGCGGTATCGCCATCAAATTAAAGAATATTTTGTCCTCTTTAATTTTATATAGTTTGATACCGAGTTAGTTTCACTTTTACTGACATTGCTACATAAACAATGTTCAGGTACACTATTTCGCACTGTCGTCTGTTTACCACAATCGGCAATTATACACTTTGACTAATATTGTTTGTGTCCTACATCGCGTTTTATCACTCGAACGTTTATGTGAGAACACTATTAATTCTGTACTGATGTTTAATTACTGTACATTACGAATAAACCTTAACTTTAGACATTGTAATGAACTGTTCTTATATACTATGATATTTCGTTTCACATTAATTTGCTCTATTCTACTAACTAACAATTGAATTATAAATCATATCATTTTAATAATACTTATTGCTATGTTTGAGCATAACAATTGTTTTGTGTAGGTGACCTACATTTCTATTACTTCCTAATAATCATCTCATTGATGATTGTTTGGTCTAGGCCATGTTAAGGCATACCGTTCATACCGGAATTCTGCCTTAAAAGCTTTTATTAGTTCACAATTCGATAATTTTGCTGAGGTAGCTTATTGTTATAAGATTCCCTCTTACAAACGTGTTTATTTGTCATAAGTATATTTGAGATTGACATATAGCTTCGTTTTCATTTTGTGGCCATTGCTAATTTTAGTTCTTGGCCTCAATAATTACTAGTCATATTTAATTTATTGTCAGCCAAATGCTGATTCTGATCTCACACTATTCAGATTCTTATTTAATCATTTTTTAGTAACATATCATATTCTGTTTACATTATTCACTGACTCGCTTGACAGCTTAAAGTGAATTTAAATTTGTCCATCAGTTTGTGTCAGTTATAGTCTGGTTGTAGTGTCAAACAGTATTTGGGTTTACTGTCTCTTGTGGCACTTCTGCTTCTTTCTTCTTCCATGATTCCTCTCTTCTTGGTTATTCTTATCATTACTTTATCTATTTATATTATCATTATGCATTTATTAAACCTGATAGTATATGTTTAGGTTAGGTAACATTTTGTTATGTTACATATATTCCCCCCTCAAAATTGATAATTTGAGAAAAAATTTGATCTTTTGATAAAATTATCATTTTATGTCAGTTTCTTGCATATTACTACTGTTTTTTGTCTTGTACTCTTTACATTGATCTTTAACATACTATTCGTGTGTTACTCTAGCTTGGTTGCTGGTCTAGTGATATAATTCTTAGTTTACTAGTATATTTTTCAAGTTGCTTACATTTTAAGTCATCTAATTACAATAGGTCTTATTTCTTAAATTAACAATTTCCTGTCTTATCATATTACATTTTTCTTTCTTATTACATATCTTTACCTTTGTGATTATTTCAATGGTTCTTATATTTTATACCTCATAGATTTTTTTCTTTCATAATAACCCTTGATACATTACAATATAACTCCCTAACTTTTGTAGTTGGTTCGGAATCAGAGTGGCTCACTGTGGCTTACATTCTCTGCCGTTCCTCAATACACATACTCAGATTCAGAGGCATACTCTTCTCTGTCTGAGAAAAAAATAAACATTGCACCTGGCAATAGTTGCACTATCACAACCCATAAAATATAATACATATCATTCATTTTCAATAATATAATATCTTCAATATAATATTCAAGGTATCAGAGGTTTTCATTTATATCACATCTCCTTCTTTTACACTTTATAACATACTTTCTTTTCACAGGTAATTATTTCCTTTCATACTTGACATTCTCGACTATGCTTTTTCATTAGCCGTATCGTTACTTTTTATACTAGTTGACATTGTTTTAGTTTACTTGAGTATTCTTAAAATTACACACTTACATTGATGCTTATATAATTATGCGGTTGTCTTTCACATATAGAGTCTATAATATCTTATTTTCACAATAGTTTACAAGTTTTTCTTTCTCTCGCTAGTAATTTATACTTATCCTGAATTATCAGGTTTTACAATATTCATATATAAAATGTTCTTGGTTAGATGTTCTCTGACATATTTTGCTACATACAATATTTGATAATTACAACACAATGTGATAATATAATAACAATATATTGATATTTAATTTTATAGACATTCTTGGGGTTACATGGTTCATTTAATAAACAATTTTTTTTTTCTCTCTCTACTTTCCATAATAATATCCTTCTTTCATATTACACTCTTTGTTATTCTTCTTCTCTACTCCTTCAAGTGATGGTGGTTTTCACTTATTCTGGATGATTTTAATTCTCTTTTATTGAGTATACAATATTTTATAATTGCAATAAACATTTAGTTACTTATAATATTCATTTGGTAAACATTTGGTTATATATTTTTTTTTCTAAGTATAGTATAGCCATTTTAGTTATAAAAGAGTAGTAGCTCCTCTCTCAATTAATCTAACATAAGAGTATTTAAAGTAAGTTTATGTCATTATCCTAGGTATATTTTAGTCACATGCCACTTTTGACTCTCCATGACATAATAGATGTCTTTCTTTTTTCTCATTAAATTATTTAGTTTACAATGCATCTTTTTCTATCCTTTAGTGTGATAGATCTGGTTCCTTTTTAACAAGTAACAAATAGTTTGGCCTATATCTTAATCCTACACACTTTTTGTAACACAATAGGGTAAATAGGTTTGCTATAGACAATTAGTTACCTTCAATAATTCTGGGCATAATACGTGATCCTTCTAATCACTAAATGAGTTTGTTTATAGTAATCATTTTTAAAACATATTTTTCTTTTTATACTCTAAATGTTCTTGTGGTAAATATCGCCTACCACTATATTTTATCTGCTCTTAATAGTAATCACTTCTATGGTATACATACATGGGGTTATTTCGTGCTTTTCCACTCTATTGGGTGCATTATTGGGGACAATTACGTTATTATGGGTATTGTATTCTGGCGTCTTGGGATGTGCTGGGTCGGCTGCCATCTCCGGGTCTGGACTCTCTAGAGCTGCCTGCTCGGTTGTGTAATATTGTAAAACCAGGCCTCTCACAGACTGGCACCCAATCTCCTTCGTCATCATTATTCGTGGTGTTTGGCTGTGGTCGGGTATCAGGTCTCCCTGGGTCGGACTGGTCATGGGCTTGCACAAAATTCACTTGTGGCCGGTAGTCGCTGTTGCGGCTGTCGCCCTCAATGCTGTTACTTCTCCACCGTCCTCCTCTTATACTTCCTCTCTCTCCATTGAAACTGTTTCGTCGCTGGTAGTACCGCCTTCCACCGGGATCGTAGTTAGCTTGCACATGATTAGCTCGGCGATATTGTGGTGGTGGATTATTCCCGCCTTGGTTTGGTCGTCGGTTGGTATTACTATTATAATTGGGTCGCCGGTTGTTATTATTATCATTATAGCTACCGTTATTATTATTATTGTCATTACTTTGGTTATTCGGCCTACTGTTATTGTTATTATTATTATTGTTGTTATAATTTTGGTTTGGACGGTTATTATTATTAAAATTACTCCTGTAATTTCTAAAGTTGTTATTATTATTATTGTTTATGTTACCGCCCCTATCAGTAAAATGGTCATTCCTCCTACGACTCCTTCGGTAATACCCTTCATGTTCCTGATCCTCGAGCAGTGCGGACATAGCTGATATAGTTTTAATTTGCCCCCACTGACGTGCCTTAGCGACACCCTCCTCAAAGTGGTACGACAGTTTTGTAACGAGACATTCTTCAGGTATTTTTGTTTCTAAATTTCGTGCTAGACACACCTGACCCAAGAAATAGGAAGTCATTGTTCCTCCTCTGCTCGCATCATATTTGCCGTGGCATATGTGATCGCGTACTATGTTTTGTGTGGCCTCTGACCAATATTTCGCGCGGAATTGAGTCTTGAATTCCTCGTAACTGTTGACTTCGTGGCGCGTTGCAGTCCACCAATTATCATATATTTCTTTGAAATACTCATCTATCAAGCTTCTTATGTTGTTCCACCTGGTCTCTCGGATTCATGCCAAGTTTTCTTCAACGCGTGCTAAGAATTCAATAGGGTTTTTCCGATAGTTTTTAAAATTAATCGCGTCGCGGTTGTCATTTGGTAGCAGATTCTGACCTTGGATAGGACAGTTGCGAATGATTTCAATTTCTTCCCGCATTTGCACGATTTCTTGTTGTCTTAGTTCCTCAATTCTTTCCCGATTAGCAACGGTTAAATTTCTTACCGCGTCTACTGATGTACTCACCTCCTCACAGCGCTCACCTACGTCGGTCCTCACCCGCTTAATTTCCTCTTGACTCATTCTTTTCAAGGATTCTATTCGGGCTTCAGTCACCTCCTCTATGGTGTCGATCCTCCTGTCGACCTCTTCCCTAGTTCGCTTCAAATCCTGGTCTTGCTGTTCGCACCTTTTGTTTGCTTCCATTATTTCTTCCCTTACGACCGCTATCTCCATGTCTATTCTGGTGTTGATTTTCTCATTTCCTTCTTCCATCCTCCGGCTAAATTCAATTAAAGTGGTGTTCAATTCTTCTCTTACGGCCCTACTGCTGTCATCTATTTTACTGTTTAGCATGTCCATGGCTCTGTGGGTACTGTCAATCTTTTTATTCAAGTCTTCCTTCAGTGACTCCATATTTTTATTTATAGACTCCATCTTTTTCTGGCTGTCGTCCAGTTTTTTATGGGATTTCTTACCGTCTTCCTTTAATTCCATCATTATCCTCATCATCGCTTCCCATCTCATCTCTTCAGTCGGTTTGTCTGGTTGTGGGAGTTCGTCAGGCCGTCTGGGTTGGTTGTCGACCGTTACTTCCCCTTCCTGTTCTGCTTGGGGTGTTTCTTCAGGTCGAGTTTCGATATTATTAATGGTAATGACTTCCATCTCGTCTGTGGGTTACGCTTCGTATGTCTCCGTATCTAGCTGTCCTTCTCCTACCCGACTGTCCTTATATCTCGTATCATATTGATGGGTGTGTGGCATGTTTATCTTTTGTGTCTACCGGGCTGTTTATCAATATATAAAATATTTTTATTTAATATTTTTAAGCCACACTAGTTGGTGCCCCAATTTGTAATTAAAACAAACGTGGGTGTTTGCGTGGGGTGTAATTCTGCCACACGTTGGATGCGTCAATTTGTAATTAAACTAAATACTCTCCTTAAAGCCACACTGTTGGGCGCGTATTTGTAAATAAACCCAACGTGATGTGGTTTAATGTTTAAAATTGGTTATGTGTAAAATATTATTTGGAAATATATTAAAGTTTGTAGTGGTTGAAAATTGAAGGTTGCTAATTTTGTAAAGCGATTTAAAATGTAACATTCGAGGTTACTCAAAGTGTGTTTACAATTGTAGAATTATAATTGTCTGAAAAGAATTCCCTTAAATAAAACAAATAAAATAATTGTGTTAATATTATTTAAATACTAGCTTTGTTTAAGTTTAATAGTAAAGTATAATAGTTGGTCGCTCGATGATGATGATCGTCTTGTTGATACTAGCTGTGAAACTTCTCCTCCAGGTCGATAATAGTCTAAGTACGTTACGTCTAGTAATGTCTGGACAATAGAATAAATATAATATACTTTCACGTACCTGGTCGTGTTTTCTAGAAGTTCAATAAGCTGTCAACGCGGTTTACAAAAACCAACTCACTTTAGCTACAAGGTTAAGTTGCCTTGTTTGATAGTGGGTGCCACACGGATTTATTTTGGGAAAATCCCGTGTAAAACCCATGAATTGAATCAATTAATGATTTAAAGAAATTAAAATAATGGTTTATTACCTTTATGGCAATGCTATTCCAAGTACTTAATCACAAGGTTGTTTGAGTTTTCTGAATAAAATATTTAACTATCTGTTACAAATGAATTAAGTCGAGTTATGCTGTTAACAATGGGATTTTATTCATACCCTTGATAGAGAATTCAAACAAATATAATTAAAAAACATACAATGATGTACAATTGTAAATAAGTTATTATATACCCTGTAGGGCTTGCTCAGAACATAGACAGTAAATGTGGTTAAGTCCAGATATTTCTTTTTACTTTAAACATTACTATTATTAAAATCTCAGGTGTAAGTTCTTTGAGACACAAAAAAGAAAATTTATGCCTACACAATAGCTAATGATTTTTTAATATAATATTGACTAGTACTGTCTTTGACGTTACTATAATAAAGTAAACAAGTAAAAATAACCTATTTGATAGGTTGTGCGTTCGTCACGCCTGCTTTATGATTTACAAAGGTTATATTTTGGAGAACACTTATAACTAACACTCAGCTTAACTAATATTGACAAATTTATAAAATAAATTTAGACATGGTGTAACACAAAAAATGTTTCAGTGTTTTTGCGTCAGTACAGATCAGTGTATTAAAACGTACAGGTTATGGCGCTCGTAGAAAAGAATGAAAAAATGTTTACACTGTTACCTGGTGTTTTAATCTTCCAATTAAAATTTCAATTAACACTTCGATAATCGGATTATAATGATTATCGTTATTCAGTACACACGCACTTGAACAGAGAGTTTCGATCCGCTTCTAACTTACAGGATCATAAATAATACTATTTAATTCTTTCTGCTGTTCATTATTTTTTCCCACACTAAAAATGAAATAATACTGCACATAATCACAATGTTTCCTTGTTGAATAATTTGAAGTAGTTGTAGGTTGTTGTCGAACTGTTTCCTTTGATGTGTTCTGGTGATGACGCTATCAGTTATTAAAAATGTTGAGATGAGATCGGCGTACCTGTCACACCGAATGCAGTTAGGAAGTGTCTCCTGAAAATTCGTTCCGGCTCTTTTTATAGTCGATACCTTGATCGACTCTAGGCAACATTGTTAATTACTAAGAAATTTTGTCATTGGCTTAGACAGGTGTGATGAATGTGACGTATGGTTTTTCCAACCGTCAAAACGGTTTTTATAACCGCCAAACGCTAAAGTGATTGACAGCTACCGATGTTATTGGTATTAACGACCAAATTTCTTAAACATATTTTGTAAATGATGCTAACGCCTTTCACGCACTTAATACAGTTGCGATTGGGGCGGTATCGCCATCAAATTAAAGAATATTTTGTCCTCTTTAATTTGATATAGTTTGATACCGAGTTAGTTTCACTTTTACTGACATTGCTACATAAACAATGTTCAGGTACACTATTTCGCACTGTCGTCTGTTTACCACAATCGGCAATTATACACTTTGACTAATATTGTTTGTGTCCTACATCGCGTTTTATCACTCGAACGTTTATGTGAGAACACTATTAATTCTGTACTGATGTTTAATTACTGTACATTACGAATAAACCTTAACTTTAGACATTGTAATGAACTGTTCTTATATACTATGATATTTCGTTTCACATTAATTTGCTCTATTCTACTAACTAACAATTGAATTATAAATCATATCATTTTAATAATACTTATTGCTATGTTTGAGCATAACAATTGTTTTGTGTAGGTGACCTACATTTCTATTACTTCCTAATAATCATCTCATTGATGATTGTTTGGTCTAGGCCATGTTAAGGCATACCGTTCATACCGGAATTCTGCCTTAAAAGCTTTTATTAGTTCACAATTCGATAATTTTGCTGAGGTAGCTTATTGTTATAAGATTCCCTCTTACAAACGTGTTTATTTGTCATAAGTATATTTGAGATTGACATATAGCTTCGTTTTCATTTTGTGGCCATTGCTAATTTTAGTTCTTGGCCTCAATAATTACTAGTCATATTTAATTTATTGTCAGCCAAATGCTGATTCTGATCTCACACTATTCAGATTCTTATTTAATCATTTTTTAGTAACATATCATATTCTGTTTACATTATTCACTGACTCGCTTGACAGCTTAAAGTGAATTTAAATTTGTCCATCAGTTTGTGTCAGTTATAGTCTGGTTGTAGTGTCAAACAGTATTTGGGTTTACTGTCTCTTGTGGCACTTCTGCTTCTTTCTTCTTCCATGATTCCTCTCTTCTTGGTTATTCTTATCATTACTTTATCTATTTATATTATCATTATGCATTTATTAAACCTGATAGTATATGTTTAGGTTAGGTAACATTTTGTTATGTTACATATATTCCCCCCTCAAAATTGATAATTTGAGAAAAAATTTGATCTTTTGATAAAATTATCATTTTATGTCAGTTTCTTGCATATTACTACTGTTTTTTGTCTTGTACTCTTTACATTGATCTTTAACATACTATTCGTATGTTACTCTAGCTTGGTTGCTGGTCTAGTGATATAATTCTTAGTTTACTAGTATATTTTTCAAGTTGCTTACATTTTAAGTCATCTAATTACAATAGGTCTTATTTCTTAAATTAACAATTTCCTGTCTTATCATATTACATTTTTCTTTCTTATTACATATCTTTACCTTTGTGATTATTTCAATGGTTCTTATATTTTATACCTCATAGATTTTTTTCTTTCATAATAACCCTTGATACATTACAATATAACTCCCTAACTTTTGTAGTTGGTTCGGAATCAGAGTGGCTCACTGTGGCTTACATTCTCTGCCGTTCCTCAATACACATACTCAGATTCAGAGGCATACTCTTCTCTGTCTGAGAAAAAAATAAACATTGCACCTGGCAATAGTTGCACTATCACAACCCATAAAATATAATACATATCATTCATTTTCAATAATATAATATCTTCAATATAATATTCAAGGTATCAGAGGTTTTCATTTATATCACATCTCCTTCTTTTACACTTTATAACATACTTTCTTTTCACAGGTAATTATTTCCTTTCATACTTGACATTCTCGACTATGCTTTTTCATTAGCCGTATCGTTACTTTTTATACTAGTTGACATTGTTTTAGTTTACTTGAGTATTCTTAAAATTACACACTTACATTGATGCTTATATAATTATGCGGTTGTCTTTCACATATAGAGTCTATAATATCTTATTTTCACAATAGTTTACAAGTTTTTCTTTCTCTCGCTAGTAATTTATACTTATCCTGAATTATCAGGTTTTACAATATTCATATATAAAATGTTCTTGGTTAGATGTTCTCTGACATATTTTGCTACATACAATATTTGATAATTACAACACAATGTGATAATATAATAACAATATATTGATATTTAATTTTATAGACATTCTTGGGGTTACATGGTTCATTTAATAAACAATTTTTTTTTTCTCTCTCTACTTTCCATAATAATATCCTTCTTTCATATTACACTCTTTGTTATTCTTCTTCTCTACTCCTTCAAGTGATGGTGGTTTTCACTTATTCTGGATGATTTTAATTCTCTTTTATTGAGTATACAATATTTTATAATTGCAATAAACATTTAGTTACTTATAATATTCATTTGGTAAACATTTGGTTATATATTTTTTTTTCTAAGTATAGTATAGCCATTTTAGTTATAAAAGAGTAGTAGCTCCTCTCTCAATTAATCTAACATAAGAGTATTTAAAGTAAGTTTATGTCATTATCCTAGGTATATTTTAGTCACATGCCACTTTTGACTCTCCATGACATAATAGATGTCTTTCTTTTTTCTCATTAAATTATTTAGTTTACAATGCATCTTTTTCTATCCTTTAGTGTGATAGATCTGGTTCCTTTTTAACAAGTAACAAATAGTTTGGCCTATATCTTAATCCTACACACTTTTTGTAACACAATAGGGTAAATAGGTTTGCTATAGACAATTAGTTACCTTCAATAATTCTGGGCATAATACGTGATCCTTCTAATCACTAAATGAGTTTGTTTATAGTAATCATTTTTAAAACATATTTTTCTTTTTATACTCTAAATGTTCTTGTGGTAAATATCGCCTACCACTATATTTTATCTGCTCTTAATAGTAATCACTTCTATGGTATACATACATGGGGTTATTTCGTGCTTTTCCACTCTATTGGGTGCATTATTGGGGACAATTACGTTATTATGGGTATTGTATTCTGGCGTCTTGGGATGTGCTGGGTCGGCTGCCATCTCCGGGTCTGGACTCTCTAGAGCTGCCTGCTCGGTTGTGTAATATTGTAAAACCAGGCCTCTCACAGACTGGCACCCAATCTCCTTCGTCATCATTATTCGTGGTGTTTGGCTGTGGTCGGGTATCAGGTCTCCCTGGGTCGGACTGGTCATGGGCTTGCACAAAATTCACTTGTGGCCGGTAGTCGCTGTTGCGGCTGTCGCCCTCAATGCTGTTACTTCTCCACCGTCCTCCTCTTATACTTCCTCTCTCTCCATTGAAACTGTTTCGTCGCTGGTAGTACCGCCTTCCACCGGGATCGTAGTTAGCTTGCACATGATTAGCTCGGCGATATTGTGGTGGTGGATTATTCCCGCCTTGGTTTGGTCGTCGGTTGGTATTACTATTATAATTGGGTCGCCGGTTGTTATTATTATTATTATGGCTACCGTTATTATTATTATTGTCATTACTTTGGTTATTCGGCCTACTGTTATTGTTATTATTATTATTGTTGTTATAATTTTGGTTTGGACGGTTATTATTATTAAAATTACTCCTGTAATTTCTAAAGTTGTTATTATTATTATTGTTTATGTTACCGCCACTATCAGTAAAATGGTCATTCCTCCTACGACTCCTTCGGTAATACCCTTCATGTTCCTGATCCTCGAGCAGTGCGGACATAGCTGATATAGTTTTAATTTGCCCCCACTGACGTGCCTTAGCGACACCCTCCTCAAAGTGGTACGACAGTTTTGTAACGAGACATTCTTCAGGTATTTTTGTTTCTAAATTTCGTGCTAGACACACCTGACCCAAGAAATAGGAAGTCATTGTTCCTCCTCTGCTCGCATCATATTTGCCGTGGCATATGTGATCGCGTACTATGTTTTGTGTGGCCTCTGACCAATATTTCGCGCGGAATTGAGTCTTGAATTCCTCGTAACTGTTGACTTCGTGGCGCGTTGCAGTCCACCAATTATCATATATTTCTTTGAAATACTCATCTATCAAGCTTCTTATGTTGTTCCACCTGGTCTCTCGGATTCATGCCAAGTTTTCTTCAACGCGTGCTAAGAATTCAATAGGGTTTTTCCGATAGTTTTTAAAATTAATCGCGTCGCGGTTGTCATTTGGTAGCAGATTCTGACCTTGGATAGGACAGTTGCGAATGATTTCAATTTCTTCCCGCATTTGCACGATTTCTTGTTGTCTTAGTTCCTCAATTCTTTCCCGATTAGCGACGGTTAAATTTCTTACCGCGTCTACTGATGTACTCACCTCCTCACAGCGCTCACCTACGTCGGTCCTCACCCGCTTAATTTCCTCTTGACTCATTCTTTTCAAGGATTCTATTCGGGCTTCAGTCACCTCCTCTATGGTGTCGATCCTCCTGTCGACCTCTTCCCTAGTTCGCTTCAAATCCTGGTCTTGCTGTTCGCACCTTTTGTTTGCTTCCATTATTTCTTCCCTTACGACCGCTATCTCCATGTCTATTCTGGTGTTGATTTTCTCATTTCCTTCTTCCATCCTCCGGCTAAATTCAATTAAAGTGGTGTTCAATTCTTCTCTTACGGCCCTACTGCTGTCATCTATTTTACTGTTTAGCATGTCCATGGCTCTGTGGGTACTGTCAATCTTTTTATTCAAGTCTTCCTTCAGTGACTCCATATTTTTATTTATAGACTCCATCTTTTTCTGGCTGTCGTCCAGTTTTTTATGGGATTTCTTACCGTCTTCCTTTAATTCCATCATTATCCTCATCATCGCTTCCCATCTCATCTCTTCAGTCGGTTTGTCTGGTTGTGGGAGTTCGTCAGGCCGTCTGGGTTGGTTGTCGACCGTTACTTCCCCTTCCTGTTCTGCTTGGGGTGTTTCTTCAGGTCGAGTTTCGATATTATTAATGGTAATGACTTCCATCTCGTCTGTGGGTTACGCTTCGTATGTCTCCGTATCTAGCTGTCCTTCTCCTACCCGACTGTCCTTATATCTCGTATCATATTGATGGGTGTGTGGCATGTTTATCTTTTGTGTCTACCGGGCTGTTTATCAATATATAAAATATTTTTATTTAATATTTTTAAGCCACACTAGTTGGTGCCCCAATTTGTAATTAAAACAAACGTGGGTGTTTGCGTGGGGTGTAATTCTGCCACACGTTGGATGCGTCAATTTGTAATTAAACTAAATACTCTCCTTAAAGCCACACTGTTGGGCGCGTATTTGTAAATAAACCCAACGTGATGTGGTTTAATGTTTAAAATTGGTTATGTGTAAAATATTATTTGGAAATATATTAAAGTTTGTAGTGGTTGAAAATTGAAGGTTGCTAATTTTGTAAAGCGATTTAAAATGTAACATTCGAGGTTACTCAAAGTGTGTTTACAATTGTAGAATTATAATTGTCTGAAAAGAATTCCCTTAAATAAAACAAATAAAATAATTGTGTTAATATTATTTAAATACTAGCTTTGTTTAAGTTTAATAGTAAAGTATAATAGTTGGTCGCTCGATGATGATGATCGTCTTGTTGATACTAGCTGTGAAACTTCTCCTCCAGGTCGATAATAGTCTAAGTACGTTACGTCTAGTAATGTCAGGACAATAGAATAAATATAATATACTTTCACGTACCTGGTCGTGTTTTCTAGAAGTTCAATAAGCTGTCAACGCGGTTTACAAAAACCAACTCACTTTAGCTACAAGGTTAAGTTGCCTTGTTTGATAGTGGGTGCCACACGGATTTATTTTGGGAAAATCCCGTGTAAAACCCATGAATTGAATCAATTAATGATTTAAAGAAATTAAAATAATGGTTTATTACCTTTATGGCAATGCTATTCCAAGTACTTAATCACAAGGTTGTTTGAGTTTTCTGAATAAAATATTTAACTATCTGTTACAAATGAATTAAGTCGAGTTATGCTGTTAACAATGGGATTTTATTCATACCCTTGATAGAGAATTCAAACAAATATAATTAAAAAACATACAATGATGTACAATTGTAAATAAGTTATTATATACCCTGTAGGGCTTGCTCAGAACATAGACAGTAAATGTGGTTAAGTCCAGATATTTCTTTTTACTTTAAACATTACTATTATTAAAATCTCAGGTGTAAGTTCTTTGAGACACAAAAAAGAAAATTTATGCCTACACAATAGCTAATGATTTTTTAATATAATATTGACTAGTACTGTCTTTGACGTTACTATAATAAAGTAAACAAGTAAAAATAACCTATTTGATAGGTTGTGCGTTCGTCACGCCTGCTTTATGATTTACAAAGGTTATATTTTGGAGAACACTTATAACTAACACTCAGCTTAACTAATATTGACAAATTTATAAAATAAATTTAGACATGGTGTAACACAAAAAATGTTTCAGTGTTTTTGCGTCAGTACAGATCAGTGTATTAAAACGTACAGGTTATGGCGCTCGTAGAAAAGAATGAAAAAATGTTTACACTGTTACCTGGTGTTTTAATCTTCCAATTAAAATTTCAATTAACACTTCGATAATCGGATTATAATGATTATCGTTATTCAGTACACACGCACTTGAACAGAGAGTTTCGATCCGCTTCTAACTTACAGGATCATAAATAATACTATTTAATTCTTTCTGCTGTTCATTATTTTTTCCCACACTAAAAATGAAATAATACTGCACATAATCACAATGTTTCCTTGTTGAATAATTTGAAGTAGTTGTAGGTTGTTGTCGAACTGTTTCCTTTGATGTGTTCTGGTGATGACGCTATCAGTTATTAAAAATGTTGAGATGAGATCGGCGTACCTGTCACACCGAATGCAGTTAGGAAGTGTCTCCTGAAAATTCGTTCCGGCTCTTTTTATAGTCGATACCTTGATCGACTCTAGGCAACATTGTTAATTACTAAGAAATTTTGTCATTGGCTTAGACAGGTGTGATGAATGTGACGTATGGTTTTTCCAACCGTCAAAACGGTTTTTATAACCGCCAAACGCTAAAGTGATTGACAGCTACCGATGTTATTGGTATTAACGACCAAATTTCTTAAACATATTTTGTAAATGATGCTAACGCCTTTCACGCACTTAATACAGTTGCGATTGGGGCGGTATCGCCATCAAATTAAAGAATATTTTGTCCTCTTTAATTTGATATAGTTTGATACCGAGTTAGTTTCACTTTTACTGACATTGCTACATAAACAATGTTCAGGTACACTATTTCGCACTGTCGTCTGTTTACCACAATCGGCAATTATACACTTTGACTAATATTGTTTGTGTCCTACATCGCGTTTTATCACTCGAACGTTTATGTGAGAACACTATTAATTCTGTACTGATGTTTAATTACTGTACATTACGAATAAACCTTAACTTTAGACATTGTAATGAACTGTTCTTATATACTATGATATTTCGTTTCACATTAATTTGCTCTATTCTACTAACTAACAATTGAATTATAAATCATATCATTTTAATAATACTTATTGCTATGTTTGAGCATAACAATTGTTTTGTGTAGGTGACCTACATTTCTATTACTTCCTAATAATCATCTCATTGATGATTGTTTGGTCTAGGCCATGTTAAGGCATACCGTTCATACCGGAATTCTGCCTTAAAAGCTTTTATTAGTTCACAATTCGATAATTTTGCTGAGGTAGCTTATTGTTATAAGATTCCCTCTTACAAACGTGTTTATTTGTCATAAGTATATTTGAGATTGACATATAGCTTCGTTTTCATTTTGTGGCCATTGCTAATTTTAGTTCTTGGCCTCAATAATTACTAGTCATATTTAATTTATTGTCAGCCAAATGCTGATTCTGATCTCACACTATTCAGATTCTTATTTAATCATTTTTTAGTAACATATCATATTCTGTTTACATTATTCACTGACTCGCTTGACAGCTTAAAGTGAATTTAAATTTGTCCATCAGTTTGTGTCAGTTATAGTCTGGTTGTAGTGTCAAACAGTATTTGGGTTTACTGTCTCTTGTGGCACTTCTGCTTCTTTCTTCTTCCATGATTCCTCTCTTCTTGGTTATTCTTATCATTACTTTATCTATTTATATTATCATTATGCATTTATTAAACCTGATAGTATATGTTTAGGTTAGGTAACATTTTGTTATGTTACATATATTCCCCCCTCAAAATTGATAATTTGAGAAAAAATTTGGTCTTTTGATAAAATTATCATTTTATGTCAGTTTCTTGCATATTACTACTGTTTTTTGTCTTGTACTCTTTACATTGATCTTTAACATACTATTCGTGTGTTACTCTAGCTTGGTTGCTGGTCTAGTGATATAATTCTTAGTTTACTAGTATATTTTTCAAGTTGCTTACATTTTAAGTCATCTAATTACAATAGGTCTTATTTCTTAAATTAACAATTTCCTGTCTTATCATATTACATTTTTCTTTCTTATTACATATCTTTACCTTTGTGATTATTTCAATGGTTCTTATATTTTATACCTCATAGATTTTTTTCTTTCATAATAACCCTTGATACATTACAATATAACTCCCTAACTTTTGTAGTTGGTTCGGAATCAGAGTGGCTCACTGTGGCTTACATTCTCTGCCGTTCCTCAATACACATACTCAGATTCAGAGGCATACTCTTCTCTGTCTGAGAAAAAAATAAACATTGCACCTGGCAATAGTTGCACTATCACAACCCATAAAATATAATACATATCATTCATTTTCAATAATATAATATCTTCAATATAATATTCAAGGTATCAGAGGTTTTCATTTATATCACATCTCCTTCTTTTACACTTTATAACATACTTTCTTTTCACAGGTAATTATTTCCTTTCATACTTGACATTCTCGACTATGCTTTTTCATTAGCCGTATCGTTACTTTTTATACTAGTTGACATTGTTTTAGTTTACTTGAGTATTCTTAAAATTACACACTTACATTGATGCTTATATAATTATGCGGTTGTCTTTCACATATAGAGTCTATAATATCTTATTTTCACAATAGTTTACAAGTTTTTCTTTCTCTCGCTAGTAATTTATACTTATCCTGAATTATCAGGTTTTACAATATTCATATATAAAATGTTCTTGGTTAGATGTTCTCTGACATATTTTGCTACATACAATATTTGATAATTACAACACAATGTGATAATATAATAACAATATATTGATATTTAATTTTATAGACATTCTTGGGGTTACATGGTTCATTTAATAAACAATTTTTTTTTTCTCTCTCTACTTTCCATAATAATATCCTTCTTTCATATTACACTCTTTGTTATTCTTCTTCTCTACTCCTTCAAGTGATGGTGGTTTTCACTTATTCTGGATGATTTTAATTCTCTTTTATTGAGTATACAATATTTTATAATTGCAATAAACATTTAGTTACTTATAATATTCATTTGGTAAACATTTGGTTATATATTTTTTTTTTCTAAGTATAGTATAGCCATTTTAGTTATAAAAGAGTAGTAGCTCCTCTCTCAATTAATCTAACATAAGAGTATTTAAAGTAAGTTTATGTCATTATCCTAGGTATATTTTAGTCACATGCCACTTTTGACTCTCCATGACATAATAGATGTCTTTCTTTTTTCTCATTAAATTATTTAGTTTACAATGCATCTTTTTCTATCCTTTAGTGTGATAGATCTGGTTCCTTTTTAACAAGTAACAAATAGTTTGGCCTATATCTTAATCCTACACACTTTTTGTAACACAATAGGGTAAATAGGTTTGCTATAGACAATTAGTTACCTTCAATAATTCTGGGCATAATACGTGATCCTTCTAATCACTAAATGAGTTTGTTTATAGTAATCATTTTTAAAACATATTTTTCTTTTTATACTCTAAATGTTCTTGTGGTAAATATCGCCTACCACTATATTTTATCTGCTCTTAATAGTAATCACTTCTATGGTATACATACATGGGGTTATTTCGTGCTTTTCCACTCTATTGGGTGCATTATTGGGGACAATTACGTTATTATGGGTATTGTATTCTGGCGTCTTGGGATGTGCTGGGTCGGCTGCCATCTCCGGGTCTGGACTCTCTAGAGCTGCCTGCTCGGTTGTGTAATATTGTAAAACCAGGCCTCTCACAGACTGGCACCCAATCTCCTTCGTCATCATTATTCGTGGTGTTTGGCTGTGGTCGGGTATCAGGTCTCCCTGGGTCGGACTGGTCATGGGCTTGCACAAAATTCACTTGTGGCCGGTAGTCGCTGTTGCGGCTGTCGCCCTCAATGCTGTTACTTCTCCACCGTCCTCCTCTTATACTTCCTCTCTCTCCATTGAAACTGTTTCGTCGCTGGTAGTACCGCCTTCCACCGGGATCGTAGTTAGCTTGCACATGATTAGCTCGGCGATATTGTGGTGGTGGATTATTCCCGCCTTGGTTTGGTCGTCGGTTGGTATTACTATTATAATTGGGTCGCCGGTTGTTATTATTATTATTATGGCTACCGTTATTATTATTATTGTCATTACTTTGGTTATTCGGCCTACTGTTATTGTTATTATTATTATTGTTGTTATAATTTTGGTTTGGACGGTTATTATTATTAAAATTACTCCTGTAATTTCTAAAGTTGTTATTATTATTATTGTTTATGTTACCGCCCCTATCAGTAAAATGGTCATTCCTCCTACGACTCCTTCGGTAATACCCTTCATGTTCCTGATCCTCGAGCAGTGCGGACATAGCTGATATAGTTTTAATTTGCCCCCACTGACGTGCCTTAGCGACACCCTCCTCAAAGTGGTACGACAGTTTTGTAACGAGACATTCTTCAGGTATTTTTGTTTCTAAATTTCGTGCTAGACACACCTGACCCAAGAAATAGGAAGTCATTGTTCCTCCTCTGCTCGCATCATATTTGCCGTGGCATATGTGATCGCGTACTATGTTTTGTGTGGCCTCTGACCAATATTTCGCGCGGAATTGAGTCTTGAATTCCTCGTAACTGTTGACTTCGTGGCGCGTTGCAGTCCACCAATTATCATATATTTCTTTGAAATACTCATCTATCAAGCTTCTTATGTTGTTCCACCTGGTCTCTCGGATTCATGCCAAGTTTTCTTCAACGCGTGCTAAGAATTCAATAGGGTTTTTCCGATAGTTTTTAAAATTAATCGCGTCGCGGTTGTCATTTGGTAGCAGATTCTGACCTTGGATAGGACGGTTGCGAATGATTTCAATTTCTTCCCGCATTTGCACGATTTCTTGTTGTCTTAGTTCCTCAATTCTTTCCCGATTAGCGACGGTTAAATTTCTTACCGCGTCTACTGATGTACTCACCTCCTCACAGCGCTCACCTACGTCGGTCCTCACCCGCTTAATTTCCTCTTGACTCATTCTTTTCAAGGATTCTATTCGGGCTTCAGTCACCTCCTCTATGGTGTCGATCCTCCTGTCGACCTCTTCCCTAGTTCGCTTCAAATCCTGGTCTTGCTGTTCGCACCTTTTGTTTGCTTCCATTATTTCTTCCCTTACGACCGCTATCTCCATGTCTATTCTGGTGTTGATTTTCTCATTTCCTTCTTCCATCCTCCGGCTAAATTCAATTAAAGTGGTGTTCAATTCTTCTCTTACGGCCCTACTGCTGTCATCTATTTTACTGTTTAGCATGTCCATGGCTCTGTGGGTACTGTCAATCTTTTTATTCAAGTCTTCCTTCAGTGACTCCATATTTTTATTTATAGACTCCATCTTTTTCTGGCTGTCGTCCAGTTTTTTATGGGATTTCTTACCGTCTTCCTTTAATTCCATCATTATCCTCATCATCGCTTCCCATCTCATCTCTTCAGTCGGTTTGTCTGGTTGTGGGAGTTCGTCAGGCCGTCTGGGTTGGTTGTCGACCGTTACTTCCCCTTCCTGTTCTGCTTGGGGTGTTTCTTCAGGTCGAGTTTCGATATTATTAATGGTAATGACTTCCATCTCGTCTGTGGGTTACGCTTCGTATGTCTCCGTATCTAGCTGTCCTTCTCCTACCCGACTGTCCTTATATCTCGTATCATATTGATGGGTGTGTGGCATGTTTATCTTTTGTGTCTACCGGGCTGTTTATCAATATATAAAATATTTTTATTTAATATTTTTAAGCCACACTAGTTGGTGCCCCAATTTGTAATTAAAACAAACGTGGGTGTTTGCGTGGGGTGTAATTCTGCCACACGTTGGATGCGTCAATTTGTAATTAAACTAAATACTCTCCTTAAAGCCACACTGTTGGGCGCGTATTTGTAAATAAACCCAACGTGATGTGGTTTAATGTTTAAAATTGGTTATGTGTAAAATATTATTTGGAAATATATTAAAGTTTGTAGTGGTTGAAAATTGAAGGTTGCTAATTTTGTAAAGCGATTTAAAATGTAACATTCGAGGTTACTCAAAGTGTGTTTACAATTGTAGAATTATAATTGTCTGAAAAGAATTCCCTTAAATAAAACAAATAAAATAATTGTGTTAATATTATTTAAATACTAGCTTTGTTTAAGTTTAATAGTAAAGTATAATAGTTGGTCGCTCGATGATGATGATCGTCTTGTTGATACTAGCTGTGAAACTTCTCCTCCAGGTCGATAATAGTCTAAGTACGTTACGTCTAGTAATGTCAGGACAATAGAATAAATATAATATACTTTCACGTACCTGGTCGTGTTTTCTAGAAGTTCAATAAGCTGTCAACGCGGTTTACAAAAACCAACTCACTTTAGCTACAAGGTTAAGTTGCCTTGTTTGATAGTGGGTGCCACACGGATTTATTTTGGGAAAATCCCGTGTAAAACCCATGAATTGAATCAATTAATGATTTAAAGAAATTAAAATAATGGTTTATTACCTTTATGGCAATGCTATTCCAAGTACTTAATCACAAGGTTGTTTGAGTTTTCTGAATAAAATATTTAACTATCTGTTACAAATGAATTAAGTCGAGTTATGCTGTTAACAATGGGATTTTATTCATACCCTTGATAGAGAATTCAAACAAATATAATTAAAAAACATACAATGATGTACAATTGTAAATAAGTTATTATATACCCTGTAGGGCTTGCTCAGAACATAGACAGTAAATGTGGTTAAGTCCAGATATTTCTTTTTACTTTAAACATTACTATTATTAAAATCTCAGGTGTAAGTTCTTTGAGACACAAAAAAGAAAATTTATGCCTACACAATAGCTAATGATTTTTTAATATAATATTGACTAGTACTGTCTTTGACGTTACTATAATAAAGTAAACAAGTAAAAATAACCTATTTGATAGGTTGTGCGTTCGTCACGCCTGCTTTATGATTTACAAAGGTTATATTTTGGAGAACACTTATAACTAACACTCAGCTTAACTAATATTGACAAATTTATAAAATAAATTTAGACATGGTGTAACACAAAAAATGTTTCAGTGTTTTTGCGTCAGTACAGATCAGTGTATTAAAACGTACAGGTTATGGCGCTCGTAGAAAAGAATGAAAAAATCTTTACACTGTTACCTGGTGTTTTAATCTTCCAATTAAAATTTCAATTAACACTTCGATAATCGGATTATAATGATTATCGTTATTCAGTACACACGCACTTGAACAGAGAGTTTCGATCCGCTTCTAACTTACAGGATCATAAATAATACTATTTAATTCTTTCTGCTGTTCATTATTTTTTCCCACACTAAAAATGAAATAATACTGCACATAATCACAATGTTTCCTTGTTGAATAATTTGAAGTAGTTGTAGGTTGTTGTCGAACTGTTTCCTTTGATGTGTTCTGGTGATGACGCTATCAGTTATTAAAAATGTTGAGATGAGATCGGCGTACCTGTCACACCGAATGCAGTTAGGAAGTGTCTCCTGAAAATTCGTTCCGGCTCTTTTTATAGTCGATACCTTGATCGACTCTAGGCAACATTGTTAATTACTAAGAAATTTTGTCATTGGCTTAGACAGGTGTGATGAATGTGACGTATGGTTTTTCCAACCGTCAAAACGGTTTTTATAACCGCCAAACGCTAAAGTGATTGACAGCTACCGATGTTATTGGTATTAACGACCAAATTTCTTAAACATATTTTGTAAATGATGCTAACGCCTTTCACGCACTTAATACAGTTGCGATTGGGGCGGTATCGCCATCAAATTAAAGAATATTTTGTCCTCTTTAATTTGATATAGTTTGATACCGAGTTAGTTTCACTTTTACTGACATTGCTACATAAACAATGTTCAGGTACACTATTTCGCACTGTCGTCTGTTTACCACAATCGGCAATTATACACTTTGACTAATATTGTTTGTGTCCTACATCGCGTTTTATCACTCGAACGTTTATGTGAGAACACTATTAATTCTGTACTGATGTTTAATTACTGTACATTACGAATAAACCTTAACTTTAGACATTGTAATGAACTGTTCTTATATACTATGATATTTCGTTTCACATTAATTTGCTCTATTCTACTAACTAACAATTGAATTATAAATCATATCATTTTAATAATACTTATTGCTATGTTTGAGCATAACAATTGTTTTGTGTAGGTGACCTACATTTCTATTACTTCCTAATAATCATCTCATTGATGATTGTTTGGTCTAGGCCATGTTAAGGCATACCGTTCATACCGGAATTCTGCCTTAAAAGCTTTTATTAGTTCACAATTCGATAATTTTGCTGAGGTAGCTTATTGTTATAAGATTCCCTCTTACAAACGTGTTTATTTGTCATAAGTATATTTGAGATTGACATATAGCTTCGTTTTCATTTTGTGGCCATTGCTAATTTTAGTTCTTGGCCTCAATAATTACTAGTCATATTTAATTTATTGTCAGCCAAATGCTGATTCTGATCTCACACTATTCAGATTCTTATTTAATCATTTTTTAGTAACATATCATATTCTGTTTACATTATTCACTGACTCGCTTGACAGCTTAAAGTGAATTTAAATTTGTCCATCAGTTTGTGTCAGTTATAGTCTGGTTGTAGTGTCAAACAGTATTTGGGTTTACTGTCTCTTGTGGCACTTCTGCTTCTTTCTTCTTCCATGATTCCTCTCTTCTTGGTTATTCTTATCATTACTTTATCTATTTATATTATCATTATGCATTTATTAAACCTGATAGTATATGTTTAGGTTAGGTAACATTTTGTTATGTTACATATATTCCCCCCTCAAAATTGATAATTTGAGAAAAAATTTGGTCTTTTGATAAAATTATCATTTTATGTCAGTTTCTTGCATATTACTACTGTTTTTTGTCTTGTACTCTTTACATTGATCTTTAACATACTATTCGTGTGTTACTCTAGCTTGGTTGCTGGTCTAGTGATATAATTCTTAGTTTACTAGTATATTTTTCAAGTTGCTTACATTTTAAGTCATCTAATTACAATAGGTCTTATTTCTTAAATTAACAATTTCCTGTCTTATCATATTACATTTTTCTTTCTTATTACATATCTTTACCTTTGTGATTATTTCAATGGTTCTTATATTTTATACCTCATAGATTTTTTTCTTTCATAATAACCCTTGATACATTACAATATAACTCCCTAACTTTTGTAGTTGGTTCGGAATCAGAGTGGCTCACTGTGGCTTACATTCTCTGCCGTTCCTCAATACACATACTCAGATTCAGAGGCATACTCTTCTCTGTCTGAGAAAAAAATAAACATTGCACCTGGCAATAGTTGCACTATCACAACCCATAAAATATAATACATATCATTCATTTTCAATAATATAATATCTTCAATATAATATTCAAGGTATCAGAGGTTTTCATTTATATCACATCTCCTTCTTTTACACTTTATAACATACTTTCTTTTCACAGGTAATTATTTCCTTTCATACTTGACATTCTCGACTATGCTTTTTCATTAGCCGTATCGTTACTTTTTATACTAGTTGACATTGTTTTAGTTTACTTGAGTATTCTTAAAATTACACACTTACATTGATGCTTATATAATTATGCGGTTGTCTTTCACATATAGAGTCTATAATATCTTATTTTCACAATAGTTTACAAGTTTTTCTTTCTCTCGCTAGTAATTTATACTTATCCTGAATTATCAGGTTTTACAATATTCATATATAAAATGTTCTTGGTTAGATGTTCTCTGACATATTTTGCTACATACAATATTTGATAATTACAACACAATGTGATAATATAATAACAATATATTGATATTTAATTTTATAGACATTCTTGGGGTTACATGGTTCATTTAATAAACAATTTTTTTTTTCTCTCTCTACTTTCCATAATAATATCCTTCTTTCATATTACACTCTTTGTTATTCTTCTTCTCTACTCCTTCAAGTGATGGTGGTTTTCACTTATTCTGGATGATTTTAATTCTCTTTTATTGAGTATACAATATTTTATAATTGCAATAAACATTTAGTTACTTATAATATTCATTTGGTAAACATTTGGTTATATATTTTTTTTTTCTAAGTATAGTATAGCCATTTTAGTTATAAAAGAGTAGTAGCTCCTCTCTCAATTAATCTAACATAAGAGTATTTAAAGTAAGTTTATGTCATTATCCTAGGTATATTTTAGTCACATGCCACTTTTGACTCTCCATGACATAATAGATGTCTTTCTTTTTTCTCATTAAATTATTTAGTTTACAATGCATCTTTTTCTATCCTTTAGTGTGATAGATCTGGTTCCTTTTTAACAAGTAACAAATAGTTTGGCCTATATCTTAATCCTACACACTTTTTGTAACACAATAGGGTAAATAGGTTTGCTATAGACAATTAGTTACCTTCAATAATTCTGGGCATAATACGTGATCCTTCTAATCACTAAATGAGTTTGTTTATAGTAATCATTTTTAAAACATATTTTTCTTTTTATACTCTAAATGTTCTTGTGGTAAATATCGCCTACCACTATATTTTATCTGCTCTTAATAGTAATCACTTCTATGGTATACATACATGGGGTTATTTCGTGCTTTTCCACTCTATTGGGTGCATTATTGGGGACAATTACGTTATTATGGGTATTGTATTCTGGCGTCTTGGGATGTGCTGGGTCGGCTGCCATCTCCGGGTCTGGACTCTCTAGAGCTGCCTGCTCGGTTGTGTAATATTGTAAAACCAGGCCTCTCACAGACTGGCACCCAATCTCCTTCGTCATCATTATTCGTGGTGTTTGGCTGTGGTCGGGTATCAGGTCTCCCTGGGTCGGACTGGTCATGGGCTTGCACAAAATTCACTTGTGGCCGGTAGTCGCTGTTGCGGCTGTCGCCCTCAATGCTGTTACTTCTCCACCGTCCTCCTCTTATACTTCCTCTCTCTCCATTGAAACTGTTTCGTCGCTGGTAGTACCGCCTTCCACCGGGATCGTAGTTAGCTTGCACATGATTAGCTCGGCGATATTGTGGTGGTGGATTATTCCCGCCTTGGTTTGGTCGTCGGTTGGTATTACTATTATAATTGGGTCGCCGGTTGTTATTATTATTATTATGGCTACCGTTATTATTATTATTGTCATTACTTTGGTTATTCGGCCTACTGTTATTGTTATTATTATTATTGTTGTTATAATTTTGGTTTGGACGGTTATTATTATTAAAATTACTCCTGTAATTTCTAAAGTTGTTATTATTATTATTGTTTATGTTACCGCCCCTATCAGTAAAATGGTCATTCCTCCTACGACTCCTTCGGTAATACCCTTCATGTTCCTGATCCTCGAGCAGTGCGGACATAGCTGATATAGTTTTAATTTGCCCCCACTGACGTGCCTTAGCGACACCCTCCTCAAAGTGGTACGACAGTTTTGTAACGAGACATTCTTCAGGTATTTTTGTTTCTAAATTTCGTGCTAGACACACCTGACCCAAGAAATAGGAAGTCATTGTTCCTCCTCTGCTCGCATCATATTTGCCGTGGCATATGTGATCGCGTACTATGTTTTGTGTGGCCTCTGACCAATATTTCGCGCGGAATTGAGTCTTGAATTCCTCGTAACTGTTGACTTCGTGGCGCGTTGCAGTCCACCAATTATCATATATTTCTTTGCAATACTCATCTATCAAGCTTCTTATGTTGTTCCACCTGGTCTCTCGGATTCATGCCAAGTTTTCTTCAACGCGTGCTAAGAATTCAATAGGGTTTTTCCGATAGTTTTTAAAATTAATCGCGTCGCGGTTGTCATTTGGTAGCAGATTCTGACCTTGGATAGGACGGTTGCGAATGATTTCAATTTCTTCCCGCATTTGCACGATTTCTTGTTGTCTTAGTTCCTCAATTCTTTCCCGATTAGCGACGGTTAAATTTCTTACCGCGTCTACTGATGTACTCACCTCCTCACAGCGCTCACCTACGTCGGTCCTCACCCGCTTAATTTCCTCTTGACTCATTCTTTTCAAGGATTCTATTCGGGCTTCAGTCACCTCCTCTATGGTGTCGATCCTCCTGTCGACCTCTTCCCTAGTTCGCTTCAAATCCTGGTCTTGCTGTTCGCACCTTTTGTTTGCTTCCATTATTTCTTCCCTTACGACCGCTATCTCCATGTCTATTCTGGTGTTGATTTTCTCATTTCCTTCTTCCATCCTCCGGCTAAATTCAATTAAAGTGGTGTTCAATTCTTCTCTTACGGCCCTACTGCTGTCATCTATTTTACTGTTTAGCATGTCCATGGCTCTGTGGGTACTGTCAATCTTTTTATTCAAGTCTTCCTTCAGTGACTCCATATTTTTATTTATAGACTCCATCTTTTTCTGGCTGTCGTCCAGTTTTTTATGGGATTTCTTACCGTCTTCCTTTAATTCCATCATTATCCTCATCATCGCTTCCCATCTCATCTCTTCAGTCGGTTTGTCTGGTTGTGGGAGTTCGTCAGGCCGTCTGGGTTGGTTGTCGACCGTTACTTCCCCTTCCTGTTCTGCTTGGGGTGTTTCTTCAGGTCGAGTTTCGATATTATTAATGGTAATGACTTCCATCTCGTCTGTGGGTTACGCTTCGTATGTCTCCGTATCTAGCTGTCCTTCTCCTACCCGACTGTCCTTATATCTCGTATCATATTGATGGGTGTGTGGCATGTTTATCTTTTGTGTCTACCGGGCTGTTTATCAATATATAAAATATTTTTATTTAATATTTTTAAGCCACACTAGTTGGTGCCCCAATTTGTAATTAAAACAAACGTGGGTGTTTGCGTGGGGTGTAATTCTGCCACACGTTGGATGCGTCAATTTGTAATTAAACTAAATACTCTCCTTAAAGCCACACTGTTGGGCGCGTATTTGTAAATAAACCCAACGTGATGTGGTTTAATGTTTAAAATTGGTTATGTGTAAAATATTATTTGGAAATATATTAAAGTTTGTAGTGGTTGAAAATTGAAGGTTGCTAATTTTGTAAAGCGATTTAAAATGTAACATTCGAGGTTACTCAAAGTGTGTTTACAATTGTAGAATTATAATTGTCTGAAAAGAATTCCCTTAAATAAAACAAATAAAATAATTGTGTTAATATTATTTAAATACTAGCTTTGTTTAAGTTTAATAGTAAAGTATAATAGTTGGTCGCTCGATGATGATGATCGTCTTGTTGATACTAGCTGTGAAACTTCTCCTCCAGGTCGATAATAGTCTAAGTACGTTACGTCTAGTAATGTCTGGACAATAGAATAAATATAATATACTTTCACGTACCTGGTCGTGTTTTCTAGAAGTTCAATAAGCTGTCAACGCGGTTTACAAAAACCAACTCACTTTAGCTACAAGGTTAAGTTGCCTTGTTTGATAGTGGGTGCCACATGGATTTATTTTGGGAAAATCCCGTGTAAAACCCATGAATTGAATCAATTAATGATTTAAAGAAATTAAAATAATGGTTTATTACCTTTATGGCAATGCTATTCCAAGTACTTAATCACAAGGTTGTTTGAGTTTTCTGAATAAAATATTTAACTATCTGTTACAAATGAATTAAGTCGAGTTATGCTGTTAACAATGGGATTTTATTCATACCCTTGATAGAGAATTCAAACAAATATAATTAAAAAACATACAATGATGTACAATTGTAAATAAGTTATTATATACCCTGTAGGGCTTGCTCAGAACATAGACAGTAAATGTGGTTAAGTCCAGATATTTCTTTTTACTTTAAACATTACTATTATTAAAATCTCAGGTGTAAGTTCTTTGAGACACAAAAAAGAAAATTTATGCCTACACAATCGCTAATGATTTTTTAATATAATATTGACTAGTACTGTCTTTGACGTTACTATAATAAAGTAAACAAGTAAAAATAACCTATTTGATAGGTTGTGCGTTCGTCACGCCTGCTTTATGATTTACAAAGGTTATATTTTGGAGAACACTTATAACTAACACTCAGCTTAACTAATATTGACAAATTTATAAAATAAATTTAGACATGGTGTAACATAAAAAATGTTTCAGTGTTTTTGCGTCAGTACAGATCAGTGTATTAAAACGTACAGGTTATGGCGCTCGTAGAAAAGAATGAAAAAATGTTTACACTGTTACCTGGTGTTTTAATCTTCCGATTAAAATTTCAATTAACACTTCGATAATCGGATTATAATGATTATCGTTATTCAGTACACACGCACTTGAACAGAGAGTTTCGATCCGCTTCTAACTTACAGGATCATAAATAATACTATTTAATTCTTTCTGCTGTTCATTATTTTTTCCCACACTAAAAATGAAATAATACTGCACATAATCACAATGTTTCCTTGTTGAATAATTTGAAGTAGTTGTAGGTTGTTGTCGAACTGTTTCCTTTGATGTGTTCTGGTGATGACGCTATCAGTTATTAAAAATGTTGAGATGAGATCGGCGTACCTGTCACACCGAATGCAGTTAGGAAGTGTCTCCTGAAAATTCGTTCCGGCTCTTTTTATAGTCGATACCTTGATCGACTCTAGGCAACATTGTTAATTACTAAGAAATTTTGTCATTGGCTTAGACAGGTGTGATGAATGTGACGTATGGTTTTTCCAACCGTCAAAACGGTTTTTATAACCGCCAAACGCTAAAGTGATTGACAGCTACCGATGTTATTGGTATTAACGACCAAATTTCTTAAACATATTTTGTAAATGATGCTAACGCCTTTCACGCACTTAATACAGTTGCGATTGGGGCGGTATCGCCATCAAATTAAAGAATATTTTGTCCTCTTTAATTTGATATAGTTTGATACCGAGTTAGTTTCACTTTTACTGACATTGCTACATAAACAATGTTCAGGTACACTATTTCGCACTGTCGTCTGTTTACCACAATCGGCAATTATACACTTTGACTAATATTGTTTGTGTCCTACATCGCGTTTTATCACTCGAACGTTTATGTGAGAACACTATTAATTCTGTACTGATGTTTAATTACTGTACATTACGAATAAACCTTAACTTTAGACATTGTAATGAACTGTTCTTATATACTATGATATTTCGTTTCACATTAATTTGCTCTATTCTACTAACTAACAATTGAATTATAAATCATATCATTTTAATAATACTTATTGCTATGTTTGAGCATAACAATTGTTTTGTGTAGGTGACCTACATTTCTATTACTTCCTAATAATCATCTCATTGATGATTGTTTGGTCTAGGCCATGTTAAGGCATACCGTTCATACCGGAATTCTGCCTTAAAAGCTTTTATTAGTTCACAATTCGATAATTTTGCTGAGGTAGCTTATTGTTATAAGATTCCCTCTTACAAACGTGTTTATTTGTCATAAGTATATTTGAGATTGACATATAGCTTCGTTTTCATTTTGTGGCCATTGCTAATTTTAGTTCTTGGCCTCAATAATTACTAGTCATATTTAATTTATTGTCAGCCAAATGCTGATTCTGATCTCACACTATTCAGATTCTTATTTAATCATTTTTTAGTAACATATCATATTCTGTTTACATTATTCACTGACTCGCTTGACAGCTTAAAGTGAATTTAAATTTGTCCATCAGTTTGTGTTAGTTATAGTCTGGTTGTAGTGTCAAACAGTATTTGGGTTTACTGTCTCTTGTGGCACTTCTGCTTCTTTCTTCTTCCATGATTCCTCTCTTCTTGGTTATTCTTATCATTACTTTATCTATTTATATTATCATTATGCATTTATTAAACCTGATAGTATATGTTTAGGTTAGGTAACATTTTGTTATGTTACATATATTCCCCCCTCAAAATTGATAATTTGAGAAAAAATTTGATCTTTTGATAAAATTATCATTTTATGTCAGTTTCTTGCATATTACTACTGTTTTTTGTCTTGTACTCTTTACATTGATCTTTAACATACTATTCGTGTGTTACTCTAGCTTGGTTGCTGGTCTAGTGATATAATTCTTAGTTTACTAGTATATTTTTCAAGTTGCTTACATTTTAAGTCATCTAATTACAATAGGTCTTATTTCTTAAATTAACAATTTCCTGTCTTATCATATTACATTTTTCTTTCTTATTACATATCTTTACCTTTGTGATTATTTCAATGGTTCTTATATTTTATACCTCATAGATTTTTTTCTTTCATAATAACCCTTGATACATTACAATATAACTCCCTAACTTTTGTAGTTGGTTCGGAATCAGAGTGGCTCACTGTGGCTTACATTCTCTGCCGTTCCTCAATACACATACTCAGATTCAGAGGCATACTCTTCTCTGTCTGAGAAAAAAATAAACATTGCACCTGGCAATAGTTGCACTATCACAACCCATAAAATATAATACATATCATTCATTTTCAATAATATAATATCTTCAATATAATATTCAAGGTATCAGAGGTTTTCATTTATATCACATCTCCTTCTTTTACACTTTATAACATACTTTCTTTTCACAGGTAATTATTTCCTTTCATACTTGACATTCTCGACTATGCTTTTTCATTAGCCGTATCGTTACTTTTTATACTAGTTGACATTGTTTTAGTTTACTTGAGTATTCTTAAAATTACACACTTACATTGATGCTTATATAATTATGCGGTTGTCTTTCACATATAGAGTCTATAATATCTTATTTTCACAATAGTTTACAAGTTTTTCTTTCTCTCGCTAGTAATTTATACTTATCCTGAATTATCAGGTTTTACAATATTCATATATAAAATGTTCTTGGTTAGATGTTCTCTGACATATTTTGCTACATACAATATTTGATAATTACAACACAATGTGATAATATAATAACAATATATTGATATTTAATTTTATAGACATTCTTGGGGTTACATGGTTCATTTAATAAACAATTTTTTTTTTCTCTCTCTACTTTCCATAATAATATCCTTCTTTCATATTACACTCTTTGTTATTCTTCTTCTCTACTCCTTCAAGTGATGGTGGTTTTCACTTATTCTGGATGATTTTAATTCTCTTTTATTGAGTATACAATATTTTATAATTGCAATAAATATTTAGTTACTTATAATATTCATTTGGTAAACATTTGGTTATATATTTTTTTTTTCTAAGTATAGTATAGCCATTTTAGTTATAAAAGAGTAGTAGCTCCTCTCTCAATTAATCTAACATAAGAGTATTTAAAGTAAGTTTATGTCATTATCCTAGGTATATTTTAGTCACATGCCACTTTTGACTCTCCATGACATAATAGATGTCTTTCTTTTTTCTCATTAAATTATTTAGTTTACAATGCATCTTTTTCTATCCTTTAGTGTGATAGATCTGGTTCCTTTTTAACAAGTAACAAATAGTTTGGCCTATATCTTAATCCTACACACTTTTTGTAACACAATAGGGTAAATAGGTTTGCTATAGACAATTAGTTACCTTCAATAATTCTGGGCATAATACGTGATCCTTCTAATCACTAAATGAGTTTGTTTATAGTAATCATTTTTAAAACATATTTTTCTTTTTATACTCTAAATGTTCTTGTGCTAAATATCGCCTACCACTATATTTTATCTGCTCTTAATAGTAATCACTTCTATGGTATACATACATGGGGTTATTTCGTGCTTTTCCACTCTATTGGGTGCATTATTGGGGACAATTACGTTATTATGGGTATTGTATTCTGGCGTCTTGGGATGTGCTGGGTCGGCTGCCATCTCCGGGTCTGGACTCTCTAGAGCTGCCTGCTCGGTTGTGTAATATTGTAAAACCAGGCCTCTCACAGACTGGCACCCAATCTCCTTCGTCATCATTATTCGTGGTGTTTGGCTGTGGTCGGGTATCAGGTCTCCCTGGGTCGGACTGGTCATGGGCTTGCACAAAATTCACTTGTGGCCGGTAGTCGCTGTTGCGGCTGTCGCCCTCAATGCTGTTACTTCTCCACCGTCCTCCTCTTATACTTCCTCTCTCTCCATTGAAACTGTTTCGTCGCTGGTAGTACCGCCTTCCACCGGGATCGTAGTTAGCTTGCACATGATTAGCTCGGCGATATTGTGGTGGTGGATTATTCCCGCCTTGGTTTGGTCGTCGGTTGGTATTACTATTATAATTGGGTCGCCGGTTGTTATTATTATTATTATGGCTACCGTTATTATTATTATTGTCATTACTTTGGTTATTCGGCCTACTGTTATTGTTATTATTATTATTGTTGTTATAATTTTGGTTTGGACGGTTATTATTATTAAAATTACTCCTGTAATTTCTAAAGTTGTTATTATTATTATTGTTTATGTTACCGCCCCTATCAGTAAAATGGTCATTCCTCCTACGACTCCTTCGGTAATACCCTTCATGTTCCTGATCCTCGAGCAGTGCGGACATAGCTGATATAGTTTTAATTTGCCCCCACTGACGTGCCTTAGCGACACCCTCCTCAAAGTGGTACGACAGTTTTGTAACGAGACATTCTTCAGGTATTTTTGTTTCTAAATTTCGTGCTAGACACACCTGACCCAAGAAATAGGAAGTCATTGTTCCTCCTCTGCTCGCATCATATTTGCCGTGGCATATGTGATCGCGTACTATGTTTTGTGTGGCCTCTGACCAATATTTCGCGCGGAATTGAGTCTTGAATTCCTCGTAACTGTTGACTTCGTGGCGCGTTGCAGTCCACCAATTATCATATATTTCTTTGAAATACTCATCTATCAAGCTTCTTATGTTGTTCCACCTGGTCTCTCGGATTCATGCCAAGTTTTCTTCAACGCGTGCTAAGAATTCAATAGGGTTTTTCCGATAGTTTTTAAAATTAATCGCGTCGCGGTTGTCATTTGGTAGCAGATTCTGACCTTGGATAGGACGGTTGCGAATGATTTCAATTTCTTCCCGCATTTGCACGATTTCTTGTTGTCTTAGTTCCTCAATTCTTTCCCGATTAGCGACGGTTAAATTTCTTACCGCGTCTACTGATGTACTCACCTCCTCACAGCGCTCACCTACGTCGGTCCTCACCCGCTTAATTTCCTCTTGACTCATTCTTTTCAAGGATTCTATTCGGGCTTCAGTCACCTCCTCTATGGTGTCGATCCTCCTGTCGACCTCTTCCCTAGTTCGCTTCAAATCCTGGTCTTGCTGTTCGCACCTTTTGTTTGCTTCCATTATTTCTTCCCTTACGACCGCTATCTCCATGTCTATTCTGGTGTTGATTTTCTCATTTCCTTCTTCCATCCTCCGGCTAAATTCAATTAAAGTGGTGTTCAATTCTTCTCTTACGGCCCTACTGCTGTCATCTATTTTACTGTTTAGCATGTCCATGGCTCTGTGGGTACTGTCAATCTTTTTATTCAAGTCTTCCTTCAGTGACTCCATATTTTTATTTATAGACTCCATCTTTTTCTGGCTGTCGTCCAGTTTTTTATGGGATTTCTTACCGTCTTCCTTTAATTCCATCATTATCCTCATCATCGCTTCCCATCTCATCTCTTCAGTCGGTTTGTCTGGTTGTGGGAGTTCGTCAGGCCGTCTGGGTTGGTTGTCGACCGTTACTTCACCTTCCTGTTCTGCTTGGGGTGTTTCTTCAGGTCGAGTTTCGATATTATTAATGGTAATGACTTCCATCTCGTCTGTGGGTTACGCTTCGTATGTCTCCGTATCTAGCTGTCCTTCTCCTACCCGACTGTCCTTATATCTCGTATCATATTGATGGGTGTGTGGCATGTTTATCTTTTGTGTCTACCGGGCTGTTTATCAATATATAAAATATTTTTATTTAATATTTTTAAGCCACACTAGTTGGTGCCCCAATTTGTAATTAAAACAAACGTGGGTGTTTGCGTGGGGTGTAATTCTGCCACACGTTGGATGCGTCAATTTGTAATTAAACTAAATACTCTCCTTAAAGCCACACTGTTGGGCGCGTATTTGTAAATAAACCCAACGTGATGTGGTTTAATGTTTAAAATTGGTTATGTGTAAAATATTATTTGGAAATATATTAAAGTTTGTAGTGGTTGAAAATTGAAGGTTGCTAATTTTGTAAAGCGATTTAAAATGTAACATTCGAGGTTACTCAAAGTGTGTTTACAATTGTAGAATTATAATTGTCTGAAAAGAATTCCCTTAAATAAAACAAATAAAAAATTGTGTTAATATTATTTAAATACTAGCTTTGTTTAAGTTTAATAGTAAAGTATAATAGTTGGTCGCTCGATGATGATGATCGTCTTGTTGATACTAGCTGTGAAACTTCTCCTCCAGGTCGATAATAGTCTAAGTACGTTACGTCTAGTAATGTCTGGACAATAGAATAAATATAATATACTTTCACGTACCTGGTCGTGTTTTCTAGAAGTTCAATAAGCTGTCAACGCGGTTTACAAAAACCAACTCACTTTAGCTACAAGGTTAAGTTGCCTTGTTTGATAGTGGGTGCCACACGGATTTATTTTGGGAAAATCCCGTGTAAAACCCATGAATTGAATCAATTAATGATTTAAAGAAATTAAAATAATGGTTTATTACCTTTATGGCAATGCTATTCCAAGTACTTAATCACAAGGTTGTTTGAGTTTTCTGAATAAAATATTTAACTATCTGTTACAAATGAATTAAGTCGAGTTATGCTGTTAACAATGGGATTTATTCATACCCTTGATAGAGAATTCAAACAAATATAATTAAAAAACATACAATGATGTACAATTGTAAATAAGTTATTATATACCCTGTAGGGCTTGCTCAGAACATAGACAGTAAATGTGGTTAAGTCCAGATATTTCTTTTTACTTTAAACATTACTATTATTAAAATCTCAGGTGTAAGTTCTTTGAGACACAAAAAAGAAAATTTATGCCTACACAATAGCTAATGATTTTTTAATATAATATTGACTAGTACTGTCTTTGACGTTACTATAATAAAGTAAACAAGTAAAAATAACCTATTTGATAGGTTGTGCGTTCGTCACGCCTGCTTTATGATTTACAAAGGTTATATTTTGGAGAACACTTATAACTAACACTCAGCTTAACTAATATTGACAAATTTATAAAATAAATTTAGACATGGTGTAACACAAAAAATGTTTCAGTGTTTTTGCATCAGTACAGATCAGTGTATTAAAACGTACAGGTTATGGCGCTCGTAGAAAAGAATGAAAAAATGTTTACACTGTTACCTGGTGTTTTAATCTTCCAATTAAAATTTCAATTAACACTTCGATAATCGGATTATAATGATTATCGTTATTCAGTACACACGCACTTGAACAGAGAGTTTCGATCCGCTTCTAACTTACAGGATCATAAATAATACTATTTAATTCTTTCTGCTGTTCATTATTTTTTCCCACACTAAAAATGAAATAATACTGCACATAATCACAATGTTTCCTTGTTGAATAATTTGAAGTAGTTGTAGGTTGTTGTCGAACTGTTTCCTTTGATGTGTTCTGGTGATGACGCTATCAGTTATTAAAAATGTTGAGATGAGATCGGCGTACCTGTCACACCGAATGCAGTTAGGAAGTGTCTCCTGAAAATTCGTTCCGGCTCTTTTTATAGTCGATACCTTGATCGACTCTAGGCAACATTGTTAATTACTAAGAAATTTTGTCATTGGCTTAGACAGGTGTGATGAATGTGACGTATGGTTTTTCCAACCGTCAAAACGGTTTTTATAACCGCCAAACGCTAAAGTGATTGACAGCTACCGATGTTATTGGTATTAACGACCAAATTTCTTAAACATATTTTGTAAATGATGCTAACGCCTTTCACGCACTTAATACAGTTGCGATTGGGGCGGTATCACCATCAAATTAAAGAATATTTTGTCCTCTTTAATTTGATATAGTTTGATACCGAGTTAGTTTCACTTTTACTGACATTGCTACATAAACAATGTTCAGGTACACTATTTCGCACTGTCGTCTGTTTACCACAATCGGCAATTATACACTTTGACTAATATTGTTTGTGTCCTACATCGCGTTTTATCACTCGAACGTTTATGTGAGAACACTATTAATTCTGTACTGATGTTTAATTACTGTACATTACGAATAAACCTTAACTTTAGACATTGTAATGAACTGTTCTTATATACTATGATATTTCGTTTCACATTAATTTGCTCTATTCTACTAACTAACAATTGAATTATAAATCATATCATTTTAATAATACTTATTGCTATGTTTGAGCATAACAATTGTTTTGTGTAGGTGACCTACATTTCTATTACTTCCTAATAATCATCTCATTGATGATTGTTTGGTCTAGGCCATGTTAAGGCATACCGTTCATACCGGAATTCTGCCCTAAAAGCTTTTATTAGTTCACAATTCGATAATTTTGCTGAGGTAGCTTATTGTTATAAGATTGCCTCTTACAAACGTGTTTATTTGTCATAAGTATATTTGAGATTGACATATAGCTTCGTTTTCATTTTGTGGCCATTGCTAATTTTAGTTCTTGGCCTCAATAATTACTAGTCATATTTAATTTATTGTCAGCCAAATGCTGATTCTGATCTCACACTATTCAGATTCTTATTTAATCATTTTTTAGTAACATATCATATTCTGTTTACATTATTCACTGACTCGCTTGACAGCTTAAAGTGAATTTAAATTTGTCCATCAGTTTGTGTCAGTTATAGTCTGGTTGTAGTGTCAAACAGTATTTGGGTTTACTGTCTCTTGTGGCACTTCTGCTTCTTTCTTCTTCCATGATTCCTCTCTTCTTGGTTATTCTTATCATTACTTTATCTATTTATATTATCATTATGCATTTATTAAACCTGATAGTATATGTTTAGGTTAGGTAACATTTTGTTATGTTACATATATTCCCCCCTCAAAATTGATAATTTGAGAAAAAATTTGATCTTTTGATAAAATTATCATTTTATGTCAGTTTCTTGCATATTACTACTGTTTTTTGTCTTGTACTCTTTACATTGATCTTTAACATACTATTCGTGTGTTACTCTAGCTTGGTTGCTGGTCTAGTGATATAATTCTTAGTTTACTAGTATATTTTTCAAGTTGCTTACATTTTAAGTCATCTAATTACAATAGGTCTTATTTCTTAAATTAACAATTTCCTGTCTTATCATATTACATTTTTCTTTCTTATTACATATCTTTACCTTTGTGATTATTTCAATGGTTCTTATATTTTATACCTCATAGATTTTTTTCTTTCATAATAACCCTTGATACATTACAATATAACTCCCTAACTTTTGTAGTTGGTTCGGAATCAGAGTGGCTCACTGTGGCTTACATTCTCTGCCGTTCCTCAATACACATACTCAGATTCAGAGGCATACTCTTCTCTGTCTGAGAAAAAAATAAACATTGCACCTGGCAATAGTTGCACTATCACAACCCATAAAATATAATACATATCATTCATTTTCAATAATATAATATCTTCAATATAATATTCAAGGTATCAGAGGTTTTCATTTATATCACATCTCCTTCTTTTACACTTTATAACATACTTTCTTTTCACAGGTAATTATTTCCTTTCATACTTGACATTCTCGACTATGCTTTTTCATTAGCCGTATCGTTACTTTTTATACTAGTTGACATTGTTTTAGTTTACTTGAGTATTCTTAAAATTACACACTTACATTGATGCTTATATAATTATGCGGTTGTCTTTCACATATAGAGTCTATAATATCTTATTTTCACAATAGTTTACAAGTTTTTCTTTCTCTCGCTAGTAATTTATACTTATCCTGAATTATCAGGTTTTACAATATTCATATATAAAATGATCTTGGTTAGATGTTCTCTGACATATTTTGCTACATACAATATTTGATAATTACAACACAATGTGATAATATAATAACAATATATTGATATATAATTTTATAGACATTCTTGGGGTTACATGGTTCATTTAATAAACAATTTTTTTTTTCTCTCTCTACTTTCCATAATAATATCCTTCTTTCATATTACACTCTTTGTTATTCTTCTTCTCTACTCCTTCAAGTGATGGTGGTTTTCACTTATTCTGGATGATTTTAATTCTCTTTTATTGAGTATACAATATTTTATAATTGCAATAAACATTTAGTTACTTATAATATTCATTTGGTAAACATTTGGTTATATATTTTTTTTTCTAAGTATAGTATAGCCATTTTAGTTATAAAAGAGTAGTAGCTCCTCTCTCAATTAATCTAACATAAGAGTATTTAAAGTAAGTTTATGTCATTATCCTAGGTATATTTTAGTCACATGCCACTTTTGACTCTCCATGACATAATAGATGTCTTTCTTTTTTCTCATTAAATTATTTAGTTTACAATGCATCTTTTTCTATCCTTTAGTGTGATAGATCTGGTTCCTTTTTAACAAGTAACAAATAGTTTGGCCTATATCTTAATCCTACACACTTTTTGTAACACAATAGGGTAAATAGGTTTGCTATAGACAATTAGTTACCTTCAATAATTCTGGGCATAATACGTGATCCTTCTAATCACTAAATGAGTTTGTTTATAGTAATCATTTTTAAAACATATTTTTCTTTTTATACTCTAAATGTTCTTGTGCTAAATATCGCCTACCACTATATTTTATCTGCTCTTAATAGTAATCACTTCTATGGTATACATACATGGGGTTATTTCGTGCTTTTCCACTCTATTGGGTGCATTATTGGGGACAATTACGTTATTATGGGTATTGTATTCTGGCGTCTTGGGATGTGCTGGGTCGGCTGCCATCTCCGGGTCTGGACTCTCTAGAGCTGCCTGCTCGGTTGTGTAATATTGTAAAACCAGGCCTCTCACAGACTGGCACCCAATCTCCTTCGTCATCATTATTCGTGGTGTTTGGCTGTGGTCGGGTATCAGGTCTCCCTGGGTCGGACTGGTCATGGGCTTGCACAAAATTCACTTGTGGCCGGTAGTCGCTGTTGCGGCTGTCGCCCTCAATGCTGTTACTTCTCCACCGTCCTCCTCTTATACTTCCTCTCTCTCCATTGAAACTGTTTCGTCGCTGGTAGTACCGCCTTCCACCGGGATCGTAGTTAGCTTGCACATGATTAGCTCGGCGATATTGTGGTGGTGGATTATTCCCGCCTTGGTTTGGTCGTCGGTTGGTATTACTATTATAATTGGGTCGCCGGTTGTTATTATTATTATTATGGCTACCGTTATTATTATTATTGTCATTACTTTGGTTATTCGGCCTACTGTTATTGTTATTATTATTATTGTTGTTATAATTTTGGTTTGGACGGTTATTATTATTAAAATTACTCCTGTAATTTCTAAAGTTGTTATTATTATTATTGTTTATGTTACCGCCCCTATCAGTAAAATGGTCATTCCTCCTACGACTCCTTCGGTAATACCCTTCATGTTCCTGATCCTCGAGCAGTGCGGACATAGCTGATATAGTTTTAATTTGCCCCCACTGACGTGCCTTAGCGACACCCTCCTCAAAGTGGTACGACAGTTTTGTAACGAGACATTCTTCAGGTATTTTTGTTTCTAAATTTCGTGCTAGACACACCTGACCCAAGAAATAGGAAGTCATTGTTCCTCCTCTGCTCGCATCATATTTGCCGTGGCATATGTGATCGCGTACTATGTTTTGTGTGGCCTCTGACCAATATTTCGCGCGGAATTGAGTCTTGAATTCCTCGTAACTGTTGACTTCGTGGCGCGTTGCAGTCCACCAATTATCATATATTTCTTTGAAATACTCATCTATCAAGCTTCTTATGTTGTTCCACCTGGTCTCTCGGATTCATGCCAAGTTTTCTTCAACGCGTGCTAAGAATTCAATAGGGTTTTTCCGATAGTTTTTAAAATTAATCGCGTCGCGGTTGTCATTTGGTAGCAGATTCTGACCTTGGATAGGACGGTTGCGAATGATTTCAATTTCTTCCCGCATTTGCACGATTTCTTGTTGTCTTAGTTCCTCAATTCTTTCCCGATTAGCGACGGTTAAATTTCTTACCGCGTCTACTGATGTACTCACCTCCTCACAGCGCTCACCTACGTCGGTCCTCACCCGCTTAATTTCCTCTTGACTCATTCTTTTCAAGGATTCTATTCGGGCTTCAGTCACCTCCTCTATGGTGTCGATCCTCCTGTCGACCTCTTCCCTAGTTCGCTTCAAATCCTGGTCTTGCTGTTCGCACCTTTTGTTTGCTTCCATTATTTCTTCCCTTACGACCGCTATCTCCATGTCTATTCTGGTGTTGATTTTCTCATTTCCTTCTTCCATCCTCCGGCTAAATTCAATTAAAGTGGTGTTCAATTCTTCTCTTACGGCCCTACTGCTGTCATCTATTTTACTGTTTAGCATGTCCATGGCTCTGTGGGTACTGTCAATCTTTTTATTCAAGTCTTCCTTCAGTGACTCCATATTTTTATTTATAGACTCCATCTTTTTCTGGCTGTCGTCCAGTTTTTTATGGGATTTCTTACCGTCTTCCTTTAATTCCATCATTATCCTCATCATCGCTTCCCATCTCATCTCTTCAGTCGGTTTGTCTGGTTGTGGGAGTTCGTCAGGCCGTCTGGGTTGGTTGTCGACCGTTACTTCCCCTTCCTGTTCTGCTTGGGGTGTTTCTTCAGGTCGAGTTTCGATATTATTAATGGTAATGACTTCCATCTCGTCTGTGGGTTACGCTTCGTATGTCTCCGTATCTAGCTGTCCTTCTCCTACCCGACTGTCCTTATATCTCGTATCATATTGATGGGTGTGTGGCATGTTTATCTTTTGTGTCTACCGGGCTGTTTATCAATATATAAAATATTTTTATTTAATATTTTTAAGCCACACTAGTTGGTGCCCCAATTTGTAATTAAAACAAACGTGGGTGTTTGCGTGGGGTGTAATTCTGCCACACGTTGGATGCGTCAATTTGTAATTAAACTAAATACTCTCCTTAAAGCCACACTGTTGGGCGCGTATTTGTAAATAAACCCAACGTGATGTGGTTTAATGTTTAAAATTGGTTATGTGTAAAATATTATTTGGAAATATATTAAAGTTTGTAGTGGTTGAAAATTGAAGGTTGCTAATTTTGTAAAGCGATTTAAAATGTAACATTCGAGGTTACTCAAAGTGTGTTTACAATTGTAGAATTATAATTGTCTGAAAAGAATTCCCTTAAATAAAACAAATAAAATAATTGTGTTAATATTATTTAAATACTAGCTTTGTTTAAGTTTAATAGTAAAGTATAATAGTTGGTCGCTCGATGATGATGATCGTCTTGTTGATACTAGCTGTGAAACTTCTCCTCCAGGTCGATAATAGTCTAAGTACGTTACGTCTAGTAATGTCTGGACAATAGAATAAATATAATATACTTTCACGTACCTGGTCGTGTTTTCTAGAAGTTCAATAAGCTGTCAACGCGGTTTACAAAAACCAACTCACTTTAGCTACAAGGTTAAGTTGCCTTGTTTGATAGTGGGTGCCACATGGATTTATTTTGGGAAAATCCCGTGTAAAACCCATGAATTGAATCAATTAATGATTTAAAGAAATTAAAATAATGGTTTATTACCTTTATGGCAATGCTATTCCAAGTACTTAATCACAAGGTTGTTTGAGTTTTCTGAATAAAATATTTAACTATCTGTTACAAATGAATTAAGTCGAGTTATGCTGTTAACAATGGGATTTTATTCATACCCTTGATAGAGAATTCAAACAAATATAATTAAAAAACATACAATGATGTACAATTGTAAATAAGTTATTATATACCCTGTAGGGCTTGCTCAGAACATAGACAGTAAATGTGGTTAAGTCCAGATATTTCTTTTTACTTTAAACATTACTATTATTAAAATCTCAGGTGTAAGTTCTTTGAGACACAAAAAAGAAAATTTATGCCTACACAATCGCTAATGATTTTTTAATATAATATTGACAAGTACTGTCTTTGACGTTACTATAATAAAGTAAACAAGTAAAAATAACCTATTTGATAGGTTGTGCGTTCGTCACGCCTGCTTTATGATTTACAAAGGTTATATTTTGGAGAACACTTATAACTAACACTCAGCTTAACTAATATTGACAAATTTATAAAATAAATTTAGACATGGTGTAACATAAAAAATGTTTCAGTGTTTTTGCGTCAGTACAGATCAGTGTATTAAAACGTACAGGTTATGGCGCTCGTAGAAAAGAATGAAAAAATGTTTACACTGTTACCTGGTGTTTTAATCTTCCGATTAAAATTTCAATTAACACTTCGATAATCGGATTATAATGATTATCGTTATTCAGTACACACGCACTTGAACAGAGAGTTTCGATCCGCTTCTAACTTACAGGATCATAAATAATACTATTTAATTCTTTCTGCTGTTCATTATTTTTTCCCACACTAAAAATGAAATAATACTGCACATAATCACAATGTTTCCTTGTTGAATAATTTGAAGTAGTTGTAGGTTGTTGTCGAACTGTTTCCTTTGATGTGTTCTGGTGATGACGCTATCAGTTATTAAAAATGTTGAGATGAGATCGGCGTACCTGTCACACCGAATGCAGTTAGGAAGTGTCTCCTGAAAATTCGTTCCGGCTCTTTTTATAGTCGATACCTTGATCGACTCTAGGCAACATTGTTAATTACTAAGAAATTTTGTCATTGGCTTAGACAGGTGTGATGAATGTGACGTATGGTTTTTCCAACCGTCAAAACGGTTTTTATAACCGCCAAACGCTAAAGTGATTGACAGCTACCGATGTTATTGGTATTAACGACCAAATTTCTTAAACATATTTTGTAAATGATGCTAACGCCTTTCACGCACTTAATACAGTTGCGATTGGGGCGGTATCGCCATCAAATTAAAGAATATTTTGTCCTCTTTAATTTGATATAGTTTGATACCGAGTTAGTTTCACTTTTACTGACATTGCTACATAAACAATGTTCAGGTACACTATTTCGCACTGTCGTCTGTTTACCACAATCGGCAATTATACACTTTGACTAATATTGTTTGTGTCCTACATCGCGTTTTATCACTCGAACGTTTATGTGAGAACACTATTAATTCTGTACTGATGTTTAATTACTGTACATTACGAATAAACCTTAACTTTAGACATTGTAATGAACTGTTCTTATATACTATGATATTTCGTTTCACATTAATTTGCTCTATTCTACTAACTAACAATTGAATTATAAATCATATCATTTTAATAATACTTATTGCTATGTTTGAGCATAACAATTGTTTTGTGTAGGTGACCTACATTTCTATTACTTCCTAATAATCATCTCATTGATGATTGTTTGGTCTAGGCCATGTTAAGGCATACCGTTCATACCGGAATTCTGCCTTAAAAGCTTTTATTAGTTCACAATTCGATAATTTTGCTGAGGTAGCTTATTGTTATAAGATTCCCTCTTACAAACGTGTTTATTTGTCATAAGTATATTTGAGATTGACATATAGCTTCGTTTTCATTTTGTGGCCATTGCTAATTTTAGTTCTTGGCCTCAATAATTACTAGTCATATTTAATTTATTGTCAGCCAAATGCTGATTCTGATCTCACACTATTCAGATTCTTATTTAATCATTTTTTAGTAACATATCATATTCTGTTTACATTATTCACTGACTCGCTTGACAGCTTAAAGTGAATTTAAATTTGTCCATCAGTTTGTGTCAGTTATAGTCTGGTTGTAGTGTCAAACAGTATTTGGGTTTACTGTCTCTTGTGGCACTTCTGCTTCTTTCTTCTTCCATGATTCCTCTCTTCTTGGTTATTCTTATCATTACTTTATCTATTTATATTATCATTATGCATTTATTAAACCTGATAGTATATGTTTAGGTTAGGTAACATTTTGTTATGTTACATATATTCCCCCCTCAAAATTGATAATTTGAGAAAAAATTTGATCTTTTGATAAAATTATCATTTTATGTCAGTTTCTTGCATATTACTACTGTTTTTTGTCTTGTACTCTTTACATTGATCTTTAACATACTATTCGTGTGTTACTCTAGCTTGGTTGCTGGTCTAGTGATATAATTCTTAGTTTACTAGTATATTTTTCAAGTTGCTTACATTTTAAGTCATCTAATTACAATAGGTCTTATTTCTTAAATTAACAATTTCCTGTCTTATCATATTACATTTTTCTTTCTTATTACATATCTTTACCTTTGTGATTATTTCAATGGTTCTTATATTTTATACCTCATAGATTTTTTTCTTTCATAATAACCCTTGATACATTACAATATAACTCCCTAACTTTTGTAGTTGGTTCGGAATCAGAGTGGCTCACTGTGGCTTACATTCTCTGCCGTTCCTCAATACACATACTCAGATTCAGAGGCATACTCTTCTCTGTCTGAGAAAAAAATAAACATTGCACCTGGCAATAGTTGCACTATCACAACCCATAAAATATAATACATATCATTCATTTTCAATAATATAATATCTTCAATATAATATTCAAGGTATCAGAGGTTTTCATTTATATCACATCTCCTTCTTTTACACTTTATAACATACTTTCTTTTCACAGGTAATTATTTCCTTTCATACTTGACATTCTCGACTATGCTTTTTCATTAGCCGTATCGTTACTTTTTATACTAGTTGACATTGTTTTAGTTTACTTGAGTATTCTTAAAATTACACACTTACATTGATGCTTATATAATTATGCGGTTGTCTTTCACATATAGAGTCTATAATATCTTATTTTCACAATAGTTTACAAGTTTTTCTTTCTCTCGCTAGTAATTTATACTTATCCTGAATTATCAGGTTTTACAATATTCATATATAAAATGTTCTTGGTTAGATGTTCTCTGACATATTTTGCTACATACAATATTTGATAATTACAACACAATGTGATAATATAATAACAATATATTGATATTTAATTTTATAGACATTCTTGGGGTTACATGGTTCATTTAATAAACAATTTTTTTTTCCCTCTCTACTTTCCATAATAATATCCTTCTTTCATATTACACTCTTTGTTATTCTTCTTCTCTACTCCTTCAAGTGATGGTGGTTTTCACTTATTCTGGATGATTTTAATTCTCTTTTATTGAGTATACAATATTTTATAATTGCAATAAACATTTAGTTACTCTTAATATTCATTTGGTAAACATTTGGTTATATATTTTTTTTTCTAAGTATAGTATAGCCATTTTAGTTATAAAAGAGTAGTAGCTCCTCTCTCAATTAATCTAACATAAGAGTATTTAAAGTAAGTTTTTTTGTCATTATCCTAGGTATATTTTAGTCACATGCCACTTTTGACTCTCCATGACATAATAGATGTCTTTCTTTTTTCTCATTAAATTATTTAGTTTACAATGCATCTTTTTCTATCCTTTAGTGTGATAGATCTGGTTCCTTTTTAACAAGTAACAAATAGTTTGGCCTATATCTTAATCCTACACACTTTTTGTAACACAATAGGGTAAATAGGTTTGCTATAGACAATTAGTTACCTTCAATAATTCTGGGCATAATACGTGATCCTTCTAATCACTAAATGAGTTTGTTTATAGTAATCATTTTTAAAACATATTTTTCTTTTTATACTCTAAATGTTCTTGTGGTAAATATCGCCTACCACTATATTTTATCTGCTCTTAATAGTAATCACTTCTATGGTATACATACATGGGGTTATTTCGTGCTTTTCCACTCTATTGGGTGCATTATTGGGGACAATTACGTTATTATGGGTATTGTATTCTGGCGTCTTGGGATGTGCTGGGTCGGCTGCCATCTCCGGGTCTGGACTCTCTAGAGCTGCCTGCTCGGTTGTGTAATATTGTAAAACCAGGCCTCTCACAGACTGGCACCCAATCTCCTTCGTCATCATTATTCGTGGTGTTTGGCTGTGGTCGGGTATCAGGTCTCCCTGGGTCGGACTGGTCATGGGCTTGTACAAAATTCACTTGTGGCCAGTAGTCGCTGTTGCGGCTGTCGCCCTCAATGCTGTTACTTCTCCACCGTCCTCCTCTTATACTTCCTCTCTCTCCATTGAAACTGTTTCGTCGCTGGTAGTACCGCCTTCCACCGGGATCGTAGTTAGCTTGCACATGATTAGCTCGGCGATATTGTGGTGGTGGATTATTCCCGCCTTGGTTTGGTCGTCGGTTGGTATTACTATTATAATTGGGTCGCCGGTTGTTATTATTATTATTATGGCTACCGTTATTATTATTATTGTCATTACTTTGGTTATTCGGCCTACTGTTATTGTTATTATTATTATTGTTGTTATAATTTTGGTTTGGACGGTTATTATTATTAAAATTACTCCTGTAATTTCTAAAGTTGTTATTATTATTATTGTTTATGTTACCGCCCCTATCAGTAAAATGGTCATTCCTCCTACGACTCCTTCGGTAATACCCTTCATGTTCCTGATCCTCGAGCAGTGCGGACATAGCTGATATAGTTTTAATTTGCCCCCACTGACGTGCCTTAGCGACACCCTCCTCAAAGTGGTACGACAGTTTTGTAACGAGACATTCTTCAGGTATTTTTGTTTCTAAATTTCGTGCTAGACACACCTGACCCAAGAAATAGGAAGTCATTGTTCCTCCTCTGCTCGCATCATATTTGCCGTGGCATATGTGATCGCGTACTATGTTTTGTGTGGCCTCTGACCAATATTTCGCGCGGAATTGAGTCTTGAATTCCTCGTAACTGTTGACTTCGTGGCGCGTTGCAGTCCACCAATTATCATATATTTCTTTGAAATACTCATCTATCAAGCTTCTTATGTCGTTCCACCTGTTCTCTCGGATTCATGCCAAGTTTTCTTCAACGCGTGCTAAGAATTCAATAGGGTTTTTCCGATAGTTTTTAAAATTAATCGCGTCGCGGTTGTCATTTGGTAGCAGATTCTGACCTTGGATAGGACGGTTGCGAATGATTTCAATTTCTTCCCGCATTTGCACGATTTCTTGTTGTCTTAGTTCCTCAATTCTTTCCCGATTAGCGACGGTTAAATTTCTTACCGCGTCTACTGATGTACTCACCTCCTCACAGCGCTTACCTACGTCGGTCCTCACCCGCTTAATTTCCTCTTGACTCATTCTTTTCAAGGATTCTATTCGGGCTTCAGTCACCTCCTCTATGGTGTCGATCCTCCTGTCGACCTCTTCCCTAGTTCGCTTCAAATCCTGGTCTTGCTGTTCGCACCTTTTGTTTGCTTCCATTATTTCTTCCCTTACGACCGCTATCTCCATGTCTATTCTGGTGTTGATTTTCTCATTTCCTTCTTCCATCCTCCCGCTAAATTCAATTAAAGTGGTGTTCAATTCTTCTCTTACGGCCCTACTGCTGTCATCTATTTTACTGTTTAGCATGTCCATGGCTCTGTGGGTACTGTCAATCTTTTTATTCAAGTCTTCCTTCAGTGACTCCATATTTTTATTTATAGACTCCATCTTTTTCTGGCTGTCGTCCAGTTTTTTATGGGATTTCTTACCGTCTTCCTTTAATTCCATCATTATCCTCATCATCGCTTCCCATCTCATCTCTTCAGTCGGTTTGTCTGGTTGTGGGAGTTCGTCAGGCCGTCTGGGTTGGTTGTCGACCGTTACTTCCCCTTCCTGTTCTGCTTGGGGTGTTTCTTCAGGTCGAGTTTCGATATTATTAATGGTAATGACTTCCATCTCGTCTGTGGGTTACGCTTCGTATGTCTCCGTATCTAGCTGTCCTTCTCCTACCCGACTGTCCTTATATCTCGTATCATATTGATGGGTGTGTGGCATGTTTATCTTTTGTGTCTACCGGGCTGTTTATCAATATATAAAATATTTTTATTTAATATTTTTAAGCCACACTAGTTGGTGCCCCAATTTGTAATTAAAACAAACGTGGGTGTTTGCGTGGGGTGTAATTCTGCCACACGTTGGATGCGTCAATTTGTAATTAAACTAAATACTCTCCTTAAAGCCACACTGTTGGGCGCGTATTTGTAAATAAACCCAACGTGATGTGGTTTAATGTTTAAAATTGGTTATGTGTAAAATATTATTTGGAAATATATTAAAGTTTGTAGTGGTTGAAAATTGAAGGTTGCTAATTTTGTAAAGCGATTTAAAATGTAACATTCGAGGTTACTCAAAGTGTGTTTACAATTGTAGAATTATAATTGTCTGAAAAGAATTCCCTTAAATAAAACAAATAAAATAATTGTGTTAATATTATTTAAATACTAGCTTTGTTTAAGTTTAATAGTAAAGTATAATAGTTGGTCGCTCGATGATGATGATCGTCTTGTTGATACTAGCTGTGAAACTTCTCCTCCAGGTCGATAATAGTCTAAGTACGTTACGTCTAGTAATGTCTGGACAATAGAATAAATATAATATACTTTCACGTACCTGGTCGTGTTTTCTAGAAGTTCAATAAGCTGTCAATGCGGTTTACAAAAACCAACTCACTTTAGCTACAAGGTTAAGTTGCCTTGTTTGATAGTGGGTGCCACACGGATTTATTTTGGGAAAATCCCGTGTAAAACCCATGAATTGAATCAATTAATGATTTAAAGAAATTAAAATAATGGTTTATTACCTTTATGGCAATGCTATTCCAAGTACTTAATCACAAGGTTGTTTGAGTTTTCTGAATAAAATATTTAACTATCTGTTACAAATGAATTAAGTCGAGTTATGCTGTTAACAATGGGATTTTATTCATACCCTTGATAGAGAATTCAAACAAATATAATTAAAAAACATACAATGATGTACAATTGTAAATAAGTTATTATATACCCTGTAGGGCTTGCTCAGAACATAGACAGTAAATGTGGTTAAGTCCAGATATTTCTTTTTACTTTAAACATTACTATTATTAAAATCTCAGGTGTAAGTTCTTTGAGACACAAAAAAGAAAATTTATGCCTACACAATCGCTAATGATTTTTTAATATAATATTGACTAGTACTGTCTTTGACGTTACTATAATAAAGTAAACAAGTAAAAATAACCTATTTGATAGGTTGTGCGTTCGTCACGCCTGCTTTATGATTTACAAAGGTTATATTTTGGAGAACACTTATAACTAACACTCAGCTTAACTAATATTGACAAATTTATAAAATAAATTTAGACATGGTGTAACATAAAAAATGTTTCAGTGTTTTTGCGTCAGTACAGATCAGTGTATTAAAACGTACAGGTTATGGCGCTCGTAGAAAAGAATGAAAAAATGTTTACACTGTTACCTGGTGTTTTAATCTTCCGATTAAAATTTCAATTAACACTTCGATAATCGGATTATAATGATTATCGTTATTCAGTACACACGCACTTGAACAGAGAGTTTCGATCCGCTTCTAACTTACAGGATCATAAATAATACTATTTAATTCTTTCTGCTGTTCATTATTTTTTCCCACACTAAAAATGAAATAATACTGCACATAATCACAATGTTTCCTTGTTGAATAATTTGAAGTAGTTGTAGGTTGTTGTCGAACTGTTTCCTTTGATGTGTTCTGGTGATGACGCTATCAGTTATTAAAAATGTTGAGATGAGATCGGCGTACCTGTCACACTGAATGCAGTTAGGAAGTGTCTCCTGAAAATTCGTTCCGGCTCTTTTTATAGTCGATACCTTGATCGGCTCTAGGCAACATTGTTAATTACTAAGAAATTTTGTCATTGGCTTAGACAGGTGTGATGAATGTGACGTATGGTTTTTCCAACCGTCAAAACGGTTTTTATAACCGCCAAACGCTAAAGTGATTGACAGCTACCGATGTTATTGGTATTAACGACCAAATTTCTTAAACATATTTTGTAAATGATGCTAACGCCTTTCACGCACTTAATACAGTTGCGATTGGGGCGGTATCACCATCAAATTAAAGAATATTTTGTCCTCTTTAATTTGATATAGTTTGATACCGAGTTAGTTTCACTTTTACTGACATTGCTACATAAACAATTTTCAGGTACACTATTTCGCACTGTCGTCTGTTTACCACAATCGGCAATTATACACTTTGACTAATATTGTTTGTGTCCTACATCGCGTTTTATCACTCGAACGTTTATGTGAGAACACTATTAATTCTGTACTGATGTTTAATTACTGTACATTACGAATAAACCTTAACTTTAGACATTGTAATGAACTGTTCTTATATACTATGATATTTCGTTTCACATTAATTCGCTCTATTCTACTAACTAACAATTGAATTATAAATCATATCATTTTAATAATACTTATTGCTATGTTTGAGCATAACAATTGTTTTGTGTAGGTGACCTACATTTCTATTACTTCCTAATAATCATCTCATTGATGATTGTTTGGTCTAGGCCATGTTAAGGCATACCGTTCATACCGGAATTCTGCCTTAAAAGCTTTTATTAGTTCACAATTCGATAATTTTGCTGAGGTAGCTTATTGTTATAAGATTCCCTCTTACAAACGTGTTTATTTGTCATAAGTATATTTGAGATTGACATATAGCTTCGTTTTCATTTTGTGGCCATTGCTAATTTTAGTTCTTGGCCTCAATAACTACTAGTCATATTTAATTTATTTTCAGTCAAATGCTGATTCTGATCTCACACTATTCAGATTCTTATTTAATCATTTTTTAGTAACATATCATATTCTGTTTACATTATTCACTGACTCGCTTGACAGCTTAAAGTGAATTTAAATTTGTCCATCAGTTTGTGTCAGTTATAGTCTGGTTGTAGTGTCAAACAGTATTTGGGTTTACTGTCTCTTGTGGCACTTCTGCTTCTTTCTTCTTCCATGATTCCTCTCTTATTGGTTATTCTTATCATTACTTTATCTATTTATATTATCATTATGCATTTAACTTATTAAACCTGATAGTATATGTTTAGGTTAGGTAACATTTTGTTATGTTACAATATATATATATATAGAAACTAATCAAGTTATAGTGTGTCGTCCGAAATGAGTGAACGCGGTCCTTTTAATACCTTGTCAGATCTTTTGACTTTATTAAAAAGTAAGCCGTTTTCTTCTTGGACTTACGAAGAAAAATGTGGTGTTAAAAACAAGAGATTTATGCCTAATTTAGACATTAAACATTTTTATGGTAAAGTATCTAGAAAATTTCAGTTTTCTTGGTACGAGCGATATTCGTGGTTGACAGGCTGTTCCGAAACCAACAGACTTTTTTGTTATACATGTATCTTGTTTTCTGGTGAAAAAGAATGGATTTTATATGGAGTGACGGTTACAAAAAACTTTCTTAGAAAAGCAGACAAACACCAGAATTTAAATAAACATATTCAAAATGAAAGCGGTACCGTTTGCTGGAACGCGTGAGGATTGAACATACTCTTTCTGAAGGGGCTAGAATTCAAGCTGTTAAACATAATGACATCATGAAACAAAATAGGTTTGTTTTTGAAAGATAGGCCGGTTAACATTGTGTGTTTTCTCGGGAAACAGGAGCTTGGATTTCGAGGTCATTTTGAAAGGGAAGACTCAGTCAACCGGGGTAATTATCTAGAATTGTTAGATCTTCTTTCTAAGCAGGAGCAGTACATTCGAGATCATCTCCAGTCTACATCAGGCTTTAAAGGTACATCAAGTGATATTCAGAATTAATTAGTTGAATCTGTAACTGATATAATTCAAGGGAAGATTAAGGCGGAGTTAGATTCTTGCGATTCTATTGGAATTCAGGCAGATGAAACTTTAGACGTATCAAGTAAGATCTCAAGTCAGCATAATTTTTAGATTTTGTTCAAAAGAAGGTCAAATAGAAAGGTTCATTGGGTTTTATGATGTTTCAGTAGATAAGACTGCATCAGGCTTATCAGAATTAATTCTGATAACAATAATGCTATCATAACTAAAGCTGATAAAGGCAATACGATTATAATCTTAAATCAAGACGAATACAAACAGAAAGTTTATGAGTTTATTCACGATAATAACATACGTACTTTGACTAGAGACCCCACTACAAAATACGTTAGGGATATCAACAACTGTATTAATAGATCCACATGCCTATTTGATACACGCACTATGCGTCTGCTAAAACCAATACACGCCCAAGCTCCCGCACTTAACGGCCTCCCAAAATTACACAAGGAGAATATGCCCATACGTCCTGTGGTTAATTTTACCACAGCACCTGGGTATAAGGTAGCTAAGAAACTTTTACAGATCTTAAAAAGTAATATTAAAATAGACATTAACCACAGCGTCAGAAATAGTATTGAGTTTGTGGACAGAGTGAAATCGTTAGTAGTATTACCACAATATAAGTTGGTGTCCTTTGACGTTACGAACCTTTACACTAATGTTCCTGTGCCCCAAACGATTGATATTTTACAGAAAAACCTGGAGGATTCAGGCACTTTGGATCAGCAAAAAATCCATGAACTTATCGCGTTACTAAGAATAATATTAGGCCAGAATTATTTCACTTTTGACAACCGATTTTTTGCGCAGGACGACGGCCTTGCAACGGGATCGCCACTTAGTGGTTTCTTGGCCGATCTTTATCTTAACTATTTTGAAAATGAACATATTTTATCGCATAGAAACAAGCTTTACAAAAATATCATCCCATACACTCGGTATGTGGATGACACATTCCTTGTTATTAATGGCACACATAAACAAATAGAAACCTTGAATAAATACATGAATAGTATACAGTCAAAAATAAAGTTCACGTTGGAGATGGAAAATAACAGTAGCCTAAATTTTCTGGACATAACTGTGCGAAAAATAAATAATTTGTTTAGGTTCAACATCTATAGGAAGCCAACTGCCACAGATATTACTATTCACGCTTCTTCATTTCATCCATTTGCACAAAAAATGGCATCATTCAACTCGTTGGTTAACAGATTACTAAAAATTCCGTTAGAGGCGAAAGACTACATCGATGAGCTTAATACGATAAAGTATATCGCGGTGGCCAACGGTTACAATAGTACAGTTGTAGACAAAATAGTAGCGAGGCAGAGGAGGAACATATATAAAAATAGGAGCATAAACAAAACACACAACAGTGACATTAAATATATACCAACAGAATTTACAAATCTTTTGCCTAATACTATTAAGAACGTTTTTAAAAAACACGGTTTTGCAGTTTCTTTCAAAACGAGTAATTGTATTTTGAACGCTTTGAGACCAGTGACCAACAGACTAGTAGAAAACTGTTCTGGTATTTATAAAATAGAATGCGAGGACTGCAATAATTTTTATGTTGGACAAACGGGCAGGAAATTTCTGGATAGGTACAGAGAACATCTCCCTAGAGGTGATATCCAGAAGATAAAATCAAACTTTGCCTTGCATATAGTCAACCAGAACCATAATTACTCGAGTTTTCAAAGTAGCTTCAAGCCGTTGCATTTCTGTAAAAAGGGCAGGCTTATGGACGCGCTGGAAGAATTTGAAATTTATAAGGCCTCAAAAACCCAAGGTAATCAGCTCTTGAACGACAAGCTTTCTTTTAAGTCCAACGGACTGTATGACACGGCCATACGCGTGTTGGAACAACACATAGATAAAGGTAGAGATAGTGCGACGCGTAACGGTTAGTCGCTTGCAAGTTCCGATACGATGCGCATCGTGTAGTTGTGTAATTGTATACACACGGTATGTGCGAGTGAAACTTTTTATTTATTTCTTATTAAGTTGACGTACTCTATGTGAGTGATTCTTGTTTTTTATCAACCTGATGATGGGACCATGAGTCCCGAAACGCGTAGTTTTTAAAGAAACATTGAAGTTGCAAGGAGGAGCACCAGTGTACCTGGATACACAAGGTAATATTAAATATAGTTAGTTATATGCAACTTGGAGACCACAACACAATATGCAGAATTAATTGTTGATGTTTTAAAAAAGTTGGGTGTAACTGAGAAGGTAGTCTGTCAAATGACGGAGCCTCTGTAAAGGCTGGAAAGCATGGAGGTGGTCAGCACTTTGTAAAACAGACTTGTCCAAGACCATTATTTCTACATTGCTATGCTCACGAGTTAAACCTCGTAATTCCTCATTGCACTAAAACAATAAAATCGGTTAGTCTCTTCATTCACAATCTGACAGCATTTCACACATTTTTTTGTAGATCCTCAAAGAGATCACAACTTCTAGAATCTAGAGGATTTAAACTTCCACAAGCATCCACTACCCATTGGAACTTCCATTCCAGAGCAGTTCATACCATCTTTTCCTGCTATGGTGACTTGAGACAGATTTTTTAGGACATTACAGAGAATGATAAAGGATGGGATAGTGATTCGTACAATTCTGCTGTTGGATTGCTTAACATACTCAAAAAGACCCATTTCATTTACTTACTTTGTTTTTATAGAGAAATATTCGTTTATACTGACCATCTCTTTTCTCTACTGCAACACAAAACTATCTCCGATATAATTCTGTGCAACACTGAAATTAAGAAAACTACTGCTATCCTCAAGGACATGAGATCAGAAAACACTACGTTGTCTTGCACTGAAAATGTCACCAAGTAAGCAGTGAGTAAGTATAGATGACAGTAACAGGAAACTGCTGAAAACATTAACTTATGAAGTTCTTGATACTTTGATTATGCAGCTATAGGTACGGTTCAGTGATTTCGAAAGTATCCAGTTTGTTGAGTTGTTGGATCCAAATCACTTCATTTCTTACAAAGAGAGTTTTCCTTCTACTAAATTGAACAGCTTTATAAATAAATACCCTTTTTTCAATAGTTAAAGACTGGAAAATGAATTAAAATACATTTACTCAGATACTGGAAAACATCTGTTCCCTCAAATACTTTTACATTTTATAGTTCTTAATTACTTAGAACCCGTGTACGTTTGAAAATTAATTCGTTTCATTTTAACGTTTCCTGTAGCCATAGCTTCTTCAGAAAGGAGTATGAGTACTTTGAAAAGAATAAAAACTTCTTGCCCAATACCATCACCAACGAAAGACTTAATTCTCTTAGCACTATTGCTATTGAAAAAAAAATTGTGAAAGAATTGATGAATGACCAGCTGTTCAAAGACCGAGTAGTTGACAATTTTGTAAGCAAGAAAACTCGCCGTGTAGAACTACTCTAAAAAAAAGTTAAGATAAGACTTTTGCCTACCCATTCATTAACTACTAGCTTCGCCACTGCTCAAGACCTATTATTTTTTGTGAAGATCGGTTAAGGGAATGGGGTAGTTTACCAGCAACGTTTTATGTTTTAACAAGGGTATTTTTTATGGCAAACGATAACAGCCGCAAATTCAAACAGAATCAAATAATTTTTTGCATACAGCCCTGAATTGTAGAGTTCTCAAGACCTATTGTTTTTGGTGAAGATCGGTTAAGGGAAAGGGGTAGTTGACCTGCAACATTTTATGTTTTAACAAGGGTATTTTCTATGGCAATGATAACATCCGCAAATTCAAACAGAATCAAATAATGTTTTGCATACAGCCCTGAATTGTAGAGTTCTCAAGACCTGTTGTTTTCGTTTAAGTTCGGTTTAGGAAAGGGGTAGTTTACCTGCAACGTTTTATGTTTTAACATGGGTAATTTTTTCTATGATGAATGAAACTGCCGTAAATTCAAACAGAATCAAATAATGTTTTGCATACCTTCCTGAGCTATAGATAACTCAAGGTCTGTTGATTTTGTTGAAGATCGGTTAAGGGAAAGGGGTAGTTTACCTGCAACATTTTATGTTGTAACAAGAGAACATTTTCCATGAAGAACGATAACTGCCATAAATTCAAACAGAATCAAATAATTGTTTACATATGTGCCTGAGTTGTAGAGGACTCCTCAAGGCCTATTGATTTTGGTGAAGATCGGTTAAGGGAAAGGGGTAGTTTACCTGCCACTTTTAATGTTTTAACAAGCGTAATTGTTTCTATGACGAACGATAACTGCCGCACATTCAAACAGAATCAAATAAGTTTTGCATGCATCCCTGAATTGTAGAGGACTCAAGACCTATTGATTTTGGTGAAGATCAGTTAAGAGAAAGGTGTAGTTTACCTGCAATGTTTTATGTGATAACAAGGGTAATTTTTTCTATGACGAACGATAACTGCCGTAATTCAAACAGAATCAAATAATTTTTTACATATGTCCCTGAGTTGTAGAATACTCAAGGCCTATTGATTTTGGTGAAGATCGGTTATGGGGAAAGGGCAGTTTACCAGAAACATTTTTTGTTGTAACAAGAGTAAAGTACTTAATTTTGATAAATAAAGTATCGTGATAAGAAGATCTTAATAATCCACTGTAGAAACGTAGATGAAATATCTATAAATGAAGAGGCTAGTTGAACAGGGTAGGGCTAATTTTCTATAAATGAAAATTATAGTTGAAGGGGGAGGGGGATAATTTTTATATGTGTACTACGTTATCGGCAACAAAGTAGTAGTTTGTTGTTAAAATTCCTTCCTGGACTCTTTGGACTTGATCCAATGTTTTCTACAAAACCAGACGGTTCGGTAGTGCTATCGACTGCCATCGTCAGTGAAAATTGAGTGCACTATCGTGAGGTGGTATACGTTAGTGATCACAGTACTGTGGTTAAGGCTGAAGAAAGAAGTAGTATCTATAGAAACATTTCATTTCATAAATGATTGTAAATATAAATCTTAGAACATGGAAGTCATGTATGGTTCTCCATACCGATATTTTTGAAAAGTGTCTGTGTGTAGAATGTTTTCTATGGCAAACGATAACAGCCAAAAATTCAAACAGAATCAAATAATTTTTTGCATACCTCCATGAATTGTAGAGGACTCAAACAGTATTGTTTTTGGTAAAGATCGGTTAAGGGAAAGGGGTAGTTTACCTGCAACATTTTTCATTTTAACAAGAGTAAAGTGCTAAATTTTGATAAATAAAGTATCCTGAAAAGAAGGTCATAACAATCCACTGTAGAAAGGTAGATGAAATATCTATAAATGTAAAAGGTAGTTGAAGGAGGAAGGGGGTTTTTTTTTATAAATTAAAATGGTAGTTGATGATGGAGGAGTAAAATTTTATAAGTTTTATATGTGTACTACGTTATTGACAACAAATAAGTAGGTTCTATGGCAACATTTCATTTAACTTTAACAAAATTCTATATTTTTTCATTTTGATCTAATCATGTATGAGAGAGAAAATATATCGTTCGTGGCAGGCAAGCATTTCTCAATTATGTAATGTTTACATTTCCATTTTATTATTATGATTACCGCAATAAAAAGGCAGGCAAGACACACACACACAATTTGCGTTATTTCTGACCTCACTAATGTTTATTGTCTTCCATTTGCACGCTTTTTAAATGGAAAGTGCCGAAACCCACACCAACACAACACGTGCAAGCCGAAAAAGTGTCTAGCGTGGATAGCGATTTGCTTCCTGTGGATCGCTGGGCAGTGTAACTGCACGTTTTTACAGAGGAACAGTTCTTAGACAGACTTTTCGTCTTTAGGGAATGAACCCCCTGCAAGATACTCAGGGTCCATGAGTGACTTTGGAGCGCTTCAGACGAGGGATGATTATCTGCGTAGTTCGGTTTCTCTATAAGAATAAAGTAAACCTACCTAATTTTTATGGATAAAGTGACTGAAAATAACATTATATTAAACGCTAGCCCATAATAACAAAAATATCTATAAATAGTGAAATTAGTTTGAGGGTGGGCGATATTTTTTTAGAAATTACCTAACCGAATTCAAGTAAATTATTTAAAACATAAATCTTAAAACACGGAAGTCATGTATGGTTCTCCATACCGATTTTTGTTATACAATATCATAAATACAATACATAAAATACAATAGATAAAATACAATCAGAATCTGTCATTATCTCGAACACGATTTTTTTTGCCATGATCATTCTTCCATTTCCTTATGGAACATGGAAGTAAAAAGGGTTACTATTGTATTAGCATACACACAGAAATTAATAAAACAGGTTAAAAATTAAGAGATTAACAAAATTCTTGTCAACTTTCGACCCTCTGGGGTGGGGGTCCAGTCCCATTCGCCCCCTGTAAATACACCCCTGCTTTGCCTACATTCTCATTAACCTACCCCTTTTCTTCCTTCCATACATTATATAGCTTTAATAAAACTGCACAATTTGGACTATTGTAATTTTTACAATTTTTTGTAAAAATTATGCCTTTGTTTTACAATTAATGACTCTCTGTATGTGTATGTATAAGCTGGCAAAAGTGATCACTAAATGGCCGCAATTATTGAATGGATCTTTGTAAAGTCAGTTTGTAAATGAATGTTGACTCTAAGTCACTTTCCTATGCGTGGGGATGAGATTACCACCTACAATGCACCATCCTTGTTATGTTTAGAGGAGAAATAATTGGTATAATTAATTAACTGCACTTGGTCTAATTGCAGAATAACTCCTTTTCATAGACGGAATACTAATTGACAGGAGGATTAATTTGGATCATTCTCTTGGTACAGTAACTGTTTTGTTTCAGAGTCTGTTCATTGGTATCACTCATTACTACTACTACTACTACTACTACTACTACTACTACTACTACTACTCTTATTATTATTAATTATTTTTGTTGCATAATATGTAATAAAGTATATATAAGTACAAGTTTAAATGTTAAATAATTCGAAAAATTAAATTCAACTAAGAATGCTTAAAACATATTTGATATCATTGAAAAAATAGAAACTCTGTTAGAATTTAGGAGTTATAAATTTAAATCTAAAAACTAAATTATAAAAAGCTCATCTTTTCCTCCTTCTTGTTTTAATTGTACAATTTAAATATTTTTTGGGGGGAGGTTGAAATAGTAAGCAAATATTAAATAGTGATTAAATAGATTAAAATAGTAAAATGTTAAAATTAACAAGAGTCCAAAATTAACATGTGTGTAGTTTATGCACGACTCAGTTGGATGGAATCAGTGTTACTTCATCATGGATTATTAGTAATCAGTGTTACAGTCAATTTATTAATAACAATATGAATCCTCTTGCAAGCCAAAAGTAGTTAAATTTAATTTTAACATCAAATACACCATTCCCCTCAATGGTTAAGGCAATCCTTTTACAATCTGAACTGATTTGATAACATAATTCGAACTATCTTGGTCCCTAATTAGTTCAATGATTAGTGACTGCTTAATGCAGCAATAATAATAATTATTATAGTTATAATATTTATTGTAACTATGATGGTTTAAAATATCCTATAAAGTCTATAAAGTGAGTTTTTCAGTAGCAGAAAAATAGACACGTTTCATTCTTTTTTTATTTTTAAAATCAGGGCAGTTAATCATTTTATTGTGATATCCAAGGCCATTACAACAATACAAGTTCTTGTTAATAACATTATTATAATAGAATTGTTAACAATGAGACTCGATTATTGTTCTTCCCTGTTCAAGTGTCTCTGATAGACGACCTTTGTTGTCACCTGCCGTAATGTGTTGTGGCAGTATTGACTGAATGGGAAAATCTATGGAAACATAAGGCAGGACTGGTCGTAGGGTTGACTGCTGCATTGACCTTGAAATGTTTGTGGTTAATATGTGGGTCAATCAATATCTGCCCTTAACCTGAACTCACGCAGAGCAACTGGCAATGATAATAGCAACAGGTTAAATACATTTGCTCTCTCTCTCTCTCTCTCTCTCTCTCTCTCTCTCTCTCTCTCTCTCTCTCTCTCTCTCTCTCTCTCTCTCTCTCTCCTCTCACACACACACACGCACACACAGTTACACATCTGGCAATAGAATTCTTGACAATTATGTGTTGTTGTCCATGCTTGTGCTAAGTCTTATGACACAATTATGTTAATTGTTTCTGAATTGATCTGAAGTTAAATGAATTTCAATCAATCAGCCTTTATTGAGAAATGAGTACACAACACTTTCTTGGCAGCTAGCTACTGTGCATGTCAGTGATGTAAAGGACAATAATGGCTACATTATGTGCACATAAAAAAATTAATTATTTAATTTTTGTCAAAAATTAATTATTTAATTTTTCTCATTTTTAAAATAATCACTATATAACGTATATGTCGGCTCTCTTCTGCATATCCTTAAATACAGAAGTATAAATCAGATTATCCTCTTATAGTCTAAACATCATGTATCTTATGTAGCTGTTAAACAAAAACTCTTCATAACAAATAAGTGTATACATAAAATAGAGATAAAATGTTGAATAAAGACTTTGGTTTTTACAAAATCTTCCCTACCATTAACCTTTAGAAACCGTTCTGTATGAAAAAGTATTGTATCCAAGTTAGTGATAACACTTGGACATGTCAGGAACAATGAAATCCAAAATATTTTTCTTAATTTAAATATATATAGCAAACAAAACTCTGGTAATCCACATAGCATTAACTGTTTACAAACATCTTCATAAAATGAGTAAAATTATTAAATATAATTAAATCACTACCGACTCGGAACAAAAAGTTTTTATGGGTAAAAACGTAAAAGTTTTACCTTATAGCCTGAACCAGTTTTCGCTTATTATAAGCTTCGTCAGAGGCTGCCACTGTGAGCAGTGTCTGTCTTGTTCTTGGGGATGGCTCGATTTTTGAAGGATCGATGTTGTGTGTGTGGGGTGTGATATGTTTGAATGATACATGTGATTTGAATTGTGTCTGTTCTTTTAGGATGTTGTTTTTATGTGTTTTTATATTTCCAATTGTTCAAGAGTGTCTAGTTTTTGGCCTTTTGTGTGTACATGTAGAATATCCATGTTATTGTCGATGTTTGTGTATGTGTGGTTTGCTTCAATCGACAACAACGAAATCCAAGAACATAAAATTATTGTTTGCTGTTTATTCATAAAACATCAAAAATTTAATCTGCCACTATCAGCCATGTTAAGTGTAGTAAGAAACATTTCAGAATTACTTTGGAATGATGTGTTATCTCTCGAAGAGAGACTTATCTTATTACCTCTCCCCTGTCACATCTACCCTGTGATGGCATCAAGTATTGTTCTGAATAATGAATATTTTTCTGTATCCTTATTGAACAAGCAAAGCGAGATCTCAGTTTTAATTTGGCCATTTGGTATTTGTCTCTCTGTCTATCTATTTTGTGTATGTCTCAAGATAACTTGTGAATGCATCAACTGATTTTCATGAAACTTGACATGCATGTCCAAACATTTACCCTACAGACCACATTGTTTTTAGGATTGATCCTCCCAAAATCAAAGCGGTGGGAGGCGAAAATGTGAGGGAATCAAATTTGTCAAAAAATCACAAAAATCCATATGGAGTATTAAATTAAATGGAATTTTAACCAAAATCTGAATATAGTGTGTAGCATCAAGAACTTCAAAATTTAGGATACTAGGGCTCAAAAAATGGGTGTATATTTTGAAATAATAATTGAGCTTGGTGTCAGACTAAAAGAAATTTTAACCCAATTTCAAATAGTAGCATGTACTATAATTTTTTTTTTTAATTTAGTGACACCAGGGACCAAAACAGACCTCAAAATTTTAATAAAATTTTAAAGTCTATGTGGGGATCAAGTTACAATGAATTTTATTCAAAACGCAAAGTTGGTAGCTTTAATAATTGGACAGAATTAATACCTCTCAACAATCAGCTATAAAATACATAGAAATTCGCCTAATAATAAATGTATTTCACCCAAAATGGTGTGTTAATTCTGCAGCTCAGGGAGCTTACTAGTAAATACTGAGAGGATTCAAGGCTGAGAGGATAAGGTTTGAATATACAGTACACACAGTTTCAAGCTAGTTACAATGTACTACCATGAATACAAATAATAAGTAGTTCAAAATTATTGTAACTAACAAATTATAGAAAAGTATTGATGTATTCTATTCTTTTATTGTTATTATTCTATTCTATTTATTATATTTTTCCATTGTTCTATTGTTGATGTACCCTCTTCTGATATGTACCTGCTTCCACAAGCTTTATAATAAATCTTCTAAATGGTATTCTACTGTTATATAAATTATTTATTTCTACATTCATAGAGAAGTGCTGAGCTGTTTTTCTTTACTTTTTCATATGCATATCAGGTCATTTAAATTCTGGAAGTAACAAAATGAAATTGAAGTTTGCCATAATCTGTTAGAAAATAGAAATTATTTTATTAAAAACAAGTTAATTAGAGCTCCAATTATTGAATTTACCCACTCATTTTCCCTTTTTCCCATACCTCCATATCTCACATTAGTACAAATGCACTTTTGGTAATCAAGTCAGATAAAGGTAACACTCAGTATTCAGATTGCTTCCTTATCTAATACACTCTAATACTATTATAGTTGCCGTGATTATGCACATGTGGTTCAACCCATCTTAAGTCTATAAGTAAGTAGTCTCGTTCTGGAGCTCTCAGCCTTTTCTGATTTCTTCAATTAATTTGTAATAATCATCTACATATTTGGTTTCAAAAGCCCCAAAAAGAGATGGGTTGGCAGTGTCTATGAAGACACCAGACAATCCAATATAAGAAGTTGGAAAAGAGTTGCTGTAGACAGTGGCGGCACTAACGAACCCCCCCCCCATGAAACTAATTAGGGGGACCTATAAAAATGGTTAAATTTTGTATACCTAATAGGGGAAAACACTCAAATGAATTTCTATTTATGTGTGTTTCACAACAACGGTTTGTGAATACTTTCTCGTCTATCACAAAGCGTTTGCAATTTGCAAAGGACGTTTTACACGTGTACAAACTCTTAAAATTCATTGTTGCTAAATAGACAAAGTTCTATACAAACTATAAAAAAAAAAGAAAAAAAAAAGAATGATTTATTTTTACGTCAAAGATCTAAATTCAGACTATGAAACAGTACCGCACACAGAGTGTTAAAAATTTATTATTTAAAAACGAATATCAAAGTAACATTCTAGCTTTTTTCAAACATTTAAATTAGTTTGTAACTGAATTTGTAAAATTCTTGAATATACTCTATACAAGTTCTCCTTAAGTCTAATCCAATTCAATAACACTTGAACTCAAGTAATGTACAATATTTACAGATGAGGATCAACCAAAGTTCACTGTTCTCCTAAGCCTAGTCTTCTTTTTTTAATAGCTAAGAACTTTTCAACCACTTCGTTAGTATTAGTTTTCTGTGTCTCTTCATGCTCAATGCTTAACAGTGCCAAGTCACTCAACCGAGTTTGGGCCATGGTACTTCTTAAGTATGACTTAATTAATTTAAGTTTTGAAAAGCTTCTTTCCGCTGTAGCTGTTGTGACAGGTATGGTTAAATAAAGCTGCAAAGCTGTAGTTAAGTCTGGGAGGCAACTCATAAGGCAGCTGTTTTCTTCAACCAGGAAATTCATCATTTCTCGAATGCTTTTCTTGTGTACAATTGCTTTGGCCATCAGAGCTTTGAAGGATATTACTTGGTCAGGCAATGATGTGGAAAGGTCACCAGGATACACATTTACCAGAGCCTTACTTTTCTCCACTATTGTCTCTTGTGAGAAGTTTACTAAATTCTGAGGCGTCAGGAATGAAAACCTATCATCAATGCAATGCAATCCTTCGAATCTCATTTGAAGCTGAGCTATTACAATATCTAGTGTTGCATTGAAAACTTTTACTTCAAATGATTTCACTGGGTCGTCAATTCTATGGTCAACTGATAATTCAACAAAGAAGCGTTTTACAACTTGCTTATGCTTATTTTTCATGTTACAAGTTATGTCCCATGACTGGGCCAACTGTTTAGCACCAGCAAGAAAGCCGGCAAAGTCCTTTCTTAAAACTTTTAACTCATCACAAGCACGGCTTAGAAACTGCCACGCTCTGCTTAGGTCAACAGTTGGCCTCTGTAGTGCTTTTGAAGTTATATTTACATTCTCTAAAATCTTAGTTTCAAGGCAGAGCACAAGAATAAATTCAAAGTTTTCCAGGTGGTTTCTAATTGCTAATGCTTCTTCTGCCTCGGGTTTTTTTGAGCTGTACAGAATAATTTCTGTCAAACACTTAATCACATTTTTGAAATCATTTCTTAAAGCTAACAGACAGTCGTGTCTAGAAGACCACCTTGTTGGACATAGCTTTTTTAAAGTTAGATTTTTGGCAGAGCTGTCTTCTTTAACGGCAGTGTTAAGTTCTTGCCATCTATGTAAGCTTTCACTGAAAAACACATAAGTTTTCTGAACCATGTCATAAAATTTTCTTATTTCAGAAATATTTGATACTGAATCATTGATCACCAAGTTCAGGTTATGTGCAGCACAGTGTATGTAATCCGCGTTTGGGACTATATCCATAATTCTTTTCTGTAACCCAGAGTATTTCCCGCTCATTGTTGCTGCACCGTCATAACCTTGACCTCTACACTTACTAATGTCAATTTCATTTGTTTTCAAAAAGTCTAAAATCTTACTTTGAAACCCCTCACTCATCTGTCATTGTAGCTTGATTTTTATAGAATGCAATATCTATCTCAAAACTCTGGCAGTTTGGATCAGAAGGGCCTGCTAAACTAGTTTTATTTGCATGATTACTTACAACTTCATTTGGTTCAAACTGATTTTCTGGTCCAGGTATGTCTTCGGACTGGCGAACACATTCAATGCCTAGCAGTTGTTCTTCTTGTTCATGTTGCAGTTGCTTATTTGTTTCCGTAGTTGTATCACTTGTATCCGACGGACTAATGTTTAAATCAGGTTTATTGTCACTGTCACAATCAACTTCAAGTCCGATTTTTGTTTCTTTTTCATTACTTGCACTTGGCCCGGGTTTGGGTTGTTCAACTTCACATTTTGATGATTTTTTTAAAAACTGGTCAAGTTTTGAAAATTTACTTTTAGATTCTTCTCGTTGTTTTTGCAGTTTCCTTTTCTTAGCACCACTTAAATATTCACGCTTACTTTCCATTTTATAAACTCTGTCTCTAACACTCTAACTCTACACAAAATAAAAAAACTAAAATCAAATGTTAAGTCATTAAACTTAAACAGCACTAAATTACGAAATGAATGCAATACAGTACTATCGCGCAGGAGATGCGACGCACTACTGAGTACTGAACTACATTGTGTTGTGTTTGTTTACGTCTCCTCAGTGCTGAGTGACTCATCACACCGGACGTACGGGCACCACAAGAGATAAGATAAGCTTCGCTTACAAACTACAAACAGTAATGTCATTTCGGAAAACGTAGTTTTTTTACATGTCTATACACTTAAATAAAACATATATTTAGTATTTTAAATACAAATTTGCCGGTAGTCGGATCCCATTAAAACTTTTTTTCCTATTATAGCTCGTTTCATTTTTTTTTTCTAGGGGCCAGGGGGCGGGGCCCCCAGAGGGACGGGGGCCCCGCGCCGCTGGGTCTGCGGGGGCCTTATCGCCGCCACTGGCTGTAGATAGGGAAAGATGGGAACTGACTCTGGAGGAGACTAGAGGCTGATGTGGGGTATAGATAATTAGAATAAAAAGAAGAAGAAGAAGAAGAAGAAGAAGAAGAAGAAGAGAAGGAGAAGGAGAAGGAGAAGAAGGAGAAGAAGAAGAAGAAGAAGAAGAAGAAGAAGAAGAAGAAGAAGAAGAAGAAGAAGAAGAAGAAGAAGAAGAAGAAGAAGAAGAAGATCTTAATTCTTTATTGAGGCCACTGTTAATTTACTGTCACAAAATTATGAAAAAAATGTAGCCATAATGTGAGATACTTAAGTATACATAAAAATAATAGTTACTGGATGAGTAAGTGAAATAGTTCCACAAAAGGAAGTTTATCAACATTAATGCTGCAGCACACAACTTTTTTTTAGGGGGTTGGCAACTAAGGCTTTTAGCCCAATGACATCAACCAGAATGAAAGTGGATGGAAAGTCGTACACACTTAGATGCAAAACAATATTCTATATTTTCAGAGCCAATACAGTAATATTGCTGTTTTTAAGGAAGGACAGAGTTCTGTCTACTGCTAACTTCTCATTTCTGAGGGGTTGTTTACCTTTTCTTTGTGTCTTTGCCTGAGTTCAGCAAGAGCACTATAGTCTTCAATTACATGATTCACTGTAAGTGCTCTGCCAAAATATGCAGATGGGTAGTTCTTGTCCTTGTAAGAAGTAAGAAGATGTCAAGCTCGTGTATCCAATTCACAGTTGGTGATGCAAACTTCTTCATAACAACTACTGTAACTTACCATTTGCCATTTACGCATGCTCTTCTTCACAGTACTACTAACTGTTGTTAACAAATATATAAAGAAATAATAAATGGGAGCAGGCACATAGCCAGAGAGAGGTCAGGACATGCACCACTCAACCTGAAATAAATCTTGCCTAAGATGTTTTTAAAAATTTCTTCCCAAATTTTAAAAGACGATTTTCATGTCAAAAAGTCTCAGTAAATTTAAAAATCCAGAAAAATAACAAAAAACAATGAATTAAAAATTCAATTGGTTTAAGTAGTGAAATAAAACTAAATTTAATAATGCTGCTTGAACTTATGTGCCCTCCAGAGGCTTGTTACACAATTACTAACGTATGACATAGCATGTTGGGAATATGTTTAAAGTGTATCCATCATTTTAAACATGGATTTTCTGTGTATGCTGTCTGTGGAATAAAGAATAGGAACAGTGTTAGTTTTCTTAGTAGGTGTGTAGTTTTTGTGATTAGTGTGGTGAGCGAATGGAACATTGGACAATGACAAAGTTGAAGCGAGTTTTACGGCTGAGGACAGACATTAATTTATTTTTAAAAAAGAAGCCTATTAATAGAGGGAAACACAAAGCAGTAGTATTGAATCTTGTAGACCTAAAGTAATCAACATGAAGAGGCTATGGTACTATCCCTGCCTGTGTAAGACCACAAACGTCATTCTGATACCAGAACCTAAGAAGATGCCAATGGTTCTTGGAACCTACCACCCAATATCATCCTTGCCAATAATCTCAAATGTATTCTCATAACTTATGTTGGCTTGTATCCGAACCTGGCAGATTAAATCATCCACGGTGACCAGTTCGAGTTTAGACGAGCCATTCGACTACTTTTCAGTTAGTGAGGGTCATTCCTCAGCAGCAGACATCACCAATAGGTATCAGCCCATGCTGTCCTGTTGGACATCAGCAAAGCCTTTGACAAAACTGTCATGAAGACCATTGTGCATCTCAAACAGTAGTACTTAACTGACCAAACCATCAGGGTGAGCATCAATGTGGCATGGTCTCAGGTTTACCCCGTTAATGTCAGCTTTTCTCAAGAATCTATCCTCATCCCTGTTCTTACCACTTATACATAAATGACCTACCAATCTATCCTGGAGCCATGTTGTTCCCTCTTCACTGGTGAAGGTGTGCAGGCAACAAAGGTGTGTTTCATTATAGCTTCCTGTTGCCCCAGCAGGTGAGCATAACGATTCAATACCAACTGGACATTCTTCCAGACTGACTGCAGAAATGGCACACAGTGACCTAACAAACAAATTCAAGGTGACCTTGGTACGGCTTGAAGCATCAGAGCTAAACTTTTCCCCATGCTTTCGTGGGACAGCAAGGTTTCACTTGGCTGTCTACAACAAGATATCAATGTATCCGTTCTTCTTATGGCCAGCAATCACATACACGGAGGGCTCTTGGTAGCTTCTCCTGTCACCCACCAACAAGCATAGGCTGGCAGAATTTTAAAACCATATGGTCCAGTTCCTCTCGGGGACCCTGTGCCATATCAGAAATGTTGTTCTACATCGGAGTCTCCATGTTTCTTCCCTGGAGAGTTCATCTGAACCATGGCAATTAATCTGTTTACAAAGGCCAAGAAATCCTCCTATCTCCACATCCATCAGCTAAATAGTATAGACAATGCACTGCCCCACAGGCATACAGTGTCAAACACCCTCGGCCGCTACCTGACAGCCTATCATAGTCCATTTTTCACATGATTCTCAAATGAATCGACCATCTAATCCCCGAATGAATCAACCATCTTTCTAATCTCCCATAATCCATTCCTTGCACAAGTCAGATAACATTGTAGGGCGGCAGCATTCCCAAACTTAGCTAGCCAACTGTCTGGATCAAAACCACCTTGGCTGCACTTTTGTACACACATGGGAAATTGAGAGGTATCCAAGTGCCTCCTTGTGGGAGCCACCTGACTCGGCATGGCAGTGAATTATCCAGCCACCAGAGATGCACCCGAGGCATGGACTCAAGCCGAAACAATCCAAACATGAGAGTCCTTACCTGTATGCCCTATCATGCAAAGGGGACCATCCTGACACCCTCATGGTGCAAACACACAACCGCACTACAACACAAGAAGTTGGTTTTTATCAGGCTGCTACCCAGACAACACACACACACACCAGGATGCTAAGACACCCCATGCAACTTCTGTCTGTTTGTCAACATAAATTTGCAACATTAATGTTACCAAGTAGCCTGTATCTATCACAAAAAGAAATAATGAATCTACAGATTTACCCACCAAGGTTGAGCCAATTAAACAAGTAATAGTTCTTGACTTCCTTAAAAAAATAATACCCGTTGTTTTTGTGCTGCTTGTTATAATGGCAGGAGTCATCTATAGTAAAACAGGAGAAATTTTGCTGTTGTCTATGACTTTTAACAGTGGAAGTTTTTGTTTACAGTACTGAACATTCTATTAATTGAAAATCTCATGAGTATCAAAATTTTTGTAAATAGTGTTGGCGACAAAGAAATGGCGAAGGCATACTGTGTGACCGCATACCACAGTCTAACCAAGAATGAAAGGATGAGAATAAAATTAAATCAAAGAATGATAGCAACATTGAATGACTGAATTATTTGTGTGACAACATTTTAAGTTTTTGAAGTTTCTTTCAGTTTATAACAAATATAATGAAAATATGATTAATTTACTTTGCAAGTTAGACTTACTTGTAACTCATACGTATTTCATAGATGAAAGCAGCGTCAGCAGAGATGATAGAAGAAGAATGACAAACTTGTGTGTGTGTGTGTGTGTGTGTGTGTGTGTGTGTGTGTGTGTGTGTGTGTGTGTGTGTGTGTGTGTGTGTGTGTGTGTGTGTGTGTGTGTGTGTGTGTGTGTGTGTGTGTGTGTGTGTGTGTGTGTGTGTGTGTGTGTGTGTGTGTGTGTGTGTGTGTGTGTGTGTGTGTGTGTGTGTGTGTGTGTGTGTGTGTGTGAATTACACTACTTCCAGAAGAAACAAATTGAATAACATCACAAATTATATAATTACTGCAAGAAACATCAAGTTACCTATATAGAAAATATATATATATAAAGGAAAATATACAAATATCTGCCCCCTCTGGAAATGTTTCGCTTGGTCTGAAAAATATTTTGCCCCTCCTGACAGCTGATTCTGGCTATGGGCCTGAATGGAAGAATAACAAATGACCCCCCTCCCGAAGCCCAAAAATTTCCTTATTAAATTTTAAGGTATGTCTAACTGTCTATGTCTGTTTTGTTGTTATGTCTAACTGTAAATTACTTTTTTATATTTAATTATTATTGTTACTCTCTCCTACTAAGATCCCCCCTCTTCAAGCTGTACAATTATCACTGAACGACACTATTTTTATTATGAATTTGCAGTCTTCATACAATTATGATGTCAGGATTTGTAAATAGATAGTTTACGTTCATGCTGCAAATTTATAACTTAAATTGTTTATACAAACAACAGTACAGTACATTCCTAATATAAAGTCAATGATAAAAGAATAAGCCTAACATTAAAATGATTGAGATTAAAATTTTCATATCCAAATTCTGTTCTTCATTTTGAGTAGTAAAATTCCCTTTTAACTTTATTTGATTTTGTTATCCATGATATTTCCAAGTGTTATCAAGAACCAAAATATACTATTATGACATGAAACACAAGTATTTTAGAACATTTTTTTTAAATTTATGATCATCGGAGGCTATCACTAGGAGCTAACCATTCTGTTTTTGGGACAGTGGCATTTTTCGAAAGATCATTGTTGTGTATGTATGTGTGTTCTTTTTAATGTGTTCAAATAGTATGTGTAATTTTAATTTTTTACTTGTATTCCACATCATAATAGTATATTTTTGTTCCTTTATACATCTTCAAAAAACGAAAGTGAAGATTTGATTTCTAAAAGCAGTTTTTTTTCAATGGTTAGTATACAGGGTATAAACAATCTTTCTTGTGACTGCATTGCTTTAATGTAATTATTAATTCTTCTTAAAGATGAAAAAGATCATCCCACTAAAACAAATTAAGTTGGTATTGAAATAATTAGTGAAGCTAACTTGTACGTTTTACTCACGTTGTTCTGAATATTATTGATGTTCATTTGTCATACTTTAATTTTGTACAGTTTCTATAGACTAAATAATTCTCCGTTTCAGGAATATATCTTAATTTTATTCGGAATAGACCATTTTTAAATATTGTTAAAGTTTCTAATGGTTGTTATCCTAATGGTCGTTTTACTAACAACCCCTTGGACCCTTGGATCTGGTTTGCAAATGCTCGTTTTATCGACTGTCCTATTATAACTGTTGATGTTGCTTCTGACTGATACAATAAATTTCATATATATTTTATTTTGAATACACACATGATAAATTCATAATATACATCAAAGCGACACCAGTTTTTTTAGGCCATACATGCATTTGTTCATTTGGACAATTTGAATTCGCGCGTTTAGTAGCCCACACAGTGGCGGAATTCGTGTGCTTCGATTATGCACGTCTTTGGTGGGATTGCAGCCTTATAACGTGGTAGCGGATTTGGTATTATAACTTGTCTTCGAAAACAAACATTTTACCAGAAGTTTCAATACTCCCTGTTTTCAAATATATTGAAGATTCTTTTCCGTTTTGTGGCCCCCACAAAGTACATTATGAAATATATGTTCTGTATGTTGTTTGATATTTCCGTACTATACTTGTACGATGATGCTAAGACAGAATAGTACTACCTAATTTCTTTTTAAATATGCCATCAATGCATGTTGTATTATTGATGATTAAAACAATAATAAAGTCATCAATTTTACCAACGGGTCGTATTTACAGTTAATATAACAACAATTATTTTCTGCATATCTATTATTTTGTCTTGTGTTTGTATGTATTGTATATAAGTGTAGTATTTTCCTAATCGTTGCGATCGTAACAGAAAATTAAACATCAAGAAAATCATATGGTGGCAACACTTACGCCATTTCCTTTTCAATTACGTGAACAAATTCATGTCCATTTTGTACGTTCTGCTGTAGGGTAGTAGGTTGTATATGGTAAGTATGCATATTTTTATTTAACAACTTTGTTAGTCCAAAAATTAGTTTCACAGTTTTTGCTGGATAATAAGTTAACAAAAAGAAATGTAATTTTTAACGTTGACTGTTAAGATTACCATGATATTTTACGATTTTACTAGCAACATCGTGTAACTTAACGCAGCACATGTTCGATTATCCGTAATTCTGAGCTAAGTATGTTTTATAAGTCATGACATCGGGATTTTTAAAGTAGCCGAACAAATTTTGTCGGTAGCGTTAATAGGGGTTTTTTTTTGTATGAGCTGCGTTTCGTCTTTTCATCTGTTTCTATGCATTACCGTAGCTCATGTTTAAAAAAGTGTAAATGAGAACACTTATTATATATAAAAAACTTTCACAAATGAACTTACTTTGGTTATCACTTTCACAAACGTTTCAAGGTGATGTGCCTCTTCCTCAGTGTGAGTAAATACTCCCATTTTAGAAAGAGTACTCACACTGAGGAAGGAGGCACCATCACCTAGAAACGTTTGTGAAAGTGATAACCAAAGTAAGTTCATTTGTGAAAGTTTTTTATATATAATAATATTTAAAAAAAAGTGAACGAAGAGGATGAATCAACAAGATATTTATGAGAACACTAGTTATCTAATGCTTTATATCTAAAGCATTTTAGGGTATACCCATTTTAGAGTATATGAGTTGAATAGAATGTGTTTAAAACTGAAGGTATCATTTATTGTGTCAAATTAGTTTTTTTTTATATGTTGTAATCTCTTGTGCAAGTGTATTTTGCTCATTTTTTAACGCTGTATTTCTACCAATTGAATTGAAAGTCTTAGTGAATATGGTCAGAGAAAAAAAAAAGCGGTGTGAAGTATGGAGAGTGAAAATATGGATTGCCCAAATCCAAAACTGCTCGAGAATTACTGAAGCTTGAAGTGAAAGCCAGAGGTTTTTTTAAGGTTAGCACCTGCAATTTAGAACATGATAGTAAAGGCATTTCGTTGATGTCAATTGTTTACCAGAATTTATATTGTGCAAATGATGCTTTTTACATGACACCTCTTGACAGAATATATGTATTGTTGAGAATTATTAATGGTTATCTGATGCACAATAAAAGTGAAACGTTAAATTATATAATTTATAATTGTATATCATCAAACCTCTGCTGATACAGATTTTAACAATTCAAGCATTCATAATCCAAAAGAGTACATTATTTACAAAAAATGGTGTAAATAGGTATTGGGACTAAAAGTGTCAGATGTGTGGTTGAAAGTGAATGTTATTTTTTGGCATATATTAAGTGGTAGTAACACAGTTTTATAGATTGATGACAGTCCTGTTCAATGATCTAAATAGAAACTGGTCATAAGAAAGTTGATAGGACATAAAGTTGTGAACAGACGTGTAATGCATGATTTGTAAACTTAAATCAACATCTGTATGTCATTAGTGATATTTGTGGACGAAACACTTCAAGTTGTAATTTTGTTATGGAATAAGAGATGGTTTTAAAAATTCATATAAGAGTTACATCATTCTTAAGTAACTTCTAAACAGTGGTTAGACTGCACACTATTTACTTTTCACTTCAATCAGTTCTTTTTCAGTTATCTTTTATCATATTTGGAAAAATCACTTTAGACACAACTATAATTATGACATATTGTAACCAGTCGCCATACACAGTGCACATTTGTAGTCTGAGTGTAGCACAGAGCAGCGGATTTTCTTGTATAGTAAGACATATTCTTAGAAATGGCCAGTCAACAATGAGCCGTGTGATGAATTCATTACTGAATTCCCATAATTAAAATTACCTGTCTTCCCACAGCCTGTTGGGTGCTGGTCAAGTGTTGTGGAATGCTCCCTGTCTGCTAAATTCCATTGAATGTAATTTTAGTAAGAACAAATTAGTTTGTTTAATGTGGTGCAATGTTTTGAAACTGATAGCAAAAAAGATTTTAAAATGTTATAGGCTTGAGAACGTTGCAGAGATAAACTTACTTTCAAGCTAATGTTTTTCATATGTCCTATAGTTAATTGTGTTCTACGTTTTTTTACAGGTTGATGTATAAGTAGAATTTGAAAAATGGTAAACGGTCGGATACCATCGGTACATAGTAAAACCTATGTCACACCACGACGTCCATATGAGAAGGTTCGTCTAGATCAGGAATTGAAAATCATTGGCGAATATGGGCTGAGAAATAAACGTGAAGTATGGAGAGTTAAATATGCATTGGCTAAAATCCGGAAAGCTGCTCGAGAATTGCTGACACTTGAAGAGAAAGACCAGAGAAGGCTTTTTGAAGGTTAGCACTTGGAATTGAGAATGTAAAGAAAATTTAGAGTGTATATTAAGAAATGTACTGTGCAAATGATGCATTTTACATGACACCTCTTGACAGAATATATGCATTGTTGAGAATTATATTTTTTTTTATCTGATGCACAGTAAAAATGAAACGTATATTTTTTGCAGTGTTAAGAACAAATTATAAATGTCTCATTTTTATTAGGTAATGCACTGCTGCGTCGTTTGGTCCGTATTGGTGTATTGGATGAAGGGCGGATGAAACTTGATTACGTACTGGGTCTTAAAATTGAAGATTTCTTAGAAAGACGTCTTCAGACTCAGGTGAGAATATTGATAATATAAGTGTGGTTTGTTTTCTTTATTTGCTCCAAAGAGGGCTTTACTATAAAAAAAAATCTTTAGTGAAACAAGAATTTTTTTAGTTCTGCCATAGTAGATCAGATTTTAATTGATCCCACGTTAAACTGTATTTCCATTGTGATACATTGAACCCATATGATCAACAAGCTCAAAGACAATTTGATTTCTTTACAAAATTCCAGTTTTGTCAATTAAATAACATCATTTAGTAAAAGTTAGTGTAAAAGAACAGCACAGATAATTTGGATGGTGCAGATCAACTTGATGCTCCTGTTCTTGTACTCTACATTACTCTTAACTCTGTCGAAATATTATTAAGAATATTAAATTCACAGTTGTATGTTTCTTCTCAACAAATAATATTTATGGCATCACTATTTGTTCTATAGATCCAAATAAGTACATGTAATGAAAATTGTATTCTAATAGTTACTTGGTGTAGCATATTATGTTAGAGCTTTTCTTTATTATGTAGTTTTGTAATTGTAGCATAATAACAGATTTGTATATGCAACAGGTTTTCAAATTGGGTTTGGCTAAGTCCATTCATCATGCACGTGTCCTGATTAGGCAGAGGCATATTCGGTAAGTTGCTACAGTATTCAGAAAATGAAAGTTGTAAGACATTTTAAAAATTAAATAATCTTCATTGTCCGTATATTAAGTTAATATAAATACTAAGTTGGTGCCAACTGTAGGTAGTGTATAGATATTTATCCTTGTTTTTATAACAATGGTTGATTCATGACTTTTCTTTTGCATACAATCAGAATTTATATTCAGTCTCAGAAAAATTAGGTACATATGCCGTGTGCATTTTAATGTCATATTTTTGAATGACAGTACTTCTCATAATTTTGAATTTACTTTTTTTTTGAGTTTTCATACAGGTAAAAACATTTTCTTTGATTAACCATTGTCTTTTATTATAGTTAACACTAGCTGTGTTCTATTATTGGTATTGTTAGCATCAGTATTTTGTGCGTGCATCCCCTTTATACATTACATATCTTTTACGCATATCTACAACAAAGACTTCAGTTTTACTAATTTCGAGTGTTGTAAAATTTGTGTAGTATTTAGTTGACATGAAAGTAGTAGTTTTTTTTCGTCAGTTGTATGGCTTTTTATTGTGGAAAATAGTACATTACATGTTGACCAGTGTATTATAGTGTGTGTGATTAGGAATGCAAGTTTTTATAAATTGTATTAATACCATTGTACGTTTAGTTATATGTAACAATTTATGTTTAATAGAGTCAGTCCTGGCTGAAGGTGCACAATTGTAAAATCCTTGAATTTTGTGTATTAATCTGTCAGGCCACTTGGATGGATCGTCAGATCCATTCAACGTCTGACTAGTGTGTTTAGCCAGATGAACTCTTGAGGAGGTAATGACAATTCCTTTTATTATAAATTATTTTTCAACAAGTTTTGTGAAAGTAAATGAGATATATTTACAATGTTAGAACACTAATCGTGAAGATTTCTTTTTTCCATTCACATTACTACAGAATGAGCTGTGAAAAGTTTGAAACTATGTTTAAATATTCATACAAATATATGGTTAGTGGATTTGTATAATTTGACAAGTCCACAACTTTGCCGTACAGCTTAAATTATTAAAATTGTGAGAAATTGGATTGTTATTGGTGTCTTGTACATTTTTCCTGCGGTACTAGTAAAAATGGAATTTAAAAACATTTCTATTTTCCATACACTACATTTATACCCACGCACGTTTTCATAAATAGCTTTTCTGGAGTCTGTGGGCTAGCCCAGGAATTGTGAAACGTTTGTTGAGAATAGGCTCGAGATGTCGGTAATATAACTGCCTAAATATGTGCACAGTTACAGTAAAGCTGTATATTAATTTCACACTGCAAAAAATTTTAGATTCTGCTTTAACCTTAGATTGTGTCCTTCTAAGAAAGTATGTTGCAAGAACCACATGACATTTTCAATTTTTAATCACAGTGGAGGTGCGTATGCATTTGTGTGTGTGTGTGTGTGTGTGTGTGTGTGTGTGTGTGTGTGTGTGTGTGTGTGCGTCCTTCCGTCCGTCCGTCCTGAAGGCACTGATACTGTGTGGATGCAAATGGTTGGTAAAGGTTGTGAATTGCAAATTGAACTATTATGTATGTGTTCAGCGTAATATCAAGATGCCTTGTATTCTGGGCATGAGAGATTGTTTTTTAAAAAACGACTTCTCAAATCATGCAAGGCTACAGTAAGTCTATGTTAATCGCAGAATGTGAAAAAATGTTGCATTCTGTTTCAACCATAGATACAAGTACTCATGTTAGTAAACATAATAATGAATTCATGACAAATTGGGTAGGAAAAGAAGCAGCAAATTATTACAATCTAAGGCATGTTATTATCCAGTTAGACGAATTACAGTTAGGCCTTGAACATCGCTGTTTATGAAAGTTTGGTCTAGGAATTTTGGATGTGTTGTAAAATAAACTATTTCAGAAATTTTCATTATTTTCCTACTGCAATGTGTATCACCAGTCTGCAAAATGAGTTTAACATAAGACTTCTCAGATCAGTTTACAGCAGTTGTATGTTTATCTACATTAACTATAAATCTCTGCTGTATGTAAAAGAGACATGATTGCTTACTAAACAATGTTGGTTTGGTAATTGTTTATACTATTGTAAACTTGCTTGGATAAAAATGTAAACGATAGTAATTATAGGATAAACGTAAATTTTATTTGAATATGCCATGTATTACCTTGGGCACGAGAGATTATTAAAGTATGACCTTTCAAATCATGCAAGGCTACAGAAATTCAGCAGTTAATCCCAGGCTGCCAAACCATTTTGCAGTCTGTTCCAAAGTTCTTGTTACCAAATGAGGTGTTGTGATCTGTGAATTTCATGTTTCTTAACTTGGATAATATATTTTTCATTGGTAGTATGCTCTCTGTATTTAATTACCTAATTCTGCATTGTGTAATGGATTCATGTCGGTCTTGCACAACTACATATCCGTGGAGCTGGTAGCTACATATTCTGGATGGCTGGTAGCATTCTTTGAAATAAGTTATTGGTGAAATTAAATACTGTTTAATGGCATGCTTGGTGTGTTGAAAATTAGGATTAAATCTTTGAAATTACAGACCAAATGCTGTGTGACCTGTTACGTGAAGATGCCTTGTATTCATTATCAGACCATGGCCATGAGAGAACAGTAAAATGTTTACTCCCTTCTATTGTTAAATGTTTCCATTTTATCTTTAACGTTCTTACCATGTATCTTTGCAAGTAGTATCGTCTTTAACATAATTTGTGTTTATATAGTAATTGTTTTCAAATGTTAATGTCACCATTCACTCTGTTGATACAAATTAATGGTGTAAATTTCAAAGATTGTGTGTTTTGCCCAGAAAACATGCTAGCTAGACAGAAAATGTAAAGCACATTTATTTTGAATATGTTATGGGTATAGGCTTGAGAGGTCAGCAGTGTGTGTTTTGTATAACTGCAGACACTATGCAAAAATTTAGATTCTCCTTCAACCATAGATTGTGTCCTTTTAACAAAGTATGTTACAGGACCACGTGACATTTTCAATTTTTAATCACAGTGGTGATGCTTATGCTTTTTGTGCATGATCTCAGGACACCGATGATACTGTGTGGATGCAAATGGTTGGTTAAGGTTGTGAATTGCAAAATAAACTATTATTGTATGTGTTCAGCACAATAACAAGAGATGCCTTGTATTCTGGGCATGAGAGATTGTTTTTTTAAAAAAACGACTTCTCAAATTATGCAAGGCTACAGTATAAGTCTATGTTAATCGCAGAGTGTGAAAAAATGTTGCATTCTGTTTCAACCATAGATACAAGTACTCATTTAATTTTAAGAATAATTGCAGTCCAAAAAGTGCCCATTACCATATGAATTTTTTAATGAAGTGGGTTCCAGGTTTTTTTAACTTTGTCTTCTCAAAGTAGGTAAAAGATTATAATTTGTTGGCTTGAGTATATCTCTTTAATTACCAGTACTTTTTTTTATCCGTTTTTATGTACGTAGCCTAAGTTTTATTTTTACAAAAGATTAATTTTATTTTTTGTAGTGTGAGAAAACAAGTTGTGAATATCCCAAGCTTCATTGTCCGTTTGGATTCTCAGAAGCACATTGACTTCTCATTGAAATCACCATTTGGTGGTGGCCGTCCTGGACGTGTAAAGAGGAAGAATTCTCGTAAGGGAGCTGGTGGTGTCGCACAAGAAGAAGATGAAGATTAAACTGTTGATTATTCTTTACCAATAAACATTTCTTAATACTGATTTATATGGTGTTTATTACTTACCTTGTTTCTCTTCCTTTATTTGGGTGCAAGTTTTTGAAACATAACTGAAGCCTTTATTTATAGTTGCATTCAAGTTTATATTGATTAAAATAAAATGCCCTTAAAACATTTTAAATGGAACTGAAGACAAATTGGAATAAAAGAAGTGTTAAAAACTACGGAAAAGATGGGCTTTTTTTAGTTAAAAATTAATGTTGGTTAGGTAACAGTACTGGACTTATATACCGAAAAATGGGGTGAATAGGATCACTTTTTGATCTTTCTAACTCTGTACAACTTTTAATTTTTAACATAACGTTGTTAACAAACGCCTTTAATAATATTATAATAATTATGGATTCATAGTTGCTTACCGTATGAGCGAGGTTAACTGTTCTATGTTTACACTTTAGTTCAGGCGCCATGTTGGTGTTACCAACATTACGTATTTGATATTATTCGGGTCCAAGGTTCTTACAAGCGAGGCTGAGACTGAACGGTTACCAGAAATAACGTACAATGACAGCATTTGTGTTAAAATAAACTGTTGTTTTTTATTGTATCATATTTGCATAATTTGTCTTCTAAACATCAAAATGGCTACAGGCATATTACATAAAGCAAAATGGCGTTCCTACGTCCGCCTCTCTACACAATTAATAATTCTTTTTGATTACCCTACATATTAATTTTATTTCCCCAAAAGATTTTAAAATAAGCTGCAGCTCGACAAAACTGATTGTTAAAACTTTAACACGACTTCTATAAACCATTAAATAAGGAACACAAACCAACGCCTCATGGCGTCTCGCCAGTTTAATATTCGGCCTTACATTCACTCAACTACACACACACACTCATTCGTTTTCTCTAAAGCATTGATAATTTGGATTGAATTGATCTTTGAAAATTGAGCTCAAAAACTTATTTTGATATGTAAAAAAGGGATTAGTGCACTTTCCTGTTACTGATGTGGCGTAGTCCTTTTTGGGAACCTCCTCTTCACCAGCTTGTTTTTCTTTTGTTTTACTGCATACTGACGTTGGTGATGTTTGTTACTGCACTGAATTTACACTGTTTACATTTTTCTCACTAATTAAAATATTGTTACATTTTCTCTGCAATTTGTACTTTGGCTGGTATTAGTTGCCGGACGACCTTTTGCCAGGTGTTGTCTCGGTTGTAGTATGAAGACTGGGGCGGATGCAATGTACATTATTTCGTATGTGTGAGTGCATCACGTCATTGTTCTTTTGTTTCGAACGGTTCACGCCCTGTTTCATGTCATTGTTATACTTGTTAATGACGTCCCGCCTTCTGGACCAATGAAAATTGATATTAATAGTCAGTTTGCACTTATAACGCCATCGTGTATGCTCGGCTCCACACGTCCGCTCTGCTGAAATCTGCGTCTTTTTACAAAGGGAAATCGTTCTATGTGTGTGTGCAAAGTAATGAAATACAATAATTTGATACCACTCTTACCATAATTCCGATATCGGAATTTTCATACTGTCACAACGTATGAATTAAAATGGGTCTTGGTCTCTTCTCAAAAGGCCATGCTTCAAAATTTTTGTTATTATTACTGTTCTCTTGGTTCTTGTTACTGTTTTGGTCTTGGTCTCTTCTCAAAAGGCCATGCTTCAAAATTTTTTTTTTTTGGTGTTCCGATTTACCCTACACAGAGGGGTGAATAGGAACACTCATTGAAAAACCTTTCTGTTCCTTTCATACTTTTATTGGGTGAATAGGAACTACTTATTAGGTCTGCCTGGTGTATGAGGTATGAGAAAAAAACTTCAAAGGTCGTATACAAGTGGTATTTAATTATTAAAATAAAAAAATGAATTTTTACTGAATGGAACATACAACATGATAGAAAAATTTTTTTTTTTAACAATCTGAGAGAAAACTAAGCCTCGGGCTCTTAAAAGATGTGAAAACTATCAGATTTCGGCCAGATTTTAATAACTACATGATTGTGTATTGTTTCAAGTCCTCGTGAAAACTGATGGTATACTTATATCTTGCTATTAATTGTTCTTGGCGTTTGTGTAGTTTAATGACAATATCTTCTTCACTGAAGAATGCAGATTCGTTTGTTTCAGCAAATCTGGACAATTGACTCATCTTGTAAAATCGACCTACCCACCCATCCTCATCAGGCTCTGTTACTTGAACAACATAGTCGGAAACTATCTGCCTTATTGTAAACTATGATCAAAGCATAGTCTGAAATGTTAGTTGAAGCACTTGGTATTTTGTTGAATTCCATCTCACTCTCTGAGGCAGACGAAAAAACTAAATCACTCGCCGCTATCTTGAATTGAATAGTTGATATCAGAGTCTACTTCGGAAGAAAATTTGTCCGAGTTTCTTGCACTTTTTTTTCTTTTTCCTGCTTTCTTGGATGTTTTTTCTTGCTGGTACCAGTATCAGCATTGGATGTAGATGGTTGAGGCTCATCTTGATTAGCGGTCAATTGGAAATCTATAACACCCACACTTTTTCCTGGAGTTAGTCTTGGGCTTAGCTGATTCCCGATGACGTCGAGCCCTTTTAGCAGTTCTGTATGGAGTTACTTGGCAAGAACACAGTGAATATTGTCATGACAAGTTGTCTCCAATTAGAATTTTTTTTACCATCTAATTTCTTCAAATAAGGTATGGCAATAGTGTCGAACCATCCTGACTTGGTACGGTTGTATCTAGAATTGTCAGGTCCACCAATGCTCTATCATACATGTGTTGTGCTTTGTATACAACGTATGGGGGTAATATCTTACCCGTCACCTGATGCGGCAAACATTACAGAAGTAGATGACTATTTGAATTCATCACACATTCCGGATATTTGCAGCCTCTTCTTGTTATTACCAAACGTTTTCCAGGATCATCCGTCAAGTTAGTTTCGTCGTCGTTTACAATGTTACATGGGTGAATATCCTTCAGTTCCTGGCCAAGGTTATCAAAATAGGCATTTATTGTTTCTGGTGACACAGCAGCACAAGATCGTTTGATGTTCTGACACATTCTGGAAGACAATTTATTTCTATGACGTTTTAAAAAGCTATAGACAAAATCTCGGCCTGGCAGGTTGTTAACCCATCTAGGGATTGTTTTTCCTTGTCGATCTAAATAATCTTTTGCTAGATGCCGTAAAGTTAAACATCCCACAGGGTAGCCTCAATCGCCACGTATTTGAAGACGGCTAACGAACAGTCGCTCATATTCCTCACTCAAAATGGTCTGTCCTCAAGTGTTTTTAATTCTAACACCATTTTTTACGCGCCTACGAAGAACAGTAACGGGTATTTCATGTTTTTTCGAAGCAGCTCTTAAGGATAATCCTTGTGCTATTGAGTTCAACGCTGCTTTTATATGTTCTTCAGAATATCTCCAGTAATTCTTCAATGGCGCATATTTTCTTGGCATTTTTCCTCAACCTAAAAAAAAGTAAAGCCATTATGGTCAAACAATAGGTGTATAAGTAATCTGTGGCTGAAAAAAAAAAACCATGTGTTTTGCTTGACAAGTGTAGGGTGAATAGAACACAAAAAGACTGTATTCCTACACTTCTCAAATACGTGACATCATAAAAATTTTACTGACTAAAAGTGATCCGAGATATCATTGACAATAAACAATATTTATTTGTAGGAGTGGTTGTATGATAAACCATGTTAGTTTGGCTCTGATAATAATAGTTTAGTACTTACCAGCAAAGTTTCATGATGACAAAAATAAGCACAACAAATTTTGTAACCTTTGTTATAAAACAGGCTAGATCAGTATTGCCAACACACTAAAACAAATATACCCTTATTATTTTGCTAAACATTATGCAACTGATTTGTTATATTATTATATACATCCACCAAAATCAGTAAAGTTTCAATTTTTTTAAATTATTGAATAAGGCCTTTTCGAAATTATTATAATTTCATCATCAGTTCACACTAAAGAATGTTGTTATTTGTGTCCATTATATCTCGCTGCACTTCATATTGAATCTTCCACTGCCATCATTATTTTGTGTAACCAAGCAAGTCATATATTGAAATAGTTGATCATTTTCGAATATTGTCTGCTGATTCATTAATTTGTTATATTTTTTATGTAGGTATATATATAATTTTTCTAACTGTATAATGTCATTTTTATTATTATTTACTTCTACTATTTCTATAAAGTAGCAGTAGACTGTTGGAATTATTACAAAGTATGTGTTCCTGGTATCTGTTACCATGTAACTGCTACATTACAAATACCGTGTAACGGTACAGAATTGGGAGTCTGAGAATGAATAAAATAAATTGTCAATTGATACAAGTAACAACCTTTTAGGAACCCCTGCCTGCACAATGTTGTTGCAGATAGGGATGGCAACGATATATCGATAGTTGAAATTTATCGATATACGTTATTTATATTTATTTGGATTATATCGATACATGTCTAAAAATGCGATATATATCGTTTTTTTTTGTTATTGATTTAAAAAATGTAAAACATTAAATTCACTTCTCTTAAAATGATGTTTTAATAAGGTTGTAACAAATTGTGTTTTAGTACTTCAACCCTCTAACGGTAAGGTGGACTTTTACGCATGCAAGGTAAGGTCTTGATACGCCGCAAATTTATCCTTCCTTGGATTTCTCGTAGTTTTGTCGTCAAATCGTAAGTTCTGGATTAGAAAAGAGAATCTTTTCTGTGACATTGAACAGCGAAATGCAGCCGGTCCATAGATTACAGAAAACATATCATCAAGACATAAACCAGAGTTCTTCAAAACATCGCTCATATACAACAGCCCAATAAGAGCTCTTATCTCTATCAGGTTTGTGGGAGATGTAAACCACTGTACAGATTGGTATTTGATCTTCGATCTTTCTATTTCACTGTTAGTGTGGAGAACAATTTTTTCCAGTATCTCGTCGGTTAGAAATAGGCAGCAAATCATCAGTGTTTTCATAGGCAGTGTTGCCAGATCAATCAGTCCTCTTTTCCCCACATGGCTACTCAAAATTTCTCCACTTTGCTATCAAAATCCCCACTGCCACAAATGCGTGTGCTTTATGCAAAGTGTCACCACATTTTATAGAGTCTGAGTGTATTATAAATGTTTAAACATTATTATAAGAATGACATAAATATTAAAAACTTGTTTGAAGTACAATAAAAAAAATCAGCACTGCTACAATCCTGTGTCCCTTCAGCTAAGTCGAACTCGTCACCTTCGTTATCGCTGTCTATAAGAATGTTATCTTCAGTCTCGGAAACTTCTTTGTCAAAATCTTCTTCTTCTTGCCTTTGAAACTCTGCTAATATTTCTTCAGCAGTGTACAATATTTTGTTACAAGCCATTATGCAAAAAATAAAAAATGAATAGAAAATCTAAATTCAATGAAAAAAGTCACAGTAATTAGAGTAAATTGTATTCTATTGTCCACTCAATGGTACTATCTAGCTCTTACATGTGTTAGTATTGCTATGATGCCAGAGCAATGTCAACCATATACTACTACGCTTTTTCGTGAATCGTAACATGTACACTAAGTGTAGACATTCCAAAATATATACAATTGTTGATGTCTAGGCTCGACTTTGGAGAAACATTGCAACAGATACAACTCGATAAGTCACTGGTTACAAAATTACAAAACAATAACAAGTGTTGTGTTCATGTTTAGTCTACAAAACAAGACTATACATTAGTTACAGTACTACGTATGTATAAAGTTCACAAGCCATACGTTCTTATGAAACTGCAAAAAATATATAGGAAGCGTTGAAAAATTTTAAAGCATTTTTGGTAAGGTCGGGTCGCATCCTACCCGAAAAGAGAAATGCGCAGAAAAAACAGTGATCGAGGAACAATTACCTGGAAATGGGTTATTCCTATGCCTTCCCTATGAATGACTGAGAGGGTATCTTAGTGTTAAACCGTTTGGAGGAAAGTTAGAATGAAGAGATGTTCGGAACAATTGCGCAGGGGTCGGATCTGACCCGCACCTTACCATTAGAGGGTTAATAATGAGATTAATTTATTACTATCTGCTATAAACAACGTCGGGTTTTTTTGTCGTGCTCGTGCAACACTGCACTGCATTGGAATTGGAGTTGGACAGCAGTGCAGACTGAGAGCTTGCTGTCATTGGCTCATATATCGGTCTTACCGATACATCATAATATATCGATATATTTCAAGCAATATATCGATATAGCTGTTACGATATATCGGAAGACCAATATATCGATATACCAATCAATGTTGCCATCCCTAGTTGCAGACTGTTTATGTTGATGTCTGGAACCTGCCCGGCAAGACGTATTGCGTAACCGCTGGGAAGCCAGTCTCTGTGAAGTACAGAAAGAATGAGTAATTGCCACCCCAGTTTTCATCAGAGAGTCAGTAAGTGGTCACTCATTATTGAACCAGCCAAGTAGACACCAGTGCGTTAACAAGCCAGCGGTGGCCTCGGGCGTGTGAGATGGGCCGAAAACATCACCAGCCTATTTAGTACAGTGCGTGATTAAGCGGTAAACTAATCAGAAAAACCCATAAGTGCTCGAGCGAGTTATGTCGGCCGACATTATGTTATACAAGAAAAGGTAATCAGAAACAGTATTCACTTATTAAATACTGTTTGTACAGTTACAGGGAGAACTTACAACCTATTAAAATAACAGTTCAGAGTGATGAGTGATACAGTGAATAAAACGTGACGGTGGTGAAGCTGTCTGGAACGCTGTGGATTGGTTAAGTACCATCCATAAACAACCTAATCAATTTTATAAACATATAAAATTATTACAGATACAGAGCTCTAAATAACGGGGGTTAGAAAAGAAAAATGTAAAAAGAATGAAAGAGTGAGTGCGACAAAGTACTGGGTCATTATTAAGATTAAGAAAATTGTTATGGCCATTTAAGAATAACAATCATAATAATTGTTTCATTATTGTTTGGTATATTAATAACTTCATATGTTGTTTACGTTCAACAAAACAAAAAATAGAAACTTTTAATCAATACATTGATTGACCAGAGTAGAATGTGATACATTATTACATAGTTGTAAAACATCTAATTTCATTAAATAAAATCCAAATAAGTTGTTTTAGTCAGCATAAACTGTGTTATTATATTTTCACCACTCAACTCAAATAATCCTTCTGCAACTTGTTCGTCTGTAGAACCCGAAGGTAAGATAAAAACTCAGTTGTTACAAATTTAATAAAGATTTATTAGTTGCGATAAAAACGTACAGTTTCAATGGCGCCCGAACAGGGACGGTGAGCATAATTTATTAATTATACAAACCAGACCTAATTAAGTTGCAGACAAGGGTTATTTGGGGTGAGGGCGGTTTTGTAAGGTAGAAAGGAGTAAAGTAAAACTATAAATTGAAGTCAAAGTGTGTATGTGTAAGCCATAATAGTATATAAAATGGAGAATACAGAGAATCAAATAAATGTAACTGGCGGTAATGAATGAGAAATTCAAGCATTGACCGAATCAACAGTCATGAGCGGGTTGGAGGTCCATTCGACTCCAATCGTAGTTCAAAACAGAGAAGTAGATGAGTCAGCTGGCATAGATGACTCGGGGATTCCGTTAATTAATAAAAATAAACAATTTGACAATAATGATATAATGAATATGATGCAATTATTTTTAGAAAAGCAAAATGTGATGTTAGATGTAAAGTTTAAAGAACAAAATAAAGAAGTAGAAAATAATTTGAATAATAAATTTGATGAAATGAAAAGTGATAATGAGGTTAAATTTAGTGTGCAAAAAGCAAAATTTAATGAACTAAGCAGTAGTGTCAATCAAGTAAGTATTAAGCTAAATGAACAGAAAATTAAATGTGAAAGTAGTTAACGAATTAATTAAACGTTTTGATGAAAGTGACAAAAAATGGGATAAGTTGATAGATTCAACAAAACAAATGAACAATGGTTATAATAAAGTGAGAGTAGTGGTGACAGAAAACGGTAATTATGATGATGGTAAGTTATGCGCTAATGAGAATAGAAACAAGGAAGTAACAGTTAACAAGGTAAGTGAAAATAATGGAAATATAAATGATAGTTTAAATGTAAATCAGATGAAAGTGTACAAGGTAAGTAATAGTGAAAATAACAGTGATAACTGTAATAATGATAGTGAAATAAGGTTGAATAATAACAATAAAGAAGTTTTTGAAAATGGGATATCAAAAAGTGATACAGTAAGTAATAGTAGTGATAATGAGAATATAAGGGGAGTTGACGTTAGTAGTGATGGGGTGGTAACGGGTGTTGATGAGCTTGAAAAAGAGTGGAGGGAAAATTTCTTTTGTGGTATATGTGAAGGAAAGGCTTCACAAGTGTTGTTGGAGGACAAAGGTTCCTCGAGAGTTTTTGTGGGAGGCAAATGGCCTCCAAAATGTCCCTTGATTTTTTGTGGTTTATCTGGTACGGCCAGATAGAGTTATAATAAAGTGGTATTGCCCTCTAAGGGGAGTGAAAAGGTGAAATTGGGTTGGGAGAGTGATAATAAAGAAAGAAATAGAGTGATACAGTTGTTCAGGTTAAGTAGAGATTATGAAGGGTTAGTAGGGGGAATAAATATTGAAAGAAATGATTATATTATTAGTAATGCAGACTTACCTTGTGCAGTAGTAAACAAGGATTATATTGATGATGATGATAAACATTTACCTGTTGGGAGAATTGGTGTCCTTGTAGTAGCAGACAATTGTGATGTAACTCACCTGGGGGTAACAATAAATACTAATGGAGACTTGACAAAAAATAATAATGTAGACTTGGTTTATGATAAAATAATAATGGGGGGTAACCCTGAGCATTATTATTATGGTATAATGGAAAAAACAAATTTTTATGGTTATTATACAAATGACAGCCATACGATGAAGGTAAATAAAAACGAAATGTGTTATGTGATAATTAGACTAATTTTCGATGACGGTGGTTAGACAAACAGTGATTGAAAATTTAATTATTTCAGTTAATGGGAATTACTTGGCTGACTTATGCAATGAAGTGTGGTAAACAAAAATTTGATATGATATGACAAAAATTTGTAAATAAATGTGTTGGTGTTAAATGTAGTGTCAAGGTTATATTGTTGGAATGTAGACTATAGCTTATGTAACACATATTTGTAGTAAAGATGAATGGTATAATAATAATATTTTATTTTACTAAATAATTAACAGGAGGTACTAAGGAATTGTGTGTTTAAATTAAAAGTGTTTTAAATAATGTAACTAAAGAAATTGTTTTGATTTGAGTTGAAATGAAATTAATTTAAAATTGTGAAGTAAGGAATTTAAATATACTGTGATTGCAATTGTAAAATCAATGGTAACTGATTACAATACTTATTTAAAGTGAAAATTAAAGGAAATGTTTAATATTCTGGTAGTGCATCAGCTGATATGCTGTTGACATGGACATTGTATGTTGTGTGACTAATGTTTACAGTCATGCTGGAGTTGACAACAACAATAATGTTTTATTTTGATAAATAATTGCCATAGAGGAATTTTCTTATGCAATAAAATAAATACAAGATGTAATCAAATTGAGTTAACTCTTTGTGAATAAAACAAGGAAGAACTTAGTGTTTTGATTGTAATGTAGTTCAAAATCTCTGTGAGAGGATTTTATTAATGTAGAATCATTTTGAATATAATGTAATTACAGTAACTTAGTGTTTTGAGAAAAGGAAGAAATCAAATTTGAGCAGGCATTAAATTAATTTGGAATGTGAATTTAAATGAACGAACTTAAATTTATTTTGTTTTGGATTGTGTAAGGTAGATGATCAACATGTTTAACAGAAAAGTAAAGTAGAGTGATAGTTAGAATGTTGATTTAATATTGGTGTTACCTGTAACATGTATTTTACAGTAAGATTGTTATGTAATAAATTTGTAATTTTGGTGGGTAATGGTGTTTTGTGAACAGTATACAATTTGTAGGGAATTTATATGCATTAGAGGTAAGTATACAGTAAATTTATATTACCATGTAAACATAGTATTTTTTATAGTTATGCTACAGGTTTAGGTATTTGTACGAAACCAGTACTTTGAAAAAAAAGAAATAGAACCAGTACTTTGCCAATAATGAACCAGTACGACTAAGAGGAAACGAATCAGTTGAGGATATGGAATGATGGAAGGCCATTTGTTGACATTTTAATTGAATGTTCCAGAGTCAGGTGATACTGTGGCGGGTGCCTATCTGATTTTATGGTGTTGGGATCTCGAGCAGAGAAGTCCAGTAAGGTCGGATGGGTGCAGCCACAGCCACCGGACTGGGGGGGGGGGGGTAAGTACCCATGATTTTAGTAATGAACTAAGGGGGGTTGCGGCGCCATATCTTCACTGATCCTCTTAGGTTTTAGGCAATGAGATGTTACTAGTCAAATAATTACAGAATTATAAAATTATAATTACCTTCACATCTACCTTAATTTCGGGTCCAAGATCCCAGCACGAACTGTGAATGCAAACGTGATTTTGAGGTTGTGAAAATAACAGACTCGACTCGCATTAGTGTAAGACAACTAAAATTTTATTTTATTCTTTAAACTGCTTTCAAATTACGAACTATTCATTTCTTTCCCTCTCAAATCATGTTATCAATTATTTCCAGATAATTAAGACAAAACAAAAAAAAAACATTCTTTAACTATTAATGAAATGATCTTATATCAATAACTTATATAAACATCTTATATTAAAGAAAGCAGCCCAGCCTGCTCGCGCACAACATTCATACAATTCCCCCTAATTTAATTATTTAGGACCCAATAAAATATGAAATTAAATTTCAATATAAGTGTTAAGTGATTATTTCACCCTTAGCGCCTCTGATGACCACGCGCCGCACTGCGTATTTGTTCTAATGATTTTCTTTAACTCATCACTTTTTACTCTTGCTTGTTCACTTCATTGACTTCGTTTAACACACCGGTTTATTTTACAAACTGTTTAGCACTTTCATAGCAAAAACATTTTAATTTTGATCTCCCCGCATTCTTTGCGGTCCCAGCCGGGAAACGGAGTTAATTCAACTGAGATCGAGCGACACCAACTAATCTCCCACCACGTCGAGTTGCTGGATAGGAAATCACTGCCTTCTTCTGTCAAAATGTTCGTCAATGTACTTAACGTCTGGGTTATTCATGTGTGTTAGATGTCGACGTAATTGCACTGCCTTTCGTCATGTCACTCAAGTGGGTGTAGTTTTACTGATATTTCCACAAATTTGCCATGTTTGTTCGGCTTGGCCCGAGACTGTAAGCGTCGTCTGTGTACACCGCTGGTGTTCGCGCGTTTGTGTGTGCCACACAGCACTGGAATTCTGGGAATTATACTGCGTTCTCCGGTCACACCTTGCAACACTATGTGACTACGTTCTTTGTCTTACTGAAACAGTTTTCTGTGTGGGACTTGCTACCTTATTTATGCATGGGGATTACGATTGAAAAAGAATTAAATTTAATAAAATAAAATACCCCTTTTTTGCCCCATTACAATACCCCCCCCATGAGAGGTCTTTTGTCGAAACAGAAGAACTCTCATTGCTATCCCTAAGAGGATCGGTGAGGATATGGTGCCAACAACCCCCATTAATTCTTAACGCATCATGGGTAAACTACCCCCCTAGCTCGGCAACTATGGCTGCACCAGAACGAGATTACTGGACTTCTCTACTTGAGATCCCAACACCGTAAACTTGGACAGATACTCACCATAGTACACCCAACCTTCTATCATTATGCCCAAAAATCCAAACCCTGGCCTTATATCATACCAAATCCTCAACCGATATGTCCCCCTTACATGCACACTGGGCTGCCTTTAGCAAGTACTGGGCGCGTACTCATATTTATTAATACATTCTAAACAAATTCCTTATTTAAAATTCATAAAATATTTATCTTTAAATTTCAATTTCCTTTTGCAAATTAACGTTTTTTTTCCCCAAATCAAAACATCAGCTAATTAAATTCAAATCATTTAAATTTCGTTCAAAAATCCATTTAAGTTCAAAATCAATCTGTTATATTACCATTACTTTCATCAAAATAAAAAAATCTTTTACATGAATCTATCAAATCTATCAATTTTCTTCACTACTACTAATAATCGTAAAAACAAACTGAACATCTTATTAAATCATTAATTCACTTACACTAATCACGAATTCACTTACACTAACATTCGTTTACACATATATACTAAACAATGTAATTCAATAAACTCCATTAATACACATAAACATCATCCATATGGCAGGCGGAAAAAATAGATTTTTTTTTTTCAAAAAAATTTAATTTACCTAAATATCTCTTTTATCAATCTCAAAAAAATTTAAAATCATTTAATTCAATTAAGTAATGTCATTGTGTGAATTAATTATTAGAAAATGGTTCTGTCTCTAACATCAGTCATCAGCTGATCTCTCTGGGTCAAGTGAATGACCTTGACATACATATGTTACACAAAGCTACATCATAAAATACATGAAACATCTTTAAAATTCTTTATCTTCAAACCTACTACAACATAATAAAACAGAACATTCAAAATAACATTGTTATCATTACTTTACAATAAACAATAAAATTTACATTTAAATTGACCAAAATTACACATTTTACAGTTTTATTTGACTTCCAAGTCCTACTCAATCTTTTACTTGATTCAATTATTAATATTTTTAACTATGACTTTCTTTCTTTAATATTTTCATTCTCGATTAGTTTGGGTGACTTAATTATTCATAATACTTTGATTTACTAACTGCGCATTCATATATATTCTTACCCCACTTATGACTCTAACACTCACTTAACAGACTTTATCTAGTATGACACCCATCTATCAAAACATCTACCACCCATCTCTGCCTCTAACTTACTACTCTAACTCATTTCGCATCATTCTACCCTTATAACAAAAATACTCTCTACCCCTTTGTACTCGGGATGTGTGTTCCCTTCCCTATGCTCATTCCCTTATTTGGTTCCTGGACCCTCCCTAGGTAACCCTTTCCGGCGCTAATCGGTTCCCCTCCCGTCACAATGCTTTTCGTTGAGGACTCCTTAGCACACCACCCCTCTTACAAAATTCCACTATCAACTAATTACTCTCCCATTACATCACTTTCATCTACAAAATATCATCTGGTTTATTACCCCTATATATCACTCATTACTCTACATATTTTCCCCATAGCTTCTTCTTCTTCTTCTTTCTATGGCACTACAGCCCTTGTTGGGCCCTGGCCTCCTTCAATTTTTCCCCCCATTCTCCTCTGTCAGCAGCCATCCTCCTCCAGGAACGCACTTTTAATATCTCTCTTGCATCCTCATCCACCGCATCCTCCCATCTTCTCCTTGGTCTTCCCACTGGTCTTTTTCCATGGATTCTGGTATACAATAGTTTTTGTGGTATCCTTTCTTCTCCCATCCTGGCTACATGACCAGCCCAGTTCCCCATAGCTACTGTGTCACTATCAATACTCAAATTCTACATTACGTTTATTCACAATAATATTGTTCTCTCTAACACCCCTTTAACTTCACCTTGGACTGATTAAATGTCCTATTGAAATAATAATCACCCAAAATCTAACTTTTACCACATTTTACAGTACATTTACCATTGAAAATTCAAAACTAGCTCAATTCATTTTACCATTTAACTCAAAATCTCTTAAACACATTGAAATTCTATTATTCAATCATTAATTATATTCAATTTTAATTATATTCAAACATTTAATTACATTGATAAAAAATCTGCAAACTATTTCTAAGTGACATACCACATATATAACCCCAGCAATCAGCTGATGTTCTTGGCCAGGTGAACGACCTTTCTGTAGATACATTTCAACAATTATATAAAGTACATATTTTTATAATCCTTATCCCTAACATACTACATACAATTAATACAAATACACAAAATTATATAGTCATTATCATACAAGGTTATCTGAAATCATTACAAGTAAATCTAGTGCTTAAAATGATTTTGCTCTCATAGGGACATACATCGCTACTCATTGAGTCATAGTCACAGCAACAGTTACTGAACAGCTCTTTGGATTGTCAACCCCCAACTCTCTCTATAGAGTCGTGTTATAAGCTGACCGCCCGCTGTTTACAGAGGTCGTCACCCTCTCACTGAATTCTCAGCTACCCTCCTACTTCATCATTTTATTATTTCCCTCCTTTTACCCAGTTACAATTAGGTAAACCACCTGCTGGTCGGTCTAGGTATTTACCTTGTGCACAGATGCGTTATCTGTGCCCCTGGCTTGTAACTGCCAGCTCCTTTTCCACACACACTATTGTTTCCTGGTGTTGGACTGTGGCGTCCATTTGCATTCCCAAGAACTGAAGTTCATGTATAAGGTATAGACGCTGCCTATACCGTTCTTGGTTCAGCGTTACATAAAAAATCGGTATTACTGATGTCCGAGGACACCAGTAATCCTACTAAAATGATTCACGTACCCTTATCACGGCACTATCGACACCTTCGACGATAGCCGCTGTTCCATAGTTATGTAGTTTCCCCTTTTTACCCCCCCTGTTCAATTTCTAAGTTCACCAATTTTGTAACTACTTACATAATTCCACGGCCAGGGCCTGGTGAAACCATGACACCGCTACTACAATTTACGGAAGGTCAACTCTTATATGTTTGGATATTTCTTAATTAAATTTTCATGTTTACATTTTTTAGACACATCTACAGTTTCAACTTTTAAACAGCAAACCTTTCACTTTTCTTAGCTTGCACTACAAATTTCATAATTATATATGGTCACTTATTTACTAAAATACACTATAGCTACTGACATAAATTTAAAATTATAAACATTCCAAATTATATATTGATAAGTATTTATATTGGAGGCTAATTTTTTCTTATCATCAATAGTGATTCTGTGATCGCCCGAAAACTGAAGTTTGGTTGCAAGGGAAACTTGGGGACAGAATAGACACACTACATGAATTCATGTCCCCCTTTTATACCCAATCTACTCCCTCTACTCTACCATTTATCCAAACCCTTTTGCACCAACTCTACTCCCTCTATTCTACCATTTATCCAAACCCGCCGTCTATTTCCTTGCCAAACCTCCCTCCCAACAAAACTCATTTTCCTAATTATTCTGAAACTACTGTCACTGGCTAAACTTATTTTTCCAATGACACAAAAAAATGTTACTTGAATGTACTGCCTTATTGAAATATAGCCTCCATAACTATTTACAGTCACTCGAAGGCAGTGCTGGTACGTGATATGGTACACCTAACCGCTGCACGTTGAGTGTAAAAAAATAATTTGTATCACATACCTTTATGGGTCCCCCTCCCCGTTCAATAATGTGGTGAAATTTCTAATATATACCAATTTTGGTGGAGCCGGACCATCGTCGTTTCACCGCCCGAAGGAAGTTCTGCCAACCATGGTCCGCCTCCGAGTGCCAAAACCCACGGCCAGGACTGGTAAGGTCGTGACCGCCCGAAAATGGGGGAGAGTCCCTTCTGAAAACATAAAATAAAATATTAAAATTCAAAATTTTTACCTTAACCAATATAACTTCAAATTCGTAGCATTCTGCGTGCCCACTATCTCCTGTGTTACCTGGTTGCGTAGTACATATGCATTATTCATCTTTATTTCTACAATCTCATAAGGTCCCTCATATAATAGGAAAAACTTCTTTATTTCTTTATCTTGTGCACTAGACAAATCATGTCTCCTTACCAACACTAACTGTCCTATCTCGTATTTGACCCACTTACCCTTTTCATCATGTTTCCTCTTTCTTCTCTCTCCCTTGGTGAGTAGACTGTCGTTTGCGAGTTGTATTTTCACATTCATGTCGATAGTTCTTTCTTCCGGTGGATACTCAAAAAGTTGTTCTAATATTCTGGGTGGACGGTTTCCCTTGATTAATTCATACGGTGTAAACCCTGTAGAATTGTGGGTAGTGCTGTTCAACCAATCCTCCACATTCTTTACGTATAAAGGCCATTCTGAGTGTTTGGAGTGACAATACGCCCTGAATATCCTGCCAATTTCTCGCATCACCCGCTCTGCCTGGTTCGACTGTGGATGGTAAACTGCCGTATGCTTGGGTATGATGCCTTCCCAGCCAAGAGTCTGTCGCCACTTAGCGCTGATGAACTGCGGTCCATGATCGGATAAAATTACCTTCGGCTTACCTACGTTGATCATGTAGTCCTTGGTTATCTTTTCGCTCAACACCTTGCTAGTAGCTCTCTTTACGCTGTACAACCTAACAAACTTAGAAAAAGTGTCCAATACAACAAAAACATATACTACTCCACCTCTGCCTTTAGGCAATGGCCCATACAAATCTACAGAAACTAAATCGAACGGTCTTTCAACTTTAATATAATTCATTTCCCCTTCAACCCTATAATTCACTACTTTGGACTTCTGACACAAATCACATACCCTCAAAACTCTTCGAATCCGTCTCTCCATATTCTTAAAAACACAAGACTCTTTTAATATGTTTGTACACTTTTTCGCACCAAAATGCCCATATCTTATATGACAATCCCAAATAATTCTATCTACTAACTCATCAGGTATCATTAACCTCCAATCCCGTTCACCCCCTTCTACTTTCTTAAACAGAATTCCCTGATATATTTAGAAATGTGTATTGTACTCTGACCCATTTATATCTGCTTCTAAACTAGCGATTATCTTACCCAATTTATTTTCTGATCTTTGTATGCTCTTAATTTCCCTTAATTCCTCCCCAAAAATTCTGTCTTCCCTTGTTAATCGAAAAATTTCTATTTCTTTGAGATCCCTCCCTGTCTTATTATCTATTACATCTACCCTTGAGAGAGTGTCTGGTACTTTATTATCGGTCCCCTTGATATATTCCCGTGAAAAATGATATTCTTGTAATGCTAGCACCCACCTGGTTAATCTGCTATGAGTCAACTTACACATGTTCAAAAATGATAAGGCCTTATGATCTGTTCTGATGACTGTTTGGTTTCCTAGCAGGTAGGTGCGAAATTTCTTCACTGCGAAGACGATGCTCAGCAACTCTTTCTCTGTTGTCATGTAGTTCCTTTCCGCTGCCAATAAAGTCCTGCTGGCAAAAGCTATGGTCCGGTGTTCCTGATCCTCACCCTCCTGGTAGAGTTCTGCGCCGAGGGCTATGTTGCTGGCATCTGTCTGTAAATAAAATTTTGTCTGAAAATCAGGGTGATTCATCATTATCATATTTATAAACTTCTCTTTGATTTCATTAAAAACAGATCTTTCCTCTTCACCCCATCTCCATTGTTTATTCTTTTGTAAGACCGCACTTAGTTTGGAGGTAACCTGTGCATAATTTCTCTGAAATTTCCGATAAAAGTTGCATAATCCTAAAAAGCTTTGTAACTGTTTAATATTTTTTGGTTCTGGAAAACGTATGATAGCTTCTACTTTATCTGGGTTTGCTAAAATACCCTCTGGAGTAATAATAAAACTTAAAAAATTTATCTCAGTTTGTAGAAATTTTGACTTCTCCCAATTAACTGTTAATCCCCCATTTTGCAATTTATTTAATACATATTCTATATGTTCTAAATGTTCCGAGAATGTTCTTGATGCTATTAGTATGTCATCAACATATACAGTTAAAAAATCTAAATCCTTGGGTTGTAATATCATATCTAAACATTGAAACTCTATTAATTAGTGCAGATACGTTAAACTCTTACCTTATGGATATCTCCAAGGTTCTACAGACGAACACAGCTGCAGAAGGATTATTTGAAGGTTATCGGTACACATATAAATACGCAGTTCATTTAAAACAAATCGCTTCTAGTTTATTAGCCAAATTAATTACTTCTTCAATTAAACACTCGTCTATTACTTTATATTAGTAACACATTGAATTCAAACAGATTAATAAATGAAATCTTTCTTAACCTATAACAAATTATATATTTTTGAATAAACCAGTACGTTTTTCTCTCTTTTCCCCTTGCTCTTATATTTAATAAAAAAACTTTTCTCTTAGAGATCTCTGTTTTTGCGTTTTAAGTTTTAGTTTTATGCTGAATAATCATCATTTACTTGACAGTGGTTTAAATGTTAATATGCTGTAATTTTAGTTACCCATCCATTACGTTTTCTTCTGGTTTGCTACGCCGTCCAGTGATAACCGTTTTACTCGTTTTTACGCACTCCGGCACTTTTAACATCGAGTTTGGTTGTTATTAAATACTTTATCACTGGAAGATGTATACTGTATATGTTTTTTCTTTTATATATATAGCCGGCCGGCTTTTAAGATTCGCCCGGGCACTTAAATGTTTAATGGTCGCTACATTGTTTGCGCACTGTTAGTTGTTTTTGCTGGATAGGCCGACTATTAATTACGGCCTATCCTTCACTTCCGAGGCCACTGTTTCTTAAAGTAAAATAGACTGTATGCTGATTTTTTCTGGCCGCTCTACCAGGAATTACAATAGAACTGAACTCAGTACTGCTAAGGCTGAGTACACAGAGTTTTGCTGGTCACGTGATCGTGAGACTGCGCTCCCATTGGTGCTGTTTAAAAGAGCGCTATAACGCAGGCCTAAGGTTTAGCAACATTTAGTCGTCTGGTGCAATTCATAACTTGGCGTTATTTCCTCCGTGATTCACGGCTGACGAAAATATATATGTTATTTCACAATCTGTCTGGACTGTTTGAGTGCGGAGACAAAACATAGACGTTTTGTTTTGTAATAAACACTGCATACTTTTACTAAGTCGAGGTTCCAAAAAGGTGAACAATGACTGCATGGGGAATATAATTTTTAAAATGTTAATTTGGCCCTACAATTTTGTACCGTTACAATACCCCCCCCAATAAGAGATTGGATGCCGAAGCATACAAACTCTTATTGCCTAAAACCTAAGAGGATCAGTGAGGATATGGTGCCACAACCCCCCTGAACTCTTTACTAAAATCATGGGTACTTACCCCCCTAGTCCAGCGACTGTGGCAGCACCCCTCCGACCTTACTGGACTTCTCTACTCGAGATCCCAACACCATAAGCTCGGACAGATACCCGCCACAGTATCACCCGACTCTAAAACATTCAATTAAAATTTCAATAAATGGCCTTCCATTATTCCATATCCACAACTGATCGGTTCCTCTTAGTCGTACTGGTTCATTAACAAAGTACTGGTTTAGTTTAAAAATAATAATATAAACTTACAGTCTACTTACAGTTCAATCATATAAATTTCATACAAATGGAATAATGTTCACAATATTGGTACTCCTCCAACGTAACATTGATTATACAAAATACCAACCAAAAATTTTTTTTTTTTCTACTACCCCCCTAATAGTCCCTTAACCCCTGATACCCGTTACAATCTGCTGTGTGCAGCACTAGGCTTCTTGGCCCTTGCAGACCTCAACCTAGCCGTAATCACATCTCCCTCGTGACCTGTAACTGGGTCACCCCCTTATCCACACTCACTATTACCCCCCCTGGACTGTAGCGCCCAGTTGCTTCCACAAGGACTGATGCGGAAGGGGTGGACATTTTTTCTTTTATTCCACCCCATCCTTGCTTTGGCGTTACAATAAAAATTCAGTATTGCACTTACTATTGTTGATTGATACGCCCCTAATGGACTACCACCCCTATCTGGGTGAAAATAGCCCTGTTCCAAAATTTGGTAGATTCCCCCAAAAAATAACCCCCTACTAAATATAACAAACCACCGGGTTAACAAAACAAAACAAACCACAAGCCGGTTATATCAAGTAAAATTTATGATTTGTCATAATTGACTACTTTCACGGTCATGATCCGGTGAGGTCATGACCGCCCTTAGGTGGGGAATCTAGAGTTAAAACATAAACATAGGTTGACATTTATAAGGGTTACATTACCAGTTGTATGTACAACTTACTTTACAAACACTATCTTAACCTAACCATCTTTTTATTATTTTTACCCAAGATTTCCCTTAGTTTTCATCAGTTTAACAAAGTACCTATTTTACTCATTATTTTTTCATCAATTATTTATTTTACAATTACAATCAAAATTCAGATCAAAATGAATTTAAGTTCATTATTAAAATTCACCTTCTTAATTAATTTAATTACCAAATTAATCTACTTTTTATTTAATTAACAATTTCAGAATTATTTACATTGTTTCAAAATGATTATCCATTAACAAAATCCTATCACATAAATATTAACTGCATTGTATTCAAAACATTAAGTCATTTCCTTTCATTGTAAAATTTACCTTCATTTCTTCACATCTGGTGTTTCTTTTATTTCATAATAGAATCTGCTCATAGCACTGATTCATCAAAATACAACATTCTTGTTGTTGTCAACTCAAGCATGAAACAAACATCAACCTGTAAACATTAGTCACACAACAGGAAACGCACCTGTTTACATCAACTGTTATATGCCAGACTTGTTTTTATAAACACTAATTCAGTCTCAACATTCATGATTACCTCACCCCTCATACCTGTACTTTTAATTTTCAACTTCTATAAATCTTTACGTGTTAACATATTTATCAACTACTATTTTTGTACCAATTCATACCAAAATTAATTTGACCTTATTAATAAAATTCACATTTTTAAATTGACTTCATTTCAACTCCAATCAGAACCGTTGAACTTTAATTACATTATTTAGAACAGTTTTAATATAAACGCAATTCAAAATTAAATTCGTTATTACCTTTTATTAATTATTATTGTTAATTAACAAAATAAAATATTATTATTAAAATCAATTTCTACTCCATACATATATTACTTACATAAAACATTTTACAATACAAACACAATCAATTTCACTAGAATTTATTTACAAATCTTCATCATTACTTGTTCAATTTTACCACACTTCATTTCCAAATTCAGCAAGGTCATAACCATAAACTAAAATGTTTAGAATGTCCATTCATTGAGTTTATATTCAACCTCCATCATCATGTAACAGTCTTATTTTTATATAATACTTATCGTCCTTACTCACACTCAATTCATTATTATTATTTATATAATGTTTTTCTAATATTTCAAATCGTTCCATAGAACCCACATAATAATTTACTGGATTATCCCACATTATTATCAAATCATAAAACCTGTCTACATCATTAATTTTGGTCTTGTCTCCGTAAGTATTTTCATTCAACATCAAATAATTTATTTTCTCATCATATTCATTTACTATACTCATTAAAACATCAGGCGAGTTATTATTATTTATACAAGTATCATCAAAATAATTATCAATCTCTATTTTACAAGGTAAGTCCATTTGTTCCTCTCTCTCAATGCATAAACTCTGTACTGATATTTCATAATCTCTATTCACCTTAAATATTTCTGTTTCTCTCTCTCTATTTCTCTCATCACAATATTTCTCACAACATTTCACATTCTCTCTCTCACTCCATGCAGAGGGTACCACTTTGTTACTACAACATCTGGCTCTACCAGATGCACAAAAAATCAAGGGACAATTATTTGTAGACCATACGTCTCCCAAATAAACTACTAAGGAACCTTTGTCCTCATACAACACTTCATATATACTACAAGAAAAATTTGCCCTTTGTTCATGTAAACTTTCATCTAAACTCTCTTCACGCTCTCTCTCACTCTCAACAGCATTTGCTAACAACACTTCATTCTTAAACTCTACTTCAACTAACTCTCTACTCTCATTGTCACTATTATCACTTACCGTATCATTCTTAGATACCTCATTTTCAACTATATAACCATTATTTTTGTCTAACATCTCGTCAAACCATTTATTTATATTAACCTCAAACTTGGCATTTTGCTTATTTATTTCGTCAAAACGACTATTTATAATATCAAATAATTTAATATTCTGTTCGTCATATTTGGTATTGAAATTGCTATTTTGAACGCCCAAACGACTATTCTGTTCATCAAATTTCTCATTGAAACTACTTTTAATTTCTTTGATTTCGTTTTTCTGTTCATGAATATCCATTGATATGGTTCGTAATACACTCATTATATCATCATCTAATTTGTTATTACATTTTGTTGAGGTGGGAGTCAACTGGACTCCAGAGTCCCCTGTGACCATTGTTTCATCTATAATATTTGTCTTTCTATCTTTTTCATCTTGATCTACATTCAGGGTTGAATGTGTTTCAAGGCTATTACTAATATCTGATTCGTTAAAATCAATTACAGTACTTTCATTATTATTACCTGCCATTTTTATCTTATTTGTGTAATGTTACATAGAAATTTTGTATCTTATACGTATTCAGTATTACCTCTACACAATTATGACCCTCTTACTATCTATTTTTCATAGTATTTCATTATGTTTATGTAATTTACAAAACGTCCTCCCTCTCAAATAACCCGTTCTGCAGCTTAATTAGGCCTGATCTGTGTGATTTATAAATCACACAAATCGAGTCCCTGTTCGGGCGCCACTGAAACTCTATTGATTAGTGCAGATACGTTAAACTCTTACCTTATGGATATCTCCAAGGTTCTACAGACGAACACAGCTGCAGAAAGGATTATTTGAAGGTTATCGGTACACATATAAATACGCAGTTCGTTTTAAAACAAATCGCTTCTAGTTTATTAGCCAAATTAATTACTTCTTCAATTAAACACTCGTCTATTACTTTATATTAGTAACACATTGAATTCAAACAGATTAATAAATGAAATCTTTCTTAACCTGTAACAAATTATATATTTTTGAATAAACCAGTACGTTTTTTCCCTCTTTTCCCCTTGCTCTTATATTTAATAAAAAAACTTTTCTCTTAGAGATCTCTGTTTTTCCGTTTTAAGTTTTAGTTTTATGCTGAATAATCATCATTTACTTGACAGTGGTTTAAATGTTAATATGCTGTAATTTTAGTTACCCATCCATTACGTTTTCTTCTGGTTTGCTACGCCGTCCAGTGATAACCGTTTTACTCGTTTTTACGCACTCCGGCACTTTTAACATCGAGTTTGGTTGTTATTAAATACTTTATCACTGGAAGATGTATACTGTATATGTTTTTTCTTTTATATATATAGCCGGCCGGCTTTTAAGATTCGCCCGGGCACTTAAATGTTTAATGGTCGCTACATTGTTTGCGCACTGTTAGTTGTTTTTGCTGGATAGGCCGACTATTAATTACGGCCTATCCTTCACTTCCGAGGCCACTGTTTCTTAAAGTAAAATAGACTGTATGCTGATTTTTTCTGGCCGCTCTACCAGGAATTACAATAGAACTGAACTCAGTACTGCTAAGGCTGAGTACACAGAGTTTTGCTGGTCACGTGATCGTGAGACTGCGCTCCCATTGGTGCTGTTTAAAAGAGCGCTATAACGCAGGCCTAAGGTTTAGCAACATTTAGTCGTCTGGTGCAATTCATAACTTGGCGTTATTTCCTCCGTGATTCACGGCTGACGAAAATATATATGTTATTTCACAATCTGTCTGGACTGTTTGAGTGCGGAGACAAAACATAGACGTTTTGTTTTGTAATAAACACTGCATACTTTTACTAAGTCGAGGTTCCAAAAAGGTGAACAATGACTGCATGGGGAATATAATTTTTAAAATGTTAATTTGGCCCTACAATTTTGTACCGTTACAATACCCCCCCCAATAAGAGATTGGATGCCGAAGCATACAAACTCTTATTGCCTAAAACCTAAGAGGATCAGTGAGGATATGGTGCCACAACCCCCCTGAACTCTTTACTAAAATCATGGGTACTTACCCCCCTAGTCCAGCGACTGTGGCAGCACCCCTCCGACCTTACTGGACTTCTCTACTCGAGATCCCAACACCATAAGCTCGGACAGATACCCGCCACAGTATCACCCGACTCTAAAACATTCAATTAAAATTTCAATAAATGGCCTTCCATTATTCCATATCCACAACTGATCGGTTCCTCTTAGTCGTACTGGTTCATTAACAAAGTACTGGTTTAGTTTAAAAATAATAATATAAACTTACAGTCTACTTACAGTTCAATCATATAAATTTCATACAAATGGAATAATGTTCACAATATTGGTACTCCTCCAACGTAACATTGATTATACAAAATACCAACCAAAAATTTTTTTTTTTTCTACTACCCCCCTAATAGTCCCTTAACCCCTGATACCCGTTACAATCTGCTGTGTGCAGCACTAGGCTTCTTGGCCCTTGCAGACCTCAACCTAGCCGTAATCACATCTCCCTCGTGACCTGTAACTGGGTCACCCCCTTATCCACACTCACTATTACCCCCCCTGGACTGTAGCGCCCAGTTGCTTCCACAAGGACTGATGCGGAAGGGGTGGACATTTTTTCTTTTATTCCACCCCATCCTTGCTTTGGCGTTACAATAAAAATTCAGTATTGCACTTACTATTGTTGATTGATACGCCCCTAATGGACTACCACCCCTATCTGGGTGAAAATAGCCCTGTTCCAAAATTTGGTAGATTCCCCCAAAAAATAACCCCCTACTAAATATAACAAACCACCGGGTTAACAAAACAAAACAAACCACAAGCCGGTTATATCAAGTAAAATTTATGATTTGTCATAATTGACTACTTTCACGGTCATGATCCGGTGAGGTCATGACCGCCCTTAGGTGGGGAATCTAGAGTTAAAACATAAACATAGGTTGACATTTATAAGGGTTACATTACCAGTTGTATGTACAACTTACTTTACAAACACTATCTTAACCTAACCATCTTTTTATTATTTTTACCCAAGATTTCCCTTAGTTTTCATCAGTTTAACAAAGTACCTATTTTACTCATTATTTTTTCATCAATTATTTATTTTACAATTACAATCAAAATTCAGATCAAAATGAATTTAAGTTCATTATTAAAATTCACCTTCTTAATTAATTTAATTACCAAATTAATCTACTTTTTATTTAATTAACAATTTCAGAATTATTTACATTGTTTCAAAATGATTATCCATTAACAAAATCCTATCACATAAATATTAACTGCATTGTATTCAAAACATTAAGTCATTTCCTTTCATTGTAAAATTTACCTTCATTTCTTCACATCTGGTGTTTCTTTTATTTCATAATAGAATCTGCTCATAGCACTGATTCATCAAAATACAACATTCTTGTTGTTGTCAACTCAAGCATGAAACAAACATCAACCTGTAAACATTAGTCACACAACAGGAAACGCACCTGTTTACATCAACTGTTATATGCCAGACTTGTTTTTATAAACACTAATTCAGTCTCAACATTCATGATTACCTCACCCCTCATACCTGTACTTTTAATTTTCAACTTCTATAAATCTTTACGTGTTAACATATTTATCAACTACTATTTTTGTACCAATTCATACCAAAATTAATTTGACCTTATTAATAAAATTCACATTTTTAAATTGACTTCATTTCAACTCCAATCAGAACCGTTGAACTTTAATTACATTATTTAGAACAGTTTTAATATAAACGCAATTCAAAATTAAATTCGTTATTACCTTTTATTAATTATTATTGTTAATTAACAAAATAAAATATTATTATTAAAATCAATTTCTACTCCATACATATATTACTTACATAAAACATTTTACAATACAAACACAATCAATTTCACTAGAATTTATTTACAAATCTTCATCATTACTTGTTCAATTTTACCACACTTCATTTCCAAATTCAGCAAGGTCATAACCATAAACTAAAATGTTTAGAATGTCCATTCATTGAGTTTATATTCAACCTCCATCATCATGTAACAGTCTTATTTTTATATAATACTTATCGTCCTTACTCACACTCAATTCATTATTATTATTTATATAATGTTTTTCTAATATTTCAAATCGTTCCATAGAACCCACATAATAATTTACTGGATTATCCCACATTATTATCAAATCATAAAACCTGTCTACATCATTAATTTTGGTCTTGTCTCCGTAAGTATTTTCATTCAACATCAAATAATTTATTTTCTCATCATATTCATTTACTATACTCATTAAAACATCAGGCGAGTTATTATTATTTATACAAGTATCATCAAAATAATTATCAATCTCTATTTTACAAGGTAAGTCCATTTGTTCCTCTCTCTCAATGCATAAACTCTGTACTGATATTTCATAATCTCTATTCACCTTAAATATTTCTGTTTCTCTCTCTCTATTTCTCTCATCACAATATTTCTCACAACATTTCACATTCTCTCTCTCACTCCATGCAGAGGGTACCACTTTGTTACTACAACATCTGGCTCTACCAGATGCACAAAAAATCAAGGGACAATTATTTGTAGACCATACGTCTCCCAAATAAACTACTAAGGAACCTTTGTCCTCATACAACACTTCATATATACTACAAGAAAAATTTGCCCTTTGTTCATGTAAACTTTCATCTAAACTCTCTTCACGCTCTCTCTCACTCTCAACAGCATTTGCTAACAACACTTCATTCTTAAACTCTACTTCAACTAACTCTCTACTCTCATTGTCACTATTATCACTTACCGTATCATTCTTAGATACCTCATTTTCAACTATATAACCATTATTTTTGTCTAACATCTCGTCAAACCATTTATTTATATTAACCTCAAACTTGGCATTTTGCTTATTTATTTCGTCAAAACGACTATTTATAATATCAAATAATTTAATATTCTGTTCGTCATATTTGGTATTGAAATTGCTATTTTGAACGCCCAAACGACTATTCTGTTCATCAAATTTCTCATTGAAACTACTTTTAATTTCTTTGATTTCGTTTTTCTGTTCATGAATATCCATTGATATGGTTCGTAATACACTCATTATATCATCATCTAATTTGTTATTACATTTTGTTGAGGTGGGAGTCAACTGGACTCCAGAGTCCCCTGTGACCATTGTTTCATCTATAATATTTGTCTTTCTATCTTTTTCATCTTGATCTACATTCAGGGTTGAATGTGTTTCAAGGCTATTACTAATATCTGATTCGTTAAAATCAATTACAGTACTTTCATTATTATTACCTGCCATTTTTATCTTATTTGTGTAATGTTACATAGAAATTTTGTATCTTATACGTATTCAGTATTACCTCTACACAATTATGACCCTCTTACTATCTATTTTTCATAGTATTTCATTATGTTTATGTAATTTACAAAACGTCCTCCCTCTCAAATAACCCGTTCTGCAGCTTAATTAGGCCTGATCTGTGTGATTTATAAATCACACAAATCGAGTCCCTGTTCGGGCGCCACTGAAACTCTATTGATTAGTGCAGATACGTTAAACTCTTACCTTATGGATATCTCCAAGGTTCTACAGACGAACACAGCTGCAGAAAGGATTATTTGAAGGTTATCGGTACACATATAAATACGCAGTTCGTTTTAAAACAAATCGCTTCTAGTTTATTAGCCAAATTAATTACTTCTTCAATTAAACACTCGTCTATTACTTTATATTAGTAACACATTGAATTCAAACAGATTAATAAATGAAATCTTTCTTAACCTGTAACAAATTATATATTTTTGAATAAACCAGTACGTTTTTTCCCTCTTTTCCCCTTGCTCTTATATTTAATAAAAAAACTTTTCTCTTAGAGATCTCTGTTTTTCCGTTTTAAGTTTTAGTTTTATGCTGAATAATCATCATTTACTTGACAGTGGTTTAAATGTTAATATGCTGTAATTTTAGTTACCCATCCATTACATTTTCTTCTGGTTTGCTACGCCGTTTCGTGATAACCGTTTACTCGTTTTTACGCACTCCGGCACTTTTAACATCGAGTTTGGTTGTTGTTAAATACTTTATCACTGGAAGATGTATACTGTATATGTTTTTTCTTTTATATATATAGCCGGCCGGCTTTTAAGATTCGCCCGGGCACTTAAATGTTTAATGGTCGCTACATTGTTTGCGCACTGTTAGTTGTTTTTGCTGGATAGGCCGACTATTAATTACGGCCTATCCTTCACTTCCGAGGCCACTGTTTTTTAAAGTAAAATAGACTGTATGCTGATTTTTTCTGGCCGCTTTACCAGGAGTTACAATAGAACTGAACTCAGTACTGCTAAGGCTGAGTACACAGAGTTTTGCTGGTCACGTGATCATGAGACTGCGCTCCCATTGGTGCTGTTTAAAAGAGCGCTATAACGCAGGCCTAAGGTTTAGCAACATTTAGTCGTCTGTTGCAATTCATAACTTGGTGTTATTTCCTCCATGATTCACGGCTGACGAAAATATGTATGTTGTTTCACAATCTGTCTGGACTGTTTGAGTGCGGAGACAAAACATAGACGTTTTGTTTTGTAATAAACACTGCATACTTTTACTAAGTCGAGGTTCCAAAAAGGTGAACAATGACTGCATGGGGAATATAATTTTTAAAATGTTAACTTGGCCCTACAATTTCGTACCGTTACAACATTTTATAAAACTGGCTACGCTAGTGTTTAGTCCGAATGGCAGACGCTTAAATTGATAGTTCTTACCATTGAAAACAAATGCAGTATATTTCCGGCTTTCTGGCGCTAGTGGAACTTGCCAGTATCCTGCTGTCAAATCTAAGGACGTCATATATTTGACTCTGCTAAACTTCTGAAAATTTTCATTCATGGCTTCTGGTGACTCCCGGTCAGGTATTATAATTTGGTTAATTTTTCTAGCGTCTAAGCACAACCTTACCTTTCCATCCTTCTTGATGACCACTACTAATGGATTTTAGTACGGCGATATAGATCTTTCAATGATGTCTCCTTCCATCATCCGGTACTGCTCTCCTCTTTGAAAACGGCACTGGATAACTTCTCTGCATGTAGGGTGAGTCTTCTCGAACCTTCAACTCGCATACGTAGTCCCTGGCTTTTCCAGGCAACTCAGCAAACACATCTCTGAAACGTTCCACAACTGCCCACAACTCCTGTCGTTGGGGATTCCCTACAACTCCACCCTCATTAAAAAATTTATCTACCCTATTTTCCCATACTCTCTCATCATTCTCTACACTCTCACTCTCTTGGCATACATTCACTTTTGTTTCTATAATTCCCTCGCCTACTCGGTTTTGTATCATCTTTACCCCATAACTCTAACTTCATCTAACACCCTCTTAAAATTTACCCTGACTGGTTCACTCCCCTTATTAAATTCTACTATTCTCTTGTTAAAATCAATTATTGCTTTATTTCTCTCCAAAAAATCGTTTCCCAGAATTATATCTAAATTCAATCCCTTAACTACTAGAAAGGTATTCTCAAATTCAGTTCCATTAAGGAATATATGTAACTGTACTTGTTTAGTAACTCTTTTACTTCGTACTCCAGTCACCCCCACTACTGTTACGCCCGCAACTGGTAACGATGGAATATTTTTATTTACCCTTTGTAATTCACCCAGTACGTTTTCTGAAATTACTGATATTTCACTCCCTGTGTCAATTAATGTTTTATAATTCTTACCTTTATGGTTACAACTACCTCCGTAAATCCGGTTTTGGTTTCTGTCATTTCTGCATCGTCCTCCTCCAGTAACTCCTCCGCCATGTCCTTGATAATTATATTACTTTGGTAGTTACACTCCTCTTGGACCCCCAGGTTCTCCTCCGACAATGGCTGGGCCCGGTTCCCCATTGTCTCTTCTAGTTTCCCGTGGATGGACCTGCCACGGCTTGGTTATATCCTCCTCTGCCTCTGTTGCCACTTCCATTCCCTCTCGGCGCTCCACGGTTGTTCTCTGCTCCTCTCTGCGGCTGATTTTGTGGGTTGTGCGTTCTCTCACTGCGTTGACATTCACTCGCCTTGTTACATCTAAAACGTGTTCTTATAGCATAATTTTCAACATTACACTCTGCACATCTCCAACCCTCGCCTCTATTATCACTATTTCCCCCACGTGCCCCTCGGTGAAAGTTCGATATTCCCCTGGGTTGATTATAATTTCCGTTGATGTGTGCCGCTGGTGTATTTATACGCCTACTCATCTCCTGCTCTCTTATGTTCTGAAATATATCTAATATTTTTTCTAACTCGGTAATTTCCATAATTTCTCGTGTCATTAGTGTAATTTGTATCTCTCTCGGCAAGTGTTTACTAATATGTCTAACAAATGACCGGAACGGCAATGGCGGTTCTAGGTACTTTGCTTCATTAAATATTTTCATTACATATATGGTTAGGTGGTTGTTTACTCTCCCAAAATTCCCCGTTCCCATGATTTTACTACGTAAACTTTCCTGATCTTCTTTGGACCAATATTTATTCTTAAACGCTACTTCGAACTTTTCATAACTACTCCACTCCGTATTGTGTACCTCGGCCCATATTTCAGAACTACCCTTAAAACACTTTAAATTTTTTAACAATTTAACCTCCCAACTACTACTATTAAACCGGTTAAATTCCCTTACCCTATTCAGAAATTGCATCTGGTGTATTCTACTGTTGTCACAATTAAATTGTTCAAGTTCTATATCGTCTTTTGCTTCACGAGTATACAATACTCGCTCCGTGACACTATTTAAATTCTGGCTTACGGCCACATGTAATTCGTCTTTGATTTCTATGATGTCTCACTCAATTACTTTTAATTTAGTATCATTTATAATTTCATATTGAAGGTTATGCTTACTCATAGCCCCCACACTCTCTTGCACAGATTGTTTACACACACTCTCTATCTCCGTTATTTTATTTTTTATGTCAACATTAATCTTATTAATACACTTACTTTCTATCTCTATACACTATTCTTTAACTTGAGTTTTAATTTCGTTTGTCATCTGCTCATTTACACCATTTATTTTGCTTTCAATATTTTGTGTGATTTCACAAATTTGTTTGTCAATTTTTTCATCTCTTTCATTAATTTTAATGGCTATACTCTTCACTGCATTATCTAATTTGGTATTTAAATCGTTACATTTACTAGCAAATTCTTCGTTAGTATTTTCAAACCGCTTATTAATTTAATTCATATGGTTTTTCAACTCATCAAATTTATTATTTTGTACATTAAATTTGGTGTAAAAACTACTCTTTTGTTCATCAAATTTTCTATCAAAGTCATTGCTTAATTTGTCAAATTGATCATTTTGTTCATTGAATTTCTCATTAAAACTACTCTTAATTTCTTTAATTTCGCTTTTTTGCTCATCAAATTTACAATTCATTTTATCGAATTCATTTAATAAAATACTCATCATTTCATTATCAAATTTGCTATTACATTTTGTTGAGGTTGGAGTTAACTGGACTCCTGAATCCTCTGTCATATTTGTTTCGTCTGTAACACTTATTTCAACTATTTTATTGTCCTGACCCACATTTGGAGTCAAGTGGACCTCAAAATTATTCATAATAGCTGACTCATCAAAATTGTCAACATTAGTTATTTCATTTACATTGTTTTCATTATTTCCTGCCATTTTTAAGTTGTAAATTTACTGACTTTTGTTTAACTAATTTTTAATTTACATATATAACATATACATACAACATTATGTACTTTACGTAATTTTTACGTACTGTTACTCAACCTCCGAATCACGTTATTCACTGTATGTGCGGAATTTTAATTTCCAAAAAAAATTAGAACTCGTCCCTGTTCGGGCGCCATCTGTTACTAGTCAAATAATTACAGAATTATAAAATTAAAATTACCTTCACACCTACCTTAATTTCGGGCCCAAGATCCCAGCATGAACTGCGAATGCAAACGTGATTTTGAGGTTGTGAAAATAACAGACTCGACTCGCATTAGTGTAAGACAACTAAAATTTTTTTTTATTCTTTAAACTGCTTTCAAATTACGAACTATTTATTTCTTTCCCTCTCAAATCATGTTATCAATTATTTCCAGATAATTAAGACAAAACAAAAAAAAACATTCTTTAACTATTAATGAAATGATCTTATATCAATAACTTATATAAACATCTTATATTAAAGAAAGCAGCCCAGCCTGCTCGCGCACAACATTCATACAATTCTCCCTAATTTAATTATTTAGGACCCAATAAAATATGAAATTAATTTTCAATATAAGTGTTAAGTGATTACTTCACCCTTAGCACCTCTGATGACCACGCGCCGCACTGCGTATTTGTTCTAATGATTTTCTTTAACTCATCACTTTTTACTCTTGCTTGTTCACTTCATTGACTTCGTTTGACACACCGGTTTATTTTACAGACTGTTTAGCACTTTCATAGCAAAAAAATTTTAATTTTGATCTCCCCGCATTCTTTGCGGTCCCAGCCGGGAAACGGAGTTAACTCAACTGAGATCGAGCGTCACCAACTAATCTCCCACCACGTCGAGTTGCTGGATAGGAAATCACTGCCTTCTTCTGTCAAAATGTTCGTCAATGTACTTAACGTCTGGGTTATTCATGTGTGTTAGACGTCGACGAAATTGCACTGCCTTTCATCATGTCACTCAAGTGGGTGTAGTTTTACTGATATTTCCGCCCGCAACCTAGCACGTGGCCAACAAATTTCACAAATTTTCCATGTTTGTTCGGCTTGGCCCGAGACTGTAAGCGTCGTCTGTGCGCACCGCTGGTGTTCGCGCGTTTGTGTGCGCCACACAGCACTGGAATTCTGGGAATTATACTGTGTTCTCCGGTCACACCTTGCAACACTATGTGACTGCGTTCTTTGTCTTACTGAAACAGTTTTCTGTGTGGGACTTGCTACCTTATTTATGCATGGGGATTACGATTAAAAAGAATTAAATTTAATAAAATAAAATACCCCTTTTTTGCCCCATTACAGAGAGTTTTTATGCTGCGGCATAAAACCTCTCATTGGCGGGGTATTGTAATGGTACAGAATTGGGAGTCTGAGAATGAATAAAATAAATTGTCAATTCATACAAGTAACAACCTTTTAGGAACCCCTGTCTGCACAATGTTGTTGCAGACTGTTTATGTTGATGTCTGGAGCCTGCCCGGCGAGACGTATTGCGTAACCGCTGGCAAGCCAGTCTCTGTGAAGTACAGAAAGAATGAGTAATTGCCACCCCAGTTTTCATCAGAAAGTCAGTAAGCGGTCACTCATTATTGAACCAGCCAAGTAGACAGCAGTGCATTAACAAGTCAGCGGTGGCCTCGGGCATGTGAGATGGGCCGAAAACATCACCAGCCTATCTAGTAAAGTGCGTGATTAAGCGGTAAACTAATCAGAAAAACTAAGTGCTCGAGTGAGTTATGTCGGCCGACATTATGTTATACAAGAAAAGGTAATCAGAAACAGTATTCACTTATTAAATACTGTTTGTACAGTTACAGGGAGAACTTATAACCTATTAAAATAACAGTTCGGAGTGATGAGTGATACAGTGAATAACACATGACGGTGGTGAAGCTGTCTGGAACGCTGTGGATTGGTTAAGTACCATCCATAAACAACCTAATCAATTTTATAAACATATAAAATTATTACAGATACAGAGCTCTAAATAACGGGGGTTAGAAAAGAAAAATGTAAAAAGAATGAAAGAGTGAGTGCGACAAAGTACTGGGTCATTATTAAGATTAAGAAAATTGTTATGGCCATTTAAGAATAACAATCATAATAATTGTTTCATTATTGTTTGGTATATTAATAACTTCATATGTTGTTTACGTTCAACAAAACAAAAAAATAGAAACTTTTAATCAATACATTGATTGACCAGAGTAGAATGTGATACGTTATTACATAGTTGTAAAACATTATCTAATTTCATTAAATAAAATCCAAATAAGTTGTTTTAGTCAGCATAAACTGTGTTATTATATTTTCACCACTCAACTCAAATAATCCTTCTGCAACTTGTTCATCTGTAGAACCCTGGACTAGAACCCGAAGGTAAGAGTAAAACTAAGGTTTTATAAATTTAACAAAGCCTATTATTGCTATATATACAAAGGCGAAAAGTATCAACCGGTTACATCAGACAACAGGTAAGAAGGCATATTGGTGAGGGGAGTGGTGGAAGGCAAATAATGCCCCGTCTTGCAAACATTAACCTTCACACATCCGCTGACTGAAGGGGTGGCATTTCAGGAATAGTACAGCGTTTTTATTGATCGGTGAAGTGCCTTCTTAGCTGCTTTCTGGTATACTTTTTTAAAACAGCATTTTATTCGTCCTCTCCCTGTTCAAATACGTACTAGCATACTGTTATAGCCCAGGAAAAATGGTCAAAAAATTGACTAAAAGAAAAACGGATCAAAGCTAATTTTTTGTACATATGGGCCTTGAACCATACGTTATACAAAACTAAGGAGTCTACCACTTAAAAAGTGTCTAGGGGTGGTTTTATAGGGGTGAAAAAAGGATTTTTCCCATATAAATTAAAAACAAAGTATTTTATCAAAAAATGTTCTGAATAAAAGTTCTAGCTCACAAAATTCCCTATAATTTGGTGGGTGTCATATTCCTGTACGTTGAAGATTGTTGGAATAGGCCACATTTAAAACTTAAGAGTATACTGGATTTTGTGTGGTGAATGATTTTTTTTTTTTTGTTTTTTTTTTTTGAGAGGATGGTGCCTACATAAGCCCGAAGCTTGTGCACAGGTAATGAGATGGGAATGACTTCAATGATGAACAAATGCCAGACCTTACCAGGAATCAAACCCTGAACCTCTTGGTCTAGAAGCCAGCGCCCTAACCACTAGACCAAACCGGTCAGACAATATTTAACTTAGAATATTGTCTCAGGGTGATTTTACCCATATTGAAATATGTAAAAATTTGGGGTTTTTTTGCTGACAAATGAATTTTGTCAAAAAAAGTATCAAATAAAATAGTGTTTCACATTTTTAGTAACATCTATACAATAAAGTACAGAAAGCAACTATGTAGGCTAATGTAGACCAAATGACCTAAGTGTTGTAAAAGTAAAGTAAAAACACTTGTACTGTTTTTAGTAGGAAGGTGCCACTAATTCCCTTCCCTAGCAGTGAAGGTCACGAAGGCCCCTACGACATATTTGTCAAGAACTTGAAAATTTTTGCAGTACTACATTTTTCACATCTGAACAACATGTTGAGTTAAGAGAAACTCGAATTGCAAGAAATGATTCAGATGTCAATAAATTGTATGATTGGCTTATTAATCACAATCCGTTTTCAAAAACGCAAATCATTACATCACTCTGTACTGGAATTATTGGAAATGATGCTATTAATTTTCATAAATCAAAGGAAATTGGTGAAAACTATATGAAAAAATTGTATAAGGACACTGACATAAAATGTGAAAACTGAGTACATCCTCTGAGTGGAGAGGAGTGCCGCTAATTCCTCTATAATGGTACGTGAAAAGGGTACATATTACTACAGATCCTTTAATTCTCTACCAAAGAATGCTGTTGTGCAGAGAACCGAGTGATGATATATCAAAGTATACCAGGAACACATACTTTGTAATCATTCCAACAGTCACCGTTATCGATAACTGTTACCGCAGTTAATAGGTATTTGTAACAGCTCCTTTCAAATACTGGTTCAGCACACCTCACAACCTGGTTAACTTCTTTTCTTTTGCATCTGGGTTGATGCACTTGCACTAATTTTTTTCAGATTTTCTTCTAATGATGAAATCTAATAATTTACTTGGAAATTTATTTTTAATCAAAAACTTGAGTGAAAAGCAGTAGAATCACACTGTTGACTACATGCATCACATAACGAATCCCCAATGCAATCCAATGACTACTTTGGTAATGAGGCATCAGGTTGTCATGGCACCTATTCTATGCACCTGCTTAGTACAGAAGTCAGCAAAGCACTAGTATTTGTGCTTATTACCTAGTATTGATGTGATTATAGTATTTAATAATTTTCTCAAAATTTGGGAATTTTATACGTATGCATAGAAGTGAAATTTATTGTGTTACACAATTTATTATGTCACTTATGAAATACGAGAAAATTTGTACAAATTTTAAAATATGTAGTTTCTTCTTTTGTTTTATTTCTTATGGCAGGTAGCACCACCTGGTACCAATAATACATAAAGTGATTTGTGAATTAAAAAGCAAAAATTTATTTCATCCTTCTAGCACATGCTTTTAGTGGCTGTGACACAACTAGTTCACTTCATGGGAAAGGTATAAAACAATTACTGAAGCTATTGGAGAGTAACAGACATTTGGACAATGCTGTAGCAGTGTTTTATAGTGTGCATTCAAATAAAAGTGAAGTAGAAAAAGCTGGTGAAAAATGATTTTTAATTCTGCAAGGTTCGAAAGAGGAAAGGCAAACACTAGACAAGTACAGATTTCAAATGTTTCAGAAATCTCTCAAAAAGGCATCTACCAAAAAGCTGTTACCTCCAACTTCAGCAGCTGCAGCTCAGCATTCCTTTAGAGTTTACTACCAAGTTCAGAAATGGCTAGGCAACCATAAAAGTCCAGAGGAATGGGGATGGGAAAGGAAAAATAATGTTTTGGAGCTCATTAAGACTACATTAGAACCAGCTCCTGAATCAATTTTGAATTTAATTTCCTGTGGCTGCACGACTGACTGTCCTACTTTTTGTTGTCGCTGCCTAAAATCGCGATTGCAATGCACAGTTATGTGTAAAAATTGCCAAGGATCAACGTTTCAGAATTGTGAAACGCCAGGTTATAATATTAATATTACTGATAGTGAAGAGATTAATATTGATGATCTTGAAGAAACAAATGTCAATGAAAACAGTGATATTGAAGACTTTTTGTGACTTAAATTTTTATTATAAAAAGACTTACAAAAGGAAAATCTTTTTAAAAATTAGTGTATAATTTTCTTCTAACATTTCTTAACATGATAATGTTTTTAGACTGGGGGTCATTACACAAAATGCGTGATGCAAAATGTGTCACATCATCAAAAAATGTAACGCTCCAGGTGATGTTAACACTATATTTTTTCCACACTTTCGATTCCCCACAGTCTAGAAATCTTCGGTCTGTGTCGTTTTAACATGATAATGTTTGTTGTATAGTAAATATATTTGTTATACGTTTGTGTCACATATGTTTCAAAAGCCTAAAAACATTATCATGTTTCGGTTTCGTCGAAATTTTTTTTGTAAATATTCCCTACCTTGCAGTATCTTGGAAAATTTATTGAACAAAATGTCTCAGAGAAAGAAGGCATTAAAGCATGCTTTAATAAGATGAAAGTTGCTTATCATATAACCAAGGACATAACAAGAAATCAATATCCACAAATGCCAAACTTAAGTATTACTCAACAGTAACTCGCCCGGAAGCACTTTATGCAGCCGAGCGTCTGACTCTGAACAAGAAAGTGGTAATGAAAGAACTGGCAGTCACAAAAGGAAAATATTTTAAAAAGTCTTGGAAACAATAAAATATGAAGAACAGCATAGAAAACGGCACAATAATGAGCTCTATACACACGTTGAGAAAATCGCAGAGGTAATTACCAAAAAGAAGAATTACTTTCTACGGACATATTCAAAGAATAAATCCTGACAGAATAACAAGAAAATTTTGAACTATTTATTGTATTATTTTTAAATAATTTCAATTTAAATTTATCATCTGATATTTCTGAACAAATTGTTTGTGCAGTTGTAAAAAGTTTACTTTATCTTAAGTGTTTGTTTCTGTAAATGTATTGTGTTGATTCTACCTTCCTTTTGTGTAATTCATATACTTTGATTTCATAAACTGATTGCTTTCTGATTTTTACATTTTATTATATGTGTTAATTATGTAATTAAATTTTTTAATGGTGTTGTGTATAGTTCAAGATTAATTTTGTTGTATTTTTACATCATTTTAATTTTAGTCATTAAGTTCAGTAGAAATGTTCAGATTTTAAGTACAATAATTATTGCATTTGCTTTTTTTATTCAAACGTTTTATTTATAAAATTTTTGTTTCATTTTGTGATCCTTTTACTGTATTATTCTTACTGTTGTTATTATTATTACAATTTTGTAAATATCAAAAGAAACTTTTCAAAATATTTCACCTGGAATAATAAATTATGTGAACTTATCAAAAATGTGTTTTTTTCAATTTTTCGTATTCATCCTCTTAAAAAAAAAGATCATTCACATGCAATAACACAAAATACTGTATACTCTTTAAGTTTAAATGTAGCCTATTCCAACAATCTTTGACATACAGGAATATGACACCCACCAAATTATAGGGAATTTTGTGAGCTTGAAGTAGTTCTCAGTAATTAATAATTAAAAGTATTTAAATTGTGTTACACTAACTCGTGCAGACGTCAACTGAAGCATTAAAATAGTTTTGTCTTGCCGTTCATATGAAAATTAACCAAGATGTCGTCTAATTTACTCAGCAGATAATAATAGGTCAATAATAAACAAGTACTTATTTATAAATTCATATAAAACACTACTTTATTAGATTTTCATCTAACATTCTTGTTAAGCTCCCCTTCACATAAAATACTCCTCTTTTCTCTACATTTTGTATTCTTACTCTCAACACTATTACGGTTTGTTATTGAACATTATTAAAACATTAGATGCCATCAGACATGATAAACTTTGAGACATTGAATGCAACTCAGATATGATCTACTTACAACTATTTATTATGATTAAATTATATCTACTGTCTAAGGCAACCCAGTTTGCTCATTCACACATTCTCATAATGTTTCCCCTTTTAATTTAAATTTAGCGCTTTTGTAAATTTTTTATATAGTGATGGGTTTATGATATTCGGTTACTTGACTGGCGGCATCCCTGCAGACCACGTGTCGCACTCCATATATTTTAGTTCGTCCAAATTGTTCACTGCATTTTAATTTGATGTTACACTGTCGAATCATTCAAAGTTAATTGCTGCCCTTTTAGTTGTAAGTTTATTCACATTTTTATACCACTTTAAATCATAATTTAAACCACATTTTTGAAAGTTTTAATCAATTTTCGGCTCGCAAGCCTGTACACTGAACCGCGCGGTTCCAAAGTTATATGACCACAGACATTTTCAAGATGGCCAAAAATCTTACGGTCTGTGGCAACTTGCGATTTCATAGGTCGAGCTGGCATCACATGATATCTTATTAAGCCACACTAATTACTGTAGATTCGCTCTAGCTGACTAGCGAACCTCATATGTGACAATTCTCGTGTGAATGTTGGCCGACACCTGCTCTCCTACATGTGAATTCGCACCCTTGCTGATAACTCTTACATTACTATACCATTTTGTACCTCACACGGAGCTATAGTCGGTGTCCCATTATTATACTCTGGTTAAACCAAAACTGGAAAACTTTAAATTATAAACCCCTGCATTCTGTACCATTACAATACCCCCCCCCCATGAGAGGTTTTCTGCCAAAACAGAAAAACTCTCATTGCTAAACCCTAAGAGGACCAGCGAGGATATGGCGCCAACAACCCCCCTTAATTTCTTAATAAATCATGGGTACTCTACCCCCCTGGTTCGGTGACAATGGCTGTACCTGAATGCCATTACTGGACTTCCCGGTTCGAGATCCCAACACCGTAAAATCAGACAGGTACTCACCACAGTATCACCCAACCTTGTAACATTTCTGAAAAAAAAAATCAATAACTGGCCTTGTACCAAACCAAATCCTCAACTGATATATCCCCCCTTATAAAAACTGGATTCTCTTTAGCAAAGTACTGGGTGCGTACACATGTTCATTACTATCTTAAACACAATATCTCCCAATATTTATCATTAATGTCAAGTTCATATAAACATTTCATATTTACCTTTAACTAAAATTCACTCCCCTTTATCAACCTTTCATTGGTTGTTTGATATTATCATTTCAAATCAAAATAAATTATTTAAATTTCCTTCATGTAGTGAAATAACTCTAAGTTCAGTACCAAAATTTCATATCTAAGTTAATTTACATCCTCTTTTAATTAATCCTTTTAATTCCAATTTTCAAAATTCAAAATCTTCTAAAGGAATTTAATTTTCCTCATAATTGTATGCTAATCATTATTGTAAAATAAACAACTTACTTCTATCATCAATTCAAATACAACTACACTTGGTTACAAAATATAATATAATATAAATATTATGAATCAGCTGAGACATTCCCAACCTATAGCGAACATCAAAATAAAACACACTCTCTACTTCAAAGAAAAAATAATTTTTTTTTAAATGAATTTAATTTCCAGAAATATCTATTTTGACAATTAATAAAAAGAAACAAAATTATTAAATTAAATCAATTAATAAAAGAACCTATGAATTGACTACATGAAACATACTATACATTTAACACCAGTCATCAGCTGATGTCTCATTATCAGGTGAGTGACCTTTCTCTAGGCACATTGAATACAAGTAAAGCAAATACATAAAATTATACAATGTACGTCATAAAATGTTCTTATTAAATACAAAATTACAACATAGAGTCTAGTACTTAAAATCATTTGTTCTCATAAGTGAATGTTCATCACTAATCATTGAATCATAAACTCATAGTAAACATTACCGAACAGGAACTGGGTCATCAATCAGCAACTCTCTAGTTAGAGTAAGTAAACTTGATTGTCTCGCTGTTACGGTCATTACTCCTCACTGATTTCTCAGCTACCTCTCCTACTTCATCATTTTATTATTTCCCCCCCTTTTACCCAGTTACAATTAGGTAAACCACCTGCCGGGCACAGATGCGTTATCTGTGCCCCTGGCTTGTAACTGCCAGCTCCTTTTCCACACACACTATTATTTCCTGACGGGGGACTGTAGCGCCCATGTGCATCCACAAGAACTGAAGTTTAATTAGGGTGTAGACGCTGCCTACACCGTTCTTGTTTCAGCGTTATACAGAATTCGGCATTACTGATGTCCGAGGACACCAGTAATCCTACTAAATATTACTTATAAGCCCTTAACACGGCACTACCACCCCCTACGATAGTAGCCGTTGTTCCATAGTTTAGTAATTCCCCTGATTTACCCCCCAGTTAATTTCTAAATTCACCAATTTTGAAAATAATAAGTATGGCTAGGATACAATCTGCCTAACCACACTTGCTACCAATAATCCAAATCCACGGTCAGGGTTCGGTGACGCCGTGACCGCCCAAAAGTGGGGAATCACAAAAATTATACTTTTTATATACCCCCCTCTTTTCATTTAATTGTACAATAATCTGTGTTTATGTATCAAAATTTTAATGATATATATTATCAACGATTTTAAAAGAATAACTAACATTACTCAGATAGATAATACTTTCTTAATTGTGTCACATTATACGTTCCTTTTATTTCTCTGGTTTGTGGGTCTATTAATACATAAGCATTTTCCATTTTTATTTCACTAACCTCATATAGACCTGTGTATAACAAGAAGAATTTTTTTATCTCTTTATTCAGAGCTGATGATTCATCATGGTTTTTTACTAATACTAGTTGCCCTACCTCATATTTGACGGGTATTAAATTTCTATCATGCTTTCGTTTCCGTTGTTCCGCTTTACTTAGGAGCCGCTCCTTGGCAAGCACCAGCTTCCTCCCATGTGGTACCTCAGTCCGTGTCGGAAAATTTATTAATTCCTCTATTATGCGTGATGGCCTCCTCCGAAACATTAACTCATGAGGACTATAATTTGTGGACTCATGTAAGCTACAGTTAATGTACCCTTCTATTTCATTTACAAATGTGGCCCATAATGAATGTTTTTGATGGCAAAATGTTCTGAACATACGCCCTAATTACCGCATAACACGCTCACTAGGGTTTGATTGGGGATGATATACTGACGTATGTTTAACTAAAATATTCTCACAACTTAACGTTTCCCTCCCAGTGTTGCTGGTAAACTGCGACCCATGATCCGATAATACTATTTTAGGTCTATCCACTTCAGCAATGTATTCATTTACTATCTTTTTTGCTAATACCAGAGATGTAGCTTTTTTACAGGGTATAGCTTTACAAATTTAGTAAAAACATCTAATGCTATGAACAAATAAGTCACTCCGCCTCGACTCTTGGGTAGTGGACCATATAAATCAACGGCAACTATCGCCAAAGGACTGTCTGGTATTATATTTTGCATTAGACCCTCCTGTTTACGATTATTTATTTTGGCTTTCTGACAAATTTCACACGTTTTTAACATTTTGCGCACGGTTCTTTCCATATTATTAAACTTACATGATTCTTTTAATATGTCACTGCATTTCTTAGGACCTACGTGACCATATCGCAAATGACAATCTTTCACTACTTCGGATATTAAAAACTTAGGAACGCATAACTTCCAATCATCACCTTGTTCATTTGTTCGGTGAAATAAATGTTTATCATACAAGCTAAAATGTTTTTCCCATTTGTTAGGTGTATTTGGTATTTTATTTAACGCTGTTATTATTTTACCAAGTTCTGGATCTTTTTCTTGTTCTGCCGCTAGGCTGTGCATTAATTTTTTCATATTTAACCCCTCCACTTCTTTGATTACAAATATCTTATAGGTGTTTGCCGTATATACATCAGTATTATTATTAAAATCAGTTCTAGATAGGACGTCAGCTACTATGTTCTCTTTACCCCTACAATATTCTATGGTTAAGTCATACCCTTGTAATATTAACATCCAACGCACCAATCTACCATGTGTTAGTTTACAGCTTTTTAAAAATGTTAAATCTTGATGGTCTGATCTTATGATTATTTTATTTCCCAACAAGTATGTTCTGAATTTTTTACAGGCGAAAACTATCGATAGTGCTTCCTTTTCTGTTATAGTATAGTTCTTTTCACTAGCTACCCATGATCTACTGGCAAAAGCTATCACATTATGATTACCTTCCCTATCCAATTGAAATAGTTCTACCCCCAAAGCTATGTCGGATGCATCGGTGTGTATGTAAAATGGTTCCATAAAATTAGGATGAGCTAATATGACAGTGGTTAAAAATTTATTTTTTATTTGTTTGAATGCAGTTTGCTCTGGTAAACCCCATTGCCACTGATTACCCTTATTTAATAAATGCCCCAGTTGTACGGTTAAATAGGAGTACTTTTCTACAAATTTCCTTGAGATATTTCGTTTTATTGATACTTAATTTAATTTATTCTAAATATACTGTTCACTGTTTACTGCCGGGCGCCATCTTGTTTTATGATTAACAAGCAAACAAAACACAAAATTTGTACCTAAGAAGTGGGGTTCTTTTCGGCGAACAGGAGATCAGAATTGGTTGTTCAAAGAAAAACTTTATATTGTTTCCCATAATTACGTTTTATTAACAATTGGATATTCACATCATTTAACTTTTAACACACTACGTCTTTACCTCCCTCATCTATTATTCAATTCTCATTATTAAAAAACTCACATAAAATAAAATTGAAACATAGTATACACTTTTGAATTACCAAAAAAGAATCAAGATATTAAAATAGAAATAATTTTTTATACCCACAAACCAGCCTTCTTAATTTATATGATTTCACTCACATACTCACGCACACACACACACTTATTTTATGACCTGAGATCTCTCATTTTATATTTTATACTTTATTAAAATTTATTTCCCCATTATGCAAGTAGCAAGTAATTTCGAAAAAAAAAAACAAAACCCTGGTTAAAACTTATGGATACGCTTCTACTTAGCTGTTCAGTTGAGTTGGTGGCGTCACACTTTTACGCGCACATTGTTCAGTTTTAAAGAATAATTTCTGAAAAAGAATAAAACTGTTCTTTTAATTAAGTGAAAACTGTTAGTTATTTTTACATTTTTTACACTTTCGTCACATTTTATATGTTGTATGCGGGCCCGCACGTACGTTCCGGAACTGTTACATGTAACTCGCGCGAGTTGTTATTTCAGACTGGGAACAGGCTACCGGCGCTAATTTGTGAAGCGACCGATGTTGGATGATCAATTTCCTTTGTTCTACAGTTTGTATCATTGCGCCAGCAGACTGCTTTCGTTACATAACTGAATTCCACAACAGGGTTCGTCTCTGGCGTATATACTGACGTCAGATGGTCTGATGTGGTTACATAATTGTTTACGCTGTTACATAATGTGTTTACCGTTGTGTATGTCCTTGAAACTGCCCTTGGCACAATTTGTCGGTTGTTGAATCTGTTCTTTCAAAATATTACTAGATAATTGTCACGTATAAAGTCAACAGCAGTGCTGCCACGGTCGCTTTCGTAGCCACCACTGAAATTTACCTTTTTTATAAGTGTTGTCCCAATCATAAAAAAAATGTTATTCATTTTATAAAAGAAATACAAATTGCGTTATTACCCCAAAATAGGCCCGTTACATCCTATAATAATTACACAGGCCTAAAAAACTTTGCAGCTGTTTAATATTCTTGGGTGCTGGAAAATTTTGTATTATTTCTACCTTTTAGGATCTGTACTGATACCCTTAGCTGAAATTATGTGGCCTAAAAAATTTACCTGTTCCCTTAAAAACTGACTTTTTAAATTTAACAGTTACTCCATAATCATGTAATTTGCTTAACACTCTATCTAATCTCTCACAATGTATACTAATGTCTGGTGAAGTTATTACTATATCGTCCACGTACACAGTGGTAAAGTCTAAAATTTCTCTCCCTAGCATGTAGTCCAAACATTTAATAAAAATTGATACACTTACGTTCAGTCCAAAAGGCAATCTACAAAACTGATAGTTCCTTCCATTATACAGAAAGGCCATATACTTCCGGGACCCCTCCTCTAACTCGATTTGCCAGTACCCAGCCGTCAAGTCCAATGTCGTGATGTATTTGGTACTGCTAAACCGTTGCAAAATTTCTCCCACTGGTTCTGGTGAGTCTCTATCTGGAATAATTGTTTTGTTTACTTGTCTAGCGTCTAAACATAGTCTTATCGATAAGTCTTTCTTAGTCACCACTACTAAAGGGTTGGAGTATGGTGAGGTCGATTTTTCTATTATTTCTTTGGCTAACATTTTATTTATTTCTTCTTGTACTAACCCCCCTTTTAGAGTATGGTACCGGATATGCTTTAGGTGCGAAAGGTGTCTTTTCTTTAACAATTAACCTACCCCTAAAACCTTTTACTAGACCGGGTTTATCTGAAAAAACTAACTTATTTTTATCTACTACCTGTACTATCCTCTCTCTATACTGATAACTAAACTCCCCATTTATTCATTCTTTCACCCCAACTATCTTCAGTTTTAATTAATTCATGCTTATTTACCTTTAAATTACAACAATTGATCATCAAGGGTCTGCATTCATTTATTTCGTTATCGGATACTAATATTCCTTTACTAATTATTCTTAATGCTTTCATTTCCACATCTCTCCTTCATATAAATGGTACTTCAATTATATTGTTTTCATCTTTTAATTTCATCGTTTGCGAGTAATAATTTAATTCAGCTTTAAAATTATTTAAAAAATCATTTCCCATTATCACCCCCATATTCAAACCTGGAATTACTAAAAAGGGTACATTTATTTTGTGTTTATTTACTGTTAGCTGTAACATTATTTGTCTAGTCACCCTCTTACTCCGACCCCTGTTACACCTATAACGCTAATTCCCAATACTGGTAGTTGTGGAATGGTTTCAGTGGTCTGATTTTTTATTTCTCAAAAATTCTATCATCCATAGCGGTAATCTCACTCCCTGAATCTACTAGAAAAGTGAACTTGGAATTGAATATTTTGGCTTCGAAGTCAGCCATGCTAAAGTTACTACCGTTTTCATCTATTTCTTCTTCCGATAATTCGTTATGTATATTTGTAATAAGTGACCCTATTGTTATGTTACTACTAGACGGCTGGGGACTTTCCTTTTCAACCGTCCTCATCAGTTTAACTGTGCTGGAGGTGGTGGTTCGTTGTACGCCCCCCTATGATCTACTCTACTATCATAATTATTAGAAAATACTTCTGTACCCCTAGTCTCATTCATATTACTAACATATCCCCCTCTCCATCTGTGGTTCATACCTCCCGGTATTCCCCTACTACTGACAAAACCTCTCCCTCTATTATGAAAACTTTAAATTATAAACCCCTGCATTCTGTACCGTTACAGGCTACAACTTTTATTTGAAACAATTTTTGTTCAAATACTTCGTTTTTATGTTATATGCGAAAAATCGTTTTTTCAACCCCTTGTAAAACCACCCCTAGACACTTTTAAGTGGTAGACTCTTTGGTTTTGTATAATTTATGGTTCAAGAACCATATGTACAAAAAATTAGCTTTTATCTAATTTTTTTCTTAAAACTTCCTATTTTTCCTGGGCTATTAGAGGTTAGGGTTCTTTTTTACAGTTTATAAAGTACATTATAATGTTACAATTGGCAGTGCTGAAAATCAAATATTGCCTGCTACATTATAAACAGATAAATATATTGTAACATAACATAGTCGAGGTTCCCCAACGTTACATAAAAATTGAGTGAAAAATGGTCAAGGACCATACCCTGACTTAAGGTTGTTCAATAGTTCATGTGCTTGAGAAGTACCTCAAGTAAAAAGGAGGCAATGACTAATATTAAATGTAGAAGAGCCAGACCAATGAATGATTGGATGTAATGAAATGTTTGTTTTGTACTGTGACATGTTAAGGTCTACAGAGTATTTATGTTGTATGTTGAATATGCTAAAAATGAAATGATGTTGTTTGATAATAATACTTCATCAATAATTATGTTTATATTTACATTAGATTTGTCTTTATACAGCCCAGTATAGTTACCAATGTTAGGCACTGTACTAAGTTTTCAGTATTGTATAAAGTTGAAAAAATACTGTTGTTTTAATTAATGTTTATAAACTGGATCAGGACTGTGACCAGTGTTTCAAGGCTAACAAGTAGTTCTGACAATTATATCATAAATTAATAAAGGGTTCCAGAACCAGTTAATTAATATAAAAACAAATAACCACCAGTAAATTAAAATTCATGTAATTAACTATGTAACCAATAATTAATTGTACAGTAGGTCAGGTAAAAAGAAAATTAAGTTAAAAAACCAAATAATGTTATAATGGTTGTAAGTGAATCTATAGGCCTAAATTCCATATTAGTGAAAGGAAATTAATACCTTTTTAGTAAACCCAGTCCAACGAAACTCTGGTAAAACATTTACTGTTTAGTAAGGAAGGTTAGGGGAGAATTGTATGTGATTCAATATTAATCCAAGCATGGAGTATTTTATTGGAAAGGAGTAGTAATATTCTATAATGCCGGCTCAAGGATATATAGAAAACGTGGTTGTTAAGGCAACTGAATTGCAGAAGTTGTTGATTTTGAATTAATTCGTTCTGATTGTTACAAGCTATTAGGTTGAGATGGACCGATATATTTAAAAAAGATGAATAAATCTAAATGAAATAGGTATCCAAATTGAAAAAACCTTTTTGTAAAACTATTATACTTGAATGCTAATGAATCATACAAATTAAATAACCATCTAAATTATCAATGAATACAATAAAAAAGAATTGAAAGCCTCTCACCTCATTTACTAAATAATTCCGCTGAATGTGGTATTAAACCAATTCATGCTATAAATCGAAGACCAGTAAAGAATTAAAGCCTGAATTGACAGAATTATTGGAAATACAGAAGACTCGGTTTGACGAAATAACCTTCATTGGCAGCAGAAGCTGAGATCCTAATTCCAGTTCACTGGGACCAAGAATTGTGAAGACCGTAAAAGAAGAATAGAAGCCAGAAGATCTCCTGAGGGGTTACCAGTACACACCACCATCAATTTGATTGAAAATCAGAGCAGTTTCACTGGCTGAAGACGAGATAAGCCGCATTTTGGCCACTGTTGACAAACGTTCACCGCCAGACGAAGTTTCGTTGGTTTGGTAAAAAACAACTTATTTTCATTCCACTGTATTTTAAGTAAATAATATTATTTTGTAAATTGAACAACCTTAATTATGCGTTTTACCTGGCCTTACTAATGGTTCAAAGAACTATACGAACCCTGGGATAAGAATTATTTGTTATTATTTTCAAGTGTATATGTTTTAGAATTTGAGTAATTAATAATCGATATATGTCTGGATGATCGATTGAACCGTATTATTGTTTTTTGAGACAACGTAACTTGTTAATTAACAGAGAAAATCAATGAAGTACATTTATTGTATGAGATAACGTTTAAGTTATTGCAAAGTAAATACTATATGTAGTGGGTGGAATAATTTATAAACAGATTGATACAAACACTCCGAATAACTAACCTATAAGTACGCTTATTTCTAGTAACAGCGCTTCAAGTTTGCAGCTGGTGGGACGGGAGATTGCTGAACTAACTGGTGTTTAATACTAAATTTGAATGAAATTTTCTACCATCGAGTGACTAGGGTTGAAACAAATACCCCTTACGTTCAGTAAATACTCAATACATATTGCTAATATTACACAACCACTGAAAACTAAGTTGAGTCTATAGAATAATACAATTATAAATTCAGGAACATAATTATAATTTTGTTGGCTTAATAATCTATGTTCTGAGGGTTTCACCGGTCACAACCGAAAGGTATATTAATTAATAACATATTAATTAAACCAGGTAACAGCATTTTAATTGTTACGAATTGCCACCTGCAACGTATTACTTGGCGTTTGTTACACAGGAGTCTCTTATAACTAATTACACCCATAGACAAGATTTCTTTACAATTTGACGTTTCCAGCGCGCAGCATATACTATAACATACGTCCTCACATAATTAACAAGTAGTTCTTTACTAAATTGACGATTACAACAGTGGGGCTGAATTAAGAAGAACTCCGGAATCTAGTTTCTTACTATTACAAATTGGCGCTCAACGAGTGGGCTTTAGTTAAGTAAAAAATCATATTATTTGTTACTTAACTTGAGCAGGCAACCATTAGAGGCACAGGAATGCATACGAGAGGTGTTACAAAAAGAATGGAGAAGGAACAAGAAACAGAAGAAGATAGGAGGGAAGAAGAAACAGAGGCAGGTACAGATATTGAAATGGAACAACAGGCGAGCAATACAGAGGATGCCCAAGCGGACCAACCAGAAAAAGCGGAAGCCAGAAGAGAACCAGATTGGCAAGAAATTATGAGGATGATGATGGAGAAAATTGATAGCATTAAGGAAAGCAATAAACAAACAAGAGATGAAAATTTTAAGAAACAGGAGGAAAACTCAAAGCAAACCAAGGAGGAAACTAATGAAAAAATAGACAGTATTAAGGAAAGTACTAGCGAACTTTTGAGACAAACCATAAAAGAAAATAATGAACAATTGAAGGCCGATTTCAGACAAATCAATGAAAAGATAGGCAGTATAAATGAAAATTCAGAGAAGCTGGAAAATAAAATAGACAGTATTAATGAAAACTCAAGAAAACAAAACGAAATTTTGAGCGAAAATTTAATCAAGCAAATGAATGAAAAGTTTGACAGGAATGACAAGAATCTGAGACGGATTCAAGACGATAACAAACTAATGAACGAAAAACTTGAGGAAAACAACAAACGAATGAAAGCAGATCTTGAGAAAATCAATGAGGATAATCTTATACGAATCGATGAGAGAATTGAACATTCTAACCAGGAAATAAGGGAAAATGTTGATAAACAGAATGAAGTGTTAAGACAAGCTTTCAATAAGAAAATCGAGGACGCTAGTGAGGCAATCAGCCAGAAGGTAGGTAAGAACGACGGCGAAAGAAAACAGGAGATAGCGGAAACAAATAGAAAACTGAGAGCGACCGATGAAGCTATTACACGAAATAGAGCTGAACTAGAGGTCAAGCTAGGCCATATAGAAGAAGAAAACCGAATTCAAGTGGAATCAATACGAGCAGATTGCGGAAACCAGCATCGAAATTTAGATACGGTCATGAACGAAGTACAGGAGCAAGGACAACGTAACCAGGATAGAATCGAGAACCTACAACGGTCAGTTGACAACCGATCGATTACCGTTCCATATACACAACATATAGATGACCGGGAGACCATCAACTTTAAGTCATACAGGAGAAACCCAATGGAATTCTTGGAACGGGTCGGCGAACAAATAATGAGAACTGGTGAAAACAGGTGGCCAATAATTCGTCGTTACTTAGACGAACATTTCAAAGAAACTTATGATAACTGGTGGACAGCCACCAGGCACGACATACGAAGCTACGAAGAATTTAAAATAGCTTTTAAAGCCAGGTACTGGTCAGACGCCACCCAGAACGTAGTAAGGGAGAGCATCAGCTATGGAAGGTATGACGCCAGCAGGGGAACAACACTTACCGCCTACTTCCTGGGAAAAGTGTGTTTGGCAAGACACCTTGAACAAAAAATCCCGGAGGAAATTCTCGTCACCAGGTTAGCATACCACTATGATAACGGGATATCAATAGCACGATCGGGTGGACAGATAAAAACTATACAGGCCATGTCAACGCTATTGGAAGAGCACGAGCGTGAGGTACATTATCGAAGGAGTCGGCAGAGAAACGACCGGTACGGGAGCAGGGATTTCCCAGACTATAACAATAGAAACAATAACCATAACAGTCATGAGACGAATAACCGGACGAACTATAATGGCAGGCCAGGTAATTATGGTAATGAGGCGTACCAACGGCAAAATAACAACAACAGCCCAAGGAACAACGGAAACAATTACGAGAATAGACAGAGTATTCCAAACAACCAATATAACCGGTCGTATAACCCAAGTTACCAGAATCAGAACACAAACAACCGAAATTATGATAACAGTAACCGTAACCCGAACAACCAAAACCAAAACTACAGAAGAGTTAATTATGTGGGGGCGTACGACAACTATAACGGGAGGACATACTACCAAGGACGTCGGAGTTTTAATAGGGACACCGACTGGAACCAGTACAATAATAACGATAGAAGAGATACTAGAACTAATGAGGGCAGAAGTCGGAGTCAGGAGGACTACCGCCGGATTAATTACGAAGAAGACCGTCAACGGCCGGAACCCAGGTCAACGGAAAATGAAATAAATCAAACGAACCAAACCGGCAGAGGGGACGAAGAATCCGAGCCGATTTTAAACCCCACACGGCAGTGAAAACACCAGCAGGACCCTCACTGAACCACTCTATCGGGTTTAACGACATAAGAAATCACAGTAAAAATAATAAGTGTATCACAATAATTTGTAGTAACTACTTGAAAAATTTAAGGGATGAGTTGTTGGAAGAAGAAGACGGAAATCCAAGAAAAAACAGTAACGAAATGATTTACATAACGGCAGAGATCAACCGTGTACAAACCAAAATTATGATAGACACTGGGGCTAACGTGTCGCTAATCGACGCAATAGAACTAAACAAAATACTTGAAGAAGGGAAGAAGCACATACTTACGTTACCAATAAGCAACATTGTACTGATAGGAGCGACGGGACGCCAAAATAGAACGGTCTGGAAACAAGCAAGGTTGGAGTTAACGAGTAACAATAAAACAATCCCAATGACTTTTCTAGTAGCCAGTGGCTTACCATTTAACATGTTAATCGGTTGTGACATGCTGAAACAGTACTCAGCTATCATTGACATGAACAGGTCAAAATTATTGTTAAAAATCAATCAAACAGAATGGACGGCTGACTTAGTTAACAGCGACAGCATGACCCCAACCCGAGTAACATATCATATACAAAGAAATTTAGATCAACAAGAACAATCACCAAGTAATAATATCTTTTACGAGTTGGACGATGAGCAATTGTGGCATGACAAAATTAACGAGATCCGTAATTTTAAATGTGGAATAACTAACATGCAAAGGGAACAGTTAATTGAAGTGTACAATAGATATCGCCATGTATTTTCAAATATACCAGGCAAGGTAAGAGATTACCAGTGCAAAATAGAGTTTCGAGAACCTGTAAATTTCAACAAAAAATCATACCCAGTCGCTTACTCACTGAAGGAAGCTGTGAGGGCAGAAGTTGATAGATTAATGGACGAGGATATCATTGAACCCAGTTACTCCCCGTATACCAGCCCTATCCTCGCTGTCCCAAAGAAAAGTGGCCAAGTGAGAATTTGCTTAGACGCAAGGGAAATCAATAAAGTAATAGTGAATGACCGAACATCCCCAGGGGAAATCGAGGAAATACTTAAAAAGCTTCATGGAATCAAATACATCAGCACGTGGGATACCGTCTGTGGATATTGGCAAGTCGAACTCCATCCAGAGATCCGCAAATACATTCATTTTCGAAGGCCGTAATTATCAGTTTAAACGGTTGCCATTTGGACTGGTTAATTCAGTAGCCGTGTTTGTGAAAATCATGGACCAAATTCTCGGACAGGAAACACTCCAGTATACAACAGTCTATGTGGACGATATTTTGATAACTTCGACCAATTGGAATGACCATTGCCAACAAGTAGAGCAAGTGCTAGAAAGGCTGTCGGAGAACCATATTACGTTAAAGCTGGAGAAATCAAAATTGATAGCGAGTGAAGTGAAATTTTTAGGGTTTAACTTGTCGGAGCAGGGGATCACCCCATCCCAAGAAAAAATTGAGTCAATTCAAAAATTCCCAAAACCAAGGAACAGGAAGCAGCTCCAATCGTTCCTCGGCCTATGTAATTATTATCGTAAATTTCAAGAACATTATTCGGAACTAACATCAAGATTTGTACACCAATTATCATCCAAGGACAAGTGGACGTGGGGAGAAGAACAAGATGCCACGCTTGAACTAATTAAAACTAAATTTTTGGAGTCAGTGATGTTGCACCACCCCAATTTCAATAAACAACTTTTTATGAATTGTGACGCCAGTGATGTCAGTTTGGGATCTGTTCTTTATCAGGAGGATGATGAAGGAAATCATCAAGTGATCAGTTTCGCTAGTCGAGTCCTGAATAGTTGTGAAAAAAACTATAATGTAACAGAGAAAGAGCTCTTGAGTGTTGTATTTTCCTGTAACAAGTTCAGGACCTACATTTTAGGATACAAGACGACCGTCAGAACTGATCACAAGTCAATTTCATTTCTAAAAAGTTGTAAGTTGAATCATGGAAGATTGACCAGGTGGAGCCTGACACTACAAGAGTATAACCTAAATTGGGAATACATTCCTGGAAAAGGGAACGTCATTGCAGATACATTATCACGAATCAATATCAGAGACCAGACGTTTGAGGGGGAAAAAGAAACCATAATCAAACTATACCATATCATCAGTAATAGATCTGATCTGGCAAATATAATAACAGAACTCGAACAACGGCAGAAACAGGACCCCAGGTTGAGCAAAATTTTTAACAGACTTGGAGAACAAGACGACCGCATAACACAATTCTACTGTGAACACCAACAAATACTATTCATTAAGACACATTACAAACTTAACACATGGAAAATTGTTATACCACAAACTATAGAAAAGGACCTCATAATGGATTACCATGTTAGGTATGGCCACATGGGGGCATTGAAGGTAGTCAAAGCACTCCAGGAACACGTATACATCAGGGATGCCAACAGAAAGGTGCGAAACCAGATTAAACATTGCCACATATGCCAGCTCGTAAAAGTTAACAACCATAATAAACAATCACATCATCAAATAGATTGGAAAAAGTATTTGTCGATATTTGCGGCCCATTCCCGCGAAGTGGAGGGAGGCACCAGTATAAATATTTTATAATCCTATTCGACCATTATACCAGATTCACGAAACTATACCCGATCAACCGGGCGACGACACAAAAGATATTGAACATTATTTGTCAACATTATATCAGTGAGGTAGGAGCTCCAAAATCCATTATTACTGACCACGGAACACAATTTAAGGGGAGCAGGTGGAAAGACACTCTACGGGAGAAGGGAATCAAGACGTATAAAACATCTGTATACCACCCGAGCAGCAACCCGGCCGAACGAGTATTAAGGGAAGTAGGGAGGATCCTACGCACATATTGCTTTAACCAACAGAGAAAGTGGGCCGAGTACCTACCAGCTGCAGAAGATTTCATAAACTTATCACACCATCAATTTATCGAAATGACCCCCTATACAGCAATGTTCCAGAGACCACCACCCAGAGAGATAGCGGAATTAATACAATTCCCTAGCGGGGATGAATATAAATTTAACAGTGTACAATTTTATGAGAATATACTAGAACGAACCGAGAGAACGAAAAGAAAATATCAGTAATTTCAACCAAAACCGGAGCGATACTTAGTGGGAGACAAGATACTGTTGAAGAATCGAGAATTGCCCAGCACAATGGAAGGATTCGCTAAGAAGTTGTTACTATTGTACACTGGACCGTATACTGTAAGCAAAGATAACGGAAATAATACCTACGAAATATTGGATCCCCATACACTAAAGAAGAAGGGTACATACAACCAATCCTCAATTAAGCGATACTATGAAATGGTTGATGACAAAATAAATACAACAATGATAACTAGGACAGAAAAAATATGAAAAAAAATGTATATAAACCTTATACAGACAAGATGATTTAATGAAAACCCCAAAATTCTAAAGAAACTGTAAGAACAACTTACTCAATAATTATTCAGAAACAGTATAATTTAAAATAAAGAGGATAAATACCCCAAAATTCAAAAAATGAAGTAAGCTCAACTTACAAACAAGTATCTAAGAAAACAATTTATGAGGTATATAAGAAAGAGAATTTTGAAGATAAAAAAACAACCAAATTCGAAAAATAAGTAAGAACACCTTACTATACAATTTAGAAGAAATTGCTTTAAACTAATATGAAAGAAAAAAAATAACACTGATTCAACCTAATAAAAATCATCAAAAACAAAAAACAAAATGAGTTTATCTGATGTAATATAATAGTGAGAAATGTAATTTAGAATGTAAAAGGAATAATAATGTTTGTGCCAGAAGAATATAACTACATGATGTATGTATAGTACTAGCCAAAATCTCATAACCAGCTGTATTGATCATAAAGGAATATGAGCCAATGAAGATAAGAGAATGAAGAAGCTAAAATGGAACCATCAAAAGGATCACAAGAAAAGAAAAAAAAAACAAATGGTTAAGAATTATCCGTAAAAAACCAATTAATAAATGTCAATAAAATAGCCAAGTATTGGAGAGGAAAAGTGTATAATAGAAGGAAGAATTAATATGAAGAAATAATATGATCTGAGTTAAAGTACAGTGAATAATCGCTAGAGTATGATTATTATTTATTATTTTATTGAAGGTCACATGATGACTACCTTACGAGGTTTATTAATGAAGATTGACTGTAGAATATTCCAGCAATCATTTAACTGGGCAGAGATGATGTTCCTCTGATCCCAGAAAGTATGTAACGGACGACGGTAATTGGTTAGCCGATAGAGCACCACCGATTCGATTCCAGTTATAATGTTAGGGAGGTTTAGGAAAATTAAATATTAGAGGGAAAACTCACAAATAAATATAGAGAATTAAATAAAACCAGATCCAAAATGTATAATTAATAAAGAATGTCACAAGAATTATTATAGAAATAAGATTTAAACTTGGGAAATAATTGATTTTAAGAAGGAACGAAGAAATGATAATAATATAACAGATAATTCTGAAATATAAAAGTACTATAAATAGGAAACCAATTGGCCAAATACAAGTTATGAGTTTATTTCTCGCTAAACTTTGTTTATACCAAAATAAACTTATTTCGAAGGGGGGTGTTATGTAACGTAACATAGTCGAGGTTCCCCAACGTTACATAAAAATTGAGTGAAAAATGGTCAAGGACCATACCCTGACTTAAGGTTGTTCAATAGTTCATGTGCTTGAGAAGTACCTCAAGTAAAAAGGAGGCAATGACTAATATTAAATGTAGAAGAGCCAGACCAATGAATGAGTGGATGTAATGAAATGTTTATTTTGTACTGTGACATGTTAAGGTCTACAGAGTATTTATGTTGTATGTTGAATATGCTAAAAATGAAATGATGTTGTTTGATAATAATACTTCATCAATAATTATGTTTATATTTATATTAGATTTGTCTTTATACAGCCCAGTATAGTTACCAATGTTAGGCACTGTACTAAGTTTTCAGTATTGTATAAAGTTGAAAAAATACTGTTGTTTTAATTAATGTTTATAAACTGGATCAGGACTGTGACCAGTGTTTCAAGGCTAACAAGTAGTTCTGACAATTATATCATAAATTAATAAAGGGTTCCAGAACCAGTTAATTAATATAAAAACAAATAACCACCAGTAAATTAAAATTCATGTAATTAACTATGTAACCAATAATTAATTGTACAGTAGGTCAGGTAAAAAGAAAATTAAGTTAAAAAACCAAATAATGTTATAATGGTTGTAAGTGAATCTATAGGCCTAAATTCCATATTAGTGAAAGGAAATTAATACCTTTTTAGTAAACCCAGTCCAACGAAACTCTGGTAAAACATTTACTGTTTAGTAAGGAAGGTTAGGGGAGAATTGTATGTGATTCAATATTAATCCAAGCATGGAGTATTTTATTGGAAAGGAGTAGTAATATTCTATAATGCCGGCTCAAGGATATATAGAAAACGTGGTTGTTAAGGCAACTGAATTGCAGAAGTTGTTGATTTTGAATTAATTCGTTCTGATTGTTACAAGCTATTAGGTTGAGATGGACCGATATATTTAAAAAAGATGAATAAATCTAAATGAAATAGGTATCCAAATTGAAAAAACCTTTTTGTAAAACTATTATACTTGAATGCTAATGAATCATACAAATTAAATAACCATCTAAATTATCAATGAATACAATAAAAAAGAATTGAAAGCCTCTCACCTCATTTACTAAATAATTCCGCTGAATGTGGTATTAAACCAATTCATGCTATAAATCGAAGACCAGTAAAGAATTAAAGCCTGAATTGACGGAATTATTGGAAATACAGAAGACTCGATTTGACGAAATAACCTTCATTGGCAGCAGAAGCTGAGATCCTAATTCCAGTTCACTGGGACCAAGAATTGTGAAGACCGTAAAAGAAGAATAGAAGCCAGAAGATCTCCTGAGGGGTTACCAGTACACACCACCATCAATTTTATTGAAAATCAGAGCAGTTTCACTGGCTGAAGACGAGATAAGCCGCATTTTGGCCACTGTTGACAAACGTTCACCGCCAGACGAAGTTTCGTTGGTTTGGTAAAAAACAACTTATTTTCATTCCACTGTATTTTAAGTAAATAATATTATTTTGTAAATTGAACAACCTTAATTATGCGTTTTACCTGGCCTTACTAATGGTTCAAAGAACTATACGAACCCTGGGATAAGAATTATTTGTTATTATTTTCAAGTGTATATGTTTTAGAATTTGAGTAATTAATAATCGATATATGTCTGGATGATCGATTGAACCGTATTATTGTTTTTTGAGACAACGTAACTTGTTAATTAACAGAGAAAATCAATGAAGTACATTTATTGTATGAGATAACGTTTAAGTTATTGCAAAGTAAATACTATATGTAGTGGGTGGAATAATTTATAAACAGATTGATACAAACACTCCGAATAACTAACCTATAAGTACGCTTATTTCTAGTAACAGCGCTTCAAGTTTGCAGCTGGTGGGACGGGAGATTGCTGAACTAACTGGTGTTTAATACTAAATTTGAATGAAATTTTCTACCATCGAGTGACTAGGGTTGAAACAAATACCCCTTACATTCAGTAAATACTCAATACATATTGCTAATATTACACAACCACTGAAAACTAAGTTGAGTCTATAGAATAATACAATTATAAATTCAGGAACATAATTATAATTTTGTTGGCTTAATAATCTATGTTCTGAGGGTTTCACCGGTCACAACCGAAAGGTATATTAATTAATAACATATTAATTAAACCAGGTAACAGCATTTTAATTGTTACGAATTGCCACCTGCAACGTATTACTTGGCGTTTGTTACACAGGAGTCTCTTATAACTAATTACACCCATAGACAAGATTTCTTTACAATTTGACGTTTCCAGAGCGCAGCATATACTATAACATACGTCCTCACATAATTAACAAGTAGTTCTTTACTAAATTGACGATTACAACAGTGGGGCTGAATTAAGAAGAACTCCAGAATCTAGTTTCTTACTATTACAATATTCGTTACTAAATAATTTATAGTAATATAAATTATATACAACAAATAATATATTTATAATGTATATTTTTTGTAAAATATTAAAGTTATTTACATCTGTTGATATAAATTATTAAATTCGTAATTACACAGATTCGTAATTTTTGCTAACTAATAAATTATTGCAGGCCGGTTCTTGTTTTATTCAGTACAGAATAGTGTTAATGTTTGTCAATTAGTGTCAAGTAATGACTTAATATTTTTGTCTCTTACAAACTAATTTTATCTTGATAGTATCTTTTTACTTTTTAGGTATAATAATTGATTTTTTACAAATATGAAGAGTATAGATATAAGTTAAGTACCCGGTCGTCTTATTATCATATTAAGCTACAAATCGAAGTAAAAACTATCAACTTATTCAATTAACAATAGTAATATGACGAGTTATGTTTAAAATTTAAATAAATTTTTGAAATGTAAAATTTATTGTATTTAGACTTTTTACATCTGTGTTTATAGCAAAAGTAATTTTAAAATTTATGGAATGATGGAGAATAGCGATTAGTACAAGAAATTATAAATAATAATCCTGTAAACTTTTGGATTACTAAGTTCTCAAGTCATGAACGAAAAACCCACATACGTGGTGTATTTCTCTATCTACCGCACTGTTATGTGACTTCTGGATGAAGTATAGTATAATTCATGTGAAGTGTATTGTTAAGTTAAATCCATTTCAGTTAGTTATAATCATCTCTGAAATCACAAAACAAACTTACTCTATAGGTTAGAGTAAGAGCCTATCAGCTACTGTATAGATTATAACACGATATTGTATACCAACTTCATGAATATTATAATTTGTTATTATCTGTATTATATAGCTGCATAACAGGAGAATAAATATAACAGTGGGATTGTTTTGTCACTTATTAATTAATTTTTCATTTCATTCTTTATATATGGTTCGTATCTGATGTAGCTTCGTCTTACTAACTAAACATTTTTTAATACCTCTCTCTGCTTCGTACTTTAAAGGTAATGAACTCACATGCACAGAAACAAATATTTAGTACCACTAACTGCTACTTTGTATCTTTTTACTTAGATGGATGGGGGGTCCCGCAAGTAGCCGTAACAAAATACCAGTTACATGGATATCGACCCACCTGTAGTTGCACTCCATTATTTTACTGATTTTCTGTTAGTTAAAATAGGGTGTATAACAACCTGTATTGTAATAATACAATTTATTGGATACATTAACTTTGTCCCTAGTTCGGACGTCAAATGTAATAGTACATACACTTTACCACATTTTAATTATAATAATGATAAAACTTCTCTTACCTTTAGTCGTCCAGGGTCCCTCACACGAACTTGTGATCTATAAACGTGATTTAGGGTTTACATCATTAATATACACGACTCTCATTTCTGGTTAACTAACTCAGCTTTTATTAAACATATTTTTTAGTATTCTCTCTTTTAAATTTCTTACGTTATATCTTCATTTTTTTAGAACAATTAATGATTCTTATGTAACATAAAATATTAACATATTTACCTACTATAGCCAGCTGGAAGAATTCTTTTTTATAAGACAACCCAGTATTTGCGTACACGCTTCATTCATACTTTTACCCCATTTATTTTATTTAGAGCTCTTCTTAATTTATAGTTTCATAATTGATTGGATATTATACAGTTACGTATTAACAACGTCCCTGCTGACCATGTGCTGCACTCCGCATTTTTACCACTATTTGTTCGAAAGATGTTACACTGTTTTAATTTCGAAAAGTTTCCTTTGATTAAATTTGTTCACTGCATCAAATGTTACAATTTTCACTGTTTTACTCGAGTTGTTTCACATTTTTTACCAGTTTTATGAAATTTTCTGCTCGCGAGCCTTTATGCTGAACCGCGCGGTTCGATCACTGTAGTCAGACAGACGCCAAAACGACGCTTCAAGATGGTCAAAAACGTCTTCATGCACAGCAACTTGCTCTCCCATTGGCTCCCAGAGGGACCACATGGCACAACAAATATTTTACACTGGTTATAGTACATCCACTCTAAGTGACCAGTGAGCCGAGTCCGTGCTTATTCAACTGCACGGGCAAGCACTTCCGCACGCTCTCACATTCCAGACCATCAGAAAACAGTGTATGTTGATAGATTTTCTGGACCAACGTGTAAACGGGCGTTCCCTACAGGAATGTCTATTGTTTCAGACTGAGGCCCAATCTGGGTAACTCCGCTGCGTTGCACTCACAATTAAATTAAAACCTATCGCCCATTCTGTCCCGTTACAATACCCCCCCAATGAGAGGTTTTCTGCCGAAACAGAAAAACTCTCATTGCTAAACCCTAAGAGGATCAGTGAGGATATGGTGCCAACAACCCCCCTTTAATTCTTTAACACATCATGAGTAATCCACCCCCTAGCTCGGCGACTATGGCTGCATCTGCCCAACATTACTGGACTTCTCTGTTCGCGATCCCAACACCGTAAAGTCAGACAGGCACTCACCACAGTACCACCTAACCTTGTAACATTCTAAATAAAGTCAACTACTAGCCTTATACCATACCAGATCCTCAACCCGATATGTCTCCCCTTACATACATACTGGATTGCGTTTAGCAAGTACTGGGTGCGTACATATATTCATTACTACATTAAACACACTATCTCCACATTAATTATTAATATAAAATTCACAGAAATATTAAGAAAATTCATTCCCATTTCTCAACCTTAAATTTTTTTATGTTCAAATCAAATCAAAGTATTTAAATTTTATTCAAATAGTGAAATAAATCTAAGTCCCTTACCAAAGATTCACATTTCAGTTAATTTACACCATCTCTTCCATTAATTAATTTAATTGCAATTTTCAAAATTCAAAGTCTTTATGAATTTATTTTTCTTTACAACTCCTCTTAATTTACATGTTAACAGTCCTCTTAAACAAACTAAAATAAACAACTTATCCCTATCATCTATTCAAACACAATTACACATGATTACAAAATATACCATAATATAAACATCATGAATCAGCTGACACCTTCTCTACCTATAGTGAACATTAAAAATTAAAATAAAATTCTTTACTGCAAAGAACACAATTTTTTTTCAAAAAAATTAATTTCCAAAAAAGCTATTTTGCCAATTAATAAAAATAATTATTCAATCATTTAATTAAATTGATTAACAAAAGAATCTATGAATCAATTATAAGAAACATACTACATCTCTAACACCAGTTATCAGCTGATGTCTCATTCCCAGGTGAATGACCTTACTTCAATCATACAAAATACAACTAACACAAAATTATACCATCAAATACATAATACATGTTTATAATTCCTACACTCTAACATAGTACCACATAATAAAACATAAACATTCATAAATAATACAAATCTCATTCCATTAAAATAAACATTTAATTTGCATCTGAATCAAATTACAAACATTTCACTTTTAGGTTTAGTTTTAACTTCTATTAACTCTTTACCTTGTTACCTTTATTATTACATTTCTATTATGAACTTCTATTAAGTATTTTCATCATAATTGGTTTGAGTGATTCTCAGTTATCCACAATGATCTAATTTATCGAATGGGCATTTAAATATAACCTTACCCCACTTCTTCCTCTAACAACCCCTAACAGACTAACATAGGGCGACACCGTCTCTCAATAATATTTACTTCCATTAAATTCTCTAAATCACCTTAAATCCTTCTCCACTTAATAAAATACCTGCTACCCTCTTTGTACCTAGGATGTGTGTTCCCTTCCCATATACTCATTCCCTTATTAGTTCCTGGCCCTTCCAGGTAACTCCACCAAACCCCATTTAAAACTATTCCCTCCCGCCATAATGCCTGTCGTAGATGACTACTTACCACACCACCCTCTTCACAAAATTTCACCGCCATCTATTTACTCTCCAATTACATTATTCTCCCTGTTTCTACATACATCCACAATCGCTACTGTGTCCCTACTACTACCCCGTTTCTGTATTATTTTTATTCCAGAAATTCTTATTTTGTCTAACACCCATTTAAAATAACTTTGATTGACTTAAATGCCTTATTGAAACAATTATCACCCAAACTCCATCTATTACAACATTTTACATTAAATTAACCATTGAAAACTACACTAGAAAACTCGTAACTACCTCAAATTACTTTCATTATTTAATTTAAACCTTTGCAACTCATTTAAAATTTATTATTCAAACAATAAACATTTTACTTTATTTAAATTGCATTATAAACTTCATAATTACTTCTGTTATTTGTTTAGTTTGATAAACTATTATTATTAAAATCAATTACTACTGCATACATACCTTGTTTGCATAAAATACATAGCAACACAAACACAATTAATCTCACTACAAATTTATTTACAATTCTTCGTCATATCATTTCATCGATTACCACACCTCATTACATAATTTAGCCAAGTCATCACCATGAACTAAAATAATAAAATGTTCATTCACTGTTTCTAACCCCCATCATCATATATTAACCTGATGTATTTATAACACAACTTATCTTTATCTACATACATTACATTACTGTTATTTAGATAATAACTTTTTCCTATTGATTCATCTCCCATATTGCAAGAATAATTCCCCAGATTATTCCCCTTTATTAATCCATAAAACCCGTCTACACCAGTTATTTTTGTCCAGTCTCCATAAATATTTTTGGTTAACATAAGGTAAGTGATATTATCATATTCCTCCACTATATCCATCACATCATAAGGTAAGTGTTTATCATCTACAACGGTATCATCAAAACAATCATCAATATCTATTTCACAAGGTAAGCATTTCCTATAGTTTATTCCCTCAAATTCTAATCTCTCTATCAACTCTTTATAACTTCTGTTTAACGTAAACATCTCTATTGTTCTCTCTCTCTCAAAATACTTCTCATCATAACACCGGTCACAACCCCCCTGAACTACTTCACTACCTGCAAAGGGCACAACAAACTTACTATACTTCTTGGCTCTTCCAAGAACACCACAAAAAATTAAGGGACTATTTGAAGACACCTTGTCTTCCACACAACTACCAGAAGAAATCTTGTCCTCATACCACCACGGTGAAAACCCTGTTTCACTATATATTTGGGAAAAATCTGCCCCTTGCCAACCTAACCTCTCTTCACACTCTCTCACAATCTCATCAACACTCGGTAACACTTCGTTACTAAACCCTACTTCAACAGAAACTTCATTACCTCTATTTGATTTCACTGTCTCACTCTTAAGTAGCTCGTTTTCAATTATTTTACCGCTATTACTTGTTAACTCATTATTAGAATTATCGTTATTACTCACCTTGTCTACCACCACCTGGTTTGCATTTAAACTAACACCATTACTATTAACACTTATATTTCCGTTATTTTCATTTATTTTGCACTTACCTATATCTGTTCTCCACTCTCCCATTTTCTCAATATTTCGTTCTAATTTGTTACAGTTAGTTTCAAATACAGTATTTCCTTTGTATTTTCTAAATGCTTATCAATTTCATTAATATGGTTTTTTAACTCACTGAAATTACTTTCACTTTTGATTTTTTGTTCATTTAGTTTGATATTTACTTCATCAAAATTTCTACTCTGTTCATCAAATTTCTTATTTTGTTCTTTCAATTCATTAACATCACTACTTAACTCATGAAATTTAACATTCTGTTCATCGAATTTGACACACAACATTGCATTCATGCCACACAAATATCTCATCACATCACTATTGTCAGGTTGATTATTTTTATTAGTTAATTTTGGGGTTATTTGAATCCCCGAATCATCTGTGATGTTTGATTCGCCTATTTTACTGTTTTGAATTGCATTCGGGGTCGAATGAATTTCAAACCCACTCATAATGGCTGATTCATTAGCGTCATTTACGTCAATTCTATTGCTTTCATTATTTTCTGCCATTTTTTGTTTTTTTATAAATTTACTGATTTTCATTTAAATGATTCTCTTAACTTACATATAAAACATCTTACACTTAACTCAAAATCGTTTTATCACTCACTTAACCTAACATCATTTTCTGTACGTACTTTATACGTGTTACAACTTAACCTCTAAATCACGCTTATATTCACTCGTAGGTGTGGTTTATATAAATTATTTTATAAACAGTCCAAGTTCGGTCGCGCCAAATGTAATAATACAATTTATTGGATACAGTAACTTTGTCCCTAGTTCGGACGTCAAATGTAATAGTACATACACTTTATCACATTTTAATTATAATAATGATAAAACTTCTCTTACCTTTAGTCGTCCAGGGTCCCTCACACAAACTTGTGATTTATAAACATGATTTAGGGTTTACGTCATTAATATACTCGACTCTCATTTCTAGTTAACTAACTCAGCTTTTATTAAACATATTTTTTAGTATTCTCTCTTTTAAATTTCTTACGTTATATCTTCATTTTTTTAGAACAATTAATGGTTCTTATGTAACATAAAATATTAACATATTTACGTACTATAGCTAGCTGGAAGAATTCTTTTTTATAAGACAACCCAGTATTTGCATACACACTTCATTCATACTTTTACCCCATTTATTTAGAGCTCTTCTTAATTTATAGTTTCATAATTGATTGGATATTATACAGTTACATATTAACGAAGTCCCTGCTGACCATGTGCTGCACTCCGCATTTTTACCACTATTTGTTCGAAAGATGTTACACTGTTTTAATTTCGAAAAGTTTCCGTTGATTAAATTTGTTCACTGCATCAAATGTTACAATTTTCACTGTTTTACTCGAGTTGTTTCATATTTTTTACCAATTTTATGAAATTTTCTGCTCGCGAGCCTTTATGTTGAACCGCGCGGTTCGATCACTGTAGTCAGACAGACGCCAAAGCGACGCTTCAAGATGGCTAAAAACTTCTTCATGCACAGCAATTTGCTCTCCCATTGGCTCCCAGAGGGACCACATGGCACAACAAATATTTAACACTGGTTATAGTACATCCACTCTAAGTGACCAGTGAGCCGAGTCTGTGCTTATTCAACTTCACGGGCAAGCACTTCCACACGCTCTCACATTCCAGAGCATCAGAAAACAGTGTATGTTGATAGATTTTCTGGACCAACGTGTAAATGGGTGTTTCCTACAGGAATGTCTATTGTTACAGACTGAGGTCCAATCTGGGTAACTCCGCTGCGTCGCACTCACAATTAAATTAAAACCTATCGCCCATTCTGTCCCGTTACAGTATTACACTTTCTTGGCAATTTTTAGAGCCCCTCTGTTTAATTAGCTACCACTGTGTATTATTATATTTAACGTAATGTTATATAATCTACTGTTCTTAGTAAACTCTTTTCTGCAGTGTGGGTTTTGTTTTTGTTTTAATAAATGTGACCTATCACTGACGTACAGATTTGACTTTGTGCCTGGTGTGCTGTGCCACTACAGCCTTCTGTAGGTTTTGGTTTCCTCCTTTCTACAATTAGGCATCCCTGGCAACACAGGTGATAAATCTCCAAGAAGCTTCAAAATTATTCTGTATTTCTGACAATCATATACCAACATGGACTTATTACTGGTCAGCTAGTGAAAAGATGAAAGCTTTAACAATAAACTTGAGGAAAATTATTAAGAAAACAAGCCAACTACAAACTGTATAGAGACAACGACAAGAAACATTAAGTGTATACTGGACTTTATCCATATGAAGTAACTAGAAAAGAAGTTGCTTTTTGTTGTTTGATAATACGTCACATCCAGCTAACTCACAACCTATATTGTGCCCTTCGTGTAACATACGTCACCATCAGTGATCTACTCAGACTCATCCATTTATGCAACATAGAGATTATTACAAAAATCCTACAGATATGAAATCTTAAAGGGAAAACATGAATCTTAGTTCTGAAAATGTTGAATTAACTTGAATACAACTGGCATATTCAATACAATTCAATTGTGTTGAAGCTGTGCCTCTGTAGCCATACACAGCATGTCAAAAAAGTTTAATGAATCATACCAGCTAAGAAATCAGCAGATAAAGTAGACGTATTTTCTAGGAAAATTCTAAGGCAACTATTACAACACATATGGGAAAATAGAAACCAGAGCACAAGAAGGAACAATGAGGTAATGATTTGCTGAGGGATACACAAGGTCTATCTGGACAGCATCGTCATTTTGAATATCTTGATAATGCACCACATCACTTTCATTTGTAGGTGATGTGTAGCCAATTGCAGATCTTACCATGAATGCACAAGTCATCCTTTTCTCAGTCAGTAGTGAGATGCCACTATACAAACGTGTGTGACTGTCACATTCACAATGACTGAATGAGATCAGTGAATCTGCATCAAGTTTTGTTTCAAACTTGTACAATCATCCATCAGAAATCATTAAAATGATTAGCAGGACCTTGGGGAGGATTCCGTGAGTGATTCTTAAATTAAAATATGGTATCAACACTTTCAAGATACCATATTCATAGAAAGTGATCCAGGTTCTGAAGTTTTGAAATGTCAATTGCAATAAACAATATCAGTATGGAGAACCATACATGACTTCCATGTTCTAAGATTTATATTTAAAATCATTTTTGAAATGAAATATTTCCATAGAAACTACTTCTTTCTTCAGGTTTAACAACAGTACTGACATTAGCCACCTCACGTTAGGGCACTCAATTTTCACTGATGATGGCAGTCGATACCACTGCCGAAACATCTGGTTTTGTAGAAAACATTGGACCACGCCAAATAGCCCGGGAAGGAATTTTAACAAGAAACTACTTCTTTGTTGCCGATAACGTAGTATACATGACATAAATAAAATTTATCCCCTTCCCCTTCAACTATCATTTTCATTTATAGAAAATTACCCCTACCCTGTTCAACTAGCCTCTTCATTTATAGATATTTCATCTACGTTTCTACAGTGGATTCTTATGATCTTCTTTTCAAGAAACTTTATTTCTCAAAATTAAGTACTTTACTCTTGTTAAAACATAAAACGTTGCAGATAAACTACCATTTCCCCTTAACCGATCTTTACCAAAATCAAGAGCCCTTGAGTCCTCTACAATTCAGGGAAAAGCTGTGTTGCCAGGGATGCCTAATTGCCCAGGAAATTGAATTGTTAAAATTAATTTTTCATAACAAATTCAATATTTCCTTTGCATAGTTTTTTTTAATTTTCCTGTGGGCCTTCTGAAGAGGGTATAATGCATAGAGTTAATCAGTGGATGGATGAAAGTTATTACAGCAGAGTGTCAGATACTCAAACTAATTAGGACCAAAAATAGTATAGTATACAAAAATTTTGATATTTGAAAACACCAAAAATTGTAGTACAATATATAATCACACAGGGTAGGCTTCATATAGTATTTAAATTATATTACGGTGCTGCAACAATTGAAATTACACTTCTTTAATTACTATGTATTTCAGCACATAGTTTTTTATATTACCAACAGAATTTATTTGATTCTGTTTGAATTTACGACAGTTATCATTCGTCATAGAAAAAATTACCCTTGTTAAAACATAAAATGTTGCAGGTAACCTACCCCTTTCCCTAAACCGATCTTGACCAAAAACAATAGGCCTTGAGTACTCCACAATTCAGGGCTGTATGCAAAAACTTATTTGATTCTGTTTGAATTTGTGGCTGTTATCATTTGCCATAGAAAAAATTCTACACACAGGCACTTTTCGAAAAATGTCTTTTCTTCATGTTTTGAGGGTAGTACAATCAGAATCAGCCATTATTTCGAACACGATTTTTTTCGCCATGACCATACTTCCACTTCCTTATGGAACATGGAAGTAAAAATGATTTTTCTTCATGTTTTGAGGCTAGTACAATCAGAATCAGCCCTTATCTCGAACATAATTTTTTCTCCATCACCATACTTCCGTTTCCTTATGGAACATCATAACAAACATGGAACACTCATCATAATAAACAGTGTCAAAGTTAGAAGATTTAGGTATCCATGGATTATTGTTCATGAGAGTTCTACAGATCTCGATATGATGTATGGCTACAACATTTTTCCATGGCTTTGTCACAAGAGCAGGGGAATTTTGTGCTGTAGTTTCACAGAATTTGCTCCAAACCATGATGACCTAGATTTTCTACAAAAGGTCACGACTGGAGATGAGTCATGGGTATGAACCAGAAACAAAAGCCCAGTCCTCTCAGTGGAAGTTCTAAAATTGCCTGGGTCTCCTCATACAAAGCGGAGATGATGTCAAGACCATGTTAACCATTTTCTATCGATCATGAGTCAATAACTAAGTCAATCATGAGTCTCCAAGTAAGTCAATAACTAGATATTCTTTGCAGGCTGAGTGATACAGTGAGAAGAAAATGGAAGTGACTGTGTGGGCAAGTGGTGACCAGCATCTTCACCATGACAATGTACTTCCACATTCTTGGTGTAAAATAACATCACACAGGTTGCTCAGCCACCCTATAGTCCTGATTTGGCTCCCCCAGACTTCTGGCTCTTTCCAAAACTGAAATCACTGCTGAAAGTGAGATTTCAGACAGTGGATGAGATTCAAGAGTGTGACAAAGGAGGAGACTCCAAAAGTGGACTTCACAGGCTGTTTTGAGGTATGGAAGAGATACTGTGATATGAAAGAATCCCAAAGGGAGTACTTTGAATGGTGGAATGTCCCCATTATAATAGGCAAATTGTTTTATATAAAATATTACATGATTGGATACTTTTGAACAGATTTCATACTATAACTAAGAAAACTGCAACGGCCAGATGATAATGAATCTAAAAATTCCAGAATCTATAAAAAAAATGATCTAAATGGAAGAAACGACTTGTGAGTAGACCTCAAGATGGGAGAATGGAATGAGATAAGATTCAAGGAAAATAATGGGTATGGAAGACTAGAAATCTACAGAGATGAATGTAGAAAGGAGAAAACCAAAACCTACAGAACACTGTAGTGGCACACCAGGGACAAAGTCAAATCTGTATGTCAGTGATAGGTCGCATTTATTAAAACAAAAACAAAACCCATACTGCAGAAAAGAGTTTACTAAGAACAGTAGATTATATAACATTATGTTAAATATAATACTTGGATTTCGTTGTCCATGACGTGTCCGTTACTTAACTAAATATCACTATAATATTGACGACTCGGAACACTAAGTTTTTTATAAGTAAAAACGTAAAGTTTTACCTTACAGCCTAAACCGGCTTTCACATATAGAAGGCTTCATCAGAGGCTCCGATGTGCCTCTGATGAAGCCTTCTATATGTGAAAGCCGGTTTAGGCTGTAAGGTAAAACTTTACGTTTTTACTTATAAAAAACTTAGTGTTCCGAGTTGTCAATATTATAGTGATTTTTATAAGCTACATGTTCATACAAATTTTAATAATTTTATGTGATAACAAAAAAGCTAAGCCACTTGCATGTTTACTATAAAATGGAATGTGAAACATATGAATTTTAGTAAAAGCCTCTTCAGGTTTTATTTTTCTAATTGATAATGCACATTAGAGAACACCAAAAATTCAAAAATATAGGAATTTTAAACAAAACTGTTATTTGGTTTAGAATATGTTGAAAATTTGTATTACTGGTGGCTAAAAAACGTGTGCTACCACCACACAAAAAATAGTAATTTCAAAATCAGAATATTTCTATATTAAACTTAAAGAACAAAATGTTTAAAGTTTGATAAGCAAAAAAAGACAGCTGAGGATGACAGAGTTGGATATAAACCAGTGGCGGCTGTTATTATGGTTGCAGCATTGCACAACCACCAATATAGAATAACTAAACTACAACATAATATACGAAAACATTGAACAGCTGAAAGTGTCATAAATTTCAACGGAGAGTGCATCAGATTCTACGCAGCAATGTTCACGTACAATTCAAACGTGGTGCGCAGGATGGTGGTTGTAGGCCGCTTGCAACTTCAGTAGTAAATGGCAGAGCTTACTACACAAACATATGGGAGGATGTGCGCTACTCCTCATAATTGCCCTATGTTCCCAACGTAAGCTTGGTGGTTGCAAAGTTTCTGCAACACTCCACTAGTAGCACTGTAGCGCAACTTTGTGTATGAAATCAGCACAGCCTTCTTGATATAGGTTTAGTGTTTATGTTGGTTCAAGGTAAACGTTATCCGTTGTTTGAGGTTATAAAATTATAGTAATAATTTACTATTATCAAACTGTGATTATTATAGATCAATGTATTTTAGCATCCGCTCATCCTCTCAAACGTCTTTAACATCCTCTCCCATCCACTCAGCCAACTACTGCAACCACCAAAATTTGGAACCACTAGCCACCACTGATATAAACTACTAAAGAAATAAGTCTACTATTTGTCAGTTACAACAAATTGCCATGTATTATTATTATTTTTTAGAAATTACAAATGGAATCCTATAATTTCAAACAGTTTTAAAATAAACATCTCCTTTGTTCAGAACCTTTATAAATGGACAAAAGTGATTGAGCAGGCCAAGTGCAGCTACATGCATCTGTTGTGCCAATGCAGAATAATGTCAAACACTTTTAATGAAATGTACAAGTAGGCCTAAATTAGTACTTTGTAAAAGTAAATAGCCACTGGCATGTATGGAGAGGTGAATCAGTATGCTTGTAATTGTATTGTCTTTTACTCATTTGGTCCAAAAAAATAATGACGCAGATAAGTTTGTAAGGCTTGTGTGTAATTTGTAAGTTTGGGTTTGGATTTCATTCATTGTTATGATATCTCTGATGATCGTGACGAGTTATATTTGTTCACAATCAGTACCGGTACCAGTTTAGTGTTAATGTTCTTTATGTGCAGTGCAGATGATATAAGTTAGAATCCTATGGTAGGTCTGTATAATCAACCCAGCAACATAAGGCATATCTGTAGCTATGATGTGCAGCAAGAATTGTAGCTGGAATTAGCAACAAACCTGCATCTGCTGCCCCATAAAAAAACTGTCTGAAAAAACAAGCATTACATTAGGCCTGTCATGCTAGGGATTTTTGAAATCAGTGTACAAGAAATGGTGGATGGCTTTCTCTGTTGCTTTATGTACAATTTTGTAACAAGTAACTGCCTTTTAATTTATTTTCAATTTTATATTGTACATTATACATAATAAGTGACCAAATTAAGCTATTTGGGAATAATTTATTCTTGAATACTTTCTCTTTTTAACTATGGCTTATTCTCATTTTTCTAAATTAAAAATTCTTAAAACAAAATTGTATCTTTACCAGAATTTAAAAATTTTAGTAAGTACATTTGTAGCATTCTTGAACAGATTCATTTTAACATTGTAATAAAATATTAGACTATCCACAAATTAGTTTATATTATTGTACATATTTCTTTTTAATGTTATTTTCAGTGGCGAAGTTACATGGAGGCAATTGAGGCAATGCCTACCCTAAAAAATTCTGTAGAATAAAAATTATAAATACGTATGAAGCATGTAACGTAAAGATTATACATTGTTACTGTAATTGTCGAATTTACTAATTACATGCTTTACTCAGCGACCGCTAGACGGTGACAAGTGACAGCAGACATAGTTAGTTTAATGCGAATGAGGCAACGTGAACCTGCCTCAGCGTTTTTTGTATACATCGTATGTAAGCAATGTGTTGGCCGAGACTTGGTAGTGCGGGGAGTGGGGGATTGACTAGCGCTCCACACACTGTAGCGTTGAGGCATGTCTCACTGCTTTTGTGCGAGTTTTAAAGCGCGCAGTGTTGTTTATAATTGTGTTTATTTTGTGCGGTTATTAAAAGTGTGCCTGTGATTCCGGTGAACTAATAGACGATCAACACTGTCATTTAAATTATTTGTGACATTAAACATATATATACCTATAGAAACTAATCAAGTTATAAATTTGGAAGTTCAATTTGTTATATTATTGTGTATGAATATAAGTGTGTCGCCCGAAATGAGTGAACGCGGTCCTTTTAATACTTTGTCAGGTCTTTTAAACTTATTAAAAAGTAAGCCGTTTTCTTCTTGGAGTTACGAAGAAAAATGTGGTGTTCAAAACAAGAGATTTACGCCTAATTTAGAAATTAAACATTTTGATGGTAAAGTATCTAGAAAATTTCAGTTTTCTTGGTACGAGCGATATTCGTGGTTGACAGGCTGTTCCGAAACCAACAGACTTTTTTGTTATACATGTATCTTGTTTTCTGGTGAAAAAGAATGGATTTTATATGGAGTGACGGTAACAAAAAACTTTCTTAGAAAGGCAGACAAACACCAGAATTCAAAAAACATATTCAAAATGAAGAGCGGTACCGTTTGCTGGGATGAGTGAGGATTGAACATACTCTCTCTGAAGGGGCTAGAATTCAAACTGTTAAACATAATGAAGTCGTGAAACAAAATAGGCTTGTTGTTGAAAGACTTGTTGATATTGTGTGTTTTCTCGGGAAACAGGAGCTTGGATTTCGACGTAATTTCGAAGGGGAAGACTCAGTCAACCGGGGTAATTATCTAGAATTGTTAGATCTTCTTTCTAAGCAGGAGCACTACATTCGAGATCATCTCCAGTCTACGTCAGGATTTAAAGGTACATCAAACGATATTCAGAATGAATTAGTTGAATCTGTAATTGATATAATTCAAGAGAAGATTAAGGCGGAGTTAGATTCTTGCGATTTTATTGGAATTCAGGCAGATGAAACTTTAGACGTATCAAGTAGATCTCAAGTCAGCATAATTTTTAGATTTTGTTCAAAAGAAGGTCCAAAAGAAAGGTTCATTGGGTTTTATGATGTTTCAGTAGATAAGACTGCATCAGGCTTATCAGAATTAATTGTTGACATTTAAAAAAGTGGGGTGTAACTGAGAAGGTAGTCTGTCAAACATATGATGGAGCCTCTGTAATGGCTGGAAAGCATGGAGGTGTTCAGCACTTTGTAAAACAGACTTGCCCAAGAGCATTATTTCTACATTGCTATGCTCACAAGTTAAACCTCGTACTTCTTCATTGCACTAAAACAATAAAATCGGTTAGGCTCTTCATTCACAATCTGACAGCATTTCACACATTTTTTTTGTAGATCCTCAAAGAGATCACAACTTTTAGAATCTAGAGGATTTAAACTTCCACAAGCATCCACTAACCGTTGGAACTTTCATTCCAGAGCAGTTCATACCATCTTTTCCCACTATGGTGACTTGAGACAAATTTTTGAGGACATTATAGAGAATGATGAAGGATGGGATAGTGATTCGTACAATTCTGCTGTTGGATTGCTTAACATACTCAAAAAGACCCATTTCATTTACTTACTTTGTTTTTATAGGGAAATATTCGTTTATACTGACCATCTCTTTTCTCTACTGCAACACAAAACTATCTCCGATATAATTCTGTGCAACACTGAAATTAAGAAAACTACTGCTATCCTCAAAGACATGAGATCAGAAAACACTGTGTCATCTTGTATTGAAAAATGTCACCAAATAAGCAGCGAGGTAAATATAGATGACAGTAACAGGAAACTGCTGAAAACGTTAACTTATGAAGTTCTTGACACTTTGATTATGCAGCTGGAGGTACGGTTTAGTGATTTCGAAAGTATCCAGTTTGTTGAGTTGTTGGATCCAAATCACTTCATTTCTTACAAAGAGAGTTTTCCTTCTACTAAACTACCTTACTTCTTACTACCTTACTTACTTACTTCTACTGAACAGCCTTATAAATAAATACCCTTTTTTCAATAGTGAAAGACTGGAAAATGAATTAAAAAACATTTACTCAGATGCTGGAAAACATTCGTTCCTTCAAAGACTTTTACATTTTATAATTCTTAATGACTTAGAACCAGTGTACGTGGAAGTTTCAAAATTAATTCGTTTGATTTTAACGTTTCCTGTTACCACGGCTTCTTCAGAAAGGAATATGAGTACTTTGAAAAGAATAAAAAACTACTTGCGCAATACAATAACTAATGAAAGACTTAACTCCCTTAGCACCATTGCTATTGAAAAAAAATTTGTGAAGGAATTGATGAGTGACCAGTTGTTCAAAGACCGTGTAGTTGACAATTTTGCAAGCAAGAAAACTCGCCGTGTTGAACTACTCTACAAAAAAATTTAAGGTAAGACTTTTGCCTACCCATTCATTAACTACTAGCTTCGCCACTGGTTATTTTATATAATAACAATTAAAACTTATCACACTAGTTTTGGGATTATAGTTAAAAGGTTTTGGTTGCTAAGGGTAAATTGAGGTAAAATTTTAAAACTGCTACAGAACATCATTTGCTGAAGCTAGTTTTGCTGCAACTTTTTTTTATTCATGTGTTTTATTTGCTAACCTCTTCATCTCCTAGTATTTTTTTACCTCTGTTTTGTTCCTCTTATAACGATACAATGTTTTTGTATTCATGCTGTTTGCATTAATTGTTAATTCTGCTTCTCATTAATGTGCTTGTCAACTTTTTGTTCTCTATTAACTCCCAAACCCATTTCATGTATGATTATTTCTTGATCCCAGATACAAGAAATAAATAATTGAATGAGAGAGAAAAAATGTCTGGTGTCACTGGTACTCAAAACTGGTTAATAGAGAAGAGAACGTACATTTTCTACCACATTTTCTCCTTTCCTGTTTAAGAAAGATAACTATATCTTAGGCTCAATTTCCATATTCAAAACTATTTACAGTTTGTAACTATTTGTATAATTAATGGTTGTGAAAACAATGTTGTCAGATTCTTAATGTTCGTTTTTTTCAGTAACATAAGGGTTACAGGTTACCGCTAGGAGATATATAGTTTCCCCACACAAAAACTGCTATATATAAGCACTTTATGACAAGATCTTTTAAAAGAAAGCCCATTTTAAATAATGAAGGCAGACATAGCTGTTTCCTGTAAAATAATAATGACTACACACCAATAGTTATTGATTATTCTCTACCCTAGTTTCTGATATTTTATTATTCAACAGATGTATTGGGTCAGTAGAATAGTAATAAACGCCCGTGCCTGAAAATTGTAAGCCAACAAAATGTTTTAGTATAGTTTCTATTACCCAAGATATTCGTGGTTGTTTTTATTTAAACTAAGACGTATATACTACATAGATATGGCATTCTGATATACAAAACTTTTATAATTACACCTAAACAGTATAGGCCTACTTCAATTTAAGTAAACGTTAATTGTTGTGAATTATTGAAAAGCGTGCGCGCTACTACTGAATTCAAGACACGAGTCAGAACTGTCAGAGAAGTACGAGTAAATGCCAATAGAGTTCTCTATCAGCATGTAATCAAATGTCAGCTGATATGTGCGTTGTTTTGGTCGCTTAACCTCGTTATCTTGAATTGACATTCAGACCTATTTAGAATGACAAGTAGTTCTGTTCGAGGCATATAGTGTATGTTCGGTGTACTTTCGAAGCGACGGCATGGAGTGGGATGATATCGTGTATCTTGTACTTTTATTTTCATGTATGGGTTTCGGTCACATTTTCAGAAACATTAGAAATAAAGAAGTTAAAAAATGGACAGCTACAACTGTTGGGTTTTTAATTGTGTTCATCGCGTCTGGGATACACATCTTACACCCATTACTATGTATGACAGTAAACGCTGGCATAATAAAGTACGGAAATAAAAGGTAAGTCATTTCTTGTACCATACCAATTTCATTTATATCTTGTGATTTTGTTGTTGTCATATCCATAATAAATTTTGTTTAAATTACAAAATTAAATATTGCGTCTGTAACTGTAAAAACGGACGGATTACCAAATAAACATTGTATGAAATAGTGACATCCTCGTCAGTGGTATTTTACTGTATTTATTAATGCTGGGTTTGTTAAAATGTAACCCTACTACTGCATTTACCATCTCGGGCACAAATCTGTTAATTAAACGGTTTACAGCTGATTTTCAGTATTATTTTTGAACAGTAAAAGAACACTAAATAAATGATAGGCAGACTTCTTTTGATTTAATTACTTTTTTGGTAAAACTGTAGTGTATCATAAGTACAAGTCAAGTATTGTCATTACTATAAGCTGTGATAATGGAGGAGCAGGTTACATTAGTTATGGAGCAATAACAGCTCTTTCATTAATAAGGTTTAGTTCTGTGGAACAGGGAACTGGAGATTTGCCTTAGAGTAAGCAGTGGAGGATGACAGGAGACACATTCATTCAGCAGCTGACAGAAAGTGGTAAGATGCTGACGATAACAATATTTACTATTTATGTGTACTAGAGATGAACTAGCTAGCAGGTAATATTTATTATAAAAATTATTCTTTTCTTTATTTTGTAACTTCCTTTATCTCTTTATTTTGTAACAGTTACATAAAGAATTGAACAAGGTATAGCGAAATATATCTTAATTTTTAATTATTTTTCTACCAGTAGGCATATTCTTTATTTACTATAAACACCTATGGGGCTATTGTTTAAAATTTACAAACAAATGCGGCCCATTTGTAGTGTTGAAATACATTCTGGGGTCTCCGTCAGTTTTGTTAACATATTGCACACATGTTATTCCACTGGAATAAGCAAATTTGTGAGAGCGAGCTTTCACATTTTCATAAATTTCTTTGAAGAGAGGAAAATAGAGAAGTGAAACAAGAAGGATTTTGTCTTAAGTCTTCGTATTCAGCTATCTAAGTCTGGAAAGGATTATATATATTTATGTCATTTTTTCAAGTGTCACTATGCATAAAATTTAGTAACTGATTTTATTTTGTATTATTACTAAAGATTATGTATTTATTTTTTTTAATGTTTGATATAGGCCTACTTTTTGAATAATTATAAGTTCTAAATTTCATATACAGTAGAACCCCTCAAATCCGAACCCCAGAAATCCGAAATCCCGGGAAATCCGAACATGATTTTGAAGAAAAACAACATTTGAAATATCGGTATGGAGAACCATACATGACTTCCATATTCTAAGATTTATTTTTAAAATCATTTTCGAAATGAAATATTACCATAGAAACTACTTCTTTCTACTTACTGCTTCAGCCTTAACCACAGTACTGTGGTCACTAACATATACCACCTCACGTTATCGCACTCGATTTTCACTGATGATGGAAGTCAATGGCATTGCCGAAACGTCTGGTTTTGTAGAAAACATTGGACTACGGGCAAATATCCCGGGAAGGAATTTTAACAAAAACTACTTCTTTGTTGCCGATAACGTTGTACACATATATATATAAAAAATATGCATAAAATTAATGGCTTGTATAAGTTAATGATTGATCTCCATTAAGTAGTGCTCAAGTTTCCAATTTAATATTATGACGTCCGTAATTAAAACATCAGAGCAGGTTTAGTGTGTATGAGGGTTCACCGTGGACAAAAATTTTCAACATTTCCTATTGAGCGTTGCTTAGAATAAATCTGCGAATCTACAGTGTACGTTTCACAGAACAAACACGCGGAAAAGAAGGAGCGCTCCGAAGTCACTCATGGACCCTCAGCATCTTGCAGAGGGTTCATTCCCTAAAGATGAAAAGTCTGTCTATGAATCGTTCCTCTGTAAACACGTGCAGTTACACTGCCCAGCGATCCACAGGAAGTAAATCGCTATCCACGCTGGACACTTTTTCGGCTTGCATGCGTTATGTTGGTGTGGGTTTCGGCACTTTCCATTTAAAAACCGTGCAAATGTAAGAAAATAAACATGAATGAGGCCAGAAATAACGCGAAGTGTGTGTGTGTGTGTGTGTGTGTGTGTGTGTGTGTGTGTGTGTGTGTGTGTCTTCCCTGCCTTTTTATTGCGGTAGTGATAATAATAAAATGGAAACATAAACAGTACGTAACTGAGATATGCTTGCCTGCCACGCACGATATATTTTCTCTTGTACATGACTAGCAGAATACCCGTGCTTCGCTACGGAGTTTCACGTTGTACGTAATGAAAATGTTAGTTTAATTAATAAAGTTTAATTAAAGTAGGCTTCTTAAAAATAAATAGCTGTTGCCCACAACTTCGTTCGCGTGGTCTTCAATTTAATGCGATAATATATTTGGAACAGAATCTATTCTATTGCGTTGCCATAGTAACCAGATCTAATAGTTTTTTAAGACCGCAAAGGACCTCCCAGAGGATCGTATCGAAAAAAACACCTGTCCTATGTTGGTTCTCCCGTTGCGTAAAATATTTGTGCCAAGTTTGGTTGAAATCGGTCCAATGGTTTAGGTGGAGACGTGGAAGACCCCAAAGGACCCCCCAAAGGATCGTATCGAAAAAACCACTTGTCCTGTGTTGGTTCTTCCTCGATCCTAAATGTTCCTCGATAGACACTCTATCTATTGGCGAAAACTTGAATAAAATCCGTTCAGTACTTCCTGACATTAACGATTTCAAACACAGAGAGAAAACGGACCGACTTTACTTTATACTATGTACAGATTTACATTAAAATGAAAAAAGTATAATTTTATTGCCTGGCAACAAAATTATTTTATTTTTAACAATTACCATTGTTAAAAAAATGTTAAAATGAATTTTCAAGTACTTTACTCTTGTTAAACGTAAAAGGTTGCAGGTAAACTACCCCTTCCCCTTAACCGATCTTCACCAAAATCAAAAGGCCTTGAGTCCTCTACAATTCAATGAAGTATGCAAAAAATTATTTGATTCTGTTTGAATTTGCGGCAGTTATCGTTTGCCATATAAAATACGCTTGATAAAAAACGTTGCTGGTAAACTACCCCTTCTCCTCAACTGATCTTCACCAAAAACAATAGGTCTTGAGTACTCTACAAATCACGGCTGTATGCAAAAAATTATTTGATTCTGTTTGAATTTGCGGCTGTTATCGTTTGCCATAGAAAATACCCTTGATAAAATAATGCTGCAGGTAAACTACCCCTTCCCCTTAACCGATCTTCACCAAAAACAATAGGTCTTGAGAACTCTGCAATTTAGGGCTGTATGCAAATAATCTTTTGATTCTGTTTGAATTTGCGGCTGTTATCGTTTGCCATAGGAAATACACTTGTTAAAACATAAAACGTTACAGGTAAACTACCCCTTTCCCTTAACCGATCTTCACCAATAACAATAGGTCTTGAGAACTCTACAATTTAGGGCTGTATGCGAAACATTATTTGATTCTGTTTGAATTTGCGGCTGTTATCGTTTGCCAAAAAAAAAAATTTTTTGCAACGTTTTTTTATCAAGCGTATTTTCTATGGCAAACGATAACAGCCGCAAATTCAAACAGAATCAAATAATTTTTTGCATACTCCCTGAATTGTAGAGGTCTCAAGGACTTTCGATTTTGGTGAAGATCGGTTAAGGGGAAGGGGTAGTTTACCTGCAACGTTTTACGTTTTAACAACAGTAAAGTACTTGAAAATTCATTTAAACTTTTTGAAACAATGGTAATTGTTAAAAATAAAATAATTTTGTTGCCAGGCAATAAAATTATAATTTTTTCATTTTAATGTAAATTATATATGAGTTAATATCTTTATATATATATATATATATATATATATATATATATATATATAATTCTTCTGTACGTGTGTATGTCACTGAAATCCTCCATGTATAAAATAATATATCGTTCGTGGCAGGTAAGCATATCTCAGTTATGTAATGTTTACATTTCCTTTTTATTATTATGCCTACAGCAATAAAAAGGCAGGTAAGACACACACACACACAATTCACGTTATTTCTGGCCTCACTCATGTTTATTTTCTTACATTTGCACGCTTTTTAAATGGAAAGTGCCGAAACCCACACCAACATAACGCGTGCAAGCCGAAAAAATGGACATCAATTTGCTTCCTGTGGATCGCTGGGCAATGTAACTGCACGTGTTTACAGAGGAACGATTCATAGACAGACTTTTCGTCTTTAGGGAATGAACCCTCTGCAAGATGCTGAGGGTCCATGAGTGACTTCGGAGCGCTCCTTCTTTTTCGCGTGTTTGTTCTGTGAAACATACACTGTAGATTCGCAGCTTTACTCTAAGCAACGCTCAATAGGAAATGTTGAAAATGTTTGTCCACAGTGTACCCTCATTCACACTAAACCTGCTCTGATGTTTTAATTACGGACATCATAATATTAAAACTTTGGAAACTTGAGCACTACTTAATGGAGATCAATCATTAACTTATACAAGCCATTAATTTTATGCATATATTTTATATATATGTGTACAACATTATCGGCAACAAAGAAGTAGTTTTTGTTAAAATTCCTTCCCGGGATATTTGGCCGTAGTCCAATGTTTTCTACAAAACCAGACGTTTCGGCAATGCCATCGACTTCCATCATCAGTGAAAATCGAGTGCGATAACGTGAGGTGGTATACGTTAGTGACCACAGTACTGTGGTTAAGGCTGAAGCAGTAAGTAGAAAGAAGTAGTTTCTATGGTAATATTTCATTTCGAAAATGATTTTAAATATAAATCTTAGAATATGGAAGTCATGTATGGTTCTCCATACCGATATTTTTATAAATTAAAATGGTAGTTGATGATGGAGGAGGTAAATTTTTGTAAGTTTTATATGTGTACTACGTTATTGACAACAAAGGAGTAGTTTCTGTGGAAACATTTCATTTCACTTTAACAAAATTCTATATTTTTCATTTTAATTTAAATCACGTATGAGTGAAAATATATCGTTACTGGCACGCAAGCATATCTCAATTATGTAATGTTTACTTTTCCAAAGTTTTATTATTGTGATTACAGCAATAAAAAGGCCGGCAGGACACACACACACACACACAATTCGCGTTATTTCTGGCCTCATTCATGTTTATTTTCTTATGTTTGCACGCTTTTTAAATGGAAAGTGCCGAAACCCACACCAACACAACGCGTGCAAGCCGAAAAGGTGGACATCGATTTGCTTCCTGTGGATGGCTGGGCAGTGTTGTTGTATTAAAGCAATTAATACAATCTGTGTACTTATTTCTATTATGAGATGAGAACTATAAACTAATATGTGCATGTGTGTATGTATGAAAAATATATAAATATTTTTCTCCTTTGGAAAATTGTTGGGCCCCTCCTTGAAAATATTTTGACCTCCCTGATGGCTAGTTATTTACTAGCCTGTGTGGAATATAGCGTTATGACATGGATCAGAATGGTGGGTGTTAAACGGGAGACACAAACATATTAAGGAAGAAATGTTTTGCTGAGAAATTTATAATTATACGGGTGAACAGATTAGTCATTCAGGAAATCAGAAGACAAATGGAAAGAAAGAAATCAAGACTCGTTTTTAAAAATAGAAACATGACTAGTATAGTATTGACAGGAAATACAGGAATCAGATCGCAGCTACCTTTAGCTAGCTCTTCGTTCGACCTACAGACATTTTATCCAAAAGTACAGTCCTTCCTCACGAAGGTTGAGGATAGTCTTAATCCACCTGACATGATGGTACCATTTTAGCTGATACGTAATTTCTTCAGAACTCAAGCATCCACTTATTTAATTAATATTTAAATGATTTTAAATATAAATTTTAGGACATGGAAATCATGTATGTTTCTCCATACCGATTTTTTAAGTACTTTACTCTTGTTAAAACTTAAAATGTTGCAGGTAAACTACCCCTTCCCCTTAACCGATCTTCACCAAAATCAATAAGCCTTGAGTCCTCTACAATTCAGGGATGTATGTAAAAAATTATTGTATTCTGTTTGAATGTGCGGCAGTTATCGTTCGTCATAGAAAAAATTACCCTTGTTAAAACGTAAAATGTTGGAGGTAAACTACCCCTTTCCCTTAACCGATCTTCACCAAAAACAATAGGCCTTGAGTCATCTACAATTCAGGGTTGTATGCAAAAAATTATTTGATTCTATTTGAATTTGTGGCTGTTATCGTTTGTCATAGAAAAAATTCTACATAGACACACAGACAGATAGACACACAGACACTTTTCGAAAAATTACTTTTCTTCATGTTTTGAGGGTAGTAGAATCAGAATCAGCCGTTATCTCGAACACGATTTTTTCACCATGACCATACTTCCATTTCCTTATGGAACATGGAAGTAAATTTATTCCGATTAGCACTTTCAAGTTTCACAGCTCATAATCAGATCGGAAAAATCAGATTTTTCCGATCTGATGATGAGCTGTGAAGCTTGGAAGCGCTAATCGGAATAATTCTTCTATAGTGGTGTGTAATTTTATTCCTAAGTATATTATAATTCTTATAGTAGTGACTGCATAGCGATTAAATGCTTAACGAGACACAATCTCCTGACTAGACACAACCTCTTCTTTTGTGGTTATCAGTTGGTAGCTATTACCACGTCTTTCCGTCTTCCTTATCGTTTCTTCCTAGATCTCGCGTCTCACTTTTTTTATAATCTAAAATACAGTGCTGACGACTCGTAAGTAAGTGCCCTTCGACTATAAATCGCTGCCTGCTATATTTTGTGATGATATTTGTTTTAACTTTGTGTTGATCTGAACACCGGAATGGTATTTGATTTGTGCTATAATTATGATTTTTGTTTTAATTAATTCTGATAACCATTATGGCTCCTTACACTCCCTGTTCTGTTTTTTATTTTCTTCACACACACACACACACACACACACACACACACACACACACACACACACACACACACACACACACACACACACACACACACACACACACACACACACACACACACACACACACACTGCGCGCGCGCGCGCAGAGAGAGAGAGAGAGAGAGAGAGAGAAAATCCTTGACTTTCGAACATTGTGCGTTCCCGAAAATTGTCCGAAAGTCGGATATTGTACAATAGGTTATACTTACTGTAGGCGTAAGTTACTAGGATCGGTTCTATGAACTGTAATACGCTGTACTGTAATGAAATCGGATATTATTCTTGCTTAGATTTACATCATATGACCACTCTTACTACAAAAGAATACATAATACAGTAGCATGCTAAATAACATTATGAAGTGTTATAATTTAGCATGCTAAATTTCTAGTAAAGTTTATAAGCAGAGTCTGTGCAACAGCCAACAGCACACTCTAAAACTTTGCATTCTTTACATTAATAGACTAACATTAATTATAAATGCCTTACAATAGCACAGCACACTCTAAAACTTTGCATTCTTTACATTAATAGACTAACATTAATTATAAATGCCTTACAACAGCAGGAGGAATAATAACGAATATGTGTGCTTGACTTAACGCTTATTCACTTCCTCACACCTCCGTCAGTGTTCGAAGTTCGTAGCTGTAGTGCGAAACCTGAATAACGAGTATTAATTTTTACTTCCATATTCCGTAAGGAAATAGAAGTATGGTGATGGCGAAAATAACGTGTTCAAGATAAGGGCTGATTCTGATTGTACTACCCTCAAAACACGAAGAAAAGTCATTTTCCGAAAAGTGTCTGTGTGCAGAATTTTTTCTATGGCGAACGATAACTGCTGCAAATTCAAACAGAATCAAATAATTTTTTGCACATGTGCCCGACTTGTAGAGGACTCAAGGCCTATTGATTTTGGTAAAGATCGGATAAGGGGAAGGGGTAGTTTACCGGTAACGTTTTATGTTTTAACAAGAGTAGAGTACTTAACTTTGATAAATAAAGTATCCTGAAAAGAAGGTCATAATAATACACTGTAGAAAGGTTAGCAGAAATATCTATAAATGAAAATGATAGTTGAAGGGGAGTGGATAATTTTCTATAAATTAAAATGATAGTTGAAGGGAAGGGGATGCTTTTTACTTCCATGTTCCATAAGGTGATGGCGAAAAAATCGTGTTTGAGATAAGGGCTGATTCTGATTGTACTACCCTCAAAACATGAAAAGTAATTTTTCGAAAAGTGTGTGTGTAGAATTTTTTCTATGGCAAACGATAACAGCCGCAAATTTAAACAGAATAAAATAATTGTTTGCATACGTTCCTGATTTATAGAGCACTCAAGGTCTATTGATTTTGGTGAAGATCGGTTAAGGGGAAGGGATAGTTTACCTGCAACATTTTATGTTTTAAGAAGGGTAATTTTTTCTATGATGAACGATAACTTCCGCACATTCAAACAGAATCAAATAATTGTTTGCATACGTCCCTGAATTGTAGAGGACTCAAGGCCTTTTGATTTTGGTGAAGATCATTTAAGGGGAAGGGGTAGTTTACCTGCAACGTTTTAGTTTTAACAAGGATAATTTTTACTATGATGAACGATAACCGCCGCACATTCAAACAGAATCAAATAATTTTTTGCATATGCGCCTGAGTTGTAGAGGACTATTGATTCTGGTGAATATCGGTTACGGGGAAAAGGGTAGTTTACCTGCAACGTTTTATGTTTTAACTAGAGTAAAGTACTTAATTTTGATAAATAAAGTATCCTGAAAAGAAAATCATAATAATCCACTGTAGAAACGTAGTTGAAATATCTATAAACGTAGAGGCTAGTTGAAGGGGGTGGGGGTAATTTTCTATAAATGAAAATGACAGTTGAAGGGGAGGGGATAACTTTTATTTATATGTCATGTGTACTATGTTATCGGCAACAAAGAAGTAGTTTGTTGTTAAAATTCCTTCCCAGGCTGTTTGGCGTGGTCCAATGTTTTCTACAAAACCAGACGTTTCGGCAGTACTATCGACTACCACATCAGTGTAAATCGAATGTGCTAACGTGAGGTGGTATACGTTAGTGACCACAGTACTGTGGTTAAGGCTGAAGAAAGAAGTAGTTTCTATAGAAATATTTCATTTCGAAAATGATTTTAAATATAAATCTTAGGAAATGGAAGTCGTGTGGATCTCCATACCTATAGTTTATATGTGTACTACGTTATCGGCAACAAAGAAGTAGTTTGTTGTTAAAATTGCTTCCCGGGCTGTTGGCCGTTGTCCAATGTTTTCTAAAACCAGACGTTTCGGCAGTGCCATCGTCTTAACTGTGGTTAAGGCTGTAGAAAGTAGTAGTTTCTATGGAAATATTTAATTTTGAAAATGATTTTAAATATAAATCTTAGAACATGGAAGTCATGTATGGTTCTCCATACCGATATTATTAATGTAGGAAAGTAAAGGATATCCTGTATTTTGTGATGTTTTTTTTAACTTTGTTTTGATTTTAAAGTAGTTATATTACTGATGTGAACACCGGAATGCTATTTGATTTGACCGTAAAACACTTTCGTTTTAATAAATACTGATGACCATTACCGCCAATGTCTGCCTTCTCTCGAGACATCTTTAAGTTTCAAATGTAAATCTTTACAATGTTTCGTTAATTCTTCTTTGGGTAAACTAAGCAAGTTACTTTTGACAAGGCCAAAAACATCATCAAATGTTTTAAATTCTTTCAATCTGCTATTTAAAGAAGATAATGTCTGATCCAGGATTTTGTAAAAGAAAACTTCACTTAATAATTAATTTTAGTATCTATTAAAATTTTGTCAGACTGTACTCAAATAATCTCAGTTTTTCATAGACTAAAGGTTTCAGTGGGGGGGGGGGGATTTGGTTCGATATTTAATTATTCAAAATATTACCAACTTCTTCTAATACTTTATCGAAACTTTCATCGAGCGATGTCGACGTGATTTGCCCCCCCCCTGGCTGTGCCGCCCGCGTGCTATTCACATCCGCTTACTGCGGCTCTGCCCAAGATAAGTAGTTTGTTTTTAAAGTTCAAGACTGTTTATGTGTATTCATCCAATGCGTCACCTTATTAGTACAATACAGTTTCAAGATACTCCTACATGTCCTCGTTACGACAGCTGCCCAGCTTGTCAACTGTATCAGAACGACTCCGACCACGCGTAACGGTAAACGATAAGAAGTTGTTTGAGGCGTGTGGCAAAAATCGGAGCAGGATACACAAGAGGAAGATACTAATACACGTGTAGCGTCAGGCACGAGCCATGGGACCGGTGCCCTACTGTGTCACAGCCACAATAATCTGACGTAACAGTGACAAGGAAGTGACACGGTTTGTGTTATCCCGTCGGCTTGTGCTAATCTCAGCTTGGTTGTACTAACTTATGCAACGGGCTCACTGCAATGTTTGTTTTATTACACAAACCAAAACTCTGTTGCACTGTATCGTTGTGTTTGAAGTAATGCGGCCCGTATATTGTTACATCTCAAACGTTTCTTTACGGTTTTCACACCAACCGTAGCTAGTACCAAACGGATGTCTTGGAAACGACAAAGCCACTTATCGACACCCCTGTATGCATCAGTACAATAAATAATTTGGCTAAAATATAAATTGAATCGGTGAGTTCACAAAGGGCAGAGTTAACAGTGTTTTCCTCATATTAAGGGTCCGATGGATCGTTTAGGTCAGTGGTTCGCAAACGTTTCAGTCCGCAGACCCCCCCTCCAAATAATTAAAAAATTCACTGACCCCGTCTGAGTTCTGAAATAAAACAAACACTGAATAGGATAGAAACTCTTATATTTTAGTTAAAATGTATTAAAATAAAAATTCTCTTAACTTGCAAATTTATAATACTGTACGTATTAATATCAAACATAGTTTAATGTGAACAATGAAACTGCTTTGGACAATTAGGTCTGCAATATTGGGTTTAATGTCTGATAATTTCAATATTAAGTCACTCTCACCATCAAGATTGTTTCTTAACTTTTACTTCAAGTACGTGAACAGGGAGAATGCGGTTTCACACAAATAAGAAGAAGGAAACACAGTTAAACACTTCAAAGCTTTTTTGCGAGTTCAGGATAGTCAGTCTTTACATATAACCAGAAGTCAGCTAGCTGTAATTGTGAAAACTGTAATTTTAATGAACTGTCAGTTGAAAGTTCTGCCAATGAATCTTCTTTTAGAAGTATAAGAGAGACATCTAGTCAGTTCGGCTGACAAACAGATCTGTTATATGACATGATTTCAAGACATTCTTAAAGCCATTAGTTTCAAATTACTTTTACAATTACAATTAGTTTGAGCCCCCCCCCCAAATACTGAAATCTTCTACTAATTGTTTTAACATTCTAAAATTTAGATTTTAGAGAATAAAAAAAATCGGAGAAAATTTCGGTATATTCTATTTTTGTGTGTCTGCGGACCCCCTGAAACATTGTCGCAGACCCCACTTTGGGAACCACTGGTTTAGGTTATAAAAGGCATGAATCTCTTACACGTAAGTCTGGCAGTGTTGTTGCCGTCTGTGACTGTGAGTATAAAAGAGGAACAAGTCATTGACTCTACGGGATCACTCATTGCTAGTATTGTATGTTTGCTAGTCAAATTGCATCACTTAAGAGTGAAACATTTAACATCAGTTCTGTTGAAACCGAAAACATTTTAACTTTTAGTGGCTGGTGGCCTTAAAAAAAAAACATGTCTTTTAAATGAAGTCCTTCGGAGAAAATTCCACACGGTGAGAAAGTGACTATTCAGCCCTCAGCTTACATGATGTTTACATATTCCAGTGAACATTTATGAGTAATTAAGGCACGCCAATTTATTGATGGTGTATCGGAACGTACATTTGTTCTGTCAAAAAACCGTTCGGCAACAGATCTGCCAGCTCCTGCATTAAAATTTGAAGGATTGGTCTCTTTTTAAGAAGACAAAGTAAAAGTAGACTTTGCAGTACATTAAATCTGAATACAAGGACTTCTACAATGAAGTTGATCGCATGGCCAACAGCGATGCAAGATGGACTAGAATTATTGTTATCAGTGCTTTTAATATTTAAAACATGAAAATAAAGAAAGTTATTTAAAAAAAAATTATGATCTTTTTTCATAATAAAAGCCATGAGAGCAACCCTTTTTATTTTTTTTTTTTTTTTGTATAAAAGCAAATAATTCAACATTCAACAATAAAACTACATTAATAATCAAAAATTTTATCATTAAAAAATTATCATTCGTTTTTAACACAGTACAAAAGTTTATAGGATGTTTTTAGTGTTTCCTGAAAAATTTAGTTTTAGTGATTAATCATGCCATTTTTTAAATTCAACTATTCAATTGGATTACTTAGTTTTACCAGATTTCTATCTTTCAGTAGTGTGCCGTCCATGTAACCGCCGTTGCAACAGAACTGGAAATAAGATAAAATAATATTAATTATATCACAGAACAAATACTTTAGTTACTGAATAATTTGAAATCTGAACAACATTAGTAGGGAAACTTGAAGAAAAGCGTAGCATCGCTTTCGAACTACTGGGTGCTTGCACCGTCTTGTGTTGCCGGCTCAAACATTGGTAATGTTTTACTGCGTACGGTCATTGACCTCCTAGTAGTTGTCACTATACAGACTGCGGAGGGGGACATATTCGTCTACCCAGTGTGTTGCCGTTGTATAAACCGGCAATACGCTCAGTTAGCAGCTGTGTTCGTGTTCAGAACTGACGTGCAGCAGGTACTACGTACCTATTTGTGTGTTGTTCGTTCAGTCATGTGTTTCTCTGTATTATTTTTAATTCGATTATTTGAGTTCTGATTTATTCTGTGTAAGTGTAACGAATCAGTTCCGTTGAATCGGGACCCTCTTCTTCTCCCAGCGTGTGATAGAAAATGCCCTAAAAAGAACACTGAAAAATCCGAATTAATTTTTAGGTTAAGTTTTAGGCCTACAACAGGTGTTATGTACCCACGGAACGTCATGCCACTGCAATCTTCATCTTCTTGTTCGGTCTTCCGCGCCAACTGTGGGTTTCTTCCGACCTCTGTGCTGTGAGTTTTCAAAGAGCTAAAGGTATGTTTCATTGCATTTCTCTAATCTACAAGCAACTTCTCCTCATGAAGTGTACACTGGAAGAAAAATGAAACAAGATAACCTGAATGTTCTGTATCAACAGAGAGAATCACATACGGAGAATTCTACAACAGGGACAAAAACGTATGTGAGAATTAGACAAGGTGAAGTATGCTCTCTTCGTGGTCGGTTAGTTAATTATTCCACGGAGTGAGGATGAATTACAACACTCAGTCAATAAATTACCATTGGCGGTGAGGAGTATAAGTTAATGAATAGACCAGTAAAAGTGACGTTATGAAGCGCAAGTTGTCAGACCGAAGATAGTGATAAATATTGAATTACTGGAGCTAATAAATCAGTTTAATTACTTGAGAAGTGTTGTTGGCTGTGAAACAGAGAGAAAGGTTATAGAAAGTAAAATATATAAATATCAAATGATTTGTGGAACCATTAATAGCACATTTGTAAATATAAAGTACTGCGGGATAGAAGAATTAGATTTTACGGAACAGTGGCCGGGGCCATGACCACAAAAAATAAACTGAAGAATTCTGAACAATTGTATAGGAACTGACTGAATTACAAATCATAATATTGTTATACCATTACTCAACATTCTACGTGTTTCTCGACTATTCCAGCGGAGCGCGGCTTTTATATGTGCGCGCGCGCGCGCGCGCGCGCGTACATATTGCTCCAACTTTGAGATATAGGACAATTACGTGACACTTGTCACGCGTCCGTAGCCGAGACTGATCTAGATTTCACCAGTCCTCGCGCGCCGTGTGCAAGGCCGCAATCAATTACGTTCTAGTGTTTTCTAATAGCGTTGACGCGTAGTATGGATTATTCTGGAATCTCAGCGGGGTATAAATATAAGCATTCAGCGGCGCTTAGTTTTAGTATAAGTGGCGATTTATTCCAGTGAGTTTCGAAGTATTGTGGCGAAGTGTTTTACAATTGTGCGGGACTCTATTAGATGACATTATTTTTTGTGTGGACAGATGAACTTGAATTATTATACGAGTATAATCTTGTTGAATAACATGTTGAGTACAAACTGTTAATTGTGATAATTAAAGCTGGTTTTTAGTGACTTCATTGGTGTCTTGCATTTTGTTTTCCACTGTACCATACGACGATCAGTAGACCGTCATAACAATATTAATGTGTGTGTGTGTGTGTGTGTGTGTGTGTGTGTGTGTGTGTGTGTGTGTGTGTGTGTGTGTGTGTAGATAATTACAATATATTTTAATAAATGATTAAGCACAAATGAAACGAGTAAGGGTAAAAATAAAATTTGAAAAAATCGCGTAAACGGATGGGTAGTGGAAGATTGGATATTTCAGTGCTTGGCAAGGGGGTCGAGGACAAAGCGAAGATTCTTGGATAGTTGGGAACGGACCAAGCGAATGCCTAATTCTTACGTTGCGAAGACAAACTGCATTAGAAAGAAAGCATTGTTGCGTATGGGATACGATGATTTTTCAATATGGAGGCGTGCCGAGTGAGTATGTGTGTTATAGTAAAGTGTGTAATTCCACAATTCAACTAACTAGATATTCAATCAAGCAACCGCTCGAGGCAGAACAAAGTAAAAAGAAGTAAGTTTTATTTTTTACTTATAAGCGAATTACGAATAGTAAATTTCACATAAAAAGCCTACAAAACAATCACTCGAATTTTTCAAAAACGTAAGCGTTCAGAAGAACAACGCACAGAATCAGGTACAAAGTAATAACTAGGAGAAAATGGAAAATGTCTCCAACCGGAATGGCTCCAATCCATTTTTCAAAGCTATCACTTTCCTTCTATTACTTGCACGCTATATACTTTCCTTAAAGTAATAATTATTTATACTTATTAAATAATTTATTTCAATTCACGATTTCCTAAAAGCTGCAGACTAGATTTACTCTTTTAAGTCTTAAATTACAACAGATGTATTTCTAACGATTTCTGTAACAGTACAATGCGTTAACTGAAAAGCAATGGCTGTCGAAATGTTGTCTGAGCCTGTAACGCAGAAACAGTAAAGGTTCTGGTGGCATCTTTATGCAGAGCTCTTTACGTCAGCCGCTTCAGTTTGCATATAGAGGCTGATTTGATTGAAATATAATGATTTGAAACATTATTATGCACTATAGAAAATGATTTGATTTCCGATCTGATGATGAGCTGTGAAGCTTGAAAGCGCTGATCGGAAACTTTTTACTTCCATGTTCCGTAAGAAAATGGAAGTACTGTATGGTGATCGCGAAAAAAATCATGTTCGAGATAAGGGCTGATTCTGATTCTACTACCCTCAAAACGTGAAGAAAAGTAATTTTCCGAAAAGTGTCTGTGTGTAGAATGTTTTATATGGCGAACGATAACTGCCGCAAATTCAAACAGAATCAAATAATATTTTGCACTTGTGTCCGAGTTGTAGAGGACTCAAGGCCTATTGATTTTGGTGAAGATCGGTTAAGGAAGAGGGGTAGTTTACCTGCAACGTTTTACGTTTTAACAAGAGTAAAGTAGTTAATTTTGATAAATAAAGTATCCTGAAAAGTAGGTCATAATAATCCACTGTAGAAAAGTAGACGAAATATCTATCAATGAAAAGGGTAGTTAAAAGGGGAGGGGGTAATTTTTTTACGTTTGGTATTGCTTTAATGAGTTTGACGAAATTAAAATTCAATTTAATTTTACTTCCATATTCCTTAAGGAAATGGAAGTATGGTGATGGCAAAAAAAATCGTGTTCGAGATTATTGCAGTTTCTGATTGTATCACACTCAAAACATGAAAAAAGTCGTTTTCCGAAAAGTGTCTGTCTGTGTGTCTGTCTGTGTGTCTGTAGATTTTTTTCTATGGCAAACGATAACTGCCGCAAATTCAAACAGAATCAAATAATTTTTTGCATACAGCCCTGATTTGCAGAGTACTCGCGACCTATTGTTTTTGGTGAAGATCGGTTGAGGGAAAGGGGTAGTTTACCTGCAACGGTTTTTTTTTAGCAAGGGTAATTTTGTTTGTTTGGCAAACGATAACAGCCGCAAATTCAAACAGAATCAAATAATGTTTCGCATACAGCCCTGAATTGTAGAGTTCTCAAGATCTTTTGATTTTGGTGAAGATCGGTTAAGGGAAAGGGGTAGTTTACCTGTAACGTTTTATGTTTTAACAAGGGTATTTCTTATGGCAAACGATAACAGCCGCAAATTCAAACAGAATCAAAAGATTATTTGCATACAGCCCTAAATTGTAGAGTTCTCAAGACCTATTGTTTTTGGTGAAGATCGGTTGAGGGAAAGGGGTAGTTTACCTGCAACGTTTTTTTAACAGGGGTATTTTTTTTCTATGGCAAACGATAACTGCCGCAAATTCAAACAGAATCAAATAACTTTTTGCATACAGCCCTGATTTGTAGAGTACTCACGACCTATTGTTTTTGGTGAAGATCGGTTGAGGGAAAGGGGTAGTTTACCTGCAACGGTTTTTTTTTATCAAAGGAAATTTTTTTTTTTTTGCCAAACGATAACAGCCGCAAATTCAAACAGAATCAAATAATGTTTCGCATACAGCCCTGAATTGTAGAGTTCTCAAGACCTATTGTTTTTGGTGACGATCGGTTAAGGGAAAGGGGTAGTTTACCTGTAACGTTTTATGTTTTAACAAGGGTATTTCCTATGGCAAACGATAACAGCCGCAAATTCAAACAGAATCAAAAGATTATTTGCATACAGCCCTAAATTGTAGAGTTCTCAAGACCTATTGTTTTTGGTTAAGATCGGTTAAGGGAAAGGCGTAGTTTACCTACAACGTTTTTTTAACAAGGTTATTTTCTATGGCAAACGATAACAGCCGCAAATTCAAACATAATCAAATAATTTTCTGCATACAGCCCTGGTTTGTAGAGTACTCAAGACCTATTGTTTTTGGTGAAGATCGGTTGAGGGGAAGGGGTAGTTTACCTGCAACGTTTGTTATAAAGCGTATTTTCTATGGCAAACGATAACTGCCGCAAATTCAAACAGAATCAAATAATTTTTTGCATACGTAAGTGAATTGTAGAGGACTCAAGTCCATTAGATTTTGGTGAAGATCGGTTAATGGGAAGGGGTAGTTTACCTGCAACATTTTACGTTTTAACAAGAGTAAAGTACTTGAAAATTCATTTAAACTTTTTCAAACAATGGTAATTGTTAAAAATAAAATAATTTTGTTGCCAGGCAATAAAATTATAATTTTTTCATTTTAATGTAAATTATGTATATATTACAAAATATATCGTGCTTGGCAGGCAAGCATATTTCAGATTATAAGTCTTAGAATATGGAAGTCATGTATGGTTCTCCATACCGATATTTTACTTCCATGTTCCTTAAGGAAATGGAAGTATGGTGATGGCAAAAAAAATTGTGTTCGAGATTATTGCAGATTCTGATTGTACTACACTCAAAACATGAAAAAAAGTCGTTTTTCGAAAAGTGTCTGTGTGTGTGTCTGTCTGTGTGTGAATAGATTTTTTTCTATGGCAAACGATAACAGCCGCAAATTCATACTGAATCAAATCATTTTTTGCATACAGTTCTGATTTGTAGAGTACTAACGACCTATTTGTTTTGGTGAAGATCGGTTGAGGGAAAGGGGTAGTTTACCTGCAACGGTTTTTTTTTAAATCAAGGGTAATTGTTTTCTATGGCAAATGATAACAGCCGCAAATTCAAACAGAATCAACGACTCTTTTGAATACAGCCCGAAATTATAGAGTTCTCAAGATCTGTTGATTTTGGTAAAGATCGGTTAAGGGAAAGGGGTAGTTTACCTGAAACGTTTTATATTTTAACAAGGGTATTTTCTATGGCAAACGATAACAGCCGCAAATTCAAACATAATCAAATAATTCTTTGCATACTGCCCTGAATTGTAGAGTTCTCAAAATCTATTGATTTTGGTGAAGATCGGTTAAGGGAAAAGGGTAGTTTACCTGTTACGTTTTATGTTTTAAAAGGGTATTTTCTATGGCAAACGATAAGAGCCGCAAATTCAAACAGAATCAAATTATTATTTGCGTACGGCCGTAAATTGTAGAGTTCTCAAGACCTATTGATTTTGGTGAAGATCGGTTAAGGGAAAGGGGTAGTTTACCTGCTACGTTTTATGTTTTAAAAACGTATTTTTTATGGCAAACGATAAGAGTCGCAAATTCAAACAGAATCAAATACTTTTTTGCATGTAGCCCTGATTTGTAGAGTACTCAAGACCTGTTGATTTTGGTGAAGATCGGGTAAGGGGAAGGGGTAGTTTACCGGCAACGGTTTTTTTTTACTTCCATATTCCTTAAGGAATGGAAGTATGGTGATGGCAAAAAAAATCGTGTTCGAGATTATTGCAGATTCTGATTCTACTACACTCAAAACATGAAAAAAAGTCGTTTTCCGAAAAGTGTCTGTGTGTGTGTGTCTGTCTGTCTGTGTGTGTGTCTGTCTGTGTGTCTATGTGTCTGTGTGTCTGTAGATTTTTTTCTATGGCAAACGATAACTGCCGCAAATTCAAACAGAATCAAATAATTTTTTGCATACAGCCCTGATTTGCAGAGTACTCGCGACCTATTGTTTTTGGTGAAGACCGGTTGAGGGAAAGGGGTAGTTTACCTGCAACGGTTTTTTTTTTAGCAAGGGTAATTTTGTTTGTTTGGCAAACGATAACAGCCGCAAATTCAAACAGAATCAAATAATGTTTCGCATACAGCCCTGAATTGTAGAGTTCTCAAGATCTGTTGATTTAGATGAAGATCGGTTAAGGGAAAGGGGTAGTTTACCTGTAACGTTTTATGTTTTAACAAGGGTATTTCCTATGGCAAACGATAACAGCCGCAAATTCAAACAGAATCAAAAGATTATTTGCATACAGCCCTAAATTGTAGAGTTCTCAAGACCTGTTGTTTTTGGTGAAAATCGGTTGAGGGAAAGGGGTAGTTTACCTGCAACGTTTTTTTAACAAGGGTATTTTTTTCTATGGCAAACGATAACTGCCGCAAATTCAAACAGAATCAAATAACTTTTTGCATACAGCCCTGATTTGTAGAGTACTCACGACCTATTGTTTTTGGTGAAGATCGGTTGAGGGAAAGGGGTAGTTTACCTGCAACGGTTTTTTTTTATCAAGGGAAATTTTTTTTTTTTGCCAAACGATAACAGCCGCAAATTCAAACAGAATCAAATAATGTTTCGCATACAGCCTTGAATTGTAGAGTTCTCAAGATCTGTTGATTGTGGTGAAGATCGGTTAAGGGAAAGGGGTAGTTTACCTGTAACGTTTTCTGTTTTAACAAGGGTATTTCCTATGGCAAACGATAACAGCCGTAAATTCAAACAGAATCAAAAGATTATTTGCATACAGCCCTAAATTGTAGAGTTCTCAAAACCTATTGTTTTTGGTGAAGATCGGTTAAGGGAAAGGGGTAGTTTACCTACAACGTTTTTTTAACAAGGTTATTTTCTATGGCAAACGATAACAGCCGCAAATTCAAACATAATCAAATAATTTTCTGCATACAGCCCTGGTTTGTAGAGTACTCAAGACCTTTTGTTTTTGGTGAAGATCGGTTGAGGGGAAGGGGTAGTTTACCTGCAACGTTTTTTTAACAAGGGTATTTTCTATGGCAAACGATAACAGCCGCAAATTCAAACAGAATCAAATAATGTTTTGCATACAGCCCTGATTTGTAGAGTACTCAAGACCTATTGTTTTTGGTGAAGATCGGTTAAGGGGAAGGGGTAGTTTACCTGCAACGTTTTTTTATCAAGCGTATTTTCTATGACGAACGGTAACAGCCGCAAATTCAAACAGAATCAAATAATTTTTTGCATACGTCCCTGAGTTGTAGAGGTCTCAATTACTTTCGATTATGGTGAAGATCGGTTAAGGGGAAGGGGTAGTTTACCGGCAACCTTTTACGTTTTAACAAGAGTAAAGTACTTGAAAATTTATTTAAACTTTTTGAAACAATGGTAATTGTTAAAAATAAAATAATTTTGTTGCCAGGCAATAAAATTATAATTTTTTCATTTTAATGTAATATAATATTTTTCATTTAATACAGCAATAAAAAGGCAGGTAAGACACAGCCTGGCTGTTTGGCTGAAAATGATTTTAAATATAAATCTTAGAATATGGAAGTCATGTATGGTTCTCCATACCGATATTTTAAACAAGTGTAATTACTTCCATATTCCTTAAGGAATGGAAGTATGGTGATGGCAAAAAAAATCGTGTTCGAGATTATTGCAGATTCTGATTCTACTACACTCAAAACATGAAAAAAAGTCGTTTTCCGAAAACTGTCTGTGTGTGTGTCTGTCTGTCTGTCTGTCTTAGATTTTTTTTCTATGGCAAACGATAACTGCCGCAAATTCAAACAGAATCAAATAATTTTTTGCATACGTCCCTGATTTGCAGAGTACTCGCGACCTATTGTTTTTGGTGAAGATCGGTTAAGAGAAAGGGGTAGTTTACCTGCAACGGTTTTTTTTTAGCAAGGGTAATTTTGTTTGTTTGGCAAACGATAACAGCCGCAAATTCAAACAGAATCAAATAATGTTTTGCATACAGCCCTGATTTGTAGAGTACTCAAGACCTATTGTTTTTGGTGAAGATCGGTTAAGGGAAAGGGGTAGTTTACCTGTAACGTTTTATGTTTTAACAAGGGTATTTCCTATGGCAAACGATAACAGCCGCAAATTCAAACAGAATCAAAAGATTATTTGCATACAGCCCTAAATTGTAGAGTTCTCAAGACCTATTGTTTTTGGTGAAGATCGGTTGAGGGAAAGGGGTAGTTTACCTGCAACGTTTTTTTAACAAGGGTATTTTCTATGGCAAACGATAACAGCCGCAAATTCAAACAGAATCAAATAATGTTTTGCATACAGCCCTGATTTGTAGAGTACTCAAGACCTGTTGTTTTTGGTGAAGATCGGTTAAGGGGAAGGGGTAGTTTACCTGCAACGTTTTTTTATCAAGCGTATTTTCTATGGCAAACGATAACAGCCGCAAATTCAAACAGAATCAAATAATTTTTTGCATACGTCCCTGAATTGTAGAGGTCTCAATGACTTTCGATTTTGGTGAAGATCGGTTAAGGGGAAGGGGTAGTTTACCTGCAACCTTTTACGTTTTAACAAGAGTAAAGTACTTGAAAATTTATTTAAACTTTTTGAAACAATGGTAATTGTTAAAAATAAAATAATTTTGTTGCCAGGCAATAAAATTATATTTTTTTCATTTTAATGTAATATAATATTTTTCATTTAATACAGCAATAAAAAGGCAGGTAAGACACAGCCTGGCTGTTTGGCTGAAAATGATTTTAAAAATAAATCTTAGAATATGGAAGTCATGTATGGTTCTCCATACCGATATTTTTTTTCTATGGCATATTTTTCTATGTAATATTTTTGTTAATGTTTGATATAGGCCTACTTTTTGAATAATTATAAGTTCTAAATTTCATATACAGTAGAACCCCTCAAATCCGAACCCCAGAAATCCGAAATCCCGGGAAATCCGAACATGATTTTGAAGAAAAACAACATTTGAAAAAACACATAAAGACATAAGAAACACATTTATTATTACATAAAACTATCATATGTAACTTAATTTTACGTAAAGAATCATTGAAAAATTAATAAAGTATGTACAAATATTGCTACTTACGTAAAACAGGATTGAAATGTAAAAAATATTTGAATTAACACTGTATAAAAACAACAACGTCATACAGCATTTCATTAACATCAGAGCTGAATGGCCAAGGAAAAATACAAAAGTAACACACACAAACACTACACTACATTTTTTCACTTAAAATCAGTGATCTTCATCTGGCGAAGTGACATAAACCTTCCCGAGGATGCGATGTTGCGCCAGCGTCGCATAAACATGACATCATTGGATGTAGCAGCTGCGTGTTGTTCTACGTAGCGCAACGCGATGTCGAGAGCGACGGCAGCGTCAGAATGAGTCACGTTTGTTGAGGCATCTTCTCCCTCGCTATCGGTACCTGATACATTGTCATGTTGATCCTGGACCACAGACACTATGTCATGTTCGGTGCATTCTTCGTTGTTGTCTAGTGCTGCCCACTCCTCCAGACAACCTTTTTCAGCATCCTCACATCCTGGTACTTTTTAAAAGAGATGAGGGAGCTCAGTTTCATCATTTCATGTTGTAAGTGGTGTTTCCACAAATTCGAGGCTGGGCCAAAGCTTCGTCCAAGATCTCTGCAGTAAATTTTTACTGGTATTGTTCCAGGATTCTGCAGCCCAGTAAATCACATCTTTTATTGTTATCTTCTTTAGCTTCTCAAGAATAGAAAGAGAACAATCTTCTTCAATAAGAGTTTGCAGAAGCATTTTTCTGTAGCTTAGTTTTATGTTCTGTAGCACAACTTGATCCATAGGCTGCAGCAGCGATGTCACGTTAGGTGGTAGAAAAATTGCTTTTATGTCTCTGCACACCAACTGCATGTCTGAAGGATGTGACAGAGCGTTGTCTATCAAAAATAGAGCTCGAGGTGGCAGTCCATTTTCTTCATTAAATCTTGTTACCGAAGGACAAATTTCTTTTCAAACCACTCCTTAAAAAGATTACCAGTCATCTACGCCTTAGTCTGATTTCTGTAATATACAGGGAGAGAATTCATGTTCATATTTTTAAGGGCTCGTGGCTTGGCAGATTTTCTAATCACCATTAATGGTAGCTTGTTTGTTCGCGCGGCGTTACTGCAGGCCAAAACTGTGAGACGCTGTTTGTTCATTTTAAAGCCTGGCGCAGAAGATTCCTTTTTAGAAGCAAGACTTTTAGTGGGAAGTGCTTTAAAATTCAATCCAGTCTCGTCCGCATTATACACTTGCTGGGGCGAGTAATTTTCCGATGAAATCAAATCGGCGAATTCATCTAAATATTCTTTTGCAGCAGTATTATCAGCTGATAAATTCTCTCCGCTTATCGGCAGTTGTCTGATTCCATGCCTTCTCTTCCATCAATCCAACCACCCATTGCTAGCAGTAAATGCCAAATCTCCGTTCATTAGTTTGTTCAGCCGCAATGCCTTTTCTTGAATTAATGGACCACTAATAGGAACTCCTTTCTGCCTCTCTTGTGTAAACCACAAAAACACTGCTTCGTCAATTTCTTCATTTACAGAAACTTTTGCGTGATGGCGTTGTTTCAAAGTTTTTTTACTTGTTGCACTGCAAAACTGTTCAATTTTCGCACGATTCTTTTTCCAGTCACTGATTGTTGCCTTACCAACACCAAATTCAACAGCCAAATTCGTCAAACTTCCCCTTTGTCTAGTCGCATTAACACTTCAAGTTTTTCTTTTAAAGTACAAGAACTATGTTTTCATTTGCTTGCCATAATTTAAGAAAACTAAAAAACCCAATCTACACTGCTCACTTCAAATGCAAAAACAATAAACCTTAAACGAAAACTCGAACAAACTATGTACACTGGATGGAAACAGTAACAGTAGACAAACGCACAAGACAACAAACGCCAGAGGACTAACTGGAATACAAAGATTTCTAGACCTATTGTAGTAGGACTGGGCTATTTTTAGCGCACTTCCGCCCGACAGCAACAGTGATTCACGGGCAGTCAAGGCCAGCAACCTCCGGCGGCTTCGTCTCACCCCTACGCAACATTACCGGGCAGCGGCGTACACCGTAACTAGTGTTGAGTACTATGTATGCAGATTTTTCGGCTAATCCGAACTTTTCCGAATCCGAACAGGCTACAGCCCCAATTAGTTCGGATTTGAGGGGTTCCACTGTATTTCCATTAAAGCCTTTTTTTTTTTTAATTTGGCACTGTTCTATTATATGAATGCCACTGCTTGTTTGTCGTACATTGCATTCAGTCACACATTATTTGTTGACAACAGGATAAGTATGTTTTCATACAGAGCTCCCCAGATCAGCTGGGAGACCTGATGCCAACCTAACCACAGGGCCCCTATACCCCCCCCCCCCAACGCACTCCTTACATTCTAGATAATACTGTCTTAAAGTTATAGAGAAAGGTATCCTATCAGACTGAATTTACATCCAAGCTTGTAATTATAATCATTAAAGCAAAACTACTTAATTAGAATATTGATTTTATTATTATTTTTTTGTTTAATATTTGTATATTTTATGTTTTGAAGTTGATTTTATAAAGATTTGGTTAAAACAAATATGAAATAGAGTGACATCCATATATTGGAACAGTACCCAAAATTTGTTTCCCAATAGAAAAATAATAAATGAATTTGAAATAATGAAACAAATTACTGCAACAATTTACTGAAAATTACTGCACATTACTGAAACAAATGAAATTGCACCATTTGCAATTTATTACCTTATTTGTTATAAGAAAAAGGTTGATATATAAACAGAAAAGCATTATTCTGAAAAAAGTGTACAACTTGTGAAAACTTGAAAAGTTCTGTATGGTTTCATAAATTCTTATTTCTTGTGCTCATTTTCTTTCTTATGTATTTAATTGTGTTTGTGCTGTTTCTTTCTTATTTTGTTTAGTATTTTCGAAGCAGTGTCGTTTTAAAGCAAGTCAAAACTTTGCCTATCTAGGTACATCAGGTATGCAAAACATATTATATACAAGCTTTTTACAACTGCAGTTTTTCTTTATATCAACCCAGGTCTCAGAATAACTAGCCAAACCCACCTGACCTAATCTTTTTGATTTTTTGTAGACAACTTTTTTACAGGCCTAACTTACTAATTCGATTTGCAAAAATTTATTTTAAAATTTGTATACCTATTAAGCATATGTATGCTTCTTTTGTTGTCTATCCACCTTTTTGGCCAGCAAGCCCCAGCAAAAAGCATTGGTAGTATTATTGGAAATAGATTTTCCTAATTTTGTAGCTGCCAGGGCCTTGATAGTGACATTGAACTATTGTCTATAATCAATGAGTGAAATTACCTGTCATTTAATTGAACCACTGGCAGTCCTGTAATCAATAAGATCCCAGTTTATTGTACAGAAAGTGAAAATGAATGCCTTATTTTGATATGTTTTTACTGTCTGATATGTTCAAGAAATTCCAAACCAATGCTGAGTAGTAATAAATCTTCACACACACACACACACACACACACACACACACACACACACACACACACACACACACACACACACACACACACACACACACACACACACACACACACACACACACACACACACACACACACACACACACACACACACACACACACACACACACACACACACACACACACGCACGCACGCACGCACGCACGCACGCACGCACGCACGCACGCACACACACACACACACACACAAATATATAGGTCATATTAAAAATAGAAAAATGTTTATTAACCTTTGGTATCCAAAGGAAGACTTTTCAGTAAATACAGAATTATATTTTTTTTTGTAATTTGTGATGGTATGTGTGGAGCATTAAATTCTTTAGTTTAAAAGGACTCCAACAGTCTAATGAAGATCCTAAGATGGAAAAGAACTCTGTTGAGTGAGGGTGATTAAAATCTACAAAATTTGCATTTTTTTTATACCTGTCATTAATGGAAGCCAAACTACTTTAAAAATGATTAGTATTTTCCATTACATTTAGCAGAAAAATTGAAATAAGAGAACCATTATGTGAAGTTACATGAGTAAACATTCATTTACGTTTGTACGTGTTTTAAGGAACAACTGTTATACTCACACTTTCTTTAACGCAGACATACATTTCAGCAGGCAGAGATCTAAAACGAATAACTAATTATTCATTCATTAGAGAAAAGTCCAAATGCTTCCATGTCAGCACAATTGAAAGGTCATTGTTAAATATTCATGTCTCTATTTGCATGTAAATTACAAATGTTTCTCATTTTCTTCAATGTAAACATTCTTTCATTATTGCGGTGTGTAAAATTTAAGTGTCAGAATACTATAAAAGAAATTTGTACTTGAAAACTTGCGTATTTTAAAATTGTTTTGTAAAGCACTTTAATGTAAAAAAATACATGTTATTTATTTTAAAAAATGCAATACAGATTTGTGTTTGAACAAATTTCATATCAAGTAATGTATTAGGGAACAGAAGTAAATTAAAAATGTTAACGTTTTTATTCTGTAACTGTTAGCCAATAATGTCTTCCAGATTTCTGTAGCCTACTGTATTTTCATTCTTGTTGGCTTTCTGGAAGTGACTGAAATTCTCCTTCTCCATTCCTTTCAATATCCACTCACATATTCTTGAGGAAGATAAAAATAGATATGAAACATTTAGAAGTGAATATGATGAACAATCAGATCTGCAAACTGTCAACAAATCCAGAAAAGTATATACAAGTATGGTGATATAAATAGTATCACATTAAATAAAAAGAAATGTTCACAATAAATTTCAAGTAATAGGCTTGGAGCATTTTAAAGCGTGAGCACTGATTAGTAGATAGCTCAAGATCATGACAGAGGTAACCAAATAATGGCACACTCAACAGACTATACACTTACATGTGTGTAGATCATTTACTGTAATACCCTCTTGTACTCCAAGAGACACTGTATTTACTGTAATGCCACCATACTCTGTGTAACAAAAGAATTAGAAACACTCATAAACAAGTAAAGGATTAATTCTTTTATGAAGAGGGTTAATGCAGATTGCATAGATTTTGGCTCCATTCAAATACATGGTGTATGGAGACCTTAGAATTTATCAAGACTGTGTTGTTTGGAAATTGCATCTTCACATCATCAAGTCTCAAGCACTAGTGAAAAATATATATCCTATTAGCTGATTCCTTGTCAGATAGCAACGCTGACAGAAGAAGGTGCCTTAAATGCTGATTGCTCATAATAGTTCATGAGAATATGTTTGCTGGGATATCATCCTTTGTATAAACAAATGTACTCTAGTGTAGTAAAAATTTCTGCTTGAAAAACAATATATATATATAAAAATATAAACTACCCTAGTTTGTAATAGAAGAAACATTAGGCAAATCTGTAATAGTTCCCACCACATGCAGCCCAACAATTCGGGATCCTACACTATAGAACACATAGTGAATGAAATCATCTTAAACATAAAATTAGGTCGCATAGTGTCAATTCAAATTGTACATAGTGTAACGATACAATTAAGCCAATCCCGTACCAGTGATAAAAAAGATAATTCTTGATATAAAATTACTTCATATGAAATAAAATGTTTAAAAAATGATTAAAATGTAAATACTTTGACAAGACGTACAACGATATTACCCAACCCAAGTGATTGAGCCAACAACCCAAACATACAGAAGGGAACCACGTAACATACTTAAGAAAAATATGATAGACAAAACAATGATGGACACAGAACTAAAAAAGAACCAGAAGAAGAGAACAGATCCCTACAATTAAACAGAATTTAAACCAGGAGAGAAGAAGAGGAGAACCGCACTGGGATGAAGACGACGGAAGATGAAGAAAATGAAGAAGAGGAAGAATGAAGAGGAGACCAAGGGGAAACTAACACACATATATATAAGGGAAAGATTGTATGTTTAAAGATAGAATACGGTCAATAAACCTTGAATAATTATGTATTAATGAAACCAATATTATTATTGTCTTGAAATTAACCTATGTACCCATGTTAAAGACAATACAATTGTAAAATATAATGATATAGAAAAGTACACTAACCCAGTCAGAAAGGTTAGATTTAACGAAACACAACTAGCCTAATGTTGTTAATAGTAAATGTCATACTAAAACAAAATAGTGAGAAATGGTAGGAGAAAATATAGGGATTACCCATTAAATAACACTAATTACAAAACAATGAACCAAAGTGAAATGCTTTAGTGAAGTGTAAATGCCCTAAAAAATAATGAAAGTGTATGTGAAACATTCAAAATAGAATGATAAGTAAGCAGACACTCTGTGAAATCTTGATAAACAAACAATGATTGGAGTGAGATTATAATTAGTAATATATCTAGAAGTAATTAGAAATAGTAATCCAAATTAATATTAAGGAAGCTTGTAAAATTATTCAGGGAGAAAGCCCAGACAAATAACTTGTGTTAACATGGCATGATAGAACAGAATTAAAGTTTTGTTATTAAAATTCAGATTGTAAAGAATACAACACCCCATGTTGAAGGGGGAATCTACTTTCATAATTTTATGAAAAGTGACAATGTTTATCACTTTAGTTTGTAACACAAGAAAGAAATCAATGTTAGTACTAGTAATAAATAATGACTTGTAAAGAATAGTTGGTTCAATGTTAAAGGAGGAATATGGCTGAAACGAAATTACAGTCCATAAACCTAATTATGATATTTTAAAGGAAGAATAATGAAAATGCATGTTGAATAGTAGTTAAAATATAAACAAATAAGTAAAGCCCATCAGGCTGAATTCAGAATGTAATTTAAAAAGAAATACACTAAAAAACAATCATGGCTGATTTTGACTATGAAAACATTTAACTGCCAAAGACATTCAAAAGTAAATTGTATCAATTTCACAAAAAATCTTACTAATCTAAGACCAGTGAATGGACAGTAATTATATATCAGTTATTTTAACACAGAAATGTTATTGTAATAATTTAATTTAAGAAAAATATATTATTTATTAAATGTCAAATAATTAGACTATAGTTAATGTATAACAAAATATGACCTTATGAGGTATCATTGTAAACTTTGAAAGGAAAGAAAAATAATAGTGATGTCATTTATTATCCCAAAGGAATTATAAGGGAATAAAATCATTAGGAAAATACTTAATAAATTTGAATAAAAATTCAAATATTTTAACAATGTATGTAAGGAGTAATTAACCAAGCATTGAATTATGGTTACTATGACAACGAGACGTTTGAGGGCTTATTTTCCGTTAAATTAGATAGACTCTTAAAAAACGAAGCGTGGGTAAGCGACGCGCAAAATTAGCAAAATTAAAATTTTAGTTTAAACAGTTACAAAAGTCGAATCAGTGAACCAAGATGACCCAATATGAAGAGACGTCGATCTATAAAGAATACATGATGTCCAGGAACCAGATTAACTAAATTAATTAAAGAAAAAACCCAAGACCAGATGAAGGAGGTGTTAGAAGTTTTAAACCAGCCCAAATTCGAAGAATATACGCCTATCCTGATGATGACATTTCAACGTGAGACGAATTGATAAGTACCGAATAACTTCCTTATTCCCAAAACCCTAAATTACTTAAATTATTTTCAAATGATAAAATTTCTCACTATTTAAAAGGTAGTATTTTCTTTCAAAGGTAAAGGCATAATTTACTTACATAAAAAACATTTTATTAAACTATATAGATAACCTTATTTGTGAACACCACTACTGTAACAGAAATACGACACTACTGAACAAATTGTACAAACACATTATAAATCCTAAGTACGTATAAGGTGTGGTAGTGTACTTTTTTGAGGTAACCAATGTGTATGTCTATTTTCATGATCAAAAGAACTCCAGATTTTAAAAACATAGTAATTTATTAAAAAGTAACTGAACGATAATGTTTTGAAATCAATTTTGCCAACTCTGAGATATTTTGTGTTTCAAGCTCTAAGCCGGGGGATAGTATTATAAAATTATTTATGATTCATTTGTTATATTTATTGATAATTAAATTTGTATTAAAAAACGCAGTACAGAACATTACTATCTTGTTATTTCATAGGATTTTTGTAGAATATATGTGTGTTAGCGAAGTTTTAAGAAATAGCCAACTAGCGCTCATCACGAGTGGCCGAGTCGACAACCTGTGTAGCAGCGGGAATAATTCGAACGCCACAGCTGTCCATGCTAATACCACGTATTACCTTAGAAATTAAATATTTTAATTGTTTTAACAGAAACAATTTGGCGCCACCCGGGAATAACAATCCCTATGAGTTAACAGGTAGGTTGTACTGGTAACATTGACAACGCTACGGACTCCAGTAGTGACGTCGATTTATGTAACAACCAGTGTGAGGCAAACACACTACATCCACACTAATACACTAAATAAACAAGTGTGACACATTTCAACAGGTATGACCTCGTTTAATTGTTACATATTCGAACCCAACGAGGGGCTTTAAGAATAAAGGAAGTACACACCCAATCAATTGTTACATATTGGCGACCAGCAACGTGTGGCTAGGAAGAATAACTAGCGGCGATCATGAATAGACACGGTATGGTTACGAGGTGCGAAGGGAAGGAAGCACCAAACCAAGAAGGAAACCCAGAAGAAATGGAGGAAGTTGAGGAAGTAGAAATGGAGGAAACGACTGGAGAATTGTCAGAAGAAAACCCACAGGAGGACCAAATGGAAAATCCCAATCCACCTGAACCGGAAATAGAAGCAGAAGTCAGGGTAAATAACCAACCAGTTAAACCGACAGAAGAAACGAAACTCGATAGTTTGATGAGAATGATGATGGAACAAATGAACAGATTAGAGTCGGACAAGGAAGAGAGAAGACGAGACAAGGAAGATTTAAATAAAAAATTAGAATCCGACAAGGAAGAGTTGAATAAAAAATTGGAAAAACTGGACATCCTGAATGACAAAATAGAAAGCAACCATGAAGACCTGAAGAGAAGCCAGGAGGCGTTGGAAAAGAAGAGCGAAGAGCTGAAGAAACAGATCAAGAAGGATCTGGAGATAGTAAATAAAAAGATGGAAAATAATCATGATATTCTCCAATGGAAAATCGAGGAAGAAAGTGAGAAGAACAGAGAAGAATTGAGATTCATGTTTGCAGAGTTTCGTGAAGAAGACAAACGGACAAAAACAAGGATGAATAAGAGATGGGAAGAAACAAGTTACCCAGTAAATCAACTTCAAGAAACTTTAGTTAGTGATTTCAAACCAAGGAATGAAACACTAGACAGCACTCCTGAAAGTATCAAAGAAACGTTAAATGAGAACATGGAACCGGGGAATCAGAAAATAACACAGAAGGAGATGGTCAAGGAACTGGAGGAGAGGCACCAAGAACTACAAATAGGTGTAAACAGTCGTATGAAGAAGAATCGAATTATTAAGAAGATTAAGAGAACAGAGGAAATAAGAAGGGTATATAAGAGGACACTCATCAAAACACGAGAAGAAGTGGAGATGATGAAGAATGGACTCATCGATGTATTTAATTTGCCCATTACCTATCAAAGCAAATTAATAAAGTACAAAGATTGTAGGAGGACTCTGAGGGAAATTATAAAAGGATTTCACAACCAACCAATGGATGAAAATTTCAGCAAATCTATGCTTAGATGGAAGATGCCAGAAATAGAAATGACTGACAACAAAACAGATTATAACCAATCAAGAAGGTCAATAAAATACTGGAGCACACCAGAAATGGAAATACCAAATAAAAAGGCAAAAATAATATTAATGAGAGAGGCACAAATAACTTCTCTGATTAATCGACAAACTAATCAAATGATGGAGGTAGAAATAAATACCACGGAACATACGGTATTAAAGGAATTACGGTACAAGATGGAGGAGACCTATTTCACCAGTAAGAAAACAGTTCTACACGCCAGAGTTATCCGAACCATAAGGGCAGAGGAACTGATGGACCATGGGTAAACTAAGTGAAGAGACCACACACCAAGAAAAGGGACGGATCTTCAAGTTACTGACCCAGCAACCCAATGGAATAGAAGGAGATATTAAAATTAAATAAAGCTACTAGACAATCACCAAAACAAGAGGGTACAAGAAACGACTAAGACGAATTAAATAAGAAAAATTAAACTATAATAAATAAATTTAATAATATCATCCAGAATAAGTGTGTCTATCAAGCACTTGAAGGAGTAGAGGTGCATAATAACAAAGAGTCGAACAAGAGAAGGAAATAATAAAGGAAAGAAAAGGAGAAGTCAACTTACAAAAATATAAATAACGGACCAGTATATAGCAATATGAATAAATGATTATGTATATCATAATAATCCGTATATCATCACAAGAGACAATGGTAATAATACTTACCAAATCAGTAATATCAATACAAAGAAAATCAAAGGAGTTTATAACCAAACTTCGATAAAAAAGTTTTACGAGGAAGAATAAAACCATTGTGAAATAAAACATATTTCAAAATTCCAAAAGAGATTGTAAGAGCAACTTACTAACTTATTTAGATGATATATGCGGAACAATAAAAAAGTTTTATAATAATGAAAAAAAAAAACAAAGGAAACAGTTACACAAATTCCTTTCAATTTAAATCAATTTAAAATATAACAAAAATTGAGATATGAAGTATCAAGGTAAAAAAATGAGATAATAAGGAATACGTTACACACATTCCTATATAATAAAAATGTAAGAAGCACAAACTTACAATTATAATTAAAACAAAAAATAGCTAAAAAGGAATACGCTACAAACATTCCTTTAAGGTAAGACCATTAACTTACCAAAGAATTATCAAAAATGATGTTGAATACAGAATAAAATGAACCAAAAAATAAAATCAAGCTCAAATTACTGGGATAAATACTTGAAATTATACTGAATCAAAAGTATTATAAGAACAAATAAATAAAATTATACCTGGTACAAGGAGAGAGGGAGATTATGTATGAAACAAATATACAAATATGGCTAAAGCAGAATTCTGCTAAATGAAAAAAAAAAAAGTCTGAGACAATTAAGATGATCACAACGAGCATTGAAAACAAAATAATGAAAAGTGAGATATGATGAAATTAACATATGAATAAAGTTAAAATTTCTCAATATAGTGTATGAGTGTATAGTTAGTGTATAGTTAACGTATAGCGGAAGGAAGAATGAGTAGTAATGACAAAGTGATCTAAAAACAAACCACAAGGTGGACAATCCCAAAGTATATTATTGTGTTATTATTATTAAGTCACAAGTTGACAAAGATTTAAGATTGACTGTTGAAAAGTCCAGCAATCCAAATGAACTGAGTAGAGAAGATGTGCCTCTAGTCTCAGAAAAATGAGTAGTAATGGGAGAAACCAGCTACTATATAAAAGTAAGGGAAAAATTTGTGTATGAGGGAAAATGCACCAATGGAAATAAATAAAAACAGATCCAAACAAAATGGAGTGAATTAAGTAAGAAGAGGAATGGAGAATGGAGAAACAAACAAGGAAGAGGAGGAAAAAAGTTATCTATAACTGATAATTTCATAAAAAACTATGCTAGTGTTTTATTAAAATGATCAATTTTAGAGGAGAGGCATTATGTAACAATACAATTAAGCCAAATCCCGTACCAGTGATAAAAAAGATAATTCTTGATATAAAATTACTTCATATGAAATAAAATGTTTAAAAAATGATTAAAATGTAAATACTTTGACAAGACGTACAACGATATTACCCAACCCAAGTGATTGAGCCAACAACCCAAACATACAGAAGGGAACCACGTAACATACTTAAGAAAAATATGATAGACAAAACAATGATGGACACAGAACTAAAAAAGAACCAGAAGAAGAGAACAGATCCCTACAATTAAACAGAATTTAAACCAGGAGAGAAGAAGAGGAGAACCGCACTGGGATGAAGACGACGGAAGATGAAGAAAATGAAGAAGAGGAAGAATGAAGAGGAGACAGATAAAACCCAAGGGGAAACTAACACACATATATATAAGGGAAAGATTGTATGTTTAAAGATAGAATACGGTCAATAAACCTTGAATAATTATGTATTAATGAAACCAATATTATTATTGTCTTGAAATTAACCTATGTACCCATGTTAAAGACAATACAATTGTAAAATATAATGATATAGAAAAGTACACTAACCCAGTCAGAAAGGTTAGATTTAACGAAACACAACTAGCCTAATGTTGTTAATAGTAAATGTCATACTAAAACAAAATAGTGAGAAATGGTAGGAGAAAATATAGGGATTACCCATTAAATAACACTAATTACAAAACAATGAACCAAAGTGAAATGCTTTAGTGAAGTGTAAATGCCCTAAAAAATAATGAAAGTGTATGTGAAACATTCAAAATAGAATGATAAGTAAGCAGACACTCTGTGAAATCTTGATAAACAAACAATGATTGGAGTGAGATTATAATTAGTAATATATCTAGAAGTAATTAGAAATAGTAATCCAAATTAATATTAAGGAAGCTTGTAAAATTATTCAGGGAGAAAGCCCAGACAAATAACTTGTGTTAACATGGCATGATAGAACAGAATTAAAGTTTTGTTATTAAAATTCAGATTGTAAAGAATACAACACCCCATGTTGAAGGGGGAATCTACTTTCATAATTTTATGAAAAGTGACAATGTTTATCACTTTAGTTTGTAACACAAGAAAGAAATCAATGTTAGTACTAGTAATAAATAATGACTTGTAAAGAATAGTTGGTTCAATGTTAAAGGAGGAATATGGCTGAAAGGAAATTACAGTCCATAAACCTAATTATGATATTTTAAAGGAAGAATAATGAAAATGCATGTTGAATAGTAGTTAAAATATAAACAAATAAGTAAAGCCCATCAGGCTGAATTCAGAATGTAATTTAAAAAGAAATACACTAAAAAACAATCATGGCTGATTTTGACTATGAAAACATTTAACTGCCAAAGACATTCAAAAGTAAATTGTATCAATTTCACAAAAAATCTTACTAATCTAAGACCAGTGAATGGACAGTAATTATATATCAGTTATTTTAACTCAGAAATGTTATTGTAATAATTTAATTTAAGAAAAATATATTATTTATTAAATGTCAAATAATTAGACTATAGTTAATGTATAACAAAATATGACCTTATGAGGTGTCATTGTAAACTTTGAAAGGAAAGAAAAATAATAGTGATGTCATTTATTATCCCAAAGGAATTATAAGGGAATAAAATCATTAGGAAAATACTTAATAAATTTGAATAAAAATTCAAATATTTTAACAATGTATGTAAGGAGTAATTAACCAAGCATTGAATTATGGTTACTATGACAACGAGACGTTTGAGGGCTTATTTTCCGTTAAATTAGATAGACTCTGAAAAAACGAAGCGTGGGTAAGCGACGCGCAAAATTAGCAAAATTAAAATTTTAGTTTAAACAGTTACAAAAGTCGAATCAGTGAACCAAGATGACCCAATATGAAGAGACGTCGATCTATAAAGAATACATGATGTCCAGGAACCAGATTAACTAAATTAAATAAAGAAAAAACCCAAGACCAGATGAAGGAGGTGTTAGAAGTTTTAAACCAGCCCAAATTCGAAGAATATACGCCTATCCTGATGATGACATTTCAACGTGAGACGAATTGATAAGTACCGAATAACTTCCTTATTCCCAAAACCCTAAATTACTTAAATTATTTTCAAATGATAAAATTTCTCACTATTTAAAAGGTAGTATTTTCTTTCAAAGGTAAAGGCATAATTTACTTACATAAAAAACATTTTATTAAACTATATAGATTGTAACGTCTTTTCGCCGCGTTACAAATCCAGGGAACCCCTCGTAATTAAACTCCGTTTATTAGATGGGCTGCCTACGTTGTAACAGAATTGATCACAAATAATTAATGTAATAAATTACTTACTAACTGTGTAAGGAAACAATGGCAAAGTATACAATTGATTTAAGCACTCCTCATATGTGTGTAACAAGAAGACTTCTCTTTATTTAACATTTAAAAACATATACTGAAAGATCCCACGACATTACTAATTCAATTATTAAGTTACTTGAAAGGTTTCTTTAAACTTTGAGATCAAACTTGATTTTATATAGCTATACCTCGGATCCGGGTCAACTTTCTGTATTTCTGTAATTAAGACTTTTAATTATACTCATTTCATGATATTAGCTTGCAAGACTTTCTTTTATTCAACCATTGGAAGAATGGTATTATTGCTTGAATTATATTATTCTACATTAGCATATAAACTGTTACAACGTATGAAGTTAGAATAGTTACATGAAATTCTTAGATTTAATTTATAAGTCTTTACAAAGTTAATAGTTTCTGAAAAGTCTCTTTCAAGATGTGTTGTGTAACAAATATTAGTAACCCTCGATAGACAGGCTATCGAGTCACCTTTTAATTGATATGCAGAAGACTCGTCCTGGGGTATCCGTCTTGGGAAACAGGAACAGCTACGTCGTCATCTCGGTCTGGCCTTCTTCTGTAAAGGGCTCCAAAAGTTCGCAGGTTGAACAATTTGTCGTGTAGATATCTACGATGATCTTGTAGATTCTCGGATGTCCTGATCTGCATATTCTGTCACGTGCAGTAGAGTTTGTGGCTTCTGATAATTCACATCTCCGGGTATGACTTTGGAATTGTTGTTATTTGTTGAAGCACGAAGTCATCTTGTGTTACACTCCTTTTTTTTTTACGTTTCGATTTTTTTACTTTAAATTTCTTGTCTATTTACATGACTATATTAATTAACACATCCAGATGTTTTAAACAACTACATCTGGTACACCTTCTTAAGGTGAGACAAAATATCGTTAACATATTTTAAGCGCACAGCTCCTACGTCTATACTGTACGAAGTCACCATTGCAAGAGAGAGAAATTCCGCTCCCTTCGCCTGGTACTGGGCAAAAGTTAGTGGGACAATTTCCGCGCGAGAATATAGTTCCTAACTATATTTAAGTTAACTTTTTTATTTATACAAATTATCCCTAAACAAATATACATAATTTAAATCAGTTGTTTTAGCGACTATTTATGTCTTCAGTTTTTTTATTATTAACATTAGTTTTTTTATCTTATTCTTACTCACACAAGATTCGGAAAGCATGTCGAGTCTGGAATCAACAGGACAGTGCCTGCTTACAAGCAAAGGGTTAAATACGATATTAATAACTCTTTACAATTTATCTTTTTATTAGAGCATCTTATAACTAATTAATTACTGCTTCCTCTCATACTGAGTACATACAGGTATTTTATATTAATACAGTGAGATTTAAATGGCTTAAGAGCTCGCAACCTTAATTTTTTTTAAATTTTTATTTTCTTGATTATTTCTTTTATTTAAATCGTCACATACTCCACCGCTTAAATTGCACGCTACGTTTAAGCTTTTTGAGTCTAACTCACTATTGGGGACTGGGAGTACGATTAGTGTCAGTGTGTGAAGTTATTTAATGTTAGTGCACAGTTTGTTTTTTTTTAATTACCTTTAAATGACCTTATTCATTTAAATGATCGCCTTCGTGAAATTCCCTTTTTCTCACTTCTTAAGTACTAACTTACATTTTAATCTTAATACTAATTTCCAAACCTTATATTGGAATGATCCCTACTTATCCGTAACTCACAACATCCCGGCCCGACTGACACCAGCTTACTCTAACTAAGGAAGTTAGCTTTCAGCATTTATTAATGATCTTTGGCACATTTCTGCCCTATCATTACCCTTTCAGTCGACGCCGTTGTGACCTGTTACGTTACATGTATAATCCCTTCTTGATTATATATCATAAACTTATTTCTAATGTGATCTAAAGAGGATCCCATACTCCACTTTAGATCACTGGTTTGAGAGAAGCGGAATCTCACGAATATGATTCTCTTTTATCTCTTTTTACAATACTTAAACAAACTATGCGGGAGGGGAGACACTTTACACAACGCATTGTCATACACACTAGGGGTGGTTTTTCAATTGTTCAGGCTAGCACCGGTTTATCACAATAGAGAGGGTGGGTGGCTGCTTACTACCGTACTGAACACGCTTTAATTTTCTCTTACTGGCCACCACTGGGAGTGTTTACAATGTGTAACTGTACTTTTATTATTATTTCCTTTTTTCCTACTTACTTCTACACTTCACACAATTTTAGTATAACTTAGGATTTATTTAGCTCTAGTATTTAAATCAATTATTATTATTCACTTTATTATTTATTAATTATTAAACTACTTTGGGGATTTAAGAAACGCTCCTAGAACTATCGTCTATTTAATCACCATATTTATTTAGCACACTTTATATTCACAGGTTGGTTCCGTTTTACTAGATGATGTTTAGCTAACATGTCCGCTAATTCTTGGCTGATTAAGCTTCTACTAGATCCCGAATCAATTAAGGCGATGGGGAATGTAACGCCTAAGTTGACTAGTATTAATGGTAGTAGATTTTTTTTCCATTTACATCTATTAATCGCATTACACTTTTCACGAAATTCTCGCACATAGGGGTCGATATCTTTCGCACCTTTTTTGTTTTTCACTTGGTTACAGAATAATTCATTCTTATTATTATTACTGGTGTCTTTTAGTTTACCCAATTTTGAGTAGCTGCGGAAGACACAGGTTTTCGGGTCTCCCTGCCTTACATGTTTTTTGAATTGGGGTTATTCCGTTCCAATGGCTTACTTTTGCACTCTCTTCTTATGTGCCCATATTTGCCACAATTATAACAGGTGGGTTTTCTGCGAGGTGGGTACTTGGTTTCCGCTTTATCTGGGTTTACAGTTAACTTACCAGCTTTGCGCACATGGTGAGGTCTACTAGAAACTTGTCTTTCATACAAGGTTGTTACATCAGGCAGTAGTGCTCGCAATTGATGTCTATTAGTTCCAGAGGTTTTCATTGCTTCTCTATTTTGATCTGAGTACCATACATTTGAAGAATGGATACTGCACTGTTCTAGATCAGCAATAGTATTGGGTCTATTCATTAATGATAGTCGAGATCTTTCTTCGGGTGACACTCCTATTAAAATGGTGTCCACCAGTTGTGTTTCATTCCAGCTTACACGTAGTAGTCGAGAGGACTCCCTAATATCGGAGATGTAGTGAGCTAATCTCTCCTGATGTCCTTGTACTCGGAGTACTGTCTTCCTTTTTATTTCCTCATAGATGCCGGTGGGAATAAAGTATTTTATTAAAGAGCTATGTAGCTCTTCTACTGGGAAAGTAGAGGTTAGGGCTTCTAGCACACGATTTTTTAACGGGGGTTTACACTTTGGTAACAGAACTTGTAAAATTTGCCAGTCATTCAGCTGCTGTAGATCCTTTATCTGAAGAAGATAACTAATAAATGTTAGTAACTTGGAAACATTTAAACCATCTGTATAAGGGATTTCGGATAAAATCTTCTCCACAGGGTGTCATTTTTCCGTATAGATCTGCGTTATAGTTCACGTGGGTAATTCCTCGATGAGGGTGATTAGATTCATTGGGGGTGTTGGTCAATTCATTATTTCCGGGACGAAACTGAAAATGCTCGGGAGGAGGGACATTTACATCTGTATCAGTATTTTGTTCTGGGTTCGCTTGCACTTGCGATACGATAGGTGAGTTCCGATCCGAGTTAGGCGGAGGTAAACCAGTGGTGGGGGATTGTACTGGGGAGATGTGTAATTTCATTAATGATTTCTCTATTTCGTCCATCCTTAATGAGTCGGATTTTCATCTTAAATCGTTGATAATTGAAGGTAAGCGGCGTAGAGCTTCGTCTGCTAGCTTTTGTACATCAACGGGTATTTCTGTGAGATTCGGCCAGATCGACAAATTTTTTATTCGCCTGGTTAAATGCTCTATTCTCTGGGTAGTCCGCAAAATTTTTGCCGGAGATTTCTCGTCTTGGAGTGTTTGAGACAATAAGTATAGTTCACTATACTTGGCATTACAAATTTCTTTCTCGCTTTCATAATCGAGTTGGCTTAGATTGTTTAATTGCACGGGCGCATCAAATCCACATTCGCGAATTGAACTTCGTAATTCTGCGACTGTTACATCAGCATGGGGTAGTCCACGCAAAAGGGCTTCGTAAGACAGCTCGTCTTTTAATAACAAATCCGGGTTAAATTGGGCCATTTTGTTCTAACACATTAGCACGTACTTAAAATTAATACTAGTATCTTACACATATACTACATATACATATAATAAATTCATAAGTAATAAATTTACACAAATTAGAACAGAACAATTTCTCTTCTAAGGGAGAGACAGAAATCACACACACATATCTTTCAATGTTAAATAGCCGATCAGCTGTTTACTGGAATGTAGGTCAGAGGGTGGCCTACATATTTAGTTAACAAAGGAGGGTTGAGCGTGTCAGCGAGAGAAGGGGTTTTACTCTTATTGTTCTCCACAATGTGACTGAATAACACAACTACTGTATACGTACTCTAAACAAGAGAAGGGGAGCGCAATCTTATGCAACACATTTATTATTACTACGCTTGGCAACACTTTGGCTCCGTTCATTCATAAACTTTTCTCAATTAAATAATTACTTATTTTGTTCACAAGTTTTAAATCACGACTTCTACTTAATTACTTTATTATTATTAACAAAGTTATTTTTAATCCTTTTTTTTTTTATAACACATACTAGTGTATGTAAGCTAGATAGTTGGACATACACTGTGCAGAATGATTCAGGAAACAACAGGTCATAGATTGTCCTAAACAAACCTGTTACAGATTGTTCGGTTGACCAAAATTGTTATGCTTGGTCACAATTCATATATGCAAGTACTTACATCGAATTATGCAGGTTCCTACTGGCCTATAGAATGCAAAAGCTACATGCATTGTATGACGCTAAGGATATTTTACTTATACATACTACCATCTACGTAACTTAATACACTATTAAATATGTTTTGAACATTACATTTATTAAAGTAACTTTCTGAGTGCATATATCAGTATTATATATTTAGTTATTGATCCTACAATTTATCCACGCATAGTGAATGCAATTTTGTTTGTGACACTATATACACAATTAAAACTCTTTCCTTTGTTTCCTTTATTTTTTTTTTTGAATGACGCAATTTTGTTTGCTTAAAACACCTTTATAAAATTTAGCATAGTGGCGCACTTTTGTGACACTCTGTAAACAATTACCCTTTTATTTTTTTACAAGTAAGCAGAGTGGCGCAGTTTTGTAACGTCTTTCCCCCGCGTTACAAATCCAGGGAACCCCTCGTAATTAAACTCCGTTAATTAGATGGGCTGCCTACGTTGTAACAGAATTGATCACAAACAATTAATGTAATAAATTACTTACTAACTGTGTAAGGAAACAATGGCAAGGTATACAATTGATTTAAGCACTCCTCATATGTGTGTAACAAGAAGACTTCTCTTTATTTAACATTTAAAAACATATACTGACAGATCCCACGACATTACTAATTCAATTATTAAGTTACTTGAAAGGTTTCTTTAAACTTTGAGATCAAACTTGATTTTATATAGCTATACCTCGGATCCGGGTCAACTTTCTGTATTTCTGTAATTAAGACTTTTAATTATACTCATTTCATGATATTAGCTTGCAAGACTTTCTTTTATTCAACCATTGGAAGAATGGTATTATTGCTTGAATTATATTACTCTACATTAGCATATAAACTGTTACAACGTATGAAGTTAGAATAGTTACATGAAATTCTTAGATTTAATTTATAAGTCTTTACAAAGTTAATAGTTTCTGAAAAGTCTCTTTCAAGATGTGTTGTGTAACAAATATTAGTAACCCTCGATAGACAGGCTATCGAGTCACCTTTTAATTGATATGCAGAAGACTCGTCCTGGGGTATCCGTCTTGGGAAACAGGAACAGCTACGTCGTCATCTCGGTCTGGCCTTCTTCTGTAAAGGGCTCCAAAAGTTCGCAGGTTGAACAATATGTCGTGTAGATATCTACGATGATCTTGTAGATTCTCGGATGTCCTGATCTGCATATTCTGTCACGTGCAGTAGAGTTTGTGGCTTCTGATAGTTCACATCTCCGGGTATGACTTTGGAATTGTTGTTATTTGTTGAAGCACGAAGTCATCTTGTGTTACACTCCTTTTTTTTTTTATGTTTCGATTTTTTTACTTTAAATTTCTTGTCTATTTACATGACTATATTAATTAACACATCCAGATGTTTTAAACAACTACATCTGGTACACCTTCTTAAGGTGAGACAAAATATCGTTAACATATTTTAAGCGCACAGCTCCTACGTCTATACTGTACGAAGTCACCATTGCAAGAGAGAGAAATTCCGCTCCCTTCGCCTGGTACTGGGCAAAAGTTAGTGGGACAATTTCCGCGCGAGAATATAGTTCCTAACTATATTTAAGTTAACTTTTTTATTTATACAAATTATCCCTAAACAAATATACATAATTTAAATCAGTTGTTTTAGCGACTATTTATGTCTTCAGTTTTTTTATTATTAACATTAGTTTTTTTATCTTATTCTTACTCACACAAGATTCGGAAAGCATGTCGAGTCTGGAATCAACAGGACAGCGCCTGCTTACAAGCAAAGGGTTAAATACGATATTAATAACTCTTTACAATTTATCTTTTTATTAGAGCATCTTATAACTAATTAATTACTGCTTCCTCTCATACTGAGTACATACAGGTATTTTATATTAATACAGTGAGATTTAAATGGCTTAAGAGCTCGCAACCTTAATTTTTTTTAAATTTTTATTTTCTTGATTATTTCTTTTATTTAAATCGTCACAAGATAACCTTATTTGTGAACACCACTACTGTAACAGAAATACGACACTACTGAACAAATTGTACAAACACATTATAAATCCTAAGTACGTATAAGGTGTGGTAGTGTACTTTTTTGAGGTAACCAACGTGTATGTCTATTTTCATGATCAAAAGAACTCCAGATTTTAAAAACATAGTAATTTATTAAAAAGTAACTGAACGATAATGTTTTGAAATCAATTTTGCCAACTCTGAGATATTTTGTGTTTCAAGCTCTAAGCCGGGGCATAGTATTATAAAATTATTTATGATTCATTTGTTATATTTATTGATAATTAAATTTGTATTAAAAAACGCAGTACAGAACATTACTATCTTGTTATTTCATAGGATTTTTGTAGAATATATGTGTGTTAGCGAAGTTTTAAGAAATAGCCAACTAGCGCTCATCACGAGTGGCCGAGTCGACAACCTGTGTAGCAGCGGGAATAATTCGAACGCCACAGCTGTCCATGCTAATACCACGTATTACCTTAGAAATTAAATATTTTAATTGTTTTAACAGAAACAATTTGGCGCCACCCGGGAATAACAATCCCTATGAGTTAACAGGTAGGTTGTACTGGTAACATTGACAACGCTATGGACTCCAGTAGTGACGTCGATTTATGTAACAACCAGTGTGAGGCAAACACACTACATCCACACTAATACACTAAATAAACAAGTGTGACACATTTCAACAGGTATGACCTCGTTTAATTGTTACATATTCGAACCCAACGAGGGGCTTTAAGAATAAAGGAAGTACACACCCAATCAATTGTTACATATTGGCAACAAGCAACGTGCGGCTAGGAAGAATAAATAGCGGCGATCATGAATAGACACGGTATGGTTACGAGGCGCGAAGGGAAGGAAGCACCAAACCAAGAAGGAAACCCAGAAGAAATGGAGGAAGTTGAGGAAGTAGAAATGGAGGAAACGACTGGAGAATTGTCAGAAGAAAACCCACAGGAGGACCAAATGGAAAATCTCAATCCACCTGAACCGGAAATAGAAGCAGAAGTCAGGGTAAATAACCAACCAGTTAAACCGACAGAAGAAACGAAACTCGATAGTTTGATGAGAATGATGATGGAACAAATGAACAGATTAGAGTCGGACAAGGAAGAGAGAAGACGAGACAAGGAAGATTTAAATAAAAAATTAGAATCCGACAAGGAAGAGTTGAATAAAAAATTGGAAAAACTGGACACCTGAATGACAAAATAGAAAGCAACCATGAAGACCTGAAGAGAAGCCAGGAGGCGTTGGAAAAGAAGAGCGAAGAGCTGAAGAAACAGATCAAGAAGGATCTGGAGATAGTAAATAAAAAGATGGAAAATAATCATGATATTCTCCAACGGAAAATCGAGGAAGAAAGTGAGAAGAACAGAGAAGAATTGAGATTCATGTTTGCAGAGTTTCGTGAAGAAGACAAACGGACAAAAACAAGGATGAATAAGAGATGGGAAGAAACAAGTTACCCAGTAAATCAACTTCAAGAAACTTTAGTTAGTGATTTCAAACCAAGGAATGAAACACTAGACAGCACTCCTGAAAGTATCAAAGAAACGTTAAATGAGAACATGGAACCGGGGAATCAGAAAATAACACAGAAGGAGATGGTCAAGGAACTGGAGGAGAGGCACCAAGAACTACAAATAGGTGTAAACAGTCGTATGAAGAAGAATCGAATTATTAAGAAGATTAAGAGAACAGAGGAAATAAGAAGGGTATATAAGAGGAAACTCATCAAAACACGAGAAGAAGTGGAGATGATGAAGAATGGACTCATCGATGTATTTAATTTGCCCATTACCTATCAAAGCAAATTAATAAAGTACAAAGATTGTAGGAGGACTCTGAGGGAAATTATAAAAGGATTTCACAACCAACCAATGGATGAAAATTTCAGCAAATCTATGCTTAGATGGAAGATGCCAGAAATAGAAATGACTGACAACAAAACAGATTATAACCAATCAAGAAGGTCAATAAAATACTGGAGCACACCAGAAATGGAAATACCAAATAAAAAGGCAAAAATAATATTAATGAGAGAGGCACAAATAACTTCTCTGATTAATCGACAAACTAATCAAATGATGGAGGTAGAAATAAATACCACGGAACATACGGTATTAAAGGAATTATGGTACAAGATGGAGGAGACCTATTTCACCAGTAAGAAAACAGTTCTACACGCCAGAGTTATCCGAACCATAAGGGCAGAGGAACTGATGGACCATGGGTAAACTAAGTGAAGAGACCACATCACCAAGAAAAGGGACGGATCTTCAAGTTACTGACCCAGCAACCCAATGGAATAGAAGGAGATATTAAAATTAAATAAAGCTACTAGACAATCACCAAAACAAGAGGGTACAAGAAACGACTAAGACGAATTAAATAAGAAAAATTAAACTATAATAAATAAATTTAATAATATCATCCAGAATAAGTGTGTCTATCAAGCACTTGAAGGAGTAGAGGTGCATAATAACAAAGAGTCGAACAAGAGAAGGAAATAATAAAGGAAAGAAAAGGAGAAGTCAACTTACAAAAATATAAATAACGGACCAGTATATAGCAATATGAATAAACGATTATGTATATCATAATAATCCGTATATCATCACAAGAGACAATGGTAATAATACTTACCAAATCAGTAATATCAATACAAAGAAAATCAAAGGAGTTTATAACCAAACTTCGATAAAAAAGTTTTACGAGGAAGAATAAAACCATTGTGAAATAAAACATATTTCAAAATTCCAAAAGAGATTGTAAGAGCAACTTACTAACTTATTTAGATGATATATGCGGAACAGTAAAAAAGTTTTATAATAATGAAAAAAAAAACAAAGGAAACAGTTACACAAATTCCTTTCAATTTAAATCAATTTAAAATATAACAAAAATTGAGATATGAAGTATGAAGTAAAAAAATGAGATAATAAGGAATACGTTACACACATTCCTATATAATAAAAATGTAAGAAGCACAAACTTACAATTATAATTAAAACAAAAAATAGCTAAAAAGGAATACGCTACAAACATTCCTTTAAGGTAAGACCATTAACTTACCAAAGAATTATCAAAAATGATGTTGAATACAGAATAAAATGAACCAAAAAATAAAATCAAGCTCAAATTACTGGGATAAATACTTGAAATTATACTGAATCAAAAGTATTATAAGAACAAATAAATAAAATTATACCTGGTACAAGGAGAGAGGGAGATTATGTATGAAACAAATATACAAATATGGCTAAAGCAGAATTCTGCTAAATGAAAAAAAAAAAAAAGTATGAGACAATTAAGATGATCACAACGAGCATTGAAAACAAAATAATGAAAAGTGAGATATGATGAAATTAACATATGAATAAAGTTAAAATTTCTCAATATAGTGTATGAGTAGATGTTAGTGTATAGTTAAGGTATAGCGGAAGGAAGAATGAGTAGTAATGACAAAGTGATCTAAAAACAAACCACAAGGTGGACAATCCCAAAGTATATTATTGTATTATTATTATTAAGTCACAAGTTGACAAAGATTTAAGATTGACTGTTGAAAAGTCCAGCAATCCAAATGAACTGAGTAGAGAAGATGTGCCTCTAGTCTCAGAAAAATGAGTAGTAATGGGAGAAACCAGCTACTATATAAAAGTTAGGGAAAAATTTGTGTATGAGGGAAAATGCACCAATGGAAATAAATAAAAACAGATCCAAACAAAATGGAGTGAATTAAGTAAGAAGAGGAATGGAGAATGGAGAAACAAACAAGGAAGAGGAGGAAAAAAGTTATCTATAACTGATAATTTCATAAAAAACTATGCTAGTGTTTTATTAAAATGATCAATTTTAGAGGAGAGGCATTATGTAACGATACAATTAAGCCAAATCCCGTACCAGTGATAAAAAAGATAATTCTTGATATAAAATTACTTCATATGAAATAAAATGTTTAAAAAATGATTAAAATGTAAATACTTTGACAAGACGTACAACGATATTACCCAACCCAAGTGATTGAGCCAACAACCCAAACGTACAGAAGGGAACCACGTAACATACTTAAGAAAAATATGATAGACAAAACAATGATGGACACAGAACTAGAAAAGAACCAGAAGAAGAGAACAGATCCCTACAATTAAACAGAATTTAAACCAGGAGAGAAGAAGAGGAGAACCGCACTGGGATGAAGACGACGGAAGATGAAGAAAAGGAAGAATGAAGAGGAGACAGATAAAACCCAAGGGGAAACTAACACACATATATATAAGGGAAAGATTGTATGTTTAAAGATAGAATACGGTCAATAAACCTTGAATAATTATGTATTAATGAAACCAATATTATTATTGTCTTGAAATTAACCTATGTACCCATTTTAAAGACAATACAATTGTAAAATATAATGATATAGAAAAGTACACTAACCCAGTCAGAAAGGTTAGATTTAACGAAACACAACTAGCCTAATGTTGTTAATAGTAAATGTCATACTAAAACAAAATAGTGAGAAATGGTAGGAGAAAATATAGGGATTACCCATTAAATAACACTAATTACAAAACAATGAACCAAAGTGAAGTGCTTTAGTGAAGTGTAAATGCCCTAAAAAATAATGAAAGTGTATGTGAAACATTCAAAATAGAATGATAAGTAAGCAGACACTCTGTGAAATCTTGATAAACAAACAATGATTGGAGTGAGATTATAATTAGTAATATATCTAGAAGTAATTAGAAATAGTAATCCAAATTAATATTAAGGAAGCTTGTAAAATTATTCAGGGAGAAAGCCCAGACAAATAACTTGTGTTAACATGGCATGATAGAACAGAATTAAAGTTTTGTTATTAAAATTCAGATTGTAAAGAATACAACACCCCATGTTGAAGGGGGAATCTACTTTCATAATTTTATGAAAAGTGACAATGTTTATCACTTTAGTTTGTAACACAAGAAAGAAATCAATGTTAGTACTAGTAATAAATAATGACTTGTAAAGAATAGTTGGTTCAATGTTAAAGGAGGAATATGGCTGAAAGGAAATTACAGTCCATAAACCTAATTATGATATTTTAAAGGAAGAATAATGAAAATGCATGTTGAATAGTAGTTAAAATATAAACAAATAAGTAAAGCCCATCAGGCTGAATTCAGAATGTAATTTAAAAAGAAATGCACTAAAAAACAATCATGGCTGATTTTGACTATGAAAACATTTAACTGCCAAAGACATTCAAAAGTAAATTGTATCAATTTCACAAAAAATCTTACTAATCTAAGACCAGTGAATGGACAGTAATTATATATCAGTTATTTTAACACAGAAATGTTATTGTAATAATTTAATTTAAGAAAAATATATTATTTATTAAATGTCAAATAATTATACTATAGTTAATGTATAACAAAATATGACCTTATGAGGTATCATTGTAAACTTTGAAAGGAAAGAAAAATAATAGTGATGTCATTTATTATCCCAAAGGAATTATAAGGGAATAAAATCATTAGGAAAATACTTAATAAATTTGAATAAAAATTCAAATATTTTAACAATGTATGTAAGGAGTAATTAACCAAGCATTGAATTATGGTTACTATGACAACGAGACGTTTGAGGGCTTATTTTCCGTTAAATTAGATAGACTCTGAAAAAACGAAGCGTGGGTAAGCGACGCGCAAAATTAGCAAAATTAAAATTTTAGTTTAAACAGTTACAAAAGTCGAATCAGTGAACCAAGATGACCCAATATGAAGAGACGTCGATCTATAAAGAATACATGATGTCCAGGAACCAGATTAACTAAATTAATTAAAGAAAAAACCCAAGACCAGATGAAGGAGGTGTTAGAAGTTTTAAACCAGCCCAAATTCGAAGAATATACGCCTATCCTGATGATGACATTTCAACGTGAGACGAATTGATAAGTACCGAATAACTTCCTTATTCCCAAAACCCTAAATTACTTAAATTATTTTCAAATGATAAAATTTCTCACTATTTAAAAGGTAGTATTTTCTTTCAAAGGTAAAGGCATAATTTACTTACATAAAAAACATTTTATTAAACTATATAGATAACCTTATTTGTGAACACCACTACTGTAACAGAAATACGACACTACTGAACAAATTGTACAAACACATTATAAATCCTAAGTACGTATAAGGTGTGGTAGTGTACTTTTTTGAGGTAACCAACGTGTATGTCTATTTTCATGATCAAAAGAACTCCAGATTTTAAAAACATAGTAATTTATTAAAAAGTAACTGAACGATAATGTTTTGAAATCAATTTTGCCAACTCTGAGATATTTTGTGTTTCAAGCTCTAAGCCGGGGCATAGTATTATAAAATTATTTATGATTCATTTGTTATATTTATTGATAATTAAATTTGTATTAAAAAACGCAGTACAGAACATTACTATCTTGTTATTTCATAGGATTTTTGTAGAATATATGTGTGTTAGCGAAGTTTTAAGAAATAGCCAACTAGCGCTCATCACGAGTGGCCGAGTCGACAACCTGTGTAGCAGCGGGAATAATTCGAACGCCACAGCTGTCCATGCTAATACCACGTTAAATTAAATATTTTAATTGTTTTAACAGAAACAATTTGGCGCCACCCGGGAATAACAATCCCTATAAGTTAACAGGTAGGTTGTACTGGTAACATTGACAACGCTACGGACTCCAGTAGTGACGTCGATTTATGTAACAACCAGTGTGAGGCAAACACACTACATCCACACTAATACACTAAATAAACAAATGTGACACATTTCAACAGGTATGACCTCGTTTAATTGTTACATATTCGAACCCAATGAGGGGCTTTAAGAATAAAGGAAGTACACACCCAATCAATTGTTACATATTGGCGACCAGCAACGTGCGGCTAGGAAGAATAACTAGCGGCGATCATGAATAGACACGGTATGGTTACGAGGCGCGAAGGGAAGGAAGCACCAAACCAAGAAGGAAACCCAGAAGAAATGGAGGAAGTTGAGGAAGTAGAAATGGAGGAAACGACTGGAGAATTGTCAGAAGAAAACCCACAGGAGGACCAAATGGAAAATCCCAATCCACCTGAACCGGAAATAGAAGCAGAAGTCAGGGTAAATAACCAACCAGTTAAACCGACAGAAGAAACGAAACTCGATAGTTTGATGAGAATGATGATGGAACAAATGAACAGATTAGAGTCGGACAAGGAAGAGAGAAGACGAGACAAGGAAGATTTAAATAAAAAATTAGAATCCGACAAGGAAGAGTTGAATAAAAAATTGGAAAAACTGGACATCCTGAATGACAAAATAGAAAGCAACCATGAAGACCTGAAGAGAAGCCAGGAGGCGTTGGAAAAGAAGAGCGAAGAGCTGAAGAAACAGATCAAGAAGGATCTGGAGATAGTAAATAAAAAGATGGAAAATAATCATGATATTCTCCAACGGAAAATCGAGGAAGAAAGTGAGAAGAACAGAGAAGAATTGAGATTCATGTTTGCAGAGTTTCGTGAAGAAGACAAACGGACAAAAACAAGGATGAATAAGAGATGGGAAGAAACAAGTTACCCAGTAAATCAACTTCAACAAACTTTAGTTAGTGATTTCAAACCAAGGAATGAAACACTAGACAGCACTCCTGAAAGTATCAAAGAAACGTTAAATGAGAACATGGAACCGGGGAATCAGAAAATAACACAGAAGGAGATGGTCAAGGAACTGGAGGAGAGGCACCAAGAACTACAAATAGGTGTAAACAGTCGTATGAAGAAGAATCGAATTATTAAGAAGATTAAGAGAACAGAGGAAATAAGAAGGGTATATAAGAGGAAACTCATCAAAACACGAGAAGAAGTGGAGATGATGAAGAATGGACTCATCGATGTATTTAATTTGCCCATTACCTATCAAAGCAAATTAATAAAGTACAAAGATTGTAGGAGGACTCTGAGGGAAATTATAAAAGGATTTCACAACCAACCAATGGATGAAAATTTCAGCAAATCTATGCTTAGATGGAAGATGCCAGAAATAGAAATGACTGACAACAAAACAGATTATAACCAATCAAGAAGGTCAATAAAATACTGGAGCACACCAGAAATGGAAATACCAAATAAAAAGGCAAAAATAATATTAATGAGAGAGGCACAAATAACTTCTCTGATTAATCGACAAACTAATCAAATGATGGAGGTAGAAATAAATACCACGGAGCATACGGTATTAAAGGAATTATGGTACAAGATGGAGGAGACCTATTTCACCAGTAAGGAAACAGTTCTACACGCCAGAGTTATCCGAACCATAAGGGCAGAGGAACTGATGGACCATGGGTAAACTAAGTGAAGAGACCACACACCAAGAAAAGGGACGGATCTTCAAGTTACTGACCCAGCAACCCAATGGAATAGAAGGAGATATTAAAATTAAATAAAGCTACTAGACAATCACCAAAACAAGAGGGTACAAGAAACGACTAAGACGAATTAAATAAGAAAAATTAAACTATAATAAATAAATTTAATAATATCATCCAGAATAAGTGTGTCTATCAAGCACTTGAAGGAGTAGAGGTGCATAATAACAAAGAGTCGAACAAGAGAAGGAAATAATAAAGGAAAGAAAAGGAGAAGTCAACTTACAAAAATATAAATAACGGACCAGTATATAGCAATATGAATAAACGATTATGTATATCATAATAATCCGTATATCATCACAAGAGACAATGGTAATAATACTTACCAAATCAGTAATATCAATACAAAGAAAATCAAAGGAGTTTATAACCAAACTTCGATAAAAAAGTTTTACGAGGAAGAATAAAACCATTGTGAAATAAAACATATTTCAAAATTCCAAAAGAGATTGTAAGAGCAACTTACTAACTTATTTAGATGATATATGCGGAACAGTAAAAAAGTTTTATAATAATGAAAAAAAAAACAAAGGAAACAGTTACACAAATTCCTTTCAATTTAAATCAATTTAAAATATAACAAAAATTGAGATATGAAGTATGAAGTAAAAAAATGAGATAATAAGGAATACGTTACACACATTCCTATATAATAAAAATGTAAGAAGCACAAACTTACAATTATAATTAAAACAAAAAATAGCTAAAAAGGAATACGCTACAAACATTCCTTTAAGGTAAGACCATTAACTTACCAAAGAATTATCAAAAATGATGTTGAATACAGAATAAAATGAACCAAAAAATAAAATCAAGCTCAAATTACTGGGATAAATACTTGAAATTATACTGAATCAAAAGTATTATAAGAACAAATAAATAAAATTATACCTGGTACAAGGAGAGAGGGAGATTATGTATGAAACAAATATACAAATATGGCTAAAGCAGAATTCTGCTAAATGAAAAAAAAAAATGTCTGAGACAATTAAGATGATCACAACGAGCATTGAAAACAAAATAATGAAAAGTGAGATATGATGAAATTAACATATGAATAAAGATAAAATTTCTCAATATAGTGTATGAGTAGATGTTAGTGTATAGTTAAGGTATAGCGGAAGGAAGAATGAGTAGTAATGACAAAGTGATCTAAAAACAAACCACAAGGTGGACAATCCCAAAGTATATTATTGTATTATTATTATTAAGTCACAAGTTGACAAAGATTTAAGATTGACTGTTGAAAAGTCCAGCAATCCAAATGAACTGAGTAGAGAAGATGTGCCTCTAGTCTCAGAAAAATGAGTAGTAATGGGAGAAACCAGCTACTATATAAAAGTTAGGGAAAAATTTGTGTATGAGGGAAAATGCACCAATGGAAATAAATAAAAACAGATCCAAACAAAATGGAGTGAATTAAGTAAGAAGAGGAATGGAGAATGGAGAAACAAACAAGGAAGAGGAGGAAAAAAGTTATCTATAACTGATAATTTCATAAAAAACTATGCTAGTGTTTTATTAAAATGATCAATTTTAGAGGAGAGGCATTATGTAACGATACAATTAAGCCAAATCCCGTACCAGTGATAAAAAAGATAATTCTTGATATAAAATTACTTCATATGAAATAAAATGTTTAAAAAATGATTAAAATGTAAATACTTTGACAAGACGTACAACGATATTACCCAACCCAAGTGATTGAGCCAACAACCCAAACATACAGAAGGGAACCACGTAACATACTTAAGAAAAATATGATAGACAAAACAATGATGGACACAGAACTAAAAAAGAGCCAGAAGAAGAGAACAGATCCCTACAATTAAACAGAATTTAAACCAGGAGAGAAGAAGAGGAGAACCGCACTGGGATGAAGACGACGGAAGATGAAGAAAAGGAAGAATGAAGAGGAGACAGATAAAACCCAAGGGGAAACTAACACACATATATATAAGGGAAAGATTGTATGTTTAAAGATAGAATACGGTCAATAAACCTTGAATAATTATGTATTAATGAAACCAATATTATTATTGTCTTGAAATTAACCTATGTACCCATTTTAAAGACAATACAATTGTAAAATATAATGATATAGAAAAGTACACTAACCCAGTCAGAAAGGTTAGATTTAACGAAACACAACTAGCCTAATGTTGTTAATAGTAAATGTCATACTAAAACAAAATAGTGAGAAATGGTAGGAGAAAATATAGGGATTACCCATTAAATAACACTAATTACAAAACAATGAACCAAAGTGAAGTGCTTTAGTGAAGTGTAAATGCCCTAAAAAATAATGAAAGTGTATGTGAAACATTCAAAATAGAATGATAAGTAAGCAGACACTCTGTGAAATCTTGATAAACAAACAATGATTGGAGTGAGATTATAATTAGTAATATATCTAGAAGTAATTAGAAATAGTAATCCAAATTAATATTAAGGAAGCTTGTAAAATTATTCAGGGAGAAAGCCCAGACAAATAACTTGTGTTAACATGGCATGATAGAACAGAATTAAAGTTTTGTTATTAAAATTCAGATTGTAAAGAATACAACACCCCATGTTGAAGGGGGAATCTACTTTCATAATTTTATGAAAAGTGACAATGTTTATCACTTTAGTTTGTAACACAAGAAAGAAATCAATGTTAGTACTAGTAATAAATAATGACTTGTAAAGAATAGTTGGTTCAATGTTAAAGGAGGAATATGGCTGAAAGGAAATTACAGTCCATAAACCTAATTATGATATTTTAAAGGAAGAATAATGAAAATGCATGTTGAATAGTAGTTAAAATATAAACAAATAAGTAAAGCCCATCAGGCTGAATTCAGAATGTAATTTAAAAAGAAATACACTAAAAAACAATCATGGCTGATTTTGACTATGAAAACATTTAACTGCCAAAGACATTCAAAAGTAAATTGTATCAATTTCACAAAAAATCTTACTAATCTAAGACCAGTGAATGGACAGTAATTATATATCAGTTATTTTAACACAGAAATGTTATTGTAATAATTTGATTTAAGAAAAATATATTATTTATTAAATGTCAAATAATTAGACTATAGTTAATGTATAACAAAATATGACCTTATGCGGTATCATTGTAAACTTTGAAAGGAAAGAAAAATAATAGTGATGTCATTTATTATCCCAAAGGAATTATAAGGGAATAAAATCATTAGGAAAATACTTAATAAATTTGAATAAAAATTCAAATATTTTAACAATGTATGTAAGGAGTAATTAACCAAGCATTGAATTATGGTTACTATGACAATGAGATGTTTGAGGGCTTATTTTCCGTTAAATTAGATAGACTCTGAAAAAACGAAGCGTGGGTAAGCGACGCGCAAAATTAGCAAAATTAAAATTTTAGTTTAAACAGTTACAAAAGTCAAATCAGTGAACCAAGATGACCCAATATGAAGAGACGTCGATCTATAAAGAATACATGATGTCCAGGAACCAGATTAACTAAATTAATTAAAGAAAAAACCCAAGACCAGATGAAGGAGGTGTTAGAAGATTAAACCAGCCCAAATTCGAAGAATATACGCCTATCCTGATGATGACATTTCAACGTGAGACGAATTGATAAGTACCGAATAACTTCCTTATTCCCAAAACCCTAAATTACTTAAATTATTTTCAAATGATAAAATTTCTCACTATTTAAAAGGTAGTATTTTCTTTCAAAGGTAAAGGCATAATTTACTTACATAAAAAACATTTTATTAAACTATATAGATAACCTTATTTGTGAACACCACTACTGTAACAGAAATACGACACTACTGAACAAATTGTACAAACACATTATAAATCCTAAGTACGTATAAGGTGTGGTAGTGTACTTTTTTGAGGTAACCAACATGTATGTCTATTTTCATGATCAAAAGAACTCCAGATTTTAAAAACATAGTAATTTATTAAAAAGTAACTGAACGATAATGTTTTGAAATCAATTTTGCCAACTCTGAGATATTTTGTGTTTCAAGCTCTAAGCCGGGGCATAGTATTATAAAATTATTTATGATTCATTTGTTATATTTATTGATAATTAAATTTGTATTAAAAAACGCAGTACAGAACATTACTATCTTGTTATTTCATAGGATTTTTGTAGAATATATGTGTGTTAGCGAAGTTTTAAGAAATAGCCAACTAGCGCTCATCACGAGTGGCCGAGTCGACAACCTGTGTAGCAGCGGGAATAATTCGAACGCCACAGCTGTCCATGCTAATACCACGTATTACCTTAGAAATTAAATATTTTAATTGTTTTAACAGAAACAATTTGGCGCCACCCGGGAATAACAATCCCTGTGAGTTAACAGGTAGGTTGTACTGGTAACATTGACAACGCTACGGACTCCAGTAGTGACGTCGATTTATGTAACAACCAGTGTGAGGCAAACACACTACATCCACACTAATACACTAAATAAACAAGTCTGACACATTTCAACAGGTACGACCTCGTTTAATTGTTACATATTCGAACCCAACGAGGGGCTTTAACAAAGAAGTACCACACATCCAAAATATAATTGTTACAATAGACATGAATGAACATTTATACTGTGGTTGTCGTGCATTCACAATATGGCGTAATTCTGAAAAGCGAGAGTTTTGCCTTTGCCATAATTGTAAGATCAAGTAATTAAGTGTATATAAAAGGTGTAGGCCTGATTTGAAGTCCAGATAAAAGCAAATCATTGAAGGCTAGTCAGCTGTGATGTACAGATCCTTTTGCTGGTACACCACACTGAAGTTTTGTCACTGTTTGGACAGTTAACCACCATCATTTGATGTGTACATATTGTAGAAGGTACACACAGAATTTTAATAATATTGGAGTAATACAGAAAACAAATTGGTAAAAAGAATTTTTGATTCAGACTTCAGCTTTCTAAGGAATGCTGATTCATTCAGTTTGTTGGCTTTCATGGTATTTTAAAATATGTTTTTGTTTTGCAGGTCAATTCATGTTTTAAGCTTTGCCTTCACATTTTTGTACCTGATATTCTTCAGAACAACTGAATATTTTGGAATACCATACCCTCCAGCACATACAAACCTCATACAGATGATCTTAACATTAAAGGTCAGTGGTTTAAGCAAAACATTAATTAGATATCAGAACTCGGTTATCTAATTAACCAAGTTTCCTAATATTTACTATTCCTAATAATTATTTCACCAGTTATGGCAGCTTCAGAGGTTAGATTTGAACTGAAGAGGTTAAATTTTATATTCAGATCTAACCTTGAAGCTTCCATAACTGGCGAAACAATTGTCAGGAATAATAAAAAGTCTCTGTACAACTAAACCAAGTGTTTATTTATTAAATTTAAATATTATTAAGATGTTCTACCAAGTGCTGAGTCACCATTCGATCTGTGTAATTTATAGTTTAGTACACAAACATTCTGTATTAGTCTTCAAAAGGTATTGGCAAGCATAGACATGTTGAAGGAATGACTGAACAGAAAATGACTAAGTGAAAGCCTGCTCCAACAGAATCTTTTGTCTGCTGTATAAATAGAATGAGCTTGAATTTCCAGTAAATATAATGTCAAAATAGTAATAGTAAACTAGTTATATACTATACATACTTATAAATTTTTGAATATAAATTATTATAAATTCTCTATGGAGTGTTGCATTGCAAGTAGTTAGATGTTTGTGCAGATATAAAGTGCTCTCTATATATACAGTATTTTGTAATTAATCTATTACTAGTTAGCACTTAATTTTTATCCAGCAGTATGAACTCACTAAACCATTTGCAAATCTTATATGCTGCTATACATTCCATGTACTCTGTATTGTTAGCCTATATAAAACATATTTTAATTCCTCTCCAATATTAATAATATGGAGAGGATTTTGTAATCTGACTCTCCAAGTTTCAAGAAATTAATTTGTAATGTGTAAAATCTTTGTGTGTGTTTGCATGCGCACATGCATGCACGTGTGTTCACTATAAATATGCATATACATTGGCTGCTTATGTCTACTAAAAAATAACTTTTAAGAGTGAAAAAATTAGCAGTTGTTTATTTTAAAATTGTTATTTGCAAAATGTTGGAGGTAGAATAAATGTCCTTGGTGCTCAAACAATTTTTGTTTTTAACATATCTACAGTAACAAAAGTATGGTTACAACCATTACTGAGCTACAGCAACACTTCTGTTAGTAGCATTACGAAGTCTTTAATGAGAGAAAGTTTATTGTACTACAAGAGAAGAACACGTTTGATGTGTTCATAGTTTTCCATCTTGTGATTAAACATGCAAGAACCTGCCCAAAGATTCTAGCTTGAATTGAGAATTATGTCAAATGTCCCCACATCAGTACAGTACAAGAAATATAATCATATACCCTACCACTCGCTATTCAACTGCCAATATTTGAGCTCGCTTTGTTCTAAGAATGACTAAAAATTCAAAATCAAATTACAGCTCTTTAAAGTCGCCTTTCTTCCTAAAGAAATGTGTAGGCTCAAAATTGTTTATAAGCAGTAGCGTGGTGTCCATGTAACTGCTGTTGTCAGCAGCAACAGTAGTGGAAATAAGAGAAAATAATGTTAATTATATCACCGAATATATACTTTGGTTATTGAATAATTTGAAATCCGAACAATATCAGTAGGGAAACTTGAAGAAAAGCATAGCATTGCTTTAGAATTGATGGCTACTTGCACCGTCTTGTGTTGCCAGCTCCGACATCGGCAGTGCTTTACTGCGTACGATCATTGACCTCGTAGTAGTTGTCACTGTACTGACTGTGGAGGGGGGAACACATTCGTCCACCCAATGTGTTGCCGCTTTATAAACCAGCAAACGCTTAGTTACCAACTACTGTATGTTCGTTTTCGGAACCGATGTCCAACAGTTACTATATACCTATTTGTGTTTTATTCATTTAGTCATGTGTTTCTTCTCTGTTTGTCTTTATTATTTTTAATTTGATTATTTATCTCCTGATTTATTCCATGTAAGTATAATGAAGTCTGATCCCTCTGAACTGGTACCTTCTTCTTCTGCCAGCGAATGATAGAAAATACTCTAAAAAAATATTTTGGCTCTAAAAAGAACACTTGGTACAAGAAGAAATTTGAATTAATTTGTAGGCCTATTACAACTGGCAACACCTGTCATGTACCCTTGGCACACCACTGTTTATAAGAAACTCTTGGGTTTTTCTGAATTGTATAAAATTAGTTTTCATTCCTCCAGGTTGAAAAATGAGTGGTTTCCTAAAATTCTCTAAACATCTAGTTTTCTAAATTTTCCTAAGTTTTCAGGAAGCAGAGAAGACATAATATAGTAGGATTAATAGTTCCCTGAAAGGGCTGACATACCCTGTGAAAATAATTTGTTGCATCTGGTGCATTATGTGAAGAAACTGCGTGTTTTATAATCTGGAAAACCTCAGAATAAGTTCTCATACAATCCAGACACTGGGTTTCAAGTTCTTCCTAAGATTTAACTCTTTGCCAAGTTTGAAGTTGTTAGCTTCAAAATTGTGGCCTATATTACAATTGAAAAAAGTGCCATACGTCACTGACTTTTACGTTTTTTTTCTTTCATGGAAGAAATTATTGATTTTGTTTGGGTGAAAAAAAATTAATATAATACTTTAATGTGCATCGGTATTGTTGCCATGTGATGTCATTGATTTTATACTGGCATACTTACCATTGCTGTAAAGTTTACAAAACATAAAATGCAACATCTGAATAGAATAGAAGATGTAACAGGGCAAACAGGGTAAACCAAATTTTAATCATTTTAAATAATAAACCATTTATGTAGTACGGTGGTACCAGGCCATGTTAGGTACGAGTTAGGAATTGAAACAAAGGATAGCTGTGATTCATCAGAAAAGCGCGTATTTGTGCGACGTAGAAACCACCATGTGGCAATGTGAACGACTTTTTGACTTGCATATTCTGGAACATTCGATTCGATAAGCCAATGAGAAACGAATGAATGAAGTCGACATCTGTTTTGACGGCAATGTGGTCGACGCCCAAGGCGGTGTATAGTATAGAGTTGCGAGCCACAGCTCGTCCCAATTGGCAGTTCAACACAACCCATCAGCGGTAACAGACGTTATAGCTGTAGCCTCGGAAATTTCGGTAGATCAAAGCGACTACAGTAGCCGAGACCTAACGAAACGCATTGTAATGTAAAAGAAGAATACAATGAAGAATTAGAACAGTGTTAGTGGCGACGAAAGTGAAAGTGAGGTGCGAGTGGTGGCGGAACAATTTGGATAGCAAGGGCAGGTACAGTGTTGAATAAATATATTGACCCAAAATTTTTAAATTAAACGATAAATAATTAAAGAGCTCAGAAAAAGGGGGTGAAAAATATATAGAAGTGAAAAGCGAGAAAGAGAGAGAGAGAGAGAGAGAGAGAGAGAGAGAGAGAGAGAGAGAGAGAGAGAGAGAGAGAGAGAGAGAGAGAGAGAGAGAGAGAGAGAGAGAGAGAGAGAGAGAGAGAGAGAGAGAGAGAGAGAGAGAGAGAGGGTGTCACAAACAAAAGTACTGGTTTGTCAGTAGAGAGTAGTATAGAAAAATGTTATATAAAGAGATTAGTCAAAAGAACATATAAAAAGTAAGAGTAAGAAAGAAAGTTTAATTGAGAAAAAGTAAAAGTGTTGGTTTTAAGAACATAACCATGTGCTAGTTGCATTATTTCGCCATAACCATTCCTTATTGTTCTGTGCTGGAAAAACTTGCCTAAACGAATCTGTGAATTTTTTTGAAATAAGGGAGGTAAGTTATCAAAATTATTTAAGTGTATTTTAATGGGAAGAGTGTTAAAGTTTACATATTTCACTCCAAAATATGTTGGCGACCCTGAAGTCTTTTAGTGTTGAAAAAGGTAAGTGCGGATAAACGATGACACAGGTAGGTAATATTCTAGTATTATATTTATCAAATCGTTTCTTACTTTACAAACGATCCTGCCAGGATATTCGTATAAATGTTGTATGAATTAGGCCTGTTTTAACGCACAGAAAAATAGGATTTGGTCAATGGCATTAATTTTGAATGATTACTGTATATGTTTACGTTTCATATGTATAAGGTTAGGTTTTGGTAATGTAAAGTACTGGGGAGATTATTACGTGTTTACTTTTACAGATTGATAACGATTTTATGTATTGGGTATTTTGATTTGGTGTGTAATAGAAGGGTGTAGTGGTTTTTATGTAAAGGGTATTATATAAAAATTGGGTAGACATGGCTGAGGCACAAGAAACCGAAATAGGTTTCTCATGGGAGGCATGGGAGGACGAGTTCAGGAATATTACGAATAGAATGACTGATGATGAATGGCGTAGACTGAATGATAATCTGAGACAAATGGAAGAACAAAAAACGGGAATATTCGCTGAAATGGAAAAGCGTAGTGATATGACGAATAATAACGGTAAAATAGTTGAAGAGGTAGTGGTAGAGAATAGAACATTGAATAATATTGATAATGATGATAGTGTAGTGGTGATAGAAAACGGTAGAGAGACAGATCAATTAAACAAGAATAAAGACGATCGGGTAACATATAATAAGGTAAGTGATAGCTATAATAATGATATCAGAGAAAGTAATAAAACTGATGACGAAACGAGAAATTTTTTTCGTGAGATAATGAAACGTTTTGATCATACTGATGAAAATTTTGAGAGTAAGTTTAATGAACTAAAGAGTGATATTAATGATATGAAGCAACAAAAGGTTAATATTAATAGGCGTATAAATGAGATAGATGAACGTTGTAGTACCTGGGAGAAACAAATACAAGTGATGTAAATAATATTAGAAAAAGAAGGGAGAGTAAAAGAGATACAGGTAAGTGTAATTAAAATAATAATAATGAAATAATGGAGAACAAGGTAATTGGTTCTGATAGTGAAGATAGTGAAAATATAAGTGATAATCATAATGATGACAAGTTAAGTGCAAATGAGAATATAAATAATGAAGGAGTAGTTGACAAGGTAAGTAATTGTGTTAATATAAGTGATGATTATAATAGTGAGATAATGGTGAATAAGAATAATAAAGATGTAGTTGAAAATGGGATATCAAAAAGTGATACAGTGAATAATAGTAGTGATGGGGTTATAATAAGTATTAATGAGCTTGAGAGAGAGTATGAGGAGAGTTTAAGTGAAAAAGGCTTCACAAGTGTTGTGGGAGGACAAAGGTTCCTCTAGAATTTATTTGGGAGACAAATGGTCTACAAATAGTCCCTTTATGTATTATGGTTTCCCTGGTAAAGCCAGGATGGGTTTTAATGATGTTGTATTGCCCTCTGCGTGGAATGAGAGTGTGAAATGGGGTTGGGAGAGTGATTATAAAGAGAGAGAAAGAAAGAGTTGTTCAAGATTAATAGAGGTTATGAAGGGTTAATAGAGATAATAAATATTGAGAGAATTGTTAATAATAAAGACTTACCTTGTGGAGTAATCAGAGCAGTCAATGATGATTATATTGATAATAATAAGCACTTACCTGGAGATAAAATTGGGGTACTAGTAGCAGATGATGACTATGATGAGGAAATGATAATGTATTTAATTGTGACAAATCATACAAGGGTGTCTGGACTATAAACGATGGTGACAAGTTTTATGATTTAATAATAGGCAGTAATCCTGTAAATTATTGTTGTGGTATAATGGATAAAGCAAGTTTAAATGGGCATTATATTATAAAAGATAATATAATAAACGTAAACAAAAATGAATTGTGCATGTACAATATAAGATTAATTTTCGATGATGGAGGTTAGATATGTGGTGTTGATGAACATTTAATTATGTGAAATGGTTTTTGAAATTAGCTGAATCATGAAATGAGTTTTGGTAAACAATGACATTTGATATGACGTAGATTGTATATAAATTTGTATTAGTGGTACATGTAATATGTACTAGGTTATATTGTATGATATGGTATCTGAAGATACACAGTGCGTGTATATTGTATGTTATGTAATCACTGTTTATAATTGTGATTGGGTTTATGACAATGATAATATTTTGTTTGATTGAATAATGGACAGTAGGTAATTAAATTTTATGATTGAATTAAATGAATTTAAAATGTTTTAAATTATGTAATTAAATTAATTTGAGATGGTTTAATTAATTTGCAAGATGGAAACGTTGGTAATAAATTTGAGCAAAAAATTATTTTTGAGATTCAAATTGTATAATAAATGTAAAATGATTAAAATGTAATGATTAAAATATTAAATGGAAATTCAGAGTTGAAGTTAGAGTGTGACAATTGAAAGGGTCAATAGAGAATGAATATTAAAGTTGTAATGTTTGTAATTTTTATTCAGCTTCAAAGGGGAAATGTTTGTTTTAATGTAATATAGGTAATGTTTATTTTGAGTTGAAGTATTTATGAAATATATAACCTATATAATATGATTAATCATGGAGTAACGGAGTACATGTTTTTGTCTATGTATTTGTGGTATTGAATAATTTGCTGTTTTATATAATCATATCTTGTATTGTGTATAGATTATAATAGTAATCTACATTGGTAATTGAAATCAAAAAGGAATCTTTAATTGAAATCAGAAAGTTGAATCTGTAGTTGAATTTGAGTTATTTTTGGAATTTGAAAAAAAAGAAAACTTTTTTTTTGTAGTTTCTGATATGACTTGCCAGTGTGTGTTAATATTTAGGTGCATTAAATAAAATGTCTTAGGTTTGTGTTAAGAATGGATGTAGTTAAAATGAAGTTATATGTGCATTAAAAGGTTAAGATGAGAAACCAGTACTTTGCTTAAGGCAAACCAGTACGGCTAAGAGGAAACCAAATCAGTTAAGGATATGGAATGGTGAAAGGCCATTTATTAATGTTTTTATTAATTGTCGCAGAGTCTGGTGATGCAGTGGTGGCCGCCCTGTGCTCGCTAGAGTGTCAGGGCAGGGGCGTCTAGTGCCTGTCTGGCTTTATGGTGTTGGGATCTTGAAGCAGGAAGTCCAATAAGGTCATGCAGGTGCAACCACAGCCACCAGATTAGGGGGTGAGTAACACATGAGTGTAATAAGGAATTAAGGGGGGTTGTGGCACCATATCCTTGCTAGTACTCTTAGGGTTAGGCAATGAGAGTTTTTTATGCTTTGGCATAAAACCTCTCATTGGGGGGGGGGTATTGTAACGGGGCAAACGGGTTAAACCAAATTTTAATCATTTTAAATAATAAACCATTTATGTAATACGGTGGTACCAGGCCGTGTTAGGTATGAGTTAGGAATTGAATCAAAGGATAGCTGTGTTTCATCAGAAAAGCGCGTATTTGTGCAACGTAGAAACCACCACGTGGCAATGTGAACGACTTGCATATTCTGGAACATTTGATTCGATAAGCCAATGAGAAACGAGGAATGAAGTCGACATCCGTTTTGACGGCAACGTGGTTGACGCCTAAGGCGGTGTATAGTATAGAGTTGCGAGCCACAGCTTGCCCCAGTTCAACACAATTCATCAAGCAGTTCGGCACAACTCATCAAACAGTACAGTCGGCAGTTCAACACAACCCATCAGCGGTAACAGACGTTATATAACTGTAGCCTCGGAAATTTCGGTTGGTCGAAGCGACTATAGTAGCCGAGACCTACCGAAACGCATTGTAATGTAAAAGAAGAATACAATGAAGAATAGATCCATGCTTTTTGTATCCAGGCCACTTATAGTATATAATTAGTAAAATAGTTTTACCTTTTCCTTGTCCGTCTGGTGGCCTTTAGCTCTATATTTAATTCTACGCGATTGAAGTCATCCTTAGGACGATCACTGAATTTCAGTCAAATCTATTATACACTAACAGCGATAAAATACATAACAAGTCCATAATGCACTACATATAACAACATGAACACTGCAGTCGACTATAGCATGTCGTGTGCGCACCACTTGAGACACACGCAATATCGCTGGTGCGCACCACGACATGCTATAGTCGACTGCAGTGTTCATGTTGTTATATGTCGTGCATTATGGACCTTGTTCTGTATTCTTATCGCTGTGTCGTATAATAGATTTGACTGGAAATTCAGTTGATCGTTAAGGATGACTTAATGCGTAGAATTAAATATAGAGTAAAGGCCACCAGACGGACAAGGAAAAGGTAAAACTATTTTACTAATTATAATGAAGAATAGGTAAAAGTGAAGAATTAGAACAGTGTTAGTGGTGATGAAAGTGAAAGTGAGCTGCAAGTGGTGGTGGAACAATTTGGATAGCAAGGGCAGGTACAGTGTTGAAAATGTATTGACCCAACATTTTTAAATTTAACGATAAAAAATTAAAGAGCTCAGAAAAAGGGGGTGAAAAATATATAGAAGTAAAAAGAGAGATAGAGAGAGAGAGAGAGAGAGAGAGAGAGAGAGGAGAGAGAGAGAGAGAGAGAGAGAGAGAGAGAGAGAGAGAGAGAGAGAGAGTGAGTGTGTCACAAAAGTACTGGTTTGTCAGTAGAGAGTAGTATAGAAAAATGTTATATAACAGAGATTAGTCAAAAGAACATATAAAAAGTAAGAGTAAGAAAGAAAGTTTAATTGAGAAAAAATAAAAGAGTCGGTTTTAAGAACATAACCATGTGCTAGTTGCATTATTTTGCCATAACCATTCCTTATTGTTCTGTGCTGGAAAAACTCGCCTAAACAAATCTGTGAATTTTCTGATATAAGGGAGCTAAGTTATCAAAATTATTCAAGTGTATTTTAATGGGAAGAGTGTTAAAGTTTACATATTTCACTCCAAAATATGTTGGCGGCCCTGAAGTCTTTTAGTGTTGAAAAGGGTAAGTGCGGATAAAAGATAACACAGGTAGGTAATATTCTGGTATTATATTTATCAATTCGTTTATTACTTTACAAAGAGGAATATTATGATATTAAAAAACAAAATATAAGTATTACTACTTCAATACAAAAGAAGTATTATTTTGATTTAATACAAATTTGTTAATAAAATGTGTGAAAATAATTAAATAAACCAATGTCTGTATAGTTGGTTGGATTGGCGTTTGAAGTGCATGACAGTGAAGATATCGGCAAAGAGAAGGATATGGATGATTCACTGCCTGTAGAAGTTGAGTCTACACGAATTGCTACACCTTCTTTTCTTGATATATTTCACTACACATTCTGCTATATTGGTGTTCTTACTGGTAATGAGCAACTTATTGTTTTATGTAGTATAATTATGGTTTAGAATACTTGAAATGAACCAAAATGAACTAACCTTAGATCTGTCATGTGACATTGAATTTGTTTAGGTTGAAGTGATGTGTTTTGGAACTTGCACTCCTTCTTCAGATTTCCAATTGCTCTGTTGAGACTATTAAATTGTCACACAACAAATGATGCTAATCATGCATCTTGTCACATTTGGGTCCCTTAAAAGGGTGTTTGAGCGATGGACACTAGTTGTAGCTGCTGCAAGTGTTCCACTTGGCCTGCAGTGTGACATTTGGCAGTGGGATGTAGATCCCGCTGCTATCCCGGTCAATGTGTCATGTTTCCTACGATTTAATTAATTACAAAATGATCTTAAACTCCCACTTACCTTCTATTTGTCACTCTCTGGCCAGATCGTCTAGTGGTGTAACCCTATTTCGTATAGCAAATTTACCAGCACAGAAAATGAAATTAGGTACTTGAAATGATTATTCTAACACATATATATCAAGTGAAATAATGTAATGGATTTATTATTTTTAATACATTTCTTTATATTCTCTCTTTTCAAATTTCTTACTCTTTATCTTTTCTTTGAACAAATACTGATACTAATGTTACATCGGAAATTTAATATAGCTTTCCTGCTCTAGTTAGCTTAAATATTTCTTCCTTATATCTATAGATAAGACAGCCCAGTATCTGCACATACATACATCTCTCATTCACCCACATACCATATTTAATTAAGCGCTTTTTCTTTTTTTATTTAAGTTTTCATAAGTAATTTGTTTGATATACGGTTACGTGTTATCGGCGTCCCTGCAGGTCACTTGTTGATCTCCACAAAATTTGTTCACTTTTGTCCGAATATTTCTCACTGTTAATTTTGAATACTAACGATTTATTACAGTTTCACTATTGTGTCACATTATTTCTCCGACCTTTTATTTTTTGCGTCACCAAATTGTAATTGTTCGTACCTCTAATCCATTTTAGGTTATAGTTAAACGGAACTCACACGTTTTGTATAACTCCGTTTTTGTTCTTCAATCACATTATAAAATTTTGAAAGTATAAAATAAAGTTTTAGACTGACGAGTCTATGTGTTTACGCCCGGCCGGGTTATGTCTCTCAATAGACTGCTTTAACTATTTTACCATTTTTTATAGGCGAACGAAATAAAACTTTTCCCGGCCAGCGATGCACACCACTACTGGCGTCCGCTGCCTTCAGATGTTATTCGTCGACTCCCTTTGTTTTCCGCGCGCCGGGCCAGAAAGAATGTACCAGTTCGTGCTGTTAGCGTGAGAAACTTGGCCGACTGTGTGCGCGGTTGAAAGCGCGGGCGCGCCCTCTTTGCAATCTGCACATACCAACGCCAAATCACACCCGTCTCAACGCTACTTTCTATTCACTACACGTATTTGGTTGCAAATATTGAAAAGATTTAATCAAAGCCCTATAGGTCTGTACCGTTACAAATGTCCATCTCCTCCAGACTTCTTTCTCCTCCATCTTGCTCCTCTCTTTTCCTGCTGCTTTCCTCACATCATCCGTTGGAATGAATTTTGGGTCCAAGTCCAAATCCAATTGTTGGAGTAGCAGCTAAATGATCCTCAGTGGTTGCAGTGTTCAGGGAAATCCGATGACTGTCTGATGCATCCTCCTATGTATTATTATTGGAGGGATGGAGGCTATCGTTTTGGCTCTGGACTGCAGAGTGATTTTCAACTCTTTTTGTATGCCATGATTAACAAATCAGATGTCTGATCGTTTGGTTGATTAGGGAAAGTACAGGTGGTCAAAAATATTGTTCTTTATCATGACTAATAAGAGGGGAGGAACTTTGTTTTGTTCATTGTTGATTAGGGAAGAGAGGTATTGTCAATCATTGGCGGTGGTGGAGGCAGAAGATCGTTTTTGAGGGGGTCATTGAGCAGGGCTCGGGAGCGATTATGTCTTTGAGGAGGTGGGCCTTCATCTGTTGTAAGGTGGTGGACATGAGGATAGGGTGAGGTAAAGGCCTTGAGTGAACAGTTTAAGTGCAAGGGAGCAGACAAACTCAGTGAGAGAAGGAACCTTCAACCCTTGCCTGATAGTGTAATTGCAAATGCACCATGGAGAATGAGATATGTAATGGAGGCACTTGCTCAGCCAGCCAAGAAACAGGTGGAAGGACGCTCTTGACTCTTCGATAACATTCTGTAATTGTCGTGACAATATGTTTTAGTAAAATATTTCCTTTCATTTGGATAGAGAAAGTATTTCCTAATATTCCAGCCATCATGGATTTGACCATTTTTAGTCACAGTGAATTCACTTTGTAAAGATATAACTAAATTAAGAAAATGTACAATTATAGATTCTGGAAGATGATGATGATGATATAAAATCAACATAATTATATTACTTTAAATTATGTAATACATATTATATATTATTGTTGTTGCTGTTATTTATTTTATTGTTGTTCTTCATAACTTGTTCACAATGTAAATTAAACAAATTATGACACATCTTTTCACAAGAGTTTTTTTCTATGGATTGGTGGTGATCTCTAGAATGATTTGTATTGTCCTTTGTGGAGTGATTAAGGACGCATTTGTTTCTTTACATTCATGCTCCTTTGTACACCTTCACATCACGTGAATTACCCTTACAGGAATCAAAAGATATAGAGCTATAATGTATTCTGTTTACTAACTCACTACATTGAACAAATTGTAGTTTTATTATTATATACATACCACCAAAATCAATTTAAAAAAAATTGAAACTTTACTGATTTTGGTGGTATGTATATAATAATATTATAACAAATCAGTGGCATAATGTGTAGCAAAATAATAAATTGTAGTTTATTATTCCTATTTTAGTTGTCCAACATACAAGACATTTACAGAAACACTATGAAAGAGAATGGATGTTATTAGCCATATAACATGTATTCATTCAGTTATCCAAAAGATTGTATTTCACACAAGTAAGATTCTTTATGCAATATTGAACATACATATGCGATGATCAAGCCTTGTTATTTACATCATTTTATTTTACCAGTACATTACACATTTTACATCATTTTTAGCCCAAAGTAGCATAAATTTTTCCCAAAAATTTCCTGCCACATTACAAACTACTATCCATGTATCTGGGGATGCCATATTTGTCACTGCAAATATGGATGCCCATGTCTAACCATCACCAGTTCTTACCTAAAGTGTTTTCTTATTCTAAATAATAAATATTTTCATTCCTTCATTCCGTGACATGTTTTTGGCACCTTTTTTGCTACTTCCAGACGGTATGCTCTCAAAAAATTTGTAGTGTCATCTTTCATACACAGTATATGATTGAACCATCTGTCCTTTTTGTTTTATATATCCTAGAGCTTCATATCATTTTAGAAAAGATATATATTTAATGTACTATCTGCACAGTCATTCACCCATGAGAAATGCACATAAAATATCCATTGAAATAACACAAAATATAAATTCTTATCAAAGGAAAAAATGTTCAAAATGTAATCATGTTGTACAAACTACTATCATGTTATAAGTATAAAGAAACCACCACGTGCAAAAAGAAATCAAATATACAATCAGATTTTTCATATTATTGTGGGTAAGAAGGAAATCATGGGAGACATAAGCTAAACATATGTGAGACAGTTTTTCTACCCACATTACTCTGTGTAAAACCTCACGCTGCTAGAGAAACAGAAAATTACCCTGCAACCCAATGAAATAAGATTTTTGAAGTGAGCAGCCAGAGAAACTCAGAAAGAATGAATTAGGAATATGACCATCAGAAATCTATTTGAGTAGGAATCAGTTGTTGAGATAACAGAGAGAAAAGCACTACAATGGTTTAGTCACAGAATGAAATCAGACAAAGGAGGGTGAACTCATCATGGAAGGAGACGAAGTGGAAGACTAAGATTGCGATGGACCCAGTGTATTGAATAGTTGGGTGGTAGAATTGAGAAAACCTTATTAGAAGTCAAGTGCCTCATCCATGATAGAAAAGAGTATTAGAAGTAACTAAAGGACCCCAAAGCTTGATGGCAAAAAGAGGCTGAAAAGAAGAAAAAGAAGAAAAACAGTTAGTAACAGATAATTGTACATTTTGTTGTTTGTTATTAACACTTTTTGGGTGCCGGACGTTTCACCACAAAACGTCTATTTAGTGCTGGCCATTTTTAATGTTTTTCAACAAATTCTCCTGAAACTATAGTCTAGAAAAATGGTACTTACCTTGTTTTAAACATTAACCTTCCACTCCATAATTAAATATAAAATTTTATTGTTTTACATAAATACTTTCAATGAAAGTTTACTTTTTTATACACAATTTTTATAAAAAAAAGTTGTCAAAACTGTTATAGCACACTAAAATATTATAAAATCACTTTAAATTAAACAGAAGTAGTACACTTCACTGTTGAAACACAAAACATAAGAAACTGTATCACTAATATTAGTTTGTATAATTTTTTTTTTTTGAATGAAAAACTTTGAAGCATGGGTCTTTACACATAGCATTTCGAAATTTCTTCGTAGTTTCAGTTTGGTTCAGTGGAGGTGCCATCTGGTGACAATTTCAAGAACTAAGAACACTAACAAACATTACACGGCAGCTAAAAAAACGTCATTAGAAGTGATCCCGTATTTAAAGAAACATAAAACTACGTCACGTCAAATGACGTGATCGGCATTCTATAGAAGTTTCATCACCACGTCAAATGATGTGATTGGGAGTTTATGAAAGTTTCATCACCACATCAGTTGACGTGGTCAGCACCCTAAGTGTTAAGTAATTTGAGGTTCTTGTTAAAGTTAATTGAACATCTACAATGATTGTAGTTGAATGATTTATCAAAACTTAACTAGTACATTATTAAGAGTATCTGTGCTGTTAGGGTTTTCGTACAGCTAGTAATGTTTATGCATTTGTTATTTTTTCTCCAGGGCCATATTTCAAGTACCGAATGTATTGGGATTTATTCAATACACCATTTGCAGAAAATGCTCCATGCCTGCAGGCGACAATAGATCGTATGAAACCAGTACCACTGTGGGCAGTTTTGTTTCTGATCTCCTCGTATGTGTTTCCACTTAAGGTAAGAAAATTTAAGAATTAGTTGGGTTACAACAATTTTAAATTAAAGAGGGTAAGACTAAGCAAATAAAGCGGTTAAAAATTCATGTTTTTGTAATCTTTATAATAGGGATTAAAAAAATAATCCAAGTGTAAATGTCAGAAACACGAATAGGAGCCTTACAGCAGTCTGTGTAGTGTATTTTTTGTGTGTAATGATAATGTGAATTGGTTACACCAGATAGTGTAAAGTAGAGATGACAGTTGTTTCAAGGCAAAAAAACAATATAACCACAGGTTAACACATAGTCAGTGTATAGTTACATGTCTTGTAAAGTATCTCTGTGGTTAGCGTTCAGCAGCCTTGGACCTGGCATTTTGTTGCAGCATTGGTCAGTATATGTAACATATAACTGTATGAATGTACAATGGTGTATCACGTGAAAACCCTGAACGGATGTCTGCACGTTTGCTGTAAATTGATAACCGTCAATTATATAACCGTCTTTGTAATTTCTTTACTGGGATCAAATCAACTTATATGTGTTTTTATATTATAGCTCTAATTCTTATGTATCACAAAAAGTAATTGATGTATGCAGAAGTTTGTGGTCCTGTTCAGCAATATAGGATATGCATTCACATAATTTGTAATTTTAAATTATTTTATTTGAATGTTAGGTTTTCATACATATTCTCATGTAAGACTTGGTGTATGTTTAATTTGCTTTTCTCAATAAAGAAAAAATGTTTTTATATATGACTATTTTGGTTATACTTGTTTTATAACACGCACATGTGCACACACACACACACACACACACACGCAAATGAAAACTAGTATCTGTAAAATGATAGGGTTTCAATGGGTGGTTAGATTTTCAATGTTTTGTTTCTGTTATAGAGAAAAATGACTCCTTAATCATGTTCTCATTAACTGAGTTGTTCAAGGAGTCTGTAAAACTTTATGTATATGTTTTCTAGTATGCTCAAAGTGATGAATTCTATGAAGAGAGATCTATCTTATACCGACTGTGGTATCTTCTACCTTCTTTCTTCAACTTCCGAATGCGGATGTACATTGGGATGTGCCTGTCAGAGTGTGTCTTCACTATGTCAGGTTTGGGAGCATACCCTGCAGTTACAGAACCTCGTCCTGGGCAGGGTCCTACCAAAGAACATAGTACACTATTGAGGATGTGAGTACCTTAGTCTTAGTAAGTAATAATGACGGCTTTAAAATGTGAAAAACATTATTATTTGCCTCCAGAAGCGGTGAAGACTATAAAACAGGTTAAGTACATTCTGTCACGCTTCTTAAAATCCGAATACAGGATTACTCGAGTTTCGACAACTAATGTGTCATCATCAGATCCTCATGAATATAGTTAAAAATACATTTGTCGATGTTTACACATCTCGTCGAATAATAAAACAACACGTACATAGTACAAAAATATTAAATAATTTAACACACGGTAAAAATAAAATAAAATAAAACAGAACAAAACACAATACACGCAGCCACTGCGAACCTGCACAGGAACGCGTTACATAGTAAAATTTCAATCACTTTCTGCTACAGTCCGTTTCTTGATGTATATAATACTATAATACTTATAACTATTTTACCTCAAGATGTATTTTTTCCTTTAGGGACATGTTTCGGGAGATCCTGTTTTCCCATCTTCAACCTTCGCCATCTTGCTTCTGGTGCAGTATTTGTGTGTTGGCTTCTGGATGTTATTATGGTGGTTTGTTGGTCTTTGACAACAACTTAAATAGTTATAAGTATTATAGTATTACATAGTAAAACTAATGGATACCGACTTGACCTTCGGTTAACTTTATCGATCTGACATAGCTAATTTCTCATTCTATATCATTGACTCTATTGAATAAAATATTATTTTTATGTATTGATTTTTTATTTAGGATGTGATCGTAATTCTCTTTAGTGGCTTTATATATCTCAAACCTTTCGAGAGTGTCCAGTTTACGTGATTTCTTGCATTTATGTAATATGTCCAAACTCTCCCTAATACTTTTTATGTTATGATCTTGTAAACTTCAATGTTCAGCAAATGTAGATCTTCCTATATTTGACTTAGAGCTTGGGATGTGTTCTTTATAACGCAATTTGAACGAACGACCCGTTTGTCCTATGTAGAATTGTGAACAATCTGAACAATTGAGCCTATACACATACCTGTACTGTCATATTCGTCGAAAGATATATTTTTGTTTTTAAACTTAAGTTTGTTCTTGAGCTTATTATGATGTAATGTAATGTAATTGAACTTATGTAATGACATTATACATGTTTGAACTTAATTTAAGCTTCATCTTTAAGATCTTATAATTTCATCCCACCTTCAAATGTATCAACATACTATATATTTCTCTTCCCCTCTTTTCTGCAATCTTTCTTTCAATTATTAATTTCTATAAACATTCCTTTCTTGAGGTGTGACCAGTCTAATTTGCTTTTCTCTTTTTTTTTGTTAACTTCAACAAACTTCCATTTTTCATTTATTCACCTTTATATATCTCCATTTATTATCATCTCTTTCATTAGTTAATCTTTTCTGTTCTTCACCATAACCACATTTAACCACCTTTTCAAGTATCTCCTTTTTCTCGATTGCCTATATTTCTGTTGTATAAATTACAGTAGAAGCCCTCTCGTCCGGCCATCTCAGGACCAGACCCTAGGCCGGATTACAAAATGGCCGGACGAACCCAAAATATGCTATAATGATGAAATAACGCTCTTTAATGAATGATCCATACAATAAATGACCCAGTACAGTATATATAAATAACTAATAATTATAATTACTCACCCTTACTCCATGGTAGCAAGTAAAAAAACAAACAGGGAAAATTACTACAAACTCACAGAGATATTACTGGACTCTAATACTCTGGACCGATTCGCCCTAATCGAGACGCTGTAGAACTTGTAATTTTTGGTATATAGTCACAAACGTGTGTTTTCGTTTCGCACTCATGTCGGAAAACGTTTTTATTTACACAGATACATACAGTATTACTATATACACACACTATATACACAGACTATATACACAGAAATCACAACATAAGACATACATCCGCACATGAACAAAAGCGCGAGTCAACTGAGCTACATATATTTTCCATTTAACAAATTGGGGCCTGTCGCTGGAGGCTCGTCTAGACTGTGTGACTCACCGTATGGCTGGCCAAACCATCCGATGGCCGATCCAACCGAGGCCGGACTAGAGGGCATCTACTGTATGATGCTTCATGTAAAACTTCTAGCAAATCTTTCTTAAGTCAATGTTAATTCCTCTACTTCCTCAAGATGTCTTACTCAACTGAATGCATTCTGTCAAGTGGAACTCTATATTTTATATTGTGCTTCCATGCCATATAATTATACCTCAAAAAACCAGTAGTTCCAGTTCTAACCCCTTTGTCAATCACGTTTAATGTGATTTTCCTATAGTGATTTCCATTAGTGAAATTCCAACCACACCATGTAGTGGTGAAGGCTGATAAAATATTCAGGGTGCTAACATGTTTCTGGAAACTGAGAGACCACTGCCATAAGCAGTTTCTTCAAATGTCTCTTGTAGTGGTTTATAATTGAGGCACCTTTCTGCCCTTGGGGGTAGGAAATTACTTCTAAAAGCAGAAAAGCCACTTGGTGGCCAGTAGCATAGGAAAGGCATAAGTAAGGCAGCAAGGAGGTCCATAGTAGATATTTCATGTAGTGTTGCACGTGGATATTTCTTTCATATGGATGTTCCTATGAGGAAAGAAATAGTCTAATACCAAACCACTGTTGTTGGATGCCCAAGATGTGTTGGTACTTGAGCTGCTATAACTTCTGTATATTAGTACAGTTTTTATTTTGCTGCATTTAGGCTGTTGTTCCTTTATTAGCTTGTGCATTGTACTCCAAATAATATATTGTTATGATGGTCGCATGAATTGTCATGTTGTACAGTGGAAACAGTATAACTGACACCAGATAAAATTGCTAATCACAAGTGCAATTGTAGTTAAAAATAAAAACACTGTTCTACAATTCTTCAAGTTAAAGATTGTCAATAGACAACAATAAATGTCACCTTATTACAGTATCGGACTAAGTAACACAACAGCCACTTTCCACTAAACTACAGGTCACAAAACAATCACTACAGAATGCACTATAATGTCACCAGGACCCAAAACTGAAGTTGGTCAGCCACTGGCACTTACATTTATATTTATTACTGGCACTTACCCTGCTGAGATTTGAGAATAATTCCAGGCGATACATCGAGAATAAATTGTGTAGATAAGGATCATTGTATTACTTAATTTCAGATTCACTAAAATTTTATGTACTCATGAAGTATAATGAATAATATTTTCTGTAAATTATATTATGTATGGTTTTATTTCAGAGCTGCTGATCCAAGCTTGGCCAGAAAGGAAACTTACAGTTTCCAGTCAATTCACAACATAGATGCTTGGGGTTCAGAGTTTCAGCCAACAATTCGATCATCAATGAAATGCTGGAACATGACAATACAGTACTGGTTGGCTGTAAATGTTTATAAGAGGTTTCCAGTTAAAATATACAGGTGAGTTATGTATTCTGCATATTATAGTATATTATCCATTGTATTATCCAATTGTATAATTAGCATTAACAATCCAGTCTAATTGAAACCAAGAGAATTTGGTTTAGTATGTTAATACATCAGACACACTCACAAAAGGATATATGAGACAAGGGTTGGTTTCAGTCATAACTGGGTGTGTGTGGTGATCATAAAGGAAAGAAGTAAGTCACAAACAGACAATTCTTGACTGATAATTCCTCAAACAATTATGCCATTCATGTGGCTTTTGTGAATTATCAGCTACTAGTGAGTCCAAGAGAATTTCAAGGTATAGGTATGCAACATTGGAAACGAGCTGCACAGAACAAACATTTTGGCACACTGGGGAAGTTTGCAGGAGAAAGTCACATGACACAAGGCAACTGTGTGGAGGGGATCATTCACTCGCCAAACACTGTATTTGAACTGATGCGGTCCTCATTTACAAAAAGCATCATGTCGTACTTTGTGTTATAAAATGTGTGTGTAGTTCTGCTTTGTGTGGTTATAAAAAGTGTCTGTGTCATGGCACCTACATCAAAATCTTGCTATTGTAATGGGGCAGAATGGGGTATTTTATTTTTATTAAATTCATGTGACTAAGACAGCAAGTCCCTGACATAACTGTTTCAGTAAGACAAGAATGCAGTCACATAGTTTTGCAAGGTGTGACTGTGGACACTTCCAGGAAATAAAGTGTTGTGTGACACACCAGTGCGCGTGAACACGAGCAAGCGCGCGGACAGGACGCTTAGCCACGCCGAACAAACATGGCCAAATTGTAAAATTTGTTTGTCGCATGCTAGGTTGAGGACGGAATATAATTGAAAGTAGCTACGCCCACTTGAGTGACGTGACGGAAGGCAGTGCAAAATCGTCAACCCAAATGCAAATGAAGAACATCGTACTTTGTGAACAGCGACGAACATTTTAACGCCAGAAGGCATGGGTAATTTCCGTTTTGACCAACGGTGGAAGGGAGACCCGTTGGTAACGCTCTGGGCAGTCCGAACAACACGTTTTCCCGGCCGGGAGCCCCAAACACGTGCTCCTAAAAAGTATTATTTTCCATAACAAATATTAATCAATCCTTGAAAATGGACTGATATTTTAAAAGGGAGTAGGGGGAGTGATGTAAGTGTAAAAGTGCATTCAACTAATAAACATATTCGGACATATATCGAGTGCAGCACGTGATGAGGAGAAAACACCAAAGTCAAGTAACAGATGGCTGTCAATTTCAATTTATAAATTTTCTAAAGTAAGAGAGCGCTCTAAAATAAATAAATAAATTCATTTTAAAAAGGGGTTATAATTAAATTATGGGGAATTTTACCGTATGAATGTGTGAGTATGGCAAACTGGGTCGTCAAAAAATAGAAATAAGGTAATTATGTTCTTGTATTAATCAATGTATTTTTTTTGTAAAATGATTCAAAGTCTTGTTTATGTTTTTTTTTAAGTAGAAAAATTAATAAGAGATGAGTTTGAGATAAAGAGGTTTAAGTTAGCAGAAATGAGTTCTCATCAAAATGAACTTTGAGTAAAAATTTAAAAGAAGCAAATAAAATGTTAAAATAGAGAAAATAAACAGATTCCATTCATGCAGTAGAACAGTGTGGTTATTGTGTAACAAACCCACTAACCTCTCTTACAGACTGTGAGTTTGTGTAAAAGGAACCTGGACCCGTTAAAGGTAAGAGTTAACATAAAAATTACAATTTATGTCTGTGTAACATGTCAAAATTGGGTCATTTTATTCCTTATGGGTATGGGGCATTTGTATTTTATTTATTTCATTTTTTGCGGGATTTTATAAAAATATTTTGTAAACGTTATTTCCATTATAACAGACCACGTGGCCAGAAACAGTGTTGAAACAAAGGCAAGACGCAGTTTCTATTGTGTAACTCGGCAAGGAATTTGTACCACCCTAAATTCTCAGAACTTTGCATAAGTGTGACCACGCACTCACGCGCAATACAAGTACGCGCTCTGTTGGGACGCCGAGTTGGTTTAAAGCAAAATGGCTTGGGCGAATTTAATGCAGCAATGTGCGTTTAAGATGGAGGAAATATAGTCTAAGTCCGGCCTCTTTTGTGACGTCAACCAGTGCGTAACAAAAATCGTCCACGGTTACCACACAAAAAACCACGTGTGTTGAATGTGCCACAGCAGTGACGATTAAATAGAAGGCATTGGTGTCCGTCGTCTTAACTAAAATCATCGAGTAGAGAGGGAACATACAGACGCTGGCAGTCCATCACCGATTTCAGCCCGGGCAGGTTGCCCGGCAACTGGGTTTAAAAAAGTAACTGTTAACATCAAAGCATACTAAGTGGAACTTGTTAAAAAAATCCGAGAGCGAGTAGGGACCGTTCGCCTAAATATGGAATAATAAATGGGACATAATGGAAAATTGTGCGTGTTTAAAAAAGAAGTCGGGATGACGCCACGTGGCCAGCAATAGTATCAATGTATATCAAAATGTTATACCAAAGTTAAAAATGGGGGCTTTATTATAAAATGTTAAGGTGTTTATAATTTAGTGTGTATGAGTGAGTGTGAAAAAATTGCAGGCTGGGCTCTGTCTGTGTTAATAATGAAATGTAATCAGTAAGGTAAGAGTTTAGAATAAGTTAATCTGTAGTAGAAGATAAAGTGAACAAAGAAAAAAAATTTAAATTAATCTGCATAAACAGGCATAACTGTTTTAGATGAAATTTTCAATAATGTTTAACAAATTAAAATATCATTTCTCTTCATTAAAAAATGAGTCAAGTTACTTATTTCAGGAACCTATAAATCACGCTAACATTTTACGTTCGTACGAGAATCCTGGCCCCGGATAGAAGTTCTACAGGTAGGTCAAAGTAAGTTATGTGTTTTTATGAATTTAATGAGTGTAATAGCATCTCATCTGTTATTAATTCCGATAAAGAGTAAGACAGTACAATTGGCCCCCGTACCAGGGACAGTCTATATAAATTAGATTTTCGTATAGGCTATGCCTACTCGCAAATGTAAGAGACGCTAATGGGAGTTACATATGAAGTAGAATTAAGTACAAGAAGTATGTATAGAATGAAATTGAAATAAGAGTATGTTATGATATGAATGATAAACATATTATGAACAAGTAAGAAAATTAATAATATAGGAAATAAACATGAATACTAATAAAAATTGACGAAAACGTCAGCGTCACTGACGAAACATTTACGAGTGAGATGGGCATTCACTCAACACCAGTTAGTCAGATCGATGAATGTAGCGCCACTGAATCAGTAGAATTAAATACAATACAAGTGACACCCATCTCAACTCGATATGAAAACAAAAAATATGATGGTAACGATATGAGAAGTATGATGCAAATGTTGTTAGTAAATTTGACGAGAAGTTTGATGAGCAAAAAGCGAAATTAAAGAAATTAAGAGTAGTTTTAATGACAAATTGGATGAACTTAAAATTGATATTAATGAGGTAAAAAATAAGTGTGTGAGTAAGTGTAACGAATTAAAACGAGATATTGAGAAAGTGGTAGAGTCAGTAGGGGAACAAATTAAAAGTAAAGCAAATCAAATAATTAATAACAAGGTAAGTGATGAATGTAAAACAAATGAGAATTATAATGATATGTGTAAAAACGTGGTATTAGAGAGTAAGGTGATTAATGTCGAGAGTGATAAGGAAGATTTTGTTGAAGTGGAATTTAGTAACGAAGTGTTGTTAGCGAGTGCTGATGACAGTGTGAGAGAGTGTGATGAAAGTTTAGAGGGGCAAAGGGCAAGTTTTCCCCTAGTTTATGGTGAAACAGAAGTTTCACAAATGTTGTATGAGGACAGAGTTTCCTCCAGCAGTTATGTGGGAGACATGGTGTCTCAAAATGGTCCCTTAGTTTTTTGTGATTTATCTGGTAAAGCCAGGAGATGTAATAAGTATTTCAATGATGTTATGTTGTCCTTTGCATGGAATGAGATAGTTCAGGGGGTTGTGAGAAGTATGGTGAGAGAGAGAGAATAATAGAGTTGTTTACATTGAGAAGTAGTTATAAAAGGTTGAAAGAGAGGTTAGAGTTGAAGGAAATATATGATATGAAATGCTTACCTGGTGAAAGAGAGATAGATGAATATTTTGATGATACCTTTATAAATGATAAGAACTTACTTGATGTTTTAATGAAGGTAGTGGAGAAGTATGAGGATAAAATAACTGACTTTACGGTGAACAAAAATACTGGTGGAGACGGAACCAAGATCACAAATGTAGACAGGTTTTATGAATTAATGGGTAATAATGGTGTTAAATATTATGTTGATAATGGTCTGTGATCTTACGATTCGTTGATTTTATGTGTACGATATTTTGTATATTACACTTATGTTCATGTTTACTAAACTCGGGCGCCATCTTTGTATACATATATTATAGGCCAGGAATCCGTTACGCGAAGTCATGAAGAACGGAAATTGCTTGAAATAATAAAACATCTGTTATACTTTTTACCAATGAAATACCCTTTTTATTTGATCTACTTCTTACAGAACAGTTTTGAAACCAACTCTAACCCCTCCAAAAGCATAATGCAAATAAATGTACTTACGTGACTATATCCTTATTAATTATAATATAGTACTATATGTATAGTTGCTCAACCCAGCACTTAGGAATTACACAACACACACGCAATCTCTCTCTCTTTCACTCTCATGGTACAAAATTTTTATTAATGTTGGAGCTCCTTTTAGGTAATTGAAATTTTAAATATATGATTTCTAAAATAAAAATTTATACTTGGAAATACAATAAGGATTTAAGGTACAAAAGGAACGTTCTCACCCATTTCGTAGTTGTTGTGCGTTCTCGGTTTGTACGAACTTCGCGCACCGCGAGTTCGGCGATTCTTTCCCGGTCACATCTTGGAGTTGATGCACTGTATCTAATATATTTATACTGTTTATTAACCACTTACAGTGGTCTAAAAAATTAAAATTCACTCGTGAGTGAACGGGTTGCCGGCCGGCGTTGATCACTGCTGCAGACGAAATGACCAAGAGTCTTTGTTAGATTTTGCTGAGGTGGGGGTGAACTTACGTCACATTTCCTTTGTTACAACTGTTGACAGCATTGTTGTTGATGTAAACACATTCTCAGCCTCTGACGTAATTAAGGTTCGGCTCTCTTATCGAAACAACTGCACGCTGTTTTTTGTGATGTTTCACAGTTTTTGCTATGAATTGGTTCAAATCCTGACAAATATTATTATACACTCCACTCACTGTATATTCGTATCGGGTGTTTAAGGTTGGGTTTAGTATGACAAAAATAGAAAAATACAATAGTTATGTTCTATTTACCATATTTAAAGTAATTATAAATGTACCATGATTGTACCATCACAGGTCATAATAATAAATTGTATGTGGATAAAAATGATTTATGTTTTAAATATGTTAGATATTTATACGATGATGGAAGTTGATTAAAAAATAAGTAAATGGACATTCTAAATATTTTAATTTGTGGTTATGACCCTGCTGAATTAGGAAATGAAGTGTGGAAAACAGAAAAATTAAAGACAAAGATTTGTAAATAAATTTCTAGTGAAATTGACTGTGTTTGTATTGTGAAATGTTGTATGTAAACAAGATTGTGCTGTTATTAATTAACCACATAATAAAATACAAAACAGAACTGATTAAACTTCCACTTACCGTCAATCGGTGTTCCTGGGTCCAGGGTTGCGTCATACGAACGTTAGGATACAGGCGTAATTTTTAAGGTTGTGTGAATGATTTACACAATACATTTTTTATGAAGAGAATTCATGATCTTTTAATGTTGTAAAGGTCTAATAAGTTTCAACAAATTTTACTCATGCTTTCGCATATTAAACAACATTGAAATGGTTTCTTCTTCTCGTTATACTTTACAGTTGTGCAATTTATATTCTATCCTAGTCTACTAGCTTACCTTAAGTCATACTTATACACAGACAGAGCCCAGCCTGCAATTTTTTACACTCACACAATCACACAAAATATTTATTAACCCCTTAACATTTTTATAGCTTCAGTTTAAAGCGAGAAACCGCACTATCGCGATGCCATCCAAACACGTGGTTATCGTTCCGCGCTTCCACTGCCCGTTATTCACTGTTTCCAATTCACAATTGTTTCCAATACACCCACTGTACTACATTTATTAATTTCTCGGGTCCCGGTCGGTATTACGGCGTTATTACGTGGAATTATTCATTGTTTAAACAGTTCAACCCGACCGGGTCCGCGGGTCGCAACGACGTCTGTATGTGAACTTTGTTGCTCGTGGACTCCGTAACGTGGACTGCGTAACGCTTCTATTGCAAGCGGGCGGATGTTGATGCCCGGCCTAACGAATTTCGTCGACGCTCATACTTGAGTTGTTGCAGTTTAGCGACTATGCGCATGATACATAGTGGTTTTTTCTGTAGTGTGCGCCGACGATATTTAGGCGCTTCTGGCTTGATGTCACAAAAGAGGCGGTGACTTAGCTACATTTCCTTCAGCTCAGTCAAGGAGACGAAACAGAAAATACACTTTTCACCATCTTGGCGTTTCCTGACCGCGTGGGTCCACGCGTATACCCGTCTCGTGCATACGGGCGCATGGTCATACACAAGCAAAGTTCTTGGAAACCTAGGGTGGTGCAAATTCTTTGACTGATTTCACAACGTACTATTGCGTTGCTGCTTTGTTACAAACTGTTCCATACCCGTAGTCTGTCACAATGGAATTAAATTTTACAATATATTTTTATGAAACCCCGAAATGAAATCAAATAAAAATACCCACATTTTTGACATGTTACAATACTCCCTCAATGAGAGATCTTCTGTCCAAAACAGAAGAAATCTCATTGATAAAACCCTAAGAGGACCGGTGAGGAACAGGTGCCAACAACCCCCTTTTATTCTTACTCCTCATGGGTAAACGACCCCCCTGGCTTGGCGACTATGGACACATCTGAGCGAGATCACTGGACTTCTCTGCAAGAGATCCCAACACCGAAAAATCGAACAGACACGCCCCACAGCGCACCTCACCTTCTATCATACTACCCCAAAAATCCTCAACCCCTGGCTTAGATTATGCCAGATCCTCAACCGATATGTTTCCCCTTATATGCAAGCTGGGCTGCCTTTAGCAGATACTGGGCTCATACACACACTGGTACTACATATTGTTAAATTACTAATATGATCACCTATGAGGACGTTTGAAAGCCCCACAGTTGTAAACCAATTTTGTAGAGAACTACTTGTTAATTATGTGAGGACGTATGTTATAGTATATACTGCACGATGGAAATGTCAAATTGTAAAGAAATCTTGTCTATGGGTGTAATTAGTTATAAGATACTCCTGTGAAACAAACGCCAATTAATACGTTGCAGGTGGCAATTCGTAACAATTAAAATGCTGTTACCTGGTTTAATTAATATGTTATTCATTAATATACCTTTCGGTTGTGACCGGTGAAACCCTCAGAACATAGATTATTAAGTAAACAAAATAATAATTATGTTTCTTGAATTTATAATCATACTACTATATAGACGCAACTTAGTTTTCAGTAGTTGTGAAATATTAGTAATATGTATTGTGTATTAACTGAATGTAAGGGGTATTTATGTCAACCCTAGTCCCTCAATGGTAGAAAAATTCATTCAAATTTAGTATTAAACACCAGTTAGTTCAAGAATCTCCCGTCCCACCAGCTGCAAACTTGAAGCGCTGTTACTAGAAATAAGCGTACTTATAGGTTAGTTATTCGGAGTGTTTGTATCAATCTGTTTATAAATTATTCCACCCACTACATATATGATTTACTCTGCAATAACTTAAACGTTATCTCATACAATAAATGTACTTTATTGATTTTCTCTGTTAATTAACAAGTTATGTCGTCTCTAAAAACAATAATACGAACCAATCGATCAACCAGACATATATCGATTATTAATTGTTCAAATTCTAAAAAAAAATATACACTTGAAAATAATAACAAATAATTCTTATCCCAGGGTTCGTATAGTTCTTTGAACCATTAGTAAGGCCAGGTAAAACGCATAATTAAGGTTGTTCAATTTACAAAATAATATTATTTACTTAAAATACAGTGGAATGAAAATAAGTTGTTTTTTACCAAACCGACGAAACTTCGGCTGGCGGTGAACGTTTGTCAACAGTGTATCTGGCCAAAATGCGGTTTATCTCGTCTTCATCCAGTGGAACTGCTCTGATTTTCAATAAAATTGATGGTGGTGTGTACTGGTAACCCCTCAGGAGATCTTCTGGCTTCTATTCTTCTTTTGCGGTCTTCACAAGTCTTGGTCCCAGTGAATTGGAATTAGGATCTCAGCTTCTGCTGCCAATGAAGGTTATTTCGTCCAACCGAGTCTTCTGTATTTCCAATAATCCCGTTAATTCAGGTTTTAACTCTTTACTGGTCTTCGATTTATAGCATGAAATGGTTTAATACCAAATTCAGCGGAATTATTTAGTGAATGAGGTGAGACGCTTTCAATTCTCTTTTATTGTATTCATTGATAATTTAGAGGGTTATTTAATTTGTATGATTCATTAACATTCAAGTATAATTGTTTTGCAAAAATGCTTTTTCAATTTGGATATATATTTTCTTTATATTTATTCATATATTTTAAATATATCGGTCCATCTCAACCTAATAGCTTGTAACAATCAGAACGAATTAATCCAAAATCAACAACTTCTGCTATATCAGTTGCCTTAACAACCACGTTTTCTATATATCCTTGAGCCGGCATTATAGAATATTACTACTCCTTTCCAATAAAATACTCCATGCTTGTATCAATATTAAATCACATAAAATTCTCCCCTAACCTTCCTTACTAAACAGTAAATGTTTTACCAGAGTTTCGTTGGACTGGGTTTACTAAAAAGGTATGAATTTCCTTTCACTAATATGGAATTTAGGCCTATAGATTCATTTACAACCATTATAACATTATTTGGTTTTTTTAACTTAATTTTCTTTTTACCTGACCTACTGTACAATTAATTATTGGTTACCTAGTTAATTACATGGATTTTAATTTACTGGTGGTTATTTGTTTTTATATTAATTAACTGGTTCTGGAACCCTTTATTAATTTATGACATAATTGTCAGAACTACTTGTTAGACTTGAAACACTGGTCACACTCCTGATCCAGTTTATAAACATTAATTAGAATAACAGTATTTTTCAATTTTATACAATACTGACAACTTAGTACAGTGCCTAACATTGGTAACTATACTGGGCTGTATAAAAACAAATCTAATATAACTATAAACATAATTATTGATTAAGTATTATTATCAAACAACATCATTTCATTTTTTAACATTTTCAACATACAATATAAATACTCTGTAGACCTTAACATGTCACAGTACAAAACAAACATTTCATTACATCCAATCATTCATTGGTCTGGCTCTTTTACATTTAATATTAGTCATTGCCTCCTTTTTACTTGAGGTACTTCTCAAACACATGAACTATTGAACAACCTTAACTCAGGGTATGGTCCTTGACCATATTTCATTCAATCTTTTATGTAACGTTGGGGAACCTCAACTATGTTACGTTACAATATTACAAAATGAAAATATCCTTAGAAATTTACTAAAATTACAACTCACTGGTTGTTTTCATTTAAAATCAAATCACAAATTTTGTATCTATTTTGAATTATTCTCTTCATTGGTTTTTGTTTTTGTTATCAAACTTTACATCAATGGAACACTTCTTAAAAATAAAAAACATCCTTAGCCTAACATGTGATTACCTAGAGTCTAACAATACAATTCAATAAAACAATTCAATAATAATAAACATGGTTAGTATACAAACAATAAAATAATCAAAGTTTAAAAATATCCATTATCTGGCAGACGCAAAATCAAGAATTTTTTTTTTTTTCAAAAAAGATATTTTCCAAAAAATTTTAAAATTCAAAAAATTTAGATTTCTTAAAATATTTTCTTTTCATACGGGAATTATTTAAAATCAGTTAAAAACAAAAGTTGGATTAACTTCCTTGCTAAACATGCCTAGTATGTGACCTCACTATCAGCTGATCAAAACTAGGTCAAGTCCACAACCTTGACATACATGTGTTATGTATAAGTTACATCTGTGAATACATTAAGCTTCTGTAAAATTCTGTCTTGACACACAAGTATAATAAAATAAAACCTTTAAAACAACAAAATATTATTAGAAATAACAATCAAATTGACATTTAAATTATTCAAAATAAACACTTTCTAACTTTACCTTTCCAACTTCTATCAAAAATTGGTCACTGGTTTTAATTAAAAATTTTATATATTCTTGTTATAAATCGCTATTGACAATCTTATTCTCCATTACTGTGGGTGATTTAAATACTTATAACAATTTAATTTACCACTTGGTAGGCCTACATTTATAATCTCTACCCCTCTGACTCTAATACTCATCAACTTTAACTAACATGATACCCATCTCTATCAAAACATCTATCTAACAATCTCTAAACCCAACTTATCATTAAACTCAATTCGCCACCTTCTCTCTATATATAAAAAAAAAATACTCTCTAACCCTTTGTACCTAGGATAAGTGTTTCCCCCCCAAAAAAAACTCATTTCCTTAATCTGGTCCCTGGATTCTACCTAAGGCGACCTCTTCCCCCAAATCGGTCCCATCCCATCCCAACCATTTTGTTGCGGACTCCCACATTACACTACCCCCTATTACAAAATTACCATCCCCAAATCTCTCAACCTTATTACCTCACTTCAACTACAACAAAATAACTTCATCAATTATAAACATCAATATATCCCTCAAAACTCTACAGGTATTCCCCATAACTACTGTGTCAACATCAATACTTCTCAAAGTCTAATACATTATCTCTCAACAACATTACATTAACTCAAAACAATATTTTTCTCTCCACTACTTCAACTTTAACTTCAACTTGGACTGATCTACTTGTCCCAATAAAATATTCATCACCCACCATCTTTTATTATTTCTAACAATTCATTTAAAATCTTACTACATTAAATTACTTTTCTCATCATTGTAAATAGCGTATGTAATACATTGAAACATTATATTTAACATTAGTTACCTTGATCATCAATAACCAATTTAACAGTGACCTTTTACTACCGATCAGCTGATACTCCTATCAAAGTGAAATTACATTTCAAAATTGAGCAAATTACATGAAATATATATTTTTATCAATTCTTACATCTACCATCAATGTCTCCCCTTTCTCTGATTCTGGTAACTTTATGTTAACCGCCTGCCAGTCTGTTTAGTTATTTGCTTAGTTTCAAAATACACACATTATATAAACACATATTTTTTATCAATTCTTATATCTAACCTACTACAATAAAATACTACATTTAAAAAAATATAGAATGAACACCTTATACTGAATGTATGAGCACCTGTTTATTTAAGCGGAACACAAGCATTTTTATTAGAGCAAAAATTAAAGTTAGCAATTTCTATGTTATAAATTTAAATTCGTGGCTCATCTGAGCCACCTCCCATCCACACATGCTATTGCAATTTATGTAAGACTGTAGTGCCTTTTCGCTTCCACAAAGACTGCATATTGGGAGGAATTTGACATCTCCGTGTCTTTGCTTCGGCATTTACATTTTAACGTTTCGGATATCAAAATACCCTTGGTAAATATTTAAACGCCCTTAAAACGGGTCTACCACCTGGCTTTGCTGTTCCTCCTCGAACAGAGTGGCAGCCGCTGTTCCATAGTTCCTGGATTTCTCCTAATATCACCCCCATTTAATTTCTATTATATACCAATTTCAAGTCAGCTATGGTCAAGGGACTTGGTATGACCATAGCTGGCCGCTAGCCAAAGCCACGATTAGTGCTGGTAAGGCAGTAATCGCCCGAAAAGTCGGGGAAATCTACTTTCATTTCATTGCCTGTTCTACTTCGTCATTAGTATGTGCGACACGAGCGTCTATCAGGGTACAAATTGAATTTTGTACAAAAAGGTGTGCCGCACATTGTCGCCATGTTGGCCTCCGATGGAGGTAACACTCTCTGTTACCCCCAACCCATTTCACTATCTACTAAGGCACAGGCCACCCCAGCGATAGCACCTTAATAACTAAATACTAACATTTTTTCTATACAATCTAACGTAACATTTTCATTACCCATTTATCCATCCACATTCAAATCATTCATCACTTCCTACCATTGAATTTTCTTAAAATTTTCAAATTTATTAATAGTTATTATATATTATCTTTTAGTTATTATTAAAATTTTAATTATCATTTTTATTTAACACAATTATTTCAAATCATCTCAGTATTGAATTAAAATCTTTTCATCTGAGTTACACCTGTAAACATTTTTATTATACATGATTCATACTATAAAATTTTTATACTTACAGTCCATTTAAAATGACATACACAAAACATATTCACCATCCCAATACTTTCACCTCACCTCTGAAACATTGAACTTAAATGTTAGTTTAAGTCAAACAATTTATCATTTAATTACCAAATTCATCTCTCGTAAAATAATTTGAATTCATTAAAACAATTCATTATACAACATTTAAATCAGTCAGAATATTTAAAACATTTCAGATTATTTTAATCAAATTAATTACTGAAAATATAATTTCCATTGCTATCAACACAATTACAATTAGCCAATTACTGTCTTTCAAAATTAATTCGGTTATTTATTTAAATTACAAATATTAATATTATTATTACAATCCTCTACACACACTTGTTAGCTTAACATTCTACAATGCACACAAATAAATTTACTACACATATTTACAAACTTCTGTCATTAACTGTTCCATTTTTTCACATTTCATTGTCAAAATCTGCCAGGTCAAACCACAAAACAAAATAATTATAACTGTCTTTTATTGTTTTATGGCCTACCCTCCATCGTCATAGATTAACCTTGGTTTTATATAACATTGTTCAATTTCATTCACACACAAATTACTCTCTTGTGTGGCATCACCATAAAAACCAAATTCATTCATTTTACTAAGATAATCATGCAACAAGTCAACGTTAAGTACATTTGTTAAGTCTCCATCAGTAATTATATTCATTATCGGGTTATTTACTTTTGTATTATCAATCAAATCATTATTGTTTCGATACACTTCTAACCTTACTTCCCACTCATCATACTTTCTATTCAAATTATACAATTCTGTTTCTCTCTCGACATACAATTCTCTATTTAAATCTCTCTCATCATAATACCATGTTACACTCTCAATATTACTCCAGACAGAGGGTACAAAATTATACAACAAAAATAAACACTTCAAATCTTCTACCAACACGGGACTCTTGCCCTTCATCAACAACACTTGTGAACACTCTGGTTCAGAAAAAATAAGGGGAAAATTTACCCTCTGCCCCCATTCTACCACTATACTCTCTTTCCACTTTCTCTCTAACTCATAAACACTCATTAACATTTCCTTATCACATTCTACAACTTCATCCGTACTCTTCTCATTTATTTCCAATATATCAATCTCAGATACTACATTTTCAATGACATCACTATTCTCATTATGTTCAACATCATCATTATTATTTATTAACTCTTTATCTAGTATCACATTTTGACACATGTCATTATAATTTTCATTCATCTTATTCTTATTTGGATTCATTACAACTACTCCCATTTTCTCCACACTCTGTTCTAATTTATTCAAAGTGCATATTAGTTCTTGGTATCCAAGTCACGTATGAACAGTAAATTATTATAAATAAATCACTAGAAATAAATGTTATTTTTGTATCCTTATCTATTGGGGGCTTGGATTTTCGAATTTTATGTTTCTTGATGAGATTATCAATCAACGTGTTATGGTAACCATTAGCTAAAGCTATATGTTTAATGGTATTCACCTCCTCACGGTAATCATCATCACTGAGAGGTACTGCCAACAATCTGCGGATAAAGTAATTATAAGCTGCCAACTTTTGTGAAAATGGATGATAAGAGTCAGCATGTATTGTCACATCAGTGATAGTCGGTTTTCTATAAATATTAAATTTCAATTTATTTACGTGTTTAGTGACAGACAAATCTAAAAAATTTAATTTATTATCCACTTCAGTTTCCAACGTGAATTGAATGTTTTTATTAATATTATTCATATAATGTTTTAGGTTTTCGATCTGTCGTACAGTACCATTGAAAATTAGAAAGGTATCGTCTACATAACGTGCATAAAATATTATATCATTTTTGTATTTGTTATGTGAGAGCAAATGAGAGTTTTCATAAAAATTCAAGTAAACGTCAGCCAGTAGACCAGAGAGAGACATGTTATCATGTAACGACTGCAACAGTTTTTACATTGGTCAAATGGGGAGAGGTTTCCTCAAACGATTTAAAGAACACACACCAAAACGTCACCTAAATAATCTCACTTTGTTAAATAATATCAAGTCCAACTTTGCCCGCCACTTAATCTTACACAATCATAATTATACTGATTTTAAATCTAATTTAATACCTCTACATGTGTGCAACAAAGGCCGTTACATGGACGCAATAGAGGAGTTCGAAATATACAAAGCATATAATAACATAAACAGCCGAGACTTCATATTGAATGACCACTTAAATTTTAAATCCAACCCGCTATACGATACAGCTTTGAACCTGCTTAGGCGTAATCACTCAGATAATAGTTCAGTGTCCGATCGGCTTCGTCGTGGTGCGCACCATTTAGGAAGCAAGTGAATTACATAGTGGACAATTATGTATAACATGTGTTTTTAACGTTTAACGACCTCAATAGAGCGATTTTATCTGATGATGGAACAGATGTTCCGAAACGCGTCATTTTAATCAACGTAACAAAGTCACACGACGGATATAAGGTGATTTATTTATAATAATTTACTAATTTATTCAGACTAGTTCTTACTATTTCATTATTACTTTCAAAACATTTATTGATCTCACTAATATGGTTTTTTAACTCACTGAAATTGCTTTCGCACTTTATTTTCTGTTCGTGTATTTCGCTTTTCAACTCATGGAATTTAACATTCAACATTGCATTCATGCCACACAAATATCTCATTACATCACTATTATCAGATTGATTATTTTTGTTAGTCGATATTGGGGTTGTTTGAATCCCCGAGTCATCTGTACTACCTACTTCATTCATACTACTTGTATCCAGAGTTTTGTCGTCTTGACCTACATTCGGCGTTGAATGTACTTCAAGACTGCTCATAACCGCTGATTCATCAAATTCAGTTACTTCGCTTGTAACCGTTAAGTCGGACAGAACGCCTTCATTCTCTGTATTTTCCATTTTTGTAATTTTACTTTATCTCTTTTTTTTTATAACTTTATTATTGGTTGTTTTGTACTTATTTATTATCTGAACCAAATCTCATGTCTTAACTCTTTGACTATATTTTACCTTACGTATTTTCACTTAACCTCTAAATTACGCTTGTATCTTATTTGTAGGTATGGAATTTCATTAATTTATTAAATTCGTTCCAGTTCGCGGCGCCATTGTGCTGTTATTAATTAACCACATAATAAAATACAAAACAGAACTGATTAAACTTCCACTTACCGTCAATCGGTGTTCTCGGGTCCAGGGTTGCGTCATACGAACGTTAGGATACAGGCGTAATTTTTAAGGTTGTGTGAATGATTTACACAATACATTTTTTATGAAGAGAATTCATGATCTTTTAATGTTTTAAAGGTCTAATAAGTTTCAACAAATTTTACTCATGCTTTCGCATATCAAACAACATTGAAATGGTTTCTTCTTCTCGTTATACTTTACAGTTGTGCAATTTATATTCTATCCTAGTCTACTAGCTTACCTTAAGTCATACTTATACACAGACAGAGCCCAGCCTGCAATTTTTTACACTCACACAATCACACAAAATATTTATTAACCCCTTAACATTTTTATAGCTTCAGTTTAAAGCGAGAAACCGCACTATCGCGATGCCGTCCAAACACGTGGTTATCGTTCCGCGCTTCCACTGCCCGTTATTCACTGTTTCCAGTTCACAATTGTTTCCAATACACCCACTGTACTACATTTATTAATTTCTCGGGTCCCGGTCGGTATTACGGCGTTATTACGTGGAATTATTCATTGTTTAAACAGTTCAACCCGACCGGGTCCGCGGGTCGCAACGACGTCTGTATGTGAACTTTGTTGCTCATGGACTCCGTAACGTGGACTGCGTAACGCTTCTATTGCAAGCGGGCGGATGTTGATGCCCGGCCTAACGAATTTCGTCGACGCTCATACTTGAGTTGTTGCAGTTTAGCGACTATGCGCATGATACATAGTGGTTTTTTCTGTAGTGTGCGCCGACGATATTTAGGCGCTTCTGGCTTGATGTCACAAAAGAGGCGGTGACTTAGCTACATTTCCTTCAGCTCAGTCAAGGAGACGAAACAGAAAATACACTTTTCACCATCTTGGCTTTTCCTGACCGCGTGGGTCCGCGCGTATACCCGTCTCGTGCATACGGGCGCATGTTCATACACAAGCAAAGTTCTTGGAAACCTAGGGTGGTGCAAATTCTTTGACTGATTTCACAACGTAATATTGCGTTGCTGCTTTGTTACAAACTGTTCCATACCCGTAGTCTGTCACAATGGAATTAAATTTTACAATATATTTTTATGAAACCCCTAAATGAAATCAAATAAAAATACCCACATTTTTGACACGTTACAAGATGTGTATGTAGTAGAAATTGTTTTAATAATAATAATAATATTTTAGCAGACTAAATAAATAATGAGTTTATAATTAATGAATTGCAATTGTTTTGGAGTAAAGTAATTGAAATATGTTGTGTTCTTGAATAATTGATGGAATTAAAGTAATTTGAGATTTAAATATTTTTGATTGATTTAAAATGTTATATAATTGAATTTTGATGATGAATTTAAATTATTTATGAGATCTAAATTTGATAATAATTAATAAATAAATAAATGTTAAATTGTGTTTAGTTTGTGGAATAACATGGTTGTTAAAATGTTTCAGAAGGTACATGGAGTTATTGGTGTTTGGTGTTTATATTTGTGTGTCTATGATAGTATGTGAGTGATGTAATGTAAGTATGAATTATATAATGCAATTTATATAGAACAAAATGTTTAAATGTGAAGTATATATGAATCTCAGAGATGTAAACATTAAATCCACCAATATTTTATGATGATAACTATATAATTTTGTGTATTCGTATTAATTGTATGTAATATGTTAGGGGTAAGGATTGATAACATGTGTAATCTGTATAATTTTGAAATGTAGTTAGAGAAAGGTCATTCACATGACAATGAGACATCAGCTGACTGCTGGGGTTATATAGGTGGTATGTCACTTATAAATAGTTTGCAGATTTTTTTATCAATGTAATTAAATATTTGAATATAATTAAAATGGAATAGAATTAATGTTTGAATAATAGATTTTCAATGTGGTTTAAGAGATTTTGAATTAAATGGTAAAATGTATTTGAGATAATTTTGAATTTTCAATGGTAAATGTAATGTAATATATGGTAAATGTTAGAATTTGGGTGATTATTATTTCAATAGGACATTTAAATCAGTCCAAGTTAAGTTAGAAGGGGAGCTGAACAAAGTAAGATTTATCTAAAAATGAACTTTTTCTTGTGAAACTTACTATTTTTTGTTGGACGCATTTCGGCGTACGTATCCGCCTTCTTCAGCTTTGAGTCAGACTGCCATCTTTTCGTAACGGTTGTTGTGTGGAAGGTGTAGTGGGGGTGGTGTGTGGAGGAAGGGGTTTGGCGCGGGGATTCAACTTGATATTTGTTTTTTGTAAAATTGTGTCAAAAAGTGTATGTGATTTATATTGTAATTGATCGTTAAGTATGTTGTTTGGTTATGTTGTGTGGTGTTTATATATTTCGTATTGTTCCATAGACTAACTAAAATACCCTTAAATAAACAAGATTACACCGACGAACTCAACACAATAAAATACATAGCAATCAAAAACGGTTACAACCCTAATTTAATAAACACACTACACAAACGCATCAAAAACAAAAACAACAAAACACAAAATACCATCAACACACAACACAATAAATACATCACACTCACATACCACAACTCCTACACACACAAAATTGCCAACACATTCAGAAAACACAAATACAAAATAGCATACAGAACAACCAATACCATCAAAAAACACATCAATATTACAAACACAGACATAGACAAATATAACAAAATAGATGTTTACAAATTAAATTGTAATGACTGCAATAGTTTCTACATAGGCCAGACGGGAAGATCTTTTTCATCCCGTTATTCTGAACACTTAAAAGCTCTAACCAACAACAATATACACTCCGCATTTGCCACACACAGAAAACCACAGTTACACCAACATAGACACTAATCTTGAAATTTTACATTACTTACCTAAAGGTCAAAAACTCAACACAACTGAACAATATGAAATATATAAACACCACACAACACAACCAAACAACATACTTAACGATCAATTACAATATAAATCACATACACTTTTTGACACAATTTTACAAAAAACAAACATCAAGTTGAATCCCCGCGCCAATCCCCTTCCTCCACACACCACCCCCACTACACCTTCCACACAACAACCGTTACGAAATGATGGCAGTCTGACTCAAAGCTGAAGAAGGCGGATACGTACGCCGAAACGCGTCCAACGAAAAACAGTAAGTTTGACAAGAAAAAGTTCATTTTTAGATAAGTGTTATTGCTGTGAAAGAAGAGATGAATAATCAAGACAACTAAAGTAAGATTGTTGTGAATAAACGTAATGTAGAATTTGAGAAGTAATAGTGACACAGTAGCTATGGGGAAAATATGTAGAGTAATGAATGATATATTGAGGTAATAAATAAATGGAGATATTTTGTAGATGAAAATGAGGTAATGGGAGAGTAATTAGATGATGGGAATTTTGTAAAGGGGGTGGTGTGATAAGGAGTCCTCAACGAAAAGCGTTGTGGCGGGAGGGGAACCGTTATGTGCCAGAAAGGGTTACCTAGGGAGGGTCCAGGAACCAGATAAGGGAATGAGCATAGGGAAGGGAACACACATCCTGAGTACAAAGGGGTAGAGAGTATTTTGTTATAAGTGTAGAATGATGCGAAATGAGTTAGAGTAGTAAGTTAGAGGTAGAGAATGGGTGGTAGATGTTTTGATAGATGGGTGTCATACTAGTTAAAGTTGTTAAGTGAGTGTTAGAGTCAAAAGGAGGGTAAGATTATATATAAATGCCAAGTTAGTAGATCAAATTGCTATGAATAATTATTAAGTCACCCAAACTAATTAAGAATGAAAATATTAAGGAAAGAAATTCATAGTAAAAATGTAATAATAATTGAAACAAGGGACAGATTGTGCTAGAAGTTGAGAATAATATAAAGCTATAAAATGTGTAAATTTTGGTCAATAAATGTAAATTTTATTGTTTATTGCAAGATAATAATAATCATGTTAATTTTGAATGTTCTATTTTATTATGTTGTATTATGTTTGAAGGTAAAGAATTTTAAAGATGTTTCATGTATTTTACAGTGTAACTTTGTGTAGTGTATATATATCAAGGTCGTTGACTTGACACAGAGAGATCAGCTGATGGTTGATGTTAGAGACAAGACCAGTTTCTAGTAATTGATTGATGCCATTTGGTTCTTGATTGAATTAAATATTTTGTTTTTCTGAAAACTGAGGAAAGAGATATTTTGGTAAATTTAAATTTTTTTGGGAAATTAAAGTTAAAGTTGTTAAAGTTGTTAAGTGAGTGTTAGAGTCAAAAGGGGGGTAAGATTATATATAAATGCCAAGTTAGTAGATCAAATTGCTATGAATAATTATTAAGTCACCCAAACTAATTAAGAATGAAAATATTAAGGAAAGAAATTCATAGTCAAAATGTAATAATAATTGAAACAAGGGACAGATTGTGCTAGAAGTTGAGAATAATATAAAGCTATAAAATGTGTAAATTTTGGTCAATAAATGTAAATTTTATTGTTTATTGCAAGATAATAATAATCATGTTAATTTTGAATGTTCTATTTTATTATGTTTGAAGGTAAAGAATTTTAAAGATGTTTCATGTATTTTACAGTGTAACTTTGTGTAGTGTATATATATCAAGGTCGTTGACTTGACGCAGAGAGATCAGCTGATGGTTGATGTTAGAGACAAGACCAGTTTCTAGTAATTGATTGATGCCATTTGGTTCTTGATTGAATTAAATATTTTGTTTTTCTGAAAACTGAGGAAAGAGATATTTTGGTAAATTTAAATTTTTTTGGGAAAAAAAAATATTTTTTTTTTGCCTGCCATATAGATGATGTTTGAGTTTCAAGTATATTATTGTTTATGTGTATTACTAGTGTATTTATTGAATTACATTGTTGAGTATATATATATATATATATATATATATATATAACCAAATGTTAGGATAAGTGAATTAATGATTTAATTTGTTTGTTCAATTTGTGTTTTTTATGATTGTTATTAGCAGTGAAGAAAATTGATAGAGTTGATACAGTCATATAAAAAGATTTTTTTGTCTTGATGAAAAGAATATTATTTTGAACTTAAATGAAATTTTAACCAAATTTAATGATTTGAATAGAATCAATGATTTGAATACTTTGATTTGGAAAAACTGATTTTAAAATGTTTAAAGAGTTTGATTAGAAGATATTATGAGTATGTGTACGCGCCCAGTTTTGCCAAAGGCGACCCAGTATGCATGTAAGGGGAACATATCGGTTAAGGATCTGGCATGGTATAAGACCAGGGGTTTGGATTTTGGGGTGGAATGTTAGAAGGTGAGGTGCATTATGGTGCGTATCTGTTCGATTTTAAGGTGTTGGGATCTCGAATAGAGAAGTCCAGTAATCTCGTTCAGGTGCAGCCATAGTCGCCGAGCTAGGGGGGTAGTTTACCCATAATGTGTTAAGAATTAATGGGGGGTTGTTGGCACCATATCCTCACCGATCCTCTTAGGGTTTAGCAATGAGAGTTCTTCTGTCTCGACAAAAGACCTCTCATTGGGGGGGTATTGTAATGGGCCAGAATGGGGTATTTTATTTTGTTTTATTTTTATTAAATTCATGTGACTAAGGCAGCAAGTCCCCGACATAACTGTTTCAGTAAGACAAAGAATGCAGTCACATAGTTTTGCAAGGTGTGACCGTGGAACGTAATTCACTTCCAGGAAATAAAGTGTTGTGTGACACACCAGTGCTCGCGAACAGGACGCTTAGCCACGCTGAACAAACATGGCCAAATTGTAAAATTTGTTTGTCGCATGCTAGGTTGAGGACGGAAATATAATTGAAACTATGCCCACTTGAGTGACGTGACGGAAGGCAGTGCAATATCATCAACCCAAATGCAAATGAACAACATCGTACTTTGTGAACAGCGACGAACATTTTAATGCCAGAAGGCATGGGTAATTTCCGTTTTGACCAACGGTGGAAGGGAGACCCGTTGGTAATGCTCTGGGCAGTCCGAACAACACGTTTTCCTGGCCGGGAGCCCCAAACACGTGCTCCTAAAAAGTATTATTTTCCATAACAAATATTAATCAATCCTTGAAAATGGACTGATATTTTAAAAGGGAGTAGGAGGAGTGATGTAAGTGTAAAAGTGCATTCAACTAATAAACATATTCGGACATATATCGAGTGCAGCACGTGATGAGGAGAAAACACCAAAGTCAAGTAACAGATGGCTGTCAATTTCAATTTATAAATTTTCTTAAGTAAGAGAGCGCTCTAAAATAAATAAATAAATTCATTTTAAAAAGGGGTTATAATTAAATTATGGGGAATTTTACCATATGAATGTGTGAGTATGGCAAACTGGGTCGTCAAAAAATAGAAATAAGGTAATTATGTTCTTGTATTAATCAATGTAATTTTTTTTGTAAAATGATTCAAAGTCTTGTTTATGTTTTTTTTTAAGTAGAAAAATTAATAAGAGATGAGTTTGAGATAAAGAGGTTTAAGTTAGCAGAAATGAGTTCTCATCAAAATGAACTTTGAGTAAAAATTTAAAAGAAGCAAATAAAATGTTAAAATAGAGAAAATAAACAGATTCCATTCATGCAGTAGAACAGCGTGGTTATTGTGTAACAAACCCACTAACCTCTCTTACAGACTGTGAGTTCGTGTAAAAGGAACCTGGACCCGTTAAAGGTAAGAGTTAACATAAAAATTACAATTTATGTCTGTTGTTAATTCCGATAAAGAGTAAGACAGTACACTACTTGTAAATATAATCGCCATAAGCTTAAATAATGATGATTAAAAATTTTTTCTTGTGAACAAAGAATATGTTAAAGACTAATTTTTTATAACTTATATATGTAATCAAAATACTAAGAACATACATCAGGTCTGCATAAAAGGAGCGTAAAAATGACATAATGTTATAATTGGGTTAAAAGATAAATTTGCTTTAATTTTTTTGAAATAATATTAAAAATGGTGGTTCACTAAAAAGTGACATGATGTTGTAAGTGTTAACTCAGCATGTTCTGTGAAGAAGAATCAATGAAGAAATCAGGGAATGATGTATTCATTATGAAAAGAGTATACCAACTCTACAGTGTAAAAAGTGTCCATTAGTTTCTTTCTACAGTGTACAGAGTGCTTTTCTGTTTTGTATTTATTTGTTAACATCTAAATTAAATGTGTACTCATTTCAACGAATCATGTTTGATGATATAATACAATACTTTTGCAGATTGCCTGTAACATTTGTGTTTTCAAGCATATGGCATGGAGTATATGCTGGATACTACCTTTGCCTATGCTCTGTACCATTCTACTTACCTGCAGAAGATATGCTATACAAGAGCTGGAGAGACAAGAAGATTCCAGAACCTGTAAGTATACAGGTTGTCTTTGTTCTTGGGAATAACCAGGGCAATGTAACTGGGAGATGTGTGTTACAACCCATCCCATTTAGAGTTTTATACGTTAAGTCTGCAGCCAGTTCATTAATGGTCTGCATATACTGTAATATACACAGTGAGCTCTAAAATTGTCAAATCTCCTACTGCCATCAACACGTCTCTTTACAAACCTCAGGGACAAGTCTTGATCATTAATCCCTTGATCTTATAGAAAATTGCCTATACAAGTCTTCTTCTACAATTCTCTAGATTTCTGCAGAAGATTTAGGTGCTAAAGAATTTAATGTTAGTTTTCTTCTGTTATTTTTCATTGTTGGCCTATATAACTTCCGTAACTGATACATAGTCCAGACTATTTTTAGTTACTGTTAGATTCTTTTATATCTGAATGCCGTGTATTAGTTTGACCATATAAATATGCTACATAGTGTACTTTTACATTCACGAGTGTAGCCTGTCTGAATATAGCAGATTATGTGGGTAGAAGGCTGAGACTGTTGTGCACATTATGTTAACTATATAGTATCCAAGAAGAAGAGGTCTCAACCTTACCTCGTAGGCAAATAGTGTTATATTCAGGGCCACAGATGTCTTTCTAAATTTTTTAACTCCCACTTGGAACATTCCTAAAATAAATTTTAAACATTCAAAAGTAGTAATTTTATATTAGTTAACATTCAGTATGCTTGTCTTGTTTTTCACAGACTCTGTTGACTATCTTGTCTTTTATTTCATTTTTCACAGTTACCATTCTAGCTAAGTAACTGAAAGCTTTACATCTCTTTTTCCTCGGTATGTATATTTTTTCAGTCTGTCAATTCGTATTCTCAATTTCCTTATTTTTTATGTTTGTCTGTCCTGATTAGTGTGTTTAAAAAACAGGGATATGTAGTGTGCAATAAATGACAAGATCATGTGCTTTAGAGCTCCTAACCTTACCTGTCAGAATCATCTCTCTCTCTCTCCCTCAATTTCTTTGTATAAAACTTCTTAAAAAATTGTCTACTTTTTCGTCTTTTGAACTGTAGTACTTCCGTGAAGGTACTTGTATTCTCATTAATGTCAGGGTCCTGAAGGTAAGAGATGCTACAACTATATTATTTGTGAAGCTGTTCACATAAGTCCAGGAGACATCTTGACCACACATGTTATTTTCTTTTGAAAGGCATTTAAATGAAGTGTAATGGTAAGACATTAAGGCAGTAAGGCCCAGAGCTTTTTACGCTAAGCCCCCCCCAAAAAAAAACATTAATAACAAGTCCCAGGGTTGCCATCCACATTTGACAGTCGATAATCAATCACTGTCCTTATTAGTCATAATTTTACAATAATCTCTCTTAAAATAAATCCCTCCTTGTCCATTAGATGAACCTACTCAACACAGATTGAATCGTGGTAAGGTGACACCTGAAACTCATAATTACAGTAGCACACATTTCATTATTATTAACAAAAAATGTGTACGTTTCTTTATATTAATATGCAGATAACTCCCCAAAAAGAAATACAGAATATGATAGCAAATGAATTCTTACAGTTTTACTAATTATCGACATTGTGTAAACTTGTGTGTACCAATATTCAGGAAAGATAATACCTTATGGTAACAATATTTGAATCAGTTATCAAACAAGAACAAAAATATAAAACTTTGAAGTCTTCTGTGACATTATTCATTATAATATCAAAAAGTTTAGCATGTGGCCTCAAGTATGATAGATCTACCAGTTATCACAAAATAAAAAGATATCCTCAAATTATTTAAATTGTGAAATATTATGAGTACATGAAATTAATTATATCATGTAACGGTACAGAAGTGTGTGATCCAGTTTTAATCAGTATTTAATTCATAATAATAAATTGTTAACTTTCACCTGTGAGGAGCCCCAGTACAACATACCTATACTGTTAGTCTAAACAACAGCCCAGACGTATTGCGTAACCGCCCCAGTAAGCAGCAGTCCTTGTGACACAGTCTGCAGTTTGTCACCAGTTGTAACATTAGCCAGCAGCAGGAAGCAGCATAAAGTTTGTGAATTTAAAACAGTGGCCTCGGGTTTACAAGATAGGCCGTTAAAACAAATTCGGCCTATCTAATAAAGTGTGAAAACATTTATATAAAAGTACGTAAATAATATAGCGCGGCCAGCCTACAACAACATCTAAGTGCAAAAAGTTATGTCGGCCGACTTGATCATATTTTAGAACGTGAGATCAGTAAATCAGTGAGAACCATGAAACAAAAACCGTAAAATCAGTACCAACAGTGGCGTGAGTGCGAGAGAACTCAGAAATCGGTCAGCTAGTGAACTTGTGTCACGATTATTACACGTGAATAATATGGGTGTGCATTGGAGTGAAACCATTATTAGGATGAGTACCACTTTTTAAAGTTTAATCACTATATTATAAAATTTGTTTTTATAGATACCTTAATAAGGAACAGAGATCTCTAAGAGAGGGGAGTTTATTTAAATATTAACATAAAGAGAAAGAGTGTGTGTGTGTGTGTGGTTATATACTGGTTCATTTTCAATCTTCTTATATGTACTTAGTAATGTCAATTATCATAGTAGTTTCAAACAAAATTTAACAAAGACACTGTCATTTGTAGAAAGTAAAAGAAGGGTGCGATTTTTGATAAATAAAATAAGTATGTATTTTAGACAGTAGAAAATGTGTTAACGTAATTATTGCACATATCAGATCCAAATAATCCTTTCTGTAGCTGGTTTCGTCTGAACGACACTGGACCCGAACCCGAAGGTAAGAGTAAGATTAGAGTATTTGGCGTAATTAATATAGTTTCAATCAATTACCATAATTATCCAAAATGTAATTAATAAGTAATACAGTTTTACAGTACATTTAACATTGGTTTTGATTTTTTCTTGTTTTAACATTGAAAATGTTTATAAGGACGTTTCGCACATTTGTGGCCGATCGCTGGCGCGTGATCGAAAATGGGAACCAGTGAGTTTCCATAGAAACTACTTTGTCAATAACGTAGAAAATTTTGAATTTTTTGGTGAGTTTCAGTGCCATATTCCCTTAAATTTATCATAAGGTAGTACATCAGACAAGAATTTATTACGGAGCGATGGATCAGGAGGAAGCGAGAGGAAGTACGGCTCAGACTTCCACCGATTCAAGTGTAGAAGGAACTAATTTGGCGTATAAGCTACAATTGGAAGCAGAACATCGAAAACGAAAGCTCGAATATTGCCAAGAGTGGAAAAAGAAACAAAAAGTACAGAAAATTGAGCAAGGTTTGGTCAAAACTCCACTAACTGAATCTGAACGCCTGCAACGAAAACGCAAAAATGGTAAACGGTATCGAGAACATAAGAAAGAAGCAAAGATGATGAGCAGTGAACAGGAAGAATGTGAAGAGAAGCAAATGAGTAATTTAGCAAGATATTTCGAAACGCACTTTTATAATGACAATGTGACGACTACTACTTTGTTTGTGAACGAATTTGGTGGACTAAAAGCTTAAAAGACATTACTGGACACGCAGACGTTATAGAAATACTTAATAAACATGGTTATAATATTCTTGACAAATCCAAAGTATGCCACAATTGCTACAGATGCCTAAAGAAGAACAGGTTGCCACCTTATGTGACAATCAACGGCTTTAAGTACCCACAAATACCAGAGAATTTACCTGATCTAATGCCAATAGAGGAACGTTTAATATCGCTGTGCCTTCCATTCATGCACATTCGTAACATATCATACTTTGCTGGCGCTAAACGTATAATTGAACAAGTCATAAACGTACCGATAAACCTTTATACCACTACTCTGCAATTGCCTCGCATGTTGAGTGACGATTTGGCGTTTAACATTTGGCTTAAGAAGCACATAATCAATAAAAGTTCTTATATGCGAGGACTGGTTTCTAAAAGTAAATTAAAGCTCTGGTTAAGGCATCTGTTGATGACTGAGCTATTCAGATATTATAACATCACGATTAATGACAAGTTCTTCAATAATGAGCCTAAAAATGAAAGCAGTGCGTCTAGTGAGGATGAAAACGAGGATCAAGAACGACAGCAAGTAGAATGGAAAGACTTATTGTCTCGCATAAATCAATCTAATAGCAAAATAACAAGCATACAGCGAGATGTAACTGGCGAAGAGTACATCAAATTGCAGCAGCATACCTTATTCTGGTGTGAAGATTTTTTATTTTACATCTAGCCCCTGGACAAAATAATCAACCATTATCACTCGCATTCGATGAAGATGCAGAAGAGTTATCATTTTCAGCAATATATTATGGTGTGAAATGGCGGTTTACTTGTCGAGCCACACCATTCATGATAGCTAGTAGCGAAATACGTAGATGGGATCGGAGAGGTGTAAAATCCGATCATATCTTGTATATGGCTGCTAAAGTCCTGCGTTTGAGAATCATAGCGAATGTAAACTTAATACAACTATTATATTAACGACTCGGAACACAAAGTTTTTTATAAGTAAAAACATAAAGTTCAGGTACCTTACAACCTGAACCGGTTTTCACGTTTAAAAGGCTTCTTCAGAGGTTGCCGCTGGTAGAATTACCCGTCCTGTTGTGGGCGACGGAATCGAATTTCGAAAGATCGATGTTTGTGTGGGGTGATGTGTGTTCGAGTAATGTGTGCGATTTGAATTGTGTCTGTTCGTATAGGATGTCATTTTTATTTGTATTCGTGTGTTTGTATATTTCCAATTGTTCTAGAGTGTCTAGTTTTCGGCCTAATGTGTGTACGTGTAGAATGTTCATGTTATTGTCGATGTTTTTGTATGTGTGGTTTGCTTCAATGAGGTGGTTTGCAAAGGTGGATTCTGTAGTGGAGTGGAGTGCCTTTGTGTGTTCAATGTATCTCTGTTTGAAGCTATGTCCTGTCTGGCCTATGTAGAATTTGTTGCAATTTGAGCAATTTAGTTTGTAAACACCGGGTAGATCGAATTTGTTTTGTGTTTTGTGTGTGTGTTTTGATAATGTGTGTTCTGTTTTGTTAGTAGTTTTGTAAGCAATTCTGTGTCCTGCTTTTTTGAATTTGTGGGCTATTTTTTCACTTTGTTTGTTGATGTATGTTAGTGTTATGAATTTGTTGTTTTCTGTCTTTGTCTGTTGTTTGTTTTGCGTAGGAGTTTACTGACTATTGTTCTGTCATATCCGTTAGATTCTGCTAGATATTTTATCGTGTTTAGTTCAATGTTGTTACAACATCCCCTTAGATGAAAAAGACTACAAAGACGAACTAAACACGATAAAATATCTAGCAGATTCTGACAGATATTTTATACATATATAATGTATAATACAGCGCTAGTATTGCTGTATCATATAGCGGGTTGCTTTTGAAATTCAATTTATCATTCAATATGTTGTTCTTATATACAGGGTTGTTATGACCCCTGTATATTTCAGATTCTTCAAGTGCATTCATCCTGAGTCCTTTGTCACAAAAATGTAGGGGTATGAAGTTTGTGTCGAAACTTCTATATGAGTGATTATTATCTATCTATTAAATACTAGCGCTCGCAAAAACAAAACGTTGAAAAGTTACACTACTCAGTATCGATCGGTAATCGCGTGGTGCACCACGACAACAGTGTTATTCATGTTTTTGAACATTTAATTATTGACAATGAATTTACATATGTGTGTTTTTATTTTAATTGAATTTTAATATATGACGACCTCTTTTCGAGCAAGTGTCTGAGGATGGGTCAGATGACCTGAAACGCGTCACACTAATTTTATTCTAAAGATAAAAGTCACAAGACGGACCTAACAAAGGTAAGAAAATAAGAAATTAAAACACGTGACTTGGACCGTTAACAAACAAAAATGTTTAAAATTGAAGCAAGTCAAGCTAATACGGTTTACAAATACCAAAACATTAAAATTCGGTTATATAAGACCATTGCACATATTAAGTTTAACAACACGTGTATAATACAAAAAATAACTCCTAAATATGCTACCGTTTATATTAATCCAGTCTCAAAAGCAGCGATTACCACTAAGAAATACACTGAGATATTTCGCATCAAACAAGAAATCAAATCCTTATACAAGAAGAAAGTTAGACTAAATAAATCCTTAATGAAAATACATCTACAATTACTCAACCAGATTCATCCTGCAGTTATTGACAACATAGTAAAGAAGATAGATAAATATGTCTCTGATATCATGCGAAATTTAAAACGTAAACAAAACTTAAAAATTCAAAAACTAATATCTACACAACATCCGAAATCACCATCTGAATGTAAACATTCATTCTATCCACGCACGGTTAACCTCACAAACATTGTGTTCGATGATGATGAAACCTGCCTTCTCAATAAAGGATTAAACTACAGCATTCCACCTACACAAAGGCAACAAATTTTCAATGAAGTAATTAGTGCTGAAAGCGCAATTAAGGCAATTACTGATCCTAATACACAGATGGAATCAAGACATTTAATTAATAATAAATTTGAAAAGACATTAAATACATATAATGATAATAAAAGCTCGCACAGAATTCAAAACGGTACAGAACATAAAAGTAAAATTAATAGATAATGACGCACTTATCACAAAAGCTGACAAGGGTCATACACTCGTAATAATAGACAGAAACACTTATAACCAAAAAGTACATAAGTTTATATTGGAAAATAATATCGAAACATTGAATAACGACCCTACAAATTCATACACAATATCTTTAAACAAAACAATCAATAAATGTACGAGCTTATTGGATGAACCCACAAGACGTCAATTAAAGCCCATAAATGCAAGAGCACCCATGCTGACTGGTCAACCTAAGCTGCATAAAACGGATACTCCGATTAGACCGCTGGTAAATTTTACCACAGCGCCAGGATATAAGACAGCAAAAAAGCTAGCAACAATAATTAAAGAGAACATCGTTTTAAATAATAATCGAACTATTATAAACAACTTGGATTCCATAAACAAGATACGCGATATTAAAATTTCACCTAATTATAAATTAGCTTCCTTAGACATTATTAGTTTATATACAAACATACCTGTGAAACAAACTATAGACATTTTAAACAACAATTTACTAACTGCTAAGAAACTGGACACACAAAAGATACAAGAACTAATACTCTTATTGAAGACTATTTTACAACAAAATTACTTCACATTCGACGACGGTTATTATTTTCAAAGAGACGGTCTCGCCATGGGGTCACCGTTATCCGGCATATTAGCATATATATATTTAAATTATTACGAAAACAATTTCTTTTTCAATAAGAACACATTTGCAAATAATATCATTTATTACGGCCGATACATCGACGACACATTTTTAATATTTAATGGTTCTCTGCGCCAATTGAACAACTTGAAGAATGTTTTAAATGCAATAAATAACAATATCCAATTTACAATGGAAACCGAGACCGAAAATGAAATTTGCTTTCTGGACTTAACAGTCATCAAAAATAGAGATAACCTGAAATTTAAAATATATCGTAAACCTACTACTACTGACGTAACCATCCACGCTGAGTCACATCACCCATATCCACAAAAATTAGCTGCTTACAATAGTCTTATATACAGATTACTATCCGTTCCTCTTGAAAAAGATGATTATAACACTGAGCTAGATATAATTAAACACATAGCCACGAAAAATGGATATGATCATCATATTATAGATAATATTGTCAAGAAACAAAACCAGATTATCAAGACAAACACATAGTATGCAACCAACAACCAAATATGTTTCTACCATATTCACAGAAATAATGCCAAAAATACTAACTCCTACTTTTCATAAAATAGGATATAATATAGTTTTCAAGACCTGCAATCAAATATCAAATCTAATACGACATAAACGTCATGTCCCCACTAAGACAAGAACAGGTATATATAAATTAACATGTGACGATTGTGATTGTTACTATGTGGGTCAAACAATAAAAAATGGGTATATATATGCCCATTTATAAAAAGATTTGAAGAACACACCCCTCACAAATCAATTAGTAAAAATATCGGCTCCCTAGATAATATTAAATCCAATTATGCTCGACATTTGATAGATAATAATCACTCATATAGAAGTTTCGACACAAACTTCATACCCCTACATGTTTGTGACAAAGGACTCAGGATGAATGCACTTGAAGAATTTGAAATATACAGGGGTCATAACAACCCTGTATATAAGAACAACATATTGAATGATAAATTGAATTTCAAAAGCAACCTGCTATATGATACAGCAATACTAGCGCTCGCAAAAACAAAACGTTGAAAAGTTACACTACTCACTATTGATCGGTAATCGCGTGGTGCACCACGACAACAGTGTTATTCATGTTTTTGAACATTTAATTATTGACAATGAATTTACATATGTGTGTTTTTATTTTAATTGAATTTTAATATATGACGACCTCTTTTCGAGCAAGTGTCTGAGGATGGGTCAGATGACCTGAAACGCGTCACACTAATTTTATTCTAAAGATAAAAGTCACAAGACGGACCTAACAAAGGTAAGAAAATAAGAAATTAAACACGTGACTTGGACCGTTAACAAACAAAAATGTTTATAATAGTTGTATTTAGTTAAGTAACGGACACGTCATGGACAACGAAATCCAAGAATGTAAACTTAGCATTTCGAGCAAATAATAATCAAATCAACAGCGTATCAAGACGAGATCTGGAAGATACCGAGTTTGTTAAGAGCTTGCTGCTAAAAAGAGCGTTCATGAGAAACATACTGAACTCAATCCAATATTGGCATCAGCGTAAAGTGGAATTATTCAGTATGATGCGACAATTAGGCAAACCTACCATATTTCTCACATTGAGCGCTTTAGACATACATTGGCCTCATCTCTTAGAATCTATTTATCGCTTTCAAGAAGATATACCAGTAGACGTGCCGATAGATCCAGCGATATTTGACAGCATGTCGAGCACAAATCGAGCAGAATTGGTAAGCAATGATCCAGTTTTGTGCTGCTTGTATTTTGAGAAATTGGAGTCGACCTTTATTAACGCGTTTAAAAAATCAAATGGCGTGTTCGGAGATCATTACGTAGTTGATTATTTCAAGCGCATCGAATTCCAACATAGAGGTAGCCCTCATTGTCATATGTTACTATGGTTAAATAATGCACCAACATGTAAAAATATCACAGATAATGACGATTTAACCGCCATTACATCGTTAATCGATCAAATAAGCACAGTTGATAGTTCAAAATTGAAAAGCGAACGAAATTTACAGACGCATTGTGTTTTTCCTGAGTATAATTAGTGTTGTGAATCAACAAACAAATTATCCATCATGTCTTTAAGTCGTTTTGTTAGTGCTGATCAATCAGATGATGATGACGAACCTCGAGTATCAACTTCGATCGTCGAACCATGTGAATATACGTTATGTCCTAATGATGGTAAAGATTCTTTCTGTACAGCAGCAAATCTAAAAGATATCTATGATGATTTTACTAATACGTGCAAGGATAAGATCTGTATTAGTACTGTCGACAAACTGAAAGAAACTCATCTTAAGTTGACAAAAAAAGCGATTGTTCGCCAGCATTTCGTTCAGTTCCAATATAAGGAGGCGCCTCATCTACTGCTAACTACTAATGCGTGCGGGTTGTTTATCAACGATTCTGAAAATTTCACCTCCAGAAACGTATTACAGGATTTAGATCATCTTCAAGCCAAACATCGTGTGAATTTGTTGTTACCGACTGTCAAATATTGGTGGAATCAGCAGAGCAAAGAGTTGATGGGAGCTTTTATCGAAACGTTTGTTACCAATATGAAATGTATAGCCAATACATCTGCCTTTATTGATGCTGTTGACCACTATAAATTTCATGATTTTGCAAAGGGTAGTTCAGAATATGAAAGCGAAAATATTAACGGCTGATAAAATTGGTGAGAATGATCAAAGTACACCTGCAGTATTTGGAGTAAGATTGTATAATTCGTTTGGAACACCAAGTAAAATTACAGCGCCTTTGTATAAAATTAAGAACCAAGAAACATTAACTTGCGGCAAATTGAAGGAACTCAAGACTGCTGCTTATATGCATTCGGTTCTCTTATTGAAAGTTGCTGGTTTTAAGTTAACATCATCGGGGATCACTCTAGATATGTTCGTCGAGACGCTAGTCTTCGATAAGTTTGAACGAATGGACAAGATTAATAAAGCAGGACCTTGTAAAGTATTGTCACGATTTACAATCCAAGAGGATCAGACGTCTTCGGAAGAGGAATGTGATGAACAGCCTGAGGAAAAGCGCAAAATCAACATGGATGATTGGTAGGGTGTATTGAAAAAACATTTTTTTCGAAATCCAGTTATGGCTAGTGCGGATTTTTGGCCAAATGGCATTAATAAAACGTATAAAAAATCCCAGCTCGATCAGACAACTCCTTCTGCTCCCGAGTAGAGGTCAAATATTAGAAAAATCACCAAAAAATCACTTTTTTATTGATATCTTCAAAAAATCATTTTTGATATTTTTTATATTTTTTGGTGGTTTAAGTCATTGAAATAGCAAGGGAAAAGACTAATAAATACATAAAACATTTTTATTAGGGCTCTTTCTGTGCACCACAAGCCTAAAAACCTAGTGAATATTTCGTAAAAAAGCACTGATTTTCCGGCGTGACGTACAATTAAATATTAATATAAAAATATTTAAGCCTCTTGAATAATGAACGAAACCCTTTAATGCTAACTTGTATGAGCAGTAATAATATAAATAATTTGCTCGCAATCTCTTCTGCATCTGCTTATCGCACTAAGTCGCCTCCCGCCCACCCCTCCCCAAGCGCCGCGTCACTTCGACTCGCCCAGCGGACAGGTTCAATCGTGTCAGTCGCCTGTCAACCAGCTGCGTCGAACGCGCTTGTTGCTGCTCGAGTTTTTTCTTAGTGCTGCAGTGATTTTCAACTGAAAATAATTGTGTTTTCGTGTGAAGTGCTGTGTGTAGAAGTGAGGACAGTGTTGTAGTTGTGTTAAGTGCCTTTTATTCGTAAGAGGGTGACAGTTACGCTGAAGTTATGGCTTCGACAAGTTTGTTACTGTCTGACGTTAGCAATAACATAATTGGGACACCTAAGGAATTCGGCCTAACACAGCTACCGACCGTTGAAGATGTGTTGAGACAATACGTATGGGAACAAGAAGAAAAAATGAGAATTTTGGGATCCCGGAAGGAGCCTGCAACAAAGGATTTATCTTCTATCATCGCCAGTAAGGTTGTAGAAATTTGGGATTACGCCTCAATCAGCGGCGAAACAATTCTCAGTGTCAGACGGATTGTTGCAATGATATTGAAGTACCATGATAGTGTTCGTGACTTGCAAAAGTCAGCGAAGACCGGTTTCCAAATTTGTGCACAACGAATTGCTGATTTTCAAGAGTCTGCCAAAAAGACTTTATTTGATATAGCATTTTGTAAGTGTTCAGATCCTGTTGCCTGCAATTGCGAAAAACAAAGAAAAGTGCCAGTACTAGAGGTGCCTTTTCTTCTAGATCAAAGAACAAGAAAAATGTTTATAGGAAACTTGGATCGTCAGGAAACCAAACGACGCATCAAGAGGTTAGGACGAGACCTTCAGCGGGAGAGTTCAAGAGCTAAGAACACGGATCAAGAACAATCGGCTCAAAGCTTTGATCCAGAAGAAGTGGAATACGTCAAAAAAGCGGAGGAAGACAAGGTCTCAAGTTCGGATGAGGAGTACCAGCCACCAAAACATTTGAAAACATCACCGGAACCTGTTCAGCAGATGAGATTGCAACTACCCGCCTTTTGTACTGCAGTATACAGGACTAAGACATCAACTAGATATGCGGCCCTTCTAGCCTCTTCCCTCCTAGAAGACGTTGGGATGGTCACCTCAGAAAATACAGAAAATGTGATCGATGCCAGCAAAATTCAGAGACAAAAAAATGTTTTGGCGACAACCATTTTAGCTGACACTGATGCAGCTCTCAAAGAAAAAAATTAAGAGCTTTGTATTTTGACGGAAGACAGGACCACACTTTAACCTTAGAAAAGAAGAAAAAAAGTGTTAGTCGTGTTGTGAAAAAAGAGGAGCATGTAGTGTTAGTTAAAGAGCCTGGATCAGAGTATCTTGGGCACGTCACTCCAGAGTCTGGATCGGGAGACTGCATTCAAAAAGCAATGCTCAATTATTGCCATGAAAAGGACATTGATCTCACAAATCTCAGTGTTATTGGCGGTGATGGTACCCCAATAAACTCTGGCCTCAAGAATGGTGCTATGTCCCTTTGTGAAAATTCTTTGAACAGGGCTCTCCAAAGAGTTATATGCACGTTCCACACCAACGAACTTCCACTTCGACACATTCCAGTCCCTCGACGGAAAGAGTACAGGACCAAATACCTACGCGGGTCCAATTGGAACATTGCTCCAAAATTGTGAAACTCTCGCCATCAAACGTTTTGACCCCATTCCAGTACCTTGGATCTCTGATTTGCAGCTGGAAGAAAGCAGCAGTCTAAGCAGTGATCAACAGTATCTTCTCGATATTTGCAAGGCGATATCTTCAGGAGATTGTCCTCAAGGTTTAGCAGACAGAAGTCTGGGAAAACTACATCAAGCAAGGTGGTTGACCCTTCCAAATAGAACATTGCGTCTTTATGTATCAACCAGTAAGCCATCTGACAATCTTGTGCGCCTAGTTGTCTACATCATGAAAGTCCACGCATTCATTTGGTTTTCAATTAAGATCGAACCATCTATTGTGGAAGGACCATGCCATCTATGGAAGTTGATGTCGTCTTCTCGCTGTTTGGACGAAGTTACTAAAAAGTTTATTGACCCCGTCATCAAGAGAAATGCCTGGTTTAGCCATCCCGAGAATCTGCTCTTGTCAATGATTTCGGATCCTGATGCTTACAAAAGGCAATTAGGTTGGAGAAGAATACTCAAAGCTAGAGCAACATTACGTCAAACCAATGCTGTTCGAGAATTTTCTGTTCCTCTGGAAATTCGACTTGATGCCCCATCATATGTAGAAGTCATCGATTGGTCAAACTGTAAATTAACGGAGCCACCACTGACAAAGCATATCAGCACTGAAGTTCTGCGTGAGAATATTAGAAGTTCTGCCTTTGCAAATGAGGACCTAAAAGACTTTCCTTGTCACACACAAAGTGTTGAACGAATGGTCAAACTTGTCATTGAGGCTGCATCGGCTGTTTGCGGACCTGAAGAACGGCACAGATTCGTCTTTGCTACTCTGAAGTCACGGAAGCAAATGCCGAAATTTGACACTAAGTCTTCCTACAAGACAAGTACCTAAACAAAAAACCCCCACGGCCGGACGGGTGGGCGGGACTCGACCTGCAGCCACCTCCACGTGGTGAGTCCTGGATTATTTCCAAAACTTGTTCTCAGCAAGTGCAAATAAACGAGGAGCTGCAGAATTCCTTGTAGTCGCATACTAAAACCTTTGTTTTAATAAAAGCGATAAAGTAATTATAACGCTCATATTTTGTAACGTTTGTCAGGCAGGAAAATCATTGCTTTTTTATGAAATATTCACTAGGTTTTTAGGCTTGTGGTACACAGAAAGAGCCCTAATAAAAATGTTTTATGTATTTATTAGTCTTTTCCCTTGCTATTTCAATGACTTAAACCACCAAAAAATATAAAAAATATCAAAAATGATTTTTTGAAGATATCAATAAAAAACTGATTTTTTGGTGATTTTTCTAATATTTGACCTCTACTTGGCAGCAGAAGGAGTTGTCTGATCGAGCTGGGATTTTTTATACGTTTTATTAATGCCATTTGGCCAAAAATCTGCACTAGCCTTAACCGGATTTCGAAAAAAAATTTTTTTCGATACACCCTAATGATTGGTGAATGCATGTGCACTTATGAATGCGACTACATTTAACCTTATAATCTGTACATTTCTAAATGAAGAAAAAAAAATATATATATATATATATTTTTTTTAGGTTTATTGAAGCATTTTCAATGCCCTTCTCTATGCATTGCATTTGTGCAATGCCTGTAAATTTTATAATATTGAACTGTAGCAAAATTTACAGTAATTGTCATATTAACAAATTAATTCTATTATGAGCACATGAAATTAATTACATGGATTAACATAATTGTATAAAACAGATAAATTCAAAATTACTTGAACCAATTACATTTGAAAACTTGACACACTATGCAGTTATATGTATAAATGATATATTTTTATTCTTGGCTGTTTGCAAAGTGAATAACGGCTTCATTATTATATGAATTATTCCATTCAAATAATAATATTATATTGTAAACAATACAAAATCAATACAGATCTGTAAATTAGTACTTTTGTCTTGCACATTGTTATGTAATTCATTTTTGTTTTTAACATTTTGACCTATTGTGCTTCTAACTTACCCTGTTGTCTCCTTATTTCACCATGTTAGATAACCATAGTGGTTAGAATGGTTGTCAAGAGCAGAGGCCTACTTGTTTTATGTGAGCTGATTGACAACTCCCTGCATGTAGCTGCATTTCCCCCATCTCTGGACCTTGTAGCAACTGGGTTTAACTGGTTTTTGTCCAGTTTACGGACTTTTTTGCAGACCATGGTATTTATGTAAGCTCTGTTTGTACAGGACCCCCCCTCACTCACACCTTTGTTAATCTGCAGTAGTAAATTTATATCATTCTGCCTCCACGATGTTACTATACTCAATTCACATTGTCATTATCGACTTTCTAAATTGTCATCGCAATTCTGTACCTGCCCTATAAAAAAGGAGGAATGGAACATAGAGGATCCACCAAGTTATTTTATTGAACACTCTTCAGTTGAAATACAATGCATCTTTATAAAATTCAGACAAACTTAATACAATTAACGTTTACTTTCACCAGGGTGATCTTGTCATGAGATTGCCATCTGAAAATATAAAATTGCCCAAGTAGTTTTTTCTCATTGTTACAAAGTGGTGCTTGCTTATTCTGTAAAATAATTAATTCATATAAATTGTAATGTAACACTACCATTGCTGAAATGTTAGAGTAAATCCGTGGTATAATCTCTGTTCAGCATCCTATTGACTGTTCCTCTATAAATGATATTAATAATACAGAAAACTTCATTATAACACTCTTCAAGGGCCCACCTGAAAACTGTATATTAAATAGTCCTGAATTAGATATATGTCACCGGACAAAAGGCTTGCCGCATGACAAATGGCGCCAATCGTATACTCTAGTGTTTTTGGTGGCCCTAAAAAGGACCTGTGGGGAGAAAACTGATATTAGTCGTGCCGCGCTGATATGTTCGGCGGCTGCGCCCGCTGTTCGTGGCATAATGCAGTCCTCCTCTTCTTTCGGCATCGGTTGTAGAGTCAGTTGCCGGCCCAGCGACGTCCTATCGCTGGAGCGGAACTGGAGGGCGAAGACGCAAGAACGCCGGTTCTATTCTTCGGCCGTTCCTTCCGGCTGACTCTGCATCGATGACGTCCGAGAGAGGAGAGGAGATGAAGTGCATCCGATGGCGTGGCGATGAAGAGTGCTTCAAAATTTTCTGCCAGCCCGGGTTTTATGCACTAACCGGGATCGCTGATTAGCTCACTCCGAGCACGTAGTTGGTCACGTCTCGGCTGCTGATCCCGAATTGGGATCATGTTCACATGTTCATAGTTGTAACACATTTAATACATTTATCAGAATGTGTTAATCTTATATAAATACAATTTCACATGAATTGTGAAGTGTATTATACCATACACAACTTGAACTTATTCATTTTGCTGCATGAAGCAAAGTGTGTCTAGAGATTGAAGTAACACATAATATGTTCTGCCTTAAAAGATCCTCAAGCCATTTCTTCCTGGGTCTACCCACACACCTACGCCCTAATGGTATGTATTACCACACTTGTTTTGCAAGTCTGGACTCCGCCCGGCTGTGTTCTTTGAAAATTGTGATTAAATTAAATTAATTTTCCCATTATAGGGTACCGGCCTATAGATAGGTAAGTCGTGTGGAGGGGCTGCCCCCTTACGGCCCATGACTTCCAGTAGTTTTTATTCAAGAGTGTCTTCCCCTAGCCTTTGACGCTCCAACACCCAACTGCAAGGCAGCAGCAAAATATATAATCCTATAACAATAGAATGCAGTATTACAGCCAACTAAATTCAACTAGATTCCTGCCTTAATACTCCAAAGATAAGCCGGTAACTTGGTACCGGTCTAGATCCGTACTGTTCTGCATTTTAACAGAGTCACCTCTTGTAGCGTCGAGCACTTCACCACAGAACGTAATCTGCAAATGCATTAATGTTCTGAAGATGAGGTGAGTGACAGATGTGAGAACTAATAGGTATTTGTTCTTTATATTGTGACTTTGCTTGCGCGTTTCTTCGATAACAGCATCTATAATATCTTTTGTAGTACAGTTGTACAGTATTTAATTTTAAGTGTGATAAACAGTATTTTAGTTAACATTATTATTAGTATAACTGTAGTAATATCAACTTTTTGGTGTCTTGTTTTCCTTTTATTTTTTCATACCTGGACTGCAGTATAAGTGAGGTGATGGTCAGCTATTTTCTTGATGTAATTTTAGGTGAACTATCTATGGGCGTTTGTGAGATACTGGTGGAAGATGTTGCACTTTGCGTACTGGTCTATGGCATTTTCACTGTTACGGATTGACTACTGTTTACGTTATTGGAGCTCCATCTATTTCATACCAAATCTCCTGACTGTGGCAATGTACATGATCGGATTTGCTCTTCAGAGATCATCAAAGAAATCATCTTCAAGGTCATCACTCGATAAAAAGGAAGGTTAAATCTCTACATTTTATTGATTGTAATGCGTAGAACATTTCTTGTATTTCTTTTATCTCATTGTTTTGTAACCACAGCAGATGGTCAAGTAAACACAATTTGACATGAAATGTGAAATGTATATACTCATATTTGATTTTAAGTCACACACATGTAATGATGGTTGTTGAACTTGTATATTTATATTTTATACTATTATCTGTTTGGCTATAGATTGTGTACATATACATAAATTAAGTTATATATTCTTATAACATGTGATCAGCATGTACACACAATGTAGTATTAACAAATGTGGCATGGTATATGTTTACTATTATTTTAAGAGAGGGGGTTTAAATTAAGCTAATTGTTAACTGAATTTTAAAAAATACGTAATTGGTCTTAATTAATTTATTTTTTAAGCAGGCAGTAAAGATATCAATAACTAGGATTGTAAAACAGCCATACTCTGTACAGATTGTAATAATCTCCATATGTTATGAGGTTTCCACATTTTGCAATGTTGTGTGTATGAAATACACAATTCACTCGCTAGTAGTATATATTTTTAATCATTAAAACTACGAACAACTATTATAATGTGCATGTTATTTTTTGTGTCTTGCATATTTTTTATTGTTTTTCTGTTTCAATATAGTGTTTATTTTTTATATTATTTGTTAAATATAATTTATGTTTTATAAATTATTATTTAATTCAGATTAATTAATGTTTATTGAATGCGTGAAAATATAATTTTCCCTGTCATTAATGCGTATAGTGTCTAGTCTTTCTGTAGTGCCTTTAGGTCACATTTATTTCAAGACAAGTTTTACACGATGTTAGTATTGCTGAAGGTTACTAAATGTAAACATGTTCTGTTGAGTGTAAGTGTAATTCAAGGTTCGTGTAACTTATATATATATATATATATATATATATATTTGTTTCAGTTTAATTGTTGTGTCTAATTATTTATTTTATAAAACAAAACCAACATTTATGAGGTCCATAAATTAAGTAATGGGACTAATTCAGTAAAACCTTTTATTTACAGTCAAACTATATCTAGACTCTATTCCCTTCAAAATAGTTCTCTTGGGAAGCCACACAGTGCTTTAGACTGTTTTTCCACTCTTCAGAGCAGTGCTGGAACCTAGAAACTGGTCGGTTACATTTTTTTTAATGTTGCCTGTCATCCCAAAATGGATGACAGATGAGATGATTTTTTTAATCTCAGGAAGAGAAAGTAGTCACAGAGACTCAAGTCTGGCGATTAAGGGGGCTGAGGAACAACAGGAATATTTTTCTGTGCCAAAAACTCGTGAAACGAGAGTGCTGTGTGACAAGGTGCATTGTCATGATGCAGCATCCGGGGGTTCACAATGGCTGGTCTCACGCGGGCAACTCTTTTCCACAGCCTTTCAAGAATTTCTCAGTAAACATGTTGATTGACAGTCTGTCCTGTAGGCAGAATCTCCTTATGGATAATGCCATTACTATCAAAGGAACAAATGAAAATGGTTTTGATTTTGGATTTGCTCATTTTTGCTTTTTTGGGACGTGGTGAGTTTGGTGTATGCCCACTCCTCGCTCTGGTGTTTTATTTCTGAATCGTACTCAAAGATCCGTGATTCGTCACTAGTAATAATATTTTTTAGAAAATCAGGATTATTTTCAATTCGTCCTAGATTTTATGAGGCACACTTCCATCCTGTTGTCTTTCTGTTCAAGAGTGAGGTTTTTAGGAACCAATTTTGCACAAACTTTTCTCATTACCAATTCTTTTGTCAAAATTTGATAAACTGTAGTGTGGCTCAAATCTAATTGTTTTGCGATGATTCTGATGATTAATCAATGGTCAGACCGCACCAAGTCCTGATTTAATCAACATTGTCATCAGTTTTTGACATTACAGTCTTCCAGAGCATGGATCATCCTTAATTGATTCCCAGACATCTGAAAATGCTTGAAACAGTCTGAAAACCTGTGCTCTTTACAAAGCTTCATCTCCATGTGCCTTTGCCAATTTTGTAAAAGTCTCAGTAGCATTGTGCCCGATTTTAACACAAAACTTGATTACACAATGTCGCTCAAAATTGATGTAACTCATTTTTATAACTCACAAAAAAACTCACTTCACAAAAAGCTTGTTTACACTTCACATGGCAACAGTAGACAATAAATATTAATACTCAATATCAATCAGCTGTTTATATAACCATCTATGTTAATGGAAACCTTACAGTGTTGCCATATTGACTGCTACATTATTAGTCTCATTACTTAAGTTGCAGACAGTTATCATGGTATGACAGTAAAGTTTTTAACACATTCCTATGAGCTTGTCACAAAATTTATTACTTATATTACTAATGTCCCCTCCAAAGAAACCCATGTGGGAAGATATATAAACCAGTACTGCCATCTAGTTCAGACTGGATGCAGAAATATATCCTTCCAACATCTCCTTTACCTTCAATAACAAAAAAGTCACTCGTGACCAGTTCTTGTGAATGGAAAGTGTATGCCAACACAACAACTAGTAAAATATTGTGTGTTTTAAATGTAAGTTTGATATCCTGTTTTATTGAAAATATTTTAATGAATTTCTTGTAGGAAACAAATTAGTTTTCGTAATTTTAAAGATAAAATAACTAGGTAATAGGATGAAAAGTTTTAATAGTTCCAGTCTAAGCAATATTTTTATAATAAATAACAAAAATATTTTAATTATAACATGTACATAATAACATTTTGATAATATCTGTGTACGTTAAAATCATTAGCTTCAGAGTAGTTATTAAAATTTTATGTGACACGTTTATTCATGAAATTTAATAAATTCTCATAGATTTTCTTCCCCTGGCTAAAAATCCAAATTTTATTTGTAGCACCTGAATTTAATGCACCTCTAAATGAGGAAGAAGTGCTAGAAAGATACTACTAGGCAAGAACCTCTGTTCGTTTGAGAGTTTGCTGTGAGGTGGCAAGATTAGTTTATTTTTTGATTCCAGTGTAAACCAGTCAAGAGTTACCTAGGGTAGCATGTCATACTTCTAATTAGTATACAGTGGTTCCTCCCATAATTTTTCAAACTCATATTAACTCACTCTTGACAAACACTAACAATTTACTGTCATCTTTTTGTTCATTTGTAAACAAGGAACCTCCCTGAGCTGTAAAACTTGCTGCCTACTTTAAACAAAATTTATTTTTTATTAGATATATTTCAACGTTAAAGAATTTTTCACTAATCAGAAAAATTACAAATACCCCCATTATTTACTATTTTTTAGTAAAATAACAATAAGTAAAGCCTACAGTCATTAAATAAACACTAAAAGTTCCAAACTGCAGCATTGTTTTTAGTTAAACCATTATACCTAAATGACAAATAATTTAGCTGTGTCTTTTAAGTTTATGCATGTATCCATAGAGATCTCTAGCTCTAATTAGACAGACAAATACTAAACTTCAGTTTAAGCTAAGAACTTGTTTCACTCGTTCAGCAATGTTTCCTCTTTTATCTGCATATTTTTTTTCTACACACAGTTGTTTCCTTTAAAATCATTTTATTGTCAATGCTTTTGCAAAGGCCATTTACTCCACACAATGGATACTAGAGTTCATTACTAATGTCTGATATATACTTATTCTTGGTGTAGTCTGTATGCATTTGTCAATACCATATTTTTTTATATAATTTTAACAGGAAGGAAATATATAAATGTGCCTTTTCATATGTATCCAACCAAAATATATGTCAAATTATTTCTTCATTAGTTTCCAAAGAATAGCATTAAATTTCTTCAAATCCAACAGCTTCTCATATAAGATAAAATTTAATCACAAGTAGGTGTTGACAGAAACATAATTTAAGGCGTTAAGTTATATTATTACCCAGGTACTTTTGATATTAAGCCTGTACAAAATCAGTGGTATTCAGAACAAGTTGGAAAAACTGATTCTTAAACAATTCAAAAACCTCTTAATTCTTTTTCCCCTAAATACGGGATACTTTAAACCCAGATGTGTCATACACATACAGCAATAGCTCATATTCTTCAGCTGTCTCATATAATTGACATCCATGCAGTAATTTATTTCAACAAGTCAGATTCATGATAAATGCAGTGTTGTCACCTTTTAATTAAAGCAAGGGAAGAAATTGCTTTATGGAATCGTAAAATAATAGACAAGTGGTAGTGATTCAGCCTGGTTAGTCTTTACCAAGTAACAATCACTGTCAATCTCACTTGTAGGAAAATGAACTTTAACTCAAAAAGGATATTTTTGCCATAGAATTAATGTAAACATTAAATCTGTGCACTCTAAAGTGCAGTGAGCGATATATTTATGTAGATGTCTGTAAATAATTGTGGGAAGTGGTTTCTGGCATAATAAATTTGTATTTTAGCCATTTTTGTCAACAGTTTAGCCGTATTTGTATTTTGTCAACACTTTCACAGTTACTTTTTCATTCAGTCTGTAAGTATGGATTCTGTGTTTAACCCATATTCATTTTAATGTTTGGAACCAAAAACAATATAGTTAGCCACAATTTTTTTGTGTTGTTGGATGTTAGTGTATTATGAATTTGATTGTGAATTTTCTTGTAGCTAGATTGGTTCCATTAGTCAGTATACTTCAGAATTGATGATAATAATAATGATTATAATTAAAACTCATTATAGGAAAAGGCAGCAAATTTATCAAATTCACTATTTTCAGAATGTGCACACAAATAAGAGTACTAATTTGGAATATTCTGTTATCACAAATAACATCATTTGTATGTATGTAATGTGGAAATATACAGTGAGAAAAATATCAGTACTGTGATAACAACTGAAGAAAATCTAAAAAAAAAATTGTTGGCACTGTTTTAGTCATCTTTTTCACAAAATTTCCTATCTGTGTAATTGCTGGCTAGGGAAACATGAGATGAATCAGCTGAGACATGGGGGATTGTAAGGGATGGTTTATGCTTAATGTTTATCTTTGAGAAAATATTATATTGAGTTTGGGAGGATCTCTGGGTGTAGTTATCAATTGATGGATTAATTCTTTCTGCCTAGGGAAGCTAGTTGATAAGAATTATGTGTGCTTAGGGAACCTGTCTGATTCCTTTTGTGCTAAACTAGGAATAAAAGTCCAAGGTACGAGGTGCTATCAGAAAGTTCCCGGACTAGGTCTAATAAATTCTTTTTGCTTACCTAGGCCATTAATAGCTCCCATCTCCTTCAAAGTAGTCTCCCTGCGAATTGATACAACGAATCCAGCGTTGTTTCCATGCCTGGAAAGTGTCAAAAAAAGTCTTTTGCTGAAGGCTGTCAAGCACCTCCTGTGTTTTTTTCTTAATGTCTTCTACATTGTCAAAACAGTGACCTTTCATGTGAATTTTTATTTTCGGGAACAGAGAAAAATCATAGGGGGCTAAATCTGGTGAATATGGAGGGTGTGGGATGGCGGCCATATTGTTTTTGGTCAAAATCTCTGTTGTTTTCAGTGAAGTGTGAGCAGGTGCATTGTGGTGATGCAACAGCCAGTTTTGGTCTTCCCAAAATTTGGGCCTTTTTTGTCGCACATTTTGTCTCAGCCGCCTCAAAACGTCACAATAAAAATCTGAGTTCACTGTAACACCAGCTGGCACGAACTCGCGATGGACAATGCCTTTGATGTTGAAAAACACAATGAGCATGGTTTTTGTTGCACTTCTGACCTGCCGTGCTTTTTTTGGTCTTGGTGATTGTGGACTTTTCCACTGTGACGACTACTGTTTTGTTTCTGGATCATAACCATAAAACCAGCTTTCATCACCGGTTATGACCCTGGAGATGAAGGTAGGGTCATTTTCAGACGTTTCTCTGAGTTCACTGCACACATCAATACGGCGCTGTTTCTGATCCACAGACCAAAAGCCGAGGGACGAATTTCGGAGCAACACGACGCATGCCTAAATTTTCAGTTAGAATTTCTTGACAGCTTCCATAGCTTATTCTGGTACTTGTACACAACTCATGGATTGTTTGACGACGGTCTTCGTGAATGAGTTGTTGAATTTTTTCAACATTTTCATCCGTTTTGCTCGTGGAAGGTCGTCCTGAACGGTGATCATCTTCAAGTGACATTCTGCCGGCCTTGAAATGAGCGTACCACTCAAAAACCTGTGTTCTGTGTAGGGAATGTTCTTCAAAAGCTTCTCGAAGCATTGCAAAAGTTTCAGTAGGCGATTTACCAAGTTTAAAACAAAACTTAATGCACGCGCGTTGCTCGAATTTATCAGCCATCATAAAATTCGCAAATGAACGTTAACACATGATTACAAAACACAACGTGTAGACCGAACACAACCTCACAATGCAACGAAACTCGGCAGACTGACTCATTACATATTACAGAATCAGACACTGAGACGCCAGGTTGTACAGTCACGTCCAACAGCCGTGCCAAGTGCAGTCCGGGAACTTTCCGATACCACCTCGTATTCTGAAAACAGTGAATGTGGCAACTTTTTTGGTTTTCCTGTGATAATTTTTAAACTACAGTTGGTACAACTAATTAATAAAGTAATTAAAACATTTGTTTTTTCTTTGTATATTTAATTACGGTTAACTGAGTGATAAGTATCAAAAATAAGTGTTGTAGATTCTGTTAATATTGAGTATATTCATGTCTGTTATTCTTATATTGTTTATTAACACAATGTATTATTTTGTAACATAATATTTTAGTAATATTTATGATGAATAAACTAAAACAAACAAATTTAGTAAAAGTACATTTTTTCCAGCCTGTAGAGCCATAGATCAACATAAAATTTCCTGTTGCCAAACATTCCAACTGCAACTGTGTCATTTCTCATTAGTGGTGCTGCAGACAAGGTTGTAGTGTCTGCATAAAATTTTTGTGATGAGTAGTGTTGATCCCACTGATAGAGGCTCCCCTCCTCAGTTAATTTGCTGCTCAGAGCTGGCTTCCGATTGGTTGTTGCTTGCCTGACAAAACGTGGAACCCCCAGAAGTTAGCACTGAACAGCAAATGAAAAGAGGAGGAGAGCCTCAATTGATGGGGCGTCAAAACCTCATCTAAGCGGAATTGAAGATGATTGCTATGGGTACTCGTCAAATAGTCAGCAGCAGAAAATATGTTGGACCACACGCTGCAGACCAGGAAAATTTTTACTTTGGACAAGAAATAATTTGTGATTAAAAAGTTTTTTTAATGATGTAATACATTAACATCTATAGTACTCATAACTACAAACATTATATCAAAAGGATTATAGGGATTTTCTGATCTTTATGCAAAAAGTGGACAGACGTCAGTCGGTATTTTACATTTTTGGTAAATCGTTTGTAGGTATTAGAATAGCACTGTAAAATGACTAGGTTGTGAGTGACATGAAGTACAATTAGTATGTAGACAATTATAATTACAATAGATATTTTAAAGCATTGCACATGGAGTTCTATACATATTAATCTTAAATTAAACGATAATTGTTATAAAAATTGGCTTGATATTTTATAGTAATGTATTTTTGTAGATTTTTCAGCTTGGCTTTTACTGTAAATTATAAAAATTAATATATGTTAATGTAATATGAAAACACATGATAATTGTCCACTAATGTTGTTAACATATTTTAATAATATAAATTTAACATACTGCACCTATACTATTATGTTGTACAGTGGAATTTGTTAATAGCATATTGTTATTAATGTATTAACATGATAAACATATGGCCATAGAGTTGTGTTATTTTTTTGCATTTTCTTGTTTCATTTTACTTCCATGTTCCATAAGGAAATGGAAGTATGGTGTTACCTTGATCCTGTGTTACTCCCTTCTACATGCATACAAAATAGCAAGTGGCATACTATACATTGTTACATGAAGAAAATTCTAAAACCGGTACTTTCCTGATAACTGTACCTACACTACATCTTCAATGTTTTGAGTATGCGGTAGTATTGATACACCACAGTGTGAAGAAGAAGAAGAAGAAGAAGAAGAAGAAGAAGAAGAAGAAGAAGAAGAAGAAGAAGAAGAAGAAGAAGAAGAAGAAGAAGAAGAAGAAGAAGTGTACCAATTCTTAATAACAATTCTACTGCTGAACATAATGCGAAGATACATAATGTTGTAATGCTTGAGGTGAGGTAAGAATGTTTCGTTTTTTTAGTTTATTGTTGAAAATAAACAAAACTCTTGGTTGACAAAAATATATCTTTTGAAAAGTAAATACAACGGTTGTAACAGATCGACACTTAGTGGCGATCTCAGCACGAATAAAAAAAAAAAACAATAACTATAAGCAAACTGAATTAACCATTATTGTGATGTTGATGTGTTTTCTTCTTCTTCTTCTTCATTCGTAAACATGCTGAACATACACTTAAAATGTTGATGTATTTTATTACTATGGAGTTAAATTTAAACCTCACCTAATGAAGTTAACTTTACGAATAAAAATATCTTTTTTTGCAAATGTATTGTGATTAAAACAGATTGTATTATATATACACAACTACTGTAAAAGTTTTGTAGAATCAGGGAAAAGCGACAACCACAAATAGATTTTGGTGACAAAAAAATCATGTGTAAAATTTACTCACAAAGCGAAAGGGAAAATTGAGTTCTTTTACAAAAAAGAAGAGATGGATGGTAACCTGTACCTCCTTACTTCAAGTTGTTTTTTGTGTTGTTTTCACAAAAAAGCTAGTATTATTTTAAAAGCACATTGGTTTTCAAGTGTTCTTTCAGTGTCGTGTTTTAGTTAACTTAACAAAGTTAACTTTGGGTGTCACAGGCATAGATTGAAGTTATTGCTAGAAACATATTTTTATAAAATTATGAAAATGGGAAGCAACTGGAATCATCAATAAGCTATTTTATAATATACACAAACGTATCTTAATGATTTCTATTATCCAACTAAAATTATGTGACTGACTACATAAAAAATATGGGTGCCAACTATTGCATCATCGAAATATCAAAAATTAGTGTAGTAACGACTGTTGGAAAAGTACCCTGAAACCAAATTCATGCTACCTAACTTTCTAATGAACATTGTGTATTGAAGATGATATTTTAATTCTTCACTGAAGAGACAAAAAAAACTGGATGAACTGCAACACAAATAGGCGTACATATAGTCTTCAGAAAATGATGAAGCTTGTATTATCCATTTGATTATGTAGCGTTAGAATTCACATTTAATTTTTAATAATAACATCATGTTAACAAAATGCCACTTATGTAAAGTAATGGAATTTATTCACCTATTGTTTACAATAATTTCTTATAATTAAGAATTAATAAATAATTAATATATTATTAAATAATTAATAAATTAAGAATCATTTCTTATTATAATAATATGAATATAAAAAATGTCTGTCTTTTTTTCGACATGTGATGAATATAAAATAGACAAAAATTTTGTTGTGGCCAAAGTAAAATTTAACATTTTATCCTTAAATGTACAACAACACCCTTAAGAAGACTCTTAGCAATTCTGAGTTAGACACATTCAAAAGTTTATTTATAGATATGAAATATATATAACACTTTTTATGTTCATTTACATTTCGATATCGTTTTTGTTGTAGTTTGGTGGTCTTAGTTTTTTTTTTTAGTGAAGGTTCAGTCTCTGTCAGTATGATGAATTTTATGGACAGCATTTTTCCAGGTACACAATACAACAGTGTAATATTTGTGTGCAATAAAGGGCACATAAACTTTGCTTTGGTGCAGCTTTCTTGGCTTTAGTCAATGGTTAGTTCTTATTTTCGACCACATGTTTGACTACCTCTACTGTAGTCCTCTTCAGTGGCTGTGATGACCTTGTCAATAACGTTGACCAAGCCAGCTTGTCTTGGTGTAGCAGGCTACTTATACATGCTTGATCAGCTCAGCTCATTGTGTGACTGTCCATGTCCATTGAGGTATTCCATCAATTTTTTGTTTTTGGAATAGACTTGGTCTGATCTTAATAGTGAGCTAGTGCATGCTCATATAAGTAGGTTGCAGAACCAATGAATACATCATTGTTATTACCAAAGTCATTACAGTTGCTGAAGCATACTAAGCAAATAACGCTAATGTGACTGGCTGAAGAAGACCACACTAACACCCAGAAAGTGAAGCAAAAAGTAAAGTTTACAATCTGGCCATAAAAACCAAAAATGGTTATATAGTCTATTAATTTTTTTTTTAAGAGAGGATAAATGCCTTATCTACCATCAACTGTCTATCCCGTGGTTTGTGGGACTCTCACCCAATAAAAAAAAAAACCACCTCTAATTTATATCCACCCTGGAATCACTTAGTATATTACTTTAGAATATAGAACCTATTGCACCCTTATCAGATTTCTTTTAGTTGTTCCTTATGTGGTACAGCCTGTTGACTTCAAATTGGGTCTGTCCTTTTCTTGTAGAACCGACTGAATCGTCTATTACTTTAAAGAATAGGAAATTATTATTATTAACATTTAAAAAGAAAATAATGAGGACTATACTGTAATGTATTATATAAATTACTATCATTCACTAATGATGTGTTTCAGTTTTGTGTGTTCAATATATGCGCTCGTGGGGGACAAAGTTGGTCACGTCCGCAGCATACTTTGTAACAATAAAAAATAGGCCTAAATATATAAAATAAATAAAATCACTACCAGGACTTACCTGCACGCAATTACAACACTTACCTGTTATTGAAATTTTACCAGAAGACCAAGGTCGCCACGATTATTTTTTATAGGATAAAATATCGAAAACCTTTACACTCCACCCTAAATAAAACGGACAATTTAGCAATCTGACCCACCCAATTAATAACTCAGAAAGATTCCGGAACGTTAGACGAATTTTTAACACAGAAATGAGGAAATGGCAATGACGAAATAACTTAGACTAACACATTTTGGTTATGAGATACCACTATTTACTTACATGACTGGAATTCCTTACTACAAACACAACACAATAGATATTACAACACCTTTTGAATCCATTACATATAGCTTACCGTTTTATAATTAAGTATAAATGAAAATAACATCAAAATAACAGCCCAGCTTGCTCTCACACACACTCATACAATTGAATATATTCCCCCTTATTTGTGTTTTACGAAGTCTGTTTCTTTATCCGCGGTAACCCGGTTACCGACGCCGACCGAACACGTGTTTTCGTTTTCAGTTACATTGTTCGTTATTCCTTTAAATCTGCCACTGTCACTGCCCGGCAACTGTTTATAACTTAGTTAAATTCTTCGGGTCCCGGTCGGTTTTCTCGGATTAACTACATTTGGCGAAAACTCGACCGACCGGGCCCGACACAAAATGTATAGGCGTCTGTTACTGAATGCGGCTCTAGCTGACTGTATGGCGTCGACCGTGCGTCTGTGAACGTAACAGGTACATCTACCTGTTCCTGCATGGAAGTTGTTCTTCAATGCCACGATGTTTTCGTCGTCGCTCCTTGTTCCTTTGCTGTCGTGTAACCATTTTATATAGGGAATGGAGCTGACATATGTGGATGACCAGAGCTTAATATTGGGCTTGGCTCTGCTGATGTCATTTAAGTGGGCTTGGTCTAAACGACACTTCCGTAGTGAAACCAAATGAACGATGAAAATTTCACTCTCTGGCCATCTTGGTTTTTTGTCAGAGCGTCACTTGGAGCGTGATTGAGCAGTTGCGTATGTGCGCTGCCACACACAGGTACAAAGTTCTTAGAATTTTGTGGAGGTGCAGATGCTCCGCCGCATTCCTCAACAACAACTGCGTCTTATAGCGTTGTTTCACTGTTCTGTTACACTGACTGTTATACTGACACATACGTTGCACAATAATACATTTTTTTTCCAATTTATTATACCAGTCCGTCCGAAAACGAAATAAGTCACAATATAATAATGCCCCAAATGGTTAAAATAAAAACACCCAAAATTCGACCCGCTACAATACCCCCTCGATGAGAATTCTGCTGTTAACGACAGAAGAAATCTCATCGATGACCCCAAAGAGGACCGGTGAGGAACTGGTGCCAACAACCCCCTGGTTCTTAATCTGCATGGGTACACGACCCCCCTGGCTCAGTGACCATGGACTCATCTGAACGAGATCACTGGACTTCTCCGTAAGAGATCCCAACACCGAGAAATCGATCAGACTCGCACCACAGCGCGCCTCGCCTTCTAACATGCTACCCCAAAAATCCTCAATCCCTGGCTAAAATTATTCCAGCTCCTCCGCCGATATGGATCCCCTTTTTGCAAGCTGGGCTGCCTTTGGCAAATACTGGGCTCACACACTCTAACATTACATATTACCATAACACATAAGAATAAAACTTTCTTTTAAAATTTATCAAAAATTTAAAAAATTCAAAATTCAAAAAATAATCGTTTATCAAAAAATTCTCTTCCTCTTGTTTCTAATTTTTGTTTCAATGACTTAACCTAAACATTCCTATTAATACAAATACATCCTTACTCTAGCATGAGAACAATTTATAGCCTACCAATATAAAGCAATACAATAAAAGAAACATCATTAATACATACACAATAAAATGATCATTACTCAAAATATTCACTCGCTGGCAGGCGAAACATCAAAAAAAAATTTTTTTTTTTTTTTTTCAAAAAAATTTAAAATTTTCAAAATTTTTCAATTCAAAAAAAATTATTCATTAAATATTTATTAAATTTATTTATTAAATAACATTTATTAAAATTATTCAAATATTGGTTTGAATTAATTAAACAAACAAATCACAATCGGCTTCCTACTATACACAAGCTTAGTAGGTGTATGAACTCATCAGCTGATCATAACTAGGTCAAGTCCAAAACCCTTGACCTACATATGTTATGTATGATTTCTGAAAACACTTTAAACATCTGTAATATCCTAACTTGAAATACAAAACATAATAACATAAAATATTTAAAACGAACAAATATTAATATAATTAATAAACAGATTGACATTTACATTATTTAAAACAAACAATTCTTGACTTTACATTATTTTCACTTCTATCAAAATTCTGTCACTGGTTGAAAAAACAATTGTACATTCTTTATTATAAATTCCTCTCCGTCTTTTCAACAATCTTACCTTAATATACTGTGGGTGATGTAAATTATTTACTCTCAATTACCGTATTAGATCTCTATACATATATAAACTTTCTCCCTCTGACTCTGATATTAATCAACTCAATTATCATGACACCCATCTCTATCAAAATATCTACTAATCAGGACATTCTAAACCCCAACTTACCATTTAACACAAAACGCCACCTTCTCTACATATATGAAAAAATACTCTCTAACCCTTTGTACATAGGATACGTGTTTCCTTCCCAAAACTCATTCCCTTATGTTGGTCCCTGGACTCCCCCTAGGTAACCCTTTCCGGCGCCAATCGGTCCCTATCCCGTCCCAACCCTTGTTGCGGACTCCCCAAATACACTACCCCCTAATACAAAATTGCCATCCCCAAAATTCTCAATCTCATTTCATTACTACAAATACACAAAATAACCTCATTAACTATAAAAACAACCATATATCATTCAAAATCTACATAAAGTCTCCATTACCACTGTGTCAACATCTATATTTCACAAAATCCTGTTATATCACATCAACTCAAAAACAGCATTACATTATATTCATCTCCATCATTTCACATTCAACTTTTAATTCAACTTGGACAGGTCTACATGTCCCATAAAACACTTATCACCCATGAATTATCTTTTATTAATTTGCATACTCTTTTTATCTTTACTTCAAAATATCTGTAGTACACTAAACATTAATTACTTGTAACATTTATAAACCAATATACCAGTGACATGGTATTGTTGATCAGCTGATATCCTAACATAATAAAACACATCTCAAAATTGAACAGTTTACATGGAACATACATATTTATTTTTATTTATTCTCCCTTCTCACCTCATTGTTTCCCATTTCTCTGATTCTGATGCTTATTTATATTAGCCTGCCAGGCGTCTAGTTCTTGGCTTAGAAAAAAAATACACATAATAAAATTACATATTCTTGTATCCATTATCATATAATATTTACATCAATAATCGTCTAACCCATTCATAACCTTTTACCGTTTAACTTTCTTAAACTTTTCAAAATTTATTATTCAATAGTCATTATATATCATTTTTCATTTATTATTAAAATTTTTAATTATCATATTTATTCAACTCAATGATTGCATTAAAATTTCACTATTGCATTAACACCTCGAGCACACCTGTAAACATTTTTTATTATACATGATTATAAAATTTTTCTACTTACAATTCCTTTTAACAGGATATGCCCACAAAACACAATCCCCACCATCTCTGAAACATTTCACAAAATTTATTAATTTAAATTAAATAATTAATCATTCATTACCAAATTTCCATCTCGTAAAACAAACTGAATTTACACAAAATTTAATTATACAACATTTACATAATCAATTAAAATATTTAAAACATATCAAATTGTTTTAATTAAATTAATTATTAACAATATATAATTCATTATCATCCAAACAAATATAATTCTCTGATTACTTGTTTTCAAAATTAATTTGGTTTATTTATTTAAATTGCAAGTATTTCAATATTCAAGTATTTCACAACAATCATCTTACATACACACATATAAATTCACTAGATTTTATTTACAACTCTTGTTAATTATTATTCCATTTTTTCCACACTTCTGTCCAAATCTGCCATGTCGAACAACCATAAAACATAATGTTTAATTGTCTTTTATTGTTTTACAGTCTACCCTCCATCGTCAAAAAGGTATCTTACATATTTATAGACTAAATGGTTTTTATTTACATCCAATTTATTATAATTATTTTTATCATAAACCATTACCTCTATGTCATTCATTTTCCCTTTTATTATTTCATAAGACTTGTCACTATTATTTGTTTTTATCCAGCCTCCGTGAATATTTGTTGTTACACCCAGGTGATTTATTTTCTCATCATATTCCTCCACTACAAGTACACTAATTCTTCGTACAGGTACACATTTATCATCAATATAATCATTGTCTACAACTACACAAGGTATGTCTACATTATTTATCATAACTCTCTTTATATCCATCTTCTCTATCAGCTCTACATAACCTCTATTTACCTTGAACCACTCTAACTCTTTCTCTCTCTCATAATCACTTTCATCACAATACCTGTCACCACACCACTGACCTACTTCACTCCATGCAAAGGGCACAACAAACTTACTATACCATTTCCTGGCTTTTCCAGGTTTACAAAAATTTAGGGGACTGCTTGAAGACACCTTGTCTTCCACATAATTAACGGAGGAAACTCTGTCCTCAAAATTCACTACTAGCGGAGTCCTTACTCCACTTATATCACGGGGAAAATTTGCCCTTTGACACCCTAACCTTTCATCACACTCTCTCTCAATTTCATCAACACTCGCTAACATTTTGTTATTAAATTCTACTTCACCACAAACTTCATCATCACTATTTGTTTTCACCACATCATTCTTAAATAGCTCGTTTTCAACTATTTTATCACTATTATTTATTAATTCAGTTTTACAACTGTAACTTACCTTGTTAATTATTTCTTCGCTATTATCAGAGACATTATTACCACTTACCTGTGTTAACTCAACTTTTAATTGACATCTATCTTCCTCCCACTTCTCGTCTCGTTTTTTCAATTCCTTGTTGAATTCCTTGGTATTACTAACCATGTCATCTAACATTGCGTTTTGTTTATCCAAATGTTCATTAAACTTGTTACACATCATAATCATCATATTCATCATCTGTGTCTTATAATCAGATTCACTCATTTCATTGTTACTTACCTCATTGTCTGTCACCTGATCGACTTTATTTTTGTTAACTTGGTCTATCTCTCTACCTTTATTTACCACCCTCACGCTCTCATCATTATCACTAGGCCTATTCTCTGTCTTATTCTCTACCACTATCTCTTCAACTATCTTACCTGTATCATTGGTCATCTCACTATGTTTATTAATTTCTGCGAATATTCCTTCCTCTTGTTCTTCCATTTGTGTTAACCTATCGTCTAAATCACCCCATTCCTCGTTTGTCATCTCCCCCACAACACCTCGAAATTCATTCTCCCACTCATCCCACGCAAAATCACTATCGTTACTTTGTATTATAGACATTTTTTAAAGTTCGTTTGTATAACACTCATATATAAAACTACTATTTTTCTATACTCAAAACTCCTAATCACTACTGTGAATATGTGCAATACAATTTTTATACATTCGTCATTACCACATCCTATTTTCTGTGTATTAAAATAGGTCTATCTCGTATAAAATTATAATTAAACGAAAATCCTGGCAGCGCGTCGACATTTGTAACAATAAAAAAGAGGCCTAAATATATAAAATAAATAAAATCACTACCAGGACTTACCTGCACGCAATTACAACACTTACCTGTTATTGAAATTTTACCAGAGGACCAAGGTCGCCACGATTATTTTTTATAGGATAAAATATCGAAAACCTTTACACTCCACCCTAAATAAAACGGACAATTTAGCAATCTGACCCACCCAATTAATAACTCAGAAAGATTCCGGAATGTTAGACGAATTTTTAACACAGAAATGAGGAAATGGCAATGACGAAATAACTTAGACTAACACATTTTGGTTATGAGATACCACTATTTACTTACATGACTGGAATTCCTTACTACAAACACAACACAATAGATATTACAACACCTTTTGAATCCATTACATATAGCTTACCGTTTTATAATTAAGTATAAATGAAAATAACATCAAAATAACAGCCCAGCTTGCTCTCACACACACTCATACAATTGAATATATTCCCCCTTATTTGTGTTTTACGAAGTCTGTTTCTTTATCCGCGGTAACCCGGTTACCGACGCCGACCGAACACGTGTTTTCGTTTTCAGTTACATTGTTCGTTATTCCTTTAAATCTGCCACTGTCACTGCCCGGCAACTGTTTATAACTTAGTTCAATTCTTCGGGTCCCGGTCGGTTTTCTCGGATTAACTACATTTGGCGAAAACTCGACCGACCGGGCCCGACACAAAATGTATAGGCGTCTGTTACTGAATGCGGCTCTAGCTGACTGTATGGCGTCGACCGTGCGTCTGTGAACGTAACAGGTACATCTACCTGTTCCTGCATGGAAGTTGTTCTTCAATGCCACGATGTTTTCGTCGTCGCTCCTTGTTCCTTTGCTGTCGTGTAACCATTTTATATAGGGAATGGAGCTGACATATGTGGATGACCAGAGCTTAATATTGGGCTTGGCTCTGCTGATGTCATTTAAGTGGGCTTGGTCTAAACGACACTTCCGTAGTGAAACCAAATGAACGATGAAAATTTCACTCTCTGGCCATCTTGGTTTTTTGTCAGAGCGTCACTTGGAGCGTGATTGAGCAGTTGCGTATGTGCGCTGCCACACACAGGTACAAAGTTCTTAGAATTTTGTGGAGGTGCAGATGCTCCGCCGCATTCCTCAACAACAACTGCGTCTTATAGCGTTGTTTCACTGTTCTGTTACACTGACTGTTATACTGACACATACGTTGCACAATAATACATTTTTTTTCCAATTTATTATACCAGTCCGTCCGAAAACGAAATAAGTCACAATATAATAATGCCCCAAATGGTTAAAATAAAAACACCCAAAATTCGACCCGCTACAACTTTAAGCTGTACGTGTCCTCTGGGTAGTGCTAAATGACCAGCAGCGTTGGCTAATAAGCTTCCCAAAGATAGAAAGCCAAACACAAAATGAAGCATAGCAATGAACAAAGAAAACTCTTTTCAGGGCAAACACTGACAATCTTCAAAATCGAAAAGCAAAAAGAGCTAATTTTAAGAACTTAACATTTAATACTTTACATTGGAATGGAGGTGGATTATCCCAAGCAAAGAAGAACAACATCACTACAACTCAACAAACACGACACTTGACGTCTTCTTTATAACAGAGGCAAATATCACTGAAGAAAATAAGAACTACTTTGTATTTAAAAATTACAAAATGAAATACCTGTTTAAATCAAGACAGATAGCAAGTGGAATCCTGATAGGAGTGAAGGACAGCCTGGCCTCTAAATTAAAGGTGAATAAGGAAATGTCTAACCATGATCTGGCGGAGGTGGCAAGGGTTATGGAAGGAAAACAAGAAATGTATTGTCTATGGAGTATATAGCCTACCAAACAACAATAACTTAAATATGGATATCATAGAGGTTACAGCGAGAACCATAACAGGAGATTTTAATGCTCATTCCCAACGGTGGGGATATCAGAGTGAAAATGCAGCGGGCAGGGAATTTGAGAATTTTCTCAGTGCAAACATGTTGGAACTGCTTTGAGACCCGAATGACAGAAAAGCTTTTGTTCACTGCTCAGGAACATCAACAAATCCAGACCTGGCTGCAGTTTCTCCAGACATATACATTGATACAAGGAGGCTTGTAACTGATGATGAGGGAAGTGGCCACAGAGCGGTGATGACCAAGACCATCATAAACACAGAACAGAGGCAACATGAACCTAAACACAACTAGAACTTTATAAAAGCCGACTTAAAACTCTTTCAAAGCACAGTGGATCTCGACGTGAGCAGGATAGAGAGAGAAAGTAATGCTGAGATCCAACTAAAACAACTCTGCAAATTATTGCATTCAGCTGCAAAGCGCAGTATTCCTAGAGGAAGAATAAACAAATACAGACCATTCTGGAATGGTGAATTACAAAAACTAAGAATGGACAGAAATAACCAGAGAAATAAAGCCGAAAAATCCAAGAGACCTCAGGACGTACAAGAGTGGTGAAGAGTAAATGCAGAGTATATCAACAAATTACAGCAGGCCAAAAAGCAAACCTTTCACAAGTTTATTTCAAATCTTAACTATAGAGAAGATGCTGTCAAGGTTCATAAATATATAAATATTCCCAGTGACAAACATAATGGAAAACACACAGACCCAATCAAAACAGTAACAAAAGCTTTAACTTCGGATCAGGACATAGCCAACAAATTTAATACTTACTGGACACAAGAACATACATTATCAGCTAGAAATAAAAAAGTGACAAATGCATTAAAAAGCAACTAAAGACTACAACTAAAAGAATCATAAAGTGTGACATTTTTTCCCAAAATTACAGTATGGCAGAACTTGACATTGCAATTGGCAAACTAAAGAATAAAAAATCTCCTGGACCAGATAAGATTCATCCAGAATTTATTAAAAATCTAGGAGCAAAAGCAAAATTGACTCTTCTTAACATCTTCTAAGGTCTGGTCAGGACAATCCAATGTACCAACAATCTGGAGAAAGGCAATACTGGTCCCCATAAAAAACCCAAAGAATCCTGAAAATGAAGTATCTAGCTACAGACCGATTTCCCTGACATCTGTTATTGCAAAAACCATGGAAAGAATGGTAGCTGCTAGGCTGCAATATTACCTGAATAGTTCAAAGACTAGTGATCAATGAACAAGGAGGATTCAGACCGAACTTTACAACCATGCACCAAGTGATGAGGCTGACTCAAAGCATAAAAGACTCTTTTCAACCGAGGCGAATCAGTGCCAGCTCTTTTCGTGGACTTCAGAGGAGCATTCGATACTGTGTGGATGAAGAAATTGTTAAACAAGCTTAAAGACCTGAGTGTCACAGGAAATATGTTTAACTGGATCATGCAGTTTCTAACTCGGCACTGGGTGTGCACAAAATGGAAATCGTCTGTGTCATCATACAAACAAACAAAGGTCGGTCTACCACAAGGATCCGTGCTGAGTGCGTTGCTCTTTAACATCTTTATTAATGACCTACCTGCTGCTCTATATTCAACTAAAGCTAACTGTGCGCTTTATGTGGATGACGTGGTCATATGGACTGCAGCCAAGAACTCGAACAAGAAGATGTTCCAACTCTCCAGAATAACATAAATGCACTTGTGGAATGGAGTGATGAGAATAATATGAAAATTAATTACCAAAAAACACACTATCAGCTGTTCTCCCTAAAAACAAAAACCAAAGAAATATGTCTCAAAATTGAAAATAATGAATTACAGAGAAGCGATAGTAGCACATATCTAGGAGTGGTGCTTGATAATAAACTCACCTTGAAACAGCATGCTGACAAAATCTGCGCAAAGGTCTCCCCAAAAACAAGCGTTCTGAAAAGACTAGCTGAAGTTAAATGGGGAGGAACTTTAGAATATAATTAATTCACTACCGACTCAGAACGCAGTTTTTTTTTTTGTAAAAACAAAAGTTTTACCTTACAGCGTGAACCGGTTTTTGCTTTTAAAAAGCTTCTTCAGAGGCTGCTGTTAGGAGCACTATCTGTCTTGTTGTTGGTGACGGTATCGACTTTTGAAAGATCGATATTGTGTGTGTGGGGTGTGATATGTTCTAATAATGGGTTTGATTTTAATTGTGTCTTTTCGTTTAGGATGTCGTTTTTATGTGTTTTCGTGTGTTTGTATATTTCCAATCGTTCTAGAGTATCTAGTTTTCGGCCTTTTGTGTGTACGTGTAGAATGTCCATGTTATTGTTGATGTTTTTGTATGTGTCGTTTGCTTCAATGAGGTGGTTTGCAAAGGTGGATCCAACAAAACAGAACACACACACTCTTTACAAACTAAATTGCTCAGATTGCAACAAATTCTACATAGGCCAGACAGGACGTAGCTTCAAACAAAGATACATTGAACACACAAAGGCACTATACTCCACTACAGAATCCACCTGTGCAAACCACCTCATTGAAGCAAACCACACATACAAAAACATCAACAATAACATGGACATTCTACACATACACACAAAAGGCCGAATACTAGACACTCTTGAACAATTGGAAATATACAAACACATGGAAACACATAAAAACGACATCCTAAACGAACAGATACAATTGAAATCACACACATTATTTGAACATATCACACCACACACACACACACAACATCGATCCTTCAAAAGTCGATACCATTGCCAACAACAAGATGGACAGCGCTCCCAGTGGCAGCCTCTGAAGAAGCTTTTTAAAAGCAAAAACTGGTTCAGGCTAAAGGTAAAACTTTTACGTTTTTACCCATAATAAACTTTGTGTTCCAAGTCGGTAGTGAATTAATTATATTTAGTTAAGTAACGGACACATCATAGACAACGAAATCCAGGAACTTTAGACTTGCTGAATGAAACATACAAATTCTTGGATTTCGTTGTCCATGACGTGTCCGTTACTTAACTAAATACCACTATTATATTAACGACTCGGAACACTAAGTTTTTTATAAGTAAAAGCATAAAGTTTTACCTTACAGCCTGAACCGGTTTTCGCCTTTAAAAGGCTTCTTCAGAGGCTGCCGCTGGTAGCGCTGTCCGTCTTGTTGTGGGCGACGGAATCGAATTACTAACAAAACAGAACACACACAAAGCACAAAACAAATTCGATCTACCCAGTGTTTACAAGCTAAATTGCAATAAATTCTACATAGGCCAGACAGGACGTAGCTTCAAACAGAGATACATTGAACACACAAAGGCACTCCACTCCACTACAGAATCCACCTTTGCAAACCACACATATAAAAACATCGACAATAACATGACCATTCTACACGTACACACAAAAGGCCGAAAACTAGACACTCTAGAACAATTGGAAATATACAAACACACGAAAACAAATAAAAACGACATCATAAACGAACAGACACAATTCAAATCGCACATTATTCGAACATATCTCACCCCACACACACAGCATCGATCTTTCGAAATTCGATTCCGTCGCCCACAACAAGACGGACAGCGCTAACAGCGGCAGCCTCTGAAGAAGCCTTTTAAAGGCGAAAACCGGTTCAGGCTGTAAGGTAAAACTTTATGCTTTTACTTATAAAAAACTTAGTGTTCCGAGTCGTTAATATAATAGTGATATTTAAACATACAAAGTCTACATAAAACCTAATATCATGTATGGTGGGGAAGCTCTTGCAACAGCACACTCCAGTGTGGTTAATAGGCTTGAGAGAATTCAGAATAACTGCCTGAGGCTAGTAACTGGAGCAGTAAAAACAACACCAATAGCTGCAATATATGAATTTACAAATACCAAACCTCTAGAGACAGAATACAGGTGTATGGCACAAATATTGTATGAAAAACTTATACATAGAAAGGACGACAAGTGAGTAACTGAAGTGCCAGCTGAACAAACTCTGAAGACACAGAAGAGCTTCAAACACCTAGTAATGGAAGAAATTAATATAAGCGAAAAACTGGAACCACCAACAAAGCCAATGAATCCACTGGACTATGTCGAATTTGACATAAATCTAGAGCTGATACAACCTATCAACAAAACTAAAGATCTCCCTTCTACATATAGTCAACACCATAGCAATTGAAACTGTAAATGTTATATCCTAATGATAGATGGACCAGAATTTACACAGACGGATCAAAGCTAAATGAGGAGACAGGAGCAGGCATATACGGTGAATTTTTTCCCACTATTTTGCACCAAATTCGGATGCTACAGTGTTTGAGGCCGAGTTGTTTGCAATTGATGAAGCTTTGAGCCAACTGTTGAAGAGACCTTGGCTGAGAAAGGGTTCTGTAATTATGGTAGACTCAAAATCAGCTATACAGGCAATTGCAAATAATGACTCATCCAACTAAATATCACTATAATATTGACGACTCGGAACACAATAAGTTTTTTATAAGTAAAAACGTAAAGTTTTACCTTACAGCCTAAACCGGCTTTCACCTATAGAAGGCTTCATCAGAGGCTGTCGTTAGTAGCGCTGTTCGTCTTGTTGTTGGCGACGAGATAGTGTTTCGAAAGATCGAAGCTGTGTGTGTGTGGTGAGATGTGTTCGAATAATGCGTGCGATTTGAATTGTGTCTGTTCATTTAGGATGTCGTTTTTATTTGTTTTTGTGTGTTTGTATATTTCTAATTGTTCTAGAGTGTCTAGTTTTCGGCCTTTTGTGTGTACGTGTAGTATGTTCATGTTATTGTCGATGTTTTTATATGTGTGGTTTGCTTCAATGAGGTGGTTTGCGAAGGTAGATTCTGTAGTGGTGTGGAGTGCTTTTGTGTGTTCAATGTATCTCTGTTTGAAGCTACGTCCTGTCTGGCCTATGTAGAATTTATTGCAATTTGAACAATTTAGTTTATATACACCGGGTAGATCGAATTTGTTTTGTGCTTTGGGCATGCGTTTTGATAGTGTGTGTTCTGTTTTGTTAGTAGTTTTGTAAGCGATTCTGTATCCTGCTTTTTTGAATTTGTGGGCAATTTTTTCTGTTTGTTTGTTGATGTATGTTAGTGTTATGAATTTGTTGTTTTCTGTCTTTGTCTGTTGTATGTTTTGTGTAGGAGTTTACTGACTATTGTTCTGTCATAACCGTTAGATTCTGCTAGTGTTCCGAGTCGTCAATATTATAGTGATATTTAGTTAAGTAACGGACACGTCATGGACAACGAAATCCAAGAATTTGACTCATCCAAGATCATCATAATACAGTCCATCAGAGATAAGTACAAGATAGTTAAAAATAATATTTGCAGAGTAGTAATACAGTGGGTGCCGTCACACAGAGGACTGAAGGGAAACGAAGCAGCGGACGAGTTGGCTAAAAAGGGTACCTCTATAAAACAGAAACCTTCGAGACTTAGTACAATAGATAGAAGGATTAAACATAAACGAACATTGCATAAGAACATCATAAACGAAAACGCGAAGCAGTCCCTAATGCTTAACACACATTAATTCTAAAAATTGTGAGCAGTACCCTAATTCCATTAAACATTAATTCACTTAGGCTAATCGTGTCTGAATGCAAAGCAATTTCTGCACCCAGTTCTGTTTTCTTTATTAACCATTATCAGAATATTATAAATTTAGCGGAATACTGTTTTGCTTTTACTTACTTTGAAGTTGTTTTAATAAATACAGTTATGCTGTTTTATACTAGATGGCAACATAACCGTAAACTAAATGTCACTATTGTTTGACGACTCGGAACACTAAGTTTTTTATAAGTAAAATCGTAAAGATTTACCTTACAGCCTTAACCGGCTTTCACCTTTAGAAGGGTTCATTACGAGCCTCCGATGAAGCCTTCTAAAGGTGAAAGCCGGTTTAGGCTGTAAGGTAAATCTTTACGATTTTACTTATAAAAAACTTAGCGTTCCGAGTCGTCAAACAATAGTGACATTTAGTTAAGTAACGGACACGTCATGGACAACGAAATCCAAGATAACCGTAAAATCATATGATTTTAACAGAATTGATACGATAAACTAAACTGGTGTATATTAAAACATAATCTTAGAATCTGAAACAGAAAACAGAGTCTGAATAACGACGAGTTCTTTATATAAAGCGGTAATAACACGGAAATAAATCTTGCCAGAGCGTATGATAAATCGTTCAATAAGTGTACGACATAAGCGAATACACATCTTCAAGAAATGGTTTCATGGTTTCTGTTTAGCTTATAGCATCTTTTCTACGTATTTTGTAACACTGTAAATCGTTATCAAAAGAAGAAATATGATGATTTCATTACAAGTTTCAGAAAAGTTATATAGTAAGAAGTTGTATATTTCATAATTTCAAATTACGTTGACGGAGTTGGCATTATGAGGTGTTCCGTTGTTTGATCCGAACGAAGGTGCACGTGTGTTTGTTTATGCCGTGTCTGATTAATGGTTTTTAAATTTTGTTAAAATGAAGATAAAACCTTCAACAAGTACTTCTCTGACTAATAAGAAGACAGCACCTCCGACTGTCGGAAAGATAAGTAAACCAAAACGCTTTAAAACCAAACCAAAAACTTTCGGCAGTAAATTAACCTCAACGCCAACTAACGCTCAAGAAAACGCCAAGAAACAATTGTCAGCACTCAAGAGTAGCAATAAAAAGAATAAGAATATTAGTCCGGAGTTAAAGTTAGGATTAAAAATAGAAAGATTATTGGAAAATGGTGGGCCGAACGTTATTAAGTTGAGTTCAGAATCTGAAACGCCGAAAACGTCATCTTCTAAGAAGAACAAAAAGAAGAAAAAGGGAAATAAAGAGGGTAGTAATGATGCCGAAGTGTCAAATAAAAATGAATTACTTACTCCTAAGAAAAAGAACACGAAGGGCGGTGTCAAGAAAGAAAACCATGAAATCCATAATCAAAAGAAAAACCTGAAACCAGGGACAACTTCTAAAAACAAGGTGGAACAACGGAAGTTCAAGAATGAAATCGATGCAGGTAGTCAGTCTACTGTGGAAACTGATGAGGTAAAGTAATTAAATTGTCTATGTATACCCTTAGATTGTTATTAAGTAATGCATACAGGATCGATGATGATGTGACCTTGTCATACCAAATTTAATACCTTTAAATTATAAATAATTTTATAATTAAAACGTGACAATAATGTGAGTGAGTGCCATAATTTTTTTTTCAGTTCATATCCTACACTTGTAAATGAAATTCTGTAAACTTTATTGTTCATTTTATAATATTCTACCATATTTGAAACACAAGTTTAGATGATATTGATTGATTTTATTAATGTTTTTGGCATCACTAGCTGTCATACTTCAACATATATAAAACACAAAGCTAATACAGGCCTACATCTAAATGTAGCATGGACGTGTGCTCACACAACACACACACAAAATGATATAGCACCTGTCTACTCACTTCTGAGTGAACGCCTCCCTAGTTATTGTGGGTAACCTTATTGAGTAGTAATTTTTCTCCACTGAAAGTCTTGTGTTCATTGTACCACTGTATTACTATGTGGTATGGACCTGACAGTAGATTTTTAACAGTTGCGTAGAGATGCACAGTGGAGAACATCTTGTTGCGAGCCTAACAAAATTTTCATTCATTTTGCACATGCACACAGTGGTCTTGTACAGTGTTTTAGAGTGTGAACATCAGCTGCAATAAGGCTGGAAATATCATTGGAAGCATGCTAGTGATGTGAAGTGATAGTAAGTGACAGAGATAGATAGTGTGCAAGTGAGACAGCAGACTCTTATTGCATTGTTTTCCCTTTCTTCTCTCTAGACAACTGATGCTATAGTTTAAGTGGTGGTAATCCATTCACTGGGTCAGTTCAGCTCTCTGCTCACTAAAGGCTTTCAGTTTTCTACAAAGGTTGGTCTCTATGTCATTTGGTCTCCATTCTAAGAGTATACTTGCTCTTATATGCTCACATTCACTTTTATATTAATTAACCTTTAATAATATTTGTGAATTCCATGGTTAGCAAATACTCTATCCTCTTTCACTTTATTTTTGTATATCTTTATTATCTTTCTCCTGTATTTCATATTTTTCATTATTTGGTGTCACCTCTTTAAGTTTTGGTGTGTATCTATTCTTACCACTTCATACTATAGCAGGCATAATTCTTTTCATGGTTAGCTGTGCAATCTGGAGTTCTTATATTATTCTCATATATACTGTATATCAGTCATAGGCAACCTTTGAATTTATGGGGGCTCATATATAACACAGGATCAGTTCGATAGGCACACCCCTCCCCACCCTATCAATGGAGAATGGAAATGTGCGGAGTTTAATAGCCGGACTTTACAAACATTAACTGTCGCTTTATAATACCCTTGCGTTGCGCTTATATGTAGCGACATGGAACACTGAATCAAAAAAAGGTTTGCAGTATTTATCATATAAATTTGTGAACATTTTTCACATTAGGAGTAAGGTCATCACAATCTGTCATCATGTTAAAACTAACAAAACTTTAAACGAAAAAACATGAAACATGAAAACATTTTAATAAAAATAAATTAAAGAACTTTCCACAATAACACTCCGTTTCATTAAGTTCACAGAAATGTAAAACTTGAAAAAGTCGCATTTAAAACATAAATGAAGTTTTCAGTTCCTTTGAAAAAACTAACTCACAGTAATTATTGTATTAGAAAAAAGCAAAATTCTAAACGGCTTGTACTATTTTATAATATAGTACTTTGAAGCAGGTACAATGCGAGTGCAGTCCTTCGTTCAAAATAAAATAAAATTGCAACTTGGTTTGCGGGCGCGTCAGACCTTATCAACGGGTGCAGAGCTGCCAACTGTATCTGGTTGTAATCTATAACCCATGTGAAAAATATGCAGTAATAAAAGTTTTAGTCATTCCGATCTTATTCATTTGTCAATTTAAGGTGTTTGTTGTTATTATACTCAAACAGTTCACTCATAACTATCGGACGTTTAACACATAAGATGATAAAATGAATTTGAAGATCAAAAAATGGAAGTCCAAAAACAAGATGAGAAGATCAAGTGTTTGAAAATTTAATGGTTCTATGAGTGAGAGGGTGGAATGAAAGAGTTCAAACAGGAAGGAATGGAGAAAGATGGTTGAAACGGCTAAAAAGCATGCAAATTGTGAAGGCAAGGCAAGTGTCTCATCACTCTCACTTGTTTTCATAACAAGTCAGAAGGGCTCAAAAGATCAGAACACAAACTTCACAAAGAGTGTGAAGCTGTATGCTGAACTCAGCAAGTTAACATAGTACAAAAAAATAGTGAATGAGTTAATGCTGTAATTTAATTAACAGAACATCATGTCACTACTACTGTGTTTGAGGTAAATATGCCTTTTCCAATTGAAGAATTATATAATCTGCTACATGACATGAAAGATTAAGATAGTACAGCTTAGATGGGTGGGTTATGTTGACAGGATGGACCCCAGGACCCTGTAAAGCGCTTCTTCAATTATGACCAAGATGGCAAAAGGAAGGTGGGATGACCAAAGCTGAGGTGGCGAGGTGGAGTGCAGCAGGATGCAGAAAGGGCAGGAATTCACAATTGGAGGATGATTTGCATCGTACAGAGACCATTGGCAAGGTCTCATTCAGTAGGTCATGACTCGTGTAGAATTGTAGCGCCCTGATGATGATGCCCTTTTCAATGGAAGAATTACATGTGTTGGGTTCACAGTCCCATATTTCGGTTAGGATGTCTCTTTGTTTATAATTTAAAATCATAAAAGTTTAAATTCACAAAAAATGTATACAATTTAATACTTTGTGTACTCAGCAAAAATATGTTGTGATTTCCAGTCTACAGTTCTTCTAACAGACACATACTCCGTCTGTGGTTACCTGAAATTTAGAGTTTAAGGCATAATAAATGAACGCCAGGTGCAGAAAATGTTAAATTTTCCTAGAATGCAATTTTTTGTCTAAAATTTCCCCCAAAATGTAGTCTATGTTCATATAATTTAAGTGAGCATTAGATTATATGTTGGTAGTTAAGAATTAACATCAAAGGTCATTATTTAATTATTTAGTTATTTTTTACTCCAGATCAAAATTCCCCCAGGCTAGCGGCTAGCGTACCCCCCCATAGCTTGTTCACATGTTTGGACCGTTCTGTACCCCTGCTGGAAACTACTTTTTTTTTGAGACAAGAAGGTGTAAAACATGCGGGCATATAGCACTTCTAGTCCAACTGTCTTTATAATAAACAAGGAGATCTGAATTATGACTAGACAGGACTTCTATATGAGATATGTTGTACTAACTGGCAACGTAATTATTACATTGTAGTGTATAAAGTATACTATAAAATTGGTAATTTATCCAGTTGTCTGTGTTTTTGACAATTAATGCATGGTGCTGACATAGTCTGATTCATCAACAGCAAAAGATTAGAATGGGTGGGTCACATAAGACGAATGAATGACTAAAAGAATTGTAGACTGGAAACCAAGACTGGGCAGAAGATGTAGGATGATGTTAAGAGGAAGATGTAGGAAAAGATGGATAGATGATGTAGAGATTGATTTGAAATGTTGAATGTTAGAGGCTAGAGAAGGTTGTGTGGTGACAGGATGGAATGGAGAAAAAATTATTGAGCAGACAAAGACCCATACTGGTTTGTGATGCCAGAAGAAGAAGAAGAGGAAGTGTGTGTGTGTTTGATAAATAAAAACATGTAAATAATGAATTGCAAATAATAAATTAATTTATTTTTTACAGCATTCAGAAAATAAGAAAGATGACACTGTTTACTCTTGGAGTGTACCTTGCCATTTTAATCTGCAACCTGATAAAGTGAGTACTAAATTAAGCGAATAAGGTGAATGGTAAATTAATAAAATATGTAAATGGTACTTTTAGAAACTACATAATTTGTAAAACAGTGATGTATTGATTCTGTAATTATTTTAAGAGATGCAGATTATAAATGCTCTCTTTCAATATGATTAAAAAATATTATTTTTCCTTGTGTAACTACACATGTATTTGAATTCTATGTTAATAAAATATGCGCATTTTATGGTTTTAATCATTGAGGCTATTTATGAATGTAAAGTTTTTAAAGTCAAAGAGATATAGGCCTATGTGTTAAATACTGTTAACAGAAGACATTCTGTCAAAACATTTAAACTTTCACAGCCAGTGATGTCTGTAACATTATAATCTTTCAGGGATCAAGCAGTAGACTACTCCTCATGAACCCCACATGAATCATTAACTGTAACTGTAGTGGTTATCATCAGTGGCACTCTAGTCCTGGTTCTTGACATCCACTGATTAACAATTCTGCACTTTTGGAGCAACCGTATTTATACTGTGCTTGAACTGCTTTAGATTGGATACTTAACAGATCATCATTTGTTGAAAGCCAAGAGGGAGGACCAGTATACTGTTGAAGATGACCACCTCATTTGTTACTAAAATGTGTAGCGAGTGTGATAAAGCACAAAAGCTTGACACTCCAGAAGATTTTAACTACATTGACACTAACTACTAACAGTTTCTGTAACACAGTGTCAAACCTGTTTTCTTTTTGTTAGCTTGTGTGTGTGTGTGTGTGTGTGTGTGTGTGTGTGTGTGTGTGTGTGTGTGTGTGTGTGGTGTGTGTGTGTGTGTGAGCGCACGCACGTGTGCACATGCTAAAGTAGTTAAGTAACCAAGTTTAAATTCCAGTATATTTTTGAGTTACCAGTTTTTAAGTATACTGTAAAGTCGTGTAGTAGTGACATTGAGTGTCTGGAGGTGACATGTGACTGGCACATGTCTTGGTTAGGTTAACGGACCACCATATTACTCACCATGATATTATTAATCAGTTTACAAGTACATAAACTTCATCACATCTATCAGCACAGACATTAATACTCTTAACACTGTGATGTACTAATCTATTGATCACATTTATTAATATCCAAATCTCAAATTAACTTTTACTTACCGGCACGATCACTTCTACAAGGTCCAAGGGTTCGATCACATGTAGCTGGATACAAACATGGTCTATGGGTTACGCAAAGCACTGACACAACTCATTTTTGAAGAGAATTACTATTTATTATTATTTACTTTTGAGCTGTTGTAAAATTCGGAAGATTCATTTAGATACATGTTTTCAAAGTTGTGCAACGCTAGCATAATCAAACTTATGAACTACAGCTTACCTTGTATATCACACAAAACACAATTACCAACACAGATACAAACAGAAACAGCCCAGCTTTGCCCGCTCACACATTCACTCAGAATTTATAACGCCCTTAACATTTTACAATTTAATCCCCAAACCCCAAATGCCGGCCACGCGGTCGCCGCGCACACTCATTGTCCGTTTACACTGTATTTATGTCCCGAAAGAAAGAAAAAACTCTTGAATACGGCTCCCTAGTTGTATTGACCGCGGTCACATAACAATTTTTTGGTAACTACAACTTTTTTCTGATAAATAAAAAACTTTTATGGCGAGCCTACTTGGGACCAGCCCGGTACCGGGAACTGCTGCTTGTAGACTGGAACGGTAATGTAACAGGTACTTCTTGCTTCCACCGGCGGGAACGGTGGTTCACTGCCACTATGTTTTCGTCGCTCAAGCCTCAGTTGTTGTGAGGTAACCACTTTATGCATGGAATAGCAGAGTTATATTCTGGATACCAAAGGACGATATTGGCTTCGGCTCTGCTGATGTCATTAATAGTAGGCGGGGCTTTAACAGTATTTCCGGATGGTCTTTGAGAAGACGATGAATACTCTTGCGCTCTGGCCATCTTGAGTTTTAGTCAAGAGCGTCACTTGTGCTCGTGGTCGTACAGTTGCGTATGGGCGATGCCACACAAGTACGGATTTCTGAGAATTTTGAAGGAGGTAAATTCTTTGCTCACCGCGTTACACAATAACAACTGCGTATCGCTTTGTTACCACTGTTTCTTAACATCATTCTGTTACATGGAAAAGAACGTTGCTCAATAATTTTCATAACTTTTGACAAGCCCGCCCAAAATGAAAGAAATAAAAGATATAAATGCCCCATACTGTAAAAAATTAAAAACACCCAAAATGTTACAACACATATGTGTTACATCAGTTTTCTGTTTTGATCAGCCATATGAAACAAATCGTGTCCCCAAAATTAAGACAGTTGAAACGAGCCTTTAAAACAGCATGGGACCCATGTCTCGCAAACAGGTTTCTAAATATCACAAAAATCATTTATTACTACAAATACATATTAATTAATAAGTTGTATCCAAACAGATTCATTTCTGTTTACTTTAGTGTAGGGTTACAACTTCTTAAAAATAAACAATTCTTTTATACCAAGTTTTATGATTACAATTTCCTCAACGGCTTGTTGAATTAAGCAGTATGCTAATAGGGTGGGGGGAATAAAACTGTAATTAGTTGAGGTAATTGACATTACGGATTATCAACATCAACATTTTTAATATGTTTTTAACAATACTGAGTGTCACGATTTCACTAAATAACAAAATAAATAAATAAACATACAGTATCACGTAGGAGGTAAATATTAATTGTTTGATACTTGATTCATCAAAATTTGCCGAGCAGCAATCCACTCTATTAATGCACAAAGAAACAAAATTAAATAATTGTGGAGGATATGACCTTTCTTAGTATGAGTGGATTTGGGTAAAAATCAAGAATTAACTAGAAGTAAGTTGTGTTTACTTTTTAGAGATGTTAAAAATGTTAAAACATTGGAAAAACAGTTTAAAATATGAAGCAATTTAGTAATTATAGGAAAGGTGAACAACAGTTTTTCTCCAGTAAATTGTCTGACGAGTTTTATAGAAAGTTGTAGTGCCTAGTGTGTTTGAATATTCTCTAAAAACTCCCTCCTCCAAGCTCCTCTTGTACTTTGATATTTCAGGGATTGACTGGAAGGAAAGGATTATTAAAGTGATGCCAAATTGATGCTTATTTAAATTAATTCTTTATAATCACAGTTTACTCTCTGTGTTTTAAATGTACGCTGTAGATTTGTTTTGAACAGTATGTGTGTATGTAATTTTTTGCATTTTTGTCTCACACACACACATGTATACACAGCGTAGGGATAAATATCTGTTTTTGTGTTGTGATTAGTCAAATAATTACAGAATTATAAATTATAATTACCTTCACACCTACCTTAATTTCGGGTCCAAGATCCCTGCACGAACTGTGAATTTAAACGTGATTTTGAGGTTGTTAAAAATAACACACTTGACTATCATTAAAATATAGTAAGCTTCAGATTTTATTAAAATTTAGTTCATTTTATATTCCTTGAAATTTCTTTCGTACATTCTTTCTCCCAACTATTGGCACATTATTAATTTTCTCAACTGTGCCTTAATACATTTCTTACAAGCATTTGTTAACCATAACATTAGTACCATATATTACATATTCTATCAGTTAATTTTTAAATCTAAATAAGGCGAACCCAGCTTACTCAACTCTCATTCCATTTTTACCCTCCAATTTAGTTATTTCAGGCAATCATTAAAATAATGTTGATGTAATACGGTTACTTGCTGTAGTGGCGTCTCCCCGACCTCATGGCGCGTCACACACAAAGTTCTCCTTTAGGTGTCCAAAAAAGTTTATGATTACATTTTCCTTTCTTCCTAGTTAAATACTGCACTCACTTTCACATCGTTCTACCACTTCTATTCTCTTTTAATTGATAATAAAAAATTTATTGATGAGCCACGTCTGGTGGGCTGCCTGGCCAGGCGTAGCTTCGGCGGGTAACTGCGAGGAGCGTTAACCAAATGCCCCCCTCCAAAATCGGACAAGACGGAAATTACCAATGCCTTCTGTTGTTAAAATGTTTGTCACTGTACTCAAAGTGTGGGTTCTTCATGTGTGTTAGACGTTGACGAAATTTTGAGGCCACTAGTCACGTCACTCAAATGGGCGTGTTTTGTGTCATGCTTCTGTCCGCAATCAAACACGTGCTGAAATATTTTTACAGCTTAGCCATGTTGTTTGACTTCATTTGGGGTGTCTTAGCGTCCTGTCTGCGCACGTGCTCAAGTTGCGTGCTTGAGAGCGTCACACATCACCCGTTTTCTTGGAATTGTAATGCGTCTTGCCGCGTCCGCTTGCAAAATTACAACGTTGTTACTGCGTTCTTTGTTTGACTGTAACCGTTTTACGTAGGGGACTCGTTGCCGTATTTATACATTGATTAAAATATGAAATAAAATAAAACACCCTATTTTGTCCCATTACAGTGTTATGTGTGGATTATTTATGAAAATGTACCTTTTACTTCCATGTTCCATAAGGAAATGGAAGAATGGTGATGGCAAAAAAAATCGTGTTCGAGATAATTGCAGATTCTGATTGTACCCTACCCTCAAAACATGAAAAAAGTCATTTTTCGAAAAGTGTCTGTGTGTAGATTTTTTTCTATGGCAAACGATAGCCGCAAATTCAAACAGAATCAAATAATTTTTTGCATACAGCCCTGAATTGTAGAGTACCTCAAGACCTATTGTTTTTGGTGAAGATCGGTTTAGGGAAAGGGGTAGTTTACCTGCAACAGTTTTTTTTTAATCAAGGTTAATTTTTATCTATGGCAAACGATAACAGCCACAAATTCAAACAGAATCAAATAATGTTTTGCATACAGCCCTGAATTTTAGACACGACCTATTGTTTTTGGTGAAGATTGGTTACGGGAAAGAGGTAGTTTACCTGCAACATTTTATATTTTAACAAGGGTAATTTGTTTCTATGGCAAACGATAACAGCCGCAACTTCAAACAGAATCAAATAATTTTTCGCATACAGCCCTGAATTGTAGAGTTCTCAAGACCTATTGTTTTTGGTGAAGATCGGTTAAGGGAATGGTGTAGTTTACCTGCGTTTTATTTTTTAACAAGAGTAATTTTTTCTATGACGAACGATAACTGCCGTAAATTCAAACAGAATCAAAAACTTTTTTGCACACCTTCCTGAATTATAGAGTACTCAAGGTCTGTTGATTTTGGTGAAGATCGGTTAAGAGAAAAGAGTAATTTACCTGCAACATTTTATGTTTTAAAAGGGTAATTTTATTTTTATGACGAATGATAACTGCTGCATATTCAAAGAGAATCAAATAATTTTTTGCATACGTTCCTGAAGTTTTACGTACTCAAGGTCTGTTGATTTTGGTGAAGATTGGTTAAGGGAAAGGGGTAGTTTACTTGCAACGTTTTATGTTTTAACAAGGGTAATTTTTTCTATGACGAATGATAACTGCCGTAAATTCAAAGAGAATCAAATAATTTTTTGCATACGTTCCTGAATTGTAAAGAACTGAAGGCCTATTGATTTTGGTGAATATCGGTTAAGAGAAAGAGGTAGTTTACCTGCCACCTTTAATGTTTTAACAAGAGTAATTGTTTCTATGACGAACGATAACTGCCATAAATTCAAAGAGAATCAAATAATTTTTTACATATGTGCCTGAGTTGTAGAAGACTCAGGGCCTATTGATTTTGGTGAAGATCGGTTATGGGGAAAGGCAGTTTACCTGAAACATTTTTTGTTGTTACAAGAGTAAAGTACTTAATTTTGATAAATAAAGTATCCTGATAAGAAGATCTTAATAATCCACTGTAGAAACGTAGATGAAATATCTATAAATTAAGAGGCTAGTTGAATGGGGTGGGGGTAATTTTCTATAAATGAAAATTATAGTTGAAGGGGGAGGGGGATAATTTTTATATGTGTACTACGTTATCGGCAACAAAGAAGTAGTTTGTTGTAAAATTCCTTCCTGGGCTGTTTGGGCTTGATCCAATGTTTTCTACAAAACCAGACGTTTCGGTAGTGCTATCGACTACCATCGTCAGTGAAAATTGAGTGCACTATCGTGAGGTGGTATACGTTAGTGATCACAGTTCTGTGGTTAAGGCTGAAGAAAGAAGTAGTTTCTATAGAAACATTTCATTTCGTAAATGATTTTAAATATAAAGCTTAGAACATGGAAGTCATGTATGGTTCTCCATACCGATATTTTAGTGTGGCTGTTCAGTTATGTGGAAAAGTGTAAGTATGTTTTACTTCCATGTTCCATAAGGAAATGGAAGTATGGTGATGGCGAAAAAAATTGTGTTCGAGATAAGTGCTGATTCTGATTGTACTACCCTCAAAACATGAAGAAAAGTCATTTTTCAAAAAGTGTCTGTGTGTCTGTCTGTCTTGTGTAATTTTTTTCTATGGCAAACGATAAGAGCCGCAATTCAAACAGAATCAAATAATGTTTTGCGTACAGCCCTGAATTGTAGAGTTCTCAAGACCTATTGTTTTTGGTGAAGCTCGGTTAAGGGAAAGGGGTAGTTTACCTGCAATGTTTTATGTTTTAACAAGGGTAATTTTTTCTATGACGAACGATAACTGCCGTAAATTCAAACAGAAACAAATACTTTTTGCACACCTTCCTGAATTATAGAGTACTCAAGGTCTGTTCATTTTGGTGAAGATCGGTTACAGGGAAAGGGTAGTTTACCTGAAACATTTTTTGTTGTAACAAGAGTAAAGTACTTAATTTTGATAAATAAAGTATCCTGATAAGAAAATCTTAATAATCCACTGTAGAAACGTAGATGAATATTGTAACGAGAAAGAAGACGTCCGTCTTCGTGTAAGCCCCGCGATGGAAGCCAATCTGTGACGAGATAACTGGTGTGTCTCTGTGTAAACGTGTATATTGTTTTTCAAGTATTAGTGTAGTGTGTTCGTCTCACACCTTGTCATTACATCAATGGTTGCTGCTAACGAAGTCCGTAGCGTTGTCACAATTATCAGTACAACATAGTGGAAACCTTACCTGTAATCTCAGGGGTTTGTGAATCCCGGGTGGCGCCAAGTTGTTTGTTGAAAACAATTAAATTTATGAATTAATATGTTAGTATGGTGTTTTCAGCGGTGACGGCCGAGCGTTCGAATCGGTTCCCGTCTTTGTACAGCTTACTGTATTGCACAGATAGCGAAAGCGCTAGTCTGATCTGTAAGTTCGTTAACACACACATATATAATACAATTTCCTATGAAATAAAACAATGGTTACACTCTGTACTGTTTCTTTAATGGTTGTTTGGTAATTAGGTAATGTGGCAATAATATTATAATTTAGTATTCAATAAATTTTCCCCGACATTAAACATGAAACGCATTATCTCAAGTTGACGAAATTGGTTTTGAACGAGCTATTCTGATGCCATCATGGCTACTGTTTGTATATTATACGTCAACTCTTCCAAAATCTGGAGTCCTTTAGATTATAAAGAAAACATTAAATATGGTTACAATAAAACACCACCGTACATTACCGTACATTATCCGTACGTAAATAATATAAAGTGTGGCTACAATTTGTTCTGCAGTGTAGTAATAGGTGTTACAAAAGTTCGCAACCTTGTGTGAGGTTATTTTTTAGTTAACAAGTTTTTCTACGTAAGTTTGTTTTATTTAATCCTTGAAAGAAATTATTTTTAATTCATAATGAGAGTTTGTATAGATATGAGAAATATTTAAAGTGCTTTATTTCTGGGATTAGGGTATTTAAATGACACTTATCAGTTCAGTAGGTTTGTGATAGATCGTTGTTCTTTGAAAATGGAAAATTCATCAATTTTGAGTGACTTAGGCGGCTGGCGTCCCTTTCTAATTAGTCTTGGGAATTTCTGCTTTTAATTTTCGTTTATATTGTTCCTGGACATCAGTTAAATGTTATTCCTCTTCATCTCCTTCTCACTGGTACATGTTTTTGGATTTTTACTAGTTTTTTACCATTTTAAAGTAAAATTTCTGTCATACAAAATCTTGCGTCCCTACTACACAAGCGTCATTATACAAGTACTGAAAATTAACGGAAAATTAGTAACCAACGGCCTGTTTCTATGGTAACCTAAATCCTTTGATTGGCTAAGGCATGGTTTATTGCCATTGTTATCATATTTGAATTTTTATTCAAATTTACTATATACTTTCTGATTGATTTTATTCTTCTATCTTCCTTCCTGAGTACTATATATTATCACTATTGTATATATTTCCTTTCAAAGATTAAAATAATACCTCATAAGGTCATGTTCTATTAGATATTAACTTTTGTACATTTATGTTAACATTTGTTAATTACATATTTCTTTTAATTTAAGTTCTTATTGTAACATTTTTCTTTTAAAATGATTTACACATTATTTTTGGCTAGTTACTTGCCTTAGATTTGTTAATTTCCTTGTAGGTTTTATACAATTTGTAATTATTGGTTTTGACAGGCATTTCAGATGCACTAGTAGCCATTGACTATATTTACTGAATTTATACAAATTATGTCTCATTTTATTCTAATGTATTTTGTTTTGTTAATGGTTCTGTTATTTTCTACATTTATTGATTTTCTAGTGTAATTAGATTTGTATTGTCTTAACTTCTTAATCATCTATTTTGCCTTTGTTAATAAAATGCCTACCTCTCCCTGTTCTTCCTCAATTAAAAACATAACATCTAGGCGTATGCTCTGTACAGATTCTTCAGTCATACCCTATTCATAAATATAATTACACAATTATTTAACAATTATTAAGTAAAGTTTGTTTACAACTCATGTCATTAATTACTATTTTTTGGGTGTTAACTAACATCACCTTTTGAATAATTGGTTTTCCCTTACAATCTGGGGTGTTTATTTATTTATTATTAATTTCTTATTCCCTAATTAAACTACTCTCAATCCATGTTAACACTAGCTGTTTATCTTTTCATGGGATACTCCCCTTTTAATTACAATTGTTTACAATTAATCTTAAATATCTTAATTAACAACGTTATCACGTTCCAGTGTTCGTTTCATATTACTAATTGTTTACATTTACTATTATTATTCAAACCTTATATTTTTAATTGCTAATTTGTTTCACTTTTAATCACATAGTGTTTCCTCATCACTCTTCAGTGTTTATTCCACACTATGAAGTGCTTACATCTAATGCTATCATTAAAACCTTATTCTTAATTATTATTGGATTCACTATTAATCAATTATTGTTTATTATTAATTATTGAGCGTTTTATTATCATAAATATGGTTTCTAACGATTTTGGGGTTTCACACTTTCACTATTGCACTTTTTAACTGTTTACATTAAGTGTTTCTTAGTGGGTAATCCCTATAATTATTTCTCTTTGTCACTTTCCCACTTTCTCACTATTTCTTTCTTTACAAATTATACACAGTATTATTATTGTTATTTTTCTATAGATTTTTACTATATCTAACTCTAATTCTTGGTTTAGTATACTTTTCTTTTTATAATATAACTTTACTGGGTTTTGGTTAAAACAATTACATTAATTATTTAATTGATAATAATATTTATTTCTGGTATTGGATAATTATTGGTTTTATTCCCAATATTACACTTGAATGTACCATTTCTCCCTTACATATTTTATATTATTGGTTTGTTTCTTTTCCCTTGGTTTCACTTCATTTCCTTTACACTTAATTAGTTTCATTTTCCTTTTTCTTCTTCTTCTCCTTCATTTTCAATTGGCTTCATTTTAGTTTGGTCCTCCCCTTCTCGTTTGGTTTTATTTTATTTGGTTGTATGAATTCGTTCACTTCCTTCAAGTGTCTTTATTCTTCTTTGGTTTCGGTTTTTTCCCTTCTTTGTTGTTTTCCTGTTTGTTTGGTCAATCACTTGGGTTAGGTCATGTCGTCATTTGTCGTGTCACCGTCTTTATATTTTATTTATTTAATATTTTATTTTATATGAAGTATATTTATATTTAGTATCATCTTTTTCATCCCTGGTATGGGGTGGCTTATTTGTGTTGTAACAATATCTATAAATGAAGGGGTGGTGAATAAATAAATGAGGTTGAACGGGGTGGGGGTAATTTTCTAGAAACGAAAATTATAGTTGAAGGGGAGGGGATAATTTTTTAATATGTGTATTACGTTATCGGCAACAAAGAAGTAGTTTGTTGTTAAAATTCCTTCCCGGCCTGTTTGGCCATAGACCAATGTTTTCTGCAAAACCAGACGTTTCGGCAGTGCCGTCGACTTCCATCATCAGTGAAAATCGAGTGTGATAACGTGTGGTGGTATACGTTAGTGACCACAGTACTATGGTTAAGGCTGAAGCAGTAAGTAGAAAGAAGTAGTTTCTATGGAAATATTTCATTTCAAAAATGATTTTAAATATAAATCTCAGAACATGGAAGTCGAGTACGTTCTCCATACCAATATTTTATTTGGATAATCAACACTGTACTTTGATTTACTCTTTCATTAACATAATTTTTCTATAACAAGGAATAGCAAACTTGCTATTAATATTATTCCATTCTGTAGTTTTTATCCAATAACATTACTTTTGCGTTTTTTGTGAAGATTAATTTCGTATTTTATATGGACCAAACTTTTATATTTATATCACTATAATTAGGGGAAACTATTGTACCTCATTAAAATAAATGTTTATTTTTCAGAATTGTTTTTTTTTATTTATGTCTATGAATTGTGTTTTATATGTGGATATGTGCAGTTTATCACATACACATGTATCATGCTTACACAGGATTATGAATCATACTTAACCAGATCTTAGAAACGTCTTTGCCCAGCTGGCTGGCAACCAGTATACTTATCTTCTGTGAAAGGATTTTCTGTTATTTTCTTCTGAGTGCTATTAGGTTCACCATGTGTTACGTACTTCTTACTACTGTTTTCATCTTGTCATGACTTAAAAACAACACAGTCAGAGTTTAATTATGCCACCAAATCTATTTCAGCAATATGTAAAATTAATGTTGTAACTAAACCTTTACACGGGTTGTAAATATTACTATAATGTGTTTCTGTAATCGTTCTACCTTCGTATAGTATATGTGTGAGTGTCGAGCGTTTGTTAACTCGCTTGTTGGGTTCGTGGTATAGTATGGGTGTGTGATTGATGTTATTAATAAGTTCAATAAATTCTGTCACTGTTATTTGTGTGTAGCAAGTCGAATTGTACCTTCTCTTACCATTTACGGGTAAACCGTATCTCTCACCGTTTGGTTTGAATATTGCCGACTCGCCACCTGATTGGCGCATGTCTTTCTGCAGTGTCGACTTGGCTAACGTCTTGTTTTGAGGTTTTCACTTCAATAAATTTTTATTTATTATCTTAATTTACTCGAATCAAACATACAGTGTTGCAGAATAAGAATATTTATTAACACTTTGATAGGTTTCAGTTATTTAGTAGTACATTAATTTTATTTTTAGCACCGGCTATTACAGTTGCTCAGTTGGCATGCTCAGTTCCAATGTTTTGTATACACACCGTCTTGACGGTTATCGTTGGTTTACAATTAAAATGGTTTTACTCAGGGGTGTTAATAAGTCCTTTTGGCTACAGAAATATTTGACTACGGCTAAAATACACAAATTTATAATAATTCTTAATACTAGGTACACAAAAAAATCAATATCGTAATACATTCGAGTGAGTAATTGTCAATGAGATTTAGTAAAAATTTTGGTTAGGATTTGTCTATTAGAAATGTTTGTTAACTATTTATTATATCTGAATTTTAATAATTATCAACTGATTAAAGTTCAAATAGTGATATTACCAATACCTTCAGTTCTAAATCAGAATAGTGATCAGTGAAGTGAAAATTGTTGTTTATTAATTTTGGTAGAAAAATTTGGAATTCGTTTAATGGGATTATTGTTTATACTCATCAATTTTCGATGGAGTTTCTGCGATGCCGTCTTCTTCTTCCGGATGGATCCAGTCGTCTTCTATTCTTCGGAATCTCATTAAGCTCGTCCAGACGGTTTTTTCTCGTAGACTTTGGCTTCGTACTCATTCTGCGATCGTCCGTCTTCTTGAGTTGAAGTAGGTCCCTATGATCTTCCTTCGGAATTAGTCGTCATCTATTCTTCCCGGCGTCTTCTTGGTTTCCTTGGGTAATTATGGTTTGTGGACAAATTTTATAAATAATATATTATCCAGGATTCCCTGGGCTGCTATTGTAATCTTCATTTCCTTTGATTGTAGTTAAAATTCACTTATTTGGAATACAATTTTGGGGTGAGAGCTACTCAATCCGCCCTCGGCGTTGGTCAATAATGGACTATCGAAAATCTAACGGTTTTTTGGCAATAAATTTCGGTTGCTATGGTTACCTAATAAATTATGCTAATTCTCATTGGTCATTAATTTATGTCATTGTTATGTTTTAACGTCTTATTTTAGTTTAATTTTACAAAGTATCTTCAAATGAAGATCTCTATCTTATATTAATAGCTAGGTTTATTACATGAGTACCATTGTTCATAATTTTTTATAAGGGTCATTTTGATATCCCTCATGGTCACTTTTGAGTAGCTCATTACATTTTTGTTATTTTTCATATTTATATTTTACATATATTTTATTCAAAATAGGCTGTTATTCATACCTTTTGGTATTAGGAATACTCACTTAATTTGTTTAAACATTTGGTATACTCTGCTTCAATATTGGGCTATTATTTGTTCTCAGATTTACTAAATTCTTATTTAACAGTTAGGCCTAGAGCCTAGATTTTACTATACTACTATCTAACATTTCTTAGTAACTTATTACCTTTACATTTGGTATTTTTAACACAATTTTTTAAACAAAACAAGTAATAAACATTGGTGTTCCTAACTCCACCTCTTATTATAGTAATAAACATTTTCTTTACAGGTTCAAGCCTGAAATAACTTCTAAGTGCCTTTCTGCTCCCTTCTACTATCTGGTTCAATTAACAATTCATTACATTATATTGGTTCTTTTAAAACGGTAACAACATCCTTATTATACTAACATTAATTTATACTTTGTACAATATATACTATCCCTCCATTCCTTCACTAGAAAAAAGTGTCTATCGTTCTTGGTTTGTCCTTCATTCCAATGCCTTAATTTCTATCTTATTCTATAATCCTTATTACCTATGGCTTACTTTAATTACATTATAATAAGTTCCTCTTACTTACTAGTACAAAGTTTATCACTGGTCTTCCTGTTATTCTAACACAGTTTACTAATTAGAATACTTTTTGAAGTTCACCAACTACACTTTCACTTACTATGTGCAACATGCTCTCACTACATGTAACCACTTTATATTAATATACTCCTTCTTCCACTCACTTAATTATTCACTGGGTTGTTTTTGATGTTAGTATCATCATGGGGTTACTGATTACAATTGTTTATTTTATTTTCCCTTCACAAATGATCATTTTTGGTAATTAACTGTGGCCTTGATTTGCCTTAGGGTATGTTTACTAATTTTGTTTATATTCATCACTATTTATTAGGGTGTGTGGATTATTAATTCCCTAACTTATATTTATAAACACATTCCTTCATCAATAAAATATACATAACATTATTATCTTTCATTAACATTATTAACCTAGGTAAATCTCATCTACACTCTAATTACATTAGTTCATTTGTTAACATTCATGTTAATGGTCATTATTCGGGATTTACAATGTTCATTCTTAATGTCTTGATTACATTTAGTTCTTAGCTTCTTCTTCATTGTTCCGTGGTTCCTTTTGTATTTATCCGATCTATTGTGTCAGGTCATTGCCAGTTTATCAGTCATTTGTCATTTGGGTTATTGGGTTATTAATCTCTGAGTTTATAAGTTTTTGCCTCTTATTCTTGTCTTCAGCTTTTTATTTTATAGTTAAATATCATTGGATCTTCACTACCTTATGTCATGTTACATAATGCATCGCCACCAAAATTGATTATTTCGAAACAAAGCTTATTATATTTTTTCTGAAATCATCAATATAGTTCATTTTATCAAGTTGTTATTATTCAGGAATTCATCATCGCTACTTTCTTCTTTATTCACTTTTATTAAGTCATGGTTCATAATATGGTATTTGGTATTATTTTCTTTCTTTATTATTCCCTTTTATGTTCTATCTCCCTAAAATTTTTCTTCTCTCCCCTTCATATAAATTGGTACTAGCCAGAGGGCACGTGTGGCTCTATTACTCTGCTATCCATTTATACACATTTTGTGTTCAGAGGCCTTGCCTATCTGCTCAATAACATAAAATAATTGTTGGACGTATCTCAACATAAAATCATCACATAATAATATTCATAATAATTATAATAATAGTCGTTCATTTCCGACTCACATAATATCAATACAATAAAACACTTTTGGAGATTAATTATTCTCTCTTTTATACATCTCATGACCTTTTCATCTCAGTGACTTATTTGGATTCCTTTGTTTAAGCTTATGGCGATATTTAATAGCCATTTTGTATTGTTTCATTAGCTTATTTTATATGGTAGTGATTTTATTTGTCATCACTTTATTGCTCATTTATATTGTAACAGTACCAAAAATATGGTAGTTACATAATATAAACGAATGTAACGTCAAGTATAAGAAAAACATGGGAATATATCTAGATAAATAAACATAAGTGTATATAAGTGTGTATCTACAAAAATATTAATAAAAAATCCAACAATGAAGAAGAGAATACGAATATATCAACATTAATTACGGATGAAGAAAGAAAATGCCACAAGCCCAAAACAAAATATCAGTAAATAGACCCAATAGGATCCAACAGTGAGGGGAATCAACGAAACAAGGACCAACAAGCTCCAACAACAATGGAGATAAATAAAAATAGCAACTACGAGGAAAATGTAGAATAAAGAAGAAAGAAGAAGGACCAAGAAGAGCACCAAGAAGAAGAAAGAAGATGGACAGAAGATATAAGGACTCAATATAAACCACATGTACTAAAAACAGTGTAAGTGACAAAAGAAATGATTATAAGTGTGACAAGAAAACCAGTGTGAAACATTTAAGGAACCACAAACAATTACAGTGTGTACTTAATACAAATGTGAAACCGGTGAATAACTAACTATTTCAACTGAATAAACCACACAAACAATTACAGTGATGAAGTTTACATTGTGAAAAATATGTTAATTTCATGATGAAGCAACAAAAATTAAAAATAGTCAAATAAACACAGACAATGAGTGTGACTGATTTAATAAAGTTGTAACCAACACACATAATCATAAGACTACCAGATTAGAACAAAATAGAACAATAATGTTATTGTTCATAAAGAACTGACAACAAATAAAAGACATTTGTTGAGTATCAAACATAACAGGAATTAAATTCCACCATTGACCAGAAAAACATTGCATATAATACAAGAAAGATTTGTGTTAGTGTGTAAGAAGGAATTGTATAAACATGTGTAACAAATTAGTTAAAGTATTATGTTAATATACCATAATGAAGTCAGTTTAGTAGTAGAAAAATACTGCACTAAAACAGATGGTACATTGTTACACAACCCACAAGGAAGAGACCTATTACAACAGAAAATGATACATATTAGTATAAATATCTGATCATCAAATATGTTATCAAATGAGAATTTATTATAAGTAATAATAATAAATATTAAGAAACAATGTAATATAATGCAAAACAATGTAAATAGAACAAGTCAAACACAATGACACAGGGAATAACAGAAATGAGAAAAGTATACCAGTTTAGTTAAGAAAAGTACAGTATCAAAACCAATGTAAATGTTTATAAGAGTATTACCAGTAGTGAGATAAATATCTGATAATACATTGAGAACAGATTTTGAACATGATAAGAACAGTATTATAACTAAATTATTGTAAACCAATTAACCATGTACATATGACCAGATGTAAGCTAAACTATTGTATAGCTAATTAGTTAAGAAAAATACTGTATCAAATATTGAGAACAGATTGTTACAATTATTACCAGTAGCAAGAGGAAATCCCAAAGCTACTTTGAGAACAGATAATGACCATAAAAGCAGTCATATTATATACAAACATTTGAAAACCAAATGACCATTATGAAGAAAACCAAATGTAAACAAACAATGACCAACCAGTTATTTATGAAAAAATAGCATATGAACTTATGTAAAAGTAATTGGAAACATTACCAAAAGTTAGAACAATATCTAATGCTACTTTGGGAATCCAAACCAAATATGACAATAACAATTTAGTTGTTGTATCAGAAAAAATAAATGACTATTATGACATGACACAACATGAACAGAGCCATTACTGAAAGATTAGAAAGTTCTGAGCTCATTAAAAGGTAACCATTATATATAGTAGACTAGATACTATGTATGTACACTAATTACAATCATTAAATGATATGATTTATATGAAGAGACTAAAAAATAAGATGAAAAATTGTATAAGAACCATATGAGAGGTTTGAACTTATGTAAATATTAAATTAGCCACAGTCATACATAAATATTATAGTGGAAAATTGTGTAAATAAACATTACTAATAATATTAGATAGTAATATAATCATTTGAAATAAGAAAAATTAGTTATAAGCAGATTTATAAAAAATCTAACATGGACGCTTAATGACGCCATAGCGAGATTTGTGTAGGAAACAGTTTTTCCCAAATTGTAAAGTAAACCGACTGAGATACAGACTCAGAGTGTTTAGATAAGAAGTGTTTTATTATATTTAACTAAAATCTGGTGTAACAAACTTATAAAAATAAGATGCACCAGAAATAAATAATAAAATCGTTATTGTAATAGTAATAATGAACGAAAAATAAGCGTTTTTGGACTTATTTTAACAAGCAAAACGCCCTGAATTCATTGATATCAACTAATTAACGATAGGACATAAGATAAGAAAGTTATGATAGTTTTAAACTTTCAAGTTAAATTTTTGTACCAATGATGACGTAAAAACGCCTGAAACCCAAACTCAATTTTGGCAAAAAATTAAATATTTTAATAAAACGAAGGCTTTCGGGTCGGAGACTATGACGAATCCAGCCAATGGAATGAATGACTTTCAGCAGACGACCGAAAGACGTCTCAGAGGTACCAAACAGTCTACGATCAACCACCAAACATACAGGTCACGCCGCTCTAGTCAAGGAAGAAGTAATTTATATTTTAAAACTGTGCGCACCATTTTACGTCAGTACACAACATACAGTTAACCTAAATACAACATTCATACGTACGAGTGAAAAAGTGCGGAATTGTGTTAATTGAACAAGTAGGTCAGTGTATAATAACGACCATACTTGCGAGTGAAGTTTTAAATAGGAAACAGGGAGTACAGTTTTATTTAAACAATATTTAAACGAAATTAATAATTTTATGAATATTTGACTTTCGATACTACGCGAGTCATACAATGCTGAGTATCGAAAAAACAGTAATTAAATTATCAGAATTGAGAAAAGATTTAAATCAACATTATTAAAATATTAGAAAAAATATTTTAATTAATTATAGTAATTTAAAATAAAATGTTTGAAAATAATTGTTAATAAATACGAGAGTATTTAGTCACTCGTTTGACTAAACGTATTTTTCTTGAATTTTTCTCTGTTTTAAAATCTACTTTATTAATTTTCATACAATCGGAATAAATGTAATTCTGATAATCATATAATAAAAACTATTATGAATAATATGTTTACATGTATAATCTAAGAAATATTAGCTAATAAGGAATACTTATCCTTTGTAACCACACCGGTTAATTCTAACCTCAGAAATTGTTGCGGTAAATTGATAATTTCAACATTACCGATCTGTTCTCAAGTAACAATCAAATCAAATAGAATTGCTAACAAGAGTTTTTTTTGAGAAATTTTTCTCTTGTGAATAAATGATTTTAAACCTAATTATTAAACGAACGTAATACATTTTAAATACTGTACAAGTCATACAGCTTGACAATAACACACTAGTATTAGAGATGCGTGCGCATACCCGCGTACGATAATTTCATAAATACCAGACATATGGTACCAATTTTTGATTTTTATATTTGTTCAATTATTATTCACTATTGTTAATTCTATATAATTATTTGTATTACATCTTGTAACTGGTATCATGTTACCTCAAAGAACCTAACGAAATATGGTAATTCTCTGAATCAAAGTAACATAACCTATGTAGTTAAATTATTGTACTAACAACAGGTCTACCAGCCTTGAGGAATTAGACAGAGTCTTATTGAATTTTATTGTAATCAGTAATTTAAAGGTTGTTAATTATTGTTTTTAATTGTTAAAGATTTTATCACTTATCAAATTGTTAATAAACCTCCAATTTTATTACCACAAAAGGAGTATCATTTCTAGTAAAAGTAAATTCATTTGTTTTTAATCAGTTCTGACACAGGTGGCGGAAGATTTAAAAAAAGTTTTAGCATAATTCAGAATATTCGTCAGATATTGCTTCATGTACTATTGTGTGTGATGATATATTAACTATTCAATCTGAATATTTTGGTTGTTGTATTTGAAGTGCATGTATTTCAGAAGGAACATCACAGAACAGAATTGAAGCATTCAAGTGTGGTAAGTAAGTGAGATACACAACAAAGTGCGCGGATCATATTAATATAAAAAGGAGTGAACTATTACTGCGTACCCACAAAAAAAAAAAAAAAAAAAAAAAAACAATACGTTAACACCAATAACCTCTACGATTACGATTACACCTTTAGATACACAACATTATAGTAGATACTGGTGCGTGTCTACAGCCACACGATCACACATCACATATCGATACTATACTATACACTAGTATATCTATAATTTACTTTATAGATTGGCGCTCCATCGCGGGGCTGAAGTGATTGAAGATTACACACCACATCGATACAACTATAATTATATATATAAATCTATAAGTTACATTATTGATTGGCGCCCAACGTCTGAGCACGAGTTAAAGGAAATTACACCATAACTAGTGATCCAATACCCTAATTCGTGAAAAAGACAGCAGGTACATTACCAGGACAGCAAGATGTACACCGACAGACTAAAATCAAGATCAAAATCACGATCAACATCGAGGAAGAGGGCAATCGAAGTGGAGAAAGAGACCAGAAGAGAAGAAAAAGAAGCCATGTCTATGGAAGATGTAGAAGAAGTTGTACTGGAAACGAAGGAAAAAACAATTGAACCGGCGGAGGAGGTTCAGCAGCCTAGGGAGGAACCGGAAGTGATGATTCGAGAAATCTTACCAGAAACAACCCAACCCGAGAGACCCGGTACAACCAGAAGACAGATACATTGTCGAAATATTAAGGAGGATGGAAGAATCACTAAAAGAAAGCCTGAAGTCCACAGACCAGAAGATGGACAAATCAATAGGGTCATTGAAAGCGGACTTAAATAATAAGATAGAAGAAGCCAGCCGATCCACCAAGGAGGACAGTCAAAAGTTAAAAGCAGACTTAAACAGTAAAATCGAAGAGGCCAGTCGATCCACAAACCAAAAAATAGAGGAAGGCCAGAAGGACAACCAGAAACACATAGAGTTGTTAAAAGAAGAATTTAACAACCAAATAAGTGAAACGAATAGGAGAATGGAAGAGGGTCAACGGAAAACCGAAGAATTGTTGGAAAAAAGAATGGCCACCATGAAAGAAGATTTATCAGCAGAGTTGGGAGAGAAGATTGATCAAACTAACCAGAAAATAGATGGGATCAACGCCAAACTGAATCGAGATGTTGAGACTATACAAGCCGATCAACAATAATAAAATGGAAGAGACCGCTAAGGAGACGGCAGAAATGGTTGAGAGAAGATTGGGAGAAAGCGTCGAAGAAATCGAGAAACAAATGGCCATTCTAACGACTGAAATTAATGTCGAGATATCAGAAGTGCGTAAAGAAGGAGAAACTACCAACTTAAAACTAATCCAGACGGAAATGGACATTAACCAACGTATTAATGAGGTGAAGAAAACTCACGCTACCCAACTAGATACAATAACACAAGAACAAACAAGGATGAAGGCAGCACAGTCCACATTAAAAGATAAGTGTGAAGAAGTTGCTGGAAAAGTAGACGCGATCAAGCAACAGGTACACGATGATAAAACACAATCCACAGAACGCCAACGGAGAGAATTGGACGACCTCCGAGACGAAATGCATCGTCTACAAACCATACCGAATTTCCTATCTGGTTTGAGTCATCTAGAAGGAAGAGATCAGATTGACTTCAGGACCTATTCGAAAAACCCTTTGGAGTTCCTAGAAAGAATGGAAGAAATCATACAACGGAATCGTGAGAGCAGATGGACTGTCATAAAAGGTATGTTAGACGAATCATTTAAGCACACGTTTGACAACTGGTGGACAGCGACCCGACACGAAGTGGTTAATTATGACACCTTCAAAACAGCATTCAAGCAAAAATATTGGTCGGAGGCCACTCAGAATATCATAAGGGACGATATAACCAACGGAAGGTTCGACGTAAATGGAAGGCAGTCCATGACAACATACTTTTTAGGAAAGATTTGCCTGGCAAGGAATCTGGAACCGGCAATCCCAGAAGAATGCCTGGTCACGAAGTTGGCTTACCATTTCAATCAGGGTATATCACAAGGAAGACTCAATGCACAAATAAAAACAATCCAAGGAATGTGCGACCTACTTGAAAGTCACGAGAGGGAACGATACTATCAACGGAGTCTCGACATACGATCAAGGAGGGCCTGGAAACAATAGCCCTACTATTCATAACAATGGTAATAACCAAGGAAGGAATTTTCATAATCCCCCCAGATTCCAGAATCAACCCACACCGCGTCAAGACGGAGGTGGAAATAATATAAATAGAGGGAGCCAAAATAACCATCATCCTGGTGGTTACCAACGAAATACGAATTACCAAAGGGGTAATCACTACTACAGACCGTATCAGAACCAGTCCCCTAATCACCAGCCAAGACAAGGTAATGGTCATAATAATAATAACAATCAATTTCGAAGAGTCAATTATACCCATGCCAGTCGGGGTGGAAACCACAGAAATTATTATCAAGGAAGAAGAAGTTTCCCACACCAGCACCATCATTCCAATAATAGCGACAGGGATGAAAGAGAGTCCGGATATCGGTCAAACGGAAGTGACAGCAGTGGAAGTCCCAGAGCAACCACACAAAATACAGAGGTATACCACAACGGACATGGACCGGGAAATCAGGAGCCAGTAGCTTCGACGTCTCAGGACCGACGCGAAAATGGTGACATGAATTTAAACACCAACCGGCAGTGAAAAACCCAAGATCACCCTCACTGAACCGGCCTATTGGGTCAAATGTTTTGGCAAAATCATCAAAGCATCGAAATGTGTATAACAACAACTACTTAAAAAATATAAGGAAAGATTTGATGGAAGAAAAGGAAAATACTATCGGCGATACAAGCAATAGTGAAATTGCATACATATCCGTTAAAGTAAACAACACCGACGCCACAGCCATGATTGACACTGGCGCAAACGTATCACTAATAGACAAGTTAGAACTGGACAGAATTCAATCGGAGAACAAAGCCACAATACCCACATTGCCAATTAGCAATATAATTCTCATCGGTGCTACCGGACGTCAGAATAAGACTATCCGACAGCAAGTACAATTAGATGTATCCAGCAATGGGAAGACAATACAGATGGTATTCCTAGTAGCCAGTGGGCTACCGTTCACTCTACTAATCGGGTGTGATATTTTAAGAAAATACACCGGAGTCATCAATATGGATAATAATACAGTGAGGATGAAAACAGAAGAAATAGAGTGGACAGCCAATTTGACAGAATACAGGAAGGCACCCTCGGAGCATGTAATATACTACATCAGAGAAGGCTGTGAACTCCAAGAAGGCGCCATCAACCAAGGAATACACGACAGTCCAGAGGAAGCTTTGTGGTTGGAGAAAATCAATAGCATCCGAGAATTTGAAACCAGCCAGAATAGCCAAGAAGTAACTTGGGAACAACGGGAACAATTAATAGAAATATACTACCAGTATCGCCACGTATTTTCAGATACACCTGGGAAAATCAAAAATTTCCAATGCGAACTGAAGTTCAAAGACCATACAGAGTTCAAGAGGAAATCATATCCTATCGCCTTTTCACTAAAAGAAGCTGTAAGAGAGGAGATTCAGCGTTTAATAGAGAATGACATAATAGAGATAAGCAATTCACCATACACCAACCCTATTGTCGCTGTACCAAAAAAGAATGGTGCAGTACGAATTTGTTTAGATGCTCGTGAGCTTAACAAAACCATAATTAATGACAGGACATCGCCTGGAGAAATCGATGAAATATTAAAGAAATTTTATGGTACAAAATTTTACAGTATATGGGATACGGTATGTGGATATTGGCAGGTTGAGCTGCATCCAAACAGTAGAAAATATACTGCTTTTATCTTTGAAGGCCGAAACTACCATTTTAAAAGGCTACCATTCGGTTTAGTAAACTCAGTAGCAATATTCGTCAAATGCATGGACGAGATACTGGGCCATAACACACTACAGTTCACAACAGTTTATGTGGACGATCTCTTAATAGCCTCTAACAATTGGGAGGAACACTGTGACCGGGTGGCACAAGTACTGAAAAAATTAGAAGACAACCACATCACTTTAAAGCTAGATAAATCTCAACTGATTGCGAAGGAAGTGCAATTCTTGGGGTTTAACCTATCTGAATACGGAATTACACCATCCCAGGAGAAGATGGAGGCAATTCAGCGTTTCCCCATCCCGAAGAACAAAAAACAACTGCAATCATTCCTCGGAATCTGCAATTATTATCGGAAATTTCAAAATAATTATTCCGAATTGACAGCTCGATTCTCAGCACAGCTATCATCAAAAGAAAAATGGAAATGGGAAGCAGAGCAAGACTCCACATTTGAATTGATTAAAGTTCCTAGAAACCGTTATGCTGCATCACCCCAATTTTAATAAACAGTTCTTCATGAATTGTGACGCTAGCGACCTAAGTCTTGGTTCAGTACTCTATCAAGAAGACCAAGAAGGGCATCATCAAGTGATTAGTTTCGCAAGCCATACGTTAAACAAGTGCGAACGTAACTACCATACCACAGAAAAAGAATTATTGAGTATAGTGTTTGCATGCGAAAAATTCAGAACATTTATTTTAGGATACACAGTAACAGTGAGGACAGATCACAAATCCATTTCATTTCTAAAAAACTGCAAATTAAAACACGGAAGACTGACAAGATGGACCCTTACACTTCAAGAATACAATATACAATGGGAGTACATACCCGGAAAAAGCAACACAGCTGCAGACGTGTTGTCCCGGATCAACATTGACGCCCAAACATTTGAAGGAGAGAGGGAAACCATTGCAAGAGTATACCACTTATTGAAGAGTAAATCCGAACTCACTAATATATTATCTGACATCATCAATCATCAACAACAAGATCCTAAAATATCATTAATTATCAAAAAACTAACCGACAATGATGCAAACATAAACCAGTATTACTGTACTCACAATCAGTTGGTATTCACCAAGCACAATAAAGGTGATGAGAGATGGAAGGTAGTTATTCCCAAAGCCCTAGAAAAAGAATTGACCATAGACTACCACATACGTTATGGTCATATGGGCGCAGTGAAGGTCATAAAAGCTTTGCAGGAGCATGTGCATTTCAAGGACATGAGTAGAAAGGTCAGAAAATATGTCCAGAATTGTAATATCTGTCAACTAGCAAAATGCAGCAACGAAAAGCGAGAAGGAGTCATGATACCAATCACATCAACTGCAAGACTAGAAAAAGTTTTCTTGGACATTTGTGGACCTTTTCCACGGAGTGGTGGGAGACACCAGTACAAATATATCATAATAATATTTGATCATTACACCAAATATACTAAGCTGTACCCACTCAATCGAGCGACTACCAGTAAAATATTAGAAATAGTTATAAATAAATATATACCCAAAGTGGGTAAACCGTCGATGATAATTACAGATCACGGAACGCAGTTCCGAGGACGAAAGTGGCGGGAAACACTGATCCATCTGGGAGTCAAAACATACAAGACATCGGTGTATCACCCCAACAGCAACCATGCTGAGAGAGTGTTGAGAGAAGTAGGAAGGATTTTAAGAACCTACTGTCACAGCCAGCAGAGGAAGTGGGAGAAGTATTTATCCCCAGCTGAAGACTTCCTAAATCTAGCCTACCACCAGTCCACTGAAGAAACACCATACATGGCTATGTACGAGAAAAAACCACCCCGGGAGATCACAGAGATAATTAATTTTCCAATTAGTGCTGAAGTTAAATTTGACAAAACCCGATTCTATAATAATGCAGTTGAGAGAGCGAATAAATTAAGGCTCAAGTACAAAAAGTTACAGCCCAAAATTGTCAAATATGAAGTGGGAGACCAAGTGCTTATAAAAAATCGAGAGCTCCCTAGTACTATTGAAGGCATTGCAAAGAAGCTATTACTGCTATATACCGGACCATATACTGTGACAAAAAACAATCTAAACAACACGTATGAATTGCAGAACCCTATTACAAAGAAGATAAAAGGTACCTATAATCAAACCTCAATGAAAAAATATATTGAAAATTAAATTATAGGACCAAAGAGTGAAAAGATAGCGATAAGGATTATTTTATTATTGATAATGTGAAAGATGGAAATATTTGTTATAAAAAATGAAGATATAATTATGTGTATTACTGTTGACTATATCAAGATGAAAAATGAAAAGTGGCTATGAAGATTATTGTTATTTAAAGGTGGAAAATGAAAATATGATTATAAAAATAGATGTTGACTAAAGAAAAAGGGATGTATTACTATTATGAAAATTATTATGTGTGTATTAAATGAGAAGTAACTGTATAATTATTGAACATTGAATATATTGTAATTTTATAAGGTGAGAAAACATACTTCAAGAGAATTAATGTAAAGGATTCAGAACATTGTATTTGTTAATAATAATAATGTACTAATAATAAGAATATACTAAAGAAGAGTATAAAAATACGAGGCCGACACATAACAACTTTGGCATTACTATAATTCCAAGAGCCAAGTCAACAAGTAATTTCAACATCTTACCCGTACTATAAATATGAATATACTACCATAGAAGAGTATAAATATACGAGAACGACAAACACCATCCTAGGCACATATAAATTCCAAGAGCCACGTCAACCAGTAATTTCAACATCTTACCCGTACTAATGAAGAAAAAGAGTATAAATATACGAGATCGACACCCTAGATCCACGGCATATATGTATGATACATATGAATTCCAAGAGCCAAGTCAACAAGTAATGTCAACATCTTACCCGTACTATAAATATGAATATACTACTAAAGAAGAGTATGAATATACGAGACAGACAAATAAGATCCAAGGCACAAATAAATTTCCAAGAGCCTAGTCAACCAGTAGTTACAACATCTTACCCGTACTATAAATATGAATATACTACTAAAGAAGAGTATAAAAATACGAGGCCGACACAACAACTTTGGCATTACTATAATTCCAAGAGCCAAGTCAACAAGTAAATAAGAACATCTCACCCGTACTATTAAAGAAAGAAGAAGGAACAAATGAGAAGTTGGAAAAATGAAACCAAAATAAGGTATTAATGTAGACAAACCACCACACACAACCACATTGTTTATGATGTATATTACTAGCGAAAAAACCAATACCACATGGAATATAAATACCAAATACAAACCATGAAGAAGAAGAAAAACAAGTGTACTTATGAATTATATCTAGAAGAATGAAAACTGAGATGAAGAATATGATGAGATGACATCCAAAGTGAAGAACAAAAAGAAGAGATTGATCAAGAATAATGAAGAATGAAAAAATAATATAATAACGAAGACTATCATGAGAGTATACCAGTGAGGAAGTGTAAAACAAACTATCCCTATAATATGTGAAGAATATAGTCAAGTTGAATCAAGAAAAGAGAGAATAAAAATGTATAAACCGCAGATGCGTGGATTAATCCCAAGGATATTTATTATTTGTCGGAAGAACGACCACTATTATTATTATGATGATTTAAAATGAATTGACTGAAGAGTAATGCCAGCAATCATTTATTATTATTGAAGGAGATGATTTGCCTCCATATTTATTGAAATTAGTATGGCCAGTAGAGTTGAATAGCCAAAGTGAGCCGCTCTAAACTGCCCCAGCTAAAATTATGTTAGGGAATTAGGGAACTAAATAAACAAGGGAGATGATTACATAGAGAAGATAAATACGATTCAAATAGAAGAAAGTGAAGGGATATATGGAAAAAACATGTGAATCAACATGGAATGTACAACAATTGATGAATTCTTCAATGAAAAATATATTATAATAATTCAGAATTAATCAATTCTTATAGGAAGGCATATGTAACAGTACCAAAAATATGGTAGTTACATAATATAAACGAATGTAACGTCAAGTATAAGAAAAACATGGGAATATATCTAGATAAATAAACATAAGTGTATATAAGTGTGTATCTACAAAAATATTAATAAAAAATCCAACAATGAAGAAGAGAATACGAATATATCAACATTAATTACGGATGAAGAAAGAAAATGCCACAAGCCCAAAACAAAATATCAGTAAATAGACCCAATAGGATCCAACAGTGAGGGGAATCAACGAAACAAGCTCCAACAACAATGGAGATAAATAAAAATAGCAACTACGAGGAAAATGTAGAATAAAGAAGAAAGAAGAAGGACCAAGAAGAGCACCAAGAAGAAGAAAGAAGATGGACAGAAGATATAAGGACTCAATATAAACCACATGTACTAAAAACAGTGTAAGTGACAAAAGAAATGATTATAAGTGTGACAAGAAAACCAGTGTGAAACATTTAAGGAACCACAAACAATTACAGTGTGTACTTAATACAAATGTGAAACCGGTGAATAACTAACTATTTCAACTGAATAAACCACACAAACAATTACAGTGATGAAGTTTACAGTATGAAAAATATGTTAATTTCATGATGAAGCAACAAAAATTAAAAATAGTCAAATAAACACAGACAATGAGTGTGACTGATTTAATAAAGTTGTAACCAACACACATAATCATAAGACCACCAGATTAGAACAAAATAGAACAATAATGTTATTGTTCATAAAGAACTGACAACAAATAAAAGACATTTGTTGAGTATCAAACATAACAGGAATTAAATTCCACCATTGACCAGAAAAACATTGCATATAATACAAGAAAGATTTGTGTTAGTGTGTAAGAAGGAATTGTATAAACATGTGTAACAAATTAGTTAAAGTATTATGTTAATATACCATAATGAAGTCAGTTTAGTAGTAGAAAAATACTGCACTAAAACAGATGGTACATTGTTACACAACCCACAAGGAAGAGACCTATTACAACAGAAAATGATACATATTAGTATAAATATCTGATCATCAAATATGTTATCAAATGAGAATTTATTATAAGTAATAATAATAAATATTAAGAAACAATGTAATATAATGCAAAACAATGTAAATAGAACAAGTCAAACACAATGACACAGGGAATAACAGAAATGAGAAAAGTATACCAGTTTAGTTAAGAAAAGTACGTATCAAAACCAATGTAAATGTTTATAAGAGTATTACCAGTAGTGAGATAAATATCTGATAATACATTGAGAACAGATTTTGAACATGATAAGAACAGTATTATAACTAAATTATTGTAAACCAATTAACCATGTACATATGACCAGATGTAAGCTAAACCATTGTATAGCTAATTAGTTAAGAAAAATACTGTATCAAATATTGAGAACAGATTGTTACAATTATTACCAGTATCAAGAGGAAATCCCAAAGCTACTTTGAGAACAGATAATGACCATAAAAGCAGTCATATTATATACAAACATTTGAAAACCAAATGACCATTATGAAGAAAACCAAATGTAAACAAACAATGACCAACCAGTTATTTATGAAAAAATAGCATATGAACTTATGTAAAAGTAATTGGAAACATTACCAAAAGTTAGAACAATATCTAATGCTACTTTGGGAATCCAAACCAAATATGACAATAACAATTTAGTTGTTGTATCAGAAAAAATAAATGACTATTATGACATGACACAACATGAACAGAGCCATTACTGAAAGATTAGAAAGTTCTGAGCTCATTAAAAGGTAACCATTATATATAGTAGACTAGATACTATGTATGTACACTAATTACAATCATTAAATGATATGATTTATATGAAGAGACTAAAAAATAAGATGAAAAATTGTATAAGAACCATATGAGAGGTTTGAACTTATGTAAATATTAAATTAGCCACAGTCATACATAAATATTATAGTGGAAAATTGTGTAAATAAACATTACTAATAATATTAGATAGTAATATAATCATTTGAAATAAGAAAAATTAGTTATAAGCAGATTTATAAAAAATCTAACATTGACGCCATAGCGAGATTTGTGTAGGAAAGAGTTTTTCCCAAATTGTAAAGTAAACCGACTGAGATACAGACTCAGAGTGTTTAGATAAGAAGTGTTTTATTATATTTAACTAAAATCTGGTGTAACAAACTTATAAAAATAAGATGCACCAGAAATAAATAATAAAATCGTTATTGTAATAGTAATAATGAACGAAAAATAAGCGTTTTTGGACTTATTTTAACAAGCAAAACGCCCTGAATTCATTGATATCAACTAATTAACGATAGGACATAAGATAAGAAAGTTATGATAGTTTTAAACTTTCAAGTTAAATTTTTGTACCAATGATGACGTAAAAACGCCTGAAACCCAAACTCAATTTTGGCAAAAAATTAAATATTTTAATAAAACGAAGGCTTTCGGGTCGGAGACTATGACGAATCCAGCCAATGGAATGAATGACTTTCAGCAGACGACCGAAAGACGTCTCAGAGGTACCAAACAGTCTACGATCAACCACCAAACATACAGGTCACGCCGCTCTAGTCAAGGAAGAAGTAATTTATATTTTAAAACTGTGCGCACCATTTTACGTCAGTACACAACATACAGTTAACCTAAATACAACATTCATACGTACGAGTGAAAAAGTGCGGAATTGTGTTAATTGAACAAGTAGGTCAGTGTATAATAACGACCATACTTGCGAGTGAAGTTTTAAATAGGAAACAGGGAGTACAGTTTTATTTAAACAATATTTAAACGAAATTAATAATTTTATGAATATTTGACTTTCGATACTACGCGAGTCATACAATGCTGAGTATCGAAAAAACAGTAATTAAATTATCAGAATTGAGAAAAGATTTAAATCAACATTATTAAAATATTAGAAAAAATATTTTAATTAATTATAGTAATTTAAAATAAAATGTTTGAAAATAATTGTTAATAAATACGAGAGTATTTAGTCACTCGTTTGACTAAACGTATTTTTCTTGAATTTTTCTCTGTTTTAAAATCTACTTTATTAATTTTCATACAATCGGAATAAATGTAATTCTGATAATCATATAATAAAAACTATTATGAATAATATGTTTACATGTATAATCTAAGAAATATTAGCTAATAAGGAATACTTATCCTTTGTAACCACACCGGTTAATTCTAACCTCAGAAATTGTTGCGGTAAATTGATAATTTCAACATTACCGATCTGTTCTCAAGTAACAATCAAATCAAATAGAATTGCTAACAAGAGTTTTTTTTGAGAAATTTTTCTCTTGTGAATAAATGATTTTAAACCTAATTATTAAACGAACGTAATACATTTTAAATACTGTACAAGTCATACAGCTTGACAATAACACACTAGTATTAGAGATGCGTGCGCATACCCGCGTACGATAATTTCATAAATACCAGACATATGGTACCAATTTTTGATTTTTATATTTGTTCAATTATTATTCACTATTGTTAATTCTATATAATTATTTGTATTACATCTTGTAACTGGTATCATGTTACCTCAAAGAACCTAACGAAATATGGTAATTCTCTGAATCAAAGTAACATAACCTATGTAGTTAAATTATTGTACTAACAACAGGTCTACCAGCCTTGAGGAATTAGACAGAGTCTTATTGAATTTTATTGTAATCAGTAATTTAAAGGTTGTTAATTATTGTTTTTAATTGTTAAAGATTTTATCACTTATCAAATTGTTAATAAACCTCCAATTTTATTACCACAAAAGGAGTATCATTTCTAGTAAAAGTAAATTCATTTGTTTTTAATCAGTTCTGACACAGGTGGCGGAAGATTTAAAAAAAGTTTTAGCATAATTCAGAATATTCGTCAGATATTGCTTCATGTACTATTGTGTGTGATGATATATTAACTATTCAATCTGAATATTTTGGTTGTTGTATTTGAAGTGCATGTATTTCAGAAGGAACATCACAGAACAGAATTGAAGCATTCAAGTGTGGTAAGTAAGTGAGATACACAACAAAGTGTGCGGATCATATTAATATAAAAAGGAGTGAACTATTACTGCGTACCCACAAAAAAAAAAAAAAAAAAAAAAATACGTTAACACCAATAACCTCTACGATTACGATTACACCTTTAGATACACAACATTATAGTAGATACCGGTGCGTGTCTACAGCCACACGATCACACATCACATATCGATACTATACTATACACTAGTATATCTATAATTTACTTTATAGATTGGCGCTCCATCGCGGGGCTGAAGTGATTGAAGATTACACACCACATCGATACAACTATAATTATATATATAAATCTATAAGTTACATTATAATATTTAAAATTAACATTGTAGCTGGTTTCTGGCTCACTTATATTGTTTCATTTTTTGTTCAGTTAATATGTCAGTGTTATTTTTTATTTGTCTTGTCTTTTCTTTTGTGAAACATTAATTTTTTATTATTCCCTTTTGTGATAGGGTTAGTTAATGATGTTATGTAGTGTCATCATTATTTGTGTAACATTTTATTATTTTATATCAATTTTTTATGATATTTCATTATACATATTTTTTCAAAATTACATGGGTTTACATATTTTGTTTCACTTGGAGGTAAGTTTGTATTTACTTTGTTTTGAATTTAGCTTATCTTTCTTCTAAATTCCTTTTCATTCGTATAATAGTTTCAATCAAATACTTATTGTAAGTTGTGCTTACTTTAATTTTTTGAATTTTGATAAATGTTCTGCTCCAAATTCTCTTTAACTTTCTGACACTGTCTCATAATATTTTTTCAAAGAAGACTGGTTGTAAGTCCCTTTTATTTTCTTGGTTGTTATCTCACTTATGACATAGGTATTGTTTTGGTTGTCTCTTACAATGAGATAGGGTCCATTGTACAATAATAGCAATTTCTATGTGACTCCCTCTCTGGAACTTGGTAACTCTCGGTTCCGTATTAGCACCTTTTCTCGTTCATGATACTGGATTGCTTTCGGTTGAATCCTGTGACATTTAGCCTTTTTCCTTTCTATTTGCTCCGCTATCTTGCTATAGAATCTAGCGTTATCGAATTGGTGTACTGGATTGGTGGGGAAATTGACAAGTTCTTCTATGGTTCGAGGTGGTGGCTTTCCATACATGATGGTGTAAGGGGTATCCTTAATGGATTCGTGGTAAGCGAGATTTATGAAGTTTTCTGTGGCTTCGAGGTATTCACTCCACTTACGTTGTTGATCGTGGCAGTATGTACGAAGAATCCTCCCAACTTCATGGAGCACTCTTTCAGCTGGGTTGCTGTTCGGGTGGTAAATTGAAGTCTTGTATGTTCGGATGCCCAGATCTATCAATGTGTCTTTCCATCGTCTTCCTCGGAATTGACTACCATGGTCAGTGATAATATTCGTGGGACTCCCCACCTCTGTAATGTACCTCTGTGTGATAATGTTCAATACTTTGTTTGTAGTAGCACGGTTGATAAGGTACAATTTTACAAATTTTGAGTAATGGTCTGTGATAATGACTGTGAACTTGTGCTGCTTTCTCCCTCCACTTCGTGGCATAGGTCCACATATGTCTAAGAAGACTCGTTCCAGTTTATTAGCAGAAGTTATTGGTTGCATTACCCCTTCTTTCTTGTCGTTGTTGCATTTAACAAGTTGGCATATGTGACAGCTTTATGGTCTTCCTTACCCTCCGGTTAATGTCTTTCAGATAGGTATGCTCTTCTAATGCTTTTGTCACCTTCATTGCTCCCATGTGTCCGTATCTGAGGTGGTATTCCATTATGATCTCAGCTTCGGTTCCTTTAGGTATTATCAGTTTCCATGTATTCTGGTTGGGTTTAGTTTTAATAAATAAAATATCTTCATGTAAACAATAGAAGTGTGTGGCTCTTTCTTCTTGTTGGTTCAGTCTCTCTCGGATTTGATTTAATTTCTTATCCTCTTGCTGGTGTTGTTTCACTTTATTCAATATCACTTCTAGGTCGGATCTACTTTTCATAATATTAAATACCTTTACTATGGTCTCCTTCTCTCCATCGAAGGTTTGCTGTTCTGTATTAATTCGTGATAGCACATCAGCTGCTGTGTTTTTATTGCCAGGGATACTCCCAGTTGATGTGATATTCTTGGAGAGCAAGAATCTATCTGGTTAATCGACCATGGCTGAGCTTGCAGTTCTTTAAAAAGGAAATAGACTTATGGTCGGTGCGCACTGTGATAGGATATCCAAGAATGTAAGTTCAAAATTTTCCACAAGAAAAGACCACACTCAACAGTTCTTTTTCGGTTACATGATAATTGCGCTCACACTGGTTTAACGTTCTGCTGGCGAAACTTATTGCTTGGTGGTTTCCATCCTTGTCCTCTTGGTAAAGCACCGATCCCAAGCTAATATCGCTTGCGTCGCAGTTCATGAAAAAGGGTCTATTGAAATCGGGGTGGTTTAACATGATTGTGTCGAGGAAGTGTTTTTTAATGGTGTTGAAAATCGTTTCCTGTTCTGGTCCCCACATCCACTTGTTCTTGGATGACAGCTGTGGTGATAGTTTGGTAGTCAGCTCAGAATAATTTTGCTGAAATTTTCTATAGTAGTTACGGATGCCCAGGAACGACTGTAACTGTTTCTTATTTTTAGGGGTAGGGAAACGTTGAATAGCATCTACTTTGTCGATTGATGGTGTTATTCCTTGTCGTGACAGGTTGAATTCAAGGAATTGGACTTCTGCTGCTATCAGCTTTGACTTCTCTAATTTTAATGTTACATTGTTGATGGATAATTTTTCTAGTACTCTCTCTACCCTCATACAATGCTCCTCCCAAATTGGATGAAGTGATCAGCAGATCATCGACGTACACAGTTGTATAGTTCATAGTTTCAGGACCCAGTATCTGGTCCATTCAGCGGACAAATATTGCTACCGAGTTTACCAGCCCAAAAGGTAGTCGCTTGAACTGGTAGTTCCTGCCTTCAAATATGAACGCTACGTATTTTCTACTGGCTGGGTGCAATTCTACTTGCCAGTACCCGCAAACTGTATCCCAGGTACTGATAAATTGAGTCCCATGAAACTTTTTGAGGATCTCCTCGATTTCACCAGGAGATGTCCTGTCGTTGATTACGATCTTATTTATTTCTTGGGCGTCGAGACATAGGCGTACCCTTCCATCCTTCTTGGTAACAGCTACTATAGGACTGGTGTACTGTGAACAACTATACTCAATTATATCTTCCTCCAGCATTTTGCTAATTTCTGTGCGCACTGCTTCCTTTGCTGCATACGCTATCGGGTAGGATTTTTTATTAAAGTTGGCCACTTCTTTGAATTTCAACTCGCACTGATACCCCCGTACCTTTCCTGGTTGGTCGGAAAATACGTGTCGGTATTTGTTATAAATTCTTATTAATTTCTCCACCTCTTGATCCGTTAATAGATTCCCGTCTTGGGTCCCTTGAAACTGTCGGATTTCCTCTAATTTCCGATTCCATAGGGTGTCATTGTTTATTTGACTGTCTGGTTTCACTTCCCACCTCCGGTCTGGTGAATCACAAATCGTTCTTATATTATATATTGTACTGATTGGTATGACCCCCTTGCTGCCAGTTAATTCTGCTACCCATTCTCTGTCTTCATATTTCATAGTTACCTTTGATAGTCTCATATCGATAACTGCAGAGTACTTTCTCAGGATATCACAACCAATTAGTATTTCGAATGGTAAGTTGTGAGCAATTAAAAATATCATTGGCAGTGTCTCACCATTACTTATGACTTCTAGAGACACTTGTCTCTTAATGGTTTTGTTCTGCCTTCCAGTGGCTCCAATTAAAACAATGTTACTTACTGGTAACGTGGGTAAGCGGATCTTACTCTCTTTTTGAATTTTTTCATACATGTTTGTTAATTTGTACCCTGATAGACGCTCGTGCCGCACATCACAAAGATGATATAGAACAGGCACTGAAATAAAAGTTAGATTTCCCTGACTTTTCGGGCGATTACTGCCTTACCAGCACTAATCGTGCATTTGGCTAGCTGTCAGCTATGGCCATATCAAGTTCCTTGACCATAGCTGACTTGAAATTGGTTTATAATAGAAATTAAATGGGGGGTGACACTAGGGGAAATCCAGGAACTATGGAACAGCGGCTGCCACTCTGTCCGCGTGGGGACAGCATAGCCAGGTGGTAGACCCGTTTTAAGGGCGTTTCAATATAAAACAAGGATATGTCGATATCCAAAATGTTAAAATGTCAAGCCGAAGCAAAGACACGGCGATGTCCAATTCCTCCAAATATGCAGTCTTTGTGAAAGCAAATAGGCGCTACAGTCCTACATAAATTACAATAGTGTGTGTGGATCAGGGGGTTGCTCAGATAAGCAACGTACTTAAATTTTGTAAATTAAAAATGATAAATCAATTTGGCTCAAATTAAACGCTTGTATTCTGCTTTGACAAATAGGGTTTCATACATTCAGTATACTGTAGTCATTCTATGTTTTATTGTGTTCAATGTATTATTTTATTGTGTTAGAAATAAGAATTGAAATAGGTGTTTTATATAATTTGTGTATGTTTGAAACTAAGTAAATAACTAAACCGACTGGTAGGCGATTTACATAATTGTACCAGAGTCAGAAAGAGGGGAAACATTGATGGTAAATGTAAGGATTGATAACCATATGTATTTCATGTAATGTGTATAATTTTGAAATGTGTTTCCAATTTGTTAGGAGGATCAGCTGATCAGTAGTAAAATGTCACTGTTAAATTGTTTATTGATGTTCAAGGTAATTAATGTCAAATGTAATGTTTCAATGTATTACAGATGCTATTTAAAATAATGAGAAAAGTAATTTGATAAAGTGAGAAATAAAGTAATAATTTGTGAAAGCTAATAAAAGATAGTTTTTGGGTGATGAAGATTTTGTTGGGACATATAGATCAGTCCAAGTTGAAGTTAAAGTTGAAGTAGTAGAGAGAATAATATTGTCTTGAGTTAATGTAATGTTGTTGGGAGTTAATGTTATAGAATTTGAGAAGTATGGATGTTGACACAGTAGTTATGGGGAATACATGTAGAGTTTTGAGTGATATATTGATGTTTATAATTGATGATGTTATTTTGTTGTAGTTGAAGTGAGGTAATAAGATTGAGATTTGGGGATGGCAATTTTGTAATAGGGGATAGTGTAATGTGGGAGTCCGCAACAAAAGGGTTGGGACGGGAAGGGACAGATTTGGTGGGAAGGGGTTGCCTTAGGTAGAATCCAGGAACCAGATTAAGGGAATGATTTTTTTTGGGGGGGGAACACACTTATCCTAAGTACAAAGGGTTAGAGAGTATTTTTTTTATATATATATCGAGAGAATGATGTAGTATAAACTCAGCTTTCAATTTCACACCTGCTTATCTATTACATATTAATAAAATTAATCTAAATATTTATTTAATTTAATAAATGCACAGTACAGCCTATGTTTTATTTATGTACAGCCTATGTACAGTAGGATTTATTTTTTTAACATGTGATAATAAAGTTGTTTGATTTATAGGTGCTGAGTGCTGTGAATGCTTTAAAGGAGCGTACTAAGAAAAAATTTGAATTGCAGAAGAAAGTAGAATTATTTGAGAGTAACACTGAAGAGATATTGCTTCAGGTTGTACCTGTAAAGAAGATAAAATGTCCGAAAAGAATGCTACGCTTGTGAGTTTATTTTGTTTATGTATTATCACATCATTGTATTTATGTTGGTTACATTATTGATTATGAATGTGAAATCAACTTTTGCAAGTGTAAAGCAGATTTTTTGAATACTTGAATTAAGAAAAGACTTAAAGAACTTTCCATTATAATGTGATGCGGTAGTAGAGGCGCTTCGATAATGCTGTAGTAGATAATGGTTATGGGCTTAGAGGGGATTAAGGATGTAACTCTACGTTTTTACGATCAAATAAATTCTTTACCCACAAGTTTCTAAAATTTATTACTTTTCTTACCTTCGGGTCTCCTCCAGGGTTCTATAGACGAAACTGTTGCAGAAATGATTATTTGGGTTTGAGTAGTGAAATAATTACGCTAACACAGAATGGTTTTACAAGCCCTCTTTCTTTATTCTTATTCAACAATCCATCAATTTTTTAATATCCTTAATATTAAAATTCTTCAAGACAAACTTCCCAAAAACATAAAATTTATTGATTATTAAATGCTATAACAAGATTACTTAGAATCACGTTTACTAGTCAACCAGTAGTTTGACTCTATAGCTATGCGCACTCTCATACTCTCTCTCTCTCTCTCTCTCTCTCTCTCTCTCTCTCTCTCTCTCTCTCTCTCTCTCTCTCTCTCTCTCTCTCTCTCTCTCTCTCTCTCCCTTTCTGCTTTACATTCTTATTTTTCCCCGTTTATTGAGATCTCATAATTGTTTTAGTCATCCCCGTATATGAATTTAAATTCTGTTGATGATTTTAAGTTAAATATTAGTTATGTATTCTAAAAGTTGCAACTTTAAAACTGTAAGATTTAAAAGTTTGGTCAATTTATTATTGATTGTACTTAACCATTCCGCTCGTGTCTCTGTGAGTTGCACAATCACTGTCTATTCAACCTTCCGGTTCACTCCGAGTTTTTTGATTAAACTATTAAATTTGCTCCTTTATTGTGACAGTTCATCACCACTGTTTAAATTAAAATGATACTCGTTATTTAGTCGGTCGACTGTATAATTGCTCACGAGCACTGATTTGCTGAACCACGCGATGTTTTACTGAACTGCGCGGTTCTGTAGTTTTCTAGTCGACTAGGCTCCCAAAACTGGCGTTGGGGCGCGTACTTTCTTTGCGGGTGGCCGGTCACGTGAACCACAAATTCTAGCTCTGATTGGCTGGCTTAAACTGGGCCAACGATGACTGCAGCTGTGGCCGCCTGGTGAAATTTGCTTGTGGACAATTACGGGTTTTTCTGTAATTCACAGTGCCCTGGATTGCAGGTGATTGCGTAATGCGTCTAGCCAGGACTGACGCCAAACATAAACACAGGCTGATGTCTCATAATAACGTTGCAAGCATGTGGGTTACAAAAGAGGTTCCCCTAAGGTTGACTACTGATTGAATTAACATTTATTAAAATTATTTATCCCCCGTGATCTGGTTCGTTACAATACCCCCCCCCCAATGAGAGGTTTTATGCCGAGGCGTAAAAACTCATTGCCTAAAACCTAAGAGGATCAGCAAGGATATGGCAACCACGACCCCCCTTTCCATCCTTATCATAGTCAAGGGGTTACTTACCCCCCTAGTCTTGCGACTGCGGCGGCAACCTATCCGACTTTACTGGACTTCCCCCTCGAGATCCCAACACCATAAAATCAGACAGGCACTAGACGTCTCTGCCCTGACGCACCGGCCAGAACAGATATGCCCCACAAGATCACCCGACTCTAAAACATCCAATCACAATATCAATAAATGGCCTACTACTCTATATCCTCCACCGATTTGTTTTCCTCTTAGTTGTACTGGTTTGTCGTTAACAAAGTACTGGTTCGATTTTTGTTTATATACACTTTACATGTTACACAACTATACATAGTTTACATCTTAAGCAAATAAACTTTCATATTTCACAAAAAAACTTGGACTCAAGATACATTACTAACCTCCGGTTTACATAAAACATTTCCTCTCTGAGTTTAAAGAGAATCTACTAACATTACACAACTTTTAATTTCAATTCTCTGTTTAAATCTACCATTGATTATTCAGTTCGAATCTCAACCAAGAATTTAAATTCGTCATCCAAAATTCCACTTTTATTTTTCTTTACACATTAATTTAATTATATAACTTGATTTTATTCCCTTTTTTCAAGTAATTGAAATTAATTACCTCAACTTAATTACATACTTTACCCCAATTTAAACTAATTAAATCCTTTCATAATCTGCTTTTTATTACAAAATACATAATTACATACTATCCATATTAAATTCCATTAAAATAAAATATCAGAATTGTAAATTTGGCTACATAGAATACAATGTTCATAATAACTTTTTTTTTACAGCAAATTACTTTAATTACATTACTCAAAGCAATTTCAATTCATTTAATTTATTTAGTTTCACCTTACCTTAATAAAATTCATATATGGCAATTGTTCCATCAAAACTAAACTATTATTGTTGTTATCAATTCCATCTCGGGTTTGCAATCCCACAGACTTTATTTTCCCATAGGAATTTTGCGGGAAATTAGCCATTCCCGCGGGATCCCACAGTATTTCCATAACATTTTTCATTCATGCAAATTTAAAGGTAATAAGAGAGCCATAATCTTCTATTATTTTTATTTAATCAAATCCAACATAAGCCTTTCTTTGTATGTGACAAATAAACAAAAATTCAAAACAGAATCATTCATTTTTATATAATATGAAGTTATAAAACTTATTGTAACTAATTTACTTAAGAGATCGTTTGTAACTATTATTTACTTAACATCGAAAATTATTAGTCTTCCTGGTCCTGTTCAACCAGTCTAAAATAAATCAAAACGCTGTATAATCTCCAATCAACTAAACAAAATAGTTCCATACCGGTAACATATAATAGGTACGTATTAAGTTACGTGAGTTACATTGTTATCTGACTTATCTAGTCATATAATCTATTTTTATTTATACATACCAATAGTACCATAATATGGCACGTGTGTACTTACCAACTTTAATTACTGCCGGGCTCATACTCTTCTTATGGAAAGTGCTTTTTTACCTAAGGGGTCCAGGAATTCGTTACAGCGAGATTCTTGAGTCAAAGAAGGTGACACAAATGATAACACTGTTTTAGAGTGAAAGTAACTATCAAATTTTAATTGCCAAAGTAAATTCATTATATAAAACCATGTGCTCAAAATGGCGGCGTACAATGTTACAACGAAAAAAACAAAATGGTGGCTATTTTAATTAACTCTATTCATTTTAAATATTTTCTTTTGGTCTCTAATCCAGATCATTAAACTGTTATCTTTATGCTGCAGCTTGAATTAATTATTAATTTGTATCTGAGGTTGTACACAAACCAATGCCCTTGGCATAGATACTCATGGCCATGTGCTCACTCACACACGCTCACATACATTCATCCGATTACAAGTACATTGTTTAATTAGTTTGTTTTTTCAATTAATGAGCTCATTAAATTAATAGAAAAATGACAAAAGGTTGACTTCTCTTAATGGTGATCTGCGTTGCTCCCTCGCTGTTTTTTGGTTGAGTCTCCAATGCATGGCTGGTGTTCGCCTAATAATTCTTTTGTTTTAATTACAACATTAGCACTGATTTTACATGTTCTGATTTTAATTGTTATCAAATTTGAGCAACTATCGCTCCACCATTACATTTGCAATTAAGAGTCTGGTTATATTAAACTTTTATGGTAAAACTGAACAGACAGCGATACATCGCTGCTGCACCCTTGAAGAACTACGTTGAATTGAGATGGAGGCAAATGTAAATTTGCGCTTGTGTGTGTGCATTTTTACGTCATCAAGCTTTGTCATACACTACAACGCCTGCTTACATGCGTTGTAATCAGTGCGTCATTGTTTTTGTTATGACGGAACAGTGTTATTGTCCAATCATAATTCATATTGTAGTCTTTTCGTCACAAACACCGCCATGGTATATTTTGAGTTCAGCACGTCCATCGGCGACCTTGGTGTCTTACTCTGGCTGAATTTGCGTTGTTCCTTTTTCCAGAGGGACAATGTACCTAACCATTCTGTGTTTAAAAATTTACATAATACAAACATTGCAAATACCTATGTAGCCCATAATTATGGTATTGGGGCATTATGTACTGTTACAAACCCCCTCAAGGAAAATTTTTGTGTCGAAACCCAAAAAATTTCCTTGATTCATTCACACTTTCCTAAAAGGATCGGTCTAGATATGTCACCACAACCCCCTGTAACGTTACAAAAAATTTTATCATTACTTACCCTTGGTCCCATGATGTTGGTCGCACCCTCTGACCTTACTGGACTTCTGAGAGATCCCTACACCATAAGGCCATGAGGCACTCTACACTCCTGTTTTGACGCTCCAGCCAGCCCAGGACTGCGGTCACAACACCACAAAACTCTGAAACATCGAATACAAAATTTAAAATAGTGGTCTAGTACACTTACATATCTACAACTGATATGTTCCCTTTTAGACGCATTGGTTTGTGTTTGGGGCATTGGTTTGTTTTTTAATTCAAAAGTTTCAACCTCACAACTACAAGACTTAAAATACATTGATTTTTTACCACCACCAAACTCTAAACAACATATATATAACTACACCTAACACAATATATCAACAATTCTTTAATATACCCCCAAAATACCTTCACCTCATTATTTCTATAAATTCAGCTTACAACTAACATGGCAGACATTTTTATTATTTAAATTTTGTTACTCAACTTAGATTCACTTTTTCTATTTTGTATATGGCAGCTTACTATAATATTTTATTCAACTTCATTTGTAGCTTTAGACTTCCAACTTTAAAATCTACTATATTTCAACACTTGTTATCGTCATTACCACTGTAACGACCTTCTAACCACACACTCTATTATCAACATAATAAAACATGGTACATCATAAGCATTAAACACTAACCTTGAACAATTCACATTACTTAATTCATATTTACATTTACACAACTTGTAGCAGAACTTTATAACATTTTTTATTATCAACTCTCGGTTAACTTTTAGTCATTTAACATTGATTTAGATTCTATACAACAAAAAATTTCAAATATATCATTTACCTTTCATTTACCTCACCTTTCTGCTATGAATTTTCCCTTTTCAAACCCTTTCATCCTCACTAGTTTGGGTGACTCTCTATTATTCATTATTCTCTCTATCTTATTTTGGCATTCGTCAATCTAACCTCACTCACCTCCTTTTAACTAACAACCGCTTCTAACCATTTACATATAATATGACACCAATATCTCTATAATAACCCCCTTCACAAATCCCATTTAAAACCTCTGGCACCGCGCATTTTTGTACTAGTATGTGTGTATTCCCTCTAACCAACTCATTCCCTTATCGGTTCCTGACCCTTTCAGGTAACCCTTTCCGGCACACAACGGTCCCTTCCTGTCTCAACATCTCTCGTTGGACTCCTACACCAATACCCTTATTACAAAATATCACCATCAACAACAAATATAATTACCATTCATATCACTCAACTCTACATATAATTACTAACCACTGTGTCCCTAAAATATCTAACACCTCTTTATATATTATCAGCATCTCAACACTTTATTTTCCTAACTCCCAATAACTCTATTTAACTAACTCCAATGCCCTGATTTATCCTCATTCCCAAACTCTTTACAACATTTCAACTTAATACACCATTACAAAATTCATCACTTACCAACTAACAACAATACCTCTCAATACCCAAATCTATTACCTGCTTAATCATTTACTACCCTTTAGAATCTAAATCTCATAATATCATTTAAACTTTCTTCAGTTATTTAAAATCGTACAATACATGCTTACATAAAAAATACAGCAAAAATACACAAATACATAGACATCAATACACAAAATATACAATTCACATAATCATGAAATCATTTACCATAATCAGTCCTAATCAGTCCATTTTTAAAAACACTGTCCACACAATTAAATGTTCATACCACAATAAACAATAAACAATTACCCCATATCGTCGAACAATAGTCTAACATATTTGTAACATAGATCATTCTTATTTATATCAAATTTATTATTATTATTATAATAATCTCTTATTTCTATGTCATTCATTATCACTTCGGTTGGTTCATATACCTGTTCAATATTGGTCAATTTTGTCCAGTCTCCGTTGGTATTATCTGTTAACATTAGGTAAGTTATATCATCATTGTTAACCTCATCTACTGCTATCTCAATGTCATTGTAAGGTAAGTACTCATTATCATTATTATTTCTCTCTATGCCTAGCCTTTCTATGAGTTCTTCATAATTTCTCTTTACTTTAAATACCTCTATTTCTCTCTTTCTCTCTCTCTCCAAACATTTCTCACCATCATACCCAGCTACACACTCTCTCTCAAAACATGCAGGGGATACTAACTTATCATTACAGCACCACCTATGAAGTGCACAAAAAACCAAGGGAAATTTATCTGTAGACCTATCGTCTTTCACATATTCACGTGAAGCCATTTCTTCACCCCCCACTACAACATTACGGGAAAAATTTATCCCCTGCAACCCCTTTATCTGTAAATTCTCTCTATACTTTCTCTCTAATTCATCAACACTTTTTATCACTTCATTATCAAATTCTACTCCCATTATACTTTTATCACCACTCTCAATACTCACACAGTTATTTTCTAACACCATATTTTTAATTCTATTATCATAATTCTCACCACTACTTACCTTGTTATCTTTGTTTATCTCTCTAACTTGTCTACCTTGTCAATGTTACAATTTTGTCTCTGTATTTCCTTTTTAAAATTTTCTAATTTCTCTTCTACTTGATTTAATTTGACATTCTGTAAAGTATTTTGCTTCTTGAGCTCATTCTCAAAACTATCTAATTTTACATTAAGTGTACTGTTCATTTGATTGAATTTGTCTTCAAACTTACTATTTTGTTGTTCGAATTTATCACTGATTAACGTGAATAAATTTTCTAATGAGATCTTATTTTCAACTACTTTAGGTGTTGAGCTAGCGTGTCTTTCCAATAAAATGGATTCTGTCTCTGTATTTTCCATTTCCATGCTATTATTATTTTCTGCCATTTTGTATTTTGAATTTTGGAATTATTATTTCGTTTTACTTGTAACGAAATTACACAATTACTATTTACTCTATCAACATAACCTCCATAACCTCTCTTGTTAGGTTCTGGATTATTTCGTCACCCTCTATGTCTCTGAATCTGGCTTATTTATACAAAGTAATTTTTTATATAAAGTCAACTGTTCGGGGCCATTTGTTATCTTACTCATATTTATAAATATAAATGTATTTATATTTGTATGTATCAATACTACCTTTGTCAATAAACTTATTAACTACCTGTTCTGGACACAATTCGTCAATAAACTTTAAATATATATTCATGTTATCTTACCCATAATTATTATTATAATTAATCATGTCCCAGTGAGGGCGTCATAGATTAACTATCAAACTTTTTAACTAACAAATAGATTCATTATATTAAAACCATGTGCTCAAAATGGCGGCGTACAATGTTACAACGAAAAAAACAAAATGGTGGCTATTTTAATTAACTCTATTCATTTTAAATATTTTCTTTTGGTCTCTAATCCAGATCATTAAACTGTTATCTTTATGCTGCAGCTTGAATTAATTATTAATTTGTATCTGAGGTTGTACACAAACCAATGCCCTTGGCATAGATACTCATGGCCATGTGCTCACTCACACACGCTCACATACATTCATCCGATTACAAGTACATTGTTTAATTAGTTTGTTTTTTCAATTAATGAGCTCATTAAATTAATAGAAAAATGACAAAAGGTTGACTTCTCTTAATGGTGATCTGCGTTGCTCCCTCGCTGTTTTTTGGTTGAGTCTCCAATGCATGGCTGGTGTTCGCCTAATAATTCTTTTGTTTTAATTACATTAGCACTGATTTTACATGTTCTGATTTTAATTGTTATCAAATTTGAGCAACTATCGCTCCACCATTACATTTGCAATTAAGAGTCTGGTTATATTAAACTTTTATGGTAAAACTGAACAGACAGCGATACATCGCTGCTGCACCCTTGAAGAACTACGTTGAATTGAGATGGAGGCAAATGTAAATTTGCGCTTGTGTGTGTGCATTTTTACGTCATCAAGCTTTGTCATACACTACAACGCCTGCTTACATGCGTTGTAATCAGTGTGTTTAAACTTTGTACTGTTTTGTCAGTTGTAAGCAGCCTACTAACATTGCATGGCACGCGCGGATGACGTCACGCTTTTATCAAACCTTGCAATCGGCCAGCCTAGCCGACTGCAAGCCAGTATTAGTTTAGTTTATAACACGACTCCGAGCGCAACTCTCGTTAAACACTTCTCTTACAGCCGCGGCTTTTGGCTATTATACAGCATGCATTTATAACATTTCACTTTAATCGTATACCTGCGTCCATCTGCAATGGACCACGATTTCATTCAAAATTAATCTCGGGCATTATCGCCTCAAATGCTTCCGCACGTGCCGATCGTAACTAACAAACCAAATTATTCAATAAACGCATGTTCAATATCTCAAATACAGTCCACTTCTTTCTAACAAACAATCCAGCCTTCCTTATTAGCGTCTTTGGAATAACTCGCGATTCTTCAAGAGCTTCCAAACCGCAACATTTTTGGTCCCACCGGACCGGATTTCACATTTCAGGCCAAAAACGACATCATTTTTGGTCCAATCAGGCAGGATTTCACATTTTCAGGCCAAAACAAACTACATCATTTTTGGTCCCAACGGCACAGATTTCTCATACCTGAGTACACAGGCGACAACATTTATTTATATACATCAGTTCTGGAAAAACCAATCTGAAGTTAATCACGACAGACGGGCATCATTTTCGTCCTGAGCGACACCATTATCGTGAAGCACGTCGCAGTCATCTCGACAAGATTCAGCCAAGCAGTAGACCAGAGACGACGGGACGAAACAGGACAACATTTTCGAGATTCCACAGCTTTAAATGATGGAGGGTACAACATGAGGCAACGGCTAACCGGCAGAGACAGGAGGTGTAGCAGCTCCAAACGGGATCGAAGCCAGCTTCATCACGAATGAATCGACGGCCACGTGACTATAAACTTTACCTATATTTGATTTATTTTTAATAATATTTCACCCAGTGTGTATTTTTGACATATTTATATAAACAATTAACTTATTACACAATATAAATTAATAGATGGTTGGCAGCTCATTATCAGTCAGAACTTTAAAGATAAAGCTATACTTTGTAATCATTTAGATTTACAATTTCAATAATTTAACTGCCAACGAGTTTGATTAGTTAGAGAGAGTAAGTTTATGTTCAAACCAACGATCGCTAGCTACCAAACGTATTTAAACTCATTCAAAATTAAGTTTGTGGTTCACATGCTCGATGCTCAATTGTTTCTAAATATCTTTCCATTTTTTATCTCAAACTGTAATAATGGCCGATGTAAGGGCTCTGATAAAAAAACGAGGTACAATTAAGGCCTCAATATCCCGAATAAATACCTTCGCGGATAATTTTGATGTGTTAAACAGCGATCCTCATGCGCTCAAAATAAAACTGCGTCATTTGATGGAATTATCCACCAAATATGACGAGATACAGTCACAAATCGAGGCTGAGGAAGCAGACGTTGCGTCAACAAGTGATAGAGTGCAAACGGAGGACGATCTCTGTGCTATAGAATGTAAATTGCAACACTTGTTGGAGCAATCTGAGCACTTGAACCAAAAACCACTAATTAATACTGATGGTAAACAGCCTAAAACAACCCCCATTCAATTGGAACCAATAAAATTACCACGGTTCGAGGGTAGTATTGTGGAATGGCAACATTATTACCATATTTTTATGGAACTAATTCATGTCAGAACAGACCTGACAGATATACAGAAGCTTCATTATTTGCACTCGTCATTACATGGCGAGGCGCTTAACGTAATAAAATCATTACCCATAACACATGAAAATTACGCGGTGGCTATCGATCTGTTGAGGAATAGATATGATAGTAAGCTGATTGTCTCCGCTCACCACGTGTGGAATGTACTAGACGTACCATTAGTCCAGCAGGAATCCCAAGGTAGCATATCGCAATTTATTGATCAAATCTCTGGAAATATAAACGCTTTAAATAATCTCAAACTGCCAGTCAACACGTTTGAAATTATTGTAGTAAATTATCTAGCCAAAAAACTTGACAGTTATACTTTACATTTGTGGAAAGAGAGTTTATCGGAGCATAAACTCCCTGATTTTAATAGTTTTATAAATTTTTTAAATTCACGTAGGAAACTACTGCAAAATATCGATAACGCGACTAGCCCAACGAGCAGGTTGAACAAAAGCGATAAGTCTCCTTATCGCAAAGCAGTTAAACAGATAAGCACTCCAAAGGGCGCATTCCACTCACATATTAGAAATAATTTATGCAGGCTATGTAACGGTGAGCATAGACTTAGCGATTGCCCACAATTTATATCGCTGTCTATCCCTGATAGAAAAAATGCGTTACTAAAAAACAAACTTTGCTTAAACTGTCTCCGTTCGGGACACGAGGGTTCAAAATGTCCCTCCAAATTTTCGTGTAAAAAATGTTCTAGGCGTCACCACACCATGATTCATGTCCCCAACAGGGACGTAACTTCTGTTAACAACCAGTGTTCACTGAAATCACAGACCAATAAATCGGTATTGTTATCTACCGCCGTCTGTATGACATACAATAAGGTCGGCAAAAAATTTCCCGTTAGGATATTACTGGATTCCGGTTCTCAAGCGAACTTTTGCACAATGGATTTCGCCCGCAGGTTGGGCCTCCAATTAGTTAAATCGCAATTGCCCATCACGGGTATAAACAACTCGCTTTCCCAGGCTGACTTCAGTACTAACGTAAGGCTACATTCACGCTATAAACCCTTCACGTTAAACGTACATTGTGCCGTATTACCCAGTATAACTAATAATTTACCGGCGGAGTCGTTCAATCTTACCTCTTTAAATTTACCCAAGCGCATATTCCTGGCGGATCCTCACCTACATTGCTCATCGCAAGTCGATATATTAATCGGCGCTCAATATTTTCTACAATTAATTGAACCTGTGAAATATACGCGCGGACCACACTTTCCTATAATTCAGGAAACCAAGTTAGGATTTATTTTGGCCGGTGACTTACCATTCAACGTCGACATGACTAGAACGGTTTCTTCATTTATGGTCTGTAAGGATGATAATCAGGTTTCCTCGCAACTAAAGGAATTTTGGAAGTTGGAGGAAATCTCTAGTCGCGAAACCCGATCTGAGGACTCACCGTGTGAAAGGCATTTCGTGGAAAACACTAGCCGCAATCGCGACGGGAGATTCGTGGTAGCCCTGCCCCGCAGATCTGATAAATCTTATTTGGGAGATTCTCTCCGCGGAGCAATACGCAGATTCCAATCGTTAGAATTCAAATTCAAGCAGAACCCTACCCTTTACAAGGATTATAGTGAGTTCATGAGTGACTACTTAAGACTTGGCCACATGTCGCCGCTTAATGAATACGATCTGTCGCTTGACAGGTCAGAGATCTTTTATCTGCCCCATCACGCAGTCTTCAAAGACTCTAGCTTAACCACTAAATTGCGCGTGGTATTTGACGCATCCGCTAAAACCACCAATAATTTGTCCCTTAACGACACTTTAATGGTCGGTCCTACGATCCAGCAGGATCTGTTTTCGATAATGGTTCGGTTCCGCACCCACCGATACGTACTTATTGCGGACATTGAAAAGATGTATCGCCAGATCATTGTTAATCCTAATGCCTAGTCCACACCAGTAGACCACGTTGCGCAACGTGTTGCGCAACGGTCTCGAGACGGTCTAAACTTTAGACATAGACATGGTCTATAGACGACAATCTTGGTCTCGTCTAGCGTCCACACTACTATGTGAATTTTGTTAGTCTCGTCTAAGCACACCACCATGGAGGACATTGCTTTGTGTGGAATGAGTGCCTGTTTGGCTATTATTACGAATGAAAGATCGCGAAAACGTAAACGTTGGTGGACGCGCGAAGTACTCACAGAAGGACCAAGGTTCGGTACCACATTATTAAATAAATTAAAAATGGAAGACGCCATGGGATTTCGGAATTTCACCCGCCTGACGCCTACTGATTTCGAAGAATTACTTCTGATGGTTGGAGGGAAAATTTCGAAGCAAGATACAAAATTTAGGGAAACCATTACAGCTTCTCTTCGACTGGCAGTCACACTGCGTTTTCTAGCAAGTGGAGACTCATTCACGAGCCTCATGTACACCTTCAGAATATCCAAACAGGCAATATCGAAAATAGTACCAGAAGTTTGTGAAGCAATTATCTCTTCATTGAAACAACAGATAAAGGTATGTATAAAAAATTAATATTATTTTTAATAAACAATTTTATATTTAACATTTTTTACAAAACTAAATTTTTTTACAATTTTTTACAATTTTTTGTGCAATTTATTTTTTACAATAAGAAACAAATGAGACTTTATAAATTTATTTAACAAATGAAATTGATAAATTGGTATGATTTTTTTTTACAAAATTACAAATGCGTCATCCCCTGACTCCAATTGTTGTATTTGAACCTCTCCGATTTCATAAATACCAGTAGGTGCAGAGGGATTTGAGCTATAACTTTCTTCCGAAACGTGATATGTTGATGCGACGGAAGAAGTGGATGGTGGACGTGGCATCTGAATGGGCGGGATTTCCGAAGCTAAGAAACCCATGTCCAATTTAAATAAGACGTCGTTTATGTTACGCTGTGCCAAAGCAATTTCCATTCTACTTTTGTTACAGTTCCTCAATTTATTCGCTACATATTCCCCGAATACTGCGTACTCATCTCTGGAACTCACCACTTGAGTTAAGGATTTCAAGCAGTTGACTGCTTGTTGGGCAGCGGAGTCCTCGTTCTTGCGGACGCGTTTAGGAGCGCGTCCTGGGGGTTTGAATGGTGGGCTGTTGTCCTCACATTCCACATGCACGGTTTCATTCTCTTCCTCGTGATCGCCTGTATCTAGCAAACTATCCTGAAACACAAAGAAACTCTTTAAAAATATGTCTTCAAGACGTTAACAGAATTGTTTCTTTAATAAAAATTACTATTATTATCTTTATCGTTTTCTCAGATTTCACCAAAAGATAATGCACCACTCAGATCGACTTCATTTCGCTTGAAATGAATAATTAAAGTGGAGTTTTTCAAAAATATTCAAGGAACACGAACATCGTCTCCAGCTTTAGTTATATAGCTTTCCTATTTCATTGGCAGTAAAAGCCTAACATAAGGTCAACATCTAAACAAATAATTTTAACTAGCACAAAATTTTTTAAAATATTGATCGCATTACCGATTTAATATTTTTACTTTATTTATACACACACATATATATTCATAATTTGTGATTACCTATTTCTTCGTTTCAGAGACCGACTTCCGAAGCTGAATGGAAAGCTATTTCTCAGGAGTTTCTGAGTAGATGGAATTTTCCACACTGCATAGGCAGCATTGATGGTAAACACGTTCAGATGGTGGCCCCAGAACACAGCGGGAGCTTGTATTTTAACTATAAAGGTACTTTCAGCATTGTGTTCCTTGGCGTTGCAGACGCCAACTACAACTTATTGTACGCCGATGTTGGATGCCAAGGGCGTATTTCTGATGGGGGCGTTTTCAAGTTCACTTCACTATACAAGGATTTAGAAAACAATACCGCACACGTACCTGTAAGTGAGGCATTACCAGGAAGAACAGAACCTGTACCATATGTTTTTGTGGCAGATGATGCTTTTGCTATGTCTAATTATTTGATGAAGCCGTACCCTGGTCGTATATTGGACATTCCGAAGAGAGTCTACAACTATAGGCTAAGCAGGGCTCGAAGAATAATTGAAAATGTTTTCGGTATTATGTCGTCCAAATTTCGGGTGTTTCTTAAACCGATAGCTTTACAGCCAGATAAAGTGGAGTCTGTCGTGTTGGCTTGTGCCTACCTACACAATTTTTTACGTAGGAATTCAGCGTCAAGATATGCCTACACCCCACCAGGAAGTTTGGACTCGTACGATGGCGATGGAAATGTAATTGAAGGATTTTGGAGAAGAGAAATCAACGAAGAGAATCGTTTGGTTGATCTGCGCAACGCTCCTCGAAAATGTTCATCTAACTTGCATAAAATTCGTGATGAATTTCGAGATTACTTTGTTTCACAAGAGGGAGTGGTATCTTGGCAATACGATTCAATAAAGTAATTTACTTGATCACTTTTTGTTAGTAGAACCAATTTAATTAAAACTAAAGAATTAAGGTTGATTTAAATCAAATTAATAAAGGATAAATGTATTTTAATAAAGAGTTTCATAGAGTTATTTGTACTTACTTCAATTTCGTTGTTCCCACTGTCCGTGTTATCTGTGTTGCGGCTGCCCTTTGATTCGTTTGCCGGTAGTAAAAATAATAAATAGTCGTAAGCGAACCATGAAGACTTCTTCGGAGACGACCCACTTGACGGAGTGATTTTTTTCCGCTCCCTGTTGAATGAAGTTTTCAGATTATGAATTTTTTTCTCTATTTCCTCCACGGAAACTTGGTGGTTTGCAGCCAGGAGTTCCATAGCTGCTCTTCTTTTAGCCCGGTTTTTGTAATCGGGACTTGTCACATCCCACAAACATTTTTCATTATGGTAATCTTCGATTAATTTTAATACGTTTTCATTTAACCACATGTTGCACGTGATGTAAACAAACTAAAGTAGGGGGGTAAACGGCGCGGGGGAAGGAGTGGGGCAGGTCTCGTCTCGTCTCTAGACAAACGTCCACACCATCGATATGTTGCGCAACATGTCTAACCGTTGCATCAGGTCTCCCATTCCGATCGGGAGACTTTAGACCGGCGATTTTTGGTCTCGCAACGGCCCCCGTAGACCAAGTTGGTCTATTTAGGCAGTCTACCGAGACATCCTGAGACAACCTAGACACGTCTCTGAGACCTCGGTTGCGCAACAAGTCTACTAGTGTGGACGAGGCCTAAGGATTCAAACTTGCAACGCATTGTTTGGCGTGATGCACCGCATAAGGAATTGCGACATTACGCGTTAAGGACGGTTACATATGGCACTGCTAGTGCCTCCTTCCTTGCTACGCGTTGTCTGGCTCAAATAGCATATGAAAACAAAGCCGACTACCCTACCGCTGCTAAGGCCATAGCAAATGACTTTTACGTAGACGATCTCATAACGGGTTCGGATGATCCGAACAGCTTAGCTGAAATGAAAGGCGAGATCGAGAAGTTGTTGAGGAGTTATGGTTTTTCGTTACACAAATGGTTCTCTAACCACCATAAGATTATGACTCTTCGCGCCCAAGTAACCCGTGACTTCAGCAAGGGTCAAAACGTGCGTACCTTGGGCATACAGTGGAATGTTGAGGGGGATAACTTTTTGTACACCGTTAGGGGTGATGACAATCTAACCGTTCTCAACAAGAGAAGCGTGTTGTCAATCATTGCCGGGATCTATGATCCACTAGGTCTAATTGCTCCCATCACATTTTGCTGCAAGCATTTCGTGCAGCAGTTGTGGTTGGCGGGCACTGATTGGGACGAACCCTTGTCCGGGTCACTAGCCAATCAATGGTCGGAATTATACACCCAATTAGTCTCCGACACTCATTTTGAGATTACGAGGTCGGTTAAGAGTTCGAACAGTTGCCCAGTTAGTTCATTGCAGCTGCACGGATTCGCCGACGCTTCGGTTAAAGGTTACGCGTGTTGCATTTATGTGCGGGCGGTCTATTCGAATGGCGCCATATCATCAAACTTGTGTGCTAAATCTAGGGTCGCTCCGCTGAAACAGATAACGCTTCCTAGACTTGAACTTTGTGCTTGTTTATTGTTGGCTCAATTAACGTCCAAGGTTTTAAATGCCGTCGATTACAATTTTGACGGATTATATCTTTATTCGGATTCGATGATAGCGTTGTACTGGATACATCAGCAATCTTCCCGCTGGAAGGTATTTGTGGCTAACCGTGTCGCAGAAATACAGCGTCTTGTTAGCAGCAGGGGAACTTGGCGTCATGTAGTATCGAATGACAACCCTGCCGACGTTTTATCGCGCGGTTGCCTCCCTCGTAGTCTACACTGTCATGCTCAATGGTGGCATGGTCCCTCCTGGTTGGCTCGTGATGCGGCCTCATGGCCGGTCAGCGCGTTCGACATTAATGCTCCCTGTACCTTTCCCGACATTGAAGAGGAACGTCGCAAGCAGGCTCAAACCTCACTAATTGTCGCGTCCTCAACACATAGTTACATTGAAAACTATTCATCTCTTACGAGGCTTATTCGCGTCTTCGCATACTGCCGTCGATTTCTTCGCAATTCTAGGCTCGCGGTGGTTGAAAGAGACATGTCCTTTTTGTCGGCTCAAGAATTGTCTGACACGCTCTTGGTTTTTGTCCGGCAATCTCAGAAGTTGCATTTCGACGTAGAGGTTAGGGAACTTGAGGCACACCGGTGCCTTCCACGCAGTAGTAAAATTCTTGCTCTCAACCCATTCCTGGATAAATCAGGCATTTTAAGAGTGGGTGGACGCTTGCAATTCTCCCCACTTAGCTACGAGACTAAACACCAAATAATTTTACACCCGCACTCTCATCTCACGAGATTAATAATTGAATACGAACACATCCGTTTGTTGCACGCTGGAGTGCAATCAACTCAAGCTTCGCTTAGGCTTAAGTATTGGATCATACACGATAAGTCCTATATCCGCTCAGTGATACATAAGTGTGTCACTTGTTTTCGTTTCCGGGCTAAAGGCGCGAATCAATTACTCCGTCAATTACCCTCTTCTAGGGTCACGCCGTCAAGGCCATTCTCACAGTCGGCCGTGGATTACGCAGGTCCGGTGTTTTTGCGCCATGGCGGGCAGCGCTCTAAGTCCATGACCAAGGCATATATCGCTCTATTTATATGCATGTGTACTAGGGCCATCCATTTAGAATTGGTGTCGGATCTTACTTCCAACGCCTTTATAGCGGCTTTAAAAAGGTTCATATCGCGCAGAGGTATTCCCGCGCAAATATTTTCGGATAATGGCACGAATTTTCGTCGTGCCAACCACACGTTGCATGATTGGTACAAATTTTTAACCTCCAAGGAAGTTGAACAGTCTTCTCTGGAGTTTTGCGGTCTCCACGGCATCAAATGGTCCTTTATCCCCCCTTCAGCCCCTCATTTCGGTGGTTTGTGGGAAAGTGGTGTAAGGAGTGTTAAATTCCATTTACGTCGTGTAATTGGCGGTACGATCTTGAATTTTGAGGAATATTCTACCCTTCTTTCTCAAATTGAGGCTTGCCTTAATTCACGCCCGTTATGCGCCGTGTCCGACGATGCTAGAGACCCTGAACCCTTAACACCCGCTCATTTTTTGGTCGGTGCACCACTGACGGCACTTCCGGAACCCGACTATACACAAGGCAATAATACTCATTTGGGCAGATGGCTTCTGCTCCAAAAATTTACGCAGACCATCTGGAAACGGTGGTCTAGGGATTATCTGCACCAGCTGCAGCAGCGCAACAAATGGCGCACCCCATTTAAAAATTTGAAGGTCGGACAACTTGTCCTCATTTTGGATGACAATTCCCCCCCTCTAGAATGGAAGCGTGGGGTAATTACCAATGTTTTTCCGGGTCAAGATTCCTTAGTACGCGTCGCAGAAGTACGCACTGCGCTAGGTATCTTACGCCGACCCATCCACAAATTATGCCCCCTTCCGGTGGCAAGCTAATCGTATGCGTGCCATACGAGACACACGAGGTGTGTGTGTGTGTGTGTGTGTGTGTGTGTGTGTGTGTGTGTGTGTGTGTGTGCGTGTCATTACATGGAACACGCCCGGGACATTCCCCGGGGCGAGCATACAAGTCAATTGTATCATAAACATTGTAACATTGTTAAGTGTCGCTAGCTATTACAGAAATAGTGACTGTGTCTCATATGTACTATCAATTATTATGAATGTTGTGTATCGTTAATATGTTTGTGTGATTCAAATTCTGAGAACCACAAGTGTCAGTTATAGTGGCAATTATTCTATATATGTATTGTATTTTCTAAAGGTCAAAACATTATGAAATTCATTGGGGTTGTTATGTCAATATCATGGGGAAATTATTGTATTTTTATGGTGTTATCAATTTATTGTATGCTTGGTGATTGTTAATTGAATTTATATTATGTCCATTATGTCATTGCTCTCTGGCCAGTGCGCCAATTATTGTATCGCTTACGACATGTAAGTCTAATTATTATATTGTTCAATTTAACCGTTAATGTACAAAATCGTCCCGATTTTGGCGGGCAGTATGTTTAAACTTTGTACTGTTTTGTCAGTTGTAAGCAGCCTACTAACATTGCACGGCACGCGCGGATGACGTCACGCTTTTATCAAACCTTGCAATCGGCCAGCCTAGCCGACTGCAAGCCAGTATTAGTTTAGTTTATAACACGACTCCGAGCGCAACTCTCGTTAAACACTTCTCTTACAGCCGCGGCTTTTGGCTATTATACAGCATGCATTTATAACATTTCACTTTAATCGTATACCTGCGTCCATCTGCAATGGACCACGATTTCATTCAAAATTAATCTCGGGCATTATCGCCTCAAATGCTTCCGCACGTGCCGATCGTAACTAACAAACCAAATTATTCAATAAACGCATGTTCAATATCTCAAATACAGTCCACTTCTTTCTAACAAACAATCCAGCCTTCCTTATTAGCGTCTTTGGAACAACTCGCGATACTTCAAGAGCTTCCAAACCGCATCACAGTGCGTCATTGTTTTTGTTATGACGGAACAGTGTTATTGTCCAATCATAATTCATATTGTAGTCTTTTCGTCACAAACACCGCCATGGTATATTTTGAGTTCAGCACGTCCATCGGCGACCTTGGTGTCTTACTCTGGCTGAATTTGCGTTGTTCCTTTTTCCAGAGGGACAATGTACCTAACCATTCTGTGTTTAAAAATTTACATAATACAAACATTGCAAATACCTATGTAGCCCATAATTATGGTATTGGGGCATTATGTACTGTTACAAACCCCCTCAAGGAAAATTTTTGTGTCGAAACCCAAAAAATTTCCTTGACTCATTCACACTTTCCTAAAAGGATCGGTCTAGATATGTCACCACAACCCCCTGTAACGTTACAAAAAATTTTATCATTACTTACCCTTGGTCCCATGATGTTGGTCGCACCCTCTGACCTTACTGGACTTCTCCTGCGAGATCCCTACACCATAAGGCCATGAGGCACTCTACACTCCTGTTTTGACGCTCCAGCCAGCCCAGGACTGCGGTCACAACACCACAAAACTCTGAAACATCGAATACAAAATTTAAAATAGTGGTCTAGTATACTTACATATCTACAACTGATATGTTCCCTTTTAGACGCATTGGTTTGTGTTTGGGGCATTGGTTTGTTTTTTAATTCAAAAGTTTCAACCTCACAACTACAAGACTTAAAATACATTGATTTTTTACCACCACCAAACTCAATTTCTTACTTGTAAGAAAATAAACAACATATATATAACTACACCTAACACAATATATCAACAATTCTTTAATATACCCCCAAAATACCTTCACCTCATTATTTCTATAAATTCAGCTTACAACTATCATGGCAGACATTTTTATTATTTAAATTTTGTTACTCAACTTAGATTCACTTTTTCTATTTTGTATATGGCAGCTTACTATAATATTTTATTCAACTTCATTTGTAGCTTTAGACTTCCAACTTTAAAATCTACTATATTTCAACACTTGTTATCGTCATTACCACTGTAACGACCTTCTAACCACACACTCTATTATCAACATAATAAAACATGGTACATCATAAGCATTAAACACTAACCTTGAACAATTCACATTACTTAATTCATATTTACATTTACACAACTTGTAGCAGAACTTTATAACATTTTTTATTATCAACTCTCGGTTAACTTTTAGTCATTTAACATTGATTTAGATTCTATACAACAAAAAATTTCAAATATATCATTTACCTTTCATTTACCTCACCTTTCTGCTATGAATTTTTCCTTTTCTAACCCTTTCATCCTCACTAGTTTGGGTGACTCTCTATTATTCATTATTCTCTCTATCTTATTTTGGCATTCGTCAATCTAACCTCACTCACCTCCTTTTAACTAACAACCGCTTCTAACCATTTACATATAATATGACACCATATCTCTATAATAACCCCCTTCACAAATCCCATTTAAAACCTCTGGCACCGCGCATTTTTGTACTAGTATGTGTGTATTCCCTCTAACCAACTCATTCCCTTATCGGTTCCTGACCCTTTCAGTTAACCCTTTCCGGCACACAACGGTCCCTTCCTGTCTCAACATCTCTCGTTGGACTCCTACACCAATACCCTTATTACAAAATATCACCATCAACAACAAATATAATTACCATTCATATCACTCAACTCTACATATAATTACTAACCACTGTGTCCCTAAAATATCTAACACCTCTTTATATATTATCAGCATCTCAACACTTTATTTTCCTAACTCCCAATAACTCTATTTAACTAACTCCAGTGCCCTGATTTATCCTCATTCCCAAACTCTTTACAACATTTCAACTTAATACACCATTACAAAATTCATCACTTACCAACTAACAACAATACCTCTCAATACCCAAATCTATTACCTGCTTAATCATTTACTACCCTTTAGAATCTAAATCTCATAATATCATTTAAACTTTCTTCAGTTATTTAAAATCGTACAATACATGCTTACATAAAAAATACAGCAAAAATACACAAATACATAGACATCAATACACAAAATATACAATTCACATAATCATGAAATCATTTACCATAATCAGTCCTAATCAGTCCATTTTTAAAAACACTGTCCACACAATTAAATGTTCATACCACAATAAACAATAAACAATTACCCCATATCGTCGAACAATAGTCTAACATATTTGTAACATAGATCATTCTTATTTATATCAAATTTATTATTATTATTATAATAATCTCTTATTTCTATGTCATTCATTATCACTTCGGTTGGTTCATATACCTGTTCAATATTGGTCAATTTTGTCCAGTCTCCGTTGGTATTATCTGTTAACATTAGGTAAGTTATATCATCATTGTTAACCTCATCTACTGCTATCTCAATGTCATTGTAAGGTAAGTACTCATTATCATTATTATTTCTCTCTATGCCTAGCCTTTCTATGAGTTCTTCATAATTTCTCTTTACTTTAAATACCTCTATTTCTCTCTTTCTCTCTCTCTCCAAACATTTCTCACCATCATACCCAGCTACACACTCTCTCTCAAAACATGCAGGGGATACTAACTTATCATTACAGCACCACCTATGAAGTGCACAAAAAACCAAGGGAAATTTATCTGTAGACCTATCGTCTTTCACATATTCACGTGAAGCCATTTCTTCACCCCCCACTACAACATTACGGGAAAAATTTATCCCCTGCAACCCCTTTATCTGTAAATTCTCTCTATACTTTCTCTCTAATTCATCAACACTTTTTATCACTTCATTATCAAATTCTACTCCCATTATACTTTTATCACCACTCTCAATACTCACACAGTTATTTTCTAACACCATATTTTTAATTCTATTATCATAATTCTCACCACTACTTACCTTGTTATCTTTGTTTATCTCTCTAACTTGTCTACCTTGTCAATGTTACAATTTTGTCTCTGTATTTCCTTTTTAAAATTTTCTAATTTCTCTTCTACTTGATTTAATTTGACATTCTGTAAAGTATTTTGCTTCTTGAGCTCATTCTCAAAACTATCTAATTTTACATTAAGTGTACTGTTCATTTGATTGAATTTGTCTTCAAACTTACTATTTTGTTGTTCGAATTTATCACTGATTAACGTGAATAAATTTTCTAATGAGATCTTATTTTCAACTACTTTAGGTGTTGAGCTAGCGTGTCTTTCCAATAAAATGGATTCTGTCTCTGTATTTTCCATTTCCATGCTATTATTATTTTCTGCCATTTTGTATTTTGAATTTTGGAATTATTATTTCGTTTTACTTGTAACGAAATTACACAATTACTATTTACTCTATCAACATAACCTCCATAACCTCTCTTGTTAGGTTCTGGATTATTTCGTCACCCTCTATGTCTCTGAATCTGGCTTATTTATACAAAGTAATTTTTTATATAAAGTCAACTGTTCGGGGCCATTTGTTATCTTACTCATATTTATAAATATAAATGTATTTATATTTGTATGTATCAATACTACCTTTGTCAATAAACTTATTAACTACCTGTTCTGGACACAATTCGTCAATAAACTTTAAATATATATTCATGTTATCTTACCCATAATTATTATTATAATTAATCATGTCCCAGTGAGGGCGTCATAGATTAACTATCAAACTTTTTAACTAACAAATAGATTCATTATATTAAAACCATGTGCTCAAAATGGCGGCGTACAATGTTACAACGAAAAAAACAAAATGGTGGCTATTTTAATTAACTCTATTCATTTTAAATATTTTCTTTTGGTCTCTAATCCAGATCATTAAACTGTTATCTTTATGCTGCAGCTTGAATTAATTATTAATTTGTATTTGAGGTTGTACACAAACCAATGCCCTTGGCATAGATACTCATGGCCATGTGCTCACTCACACACGCTCACATACATTCATCCGATTACAAGTACATTGTTTAATTAGTTTGTTTTTTCAATTAATGAGCTCATTAAATTAATAGAAAAATGACAAAAGGTTGACTTCTCTTAATGGTGATCTGCGTTGCTCCCTCGCTGTTTTTTGGTTGAGTCTCCAATGCATGGCTGGTGTTCGCCTAATAATTCTTTTGTTTTAATTACAACATTAGCACTGATTTTACATGTTCTGATTTTAATTGTTATCAAATTTGAGCAACTATCGCTCCACCATTACATTTGCAATTAAGAGTCTGGTTATATTAAACTTTTATGGTAAAACTGAACAGACAGCGATACATCGCTGCTGCACCCTTGAAGAACTACGTTGAATTGAGATGGAGGCAAATGTAAATTTGCGCTTGTGTGTGTGCATTTTTACGTCATCAAGCTTTGTCATACACTACAACGCCTGCTTACATGCGTTGTAATCAGTGCGTCATTGTTTTTGTTATGACGGAACAGTGTTATTGCCCAATCATAATTCATATTGTAGTCTTTTCGTCACAAACACCGCCATGGTATATTTTGAGTTCAGCACGTCCATCGGCGACCTTGGTGTCTTACTCTGGCTGAATTTGCGTTGTTCCTTTTTCCAGAGGGACAATGTACCTAACCATTCTGTGTTTAAAAATTTACATAATACAAACATTGCAAATACCTATGTAGCCCATAATTATGGTATTGGGGCATTATGTACTGTTACAACATAAAACTAAATCACAAAATATCTTTACAACAAGAATAAAAAGAAGTTGTATCTTTTTCTGAAAATAAGAGCGCAAAAAACATATAGTGTCTAATGTTTTGTCCCCCAGCCTACTTCTTATAGAACTGCAGATATATCTGGCTGCAGAAAAAGCCCTTTCTGCTTCTACGCTTGTAGGAGTTATAGTGTTCAAATAATCATGAACAAGGGATAAGTATTTGCCTTTTATTCCACTACATTCATATTCAGTCATCTCAGTCTTAATATTTTTTTCAAAATTTTTACCTCTTTCATCCACATTTACGATGCAAGTATCCTTTTTTTCTTTATTTAATTGTATTTCTAATTCTTCTTGAAGCGATAAATTTACTTCTATGTTACTTTTTCATCTTCTGAACTTTCAGACTTATCAGCCTTATCATCTATATTTTTGTCCAAAGTCAACATTCTCTCACAAGTCTTTTAATTTCGAGACGAACCCACTCTTTTTAGGTACTGGAAATGAGTCATCTGGGGTGTTTAGATAGCTCGCGTACTTCTTTGGATTATGAAGGTAGAGAATTATTCCAGACAAAACATTATTAAATAAATTCCTATTACATCACACATTGTTTACCTTACCTACAAAGTACAACATAACCTATTACATAAACACAACTAACCTCACTATGAATTTATTTACAATTTTTTGTCATATCATTATTTTTTACCATTCCTCATTTCATAATTTAGCCAAGTCATTACCATAAACTAAAATAATTAAATGTCCCTTCATTGTTTATTTACCCACCATCATCGTAAATTAGTCTTACTTTCACGTAACAATTTTCATTCTTAATTACATTCATTTTATTATTATTATTAATATAATAACCCTTTTATTTTTGTTTATTCCCTATACCGTAATAATAATTCACTGGATTACTCCCCTTATTAACTCATAAAACCCGTCTAGATTGGTAATTTAGTTCTGTCTCCGTCAGTATTTTTGATTAAAATCAGGTAAGTTATATCATCACCACAATTATCTCCTACTACAAGTACACTGGTTCTACTCCAAGGTAAGTGCTTTTTATCAAGAATACTATTTTCATTTATTATTTCTGTATTCATTATTCCCCAAGGTAAGTCTTTATTAACAATTCTCTCGCTATTTATTCGCTCTATCAACTCTCCATAACTTCTTTTTAACTCGAACAACTCTCTCTCTCTCTCTCTCTCTCTCTCTCTCTCTCTCTCTCTCTCTCTCTCTCTCTCTCTCTCTCTCTCTCTCTCTCTCTCTCTCTCTCCTCTCTCTCTCTCTCTCTCTCTCTCTCTCTCTCTCTCTCTCTCTCTTTTACACAACCCCATCTTACTTTCTCTCTCTCATTCCATGCAAAGGGCAACACAACACTATTATAACACATCCTGGCTTTTCCAGGGAAATCATAATACACAGGGGACTTATTTGTAGACCATGTGTCTCTCAAATACACTCGTGAAACCTTTTCTTCACCCACAACATATAATGCGAATTTATGCATTATATTTAATTAATATGATAATTAATATATTTAATAATTTAATTGGCAAAGTTATTAATTACAAACTGAGTAAAAAATGCAAATTTGTTATGCTGTTTATGCATAATCTTTGATTAATAATGAGTAATTAAATGACTGTTTATTAATATCAAAAGGTGCATTAAATAATACAAAGTTATGCGGATCTGGGTTCTCAAAACATGTTTATTTAATCATGTTCTTATCTTCTAACATTACACATACGAAATACATATATTCCTGTAAATGGTACATAAAATAAACAATTCCTCCTTAGATCCCTGAAATAGAACACATACATAAATACACATCATAAAATTCACATCATTACTACTTTTAATTCTACACACACATTTATTTTTACTTTTAATGTATTCATACCTCAGATTTATGGTCCGCTTTAATTAATATGTTTACTAGATTGAATTTTGTTTATTTAAGATTATATTTTCCTCAAGCTGGATTCTTTGTAAGTTACAGTTACTCAAGCTGGATTCTTTGTAAGTTACAGGTCAGTGGTTTTTCTACGCTAACATAATATAATTATGAAAATTTACTTGATAATGAGTATCCATAGTGCGTTGACTAAACTCTGAATTTCCCATCCTCGTTCCAGTGCTGCCGTTGTCACTTGGTGTTTAAAACGTTGTTGATCCGAACACAGTCGTTACACTTTCCACGTCTGCCCCGCACTCCTGCGTCATTACATCACCAAATTCTCGCGTAAAGATCAGATTTTACGTACTACGAGTCTCTTGTAATTTCACTTATTCATTCAAAGTTCCGCATTCAAGATAACTATATTGATTGACCTTGATACACTTTGTTCATACAAGTATCGCGTACATTGTCCTTGTTTACACATATCACTTTGACTTCGTTTACAAATCGTTTATGACACTACAATTCAACGGTTAATATTATACCGAACGATACACTTTTAAATTGTTTATGTTTAAAACAAAACGTCCGTATAATACATTGTTAGTTAATGTTCTAAGACTACTTGTATTCGTAACACTGAATTTACAACTTTTAGTAGATTCGTATTTAAGAATACTCTATCTAAACGACTGTCACTTTTAGAAAATGATTTCACGACTTTCTTAAGAAGACTTCACGCCTTTACGAAAAACAATAAAAAACTCCGTTAAGAAGACTTTATGTCTCTACGAAAAACAAAATAGAACTCTGTTAAGACGACTTCATGTCTCTACGGAAATAAAATAGAACTCTCTTTCTCTTGGCGAACACTATCTTTTATAATCTTCGTTCCCACCAAGCTACTTCAAACTTTTATGTCCAACCCCTCTAGCTGTGTCTTATTGGCCTCTGGTCCTAAGTTCCAGATAATTCTTCTCCCAACATCTCGAATTCCGGATAAAACTCCACCCAATGTCTTGAGTCGTTTCCACCACCTTCAGATGATTCGTTCTCTGATTTCATCACTATGGAGATGTAGTTTAGATGTCCAACCTTGTCAATCCTCTCGACACTAGTTCACGTAGTCATCCCCAAACTCTGGTTAAACTCTCCTCCTACTCTATTGATTCCATGAAAAAGCAATATTCTCGCCTGTCGATCACTCCTTTCTGTAGCCTTACTGTTTGAGCCATAAATTTTCATCTCCTTGACACCTCTCTACTTCCAGCGTGTCGAATCGTGGTATTGTACCAGTGTTTTCCTCGCTATATCTTCTCTGCTAAACAAGCTTTATTTCTTTTCAAGAGTTACTTCGATTCCAGCTGTGTGTGACCTCGTTATTTCTTTGTTTCGTCTTCTTCTCAGTTGCTTCATCCCTTGAGTTCTCGTCTACCCTTTTAAGCAGTGTGGTTGTATTGTCAACAATACTATCGACTTTGTACAAAGTATTTCTAAGTAAACTCTGTGCTGGTCAATTCGTTACGCGTCTGTTCGAAACAAAGTAACACGCTTCACCCAATTCGCTATGGCTATACTTATTGTTCATGTAGAGCAAGGCGTATATGAGTTGTCTGTCAACCCATTTCTTTGAACGACTGTTGCTGCTAGCGTACACATTCATCAATGTTGTGACAGCCAACACCTGCCCTGGTGTGTTCACACCACTCGCAAATTTTCAAAAAAAAAATTAGCATTACAGTGTCCCCAAACTTCAGTTTGTCCTCTTACCTCGTTAATTCGTTTCTTATTATAATTTATAGTGTCATCACTATTCTCTTTCAAGAAAGCGTATAATCCCGTTTTTTGTTCTTCCATTTGTCTAAGCTCATTATTGAATTTACGCCAATCATCCTCAGTCATTCTTTCCATAATCCTTTTAAACTCGTGCAGGAATTCCGTAGTATTCCATGCCTCCCCTGATCTACATATTTTGGTTTCTTGCGCCTCGGCCATGTTAAAAAATTATTTATATAATACCTTTTATATGAAAAACACTACAGCCCTTCTGACACACACTAATTATTCAATTTAACTCAAAATACCCCACACATAAAATCGTTAGCAATACGTAAAAGTGAACATAATAACGCTACCAAAACATAACCTTATCACATATACATAAATCTATACAATAATTCAAAATTTTACAAATACGCCATTACCAAATCCTACTTTCCGTGCCTCAAAACAGATCTAATTCGTATAATATTGTAACGCGACAAATCAAGGGGACCCACAAAATAGGAACCTTTAGTACATAAAAGCCAAAATAAATATAATTACATTACAATCTAGAACCCCTGAAGTACAATACAGAAACCAAACTAAAAAACCAGTGTACAATAGTTTTAAGTAAACATTGTTAATAACATTAAGTTGTAAAAGTGATGTGATGACGGAAGGGTAATTGTCAATAGTCAGACAAGAACAACGAGATGGTCTAGTTAAATCCTTTTCATGACAACAAACATAGTGTAAAAATCAGTGGAAGTGACATATGAAGATGCACTACAAGGTGTAATGTATTCAAACGAATGTAATCGATAGTAAGCAATTACATTAAAATGGAATAATTGTGAGATGAATTATAAAAGTGAAATGGTGAGTAAACAAGCCAAAATATAATCAACAATAATCAGGTTAACAATACCAGTGTAAGTGTGAACATGCATAAACATGGACAAAGCACATAATAACACAAATGTATTCAAAACCTACCATCACAAATTAAGTGGTAATGAAAGTATAATAGAACCAAACTTTAACATTGATAATTAATTTTTCCCCACACCCCTGAACACATTACAATATTACTATGAAAGTGAAGAACAATTGTCATTTCATGGTAATCACAAAAGTGAATAAAAACATTCATAAAAGAATGATAAATGAACCTAGTAGAAATAACTAAACATTAGAAAGGTAGAAGGAGTTGAAAGGCGTTTGTTTTGTTATTATGTTAATTAATTATAGAGAGTTCCCAATGTTGTGGGTTAACTAATGCAAAGTTAGTTTAAAAGTTGAATTTTATGTTAGGTATTAAGTAGTATATAAGTCATGGAACCATGATTCCAAGTTAAAATGTTTATAATTTGTCTTAGAGTAATAAGAGGATGAGAAAAGAACTAATTCAAATGTAATAAAACAGTTAAGCAAGTAACATGTAGTAGTATAGTAGTATATAACAAGGTAGTATATAGTAGTATGTAACAAGGGTCGTAACAAAAAAAAAAAAGATTAATGAACTAAAATGTAACATTGTAATTAATGTGAAACCATGACATAGGCCACTGCTAAATTCAACCAACTAATGTCAAAATTAATAGCCTAATAGAAAAACCAAATAATGTAAATTAGTATCAAACAACAGATTTAACAAATAAGCTATCTTTCAGGACTGTAAACATATTTTTTGGAATATCAGAAGGTGCTAAACAATGTTTCAGAAAATGTTAAACTGAACAAAAAGCATTACCTAGCCAGAAGGTTGAATATTAAAAAATAGTAGTAGTCAATTGACAAAAAAACAAATCAATGTTAATTAACAAAAACAAGTCATGATTATTAAGTGGATGTTCTTTTTTAGTAATGATACAATGTAATAAGAAACTTAAAGAAGTTTGACATTATTTTGTGGAAATCAGATACCTAAAAGGTCTATAAACCGAGTTTTTGTAAATGAAAAAAATTACCTATTAAGTAACATAAATATGGCATAAGGGATGTTAAACTGTTTGTAATTAAGTAAGGAATACAATTATGTAAATCAAATTAAGCGAAATTAGTTAATAATTAGGGCGTAACTTGTACTGGGTGGTAAAAAATCAGTTATTTGAAATAATACAAAATCTCATAATCCCAAGTGTAGCAGAATCAACCAATCAGGAATTAAAAAAATTGGTAAAAAATTCGTTGAAGGGAGAAGAGGAACGAATTACTTAATTGTTACATCTGAAAGTGAAAACATTAACTCCATATAACCGAGTGATAAAGTATATTTGGAATCAATTCTGAGTTGACCAAAAGCAAACCAAATATTTTTAACAAGACAAATTTTAAAACCAAGAGGAAATAAATACAAATTAACAGAAAATATCCTATCAAGAACCGAAAATACACGTAAGAGGCACTCCATACACTAATAAATGCGAGATAAATGAAACAATCTCTGCTTGAAGTTGGTAAGTTGTAACCAAACTACACACATAATTTATGAATTCACAAACATCAAGGAAACTGCACAAACACTTGAACACACCAACACGGTGAAGGAAAACACAGAATCCGGCATAATTTCAGTGAACACTATAAATAAACTTAAATATTTTAAAAGAAAACTGGAAAGGATTAATTTCATATATTTGACGTGGCGAGCAAGCGTCCATTTTGTCGTCATCACTAGTGCGACTGAAAGCGACGCCATTGTGGGTGAAGCCTTTGGTCTTCAAGTAAAAATAATTATAGTTTGTATTCAAACCGTTTGACATTATTTGTAATAGTAAGTAAGATTCTTTCTTAATATTTGTGAGGTATTGTACTTCTTAAGCATTTCTGACTTTTCAATAGCAGTATAAAAGGACCCTTGAAAAATTAACATAAATTATAAAACCGAAATCTGTAACTGACGAACTGAATCAGAGAGTCGAATGCGGGCCAAACGACTCAGTCGCCCTGTGAGTTGTAATACGATTTATAAAGAATAAAAAATTAATAAAAAGTTTATTAATTGATTTAAACCAGAGCTTTATTTATAAACAAAATTACTTAGTTAAGGAATTTCAGGTGGAGAAAGGGGAGTTAATTGCTGAATATTGTAACGATACAATTAAGCCAAATCCCGTACCAGTGACAAAAAAGATAATTCTTGATATAAAAATACTTCATATAAAATAAAATGTTTAAAAAATGATTCAAATGTAAATACTTTGACACGACGTACAACGATATTACCCAACCCAAGTGATTGAGCCAACAACCTAAACATAAAGAAGGGAACCACATAACATACTTAAGAAAAAAATATGATAGACAAATCAATAATGAACACAGAATTAAGAAGAACCAGAAGAAGAGAACAGATCCCTACAATTAAACGGAATTTAAACCAGAAGAGAAGAAGAGGGGAACCGAACGAAGATGAAGACTATTGAAGATGAAGACTATTGAAGATGAAGAAGAGGAAGAATGAAGAGGAGACAGGTTAAACCCAAGGGGAAACTAACACACATATAAAAGGGAAAGATAGTATACTTAAAGATAGAATACGGTCAATAAACCTCGAATAATTATGTATTAATGAAACCAATATTATTATTATCATTAATTTAACCTATGTACCCATTTTAAAGACAATACAATTGTAAAATATAATAATATAGAAAAAGTACACTAACCCAGTCAGAAAGGTTAGATTTAACAAAACACAACTAACCTAATATTGTTAATAGTAAATATCATACTCAAACAAAATAGTGAGAAATGGTAGGTGAAAATATAGGGATTACCCATTAAATAACACTAAATACAAAACAGTGAACCAAAGTGAAGTGCTTTAGTGAAGTGTAAGTACCCTAAAAATAGTGAAAGTGTATGTGAAACATTAAAAATAGAATGATAAGTAAGGAGACACTCTGTAAAACATTGATGAACAACCAATGATTGGAGTGATATTATAAATAGTAATATATCTAGGAGTAACTAGAAATAGTATTCCAAATTAATATAAAGGAAGCTTGTGATATTATTCAGGGAGAAAGCCCAGACAAATAACTTGTGTTAACATGGTATGATAGAATAGAATTAAAGTTTTGTTATTAAAATTAAGATTGCAAAGAATACAACACCCCATGTTGAAAGGGGAATTAACCTTCATAATTTTATGAAAAGTGACAATGTTTATCACTTTAGTTTGTAACACAAGAAAGAAATCAATGTTAGTACTAATAATAACTCATGACTTGTAAAGAATAGTTGGTTCAATGTTAAAGGAGGAATATGGCTGAAAGGAACCTACAGTCCATAAACCTAATTATGATATTTTAAAGAAAGAGTAATGAAAATATATGTTGAATAGTAGTTAAAACACAAACAATTAAGTGAAGCCCATCAGGCTGAATTCAGAATGTAATTTAAAAAGAAATACACCAAAAAACAATCATGGCTAATCTTGACTATGAAAACATTTAACTGCCAAAGACATTCAAATGTAAATTGTATCAATTTCACAAGAAATCTTACTAATCTAAGACCAGTGAATGGACAGTAATTATATATCAATTATTTTAAAACAGAAATGTTATTGTAATAGTTTAATTTAAGAAAAATATGTTATTTATTAAATGTCAAATAATTAGACTATAGTTAATGTATAACAGAATATGACCTTATGAGGTATCATTGTAAACTTTGAAAGGAAAGAAAAATAATAGTGATGTCATTTATTATCCCAAAGGAATTATAAAGTAATAAAACCATTAGGAAAATACTTAATAAATTTGAATAAAAATTCAAATATTTTAACAATGTCTTAAAGGAGTAATTAACCAATCATCGAATTATGGTTACTATGACAACGAGCGTTTGAGGGCTTATTTTCCGTTAAATTATATAGACTCTGAAAAACGACGCGTGGGTAAGCGGCACGCAAAACTGGAACGATTAAAATTTTAATTTAAACAGTTATAAAAAGTCGAATCAGTGAACCAAGATAACCAAAGACGAATAGATGTCAATCTACGAAGAATTCACGATGTCCAGGAACCAAATTAAATTAATTAATTAGAGAAAAACCCAAGACCAGATTGAAAAAGGTGTTAGAAGTTTAAAACCAGCCCAAATTGGAAGAATATACGACTACACTGATGACGACGCTTCAACGTGATATGCACTGATAAGTACCGAATAAATTCCTTAATCCCAAAACCCTAAATTACTTAAATTATTTTTCAAATGATAAAATTTCTCACTATTTAAAAAGTAATATTTTCTTTCAAAGGTAAAGGCATAATTTACTTACTTAAAAAATATTTCATTAATCACAATATAACCTTGTTTGAGAGCACAATTTTTGTAACAGAAATACGACACTACCGAACAAATTGTACAAACACATTATAATTTCTAAGTACGTATAAGGTATGGTAGTGTACTTTTTTAGTGTAACCAACGTTTATGTCTTATTTCATGATCCAAAGAACCCCAGATTTTAAAACTGGTAATGTTTTGTATGTAACTGAAGCCATTTTCGGCAACGATTATGTTTTGAAATCAATTTTGCCAACTCTGAGATATTTTGTGTTTCAAGCTCTAAGCCGGAGCCGAATGTTATAAATTTATTTATAATTCATTTGTCGTATTTATTGATGACCAAATTTGTATTAAAAATACAGTACCGAATATTACTATCTTGTTATTTCATAGGATTTTGTAGAATATATGTGTGTTAGCGAGTTAAGCAGCAGCCAACTAGCGCTCATCACGAGTGGACGAGTCGACAACCTGTATAGCAGCGGGAACAATTCGAACGACACAGCTGTCCATGCTAATATCACGTATTATCTTAGAAATTAAATATTTTAATTGTTTTAACAGAAACAATTTGGCGCCACCCGGGAATAACAATCCCTATGAATTAACAGGTAGGTTGTACTGGTAACATTGACAACGCTACGGACTCCAGTAGTGACGTCGATTTATGTAACGACCAGTGTGAGGCAAACACACTACATTCACACTAATACACAAAATAAACAAGTGTGATACATTTTAACAGGTACGACCACAATTTTCTCGTTACATATTGACGAACCCAACGAGGGGCTTTAAGAGTAAAGGAAGTACCACACAACCCAATTTTAGTGTTACAATATCGTCGGAAGGAACCAAAAGAGGTGATAGCCTATATGAGCCGAGTCGACAACCACGTCAAACTGGGTCTTCACCAGAATATTATTTTGAATTAATTTGTACCAAACCGACGAAGGTTGAGTAAGAACAAATAATGATAAATACTAAATAATTAATAATAATTAACCAGAAATATAAAGAATTTAATAAGAAATATAATACAATTTAATAAAACTGAATATTAAAATAATATAAAAGAATTTAATTGATTAATAAAAATTTTAATTTTTATTAAATAAAAATTAAAATAATAAATAGTAATATAAACGGCACAAAATAAGAATTATTGATCTGATAATTTTTTATTATGTTACAATATTTATACAAATATCCTGGCAGCGGCGCCAATTGTAACAGTATTAGTTTTTTACCATTAAAAATAATAATACTCACTGCTGCCAGAATATTACTTACCGTCATAATCCCGTTAAACTTGCCTTTTAAATACCAAAACTTCAGGGCCGCCACCAATATCTTTAAAGGAGAGATATGGAGACCTTTACACTCTTTCCCTTATAAAAAACGTGGATAATTTCGCTATCTGACTTCCCCTTACTTCAGAAAATTCCCCGGAACGTTAGACGAGGTTTTCAGCACAAAGTATTAGGAAATCGTAACGGTGAAATAACTACTCTTAACACATATTTATTCTGTTAAAACAAATCTTATTTTATTTTATTCAAATTTAATCCCTTCTTTCTTTCGCTTACTTTTATATTTCTTTCTACTGAATTCTATTACATAGTATTTTATTATAATAACCCCTACTTATAAACCAGTACTTTTATATTTTATTTTCCCCTTTTATTTTTACGTACACACACTCTCACTCTTTCTTTTTATATTTCTTTACCCCCTCTTATTTGGGCTCATTGATAATTATAGTTTTACTTCACTTAGAGGTGCAATAGTTACTTTTACATTGTACCTCCACATGTTGTCCATCTAGTCCTGCCATCTCTCTACTTAACTCTCACTGTCATCACTAAACACTGTTCTAATTCTGCCCGTTTACGTATCACATAGATTTCACTAACACTGTTACATATTTAGACTATTTCGGTAGACCTTGGCTACTTAATTCATGTCGGTCTACCGAAATTCCGAGGCTGCGTTATATTTTCGACTGTACTGTTTAAGTAGTGGTGTCCAACTGCCTGCGAGCGGTGTTCACAGTTGCATAGATGCAAGGCGTTGGTTCGGCTGCGCGCCAATGTGTGTGTGTTTTATAGCGCCTTCTCTGATTGGCTGGTTTAAACTGGGCCAACGACAACTGCAACTTTTTACCGCCTGATGAATTTGACGTGTTACATTTGCATTCTCTGTAATTCACAGATGCCCTGGGTTGTAGGGTGATTGTGTAACACATCTAGTCAAACTGATGCCAGATGCAAACACAGACGGGTGTTTTGCAATCATGTATGCATCTTTGTTAAAGCAGAGGTTCCCCAAAGGTTGTACCCTGGGTTGTATTAACATTTATTAAAATTATTTACCCCCCTTTATCTGTCCCGTTACAAGGAAATTACCTGCATGTTGCATCGTGAACAGGGAAAGAACATCTCAGATTCAGAATAAATTAACACTTAATTTTAAAAGGAATTTTATTTTTCAGAATATGACACATGGTTATTATATAAATAGCAAGTTGAAAACATATATGGTTGAGCAAATGAAAATTACATTGTGTTTCTTAACGTTGTTCACAACTGATCCTGTTTATTTATATGTATTTAACTTGGGCTTATCAGAGCATACTACTTACAGTTAACTGATAGCCTGTGGTTGTATAATATATATTGGATCTTTGACTTGTTTTTTTTTTTTTTATATATGAATTATTGAAATCATATGAGTCAGATTATATATATTTAATCAGTGTGTCAGATTTGTTTTGTTACATATCTAGTGATAACAAGTTGCAATGTATGAATAATCTTCCAACATATGATTGGATCCATATTTTCAAACTGAGAAAAATTAATGTAGTTCTTGAAAGGCTATGACTGTCTCTTTTGTGGTGAACTGGTTTGTTTTGTCTTGTGGTTCTTATGTGCCTTGTTTTTTAGTGTGAACACCTTTGTTCCTTTCAGCTGAGAAAATGAGTTATGTACTGTATAATTTATGACTACCTACTATTCAGTCAGTTCTATTTATTATACATCTATCTAGGAAAATCTGATTACAATTAAACATATTAATGTTACAAGAATCAAGAGGATAAACTGTAACTTGTATACCAGCAATGCAGTTATTCCTAATTGATTTCAAAATGGAATAAATAGTATCAGATGTGCGATAATTATAATTATGATTTGTTTTATAAATTGTAATTGCTGCTTTCTTTTATCACACATTTTTATATATCTGTATATTTTTTTGTATAGTTTAAAATTTAAAAAGCATCTGTCTCACCAATACATTTATGTTTGTTGGTATTATAAAAGTTTTCTTAATCTTCAGTGGCATTACAATTGTCCTCTCTCTTTATTACATAGTGAACATGACTATTTAGTTCACTGCCCTTAAACACTGTATCAGTTGATGTCCTAACTGCTGTGTCATGTTTTTCAACTGGGAGATATGCCTTTTGCTAAAACTTATTAACCCTGTAATTTGCCTTCATTGCTAGCTATAGCATTTCAAATTTTTGGTTTCCCACATTTGTCCAAAATAGACTATCTTTGTTTTTGTTGTTGTTATAATTTCTGTTTCCTTTCCTATACATTATGGAACCTTTTGATAATTGTTACGGATAACTATGAGATAGAATGCATTCTCTACCAACATTTCAAATGTTGTAAGTGATGCTTTGATAAGGGTCAAAGCTTCTATCCTATAGAACAGTGTCAGAATCACATATCTCAGATCTCAACTCCTCACTTGTGATCATTCTGTCTTAAAATGGAGTACAGTTGTACTATTTTTTGTACTTTCCTGTATTGCAAACAGTATGTATAGATGTGTATACCGTTGTCAGCTATTGGTTCCTTGTAGATTGTTTAATCTTGGTTCCATCACCTCAGTATCATAGTGAAGTCCTGTTCCATCTCTAAATGTCTGCCATATAACTTGTTAAGTCATCCTCTTATTTGCCAGAGTAAATGCATAGCTGATTCCTTTACCAAGTTTTCAGTTGGTCCAGGGAATTTATTATTTGTCTTCAGTTTCAATAAAATTAGTGTGTTTCCCGGTTGTCTTATGGAGGAAACTCCAGTTGGTGTGGTTACTTCTGTATAGGAAAACAGTTATAGATAAATTGCATAGTTGAACACTTTTTAAACTGCAAAGGGATACTATATGGAAGCAATACATAGATTAGATAAAACATATATTATTAGAGAGACAAATACAGTATTATGTTTGACATTTAGATTTTAGTGGAGTGAATATAATATGATGTTCATAGCAACCAGTAGTTATATCATTATTTAATTATTTAAAATTTATTATTATTTTAGTATTATTAGTACTTAACATTTATTTGAATAGCTATTACTTCACTTGATGTCAAGTTGTGATTTCTTAATCATAAGTTTTTATGTGTTTTTGGTAAAAATCTTTCAACACATTCAATATTTCGCTCTGCTTGATTACTTCTCTCTAGTTTTGTACTTCGAAGTTTATAATATCCATTTCCTGTTCTATGTTCAGTGACAAATTCATCTTATTCTGTGTTCTTTTACATATCTAATTATCTTCTCTCGATCCAGAATGTCTTTTATGTGTAGGTCCCTTAGATTTTAGTTTCTGGTCCTGTAGAGTCTCACAGTCATCTGTTCTTCTCATTCATCAGATCTTGGTTACCATTCTTTTTAGAAATGTATGTTCCTCACTAATCATCAAAACATGATTCCAGTAGAATATGTTACTATTCTCTACAGTAGAGTAGGCTTATAATGCTTTATTTTTCCGTATCGACCATCTAAGGATCACATGCCAATTTCAATTCTTTACTCTTTGGTCTTTTCTTTTTTTCCAGTTGTAACAATTAAAACCGTTTACCATAAAATAATAAAAATAACTGCTGCCAGAATATTACTTACCTTCATAATACGTTAAACTGCCCAGGTCGTCAACATATTTTATAGATGAATATGTAAACTTAAACACTCTTGCCCTTATAAAAACTTAAATAACTACTCTAACACATATTCATGATAATTCAAATACTATTTTATTTACTATAAAAATTAACTTCTTTCTTTTCCTTCTTTAATTTTTCTATAATTTTGTTAATAATGTTACAATATCAAAAAATATAAATTCTATACCTATTATACAAACCAGTATTCTCTTTAACGTTTTCTTTCTCCCCCTTTATTACATCACTCACTCACTCGTTCTCTTTACACTTGTTACCCCCCGTTTATTGAGCTCATTACCACTTTTCTTTACCGACACATTTCTGGCCAAAAATAAACGAACTTGTAAATTTATCTCCTCCTTATATTTAGAGGCACATGGTTCAGACTACGGTACACTACGTAGTTTTCGTATTCTTTACAGAACTATCCACATTCACTTTCTGAACATTTTTTCTGGTGGTATTATAAACTGTTTGCTGTTATACGGTTTAAATTCACATTTTGGTAGACCTACTTAGAACTTTTCGGTCTACCAAAAAATCGTCCGAGGCTACGGTTAGTTTTATGTACGCTCTGTTTGATGACTGCTATTCAACTGACTGCGAGCGTCGTCTGCAGTTGCATAGACGCAAGGGATTGGGCGTTGGTCCGGCTGCCCGCCAACATAGGTCGATTCTATAACGCCTTCTCCGATTGGCTGGTTTAAAATGCTCTATCGAAGCTCAGCCAACAAATTCTGCGAACTGCCCACCTGATGAAATTGGGGTTTCACACTCGCATTTTCAGTGATTTACGGACGTCCTGAGTTGTAGGTGATTAGGTAACTCGTCATGTCAGGCTGGCTCCAGATACAAACACAGACGGGTGTTTCACAATAAAATTGTATGCATTTTGTTTAAAAAAGAGGTTCCCCAAAGGTAGAACACTGTATGGGTTAAAACGTATTGCCATTATTCAAAATATTTCCTCCCCCGATCTGTCCCGTTACACAATATTTTTTCATCTTCTCACTGTGCCTCTTCTTCCTGTCTTCAGTCCACTTTGAACCTACGTTTTTCTCTCTCCTACCCTGGACTCCCTACATTTTTAACACTTTTGCCTGAAAAAACTTCTCCTTCAGTTGGTTCTCCTGCGTGTATATCATTTTTTCTAAATCCTTTTGGACTTCTTTAATCCAACTGGATGTTGACTTCTTCCCCCACAGATATTTGAAGATTTGCTTTGTCAACCTATTGTCGTCCATTGTATATAAATGTCCAAAAAATAATAGTCTTCTTTTTCTCATTGTTTCTGTTATATTTTCTATATTTTCTTTTAATGCTTTATTTATTCTTAATTTAATTTCACTACAACTGATAGTGATGGTCCCAGTTTGATATTTCCCTGTATGTGTGTATTGTGTTATATCTCTACATTTATTGTATTTTTTCATTTATCATACCCCCCCCCCCCAGACCCAGATAGATATTTGAAGCTTTCAACTTTCCCCTGTACTTGTTCCCCGACTTTAATTTGTCTCATGTAAGCTGCCTTTTCTTGAGCAGATTGTGTATTTCTATTTAGTTATTATTGTATAAAAATAATTGTGATCATGTGTTACAGTCGTATACCTCACCCGATAGTACACGATTTGACTGATGTATGTTTAATAGTGAAGAATAATAGAGGAAAAACTAAAGGCAATGAAGAGACAATTGAACATTATAAAGAACTGTTCGCCCAAAATAACATCACTGGTATTAAAGAGGTATTGTAAACTCTCTAATATACTTTTTGTGTATTAAAGTTTTTATACTGATAACATAGCTTAAGTTAGTCTCTCCAGTTTTGATTCATAATAGTTTTAATTTCGAAAAGCGTAGTGAACATTAAAATGCCTAACACCAGCAGGCTCAAAAGAGTTAGTCACATGAAACGTGTTGTTTTGTATTTTTGAAATAGACAAAATATTATACTCATTAAAAACATTAATCTTCTTCAAATATTATGTCTGTGCCCTGTACAACTCATGTTCAACTACTGCCAGAGAGAAGTGAGCTATGTAGTAACCACATGTAGTGGTGAGCCACATGGTGAAGAGGGAGTTGTGCGTGTGTGTGTGGGGGGGATATAAGTATGCCTTTGTTACTTATCTAACCCAGACATGCCAGCTAGACTGCTATATTATTTGTGTTCAGTGTGCAGTGCTAGGAGTGGGCAGGGAGATCAAGTTCTGACTTTGACTCAATCCCATGACTAAAGCACAGCTATTGCAATTGTAAAAATGAACAATCACAGCACAGCTAAATGATATGAGAAATGGAGCATATGTTTTAAAGAGTGAATCAATAATCCCCCCTTCCACCAAGAAAGATTAAAAGATTGGGAGAGCCTGGACATTTATTTATTTGGAATTTTATTGTATACACCTATTACAGTAACAATATAGTATGGAAGACGTAAAAATGATTTAAGCTTGTATTTAATAGTGAATACAAGGGTTATACATTTTCAAAGTATTAGTAGGGTGCAAAAAGATGAGAGAATATGATTAGACTATCTGATGCTTTCCTCTTTTTATTGACTTCAATACTACATGTGGCATAATATATAGAGATGTCTCTAATACAGCAAATACAGCTGGGTATCCCATATAAATTAAGTCACATGAAGTGTGCATTTACAAAATCAACCTGTAGAATGAAAAGCATCTCTGTGACCCATTCAGTATTAAGGTTGGTGTATGGCATGCTTATCCCCTTGTAACGGTACAGAATTGGGTGTTAGAAAATAATAATTTAAATCAGTTTTAATTTTAAAGTAGTCAGTATTCACCTGTGGGGTACCCCATTATAACCAGCCACACATACAATGTTATTGCAGACTGTTTATGTCTGATGTCTGCCCGGCTAGACGTATTACATAACCGCTGGCAAGCAGTTTCTTTGGAAATCACAGTAAAATACTTTGTCACCCCAGTTTGCATCAGACAGTAGCAGAGAACAGTCGTCTACAAGTAAAACGGTGGCCTCGGACGTGTGAGATGGGCTGAAAACCTCATCGGCCTTCCAGTAAAATAATTATTAAAGTGTACAAACAATATAGCGCGGTCAAGTTAGTTAACTTGTAACTCTGACCGCGCGGTCAACCTATAAGTGCTCGAGCAATCATACAGTCGGCCGACTAAGTAACTAGTATCAGTATAATTTAAACAGTGGTGATGGACGGTCACAACAATGACGTAAATTAACTAGTGTACCAAAAAAAACAACTAAACGTGGAGTGAACCGTAAGGTTGAACAGACAGTGATTGTACAACTCCCAGAGAGACACACGGAATGGTTAAGTACCAGCAATAATTAATTGGCCAAAACTCTTAAATTTTACAGATATAATGGGTAGAATACTAACAAAATTAACTAAATGAAATAGAAGCATGAGAGAGAGAGGGTGAGCAAGCGAGAGCGTAAGATTGGGTACGTATGTACAAAGTAAAGTACTGGTTTCATAGTTTGTGTCAATCAATTAATTGTAAAATTTGTTGAATAAGCTTGATGTTATAAGGGGATGATGCAAAAAAATAACTGTAGTAACTTTTTGATATCACTTTCATGTATTAAGTAATTAAAGAGATTTTTGCGTAAACCATTGTTCCACAGAAAGTAGATAGGGAAATTAACTAAAGAAAAATAAATAAGAGTAATTCCTAGCATAACATGTGTTAGCGTAATTATTTTCCAGTCAAAACCAAGTAATCCTTCTGCAACTGGTTTCGTCTGTAGAACCCTGGAGTGAAACCCGAAGGTAAGATATTATCATTTGAAATAAGTTGAAACAAAATACAATTGTTTCAATGGCGCCCGAACAGGGATGGTGAGTGTAATTTATTACACAAACCAGACCTAATTCTAGTTGCAGAAACGAGTACTTGGGGTTGAGAGCGGTTGTGTAGGGTAGAAAGTGTAACCGTATATGTAAATACAATAATTTCATAATGGAGAATATAGAGAATAAAATAAATCTGACCAACTCGCCAGTTACGAGTAAGTCAGGAGGTTGCTTAACTCCAATTACGGTCCAAGAAAATGTTCTAACTGAATCAGCTGTAGTGAATGATTCAGGGTTGGAGACAACTCCAAGCCTGATAGGCAAAAATAATTTGACACAGTCTGTAATAATAAATAATGCAGAAGCAAAATCTACTCCAGTAGCGACTGAAATAAAAGAAAAAAGAGTGTACAATAGCTGATATGATGAACTTTATGAAAACCATGTCTGAGAATATGAATATTAAATTTGATGTTCAGAATAATAAGTTTGATAAATTAAGCAGTGATGTGAGTGAATTGAAAGAACACAATAAAGAAGTCGAGAATGATTTCGATAAAATAAATAGTCGTTTTGATAGTAATGATGAAAAGTTTGATACAAAATTTGATAAATTAAGCAGTGATGTAAATGAACAAAATACAAAATGCGAAAACAATTTTAATGAATTAAATAAACGTCTTGATGTAAATGATCATAAATGTGATAAACTAAGAAACGATATTAAAGGATTAAATAATGAAATGAGAAAACAAGATGAAAAGTGAGAAAGAAATGGATGTAAATTAAATGAAAATAAAGAAAGTGACCTAAACCAGGTGAGTAGTTTTGATAGTGGAGGTAATAATGATGACGATACTTTCACAGACAATAGCGTTAGTTTAAGTACAGATGAAATAAGTGAAAATAATGGAAATATAAATGATAATGGTGGTAGTTTAAGCGTCAAACAAGTGACAGTAAACAAGGTAAGTGGCAGTGTTAAAATAAGTAATGATGAAACATTATTGAATAAAAATAATGGTGATATATTAAGTAATAGGGGCGGTAATGAGAATAAAATGAGAGTTGAGGATAATCAAGGATTGCTAGTTAGTGTTTATGAGTTGGAGAAAGAATGGAGAGATAATTTAAATGTAGAGTATGAACAGAGGGCAAATTTTTCTTGTGGTATATGTGAAGGAAAGGCTTCACCAATGTTGTTGGAGGACAAAGATTCCTCAAGAGTTTTTGTGGGAGATAAATGGTCTCCAAAATGTCCCTTAATTTTTTGTGGTTTATCTGGTAAGTCCAAATGGAATTATAATAAAGTGGTTTTGCCCTGTGTGTGGAGTGAGAATGTGAAATTGGGTGGTGAAATGGATCATCATGAGAGAGAGGGAGTGATAGAGGTATTTAAGTTAACTAGAGGCTATAAATGGTTAGCTGAGAGGTTGAATAATGAGAAAATTATTATAAACAATAGAGACTTACCTTGTGCAGTAGTAGACGATTATGATATCAATATTGATGATAAACATTTACTTGTTGGGAGAATTAGTGTCCTTGTAGTAGCTGATAATTGTGATAATGATGTAACTCACCTGTGTGTAACAATAAATACTAATGGGGACTGGACAAAAAATACTGATGTAGACCTGGTTTATGATAAAATAATAATGGGGGACGACCCTAAGAATTATTATTCTGGTATAATGGAAAAAATAAATTTTTATGGTTACAACACAAATGATAGCCATATGATGTATGTAAATAAAAATGGAAAATGTTATGAGATAATAAGACTAATTTTCGATGACGGCGGTTAGACAAACAGTGAATGAACATTTAATTATTTGTGTTAATGGTAATTACTCGGCTGATTTATGTAATGAAATGTGGTAAATAAAAGGATATGACAAAAATTTGTAAATAAATGTGTTGGTGTTAAATGTATTGTGTCGGGTATGTTGGGAGAATGCATATGTAACAGATGTTTGTAGTATGCTATAATAATAATATTTTATTTTGTTAAATAATCAACAGGAGGTACTAATGAATTTTATTTTGAATTGTGTATTTAAATCAAAAATGTTTTAAATAATGTAATTAAAGTTCAATTGTTTTGATTTAAGTTGAAATGAAACTAAGTTAATGAATTTAAATATACTGTGATTGGAATTGTAAAATCAATGGTAGCTGATTACAATATTTATGTAAAGCCAAAATTAAAGGTGATGTTAATATTTTAGTAGTGCAGCAGCTGATATGTTGTTGACACGTACTTTTTAGGCTGTATTTAAATCAGTTTTAATTTTAAAGTAGTCAGTATTCACCTGTGGGGTACCCCATTGTAACCAGCCACACATACAATGTTATTACAGACTGTTTTTGTCTGATGTCTGGAGTCTGCCCGGCTAGACGTATTACGTAACCGCTGGCAAGCAGTTTCTTTGTGAATCACAGTAAAACACTTTGTCACCCCAGTTTGCATCAGACAGTAGCAGAGAACAGTCATCTACAAGTAAAACGGTGGCCTCGGACGTGTGAGATGGGCCGAAAACCTCGTCGGCCTATCCAGTAAAATAATTATTAAAGTGTACAAACAATATAGCGCGGTCAAGTTAGTTAACTTGTAACTCTGACCGCGCGGTCAACCTATAAGTGCTCGAGCAATCATACAGTCGGCTGACTAAGTAACTAGTATCAGTATAATTTAAACAGTGGTGATGGACGGTCACAACAATGACGTAAATTAACTAGTGTACCAAAAAAAAAAAACAAACGTGGAGTGAACCGTAAGGTTGAACAGACAGTGATTGTACAACTTCCAGAGAGACACACGGAATGGTTAAGTACCAGCAATAATTAATTGGCCAAAACTCTTAAATTTTACAGATATAATGGGTAGAATACTAACAAAATTAACTAAATGAAATAGAAGTGTGAGAGAGCGAGCGTAAGATTGGGTACGTATGTACAAAGTAAAGTACTGGTTTCATAGTTTGTGTCAATCAATTAATTGTAAAATTTGTTGAATAAGCTTTATGTTATAAGGGGATGACGCAAAAAAATAACTGTAGTAACTTTTTGATATCACTTTCATGTATTAAGTAATTAAGAGATTTTTGTGTAAACCATTGTTCCACAGAGAGTAGATAGGGAAATTATCTAAAGAAAAATAAATAAGAGTAATTCCTAGCATAACATGTGTTAGCGTAATTATTTTGCAATCAAAACCAAGTAATCCTTCTGCAACTTGTTTCGTCTGTAGAACCCTGGAGTGAAACCCGAAGGTAAGATATTATCATTTGAAATAAGTTGAAATAAAATACAATTGTTTCACCCTGTCTGATTCAGTAATATCTTCTGGCAGTAATCAGTGCTGCTGAAGTGGACTGTGGACAGACCATACTAACTAAAATGACCCAAGTACTTGGACATACGGATGATGTGGTCATTGTGTGTCCAAGCATTGATCTCTACCAATCATTAAAAAAGCCTTCCTAAATCTAGACAAAGTCATTTGGAAAGTTTGGACTCCATGTAAATGAAGCAACGGCCAAGATTCTGGTTTTATGGAGAAACAGGCAGATGCAACACCAGCATCAGTATGTGTTTGGTGATTATTGTTTTGGTGTATCTGGGTTCTATCAATAAAGAGCTTGTTGAGATGGAAGAAGTCAGAAGGACTGTGGCAGGAAACAGTGTTTTTGCCCTGCCTAAAATTCTGGTCAATTGATAGGCTGTGCAGCTAAATTAAAAATATATGAGACCTTAATCAGACCAGTTGTGACATATGGGAATTTGATCTAGACCCATGGCAGCAGTCTGCTAGACAGATTTGAAAAGATATTTCTGAAGGAAATTATAAGGCCAATTTGTGTGAAATGAAAGATGGTGATGTAGGAAAAACAGAGAATTGTATTCAGCTTATAAACATTTTAGCTGTAACCTTCATTAAAATACAAAGATGGAGGTGGTTATATCATGTCCTGAAAATGGTAGGCTGCAGGACAGCAAGAGAAAACTATACAAGAGCATTCCAAGAGTGGGGTGTGACTGAAAGGAAAACATGACAGTTAGTGGAGGGATAGTATTTTGGTTGATCTCAAACATGAGTATCACAGGATCAGAATAGATGGTCTATGTGTACCTGTTGTGCCAATGAAAATAAGCAGATTGTGAAAAATCTTTACCATTGTAACTTTCAGTCGTTTGCGGTAAATACTGGATGGTTACAAATTAAAAATTAAGATATTTGAACACTAGGCTATTTTAATTATAAATATATTAAAACAAAATTGTATGATTTAGACACAGCTAGATTACAAATATCACACGTTTTACAAAATCGTATGTACAGTAAACCCTCGATTTAACAGACAAATTGGGGCTGAGGGGTGTCCGTAAAATCGAAAGTCCGTTAAGTCGCAAATTTTGTTTTTTGAGGATATATTTAATTCAAATAGGCCTATAACACTTGAAATTTTAATACTATTAATATCATGCAAATACCGTATTGTTCCGAATACAAGCCGCACTTTTTCTCCTAAAAAACATGGTCGCTAATTTGGCCTGCGGCTTGCATTCGCGCGCTAACGAAATTCGAAGTTATACCTCACTTCTGGCGGGACGAACGGTTTTGGTATCTATGAGTTGTTTACTGCCTAACCAACAGCAGTTTGCCTGGCTGCAGTTAACTCTGGTGTTATGATTTATGACTACAACCGAATGTTTTAACAGCAAACTGAAGAAAGAATAGGAAGACAAAGTGTAAGTGCGTGGTGCGCGTGCTTGCACCCTTCTGTAGGCAGTAAGACAAAGGATGAGTAGAGGGGGTGTGAGTAACATGTTTCTAAATAACGGGTAAACTGCCAGTGTGGTTTTCTATTGTAACAGTGACAACATCGCTTATCTGTAGTTTGTTTTCATTCTGCGTTTTTGTAGTGTGTTTGTGGTATGAGTGATATTGTGGAGACTAAAGGCACGCAGTCAAATCAAATAAACATAACCTGTACGATGCGAATTATAAATTAATTGTGATACAAAATGTAGAAAAAACATGCAGTCATGAAGCCGCAAGGAAATCCGATATTGATGAAACCTGTATTCGACGATGGAGAAAACAGAAGGAACGACTTTTAAATGCAAATACTGCGCATTTGCGGGACCTCAAGTTAGGCATTTTGTAGCAGTAGAGTCCAGTGTCTGTGAATACGTATGGCTTTTAAAAAGGCAAGGACTCCCTGTCACTAGACATGTTTTAAAATTAAAAGCTTTAGAAATCGCAGAAGAATTAAAAGTCTCTGGTTTCAAAGCCAGCTTCGGGTGTATAAGACGAATGATGCGGCGAAATGGATTTGCGCTTAAATGACGTACATCACTCGTGGTAAAACTACCGAGTGACCACGAAGAAAATATACAGTATATATACAGATATACAGTATCAGCGGTTTGTCATTTATTTATGCAAGAAGCATAATTATTCACTTGAACACATGGGAAATGCTGATGAAACGCCCGTAGTTTTTATTTTTTATTTACGTATATTTATGGTGGACCAAAAGGGAACCAAATCTGTAACCGTAAAGATTACGGGAAATGAAAAATTACGTGCCACTGTAATGCTTGCTGTATTAGCCGATGGACAAATATTTCACAGTGAAATAAGATGCATATCAGTGTATATTGTTCAGTGTTAGTCGTCGTGATGTCTTCCACTGAACGTGTGCGACGCCTGCGTCAACGACAACGCAAAGACAGGGATCGTGAAGAATTAAATGAATTCTTGATGAATACTCCGTTCTCATCAAATACAATTGAAGATGAGAAAATTTGCATGTTTCAAAACAAGAAACAAGAAGAAAAGAAACGAAAGAATGCTGCAATAGCCAAGCAATATCGCCAGCAGGAGAGTCTGCAGTTTATGCACATTATACGTTTCAAAAGCCTAAAAACATTATCATGCTTTGATGGTTTTTTTTTGTCAAATTCTGTCCATTAAATCCGAAGTCCGTTAAACCGAGGTCCGTTAAATCGAGGGTTTACTGTATTGTATATTATTCAAAATACATATGTTCAAAATAAATGAAAAAATAATTTTCAGTGTATGTTTGTTCTTAAAATTCTGTTTGTGATGCTGTGCAGATTATTGAATTGACAGTTTAGACTTTTTATGTATGGGGTATCAAAGGTAAAATAAAACCAAATAAAATTATAATCACATACAAAGTTTATAATTGAATATATATATAGCGTTGCATACTATCAGAAAACATTAAATCTTGTTAACACTTCATCAAGGACATCATGAGAAAATATACACCTAGAAGGCGAGAATATACTTTGCAAAATTTATATTCTTGGTATGCTAAAACTTTAAACTATGAAGGGAATAATTTGAATTTTGACAAAGTGATCATTTTACAAAGATATTACTTCATTTTACTTCCTGTATGCTTTATATTGACGTTAATATTCAGTTGTATTATGAAAACTTATGATTAAATAGATAGTATATAGTTTTTTATTTTATCTAATTCTGAAAAAATGCCTTTTATTACAATTACAATTAATTGCCTTACATTCACTTGTTGCATTGCCAAAACAATGTATTGAAGGCATATGAACTTAGAACACATTAAACCTTATGTAGTAAAAACAGTTACTAATGTAGAACAAAACAGAAGTACTATTAAAAATTTAAGTCAGCATGTATCAGTCAGTAAGTTTTTTTTATGTAATAAGGAAGTACATAATTTATACACAATACGTAATACAGTAGAGTCTCGGTTATCCGCCCTTTGATTATCCGCCGCTCCGTGTTATCCGCCGCCCAAGCGGTGTTAAAAAACGTAAACGTAAAAAATATTTTCTTTAATTACTGCAACGAAAATAGTGTGCCAATAGTTTGCGGGCGTGAGTGTACGTGCTCTCTTTGTGATTGCTCCTGACTGTACCGCAGGAATTTGGCCTACTGCCCATCGCCTATTATAGGCTAGCTGTGACTCATGTGTCATTCACCCCATCCCACCCCAACATCCAACGCTATCGCTCACATGCTCATCGCTTAGTAGACTGCAGTTTCTTGTTCTGTGCTGTAGTGAGCAGTGAGGCTAATTTTACGCGGTGTGTCCGTGAGTGACTAGTGCAGTTTTGGTGAAAGTGTCGTAGTGTAGTCTTGTTAATAGTGTTGCGATTATGGCTACGAAAAGGAAGAAAATTGTTTTATCAATAAAAGACAAGCTTGAGGCATTAAAAAGACTGGATAAAGGGGAAACGCTGCAGAAGGTGGCTGACCACTACGGCGTCGGTCATCGCACAGTTGGAGATTGGAAGAAGAGACGATTAGAATTAGAAAAATGGTGTTCCTCATGAGTTACTGAGACTGCTTTTAAAGATAGAAAAACTATGAAAATAGTGATTATGGAAAAGTTAGCGAAGCGTTGTACATTTGCTTTACACAGTTCAGGGAGAAAGGGGTGCCTATTGCGGGACCTATCTTAAAAGAAAAGGTGTTGCAGTTTCAAAAAGAATTTAACGAAGGTGATGCAGATTTTACAGCAAGCGTTGGCTGGCTTGATAGATGGAAGAAGCGTTATGGAATCCGTCAGTTGAATATTTGCGGCGAGAAACTGTCATCAAACTTTCAAGAAATGGAGCAGTTTAAGAAAAAATTTCAAAACTTTGTTGAAACTGAAAGCTTAACAGGAGATCAAGTATTTAATTGTGATGAAACAGGCCTTAATTTCAAAATGTTACCGAGTAAGAACCTTGCAGCCCCTGGCTATAAACGTAGTAAAGAGAGAGTGACTATTTTAGCATGCAGTAATGCCACAGCAAACCATAAAATGGACCTGGCAATGATTGGAAAGTCCAAAAACCCTAGGGCTTTTAAAACCATTTCAAAACATGCTCTTCCAGTAAAATATTTCAATCAAAAAAGTGCATGGATGACTAGTGAAATTTTTAAGGAATGGTTTTTTAAAGAGTTTGTTCCTTCTACAGAGAAGTTTTTAAAAGACAACAACCTACCCAGAAAAGCAGTTTTACTGCTAGACAATGCCCCAACTCACCCTGATCCAGACGAACTTAGAGATGGGGACATAAAGGCTATGTTTTTGCCACCAAATGTGACTGCCGTTTGTCAGCCTATGGACCAGGGTGTTTTGGAAACACTTAAACGAAACTATCGAAGAAAGCTTCTGTCAACAGTCATACAAGAAATTGAAGATGGGCAAAACTTGATTAAGAAGTTGAAAAGTATAAATTTGAAGGATGTCGCAAGGGCCTGGGCCGACATCGGGGCACAAACAATTGCGAAGTCGTGGCATAAGCTGTTGGGCGAGGACGAAAATATGGCTGAAAGCATGCTGGATGAACTTCATGAAAGTATTTTGCCCTTGGTGCAACGTATCCCTGGATGTGAGGATGCATCGTTGGATGAAATAAGGAATTGGCTTTCAGGAGACGACCAATATGAAATAACTGACGAAGAAATTGTAACACTTGTTAATAGCGATGATGTTGTTGAAGACCAACGAAGTCAATTTGATGACTTCAATTGATTATGCAAAATTAAATAAGGTGTTCAATAAAACAAGTTCATTTAATATAAGTAGATTTGAAGCACTTATTTGAATAACCATGCTGTTCTCCTGTTCGCTTATAAGAACCCAGGTGTGTAACAAAATTTTATATGTGTAGTTGGTAATAACAAAATGGTGTCCGGAATTTGAGATAAACATGCCTGCTTGTTAATTTGAAAGGGTAAGTTATTTTGATTAAAGTGAAAAGAACATCACATTGTTCAGATATGGTGTGCATGACTTGATACCACAGTGTACTAGGAACTTATTTTTTTTTTTCCAGATTATAACATCCAAAATTCTGACTGAAGAATACAAGGAATTTGAAATGAAGCGCAAGCTCCATGACAGATTTGACATATTCTTGGCTGATTCCCGCATTAGTCACTTTTTATTTAAAGAGCTTGGTAGAGAGTTTGTCTATACAAAGAAGTAAGTAATATCAAACATTTACCATTCATTTTCACTATTACTTCATACTTCAGTTAGTGAAGTTTTTGTGAATAATTCTAATGAAAGATTGTTTTTATAATTACTAATTTTCATTTATTTACAGTAACTATTCTTATTGGTGTATTAGAACTTATTGTGCTCATAACAGTGCCCTTTAGGTAAACCAGAAAATAAAACTGGTTTACTAACAATATAGATGCCACACTTGTTGCCTGTTTGACTTGGGGAATCAGTAATTATCTGCAGTCTAGTTGTATTTGTTTTCTGTTGATAACATTCGATTTTGTGTTTGTGTATATTGAGGGGTGCAGGTTTATTTGAGGCAAAAATTATTTCAACACAATACCAGAAGTAACTAGTATTTAATATAACAGCTTACAATATTTTGTAGTCCTGTTTGAATTAAACGAGTTATATGTTAACTGATTTGAATTAAAATTAAATTTGATTCTCATCATTTCATTTGCTTACACTAGGTACCTACCTGTGATGACAGTACATTTTCTCACAGGTCAACTTTTTCATGTTATAATTCTAAAAAAATCTTAACCAAATGTTATAAATCATTTTTTGTTAGAAGATGTAAAAAATGCAGAAATACATTCACTATTCCTTTGCCTTATGTATACATTAAGCTACAAACTGAAGTAGAAATGAGCTGTTTACTTCAACTAACGATGGAAATACAACGAGTGAAGTTATAAAGTTCACTAAATTGTTGAAATGAGCTATTTATTGGTGTTATATTTTGTACAGCTTTCTTTATGTTCAAACAATTTTTTTATTTGAGGAACAGTGGAGAGTAATAGTTTTGACAAGAAAAAAGTCTAAAAATTATAATTCTCTAACTTAAGTTTTTGGACAAGTAAATTTTCAGGTCGTGCAGTACATATGAGCAAAAACCCATATACGCAAAGTATTTCGCTATCTTCCCCATTGTGTCATGTGACTTTTGAATGAAGAGTAGTTCTTAGTTTTGTCTTAACACTCTAAGTAAAGACAAAGTTGTTATTAACAAAATGAACATTTTGTGGCTTTATTAGACAAAAACAGTTTTACAGCGGATGTCACATTATAGAACAAAAAAAAAAAAAAAAAATTGTATCACTTTACCAATGAAACACTGCTGTTACAGAGTACCATACTGTGATTTGGGTCATAACAAAATATTTATCTAGATTTCAGAGTAAGTATGGATTTCTGTTTGTTCAGACATAGGCATAGAACGGTTTACTTGTTAACACATTTCATAGAACAGTAACAATGCTTGAGTAAGTCAGAGTAAAAAAATTCAGAACTTAGAGTAATTATGTTACCCGTGTGTGGACAATGTACCGTATGTGTTTTACAAACTTACATTAATGTTGTATATAATTATCACACTTTGAATCTTAACACTGCTTTTAGTCAGAGACTAACTTCTTTGCCTTTTGCATTTTGTCAGCTGTTCTCTTAATTGTTCATACATTCATTTGTTCATCACAGTTGGCGTTTCTCAGACATTTCAGACATAACTAAATTACTATCCAGTTTTGTATATCAACAGTCCTTTGAGTTTTTTGTAACTGTATCATTCAGATTATAAGCAATTTGTATTTATGCACAATTTATTCATTTCTTCACAGTTGATTTGTACATATAATCTTCAAGAGTGTCTCCGTTTTTCATTAAACGTCATTTTTTATTCTTTATACATTTTTATATTATTTATATTGCGTTTCCTGCTTTGCAGAATTCTTTTTAATCATAAATTATACGTTATTTAAGAAAGTAATTCTTATTAGTTGTTTAGGAGTAAATTTTTCAGTCAGAAAGCTTCAATAAGAATTTTGCCAATTAGAAAGCTTCAATAAGAAATATAAATTATTCTGAGTTTGTGGCCGGGCGGTTGGAGCTTCAGTTTGGTCCCAACCCGTCCAGGGACCCAGACTCCGACAAGGAGATAGAAGACGAAGTTGAGGCTTATCTCGGCAGCCCGATCACTTCCGAACCCGAACTCACTTCTGTGGAAGAGGTTACAGACAGGCTTTTAGCGCTTCGGCCCGGAATAGCCCTGGATCGGACGGTATTAATAACACCGCCCTACAGAGACTTCAGGACCAGGGGGTTCGCTTACTGGTCGACTTGTTCAATGCCTGCTTCCGTTTCGCCTACTTTCCTATGAAGTGGCATAAGGCTAGAGTCACGATGATCCCGAAGCCGGGCAAAGACCCCAAGTTCGCCGAGAACCTTTGGCCTATCAGCCTGCTGTCGTCCGCATTGAAAGTCTTCGAATGACTAGTCCAGCGGCGACTAGCAGACCACCTTCAACGGTTCGACATTCTGGTCCCGAGCAATTCAGTTTTCGAGCTGGGCACTCCTCGACACATCAGTTGATGCGTTTCGTGGAAACAGTGGCCGGGGCCGGTTTCTTCGCGAGAGCAATCCGTCGCCGTTTTCCTTGATGTCGAGGAGGCATTCGATTGTGTTTGGCATCCAGGCCTACTGTACAGACTCACGGAGATTCTGCTTCCGGATTGCTACACTCATTTGATTGCAAGCTTTCTTCGGAACAGAACCTTTCGCATGAGAGTAGATAACATCCTTTCTTTGGAAAAGGCTATTTCGGCTGGTGCACCTCAGGGAAGCGTCTTGGGCCCTCTGCTTTTTTCTGTGTACGTCAACAATGTGCCCAAGTTGTCGGGAACCAGGTTAGCCATGTTTGCCGACAACACGGCGGTTGTATGCCATCGATTGTCGTGCAGAAATGGCATTTATCTGGCTCCCGGAACAATTGGACGAATGTGTTGAGTGGGCAGAGAGATGGAGGGTCGCCATCAACGTGGCCAAGAGCACAGCCGTAGTCTTCTCCAGGCACTTAAGGCTCCCGACATACTATATGTAGGTCACACTCCGTTGCTCTGCTCTCAAGAGGTTAAGTACCTTGGGCTTCACCTTGATTGACGTCTCACCTGGCGGACACACTCCGAGCAAGTAGCCCGCAAGACCGCCAATTGATTATATTCACTCCGTCCCCTGCTATCCAGCAATTCTATGACCCGCTGCCTAGGGAAACTAATCGTCTCCACCTATGTGGTGCCGATGGTTACCTACGCGATACCCATTTGGGGCTGCTTGCCAAAGACCCATAAACGAAAGCTTCAGTCTCTTCTGGACCGAGGATTGTGCTGGGTGTGCAAAGCCCACTACCTGACATCATAAAATGATCTGTGAATCCCTGCATGTCCATTCCCTGGACGCCACCATATGGACACTGTCCCGAAAATTCTATCGCCACACCACCACCCGATTTCAGGGCAACCACCTCATTAGCTCCCTCGGTTGCTACCAATCTGTGCCAGATGAATCTTGGACCCAGCCTCGGTGTACCCTCACCCTCAATTAATTAAATAATTAATTGAAATCCCACGGCTAGTAGCAGGCCACACCCTAATACCCAGCCCTATATAGGGCAAGCACGTAGGCAGGAGCTCTACTTGAAGCTCGGGACGCAGCATACGAGCGGGCGACGGGCATGCCCATCGTCCTGCACAGCCCTACAGGTCGAACTATAGGATAAATACACTGTCACAGTTTTCCATGCTGTTAGGTTGTGGTCCAGGTTGTTTTTGTGCACTTTCAAACATATGGTCTGTACTGATTATGGACATTTTCAGTCACAAACACCCGCGAATTAATATGAACAAAGACAGTTCTACCCCGTTGAGACACTTCTTTTTACATTTTTTTTTTTCAAAAGAAAAAGCCCATCTGCTGTGTTTTTGTCGTCTATGAAGATGTCGTGACACAGGAACTGTCCCACAGTTTCTAAACTTGAGAAGAATTTTCAGCATGTCCCATCGTATTATTAGTAGAACTGAATGCACTTTGCTCTAGGAGTATATCTTTTATGCATGCAGGTCTTTGGCTATTAATAATGATGCTTTATACGATGTTCATCTGCATATGAGCTGCCTATTACATTTTATATTATGATCATTGGGATATGGTGGATTGCATTTAGTACTGTCATGGAGTTTACACGGGCTGCTCCATCAGAGAGGCAGAATTGAAAATTTGAATGCTGTAGCTGGTGATAAACTAAACTCGTGAATGTGATGAGGACTGTTGTCAATGTCTTGGATTGGCAACTGTCAGCAGGTGAAACATCCGTTTTGGCCAAGGGAGAGAATTTAGCTGTAATGCCTAGCTCAGTGCTGGTGGAAGTCATAATTGCTAATGTTGAAGCCGGTATCCAGGGTTTACACAGTGAAGAGGCAGATAAAGTTCGACAAGAGGTTGCCAAAATATTACAGAGAGCTGGTCCACTGAAGAGTAATTTATCTACAGAAGAACACAGGGCCTTTAAAGGTCTTAAGAGCTGACACTAGCATTACTATTTTGCCTGAAGACAACGGGAGCACCACGGTGGTGTTAAATACTGAAGACTACAATAAAAAATATACATAATGTATTAGACCTGATGACATACAAGACTTGTTTGACAGATCTGATGAGGAATGTGGTGTGCAAGATGGAACGACTCGTCAAACAATCTTCCTTATCTCAAGAGATAATGACTACTATGTGTTACTCTGAGGCATTGCCCCCCTCCAGGTTTTACAGTGTTCCTAAGATCCATAAAGAGGGAATGCTACTTCGTCCAATGGTTAGCACAATTGACTCAGGACTTGATGCAGTTGATGACTGCAGCATAAATAAGAAGAGGAGTCCACAGTGCTCAATAAATACTGGGTACCGGCACAGTGCTCAGTAAATATTGGGTAAGATAGGGAAGCCAATCACAAAAGAAGAGCAATGTGATTGACCAAATAATGACCAACCAGGAAAAAATGTATAAATAGAAGTGCCACAACGGGATAGAACAGTCTTTGTTTGTGGGTGTTTTTGGTCTGTGATCCCATGCCACATGCCACTAAACATATCCATCATCCTACAGACGAAACAGCTGAAAATGAATATAGACCATGGCCTAACATCCCAGAAAATTGTGACAATGTAAATACCGGCCGTAAAAGCTTGTGTTCACTTGTAGGTTAAATACTTTAATTTTACTTAAGTTAGCTTACTTTTAAACAACAAAGTATATTTAATTTTTGTATTGTTTTTAGGCATCCCATTCCAGTTAGACTGTCTGAAGGCGATATGAAAGTAAACTTAGAAAAAGCATTGAAAAAGACTCAGATGAAGATTTCACCTGATTCAGATATATTTACTGCAGTGGTAAATATCACTATTACTTATATGCTGTATTTGTCTATAAATTGAAAATATAGGGTGTAGAATGTAGACTTCACAATGGCACATGCTTACAGTAGCACGACAACCCATAACTGAGTCAAGGCCTCCTTTAACAGCCTCCGCCAGTTGTCCCGGTCAAGTGCAGCTGCTCACCAGTTCCGGGTCCCAAGGATATGGCATGCATCATAATTCACACTGTCTTCCCAACGTAGTTTGGGTCTACCAACTCTCCTGGTGCCATAGATCTGTTCTGTGAGTGCCTTTCTCAGTATTTCATTCTCCCCCATTATGATCACATATCCAGCCCACCTAAGTCTACCAAGTTTTATAACTTTCACAATATCTGGTTCGTTCAGAAGAGTGTTCAGTTCTTGGTTGGTCGTTTTCCTTCATTCACCTCCCACATATATTGGACCAAAAATACTGCGGAGGATTTTGCGTTCAAGAACCAGCATGGTTGACTCAGACTTTCTAGAAATGGTCCAGGTCTCAGAACCATAGGTGAGAACTGGGCGGATCAGTGTTTTATGCAGAAGCAGCTTAATGCACCTGGCAATTGTTTTACTTTGGAACAGGGGTCTGAAACCAAAGAGGCCCCTGAGATGGTATTAGCTGAGGTGGTTCTTTGCTTTATTTCTTCTGTCGTTTCCCCATCGGAGTTAACTTGGCATCCTAAATAAACAGAGTTGTTGACTTTTTCTAAGGAATAGATGCCAATTTGGACGTGCTCTCCTTCTCTAGCTTCCTGTCCTGTGACCATGTGTTTTATCTTGCCTTCGTTTATTATGAGACCCAACCTCCTTGCGGGACCTTCAAGAGCAAAAAAGGCTTCAGTGACTGCTCAAAGGGACCTCCCGATTATATCTAGGTCATCGGCGTATCCTAGGACGTGCACCAACCTGTTGAGTACAGTCCCAAAGGAATCTATTCCAGCATCTCTCATAGCTTTTTCTAAGGGAAGAATGAAGAGGAGGCAAGCAAGAGCATCACCTTGGAGGACTCCCTTAACATAGTCAAACTCTCCTGATAAGTCATTCTGGATCCTCACCATGCCCTTCACTGTCAGCATTGTCATCCTACACAATCTTATTAATTTCGTTGGTATGCCTAGTTCTTCAAGAGCTGTGTAAAATTCTTGTCTGTCAGTGCTATCGTATGCATTTCTGAAATCTATGAAGAGGTGACGGGTTTGTAGCTTAAGTTCCCTACCTTGCTCTCCAGAATTTTTCGGAGTGTGAAAACTTGGTTTATTGTAGATTTCCCTCTTGTAAATCTATACTGATGTTGACCAATCACCTGATCAGCATGTGGAAGTAGTTTTTGGTACAATATATGGGCCTTTATTTTATATGCCACAGGGAAAGGAGAAATACCTCTGTAATTGTTATCACGATGACACAAAATTGTATTGAACTCTTCAGTATACAAACAGTATCCACAATTTTGTATGGCAATATGTTAAGCAGGCCAGCCAGTTCTCTTGTCATCCATGCCACCAGAAAGCTGAGGGGTTTTAAACTTGCACATAATTATCTGTACAACACTTCATTTCTCTATTCATGCCAGCCAGTTGTACTTTGATGGCATAGGTTATGTTCTGAACATCATCCCTGACTAGGGCTGATTAAGTAGCTTCGGGGCCTGTTCTGTAAGCATTTTTAGGCATCAGCATGAGCACAGTAATTACACACACATCTCTTTAACTGTATTTCCAAGAACAATTAAACATAGTTTTTTTTTGAATTCAGGTTAGAGCTGTGATCAGATCAGTCCACGTGTGTACATATACTATATGAAATTCTTGTTTCTCATAACACAAATATGTTCACAGTTCTGCATGAATATTAGTGCCCAACAACTCTAATAATGGAATTGTGGGTTTACTTAAAAAAATATCGGTATGGAGAACCATACAGGACTTCCATGTTCTAAGATTTATATTTAAAATCATATTCGAAATGAAATATTTCCATAGAAACTACTTCTTTCTACTTATTGCTTCAGCCTTAAACCACAGTACTGTGGTCACTAACGTATACCACCTCACGTTTTCGCACTCGATTTTCACTGAGATGGAAGTCGATAGCACTGCCAAAAAGTCTGGTTTTGCAGAAAACATTGGACTACGGCTAAACAGTCCAGGAAGGAATTTTAACAAAGAACTACTTCTTTGTTGCCGATAACATAGTACACTTACAAAATTCTCCCCTCCCCCTTCAACTATAATTTTCATTTATAGAAAATTACCCCCACCCCGTTCACCTAAGCTCTTCATTTATAGACATTTCATCTACGTTTCTACAGTGGATTATTATGAGCTTCTTATCAAGACACTTTATTTATCAAAATTAAGTACTTTACTCTTGTTAAAACATAAAACGTTGCAGGTAAACTACCCGTTTCTCTAAACCGATCTTCACCAAAATCGATAGACCTTCAGTCCTCTACAATGCAGGGATGCGTGCAAAAAAATATTTGATTCTGTTTCAATTTGCGGCAGTTATCTTTCATCATGAAAATATTTCTCTTGTTACAACATAACATGTTTCAGGTAAACTACCCCTTTCCCTTTACCGATCTTCACCAAAATCAACAGGCCTTGAGCTCTCTACCATTTAGGAAGGTATGCAAAAAAATATTTGATTTTCTTTGAATTTACGGCAGTTATCTTTCGTCATAATAAATACCCTTGTTAAAATATAAAACGTTGCAGGTAAACTACCCCTTTCCCTTAACCGATCTTCAACAAAATCAACAGACCTTGAGTTCTGTATAACTCAAAAAGGTATGCAAAAGAGTAGTTGATTCTGTGTGAATTTACGGCAGTTATCGTTCGTCATAGAAAACATTACCCTTGTTAAAACATAAAAGTTTGCAGGTAAACTACCCCATTCCCGTAACTGATCTTCAACAAAATCAACACACCTTGAGTTCAGTATAATTAAAAAAGGTATCAAAAAGACTAGTTGATTCTGTTTGAATTTGCGGCTGTTATCGTATGCCATAGGAAAAAATTACCCTTGATAAAAACAAATGTTGCCGGTAAACTACCCCTTTCCCTTAACCGATCTTCATCAAAAACAATAGGTCTTGTGTACTCTACAAATCAATGCTGTATACAGAAATTATTTGATTCTGTTTGAATTTGCAGCTATCGTTTGCCATAGAAAAAAATTACCCTTGATAAGAAAAACGTTGTAGGTAAACTACCCCTTCCCGTTAACCGATCTTCACCAAAAAGAACAGATCTTGAGTACTCTACAAATCAGAGCTGTATGCAAAAAATTATTTGATTCTGTTTGAATTTGCAGCTCTTATCGTTTGACATAGAAAATACCCTTTTAAAACATAAAACGTTGCAGGTAAACTACCCCTTACCCTTAACCGATCTTCACCAAAACCAACAGGTCTTGAGAACTCTATAATTCAGGGCTGTATGCAGAAGAGTAGTTGATTCTGTTTGAATTTGCGGCTGTTATCGTTTGCCATAGAAAAAAATTAACCTTGATTAAAAAAAAACCGTTGCAGGTAAACTACCCCTTTCCCTTAACCGATCTTCACCAAAAACAATAGGTCTTGAGTACTCTACAAATCAGGGCTGTATGAAAAAAATTATTTGATTCTGTTTGAATTTGCGGCTGTTATTGTTTGCCATAGAAAAAAAATCTACAGACACACACAGACACTTTTCGAAAAATGACTTTTTTCATGTTTTGAGTGTAGTGCAATCAGAATCTGCAATAATCTCGAAAAATGATTTTTTTTGCCATCACCATACTTCCATTTCTTTAAGGAACATGGAAGTAAAAGACCACATTGGCTGCAAACATGTTGATTGTGTACCAAAGATAAGGATTCTGAATATGAATGCATTAGTGGCACCTGAAAAAAATACACAGTTATTGATAATTTGGAAATAAAAAGTGAATTTGAATGAAAGAAAATAAGTATGAAAGTGCTTTTTATCAGCTCCGAGTAGTTTCCATTTACAGCTGTACATTTCTCCCAGCGCTGAACCAGTTTTCTAATTCCATAAATGAAGAATTCAGGCAGTATTTCCTTGATCCATGACTACACTGTGTCCTTCACTTCATTATCCATGGTGAAATGAATGCCCTTAATGCCTCTTTTTAGATGCAGGAAGAAGTGAAAATCACAGGGCACCAAATCTAGTGAATATGGAGAGTGTGGAACAGGTTCGGATTTCAGCTGCACAAGAGCCTCAACAGTTGTATGAGATGTGTGGTGGCTTTGAATTATCGTGTTGTAGAATTATTGGCACAGTAGGTTTTTGAATACCACACAAATGCCTTCTACAGTGTTTCAGTATCTGTGTTTACTACACAGTTGAGCCTCTTGCAGGTAATCTGTCATGTACACGTATTGGCATACCAGATTCAGTTGGTGTTTATTCTCTTGTGTGAGTTTGGTGACACTCAGCAACGAACAGATCTTATGGTAACCCGGTCGATCAACAATCTGACCTCGTTCTTTCATTGTGCCTACCCAGTTGGCAATGTGTTGTTACCTGATGCAACAGTTATTTTGAATCAGTTCATCCACTACATTTTGATCCTTCTTATTGGTCACAGGAACTGGTCAACCAGTGCAAGATTCTTTGTGAATATTCATTTTATGAGGTTCTAATGCAAGAAATTTTGTTTCCCACAGTAGTTCAAACCTGCAGTAGTAAACGGCTTTTAGACAACTTTTAGATTAATGTCAGTAGTTTACACGTCAGCTGGTAAATATTTAATCACAGCGTGTTGTTTTGACAAGTAGCAGGCATACTTGACTCCATGGCAGTGGCTACTGACAAAGAAGAAATGAGTGGAATTGAACGAGACTCAACAGTGTTTGTAGTAGAGGAATGTAGCTCCAAGGTGGCACCAAGTACTGCTCTCTATGATTTTTTGTTCTGTTATATTCTACAGTGCGTTACTTTTCAGCTGCCTCTCATATGATAGCAGAATGATAAATATTGTTTGCATATGACAAGATACATATGCTGTATTGTAAAGTGCCTTGTGGAAACACCTAAAAATTTGAAGTTATTGTGGAATCGCATTCATTAACCAAAGTTGAAACTGATTTTTTATTTCATTGAGCAATTCTTAATTCGTGCATTTTACATAATGTATGCATCAAATAATCAGCTTAGGAATTAAAATAACTGAAACAGTTTACCAGGCTGGTTAACAATCTCACATGCATAAAAAATTTACTTAAGTCCTCTTCAATGTGGTATTCAATTTTGTACTGGTGACAGTATAATACATGCTGTTTTCAGTTGATTATTTTGATTTTGTACTCTTAAGAAAATGAGAAAATTATTTATCCATATTAATTAATGTTAAATTTCAGAATTCCACAAGGGAATTCTATACATGATGTTTAGATGTTGGTCTTAACAAATCATTGGCAAAAGCTTGGCCACTGAGTTATGAAAGTTGACTATATAATAATGTAGTAAAACGTTTTTAATTCAGTAAAAGCGTGTGCCACAATAATTTTTTATAATTATTTTAAATGCAATGATTTCTCAGAATGTTTAATCATACGACACTAGATTTGTGCTGGTTAAATGCACATTAGGTATTTAAAACAATGTATATGAAATAATTATGTTGACAATTGCCAATATATCAGTTTTATATTAATGATGTGTTTAATTGTTAGCAGTTAGAAAGATGATAATTTAGATCACAGAAATATTTATAAATAAGTGTTCTAAAAAAATATTCTCTTGGTTGTCCAATATTGAATATATTTATCATATTGTTTATAATAATAAATATATTTGTATCTATGTCTGTGTAATAATTACAAACCAATTATGTTTGAAAATTATAGATTATGTGTGTATTTTACAGGTAGGACATATGGGTCAGAGTTCTGAAGAAATTGCAGCTAATGTGTATGCAGTTGCAGAATGTTTGGCAGAGCAGTTACCTGGGAATTGGCCAAATGTACGAGCTCTGAATTTAACAACAACAGGATTGACAAAAAGCTTCCCATTGCCTGTGTACATATCTTTGTGTAAGTAACGGGCTTGTTCAGTCTAAGAATTAGTTTTTCTCCAGTGCATGTAGAAAACCCCATATGGTGTAAGTAGTTTGTTGGCACAGCATCCTCACTTAGTAGCTAGTCTTGTACTTTGTATAGTTGTTTACTCACAGCATCATTTTCTTATTAACTTTTGTAGTCAATTTGTATGTGTTTAGCTTTTGCTAGTTTCTGGTACTGTGCCTCCAAAATTAAAATTCATTGCAAGTGTGCCTGTGTGCAGTGAAAGAGAATGTTGAATTGATTACAATGGAAATAGAAATAATTAAATGTATAGAGAAAAACATCTCATTTCGTTATTCAATGGGAGAGCATTAGGGTTTCAGTTGCTCGAATGTAGCGGTTATAAGTGACAAAGTGAGAATAATAAAATATGTCTCGAAGACAGTGAGCATTTTAAGAAAGCATCATTTATACTAAGCAGAATAGTGGATTATTTACAAAATGGAGAGGTTATTATTAATTCAGTTAGTCCAAACTGATCATAACATTCCTATAGCATTATATTTTTGCAGAATAAGGTCTGCAGCATTTTCTACATATAAAATGTATACATGTAGAATTATTATTATTATTATTATTACCAGTGGTGGCTTGTGATAGGGTCGCAGGGTTGCACAACTCCCAGAAAAAGTGGCTTCTTAATAATACGAGGTTTGTTCAAATAAAGACAGGACTTTTGAAATAGCGCTCCGATCAGTGTATGGAGCGTGTTCCGACATGTGGTGCCACCTAGCGGCCACCTTCGGCAACTTAACCCTGATTGTTGCGTCGTTCTACTCATATTAGTTGGCGGCATAGAACTGTCGAAGTAAACACGTGCATTCACCGTTCTGCGAAGTAAAGATGAAAGATTTTATAGAGCAGCGCGTTTGTGTGAAATTTTGCTGCAAGACCGACAAAACGTTTACTGAAACGTGGGCTTTGCTTCAGCAAACCTATAAGGAAGACTGTATGAGCCGTTCGCAGTGTCACGCGTGGTTTAAACGTTTCAAATCGGGCAGAACATCGATTGAGGAAGAGTTTAGATCGGGACGACCTTCGACGTCAACAAACGATGAAAACATCAGTGCTGTTCATTCCGTGATTCGTGTAAATCATCGTTTGACTGTGCGAGAGGTTGCTGAGGAAGTCGGCATCAACATCGGGTTGTGCCACGAAATTTTGACCGTAAAACATGGCATGCATCATCCCGTCTCTGCAATACTCGTGCCACGTCTGTTGACCGACGACCAGAAGGAGAACCGTGTCAAGATCAGCCAAGAGCTGCTTGATCATGCCAGTACCGACAAAAACTTCATAAAAACCATCATAACAGGAGACGAAACATGGGTTTATGGCTACGACATTGAAACCAAGGCGCAATCGTCACAATGGATTGGAAAAATGTCACCCCGACCAAAAAAAGCACGCATGAGTCGGTCAAACTTGAAGTTGATGTTGATTATTTTTTTTGATTATTGAGGAGTAGTCCACCACGAATTCGTGCCACAGGGTCAGACTGTTAACAAGGAGTTCTACGTACAAGTTTTAAGGCGTTTGAGGGAAGATGTGTGCCAAAAGAGGCCTGAGCTGTGGAAAAACAAGAGCTGGGTGTTGCATCACGACAACGCGCCAAGCCACTCGTCTCTTTTAGTCAGCCAATTTTTGGCCGGTAACGAAATAGCTGTCCTTCCTCACCCTCCATACTCTCCAGACTTGGCCCCCGCGGACTTTTTCCTGTTTCCAAAATTGAAAACCATCCTGAAAGGACGTCGTTTTCAAAGTGTTGACGAGATTCAACAGAATTCGAAGAGACAACTACGCACCATCTCACAAAACGAGTTCCAGGGAGCATTCCAACAGTGGTAGAAACGATGGGAGCGGTGTGTTGCAAGCAGGGGGGCGTACTTTGAAGGGGACAAACATTTGTAATGTTGCAATTACAGTAATAAAGTTTGTATGACAAAAGTCCGGTCTTTTTTTGAACAAACCTCGTATATGTATTATTTATAAAATACATAACTTTTCAAACTACAGTATTTTGATAAAAAGATTATAGGCCTTTAGGTTTTGTAAAACATTTTTGTGTAGTAAATTGTTGTAACCAACCCAGTTCACCATAAGCTACATGCTATGTGGCGAGGTTTGCAAACCTGTATTTCTGATGTCACATATGGAACTTGTACATTGACAGACTGATGTGTATTTTCAACTGTCAAGAGACAGGACTGTTAACAAAAATACTTGTACGGTTTGCAGTAATTTTGCAACATTCCAGTAGATGTGCTGTGTATGATTGTCACCAGTGACCATCTGTCTTTGTTTATGCTCACACGCAGTAAGTGTTTATGAACTAGTAGAGCCTACTGTATTCTTTGTACGAGTGTGAATTGAGATGTAAAATAACACTTAACCAGCCACCTCTGGCAGTATTACATAATGTAGACTACAACATGGCAAACACCTGTATAAAGACACTAAAGCTTATAACTATGAAATTTGTATTTCATGATAGCAAATATATGCTTACAATTAGCACTTAGGGCTACAACATATAACATATAAAGATTTTTATTAATTTGTTTAACTAATAAATTTTAATATATTTATAAAACTTGTGTGCACTAAAAATATTTTGTCTTAACCAATATATGAGTTAAACACACATAATTATGTTATCATAATGAGGACTATAAAAAGTGACAGTTATTGTACATTCATTGAAACATGCAACCCCCCTTCCTGACACCACCAGCCGCCACTGATCATTACTATTATGGCAGTAACATACTGCTCTGAGTTACATAAAAAAACAACCTAAAGACAATGTTCTCTAGAATGTCCTTCATCTGTAACCACGTTACTGCTTGTGTGGTGTTTTTTGTATTAAAATTAATTGTATTGGTTGTGGATAAACAAATGTATCCAACAACACAAATAGCATTAACTTGTGACAGTACATGTAAGATATAAGTTTGAACTGTTTGGATTACTTAAGTATAATCTGTTCCATTGTTTTGCAGTGTCTCCGAATTCAGTTCCTGATCCTGTTATGGAGCCACCAGTGAAGAAGGGTGATATTATTGTCGAAGATGAATTGAGTACAATGCTTGATGGAAGAGTAAGAGTTCTGCCTGATGGGACTATACATGTTCTGAAGGATAAAGCTCGTACATCTTCTCTATCAGACGTAAGTGTGGCACCATGGTTTTGTGAATTTTAAAGTTTGCTTACAATTACTTTTTGAAGAAATTGTAACACTTTCAAGATTACTGTGTTGAACAGGGTTAGATACAATGTACTATGAAACAGTTGGGGTATTTTGAGGCAGTTTTGCAAATTAATTATCAGTCTGTGCATCGAAAATTAAAAAAAATTGTCATTTTAAATGACTTGATTTAATGGAATTTTATGCTTTGTAAGTCAAATTATAATTAAAGCTTAAGCACTAAGTTGTTTTTAGTGTCATATGGTGTTAGAAATGAGACGTTAAGAAAAGGTAACCACATAGGATTTTCAATATTTTTGCATTGTTATTTTATTGCTTATAGTTCTGCAGATTTCTTGATTGTTTTCAGCCAAATAATTCACCTGAAATCTTAATTTCTGAAGAAGCACCCTGACTATTTGTAGCTGTATATGTGATAGAGGTCCAGTATTGCCTCTAGTACACTTTTAACAGCACAATTTATTAACTTTTACATCAATATTTAGTTTTAATATATTATGAATATTTTACATTCTTTTACTTGAAAAGGATATGGTACTGTTTTATTTATTTCAATACAGGCCTGTGTATAATAATTGTGCTTGTTAGTTTGCCATCTATTTCTTATTCCAAAGGCTGTATACAATCCATTTTGTCGTCTGATTATTCCAGTTGATTGTCATCACCATTACTGCTTTCACTTGATCCCTTGTCTTCTTCAAGTTGTATAATAACTGGTCTACTTCATCATCTAGTATCCCTTTCTTTACCCCTTTCTCCTCCATCCCGCGTCACCTATGTCTCTTTTTTACATGGTGAACGCTTCTTTTCTATCGGTTGGCTGTCACTCTGTCAGTCACTTCTAAAGGAAGTTTCAATCTCTGTCATTGTAAAACTTTTTTCTTTTGCAACATAATTTTTTATGTGTATCAGTGTTATTGTCTTGAAATGGCAATGATATGATTATTATAGACGGGTCACTTCGTGTCCATGACACTTAGCTAGATCATCTATGATGTCTTTTCCTGGAGGCTTCTTTTCCACGACTAGAATATCAGCATCAGTCGAGAACAGCATCAGTGAAATATTTTCGGGAGGCCGGCGTGTGTAAGTGCACGCGGCCTGCCCTAAGGGTGAATCAAAAGGTTGTAATGAGGTGTTAACAGGACATCGATAAAGTGATAGTGACATAAAGAGAATCTACAAAAGTGAAAGTGATTTAAGAAGTATGGCGGAACTCGGCGGATAGTTTGCATGGCGTGTAGTGAGTACAATTACTAGCTAAGCTAGCTGGCCAGAAAGCAAGTAAAACAATAAATTAAAGAGCTCTTAAATAAAACGGGGGGTAGAAAAAATTGTAACGAATGAGAGAGTGTGTATAAAAATAAAGCTGAGTACTGGTTTGCCAGTTTTAAGTATCCATTTGTATTTTCACAAGAATCATTTATTTGTAATTTTATATAGATAAATTTTGGGTTTATAAAAATGAAGTTTATGAGAAAAGAAAGAGTAGTTGATGAGGCGTAGGAGAGGTTGTGAAACGCAAGTAATTGTTGAATAAAAGTAAATAATATTTGATTCACCGATAAACATGTGTTAAGTTAATTATCACGCCTCATTACCATAACCTGTATTGTATTGAAAAGCATGCCTAAAAACGAACCTGGTAAGTGATTAAATTCAAAAAGGGTAAAGGGTATTAAGGTTTCCATATTCTGTATAAAAACAAACTTATTTATACAATTTAATTCACTTGTTTGTACTTACCGTTATTCCTAAGGGTCCCCCCAGAGTTCTCCTATAAGCGAGATCAGAAACAGTGTGAGGTTACGAAATAAATATGAATACACATTTTGAATGAAGAGAATGAATGATTTTAATTATTCAGAATTATTTAAAATTTTGTTCCAAAATTTAGCTCATTGTTTTATAGATTCAACTACAGTTTTCTTTGTTCGGTTTATCAGCTACTACATATTAACTTATTCTAACATCTTACCTTACTGATCACATTTTAATACATATATATACAGACAGAGCCCAGCCTGCAATTTTTTACACTCTCACAAACACACAGAAAATTTATTTAACCCTTAAACATTTTTAATAATGTCCCTCCCCCCGTCGGCAACATGGTTTTCGGTTAGTCATTATTACTCCCCTTTTTAAACTTTTTGTTGTTAGTGTCCGAAAAAATCGATATACGTGTTCTCCGTTTTTTGTTCCGACCGCGGTCACATGAGTCTCACTGTTATTTCACTTTTGAGATAAAAAAGACTGATAAAAATTTAGTATAGCACACTTAGCGCTGTGTCGGCCGACACGATCAGAGATGAACTGGGCAATGTGCTTCGTTGAGTCGCGGGAAATGAGCAGTCACGGCCATCAGGTTTTAGGCGCCGTTCATGCTTAATTGTTGTGGGGTAACCACTTTATGCATGGACTATAGCTGGTATATTCGCCACAGGTGTAGCCGATATTTGCATGTGCCACACTGACGTCACTAGTAGTAGGCGTGGTTACACGGCGTTTCCGTTAGCCAGTTGTTTAGAGCTACTAATTTTTCGTCCCAGCGCCATGTTTGCCTCGACTTTGGTGTTTTCCACAGCGTCACTCCAGAGCCCCGCCTTGAAACGTTACGTGCGGGCGTCGACCCACAGATACAAAGTTCTTAGAATTTTGTGGAGGTGCAAATTCCTTTGCCTAGTTACACAATGGAAATTGCGTATCGCCTTTGTCCCAAACACTGTTTCTCAACACTGGTTCTTTCACAATGGAAATAACGTTGACCAAAAATTTTATGAAAAACCCGCCCAAAATGAAACAAATAAAAAATATAATTACCCCATACGGTAAAAAATAAAAACGCCCAAAATTGACACGCTACAATACCCCCTCGATGAGAATTCTGCTGTTCACGACAGAAGAAATCTCATCGATAAACCCCGAAGAGGACCGGTGAGGAACTGGTGCCAACAACCCCCTCGTTCTTAATCTGCATGGGTACACGACCCCCCTGGCTCAGCGACTATGGACTCATCTGAACGAGATCACTGGACTTCTCCGTAAGAGATCCCAACACCGAGAAATCGAACCGACAAGTACCACAGCCCACCTCACCTCCTAACATACTACCCCCAAAATCCTTCATCCCTGGCTTAAATTATTCCAGCTCCTCCGCCGATATGTTTCCCCTTTTTTGCAAGCTGGGCTGCCTTTCGCAGATACTGGGCTCACACACTCTCACATTACATGTTGACATAACACATTGTAAACTTGAAAAATTCTTTTAAAATTTATGAAAAATTCAAAAAAAAATTCAAAATTCAAAACAATATACTCAAAAAATTCTCTTCCTGGTTTTCTGTTTTCTACTTAAACTGCATTAATTTAAACCTTTCTCCTAATCTAAACACATCCTTAATCTAACATGTAATCACTTATAATCTAACAGTACAATGCCATACAATCAATCAAATAAAACAAACATGTTAAGTACACACATAATAAAATAATCATTACCTAAAATATTCATTCGCTGGCAGGCGAAAAATCCAGATTTTTTTTTTCTCTTTTTTTTTTCAAAAAATTAAAATTTCAAAAAAATATTTTCCAAAAAAAATTTAAAATTCAAAAAAAATTTAAATTTATTAAATGTTTCCCTTATCTATCGAAATTATTTAGTATCTGTTTGAATTGATAAAATAAACAAATTAAATTGACTTCCTACTATACAAGCTTAGTAGGCATATGACCTCATCAGCTGATCGAAACTAGGTCAAGTCCAAAACCCTTGACCTACATATGTTATGTATACTTTCTGAAAATACATTCAACATCTGTAACAGTCTAACGTGAAACACAAAACAATAAAATAAAACATTCAAAATTACAAAAAATTATTATAAACAATAAGCCAATTGCTATTTAAATTATTTAAAATAAACAATTCTTAACTTCACATTATTTTCAATTCTATCAAATTTCTGTCACTGGTTTAAAAAATGAAAAGTTATATTCTTTATCATAAATCTCTCTCTTTATTTAGCAATTTCAATCTACTTTAGTGTGGGTGATTTAAATTATTTATCTCATTTAATATACTACTTGATCTGGATACCTATATAATCTTTCTCCCTCTGACTCTACTATTAACTTTTACTACATGACACCCACCTCTATCAAAACATTCTAAAACCCCCTTACCTCTGGCACCGCTCATCTTTGTACTAGGATGTGTGTTCCCTACCTGGCTATACAGATACGAACCAATGCCCCTCCAAAATATCGGCAAACACTCACTCAAACTACTCTATTCCCGCCACAACGCCGCACGCTGGTCTCTCGCCACGTCGCACGTTGCTCACACCTTACCACCTCACCCTTACTACAAAATATCATCAACAAATATGTTTAAATCTCATTCACATTACTCCCCTCTACATATACTCACTACCACTGTGTCCCTAAATATCTAACACTATCTCTGTGTGTTCCCTGTATTTCAAAATTCTTATTCCCTTTAACTCCCATTAACTTTAATTCTACTTAACTCACCTGTCTTATTTCATTATCACCCAAAATCTATCTTTTTACAACATTTCACCTTGATATAACACTAGAAAATTTCTTTCTACAACACTGGTTCTTTCACAATGGTAATAACATTGACCAAAAATTTTATGAAAAGCCCGCCCAAAATGAAACAAATAAAAAATATAATTACCCCATACGGTAAAAAATAAAAACGCCCAAAATTGACACGCTACAATTCATCCTTTTAAAAATATAGGTGGCGACCTGTAAGTAATTTTGGAATCTTCTGCTCGAGTCAAGGTAAGTGATATAGTGAAAAGACGTCATAAGCGGGGGTAAGTAGACACGTGGTAAAATCTGTGGTTATATATATATATATATATTTGGCAAAAAAATTGTAAAGTTACAAATGGCGACCCTGCCAGGATCTTGTATAGACTTTCTATATGAGTAGGCGTCCTTTGAAATGCGAGACAATATGTGGTAAATGGTGTTAATTTGGAATAATTAGCGTATATATTTACGTTGCGTATGTGTGACTAGGTTATGTTTGGGTAGTGTAACGTACGTGATTATTATGTTTATGTTTACATGTTGATAATGATTGTAATTATTGTGTATTGGGTATTTTGATTTGGTGTGTAATTATTATATAGTAGGAGGGTTGTAATTTTTAAGAGTATTATAATAAAAGATTTTTGTAAGCATGACTGAGGCCGAAATAGATTTCTCATGGGAGGACGAGTTCAGGAATATTGTGAATAAAATGACTGATGATGAGTGGAGGAAACTGAATGATAATTTAAACAAATGGAAGAACAAGAAACGGGAATATTTGCTGAAATTAAAAAGCATAGTGATGATACTATTAATGACAATAAAAAATGAAGTAACGAGGTAAGAGAACAAACTGAAGAGTGTAAACAAGAAAGTAAATCAAATCAGGTAATGAATAAGAAGGTAAGTGAAGGGGTTAGTGAAAGTAACATAGTTAAAGTGGTAGTGGTAGAAAATAAAACCGTGAATAATGATTATAATAATGATAGTGTAGTGGGGGTAGAAAACGGTAGAGAGACAGATCAATTAAACGAAAATAAAGGCGATCAGGGAACAGATAATAAGGTAAGGGATGAGAATATAAATGATAGTCATAATAAACAGATAATGAATATGATGATGCTGATTTTAGAGCAACAAAATAGAATGATTAAGAAAATGGAGGAATGAGATGAAAAGTGGAAAAGAGATAGATATAAATTAAAAGAAAATAAAGAAAGCGAACTAAACCAGGTAAGTGGTTCTGATAGTGGAGGTAATAATGATGACGATACTTTTGCAAACAATAGTGTTAGTTTAAGTGCAAATCAGGCGATAGACGATAAGGTAAGTGAGGTTAATACAAATGATAATTATAATGATGATAGTGAGATAATGTTGAATAAGAATAATGGGGACATAAATGAAACTGGGGTATCTAAAAATGATACTGTAAGTAATAGTAGTGAGAATGAGAGTATAAAGTCAGTTGGGGTTAGTAATGGAGTAGTAATAAGTGTTGATGAGTTGGAGAAAGAATGGAGAGAGAGTTTAAGTAGAAATGGGGTGCAGAGTGTGATGTTCTAATACACTTTTAAACTCAAACTCAAACAGAACAACACACCAGACGAACTTATCAATGAAATAACAGAAACTCTGAACATTATCACAAAACAAAACTACTTTACTTATAACAATAAATACTACACACAGAACGATGGCCTACCCATGGGCTCCCCCATATCCAGCATTCTAGCAGAAGTCTTCCTCCAACACTTGGAAAAAACAAAAATACTCACAAACAATGACAGACACTCACATAAAATACTATATTGGCACAGATACGTTGATGACATTCTAATACTATACAGGGGAAACAAAAGACAATGTGAACAGTTACTAACGCACATAAACAAAATACATAAAAACATAACCTTCACTGCCGAATATGAACACAACAATACCATAAACTTCTTAGACCTCTCCATCACAAAACTAGAACACAGGCACAAATTCAGTATATACAGAAAACCAACTACAACTGACACACTAATACACAACACCTCCAATCACCCAATACAACACAAACTAGCTGCTTTTAGAACCATGATACATAGACTTAACAACATCCCCTTAGATGAAATAGACTACAAAGACGAACTAAACACGATAAAATATCTAGCAGAATCTAACGGTTATGACAGAACAATAGTCAGTAAACTCCTACACAAAACACAAAACAAACAACAGACAAAGACAGAAAACAACAAATTCATAACACTAACATACATCAACAAACAAACAGAAAAAATTGCCCACAAATTCAAAAAAGCAGGATACAGAATCGCTTACAAAACTACTAACAAAACAGAACACACACTATCAAAACGCATGCCCAAAGCACAAAACAAATTCGATCTACCCGGTGTATATAAACTAAATTGTTCAAATTGCAGTAAATTCTACATAGGCCAGACAGGACGTAGCTTCAAACAGAGGTACATTGAACACACAAAAGCACTCCACACCACTACAGAATCTACCTTCGCAAACCACCTCATTGAAGCAAACCACACATATAAAAACATCGACAATAACATGAACATACTACACGTACACACAAAAGGCCGAAAACTAGACACTCTAGAACAATTAGAAATATACAAACACACAAAAACAAATAAAAACGACATCCTAAACGAACAGACACAATTCAAATCGCACGCATTATTCGAACACATCTCACCACACACACACAGCTCCAATCTTTCGAAACACTTTCTCGTCGCCAACAACAAGACGAGCAGCGCTACTAACGACAGCCTCTGATGAAGCCTTCTATAGGTGAAAGCTGGTTTAGGCTGTAAGGTAAAACTTTACGTTTTTACTTTTAAAAAACTTTGTGTTCCGAGTCGTCAATATTATAGTGATATTTACACTTTTAAAATATATAAAATACAAAAAATACAATTTATTCTCACCTACCTGTAAATGTTCTTTCTCTGGGTCCAGGATTCTGCTCGCACGAACGTCGGATACAAACATGTGTTACAGGTTTGTGCAATAATTAACTATACTCATTCTTGGAAGAGAATTAATATTTTTTCTTTTATTTAATAATAAAAAATGGTGAATTTATAAGTTGTTCTCCAAATAGACTGTTTTACATATTTTCAAAGGTTGTGCAACTCTTGTATCTTACTTTCTATGCTTACATCCTATTACTTATAACTTTAAGATAGCCCAGCCTGCTTTACATACTCACTCACAGACATTATTTTAAGAAAGCTTCATTTTCTAAACCCCAAATACCCTTAACATTTTATAATAAAGCCCCAGCCCTTACACTTTTATTCGAATGAAAAACCGCCGGCAACGTGGTTCGCGCGCGCACTCATCGTTCTGGTAAATTTCTTATTTTTTACTGTCCGAAAATTATAAAATTACATTCTCTAACATTTAACTCGACCGCGGTCACATAGATTTTTCTCTTATTCCACTTTTTACTGTTAAAATATGAAGTTTTGTAACGAGCCTAACTTGGCTCGGTCCGGCGCCGGAGTGATCAGTTAACAAACTGGGAGGGAAAACGTCGCAGGTGTAGCTAACGTGATCTCATACTTTTAAGGAAAACACTGCCTTGGGCTTCGTCGCAGGAGTTTCGTCCCATGCCATGCATGTAGTTGTTGGAGTGACGACAGCATACGATCTCAGTGAGGCACTGGCCGACGTCACGAGATGGGCGGCTCTTAGCTGCATTTCCTGCCGGTAGGCCAAGGAGACGGTGAATAGATTTGTTCTCTCGGCATCTTGGTTTTTTGGACGACGGCGTCACCTCGAGCGCTGACTTGTACTGCGCGTGAGTGCGTGGTCACACTTATGCAAAGTTCTGAGAAATTTAGGGTGGTGCAAATTCCTTGCCTGGTTACACAACAGAAACTGCATCTTCCTGCTTTGTTCTCAACACTGTTCTACTTGCCACGTGGTCTGTTACAATGGAAATAACGTTCGTCGGAAAATAAAACTTTAACAATATTTTTATAAAATCCCGCAATAAAAATCCCGCAATGAAATAAATAAAATACAAGTACCCCATAACTGTAAGAAATAAACTGACCCAATTTTGGACACGTTACAATACCCCCCCCCAATGAGAATACTGCTGTCAGAACAGAAGAAATCTCATTGATAAAACCCCTAAGAGGACCGGTGAGGAACTGGTGCCAACAACCCCCTCGTTCTTACTCTGCATGGGTAAACGACCCCCCTGGCTTGGCGACTATGGGCGCATCTGAACGAGATCACTGGACTTCTCCATAAGAGATCCCAACACCGAAAAATCATACAGACAAGTACCACAGCACACCTCACCTTCTAACATGCTACCCCCCAAAATCCTCAATCCCTGGCTTAGATTATGCCAGATCCTCCACCGATATGTTTCCCCTTGTATGCAAGCTGGGCTGCCTTTAGCAGATACTGGGCTCACACACACTCACATTACATATCGACATCACATATCATAAAATTGAAAAATTTTCAAAAGTTATTTAACTTGCAACCCATTGGTTGTTTTCAGGTAAAATTGATTCATAAATTTTTGTATAAATTTTAAATTATTCTCTTCATTGTTTTCTGTTTTTTATTTAAGATAAGTTAATTTAAACATTTCTTATAATTAATAACATCCTTAACCTAACATGTGATCACTTGTAGTCTAACAATACAATTCAATACAATAAATCAATAAAATAAACATGGTTAGTACACTAATAATCAAAGCTTTAAAAATATTCATTAGCTGGCAGGCGAAAAATCATTTTTTTTTATTTCAAAAAAATATTTTCCAAAAAATTTTTAAAATTCAAAGAAAAAATTTAAATTTATTAAACTGTTTCCTTTACATACAGAAATTATTAAAAATTTGTTTAAATTGATGCTGAATTAACTTCCATACTATTAACTTATATGACCTCACTCTCAGCTGATCGAAACTAGGTCAAGTCCACAACCTTGACCCACATGTGTTATGTACAATTATGTCTGAAAATACACTTAACATCTGTAAAATCCTAACTTGAAACACAAAACATAATAAAATAAAACATTTAAAATAACAAAATATGATTATAAATAATAAGCAAATTGACATTTAAATCATTCAAAATAAACAATTCTTAATTTTACATTATTTTCAAATTCTATCAAAATTTTGTCACTGGTTGTAAATTAAAAATTTTTATATTCAACAACAACTTTCTTCCTTTAACAATCTCATTCTACATTACTTTGGGTGATGTAATTATTCGTACTCTCATTTAATATACTACTTGCTCTGTATACATATAAAATCTTTCTCCCTTTAACTCTAACCACTAACAACTTCAACTACCATGACACCCCTCTCTATCAAAACATCTATTCAAACACACTCTAACCCAACCTATCATTAAACTCAAATCGCCACCTGCTCTCTATATATATATATAAAAAATACTCTCTAACCCTTTGTACTTGGGATACGTGTTTCCCCCCCCAAAAAAAAAAAAACTCATCTCCCATTATTTGGTCCCTGGATTCTACCTGAGGCGACCCCTTTCCCACTAAATCGGACCCATCCGGTCCCAACTTATCATTTTGTTGCGGACTCCTACATTACACTACCCCTACTACAAAATTGCCATCCCCAAATTCTCAATCTCATTACCTCACTTCAACTTCAACAAAATAACAACATCAATTATAAACAACAATATATCACTCAAAACTCTACATATATTCTCCACATAACTACTGTGTCAACATCAATACTTCTCAAAACTGTATAATATACATTACTCCAAAACAACATTACATTATCTTCATCTCTACTATTTCTTTAACTTTGACTTCAACTTGGACAGAGCTACATGTCCCACCAAATATTCATCACCCCAAAACTATCTTTGATTCGCTTTCACAAATTATTACTTTACTTCTCACTTTATCAAATTACTTTTCTCGTTACTTTAAAACAAGATCTATAATACACTGAAACATGACATTAAACATTAATTACTTGGAACATTTATAAACCAATATCAGTGACATTTTATTGCTGATCAGCTGATCTTCCTAACACAATGAAAACACATCTCAAAATTGAACAAATTACATGAAATATATATATATTTATTTATCATTACTTCTCACCTCCTTGTTTCCCCTTTTTCTGATTCTGATAATTCATGTTAACCGCCTGCCAGACGGTTCAATTATTTACTTAGGTTCAAAAATACACACATAATGAAAACACATATTTTTATCAATACCTATATCTAACGTACAACAATAAAATAATACGTTTAAAATTATGGAATGAACACCTTATATTGAATGTCTGAGCGTATAGTTATTTAAATATTTAAATAGAACACAAGCATTTTTCTTGGATCAAAATTTGAGTTAGCAATTTTTCATGTCATAAAATTTAAATTCGTGACTCACTTGGGTCACCTCCCATCCACACACTCTATTGCAACTTATGTAAGGCTGTGGCGCCCCCTCGCTTTCACAAAGACGGCATATTTTGGAGTAGTTTGACCTCTCCGTGTCTTTGCTTCGGCTGTTACATTTAACGTCTGAATATCAACATACTCTTGTGTATAGTTAAACGCCCTTAAACGGGTCTACCACCTGGCCTTGCTGTTCCTACTCAAACAGAGTGGTAGCCGCTGTTCCATAGTGCCTGGATTTCCCCTAAAGTTCACCCCTCATTTAATTTCTACTATATACCAATTTCAAGTCAGCTATGGTCAAGGGACTTGGTATGACCATAGCTAACCGCTAGCCAAATCCACGATTAGTGCTGGTAAGGCAGTAATCGCCCGAAAAGTCGGGGAAATCTAACTTCATTTCATTGCCTGCTCTACTTCATCATTAGTATGTGCGACACGAACGTCTATCAGTGTGTAAATTGAGTTTACACGAAAAAATGTGTCGCACATTGTCGCCATTTTGGCCTCCGATGGAGGTAACACACTCTGTTACCCCCAACCCATTTTGCTATCTACGAGAGCACAGGCCACCCCCGCAATAGCAACTTAATAACTAGCTAATTAAAAATGAAAAACTAAAACTTTCAACCATTGCAGTTCCACACTCCACTGTTCTATCACTTCATTGAGCACCAATCTACCCCCCAAAACTATCCCCACATCTTGTACTGATAACAAGTTTTTATTTTATTACACATCTTTTAAAACGTTCCCAGGCTCACTGATACTAAAACTTGACAATTATATTTGGTCACTTAATTCTAAAATTTACTTAAATTTAAAATTATAAACATCCAAAGGATTTTGGTATTTTTTTTTTTTTTTTTTTTTTCAAATTCTATTTACATTGGAGGCTGACTCTATCTATCCTTAATCACGACTAATGTTGGTAAGACAGTAAATCGCCCGAAAAGTTGGGTTTTGCCGCAAAAAGGATTGGCACCCGGTAGATCCACTACGTGAATTCACGTCCCCCCTTTGAAACACACTACTCCCCCTCTCCTACCATTTTTTCTAACCCGCTTTCTACCTTGCGCCAACCCCTCTTGCCCCAAAATTCGTCTTTTCAGACTACACAGAACTATACCCAATGGCTAATTTTAATTTTGCCATTGGTTCTGAAACTTTTAAATTTGTACACACTGCCTTTTATTTATGTGCAGCCTCCATTATGTACAACACTCTAAGGCAGGGCAGGCACGTGACAGGTACACCGAGACCGCTGCACCTGGAGTGTATTAAAAAATTAATTCGTGTCACGTACCTGTTGGGGTCCCCCTCCCCGTTCAAATGTGTAGTTAAATTTTCTACTTTATACCAATTTTGGTGGAGCCGGACCATCGTTGTTTCACCGCCCGAAGGAAGATCCGCCAACCATGGCCCGCCTCCAAGTTCCGAATTCCACGGCCAGGACTGGTAAGATCGTGACCGCCCGAAAATGGGGGAGGATCCCTTCTGTAAACATACAACAATATTTTAATTATTATTCATAAACATACCATAATTAAAGTGACCGATATAATTTTAAATTCGTCGCATTTTGAGTACCGACTATCTCCTGCGTCGCTGGGTTTCTCAACACATACGCATTCTGCATTTTTATTTCTACAATTTCATATGGTCCTTCATACAACAAGAAAAACTTCTTTATTTCTCTATCTTGAGCACTGGACAAATCATGCCTTTTTACTAACACTAACTGACCTACCTCATACTTGGTCCATTTACCCTTGGCATCATGTTTCTGTTTTCTTCGCTCTCCTCTTGTAAGTAAGTTCTCGTTTGCCAATCTAATTTTCATGTTTCTGTCCAAAACTTGACCTTCTGGTGGGTATTCGACAAGTTGTTCCAATATCCTGGGCGGCCTTGTTCCCCTGATCAACTCATGCGGCGTAAATCCCGTGGACTCATGGGTGGTACAATTCAGCCACTCCTCTACTTTTTTCACGTAGGATGGCCATTCTGTGTGTTTGGCGTGACAGTACGCCTGAAATATCCTACCAATCTCTCTCATCACCCGTTCTGCTTGGTTCGACTGAGGATGATACACTGCCGTATGCTTGGGTATGATACCTTCCCATCCAAGCGTCTGCCGCCACTTGCCGCTTATAAACTGTGGACCGTGGTCAGATAATATAATTTTCGGTTTTCCAACATTAAGCATATAGTCTTTTACTATTTTCTCACTGAGTACTTTACTGGTCGCTCTCTTAATGCTATACAATTTCACAAATTTTGAAAAAGTGTCTAGAACTACAAATACATACAATACACCCCCTCTACCTCTGGGTAATGGTCCATACAAATCAACCGCAACTAGATCAGACGGTCTCTCAATTTTTATGTAATTCATCTCCCCCTCTACTTTATAATTCACTACTTTCGATTTTTGACATAAATCACACACTCTTAACACTCTTCTAACTCTCTTCTCCATATTCTTAAATATACAGGACTCTTTCCAAACATTAGCACATTTTCTCGCCCCAAAGTGACCATACCTCATATGACAATCCCAAACAATTTTATCTATTAACCCCTCGGGTATAACTAACCTCCAATCACGCTCCCCACTATCTACTTTTTTAAACAAAATACCTTGATATACTTGAAACCGCTCCTTATATTCAGATCCCTCTACCTCTGTTTCTAAACTAACAATTACTTTACCCAGTTTACTATCAGATCTTTGCATGTTTTTAATATCACTTAATTCTTCACCAAAAATTCTATCTTCTCTAGTTAATCTAAAAATTTCTATTTCTTTAAGATCCCTACCAGTTTTATTGTCTATAGCATCTACTCTAGAAAGTGTATCTGGTACCTTATTGTCTGACCCCTTTATATACTCCCATGAAAAGTTATATTCTTGTAAGGCTAATACCCACCTGGTTAATCTGCTATGCGTCAGCTTACATGTATTTAGGAATGATAGCGCCTTGTGTTCCATCCGGATTATCGTGGTATTGCCTAGGATGTAGGTCCGGAATTTACCCACGGCGAACACAATACTCAAAAGTTCTTTTTCTGTCGTCGTATAATTTTTCTCAGCCGACAGCAGCGATCTACTGGCGAAGGCGATCGTTAGATGTTCCTTGTCGCAGCCCTCCTGGTAGAGCTCGGCCCCTAGCGCTACATTGTTGGCGTCGGTCTGCAAATAAAAAGTTTTATTAAAATCGGGATGATTCATCATGATCATGCGACTAAACTTTCTCTTAATTTCGTTGAACGCATTTCGTTCCGTATCTCCCCATCTCCACTGTTTATTTTTCTGCAGTACCGCACTTAGTTTGGATGTCGTGTGTGCGTAGTTCTCCTGAAATTTCCTGTAAAAATTGCATAGGCCTAAGAAACTTTGTAATTGCTTAATGTTTTTAGGTTCGGGGAATCGCATTATGGGTTCCACTTTGTCAGGGTTAGCTAATATCCCCTCCTGTGTAATAATAAATCCTAAGAAATGTATTTCTGTCTGCAGAAACTTAGACTTGTCCCAATTCACGGTTAAACCCCCTTTATGTAGCTTATCTAATACATATTCTATGTGTTCTAAATGTTCAGTGAATGTTCTAGAAGCTATCAAGACATCATTGACATATACGGTTAAAAAGTCTAAATCCTTAGGTTGTAATATATTGTCTAAACATTTAATAAAACTGGCAACACTGGTGTTTAACCCAAAAGGTAAGCGTTTGAATTGGTAATTCTTACCGTTGAAAAGAAAAGCTGTGTATTTTCTGCTCTCTGCTGCTAATGGTACCTGCCAGTATCCAGCTGTCAGGTCTAATGACGTCATGTATTTGACTCCGCTAAACTTCTGTAAAATCTCATTTATGGGTTCCGGAGATTCCCGGTCAGGTATAATAATTTGATTAATTTTCCGAGCATCTAAACATAACCTTACCTTTCCATCCTTTTTTATCACTACTACCAAAGGATTTGAGTAGGGTGATACTGAGCGTTCAATTATGTCTCCCTGCATCATCCGGTCTAATTCCTCCTGTACCGCCCTCCTCTTCGAAAATGGCACCGGGTAACTCCTCTGCATGTATGGTGCGTGGTCCCGAACTTTCAGCTCACAGATGTAGTCCTTCGCTTTCCCTGGTGATTCATCAAACACCTCTCTGAACCGCTCCACAACTGCCCACAGCTCCTCTCGCTGAGTATTTCCTACAACTGTATCTTCATTAAAAAATTTGTTGGCTCTATCTGCCCACACACTCTCATTACTCTCATGCATTTCTCCCTCCTCATTCTCTAGGCTATTACTCTCTAGACATATATTTATTTTGGTCTCTATATCTCTATCGCCTATCTGCTTATGTAACATTTTTATTCCCGTGACTTTAGCTTCGTTTACTGCTTTTTTAAACTCTATTCTGACTTGTTTATTCCCCTTTTCAAATTTTACTATTTGTTTATTGAAATCTATTACTGCCCCGTTTCTTTCCAAAAAATCATTTCCCAATATTACATCTAGACTCAACCCTTTAACTACTAGGAAAGTGTTTTCAAATTCAACTTCATTTACTAAAATATTTAATTGTACTTGTCTGGTTATTCTCTTACTTCTCATCCCAGTTACCCCCACTACTGTAACCCCGGCAACTGGTAATGATGGTATATTCTTATTTATCTCTTTTAATTCACCCATAACATTTTCCGAAATTACTGAGATCTCGCTACCGGTATCAATTAAAGTTTTATAATTCTTACCTTCAATTTTAATTGTCACCTCAGTCAATCCTGTTCTGCGTTCCATCACCTTGTTCTCCTCTTCTTCTAATAACTCTTTTGCCATGTCCACCTTGATAACGTTGTTCGCGTATTCGTTAGTTACTTGGACCCGGTTCTCTGTTGACAATGGTTGGGCCCGCTTTTCCATTGTCTTCCTTAGTTTCCCGTAGATGGACCTGCTACGGCCGGATGATTTCCTCCTCTTCCTCTATTATAATGTCCTCCTCCTCTTGGTGCTCCTCTATAAAATTCTCCTCCCCTCGACTGTTGATTTGGTGGTGGGTTCGTTCTCTCGTTCCTGGCGCACTCCCTGTTTCGATGACATCTGAAACAATTGGTTCTATTAGCATAATTGTCGGTTTCACATTCTCTACACCTCCAACTCTCGCCCCTATTATCAAAACTTCCTCCCCGCGCTCCTCGGTGAAAATTGGGTATTCCCCTTGGTTGATTATGATTCCCATTTATATGTGATACTGGTGTGTTTATCCGCCTACTCATATCCCGCTCTCTTATATTCTGAAATATATCCAATATTTTCTCTAATTCTGTGATTTCTACAATCTCTCGAGTCATTAATGTAATTTGTATTTCTCTCGGTAAATGCTTGCTTATGTGACGGACGAATGACCCAAACGGTAACAGTGGCTCTAAATATTTTGCCTCATTATATAGTCGCATTACGTACATAGTTACGTTACCCCCTTAGTTCCCAAAATTACCTGGTCCCATAATTTTACTCCGTAATATTTCTTGTTCCTCCTCCGACCAATATTTCTCTCTAAAAGCCGTCTCAAAACACTGATAATTTACCTCAGTCTACTTTATGCACCTCCGCCCATACCGCGGAATTCCCTCTAAAACACTTCATGATTTTTAACAATTGTACTTCCCAGCTACTTCTACAAAATTGATTAAATTCTCTGACTCTATTCAAAAACTGCATAGGGTGTACCCTCCTGTTTTCGTAATTAAATAACTCCAAATCAATATCGCTATTCATATCTTTAGCAATGACTATGTGTTCAGTAACATTGTTTAAATTTTGATTTCTTACTAAACTTAATTCGTCTCTCATACTACTAATGTTTTGTTCAAGTGAATATAATTTTTTGTCATTACTATATTCAGACTGTACATTATTTTTTGATATGACTTCAATAGATTCAATTACTGCTTGTATTTCTGTCTTATAATTATTTTCAATTGCATTTATTTTAGAGTCTACCTTATTTTGGTGTTCATCAATATTCTGACTAATTTTTTCAACTGTCATTACTACGCTACTCAGCTTACATTCAGTTTCAGTATTACATTTATTTATTTTATATTCTATATCATTACTATACTCATTCATTGAATTTATTAACATCTCATTATTCTCATTTATTTGCTTCTCAACTCTATCTATCTGGCTACCTATTTCATTAAATTTACCATCTATCTTCTGTATTGAATTCTCTAACTTGGTTTCTACTTGGTTAATTTTATCAGTAAATTCTACTTTGGTATTTTCACAACGTCTATTAATCTCGTTAATATCATTTTTCAGTTCATCAAAACGATTATCAAATTTTTTATCATTACTATCGAAACGTTTATTTAACTCATTAAATTCACTCTTCTGTTCACTGAATTTTAACTCTAACATCGCCTGCTGCTTGTCTGAACTCTCTTTCATACTACACACCATGCTACATAAATATTTCATCATATTATTGTTATCTGAGTTTTTATTCTGAATTGGTGTTGAATGAATTCCTTCATCCATAATTCTTGATTCTGTTTCGCTTATTTCTGTTTCATTCTGACTCGCACTTGGAGTCGAATGTGTCTCAAAATTACTCATGTTTGAGTCGTTAAAATTTTCGACCCTATTTTTATTTACTTTATTCTCGTTATCTGACATTTTTTGTAATTGATATTCAAATATTTTGATTAATCTAATTAATTAATTTAATTAATTTTTTGTAATTTACTTTCTATATTACTTTCGGTATAGCTTTGCGTACATAACGCATTTTTATTTTACTACGCTAACCTAACACATGTTTGTATCTTTATTATAGGTGCGGTTTTTACTTAATTTTTTAAATTCATAAAAACTGTCCCTGTATCGGAAGCCACTTGTGATGTTCTAATACACTTTTAAAATATATAAAATACAAAAAATACAATTTATTCTCACCTACCTGTAAATGTTCTTTCTCTGGGTCCAGGATTCTGCTCGCACGAACGTCGGATACAAACATGTGTTACAGGTTTGTGCAATAATTAACTATACTCATTCTTGGAAGAGAATTAATATTTTTTCTTTTATTTAATAATAAAAAATGGTGAATTTATAAGTTGTTCTCCAAATAGACTGTTTTACATATTTTCAAAGGTTGTGCAACTCTTGTATCTTACTTTCTATGCTTACATCCTATTACTTATAACTTTAAGATAGCCCAGCCTGCTTTACATACTCACTCACAGACATTATTTTAAGAAAGCTTCATTTTCTAAACCCCAAATACCCTTAACATTTTATAATAAAGCCCCAGCCCTTACACTTTTATTCGAATGAAAAACCGCCAGCAACGTGGTTCGCGCGCGCACTCATCGTTCTGGTAAATTTCTTATTTTTTACTGTCCGAAAATTATAAAATTACATTCTCTAACATTTAACTCGACCGCGGTCACATAGATTTTTCTCTTATTCCACTTTTTACTGTTAAAATATGAAGTTTTGTAACGAGCCTAACTTGGCTCGGTCCGGCGCCGGAGCGATCAGTTAACAAACTGGGAGGGAAAACGTCGCAGGTGTAGCTAACGTGATCTCATACTTTTAAGGAAAACACTGCCTTGGGCTTCGTCGCAGGAGTTTCGTCCCATGCCATGCATGTAGTTGTTGGAGTGACGACAGCATACGATCTCAGTGAGGCACTGGCCGACGTCACGAGATGGGCGGCTCTTAGCTGCATTTCCTGCCGGTAGACCAAGGAGACGGTGAATAGATTTGTTCTCTCGGCATCTTGGTTTTTTGGACGACGGCGTCACCTCGAGCGCTGACTTGTACTGCGCATGAGTGCGTGGTCACACTTATGCAAAGTTCTGAGAAATTTAGGGTGGTGCAAATTCCTTGCCTGGTTACACAACAGAAACTGCGTCTTCCTGCTTTGTTCTCAACACTGTTCTACTTGCCATGTGGTCTGTTACAATGGAAATAACGTTCGTCGGAAAATAAAACTTTAACAATATTTTTATAAAATCCCGCAATGAAATAAATAAAATACAAGTACCCCATAACTGTAAGAAATAAACTGACCCAATTTTAGACACGTTACAAGAGGGCAGATTTTTCCCGGGTTAAATGTGGAGCAAAGGCTTCATAAGTGCGGTATAAGGACAAAGGTTCCTTATTAGGTTATTTGGGAGACAAATGGTCTACAAATAATAGTCCCTTAAGTTGTTGTAGTGTATCTGGTAAGACCAGATGGTGTTTAAATAATGTAGTGTTGCCCCCTGTGTGGAATGAAAATGTGAAATGGTGTTGGAAAAGAGATTATAAAGAGAGAGAGAGAGAGAGAGAGTGATCGAGTTGTTCAAGGTTAATAAGGGGTTATAAAGAGTTAGTTGAGAGGTTAAATAGTGAGATAATTATTACGAATAATAAGTACTTACCTTGTGCAGTAAATATTGATGATTATTTTGATGATAACACTGTTGATAATAAACACTTACCTGGTGATAGAATTGGGGTATTAGTAGCGGATGATAACTATGATGATGAATTGATAACCTGTTTAATTGTAACAAATAATACCAAAGGAGACTTAACCATACCCAATGTAGACAAGTTTTATGATAAAATAATATGTAATAATCCTGGGGATTATTATTCTGGTGTAGTGGAACAATTTGAGAAATTGAATGGTTACTATATTTATAGTGATAATATAATGTACTTAATAAAAAATGCATTGTGCTCGTGTAACATCAGATAATTTTTTGATGATGGTGGTTAGACATTTATTACTAATGAACATTTAATTATTTGAGTTAATGGTTTAAATACTTAGCTGAAGAGGTAATGATTTTTTGGTAAACAATGACGGAATATGACGTAAATTGTATATAAATTTGTATTGGTGTTATGTATAAGGTGTATTATGTACTAGGATATATTGTATGAGATGTAATCAATGTTTATGGTTTTAATTGAGTTGATAACAAATAATATTTTGTTTGATTGAATAATTGACAGTAGGTAATTAAATTTTATGATGTAATTAAATGAATTTAAATTGTTTTGAATAATGTAATCAAAGTAACTTAGTGTTTTAAAAAAAGATGTAATTAAATTAATTTGATTTGGGTTCATTAATTTAAAAGATGGAAATTGTGGTAAGAGTTTTGAGATTTGGATTGTATAACAAATGATAAATAATTAAGGATATTTGGTGATTAAAATGTTCAGTGGAAATTCAGAGCTGAGATTATAGTGTGATTATAATGTTTGTGAATTTTATTCAGATTCAAGAGTGAAAGATTTATTTCAAGGTAATAATGATAATTGATGGTTAGTAATCGACAGTAGTGTAATCATAAAAGTTTATAATGGAATTAAACTAATTTGAGAGGGTTTAATTAATGTAACAGATTGGGAACGTTGATAATAAATTTGAGAAATTTATTTTGACATGAATTGTATAATAAATGTTAAATAATTAAAATTTAATGATTAAATGTTTAATGTAAATGTGGAGTTGAACTAATCAGGAGATAATGGGAATATTCAGTAGAATACTGAAATTAAAAGCTATGCAATGTTTGTAATTGTTAACTTATCACACTTTTTACTTTATATTTATTTGTTATTAATAAGTAAAACGCATGTACTTACTGATTGTTCCATACCACACCCGGTTCAAGCATGTGGTTATACTCAACATGATTTTTTATCTCTAAGGGCCAGTATTCGCACTCAGCGAGATTCAGAAACATTGAGGTTGTCGAAATGTCGAAATAATGACTCTGACTACAATTTGGATGCTATAAACTTGTCTTTAATTAATCTGAATTAAAATTATAATTCTTATCAGCAACCCAAAGATGGCGCCGCATCTGAACACAAGAAACAAAATGGCGTCTACATATTCTTACGCCCATATTCATTAGTCATTACTTTTGAATTACTTGGATACTTAATCCTATCATAAATTTAAATATAGCTGCAGCTCTAATAAAACTTGATCAATTTAATTTACTATTATTATATGTCACAAACCAATGCCCCGATCTTTTATCGTAATGGCCAGTCATTCACACTCCCATGCTCTCGCCCACACACACACACCCTATCACAGATACATTTTGTTTTGTTAATTTTAATTTCGAGCTTATTAATATGTTGATATATTATCATTAGTTTTGACTTTCCTGACTGTGTGCACTTGTAGGGCCGCTGTTTATGTCAGATTCTCCGTATAGGTCAGGCAGATGTTTGCCGCATGTCTCTCGTCGTTTTTTCTCTATTAGCACTGATTCTACTTTGTATACTTGGATATTAATTTGCTAGTGTTTGTTTTTTTAAAGATTCACTGTTACATTTTTATTTACATTTGGTAACTTGACTAAAACACTTTTGGCGAAAACTCCGCCAACAGCAATTTTAGCTGTTGACGCTCTGATGTGCTGTGTGGTACTGAGAACGCCATATATGCGTAAATTTTATAGGTGGAGGGGATTAGCCTCGTTACAAGTTATTGATTTAAAGCAGGCGACGCCCTTGTTAAACGTCATACTTATGACGTTTCTCACTGATTTCGTCACATCTCATGATTTTTTTCTTTTGTTTTACATAACGTATGCGGCGAAATGTACGTAGGCTCTGACCTTGGGTTCGGTTTACACTGTAGAATCTGCGTCGTTTCGTTACTGATGGGGAGAGTTGTTCTAACCATTTTTTTATATATATATATATATATATATATATATATATATATATATACACACAATATAATATAATATATATTGTATACAGTATACAATAAAATATCCTGACTACCATAATTCCCTAGGATGGACGTTCGTACCATCACAAAACCCCCTGAATGAGAGGTTTTATGCCGAAGCATAAAAACTCTCATTGACTCATTCACACGTTCTAAAGGGATCAGCCCAGATATGTCGCCACAACCCCGTGTAGTGCTAATATATAAAAAAAATTTTAATCACTTACCCTCTGTCTGATGATGATGATCGTACCTGTCCTGACCTTACTGGACTTCTCTCTCGAGATCCCAACACCATAAGGCCATGAGGCACTTAACGCTCCTGCTCTGACGCACCGGCCAGCTCAGGACCACCGTCACAACACCATCAAACTCTGAAACATGAAATACAAAAATTTAAAATAGTGGCCTTATCTATTCCCATATTCACAACTGATATGTCTCCCCTTAGATGCATTGGTTTGTGTTTAGAGGCGTTGGTTTGCTTAACTTAAAATTCTCTAATAACAAAATAAACAAGATTTAAAACAGAAAACCCACTTCTCTTTTCAATATTCCTACATTTATCAAAATTTTCTGACTCCAGTCAAAATTAATTTACTTTCCTCACCACAAGAAAACATATTCTTATACTAAGCATAACACATAAAACAATTTTAATTTTCAAACGCAACAACAACTATTCATATCTCCTATATAAAATTCAAAACATAATTATTATAGCGAACAACCTGATTACTTAAATTTTATATTTAACTTTCTGATCATATTATTTCTTTGCAACAGAATCAAACTATATTTTTGTTCAAAACCATTTCTAACCTTATCTTTTCAAAATGTTAACATTTGTTACCGTCGCTGCTAGAGTTAACTGCATGGAAGTAGTATCGTCAAGGTCACACCGCTTACTTACAGCGTTGCCACTAAGCAACAGTTTCCCTTTCTTCCGAAAAATGCTACACTAGTAAGTAAGCCTACTTAATGTAAAGAATATAACAAAGTGAGAAAGTTTGTAATACATGCATTAGAGTACATTGTTACATTGTCAATAATTCTTAATAATAATTACATCACAATTAATATATTGTTAATAATTAATTAACAATTAATTTCCGTATCTTATACATAACATTCAATTCGACGCGTCAGCTATAGTTTGTTTGAACGAATGTGCCTTAAGCTTGCCCCATTTAATTATTGAAGACACCGCACTATTCATGACTCAGAAAAATATTCTATTTTTAGTTCCTGCGCTGCTTATTAATAATTAAGTAAAAAAATTAGAACTATACTATAAGATGTTACATGCACAAGTAGCATAAAAATAATGGTATGTATAAACGTGAAACGAATTGGATTTCTTAAGAAAATAAGGATAATTTTATAAACAACAAATACAAATGTCTCATGAAATAAATTTAAAATTCCTTATTTATTTATTTATATATATATATATATATATATTGTAGCGTGACAGATGTATGCATAATATTGAATGGCAATTGATCATTAGAATAATGAAGTTATAATATTTAAATTTGGAAGAAAGCATTAAGTTTAATATAAATTAATTAATTCATAGCAACTGTGGAAAGAAATCATTATTATAAAGAAAATCCAAGTTCAAGTAAAAGGAGTTACTAGTGATGAGTCATCCAAAACCAGTCTCATAACCAAAGGTTTTCAAGGTATAACCCAGGAAGGTAAAATAGTAAATAACAAAGCAGTACTGAATATGACCAAACCCACAACGAGGAAGAATAAATAGAATAGAAACCCTAAAATAAGCCAAGATCAACCAATACAGGTTGTGTATTTCTGAATTAAAGAAGAAGATGGAGAAGATCCCAAGAAACCTGATGGCATCAAGAAGAAGATGGAGAAGATACCAGTCCCAGAAGGCAGGAGAAAAGAAGACTGAAGAAAGAAGAAGAGGGCAGCATCCTGAAGAAGATGTCATGCTCTTATAAAAGACACCCAAATCCCTATATCCCCAAAATAAATATCTAAAAATAAAAGTATAACGAAATAAAAACCACATGTATGTAAATTTAAGAGAGAGGAGTGTATAAAGTAAAAGTTTCCTGTGAACTAAGATGAAACAATAATATAGTACCCATGGAACAAATCTCCATTGAAAAAACGCTAACCAATTTATTATGTTAATAAGACTATACGACCATTTAGCATTAACATAATATATAAGTGCAAAGTGAACCAGTGATAGTTTTGGGTATTATAAAAAATGAACCTTGTGTTTCATTCTTGGCAATCACAAACATTGGATGCAATGAAATATGCATTTTTCAATGACTTAAAATATGTACTGTGACAATATGTTGTTCATAAGACATGAATCTGTTTAAAATAACATTTTGTTTTACATGAAAAAAGAAAAACAGAGTTCATAATACCTTTTGAACAATTAATACTATTTATTTGTTAATGACAGGGTACAATTCCCCAAAGACAATGTAAAAGACGGTATAAAAACTGTAGAATCCTACTTATAATAATGTTTAGAAATAAGAATATAAATATAAGGTTTTTATGTATATAGTATAAGAATGTTTAAAAATGTTTTAGATATAAGGACATTTGTTTGGGTCTGAAACAACTAACATCAGAACTATAAAAATAGTTACCACTTGTAAATAGTAGAGAGTAATTAAGATGTTAGTTAGTAAAAAACCTTTTTTGTAAGCCATATTTCCATGTTTAGAAATAAGGATTGTGTTGCAAAATGTCTGACTTGAAGACAGCCATTTATTTAAAAAAAAAAAAATATTCTTTATTTGTTTTACCTATTGTTTGTATTGTAACCAATACTAATTGTTTTTGTGTAATTTAAAAACATGTTTAATTTATAATACTATTTGTAAAAGTCAGAGAGGGTATCACACATCATATATTGTTTGTAAATTATTTTGTAAGAAAAATTGTTTAAAAAAAAATCATAGGCCAAAAGAATGGAAACCAAACTTCATCAAAACAGAGAAATTACTCATTTAAAAGCAAATAAACAAAAGGGGTTTAGACAAAATAAACTTGAGATCATGCCATATAATTGCACATACCATTTAGAGAGATTTTAATAAATTATATTCAGAATTATAAATAAAAATGAGAATGACTCAGAAATTTAGACATGGGAGTCATATATTTCAGAATACAACTAATTCAATTAATTACCAGAAAATAAGGGAATAGGAACCTTTTAATACAATATAGGATTATTAATATTAAATATAACTGATAAAATGGCTGAATTTATATAATGACAGGAAGTAAATTTTAATGTTTTGACCTTTCAGAGTATACCTAACTGAAAGTGTAATTACTATTTTTTGGACAGAAAACACTATAAAATGGCATTATTTAATCTGAAAATAACCAGAATGAACTGAAAGATTAATTTAAATCAAATCTAGTGAATAAAATTGACAAATAACCAAAGTATAGGCATTCATATAGTGAAAATGTAAAAGTGCATACAGGATGTGAAAAATATTTGAACAATGTTAAGGATAATATTATATGGGCTAAGAGTTTAATTGAAACTGGAGGAAACAGTTAGTTAATTATTGGTTTTTGAACGGTTAACATGACATACGTTTGGCAACGTGCATAACCTAACCTATAATAGACATACAAAGCGAGTGTATAGTACGTTATTGTGAAATCGCGAGTGACTTGTAAAATACTTCTAAAACTATCATATTATAACAGAAACAATCAAGTAACACTCCATAACACAGAACAATATAAATCTACTCTGAAAAACACCACAAAACACAAGAAAACTGTGTAATACATTAACCCAAATTAGTGATGGAACCGGGGAAAGTGTTTGAACTAATAATTATACGGATACACTAAATACAACTCAGAAACAGTACACTAGACACTACACAACATTTTACAAGAGATTCGCAGACATCAGAACAGGAATACTACAGGAAAATCTTTTATTTGGAACGTCCAATATACGAATGACATCTCACTAACTTCACGGCAGCCATTTGCAATATTGGTCTCATCATTGCCAGAACCCCGCTTTCTAGTTCGACACAGCTGTTGGGTGAAAACAATTATTATATTTACAAATTATTATTCAATGTCTGTGTTTATTAATAACTATTAATTTGATTGTAACGTTATACTTTTTAAATATTAGCCCGATTTCTCTGACTTTGGTAATAACTGGCTGTTTAAAGAACCCTATATAATTTTTATATCATATACTTGTAACTTTTTTCGATATCCTGAGAATCGATACTAATCGATAAGAGTCAATATTGCTGTTACTTAATAAAACATTAATACTTTTCAATACTTAATAGTTCTTTATTTCTTCAATAATACTAATTACCAATAATATAATTCTAATTGATAATCTACAAGGACTTTACCACCCGTAAGTGAAGATAACCTAAAAAATAGAAAGGTAAACAAATATCGATTGGTTTACAGACAGTCTTATGAGTGGTGATAGATTATTTAAATTATACTAAAACTTTAATAAAAATTTTCAGAAGAGCATTACACTGTTTAAAACTTCACAGCCCTATATTAATTAATTGATCCTAATTAATTAATTAATAAAATTAAAATTTTTTTTTATTATTTTTTTTATAAACATAATTTTTTTTTAATTTTCTTCAAAACAATAATTTTTGTTTTGAAACTTTCGGTGAAGCTGAGCATATATATTTCTTCATCAACTTTACGCTACTCGACCGGTCTTGCTACCATTGGGACTCGACCAGCTGGGAAACTTAAGGAAGTGTTTCAGGCCAGTAAGACGTCGAGAGCCACACCAATTAAACATATTACATTGGACTTGATTACATCGGAGTCTCATACTTCACAGTATCTTCTTATCATAAATCAACACAACATCAATTCTATTTAATTTATTTTATTACAAATTGGCGCACAACTTTAGGGGCTTTAATTAGCGATTGGAAGGCCAATAAATTCTACCCAATCACTAGTTGGAGCTAGGCAACAGCTACAAAGCCAGAGAATTTCAAGGGAAAATGCAACGACGTGCAACATCTAAGAAACGGGCGGCGGAGGCCGAGAAAGAAATAGAAGTTGACATGGACAACAAGGAAGCAACGCCAGTAGACGCGGAAAGTTTGTTGCCACCAGTGTTGTCCAAACAACATGAACAACCAGGGGAACAACCTGAGATGCCTACACAGACAGAGGAAGTAAATGTCCAGGAAAGACATGTAGAAAAATCCAAAGTAACGGAAGAGGATAAAATGGACAGATTCATGGAAAGACTTCTACAAAAGATGGAAGACAAAATGGAGGAGAGTAACAAGAAAATGGAGGAGAATAGGAAGAAGGACACACAGTCTTTGAAAGAAGGATTAAGTGGGGTGAACAAGAACATGGAAGAGTTGAAGGGAGATAACCAGTCCTTGAAAGAAGATTTAGGAAATAAAATCGAAACAACAAACAAGAAGATGGAAGAAAACAGCAAGAAGATGGAAGAGAAGATGGAAGAAAACAGCAAGAAGATGGAAGGAAAGTTAGAAGAATTGAAGAAGGATAATCAATCCACAAGAGAAGAGTTGACTGGGATGAACAAGAACATAGAAAATTTGAAGGAAGATAACAAGAAGATGGAAGAAGAGATGGGGAAGAAGTTAGAAGAATTGAAGGAAAACAACCAATCGTTCAAGGAAGAATTCAAGTCAACTAAGGAAGAATTGATTAATAAAATTGAGAACACCAATCAGAAAATCGATGAAACCAGGAAGAAGATAGAGAAGAACAACCGACAGTTGAAGGAAGAATTGAAGGAAGATAACAGGAAGTTGGAAGAGAAGATGGGGGAGAAATTGGAAGAATTGAGAGAGGACAATCAAATTCTAAGAGAAGAGTTAAGGGAGGTAAATCAGGAGAATTTGGATAAACTGGACGAAAGGATGGAATTGTTGCGAGAAGAAATGAATAAGGAAATCAAGATTAACAAAAAAGCGATGGATAAGAAGATGGAAGAAGAAAATATAATGGTCAACCGACAGATTCGAGAGATTGATGGAAAGTGCAACCAGACCGAAAAGGAGGTGAATGAGTTTAAAGAAGTGGTGAACATCAAGTTCACAAATATCGAAGAACATAGTCGTAGGAAGGTAGAAGAACAGAGGAAAGAAAATCAAGAAGAATTCGGAAAAGTACGCAACCAGGTCACAGAACGATGTAATGATATACAAGAGACCATGGCCAATATCACCGGTCAGGTGCGACAAAGCCGAGAGGGGATGGAAGCGATTAGAAATAGACCGACTCATTTCACCGGATTGTCCGTCAACGAAAGCCGAGAGTGGCTTAACTTCCGGCAATACAAACGCAAGCCGATGGAGTTCCTGGCTAGGGTAGAAGAATATTTGACCAAGCATAAAATTACCCAATGGAGCCGTAGCAGGGAGATATTCGACGAGTCCTTCCGAGACATAACAGATAATTGGTGGATGGCCAACCGGAGTGAAATTTCCGACTACCAACAGTTCCGGAAAATGTTTAAGACAAAATACTGGTCTGAGACCACCCAGAACTTGATACGTGACAATATTTGTAACGGAAGATACAGGTCACAATTAGGTAGCAGTATGACGGCATATTTCTTGGGGAAGGTGTGTATGGCAAAACACCTTGAGCCAGCAATCCCAGAAGAATGTTTAGTGAATAAGATATCTTATCACTATGATGAGGACATTATCAGGGCCCGGAGAGGTAGTCAGATCAAGACGATCCAGGGAATGACTGAGTTATTGGAGGGATACGAGAATGAAGAGTATTATCGGCAGAGCAGGAAGAGAAATGAGAGACCAGAAGCAAGGCCGACTACTTACCCCAATAACGGCAATAACCATACAAATAACCGGAACCAGCCCAGTAATTACGACGGCCCTAACAACCAGCCGCGTAATAACCAGTTTAACGGAAATTTTAACGGCGTGAGAAATAACAACCCCTACCCAAATAATCGAAACCACTTTTATCAACAAAATAATAATGTTCCATACAGTCAGAGAAATCCATATCCCAACAATAATGGTGACAGACCTTACCCACCTAACCGAAATTACTATAATAATAATATTAGTAATAATAATAATAGCAATAGTAATAACCGAGTGTCGCGCCCTAGGGTAAATTTTATAAGAGCAGAAGATCGCGGACCCAGGAGATACTATCAACCGAGGAGGAGCAGCTTCCACGGCGCCGACCGAAGATGGAGGAGTGCGGAACGAGACGGCCCAAGATACGAACAGGAAAGACGAAGTACCAGCCTGGAAGATCTTGGCAGACAACCGAACAGGGCGTTAAACATTAACCAGGGTACAGAACGTCAGGAGACAAACCAGAGTTTCCCGAACGATGCCTCGGTCAATAATAACTCAAACAATGAACAAAATACTTTAAACGAGAGGAGGCAGTAATCAACAACGATGACCCGTTACTGCTTATACTTCCTGGGTTAGAAAAGGATGATTTGCAACAAGCAAACAATGATAAAAACATCACTATTATCAGTAACCATTATTTGAAAGACATACGAACTGAACTTTTGGAAGAGAACGAGAAGAGTCTCAGCAACAGTGATAATGAGATAATTTATATAACAGCGGAGGTGGAAGGAGTTCCCGCTAAAATAATGATAGACACAGGAGCTAATATTTCAATAATAAACTCCAATGAGTTGGAGAGAATACAATGTACATGTGGAAAAACTTTGCCAATGTTACCAGTCAACAACATTGTGTTGGTAGGTGCAACTGGCCGCCAGAATAAAACCATTAGGAAGCAAGTTTCCTTAAGTGTCGTTAGCCGTGATATAGCTTTGGACATGGAATTTTTAATCGCCACCGGATTACCATTTGACATCTTAGTCGGTTGCGATATTCTTCGTAGATATTCGGCAGTAATCGATCTTAATTTAAATAGAGTATCACTTTTCCCAGACGGAGTAACATGGACCGCAGATCTGGTAGGAAGCACAACTATACTTCCCAGCCCAATACATCAACAACTTCGGAAAATTAATATTATAAGAAACAGCCCTCTTTCTAAACCCATAATATACAGTCATGGTGGAGAGGATTTATGGTCAGTTAAGATCCAAGAAATACGGAATTTCCAGTGCGGAAGCGATAACAAGAAAATACCAACACATCTGGCTGATCGTCTAATCGCTATATATGAGAAATACAAGGCGGTGTTTTCTGATGAACCAGGGAAGGTAAAAAACTACCAGTGCCAACTTCGTTTTAAAGAGAACGTGGAGTTTAACCGGAGGTCATATCCAATAGCGCAGTCGCTCAAAGAAGCCGTGAGAACAGAGATAAACAAGATGATTGAAAACGACATAATTGAGATTAGTCAATCACCTTACACTAGTCCAATTATTGCTGTTCCGAAGAAAGACGGACAAGTCCGGCTCTGTTTAGATGCGCGTGAGTTGAATAAGACAATTGTGAATGACAGAACTTCTCCCGGTGAAATAGAAGAAATTTTAAAGCGTTTTCATGGTACTAGATTTATTAGCACCTGGGATACGGTCTGTGGTTATTGGCAGGTAGAGCTGCATCCACAAAGCCGCCAGTATGTAGCGTTCATTTTCGAAGGGCGCAATTACCAGTTCAAGAGACTGCCCTTCGGACTTGTCAATTCTGTCGCCATATTTGTGGCATGCATGGACCAGATTTTGGGACCAGAAGCGCTCCAATTTACCACCGTCTATGTTGACGATTTACTAATTACATCCGGAACCTGGGAAGAGCACTGTTACAGAGTGGAATTTGTACTAAAAAAACTAGCGCAGAACAACATAACATTGAAGTTGGAGAAATCCAAGTTCATAGCGCGCGAGGTACAATTCTTAGGCTTCAACCTAGACGACCGAGGTATTACCCCATCAGCAGAGAAAGTGGAGGCAATTCAGAGGTTCCCGCAACCAAGAAACAGGAAACAATTGCAATCTTTCCTCGGACTCTGTAACTATTACAGGAAGTTTCAGAGCCGATATTCCGAGTTGACCGCCAAGTTTCAACCACAGTTATCTGCAAAAAACAAATGGACTTGGGGTGAAGATCAAAATATTATTTTCCGTTTGATAAAAGAGAAGTTTCTGGAGAGTGTTATACTTCGTCACCCAGATTTTAAGAAACCGTTCTTTCTAAACTGTGACGCTAGCGATCTAAGCTTAGGAACGACATTATACCAGGAAGATGAAGAGGGACAACATCTGGTAATAAGCTTCGCTAGTCGCACATTGAACCAGTGCGAAAAGAACTACAGTGTGACAGAAAAGGAATTGTTGAGCGTGGTGTTCGCATGCAGCAAGTTCCGGACGTACATTCTCGGATATCAAGTCACGGTACGAACTGATCATAAATCCATCTCGTTCCTTCGTAGGTGCAAATTGAGTCACGGCCGATTGGCTAGGTGGGTACTCGCCCTACAAGAATATGACCTGAAATGGGAATACATTCCAGGGAAGAAGAACGTGGTAGCGGATGTGTTGTCACGTATAAATCTGGAAGATCAGACTTTCGAGGGAGAGAAGGAGAGCTTAGTAAAAATTTATAACATATTCACGACCAGAGCCGATTTACAAGCTTTGTTAATAAACATCAGAATCCATCAGCAGTCTGATCCTAAGCTGAAAAACATTGTGAGTCGTTTGGAAGCCAATGATGAAACCATTTCTAAATATTACCACCTTAACAAGGGAATTTTATTCATAAAAACCGCATTGGACGATGAGACATGGAAGGTGATAATCCCGCACCAAATAGAAAAGGAGGTCATCATCGATTACCATGTCAGGTATGGTCACATGGGAGCGTTAAAAGTGATACTAGCTCTAGAGGAAAATTGTAAGATCAAGAATATCAACCGCAAGGTGAGAACATACATCAAGTCCTGTAAGATCTGCCAATGTGCAAAAGTAAACAATGAAAAGACAGAGGGTATCATGATACCGATAACTTCCAACGCAAAACTGGAAAAAGTGTTTTTGGATATATGCGGGCCATTTCCCCGTAGCGATGGTCGGCACAGATATAAATACTTGGTAATCATAATGGATCACTACACCAAGTATATAAAGCTATATCCGGTTAATCGGGCAACGACAGCAAAGGTTTTGGCGGTGATTATTGATTTGTATATCCCAGAGATCGGTAGACCATTTTCTATTATTACCGACCATGGTACACAGTTTAAGGGGAGGAGATGGCGAGACACTTTATTAGCACTTGGGGTCAAAACATATAAGACATCAGTCTACCACCCAAGTAGCAATCCGGCTGAGAGAGTACTAAGAGAAGTGGGTAGGATATTGCGCACGTACTGTCACAACCAACAGAAAAAGTGGCAAGAGTACCTAGCAGCGACAGAAACATTCCTAAATTACGCCCACCATCCAGCTATAGGAATTCCACCGTACTCAGCCATGTATGAGAAGCCGACTCCCCGAGACATTGAACAAATCATTGAATTTCCAACGAACAACAATAGGAAATTCAACCAGTTGAAGTTTTACAATAAGGTAGCAGAAGATCAGGAAAAACGGCAAGCCAAATACCAGAAGGCAATAGGGCGAATTGTAACATATAAAGAGGGTGAGAAAGTACTCTTAAAAAATAGAGAGCTGCCTAGCACCTTAGAAGGCATAACCAAAAAACTACTATTATTATACACTGGACCATATGTTGTGGTAAATGATAAGCATAACAATACATATGAGTTGAGGGAAATCGTTTCAGGAAGAATCAAAGGAGTGTACAATCAAGCTTCTATGAAGAAATATTATGAAGAATGAGTTGTGAGTTTTAGAATTTTGAATTTTTATTTTAAAAATTCAAAAATAGTGTAAGTACATCTTACAACCTAATATTTTGAAAAGAACATTTTGGAGAATTATAAGAAGAAGGAATTTAGAATTTATATTTTTAAAAAATCCTAAAATAATGTAAGTACTTCTTACAACCTAATATTTTGAGAAGAACATTCTGGAGAATTAAAAAAAGAAGAATTTTTTTTTAATAATTTTGAAAAAATTCTAAAATATGTAAGAACAACTTACAACCTAATAATTTGAAGAAAAAACTTTATGGAAGAAAAAGAGAGAATTTTGAACGTATTATTTATAAAAATTTTAAATTGAGTAAGTACATCTTACTACAACCTGATAATTTGGAACAAAACTTTATGGAAGAAAGAGAAAGAGAGAGAATTTTGAACTTAATACAAAAAATTTAAAAATAAAGTAAGACCAACTTACTATAACTAAGTTTATGAGAAAAACTTTATGGTAAATAATTAAGAAGAATTTGAATTTGGAGAAATACCAAAACATTCAGAAATAATAGTAAGATCACATTACTATAAACAATTCTGAATGAAACAATTCTGGGAATAAATGAATTAAACAGAATTTGAATGTTGATAGAACGTCAGTACTTTGAAACAAGATAAGATCAACATATTACAAGGATTTATGAGAAATATTTTTCAATTAAATAAAAAGAATAGTTTGAATTTTACATTAAAAATAACCAAGTTCCAAAAAAAAAATAATAATAATTATGTGTCAATTATAATTGAATTGAGAAGAAAATAAAGTGATTAATTCAGAAAAGAGAATTAATTTTAATCCAGAATAAATGCTAGACATTCACAATAGCATTTGAAGGAGTAGAGAAGAATAACAAAAAAGAGTGTAATATGCCAGAGAAGGAAAAAATTTGGAAGCAACGAGACTAATTACCTATGAAACGATAATGAAAACAGTTAATTAAGAGCGAAGAAGAACAACTCATACCAAACAGATGGAGAAGATGATTTTGAACAAATGATAATAATAAGACCTATATGAAATGCAAAGAGAAGAAATACCACATGAAATATGATATAAATGAATTAATGTTAATGAATGCGAAGGCGGATTAATAACTTTCTAAGAGAAAGGAAAGAACCAAAATGTTTAAATAAAATGATCAATATAACAACCTGTATATCTAATGTAATGATACAATGTTAAAAAATTAAATATAATATATTAAGACCATTCAAATAATGAATACGAAAGACTATTTATAAAGACCATGCTAATACTATGAATAACCAGAAGAAAGTATAAAGAGAATTCAGATGGAGAAGAAAGAGAGTTACACTGTAAACAGTAACCAGAATTATTAAAAGAAAGGTTTTCAACCATAATTAAATTAAATATATCAGACAAGTTAAGAGTTTTGAAAAAATATATATAATGAGTATAATAATGATTATGAAGATTTATTAAGATAGAAAATGTGAGATAATCTGAGAGACTACGAAGTGGAGAATCCAAAGATATTTTTATTAGTCGAAAATGAGACTACTTTTTATTTATTTATTCGATGACTGACTGAAGATAATTCCAGCAGCATTATGTTTTTTTGAGCAGGGATGGATATACCCCTGTACTCAATTTATAGAAGTGGTGTATGGCCAGCAGAGAAGTAGCGTACAGTGCCCCTCTGATCTGCCCCAGCCCACGTGATAGGGAATGTTAGGGAATTAATATCCCAAGGATACAACACGAAGTTGATATAGAAAGAAAATGTATTACAATTATAATATATCTCAGAAGACACTAACTATCCGAAAAGGATCAGTAGTAAAACAAATAATTATATATATAAAATTAATAAAACTCTAATATAAAAAAGTCGATATAAAAATGGAGAAGAAAATGAATTATAAGAAATGATGAAATTATCATAAGAAATTATTTCATCCATAAACATGTCTGAAATAATTACTTCTGGAGGAGAGCAATCTGTAGCGTGACAGATGTATGCATAATATTGAATGGCAATTGATCATTAGAATAATGAAGTTATAATATTTAAATTTGGAAGAAAGCATTAAGTTTAATATAAATTAATTAATTCATAGCAACTGTGGAAAGAAATCATTATTATAAAGAAAATCCAAGTTCAAGTAAAAGGAGTTACTAGTGATGAGTCATCCAAAACCAGTCTCATAACCAAAGGTTTTCAAGGTATAACCCAGGAAGGTAAAATAGTAAATAACAAAGCAGTACTGAATATGACCAAACCCACAACGAGGAAGAATAAATAGAATAGAAACCCTAAAATAAGCCAAGATCAACCAATACAGGTTGTGTATTTCTGAATTAAAGAAGAAGATGGAGAAGATCCCAAGAAACCTGATGGCATCAAGAAGAAGATGGAGAAGATACCAGTCCCAGAAGGCAGGAGAAAAGAAGACTGAAGAAAGAAGAAGAGGGCAGCATCCTGAAGAAGATGTCATGCTCTTATAAAAGACACCCAAATCCCTATATCCCCAAAATAAATATCTAAAAATAAAAGTATAACGAAATAAAAACCACATGTATGTAAATTTAAGAGAGAGGAGTGTATAAAGTAAAAGTTTCCTGTGAACTAAGATGAAACAATAATATAGTACCCATGGAACAAATCTCCATTGAAAAAACGCTAACCAATTTATTATGTTAATAAGACTATACGACCATTTAGCATTAACATAATATATAAGTGCAAAGTGAACCAGTGATAGTTTTGGGTATTATAAAAAATGAACCTTGTGTTTCATTCTTGGCAATCACAAACATTGGATGCAATGAAATATGCATTTTTCAATGACTTAAAATATGTACTGTGACAATATGTTGTTCATAAGACATGAATCTGTTTAAAATAACATTTTGTTTTACATGAAAAAAGAAAAACAGAGTTCATAATACCTTTTGAACAATTAATACTATTTATTTGTTAATGACAGGGTACAATTCCCCAAAGACAATGTAAAAGACGGTATAAAAACTGTAGAATCCTACTTATAATAATGTTTAGAAATAAGAATATAAATATAAGGTTTTTATGTATATAGTATAAGAATGTTTAAAAATGTTTTAGATATAAGGACATTTGTTTGGGTCTGAAACAACTAACATCAGAACTATAAAAATAGTTACCACTTGTAAATAGTAGAGAGTAATTAAGATGTTAGTTAGTAAAAAACCTTTTTTGTAAGCCATATTTCCATGTTTAGAAATAAGGATTGTGTTGCAAAATGTCTGACTTGAAGACAACCATTTATTTAAAAAAAAAAAATATTCTTTATTTGTTTTACCTATTGTTTGTATTGTAACCAATACTAATTGTTTTTGTGTAATTTAAAAACATGTTTAATTTATAATACTATTTGTAAAAGTCAGAGAGGGTATCACACATCATATATTGTTTGTAAATTATTTTGTAAGAAAAATTGTTTAAAAAAAAATCATAGGCCAAAAGAATGGAAACCAAACTTCATCAAAACAGAGAAATTACTCATTTAAAAGCAAATAAACAAAAGGGGTTTAGACAAAATAAACTTGAGATCATGCCATATAATTGCACATACCATTTAGAGAGATTTTAATAAATTATATTCAGAATTATAAATAAAAATGAGAATGACTAGACTCAGAAATTTAGACATGGGAGTCATATATTTCAGAATACAACTAATTCAATTAATTACCAGAAAATAAGGGAATAGGAACCTTTTAATACAATATAGGATTATTAATATTAAATATAACTGATAAAATGGCTGAATTTATATAATGACAGGAAGTAAATTTTAATGTTTTGACCTTTCAGAGTATACCTAACTGAAAGTGTAATTACTATTTTTTGGACAGAAAACACTATAAAATGGCATTATTTAATCTGAAAATAACCAGAATGAACTGAAAGATTAATTTAAATCAACTCTAGTGAATAAAATTGACAAATAACCAAAGTATAGGCATTCATATAGTGAAAATGTAAAAGTGCATACAGGATGTGAAAAATATTTGAACAATGTTAAGGATAATATTATATGGGCTAAGAGTTTAATTGAAACTGGAGGAAACAGTTAGTTAATTATTGGTTTTTGAACGGTTAACATGACATACGTTTGGCAACGTGCATAACCTAACCTATAATAGACATACAAAGCGAGTGTATAGTACGTTATTGTGAAATCGCGAGTGACTTGTAAAATACTTCTAAAACTATCATATTATAACAGAAACAATCAAGTAACACTCCATAACACAGAACAATATAAATCTACTCTGAAAAACACCACAAAACACAAGAAAACTGTGTAATACCTTAACCCAAATTAGTGATGGAACCGGGGAAAGTGTTTGAACTAATAATTATACGGATACACTAAATACAACTCAGAAACAGTACACTAGACACTACACAACATTTTACAAGAGATTCGCAGACATCAGAACAGGAATACTACAGGAAAATCTTTTATTTGGAACGTCCAATATACGAATGACATCTCACTAACTTCACGGCAGCCATTTGCAATATTGGTCTCATCATTGCCAGAACCCCGCTTTCTAGTTCGACACAGCTGTTGGGTGAAAACAATTATTATATTTACAAATTATTATTCAATGTCTGTGTTTATTAATAACTATTAATTTGATTGTAACGTTATACTTTTTAAATATTAGCCCGATTTCTCTGACTTTGGTAATAACTGGCTGTTTAAAGAACCCTATATAATTTTTATATCATATACTTGTAACTTTTTTCGATATCCTGAGAATCGATACTAATCGATAAGAGTCAATATTGCTGTTACTTAATAAAACATTAATACTTTTCAATACTTAATAGTTCTTTATTTCTTCAATAATACTAATTACCAATAATATAATTCTAATTGATAATCTACAAGGACTTTACCACCCGTAAGTGAAGATAACCTAAAAAATAGAAAGGTAAACAAATATCGATTGGTTTACAGACAGTCTTATGAGTGGTGATAGATTATTTAAATTATACTAAAACTTTAATAAAAATTTTCAGAAGAGCATTACACTGTTTAAAACTTCACAGCCCTATATTAATTAATTGATCCTAATTAATTAATTAATAAAATTAAAATTTTTTTTTATTATTTTTTTTATAAACATAATTTTTTTTTAATTTTCTTCAAAACAATAATTTTTGTTTTGAAACTTTCGGTGAAGCTGAGCATATATATTTCTTCATCAACTTTACGCTACTCGACCGGTCTTGCTACCATTGGGACTCGACCAGCTGGGAAACTTAAGGAAGTGTTTCAGGCCAGTAAGACGTCGAGAGCCACACCAATTAAACATATTACATTGGACTTGATTACATCGGAGTCTCATACTTCACAGTATCTTCTTATCATAAATCAACACAACATCAAATCTATTTAATTTATTTTATTACAATATATATATATATATATATATATTATAACTTGAATCTTTAAATATAGAATTTAAATTTATAATTCTATATTTTATGCATTGTCCTTACTAATTTTATAATTAAAATTTTCCTTATTTTATGAACTATACAATTCCTTATGACTATTATAAATAAGCAGTATGTTGAAAAACTCACCTTAAATAGGGTTAGTCACACAATTATCACTTTGCAAAGTGATAGCACAGAGCACATTCATAACACTCCTGAAGAAAACACGCACACACGGTTTTTTATGTTTCAATAAAAATAGAAAATACTACGCTTCGCTATAGACATGTTTACCACCTATATACACTTTTTAACACTCCTGCAGTAATTCGTCTTCAGATTCACTGGACTCAGGTTCGCTGTCACTACTCTCACGTAAGTGTATGCTGAAGGGCTCCACTGTGGTGTCTCTCGTGCACTGCTTTGAGTAATCAGCTTCTTGTAGTGCCTCCGCATGTCTTACGCACTTCTCCCAGTCTTCCTGAGTTATCCTGTCCAAAGCTTCGTGTGCAAGTTGTTCAATATCGGCCAATCTGAAAGTCGTATTCTTGTTTGCAACATACCGTTTAACTTGGGCCCATATCAGCTCGATCGGATTATACTGACAATGATATGGTGGCAGGCGCACTACTGTATGTCCCATTTCATTTGCCAGTTGATCCAATTCGTACGTCTTCTTGGCCGTTCGGATCTCTTCTTTAGAAAGAAGTTCATCCCTGGTTTCAGCTGTGGAAAATGAAATTCTCTTCTTACGCAGCCACTCCATGATATCCGCTTTACGCCAGTTTGAACATGGTGGTTTATCTATTTGTACAGAATGATAGCTGGCATTATCCATCACGATGACAGAGCCTTCTTCCAAGGAGCGCAACATACCAACAAACCAGGTCTTAAAAACTTCAGCATTCATTTCTGTGTGGTAGTCAGATGCAGCTGAATGCTTACTGCCATGAAAGACAAGTTTGGCATCTGCTATGAAACCTGTACTTGCGGATCCAGCATGTGCAATAATCAGCCGACCACCTCTACCAGTAGGTACTTTCAGCCCACCGTTCCCTCTGGAGTCTTGCCACTAGGCCTGTTGTCCTCCGTACGATGTATATGCATGGTTCTCAAAAACTTCGCTCTCAAGGCAGCAATGTCTCTGCGCTCCATTAAAAATTTTCGTCCATCGTTGCACTTCTTAAATTTAAAACCAAGCACTTTCAGAAGGCGAAGTACGGAGGCTTCTGAACCAGAATAATTGATTTTCTGACAGAGATCAGCTCGAATTTTGCTTGCAGTGGGGTATTCCCCTCGGTCGTAATATTCTAGTACGGTCCTGCGGACTATTTGTTTATTAAAATCGTCCATTTCAGTGTTTTTGTGTTCCCGTTTATACCCTTTCCTTGGAGAACTGAACACAACGCTCACGCCTTGATCATCTGCCGAAGCAACGGTATTGCTAATACGTTGCACCGACTGTTCAGAAATGCCACAAGCTTCCGCTGTCAATTTTCGAACTTGTGCTAAGTTTATGTTCCTCCTAGCTTCTTCATTATACGCAAGATTTTTAAAAAACTTGTAAACGTTTGCTATGATGACTTTACTTTGTTTTCTAATGTCCTCTCGGCCCGCACGTACACCACCGCTGCTTGTACTCGAACTAAATGTAGGATACTGTTCCTCAATATCACTCATAATAAATACAAATTATTGAAATAAACTAATACACACACTGTCTACAATAAAGACGTCAACCGTTCACATGAAACGCACAAAATGTCTGTCAGCAATACTAAGGACGATAAATATTTTGGATGTTTGTTGCTAATTCGTCTCTTCCTCACCTCGTCCACCCAACCTACTTGGAATGGGGTACTGTAACTGAAATGGGATTAGCTTTTGCCACAACAGCGACAATTTTGTTTACAGAAATTGCTCAGTCTTATTTAACTTTGTGCAACGGAAGAAAGGTAGTAGCGCGGGCAGTAAACATACACATTTTTGAGGGGATTGTAAAATGACAAAGGCATTCATAAAAGTGTCAGACAGCAATATTTACCGAAAAGACATGCCGACAGGGTATACGCAATGTGCATACCAAATGTGTACATATATCTAACAGAACTTCCGAACCATATGGCTTAGGAATGACCGTGTAGAGAACAAAAACAGATTCATTTACAAAAGGGAAAAGACCGTGAGTATGAAAAAATTGAAGCAACAACAGCAGGCAAGGTCAGCGTTCTCAGACAACTGTCAGTCTGTAGGATAACATGAAGTCAGTTTCGCCCATGAAGAAAACAGTAAAACTTTAAATAAGTAAGTTCACTGTATGGAAAACACAAAATAACTGACCTAATGGTACTTCGTAAAGTTAGGGTGTATATTGCTAAAAGCTTTAGATTCTAACATAAGAAAAACCAGTGCAGTATAAATCGTAGTTTCAGAGAACTGCAAATCGTAACAAAAGAAGCCAAAGAAAGAGAAGAAAGCAAAGATAGAAATTCTGTAGATATTTACGCGACAACAAAAAGTATGTTGCCGACTCCCATAAATTTTTATAGCTCAAATACTGGCGTCCAGAATTTAACTGAGTAATGTTACCCACTAATTATTCCTGATAAAAAAATTCATTTATGCGATACGCATAAATAAATTTGAAACGAGCATTGTAAGGTGGATGTATGAAATTTGCTTTCGTAACACTGCTAAAACGCTACACACTGCACTAGCCGGCAGCAACGCTGGGACAGGGCGTGGAGGTGACAGGGAGAAGCAGTGAAAGTGAGTGACCTTGACGATACTACTTCCATGCAGTTGACTATAATAACAATAAAACATAATAAAACATTGAACATCAAACATTAACATTGTTACATTTACATTAAATAATTCACATTTAAATAACTTGTATCAAAACTTTATGACATCATTATTATCAACTCTATTCAACTTTTAATTAGTTAACATTTATTGTAACATTAGATTCTATAAAAAATTTCAAATTTATTATTAACCTTTCAGTTACATCACCTTTCTACTATGAATTTTCTTTTTCTAGCCTTTTCATCAATACTTATCTAGTTTGGGTGACTCTCTATTATTCACTATTATCTATATCTTTTTTTGGCATTTATCTATCTAACCTTACTACCCCTTTTTTCTAACAACCATTAACATATTATGACACCAATATCTCAATTATAAACTCCTTCACTAATTCCACTTACCTCTGGCACCGCTCGTCTTTGTACTAGGATGTGTGTTCCCAACCTGGCTATATACATTCCTAACCATTTGCCCTCCAAAATATCGACAAACACTCCCTTAAACTACTCTATCCCCTGCCACAACACCGCACGCTGGTCTCTTGCCACGCCGCATGCTGATCACTCCTTACACCACTACCCTTACTACAAAATATCATCATCAACAAACATATTTACCATTCACATTACTCACCTCTCTACATATAATCATTAACTACTGTGTCCCTAACCTGTCTAACACCCTCTTTGTGTATTATCTGTATCTCAACTTCTTATTCTCTCTAACTCCCAATAACTCTGTTTAACTAACTCCAATACCTTTATTTTAACAATTATCACCCAGGCTCTATCCCTCTTTAGCACTGTACATTATTGTGATCATTGACAATTGCATTAGAAAATTCATCCCTCACCTACTAATAACAATACATCTTAATATCCCAATATATTACATGCTTAATCATTTATTATCCATTGGAATCTAAATCTCACAATTATTTAAAATCATCCTCACAATTAATTATTCTTGATTATTTAAAATTCTACAGTACCTGGTTTACATAAAATACATATAATACACAACACCAAGAACACACAAATACATTGACATTAATACACACAAAAAATATACAATCCAAATTTATCATTTAATCATTTACCATAAATCAGTTTATAAAACAGTCCATTTCAAGAACACTGTCCACATAATTGAATGTTCATAACACACTAACATATTTATCCTCCAGCATTGAACCATAATCTTATCTTAGGTCTATACAACTTATTTATTATTGGATACCTTATATTATCATTATAGATGTACCAACTATTCAAATCTTTTATCATTTTCCGCAAACTCATATAATTCATGATCGGGTATGGTTCTGTCACCTTCAGTATAATTAGTCACAATCAGGTAATTTACAAAGTCATTATTTTCATTATCATCTTCTCCTACTGCTATATCAGCTTCCACCCAAGGTAAGTATTTGCTATAATTATCAACCATCTCTACTCCTAACTTTTCCATAAATTCTTCATACTTTCTACTTATCTTAAAAATCTCTATTTCTCTCTTTCTCTCACAATATCTCTCACAATACCTCTCTCTCTCAATATATCTCTCTCTATCACACCAAGCTACATTCTCTCTCTATATATTTGCATAGGGCACTACTACTTCATAAAAACACCTCCTGGCTTCACCAGGTACATCAACACAAAAAACTAAGGGGTCATTTGGAGACCACATGTCTCCCACATAAATTCTAAGGGAACCTTCGTCCTCAACCAACATTTTTGGAGTCTTTACTCCACTCATATCACTGGGAAAATTTGCCCTCTGCCCACCATACTCACTTAAACTCTCCTTACCCCCTCTTTCAATCTCATCAACAACTACCTCCTCACCATTTACCTCTACTCTCATTAAAATCTCATTATCACTACCAACATCCACACTATTATCTCCTATTACCATATTTTTATTTATTTTATCATAATTCTTACCACTACTTACCTTGTCATCTTTGTTTATATCTAATTTGTCTATTTCCCTCTTATTTTCTAACACTATTTTATCCTAACCGTGCATGTATCTCATTTATTCTTTTATAAAAATTGCAATTTTGTCTTTGTATTTCATTTTTCATGTCACTGACTTTCTCATTGTGAAGTTCTATTCACATACAAATACAAAAAATTATTTTATTTTCCACCTACCTTTCGTCTTCTGCCAGAGTCCGCAACACGAACATTAAAATGCAAATATGATTATAGGTTATCGTAATAACTTACGCAACGCATTTTTAAAGAGAAATTAATTAAATTTTATTTTATACTTCAAAATATTCTTTAAGTATTAAATTGTTATTTATTTGGCCTCTTGGCTCAAATCATGGAAAATGCATAAAACCCTTACTGATAGTTACATGATGGTATTACACTTATACTTACAGAATTACAATAAACACTTTACCTTAATTAGACAGCCCACTCTGCTATTTACACTCACATTCACACCGTTACAAAACCAACGACTATTATTTAATTGACATATTTGCGCAAAACCCTTTATAAAAAATATTTGTTGAAATTACGGTTACAGGTTACCCGACGGCTTCACTCCTTTCGCTGCCACGTGGCTCGTATTCTTTAAATGCCCGAAAGTTTATTATTCATTTGATTTTTTGGCCCGCTCACTTCACTGATTCTGTTAATAATTGTCTGATGGTCTATTTACTTACGGCACCTCTCCGACTACGTCGCACTGTGCACATGTTGGATTTATATTTATCCAATTAATCAATTTTTTCGGCTCGCCAGCACGTTATGTTCCAACGGCCGCCGCCGCCTCACCACAACACCACTGCTGATTCACATTTTGTTATATGATTTTGGATGGAAATTTGTGTCCAGTCGGCGGACGCACTACTGGTCGCGTCTGGCAGGTTATGATGTTACTTTCTGACTGACTTACATGCTGCGGGGCATCACTGCCTTGCCTGCGAACAAATATCGTCGCCGTTTGCAGCCTTCGTTATCTAAATTTTAGTAGCTGCACATTTGGCACACAGGATTTACGTGTGCTGTGCGACGACGATATTTCACTGCCTTTTCTTTCGTTTAGCGTGGATTAGGCGCTCCACAGATGTTTGTGTTTGTGCATTGGTGAGTGGACGTCACACAACCGCAAAGTTCTAGGAATTGTGTTATTGTCAACAGCACGACATTCCTTTATATTGTTACATTACCCCGTTACAGTGTCCCGTTTCTTTGTTTAGACTGCGAGTTAGATTTAAGCTGGCCACATATATGAAATGAATTGTGCAATTTAATAGAATCAAAACCAAAATTAATAAAAAATGAAAAAAACCTCCTAATTCGCCCCATTACATCATCAAATTGGTTAATCTTATCACTAAAATTATCAAATCTTGCATTTTGTTCATGAAATTTATCGTCAAACTGTGCCTCAAGTTTATTAAATTTGGCGTCTAATTCGCTATTTTGCATTTTCATTAACTGGAATAAATCATCCAGTGACACTTTATTGCTAGTCGGTGTTGAGTTTGCAGTGACTCCATTCATAATTACAGATTCTGTTCCTGTATCATTTAGATTCATGCTTTCATTTACATTAAGGCTGATACTTTCACTATCGTTTGCCATTTTAGAGAAAGAAGACAAATTTTCTGTTATTTTGTATTTACTCAGCTTAATCACAACATAACCTAACTCTTGTAATGTTATGTTTATGTTATCTTATTTCGCTACCCGTCTGTTTCCGAATCTGGCTTATTTTTTATATAAAATAATTTTTATATAAGGTCACTTGTTCAGGCTGCCAATTGTTAACTTATCACACTTTTTACTTTATATTTATTTGTTATTAATAAGTAAAACGCAAGTACTTACCGACTGTTCCATACCACATCCGGTTCAAGCATGTGGTTATACTCAACATGATTTTTTATCTCTAAGGGCCAGTATTCGCACTCAGCGAGATTCAGAAACATTGAGGTTGTCGAAATAATGACTCTGACTACAATTTGGAGGCTATAAACTTGTCTTTAATTAATCTGAATTAAAATTATAATTCTTACCGGCAACCCAAAGATGGCGCCGCATCTGAACACAAGAAACAAAATGGCGTCTACATATTCTTACGCCCATATTCATTAGTCATTACTTTTGAATTACTTGGATACTTAATCCTATCATAAATTTAAATATAGCTGCAGCTCTAATAAAACTTGATCAATTTAATTTACTATTATTATATGTCACAAACCAATGCCCCGATCTTTTATCATAATGGCCAGTCATTCACACTCCCATGCTCTCGCCCACACACACACCCTAGCACAGATACATTTTGTTTCGTTAATTTTAATTTCTAGCTCATTAATATGTTGATATATTATCATTAATTTTGACTTTCCTGAATGTGTGCACTTTTATGGCCACCGTTGATGTCAGATTCTCCGTATAGGTCAGGCAGATGTTCGCCGCATGTCTCTCGTCCTTTTTTCTCTGTTAGCACTGATTCTACTTTGTATACTTGGATATTAATTTGCTAGTGTTTGTTTTTTAAAGATTCACTGTTACATTTTTAATTACATTTGGTAACTTGCCTAAAACACTTTTGGCGAAAACTCCGCCAACAGCAATTTTAGCTGTTGACGCTCTGATGTGCTGTGTGGTACTGAGAACGCCATATATGCGTAAATTTTATAGGTGGAGGGGATTAGCCTCGTTACAAGTCTATTGTTTTAAAGCAGCCGACGCCCTTGTTAAACGTCATACTTATGACGTTTCTCACTGATTTCGTCACGTCTCATGATTGTTTTTTCCTTTGTTTTACATAACGTATGCGGCAAAATGCACGTAGGCTCTGACCTTGGGTTCGGTTTACACTGTAGAATCTGCGTCGTTTCGTTACTGATGGGGAGAGTTGTTCTAACCATTTATATATATATATATATATATATATATATATATAAATACAATAAAATATCCTGACTATCATAATTCCCTAGGATGGACGTTCGTACCGTTACATAATGTTTATTGAAATTCAGATTTGAAATGTTTATTTTAATGTAATAATGGTAATGTGCATTTTGAGTGTTATATTATGTTTATTAGGGGAAACATAAAAGGGTTTAAGTGAGTATTATGTAATTGTGTATATAGTTAAAACAATGTTATGTGTATTAGGAGTTAAGTAGAAAAACCAGTACTTTGCAAAATACAAACCAGTACGACTAAGAGGAAACCAAATCAGTTGAGGTATGGTATTGTGAAAGGCCAGTTATTGATGTTTTATTGAATGTTTCAGAGTCTAGTGACACAGTGGCCACAATCACCAGACTAGGGGGGTGATTAACCCATGAGTTTAGTAAGAAATTAAGGGGGTCGTGGCGCCATATACTAGCTGGTCCTTTTAGGTTTTTGACAATGAGAGTTTTTATGCTTCGGCATAAAACCTCTCATTGGGGGGGGGGTATTGTGACGGTACAAGAGGCATAGGTTTTGTTTTTATATTTAATAATCGGTAGCCAACCATTTTATGCACTTTTTAACCACCCAATGTGTGACTTTTGGTAACAGCCTGTAGCACGGTGCTAGGTACATATTGGTACCGGAATGTGAATTTGCAGAAAAGCACGTAGCTGAAATACGGAGTATCGACCACGTGGACTGCGTACCGTTTCTTACGAGATATCGTGAGAGGCCCGAGATGTTCAACAACCAATCACAGAATGAGTTGACGGCAGGCGGTCGATGCCCAACACCTGGCATGTATGCAACCATGTGAGCAATGCGGCCAGTTCATCACCACTAGTCAAACAGTATAGTCGGCAGTCGAGAACAGCATCCGTGAAATATTTTCGGGAGGCCGGCGTGTGTAAGTGTGCGCGGCCTGCCCTAAGGTTGAATCAAAAGAAGGTTGTAATGAGGTATTAACAGGACATCGATAAAGTGATAGTGACATAAAGAGAATCTACAAAAGTGTAAGTGATTTAAGAAGTATGGCGGAACTCGGCGGATAGTGTGCATGGCGTGTAGTGAGTACAATTACTTGCGAAGCTAGCTGGACAGAAAGCAAGTAAAACAATAAATTAAAGAGCTCTTAAATAAAACGGGGGGTTGAAAAAATTGTAACAAATGAGAGATTGTGTATAAAAAAAAAGCTGAGTACTGGTTTGCCAATTATAAGTATCCATTTGTATTTTCACAAGAATCATTTATTTGTAATTTTATATAGATAAATTTTGGGTTTATAAAAATGAAGTTGATGAGAAAAGAAAGAGTAGTTGATGAGGCGTAAGAGAGGTTGTGAAATGCAAGTAATTGTTGAATAAAAGTAAATGATATTTGATTCACCGATAAACATGTGTTAAGTTAATTATCACGCCTCATTACCATAACCTGTATTGTATTGAAAAGGATGCCTAAAAACGAACCTGGTAAGTGATTAAATTCAAAAAGGGTAAAGGGTATTAAGGTTTCCATATTCATCCTTTTAAAAATATAGGTGGCGACCTGTAAGTAATTTTGGAATCTTCTGCTCGAGTCAAGGTAAGTGATATAGTGAAATGACGTCATAAGCGGGGGTAAGTAGACACGTGGTAAAATCTGTGGTTATATATATTTGGCAAAAAAGATTGTAAAGTTACAACTGTGACTGCCAAAGAACAGGTAACGACAGTAAATGTTTTTTTCTTCTTGCCAAATTATATGACCCTTCACTTTTAAATTCTTGTTTATGATAATGTATTCTCATAGCTTTTGAAATCTTGTAGCCATTCAGATCATAATGTCATTGACAAAATTGCGTTACATTTGTAACAAACATTAATGTGCTAATTCCAAACTGTCTGTGTACTGGTATGAAAACTAGATTTAGTAATATGAGTGGCTGATGCAATCTTTCTTAATTTGTTCTATTGCAGTATTACAGCATTTACTTGGGTCATAGCAAAAACCAAAATAATTGTACTATTTCATATGAAATGTCATGAAAAAGGCTAAAAAGTCGCTGAAAGGAACATATTCACAAAATTTTGGTGAATTTTGTATATGTAAAAAATCAGTAAATATGGTGTGTAGTAAATTCATAACCAGAAGAACAGCCAGTCAGTCCTTTTAAAAAATGGAATGGAAAAATCCATTCACAAAATTCTAGGATCCCTACACGTGAGTGAATTGTGTTGTCTGAACTTACATTGACCCTTAACCTTGTACATGTTGTAAGCAGATAATTTTGTAGTACAGTGGACCAAATTGAAACTATATAAATTCTATCAATTATTAATATACTCGAGTCCCTGTTCGGGCGCCAGTGAAACTATATAAATTAATATGCAAATAATAAAGTATTCGTGTCCCTAGTTCGGGGCCAGTGAAACTACTCAAATTACTTCAAATTTAAGATCTCAATATAGGTTGTTCAAATTAAATAAACTCTTACCTTTGCCATTTTCCAGAGTCCTACAGATGAACACAGCAGCAGATAGGTTATTTGGGAAGGACGGTAAAGATATAATAACACAGTTTATATTTTAAACAAATTGCGTCTAGTTTATTAAACAAATTAATTACTTCGTCTTCCTTTGATAACAATAAAATACTGGTATATTATTTTACATTAGTAATGGATTGAATTAATAACGAATAACATGAAATCAAACAGATTAACCAATGAAATCTTTCTTACTTTTAACCTATGACAAATTGTTTACTTTTTAAATGAACCAGTACATATTTATCTCTTTTCCCCTTGCTATTTACTTTTACAAAACCACTTTCCCTTAGAGATCTCGATTATTTATGTTTACATGTAAATAAGCTACCATCATTCATTTTGAACTGATTTAAATATGTATATTTAGGGTTGTTAGTTACCCGTCCACCATGTAAAACCATATGGTTTGTTGCACTGTCTCGTGTTGACCACTTTCTTGTTTCGGCCGCACTCACGCAACTGTTTATAATTAGTTTACTGTATTTACTTATATTTTCACTGATTTGGTTTAATATCTCCACATGTGATAATATAAAGTCGTACACTTAAGTCCGCTACATTGTTTGCACTTTTGATAGTTATTTAATTAGATAGGCCGGCCTTAACTTCGACCTATCTTACACACCCGAGGCCACGGTTTTATGTTAATGAACTATATGCTGCTCTTTACTGTCTGATGCTAATACTATGGTGACAATCTGCATACTGTAATTCACAAAGACTGGTGCTGGCAAGGTATTGTGTAACACGTCTGAGCTGGGCTGTCTCCAGACATCAACAATAACACTGTATGTTGCTGGTTACAAGGGGCACCTCAAAGGTGAATACTGACAATTAAAAATTTACTGATTTACATTGAAACTATGGGAGCACACAATTCTGTACCGTTACAATACCCCCCCCCCCCAATGAGAGGTTGTATGCCGAAGCATACAAACTCTCATTGCCTAAAACCTAAGAGGATCAGTGAGGATATGGCGCCGCAACCCCCCTGAACTCTCTACTAAAATCATGGGTACTTACCCCCCTAAGTCCGGTGGCTGTGGCCGCACCCATCCGACCTTACTGGACTTCTCTGTACGAGATCCCAACACCATAAAATCAGATAGGTGCCCGCCACAGTAATGCCTGACTCTATAACATTCAATTAAAAAATTAGCAAACAGGCCTTCCATTATACCATATCCCCAACTGATTTGTCTCCTATTAGTCGTACTGGTTCTTTTATATACAAAGTACTGGTTGCATAATTTTGGTTATATAAACTTCTGTATACTTACAGCTAGTACACATAAATCCCCTACAAATTATGTACATATTGTTTTCTCCTACCAAGATACCATTGCCCACCAAAAATCACAAATGGATTACATAAAATACAATAATAGCACCTTACTATATGATACGTACTACAAACAAAATGCATTATTACCTTTGAATTTTAAATAAAATTTATGAACCTTATAATTTTAATCTCAAAATTCCAATTAAATAAAACTTTATTCATTAATCAATTCACATTTCTTTCATCATTCCAATCAAAATTAAGTTAAATTCATTATTAAAATTCACCTTTTCAATTAATTTAATTACCAATTTCATTTAATTTAATTCTTCCACTCCTCATTATATCAATCTCATTTGTTCAAAACAAAAATATTAATTGCATTACAATCAAAACACTACGTCATTTCCTTTTGTTATTCATAAAAAGCTACCTCCATTTCAACACATCTGGTATTTCTTTTATTTCATAATATTTTTTACTCATGGTACTGATTCATCAAGCTACAACATTCTTGTTGTTGTCAACTCGAGTATGACTGTAAACATTGGTCACACAACATACAACACATCTGTTTAAACAGTTGTATGCCAGACTGGTGTTATAAACACTGACTCAGTCTCAACATTCTGATGACAACATTACTAACACATGTACTTCCTTCAATTTTTTGGTTTCTATAAATCTTTTAGTGCTGACATATTAATAAAATTCACATTTTTAAATTGGTTTCATTTCAACTCAATACATTTTAAATAAATACATTATTTAAAACACTTAATATAAACACACAGTACAAAATAAAATTCATTAATGCCTCCTGTTAATTATTTTAGTAAAATAAAATATTATTATTTATTATTTACCCTTCATTCTTATTACAAACATGTGTTACACATAAGCTATAATGTACATTACAACAAGATAATATTGACACAATACATTTAACACTAACACATTTATTTACAAATTTTCGTCATAATTTATTATTTACCACACTTCAATACCTAAGTCAGCTAGGTAATTTTACCATTACTCACATAATTAAATGTTCATTCAGAATTTCTCAACCCCCGTCATCAAAAATTAGTCTTATCTTCACATAACACATTTCAATTTTGTTTACATCCATCATATGGCTATTTTTTGTATAATAACCATAAAAATTTATTTTTTCTATTGTACCACAATAATAAGGCATAGGGTTACCCCCCAGTATTATTTTCTCGTAAACCAAATCTGCATTATTGTTTTTTGTCAAGTCTCCGTCAGTATTTGTTATTATAATCACATCCTTTAATTTTTCATCGCTATAGTTGTCAGCTGTTACTAATACGCTGACCCTCACTACAGATAAGTGTATATTATTATCATCAATATAATCATTGTTATTGTTTACTACTGCACAAGGTAAATCTACATTATTTACCATAATTCTCTTAATATTCATCTTCTCTATCAACTCTCCATAACCTCTATTTAGCTTAAACCACTCTAACTCTTTCTCTCTCTCATAATCACTTTCATCACAACATTTCACATTCTCACTCCACACAGAGGGCAACACCACTTTATTATTAAAACACCATCTGGCCCTACCAGATAAACACAAACAACTTATTTGACATTTTGAAGACCTTTTGTCTTCTACAAAAACTATCGAGGAACTCTTGTCCTCCAACAACACTGGTGAAGCTTTTTCTTCACCTATACCACAAGAAAAATTTGCCCTCTGTTCATACTCTACATTTAAACTATCTCTCCATTCTTTCTCCAACTCATCAGTACTTATTACTACTTCATTACTAACGTCAACTAACTTTCTACTCTCATTATCCCCACAACTATTACTCAACATATCACCATTAATTTTATTCAATAATATTTCACTCTTGTTTACGTCATCATAACTAACATTATTACTCACCTTGTTTTCAATATTTCTCCCAAGTTTATCTTTAGTGTTGTGTTACTGTAATATGTATTTTATTCAGTTTATCATCAATACTCTTTTGTGACTCAGTCACTTTTATGTTTATTTCCTCAAATTTGTCATCAAACTTATTATTCTGTTCCTCGAAACGATAATTAATGTCCCCCTTAATTTCGTTAAATTTAGCGTTCAAATTTTCATTTTGTTTGTCACACTTACTATCTATCTTTAACAACAACTGCATCATACTAATCATCTCACCACTAACAGATTGATTACTTTTGTTAATTGATTTGAGGGTTATTTGAATCCCCGAGTCATCTATGTCAGCTGACTTACTTAATTCTCTATTTTGAAATAAGATTGGAGTCGAATGGACCTCCAACCCACTCATGACCATTGATTCGGTCAAACTATTTTCTTTATTGATGTTTGTATCAAATTTGTTTTCTGTACTGACTTCGGTTAAGTCAGTTATGCTAACTTCATCATTTTTTTTTTTCATATACTATTATACACACTTTAGCTTACTTCTATGTCTAATATTTTGTATATTTGTTTATACTGTATAAACTAACTATACCATCGCCCTTACTACTATATAAATTAATGAAAATTAATAAACTACTCGAGTCCCTGTTCGGGCGCCAGTGAAACTACTCAAATTTTATCAATTACTATTTAATATACTCGAGTCCCTGTTCGGGCGCCAGTGAAACTATATAAATTAATATGCAAATAGTAAAGTATTCGTGTCCCTAGTTCGGGGCCAGTGAAACTACTCAAATTACTTCAAATTTAAGATCTCAATAAAGGTTGTTCAAATTAAATAAACTCTTACCTTTGGGTGCATTTTCCAGAGTCCTACAGACGAACACAGCAGCAGATAGGTTATTTGGGAAGGACGGTAAAGATATAATAACACAGTTTATATTTTAAACAAATTGCTTCTAGTTTATTAAACAAATTAATTACTTCGTCTTCCTTTGATAACAATAAAATACTGGTATATTATTTTATATTAGTAATGGATTGAATTAATAACGAATAACATGAAATCAAACAGATTAACCAATGAAATCTTTCTTACTTCTAACCTATGACAAATTGTTTACTTTTTAAATGAACCAGTACATATTTATCTCTTTTCCCCTTGGTATTTACTTTTACAAAACCACTTTCCCTTAGAGATCTCGATTATTTATGTTTACATGTAAATAAGCTATCATCATTCGTTTTGAACTGATTTAAATATGTATATTTAGGGTTGTTAGTTACCCGTCCACCATGTAAAACCATATGGTTTGTTGCACTGTCTCGTGTTGACCACGTTCTTGTTTCGGGCGCACTCACGCAACTGTTTATAATTAGTTTACTGTATTTACTTATATTTTCACTGATTTGGTGTAATATCTCCACATGTGGTAATATAAAGTCGTACACTTAAGTCCGCTACATTGTTTGCACTTTTGATAGTTATTTAATTAGATAGGCCGGCCTTAACTTCGGCCTATCTTACACACCCGAGGCCACGGTTTTTTGTTAATGAACTATATGCTGCTTTTTACTGTCTGATGCTAATACTATGGTGACAATCTGCATACTGTAATTCACAAAGACTACTGCTGGCAAGGTATTGTGTAACACGTCTGAGCTGGGCTGTCTCCAGACATCAACAATAACACTGTATGTTGCTGGTTACAAGGGGCACCTCAAAGTTGAATACTGACAATTAAAAATTTACTGATTTACATTGAAACTATGGGAGCACACAATTCTGTACCGTTACAAAATCAAGTAGTCACCAGACGTATTCGGTGATGTGAACAGATATCGCAGATTGTGCCTTCAAATTTATGTTATGTAAAACATGAAAGGAGTACTTGAAAAGTATATGCATACCGGTCTCAGTTTTGTGTTTATTGAAATATGGTTCTCCATACTGTCATAATCCTCTTATTAGGTAATTTATCCCATCATCATTAAAATGTATTGCTTTTGACAAATCCCTAGTATAGTAACACTGAACGTGTTCAGGATTACATGAAAACTCAATTAGGCAAGAGGAGTATATTATGGATTCAGATAATAATTCTGTTTGGGGGGGGGGGAGATTTTTTCAGACTTCTATCTGTTCAGTTATTTTGTTATCACCTGGTGTGTTATGCTAGGTAGGTTTGAATATATAATACATTTTTATTTTCAGACTTAATCAGGCTCATTCTGAATATTAAAATACATTTGAAACATAGAAAAAACTATACAAACTGTATAATAATGAACTCCTAAATTTTAATGTCAAAGTTATACTTTCTAACTTTAGTGTCAAAGATATAAATTTATAAAAATGATTTGTACTTATGTTTTTGTAGTGTCCAGATTAAAAATTTGAAATTATGAATAAAGCTGAATCATTTGTTTCATTTTTATTGTAAGTGTACAATTTTTTCAGGCTGAAGATGAGGAAATTCTAGCTCTGGCAGCGCAGCATAAACGAGAAGCAAGGTCAGCCCGTGTAGATGATGGAATAAAAGCTAATCCAAAACCCAAAAACAAAAGTGATAAGATTCTTCAGAGTGCAGAGGAAAAATTTGTTGAACTTTATAAAGGCAATTTAGATGATATTGACATTGATGAAGATGATAATATTGCCAATGGTAGTGGTAGTGAAGATAATGATAATAAAGATAATGACAGTGTCGATGATGGTAACCTGAGTGATGGTGATGAAGACGATGATGGTGATATAGAAGATAACTTGGATACAAGTCATGAAATTGACACTAATAAGATGCCAGTAAGTTACTATATAATATAGAAGCAGCTAAATAATTGTATTGAAGTAAATAGATTGATTGTAACATTTGTGAAACTGTAGAGACACAACAAACTTTCCAAAACCATCATGAACATGATATAATGTCATCACTTATAGAGAATTTTATTTTATTTAAATGATGGCTAATTTCTGTATGTATCTATGGAACATGTGCATGTACAATGAATGTAGTTCAAGTTAAGAAGAACTAGGTTAGACAGAAATATTGCATTGATAGTTTACCATTTCCTTGCAAGGAGAAGTGGTGTAGATAGCCTTTAGTGGGTATCAGCACATTTTGTTACTATGATAAGACAAAATGTGATTATTGGGAGATAGCTGTTCCCATTCACTAATTGAAATTAACATACTGTTACAAAGGTCTCACTGATCATCATATGGTACAGTGGAAAACAGAGTACAGACACAAATGAAGTCACTAATTACCAGCTTGAATGAGTCACAAATAACAATTTGTAATCAACAAGGTAGTCTCATACAACAATTCAATTTAAATTTGTCCACACGTAATAGTAATGTCAAGTAATAGAGTTCTGCACTAAACATAACACAGTAATCACTTTCCACAATACTTCAACAACCACTCGATCTGCACTAAAGAAATCGCTCACTATAACCAGAACTGACAAAGCCAGCTGTTGTGGGTTTTATAGGTAGGTAGGTGGGTTCCAGAATAAGTTGCGATGTTCTCTGTATTAATACATAATAAAAATACAAAATAAAATCGAATAAACTTCTACTTACCGTCACTCCGTAGCCTCGGCTTCAGGGTTGCGTCATACGAACTTCAGGATACAGGCGTAATTTTCAAGGTTGTGTGAAGGATTTACACAACACATTTTTTATGAAGAGAATTGCATTTTAATTTAATTTTGAATCATTTAAGAAGTTGTTTACAAACTTTACCTCTGAAATAATTTTGTGAGAATATATATTGCTTGTTATATGAAGATCATCCTTAATCTAACTTACGCTACGCTTACCTTACTTTTTTACACACACCATACACACAAAACTGCCCAGCCTGCATATTTTGCACACACCCAAACACACAAAAGTTATAAATCCCTTAACACATTTTTCTTTTATAATAATATCCCCCCCCCCCCGTCGGCCACACGCCCGCACACATTGTTTTTTTTTTAGATTTTTCTTTTGTTATTGTCCGAACGTAGTTTATGTGAGTTCTTCGTTGTAATTTCCGATTAGTCGCACTTCGTCCTTTTATTTATTGTACTGAATTGTAAATTAGAAAAGTTTTATTTCTGAGCCCGGTTGGTCGGGCGGCCTGCGCAGGCTAGAGTCGGCAATAGACTGCTAGCGTCTCTCTGTTCCCCACTCCTTGAGCATTTTAGTTGAGACGACGGACATCAATGCCTTCTATTTAATCGTCACTGCTGTGGCACATTCAACACAGGTGTTTTTTGTGTGGTGACCATGGACGATATTTGTGAAGCACGGTTGACGTCACTAAAAGTGGGCAGTCCTTAGCAGCATTTCCTGAGGACCGCTACGGAGACGATGAATAAATTTGTTCTACAGACATCTTGTTTTTCGGACTGAAGGCGTCATTCCGAGCTCGTACTTGTATGCTCGTGGGCGCGCGATCACACTTATGCACATTTCTGAGAATTTTAGGGTGGTACAAATTCCTTGCCGACTTACACAATAGAAATTGCGCCTTGCCTTTGTTTCAACACTGCTTCCTACCACGTGTTCTGTTCTAATGGAAATAACGTTGGCCGAAATTAAAACTTTCACAATAAATTTTTATAAAATCCCGCAAAATGAAATAAATAAAATTGCAAATATCCCACAACTGTACGAAATGAAATTAACCAATTTTGGACACGTTACAATACCCCCTCAATGAGAATTCTGCTGTCCAAAACAGAAGAAATCTCATTGATAAACGCCGAAGAGGACCGGTGAGGAACTGGTGCCAACAACCCCCTTCGTTTTTACTAGTCATGGGTACACGACCCCCCTGGCTTGGCGACCATGGACGCATCTGAACGAGATCACTGGACTTCTCCGTAAGGGATCCCAACACCGAAAAAATCGAACAGACAAGTACCACAGCACACCTCACCGTCTAACATGCTACCCCCAAAAATCCTCAATCCCTGGCTTAGATTATGCCAGATCCTCCACCGATATGTTTCCCCTTGTATGCAAGCTGGGCTGCCTTTAGCAGATACTGGGCTCACACACACTCACATTACATATTATACATTGAAAAATTCTCTAAAATTTACTATCTCATCTAAGAAAAAAAAATTCAGAATTCAAAATAAAATATTGTATCAAAAATTCTCTTCCTTATTTTCTGTTTTATTTAAAATGAGTTAATTTAAACATTTCTCCTAATTAAACATATCCTTAACCTAACATGTGAATACTTAGAGTCTAACAATACAAGTCAATACAATAAAATAAACATGGTTAATACACAAATAATAAAATGATCAATACTTAAAATATTCCTTAGCTGGCAGGCGAAAAATCAAGATTTTTTTTTTTTCCAAAAAATATTTTCCAAAAAATTTTAAAATTCAAGAAAAATTTTAATTTTATTTAAATGTTTCCTTTATATATAGAAATTATTTAAAACTTGTTTAAATTGATTAAATAAACAAATTGAATTGACTTCCATATGAAACAAGCTTAGTTGGTATATGACCTCACTGACAGCTGATCGAAACTAGGTCAAGTCCACAACCTTGACCTACATGTTATGTACCAATTATGTCTGAAAATACATTTAACCTCTGCAACAATCTAACTTGAAACACAAAACATAATAAAACTAAACATTTAAAATAACAAAATATTATTATAGATAATAAGCAGATTGACATTTAAATTATTCAAAATAAACAATTCTTAATTTTACATGATTTCCAAATTCTATCAAAATTTTGTCACTGGTTTCAAAATAAAAAAATTTTTTATCTTTATTATAAATCTCTTTCTTTGCTTAACTATCTTGCTCTCCATTACTGTGGGTGATTTAAACATTTATCTCATTTAATTTACTACTTGATCTGTATGATACGTTTGATATTATGATATTAATAAACTAAATATAATGTGATTGATTTCGAATTTATTAAAGTTTTACTGTCTAATTTTGTCGAGCGCCATCTTGTTTTTTATGAACAAGAAACATACTAAAATTTTGTACTTACCATTTTGGGGTTCTTTTCGGCGAACAGGAGATCAGAATGGTTTATTTGTAATAATTAATTTAATTCACATTGGCAATGAACCTAAGGTTTATTTATTCTTTAATACACACAACAACAAAAATAAAACTTCTTTTCCTACACTTACATACTATTGCCAACTTAACTATGAACTCGTGAAATGAATGTCATAAAAATTATTTTCCTTACATCTTTTTCATTATTAATTTGGTCTTATTTATTAATTATATTTCTTTGATTATATTTCACCAATAATTACATTTAATGATTATATATCTACACAAACCAGCACTTCTTTTAAATTTCTATATTCTCTCTCTCTCTCTCTCTCTCTCTCTCTCTCTCTCTCTCTCTCTCTCTCTCTCTCTCTCTCTCTCTCTCTCTCTCTACATTTCTATTCCCCTCCCATGTTTAATTGATTCATTAATTTAATTTTATTTTTTGGCTGCCAGTTCTTTGTTAAACATTCTCAAAATTTGCTTTCGTAAGGTTTTAGATTTAACCAATGTTGGTTACTTATCTGCCAAAGATCTTGATGAGTCCGTCTCTACCACATATTTCATTCCGATTCCGCACATTTTCTTATTTTATTCGCTCTCCGGAACTGTAACTCTATAAAACTGTTTACTTTTTATTGAAAGTTCACATTTTAAAACCAATTGTTATATACGGATGCCCGATTTGCGTTCCGGAACTTATATCTGTGACCGGCCGGTTCACTGACTAATTTTATACTGGGAATAAACCACTGGCGCTATTTTATGAAGTCGCCGTTGTTGTACGACCAAGTCTTATTGTTTTAAAGTTTATATCACTCCGCCAGCAGACTGCTTTCAGTTGCTGAGTGTCTGACGAAACTGGTGACACACCTCGTTATGTAATGCGGTGACGCAACACATCGCCTGATCGTCCGTTATATAATTTGTTTTTTGCTGTTACATAAGGTGTCTACCGTTGTGTTGTGTCCTTGAACTGACTTTGGCACAGTTTGTCGGTTATTGAATCTGTTCATATAAAATATTATTAAATAATTCTGCATTCAACGCCTCAAGCAGTGCAGCCACCGTTGCGATCGCTCCACACAGTAAATTTACCTAAGTTTTTCCCTATCATCACAAATGTTATTTACTATCATAAAAAAAAATACAAATTTTGTTATATTGCCTCAGGTAGGCCCAAAATGCCCCGCTACAATACCCCCTCAATGAGATATTTTATGCCGAAGCATAAAAAATCTCATTGACACATTCATACTTGCTAGAGGGATCAGCCAGGATATGTCGCCACAACCCCCTTTACGGTTTACAAAAAAAAAAATATAATCAACTCACCCTTGGTCCGGTGACTGTGACCGCATCTGCATGACAATACTGGACTTCTCTCTCGAGATCCCAACACCGTAGAGTCAGACAGATACTCAACGCCCCTGCTCTGACGCGCAGGCCAGCTCAGGTCCGCCGCCACAGCATCACCCAACACTGAAACAACAAATCAAAATATCAAATAGTGGCCTTATACAACACCGTATCCCCAACTGATTTGTTTCCCCCTAGCGGTGCTGGTTTGCGCTAAGAAGCACTGGTTTTGGTTTTTACTTACTTATTTCTAACATAAATCAGAATACCTAACAACATAACATAACATAAGAAAACATAGTACATTAATAATTAATATTGTTATCATTATCTTAAAATAAACAACTTGTATTTAAAATGTTATACACTTTACATCATTAAATTTGCATATAAAATCAGAAAATTACCTTTTAATAATAAAATACATAAATCTCCATTTAACTTTTATTAATTCGTTTCTCAAAATTTTTTTTTTTTTTTAATCTACGTTTACCCATCATTTCATTCATTATTTCCTTTCATTAATTTGGGTGATTCTACGTTATTCATTATAATTCACTTTATCAACTTGGCATTTACTCATAATCTTACCCCTTTTATTACTCTAACGCTCCCTTACAAAATCTTTAACTAGTATGACACCCCTCTATCAAAAAATCTACTAACTCTTCTCTACCTCTAACTACTTACTACTTTAACTCAATCGCCACCTTCTACTCTTATATAAAAAAAATACTCTCTAACCCTTTGTACATAGGATATGTGTTCCCCCCCCAAAAGCTCAAGTCCCGTTCTCTGGTTCGTGGATTCTACCTAAGGCAACCCCTTCCCACTAAAACTATACCAAATCCCGTCCCAACCCTTATGTTGCGGACTCCCACAATACACTACCCCTACTACAAAATTGCCATCCCCAAAATCTCAATCTCATTACCTTACTACAACTACAACAAAATAACAACATCAAAATAAACAACAATATATCGCTCAAAACTCTACAATTATTCTCCATAACTACTGTGTCTCCACTTATACTTCTCAAAATTCTATAACATACATTAACTCAAAACAACATTGCATTATTTTCATCTCTACTATTTCCTTAACTTTGACTTCAATTTGGACAGATCTATATGTCCCACAAAAATTCAACTAGGACTGATTCAAACATTTTATTCAAACAATTACTATCACCCATTTCTATCTTTTTAAACCCATCGAAAATTTTTAACTATCACACCTTTATTTCATTTTTATTTTAAAATCTATAAACACATTGAAAACATATTATCATATTTTTATAATCCCTATACCTAACATACTAAATGCAATTAACACAATAAGACATAATAAACACAATATAGGAAGTATTTAGTGCATCTATTTTTCAAATCAAAACAAAATTATTGAGTAGCAAATCATCATTATTAATTAAAATATAGCAAATTTCTAATACGTTATCCCCTGGATAACCTCACATACACACATCTTGTATAATACATTACATAACATAATACACAAATAGACATTAACTTGGATTATTAGCATACATTAAACAAACAATTCTCTTTTAAATAATTTGTCTCAAAACTTATAAACATTATAATTTAAACTTTTTAAATTAACTTATTTTTTATTTATCATCATTATTTATTTATCCTGTGTTACAATCAGATTTTCAAAATTTCTAAATTTATTATTAACATATATTTTTAACCATTAAGTTATTCCACAAAATAAACCATTTAACAGTTATTTATTTATTCATTATTATTAAATTGAAATCTCATCAAACAATTTAAATTCATTATCAAATTCAAACATATAACAATATCCAAAATCTCAGATTATTTACTTCAACTGATTATGAAAATTAAATATTTATTTGACCATTAAAATAACATATTTCCATTATTATCAACATTCTACCAATCATTAGTTATTGTCTTCATAATTATTGTAATATTTAATTAGAATGCAAAATATTAATAATATTATTATTATTAACACAACATTTTCTAATACATATACACATTATTTTTCTAACCTTTCATAATACACACACATGAATTCCCTACATTATATTTACAAAGTATACGTCAATAACTGTTCCATTGTTTCCCCCTTCTTATGTCCAAATCTGCAAGGTCATTACCAAAATTTACAGTAGTCAACAATGTCTATTCACTGATTGTTTATTTCAATCACCATCGTCATATAAATACCTAATATATTTATAACATGTATCATTTTTATCCACATACCAGTTGTTATAATTATTACTATCATAATAACCTATCAACTCTATTTCATCCATTATACCATTATAAATCTTGTCACCATAAGTTATGATTGTCCAGTCTACATTAGTATTATTGTTTAACGTCAGGTAATTTGTTTTATCATCAGGTAAGCCATTATCTTTTGTAAAGATATTATCAAAATAATTTTCTATCTCTCTTGCAACAGGTAAGTATCTTGTATGGGTCATCTTCACCCCTACCACTCTTTCTCTCAATTCATCATAATTTCTTTTTAACTTATATAGTTATATTTCACTCTCAATACACAACTCTCTCTCTTCATAATACCACATCACATTCTCACAGTTATTACAGACAGAGGGTACAACATTATACAACATCAATATACTCTTTACTTCATCTACTAATATGGGTCTCTCGCCCTTCATAAAAAACAACATTTGTGAACACCTTGGTTCAAAAAAATTAATGGGAAAATGTACCCTCTGCCCACATTCAACTACTATATTATTTTTCCACTCTCTTTCTACTTCATCAATACATATTAACATTTCATAATCACTACATTCTGCAATTTCATTAGTACTATTTTTGATTATATTTTCATCATTTGTCTCTCCATTATTCTCTACCCCCACTATACTCTCAGAATTGTAATTAATATCATCACTATTCAATACTACATCTTCCACTATTTCGTCATTTTTACTATTGGTCATACTTATAACATTGTCATCTATCTTCTTATTCAGCATTTGATTTAATTTAACTTCTAAATTTTTATTCATCTCGTCAAACTTTTTCTCACAACTACTATTGATTGATTCCACTATTTGGTTTTTAAATGTATCAAGATGTGTATTAATTTCATTAATGTGTTTATTAAAATCTGAATTCAGTTGTTTAAGTTCAGTTCTGATTTCAGCAAATTTTACATCTATTTTGTCATATTTGGCGTTTGAATCACATTTTTGTTCCTCAAATTTTGCATTTAAGTTGCTATTTATATTTTCAGACATTGTCTTTATCAAGTTAAACACATCGTCCATCGACAACTCTCTAACTCGTGTTGTCGACGGAGTAGATTGTGCCGCTACATTGGCAGATAACATCGACTCTGTAAGAGTGCTTTCTAAATTTAATTCTTGATTCTCCATTTTGTAATAGTAAAATTGTTACTTTAAATAAAAATACTAATCTATAACATCTACTTTTCACTACTTTACCTCTATTAAAACATAACCAATATTTACGTCTTTTTTACGTATGCAAAAAAAAATTTTCTGTTATTTCAAACCATTCTGCTTTCCCAAGTAGGCCGTATTTTATATAAAATTCTTTATACAAAATTGTCCCTGTTCAGAAGCCATTGATACGTTTGATTTTATTGATATTAATAAACTAAATATAATGTGATTGATTTCGAATTTATTAAAGTTTTACTGTCTAATTTTGTCGAGCGCCATCTTGTTTTTTATGAACAAGAAACATACTAAAATTTTGTACTTACCATTTTGGGGTTCTTTTCGGCGAACAGGAGATCAGAATGGTTTATTTGTAATAATTAATTTAATTCACATTGGCAATGAACCTAAGGTTTATTTATTCTTTAATACCCACAACAACAAAAATAAAACTTCTTTTCCTACACTTACATACTATTGCCAACTTAACTATGAACTCGTGAAATGAATGTCATAAAAATTATTTTCCTTACATCTTTTTCATTATTAATTTGGTCTTATTTATTAATTATATTTCTTTGATTATATTTCACCAATAATTACATTTAATGATTATATATCTACACAAACCAGCACTTCTTTTAAATTTCTATATTCTCTCTCTCTCTCTCTCTCTCTCTCTCTCTCTCTCTCTCTCTCTCTCTCTCTCTCTCTCTCTCTCTCTCTCTCTCTCTCTCTCTCTCTCTCTACATTTCTATTCCCCTCCCATGTTTAATTGATTCATTAATTTAATTTTATTTTTTGGCTGCCAGTTCTTTGTTAAACATTCTCAAAATTTGCTTTCGTAAGGTTTTAGATTTAACCAATGTTGGTTACTTATCTGCCAAAGATCTTGATGAGTCCGTCTCTACCACATATTTCATTCCGATTCCGCACATTTTCTTATTTTATTCGCTCTCCGGAACTGTAACTCTATAAAACTGTTTACTTTTTATTGAAAGTTCACATTTTAAAACCAATTGTTATATACGGACGCCCGATTTGCGTTCCGGAACTTATATCTGTGACCGGCCGGTTCACTGACTAATTTTATACTGGGAATAAACCACTGGCGCTATTTTATGAAGTCGCCGTTGTTGTACGACCAAGTCTTATTGTTTTAAAGTTTATATCACTCCGCCAGCAGACTGCTTTCGGTTGCTGAGTGTCTGATGAAACTGGTGACACACCTCGTTATGTAATGCGGTGACGCAACACATCGCCTGATCGTCCGTTATATAATTTGTTTTTTGCTGTTACATAAGGTGTCTACCGTTGTGTTGTGTCCTTGAACTGACTTTGGCACAGTTTGTCGGTTATTGAATCTGTTCATATAAAATATTATTAAATAATTCTGCATTCAACGCCTCAAGCAGTGCAGCCACCGTTGCGATCGGCTCCACACAGTAAATTTACCTAAGTTTTTCCCTATCATCACAAATGTTATTTACTATCATAAAAAAAAATACAAATTTTGTTATATTGCCTCAGGTAGGCCCAAAATGCCCCGCTACATGTATACATACATAATCTTTACCCCTTGACCCTATTACTAACAACTTCAACTAACCTGACACCCATCTCTATCAAAATATCTATCAAAACACTCTCTAAACCCCAACTTATCATTAAACTCAAATCGCCACCTTCTCTCTATATATAAAAAAAAAATACTCTCTAACCCTTTGTACTTGGGATACGTGTTTCCCCCCCCCCAAACTCATTTCCCTTATCTGGCCCCTGGATTCTATCTAAGGCGGCCCCGTCCCCACTAAATCGATCCCTTCCCGTCCCAACTTATCATTATGTTGCGGACTCCCACATTACACTACCCCCTACTACAAAATTGCCATCCCCAAAATCTCAATCTCATTACCTTACTTCAAATACAACAAATAACAACATTAATTATAAACAACAATATTGCTACGACAGCGTAGAACAATCTGGGCGTTTATCGAATGTCCCAGAAAGATCTCGACGTAAGCGTGTGGTGTACGTGCTACTAAACGCATGTTGCGAGAAATTTCTCGACTTTGCCAGCCTTCGCTCGGGCGCTCGGACTGTGTCAAGGCCGCAGCAATTACGTAGTTCGCGAGAGATAAGACGCAGTTTGGAAGCTTCTGGTGTGTGTTAGCTAACTATAAATACATCGCGTCGCGGCCTTAGTTTTTCAGTTCAATGCGAGATTTTTGACTGTGCGGTTCGAGAGTATTAGTGCGATATATTTACAGAGCGGTTCGAGTTATTACGGTGTACGTTCAAGTAGTTATTAGTGAAGTGTTGCGTTTTGTATTCGGACGGTATAATTGTAATACAGTTGAGTTTTAATATTAGTGGACACTTTATTGCGTATGAACAATTTCATTTGATTTGTTGTAGACACTGCGTTGTTAATTACGAACTGTTTTACTATAACAATTAAAGGTGTGATTAGTGACTTAATTGGTGTCTTGTACTTATTTTGTTTCCACTGTACCTACGACGATCGAGTAGACCGTCGTAACAGTGGTGTCAGAACTGGGATAGAACGGTTAACAGTGGAAACAGTGGACGCTTTGTACAAGACGAGTGTGATTCGTAATTAATCGATAAACAATGGATGCCAGTCAGATGATGGAAAATTTACAGGCGCTGCTGTTGCAGACAGAAAAACGACAGGACGAGAAACGCAGACAGGAGGCGGAGGAAGCAGAAAGACGACAAAAAGAAGAACGAATGCAAGAAAGAGAAGAAGCTGAGGAACGCCAGAAAGCACTAATGCTAGAAACAGAAGAAAGACAAAAAGATAAAACGGAAGCTCTCTTTGAAACTATGCAGAAACAGTTGCAAGAACATAGTACCGCAGAATTGGGTCTCCTACGAGGTGAGCTTAATAAACAAGTTACTAAAATATCGGAGGTACAAGAATCAATGACATTAAAAATAGCGGAAGTAGAAAAATCTGTCTCGAGTGTTGAAGAATCGATGTCTACAAAAATATCTGAAGTAGAAAAATCTGTCTTGACTGTGGAAGAAATTATGTCAACAAAAATATCTGCAGTAGAAGACTCGATTACAAATATAAAAGAGCAGATTAAAAATGAAGTCGAGCAGTGTCTGAAATTACAACCAAAACAACTTTCTGAACAGACTGTACCAGTGATCAAGACAGAAAAATACACAGAAAATAAGTTAACAGAGAAAGTCACTTTGCCTGCAGTAGGGACAGTTCATGTCAAAGCTCCAACCTTTGACGGAAGCACTTACTGGGCAACGTACCTCCGCCAATTTGAAGCTGCTGCATGCGCAAATAATTGGACAGAAAAAGACAAGGCTGTTTCGCTTGTTCTTGCATTAAAAGGACCCGCGGCAGAACTACTACAGAAAGTGCCACCTGACAGCCAGAACACCTATGCCGAGTTGATAAAAGCTCTGGAATTACGGTATGGTGATAAACATTTGCGAGATGTGTACTGCACCCAGTTGAGAGCAAGGCGACAACATTCCGGGGAAAGTCTTCAAGAGTTTGAAGCAAGTATCGACAGACTAATTAGACTGGCCTATCCTGAAGCGCCAGAAGATTTTCGAACGCGTTTTGCGATGCAGACATTTACTGCCGGTGTCCGAGATAACGAACTACAGCAAGTGTTACGAATGGCAAGACACCAGAACAGTGCGGACGCCCTGGTACATGCTTTGCAATTTGAGGCCGCCAAATCAGCGTCTGGTTGGACAAGTCATAAAGTGCGCGAGCTAAAAGATCGCGACGGCACAGACGATGAGGAGGAAGAACAAGGAACAGAGACTCGACGGTCGGCGCCACAGAATAAAATAAGAAAGGATGGAAGACCGAAGTGTTATCGATGTGGGAAACCTGGACATCTACAACGAGATTGTCGGGTTAGAATTCAGCAGCAGGGAAACGAGCAATAGTCGGTGCAACGGGGCGTGTGCTGACTAACTGGAGGAACGAAGCCCCTAGAGAATACGCAATTTCTACGCTTCAGAAAAACACCGGGAGCTTGGTAGTTACCGGATTTGTTCAAGAAAGGCCAACCTCGATTACAGTTGACACAGGCGCAACAGTTTCTATTGTGCGCCCCGACATGGTGAAAGATCTCAAGCCAATCTGGTGCTCTTGCAGCCTGCGAACAGCTACTGGACGGCCTGTAAAAGTGTATGGAAAAGTGGAGATACACCTACGCCTCGGTAGACTTGAGTTTAATCATTAAGTACTTGTTGCAGACATTGTGGATGAAGCAATTCTTGGTGTGGACGTTATGAACGCATACGGATTTATAGTCGACTTCAAAAACAATGTCTTGAGAATCGGAGGCGAAGAGGTAATGCTATCAACAATGACGACAGCAGAAAAATCGATGGACGTCATAAACCAAGTGGCCGTAACTGTTCCGCCAAACTCCGAAAAGATCATCATGGTTAGAACTGCGGTAGATACTAGGGGCAATCAGTGCTCTATATTCGAACCCCAGGTAGTCAGCACACCGGGCATACTAATTGCCAGGAGTTTAGTAAAACCTGACGAAACCGGAAATGTACCTATTAGAGTGGCGAATATTTTGGATCAAGCTATCACTTTACAAAGCAATACGCTCCTAGGCAAATTGACTCCTGTGGCCTGGGTAGCCGGAATAACGCAACGAAGACCCAGTTCTTCGGATACTTCTAAATTACCAGAGGAACTGCAAGAATTATTGAACAGATCTTCTAACGACCTCTCAAGTGGTGAGGTAAAAGAACTCGGACAGTTTTTACACGAATTCAAAGATTGTTTTGCAGTTCGGGGACAGTCACTGGGAAGAACCTCTCTTGTGCAACATCGCATCAATACTGGGGACACAACACCGATACGCCAACCTCCTCGAAGGCCTCCATTATCTAAACAAGAGGAGATGTCTCGGTTAGTACAGGACATGTTGACAGAGGGAGTAATTGAACCTTCGTCAAGTGCTTGGTCTTCCCCTGTAGTGCTGGTAGCGAAGAAGGATGGTGGATTGCGTTTCTGCGTAGACTACCGGAGGTTAAATGATGTTACAAAGAAAGACTGCTATCCATTACCTCGCGTTGACGATACACTCGACACGTTGTCCGGAGCACAGTGGTTTTCCACATTGGACCTGAAGAGTGGATATTGGCAAGTGGGTCTTCATCAAGAAGACAAGGAAAAGGCCGCTTTCTCGACCCCAAGTGGCTTATTCCAATTTAACGTCATGCCATTTGGACTCTGTAATGCACCGGCAACATTTGAGAGATTGATGGACCTGATACTCCGAGGCCTGACGTGGAAAACTTGCCTTGTTTACTTAGACGATGTCATAGTGATCGGGAAGACTTTCGAAGATCATTTGGAAAACCTTAAGGAAGTTCTAACTAGAATTCACGGTGCACAACTGAAGCTGAGCCCGAAGAAGTGTTCTCTATTCCAGAAGGAAGTACAGTATTTGGGCCATCTGGTTTCGGCAGCGGGCGTTAGCATGGATCCTAATAAAGTAGACACCGTAAGAGACTGGCCAGTTCCGAAGAATAAACACGAAGTTCGGAGTTTCCTGGGGTTATGCTCATATTACCGACGTTTTGTGAAAGGCTTCGCTACTATTGCTAAACCACTACATGAGCTAACGGAAAATAAACGAAACTTCCAGTGGTCGAGAGAGTGTGAACAAGCATTTAGAACGTTGAAGATTGCATTATGTTCGCAGCCAATTCTCGCTTTCCCAGCTTCCGAAGGGAAGTACATCGTAGACACAGACGCAAGCAATACTGGTCTAGGAGCAGTTTTGTCTCAAGTGCAGAACGGTGAAGAACGAGTAATAGCATATTACAGCAAGACGCTTTCTAAACCACTGTGTTACAAGAAGAGAGTTGTTGGCAATTGTCAGAGCTTTGGAGCACTTCCATAAATACCTCTATGGGAGAGAGTTTTCACTACGTACCGACCATGCTGCACTTGCATGGCTCTTGAGATTTAAAAATCCGGAAGGACAGTTGGCAAGGTGGCTCGAACGTCTGCAAGAGTACAACTTCAAGGTACAACATCGGCGGGGGCGCCTGCACGGTAATGCAGATGGCTTATCACGAAGACCATGCCCGGAAGACTGCCGACATTGCCACAGAAAGGAAGAACAAAACTCAAGTGAACATGTTCAAGCCATCACTGTAGATTTCCTGGCTGATGGCTGGACAACACAAGACTGTCGACAAGAACAGATGACTGATGAAGACATTGGACCGATCTTGACAGCAAAAGAGGAAGGTCGCCGCCCGGATTGGCAAGATATCTGCCATGGTTCCGAAGTGCTGAAGGGCTACTGGGCACAATGGGAATCTCTCACCTTAGAAAACGGATTGCTGAAAAGGGCTTGGGAAAGTGCAGATGGACGGGACGTGGTCATGCAGTTGATAGTTCCCCGAAGTAAAGTGCAGTCTGTTTTGAAGGAGATGCATGATGGAACATCTGGAGGCCATCTTGGCGTTAACAAAACCCTTGACAAAATACGGAAGCGATTCTATTGGCTTCATCTTCGCCACGACGTAGAGGAATGGGTTCGGACGTGTGAAATATGTGCTGCAAGCAAGGGCCCACAAACCAGAAGCAGGGGAAAAATGAGACAGTATAACGTTGGACAACCTTTCGAGAGAATTGCCATAGATATTGCTGGACCATTCCCAGTTACTGACGATGGAAACCGGTACATCATGGTTGTAGGTGACTACTTTACTAAGTGGGTGGAAGCCTACGCAATTCCAAATCAGGAGGTTACCACTGTGGCAAAGCAGTTAGTTCACAACTTCTGTTGCCGTTATGGAGCCCCTATGGAAATCCATACGGATCAAGGGAGAAATTTCGAATCAGGAGTGTTTAAAGAATTATGCCGTCTACTTGGAATTCGAAAGACCAGGACAACGCCTCTGCATCCTCAGTCGGACGGGATGGTTGAGAGATTCAACAGGACACTTGAGCAGCATCTTTCGAAAGTTGTTGACGAGAACCAAACAGACTGGGACCAACGTATACCACTATTCCTTATGGCGTATAGATCATCAGTACATGACACAACCGGCATGACTCCAGCAAAATTGGTGTTTGGGCGGGAGATTCGTCTTCCTGGGGACTTGATGTTTGGATCACCTGAGACTCAGTCCCAAGAGCCAAAGAACTATTCCTCGCAATTAGAAAACCAACTGCGAGAAATGAATCGCTTGGTAAGAGGACGGCTCAAGATTGCCAGTGATAAAATGAAAACTCGGTATGACATTCGCAGCAATAGTGTGGGTTTCCAAGAAGGAGATCAGGTCTGGTTGTTCAATCCAAATCGCCGTCGTGGTCGCTCACCTAAGCTTCAGTCTAACTGGGAAGGACCCTACACTGTAAAAAAAAGGATTAACGATGTTGTTTATCGGATTCAACAGGAAGGACAGCGAAAGTTCAAGGTCGTCCACCTAGATCGCCTGGCTAAATACAAATTTAGAGACGCTTTGCCAGTTCGGGACGAACAGGCTTAAGGAGGGGGCAGTGCTACGACAGCGTAGAACAATCTGGGCGTTTATCGAATGTCCCAGAAAGATCTCGACGTAAGCGTGTGGTGTACGTGCTACTAAACGCATGTTGCGAGAAATTTCTCGACTTTGCCAGCCTTCGCTCGGGCGCTCGGACTGTGTCAAGGCCGCAGCAATTACGTAGTTCGCGAGAGATAAGACGCAGTTTGGAAGCTTCTGGTGTGTGTTAGCTAACTATAAATACATCGCATCGCGGCCTTAGTTTTTAAGTTCAATGCGAGATTTTTGACTGTGCGGTTCGAGAGTATTAGTGCGATATATTTACAGAGCGGTTCGAGTTATTACGGTGTACATTCAAGTAGTTATTAGTGAAGTGTTGCGTTTTGTATTCGGACGGTATAATTGTAATACAGTTGAGTTTTAATATTAGTGTACACTTTATTGCGTATGAACAATTTCATTTGATTTGTTGTAGACACTGCGTTGTTAATTACGAACTGTTTTACTATAACAATTAAAGGTGTGATTAGTGACTTAATTGGTGTCTTGTACTTATTTTGTTTCCACTGTACCTACGACGATCGAGTAGACCGTCGTAACAATATATCACTCAAAACTCTACATAAATTCTCCACAACTACTGTGTCAACATCAATACTTCTCAAAATTCTATAACATATATTAACTCAAAAACAACATTACATTATTTTCATCTCTACTATTTCTTTAACTTGGACTTCAATTTGGACAGATCTATATGTCCCACAAAATATTTATCACCCAAAAACTATCTCTTGTTGACTGGCATAAATTATTACTTTACTTCTCACTTTATCAAATTATTCTCTCATTACTTTAAAATAGCATTTGTAATACATCTAATTACCTGGAACATTTGCAACCAATATACCAGTGACATGTTATTGCTGATCAGCTGATATCCCTTACACAATAAAAACACATCTCGAAATTCTACAAATTACATGAAATATATACGTTTATCAATACTTACTTCTATTATGTTAATTGCCTGCCAGCCGGCTTAATTATTTACTTAGGTTCAAAATACACACATATTGAAAACACATATTGAAAACACATATTTTTATCAATACCTATATCTAACGTACAACAATAAAATAATACATTTAAAATCATGCAATGAACACCTTATATTGAATGCCTGAGCAGCTAGTTATTTAACAGAGCACAAGCAATTTTATTGTATCAAAATTTGAATTAGTAAAACTTTTTTTTTTTATGTTGTAAAATTTTAACTTCGTGACTCATCTGAGACACCTCCCGGCCACACACTCTATTGCAAATTATGGAGGACTGTATCGCCCTTTCGCTTCTGCAAAGACGGCATATTTTGGAGTAGTTTTACCTCTCCGTGTCTTTGCTTCGGCTGTTACATTTTAAAAGGTTCAGATATCAACATACCTTTGTTATATAGTTACGTGCCCTTAATGCGGGTCTACCACCTGGCTTTGCTGCCCCCAAGCGGGCAGAGTGGTAGCCGCTGTTCCATAGTGCCTGGATTTCCCCTAATAGTCACCCCCCCATTTAATTTCTAATATATACCAATTTCAAGTCAACTATGGTCAAGGGACTTGGTATGACCATAGCTGGCCACTAGCCAAATCCACGATTAGTGCTGGTAAGGCAGTAATCGCCCGAAAAGTCGGGGAAATCTAACTTGCATTTCACTGCCTGTTCTACATCGTCTTATTATGTGCGACACGATCGTCTATCAGTGTACAAATTTAATTTACACGAAAAAGGTGTGTCGCACAATTTTCGCCATTTTGGCCTCCGATGGAGGTAACACTCTCTGTTACCCCCAACCCATTTCGCTATCTACGAGAGCACAGGCCACCCCCGCAATAGCAACTTAATAACTAACTAATTAAAAAATTGTATATACATTCTAAGACAATATTTTCATCAAGAATCATTTAACTCATTCATAACTTTCTGCCATTGGACTTTCTTAAAATTTTCAAAATTTATTATTAATAATTATTATATATCTTTCAGTTATTATTAAAAAATTTTTAATTATCATTTTTATTGAACACAATTATTTCAAATAATCTCACTATTGAATTAAAATCTTAGTTACCTGTAAACATTTTTATTATACATGATTCACATTGTAAAAGTTCTATACTTACATTCCGTTTAACATGATATATACAAAACATAATCACCATACACCCCCATACTTTCACCTCACCTCTGAAACATTTAACACAAAAATATTAGTTTAGATCAAACAATTTAGCCATCTATTATCAAATTCCAAATCTCGTAAAATAAATTGAAAATTGAATTCATTTAAAGAATTTAATTAATTAGCATTGACATAATCACTCAAAATATTTAAAACATATCAAACTGGTTTGATTAAATTAATTACTGAAAATACAAATTCCATTATTCTTGTTTGCCATTATACAAATTAGCCAATTACTGTTTCCAAAATTAATGTTATTATTTATTTAAATTGCAAAGTATTAATTTTATTATTATCACTTACCTATATACATACATTGTTTAACTGACCTTCTACAATACACATAAATAAATGCACTGCAATTATTTACAAACTTTAGTTATTTACTGTTCAGTTTTGCCGCACTTCATTGTCCAAATCTGCCATGTCAGAACCATAAAACATAATGTTTATCACTGTCTTTGATCGTTTTATAATTTAACCTCCATCGTCCCAGATTAACCTTGGTTTTATGTAGCATTGTTCAATTTTATCACCACACAAATGACTGTTTTGTGTGTTGTAACCATACAAACTAAACTCATTCATCTTACCAAAATACTCATTAGACCAGTCAACGTTAGGCATTTTTGTTACATCTCCATTGGTAAATACATTCATGATCGGGTTAATTACTTTAGTCAAATCATTATAGTTATTATTATTCAAATATACTTTTAAACTTTCTTTCCATTTGTTATACTTTCTATTCAAATTATACAATTCTGTTACTTTCTCCACATACAATTCTCTGTTTAACTCTCTCATTATAACACCACATCACACTCTCACAATTATTCCGGACAGAGGGTACACAATTACTCAACAAAATTAAATACTTCAATTCATCTATTACTACGGGACTCTTGCCCTTCAACAACAACACTTGTAAACTCAATAAATCATCATAAACATTATAAACAATAAGGGGAATATTTGCCCTCTGTCCCCACTCGACCACAACATTATTTTTCCTCTCTCTCTCTCTCTAACTCGTACACACACATTAACATTTCATTATCACATTCCATCAACTCATCAGTACTTTCATTATTTATTTTCACCGTATCAGTCTCTGATACTAATTCTTTAAATACATTATTATTCTCAATCTTACATTCCTTATTTTCGACATTGTTACACTCGTCATTATAATTTTCATTTGTATTATTATCTCCCATACATACACACTCTCTTGACTCCTTTGTTTCTCTACATATTTCGTTCAACTTACTCTCCAGGCTACATAGTGAATTAGTTAATACATCGAACTTAGCATCATTTATGTCAAAATGTTTATTTAATTCTTTCTCATTTATGTCAAAACGACTATCAAATTTATTATTCATTTTTTCTAATAATTTATTATTCATTTCTAATTGATTAAGTATAATACTCATTAGAACATCATCCACCTTATTGTATTTTGTTGAGGTCGGGGTTGCTTGAATCCCTGAATCCTCTGTATTATCTGTTTCATTTGTGTTACTTGCATTCATAGTTTTGTCGTCTTGACCTACATTCGGTGTTGAATGTATTTCAAGACTATTCATCACAGCTGATTCGTCAAATTCAGCTGTTTCGCTTATCACAGTGGAGTCGGACAACTCGACTCCGTTCTCTGTATTTTCCATTATTATATTTTTTAAATATGTAATTTATTTCTTATCTGTCTGAACAAATATTTTTTACTTATTTTACGTAACTTTACGTCTTTCCACTCAACCTCTCAATTACGCTTGTATCTTATTTGTAGGTATGGAATTTCATTTTATTTAATTCGTCCCTGTTCGGGCGCCATTGCGATGTTCTCTGTATTAATACATAATAAAAATACAAAATAAAATCGAATAAACTTCTACTTACCGTCACTCCGTAGCCTCGGCTTCAGGGTTGCGTCATACGAACTTTAGGATACAGGCGTAATTTTCAAGGTTGTGTGAGGGATTTACACAACACATTTTTTATGAAGAGAATTGCATTTTAATTTAATTTTGAATCATTTAAGAAGTTGTTTACAAACTTTACCTCTGAAATAATTTTGTGAGAATATATATTGCTTGTTATATGAAGATCATCCTTAATCTAACTTACGCTACGCTTACCTTACTTTTTTACACACACCATACACACAAAACTGCCCAGCCTGCATATTTTGCACACACCCAAACACACAAAAGTTATAAATCTCTTAACACATTTTTCTTTTATAATAATATCCCCCCCCCCCGTCGGCCACGCGCCCGCACACATTGTTTTTTTTTTAGATTTTTCTTTTGTTATTGTCCGAACGTAGTTTATGTGAGTTCTTCGTTGTAATTTCCGATTAGTCGCACTTCGTCCTTTTATTTATTGTACTGAATTGTAAATTAGAAAAGTTTTATTTCTGAGCCCGGTTGGTCGGGCGGCCTGCGCAGGCTAGAGTCGGCAATAGACTGCTAGCGTCTCTCTGTTCCCCACTCCTTGAGCATTTTAGTTGAGACGACGGACATCAATGCCTTCTATTTAATCGTCACTGCTGTGGCACATTCAACACAGGTGTTTTTTGTGTGGTGACCATGGACGATATTTGTGAAGCACGGTTGACGTCACTAAAAGTGGGCAGTCCTTAGCAGCATTTCCTGAGGACCGCTACGGAGATGATGAATAAATTTGTTCTACAGACATCTTGTTTTTCGGACTGAAGGCGTCATTCCGAGCTCGTACTTGTATGCTCGTGGGCGCGCGATCACACTTATGCACATTTCTGAGAATTTTAGGGTGGTACGAATTCCTTGCCGACTTACACAATAGAAATTGCGCCTTGCCTTTGTTTCAACACTGCTTCCTACCACGTGTTCTGTTCTAATGGAAATAACGTTGGCCGAAATTAAAACTTTCACAATAAATTTTTATAAAATCCCGCAAAATGAAATAAATAAAATTGCAAATATCCCACAACTGTACGAAATGAAATTAACCAATTTTGGACACGTTACAATTTCCATCCGTACTGCGTCATGCCAGCATAATGCATATTTGAATTGCTCTCCAGAACAATCTGGAAGGTACTTTTGTGCGGCCTTGACTGAAACGCTACACCTGCTCGACTAGCGGAGAAACAGGCGGAAGGACGCTCTTGACTCTTCAAGAGAGTTCCGTCGTTATAATACTTATAGAAAGGAGCAACATTTTCATGCCTTGACTATAACACAATAATTTATCATCAAATATAAATCTGTTGGACACCATGATTAACTGAATATTACTATTTTTGTCGTATCATGTGCATCGCTCTTCAGTTTTGGTAACACTTTCCATCTTCAGATGCATCAGGCATATTCCATCTGCTGATGAATAATAGATTGCCAAATTGTTGTGACTTTACTGTAGTAGTTTTTGAAACGTTGTAATGTAGCTGTGATGTAAAGATCTTTAATAATGATATTTTGTGTCAGTTTATTATAATATACCTGCCTAGTATAAGTGAAATTATTTCACTATATTGTTATGAATCACATGTTATCTATACATACTTGTTGTTGAAACATTTTCAGTGATGTATTTTTATTACTTGCAAAAGGATGGACATTTGCTGTCACTATATTTTTTGTGTAATAAGGTGATGTTGTAACCATTAATATGTTTTGACTGTCATATATATACTACAGAGAATATATTGTGATGATGTTTACAGTTAAGGTGGAACACTACAAGATTAAAAATATATTGGCACTTGTCTCTCCGTCTGTCTCCTTGCATATTCTCTCATGTCATTTTCTATCTTCTTTGAGGTCTATCTACTAGTTGTTTCCTTTCCATTTTTCAATTTAGAATTTTTATGGAGTTTCTGGTATCATTTGTTCTTATTATGTGTCCCAGTTGCAACTTCCTCAGGTATATATTTTTCAGATGGACCAATCCATCTGCTGTTCACACACCTCTCTGTATTTTCTTATTCTCCATTTTCCATTTTTTCTGTATTCGGTCATAATATTTGCCTTAGAATTTACTTGGTTTAGCCTGGGTGTTCACTGGTGTGGATTAGTTCTTTTGAAAAGATTTATTTGCAGGATTTATATAACATCTGTCCTACTTGATTTTGCTGGAAATATCTGCATTATAGAATAAGTGCACATACAGTTAATATTATATTGTCCAGATCCATATTATTCAATATGGATTAAATAATATTCATACCAATACTCCATTAATAATATTACAATAACAACACAGTTATAAACATTGTGTTTTAACATTTGGGAAGGTATGCTGATTAACACCTTTCTTACACACATTTTTAATTAGCTCACAAGTGTGTGTGTGTGTGTGTGTGTGTGTGTGTGTGTGTGTGTGTGTGTGTGTGTGTGTGTGTGTGTGTGTGTGTGTGTGTGTGTGTGTGTGTGTGTGTGTGTGTGTGTCTTCAAAGTTATTTATTAAAACCACTTATATAAAATTATAATGTGATAAAATGCTAATTATAACTTGAATGCCAGTGTGTATGTTCAGTTTTTGAATGTAAAGAATTTAAAAATAATTAGTAACCTTAAACTTTGTGTTGAATATGTACTACTAGTGTGATTCAATTTGTTAACAGAAGAAACGAAAGTCTTCTACACAGCTGGTCGAAGTGAAGAAAACTAAAAAACTGAAAAAACTCCCACCAAAGGTAATATTATTTCTTTGTACAATACGTGTTAGTGTTACTGTACTTCAAAAATATATTTAGTTTAAAATATGCTTTTCAAAATATTAAGATTTTCAGTGATATTTTAGGTAAGAAGGAAATCACAAAATAAGTCGAGATAGGGGACCTACCAGACAGTTCTCTTACCAGTATCACTTTTGGGACAGAGAACATAAAAGCTGGTTCAGAAGCATAAATGCAGAAATAAATACAGGCTAGTGGTTTTTGAGATGGGCAGCTGGAAGAACTAGGAGAATACCAGATTAGGAATATGACCATCAAAAGTCTGTTTCAGCAGCAATTGGCCATGGAAATAGTGGAATGAGAGTTTTGGAGTAGTTTGGTCATGTGATGAGGACTGAAACTTATGGCAGTGCTCGCACAAGGGAGGAAGAGGAAGAAGAAGAAGTTGATCAAGTTTGGAAGTTTGGAATAGGTTGAATGCATTAGGAAGCTGGCCACTAGAAAGGGGAAGATCTTATTATAAGAGAAATGCGTTACTTGGTAGGGAATTTAGGAAGTGGTTGAAGGTCCCTGATGCTTAATAACAAAAGGGATGGAAAATAAAAAAAGAAAGTACAAAATTATTAGTTGAGATGTACCTGTGTGTAATTTAAGTTACATTAATTGTTAATAATTTTAAAATAAAAATATTGTATATGATAGCAACTGATAATATGGTGGGGCACCAGAGATATAAACAATTATTTAACAGTATTATAGGTAATCTCAACTGACACAAAAACAGTCTTCTTTCGTAAATACAAAGATCTATTATGCACTGTTCATATCAAACAATAAGCATTACTAAATCAGTAAAGTTGCTACAGTAGAACTTGGCTAATTCGAACGTGCATAATTCAAATTCGTGGATAATTCAAAATTTTACCGTGGTCCCTTGAATATCCTATGTAAAACCGTGCAAAAACATCGTCTGTAATTCGAACTTTTTTTGGTTAATTTGAAATAAAAATTTTGCTCAAACTACAAAAAATCGCCTGCAGTATGGGCTAGACCACGTAACAATAAAGACATGACTGGAAACAGACAAACAGGCATCGCCCTTTGTGAACAGACGCTTGTCCTTTGTGTCAAATTTGTGGAATTGGCGCCAGTATCTCGCGATGACACGTGACTGGCTTGTGTAACGGTACCGTCCGCCATTGTCCCTTGTTCCACGCCTTGTCAGTCAGCCACCCTCACTGTTGCTTTCAGTTCAGTGTGCCTGCATTCGTGGAAGGGTTAAGTCTTTTTGAGTTTCTACTGTGCGAGCTGTGTCCTGTAGTGAGAGACTGTTCCTTTCTTGATACAGTACTGTATATACAGACTGGTGTGTTTTAGTGACGCTTATTGTGCAGTTTTATTGTGTTGTGTGTTCATCATGGCCCTTTCAAAACCAACACGGACCCAGTACAAATCATTGACATTTGCCGAAAAAGTTGCTGTTATTCGGGAAGTGGAAAAGGGACAAAAAAATAAATCTGAAATTGCTAAGGAATTCAGGATACCGCCAAATACACTGTCGACGTATCTAAAAAATAAATAGAAGATTTTGAATAGTGTGTGTAAAGCCAGCGATAAAGATAGGAAAAGAGCGCGAGGACCAGAAAATCCTGACGTGGATGAATGTGTAGTGAAGTGGTTTAAGCAAGCAAGGGACAACAAAATTCCAGTCAGTGGGCCCCTCGTCAGAGCCAAAGCTGAGGAATTCGCATCTAGCTTAGCGAAAAATGATTTTAAGGCCAGCACTGGTTGGCTCGATGGTTTTAAAGAAAGGAAAATGGATCTGTTGACGTTGAAGCTGCAGATTCATGGAAAGACGATTTGTTGCAAATGATTTCTGATAGAGGTGCTAAAGAAATTTTTAACGTAGACGAGATGGGCTTATTCTTCAAATGCACCCCCCGACAAAACACTTGCTTTTAAAGGAGAAAGTTGTAGTGGCGGCAAACACAGCAAGGAGTGCATAACACTTTTAATCGGAGCAAACATGGATGGCTCGGAAAAACTGCCTTTGCTAATGATATGGAAGTCAGCCAACCCACGTTGTTTCAAAAATGTAAAAACAAAACCAGTTGAATATGAATCAAACAATAAAGCTTGGATGACAGGTGAAATTTTTGAAAGATGGCTTTCGAAAATCAACAGGAAATTTCGGAATCAAAACAGAAGAATCATCTTGTTTATTGACAACTGTACAGCGCACAACACTATTCCTGTGATGGAAAATGTAAAGATTGTGTTTTTCCCCCAAAACATGACTTCAGTAGTTCAACCTATGGACCAAGGTGTAATAAAAAATGTTATGCATTTTTACAGACGGCTTGTGGTCCAAAACATTCTGTCAGGTGCTTATTTAGATGAGCACGAAAATACTATCAAGATTAACATCCTTCAAGCTGCCTGCATGTGCAACAGTGATTGGGACCAAGTTATGCAAAAAAAAATTGCTAATTGCTTTCGTAAAGATGGTTTCTGCCACATTGAAGGTGAAGAGGCGAATAAAGCTGCTAGAGAAGTCGTACCCACTGCGGATAACTGGGAAGATGTTGGACATGATGCAGGCATTTGTTACAAAGAGTTTGTAAACATGGATGAAGACTTGGCGGTGTGCGGTGAACAGACAGATGCGGAGATCGTGGCTGATGTTATGAACAAAAGAAATGATGGTGCATCTTCAAATGAAGAAGGGGACCAGCTAGAACTTCCAGAGATACCGATTCCAATGGCTTCACAGGCATCAAATTACATTCAAGAATTGAGACGGTTTGTTGAAGGACACCAGAACGTAAGTGATGCTATTTTCCAAGCACTTAATACCGTATTTTCTCGCATAATTAACGCCCCCGCATAATTTACGCATCCCATTTCTGGGGGGTTCAAAGTGGGAAAAAAAAAATATTCGCGTATTTGACGCACCCACTTTCTCGATGATTTCATCACGCAGTTCCGGATGCGTTTCGAAATAAAGATGTCAAGTAGTAGCTTTCCTATTGCGCAACCTAGCATTTCAAACCCTCGTGCAACTTCCTGTTATTACTCACTGCGGTATTCAGTCCGGTGAGTGAATCAGCGAAGACGTGATTAGTGACGATTTATTCCAGTCTGGTAGAAACTCATTTTACGAGTGTTTCGGGTACACTTGCTACCCGCAGTCTGTGTTTGCGTGTCTTTTTAAAGAGTACAGTGTACAAATACAAATGCTAAACCAATAGAAACGTCTAAAAAAACACGTTCTTCTTGTGTATCTTCTGCAATTGTTAATTATATTAATTGAGATTTTGGCTACTTATAGAGCTTTAATTACTGAACACAATGCAGTTTTCAGAATTGCTGTATATTTATTGGTTTTGAAGTTATCGCAGGTTGAACTGCAAAAATGAATTGAGTAAAATTCACGTCTGATCCGTCCGCGTGCTTCACTGTGACGAAGTTAGAGTGAGATAGTTGCATATTATACGCTCTCTGTCTTGCTTACGGCCACAGCCTGACCCTTTCATAAAATGCTCAAATATGACGACATATTATGAATCGTTATATATACTCCTCCTCGGTATAAAAAAAATTGATTATTTATTAGTTTGCTCTATCTTATTATTAACATCATTAACTCCAACTTGCCTAATGTACTCTATTTGATTGTTCAGAAGAAAACTCAACCGTAATTTTACGCCAAATGACGATAACTTCAATGAGTTGAACTGATTTTGTGTATAATACAGTACAGTATATTTAATGTATCTTTTAAATGTCAATAAATTTCAAATGAAATTTGGGTATATCTGAAATCCTCGAATAATTTACGCACCCGAAATTTTCGCCGGTATTTTTCGTCAAAAAAGTGCGTTAATTATGCGAGAAAATACGGTAAACTTGAAGAGTTTACTACAACTCAGTGTGTTAACTGCAAAATGCAATCAAAAGTTTCTAGTTTTTTTAAAAAACTAAATGCTATATTTTGTACTGAAACGTGTTTATACGTTTGTAATACATATGTATAGGGAAGTTGTTTAATAAAATAACATATTGCTTTACTGAATTTTGCTTTTTGATTTGATTTTTCTACCCTTATTAAAACTTTCCTAATTCGAATTTTTGGATAATTCGAATTTTTTACTGGTCCCTTCAGCTTCGAATTAGCCAAGTTCTACTGTAACACTAATAAACCTATACTCTTGATAACACTCCCCACAAGTCAACACAGTGTAAAAAGAATTCACAACTGACTGACCACTTGTGCTTGTGATATTATATAGGATCTATCAAGGTAAACAATATAATGTAAGCAGTCAGCCAGATCCGTGGACACTAGACTAGATGGTATTAGTCATCAACTATGGATGCACTGACAAGCCTTGACCATGACATAATGGGGTCACTAAGAGACAATGCCTTGTAACTAAAAAGCGTCTTGTCATTTATTTGAGGGCTCATTTTAAAAGACTTATACAAAATGTATTTGCAAAGACTTTGCACTTGATGTGCATATCAATTATTGATGAAGCATATTCTTGTAGCAGTGACTGAGATCTGAAATGTGGGAGAAACTGTTGAACTGCTTTCTCTGACTACTGGAAAGGTACTTTGCCATAATTTCCCCAAGTTCAGTCAAATAGGAGAAACTGTAATAATTGTAAATGGATTTGATGTTACACACTAACCCTGGTGTGTGTGTGTGACCTACTAGATGAAAGTGCTTATGACATCTATTGTAACGTTTAGACCTGTTAACTGTAGTTACAAATAAAAGAAAAAAAAATTTTATTTAAAAAAAATTTGTATGTTTGTTTGTTATGGTTAAAATTTAGGATTAATCCTGGTTTTGTGTTTTATTTAAAAATTTAAAATTCTGTGAGGTTATTTTGGTTTAATTTACACTTCTGGTAGCTCTTAACAAAATCTGGAGTTAATCAGATTATCTCCTTTCAGCAATCGATTAATGATTTTCAGCGCTGCTCCAGTATCTCACTTTTAGCTAATATTTCTCGTCTTCCAGGAAGTCTTGAAGTTAATTAAACCCTTAAATTAAAATGTGAAATAATTTTACAATCCAAATAGTTGAAATAATTTGATTTATTAACAATAATTATTTAAAAATCGATGTTAAATCGATGTAGAGCAATTGTTCGACTCCGTCACAGGGATATATCGATAGGTGATTACAGGTTAAATTTTTATATAAGTATTAAAAAAGGTTCTTTCAACGATTATTTTATATAGTCAGAGAAGGGCAGGCCTAGAAAGTATAACATATACAGAAAATAATCTTAATAATTAATAATTAACAATTGTGAATAATATATAATGTTTAGTATATTTGATTTTTCAAACCAATCTGCAGGCTATGAGATCAGTCTAGGAAGGTTGCATTGCATCACGGGACCATCATGGCGGCTAGCTGAATTGACGAGGTTATACGTATATATGGTCGCTGGAAAATCTCACAACAAATTCACCTTTATAACTGTTTTATGGATCTCCGAAATCGTGTATACTGTCTGTTATGTTGTTTGAGGTATCCTGGATGAGTGTTCAGTGTTCACTGGTGTTAATTGTTTTCTGTTAGAGGTGTTCACTTTATGTCTGTTCGTGGCGAAGAATTGTTAATATATTGTATAGTGAAATATTAATATTAGGTAGTTTTAATGGTTTAAATCACTTGTATTATGTGGTGTATTGTTCGTCTTCACCGTTGTCGTAGAGTATTTCATAAGTTTTTAAATCGAAAAGTGTTAATTTATGTAACTCTTGTTTTCCACTGAGTTTAGGCTGTACTCATTACACTCCGTTATACGTTTTTAGAACGCGATTCTGCATCGACTGTTCCGTGTGAATGTTAACAAAGAACTAACTTACTTCCTTCATCTTAGGAAATATCTTGCCAAGTTAATATTGGAAAAGTATTGTTAAAATAATTTTCACTTCCCATGTACATAATTCCAAGGTACATTATATATAGAATATGTTTAGCTTATTGTTCGCTTTCATGAACTATTAACCATATAATTGGTTTATTTATCTCATTCTGTTTAATTTGATATGTCATAGTCCATATTTGTGAGATTTTTGTTAAAATTAACATATTTATGTCTTTTTGGAAATCTAGGCCCAAAAAACCTGTTTCCGTTCTTGTACACAATTACTGCCATTTTAAGTGTTATTAATATAATTATAATAAATTTCAAATGGTCACAAATCTTTCTCTTTCCTTAATACCTTATAAATTTAACATTTGAACTGTCTTTTAGTGATAATTTATTAATTTACTATTTCTCCTCTCAAATATTTAATTATTACATTTCAAAAATTTTCAATAATGTAAGATATTTTTCTATATTACTTTTTTAAATCATAGGATCATTTACAGTAGTTGTTAATTGACCTACCTTACATAAATCTTGTTAGTTTACATGGTTCATTGGTGAATTAACTGGTTTATATTAATTTTTGTGAATTCATTATTTGGCCTAGAGTTTAGTATTTTACATGTATGGTTTTTTCAAATAAATTTAATTCTACTCCTCTGACTCTTAAAAGTTAACACAACATGAAATAAAATTGTTTACATAATTATTGAGATGTGTAGCATCTAATTCATGCTACTGTTACAAAAATAATAATTAACATTAATCAGTAGTCTTTAAAGTTAGACATGTTTGCTTAAACTGTTTTGAACATACATTTAACACATTTTATAAGTTAATACAGCATCCATACTTAAACATTTTAATTAGTATGTATGCTGTTATATGACTAAAACATCTTACTCTAAACATATAGGTACCTTATTCTATTGGAACTCTTTTTAAAATATGGAGTTCATGGCTATGAACAATATCAGCCATTTAAACTTCTTAACTCTATTAAAACTTAAACTATTTTAAGTCCTTTCTGATTATACTATTATTATCTAACATCCCCTTGTACAGTAAACATTTCCCTCACATATTGTCTTGATTATTGGCATTACCATGAATGTCTTGAGATAACAAAGTGACCTTATTTAATGAAATATTGGAAATATTTTCCATTTTAATATTTCATTACTTGTTAATTATAAAATATAAAAGTTATTTTATAGCACATTGTTTAAGTTATAATACACTACAACTTGAAGTTTATTACATTTAAAAACACTTCCACTAGTACACATTCACTGTTGGTTCTGACTTATATTTGAGTTTTATTATTCTCAGACCAGACCTTTAGTCATCATGGACTGTGAAGATTTGTTTATTTTTTATCATATAATAACTTTAGTTGGTGCACTTCTTATCATACTACACAATACTTTTGTTTATAAATAATTACAATTTCATTAGGTTTTGGGGTGTTATACTTTCTTTAATGGTATCATTTGGTTTGGGGTTAATGGTAGTTAATAATAGGTTTTTATTGTGGTTCTTCCATCCTATTTCTTCCTTTCTTCTCGTCTTCCTTCTTGTGTTCATTCTTGGGTAAACCAAGGTACTCAGTGTTATCTTGTCCGATGGTTGGTTCGGAGTATCTTCTTTATCCTCTGCTTCTAAATTTCTTCTTCCTTCTTGGGTTTGGAGTATCTTCTTTATCACCTGATACTAACTTTACTCTTCTTTCTTGATTTCGTGATATCTTGTTTATCACCTGATACTAAACTTCCTCTTCTTGTTTCTTCTTGTGTTTGGGGTATTATATTTATCACCTGCTCCTAACCTCCTGGGTAATCTCCTGATTTTTTAATATGAGTTTCCTTTAATTTATTTTCTTTGACTTTTATGGTTGCATTTTTATTATTTAATTATTGTTTTTCTTTTATAGTGGTGTTTTCCTTTGAAGTGTAATTGAACTTCATTTGACATTCTTTGAGTATATGTAATTTAATTATTTTTATGATCTTAAATGAATTAATTATTGGTGGAATATCTGTCATGCTACACTATCTACAGGAGTAAGATGATCTCTAAACAAACTATAATACCGACTTATATTACACTTACATAAGAGTAAATGGAAAACAAAAACTAATGTGAACAACTTATAGCTCTTCCAAAGGGGTTTACTTCCTACTCACTCCCTCCCCCTCCTCATACCTACAAGTGGCCGTGGTTCTCACCGCCAGAAAGAAAGCAGTCACCACATGTGTTATTGAGCTGCACAGTGGAGAAGGAGTCATGTTTGTGTTACCTATCAAGCCCAGGCATGCCAGACAAGACTGCTATATTATTTATCACCAGTGATAAGGGTGGGAAGGCAGACTGAGTTGTGAGTCATGTGGCCTTGAGTTGATCACATGACCACAGGCACAACTGTTGGGATTGTGGGTTGCAAAAAAAAACACTGTGCTGGTCCATGACACAAAAGAGGTTTCTTGTATCTATAAATACCCTTTGTGGTATGTTTAAAAATTTTGAATTTAAAAATTATACCTACACTAGCAAAATACCCGTGCTTCGCTACGGAGTTTCACGTTGTACGTAATTGTACAATTATTGCTCGCTTAATAGTATAGGATTAGATAGATTGTACAAATTCTCAACTCTTAGTTTGTCTATTTACATTCATAGCAACAGCTATTTATTATTTATTTCGAGAAAATCGTTAGAGCCGTTTCCGAGAACAAAAAGGACATACATTTATTAATTAATTGAACTTCGAAATTTTCTCGACTATAAGAACCTGCAAACAACGAAGTTTTTTCAATTTAAAACAATGATTAAAAACTCAGGACTAAATGTATTCGGGGTTTCCAGTAAACTGAGATGTCAACCACTTCATTTACCAAGTATGCATTTCCCGCTATAAATTTCAGTATTTGGTTTTTTGACCCTTAGGAGTGAAAGTTTTTAAAACCGTTTCTTAGTGAGCACCTAAGACCTATGATGAAGCTATGTTCAAAGTTTCACTGATATCCATTCAGTGGTTTCAGAGATATCGTGATCAGTGAGTCAGTCAGTGGTATTTGGCTTATATAGATATCTATATCTAGCCGATTTACCCAGCGTTGCTCGGGTTCATAATTTATTCATAGGCTCATAGGCACCTATTCTTGTTCTAACATTATATTACTTGTATACTGTATAATCTTCCTTATATTGTTACGTTCGCATTCTCACTGGAGGAATACTCTGTAGCGCACCTGTTGAAGAACATGTCATAAACTGTATTCTTATATCTGGAGAAGAATTCTGTTGCGCGTGATGCTCCTGCTCGATTTCTAACTCTGGGAGAGGGCGAACAGCTAAATTAGTTTTCAATAAAATGTCTACAGTACTTGCACGCGCTGCGTATTTAACTATCGTTTTATAATTCATTGTGTTAATGTTGAAATAAGGCATTTGTTAAATTAGTGTCTCCTAAACTTATTCTAACAATACAATACCTCTATAGATTTCAGGTTATCAATTTTTAAATTCAAACTGAAGCAAGTGCATTTATATTGTCTGAGCTCTATGGTCTGAATACATTCGCTATCAAAACTTTGTTTTTTGTACTCGCTTATAACTTACTTCGATCTTAACTCTTAAACACTTTACACACTTTTTAACACTTTTAAATTCAAACTGAAACAACTCTGAATTCACACACTATATATCACATACACACGTTTCTTAAGATGCATACACCACCTTTGATATCATAACCTATATCTTTATTTATAAGAACCGTGGACTCTGGCCCCGCCGTCTTTCGCGGGATCCGACCTAAGACTCCCCGGGTTCCGTGGATGAACTCCGGGGAAGGCCCGTCGGACGACTCCCATGCTATTTCCTACGCGGGAGACTTCCACCGATGCTATGGTAACAAGAATCTATTCTATTGGGTTGCCATAGTAACCAGATCTAATAGTTGTTTAAGACCCAAAGGACCCCCCCAGAGGATCGTATCGAAAAAAAAACACCTGTCCTATGTTGGTTCTCCCGTTGCGTAAAATATTTGTGCCAAGTTTGGTTGAAATCGGTCCACTGGTTTAGGAGGAGATGTGGAAGACCCCAAAGGACCCCCGAAGGATCGTATCGAAAAAACACCTATCTTATGTTGGTTCTTCCGTTGCGTAAAATATTTGTGCCAAGTTTGGTTGAAGTCGGTCCAGTGGTTTAGGAGGAGATGTGGAAGACCCCAAAGGACCCCATCGAAGAAAACACATATCCTATGTTGATTCTCCCGCTGCGTAAAATACTTGTCCCAAGTTTGGTTGAAATCGGTCCAGTGGTTTAGGAGGAGATGTGAAAAACCCCAAATAACCCCCCAAAGGACCCCATCGAAAAAAAACACCTATCCTATGTTGGTTCTCCCGTCGCGTAAAATATTTGTGCCAAGTTTTGGTTGAAATCGGTCCAGTGGTTTAGGAGGAGATGTGGAACATACATACATAGATACAATGGGGTGGGGTTTGCCCCTTAGGAGTGAAAGTTTTTAAAACCGTTTCTTAGTGAGCACCTAAGACCTATGATGAAGCTGTGTTCAAAGTTTCATTGATATCCATTTCTGTAGTTTTGCTCTACGTTGATTCTATGTCAGTCAGTCAGTCAAACTTTCCCCCCCCTTTTTCCCCCTTTAAAGGTCGAATTTCCAAAAATCCCTTCTTAGCGGATACCTACATCACATAAGGAACCTACATGCCAAATTTCAAGTTTCTAGGTGTTATAGTTTCGGAGATTTCGTGATGAGTCAGTGAGTGAGTCAGTGGTATTTCTCTTTTATATATATAGATTACAAAATCTAGATGTAGCCACAAATTCTTGATAACTACTTTTCTTGCATTTGAAGATTAGGGTGATTTTATGCCATGAAGAATGACACATAACATTGTAAAGTTTGGACAGTACATCATGCTGTTACAATAAAAATTACCGATGTTGTACAAATTCAGTTTTATGTGACATTAACCAAGGTCCACCCATGATAAGCAACTACACTTTTGACCTCAGTAGTAAGATGCGTAGGGATTCATTCACCCTTGACCTAAACCCGCAACATAATCACAGTATATGAATGCTGTGTGAGTTCAAGTTAACTGATTTAGGTTGGTTAATCCACTTAATCCGTTTCTCCCCTTTTATAAGATTTAATTCCTTTTGTTATATTATTATATAACTGTGCATTTTGCAATTGAAAATTATCAATTTTGTAACAATACAAGATCAGTTCTTGTTAGTATTAAATAATTTCACAGTATTGGTCATTGTTTAACATGTTACTTTTACTGAAACTAATGACATGACAAATCCTATATAGTCTTGTGAGGTTTTGTTGTTTTGTGCAGATACACCAGTCATTAAATAGAAAAACAGTCATTAGTCAGAAACTTTTGATCCCATGGGGATAGTTTGAACGTTCAAATTAAAATAATTCTTATAAAATATTATGATACAACATGTGGGTACATATTGCAAGCAATTGTTCTGATTGACTGCTGATCTTGGTGTGCATTAATGCAATATTAAGTGCTTCTTAATTAATGAAGTTACAAGACAGCATAACAATTAACTTTAAATTCCAAAGTTCAAAGATACTGATAAGGGTTCTTCTTTTATTTTTTGTTATATTGCTATAGGAATGAGCAATCTTTCAAACTTTGCAATTGAAGTTACCTCACACATGTAAAATTACAAAATCAGTTTTTATTAGTATTAAATATAAGTTTGTGCTGTTGGTTGTTACAATGTAGCTAATTTGCCAAAACTAACATTGTGTGAAGTCTTATTCATGCCTTCTAATATTTGATACCATCTAACATAAACGTGCATCAGCTGTTTAATAGTAAACACCAGTTGTTTGGCTTAGTACATGAAACATTAAACAAAGTGAATTTGTAAAAGTGACATTGAGTATTAAATATTAAAAAAAAAAAAATAGTCTACAAGTAAAAATAACTAGAAAGTGATTGTTTCTGTACCAAATCAAAAGCTTTATCTTTCTCAAATTGCAGTTAAAGTGAGAATAGCTGTATTATATAGAATATAATTTAGGATATTGTTTAAAACACATTGCGCTCATTGTAGTTAGTGTTCTTGTTGTGCTAAGTAATAACTACATGTTAATTGTTAATCATGAATATGTATTTTGATTTTTTAGGGTGATGAGGATAATGGTGATGGTGAAACTGAACGTAAAGTAAAGCGAAAGAAGCTGAAAAGTGAAAGGGTAGCAAGAACAAACTGGATAAAAAGTAATAAGAAAGGAGGGTCCAAAAAACTGAGTAAATCACAGCGAAAAGCAAAAATAAAAACGAAAAACTTGAAAAAACAATAGAAAATAACTCATTTAATATGGCTGTTTATATAATCATAGGCCAAGCTATTGTGAAGTATGAGTTACTCAATAAACGTATCATAAGTTGTAAACTTACCTTCCTTTCTCTCTTAAAAAATCCTAGCAGGCGATCTTACCGCCAATTCCCACCTGCAGACATGGTACCTGTAAAATACTCACCCGCTTACCTTCGTAAGTGTCCAGGGTCGCCAGAGTGTTTTAGGCTGACACTCAACCAATTTACGCATCTGCCTTACTAAAATATCACGTTCAGAAGTTCCCAGGGTCGTTTATGCGAAACGTAGGAAACAGTGATTGATTATGCAATAGGCGCGCGCTAGCAAACAAATTGCACAACACCTTATTAGTTCTGAAAAAACGAGTTTAATGACTTTTTCTTTATGGCATTATTTCATTCAAAATGAATACAACTATTCTGTCCTGAGGCCTAAAACAAATTATAAAGAATTATGATATCCACATTGGATTGAACTACTCGGCCCTGAGGCGTAAAACAAGTTACAAAAGAATATTATATCCACATTGGATTAGACTACATCATCATTGTAGTTAACTACCTATACCGCAAACCCAACACTTCTTATATATATTCTTCATTCACCCAATTACACACACACTTTCATACTGTTACAATTTTTGTCCCCCTTAATTATTACGTAGTAATCATCAGTGTAGAAAAGTCAAATTAATTTCGTTCCCCTTAATTGTTACTAGAGCTCTTTTTTATTAATATGAAAACAATAAATTTTATGGTGATTTGTTCACCAGGTACCTGGCCACTGTCTCCGAAACACTTTACGCCTGATTCATTGCACGTGGTCACTCCATGATATACGCCGTTTTCTTATTTCTGTTAAAACTGTCCAAAATCGGTTTGTGATGTTTCGCCTTTCGACCACGCACTGTCTATTTGATTTTATTTATAAGTTGTAGTAATTGACTACATTTTTTATACTGTGAATTGAGTCCTTTTTAGCGAACTTGTTAATATGTCACCCGGCCGGGTTGAAAGGAGACTCGTGAACGGGATGCCGGAAACCAGGCACTTTACCTTGCTGTTTACGCCCTGCACAGCCCACTAGATTTCCGTCATTCACATCATAATATAATACGACAAATTAATGGTTCCGTACGTATTACTGTCTGTATACGGTTATTATTGACAGTCCCTGGATTATTTCCCCTTATTTTGATAACAAGTAGCGTCACTGCTGGAATACACGAAAATAATAATGACTCGCTGTTACCACAGCTGACTCGATTCTCACCCTGGGATCGATCTTATTTCGAACATTTGTTTTGCTAATTGAAAATTTATGTCCCCCTTTTTGACTCATTACAAAGTTAAGAATATGCAATTTACATATGTATTACAATGCATAAGATGTACACGTTACTCACTTGTGTGTATGATGAAAAACGTGTGTGTACAAAGTCTGTTCAAAATGTTTCCAATTTTTGTTGTTGTTGTATTATTTTGATTACTTGTAACTTTTCTATTTTATAAATAATGTACCAGTAACAAGTTGCATCATGTAGAAAGCATCTTATATTGGTTGACACACCTTTTATAACAGTGTTTCTTTTTTAGGAAGCAGTCCAAAACATGTTTTTTTTAGGGTTGCGTAGTTTTAATTTTGTATTATGTGTTTTATTATAAATCTTCATGCTTCATTTCGAATTTCAATGTAGGAAATAAAAAAATTGCAAGACAGATTGGGAGAGAATGGAAACAAGGAGGCACAAAATTACTAATTATCAGTTAATTATGCTATTCATCGACATGGTGGAGAAATCACAAGTTTTCCTGTTTTGGGGCTGCATTGCGTTACTTTTATCCAATACTAGTGAATAGCAAATAGTGTTATTGGCAGAAATTCATGATACGCAGTCTACTGAATACAAAATAAATTTAAAAGGCATATGGTAGTTCTCAGAATCTGCACACTTAAAGTGTAACCCGTATGTTTTTTAGCAGTGTGACTTAAACTTACACTGTTTATTATTCTTAGTGCATCATATTCTCAGTCATGTTCTGCAGGAGTCTTTCTTTTATCGACACTTGAAACTTGTGCACATTGTTTTTTGCCAAAGCTCAGGGTTCATTTACATCGCTTATCAACACAGGCACTTTTTTAGGCAACAGTGAAATGTTCGGTATTGTAGTGCAACAATTTTACCATTGCCTTATGTAATTTCAATGTGTTAGATAACTGTGAATCGTTTCACAACAATTTGATTACAGATTACTGTATTTACTTTATTTTAGTGCAGGTTTAGTGACTCCTTTTTTATTTAATAGTTTTACAGTTTTCTGATCAAACTATGTAAAGTGCTTAACTCACCTTCGTTTATTTTTGTTTTGATTGTTCATCATCTTTTTTCACAGCACTAAACTTTATAGAATATTGAAACTTTCAACTTGTGAAACTTACTTGTCTTTTCTTCTCGTACGCGTTTCTGCATGGTGTTCGCCTTCATCAGCTTTGAGACAGACTGCTATTAACTTGTAATGGTTTTTATTTTGAAAGGTATAGTGGGGGTGGTGTGTGGAGGAAGGGGATTGGCGCGGGGATCCAAATTATTGTTAGTTTTTTGTATAATTGTGTCAAAAAGTGTGTGTGATTTATAGTATAAAAACGACCAATATTCTATAAAGTTCGTTTATTTATGTTATTGTTGCTTATTAATATTTTCTTTGAGTTTATGTTATTATGAAGGCGTATTTTCACTTAGGTCACAGGTTGTTACCTTGTCTTGAACTTCAGTTTAACATTCTATTTTGATTTTAAGTATATTTCTTTTTTAATATTTCATGAAATAGACCACTTCATTTGTGAATGATGCTTTGAACTGTGTTACTCTTTTTTTACTTTTATTTGTTTATTTTCTATATTTTACTTAAAATGAAGTAGAAAAACCTGTTCAGCTTTTGCATTTTCTGCTTCTCACTGTGTCATTTCCATTTTATTGCAGCTCAGGTCATGAATGGCATTGTAGCTCGGGTTTATGATGCAAGGCAATTTAAACGAAGTTTCACTTAAAAAAAAAATTAAGTGACATTTAACTTTTGACACTTTAAAAAAATTAACCGACATTTAACTTTTGATGATGGGTTTTCTTTTGCCAGTCCACTGTGATAACTGGAATGTTATCTTAACATTATATCTGTAGATTTCCTTTTATCATCTATCTAATCCTCTCTCAAAAAGTTTCCTCTCATTTTCTACAATCCAGTAGTTTGTAGCACATTATAATTTTCTTTGGGGTGTTTTGTGACATACTTGTTTCAGTTCACTTCAAAGGATATCATTAATCAACTCTTCCCTGATCGCTTTTAAATGGTTTAAACTAGATATGATAAAGCAAACTCTGGTGCTGATGTATCTTGGTACAGATTTTATCTAGTTTAATATGAACTTGAATTTGAGATGCTGCTTCCTAAAGTCAGTGATTATAAAAATTGTACACAGTCCACAGTATTGTTCAAAGCAGCATTAGTGGCTAATGTTGATAGCCATCCTGACACAAGAAAGTTTGTGTTTTAAGAGTTATGAGTACACTGTGCTGCCAGCAATATGTCAACTACACAACAAATTTTGGAACTTTATGAACTGACCTTGATATAGACTGTAGTGTCGCTGTATTTTCATGTGTATCCATCGTGAATGTTTTTTGCATATAAAAGAATGTTATAAGTATGTATTAAGCAGGTATTTTTGTAAATAAAACTGTTTACGCATCTGTAAATTGTTTTTAATTTTTTTTTCTATTTATGAAATGGAAAATGTGAGTATGAAAAAATACCAAAGTGTTAACCATACTCATGACAATTAAACATCACGCTTTGATCTTCAATATACTTGCAAACAAGAGGAAAAGGGTTAAATCTAGCAAATATAATGTGTATCCTGTAACTGACATATTGCCTGTCTGGGCTACTTGATTTTCAAGGTGGTATAAGTAGATATGTTTTTTATAATGTTGAAGCAGGAGCACACTGACTATAGGTTCTGGCCATTTCTCCCGTGTTCTCAGCAAAAGCACCAACTGAGACCAAGCACTACTGTTGTCCATAGGTGTAAATTCCTGCAATGAAGATAATTGTGCTCAATCGGTATATATGCTTTTGTTGCATTGCTATACTCAAGCCATTCAGGAAGTGACTCGGACATTTCGCTGCAACATTTTACACAGAAAGTTTTACACTTACTGAGGACTGCACATGCTGCAAAACTGACCACGTGTGTATCTGGGTAACAACATGGCAACGTAGTACCTTCACAGGCCATTACCATGGTGATGCGAGTGAATCCCTAAACATGATTGGTGGAAATTTGTACATATGCTTTTACTACCACTGCATACGAACCATCAAGAGTCGCTTACTCAGTGGCTCGAGTCTAATCTGTTATGCAATATTGCAACGTTATGATTATTTCATAAATTCACACAAATACAGAACCATGTACTCAACACAACTATTAAGTGTAGTACACCGGCCAGGTTCAGGATTTTTGTTTCTCGTTGCGTCAAGTATATGTAGTTGCACAATAATTAAATAAATTTTAAAGAGGAGTGAGATGTTGTTGACATGAACTAATTATTTAAAACCATTTACAAATAGTCATCCTAAGATTTATTCATTAATAGAAAAATATTCCAATATTAAAAAGTTCAAACATTAGATAGATCAAATGTCCACTTTTATAAGTTTAACACATATTAGGCTGTTCATAACATCTAAAAAGTAAACAATCATATACTCTTATTCACTAAACAGACATGTTAAATAAGTCATTTAAATTCTTTCATTTTTTGTGTGTCTGGCTTTGATTCAATCTTCAAATGCTAATAGCAACTCATTTAAAAATAAACAAAAATAATATTAAACTTATAAAATTACTAGTTACTATAGACAAAACAAACTAATTACATTTACTTTCAGACTATTATTTAACTCTGTTGACACACCCAAATTTTTAACAGATAACAAAAAATGTAGTAACTTTCAAATTTTCTTATAAAATTAAATTATTGACTTTAACTATTATTTACACTTAAAATTTTTAAGTCTTACTGTTCATGTAAAATTGTCTTTCTGAAAGTTCTTTTCACAACAAAATTATAAATATTTAGTCATCACCTGCATACTGCTGCCATTACCGTTGTGTGTGTGTGTGTGTGTGTGTGTGCGCGTGTGCGCGCGCGCGCGTCCTGAATCCTCAGAATTTGATGATGATGTGATGATGATGATGCTGTGTTCTATGTCTCTATGGGTTGTTGTTGTTGCTCCTGAGTTCCTCCATATGTCTTGTGTGTGTGGTAAAAATGTGTTCAGTCAATCGGCAGACCAGCAACGTGATGTCCTTTGGAAATAGCTTATCAAATGGACATAGTGTCCTCGTGTAGAGATTCCTTGAGTCTGATCATGCCCCAAAATTGTCGGTCGTATTTATACTGGACTCAATCTGACATGTCCAGGATTGGTCTTGACATGTTAGAAATTGTAACTTTCATGCAAAGCGTCCTTTTAATTACGAATCACTTTTTTGTTCATTTTAGCGATTTTGTAAACACACTGTAGCATCCACGATATCATTGTTTGCGTAATTTTTTTCTGTTCACGCACATATAATACATGTTAATTACTCTTTAATTATACCCGTAATTAACATTAATTACGTAGCGTCTTTAATATTGCAAATTTCTGCAGTATTTTATATATCACTGCATTCTTTAAGAATTTCTTAATGCAATGGTGTTTTATAATTGGCATAAGTTTTTGCTTACAGGTTTAACACAAGTAATTAGTTTATTATAATCCTGTTAAGACATGATTACAGACAAAACATCGTTCGCATCACCCCATATTTTCATGTCATAGCGTGCTCACACACAAACACACACACGCTGTAACTTAAGCTACCACAGCAGGTGTCCCTCTTGACAGGTTAGATATTGTCAATTCCTGCACAAAATTGTATAAAACTGTTCCTTATTCTATTTATACTAATTACAATATAAAACATACCGCCTGGGCAAATATGCAAATATATGTATTGTTGCAATATTTTGTCTTGGTAATTGTTGGTTTTACCGAAACCTTACCAAATCATGGTTCGATGTTTCTATACTTGTAAGAGCTAAAGTAGTGTTGTCAACTTGCATCAACTCTACAAAAATTCTGACAAAAACTAAGACAGACCTATTCAAGTTGAATGTTTTTGAATCATACAGATTGTTTTGTGGTTATTAGTCTTATCCATTTCATCTTTTTCTGTGAATAGATAATTTTAAAAATGGAACTTTCCCAGTACCATATCTGCATTAATTTTTGGTATTTCAAGTATGTGCTAATCAGTAGCAATATGTGGTGAATAAAGTGTATACTTTTTATAAAATAGTACAAAGTGTGTTAATAGGTTGTTTTATCCAATTAAGTAGTTTATTTTCGATTGTAATTGCTTTTTATTAGAAGTTTCATTAAGTAAGTTGTGTTAGTGGTTATAATCACAAACAGAATTATCACTGTTGCACATCACTATAGCAAAATTATTCCTATTAGCACTTTCAAGCTTCTCAGCTCATCGTCAGATCGGAAATCCAATTATATGTTATTACTACTGATATTATTACTGATGTTATTATACTGATGTTATTACCAATTATATTATATGTTACTACTGAGTGTGGTGTTACTACTTCCTTACAAAATAAATTAAGTATATAAAGTAAAGATAAAAGTAGGTGGATACACTTACTCATCAGACCGTCAGATTTCCGATCTAACGATGAGCTGAGAAGCTTGAAAGCGCTAATCGGAATAATTTTGCTATAGTGGTGTGCAACCACATATTGCTACTGATTAGCACATACTTGAAATACCAAAAATTAATGCAGATATGGTACTGGGAAAGTTCCATTTTTATCTATTCACAGAAAAAGATGAAATGGATAAGACTAATAACCACAAAACAATCTGTATGATTCAAAAACATTCAACTTGAATAGGTCTGTCTTAGTTTTTGTCAGAATTTTTGTAGAGTTGATGCAAGTTGACAACACTACTTTAGCTCTTACAAGTATAGAAACATCGAACCATGATTTGGTAAGGTTTCGGTAAAACCAACAATTACCAAGACAAAATATTGCAACAAATAATTGTGGGCAAGTTATAAATAAGTAACAATCAGTTCGTAGCACTGGTAAACAAACACACGACTAGGGTATGAGACAGGGGACCGTTGCCGGAAATGCATTCACAATGCGACGACGCGCCCGCGAGCTCGCACACAGCTGGTTTTTAACTTATAGGCTAATTAACGGCGTCTGCTCCGTGATAATAGGAGTAGGAAAACGGAAGCAAATTCCTAAGCGCGCGTGCCGCAATTGTCTGTCACCATCTGTATGAAATACTTTGTTAAATGCCTCGCTATTAAATACTACCCATGCTACAAACATTGTCACACATATTTTTATGCACATGATCTTAATTTATTAGAATTAAGTTATATATATGAAGCTTGTATGATCAAGGTAATTATATCAGTGTGTTTTTTTTGTAAATAAATAGAACAATGCATAGTTGTGAATCATAACGAATGTATATGTAGAAAAAAAATAAAATAACTGTATAGTCTACATTCATTTTTTTTAAACGGGTGGGGGTGTATATAACGTTACCAAATCCCATAGATTTGGGGTTATATGTAGAAGGTTTTGAAAAATCAAATATAAAATGATTCTAAATCGTTAGAAACATGTCTCGCGCTGTAGCGAGCATTCAAAACAATTGTAAAACGCCCAGCGGCTATGTCCGGTGGCGTTACGTAAGCACACACACACCGTTATAAATTAGGGACACGCCCTAACTTTAAATCATTAATATTTCGGAAACGAATAAATATAGGCAAAAACCAAGATAGCCAAAATGTTTGCCGAAATATTAAGAATAGGGTGTGCAAATTTCAATAAATATAATTAAAGAGTTATTGAGATAATTCATTTTATTTAAATAACTTCCATAGTGAGTGAGCTAGGGAGTTAGGATTTGAATATGTTATAATTCTAAAAATTACTAATCAAATGTATATGTTAGAATAAGCATAACTTGGCTTGCAGCCAAGATAATCGCAATACAATTTGCAACCGGACATCCGACCGACAGTTGGATCCGGTGTATTTCAGAATATTAAAAATAATAACAATTCTTGAACTGTGGGAATTATTTTTCGTTCTCATGGAATGAGGTGACTAAATTTCATGTAGAAGGGAGAGTGTTTCAGCCAATCAGATCATTCTAAAAATTTTGAAGAACCGTTGGTTTCGGGCTGAACACAGACACTCTTCTGTTAGGACTCAACTTGTGAACAACACAGAGACTCTTCTGTTAGGACTCAATCCGTGAACAACACTCGACTCTCGACTGGAACGACTCGAAGCAAAGACGAACATTCACCATAGTCTTATGTGTCAATAAACAGATCAACTGTAACGACTGGACTGTGGAGGCGCCTACGTACTTATTGTCTACTTATTTATTGTCAACAAATAAGCGTACTGTGCAATACATCAAACTGTTGGCGTACGCATAAGAGATCGACCACATACTACGTGAAGTCACATCAAGAGTACAACAGAACGAGGCCGTCTAGAACGTGGTACGAGCTGAAGAACTGACGATGCAGAGCGACACCTAAGACGAGATACACACACACACACGAGTGCAGAGTATCTGGACCGAGGGCCTGAAGCAGTTGCGGCAGTTAAACCACGGACGTTAAAACCATCAACAGTTGCTGAAGGAGCTGAGTTGCTGATCCCTGAACTTTTCGCCGGAATCCAGGACGCAGCAGAAATCATCGCCACTAGCTGATTGGACCAGGACATCGAGGGACCCCAGAGGACATCATCGAGAACTTCAGTACCAGGAAAGTCAAAAATCATTTATACATTTTTTTTAAAAAAAAAGATCATTTTTCTTTTTCTATTAAAATCAATTGTAAAGTTAACTTCATCCAGATGCCGATAAAACAGAGACTCTAAATTAATAAGAACCTCAATATTGTGATAATCTGTAGAACACGTATAAGTTAAGTAAGAAGCAATAGATAAGAAGTAGACATAGATAAAAAGTGCTATATAAATCTTAACATTGAATTACTTAGAAACTTATACTGCAGTATATGTGAAACATATCACAAGTAAATAAAAAGCACGATGAACAAGATTCACGGCTGATTTATTTCAGAGTATTTTAAAAGCATCTTGAAGTGGTAAAATCAATATTAAAGGATCGCAAACTCATTAATTAAATTATTTTATAAAAATTAACTTTGAAATCAATAAGAATCAAAATTCGAATAAATTCATATTCATAAGCTTTTCCTCTGAAAGCTAATATTCATTCAGAAACCATTGAACAAATTACTAATTACTCTTTAGTACGTAAGAATTGCGTTAGATGTAAGTTTTTTTATTTTATGTGCTATTAGAATAATAAACCCCAATTTTATACCCAACACTGTTTCGTTATTGCTGTACTCCAAAATCTACCAACATCACAAAACTATTCGAAATAATTATAACAGTATTCTTTGTGCTTGTACTTTTGAATTAACCCACTTGCGAATTCAAAACACAAATTCCTACGGCCCTAGTTGGAAGAAGACGCAAGAACGCACAGCAGGTAGGTCAGTTCACACTAAAAGCATTTATGATATATGTATTGCAACATCTATTACAAAAAATGAAATACATTTGTTAACGTTATAAATGGCATCCAACGTGTGGCAAAATAACACGGGAGGTACACACACATTGAAACAAATACATTTGTTATCGTTATAATATATATATATATATATGTGTGTGTGTGTGTGTGTGTGTAGCTATAACTTTGTTCATTTTAACTCTACACAAATAATTCAAAAATGAATAGATAGATAATTTCAACCCTTACAAATAATGTCCTGAGGACCACCTGTCTAAAAGTTGTACGACAAAAAATATTCAAGGTCAAAGGAAAAAAGTCGCCCCTCAAATTCAGTACTTGACCACCTTGTGACAGCTGCATCTTTGAAACGATGACAGATAAAAACATGGACCAAGAGGTATTTTGGTCATCTAATTGTGTACTTTGACTTTGATCTGTATAATGTTTTTGCTAAAGTTAATCCTTATTCCGCTATTTCACCAAATGTATTGAGATTTGGAAATTTCCGAAAACGCGAAAAAAGGAAAAATCGCCGCCATTTTTGTCGAGAGCACGGAAAAACTCTAAATAATTTGTAGTTGGTCCTTATGTATGTGTAAGTTAACTCTAGAAATATTTTTAATTATGTCTATTTTTGGACATGTGGGAACATCGCGCGGGCCGGAGTTGGGAAAAATTTCCAAAAAATGCGCAATTTTTATGATGTAACTTTTTATTTTGAAGACAGAAAATCCGGATAATGATTAATTTAAAGGATATTAATAGACCATCAATATGCACTAGACATTTTATAGTCAAAAGTATTAAACTTTGTTAGTACAGGCAAAAAATTTGCAAGTTACAACTTCTCACGGCCATATCTTGAAAACAACTCGTGAATTAAAACCCGGCCAAAACGCATTTTGTTTGTTATTTCGTATAGAATAATTTTGGTCCTATTCATTTTTACTATAAACTCAAACGTTTTTTAGTTATTCGCTAAAAATTACGCTAAAATCCTGTTTTTTGGGGGTAAAAATCGAAAATGTTGATTTGGAATAACTCGAAAACAACGCATTTTTCAAAACAGTTGCATACTGACTTTTTTGCTTTGAATTTGATTCTCTATTGGATCCTGGGGGTTAATTTTTTTTGTCAATCACCCTTGAAAAAGGGGTGGTTTTCACCCCCAAATAAAAAGCGTACAGTTTGACTTTTTTAACTTTGTTCTAGAGTGCATATAGAACATACATATCAAATTTCGTGAAATTCCATCGACAGTCAAAATTTTCTTACGTCAAAAGCTGCGGTTACTGGACTATTTAAACTATTTTTACACTGCCAAAACTGATTTGTCCGCGGACTTGAATTATATACAACCGGCCGGTTTTAAGAGTTATGCGGAACAGGGCGATGGCGACTGACGAACGCCGGCTAAGTACGCCCGGCCGGTTGAAATTGTTGATCGAGAGAGCGAATTTGGTCAAAGTGCAGCTAATATAAACGCCGGTCACGTGATACTCCTCCCACATTGGCGACATCATTTTGGATGTCTCTGGACGTTTTCTCACTGTTTTCCTATGTTCCAGTGGTATCAAATGTTGACTTGACGTCATTATAATTGTGACGTCTGTTGAAAATTACGATATTGAGGCCACTTTTGGGTTAAATCGGCGACACTCTGGCTAGACGCAGCAAAAAATAGCTTTTGATTAACTTGTTTACAAGGCGCACCCCACATTCCTTACTGGTTCACATTTCTCACAAAGTAAAATGATTTTATTCCTAATTTTGATCTAATTAAAACTCTGAACCCCGGTTTTATACCTGTGACTCGGTATGTACTGTCAGAAAGTAATGTTATCACCAGAAATGTTACAACAGTTAATTATACCATGTCATGAAAGTCTAGCCCATGCATCAGCATCAAAATGTTACTGGACTTTGATTGAAGATTTCACCATCAATAGTATGTATAGGAGGATTAAAACCGTCTTAAAAAGGTGTCACGATTGCCAGACATCCAAATTTACATACCTATGTATCTATGCAAAGCATCAGAGCAAAGGAGAAAGGGGAGTTGTTAGCTCTGGATTTCTTGGGTCCGCTGCCACGATCAAGTCGGGGTGTTAGGCACATTCTTGTATGTGTAGATGTGTTTACCAAGGCTGTCCAGTTATATGCTATTATGCGACCTACCATAAAGACTGTTCTTAAAATACTACTGCAGAGGTATGTACCCACATATGGTCACATAAAGAAGATAATTACGGATCAAGCCAAACAATTTAGGAATAAAATGGTCTGAAACGTTAACGCAGCAAGGAATAAAACCCATGCTCATATCAAATAGGCATCCTCAGGGTAACCTTGCCGAACGTGTTAATAAAGAATTGGGCAAATATATACGTATATATTGTCAAGATCAGCATAACAAATGGGCTGAATACTTATCGTTCTTTGAGAAATCTATCAATGAAAATTATAGTGAAGCTACTGGATACCCACCAATTGGGAGAAGGGCAGAAACCAACTAGATTTTGGAAGAACTTCGTTAGTAAACCTGAAAATCAGAATCTACCTATACCCATGAGTCAAAAATTAGATAACGCAAGAAATAGGATAAAAGATAAGGGTATGAAGAGGGTAGAGAAATTCAATCGAACACACAAGTTAGTGGAATTTAAAGTTGGAATTGATTCGAAGTAATCCAGTAGGGAAGAGAATAGACAACACCGCCAAAAAGTTCTTTAGATTATACGAAGGTCCCTATATTCTGCAAACAAGACGGGGAGCACAAACCTTTATAGTATATGACACGGAAAAACAAAAAGAAATTGGCAAATATCATGCTTCATCGATGAGGAAATATTTCCAGTAAAAAAAATATATATATATATATGAGGGGGGACCCAAAAGTAACGAGAATTTTTCTCTGGCAGTTGGTAGAACGCTAGTTCCGACTTCTCCCGCTAGGTGCCTTCACTAGACACCATTTTGTATCAGTTTCCCTAGCGGCATTGTTGTGGAAACATTAGCGTGGTCAGTGTGACTATTTTTTGTAAGCGCTGTTTCACGTTTTCGGCGATTTGTCAATGGCAGACATTAAATACCAACGTGCTAACATCAGGTTCTGTTTCCTGTTAGGGAAATCAGCAGCAGAAACTGTCGCAATGCTTCGGACGGCTTATGGGGAGGAAGCTTTGAGCCAGGCAAGGATTTTGAGCCGACAAGAAAGCACACGCAGAACGAATTTTGCTGCAACACGTTTCATCTTCAGTCAAAATTCGTTGGCATGAACTCCAGGATATTCCAGTCATTTCCTCCAATTCATCGATTGTTCTACGACGATCAAACATGATCGCAACACGGATTTGTTCAATGTTTTCATCCATTTTGGAAGTCGAGGGACGTCCCGGTCGTGGTTCGTCTTCAATTGACATTTGACCACTTTTAAAACGAGAAAACCACTCGCAAATCCTTGCCTGGCAAATCACACTGACCGCGCTAATGTTTCCACAACAATGCCGCTAGGGCAACTGATACAAAATGGTGTCTAGTGAAGGCACCTAGCGGGAGAAGTCGGAACTAGCGTTCTACCAACTGCCAGAGACAAATTCTTGTTACTTTTGGGTCCCCCCTCGTATATAACTGGGATAATATAATTAATTCTCTTAATGCAGGAATGCATATAGAGAGAGAGGGAAACAGAGAGTGAGACAATTAAGCTGACAACAGCAAAAGTGTGTCTTAACAATGGAACAATAGAACACAGCTGCGATGTTTATATTAGGGGGAAGAATTTGTCACCCACCGCAAAGGATTTGTTTCTCGCATACCGATTAAAATATGTACTTTTATAAGGTGTTTTAAAAAGCAATTGTAATATAGTTAATAAGATGTAATAGTAATTATAAGTTACACATATATCTAACACATAACCATCATAACATAAAAAATACACACGAATTAATAGACAAACTAAAAATAATAAATGTAAATGAAAATACATTTTTCACATCATATGACATAACAAACATGTACACTAATATCCCAGTAGAAGAAACAATTGACATAATAATAAACAAACTTATAGAACAAAATGAAAACAAACAATATATAACCGAAATAAAAAATAGTCTTCAACTAATACTAAAACAAAATTACTTTGAATTTAATAGCAAAATTTATCAACAGAAAGAAGGTTTAGCAATGGGATCACCATTATCAAGCATAATAGCAGAAATATTCCTACAACACATAGACACCAAAATACAAAATATCATAAAAACACATGACCCAGATGGCATATGGATAAGATATGTAGATGATGGACTATATGTATCAAATAACAAAAACACAAATGCAGAGAACATACTGAAACAAATCAATAACATACATCCCAAAATACAATTCACAGAAGAAAAAGAAAAACATAACAAAATCAACTATTTAGACATAACCATCACAAGATACAACAAACACATACAATATGCAATATATAGAAAACCAACTTCCACTAACATCATTATACCTAACCATTCTGACCACCCACCACAACATAAAATGGCAGCATTTTATTCGTTATTTAACAGAATATACAAAATACCCCTAAACAAACAAGAAACTGACAAAGAAAGAAATATAATATACCAAATTGGTTATGCAAATGTATACAATAAAAATACTATGATCAAAATAGAAAATAAAATCAAATACAAAATAAAAACTGAACAATTAATAATTAATCAAACTGAACAACACATAAATAATAACAACAACAAAAAATGGGCCACATTCACATATATAAATAATAAAATGACAAAACTAACAAAACTATTTAAAAACACATATAAAAATAGCATACAAAACTAATAAAAATAAATTACAAAATCTAAATAGCTCACACAACAAAGATAATACAACAACCAACGGTATATACAAAATTGAATGCCAAGATTGCAATAAATGTTATATAGGACAAACAAAAAAACAGCTGAAAAAACGTTATTTTGAACACCTAAATGCATACAAAAAACCAAATATATATAAATCCAATTTAGCCACACATGCAATAAACACAGGACATGATTTCCCAGACATAACCAATGTAACACTAATAAAACATATACCACACAAAGGCACCATAATGAACATTTGGGAAAATTTACAGATTTACAAACATAAAACACAAAACAAATTAATACCAGAACAAATACAAATCAATACAAAACATGACACAATATTCAAAGCACTCAACATCGAAAATACACAAAATACAAAAACAGATACCACAACCACACACAATAATGCAACTTTGAAGGACCAGAGACCAACAAACTACCTCAATAACATCCAGAGCCAACACACAAATACTACACCAGAAAGAAGATGGCGAAGGCTGAAGATGGGAGAACAAGATCTCCCGAAACATGTTCCTAAAGGAAAAAAGTATATCTTGAGGTAAATTTAGTCAAATATTATAGTATTAATACATCAAGAAACGGACTGTAGCAGAAAGTGATTGAAAAATATATATATATATATATATATATGCGGCGCGTGCTCAAAAGTGCTTATTGTAAAAATAATACTTTTTTAATTCTACTTAGTGAAAATTGCGATAATATTTTGTACAAATAAATTAAAGATGCTGTAATAAGTAGTATAAAATTGTATTTAATTAAAATAATAAATAAATTTTTTAAATGTTAAAGTTGTATTATAGCATGATCCAATAATATCGAAAAAATAGCTTGAAAAATAGAGTAAAAACAGAAATAAATTTATGTATTTTTGTCTTATATGCATTATAGATAAAGGTAATAAAAAAATTACATATTGTATATATTGTAACGTTACATAACCCATGCCCAAATATGATAACACAATCACCCCACTCTAAAGGTCAGAAATGGGTATTATGTGCCTAGCTATAGAATACTTTGTACTACAGAACACTGTAAACAATAACAAAGTGAGATATAGTGTACATAGTGAGAGAGTAAATTGTTAAAAAGGAGCATCTCGCAGATTTATACTGTAGATGGAAAAACAATCAATTGTAGCAGTGGACTATATTGCTGCTGACAAATTTTGTATAATTTGTATTGTGTAGGCCACAAAGGTATTGTACCTAGGTATAATTTTTATGTTTAATATAATAATTGTGTTTAAGTATAAGATAACCCAGGGTTAGGTATAAAATAATAATAATATAAAATAATACTATGTGAGCAAGATGGCATAGGAAAATAGTTTAGAGTAAGAATACTTTAAGCAAATAATAAATAAATACAATTGAAGGAAATTAAAATATTAAAGACCTATGTATAAGCTTAAGAGAAAATAGAAAGAAACCCCTTAGATAAATTAAGTTGGATTATAAACAAAATTAAAAAAGGATTATTTTTCTATAAAGAAGAAATAAATTTATAATAATTAATAATAGCCTATATACTCAAAAGTATATAGATTAACCAATAAAAAACGATAAAAAATTCTTGGTTACTACGAGTAACCAACTAACAAGATTGAAATGAATTGTTAAAACGATTGGGAAGTGAATGTTTGAAAAAAGTGTAATGCCTATTTAAAATTTGAAAATTTATGAATACTTTCGGAATAAACAGTGCGAAATTTAATAAAAATTGACGAGAGATGTACCCCTTCTATTAGAACTTCTTCAAGTAGCACCATCCAAACCCTTTACATACATACATACATCCTCGGCGCTACAGCCCAGTCCGGGCCCTGGCCTCCAAAAGAAATCTTCCCCACTGGTCTCTACTCCCGGCCAATGTCCACCAGTTTGCTGCACCCAGCCTCACTGCCTCCTTACCAACCTGGTCCAGCCATCTTGTACGCGGTCTTCCCCTCCTTTGACGAAATTTTGAGAAAATTTAACGACGTTCCAGGCCTAGTATCTAGCACTTCGAGATTTTGGTGAGACCGTATCCTAGTAAAAATTAACTAAATTACCACTCAACTATAACTTCTAACACTAGAAACAGCACCATATAAGTAAACACTTCAGGAAAAGAGGTGAAACAAACTTTATTATTTTTTGTTAACCAAAAAAATCTGCATAACGGATCTCTGTGACTTTTCAGCCGCCATTAAATAATTCCGTGTTTGTAGCGAAGAACATAACCTGTACTCTGGCGGATAAACCCGGAACTACATACTAAAGAAAAAAAAAACAAATGTAATCAATTTTTTTATGTAAAGCTTGGTATTAAATTATTCATTTCTGACCGTCTCATAGCACAAAGAACTTACAATTAACCCTGGGAAATTAATAAATTAATTCTTTATTGTTTTATATTTTATAAAGGATAAAAATATTTTGTTATACTTTCTATGTTTACCAAATAAGATCGAACTAATGTTGTGTTGACAGGGAGAATCGATTATAACTTTTTGTATTGGGAGAAGATAAAAAACAGTGTATTTAATAAATAAATACCATGAATACTTTGTTATAAATAATAAAATGTGTATTATTTTCAGTAGAGGGTAGTTGTTTACAGAGTGTCAGGAGACAAAGAAGAGGACGAACAACCAGAAAATATTACAGACAAGGGAGGTGTTAATATATTACAGGAGGTGTTAATTTAACCTCCAATTTGTTTGTAAACATCAAAATCAGCTGGTCTCATGAGCGGAGAGATTTTAAATTAAGTAATTGTATGCCAAGAGGATAATACCTTTTGCACTCTCTCTCCTAACTACGGTCAAACAACTTCATTGAATTCTCCCAAATCACACACACTCGATTTCATTTTTTTGGAACTGTAAACATAAAATATAACGAATTCTGTGACGATCGCAAGAGTGATGATAAGATCAAAAGATACTATCTGATCTTTTCCCGCGAGACGTTACAAGAGTGGCGAACCCAACAGTGGGTCTAATAAAATATTATTTCATTAAACAATTACTGTGACTCTCATTAAAGCGAGATTTTCGAAGGGCAAATAAAACTTGGAGTTAATTAACGATAGTACATAAAAAGACTCTGAGAGAGATCCTGCGAGACGTTACAATATATATGCAACCATACTTTACTTTATACTACACTGTTAAGAAAAACACAAAATTTTGGGTTAAAATCGAATAACACAATTTTTGTGTTATATTTCATTAAATTAATTCAGATAATTTGATTATTTATTTTAATAGTAATTTTTTTATTAATAGGGGTGGTTTTCACCCTGATATAGTTGATGAAAAACTTTTCTGGCATCTTTCAAAAACATCCAGAAACAAATTTTCAGTCGTTTTCTTTAATTATTTATTTTCATTTTAATTTTTTAATTACAGGGATGGTTTTCACTTTCTTACATCGTCGCCACGCATATTTGTGTCTACCCTGGACATGGTCTTACATCGTAGCCTTTAATATTGCTCTAAAAACTAATTATACACCAAAACGCGGCATTAAAGCATTAAAAATGTGAATGTTCTTATAACCACCCCCGACAAATTGTCGATATCACCCCAAATATAGAATTAATGTTAATTATCATGTCATATTTACATTCAGCACCCTTCAAACCTCACCCAAACAAATTTGCAGCCTCTAATTCCAATTATTCAGTCTCCCACGTATTTTTGTACTTTTGGGGGTGGTTTTCACCCTTTAGGGGTGAAAGCGTACAATTCTTTTTTTTTTAACTTTGATCAAGGACCCAAATGGATTGTATAAACAAAATATCACGTTGATACATGTACAGTCAAAATTTTGTTACGTTTTGGCGTTTTTTCCGCTCTCCTTACTGGACTAAAAATGTAATTCAACATAAGTAAAATCAATAACCAGTGTCGAGGCAATTAAACAGTTTCGGACAATTATCGAGTGCAGCAGTTATTAGTGGAACCAGCAATGATGCCGCAAAATGGATAACTTTTTTCGATAAGTACAACACCTAGACAATTACAAAATAATATAAATCATTATGCAAGATATCCGGGCTGTTTGGCCGTGGTCCCTGGTTTAAAACAAAACCAAACATTTCTGCAGCTCCACTGGCTGCCATCATCAGTGGTATAAAATTTCTGCACTTTGGGTGTCTACGTGGGCCTGCACCCAAAGTGCAGAAATTTTATACCACTGATGATGGCAGCCAGTGGAGCTGCCGAAACGTTTGGTTTTGTTTTAAACCAGGGACCATGGCCAAACAGCCTGGATATCTTGCATAATTCAAATGACACCGGCCGTGAAAGCCTAAGGAATAATTTAACATAAATCATGATATTTTAAAGTAATAGGGGGGTTTAAAAGAATGAAAGCGAGCGTGTATATGAAGTACTGGTGAGCCTTAGTAAAAATTAAGTAAATGTTTCAATCTATTACTTTTTATGTAGGTTTATAAATGTGATGTATGAATCACCAGAGAAATGGGGCAAACCCCGTTAATGTTTTAACTGGAAATAAAATAATAAGTTCAATTTACAAAGACCACGTGTTAGTGTAATTTATTAAATCTGCTATCTCGATCTGTTTGCGTCATTTAAATCCTCGCCTAACGAACTCTGGGGTTACTGGATACAGGTAAGAATTGGAATGTCACAGGTAGGTGGTATTTTGGGAGGGAAAAGTGTTTGTAAAAAGTAAATAACTTTACAATTGGTGCTGTGACGTCAGGATTTTTGCGTGAAAAAATGTTTTGCGTGAAATAGGCCTGGATTGAATAAAAGGGAACAGACCGAGACAAAGCGGAAGTAAAAGTTTTACGTTAATACGTACAAAAAGACACGTGGTCTAAAAAATGTTGTTGGTTAAAAGTAAACACTCATGTTTATCTTAGTATTAAGTTGAACTGTACTAGATATTTTAATTTTAAAATAAGTAAAACATGGGAAGTAAGGATGAGGGAGTCTGCTTAGCTGACGTAACTGTCATTAACGACATGGAAACACAGTCAAATACTGTAGTAGATACAGAAAATAGTTTAACAGAGTCCAAAATAATGGATGGCATAGTAATTCAATCAATGCCAATCCAAAGTAAGAAATCATCTGATGAGCTTGTTATAATGAGTAACACCATAACGGAGTCTACTCCTGTCCCGTTGTAACTAAAACTAAAGGAAAAGAATGGTCAATGGGCAGTATGATTGAATTAATGAGAGCAATGTCTAATGATATGAAACAAAATAATGTTAAAATAAATAGTCAGTTTGATGCAAATGAAAGTAATTTTAACGAATTGAAAGGACAGAATAATTAATTAAAAAACAATGTCAATGAAATTAACAAACGCTTTGATAGTAGGAATGAAACATTTGAAAGTAAATTTAACGAGTTAAAACAAAGTATTGAGAAAATGGAAAGGAAAATAGATACAGGTAAGTGTAGTGAAAATGAAAATAATGAAGTAACAGATGACAATATAAATAATGATGGTATTAATACAAGTGATAATTATAATGATGAAATAATTACCAATAATAATGAGGTTATAGTAGACAAGGTGAGTAATAGTGTTAATTATGATGATGATAACAAGGGTGAAATAATGGCGAATAATAATAATAACGAAGTAGTTGAAATCGGGGTATCTGAAAGTGATACGGTGAGTAATAGTGTTGTTGATGAGAGTAGAGAGTTAGTAGGAGGTAGTGAGAGAGTAATGATAAGTATAGATGTGCTGGAGAGAGAATTCGAAGAGAGTTATTTTAGGGAAGTGGGGCAGAGGGTAAATTTTCCCCGGGTAAATTGTGAAATAAAGGTTTCACAGGTGTTTAGAGAGGGCAAGTGGTCCTCAATCGGAGACGGAAGGTCCCAAAATGGTCCCTTAAGTTTTTGTGGTGTTCCTGGTAAAACCAGGAGGAGTTTTTATAATGTTGTAGTGCCCTCTGCGTGGAGTGAGAGAGAGAATGTGAAATGGGAGTGGGAAGGTGATTTTGTGAGAGGGAGAGAGGTAGCGTTGTTTGATATAAATAGAGGTTATAGAGAATTAGTAGGGATGCTGGATATAGAGAGAGTTGAAGATATTGAGTTCTTACCTTGTGATGTAGTTAGTTCAGCAATAGACGATGATTATATTGAGTACTTACCTATGTATAGAAGTGGGATATTAGTAGCAGATGACAATGATAAGAAAATGACAAAATATTTAATGGTGATGAATAATAATAATAATACGGTAGATTGGACCAAAGATACTGATGTCGACAGGTTTTATGCATTAATAGTATGCAATAATGTTGTTACGTACTATTTTGATACAATGGGTAAAATTGATGTTGATAGTTATTATAATAATAATAACAAAATAAATTAATTAAAAATGAATTGTGTTGTAATAAAATAAGATTAATTTATGACGATGGTGGTTAGGCAGTTGTTATTAATGGACATGGAATTATGAGATTGTAATGGTTTAATACTGGACTGAATAATGTGATGAGTTGTGACAAACAAGAACATTTAATGATGAATATTGTATATAAAGTTGTGTTGGTGGTATATGTAATATGTATTCTATAGTAAGGTTATGTTGTTCTTATGTACTTTGTGTTGTATGTAATCAATTTGTGATTTTGGTGGGGTAATGGTGTTTTGTTAGATGAGATAATTAACAGCATATAATTAAAGTTTATGATGGGAATTAAATGAAGGTAAATTGTTTTGAATAAAGTAATTGCAGTAATTTACAGTGTTCTGAGAAAAGATGGAATTAAATTAATTTGTGACGATTTAGTTAATTTAAAATGTTGTAAAAGATGGATTTTGGGTAATGATTTCCTAATAAGTATAAAGCAGGAATTGATTTCAATGAACGGGTAGTAGAGACAATAAGAGTTTCAGGTATAAAATTGATATAAAAACGGGTAAATGATATGGACACAAAAGCGAGAGTGAATGTATGTAGAGGGAAAGGGAGGGATGAAAGGAAAGAGCGAATATGGTAGAAAGGGCACGTAAGTTTTGTAGTGAGGGTAGATGTGTAGGGAGTCCCCAACGTAAGGCATTGCGGCGGGTTGTAAAAAGTTTTAAAGGGGGTTGGCGGAGTTACCTGGAAAGGGCCAGGAACTAATAAAGGCGTGAGTATAAGGTAAGGGAACACACATCCTATGTACAAAGAGGTTATCAGGTGCCCTATTCTGAAAGAAGAGGTTCAAGTAGAGAGAGAAAATGGTGGAGGAAATATTATTGAGAGGTCGGTGTCACCCTATTTTAAATCCGTTAGTTGTTGATAAAAAAATGATGGGAGAGTGGGGTTAGGCCTGAATGCCCGTAGATAAAACTGATTATTAGTCTTGAAAGGGAGTCACCTGTTTATTAATAGATGAAAATATGAAATAGGAATTCAGAATAGAAGGTATTATGTAACAGTTGGAAGATTTAATTGAAAGTCGAAATTAAAGTTGAAATGTTTGTAAATTTTATTCAGATACAAGTGTGAAAGATTTATTTTAATGTAATAATGGTAAGGTTCATTTTGAGTGTTTATTATGTTTATTATAGAAAACATAAAGTGTTTATTTGAATATAAGGTAATTGTGTGTAGATCTAAGACATGTATTGTATGTTTTAACTGTTGATTCCCCAATTTCGGGCGGTCACGGTTTCACCACCCCTGACCGTGGAGTTTACCTCAGAAATGAGGTGGAACAATGATGGTCATCCTCTGCAAACAAATTGGTGGAAGTAGAAATTGTGAAGTGTGGAGAAATGGGAGGGGGACCCCTATTTTAAACTTGAGTAAACATGAGAGAAATGGGTGCATTGTTTGGCACCACTTGAGTTGTAAAAAAAAAAAAAAATGTGTAATCAAATTTTAAAAAAATTTTGTGGCTATGTCTGTGGTTGGTCCTCAAGATTAGTAACCTATGAATGTTGTTAACAGACAAGTGTTTCATGCGGATAGAATAAAATAATGGTAATTCAACCAAATTGTAAATTGGTACCAGTTATTTGTGAGAAGTAATAAGGACATGGTAGAGTGATAATTTACCTATGGGCATGTGTAATAGAAGATGGACACTTAAACTGTAACGTTTGCAATTTTATTTAAGGTCAGAACTGACCGATGTGTTGTAAGATAATTTGTGTAACTTTTATTAGGTTTAAGCTATTTGTGTGTAAATATAAACCATATAAGATATATGGTAAATGGGATTCCCCAATTTCGTGCGGTCACGGTTTCACCGAACCCTGACCGTGGATTTGGCTTGTTATTCTAAATTGGTGAACTTAGAAATACAACTGGGGGTAAGATCAGGGGAATCTAATATGATATAACTTTGGAACACAGCTATATACCTATGTAAGGGTGATAGACCAATTAAGGGATTGTGAATATTATTTTAGTAGGATTACTGGTATCCGGGATACCAGTAATGCCGAATTTTATATAACGCCAAACCAAGGATGGGGGAGCAAGAAAAGAAAAAAGTGTTCACCCCTTCCGCTTCAGTCCTTGTGGAGGCAACTGGGCAGTACAGTCAAGGGGGGGGGGGTAATAGTGTGTGTGGAAGGAGGAGTTAAGATGTAAAATAAAAAAAAAAATGAAATAGAGAGAGTGATAATTAAATCAAGATATAATAAGTAATAATATAGTGTTCAAATGCACATATGATTGACTGTACGTGTTTTATTGTATAATTGTTGATTTTTAGATTCATTATGTATTGTATACAGGTTAATACTGAAGAAATTAAGAGATGAAATGAGTTGTTTAAATAAAAGAATAATAGGGAGTGGTTATTTAAATTCTGGTTGGAATCAGGAAAATATTTTTAAATTTGGAATAAGAAATAATGAGAAGAGGTTTATGTAAAATGTTTGAATTAAAATATTTCATGTTAGGTTAAGGATTTCTGTTAACCTATAATGTATGTTAGAAGTTAAGAAAAGCCAGTACTTGGTAAAAAGGCTAACCAGTACAAATAAAGGGAAAACAAATCAGTTCAGTATCTGGAAAAATGTAAAGCCTTTTGTTAACATTTTAATTTGATTGTTTCAGAATCTGGTGACACTGTGGTGACCTTGTGCTGACCAGTGTGTCAGGGTAGGGGCGTCTAGTGCCTGCCTGGATTTGCGGTGTTGGGATCTTAACAAGAAGTCCAGTAAAGTCATGCAGGTGCGACCACAATCACTAGATCAGTGGGGTAAGTTACCCATGATTAATAAAATTTAAAGAGAGTCATGGCACCATATCCGGACTGATCCTTTTAGGTTATGTCAATGAGAGTTTTTATGCTTCGGCATAAACTCTCTCATTGAGGGGGTATTGTGACAATACATACCGAGTCACAGGTATAAAACTGGGGTTCAGAGTTTTAATTAGATCAAAATTAGGAAAAAATGATTTTACTTTGTGAGCAATGTGAAACAGTGGCGGATGAAACAGTAAGGAATGTGGGGTGCGCCTTGTAAACAAGTTAATCAAAAGCTATTTTTAGCTGCGTCTAGCCAGAGTGTTGCCGATTTAACCCAAAAGTGGCCTCAATATCGTAATTTTCAACAGACATCACAATCATAATGACGTCAAGTCAAGATTTGATACCACTGGAACATAGGAAAACACAGTGAGAAAACGCCCAGAGACATCCGAAATGATGTCGCAAATGTGGGAGGAGTATCACATGACCGGCGTTTATATTAGCCGCACTTTGACCAAATTCGCCCTGCCTCGATCAACACTTTCAACCGGCCGGGCGTATTGTCAGTCGCCATCGCCCTGTTCCGCATAACTCTTAAAACCGGCCGGTTGTATATAATTCAAGTCTGCGGACAAATCAGTTTTGGCAGTGTAAAAACATTTTAAAATGTAATTCAACATAAGTAAAATCAATAACCACTGTCGAGGCAATTAAACAGTTTCGGACAATTATCGAGTGCAGCAGTTATTAGTGGAACCAGCAATGATGCCGCAAAATGGTAACTTTTTTCGATAAGTACAAGACCTAGACAATTACAAAATAACATAAATCATGATATTTTAAAGTAATAGGGGGGTTTAAAAGTATGAAAGCGAGCGTGTATATGAAGTACTGGTGAGCCTTAGTAAAAATTAAGTAAATGTTTCAATCTATTATTCTTTATGTATGTTTATAAATGTGATCCTGTGAATCACCAGAGAAATGGAGCAAACCCCGTTAATGTTATAACTGCAAATAAAATAATAAGTTCTATTTACAAAGACCACGTGTTAGTGTAATTTATTAAATCCGCTATCTCGATCTGTTTGCGTCATTTAAATCCTCGCCTAACGAACTCTGGGGTTACTGGATACAGGTAAGAATTGGAATGTCACAGGTAGGTGGTATTTTGGGAGGGAAAAGTGTTTGTAAAAAGTAAATAACTTTACAACTTTCCAGTCTTGGTCCATTAATTTAAATAGTACGTTATTTTTAACTGCATACTTATCGTGCGACGGTTGTTGTTTTAACTGCTGAAGCTTTGGATCTTTATCTTGCTCTCTTGCTAAGTTCTGGAGTAGCTGTTTTACTTCGTCGTTTGCTTTATACTGGATATGCAGTAATTTCAAATCTTTATCATTGGAGAAATGAGTCTCTTCCTTCTTCTCCGTGACATGTCGACTTAGTGTATCTGCTGTCGATTCCTCTACAGTACTTAATGGTAAACGAATATTCTTCTATGGCCAGAATCCATCTCATCAGTCTCGCATTAGTGATTCTGCACCTCAGTAAGAATGATAGAGCTTGGTGATCAGTATGGATTTCAAAGTGCGTTCCATAGATGTAATAGCGGAATTGTTTCAATGCATATACGACGGCCAGTATTTCCTTCTCCAAAGTACAGTAACGTTTCTCGGCACCTTTGAACACTCTGCTTGCATAGGCAATCACTCGAAGTTCTCCTTTTTCATCTTCTTGATAGAGTACGCTCCCTATAGCATAGTCGCTGGCGTCCGAGTAGATGACATACTTTCCTTCACATTGTGGATGGTGTAGCATAATATTTTCCACAAACAGTGCCTTGACCCTGTTGACTGCATTGGTGTGATGTTGTTCCCATTTCCACTTCACTTTATTCTTGGTAAGCTCCAATAGTGGTTTGATTTCTTCTGCATATAATGGTGAAAATCATCTATAGTATCACGTTAGCCCTAAGAATGATCTTAACCCTTTCACATTTCTCGGTATTGGGAATTGGGTGATACTGTTTATTTTGCATGGATCTGGTTTTATACCTTCCTCAGATGCAATATGACACAAACATTTTATAGACGATCGCATAAATTCACATTTATCTAAATTTAATGATATGCGAGCTTGTCAAAACTTCTCAAAAATCGTGCATAAATTAATTATATGTTCTTCTAACGTTTTCGATATGACCAATATTTCATCAACAAAAATCACGGTGTAAGGTTCTACTTCCGAACCTAATGCAATCTCTAAACATTTTACTATGGCTGCTAGGCTTGTGCTTAGCCCAAAAGGTACTACCTTATGCTGGTAGCATTTACTTTTATACAGAAATGCGGTATATTTTCTATCGCTTTCTCTAATGGGTATCTGCCAAAAACTAGAGGTTAAATCGAGTTTAGTTAAATACTTAGCTCCTTCACACTTTGTGAACAACTCATCTGCCGTGGGTGCACAGTCAAAATCCTTTTCTACGACGCTATTCAAATTCCTCATGTCCAAACATAGTCGAATTTCATCATTCTTCTTTTTCACCACAACCAACGGGTTTAAGAAGTTGCTGTTCGATCATTCTATGACATCATTATCCAGCATTCTTCTGATTTCTTTCTCGACTTGCTCCTCATACTTCATTGGAATTGGATACGTCCTCCTCATGAATTTTGACGAATCTGTGACTTTGATGTGATGTTCATATACATTTGTTTGTGTAGGCAGTTCGCTAAATATGTCTGTATACTCTTTAATTAACGTGTCTATTTGTTCGACCCCTTGGTGTTCACCATTGTTTTCTTCACTACGATGTTTATCATGCGCATAGGTTACTGCAGGTCTGGAGATATTTACCGGTTCATTTATATTTGACGACTGATCTTCTTCGGTTACATTCAATTTAATATTTTGTGTGACATTATTCAGAGTGCACGTCATCGTTTGATCTGCTATATTTATTACAGCCTTCATTTTATTTAAAGCATGTATTCCTAATATAGTGTCAGACTAGTTTATTTACTGCTAACATAGGTAATTCATATTGTACATTCCCACACGTTATATTCGCAAATATTTGTTGCTTAACTCGATCCCTGGTACGATTAGCAGTGGTTATGTAAAGTTCATTAACAGGTAGAGTGGGTGTCAATTTAACATATTGTTTGTTGTTTGTTATCTTACTAACAACAGATATTTCACTTCCTGTGTCAATCAATGCCTGCACTTTACAGTTGTTGATGTACACAGTAACAATCAGGCAGTAATTACATTCATTCACACGTCTTGTAGTTGTATCCGGTTCTGTTATGTCGGCGTACAAATCAGGTGGAAATAGGCTGTTCATTTTTACTTCACGTGATGGTTAAATATTCTTTGAAGTAGACGGCATATCCGGTGTCGGTCTCTGACCAATTGTTTGTACATTTCGGATATATGGCTTGTTAAATCTTTTATTCGAATTCGGCCAAGGGTACCCCCCCTTCGTATTACATCCCTCTGTTTTATTCTCTCCCTTGCACTCTTCTCTTTTAAACTCTCTCCCCCTACGTTCTCAGCATACCTTCTCTTGTCTTGGACATTAGTTTTGTTTCTGTAATCGGTATGAAACATGTGTTCAGACTGCGTGAGTAAAATTAATAAATCTTCAACAGTTTTAATTCCTTGTGTGTAAATAGCTAATCTAATATCTCTGTGGAAGTGATGTGCTAATTTCAGCACAAGTTTGTGTTGTGTAAATGTGGGTCTAAGATGTTTACTTCTTTCTACAAGTTGGATTACATATTCTTCTAAGGTAAACCCACCATTTTGTTGATATTTACCATATTCTAATTGATCTCGTACTTGTCTTTGTGTGTGAATATTCCAATAGTGGCCTTCAAATGATTCTTTAAATTGTTCATATGTTGTTAAATTATCTCTGACAATAGTATACCATCGTGCAGCACAATCTTGAAAATGCTTACTAACAAAATCAATTCTTTCTTTATCAGTTAACGCATTACCTATTAATTCCTTTTCCCGTTCACACTATAATAAAAATTCAACTGGGTTTTGTGTTTTCAAACCTTTGAATATTAGTTTGGCTCATTCGTCTATCTGTGTTGGATACATCATCATCTGTGCCGGTCGTTTCTTGATCTCCGTTCTCAGACGTTCTACTTCTCCACGTAGATCTTTTTTAAGTGTGGTGTTTATTTCACTTGAGTAGTCCTTGGTGGATTTTGCAGACTCTACTACAGCAGTTTCCAACATCGTCGTTTGGGCTTGTATTTCCTGTGTTTTATTAATGTTTTCCCGGATTTGTTCACTAACTGTTTTTATCCTCACATCTTGTTCCTACTTTGAAACTCTAAACTTATCATTCCAGTGTTCAGCTAATTGTTTAATACTTTCTTTTAATTCCTTCGACCATTCTGTTTTCTGATCTTTAAACCTATTCTCTATCTTTATAGCTTGTTCATTTAGTGACTGTTCTACTCTAGTTTCTAATATTTCTATTCTGGTATTAGTTTCTTCGAGTTTTGTCGTCAATTGCTCTTTAAAGTCTTTCAGCTTTAAAGTGGGCTCTAGTTTCTTCACTTATTTGTTTTCTATTCTCTTCTTTTTGTTTTGTACTTACTTCATCCACCCAGGCACGCATCACATTTTGAAGTGCTTCCATATCAAAACCTCCTGGTGCTGCCATGTTGAATTATTTTAATTTTAAAATAATTATTATCATTGATAAACCGCGACTATTGGTTTTTTTATTTAATATTATTTATTTATATTTGTTATTATTATAAATTATTTCATACCAACAATTTCTCTCCTCTTTTAGTTTTGTTGAGCGCCAGTTGTGAAATACACAACACTATTACAATTACAATATAAATACATTAATAACAATACACTTATTAATTCTGAACCAACTTATTATGGTTTGTTAATTATTGAAGCACGCCAATTTATTATGGCTTCTTTGACTATCGGGGCCCACTTTGCGCACGCCAATTTATTATGCCTTCTTTTAATATCATGCCCCACGTTGGTTGCACCAATTTATTATGCAATGTTACGATTATTTCATAAATTTACACAAATACAGAACCATGTACTTAACGCAACTATTAAGTGTAGTACACCGGCCAGGTCACAGGATTTTTGTTTCTCACTGCGTCAAGTGTATGTAGTTGCACAATAATTAAATAAATTTTAAAGAGGAGTGAGATGTTGTTGACATGAACTAATTATTTAAAACCATTTACAAATAATCATCCCAAGATTTATTCATTAATAGAAAAATATTCCAATATTAAAAAATTCAAACATTAGATAGATCAAATATCCACTTTTATAAGTTTCACACATATTAGGCTGTTCATAACATCTAAAAATTAAACAATCATATACTCTTATTCACTAAACAGACATGTTAAATAAGTCATCTAAATTCTTTCATTTTTTGTGTGTCTGACTTTGATTCAATCTTCAAATGCTAATAGCAACTCATTTAAAAATAAACAAAAATAATATTAAACTTAAGCATAAAATTACTAGTTGCTATAGACAAAACAAACTAAATACATTTACTTTCAAACTATTATTTAACTCTATTGACACACCCAAATTTTTAACATATAACAAAAGATTTAGTAACTTTCAAATTTTCTTATAAAATTAAATTATTGACTTTAACTATTATTTACATTTAAAATTTTTAAGTCTTACTGTTCATGTAAAATTGTCTTTCTGAAAGTTCTTTTCACAACAAAATTATAAATATTTAGTCATCACCTGCATACTGCTGCCATTACCGTTGTGTGTGTGTGTGTGTGTGTGTGTGTGTGTGTGTGTGTGTGTGTGTGTGTGTGTGTGTGTGTGTGCGCTTGCGCGCGCGCGCGTCCTGAATCCTGAGAATTTGATGATGATGATGATGCTGCTGTGTTCTATGTCTCTATGGGTTGTTGTTGTTGCTCCTGAGTTCCTCCATATGTCTTGTGTGTGTGGTAAAAATGTGTTCAGTCAATCGGCAGACCAGCAACGTGATGTCCTTTGGAAATAGCTTATCAAATGGACATAGTGTCCTCGTGTAGAGATTCCTTGAGTCTGATCATGCCCCAAAATTGTCGGTCGTATTTATACTGGACTCAATCTGACATGTCCAGGATTGGTCTTGACATGTTAGAAATTGTAACTTTCATGCAAAGCGTCCTTTTAATTACGAATCACTTTTTTGTTCATTTTAGCGATTTTGTAAACACACTGTAGCATCCACGATATCATTGTTTGCGTAATTTTTTTCTGTTCACGCACATATAATACATGTTAATTACTCTTTAATTATACCCGTAATTAACATTAATTACGTAGCGTCTTTAATATTGCAAATTTCTGCAGTATTTTATATATCACTGCATTCTTTAAGAATTTCTTAATGCAATGGTGTTTTATAATTGGCATAAGTTTTTGCTTACAGGTTTAACACAAGTAATTAGTTTATTATAATCCTGTTAAGACATGATTACAGACAAAACATCGTTCGCATCACCCCATATTTTCGTGTCATAGCGTGCTCACACACAAACACACACACGCTGTAACTTAAGCTACCACAGCAGGTGTCCCTCTTGACAGGTTAGATATTGTCAATTCCTGCACAAAATTGTATAAAACTGTTCCTTATTCTATTTATACTAATTACAATATAAAACATACCGCCTGGGCAAATATGCAAATATATGTATTGTTGCAATATTTTGTCTTGGTAATTGTTGGTTTTACCGAAACCTTACCAAATCATGGTTCGATGTTTCTATACTTGTAAGAGCTAAAGTAGTGTTGTCAACTTGCATCAACTCTACAAAAATTCTGACAAAAACTAAGACAGACCTATTCAAGTTGAATGTTTTTGAATCATACAGATTGTTTTGTGGTTATTAGTCTTATCCATTTCATCTTTTTCTGTGAATAGATAATTTTAAAAATGGAACTTTCCCAGTACCATATCTGCATTAATTTTTGGTATTTCAAGTATGTGCTAATCAGTAGCAATATGTGGTGAATAAAGTGTATACTTTTTATAAAATAGTACAAAGTGTGTTAATGGGTTGTTTTATCCAATTAAGTAGTTTATTTTTGATTGTAATTGCTTTTTATTAGAAGTTTCATTAAGTAAGTTGTGTTAGTGGTTATAATCACAAACAGAATTATCACTGTTGCACATCACTATAGCAAAATTATTCCTATTAGCACTTTCAAGCTTCTCAGCTCATCGTCAGATCGGAAATCCAATTATATGTTATTACTACTGATATTATTACTGATGTTATTATACTGATGTTATTACCAATTATATTATATGTTACTACTGAGTGTGGTGTTACTACTTCCTTACAAAATAAATTAAGTATATAAAGTAAAGATAAAAGTAGGTGGATACACTTACTCATCAGACCGTCAGATTTCCGATCTAACGATGAGCTGAGAAGCTTGAAAGCGCTAATCGGAATAATTTTGCTATAGTGGTGTGCAACAGTGATAATTCTGTTTGCTTTTTATTGTTATGTAATTACTATGCAAAGCATGTCAAACAGTATTATAGGTTATGAGAGTCACATACAATTTACATTCTTCCATAAATTATATTATTACAGCAGTAAATTTTATTGCTAGCAGCCATTTGTGTCGACAGTCCAGACCTTGAGGCGTGGCTCTGGTGAGCACTACCTTGCTCACCTCTGTGTTATGAAACGTAACTATTTTTTAAAACTCTCAATCGCTCTTTTACCAAAATGTTTTATATTTTATACAGAGTATAAAATGACACAAAGTATAAACTCAGTACTCGATATAAAATATAAACTATGTCGACAAGAGAGTGATAAAGATTTAAAAAAACAATTATGCTCTGTAAAATGTGGTGGTGAGCCTGCTAGAGCCAAGCCTCATATTGAAATACATGAGGTTTATGTTTCCTTAAAGAATGTGCCACTGTAATATTTTTATGGCATTTGGTCAAATTTTGTCGATAACCAAAGTTTCAACAAAATGATTAAACGTAAATTAACTTATTTATTACTAACTTACTTAACTGATACAACCTTTTAATGTATCATAAAATATATAATATGTGTATATATAATTGTAATATATATGTAAAGATTATTACTGCCTTAATAGGGTTGAAATTGTGTTTTATTAATAAGCAGTATTTACCATTTTCAATATATAGTGCAACGAATCACAGGATCATGATAAGCGGGGCAAGCTCATATATTACACAGACTATGGACATTCATGTTATATTGGTAGATGGTTAAATTTGGTTATGTTATCAGTTGTATTTAGTAGGGATAAGGGTTTAGTTTAGTAAAACTGTGCATTATTTATTTATTGTTATTCATGTACTGTGTTTGTGGAAATGTGCGCGCGTGCGCGAGTGGTAAACGTTTCCCGGGCTGTGCGTGAATTGATTATCATTGTGTTTGACATTGAACTGAACATAGACATATGTATTGCTACAATCCCTGTATATTTCTGACTATTATTTACGTTCATATATGATATTAGTAAAGTATGCAGTTATGCATGAGATAAGGGTATTCTGATTACCGCTATGCATGCTGTTACAAAGTAAATGCACTTTACAGCATGAAAAGTGCATGTCACGGTGTACTAACCATGTGACTTCCGTCCACCAATAGAATGCTGAGTGGTGGTTGGAAATTTTCTTAAGCCTGTTGCTACACAGGCAGTTCTTCTAGGCCAGCTATCGCGAACAGGACGTGCAATCCTTGTCCAAGATTCTACCGCTTGCAAGGAGTTGTAAAGACTATTCGTCGTTAGTGAAGCGTGAAGCCTCAGAACTGTGTGTGTGTAGTACACCTGCACACAGTATTGTTATAACGCAGTGCGCATATAATTACGGTAGTTCTTCTAGGCCAGCTATCGCGAACAGGACGTGCAATCCTTGTCCAAGATTCTACCGCTTGCAAGGAGTTGTAAAGACTATTCGTCGTTAGTGAAGCGTGAAGACTCAGAACTGTGTGTGTGTAGTACACCTGCACACAGTATTGTTATAACGCAGTGCGCATATAATTACGGTAGTTCTAGGCCAGCTATCGCGAACAGGACGTGCAATCCTTGTCCAAGATTCTACCGCTTGCAAGGAGTTGTAAAGACTATTCGTTGTTAGTGACGCGTGAAGTCTCAGAACTGGGTGTGTTATTATACCGGCACACAGTATTGTTATTAACGCATTGCGCATATAATTACGAGAGTTATTCTCTACCCACTATCACGATTGGGTCACGCAGTTCTTCTACAAGATTCTGTCGCTTGCAAGAATCTGTTAAGACTATTCGGCGATAGTAACGCGTGTTGACGCAGAACAGTTGAATATTAACTCTTTACACACGATATTAGTATTGTAGTATTACGTGTGTAATAAGTGAGTGTAACTGTATCACTGTGCGAGATTTTCCGCAGTGTCAGTATCATTAATAGTTACGCAATAGTAAGTTGTTCCATCAAGACGTTTCCGTGTTAGTGCAAGATTTCCTCATAGGGTGGTCTGCTGATCGCGGTAGACCTTGTTATTCGCGTGAACACTTGAAGAAGCCAGAGTGGTATAAGTTCAATATACCGTTATTAGATTAAACTCACTGTCACCTGAGATATTACTTGGTCATAAACTTTATATTAATTTTACGAGTAATAAGATCCATAGTACCGTTGTGTGAGCGAAGCGTCAGATTCATCGTGGGAATTACAGGACACCAGCCCAGCTGTTATAGGACACCAGCCCAGCTGCTATAGGACACCAGCCCAGCTGTTACAGGACGCCAGCCCAGCTGTAAACGTTTCTGGGTGAACGTCTGTCTTTTATAAGCCACACCTGACGACCCAACTACACAGCAAAGACCTGCCCTTCTCTTCAGCAACATCATCGTGGAAATCTTCTTTATGTAACGTATCACGTCATGCGTATGAACAGTATTTAACACTTTTAAAAGAAAGACTCTATATCAAACATTACATTCTGTACATATCAAATATATCATATAAACAATTACTTGTGTTTGTGCAATAAATAATCTTAAACCCTCCAATATAGACTTTTAATTTGAGATACACATACTATCATATCCTATGCGCCAATAGTTTAGTAATTTGTGTTGTCGCATAGAGATATTTTGGCGCTTAGCAACTTGGGGCTCGTAAAATAGCGGAAATTTTACGCTATTATATATTTGTTATGAGTAAAAAAATTTGTTAGTAAAATCCGACGTATAATTATAATTAACGTAATAATTGTATGTGTATAGTTCATATGATAATCTGAGGGTATAATTTATCAATTGTGCATATTCCCTTGTATGTCATATATGAACAGATTTTATCAGTATATTGGAGGTAGATTATTAGTTGTTGTGTGTTAGATAAGGTTTATTTACATGTTGATATTTGAACTGCTTTCTCTGTGTGTATAAACTGATTACACTACGTTAATAATCTGGTGATAATAATAACTTTCTTTGCGTATAAATCAGTGAATTTAAATTTAATAAATTTTAAACTAATTTGTGATCACTATATCGAAGGCAAAAGGGCTTATAGAATCTTTAAGGGCCATGTCAGTTGATGATAAAACCATATCTGAGGAGAGTAGAGCCATTAGGCGGAAATTGTGGGATGAAATTGAAAGTAATATTACTGAAGCAACTCACTTAGGGCATAGTATTTCATTATTCGATATGGTCGGATATCTAGATTATGCATTCCATTATAGTGAAGATAACGGAAGTGAAGTTATTAGTAACGACACTATTAGTCCAGAACATACTTCAGGTAAGTGCTGTGATGAGGTGATAGTTTATAATGTTACAGATGTAGCATGCGAGAGCTGTGAAAGGATCATAGAATCTGAGGCTATTATGGAATCGGACAGTGTGTGCACTACACATAAAAATTCCGAACCAGTAGTAGAGCCTGGAACTAGTATGGATACTAACAGTGCAGGTATTTATGACACATGTCCTAATGATGAGGTACTAGATGAATCTATATCAGGTACTGAGGTGTTTATGGAGGACGGAGAGGTGAATGATACTGGTGACAATAAGGTGACAACAATTATGGTAAATAATAATGAACCACCGCGTAATCAGTTTCATGTTCAAACACCACAAAATCAGCTGCAATCACAACAACATAAAAATACAACTCAGCAATTTAATACCAACTTATTAGCAACAGTTACTGAAAGTGATTCAGTTAAAAAGCAGTTCAATCAATCAAGTATGAAAAATGTTAGTTATAAGAATAAAACTGTTATGTCTGGCCTATATCCTGCAGAAAGTAGAGATAGTTTAATTTGCAATAATAATAATAATAATGAAGGTAAGAAGATTGTTAGTATTGAAAATTGCACCGACCTTGTTGTCGAAGCAAAAATCAGTGGTTATGTTGACGAGATGTTGTCCGACAGTGGCACAGAAATATCACTGTTGGACGAGCAGTTACTCAAGAGGTATAAAAACCACTTTTTACAAACTCCGGTTCTGCCGGTAAGTCACACAAGGATAAAATCAGCAACGTATGAGTCACAGATAATTGAAAAACAGGCACTTAAAACAGAATACGTACAGGATACGAGAATTGATGCGACCGTACTTGGAGTTAGAAAACTCGGACATAATATTATATTGGAAGTCGACGAATTGAATAAACTGCCAGTTGGATTTCCTAACAATACATTACGAGGTAAAGTTGATAGTGTAGAGCACCTTATCAGACTAGGACGCTCGAAAGATAAGATAACGAATAACTCACTAACCCGCAAGTTTCAGTTCAGGGGTTGTGAGATAAAGCAAATACGGCGTATATTAAACAAATGCAAATCTACATTTCCAAGTAAACGCTTGCGTTTAAAAACGGAGAAAATTTTTTACAAAAAAAAACTCAGAAATAAATGTCAGGATATAGGGGTAAGAATGTGTAGCTATTTAAATATGTCAGTTCAGGTTTAAATGTTATATGTAAGATGACTCTGTGAATGAACAATAATCTAGTTAAGATAAGGAATGCCGTCTGTGTACTTTGTGACCCTGCATAAAATTTTGTTATCTGCTTGTCGGGAACATGTGTGTTTGTTTTGGTTTTAATGTTACCACGTGTCTTTGATTTGGTGCTTCTGTCAAAGTGACAGTTAGGAAATGTTAGTATTGATTTGAGGATGTTTATTTGATTTTAGTTCGAGGGTATTAGTATTATTGTTTCAGGTTTAGGAAATTGTTTTGGTTATATGGAAAAAAAAATTTTATTTTTTGTTAGTTACCTAAAAAAAAAAAAAAAAATTTTTGTATGCGGGAAGGGGTTAATCCTGCAACGAATCACAGGATCATGATAAGCGGGGCAAGCTCATATATTACACAGACTATGGACATTCATGTTATATTGGTAGATGGTTAAATTTGGTTATGTTATCAGTTGTATTTAGTAGGGATAAGGGTTTAGTTTAGTAAAACTGTGCATTATTTATTTATTGTTATTCATGTACTGTGTTTGTGGAAATGTGCGCGCGTGCGCGAGTGGTAAACGTTTCCCGGCTGTGCGTGAATTGATTATCATTGTGTTTGACATTGAACTGAACATAGACATATGTATTGCTACAATCCCTGTATATTTCTGACTATTATTTACGTTCATATATGATATTAGTAAAGTATGCAGTTATGCATGAGATAAGGGTATTCTGATACCGCTATGCATGCTGTTACAAAGTAAATGCACTTTACAGCATGAAAAGTGCATGTCACGGTGTACTAACCATGTGACTTCCGTCCACCAATAGAATGCTGAGTGGTGGTTGGAAATTTTCTTAAGCCTGTTGCTACACAGGCAGTTCTTCTATGCCAGCTATCGCGAACAGGACGTGCAATCCTTGTCCAAGATTCTACCGCTTGCAAGGAGTTGTAAAGACTATTCGTCGTTAGTAAAGCGTGAAGACTCAGAACTGTGTGTGTGTAGTACACCTGCACACAGTATTGTTATAACGCAGTGCGCATATAATTACGGTAGTTCTAGGCCAGCTATCGCGAACAGGACGTGCAATCCTTGTCCAAGATTCTACCGCTTGCAAGGAGTTGTAAAGACTATTCGTTGTTAGTGACGCGTGAAGACTCAGAACTGGGTGTGTTATTATACCGGCACACAGTATTGTTATTAACGCATTGCGCATATAATTACGAGAGTTATTCTCTACCCACTATCACGATTGGGTCACGCAGTTCTTCTACAAGATTCTGTCGCTTGCAAGAATCTGTTAAGACTATTCGGCGATAGTAACGCGTGTTGACGCAGAACAGTTGAATATTAACTCTTTACACACGATATTAGTATTGTAGTATTACGTGTGTAATAAGTGAGTGTAACTGTATCACTGTGTGAGATTTTCCGCAGTGTCAGTATCATTAATAGTTACGCAATAGTAAGTTGTTCCATCAAGACGTTTCCGTGTTAGTGCAAGATTTCCTCATAGGGTGGTCTGCTGATCGCGGTAGACCTTGTTATTCGCGTGAACACTTGAAGAAGCCAGAGTGGTATAAGTTCAATATACCATTATTAGATTACACTCACTGTCACCTGAGATATTACTTGGTCATAAACTTTATATTAATTTTACGAGTAATAAGATCCATAGTACCGTTGTGTGTGCGAAGCGTCGGATTCATCGTGGGAATTACAGGACACCAGCCCAGCTGTTATAGGACACCAGCCCAGCTGCTATAGGACACCAGCCCAGCTGTTACAGGACGCCAGCCCAGCTGTAAACGTTTCTGGGTGAACGTCTGTCTTTTATAAGCCACACCTGACGACCCAACTACACAGCAAAGACCTGCCCTTCTCTTCAGCAACATCATCGTGGGAATCTTCTTTATGTAACGTATCACGTCATGCGTATGAACAGTATTTAACACTTTTAAAAGAAAGACTCTATATCAAACATTACATTCTGTACATATCAAATATATCATATAAACAATTACTTGTGTTTGTGCAATAAATAATCTTAAACCCTCCAATATAGACTTTTAATTTGAGATACACATACTATCATATCCTATGCGCCAATAGTTTAGTAATTTGTGTTGTCGCAATAGTTAGTACTAAATAAAGGAAACTAGTCAAGAACCAAAAGCCATACTTACGTACTGTGCTGTAACTAAGAGGTTTCCTGAGGGGATGAGACTAGCTTGTAAGTTGTCCCCCCCCCATTTTACTGAAGACTGAAAAATTCAGGATTATTTCCGTATAATTTTAAAAATACTCTCCCATAATTAACTTTTTGGTATACAAAGTAATATTTTCATGCCAAAAAGTCCATAAAATGAATTATTCAATAAATTATTAAATTCGTAAGAACTTTTGGAATAATCTTACAAAAACTACATTGTCAGCAAGTTCTTAATTTGTTTGGGACATATAATATTTTCTTTGCAGATATGAACATGGATTAAAATTTTGCAGCACCAATACTCTTTTCACCAAATTTTGGAAAATTCCAGTATTACTTATTAAATATTTACCCTCAAAAATTCTATGCTGGGAAATAAAATTAAATAACCTATGCAAGAAGGGTTCACTTTAAAACATTTATTAGGGAAGAACTATTAAATTTCTTTTAAATAACAAGATACATTTTTATGTGGCTTCTTTGCAAAGTAATCCAAAATCTCATCAACCTAAAAATGATCATCGATACAAAAACATAATTTACCTTAATGCCCAAAATATCCAGTCACTTGCCTTGCCTTGAATCTACTAATTCACTAAAAGAAAATAAAGCATTTTATTGCTACAATACATCAAACATGATGTGTTTTAGCATGTACTAAAATTGTCATAATAAATCTTGGAATAACACCTTAAAGTATGGATTTAAGGATTAAAAACCACTTTCTTCAAAAGTTCTTTTCACAGTTCTTGAAACTGAGGGAATTTATAAAATTTTAGAGTAATTATTTTCAATTTGGATAAAGATTGACTAGATAGAAGTATTTAAAAATTGTGTTTAGGATAGTGAATTTTTTTTATTTACTTTTTCACAGTAAATACCTTGAAAGAAAAAGTCTTACTTAAAAATGCTGTGTAAAACTGGTGTCACATTTTATTCTCTTTACAAATCACCAAATCCTCAAGTAACAGTGATTCACTCTTCAGTTAGTTATTCTACAAAACCATCATCCGTAACAAGAAGTAGTAAAGCATAGGAACTACACCAAACTGCAGAGTGTTGAGACTATTTACTAACCTTGTAGACAAATTACACTCCATGTAATATCTGTTTTCAATTAGGGGTGCACTGGTACCGGAACGCCGTTCCGGTACTGCTTTTTGAGAAAAAGAATTATTTTCTTTCATATGAAATGTGTTTTTACTCAAAAATCTGGTCCACGTATTATTTTGAGATTTAGTACTCACTGTTATTATACTTCTTATTGCAAGATAATGAAGAAATATTAACATATTCAACGAATAATTCCTTTTAGTTTTACTGTTAATTTTGTTTATACACATTATTCATCTCAATGACCATCGCCGAGATTGAAAATTAAAACTGATGAAAGAAAATAAAAAATAACATAATCATTTGGTAACTATGCACTAGGCTCACCGAACGGTGCCGAACACAACGTACCTTCCACTGAAGGATGGATGTGGGATGACCTTGAAGTGTAGACCAGCGGACAGTGCAGTGGAGGGGGTACCTTCCACCTATCGGCTTACTACTCAACTCAGTATTTACTGATGAGTCATTAGTGGTTCCCGCGTCTTGTTTGTCAGTTGTAAATCGCTGTTGTGAACCGTTACGTGTGTTTATTCAGTGCTACAACAGTCATGGAATCTGCCAATAAGAAACAAAAAACTCTAACGTCGCTCTTCAGTAGAGGGACTATACAGTCTTTGTGTGAGTCTTCAACCTTTGCTTCTCGCGATGCAAATACTCTCCTTAAACCTGGCGAAAGCTCGTTTGTGCAGCATACAGAAACCGAAGGTATTTGTGTTATTGATAATTCTCTGTCTGTACCGAGTTCATCAACTGAGGACTCAACTATTTCTCGTTGGCCTTCCATTTGGACAGAAGAAATGTGGGAACGTAAAAAGAATGCTTTTCCTTGGCTTGATTGTATCAATGGCAAACTTGGCTGTAATGTTTGTAAAGAAGTTGCTCAACTTGGCACATTTAAAAAAGAGCGCATGAGCATATCAAAAGAATGGCGTTTGTTCCTAATTACGTTTAATGGATCAAGTAAAACCTCTCAACTTACATCGTTGAGAAAAAAAATATTTGAACATAAAAACTCTTTTGGTCACACAACAGCTGAAAGAATTGCTGCTGAAGCCAAAAAAGAGTCAATAGACAAGGTTTTAGATGAAATGAATGCAGCCCACTTAGTGACAACAAAAATTGTCTTTAGAACTGCTTACTTCATTGCGAAAAACAATAGGCCTTGCACTGACCATTTTGATCTGTTGCAGATGCAAAAATTGAATGGCTTGGATATAGGTGTGGGGCTACACTCTAAAAGAATTGCAATGGAAATAATTTGTCATGTTTCTGACAAAATGAAGAAAAGAGTCGTGAAACAAATTTTAGGTGTATCAGGCAAAATTTCAGTCCTGATAGACGAATCGACCACTCTCGGCAGCAAGTCTACTCTGATAGTATATTTGAAGTGTGAAGTTTGCAAAGAGGACTCTCCACATTTCTTATCCTTAGATCTCCTAGAACTATCCGACCAAACGTCTAAGACCGTAGCAGAAAATCTCCTTGATTGCTTAAGAAAATACGGTTTTGAAGATAACTACTTAAAAGAAAACTTTGCAAAAGATAACTACTTAAAAGAAAACTTTGTTGCATTTGCAAGTGACGGTGCAAGTGTTATGCTGGGGAAAAAATCAGGAGTCGCAGAAAGATTGCTTGAAAAATATCCAAGCCTTATTATTTGGCACTGCATGAACCACAGACTTGAGTTAGCTCTGAGTGATGCAATAAACGAAGTGGGAGCTGTAAACCATTTTCAAATTTTTATGGACAAAGTGTACTCCGTTTATAGCAGGTCTCCAAAGAATCAAAGGGAGTTAGCAGAATGTGCTAGTGGCCTAGATCAAGAAATAAATAAAATCGGGAAAATTTTAGGGACACGTTGGGTAGCAAGTTCATTTAGAGCCATGTCAGCTACTTGGTATGGATATGGAGCCTTAAACAGACACTTTGACTCTAAAGCCGATAAGAGCAGAAATTTGACAGAGTGAGCCATGTACAGTGGACTATCAAAACGATGTTCATCACCTCAGTTTTTGCTAGATTTGGCTATAATGTATGATATTTTGGCTGAGCTGTCGATGCTGTCAGAATCCTTACAAAACCAAGAAACAACAGTAATCTATGCTGATAAACTTATACGACGAAGTGTCCGGTTTTTTGAGGCTATGAAGGAAAATCCCGGTACTAATACTTTGGAAGCAAAAATTTGCATCAGGGAAGGAACATTTAATGGCGTTCCACTCATAGAAAATCACACAATTCCAACCATCAATCATCAGCGGTTAATAACAAGTGTCATAAATAACTTAAAAAGAAGAATGTTTACTACACTTTCTAGCCACGAATCCCATCGGTCAAGTGCGCCATCACATCATCATGAAGTTTACGAATCACTTTTAGATGAATTAAAAGTGCTGGAACCGGATACGTGGCCTACTGAAAAACCTGCAGGCTTTGGCGAACCAGAGATTGAGAAGTTGTGCAGAAGGTTTAAGTTAAACATACCCAAAATCAAAAACAGCTACAGGGATTTTGTCGAAAACCATACAACAATGCCAAAACATTTAACACCTTTGCTTAACTGTACAAAACTGATCCCTTGCAGTTCAGCTGATTGCGAAAGAGGATTCAGTTTAATGAATTCATCATTACACCCACCCGTACGAGACTGACAGTGCCACATGTGTCAAGTTTGATGTTTGTTAAACTACATGGCCCAAACTTGAGTGACTGGGATCCAGAGCCATATGTAAAAACATGCCTCCGAAAACACCGGACTGCAGACGACACCCAAACGAAAAAAGCAAAACCAACCACTCTGGAAGAATCCAATCCATTTGCTAAATATTTGTGATTAAGGTAAGTTAAATTATGTTGTTCAAATGTTCAAGTAATAAATATTTTTTGTGAATATTACAAGTGTTTAGTTAGATTCCAACCATCACTTTACTTTCAGTGATATGTTATCCGTTATGGAGTGACTATGTAGCCGACATTGGCTGTGGACCAGTCTTGCCATCTGCTAAAAAAAAAGCGTTCCGATACTGGAAAATTACGAGTGCACCCCTGTTTTCAATAGTTATGAAACTAGAGGCTTAGTCTCCCCCGACCAAGTTTCAAGATGGTCCACCTTTGATTTCTATAAATTGTCTTCCTTATGTGTTTTTGTAATGTCTGTGTAATTGTGAATCTATCTGATTTTACTGGCATCTTTCCAGCCAATCAGCAGATCAGGGAAAGAGCACCAACTAGCACCAAAGTAATGAAATGTTTCCCCTTGTTCTCGCATTGAAGTCAACACTGTTGAGTTGGTTTGTAACTGAACTGGTAAATAGACAAAGGAGTCTTTTCAACTCTATATTGTGTGAATGTCTATTTATGTGCATAGTACCAGTGTAGGACACAGTGACCTTTATCCATTTATAGTATACCTTCTATTTTATCTATCTACTAACACCATGAAATTTTCTTATCTCAAACTTATCAGTTCAACTGAAAAATACAATAACAAATTATATGTTACTACTGAGTGTGGTGTTACTACTTCCTTACAAAATAAATTAAGTATATAAAGTAAAGATAAAAGTATGTGGATACACTTTCTTTTGTGACCCTCTTTATTTATTAGCCAGTCTACCCACTCTGTAGTTATACTCTTATTAGTGCTGTATCAGTTTAATGTAGAAGAAAAAGAGCTTGTATAAATATAAAACCAACATGTTTAGAGCTTCATCATCTTCCACAGCTAAAATCATAGTGATTATAATACGCTGATTATTGTAAAATCATAGGTAGGCATTTGCTGGGTTATAGACACTTAACTGACAGCATTCTGAACTTACAAATGAACTTGTATGGATCTCTATATGGACAATTTACAAATAATTAATTAATTTAATTAAGTAATTCAGGAACTAGTTTCTTCCATGCAAGTAAGCAAACCTGTATAGTATGAGTGCATACATTAGGGATTAACATGACTGTTTGTATAGTTCCTTACACACTTCGTCAGAGGCGTAGCTAGGGGGGGGGGTCCAAGGGGGCAGCCGCCCCGGGCGTCATAGCCAGGAAGGCGGCAAAGTGAGCATAGACTTGAAAAATTGTTTTCAGTTTATAAAACTACAAACAACTTGTTTCTTTGATATGACTACTCCCTAAGAACTACAGGAATATACGATTGTCTTAATATAAGATTAAGAACTACATGTTCCAAAGAGTTTACGAAGTCTTTTATTCAAGGAAAATCGAACCCTGAGTGTCAAAATATTACAATTAACAAAGAATCAACGTGCGATAATAAAATGGATGTTATTAGCGACAAGACTGTTGATAAATACAGTAAAGTTAACGATGTGAATACTTCAAACTGTGAGTGTCAAAGTACAGTTACAAGATTCAGTTGGTTCTTGTAACCATGGATGATGTTGCACCGTATAGTCTTGAAGGCGATGAAGGACAGAATACGAGGGCTGCCTTTTAAGTCTTTACAAACGACCACTAGATGGCGCTAGTGAGATGTGACATTATCATTGTTGAAAAATTTGTCATATGTTATTTCTAAAACAATTGCAGCTCAGATATTGGCCGAGTAGTTTGTTTACAGTGAGCGTTTAAAACAAAAGTGTTTGTGAAAAAATGGAAATTTCATGTGAAGGTTTTTCGTTGGATGATTTTTTACGATTTTAGTAAAGGTCTAACTCAACAACAATGCCTCGAATCGCTTCGTACAACCAATCGCTTGGTAATCAATCACCATCAGAAAAGACTGTTTACAATTGGTTTGCGGAATTTCGCCGTGGTCGTGCTTCAGTCAGCGATGAATTTCGTGAAGGTCGACCTAAATCGGTTGTTGTTCCCAAAAACATCAATGCTGTGCACAACATGATTAAAGAAGATCGGCATGTGACTTACCGTGAGATAGAAGCATCCTTACGCATATCGAAGACTGCAGTACATTAGATTTTACATGAACATTTAGCTGTTAAAAAGATCTGTTCCCGATGGATTCCGCATAATTTGACCGAAACTCAAAAACAGGCTCGTGTCAATTGGTGTAAGGAAATGATCCAAAAATTCGATCGAGGAAATGCAAAATCCGTATACAACATCGTAACAGGAGACAAAACTTGGATATATTCGTACGAGCCGGAAACTAAGCAACAATCAACTGTTTGGGTGTTCCAAGATGAACCGAAGCCAACAAAAGTGGTTCGTTCACGAAGCACTTCCAAGAAAATGATCGCTTGTTTCTTTGCTTACACTGGACATGTCGGGACCATTGCTTTAGAGGATCGAAGAACAGTTAATGCTGAATGGTATACAACAATTTGTTTGCCACAAGTCATCGATGAAATCAGGAAACACAACCGAAAACGTCGCATCATTCTTCATCACGACAATGCCAGCTCTCACACAGCACGTCAAACAATTGATTATTTGAAGGAGGAAAACATCGAATTAATGTCTCATTGCCCGTATTCACCTGATTTATCGCCAAACGACTTTTTTTGTTCCCGAATGTCAAACAAAAAATGAGTGGACAGCGATTTTCATCACCTCAAGAAGCTGTTGAATCCTTCCAAAACCATATTTCTGAGGTACCAACATCAGAGTGGAAAAAATGTTTCGAGACTTGGTTCGAACGCATGCAAAAGTGTGTAAATCTCAAAGGCGAATATTTTGAGAAACAATAAAACGATTTGTATCAAAAAATGTTTTTTCTTTCATTATCTTTGTAAAAACTTAAAAGGTAGCCCTCGTATTACTAGCAACAATGTAGACCGTGTTCCCGGCGCTGCTTTACAAGATATGGGATCTTGGCCAAGCAAGAAATCTTAATCCTTCCTAGACATAATGATAAATAGAGGAACAAGTCAGTTGTAGAACAAGGACAGCCATTTTCCTGAAGATGAAGCTGGACGATCCTTAAACAAGTATTGGTTTGATAAAACCTTGCAAAATGGTGAAAAGATAAATCGCACTTGGATGTGTTTTCTATAATTAAAAAATCTCTATTTTGCTTTTGTTGCACTTTATTTCAACAAAAAATCTATCAAAGAAGCCATTTCAATATTAAATATCGGTATGGAGAACCATACATGACTTCCATAGTCTAAGATTTATATTTAAATCTTAATATCGCCTGCCAAGCGCGATATATTTTCTCTTATACATGATGTACATTAAAATGAACAAATTTTAATTTTATTGCTTGGCAACAAAATTATTTTATTTTTAACAATTACCATTGTTTGAAAAAGTTTAAATAAATTTTCAAGTACTTTACTCTTGTTAAAACGTAAAAGGTTGCAGGTAAACTACCCCTTCCCCTTAACCGATCTTCACCAAAATCGAAAGTCCTTGAGACCTCTACAATTCAGGGAGGTATGCAAAAAATTATTTGATTCTGTTTAAATTTGCGGCAGTTATCGTTTGCCATAGAAAATACCCTTGTTAAAAAAACGTTGCAGGTAAACTACCCCTTCCCCTCAACCGATCTTCACCAAAAACAATAGGTCTTGAGTACTCTACAAATCAGGGCTGTATGCAGAAAATTATTTGATTCTGTTTGAATTTGCGGCTGTTATCGTTTGCCATAGAAAATACCCTTGTTAAAAAAACGTTGTAGGTAAACTACCCCTTTCCCTTAACCGATCTTCACCAAAAACAATACGTCTTGAGAACTCTACAATTCAAGGCTGTATGCGAAACATTATTTGATTCTGTTTGAATTTGCGGCTGTTATCGTTTGCCAAAAAAAAAAATTTCCCTTTATAAAAAAAACCGTTGCCGGTAAACTACCCCTTCCCCTCAACCGATCTTCACCAAAAACAATAGGTCTTGAGTACTCAACAAATCAGGGCTGTATGCAGAAAATTATTTGATTCTGTTTGAATTTGCGGCTGTTATCGTTTGCCATAGAAAATACCCTTGTTAAAAAAACGTTGTAGGTAAACTACCCCTTTCCCTTAACCGATCTTCACCAAAAACAATAGATCATGAGAACTCTACAATTTAGGGCTGTATGCAAATAATCTTTTGATTCTGTTTGAAGTTGCGGCTGTTATCGTTTGCCATAGGAAATACCCTTGTTAAAACATAAAACGTTACAGGTAAACTACCCCTTTCCCTTAACCGATCTTCACCAAAATCAACAGATCTTGAGAACTCTACAATTCAGGGCTGTATGCGAAACATTATTTGATTCTGTTTGAATTTGCGGCTGTTATCGTTTGCCAAACAAACAAAATTACCCTTGCTAAAAAAAAAAACCGTTGCAGGTAAACTACCCCTTTCCCTCAACCGATCTTCACCAAAAACAATAGGTCGCGAGTACTCTGCAAATCAGAGCTGCATGCAAAAAATTATTTGATTCTGTTTGAATTTGCGGCAGTTATCGTTTATGTCCTACCCCTAAACAATCTGGAATAGAACGTCACGGACTACCGAATCTTATATTGGGATCAATACACTGACTGATTGTTATTTATTACTCATTATAAAAGTAGATGGGTACAAACTCTTGCACAACAAAATCTGGCACTGATAGGACATTACTAACGATCCAAATCCTGGAAACTTTCTGGTTTTGTTAAAATACTTCGTTGTTATGCTTTGTATAAATAAAGCATTGACACTTCTGGAGACCCTAACGGACAAATTAAAAGTTTAGAGGAATGAGCTGTGTGACAATGTCGTTACTAAGGCAGAGTAGGTATGTAATGAATGGAGTGTCAGTATAACAAAAAGTATAAGAAAGAAGCCCACGATGCCAGGGGAGTAAGTAGACGATTCTGCATTAACCGTTCGACAAGAAATGCGACGTTCTCTAGCGTAAATTTGGACAAACTGTCAGTTGAAATTTCAACATAAAAGAGTTACTGTCGGATTTTTTATTATGGATACTCGAGTTTAAGCGTTAATTACAAGTGAACCTGTAGGTCTACTTAAAAACTAGTTACATCAAATTTTTGCACGTTTAATTTTGCGTTGATCTGTGTAAGAAACATATTTTTTGGAGGTTGATTTAAATTTTTTTTCGCGGTTAGAGTAAAAAAAGTCCATGTTTTTTTGTGTTTTTCAAGAAACCGCTCTCTTTGAAATTATATAAATTAAAAACCCTTGGTCCGATCATAACTAAATTTTTATACAGTATGGGCACAAGTATTCTCAATGCACTACTTAAATTACAAAATTGTTTTGTGATCCAAACAAAAGTTGTTATCAGTTTTGTGAAACAACTTTTTCTCAGTACAGGATAGTCGTACAAAGGCAGACTTGATCTTGTTTTGAAGCTCTTGATCGTGGTTATCAAAATCCACAACTGCTGCAAACATACATTGAGATGCCGATTTTATACAGAGTGATATTCATGCAAGGGGGTGTGTGTGTGTGTGTGTGTGTGTGCGTTGGACCGTGTGTAAACGGGCCTTCCGGCGACGAAAGCGGGTGCCGTGTTGCCAAGTTCAACCACCTACGAGTAGGCAGCTTATTGCAGGGGTTTTGTTTGTTGTTTTTCTATGATGACCAGTTTATTATAAAAAAATGAAATAATTTTATGTGCTAGCAAATATTTATTTAGCACGACTATGTTCTAGTCAGTGTGTTTGGAATAACTTGACTGTGCGGTTTAAGCTCGAGTCCAATCACAAAGAAAAACATTAGTTTTTATCCGAGCACTATATTTTAGAAAGGCGTTGGGAAACAAGCGAGTCTTATTACGACCAGTAAGTACTTTCTTTCTTAACTGCTCGGATCCATCATTAAGATGTCTCATTCGTGAGATGTGGAGTACATAACACATGTTGTACATGCAGAGATATTGAGACGAATCTCTTTATTTACCGTTACGAGTATTTATCGAATCTGCAGACGTGAAGAGGGGAGAACGTCAGCAGGACTTTAGAGGATCATAGACACTAATTAGAAATTATGGCATATGAGACTATTAAAGTAGTTGGTTTGATTACTTCACTAACAGAAACGGAAGAAGCCGTATACTTAATTTAGAATTTCGGATGAACCGGTTACGGAAGATTAGGGTCTCTGAGTTCCAGAATGCTCATCAAGACTGCTCTGTTTTCGAAAACGACTTAACTTGTTTTTTTTTCACTATTCAAAGACTTGCCAAATAGCGTATGCATAAAGTCATTGATATTACAATAGTTTAAAAAATTTTCTCTCTCCCTTTTGTTTTAGCCATAATACTGCTTTGAGAAAACCAGTCTTTATCCTTGTTTTATGCAGTCTTTAACGTCTGGTACATACAGCTAGGGCCTCATATTTTTCTCACGATAAACTTAACGCTTTTTTCGTTCTGTACTGATTCATGATTAATACTTCCAGCAAAGACTAACTGTAACAACTAAACGAAGAAAAAAGAATAACTAAAGAATTTATGAAATAGCTATAGATACGTCCATATAATTTCAAATATTTTCAAAATTCAACTGAAAATCGATAACGTAGTGGCGGCAACAAACAGCGTAAATAAAAAGAAATGAAAAGAAAATAAAGGGAATAAAAAGGAATAAAGCAAGGCCGTGACTCGACGAAGTAACGGAATTAAAAACCAGTACAGTAGTAGAAAGAAAATCGTCTCCTGAGGAAAAGAAAAACAACATGACGTTCACTGACGGACGCGACGTTTAGGTACTATAGCGTGGCTTTCTTTGAGTCATGCGGTCATATAGAAACGATTTCTTTTCTACCGTAAATGGAATCGTTTAGACAATTTTTTCAAATGCGAATATTCAACCGACAATAAACTCTTATTTTTCTGTATGATTTAAAAAATTTTATCGGATATGAACAATGAACAAAAATTAACAGTAACGGGTTCCCTGTTTTAAAAGTTAAACAACGAACATCTACTACCTCTTGTAGTTTACAAAAAAACATTTCGGGTGTATCTGTGTTGCTTAAGAAACCAGCAGAGTTTTTTATGTTTCTTCTAGTGACTCTTTCAATTGAAAACGACATTGCTTTGTCTTTAGATTATAGTGATTTAATAACCCACTTTGCAGCAATTAAGACCATGAAAGTTATTTTTTTAAATGTCTCGTTTTAAATATTTATTAAATACTAAGTGTTTATTAATAGAAGACAGAACCATTAACCTGTAATGGTAAGTGATTTATTTTATTACTTTTAATATAATTCTTTGTTTAACTTTATGTTGCTTTAGGATATTGTTTTGACGATGCGCTTTAGACCTACAAGGAATTTGCATGTTTATTAGAACATTTTTACGTTACAAATTTTTCATATTACTACATTTTTTATACATTTTTTTATTACTTAAAAGCTAAAATTAGCTTTATATCTGAGTTAATTTTTACCATGGACTGTTCTTTGAAATATAATATTTTTTGCCCAAAATGTTGTAAATTACAAATTTCATTTTTCCTCTCTCCCCAAATTATCCAGTCCTTGGCAGCTGCCTACCTTGCCTAGTGGTAGGGTCAGCCATGGCATTTCACTACCTGAGGGTTATGGTTATGGAAGATAATAGGTGTATGTTAGAAGTGAAGATACGAGTAAGACACGCTAAGCAAGCTTTTGAGGGTAAAATAAATCAATTCACAAATGGTTATATTGATCTAGATGTTAGGAAGACTTTTGTTTGAAGTTCTTTATACAAATAAAACCTGAACCTTGGGGAGAAAGAAGTATAATGTGGATGTAGAGAAGGATTGTATGGTATACTGGACAGAAAGAAAAAGTGCTTCAAATTAAAAAAAATGAAAACAAAAAAGAAAAATTATAAAAAAAAAAAATAGAAATGTGATTTTAGTCTGTGTTCAGAAACAATGGGTTTATTATGAACATTTATGAAGGAAAACTGTTAGGGAAGTTAAGGAAGGTACATATGGACGATGTGCGAATGTTGGGAGCTGGAAGATATTCTGCACTCAAAAGAATGACAGAGAAATGAGTTATCTGGTTGCAACGACAAAGTCTGGCCTTTAGGTAAAGGATTAATAGATTTTTTATTAGCCTAGAGGATATATAATGTAAAATAAGGTCCACATAATCACAGAATAAGGATGTAGTGAGAAAAAGCAGGATATGGAGGACTGCATGACAAAGACATAATGGACAGAAAAAAGCAGAAGAGTAGAATGAATTAGTTGCAAATTGAAATATGCAGTGTAATTGCCTTGTGGAAAGTCCTAAATAAAATAAAATTCCCCTTATCACCATCATATCTACCATACAAGCACACATGTCCCCATATAACAAGCCACTATAATATAACCACATTTGTATTTACAAGTAAACCCATGATACTTTAACCACACTATACCATAAGGCCATTATGTAAGAAGCTGAAAAGAATGTACAGTATTTTATGTAAAATATTGGTGGTGCATAACAACTGCACAAACTGTCCTGTGTTGTCCAATAATGCAAACATCTGTGTTGTCAAAATTATGTGTACACAAGAAAGGCTATTATTATCAGTGATACAGTGGAGACTATTGTTATCAGTCTTGCATAGAACCTATGTTCGCCTGTGCTTGTCCTACTTTACGTACTCGCTAATTGCCTCATAATAGCTACTAAATTACATAGTGGATACTGTATTCTATTTACAAAACAACCTTCAAACCTATTTGAACTTGCAACTATAGGGGGCTACAAGTATTTCTACATACTGTTCAAATGATTCCTGAACAAAACAGAAGTGGGTTGTTAAAATTTTACAGTGTCAGTAATAACTTCATGCTCCTCAACATGGACATAATAATGGTGAAGCTGGACACTGTTTACTTCAGTAAAGAGGATGGTGGTAAAGTTCAACAGCTTCAAAAATTTTGTTCTTTGAACTAACTGGATTTAGACTCAACAAACTTTAATAGACTGAAAAGATATATATTAGACCTGGCAAGTTTGTCACGTACTTTCCCAACAAAAAGCTGACTGACTAGGCACATCATATTTTGTACAAGTAGTTTTCATAAATGAAGCAAAATAGCAGGTAGAAGAGGACCGAACAAACGACTGAAACACAATGTGTCAGCTGCAAATAAATTCCCGTAATGAGGTGGATTTCATTATTTTTAATAAACCTTCTGTTGATATTGATTGCTATTTCTATTGCTTTCGTTTCACTGTCATAGAGGTTTCTAAAAAATGCACAATTGTTGGCACTTAAGTTCACATCTCTGCTGTTATTTCACCATCTCCATTTCACTTTCTAAAAACCTTTATTAAGTCGGAGGCATCAATAACTGCCATAGAGTCACTTTTATAGCGATCTAATAAATTTTAATTTTCCTTCTCGACCAGTTTGTTCACACGCAGCTGTGTCAACGACTCCGAGTAAGGGCAATAAACAAAGTTAATTGGAAAGACGACAACCCAACGCCAATATCAGACAATAGAGATGTGTTCAGCTCGACGCAACAAAAAAGGGATGACGACTTGAGTTGACAGGAGAAACTCGACTGAAAATTATGACACCACAACAAACTAGACAATGTACGTGAGTTCACTCACACGTTTACGCAGAACTGAAGCGAGGATCCACTTGGGGTTCAGCCAGGATTCGAGATTACGACAAAAACGAGGAGAGGTCACAAAGGATTGGAGAGCGAAGCACTCTACAGAAACAATATGAGAAATAACCAGTGAATAGAAGCGACGATGTTGTGCAGCGGGATGTAACGTTTACGTGACATGCTGAAATTTACAACGAGAAATCAAGGTGGCTGCACCAACTGACGCTTGACAAAAAATTATTAATAGCCAGAAGAAGGGGTTACAAATATGAACAATACTCCAGGATGTTAGGACAGCCCTTTCTTAAGACCCAAGACAATACATTGATTGACAGGCACTTTACGACATGCATTTCTTCGAACGGGAGCAACGTCCAAACAGGCGATTCTAAAGTTATGTCCAACCACCTATCAGAGTAGAGTATTTTACGAAGAGACTGAAGGAGAGGCAAGTTTCCATGGTAACCAGATGAAGAGCAAATCAGAGGGTAGAAAACTAGAGGACTTCGATATAGTGGGAAAAGATTTTCAAGAGAGGGTAGTTGTTTGGCCTATCATGGTGACAAAGGCATGGACAAGCTTGAGACAAAATTTCAGTAGGGAGAAGTTAATAAAAACTGATTGTCCACCACGGGACGAGGGCAGTCACATAACTTTTGCGATCAGTCAACGGGTAGTTTGATAATGTTTAAGTGCAGTATTATTATTCAGTCAGTCTCATAAATTTTGCGGGCAGTAAATCAGTAAATCGATCAGTGGTATAATCTTGAAGTGCGCGGTATGGAGAACTCTAATGGACTTAGTAAATTTATCTATTGAACTTTGTTGAATTTAGTAAAATTAAAACTGTTTCGAATCATAGTGAAAACAATATAACGAACACCAATATACGATATGCGTGAATAGACTTATTACTGTGTTAACAATCTTCAATAAACTTGGATAATTAATCACAACAATATAAAAGAACTATTATACAACCATACACTATTACATAGATTGCACACATAAAGAATCACATTGAACATTTGATATCGAACCAAACCTTAGTACGAATAAACATTTACTTCACGAATACAAAGAACACGCAACTAATTAATAATGGTTGTATTCGAGAACGAACTGAATTGTACAGATTGTCGTTAATAATCATATCACACTCACACTATTCTGTCGACGACGCGTGTGCGCAAGTGAATAACCAGTGAAAGTGATCTCAACATTACTCAATGGAATGCCGTCATCAAAACTCACCACCACAAGGAAATTTAGCGCCGCTGGATTATAATGGATAATCAAATGCCAAGTAAAACTTTATGATACTATTAGTGTAATTATAACTACTGTCCTGTCTCTTTCAAAGGATCTATACCCTGGGAAACTATAGTAAATTTTGTTAAAAAGGGTTATATTTAAAGTATAATCCATCAGTACATTAATTAAAGCTAAACCATCTGGAGTGTAATGAACGCATTAAATAAAGTAATTATTATTTGATTTTGTTGTATGTGATATTTTATATATGTTTGTATGTCTTTTCAGATATTAAATAAGATGGAACTTATTTTTTGATATGTATATGTTTTACGTTTTTGGATGTACTGTATTTTACAGGTACCATGAATTTATATATGAGTTATTGAATACAATTATCTAAAAGTATAATAAATTAGCGTTTAAGCAAATTCAAATAATGCAGTCATTATTACTGGAAACCTTAATGTAGAATCTGCAAATTAGTTAACTATTCTAATTGAATAAATTTAATGTGTATTGATTGAACACACTTGAGAATTATTGAATCTTGTGTCAATTATGCTAACGAGTATTTAAAAAGTTTGACAATCAATTTAACTAATTAATTCAACTCATATTAGCATAATTATCATTATATTAAATAACGTCCCAACACACGGGCTTAAGGAAGATATAATTCACCTATCAATACTTAATTAGATCGATTGATTAATTAATTAATTCACAAATTAATTAATTGCACATAATTAACATTATACTTTTCTGTTAATGTTGAATTTCTCTATTGTCAACTTATTTTATAACTTGAAGTGTGATTAAAAAAATAAACAAAATTCTGTGTTCAATTTCACACAAATAAACGATGAGTATGCAGAATGTGCAGTGTTTCCTAAGTTAATAGCTTTTTATAAAAAAAAGTGTGCACTCATATAGTGCAATAATGTGTGGACTATGTATTGCAATAGTATTTTCAATGGACAAATAGAGGGAGGGATGAATTTATTGCAGAGACAACATATAAAACTGGTTATATGTTCTGGTTTACTCACTCAACTAAAATATGTATCTGGAGGATAAACACAGACAACATGTAGAATTTTTAATAAGTATGTCAACAGAAATTAAAAATTGTAGTCATTTGTTAATTCGTTTAATACACTGCGCTATTATAAATAAATAGAATGTCCTGTTATTGGTATTTCCAGAAGTTGTACATAAATACAAGTTGTATTTTTTTATAGATAAAAGTTAAACTTTCAGTAGGCTTACTTTCCCTCATTATCTGTACCAACACTACATATTCGATATTTTGCTTGTGCGATAATCAGTATCGCTGTATACTGAATATCGCTTACGTTTGGTAAGTCGAAAAGTGTTAATGAATTGTCATATCTTACTTATTTGTTTTTAATGTTAATAGTTTTTATTGTCATTTAATTTACTATTGGAAGAGTTTCTAACAATATTGTAGGTTATACCTATATATTTCTGGCGGCATAGTGTTAGTTTAATACGGGAACTGCAGCAAACACACTAAAACATATACACTAAAAAAAAAAATACTTTTTAATTTAAAAAAAAAAAACTCGAATGAGTTGCCATGCTAGACTCCCACTAGATATGTTAAACTTTTCACAACTTTTTTTATTTTGCTTAATCAATTTGTTTGCTTGGTAGTTACCTTGAAGTATTGTAAAAGCTGAGTCCCGAAGTGGATCCATGTCATGGACAATAGGGTTTGTGGTTTTGGTGGGTGTGAGTCCCACACACTGTAGGAGTGTGGACCCTCCTGTGGCAAACATTAGTTTTCCAGCCTCCCTTTAAAAAAAACTGACTATTTAAAAAATAATACTTTTAAAAGTTAATAAGTTAAAATTAGGCCTCCAGCAGATTGCTTCTACAGAAAAATTGGAAAGAAAGATTCCCACACGACACTATACACCTTTTCATTAGGGATCAACTTACCCATTTCAGTACAATCCCAGTTAACTGAAATAATTTATGTAAAAATTAAATGACATGGTTGAAGAACCTTTTTATAACAGTTGCACTACAGGCAGTCCTCTTTCCTACAAGGAGAATAAAGTAATTGCATTATTTAGAAACTAAAATATATAAATGAAGTTTAGTACAGGAAAAATATAAAATCAGAGAAACAAAATTACGACTAAAGCAGATTGTAAAACAAAAGTAAGAGAACTGTGCTATTTTGGATATAATGAGACAAAGAATCTTTATGGAGATCACTTAGAAGGTAGTGTGTGTTTAAAAACAACTACCCTATATTAGAGCTTTTAAGTAACATTCTTTTAACACTTAATTGAATAGCAGAAACTTCAAAAACGATTCCTACATTCTGTGCCTATGATTATATAAGATAAGAATACATTTTGTAGACAAAATATTTTTGATGCAATCCACATATAAAGTGAACTCCCATACAAAGCTTCTTTTTTTTTTGATGATCTGTTGAGTAGCCCTATATAGGGGTTTTACTGTACCAATTTTATATTTTTCATTTTATAATTATGTATATTTTAATAAAAGATGTATAAAATCTTAGCAACAACGTATAGTTTTTTTAAAAATTGTATTCAATATAAACCATAGTCTTTATCATTTTTATTCAAGATAATGATGAAGTTCAAAATAATTAACTAATTCAGTATTCTGGCCATAACTTTTGCCCAATTTTTATCATACAGAAATGTCATAGATCTCAGATTGAAGAGAACTAAATACATTTTTTAAATATATGAATTGTTTTTGTGTTTCCAAATTTTTTAGTAAACCTACTTAAAGTATAAGAGTTGAAAAATGTTAATAAGCACTAATTTCAAAATATTCTATCTCTGTTAATTGCTGTTAAAATGAAAAGTAATAAATCTAATGTCCTTAGGAATCAAGTTAGTTCTAAATGTGTGTTCTTTGTAAATGAGTAAGAAGATATTTGAAAAAAAAAGTTTTATTACCCATTCACACTTTAATATTTTCCAAAGAATTATTAAGCAGCTTATAGTTTGTGCTACACTATGTTATTGTCTATGGAAAAGCCAGCAATAAAATCTTCTTATTTTTCCAAATTGAAGTAAAAAAACTGCTCGTTTTCTGGGGTAAGATGGCAGTTCAACGTGTAGAGATATTAGACTAGAGGAGTCATGATACAGACGACCCTGTAAGCACAAGTAAGTCTGGGTGAAAAAGGGAAATTAATTTTAATAGGATCTTCCTTGGTTTTTGGGGTGTTTGTAATTGATTTTTTATGGCTGTAAATACATACTTTATTTACCAAGTGTTGAGTAATTGTCTCATGTTAAGAATAACTTCATTCTATTAATTTACAAATATTGTAATTCCTTTTATTGTAAAATATAATATGAACCTTAGTTCAACACATGCAACTGTCTAGAATAGGCTTACTTTAAGTGATTATGGAATTTCGATAAAATTTTAAATACCTCGGGGGGGGGGGATTGAATCACCTTGATCTCTCCAGTTGTTACATCACTGCATACTTATAAAGTTTATCAAACTGCAATGTATTTTGTGTATGTATTTGATAGTTTAATATATTCAGTGTCCGGTGTAGATATAGATGTGTGAAATGTGCTTTAGACAAAATATTTTTATACTTGCAGAAAAAGTTAACTTTCTAGAGCCCAAACATAATACAGTTTTAAGACACTTTTGAATAACATTCAACTGTTCATTACAAATACTTTGTCTATTCCAACAAGAAACCAATATTCTCAAATGCTTAGAGCTAAATACTTCTTGTACACCAGAGTAACTAGAGTCCTATAGCTTAATGACTTGAATTCCTATACTAACTTTCAATCACTGAAATATCTAAATGTATTTTAATGGAAATATTTGCCTAATATATACTTACCCTATGCTTAGATATGTGCTTGAAATTAAATAATGAATTTGTATTTCATGTGTATTCCATTTAGTTAAAAGAAAGTTAAACATATCAAGGGATAAAAATAATCAAATAATTATATAAATTATTAGTTTATATTATAAATATGTCATAAGATAGATGATACGTCATTTTCTCACCATTTGCTTAATTCACAAGGATTTTAAATCTAAGCATTCTTTCATCCAGAGTTCTAAAATCTTTATGCAAAAAAAATAAGTCTTGAGGAATATTAAATATGTAAGTAGAAAATTCATACCCAAGGCCATGAATGTGGGAGTCACTGTACAGATTGTACAATGATATATTCTGAAAACTTGTTTAGCTAATGAAAGATCAACTAAGGATGTACCAGTTTTTATCAAAATGTTTAAAAACACAATAACGGTTTTTGTAACACGATCATCTGGATGAATTATTTATTTGTTAAAGTTTTTCTTTCTTTATGCTGTATTTCAGAAAGAATGTTAAAAAGTATTCAGAAACTTTTGAAAGAAAACAGTGTTCATTTTATTTCTCTGCAAAGCAACAATTTCATGTACGGTACTAATTTATTTTTAGTGATACTTAACCGTTATGTATGTACTGTCAGGAAATAAAGGTTGTTGGAATGAAATATTTGGTTAACTATATAGAATACTACAGTCTCAGATCACAGATTATTATTGATAACAATGATTAACTTTTACCTTATGGCCTAAACTTCTGATGAATTTCTAACAGAACGAAAGCTAGTTTAGGCCATAAGGTAAAAATTTATCATTTTTATCAATAATAATTTGTGATCTGAGTTAGTAGTATTCTATATAGTTAATAATAATGGACACATCATGGACAACAGAATCCAGGAATCAAATATTTGGACATACAAACTTCAAGTTCGCTTTTCTGTAAACTTGTCTTTTTCCCCTGAGGTATTAAAATAACAGAATGAACATCAGTAAGCAACTACCAGGATTAATGAAAATTTGACATTTTAAATTCTTATGTCAGAATAAAGAAATAAATGTAATTTTTCATGATTTTGCAGTCTCAAGTCGAAGGCAGTTAAAAATGGTTTGAAAAAAATATATTTTTATTACTCCATCAAATACAATAAAATTTAAATACACGTATTTTACACAATGCCCATACTCTTTATAATCAAGTGTATAAAATGCAATGATAAATTACATACAATGTTGCTTACCCTTTGTAATCGGGTATATAATAAATAAATCCCTTTGTAATCAAGTATAATGATAAATTCAATAATCATAAAATAAATATAAAATAGATAACAATTTTTCAAATTTCAGACATTGCCTCTTGAAGTTTAGAAATACAATAATTTACATTAACAGCTGATGTGATTTTTAACATTTCAGCTTTTGAAAACTGACAGAATAAATATTTTAAAAACATTCAACCTCAGATCCTAACAGAGTTCCTTGTTTTATGAATGTTCCTTTTAACTCTTTTACTTCTTCCAATATCTTCAGGTAGCCCACCAAATACACCTTCATATTTAGACATTTCATCATTAGCATCTTTGTCTTCAGATTCTTCATTTTTTTCACTTTGTTTATCATTTTGTTGTGCAGCTTGATCTTCATTATTTTTTTCCTAAAAATATAATAATTATAACAGTATACACTTAATAGTCATTTAGCTATTAGAATTTTATACACAAAATGTCTTTCTATGGTGCCAGAAATTTCTGTTAAACTATGATAGCTCATGTTTAGAGGGCTCAATTACAGGAAAAGCTGATAAGTTCATAAACTGACATATCAATTGGCACAAACAACAAGTGTGTGTGTGTGTTTTATACTGCAAAGGCGTACATATATTTTGTGGCATTTCAAGTGTAATTTCTAAGCATGAAAGATAGATACTGAGGAATCTGAAATTTTCCCATCATTAAAAATATAACCTTAACTTTTAAGATTATTAATAACTAAAAATTTTAAACAATTATTCAAATTGATACGCATTTAATAATAATAAAATTACGTTTTATAACACAGTTGACCAATACAGCAGTTGTTATACTCAGTACTGCTACTGGTTCTAATGATGAAGTGGTATTATGGTATTCACAACAGTTAAAAGGTTTGTGTAGAGACAGTTGTTATACTCATGTTCAGATGTTATAGTGATTCAGCTAAAATACTTAATAAATTATAATTAAGAATTTTAAAATATTACTTCAAATATAATTAGAATAACATTATATAATTAAAATAACACTCCAACGAAATCTCTAACATTTATTTTACAAAAATTCGAATATGATTTCTCAAATCATCTAGTCAACTCGAAAAAATTTTGTTTTCAAAATTTTATAGATACTGATACTGTATTGTTTTTTTATATAAAAAAACGTATTTCTAGTGGTTTTGGAAAAAAGGGTCAGGAGAAATCTTAGGAAAGTCTATTAAAATCCTACCTATCCATTACTATATAAATTGTATTGTGATTAAATTTGCATAAACATTCATTTTTGTAAAACATACACTTTCCTACTTACAACTTTATTATATCGCTGATCTTTCATTCTCTGTATGATTGTATTCATATGTATACAACAATCATATGCTGATCATATGTATTCTTTCATTATTGTATAATAACCAATACTTGTTATTGTTTATTTCTGTTCTGATTTTTGTTCTGTGAAATAAGACTTCTTATGTATTACATATGTCTTATTTGGGTTACATGATTGTGTGTGCGAGTATGAGTGTTTGTTTTTTAATAATTTTTGTAATTACAAAAAAGCTTAATTTTTTGTATGATACAATTTTTTTGAAAACAGCTTACTTTTAGTCAAAGTGGATTTTCTGACTTAGATTTGTGTGATCAGAGTGTTTATTAACAATACTTTTTTGTAAACAACCACATTTTATTGATATTATTATTAAACAAAACATTTCATCCATAGTGGTTAACCTGGAATTGCTTTACTGAGTGACAGAACAATAAATTTATATGATTATCTAAACAGAAAAACATAGTTGTGAAAAAAACTCTGTTTCAATAAGTTATTCAAGTTTTATGTGAACAAGTATGTGTAAGTTATTTATGTATTTGTTTTTTACATGTTCTGTAATTACAAAAAATATAATGTTTACATTGTTATTACACAGTTCTCGATTAAATTTCAAGAATACTTTACCTTAAATTATAATTTTTGAATTTTAACAACAATTGAAGAGGCTGTCCGATCTTTAAACTCTCAATTTTTCTTCACAGCTATAACACGAAAATGTTATTTACAATGGGCATATTTTTTACAATAAAAAACAGGTTACATTATGACTGAGACTTACTTGATTAGAGTTGACATCCTCCTCAATGTTAGCTTGTGGAGAACCGTTGTCACTGTCAGCTTGGATGTCTACATTGTTATTAGGTGTTTCTTCCATGGCATCATCCATCTCAAGACTGTCTAAATCTATCAAAACATAATTAAATGTAAAAACATTGCGATGAAACATAAACAAAATGCAGACATAAGTTTCAGTGAATAAAAGTAATTTTTGTACATGTGTGAGTGAGAGTAGCTAGATGAGTAATTGCAAGAATATAGTGTAGTTGAAATTGATGTAAATAAGTAAATGAGATCCCAGGTTCTTTTGTGTCAGTGTATGAATGTAGGGGTAGACCATATTATGTAATGAGGAAAGATCTGCATTTTAATGGGGAAATTATATGAAACATAGCAAAACAGGAATACCCCGGAAGCAATCTTTAGTAGATGGGGCAGGCTAGGACTGCACTCGGACAACTATTAGTAAATATACAAAGATTACGAATAAAGGATACAACTAAAGTACTAGTTTGTGGTGTGGAGCTTGGGAGATTAGTGCAAAAAATAGGTCTAAAATCCAAGCAATTGAGGTGGATAATTGGAGAAGGTGCTTAAAGACAAAGATAGGATCAGGAACGTGGACATATGGAAGAGAATGGGAATTAATGTGAGCATATTGGAATCAATCAACTTAACAAGGTGTGGAGATGATATGGACATGTCCAGAGCATGTCAAATAAATGGCTGGTCTACCTCCTAATAGAAGAAGGTAGATTGAAGATAGCATAAAAGAAAAACAGGGATGGAACAATGTGGAATAAAGAACTTGTAGATCGGGATTGTTTGGATAAACAAAGATGGACATTAGGATGCGAGAGATGGTATCAACTGAAAAATAATTTGCTACAACAATAAAAATTATGGATATTAGTATAAAAGTAATAACAAATTATTAGAATGGAAAATAATATATTATTTATAATAGATGTGTAAGTCCACTAAAAATTTTTGAAATATTTATATGACATTTGCATTAGAAAGTGTTTCAACATTGTCATAGGTAGTTGTCAAACTGCTAAGTGAGGCTTATGCTGTTGCTACAATTATGAAGTCCCAGCTAATCGCTAGTGAAGATACTGAAAATACTCTTCCAGTGGGAATTGATTAGTGGTTTGATAATGTTGAAGTAATGGGGTCAGACTGTTGAAGACTAATAAAATAAACCAAACTGACTTTTAACACTTTCATTGAAGAGAAATGCACTAGCCTCTCCAGGGTAAGACAAGGTGATCTGCTTTCGTCAGTGCTATTCAATCTAGTCCTGGAGAGATGTACAGTATAAAAAAAGATAGAAATAAACCCTGAACGAAATATATATATAACAGATCCTGCCAATACCTATCATATGCAGATGATGTGATAATTATAGCAAGAACAAGGCAAGCGCTAGTGGCAGCATATCAGAAATTAGAAAAGGAAGGGCAAAAGACCGATTAAAAATAAATGAAGAGAAAACAAAGTATATTTTGATGACAAGGAATGAGAGAAGAAAGAAAGGAAGAATAAGAATAGGCAACCACAGTTTTGAGGAAGTCCAAGAATTTAAATATCTTGGAAGCACAATTACAGAGAATAATGAAACGAGTAAAGAAATATCAAGAATAACAGCAGGAAACAGAAGCTACTACACATTAAAAAGTATATTCCAATCCAGGAATGTATCAAAAAATGTTAAAAAGAAAATACACACCACAGTAATCAGACCTGTAGTAACATATGCAAGTTGAAGGTGCATGTAGTAAGACATGGGTGCTGAAGTTTGAAGGTATGATAAACCTTGGTGTTTTTGAGAGGAAAATTTGAGAAGAACTTGTGGACCAGTGTGGAATTGAGAGATGTGGAGGATAAGAAAGAACTGTGAGCTAAGAGACCTTTATAGAGAAGCAGACATAGTTGCGGCAGTGATGGCACAAAGGTTGAGAAGGTGGGCCACGTGGTGAGAATGAGAAGTGATTGAGGCCCAAAAATGGCATTGGAAAGGAAGCCGGAAGGAGTAACGGAGAGAGGACATATGAGGAGAAGATGGTATGAAGATGTGGAAGGGGATATTTGAGGGAGATGCAAGTGGTTGGAGGAGTAAGGCTCTGGAAAGAGAAGAATGGAGAATAATTGAGCAGGCCAGGGTTCTATAGCGACCATAGTGCCAGAAGAAGAAGACTTTTAACACACTGTGATTCCTAGTCACCTTGGAGGGCTTCCTTACTGCTGAGTATGGGGAGCATTTTTATGTAACTTTAAAATATATGAAAAAAATTACTTTTTACTTATCTCCAAAATAAAAATACTTTACAAAAATATAAAATGTCAAAGTCTGTAATATATTAGGTATGAATGTAAATTTTTAATAACAATTTAACACACAGAACAATACTAAGAATTATGTAATAAAATTCTAACTATATAAAAAAACAGACGTGATTAGTTATTTATTATATGACATGTAGCAAAATATGTGTGAAATGTAGAAAAGCACTGTGGGATACTCAGAGGCACGTTGCAAGGTGCACAGTAATATTGTTCTGTCCTGAGTTTCTTTCTATCAGCTTACGAACACTGAGTTTTTTGACTTGATTATATATTTTTTCTGTTACTACCGTCTTTTCTGTAAAATGGTGAGCAGAGACATAGTTTATTGACAAATTGTTAGAACTGTTCTGCTCACATTGTAATTCCATTATTCCTTTTTCAACTACTTATGTAGCAATAGTGCTTATAAAAATCAGCTAAATGAGAGTTAATAGTCTCTCTTGTTTGTTTATCAAACAGGTATTAATTCATTAGTTGGCTGCTATAGTTAACTGTAGTTTTGTTGATGTTATAACCTAATACTTTATCACGTTTCACAACTTCAAGTTGATCATGTTGAGTGTGAACATTTACACAAGGACGATGTCATTTTACCTTTGTTGAGAGTGTATATCCCTTTTGTCTTCTATCGGAGGAAGAAAAAATGCTTTTCACACCAAAATATGTAGTCACATTTCTACAATTTTATTTGTTAAATTTCTTCAGTAGTTGCTTACAATTTTTTATAGTAGTGCCCATAACTAAAGTTTTCTTCTCCCACAGAGCTTCAAATACAAGCAATCCACATAAATTTTGTGTCCCTGCATCAGACATTCATTGCAAAACTAAACCAACAGTATGAAATGCTGTTATCATTGCTGCCACGAGATCTCGATCTTGTGTACACCCCAGCATTCAGAATTTAACCAGTGTTTGCATCATTTAGGACCTCAAACCTCAAACCATATTTGTTTGTTATATTTTTATGTAGACACAGAAACTGACACGTCCATAAAGTTGACATACTTTATCATCATCTTCATATTATCATTCAAGTATAACATGATTAGTATTACCAAAACAAAAACTCTCAGGTGTACGGAGCTTACTAGCAAAAGTGGATGTAAAAACTGAATCCCCCAGCTTATAGTTCTTATTTGGAGCTTTTTCAAATAGACATGCGCCAAATGTGTACTAAAAAGTAATAAAGTTCATGGCAATTTAGTATTGCCCACTTATTATATGATACATTTTTACTTCCATGTTCTGTAAGGAAATGGAAGTATGGTGGTCACGAAAATATTGTGTTCGAGATAAGGGCTGATTGTGATTGAACTACCCTCAAAACATGAAGAAAAGTCATTTTCTGAAATGTGTGTGTGTGTGTGTGTGTGTGTGTGTGTGTGTGTGTGTGTGTGTGTGTGTGTGTGTGTGTGTGTGTGTGTGTGTGTGTGTGTGTGTGTGTGTGTGTGTGTAGAATTTTTTCTATGGGAAACGATAACTCCCGCAAATTCAGACAGAATCAAATAATTTTTGCACATGTGCCCAAGTTGTAGAGGACTCAAGGCCTATTGATTTTGGTGAAGATAAGTTAAGGGGGAGGGGTAGTTTACCTGCAACATTTTACGTTTTAACAAGAGTAAAGTACTTATTTTGATAAATAAAGTATGCTGAAAAGAAGGTCATAATAATCCACTATAGAAAGGTAGATGAAATATCTATAAATAAAAAAGGCAGTTGAAGGGGAAGGGGGTAATTTTTTGTATTGATGTTATAAATTTATTCGACTGAAAACTTAAAAATTTAAATAAAATATTAACAATTTGTATCATTCCATGGTATGTAACCATGGATACATAAACAAAATAATTTTTTGGTTTCAGAAATTCACAGATAAACACTGGGCAGCATTTTCTTTCTTTTGCATTGTTTAAATAAAAGATAATTTAATCAAACCAATTCTTTATTTTTAAAATATTTACAACTAGGTACAATTCATATTTTGATTATCTTTCTCACCGTTTTTACCAAAAGCATTCTGATTTGGTTTTGTTCTGAGTGTACATAATAAAAATAATTTTATAATTAATTACAACATTGAAGTCATGTATTGTTTTCCATACCGATTTTTTCACTTTGTTCTGCAATGTTAGTGTATGAAAGATGATGCCAATGGATACTGGTTTGTCTCTGTTTTTATTAGTTTGGACATTGCCTGATAAAATAAACTCACTTGAAGAAAATAATGTTCTTTGTTCTGTTTCCAAGTTGGAAAGCTAAATTTTTAGTATTAACGGTAAACAGAATTATGGATGTTTACAAGCCATCTGTTTCAATATGCATGATTTAAAAGTAGATATATGTGGCACATGTCCTTGAGATCTGAGAGTGGAATGTCACAGGTAAGTGAACTGATTTTTATGACTCGTGTGTTAAGTTTTATGGGTTACATGAGAAAATAATTTGAAAGGGAATATTGTAATGTGTACAATACAATCTCCTGATCAAATTAATCAGGAGAAGCACTTGATTTAAAGAGATAATAAATGTTGGTAATCTCTTAATGTATGGTAAATTTACAAGGACATCTACAAAATATTGCACACCTACAGGACAGCAAGATAGATATGATATTTATCCCTCATTGTTATAAATGTAAAACTTCTGGTACTTGATCGTAAAATAGTAATGATTATGAAACTTATGCTTATTTTATTATTCACTTTTTTATGTGTTATGGGTAGGTGAATGAAAATGTGCCCAAGTTTTTATTTTATAACATAATATCAAAGCCCTGAATTTTGAAAAAAAGGTGGTCCTAAAATTGTATTAATTTTCATTAACAGAAGGATATGGTTTTTCATTAATCTTAATGTAGGTTATATACTTCACAGACCTGTAAAAGACACTTTATTGAATAAAAGATATTTGTTTAAATAAAATATATTTTTGTATTTATATTCATGTTTTAGTTAAAGTTTTGTGTAACTATAGTAAAAATTAAATTAAAATGTGATTTTTTTGCTCAGCCCCTGTGAACTGGGATGTTTAGATTCATACAGACATAAGAATAATACATGAAATGCTACATCTTGTCAACCAAATTAGACTATGTTAGACTAAATTAAGAAATGAATGTGCTTAGAAATCAGGCTTTACCTAATTGGTTACACATAAATGTTTTATCAGTTTTTATTAGAAGTACTTTGTTAGATTTCTAAGAAAAATAGAAGGACAGGCAAGGAGAGATAAAAAATAAAAATGATGCTTTCATAGAACCATTACATAGAAAACCAGTGACAGAAAACCATTAACAGAAGAGAAAGAAACGGATTGGTTAGGCCACCTAAATAAAATGCAGAAGGATTCTCCAAGAGAGTGTCTGAAAGAAAACTGCAAGAACTAAACAAATAAACAAAAACATGGCAAGAGTTGGAAGGAAAATAACAACTTATCACAAAAGAGAAAAGAGCTAATAATAAAAATAAATTCTTCAGCCTTATACTTCATGGTAGAAAGACTCAGTAAATACTAATAAACTCAGTATAACTGTTATTAATGAAAAACTAAATATCACTATTGTACTAACGACTCGGAACACTTAAGTTTTTTATAAGTAAAATTGTAAAGTTTTACCTTACAGCCTAAACCGGCTTTCACCTTTAAAAGGCTTCTTCAGAGGCTGCCGTAGGTAGCGCTGTCCGTCTTGTTGTTGGCGACGGGATAGATTTTCGAAAGATCGATGTTGTGTGTGTGTGGTGAGATGTGTTCGAATGCGTGCGATTTGAATTGTGTCTGTTCGTTAAGGATGTCGTATTTATTTGTTTTTGTGTGTTTGTATATTTCTAATTGTTCTAGAGTGTCTAGTTTTCGGCCTTTTGTGTGTACGTGTAGAATGTTCATGTTATTGTCGATGTTTTTATATGTGTGGTTTGCTTCAATGAGGTGGTTTGCAAAGGTGGATTCTGTAGTGGTGTGGAGTGCTTTTGTGTGTTCAATGTATCTCTGTTTGAAGCTACGTCCTGTCTGGCCTATGTAGAATTTATTGCAATTTGAGCAATTTAGCTTGTATACACCGGGTAGATCGAATTTGTTTTGTGCTTTGTGCGTGCGTTTTGATAGTGTGTGTTCTGTTTTGTTAGTAGTTTTGTAAGCGATTCTGTATCCTGCTTTTTTGAATTTGTGGGCAATTTTTTCAGTTTGTTTGTTGATGTATGTTAGTGTTACGAATTTGTTGTTTTCTGTCAATAAGATGGTGTGACAACTTAAAACATTTGTTAAAATTCAAGACACTTACTGTGGTTAATAAAAAGCAAAGGAAATCTGTGGAATGGGGGTGGGGCACTGGCCTACAGCCCTAACTAACAATGAGCCTAGCTGAATTTTGTACCATAGAATGTAATACTGAATCACTTTGTTGGTTCAATATTTAATCATGAAATCCATTATTTTACTCTCTACCATGAATATACAAAGATGAATGTACATCCATCCTGTAACTTATAAGAATTTATTAATATACAATAGTAAACAACAGGTTCAGTTATCTCACTTTGTGTTTAGCTAAGTTCTAAAGATAATTCCTCATAATCACCTTCATAATTTGGTTCATTTACTTCTCTTTTAGCATTATCTGATTCATAAGATGGCTGGACTTCTGGTTCCTTTTCTTTCCCTTTTCTTGGGCAGCCATCACTTAACTCTGCTGAAATTTTGTTGGTATCTAATAAGGTGTACAGAATCAAACATCCGAGAAATAAGTATATAGGGTGCTTCATTATGATTTTCATAATTATTTCGTTTATGTTCTGATGAAAGTATTTCAAAATCTGGCGATGTTTATTGAACAATAAGTAATGATTACTTGATTTAATTTGCAGACATTGACACGTGTGTAAGTTACCGCTTAAGTTGTAAATGTATGTATACATAATATGTATTATAAATCCCTTAATATTTTATTTATGGTAATATTTTAAGAGGAAATAAAAAAACTGAAGGTGTTTTGCTTAAAATAATTATATTAAGTTTTACATTTTTTATATCGAATTTTTAACTAACGCTTGATACTTGATACACATGTTGATTTAAATGGCATTGACATCCTTTGATTCTGTTGTTTCGGCGGGTTAACATATTCGAATGAATAGGTTAGATTCAGAGGTGTGTAAATGATTTACTGGAAACTGAAAGATACGGATACGAATGTTTTGTACGTGATGGGAAAATAAAAACCATTCACGGAATGCAGAAAACTTGAAAGAACATGTAAATCAAAGATTGGTTTTCTACAGATATTACACTAAATATAATTATTTCACTACCGACTTTGTGTTCCGAGTCGGTAGTGAAATAATTATACTTAACTAAAAGTGTTAGTATACTTTTTAGTTAAGTGTTAGTGCTGTGAAAGAAGAGATGAATAATCAAGACAACTGAAATAATTATATTTAGCTAAGTAACGGACACGTGATGGACAACGAAATCCAAGATATTACACATTGCGACAAAACATCAAATTACGACGGTAAATCAAATAAACTTGATTTGTGTTTGTGTGTTATTGAAACGTTGTTCTGTTCAGGTAAAGTGTCAAACTTAGAATTCGGTTTGGAGAAAATTCGGAAGGATCGTATGAACACAAGAGTTGAAAGCACATTATGTGGGATCACGGAAAGTAGGTAAGCGACGTTTATAGTGGAGAATCAGTTCGAAGAGGAATTGACGAATAAGCTAGATTATACAGCTCGTAAATAAAAAATAAGTATATAAGTCAAGAAAATAATGGATACATCCAGGTAATAGAGGGATAAGAATTTGTTGTGATGCATAATTTTTGTAGATCAGGGCGTGTATAGAATTTTTCACGGGGAGGGCTCGGATTTTTCGTGACGCAAGTAGTGGAATTGTAACATGACCAAAACTAATTAATACATAAATGTTTTTAAAACATATATAATCAGGTATGTTTTAACAAGATTTGCTCATATTGAAATTCCATTACTTATGTATGAAAAGATAGGTGTGGATACGTTTGTGTGTGTGTTTTCATCCATTAGTTTAATTAGCCACTAAGTTAATAACAAAAAAATAATTTTTGTAGAAATTGAATTTAAGCTGTTTTACATTCTACTCAGCAAGGGTAATCAGTAATAATAATGACTGAAAAATGGTATACAGGATGTACTTTTAGTGAATCACCTCCATTAAACAGAAAAAGTAAATAAATAACGTGCACCTGAGAAACAGCAAATTAATTAAGACTGTTGCCTATGCTTTCAGAAATATCATACTCTAAAGGTTAAAAGTTCTCTAAAGTTTAGAGAACTTTAGTTATAAGTTATATGGGACAAAAATGTTATGTTGTCAATTGACAATATGCAATTAATCATTAACTGAGTTGACTGAGAGTATCTTCAGGGTTCAAGAAATAAAATGCAGGCAACCGCAATCTAATTTTCAGACAAGCAACACTCTGGTATCTTTTGGGGTTTTAAGTTATATAATATTTGGTAAAATTGTATTATGAAAAATGTTGATTGTTTTATGCGATCAAAATTTTAGGGATGGGGGACCATTCAACCTCCCTTACTCCCTTAAATACGCTCCTGTGTATAATCATTTGAGACCCTAGTAGTGTCAGAATGGATATAAATGCTTTTCTATAAACACATGTTGTGACTTCATCTGTAAACTGGGCATGAAAGTATACTAACAGAACATTTTGTTTCTCTTATACAAACACATGAAACAAAAACATTGTTACGTAAAGTAATGGAGCCTTTATTATATGTGATAATAAAAACTTACTTTTTTAATCATCTGATTCAGCATTTATCTTTAGATAATTAGTGATCAGGTTCAGTTCAGTGTGACTTAACAAATAGTTTGGTACAAATGAAGATGATTAGTTTATTCTTCAATAAAAAGTGTTTCTTCAATTTCTTTGTCACAAGATGTCTGTTTTTCTTTGAATTACAGTTTTTGATTATTCTTGAAAATCAGTTTTTTTTTAATCTTTAAAATTGAAACCAAGACTACTAGACAGTAGTACAATAATTTTCCCTCAATAAGAAATAAGAATGTGAAAAAGGTATGTTTAAGATTTGGTGAGGAAAACTGTGTTATTTGGTGACCAAGTGATGTGATTTAATAATAACACAGAATTATTTATTACCTTTAATTACTTTTAACAAAGAAGTCACATGATGGATCAAGTAATTTTGGAGGTTTACTCTTTGGAGGGGAACTTTTTCTGATTTACTCCCCTGTTGATCAGCCACAGGTAGAGGTAAGCGAGTAAGGTAAAATTTATGGACATATGGCTAATTATCCATGTCTTGTGACATTGGTATGCAATTTTTGGTCAAAATGTGAGAAAGATTTGCTAAAGTTGATGTAGTTAATTACACAGAATTTTTGATCAATTTTTAGGGAAACAACTATAATTTATAAAGAAATGAAGATGTAAAAAATGTTAGGCCTAGTTGTGTATAAAATCTGTTTTGTTGATTTACACAAACTTTTTTTTTGCAAGTTTTGAACTTTCACGAAAATAGTATTTTAATAAAAAATATATTATTAGATTACTTAATTGATTTTATAATAGAATTAAATAAAATTAAATAAATGAATTAATTTAGTATTGAATTTACACTCCACTGATAATTATGACAACTAATAATAATGTGAGTGGACTACTATACAGTTTTGTAAGATGGTAATTGCATCTGACAATTAATTATTAATTATTAAAGTATAATGAGGATTAATAACATATTGAATGGTAGTAAACTTGAAGGTACTTAGTTAAGTCAGTTAATTCATGTCTTCTCAAACAAAATTACTTATGAAATCTGAATATTAACATTTTGCGAATTTGTATTTGCCAGAATAATACAGCTATCACAAAATTATCAGATTGAATCTCAGTAATATATTTTATTGGTTCAGTACTTTTCATATGCTTGATAATGTTAATTCAGTGGTTTCTGAAAACATGAAATGAGGTAATCCATTATACCAATAAGTAAACACAGTAAATGTAATTTCTTAGTTATTGGCTAGAATAAATTGTTTTGTATATGGTGCTTCAACTATCTAGATACGTATGCCTAATCTGTAGGTGTCTACTGCACTATGTACTTTTGTTTCTTGATTGATTTGTATAAAGACATTCTTTAGAGAATTTCTCTTATGTTTTATTGACAAGATTTTTTAAAATGGCACTCTTAGTTCTTGTAAAACCATCCAAGTTCTGTGTAACCTAGCATCTGTACTGACTGGGTATGATTTTATTTGTTTTTCATGCTGTGCAAAAATAATGGACTGGTTTTGAAATGCCTTTTATTTAAAGGAGTATATTTTGGGGATTTATACATTTGAATATGTAAGATATTGTGAAAGTAATGTTGGGACTACTCATTTTACTTCCATGTTCCTTAAGGAAATGGAAGTATGGTGATGGCAAAAAAAATCGTGTTCGAGATTATTGCAGATTCTGATTGTACTACACTCAAAACATGAAAAAAATTCGTTTTTCGAAAAGTGTCTGTGTGTGTGTCTGTCTGTCTGTGTGTCTGTAGATTTTTTTCCAATGGCAAACGATAACAGCCGCAAATTCAAACAGAATCAAATATTTTTTTGCATACAGCCCTGATTTGTAGAGTTCTCAAGACGTATTGATTTTGGTAAAGATCGGTTAAGGGAAAGGGGTAGTTTACCTGCGACATTTTATGTTTTAACAAGGGTATTTTCTATGGCAAACGATAACAGCCGCAAATTCAAACATAATCAAATAATTTTTTGCATGCTGCCCTGAATTATAGAGTTCTCAAGACCTATTATTTTTGGTGAAGATCGGTTAAGGGGAAGGGGTAGTTTACTGGCAACGTTTTATGTTTGAAAAGGGTATTTTCTATGGCAAACGATAAGAGCCACAAATTCAAACAGAATCAAATAAGGTTTTGCATACGGCCCTAAATTGCGGAGTTCTCAAGACCTATTGATTTTGGTGAAGATCGGTTAAGGGAAAGGGGTAGTTTACCTGCTACGTTTTATGTTTTAAAAGGGTATTTTCTATGGCAAATGATAAGAGCCGTAAATTCAAACAGAATCAAATAATGTTTTGCAAACAGCCCTGATCTGTAGAGTACTCAAGACCTATTGTTCAAGGTGAAGATCGGTTAAGGGGAAGGGGTAGTTTACCTGCAACGTTTTATGTTTTAAAAGGATATTTTTTATGGCAAACGATAAGAGTCGCAAATTCAAACAGAATCAAATAATTTTTTGCATGTAGACCTGATTTGTAGAGTACTCAAGACCTTTTGATTTTGGTGAAGATCGGTTAAGGGAAAGGGGTAGTTTACCTGCAACCTTTTACGTTTTAACAACAGTAAAATACTGTACTTGAAAATTCATTTAAACTTTTTGAAACAATGGTAATTGTTAAAAATAAAATAATTTTGTTGCCAGGGAATAAAATTATAATTTTTTCATTTTAATGTAAATTATGTTTGAGTTAATTTACATGTATAAAATAATATATCGGTCGTGGCAGGCAAGCATATCTCAGTTATGTAATGTTTACGTTTCCATTTTATTATTATGACTACAGCAATAAAAAGGCAGGGAAGACACACACACACACACACACACACACACACACACACACACACACACACACACACACACACACACACACACAATATTCGCGTTATTTCTGGCCTCACTCATGTGTATTTTCTTACATTTGCACGCTTTTTAAATGGAAAGTGCCGAAACCCACACCAACATAACGCGTGTAAGCCGAAAAAATGGACATAAATTTGCTTCCTGTGGATCGCTGGGCAGTGTAACTGCACGTGTTTACAGAGGAACGATTCATAGACAGACTTTTCGTCTTTAGGGAATGAACCCTCTGCAAGATGCTGAGGGTCCATGAGTGACTTCGGAGCGCTCCTTCTTTTTCGCGTGTTTGTTCTGTGAAACATACACTGTAGATTCACAGCTTTACTTTAAGCAACGCTCAATAGGAAATGTTGAAATTTTTTATCCATGGTGTACCCTCATTCACACTAAACCTGCTCTGATGTTTTAATTACGGACATCATAATATTAAAACTTTGGAAACTTGAGCACTACTTAATGGAGATCAATCATTAACTTATACAAGCCATTAATTTTATGCATATTTTTTATATATATGTGTACAACGTTATCGGCAAAAAAGAAGTAGTTTTTGTTAAAATTCCTTCCCGGGATATTTGGCCGTAGTCCAATGTTTTCTACAAAACCAGACGTTTCGGCAATGCCATCGACTTCCATCATCAGTGAAAATCGAGTGCGATAATGTGAGGTGGTATACGTTTGTGACCACAGTACTGTGGTTAAGGCTGAAGCAGTAAGTAGAAAGAAGTAGTTTCTATGGTAATATTTCATTTCGAAAATGATTTTAAAAATAAATCTTAGAATATGGAAGTCATGTATGGTTCTCCATACCGATATTTACTTCCATGTTCCTTAAGGAAATGGAAGTATGGTGATGGCAAAAAAATCGTGTTCGCAATTATTGCAGATTCTGATTGTACTACACTCAAAACATGAAAAAAGTCATTTTTCGAAAAGTGTCTGTGTGTGTGTCTGTAGATTTTTTTTCTATGGCAAATGATAACAGCCGCAAATTCAAACTGAATCAAATCATTTTGTGCATACAGCTCTGATTTGTAGAGTACTCACGACCTATTGTTTTTGGTGAAGATCGGTTGAGGGAAAGGGGTAGTTTACCTGCAACTTTTTTTTTTAATCAAGGGTAATTGTTTTCTATGGCAAACGATAACAGCCGCAAATTCAAACAGAATCAACTACTCTTTTGCATACAGTCCTGAATTGTAGAGTTCTCAAGACCTATTGATTTTGGTGAAGATCGGTTAAGGGAAAGGGGTAGTTTACCTGCTACGTTTTATGTTTTAACAAGGGTATTTTATATGGCAAACGATAAGAGCCGCAAATACAAACATAATCAAATGATTATTTGCATACGGCCCTAAAGTATGGAGTTCTCAAGACCTATTGATTTTGGTGAAGATCGGTTAAGGGAAAGGGGTAGTTGACCTGCTACGTTTTATGTTTTAAAAGGGTATTTTCTATGGCAAACGATAAGAGCCGTAAATTCAAACAGAATCAAATAATGTTTTGCATACAGCTCTGATCTGTAGAGTACTCAAGACCTATTGTTTTAGGTGAAGATCGGTTAAGGGGAAGGGGTAGTTTACCTGCAACGTTTTATGTTTTAAAAGGATATTTTTTATGGCAAACGATAAGAGTCGCAAATTCAAACAGAATCAAATAATTTTTTGCATGTAGACCTGATTTGTAGAGTACTCAAGACCCTTTGATTTTGGTCAAGATCTGTTAAGTGAAAGGGGTAGTTTACCTGCAACGGTTTTTTTTAAACAAGTGTAATTTTTTTCTATGGCAAACGATAACAGCCTCCAATTCAAACAGAATCAACTACTCTTTTGCACACAGCCCTGAATTATAGAGTTCTCAATACCTATTGGTTTTGGTGAAGATCGGTTAAGGGGAAGGGGTAGTTTACCTGCAACGTTTTATTATCGGGGGTATTTTACTTTTACTTCCATGTTCCTTAAGGAAATGGAAGTATGGTGATGGCAAAAAAATCGTGTTCGAGATTATTGCAGATTCTGATTGTAATACACTCAAAACATGAAAAAAAGTCGTTTTTCGAAAAGTGTCTGTGTGTCTGTCTGTCTAGATTTTTTTCTATGGCAAACGATAACAGCCGCAATTCAAACAGAATCGAATAATTTTTTGCATACAGCCCTGATTTGTAGAGTATTCACGACCTATTGTTTTTGGTGAAGATCGGTTAAGGGAAAGGGGTAGTTTACCTGCAACGGGTTTTTTTTATCAAGGGTGGTAATTTTTTTTTTTTTGGCAAACAATAACAGCCGCAAATTCAAACAGAATTAAATAATGTTTCGCATACAGTCCTGAATTGTAGAGTTCTCAAGACCTATTGATTTTGGTGAAGATCGGTTAAGGGAAAGGGGTAGTTTACCTGCAACTTTTTATGTTTTAACAAGGGTATTTTCTATGACAAACGATAACAGCCGCAAATTCAAACAGAATCAAAAGATTATTTGCATACAGAAGTGAATTGTAGAGTTCTCAAGACGTATTGGTTTTTGTGAAGATCCGAAGGGAAAGGGGTAGTTTACCTGCAACGTTTTTTAACAAGGGTATTTTCTATGGCAAACGATAACAGCCGCAAATACAAACAGAATCAAATAATTTTTTGTATGCCGTCCTGGTTTGTAGAGTACTCAAGACCTATTGTTTTTGGTGAAGATCGGTTAAGGGGAAGGGGTAGTTTACCTGCTACGTTTTTTTATCAAGGGTAATTTTCTATGGCAAACAATAACAGCCGCAAATTCAAACAGAATCAAATAATTTTTTGCATACGTCCCTGAATTGTAGAGATCTAAAGGACTTTCGATTTTGGTGAAGATCGATTAAGGGGAAGGGGTAGTTTACCTGCAACCTTTTACGTTTTAACAACAGTGAAGTACTTGAAAATTCATTTAAACTTTTTGAAACAATGGTAATTGTTAAAAATAAAATAATTTTGTTGCCAGGCAATAAAATTATAATTTTTTCATTTTAATGTAAATTATGTATGAGTTAATTTACATGTATAAAATAATATATCGTTCGTGGCAGGCAAGCATATCTCAGTTATGTAATGTTTACGTTTCCATTTTATTATTATGACTACCGCAATAAAAAGGCAGGGAACACCCCCCCCACACACATACACACACAATTCGCGTTATTTCTGGCCTCACTCATGTTTATTTTCTTACATTTGCACGCTTTTTAAATGGTAAGTGCCGAAACCCATACCAACATAACGCGTGCAAGCCGAAAAAGTGTCCAGCGTGGATAGCGATTTGCATCCTGTGGATCGCTGGGCAGTGTAACTGCACGTGTTTACAGAGGAACGATTCATAGACAGACTTTTCGTCTTTAGGGAATGAACCCTCTGGAAGATGCTGAGGGTCCATGAATGACTTCGGAGCGCTCCTTCTTTTTCGCGTGTTTGTTCTGTGAAACATACACTGTAGATTCGCAGCTTGATAGGAACGCTGCAACTAGGAACACTGTAGCAACGCTCAATAGGAAATGTTGAAAATTTTTGTCCACGGTGTACCCTCATACACACTAAACCTGCTCTGATGTTTTAATTACGAAAATCATAATATTAAAACTTTGGAAACTTGAGCACTACTTAATGGAGATCAAACATTAACTTATACAAGCCATTAATTTTATGCAATTTTTTATATATATTGTACAACGTTATCGGCAACAAAGAAGTAGTTTTTGTTAAAATTCCTTCCCGGGATGTTTGGCCGTAGTCCAATGTTTTCTACAAAACCAGACGTTTCGGCAATGCCATCGACTTCCATCATCAGTGAAAATCGAGTGCGATAACGTGAGGTGGTATACGTTTGTGACCACAGTACTGTGGTTAAGGCTGAAGCAGTAAGTAGAAAGAAGTAGTTTCTATGGTAATATTTCATTTCGAAAATGATTTTAAATATAAATCTTAGAACATGGAAGTCATGTATGGTTCTCCATACCGATATTTTTCTATGGGAAACGATAACAGCCGCAAATTCAAATAGAATCAACTACTCTTTTGCATACAGACCTGAATTATAGAGTTCTCAAGACCTATAGGTTTTGGTGAAGATCGGTTAAGGGAAATGGGTAGTTTACCTGCAACGTTTTATGTTTTAACAAGGGTATTTTATATGGCAAACGATAACAGCCGCAAATTCAAACAGAATCAAATAATGTTTTGCATACAGCCCTGATCTGTAGAGTACTCAAGACCTATTGTTTTAGGTGAAGATCGGTTAAGGGAAAGGGGTAGTTTACCTGCAACGTTTTATGTTTTAAAAGGGTATTTTTTATGGCAAACGATATGAGTCGCAAATTCAAACAGAATCAAATAATTTTTTGCATGTAGTCCTGATTTGTAGAGTACTCGAGACCTATTGATTTTGGTGAAGATCGGTTAAGGGAAAGGGGTAGTTTACCTGCAACGGTTTTTTTTAAACAAGGGTAATTTTTTTCTATGGCAAACGATAACAGCCGCAAATTCAAACAGAATCAACTACACTTTTGCATACAGCCCTGAATTATAGAGTTCTCAACACCTATTGATTTTGGTGAAGATCGGTTAAGGGGAAGGGGCAGTTTACCTGCAATGTTTTTTTATCGGGGGTAATTTTTTCTATGGCAAACGATAACAGCCGCAAATTCAAACAGAATCAAATAATGTTTTGCATACAGCCCTGAATTGTAGAGTTCTCAAGTCCTATTGTTGTTGGTGAAGATCGGTTAAGGGAAAGGGGTAGTTTACCTGCAACATTTTATGTTTTAACAAGGGTAATTTTTTATATGACGAACGATAATTGCCGCAAATTCAAACAGAATCGACTACGTTTTTGCATACCTTTTTGAATTAAAGAGATCTCAAGGTCTGTTGATTTTGTTGAAGTTCGGTTAAGGGAAAGGGTAGTTTACCAGCAACATTTTATGTTTTAAGAAGGGTAATTTTTTTTACGAAACATAACTGCCGCAAATTCAAACAGAATCAAATAATGTTCTGCATACACCCCTGAATTGTAGAGTTCGCAAGATCTGTTGTTTTTGGTGAAGATCGGTTAAGGGAGAGGGGTAGTTTACCTGCAACGTTTTATGTTTTAACAAGGGTAATTGTTTACATGACGAACGATAACTGTCGCACATTCATACAGAATCAAATATTTTTTTGCATGCATCCCTGAATTGTAGAGGACTGAAGGTCTATTGATTTTGGTGAGGATCGGTTAAGAGAAAGGGGTAGTTTACGTGCAACGTTTTATGTTTTAACAAGAGTAAAGTACTTAATTTTGATAAACAATGTATCCTAATAAGAAGCTTATAATAATCCACTGTAGAAACGTAGATGAAATATCTATAAATGAAGAGGTTAGGTGAACGGGGTGGGCGTAATTTTCTATTAATGAAAATTATAGTTGATTGGGGAGGGGAGAATTTTTTATATGTGTACTACGTTATCGGCACCAAAGAAGTAGTTCTTTGTTAAAATTCCTTCCCGGGCTGTTTAGCCGTATTCCAATGTTTTCTGCAATACCAGACTTTTCGGCAGTCCATCGACTGCCATCATCAGTGAAAATCAAGTGCGAAAACGTCAGGTGGTATACGTTAGTGACCACAGTACCATGGTTAAGGCTGAAGCAATAAGTAGAAAGAAGTAGTTGCTACGCTAATATTTCATTTCGAATATGATTTTAAATATAAATCTTAGAACATGGAAGTCATGTATGGTTCTCCATACCGATACTATATATTTAAAAGATTTAATATTTTAAACATTGACAGTTATAATTGTTCTGTTACCAAGCAATAAAAAAGATCAAATTACTAAATTTAAATATAAAATAGGAGATTATTTTGATGTGCAACAGCTTAGTGTAAATTGTTATATAACACAGTTGTTATATACATTCATGCATGTGTACATAGACACCACACACAAATGTGTATATTTACATGTACATATAAATTTTTCATAATTTGTAATTAAATATAGATATGTTCAAATACAAATTAAATAATTTGAAATTAATCAAAACGGCCAGAAATTATAAATGGAGGTCATGGTAGTTCAAGGGCTGTAGAGACATGGAGTAAATATGTACTCACTAGTAATCTATTATCAGTTTATGGTGTACCTGATGACTTGTGTGAAGTAAAAATAAAGGTTTCTGAACAAATCAAGAAAATATTATTCTTTATTTATTAAAATTAACGGTATGATCAACGCCATACTTTAACTTTATTATTTTATGAATAACATTGTAAGAATATAGAGTAGTCTTCTGATAATATTGTTCTTAGAGCAATGTAATTCTTACAATTTTTACTTCCATATTCCTTAAAGAATGGAAGTATGGTGATGGCAAAAAAAATCGTGTTCGAGATTATTGCAGATTCTGATTGTACTACACTCAGAACATGAAAAAAAGTCGTTTTCCGAAAAGTGTCTGTGTGTCTGTCTGTCTGTCTGTGTGTCTGTCTGTGTAGATTTTTTTTCTATGGCAAACGATAACTGCCGCAAATTCAAACAGAATCAAATAATTTTTTGCATACAGCCCTGATTTGTAGAGTACTCACGACCTATTCTTTTTGGTGAAGATCGGTTGAGGGAAAGGGGTAGTTTACCTGCAACGGTTTTTTTTTATCAAGGGAATTTTTTTTTTTGGCAAACGATAACAGGCGAAAATTCAAACAGAATCAAATAATGTTTCGCATATAGCCCTGAATTGTAGAGTTCTCAAGACCTATTGTTTTTGGTGAACATCGGTTAAGGGAAAGGGGTAGCTTACCTGTAACGTTTTATGTTTTAACAAGGGTATTTCCTATGGCAAACGATAACAGCCGCAAATTCAAACAGAATCAAAAGATTATTTGCATACAGCCCTAAATTGCAGAGTTCTCAAGACCTATTGTTTTTGGCAAAGATCGGTTAAGGGAAAGTGGTAGTTTACCTGCAGCGTTTTTTTATCAAGGGTATTTTCTATGGCAAACGATAACAGCCACAAATTCAAACAGAATCAAATAATTTTTTGCATACATCACTGAATTGTAGAGGACTCAAGGCCTTTTGATTTTGGTGAAGATCGGTTAAGGGGAAGGGGTAGTTTACCTGCAACCTTTTACGTTTTAACAAGAGTAAAGTACTTGAAAATTCATTTAAACTTTTTCAAACAATGGTAATTGTTAAAAATAAAAAAATTTTGTTGCGAGGCAATAAAATTCTAATTTTTTCATTTTAATGTAAATCTGTACATAGTATAAAGTAAAGTCGGTCCGTTTTCTCTCTGTGTTTGAAATCGCTAATCTCAGAAAGTACTGAACGGATTTTATTCAAGTTTTCGCCAATAGATAGAGTGTCTATCGAGGAACATTTATGTGTATAATTAATACATATATGTTGTACAGTAGCTTAGCTATCACGGTTTATGTCAAGTAAGTGGTATAGTTTACATCTTATATATAAAAATGAATGTTTCTTTGTTTGTCCCGTATGCGTTCCTATACCATTCATCCGATTGCGATGAAACTTCGGTGAGTTGTTGTGCGCACGTCCGCGAAGGTTTCTTCCACATCTCCTCCTAAACCACTGTACCGATTTCAACCAAACTTGGCACAAATATTTTACGCAACGGGAGAACCAACATAGGATAGGTGTTTTTTCGATGGGGTCCTTTTGGGGGTTCCACATCGCCTCCTAAACCACTGGACCGATTTCAACCAAACTTGGCACAAATATTTTACGCAAAGGGAGAACCAACATAGGACAAGTGTTTTTTTCGATACGATCCTTTGGGGGGTTCTTTGGGGTCTTCCACGTCTCCACCTAAACCATTGGACCGATTTCAACCAAACTTGGCACAAATATTTTACGCAACGGGAGAACCAACATAGGACAGGTGTTTTTTTTTCGATACGATCCTCTGGGGGGTCCTTTGCGGTCTTAAAAAACTATTAGATCTGGTTACTATGGCAACCCAATAGAATAGATTCTGTTCTAAATATATTATCGCATTAAATTGAAGACCACGTGAACGAAGTTGTGGGCAACAGCTATTTATTTTTAAGAAGCCTACTTTAATTAAACTTTATTAATTAAACTAACATTTTCATTATGTACAACATGAAACTCCGTAGCGAAGCACGGGTATTCTGCTAGTCATGTATAAGAGAAAATATATCGTGCGTGGCAGGCAAGCATATCTCAGTTATGTACTGTTTACGTTTCCATTTTATTATCACTACCACAATAAAAAGGCAAGGAACACACACACACACACACACACACAATTCGCGTTATTTCTGGCCTCATTCATGTTTATTTTCTTACATTTGCATGGTTTTTAAATGGAAAGTGCCGAACCAATACCAACATAACGCATGCAAGCCGAAAAAGTGTCCAGCGTGGATAGCGATTTGCTTCCTGTGGATCGCTGGGCAGTGTAACTGCACGTGTTTACAGAGGAACGATTCATAGACAGACTTTTCGTCTTTAGGGAGTGAACCCTCTGCAAGATGCTGAGGGTCCATGAGTGACTTCGGAGCGCTCCTTCTTTTCCGCGTGTTTGTTCTGTGAAACGTACACTGTAGATTCGCAGATTTATTCTAAGCAACGCTCAATAGGAAATGTTGAAAATTTTTGTCCACGGTGAACCCTCATACACACTAAACCTGCTCTGATGTTTTAATTACGGACATCATAATATTAAAACTTTGGAAACTTGAGCACTACTTAATGGAGATCAATCATTAACTTATACAAGCCATTAATTTTATGCATATTTTTTATATATATTGTAACGTAGCGGTTTTTCTTAGAGGTGTAGTAGAGTTATATTATAACGTTACATAACCCGGTCCCAATAAATTAACTATTGTAATACCATAAAGGTCAGAAATGGGTAAACTGTAACGAGCTCAAAATTAAATTGTATCACTAAACATTATAAACAATTAGAGTGATATACAGTGACAAGTGAGTTATAGTGTACCCATTGAGGTAATAAGTGAAAGTGAAGGGAACTTCTTACAGAATTGTGCTGTAGGTGTGAGAATTATAAACGATGATAGTAGACTATAATGCTACTAACTAATTATGTATTTTGTTAATTTATTGTAGTATTTATATTGTGTAAACAACCAAGTTTAATACCTAAGTTAATTTTATATTTTTTACAATATTTGTGTTATAGTATAAGATAACCCAGGGTTCGTTTAAAAAAAAAAAACATAAATGATTTAAATATCAGATGATAATAAAAAATTAAAATAATACTATATGAGAGAAATGGCAGAAGGAAGTAGTGCAGTGTAGGAATACTATAAGAGACTAATAAATAATATATAAATTCATTTAAAGTTAATAAAGTTAATAAAGACTTATATACAAAGTTATAAGAAAATAAACCGAACAGTATTATGTAAATCAAATTGGGAAAGAAACCAAAATTAAAAAGAATTATTTTTCTGTAAATAAAAAATAAATTTATAATAATTACAAACTGCCTATTTACTAAAAAGTAAATAGCAGAACCAATAAAAAGATATATAAAAATTATGGGTTACTGAGAGTAACGAAAAATAACAAGTATTGTTAATCGAATTTAAAAATTAAACCTGTCCAGTTGACAAAATGATGATACAACAATTTTATTAAAATATCCTTTTAGAAATCTTTGAGAAGTGCAAAATTGGTACAAAATTAAACAACAGTATGAACATTATATACTAATACCTTATTTATCAAAGTTAAGTTGCTATACTCCATAATAAAAGTGAAAGAAAACCAATTTTGGACAATCAAGCCTAGTTTCACTATGTTTCAAGTTTGACGAGAGAATATTTCCCAGACGGTTATGAAATTACTACCAAATACGGACACCACCGGAGAAACGGCTTCATCCAAGTAAGAACTTCAAGAAGAGAGGTAATATAAACATTTCGTTTAATATTTAACGAAGAAAACTCATACCGAATGGTAATATAGAAAAGAAACTAATAAAAATTAATCACATGTTCTAATGAAAACAAACACATCTGCTCTCTTACGGACATTTCCGGAACTACGTATTAAGCGAAAATAAACAAATTTTTGAATATTTTTCGGTATTTGTAAAGCGTAGTATAATTATCCATTTCTGACCATCTCATAACAAAAAGAACTTACCCTTAACCCTGGGGAAATAAAAAAAGAATTATATATTGATTGATGTGTTAAATATAGTATAAAATTTGGTCAAAAACCATATATTTTCTTGACAATTCCATGTTTACTCAATGAAGTCGATATTATGTTTTAATTAAGGAAAAGATCGATTGTGATATTTGTATTTTGGCGGCAGGGAAAAAACCAATAATATAAATAATAAATATTATTGAAAAAATGATATTGAATAATAAAAATGTGTTATATTTTTTGTAGTGGGTAGTTGTAATAGATTTCAGAACAAAATAGAAGAGGTCGATCCACCGGGTCATATTTTGCCACAGTGTAGTCTGGTTGAACTGTTTGGAGACTCGTCTCACAATCAGCTGATTTAATTCACGACGAACAATTTGAGAAAATTTCAGAAATCGTCTAAACCGAGTGTAAACAAATGGTACTTACTCTCTCTTCAAAATAAGGCTGAACAACTTCCCTACTTGACCCAAATCACACACACTCGATTTCGGCTTTGGTTGAGTAACATTACCAACAACTTTATTTAAACTTCGGTCTTTATAATTCATAAGTGGCGACTGCGGAGAGGTGGAAAACTTGATACAAGACACGCACGTTACAGATTGGCGAATCCAACATTGGGGCGGAATTCATTATAAACCAGTAATCAGTAACACACTCAAAAACCGCTACGTTACAGATTGACGCATACAGCGTGGGGCATATAATATAACTCTACTACACCTCTAAGAAAAACCGCTGCGTTACAGATTGGCGCTCAACGTGAAAGGGCTGTAATTAGAAAAGAATTTTGATATATTTAATAAATTAATATACCAAAAAATCTAATTATCGTCGGCAGTTATGAGAAAACAAGAAATGCAATAAAGAGCTATGATACCACAGGAAACGAAAATGTCCGAAAAAGAGAGACGATTAAGTTACGCAGAATGGATGACGGTGCTATTTAAAAAATTCAGCAAGGAGATGGGATACATAAAAACGAATACCACGGATCACGAAAGAGCACAGATGAGTCGTGCGAATGCAATGGGAACACCAAACGACAAAATGACTTTGAGAGACATTTATGATGAAATGTGGGAGTTGGATGCCAGGTGTAATAAAGAAGAGACTATAGGGTCAACCCATGAAAAAGGCGATAATAATGTGGAAAGAATGACTGAAGAAAATTGGGAAAGATAGGACAATAATGAAGCACAAATGAAAAACGAAAGAACAGGAGTATACGCACAGGTGACAGAGCAGTATACTCAGGAAGAATATGAACAATGGAGACGAGTAATAAGACAACCGGAAAACCCAATACAAACGGAAAACACAGAATTAAGGGAATGGATAAGGGTGATGTTTGAACTATCCAGAGAAGATATGTGTAACTGGAGGAAGGAGCATAATCAAATAGAAGAATTTAAAGGAATGCCAAATCATATAAATTTAGAACAATCAAATATGCAACAAGAATTGGAAATAGTCAAAGTGAAGCAACAGAAGAAATTGCCAAAACCAACACAAAAAGAAGCCAGCGGAAAACAAACTTGCCAAGAAATGATGAATTTTATGGTAGAACAAAGCCGACAAAACAATGAAAACTTAATAAGACAGATGAAAGAAGAAAATAAGGAGAATTTTAAGAAACAGGAGGAACAAAATAGACAGACCAATGAGAAAATCAATAGCATTCAGGAAAGTTTAGTCAAACAATTAAATGAAAAAATAGAGACCATTCATGGAAATATCAAACAAACCATGAATGAACAATACAATGAACTGAAAGAAACTATTGAAGGACAAAGGGAAGAGATGAATGCAAAATTTGAAGAGAATAATAAGAATTTAAAACAATTTGAGGGTAAAATGGAGAATTTCAATAAGGAGATATGGGAAACTTTCGGAGAGAAGTTTGAAAATGTTAATACGCATACCCAAAAAGCAGATACATACAAGGAGGAGACAAATAAGCAAATGGATGAAGTTTCAAGAGTTTGGATGAAACATTAGACAGCACTTCCGAAGGTATTATAGTAAGTCCAAACACAGAAGAGAGTAGCAAGGAAACAGAAATTAGAGAAGACCAGAATGCATTGCTATCTGAAAATAAAAATAGCCACAACAAAGAGGATAATCAATACCTGGAAAAGAAGACCAAGGAAATAAGGAAAACATGTAGAAAGAAAATAATAAATACAAGGGAAGAATGGGAGATGAATACAGATGGATTAATTAATGTATTTAACCTCCCAATTAATGAACAGAGGGAATTAATTAAGTTTGGATATCATTTAAATATGTCGACGATTGAAGTGCATCAGAAGATATCAGTCATATCATCAAGACGGAATATATCATTAAAAAATTTGGTAAATTATCCAGAGGAAAACGGGAATGGAATGACATTAAAAATGAGTGAATATGTTATGTCAGAGGAGGTGCAATACCTGTTAGTTAAAAAAGAACTAACAATGACGGAAAACCGTGACTTCTATGAAGACTTTGTATCAGCTGAGTTACGATGCCAGGTGAAAGAGAGGTATTTAACAAATACCAAAATCATTATGAACACCCCAGTAATCCGAGAACATGTAGTACCTGAGTTAATGGACCATGGTTAACCTAAATGATCACAAACCAGAAAAGGGGACTGAAATTCTGAAAACCGACCCAGCAACCCATTGAATAGCGGAAGAAAACCCCAAAATTCTAAAAGCATGTAAGGACATCTTACTCAAGTTATTTTGAAACCATATAATTTAAAATGAAGAAACTAAAACCCCAAAATTCCAAAAGTATGTAAGAACAACTTACTCAACAATTTATCCAGGAACGAGACGATTTAATAAAAACTATGTAAGGACAACTTACTTAATTTATTCAGAAATAATACGATTTAAGATATTTTGAAACCATTGGATTTAACAAAAAATAGTAACAGATTAGTAAATAAGAGTTATAAAGAATTGATTTAAAATGAAATAATAGGAAAAGGTAATATTTTTAATGGTAACAAACAGAAGAAAAATTAAATGAACAAAAACCATTGATGGTAATGTGCTCAGATAAGAAGAATAAAGAATAATTTAATGACTCCAACGAAACTGAAGGAGGATGATAATTAATACAATAATTAGAATTTCTCGGAATTGAAGATTATATAAGAAGAAATGATACGGAGAAATATGTCACAAGAAGTAAAGTCAAAAGAATTTTAACATAAGGCCTATCAATAATGTTATATGCTATTAGTTAATGGAAAAGAAGAAGGAATCAAGGAGAAGAAGAAATATATAAATTAATGCAAACAGCTACAGTATGAAGAATCCCAAAAGTGCTTAGTACTAGTCGCTAATTGACTACTAGTTATAATTTTTTTTATTTTATGTATTGACCGTAGAAATGTTCCGGCAATAATTTTTATGAGCAGGGATGATGTTCCCCTGGTCTCAGAAGGTGTAAGGATGGACAGCGGAGTATGGACCCAAAAGTGGCCACCCGACTGGTACCACCGCACAAGATAGGGAAAAATGTTAGGGAAATTGAATATTTAAGGGATAATAATTATAAAATAGCTGAAAAGAGTGATATTGGATTCCAGAAGTATAGATGAAGAAAATAGAAGGAAGATAGCAGACCGAAGCTTAATTGATAAAGCGAATTTATAGAAGTAAATAGAAATGAGTGTTAAAACAAGTTTAATATGATTAGTGTGACCAGTCCTTATCAAATAAAATGTGGAAGTACCACTACCCAGAGAAATAAATAATTGATGAATTTGCCTCCAAGAGAGAGAGAGAGTAGAGTAAGAAAACAGCAATTACCACCAGTCTGAATTACCAGTCAGTTTACAACCAGTTTGAAATAAATGAAGATATTATGAAGAATAAAGCCAAGACTATTAGGAGAATTGAAACAATCAACAATTTATTTTAATAAACGAGTAAAACTAAAATAAATTTGTTCTAGTGGGGGGCCTTTATGTAACGTTACATAACCCGGTCCCAATAAATTAACTATTGTAATACCATAAAGGTCAGAAATGGGTAAACTGTAACGAGCTCAAAATTAAATTGTATCACTAAACATTATAAACAATTAGAGTGATATACAGTGACAAGTGAGTTATAGTGTACCGATTGAGGTAATAAGTGAAAGTGAAGGGAACTTCTTACAGAATTGTGCTGTAGGTGTGAGAATTATAAACGATGATAGTAGACTATAATGCTACTAACTAATTATGTATTTTGTTAATTTATTGTAGTATTTATATTGTGTAAACAACCAAGTTTAATACCTAAGTTAATTTTATATTTTTTACAATATTTGTGTTATAGTATAAGATAACCCAGGGTTCGTTTTAAAAAAAAACAAAAGATTTAAATATCAGATGATAATAAAAAATTAAAATAATACTATATGAGGGAAATGGCAGAAGGAAGTAGTGCAGTGTAGGAATACTATAAGAGACTAATAAATAATATATAAATTCATTTAAAGTTAATAAAGACTTATATACAAAGTTATAAGAAAATAAACCGAACAGTATTATGTAAATCAAATTGGGAAAGAAACCAAAATTAAAAAGAATTATTTTTCTGTAAATAAAAAATAAATTTATAATAATTACAAACTGCCTATTTACTAAAAAGTAAATAGCAGAACCAATAAAAAGATATATAAAAATTATGGGTTACTAAGAGTAACGAAAAATAACAAGTATTGTTAATCGAATTTAAAAATTAAACCTGTCCAGTTGACAAAATGATGATACAACAATTTTATTAAAATATCCTTTTAGAAATCTTTGAGAAGTGCAAAATTGGTACAAAATTAAACAACAGTATGAACATTATATACTAATACCTTATTTATCAAAGTTAAGTTGCTATACTCCATAATAAAAGTGAAAGAAAACCAATTTTGGACAATCAAGCCTAGTTTCGCTATGTTTCAAGTTTGACGAGAGAATATTTCCCAGACGGTTATGAAATTACTACCAAATACGGACACCACCGGAGAAACGGCTTCATCCAAGTAAGAACTTCAAGAAGAGAGGTAATATAAACATTTCGTTTAATATTTAACGAAGAAAACTCATACCGAATGGTAATATAGAAAAGAAACTAATAAAAATTTATCACATGTTCTAATGAAAACAAACGCATCTGCTCTCTTACGGACATTTCCGGAACTACGTATTAAGCGAAAATAAACAAATTTTTGAATATTTTTCGGTATTTGTAAAGCGTAGTATAATTATCCATTTCTGACCATCTCATAACAAAAAGAACTTACCCTTAACCCTGGGGAAATAAAAAAAGAATTATATATTGATTGATGTGTTAAATATAGTATAAAATTTGGTCAAAAACCATATATTTTCTTGACAATTCCATGTTTACTCAATGAAGTCGATATTATGTTTTAATTAAGGAAAAGATCGATTGTGATATTTGTATTTTGGCGGCAGGGAAAAAACCAATAATATAAATAATAAATATTATTGAAAAAATGATATTGAATAATAAAAATGTGTTATATTTTTTGTAGTGGGTAGTTGTAATAGATTTCAGAACAAAATAGAAGAGGTCGATCCACCGGGTCATATTTTGCCACAGTGTAGTCTGGTTGAACTGTTTGGAGACTCGTCTCACAATCAGCTGATTTAATTCACGACGAACAATTTGAGAAAATTTCAGAAATCGTCTAAACCGAGTGTAAACAAATGGTACTTACTCTCTCTTCAAAATAAGGCTGAACAACTTCCCTACTTGACCCAAATCACACACACTCGATTTCGGCTTTGGTTGAGTAACATTACCAACAACTTTATTTAAACTTCGGTCTTTATAATTCATAAGTGGCGACTGCGGAGAGGTGGAAAACTTGATACAAGACACGCACGTTACAGATTGGCGAATCCAACATTGGGGCGGAATTCATTATAAACCAGTAATCAGTAACACACTCAAAAACCGCTACGTTACAGATTGACGCATACAGCGTGGGGCATATAATATAACTCTACTACACCTCTAAGAAAAACCGCTGCGTTACAGATTGGCGCTCAACGTGAAAGGGCTGTAATTAGAAAAGAATTTTGATATATTTAATAAATTAATATACCAAAAAATCTAATTATCGTCGGCAGTTATGAGAAAACAAGAAATGCAATAAAGAGCTATGATACCACAGGAAACGAAAATGTCCGAAAAAGAGAGACGATTAAGTTACGCAGAATGGATGACGGTGCTATTTAAAAAATTCAGCAAGGAGATGGGATACATAAAAACGAATACCACGGATCACGAAAGAGCACAGATGAGTCGTGCGAATGCAATGGGAACACCAAACGACAAAATGACTTTGAGAGACATTTATGATGAAATGTGGGAGTTGGATGCCAGGTGTAATAAAGAAGAGACTATAGGGTCAACCCATGAAAAAGGCGATAATAATGTGGAAAGAATGACTGAAGAAGATTGGGAAAGATAGGACAATAATGAAGCACAAATGAAAAACGAAAGAACAGGAGTATACGCACAGGTGACAGAGCAGTATACTCAGGAAGAATATGAACAATGGAGACGAGTAATAAGACAACCGGAAAACCCAATACAAACGGAAAACACAGAATTAAGGGAATGGATAAGGGTGATGTTTGAACTATCCAGAGAAGATATGTGTAACTGGAGGAAGGAGCATAATCAAATAGAAGAATTTAAAGGAATGCCAAATCATATAAATTTAGAACAATCAAATATGCAACAAGAATTGGAAATAGTCAAAGTGAAGCAACAGAAGAAATTGCCAAAACCAACACAAAAAGAAGCCAGCGGAAAACAAACTTGCCAAGAAATGATGAATTTTATGGTAGAACAAAGCCGACAAAACAATGAAAACTTAATAAGACAGATGAAAGAAGAAAATAAGGAGAATTTTAAGAAACAGGAGGAACAAAATAGACAGACCAATGAGAAAATCAATAGCATTCAGGAAAGTTTAGTCAAACAATTAAATGAAAAAATAGAGACCATTCATGGAAATATCAAACAAACCATGAATGAACAATACAATGAACTGAAAGAAACTATTGAAGGACAAAGGGAAGAGATGAATGCAAAATTTGAAGAGAATAATAAGAATTTAAAACAATTTGAGGGTAAAATGGAGAATTTCAATAAGGAGATATGGGAAACTTTCGGAGAGAAGTTTGAAAATGTTAATACGCATACCCAAAAAGCAGATACATACAAGGAGGAGACAAATAAGCAAATGGATGAAGTTTCAAGAGTTTGGATGAAACATTAGACAGCACTTCCGAAGGTATTATAGTAAGTCCAAACACAGAAGAGAGTAGCAAGGAAACAGAAATTAGAGAAGACCAGAATGCATTGCTATCTGAAAATAAAAATAGCCACAACAAAGAGGATAATCAATACCTGGAAAAGAAGACCAAGGAAATAAGGAAAACATGTAGAAAGAAAATAATAAATACAAGGGAAGAATGGGAGATGAATACAGATGGATTAATTAATGTATTTAACCTCCCAATTAATGAACAGAGGGAATTAATTAAGTTTGGATATCATTTAAATATGTCGACGATTGAAGTGCATCAGAAGATATCAGTCATATCATCAAGACGGAATATATCATTAAAAAATTTGGTAAATTATCCAGAGGAAAACGGGAATGGAATGACATTAAAAATGAGTGAATATGTTATGTCAGAGGAGGTGCAATACCTGTTAGTTAAAAAAGAACTAACAATGACGGAAAACCGTGACTTCTATGAAGACTTTGTATCAGCTGAGTTACGATGCCAGGTGAAAGAGAGGTATTTAACAAATACCAAAATCATTATGAACACCCCAGTAATCCGAGAACATGTAGTACCTGAGTTAATGGACCATGGTTAACCTAAATGATCACAAACCAGAAAAGGGGACTGAAATTCTGAAAACCGACCCAGCAACCCATTGAATAGCGGAAGAAAACCCCAAAATTCTAAAAGCATGTAAGGACATCTTACTCAAGTTATTTTGAAACCATATAATTTAAAATGAAGAAACTAAAACCCCAAAATTCCAAAAGTATGTAAGAACAACTTACTCAACAATTTATCCAGGAACGAGACGATTTAATAAAAACTATGTAAGGACAACTTACTTAATTTATTCAGAAATAATACGATTTAAGATATTTTGAAACCATTGGATTTAACAAAAAATAGTAACAGATTAGTAAATAAGAGTTATAAAGAATTGATTTAAAATGAAATAATAGGAAAAGGTAATATTTTTAATGGTAACAAACAGAAGAAAAATTAAATGAACAAAAACCATTGATGGTAATGTGCTCAGATAAGAAGAATAAAGAATAATTTAATGACTCCAACGAAACTGAAGGAGGATGATAATTAATACAATAATTAGAATTTCTCGGAATTGAAGATTATATAAGAAGAAATGATACGGAGAAATATGTCACAAGAAGTAAAGTCAAAAGAATTTTAACATAAGGCCTATCAATAATGTTATATGCTATTAGTTAATGGAAAAGAAGAAGGAATCAAGGAGAAGAAGAAATATATAAATTAATGCAAACAGCTACAGTATGAAGAATCCCAAAAGTGCTTAGTACTAGTCGCTAATTGACTACTAGTTATAATTTTTTTTATTTTATGTATTGACCGTAGAAATGTTCCGGCAATAATTTTTATGAGCAGGGATGATGTTCCCCTGGTCTCAGAAGGTGTAAGGATGGACAGCGGAGTATGGACCCAAAAGTGGCCACCCGACTGGTACCACCGCACAAGATAGGGAAAAATGTTAGGGAAATTGAATATTTAAGGGATAATAATTATAAAATAGCTGAAAAGAGTGATATTGGATTCCAGAAGTATAGATGAAGAAAATAGAAGGAAGATAGCAGACCGAAGCTTAATTGATAAAGCGAATTTATAGAAGTAAATAGAAATGAGTGTTAAAACAAGTTTAATATGATTAGTGTGACCAGTCCTTATCAAATAAAATGTGGAAGTACCACTACCCAGAGAAATAAATAATTGATGAATTTGCCTCCAAGAGAGAGAGAGAGTAGAGTAAGAAAACAGCAATTACCACCAGTCTGAATTACCAGTCAGTTTACAACCAGTTTGAAATAAATGAAGATATTATGAAGAATAAAGCCAAGACTATTAGGAGAATTGAAACAATCAACAATTTATTTTAATAAACGAGTAAAACTAAAATAAATTTGTTCTAGTGGGGGGCCTTTATGTAACGTTACATAACCCGGTCCCAATAAATTAACTATTGTAATACCATAAAGGTCAGAAATGGGTAAACTGTAACGAGCTCAAAATTAAATTGTATCACTAAACATTATAAACAATTAGAGTGATATACAGTGACAAGTGAGTTATAGTGTACCGATTGAGGTAATAAGTGAAAGTGAAGGGAACTTCTTACAGAATTGTGCTGTAGGTGTGAGAATTATAAACGATGATAGTAGACTATAATGCTACTAACTAATTATGTATTTTGTTAATTTATTGTAGTATTTATATTGTGTAAACAACCAAGTTTAATACCTAAGTTAATTTTATATTTTTTACAATATTTGTGTTATAGTATAAGATAACCCAGGGTTCGTTTTAAAAAAAAACAAAAGATTTAAATATCAGATGATAATAAAAAATTAAAATAATACTATATGAGGGAAATGGCAGAAGGAAGTAGTGCAGTGTAGGAATACTATAAGAGACTAATAAATAATATATAAATTCATTGAAAGTTAATAAAGACTTATATACAAAGTTATAAGAAAATAAACCGAACAGTATTATGTAAATCAAATTGGGAAAGAAACCAAAATTAAAAAGAATTATTTTTCTGTAAATAAAAAATAAATTTATAATAATTACAAACTGCCTATTTACTAAAAAGTAAATAGCAGAACCAATAAAAAGATATATAAAAATTATGGGTTACTAAGAGTAACGAAAAATAACAAGTATTGTTAATCGAATTTAAAAATTAAACCTGTCCAGTTGACAAAATGATGATACAACAATTTTATTAAAATATCCTTTTAGAAATCTTTGAGAAGTGCAAAATTGGTACAAAATTAAACAACAGTATGAACATTATATACTAATACCTTATTTATCAAAGTTAAGTTGCTATACTCCATAATAAAAGTGAAAGAAAACCAATTTTGGACAATCAAGCCTAGTTTCGCTATGTTTCAAGTTTGACGAGAGAATATTTCCCAGACGGTTATGAAATTACTACCAAATACGGACACCACCGGAGAAACGGCTTCATCCAAGTAAGAACTTCAAGAAGAGAGGTAATATAAACATTTCGTTTAATATTTAACGAAGAAAACTCATACCGAATGGTAATATAGAAAAGAAACTAATAAAAATTTATCACATGTTCTAATGAAAACAAACGCATCTGCTCTCTTACGGACATTTCCGGAACTACGTATTAAGCGAAAATAAACAAATTTTTGAATATTTTTCGGTATTTGTAAAGCGTAGTATAATTATCCATTTCTGACCATCTCATAACAAAAAGAACTTACCCTTAACCCTGGGGAAATAAAAAAAGAATTATATATTGATTGATGTGTTAAATATAGTATAAAATTTGGTCAAAAACCATATATTTTCTTGACAATTCCATGTTTACTCAATGAAGTCGATATTATGTTTTAATTAAGGAAAAGATCGATTGTGATATTTGTATTTTGGCGGCAGGGAAAAAACCAATAATATAAATAATAAATATTATTGAAAAAATGATATTGAATAATAAAAATGTGTTATATTTTTTGTAGTGGGTAGTTGTAATAGATTTCAGAACAAAATAGAAGAGGTCGATCCACCGGGTCATATTTTGCCACAGTGTAGTCTGGTTGAACTATGTTTGGAGACTCGTCTCACAATCAGCTGATTTAATTCACGACGAACAATTTGAGAAAATTTCAGAAATCGTCTAAACCGAGTGTAAACAAATGGTACTTACTCTCTCTTCAAAATAAGGCTGAACAACTTCCCTACTTGACCCAAATCACACACACTCGATTTCGGCTTTGGTTGAGTAACATTACCAACAACTTTATTTAAACTTCGGTCTTTATAATTCATAAGTGGCGACTGCGGAGAGGTGGAAAACTTGATACAAGACACGCACGTTACAGATTGGCGAATCCAACATTGGGGCGGAATTCATTATAAACCAGTAATCAGTAACACACTCAAAAACCGCTACGTTACAGATTGACGCATACAGCGTGGGGCATATAATATAACTCTACTACACCTCTAAGAAAAACCGCTACGTTACAGATTGGCGCTCAACGTGAAAGGGCTGTAATTAGAAAAGAATTTTGATATATTTAATAAATTAATATACCAAAAAATCTAATTATCGTCGGCAGTTATGAGAAAACAAGAAATGCAATAAAGAGCTATGATACCACAGGAAACGAAAATGTCCGAAAAAGCGAGACGATTAAGTTACGCAGAATGGATGACGGTGCTATTTAAAAAATTCAGCAAGGAGATGGGATACATAAAAACGAATACCACGGATCACGAAAGAGCACAGATGAGTCGTGCGAATGCAATGGGAACACCAAACGACAAAATGACTTTGAGAGACATTTATGATGAAATGTGGGAGTTGGATGCCAGGTGTAATAAAGAAGAGACTATAGGGTCAACCCATGAAAAAGGCGATAATAATGTGGAAAGAATGACTGAAGAAGATTGGGAAAGATAGGACAATAATGAAGCACAAATGAAAAACGAAAGAACAGGAGTATACGCACAGGTGACAGAGCAGTATACTCAGGAAGAATATGAACAATGGAGACGAGTAATAAGACAACCGGAAAACCCAATACAAACGGAAAACACAGAATTAAGGGAATGGATAAGGGTGATGTTTGAACTATCCAGAGAAGATATGTGTAACTGGAGGAAGGAGCATAATCAAATAGAAGAATTTAAAGGAATGCCAAATCATATAAATTTAGAACAATCAAATATGCAACAAGAATTGGAAATAGTCAAAGTGAAGCAACAGAAGAAATTGCCAAAACCAACACAAAAAGAAGCCAGCGGAAAACAAACTTGCCAAGAAATGATGAATTTTATGGTAGAACAAAGCCGACAAAACAATGAAAACTTAATAAGACAGATGAAAGAAGAAAATAAGGAGAATTTTAAGAAACAGGAGGAACAAAATAGACAGACCAATGAGAAAATCAATAGCATTCAGGAAAGTTTAGTCAAACAATTAAATGAAAAAATAGAGACCATTCATGGAAATATCAAACAAACCATGAATGAACAATACAATGAACTGAAAGAAACTATTGAAGGACAAAGGGAAGAGATGAATGCAAAATTTGAAGAGAATAATAAGAATTTAAAACAATTTGAGGGTAAAATGGAGAATTTCAATAAGGAGATATGGGAAACTTTCGGAGAGAAGTTTGAAAATGTTAATACGCGTACCCAAAAAGCAGATACATACAAGGAGGAGACAAATAAGCAAATGGATGAAGGTTTCAAGAGTTTGGATGAAACATTAGACAGCACTTCCGAAGGTATTATAGTAAGTCCAAACACAGAAGAGAGTAGCAAGGAAACAGAAATTAGAGAAGACCAGAATGCATTGCTATCTGAAAATAAAAATAGCCACAACAAAGAGGATAATCAATACCTGGAAAAGAAGACCAAGGAAATAAGGAAAACATGTAGAAAGAAAATAATAAATACAAGGGAAGAATGGGAGATGAATACAGATGGATTAATTAATGTATTTAACCTCCCAATTAATGAACAGAGGGAATTAATTAAGTTTGGATATCATTTAAATATGTCGACGATTGAAGTGCATCAGAAGATATCAGTCATATCATCAAGACGGAATATATCATTAAAAAATTTGGTAAATTATCCAGAGGAAAACGGGAATGGAATGACATTAAAAATGAGTGAATATGTTATGTCAGAGGAGGTGCAATACCTGTTAGTTAAAAAAGAACTAACAATGACGGAAAACCGTGACTTCTATGAAGACTTTGTATCAGCTGAGTTACGATGCCAGGTGAAAGAGAGGTATTTAACAAATACCAAAATCATTATGAACACCCCAGTAATCCGAGAACATGTAGTACCTGAGTTAATGGACCATGGTTAACCTAAATGATCACAAACCAGAAAAGGGGACTGAAATTCTGAAAACCGACCCAGCAACCCATTGAATAGCGGAAGAAAACCCCAAAATTCTAAAAGCATGTAAGGACATCTTACTCAAGTTATTTTGAAACCATATAATTTAAAATGAAGAAACTAAAACCCCAAAATTCCAAAAGTATGTAAGAACAACTTACTCAACAATTTATCCAGGAACGAGACGATTTAATAAAAACTATGTAAGGACAACTTACTTAATTTATTCAGAAATAATACGATTTAAGATATTTTGAAACCATTGGATTTAACAAAAAATAGTAACAGATTAGTAAATAAGAGTTATAAAGAATTGATTTAAAATGAAATAATAGGAAAAGGTAATATTTTTAATGGTAACAAACAGAAGAAAAATTAAATGAACAAAAACCATTGATGGTAATGTGCTCAGATAAGAAGAATAAAGAATAATTTAATGACTCCAACGAAACTGAAGGAGGATGATAATTAATACAATAATTAGAATTTCTCGGAATTGAAGATTATATAAGAAGAAATGATACGGAGAAATATGTCACAAGAAGTAAAGTCAAAAGAATTTTAACATAAGGCCTATCAATAATGTTATATGCTATTAGTTAATGGAAAAGAAGAAGGAATCAAGGAGAAGAAGAAATATATAAATTAATGCAAACAGCTACAGTATGAAGAATCCCAAAAGTGTTTAGTACTAGTCGCTAATTGACTACTAGTTATAATTTTTTTTATTTTATGTATTGACCGTAGAAATGTTCCGGCAATAATTTTTATGAGCAGGGATGATGTTCCCCTGGTCTCAGAAGGTGTAAGGATGGACAGCGGAGTATGGACCCAAAAGTGGCCACCCGACTGGTACCACCGCACAAGATAGGGAAAAATGTTAGGGAAATTGAATATTTAAGGGATAATAATTATAAAATAGCTGAAAAGAGTGATATTGGATTCCAGAAGTATAGATGAAGAAAATAGAAGGAAGATAGCAGACCGAAGCTTAATTGATAAAGCGAATTTATAGAAGTAAATAGAAATGAGTGTTAAAACAAGTTTAATATGATTAGTGTGACCAGTCCTTATCAAATAAAATGTGGAAGTACCACTACCCAGAGAAATAAATAATTGATGAATTTGCCTCCAAGAGAGAGAGAGAGTAGAGTAAGAAAACAGCAATTACCACCAGTCTGAATTACCAGTCAGTTTACAACCAGTTTGAAATAAATGAAGATATTATGAAGAATAAAGCCAAGACTATTAGGAGAATTGAAACAATCAACAATTTATTTTAATAAACGAGTAAAACTAAAATAAATTTGTTCTAGTGGGGGGCCTTTATGTAACGTTACATAACCCGGTCCCAATAAATTAACTATTGTAATACCATAAAGGTCAGAAATGGGTAAACTGTAACGAGCTCAAAATTAAATTGTATCACTAAACATTATAAACAATTAGAGTGATATACAGTGACAAGTGAGTTATAGTGTACCGATTGAGGTAATAAGTGAAAGTGAAGGGAACTTCTTACAGAATTGTGCTGTAGGTGTGAGAATTATAAACGATGATAGTAGACTATAATGCTACTAACTAATTATGTATTTTGTTAATTTATTGTAGTATTTATATTGTGTAAACAACCAAGTTTAATACCTAAGTTAATTTTATATTTTTTACAATATTTGTGTTATAGTATAAGATAACCCAGGGTTCGTTTTAAAAAAAAACAAAAGATTTAAATATCAGATGATAATAAAAAATTAAAATAATACTATATGAGGGAAATGGCAGAAGGAAGTAGTGCAGTGTAGGAATACTATAAGAGACTAATAAATAATATATAAATTCATTTAAAGTTAATAAAGACTTATATACAAAGTTATAAGAAAATAAACCGAACAGTATTATGTAAATCAAATTGGGAAAGAAACCAAAATTAAAAAGAATTATTTTTCTGTAAATAAAAAATAAATTTATAATAATTACAAACTGCCTATTTACTAAAAAGTAAATAGCAGAACCAATAAAAAGATATATAAAAATTATGGGTTACTAAGAGTAACGAAAAATAACAAGTATTGTTAATCGAATTTAAAAATTAAACTGTCCAGTTGACAAAATGATGATACAACAATTTTATTAAAATATCCTTTTAGAAATCTTTGAGAAGTGCAAAATTGGTACAAAATTAAACAACAGTATGAACATTATATACTAATACCTTATTTATCAAAGTTAAGTTGCTATACTCCATAATAAAAGTGAAAGAAACCCAATTTTGGACAATCAAGCCTAGTTTCGCTATGTTTCAAGTTTGACGAGAGAATATTTCCCAGACGGTTATGAAATTACTACCAAATACGGACACCACCGGAGAAACGGCTTCATCCAAGTAAGAACTTCAAGAAGAGAGGTAATATAAACATTTCGTTTAATATTTAACGAAGAAAACTCATACCGAATGGTAATATAGAAAAGAAACTAAAAAAATTTATCACATGTTCTAATGAAAACAAACGCATCTGCTCTCTTACGGACATTTCCGGAACTACGTATTAAGCGAAAATAAACAAATTTTTGAATATTTTTCGGTATTTGTAAAGCGTAGTATAATTATCCATTTCTGACCATCTCATAACAAAAAGAACTTACCCTTAACCCTGGGGAAATAAAAAAAGAATTATATATTGATTGATGTGTTAAATATAGTATAAAATTTGGTCAAAAACCATATATTTTCTTGACAATTCCATGTTTACTCAATGAAGTCGATATTATGTTTTAATTAAGGAAAAGATCGATTGTGATATTTGTATTTTGGCGGCAGGGAAAAAACCAATAATATAAATAATAAATATTATTGAAAAAATGATATTGAATAATAAAAATGTGTTATATTTTTTGTAGTGGGTAGTTGTAATAGATTTCAGAACAAAATAGAAGAGGTCGATCCACCGGGTCATATTTTGCCACAGTGTAGTCTGGTTGAACTATGTTTGGAGACTCGTCTCACAATCAGCTGATTTAATTCACGGCGAACAATTTGAGAAAATTTCAGAAATCGTCTAAACCGAGTGTAAACAAATGGTACTTACTCTCTCTTCAAAATAAGGCTGAACAACTTCCCTACTTGCCCCAAATCACACACACTCGATTTCGGCTTTGGTTGAGTAACATTACCAACAACTTTATTTAAACTTCGGTCTTTATAATTCATAAGTGGTGACTGCGGAGAGGTGGAAAACTTGATACAAGACACGCACGTTACAGATTGGCGAATCCAACATTGGGGCGGAATTCATTATAAACCAGTAATCAGTAACACACTCAAAAACCGCTACGTTACAGATTGACGCATACAGCGTGGGGCATATAATATAACTCTACTACACCTCTAAGAAAAACCGCTACGTTACAGATTGGCGCTCAACGTGAAAGGGCTGTAATTAGAAAAGAATTTTGATATATTTAATAAATTAATATACCAAAAAATCTAATTATCGTCGGCAGTTATGAGAAAACAAGAAATGCAATAAAGAGCTATGATACCACAGGAAACGAAAATGTCCGAAAAAGAGAGACGATTAAGTTACGCAGAATGGATGACGGTGCTATTTAAAAAATTCAGCAAGGAGATGGGATACATAAAAACGAATACCACGGATCACGAAAGAGCACAGATGAGTCGTGCGAATGCAATGGGAACACCAAACGACAAAATGACTTTGAGAAACATTTATGATGAAATGTGGGAGTTGGATGCCAGGTGTAATAAAGAAGAGACTATAGGGTCAACCCATGAAAAAGGCGATAATAATGTGGAAAGAATGACTGAAGAAGATTGGGAAAGATAGGACAATAATGAAGCACAAATGAAAAACGAAAGAACAGGAGTATACGCACAGGTGACAGAGCAGTATACTCAGGAAGAATATGAACAATGGAGACGAGTAATAAGACAACCGGAAAACCCAATACAAACGGAAAACACAGAATTAAGGGAATGGATAAGGGTGATGTTTGAACTATCCAGAGAAGATATGTGTAACTGGAGGAAGGAGCATAATCAAATAGAAGAATTTAAAGGAATGCCAAATCATATAAATTTAGAACAATCAAATATGCAACAAGAATTGGAAATAGTCAAAGTGAAGCAACAGAAGAAATTGCCAAAACCAACACAAAAAGAAGCCAGCGGAAAACAAACTTGCCAAGAAATGATGAATTTTATGGTAGAACAAAGCCGACAAAACAATGAAAACTTAATAAGACAGATGAAAGAAGAAAATAAGGAGAATTTTAAGAAACAGGAGGAACAAAATAGACAGACCAATGAGAAAATCAATAGCATTCAGGAAAGTTTAGTCAAACAATTAAATGAAAAAATAGAGACCATTCATGGAAATATCAAACAAACCATGAATGAACAATACAATGAACTGAAAGAAACTATTGAAGGACAAAGGGAAGAGATGAATGCAAAATTTGAAGAGAATAATAAGAATTTAAAACAATTTGAGGGTAAAATGGAGAATTTCAATAAGGAGATATGGGAAACTTTCGGAGAGAAGTTTGAAAATGTTAATACGCGTACCCAAAAAGCAGATACATACAAGGAGGAGACAAATAAGCAAATGGATGAAGGTTTCAAGAGTTTGGATGAAACATTAGACAGCACTTCCGAAGGTATTATAGTAAGTCCAAACACAGAAGAGAGTAGCAAGGAAACAGAAATTAGAGAAGACCAGAATGCATTGCTATCTGAAAATAAAAATAGCCACAACAAAGAGGATAATCAATACCTGGAAAAGAAGACCAAGGAAATAAGGAAAACATGTAGAAAGAAAATAATAAATACAAGGGAAGAATGGGAGATGAATACAGATGGATTAATTAATGTATTTAACCTCCCAATTAATGAACAGAGGGAATTAATTAAGTTTGGATATCATTTAAATATGTCGACGATTGAAGTGCATCAGAAGATATCAGTCATATCATCAAGACGGAATATATCATTAAAAAATTTGGTAAATTATCCAGAGGAAAACGGGAATGGAATGACATTAAAAATGAGTGAATATGTTATGTCAGAGGAGGTGCAATACCTGTTAGTTAAAAAAGAACTAACAATGACGGAAAACCGTGACTTCTATGAAGACTTTGTATCAGCTGAGTTACGATGCCAGGTGAAAGAGAGGTATTTAACAAATACCAAAATCATTATGAACACCCCAGTAATCCGAGAACATGTAGTACCTGAGTTAATGGACCATGGTTAACCTAAATGATCACAAACCAGAAAAGGGGACTGAAATTCTGAAAACCGACCCAGCAACCCATTGAATAGCGGAAGAAAACCCCAAAATTCTAAAAGCATGTAAGGACATCTTACTCAAGTTATTTTGAAACCATATAATTTAAAATGAAGAAACTAAAACCCCAAAATTCCAAAAGTATGTAAGAACAACTTACTCAACAATTTATCCAGGAACGAGACGATTTAATAAAAACTATGTAAGGACAACTTACTTAATTTATTCAGAAATAATACGATTTAAGATATTTTGAAACCATTGGATTTAACAAAAAATAGTAACAGATTAGTAAATAAGAGTTATAAAGAATTGATTTAAAATGAAATAATAGGAAAAGGTAATATTTTTAATGGTAACAAACAGAAGAAAAATTAAATGAACAAAAACCATTGATGGTAATGTGCTCAGATAAGAAGAATAAAGAATAATTTAATGACTCCAACGAAACTGAAGGAGGATGATAATTAATACAATAATTAGAATTTCTCGGAATTGAAGATTATATAAGAAGAAATGATACGGAGAAATATGTCACAAGAAGTAAAGTCAAAAGAATTTTAACATAAGGCCTATCAATAATGTTATATGCTATTAGTTAATGGAAAAGAAGAAGGAATCAAGGAGAAGAAGAAATATATAAATTAATGCAAACAGCTACAGTATGAAGAATCCCAAAAGTGTTTAGTACTAGTCGCTAATTGACTACTAGTTATAATTTTTTTTATTTTATGTATTGACCGTAGAAATGTTCCGGCAATAATTTTTATGAGCAGGGATGATGTTCCCCTGGTCTCAGAAGGTGTAAGGATGGACAGCGGAGTATGGACCCAAAAGTGGCCACCCGACTGGTACCACCGCACAAGATAGGGAAAAATGTTAGGGAAATTGAATATTTAAGGGATAATAATTATAAAATAGCTGAAAAGAGTGATATTGGATTCCAGAAGTATAGATGAAGAAAATAGAAGGAAGATAGCAGACCGAAGCTTAATTGATAAAGCGAATTTATAGAAGTAAATAGAAATGAGTGTTAAAACAAGTTTAATATGATTAGTGTGACCAGTCCTTATCAAATAAAATGTGGAAGTACCACTACCCAGAGAAATAAATAATTGATGAATTTGCCTCCAAGAGAGAGAGAGAGTAGAGTAAGAAAACAGCAATTACCACCAGTCTGAATTACCAGTCAGTTTACAACCAGTTTGAAATAAATGAAGATATTATGAAGAATAAAGCCAAGACTATTAGGAGAATTGAAACAATCAACAATTTATTTTAATAAACGAGTAAAACTAAAATAAATTTGTTCTAGTGGGGGGCCTTTATGTAACGTTACATAACCCGGTCCCAATAAATTAACTATTGTAATACCATAAAGGTCAGAAATGGGTAAACTGTAACGAGCTCAAAATTAAATTGTATCACTAAACATTATAAACAATTAGAGTGATATACAGTGACAAGTGAGTTATAGTGTACCCATTGAGGTAATAAGTGAAAGTGAAGGGAACTTCTTACAGAATTGTGCTGTAGGTGTGAGAATTATAAACGATGATAGTAGACTATAATGCTACTAACTAATTATGTATTTTGTTAATTTATTGTAGTATTTATATTGTGTAAACAACCAAGTTTAATACCTAAGTTAATTTTATATTTTTTACAATATTTGTGTTATAGTATAAGATAACCCAGGGTTCGTTTTAAAAAAAAAAACAAGATTTAAATATCAGATGATAATAAAAAATTAAAATAATACTATATGAGGGAAATGGCAGAAGGAAGTAGTGCAGTGTAGGAATACTATAAGAGACTAATAAATAATATATAAATTCATTGAAAGTTAATAAAGACTTATATACAAAGTTATAAGAAAATAAACCGAACAGTATTATGTAAATCAAATTGGGAAAGAAACCAAAATTAAAAAGAATTATTTTTCTGTAAATAAAAAATAAATTTATAATAATTACAAACTGCCTATTTACTAAAAAGTAAATAGCAGAACCAATAAAAAGATATATAAAAATTATGGGTTACTAAGAGTAACGAAAAATAACAAGTATTGTTAATCGAATTTAAAAATTAAACTGTCCAGTTGACAAAATGATGATACAACAATTTTATTAAAATATCCTTTTAGAAATCTTTGAGAAGTGCAAAATTGGTACAAAATTAAACAACAGTATGAACATTATATACTAATACCTTATTTATCAAAGTTAAGTTGCTATACTCCATAATAAAAGTGAAAGAAAACCAATTTTGGACAATCAAGCCTAGTTTCGCTATGTTTCAAGTTTGACGAGAGAATATTTCCCAGACGGTTATGAAATTACTACCAAATACGGACACCACCGGAGAAACGGCTTCATCCAAGTAAGAACTTCAAGAAGAGAGGTAATATAAACATTTCGTTTAATATTTAACGAAGAAAACTCATACCGAATGGTAATATAGAAAAGAAACTAAAAAAATGTATCACATGTTCTAATGAAAACAAACGCATCTGCTCTCTTACGGACATTTCCGGAACTACGTATTAAGCGAAAATAAACAAATTTTTGAATATTTTTCGGTATTTGTAAAGCGTAGTATAATTATCCATTTCTGACCATCTCATAACAAAAAGAACTTACCCTTAACCCTGGGGAAATAAAAAAAGAATTATATATTGATTGATGTGTTAAATATAGTATAAAATTTGGTCAAAAACCATATATTTTCTTGACAATTCCATGTTTACTCAATGAAGTCGATATTATGTTTTAATTAAGGAAAAGATCGATTGTGATATTTGTATTTTGGCGGCAGGGAAAAAACCAATAATATAAATAATAAATATTATTGAAAAAATGATATTGAATAATAAAAATGTGTTATATTTTTTGTAGTGGGTAGTTGTAATAGATTTCAGAACAAAATAGAAGAGGTCGATCCACCGGGTCATATTTTGCCACAGTGTAGTCTGGTTGAACTATGTTTGGAGACTCGTCTCACAATCAGCTGATTTAATTCACGACGAACAATTTGAGAAAATTTCAGAAATCGTCTAAACCGAGTGTAAACAAATGGTACTTACTCTCTCTTCAAAATAAGGCTGAACAACTTCCCTACTTGCCCCAAATCACACACACTCGATTTCGGCTTTGGTTGAGTAACATTACCAACAACTTTATTTAAACTTCGGTCTTTATAATTCATAAGTGGCGACTGCGGAGAGGTGGAAAACTTGATACAAGACATGCACGTTACAGATTGGCGAATCCAACATTGGGGCGGAATTCATTATAAACCAGTAATCAGTAACACACTCAAAAACCGCTACGTTACAGATTGACGCATACAGCGTGGGGCATATAATATAACTCTACTACACCTCTAAGAAAAACCGCTACGTTACAGATTGGCGCTCAACGTGAAAGGGCTGTAATTAGAAAAGAATTTTGATATATTTAATAAATTAATATACCAAAAAATCTAATTATCGTCGGCAGTTATGAGAAAACAAGAAATGCAATAAAGAGCTATGATACCACAGGAAACGAAAATGTCCGAAAAAGAGAGACGATTAAGTTACGCAGAATGGATGACGGTGCTATTTAAAAAATTCAGCAAGGAGATGGGATACATAAAAACGAATACCACGGATCACGAAAGAGCACAGATGAGTCGTGCGAATGCAATGGGAACACCAAACGACAAAATGACTTTGAGAGACATTTATGATGAAATGTGGGAGTTGGATGCCAGGTGTAATAAAGAAGAGACTATAGGGTCAACCCATGAAAAAGGCGATAATAATGTGGAAAGAATGACTGAAGAAGATTGGGAAAGATAGGACAATAATGAAGCACAAATGAAAAACGAAAGAACAGGAGTATACGCACAGGTGACAGAGCAGTATACTCAGGAAGAATATGAACAATGGAGACGAGTAATAAGACAACCGGAAAACCCAATACAAACGGAAAACACAGAATTAAGGGAATGGATAAGGGTGATGTTTGAACTATCCAGAGAAGATATGTGTAACTGGAGGAAGGAGCATAATCAAATAGAAGAATTTAAAGGAATGCCAAATCATATAAATTTAGAACAATCAAATATGCAACAAGAATTGGAAATAGTCAAAGTGAAGCAACAGAAGAAATTGCCAAAACCAACACAAAAAGAAGCCAGCGGAAAACAAACTTGCCAAGAAATGATGAATTTTATGGTAGAACAAAGCCGACAAAACAATGAAAACTTAATAAGACAGATGAAAGAAGAAAATAAGGAGAATTTTAAGAAACAGGAGGAACAAAATAGACAGACCAATGAGAAAATCAATAGCATTCAGGAAAGTTTAGTCAAACAATTAAATGAAAAAATAGAGACCATTCATGGAAATATCAAACAAACCATGAATGAACAATACAATGAACTGAAAGAAACTATTGAAGGACAAAGGGAAGAGATGAATGCAAAATTTGAAGAGAATAATAAGAATTTAAAACAATTTGAGGGTAAAATGGAGAATTTCAATAAGGAGATATGGGAAACTTTCGGAGAGAAGTTTGAAAATGTTAATACGCGTACCCAAAAAGCAGATACATACAAGGAGGAGACAAATAAGCAAATGGATGAAGGTTTCAAGAGTTTGGATGAAACATTAGACAGCACTTCCGAAGGTATTATAGTAAGTCCAAACACAGAAGAGAGTAGCAAGGAAACAGAAATTAGAGAAGACCAGAATGCATTGCTATCTGAAAATAAAAATAGCCACAACAAAGAGGATAATCAATACCTGGAAAAGAAGACCAAGGAAATAAGGAAAACATGTAGAAAGAAAATAATAAATACAAGGGAAGAATGGGAGATGAATACAGATGGATTAATTAATGTATTTAACCTCCCAATTAATGAACAGAGGGAATTAATTAAGTTTGGATATCATTTAAATATGTCGACGATTGAAGTGCATCAGAAGATATCAGTCATATCATCAAGACGGAATATATCATTAAAAAATTTGGTAAATTATCCAGAGGAAAACGGGAATGGAATGACATTAAAAATGAGTGAATATGTTATGTCAGAGGAGGTGCAATACCTGTTAGTTAAAAAAGAACTAACAATGACGGAAAACCGTGACTTCTATGAAGACTTTGTATCAGCTGAGTTACGATGCCAGGTGAAAGAGAGGTATTTAACAAATACCAAAATCATTATGAACACCCCAGTAATCCGAGAACATGTAGTACCTGAGTTAATGGACCATGGTTAACCTAAATGATCACAAACCAGAAAAGGGGACTGAAATTCTGAAAACCGACCCAGCAACCCATTGAATAGCGGAAGAAAACCCCAAAATTCTAAAAGCATGTAAGGACATCTTACTCAAGTTATTTTGAAACCATATAATTTAAAATGAAGAAACTAAAACCCCAAAATTCCAAAAGTATGTAAGAACAACTTACTCAACAATTTATCCAGGAACGAGACGATTTAATAAAAACTATGTAAGGACAACTTACTTAATTTATTCAGAAATAATACGATTTAAGATATTTTGAAACCATTGGATTTAACAAAAAATAGTAACAGATTAGTAAATAAGAGTTATAAAGAATTGATTTAAAATGAAATAATAGGAAAAGGTAATATTTTTAATGGTAACAAACAGAAGAAAAATTAAATGAACAAAAACCATTGATGGTAATGTGCTCAGATAAGAAGAATAAAGAATAATTTAATGACTCCAACGAAACTGAAGGAGGATGATAATTAATACAATAATTAGAATTTCTCGGAATTGAAGATTATATAAGAAGAAATGATACGGAGAAATATGTCACAAGAAGTAAAGTCAAAAGAATTTTAACATAAGGCCTATCAATAATGTTATATGCTATTAGTTAATGGAAAAGAAGAAGGAATCAAGGAGAAGAAGAAATATATAAATTAATGCAAACAGCTACAGTATGAAGAATCCCAAAAGTGTTTAGTACTAGTCGCTAATTGACTACTAGTTATAATTTTTTTTATTTTATGTATTGACCGTAGAAATGTTCCGGCAATAATTTTTATGAGCAGGGATGATGTTCCCCTGGTCTCAGAAGGTGTAAGGATGGACAGCGGAGTATGGACCCAAAAGTGGCCACCCGACTGGTACCACCGCACAAGATAGGGAAAAATGTTAGGGAAATTGAATATTTAAGGGATAATAATTATAAAATAGCTGAAAAGAGTGATATTGGATTCCAGAAGTATAGATGAAGAAAATAGAAGGAAGATAGCAGACCGAAGCTTAATTGATAAAGCGAATTTATAGAAGTAAATAGAAATGAGTGTTAAAACAAGTTTAATATGATTAGTGTGACCAGTCCTTATCAAATAAAATGTGGAAGTACCACTACCCAGAGAAATAAATAATTGATGAATTTGCCTCCAAGAGAGAGAGAGAGTAGAGTAAGAAAACAGCAATTACCACCAGTCTGAATTACCAGTCAGTTTACAACCAGTTTGAAATAAATGAAGATATTATGAAGAATAAAGCCAAGACTATTAGGAGAATTGAAACAATCAACAATTTATTTTAATAAACGAGTAAAACTAAAATAAATTTGTTCTAGTGGGGGGCCTTTATGTAACGTTACATAACCCGGTCCCAATAAATTAACTATTGTAATACCATAAAGGTCAGAAATGGGTAAACTGTAACGAGCTCAAAATTAAATTGTATCACTAAACATTATAAACAATTAGAGTGATATACAGTGACAAGTGAGTTATAGTGTACCCATTGAGGTAATAAGTGAAAGTGAAGGGAACTTCTTACAGAATTGTGCTGTAGGTGTGAGAATTATAAACGATGATAGTAGACTATAATGCTACTAACTAATTATGTATTTTGTTAATTTATTGTAGTATTTATATTGTGTAAACAACCAAGTTTAATACCTAAGTTAATTTTATATTTTTTACAATATTTGTGTTATAGTATAAGATAACCCAGGGTTCGTTTTAAAAAAAAAAACAAGATTTAAATATCAGATGATAATAAAAAATTAAAATAATACTATATGAGGGAAATGGCAGAAGGAAGTAGTGCAGTGTAGGAATACTATAAGAGACTAATAAATAATATATAAATTCATTGAAAGTTAATAAAGACTTATATACAAAGTTATAAGAAAATAAACCGAACAGTATTATGTAAATCAAATTGGGAAAGAAACCAAAATTAAAAAGAATTATTTTTCTGTAAATAAAAAATAAATTTATAATAATTACAAACTGCCTATTTACTAAAAAGTAAATAGCAGAACCAATAAAAAGATATATAAAAATTATGGGTTACTAAGAGTAACGAAAAATAACAAGTATTGTTAATCGAATTTAAAAATTAAACTGTCCAGTTGACAAAATGATGATACAACAATTTTATTAAAATATCCTTTTAGAAATCTTTGAGAAGTGCAAAATTGGTACAAAATTAAACAACAGTATGAACATTATATACTAATACCTTATTTATCAAAGTTAAGTTGCTATACTCCATAATAAAAGTGAAAGAAAACCAATTTTGGACAATCAAGCCTAGTTTCGCTATGTTTCAAGTTTGACGAGAGAATATTTCCCAGACGGTTATGAAATTACTACCAAATACGGACACCACCGGAGAAACGGCTTCATCCAAGTAAGAACTTCAAGAAGAGAGGTAATATAAACATTTCGTTTAATATTTAACGAAGAAAACTCATACCGAATGGTAATATAGAAAAGAAACTAAAAAAATGTATCACATGTTCTAATGAAAACAAACGCATCTGCTCTCTTACGGACATTTCCGGAACTACGTATTAAGCGAAAATAAACAAATTTTTGAATATTTTTCGGTATTTGTAAAGCGTAGTATAATTATCCATTTCTGACCATCTCATAACAAAAAGAACTTACCCTTAACCCTGGGGAAATAAAAAAAGAATTATATATTGATTGATGTGTTAAATATAGTATAAAATTTGGTCAAAAACCATATATTTTCTTGACAATTCCATGTTTACTCAATGAAGTCGATATTATGTTTTAATTAAGGAAAAGATCGATTGTGATATTTGTATTTTGGCGGCAGGGAAAAAACCAATAATATAAATAATAAATATTATTGAAAAAATGATATTGAATAATAAAAATGTGTTATATTTTTTGTAGTGGGTAGTTGTAATAGATTTCAGAACAAAATAGAAGAGGTCGATCCACCGGGTCATATTTTGCCACAGTGTAGTCTGGTTGAACTATGTTTGGAGACTCGTCTCACAATCAGCTGATTTAATTCACGACGAACAATTTGAGAAAATTTCAGAAATCGTCTAAACCGAGTGTAAACAAATGGTACTTACTCTCTCTTCAAAATAAGGCTGAACAACTTCCCTACTTGCCCCAAATCACACACACTCGATTTCGGCTTTGGTTGAGTAACATTACCAACAACTTTATTTAAACTTCGGTCTTTATAATTCATAAGTGGCGACTGCGGAGAGGTGGAAAACTTGATACAAGACACGCACGTTACAGATTGGCGAATCCAACATTGGGGCGGAATTCATTATAAACCAGTAATCAGTAACACACTCAAAAACCGCTACGTTACAGATTGACGCATACAGCGTGGGGCATATAATATAACTCTACTACACCTCTAAGAAAAACCGCTACGTTACAGATTGGCGCTCAACGTGAAAGGGCTGTAATTAGAAAAGAATTTTGATATATTTAATAAATTAATATACCAAAAAATCTAATTATCGTCGGCAGTTATGAGAAAACAAGAAATGCAATAAAGAGCTATGATACCACAGGAAACGAAAATGTCCGAAAAAGAGAGACGATTAAGTTACGCAGAATGGATGACGGTGCTATTTAAAAAATTCAGCAAGGAGATGGGATACATAAAAACGAATACCACGGATCACGAAAGAGCACAGATGAGTCGTGCGAATGCAATGGGAACACCAAACGACAAAATGACTTTGAGAGACATTTATGATGAAATGTGGGAGTTGGATGCCAGGTGTAATAAAGAAGAGACTATAGGGTCAACCCATGAAAAAGGCGATAATAATGTGGAAAGAATGACTGAAGAAGATTGGGAAAGATAGGACAATAATGAAGCACAAATGAAAAACGAAAGAACAGGAGTATACGCACAGGTGACAGAGCAGTATACTCAGGAAGAATATGAACAATGGAGACGAGTAATAAGACAACCGGAAAACCCAATACAAACGGAAAACACAGAATTAAGGGAATGGATAAGGGTGATGTTTGAACTATCCAGAGAAGATATGTGTAACTGGAGGAAGGAGCATAATCAAATAGAAGAATTTAAAGGAATGCCAAATCATATAAATTTAGAACAATCAAATATGCAACAAGAATTGGAAATAGTCAAAGTGAAGCAACAGAAGAAATTGCCAAAACCAACACAAAAAGAAGCCAGCGGAAAACAAACTTGCCAAGAAATGATGAATTTTATGGTAGAACAAAGCCGACAAAACAATGAAAACTTAATAAGACAGATGAAAGAAGAAAATAAGGAGAATTTTAAGAAACAGGAGGAACAAAATAGACAGACCAATGAGAAAATCAATAGCATTCAGGAAAGTTTAGTCAAACAATTAAATGAAAAAATAGAGACCATTCATGGAAATATCAAACAAACCATGAATGAACAATACAATGAACTGAAAGAAACTATTGAAGGACAAAGGGAAGAGATGAATGCAAAATTTGAAGAGAATAATAAGAATTTAAAACAATTTGAGGGTAAAATGGAGAATTTCAATAAGGAGATATGGGAAACTTTCGGAGAGAAGTTTGAAAATGTTAATACGCGTACCCAAAAAGCAGATACATACAAGGAGGAGACAAATAAGCAAATGGATGAAGGTTTCAAGAGTTTGGATGAAACATTAGACAGCACTTCCGAAGGTATTATAGTAAGTCCAAACACAGAAGAGAGTAGCAAGGAAACAGAAATTAGAGAAGACCAGAATGCATTGCTATCTGAAAATAAAAATAGCCACAACAAAGAGGATAATCAATACCTGGAAAAGAAGACCAAGGAAATAAGGAAAACATGTAGAAAGAAAATAATAAATACAAGGGAAGAATGGGAGATGAATACAGATGGATTAATTAATGTATTTAACCTCCCAATTAATGAACAGAGGGAATTAATTAAGTTTGGATATCATTTAAATATGTCGACGATTGAAGTGCATCAGAAGATATCAGTCATATCATCAAGACGGAATATATCATTAAAAAATTTGGTAAATTATCCAGAGGAAAACGGGAATGGAATGACATTAAAAATGAGTGAATATGTTATGTCAGAGGAGGTGCAATACCTGTTAGTTAAAAAAGAACTAACAATGACGGAAAACCGTGACTTCTATGAAGACTTTGTATCAGCTGAGTTACGATGCCAGGTGAAAGAGAGGTATTTAACAAATACCAAAATCATTATGAACACCCCAGTAATCCGAGAACATGTAGTACCTGAGTTAATGGACCATGGTTAACCTAAATGATCACAAACCAGAAAAGGGGACTGAAATTCTGAAAACCGACCCAGCAACCCATTGAATAGCGGAAGAAAACCCCAAAATTCTAAAAGCATGTAAGGACATCTTACTCAAGTTATTTTGAAACCATATAATTTAAAATGAAGAAACTAAAACCCCAAAATTCCAAAAGTATGTAAGAACAACTTACTCAACAATTTATCCAGGAACGAGACGATTTAATAAAAACTATGTAAGGACAACTTACTTAATTTATTCAGAAATAATACGATTTAAGATATTTTGAAACCATTGGATTTAACAAAAAATAGTAACAGATTAGTAAATAAGAGTTATAAAGAATTGATTTAAAATGAAATAATAGGAAAAGGTAATATTTTTAATGGTAACAAACAGAAGAAAAATTAAATGAACAAAAACCATTGATGGTAATGTGCTCAGATAAGAAGAATAAAGAATAATTTAATGACTCCAACGAAACTGAAGGAGGATGATAATTAATACAATAATTAGAATTTCTCGGAATTGAAGATTATATAAGAAGAAATGATACGGAGAAATATGTCACAAGAAGTAAAGTCAAAAGAATTTTAACATAAGGCCTATCAATAATGTTATATGCTATTAGTTAATGGAAAAGAAGAAGGAATCAAGGAGAAGAAGAAATATATAAATTAATGCAAACAGCTACAGTATGAAGAATCCCAAAAGTGTTTAGTACTAGTCGCTAATTGACTACTAGTTATAATTTTTTTTATTTTATGTATTGACCGTAGAAATGTTCCGGCAATAATTTTTATGAGCAGGGATGATGTTCCCCTGGTCTCAGAAGGTGTAAGGATGGACAGCGGAGTATGGACCCAAAAGTGGCCACCCGACTGGTACCACCGCACAAGATAGGGAAAAATGTTAGGGAAATTGAATATTTAAGGGATGATAATTATAAAATAGCTGAAAAGAGTGATATTGGATTCCAGAAGTATAGATGAAGAAAATAGAAGGAAGATAGCAGACCGAAGCTTAATTGATAAAGCGAATTTATAGAAGTAAATAGAAATGAGTGTTAAAACAAGTTTAATATGATTAGTGTGACCAGTCCTTATCAAATAAAATGTGGAAGTACCACTACCCAGAGAAATAAATAATTGATGAATTTGCCTCCAAGAGAGAGAGAGAGTAGAGTAAGAAAACAGCAATTACCACCAGTCTGAATTACCAGTCAGTTTACAACCAGTTTGAAATAAATGAAGATATTATGAAGAATAAAGCCAAGACTATTAGGAGAATTGAAACAATCAACAATTTATTTTAATAAACGAGTAACACTAAAATAAATTTGTTCTAGTGGGGGGCCTTTATGTAACGTTACATAACCCGGTCCCAATAAATTAACTATTGTAATACCATAAAGGTCAGAAATGGGTAAACTGTAACGAGCTCAAAATTAAATTGTATCACTAAACATTATAAACAATTAGAGTGATATACAGTGACAAGTGAGTTATAGTGTACCCATTGAGGTAATAAGTGAAAGTGAAGGGAACTTCTTACAGAATTGTGCTGTAGGTGTGAGAATTATAAACGATGATAGTAGACTATAATGCTACTAACTAATTATGTATTTTGTTAATTTATTGTAGTATTTATATTGTGTAAACAACCAAGTTTAATACCTAAGTTAATTTTATATTTTTTACAATATTTGTGTTATAGTATAAGATAACCCAGGGTTCGTTTTAAAAAAAAAACAAGATTTAAATATCAGATGATAATAAAAAATTAAAATAATACTATATGAGGGAAATGGCAGAAGGAAGTAGTGCAGTGTAGGAATACTATAAGAGACTAATAAATAATATATAAATTCATTGAAAGTTAATAAAGACTTATATACAAAGTTATAAGAAAATAAACCGAACAGTATTATGTAAATCAAATTGGGAAAGAAACCAAAATTAAAAAGAATTATTTTTCTGTAAATAAAAAATAAATTTATAATAATTACAAACTGCCTATTTACTAAAAAGTAAATAGCAGAACCAATAAAAAGATATATAAAAATTATGGGTTACTAAGAGTAACGAAAAATAACAAGTATTGTTAATCGAATTTAAAAATTAAACTGTCCAGTTGACAAAATGATGATACAACAATTTTATTAAAATATCCTTTTAGAAATCTTTGAGAAGTGCAAAATTGGTACAAAATTAAACAACAGTATGAACATTATATACTAATACCTTATTTATCAAAGTTAAGTTGCTATACTCCATAATAAAAGTGAAAGAAAACCAATTTTGGACAATCAAGCCTAGTTTCGCTATGTTTCAAGTTTGACGAGAGAATATTTCCCAGACGGTTATGAAATTACTACCAAATACGGACACCACCGGAGAAACGGCTTCATCCAAGTAAGAACTTCAAGAAGAGAGGTAATATAAACATTTCGTTTAATATTTAACGAAGAAAACTCATACCGAATGGTAATATAGAAAAGAAACTAAAAAAATTTATCACATGTTCTAATGAAAACAAACGCATCTGCTCTCTTACGGACATTTCCGGAACTACGTATTAAGCGAAAATAAACAAATTTTTGAATATTTTTCGGTATTTGTAAAGCGTAGTATAATTATCCATTTCTGACCATCTCATAACAAAAAGAACTTACCCTTAACCCTGGGGAAATAAAAAAAGAATTATATATTGATTGATGTGTTAAATATAGTATAAAATTTGGTCAAAAACCATATATTTTCTTGACAATTCCATGTTTACTCAATGAAGTCGATATTATGTTTTAATTAAGGAAAAGATCGATTGTGATATTTGTATTTTGGCGGCAGGGAAAAAACCAATAATATAAATAATAAATATTATTGAAAAAATGATATTGAATAATAAAAATGTGTTATATTTTTTGTAGTGGGTAGTTGTAATAGATTTCAGAACAAAATAGAAGAGGTCGATCCACCGGGTCATATTTTGCCACAGTGTAGTCTGGTTGAACTATGTTTGGAGACTCGTCTCACAATCAGCTGATTTAATTCACGACGAACAATTTGAGAAAATTTCAGAAATCGTCTAAACCGAGTGTAAACAAATGGTACTTACTCTCTCTTCAAAATAAGGCTGAACAACTTCCCTACTTGCCCCAAATCACACACACTCGATTTCGGCTTTGGTTGAGTAACATTACCAACAACTTTATTTAAACTTCGGTCTTTATAATTCATAAGTGGCGACTGCGGAGAGGTGGAAAACTTGATACAAGACACGCACGTTACAGATTGGCGAATCCAACATTGGGGCGGAATTCATTATAAACCAGTAATCAGTAACACACTCAAAAACCGCTACGTTACAGATTGACGCATACAGCGTGGGGCATATAATATAACTCTACTACACCTCTAAGAAAAACCGCTACGTTACAGATTGGCGCTCAACGTGAAAGGGCTGTAATTAGAAAAGAATTTTGATATATTTAATAAATTAATATACCAAAAAATCTAATTATCGTCGGCAGTTATGAGAAAACAAGAAATGCAATAAAGAGCTATGATACCACAGGAAACGAAAATGTCCGAAAAAGAGAGATGATTAAGTTACGCAGAATGGATGACGGTGCTATTTAAAAAATTCAGCAAGGAGATGGGATACATAAAAACGAATACCACGGATCACGAAAGAGCACAGATGAGTCGTGCGAATGCAATGGGAACACCAAACGACAAAATGACTTTGAGAGACATTTATGATGAAATGTGGGAGTTGGGTGCCAGGTGTAATAAAGAAGAGACTATAGGGTCAACCCATGAAAAAGGCGATAATAATGTGGAAAGAATGACTGAAGAAGATTGGGAAAGATAGGACAATAATGAAGCACAAATGAAAAACGAAAGAACAGGAGTATACGCACAGGTGACAGAGCAGTATACTCAGGAAGAATATGAACAATGGAGACGAGTAATAAGACAACCGGAAAACCCAATACAAACGGAAAACACAGAATTAAGGGAATGGATAAGGGTGATGTTTGAACTATCCAGAGAAGATATGTGTAACTGGAGGAAGGAGCATAATCAAATAGAAGAATTTAAAGGAATGCCAAATCATATAAATTTAGAACAATCAAATATGCAACAAGAATTGGAAATAGTCAAAGTGAAGCAACAGAAGAAATTGCCAAAACCAACACAAAAAGAAGCCAGCGGAAAACAAACTTGCCAAGAAATGATGAATTTTATGGCAGAACAAAGCCGACAAAACAATGAAAACTTAATAAGACAGATGAAAGAAGAAAATAAGGAGAATTTTAAGAAACAGGAGGAACAAAATAGACAGACCAATGAGAAAATCAATAGCATTCAGGAAAGTTTAGTCAAACAATTAAATGAAAAAATAGAGACCATTCATGGAAATATCAAACAAACCATGAATGAACAATACAATGAACTGAAAGAAACTATTGAAGGACAAAGGGAAGAGATGAATGCAAAATTTGAAGAGAATAATAAGAATTTAAAACAATTTGAGGGTAAAATGGAGAATTTCAATAAGGAGATATGGGAAACTTTCGGAGAGAAGTTTGAAAATGTTAATACGCGTACCCAAAAAGCAGATACATACAAGGAGGAGACAAATAAGCAAATGGATGAAGGTTTCAAGAGTTTGGATGAAACATTAGACAGCACTTCCGAAGGTATTATAGTAAGTCCAAACACAGAAGAGAGTAGCAAGGAAACAGAAATTAGAGAAGACCAGAATGCATTGCTATCTGAAAATAAAAATAGCCACAACAAAGAGGATAATCAATACCTGGAAAAGAAGACCAAGGAAATAAGGAAAACATGTAGAAAGAAAATAATAAATACAAGGGAAGAATGGGAGATGAATACAGATGGATTAATTAATGTATTTAACCTCCCAATTAATGAACAGAGGGAATTAATTAAGTTTGGATATCATTTAAATATGTCGACGATTGAAGTGCATCAGAAGATATCAGTCATATCATCAAGACGGAATATATCATTAAAAAATTTGGTAAATTATCCAGAGGAAAACGGGAATGGAATGACATTAAAAATGAGTGAATATGTTATGTCAGAGGAGGTGCAATACCTGTTAGTTAAAAAAGAACTAACAATGACGGAAAACCGTGACTTCTATGAAGACTTTGTATCAGCTGAGTTACGATGCCAGGTGAAAGAGAGGTATTTAACAAATACCAAAATCATTATGAACACCCCAGTAATCCGAGAACATGTAGTACCTGAGTTAATGGACCATGGTTAACCTAAATGATCACAAACCAGAAAAGGGGACTGAAATTCTGAAAACCGACCCAGCAACCCATTGAATAGCGGAAGAAAACCCCAAAATTCTAAAAGCATGTAAGGACATCTTACTCAAGTTATTTTGAAACCATATAATTTAAAATGAAGAAACTAAAACCCCAAAATTCCAAAAGTATGTAAGAACAACTTACTCAACAATTTATCCAGGAACGAGACGATTTAATAAAAACTATGTAAGGACAACTTACTTAATTTATTCAGAAATAATACGATTTAAGATATTTTGAAACCATTGGATTTAACAAAAAATAGTAACAGATTAGTAAATAAGAGTTATAAAGAATTGATTTAAAATGAAATAATAGGAAAAGGTAATATTTTTAATGGTAACAAACAGAAGAAAAATTAAATGAACAAAAACCATTGATGGTAATGTGCTCAGATAAGAAGAATAAAGAATAATTTAATGACTCCAACGAAACTGAAGGAGGATGATAATTAATACAATAATTAGAATTTCTCGGAATTGAAGATTATATAAGAAGAAATGATACGGAGAAATATGTCACAAGAAGTAAAGTCAAAAGAATTTTAACATAAGGCCTATCAATAATGTTATATGCTATTAGTTAATGGAAAAGAAGAAGGAATCAAGGAGAAGAAGAAATATATAAATTAATGCAAACAGCTACAGTATGAAGAATCCCAAAAGTGTTTAGTACTAGTCGCTAATTGACTACTAGTTATAATTTTTTTTATTTTATGTATTGACCGTAGAAATGTTTCGGCAATAATTTTTATGAGCAGGGATGATGTTCCCCTGGTCTCAGAAGGTGTAAGGATGGACAGCGGAGTATGGACCCAAAAGTGGCCACCCGACTGGTACCACCGCACAAGATAGGGAAAAATGTTAGGGAAATTGAATATTTAAGGGATAATAATTATAAAATAGCTGAAAAGAGTGATATTGGATTCCAGAAGTATAGATGAAGAAAATAGAAGGAAGATAGCAGACCGAAGCTTAATTGATAAAGCGAATTTATAGAAGTAAATAGAAATGAGTGTTAAAACAAGTTTAATATGATTAGTGTGACCAGTCCTTATCAAATAAAATGTGGAAGTACCACTACCCAGAGAAATAAATAATTGATGAATTTGCCTCCAAGAGAGAGAGAGAGTAGAGTAAGAAAACAGCAATTACCACCAGTCTGAATTACCAGTCAGTTTACAACCAGTTTGAAATAAATGAAGATATTATGAAGAATAAAGCCAAGACTATTAGGAGAATTGAAACAATCAACAATTTATTTTAATAAACGAGTAAAACTAAAATAAATTTGTTCTAGTGGGGGGCCTTTATGTAACGTTACATAACCCGGTCCCAATAAATTAACTATTGTAATACCATAAAGGTCAGAAATGGGTAAACTGTAACGAGCTCAAAATTAAATTGTATCACTAAACATTATAAACAATTAGAGTGATATACAGTGACAAGTGAGTTATAGTGTACCCATTGAGGTAATAAGTGAAAGTGAAGGGAACTTCTTACAGAATTGTGCTGTAGGTGTGAGAATTATAAACGATGATAGTAGACTATAATGCTACTAACTAATTATGTATTTTGTTAATTTATTGTAGTATTTATATTGTGTAAACAACCAAGTTTAATACCTAAGTTAATTTTATATTTTTTACAATATTTGTGTTATAGTATAAGATAACCCAGGGTTCGTTTAAAAAAAAAAACAAGATTTAAATATCAGATGATAATAAAAAATTAAAATAGTACTATATGAGGGAAATGGCAGAAGGAAGTAGTGCAGTGTAGGAATACTATAAGAGACTAATAAATAATATATAAATTCATTTAAAGTTAATAAAGACTTATATACAAAGTTATAAGAAAATAAACCGAACAGTATTATGTAAATCAAATTGGGAAAGAAACCAAAATTAAAAAGAATTATTTTTCTGTAAATAAAAAATAAATTTATAATAATTACAAACTGCCTATTTACTAAAAAGTAAATAGCAGAACCAATAAAAAGATATATAAAAATTATGGGTTACTAAGAGTAACGAAAAATAACAAGTATTGTTAATCGAATTTAAAAATTAAACCTGTCCAGTTGACAAAATGATGATACAACAATTTTATTAAAATATCCTTTTAGAAATCTTTGAGAAGTGCAAAATTGGTACAAAATTAAACAACAGTATGAACATTATATACTAATACCTTATTTATCAAAGTTAAGTTGCTATACTCCATAATAAAAGTGAAAGAAAACCAATTTTGGACAATCAAGCCTAGTTTCGCTATGTTTCAAGTTTGACGAGAGAATATTTCCCAGACGGTTATGAAATTACTACCAAATACGGACACCACCGGAGAAACGGCTTCATCCAAGTAAGAACTTCAAGAAGAGAGGTAATATAAACATTTCGTTTAATATTTAACGAAGAAAACTCATACCGAATGGTAATATAGAAAAGAAACTAAAAAAATTTATCACATGTTCTAATGAAAACAAACGCATCTGCTCTCTTACGGACATTTCCGGAACTACGTATTAAGCGAAAATAAACAAATTTTTGAATATTTTTCGGTATTTGTAAAGCGTAGTATAATTATCCATTTCTGACCATCTCATAACAAAAAGAACTTACCCTTAACCCTGGGGAAATAAAAAAAGAATTATATATTGATTGATGTGTTAAATATAGTATAAAATTTGGTCAAAAACCATATATTTTCTTGACAATTCCATGTTTACTCAATGAAGTCGATATTATGTTTTAATTAAGGAAAAGATCGATTGTGATATTTGTATTTTGGCGGCAGGGAAAAACCAATAATATAAATAATAAATATTATTGAAAAAATGATATTGAATAATAAAAATGTGTTATATTTTTTGTAGTGGGTAGTTGTAATAGATTTCAGAACAAAATAGAAGAGGTCGATCCACCGAGTCATATTTTGCCAGAGTGTAGTCTGGTTGAACTATGTTTGGAGACTCGTCTCACAATCAGCTGATTTAATTCACGGCGAACAATTTGAGAAAATTTCAGAAATCGTCTAAACCGAGTGTAAACAAATGGTACTTACTCTCTCTTCAAAATAAGGCTGAACAACTTCCCTACTTGACCCAAATCACACACACTCGATTTCGGCTTTGGTTGAGTAACATTACCAACAACTTTATTTAAACTTCGGTCTTTATAATTCATAAGTGGCGACTGCGGAGAGGTGGAAAACTTGATACAAGACACGCACGTTACAGATTGGCGAATCCAACATTGGGGCGGAATTCATTATAAACCAGTAATCAGTAACACACTCAAAAACCGCTACGTTACAGATTGACGCATACAACGTGGGGCATATAATATAACTCTACTACACCTCTAAGAAAAACCGCTAAATATCACTATAATATTGACGACTCGGAACGCAAAGTTTTTTATAAGTAAAAACGTAAAGTTTTACCTTACAGCCTAAACCGGCTTTCACCTATAGAAGGCTTCATCAGAGGCTGTCGTTAGTAGCGCTGCTCGTCTTGTTGTTGGCGACGAGAAAGTGTTTCGAAAGATTGAAGCTGTGTGTGTGTGGTGAGATGTGTTCGAATATTACCTTACAGCCTAAACCGGCTTTCACCTATAGAAGGCTTCTATATTATATTATAGTGATATTTAGTTAAGTAACGGACACGTCATGGACAACGAAATCCAAGAAAAACCGCTATGTTACAATATGTGTACAACGTTATCGGCAACAAAGAAGTAGTTTTTGTTAAAATTCCTTCCCGGGATATTTGGCCGTAGTCCAATGTTTTCTACAAAACCAGACGTTTCGGCAATGCCATTGACTTCCATCATCAGTGAAAATCGAGTGCGATAACGTGAGGTGGTATATGTTAGTGACCACAGTACTGTGGTTAAGGCTGAAGCAGTAAGTAGAAAGAAGTAGTTTCTATGGTAATATTTCATTTCGAAAATGATTTTAAAAATAAATCTTAGAATATGGAAGTCATGTATGGTTCTCCATACCGATATTTAAATTCTTAATAGGTTTTGGCCACCAGAGTCTGTGATATCCTCAAATAATCAAACTAAACATTATTAAACCGCAAACACTGTTGAAAGCTACATTCTAAACGTTTAGGTTTAGAAATCCTTCATAAATGTTTCATTTAGTAATAGACCGACATGCAGACTTTCTTACTTTAGTCTAATTTGAGTATTGTAAAGTTTTTTATATATAATCTAGCCAAATTCAGTCCTAAAAGTGAAGTAGAGAATAACTTTAATATCTTTATGTTATGAGATGAGCTATTACTTCCATATTCCTTAAGGAAATGGAAGTATGGTGATGGCAAAAAAAAATCGTGTTCGAGATTATTGCAGATTCTGATTGTACTACACTCAAAACATGAAAAAAGTCGTTTTTCGAAAAGTGTCTGTCTGTCTAGATTTTTTTCTATGGCAAACGATAACAGCCGCAAATTCAAACAGAATCAAATAATTTTTTGCATACAGCCCTGATTTGTAGAGTACTCACGACCTATTGTTTTTGGTGAAGATCGGTTGAGGGAAAGGGGTAGTTTACCTGCAACGGTTTTTTTTATCAAGGGAAATTTTTTTTTTGGCAAACGATAACAGCCGCAAATTCAAACAGAATCAAATAATGTTTCGCATACAGCCCTGAATTGTAGAGTTCTCAATATCTATTGTTTTTGGTGAAGATCGGTTAAGGGAAAGGGGTAGTTTACCTGCAACGTTTTATGTTTTAACAAGGGTATTTTCTATGGCAAACGATAACAGCCGCAAATTCAAACAGAATCAAAAGATTATTTGCATACAGCCCTAAATTGTAGAGTTCTCAAGACCTATTGTTTTTTGTGAAGATCGGTTAAGGGAAAGGGGTAGTTTACCTGCAACGTTTTATGTTTTAACAAGGGTATTTTCTATGGCAAACGATAACAGCCGCAAATTCAAACAGAATCAAAAGATTATTTGCATACAGCCCTAAATTGTAGAGTTCTCAAAACCTATTGTTTTTGGTGAAGATCGGTTAAGGGAAAGGGGTAGTTTACCTGCGACGTTTTTTTAACAAGGGTATTTTCTATGGCAAACGATAACAGCCGCAAATTCAAACAGAATCAAATATTGTTTTGCACACAGCCGTGATTTGTAGAGTACTCAAGACCTATTGTTTTTGGTGAAGATCGGTTAAGGGGAAGGGGTAGTTTACCTGCAACGTTTTTTTATCAAGCGTATTTTCTATGGAAAACGATAACAGCCGCAAATTCAAACAGAATCAAATAATTTTTTGCATACGTCCCTGAATTGTAGACATCTCAAGGACTTTCGATTTTGGTGAAGATCGGTTAAGGGGAAGGGGTAGTTTACCTGCAACCTTTTACGTTTTAACAACAGTAAAGTACTTGAAAATGCATTTAAACTTTTTCAAACAATGGTAATTGTCAAAAATAAAATAATTTTGTTGCCAGGCAATAAAATTATAATTTTTTCATTTTAATGTAAATTATGTATGAGTTAATATACGAGGTGTGTTCATAAAAAGACCAAACTTTTTGAGTAACACATCAATCCGCACAAAGGACGCGCCGCGACTTAGCGCGCACCTAGCGATAGTTTTTGACTACAAACTACCTCTTATTGTGTTCCGCTATTAGCAGTAGTCTTTGAGGTATATCACATTGAGTGGGGACGTGCACACGCTGGCCGGCGGATTAGTGACAAAGCGATTAAGAAAGACCGCGAGAACAACGTGTGAGCATGAAATCTTGCAGCAAAACTAGGTTAAAACTTTTCAGAGACATTCTGGTTTTCAATTAAGCATACGCGGAAGACTGCGTGAGGCGAACGATTAGTTTAAGAATTTTTAAAGAGGGAAAAACAATGGTCGGTGCAGATCAAAGCGATATCGAAGATCATGGGAAGAGAGCTCGTGATGTGGTAATTGTAAATCATCGTTTAAATGCCGATACTTTCTGACAGAATCCATTTAAGATCGTAAAATTGAATTTTGATAGAAAAATTGAAATGTATCGTATTACTGAAAAATTCTTACTGTGTTTGTTGACGACGATCAGAAAGAGACCCGTTTTGAAATCGGTCAACAACTGCGTACCAATGCAAATGGTAATGAAAACTTTGGAAGACAATGGAAATAGCTCTGTAAAGATTTTACGAAGTCAGCAGCAAAATTTTATACACACACGTTGTGTTAAGATCTTCATTCTCACTTCGTTATAAATCCGCCGGACGGTGTGTGCCCGTGCCCACTACAGCGCGTGTAGCTCGAAGACTGAAGATCGTGACGGAACAGAGAAAACGGCATTCAGGCGTCAAAACCTGTCGCTAGCAGCACTTAATTCTGCAGCTCGCTCTATGCGCTAGTTGACGTGCTACACAAATAGTTCGGTCTTTTTTTGAACACACCTCGTACATGTATAAAATAATATATCGTTCGTGGCAGGTAAGCATATCTCAGTTATGTAATGTTTACGTTTCCATTTTATTATTATGACTACAGCAATAAAAAGGCAGGGAACACACACACACACACACACACACACAATTCGCGTTATTTCTGGCCTCTCATGTTTATTTTCTTACATTTGCACGCTTTTTAAATGGAAAGTGCCGAAACCCACACCAACATAACGCGTGCAAGCCGAAAAAATGGACATCAATTTGCTTCCTGTGGATCGCTGGGCAGTGTAACTGCACGTGTTTACAGAGGAACGATTCATAGATAGACTTTTCGTCTTTAGGGAATGAACCCTCTGCAAGATGCTGAGGGTCCATGAGTGACTTCGGAGCGCTCCTTCTTTTTCGCGTGTTTGTTCTGTGAAACATACTGTACACTGTAGATTCGCAGCTTTACTCTAAGCAACGCTCAATAGGAAATGTTGAGAATTTTAGTCTACGGTGTACCCTCATTCACACTAAACCTGCTCTGATGTTTTAATTACGGACATCATAATATTAAAACTTTGGAAACTTGAGCACTACTTAATGGAGATCAATCATTAACTTATACAAGCCATTAATTTTATGCATATGTTTTACTTCCATATTCCTTAAGGAAATGGAAGTAAGCTTATGGTGATGGCAAAAAAAATCGTGTTCGAGATTATTGCAGATTCTGATTGTACTACACTCAAAACATGAAAAAAAGTCGTTTTCCGAAAAGTGTCTGTGTGTGTGTGTCTGTCTGTCTAGATTTTTTTCTATGGCAAACGATAACTGCCGCAAATTCAAACAGAATCAAATGATTTTTTGCATACAGTCCTGATTTGTAGAGTACTCACGATCTATTGTTTTTGGTGAAGATCGGTTGAGGGAAAGGGGTAGTTTACCTGCAACGGTTTTTTTTTATCAAGGGAAATTTTATTATTTTGCAAACGATAACAGCCGCAAATTCAAACAGAATCAAATAATGTTTCGCATACAGCCCTGAATTGTAGAGTTCTCAAGACCTATTGTTTTTGGTGAAGATCGGTTAAGGGAAAGGGGTAGTTTACCTGTAACGTTTTATGTTTTAACAAGGGTATTTCCTATGGCAAACGATAACAGCCGCAAATTCAGACAGAATCAAAAGATTATTTGCATACAGCTCTAAATTGTAGAGTTCTCAAGACCAATTGTTTTTTGTGAAGATCGGTTAAGGGAAAGGGGTAGTTTATTTGCAACGTTTTTTTAACAAGGGTATTTTCTATGGCAAACGATAACAGCCGCAAATTCAAACAGAATCAAATAATGTTTTGCATACAGCCCTGATTTGTAGAGTACTCAAGACCTATTGTTTTTGGTGAAGATCGGTTAAGGGGAAGGGGTAGTTTACCTGCAACGGTTTTTTATCAAGCGTATTTTCTATGGCAAACTATAACAGCCGCAAATTCAAACAGAATCAAATAATTTTTTGCATACGTCCCTGAATTGTAGAGATCTCAAGGACTTTCGATTTTGGTGAAGATCGGTTATGGGGAAGGGGTAGTTTACCTGCAACCTTTTACATTTTAACAACAGTAAAGTACTTGAAAATTCATTTAACCTTTTTCAAACAATGGTAATTGTTAAAAATAAAATAATTTTGTTGCCAGAGAATAAAATTATAATTTTTTCATTTTAATGTAAATTATGTATGAGTTAATATCTTTATATATATAATTCTTCTGTACGTGTGTATGTCACTGAACTCCTCCATGTATAAAATAATATAATATCGTTCGTGGCAGGTAAGCATATCTCAGTTATGTAATGTTCACGTTTCCATTTTATTATTATGCCTACAGCAATAAAAAGGCAGGTAACACACACACACACACACACACACACACACACACACACACACACACACACTTCACGTTATTTCTGGCCTCACTCATGTTTATTTTCTTACATTTGCACGCTTTTTAAATGGAAAGTGCCGAAACCCACACCAACATAACGCGTGCAAGCCGAAAAAATGGACATCAAGTTGCTTCCAGTGGATCGCTGGGCAATGTAACTGCACGTGTTTACAGAGGAACGATTCATAGACAGACTTTTCGTCTTTAGGGAATGAAGCCTCTGCAAGATGCTGAGGGTCCATGAGTGACTTCGGAGCGCTCCTTCTTTTTCGCGTGTTTGTTCTGTGATACATACACTGTAGATTCGCGGCTTTACTCTAAGCAACGCTCAATAGGAAATGTTGAAAATTTTTGTCCACAGTGTACCCTCATTAACACTAAACCTGCTCTGATGTTTTAATTACGGACATCATAATATTAAAACTTTGGAAACTTGAGCACTACTTAATGGAGATCAATCATTAACTTATACAAGCCATTAATTTTATGCATATATTTTATATATATGTGTACAACTTTATCGGCAACAAAGAAGTAGTTTTTGTTAAAATTCCTTCCCGGGATATTTGGCCATAGTCCAATGTTTTCTACAAAACCAGACGTTTCGGCAATGCCATCGACTTCCATCATCAGTGAAAATCGAGTGCGATAACGTGAGGTGGTATACGTTAGTGACCACAGTACTGTGGTTAAGGCTGAAGCAGTAAGTAGAAAGAAGTAGTTTCTATGGTAATATTTCATTTCGAAAATGATTTTAAATATAAATCTTAGAATATGGAAGTCATGTATGGTTCTCCATACCGATATTTTTATGCTGATTAGACTGGTCTACAAAAAAAAACTTTTTTTTGACCCAAAGACTTTATTGGCTGATCTATATAGTATTTTTTGCGCTGAAATCAAAAATGCCAACCATTTTTCTCTATCACAGGGTTTTGTGTGACAGCTAGGTAAATAGTTTACATTATTAACATTTACAGTAATGAAATTAATCAATGTTCAATGTACCTAAAAGGTGTTAGTTGAAGATTTCCTGGAGAACTTGGCATCAGGAACATACCTTTTGAGAGTCCAGCAGTAATCTGCTAACATATTTGAGCTCCACTTCCCTTGATACGTTTTTTCCATGCTTGAAATGTCTTGGTGAAAGTGTTCACCATGTTCTTCGCTTACGGCTCCCAGGTTTTCCAGAAAGAAATCCAAGTGAGAGTGAAGAAAGTGGATCTTGAGAGACATATTGCAGCCTAAATGTTCATATGCTTTCAGCAGCTGATTTACTAGAGCCCTGTAGTTGTCAGACTTGTTGTTGCCTAAAAATGTGTCACTGTATTCTTTAAAAAAATCCATGCACGTTTTTCTAAGTCATTCAACCGCCTTAAAAATTTTCATCTTTTATTAGTTCTCTTATTTGTGGTCCTACAAAAATTCCTTCTTTAATTTTTGCGTCACTAATTCTGGGGAACTTTTCCTTCAAATACATAAAACCTCTTCCATTTCTGTCCATTGCCTTCATGAAATTTTTCATCAAACCTAATTTGATATGAAGAGGTGGAAGATAGATCTTTTTGGGATCAACTAAATGAGCATTCATAACATTTTTTTCACCAGGTGTGAGAGATTTACGTGAAGGCCATATCTTCTTTTTGAAATGACTTTTGCAATCTCTGCTGTCCCACTCACATAAAAAGCAGCAAAATTTTGTGTATCCAGTCTGTAAACCTAGCAGCATAGCGATCTCCTTAAGGTCTCCACTTATGTTCCAATTGAATTTTTCATACATTATCTTGTCTAGAATAATCTTCATATTTTCATAAGTTTCTTTCATATTAATAGCATGTGCTAGTGGAACTGATGGAAATTTGTTTCAATTGCGAAGAAGGACAGCTTTTAGGCTAGCTTTAGACGAATCAATAAACAAACGCCATTCCTCTGGGTTATGAGAATGTCCTAGAGTATCCATCACTGATAAAATATCATTACAGTACACAAAATCCCCTTCTTGAGAAAAAAAGTTCTTGAAATCCTCTTGACGATTTCGAAAGTAGTATACCTTAGTTCCACGATCAAGAAGGTTCCACCCTTTTACTTGTGATCCCAAAAGTTCTGCCTGATTTTTGGATAAATGTAAATCACACACTAAATCATTTAGGTCTCCTTGTGTCAATAAATGAGGCTTGTTAGAAACTTCAAAACTTGGATCATGTTGATCAGAGTGATCTTCATTCTGATCCTCTTCAGAGCTTGAATTTTCATTTATATTTATTGATACCGGGTGATTTGGTATTGGGAGATCATCACTGTGGAGAACAGGTCGAATCGCTGTAGGTATATTGGGATATTTCAAAGTGTGTTTTGGCTTGTTTGTTATTCCCGTTGTATTTGTTAAACAAAAATAACAGTCGGAAGAACGATCTTTTGGCTCTCTCCACACCATGGGAACTGCAAATGACATATGGCAAGAGCCGCTTGCCCACCCCGTTAAAAGCCTTGAACAAGTAACACAACAAATATGGGGGGCCCAACTCTTGTCCTGATCTCCTACCTTGCAACCAAAATAAAGTTGATAGCACTTTTTTATTAAAGGGGTAAAGTTTCGCCTTTGAAGTTTAAAAGTCAACTCACCACACATAACAAAACGTGTCCGGATGGTTTAGGCACTTGCACGGCATTTTTGAGTTTTCACACAAATAAAAGCTACTAATACAGAACAATAACACAATGTTTAAGATAAGGTAAACAATACGATTGTTTATAAAAGAATACACTTGCACGCCTCTGTATGTTCGTAAACTAAGCACAACATAACCTCCAAGCACACTTCTGCACAAATGTTCATCACAGCCACACATATTACATCACAGCAAGAGTCAATGAATACCAAATGTTTAAAAAACAATCTACCAGAGTGCAGCATGTATAACTTCACAACTAACATTGTATATCGGCAATACTGAGGCAGCGAAAGTTGAAAACGTACATATACGTGATTACTGAATTTGGTCCCTCAGAGAAAAAACGTATATATACGTGATTACTGATCAAAGGGTTAACCGAAGTCTATATGTCACATGTAGCTTTTGTTTTTAATTCCTCAAATAAATAAACAATACGTGCTCCAAGTCAATACTGTAGTAATATTTATTGCAAAATAATACAATTTCCAACATAGAAAATTGAAAAAAAAACGTTATTCTTATATCTATAAAACTATACGTGATAGCAAAATTTTGATAGCAAAACTGGATTCCTCGTATGAGAATACATAAGAATTACATAAAATTTTGTCTGGGACAAAACGTGTTGACCAGTGTTATTTGTGTGATGTAATCAGTACGGTATGAATTAATATATAATGTTTGTAACTGCAATTTAGTAAACTTAATAACTTCACTGATTAAGGGTGCTCACAGGGGAGAATCATGGCAAGGAAACTGTGCCTCAGAATTTTTGGGGTGGAGTTTAGATGCAACAGAAATTTAAAATGAATAAAATTGTGTGTAAAAAAAATTTTAAATTTCCAGCGGTGAAACTAAGGCATCCACAACAAGTATAATAAAATAAATGATCTATTTTGAAAACACTTATATAATTCTTATAGCTTCAGCTGTGTTCAAAATATTAGCTCCAGTCATTGTCTGTCTCCAAACAAAAACAACTGATTATGGTACAGTATTGTACACAAAGCAGTGGTTGAAACCAAAGAAAATTTAGAATATCTGCCGAGTGATAATTAAGCCTTGTTTCCATTCATACAAATTCTGTCCCCAACAATGCTGGCAACAAAGGTGTGCAACAGTGGTTGGGACATTATATGCAAGGAAACAGCAGAAAAAAGTTGGGAACTTTGTAGCACAACAAAACTTGTTAGATACAAAATTTGTCCCCAACAGACAAGTCATGTTGTTCTCAACATTGTTGCTAACATGATGGAAATGGTATGTTCTGCCACAACATGTTGCAGGGGACTATTCAACCTCACAAGAGCGCAGGCTTCCTTGTTAAAACCTTTTAATTTGAAGATTGGTGGCTTATAGTTAATTGATATAAGGTTAAGTTACAGAATGGAATACATATGGTATTCAACTACTTCATTTATAACAAAAAGAAACTATGCTGTGGGACATAATTAACAGTAAACATAAAAATTGAAAGGAAAACAGACCTACAGACCTGAAGGCAAGTTTTTTTTTTAAATATTGCAAAATAAAAGCGTGTTTATAATATATGGTTAAAGATTAAAAAATAAAATTTTCAATTGACAGCTGAAAGAATGTGGTTAAGGAGCTAAAATTTGTATTTTCATATTTTACTGAATTGTTTTATACAGCTCTTACTAAATTCTAAATGCTTGTTCTAGACAAAATTTCAAGTAGCATTAAGTCGTCCAATGGTTGATGTCGAAAATCATGTAGTCCATATTCAAAGTCTGTTAAAGTCATTCGTACAAAGTTTTTGTAGCCAATTGGGAGTAGCAAGTCTCTCATTAGCAAATTATAGGCGCCCTCACTAGGTGGTTTAGCAAAAAAACTACGAACCCACCAACGAAGACATTTATGTTTCTCTAATTTAATAGTATGCTCCTGCCATAACAACGGAAGCAGCAGCAGCACAGAATCGCCATCTGTGGTTGTGACGATACTGTTGTGGCTAGGAAACACTAAATGTTGTGCAACATTGTCCCCAACACTGTTGGTGTACACTGCAATAAAGTCCCCAACATTGTTGCGGAAAATGTTAGCATGGAAACAAAGCATTAGTGGGACAAACTTGAATGTCCATACTGTCTTTGGAGATGAGCAAAATGTATCTCAACAAACAAAAATGCAAAAGGTTCATGAATGAAATGTTAGTTTATATATATAAAAAAGAATAATTCAGTGAAGAGAATTAAATTTGAACTTTGAACTATATTTTCAAGTATTAGATCTACTCCTAAACCAAATATATAACAGATTACTTGACGACTCATTTGCTATGGTCACACAAATGACCTGTTTCTCACATGAAACTATTTTAAACTTAGCCAGAGAAAAAGAAAAGAATTTTAAGTCCTTCAGTAATACAAGACCTGGGTGACTATTATGATCTTGACAAGAAAGAGGTAAGTGAAGAGATGAACATTTTTATGTTTACAAAGTAGCTCACAGTGGACTTAATATATATCGGACATGCTGACACTGAACAAGAAAAGGGCAATGCCGATGGATGAAGGAGAAATCACAGAAAACTTGCATCATGAAGAAAGTAAAATAATTGACAAATGGATGAAAAGATGTTTTATCAGATTATGTAGATGAATGTGTCAGGATTCCTCCATCTTACATTAATGTCTCTCCGAAACAGACTACTTTGCAGAAAGGACAGTGAGCCATTTAAGACTAATCAAGAACCACTTGAGAAGCAGCATGAGGGACTGATGACTGATGGCTGATGACTGGCTCTCCAGCTTACTTATTCTTTCATGTGAAAGCGACATTCTCAAACAAGTTCAAAATGAGGAAATCAGTAAAAAATTTGACATTTTTATTGTACAAAAAACTGTTATACATTTCAAGTCATTTCACTGTACAGATGATTCTTAGTCAATAAAGTAAAATAGATATGTTTCTTTTTGTTCTACATTTAAACACAAAGTCTGAGTGCTAGTTGTATTTATGTCTGGTAATGCTTTTCAGTTACAAAATACATAGCATGCATGCCTGACAGTCATTTATAAAAATAAAAATAAATTTGTTTTTTGTTTCTTTTTTTATTTTCTTTGAGGCTAATTAAAACTTCTATTTTTATAAAATATTTAAGATATATTTAAGATAAAAGCATTTTTATAATAAAATGGTTAAAGATTAAAAAAATTAAATTTTGCATTGAAAGCTAAAAGAAAGTGGTCAAAGAGTTACAATTTTTATTTTCGTATTTCACTGAATTGTTTTATAGAGCTCATACTAAATTCTAATACAGTATTAATTATTATGATTATTATACAGAATACAGTATGCAGTATGTACAGTGTCGACTGCTTATGATTAAAAATAAGAACCAGTTTTTTTAATGTGTCTTTACCGTTTGCTTTAATTGGACTGATTTTATGATGTTATCATCATTTTCCAGCCACTTTAAAGATAGTAATGTTGTAATACATTTTAGGTTAGTTGTCTCCAAGTCGCTTATATTAATATAATAGATATTTACCATATATCCGTCGTGCGACTTCGTTTTTCTCGTCTTATTTTGACGCGTTTCGGCAACGAATTGCCATCTTCAGAATCTTAATCACTCATATGAGATCGTTAAAAAATTAAAAACACTAAAATCATTACGGTAAAAGTGCACTTTTACGAATACCATATATCCGTCGTGCGACTTCGTTTTTCTCGTCTTATTTTGACGCGTTTCGGCAACGAATTGCCATCTTCAGTGAGTTTCCAATATCGTAAAAGTGCACTTTTACCGTAATGATTTTAGTGTTTTTAATTTTTTAACGATCTCATATGAGTGATTAAGATTCTGAAGATGGCAATTCGTTGCCGAAACGCGTCAAAATAAGACGAGAAAAACGAAGTCGCACGACGGATATATGGTAAATATCTATTATATAGTAATGTTGATAAGTCTTTTGTATTGTTATGGTTTTTCTTTTATATGAAGCCAACTTGACTCTGGACCCCCTCCCCCAAGGCCAAATGCTAGATACACCACTGTTTACCTACAATCTAAGACTGAAAAAATTCTACTGTTACTGACATGTTGCTATTTTTTAGCATTTTTGATATCATGTGGCACTCAAATTTCTTGTACTATAGCTTTTCAGTTACAGTTTCATGAATAAGGGAGTGTGATCGAATGAAGAACATGCAATCGAATGAGCTCAGAGACATTGTGAATCAACGATTCTCATGAAATTTTGCATTCACTTTTTCCACAAAGTTGTCTGTCATTATACTTGTCCGGCAAACACGCTCGGTTTCATGAACATCCATTTTCACTCTTCAATAGACAATGGCACTATCGAAATGCAACAACCACTGGAAACGAGTGAGTCACTATGCTACAGCGCATGCGCACTCCACTCTTGTACCCTTCCATGAATAATAAGGAAATGGATCTTATTTTGTGGTTGCTCCTTATATATTTTCCTGAAGATAGTGCCATTTGAGGCAAAAACTTAATTCAGCAGCTCAATTTAATTGTTTTGGAACTGTTTAATTACACGACTTTTGTTCAACACTTTTATATGAACTACACTTGCTTGAAGAATCCTTCAAGACAATCCATTACATAGGCTAATATTCGTAATAAATGACAACACTCAATACGTTTACTAAACTTCAGTTAAAAACAAACAATATCTTTTACACTAATTACAATGCATAACTGAATCACTATAAAAATAACTCGCACTAACTGTTATATATATAACTGATATATATATATATATATATATATATATTGCGACAGTACAAATAAGTGATGTACTGAGCATGGAATATAAAAATTTAAATTTACTAAATACTGTGTACGAAAACCACGCGAAAGTGACACACCGTGCAAGTGCAATAGTGAAATAACTGTGTACAAATCGAAAGGGTTAAGTTGCAATGTCCAAAATTACAGTGAACATGTGTTGTAAAAATAGTTATAAGTATAAGAGTATACTTACAGGACTCTGCAATTCGCAGAAATATAAAAAATAGCGAATTTGACAAAGAGTGGGGGAACTGAAGCCAGAGACAGTTTCTAACATGTCGATTTCGTACCACTGCAGGGTGTCGACCAAGACATGGGTATAAATAGGACACGCAAGCTACAGTGGTTCTCTTTCTTGAATCATCCACGGTGCAGCGGGAGCTTATGCCCGTCAGCACGGCGTATTTATTTTTTTTATAAACAGTTTAAATTTGCCAGTTACGTACAAATACGTAACTAAGCTGTAAAGACAATCATTTTAATTAATAACAGCACTACTTAAGAAGATCCATTAATGATTCGACACTAGACAAGAGGAGAGTTCCAGAGAGAGATACGACGCTGGACAAGAGGAGAGTCCCAGAGAGAGATACGACGCTGGACAAGAGGAGAGTTCCAGAGAGAGATACGACGCTGGACAAGAGGAGAGTCCCAGAGAGAGATACGACGCTGGACAAGAGGAGAGTTCCAGAGAGAGATACGACGCTGGACAAGAGGAGAGTTCCAGAGAGAGAGACAGCCGACGCTGGACAAGAGGAGAAGAGAGACAGCCGACGCTGGAGGGGAGACGAGGACGAATACCGATGGAACAAAAAATGATCGAGTATGATTGACGACAATAAGGTGATAGACAACTTATTCATATCTTAATCATACAAAGAATTCAAAGACAGTTAAAGACATTAATATTTTATTTAAAAATAAGAGCAATGTTTCTTGTATAGTAGAGTTAAAATCATAGATGTTTTAGAAATACGATTAACGTAACAAGAGCTCAAATTAATATGATATAAAATGATTACAAAGCATTTAAATGAAAACAATTAGTATTTGAGAAAACAGCACTGAGAAACAATAACTATTAATATTTGAGTACGTTACAATATAGAAAAAAAAAGATTTAAATATTGATATTTTGAAACATATTAATAGACTGAGTAGTCTGAAAATGAGATTTTTCTTTTATATAATAATTAGTAGCATAGAATATTTAGTCAGTAAGGATGTATATATCTTAAGCCTTACGGCATAATAACAAGTAATAACTAATGTTTTAAAATCGAAGTCAGTGCCATGTGCACATATTTTTTTATAGTATCAAATAAATTTTAATTACCGTTTCAAGTTACATAGAGTTCTTATTGCAGATACACCTGACCCCCAATTTAAATGTTATATTGTTTAAAGAATTTGTCAATCTTGAACGTGAGATCGTTCACGCCTATTTATGTATATGTAACGTTGCATAAATTTGGTGCTCCAAGATCATAGGGCTCCACAAATTTAAATTAAATTAAATTTGCAATATATTACGTTGCATAAAATGGCGCCCCACGTTGGGCGCCATTTTATACAACATTACAATTTTTTTTTAAATTTAATTTCAAATACAAATACACTTCTATTTGTTTTTGAATAGCCCCACGTTCTTTGTGAGCCATTTTATGCAACGTTCCATAAATTTGGTGCTCCAAGATCGTGGGGCTCCACAAATTTAAATTAAATTAAATTTGCAATTTATTACGTTGCATAAAATGGCTCCCAAAGAACGTGGGGCTATTCAAAAACAAATAGAAGTGTATTTGTATTTGAAATTAAATTTTTAACAAAATTGTAATGTTGTAATATATATATATATATATATATATACAGTATATATATAACAACGTTATTTTTATACACTTACTTTTACACATATGCTCTTACTCATATGCGCGCACTTACCCACGTCTCGGAGGTATACTCTTCTTCAGCAGTATTTACCTTGATGTTCCCCGGCTGGGTCGCAGGCTTTGGTCGTTGGTTGAGTGTGGATAAGCACGTGAATAACGTTATAAGTTTTAATTTACAAGTAAAGAGTACAGAGGATTTAGTACTGGTTGTGAAATTAGTACGACTGTTTTAAGAAAAGTATATTCATTTGATTTATTCAAAAATTAAATTCAAATTCTCATGTTATTTAAATGTTTAATGCGGGTTACTTATTATATGAACCCTTATATTCAATCTGAATATAATGTACTCATAATGTGTTTAACTCTTATTTCTTAAATTTCTAAGACATAGTATACACATACACAAATTATATATGACCTCAAATCGTACACAGACATATACATATAACACATATAAATGTTATAGGAACGTGATTAATACGTATAACATTTAAATATTGATCTTGTCTTTACAAGCGTGGTTTTCAATATATACCACTTAAATAAAACTTTCAATTAATTAAAATATCTATTAAAATATTAATAGAGAACATTTATTACGTTAATTGATTCTATTTTTAATGTCTCAATTAATTAACAATCTTCTGATTATGTAATTCTCATATTTAAAATTACTCATTTAATCAATTACAAAATATAATAAAATAATATGGTTCTTGCTTGACCATTTATTTAAGAGATTACTACAGTTATACTCAATTATATTTTGTATAATTATTTATTCATTATTCAAATCTAAAAATATATTAACGCTCTTGTAAACTTGAATATGGAAACTTGAGCTTTTGGCGATAGACCTCAGGGTCATTTATAATATTAAATAAATGTTCGACTTCACCTGCATTTTTCTGCACCCATTTAACTTTGTTGTTACCGTCATCTGGACTCTCGAGTTTGTTGATCCTCTTCGGTATCAGCTCCTCTGTCTCTGCGTCGTTGAATTCCTCGCTCCGTCTCCTGGATGCTGAGTTCTGACGTGGACCTCTAGTCGTGATGATATACGGCTGGATGTAGCTGCATGTGCTGTCCCTACGTCCTCTCGTCTTCTTGTCTAGTTCTTCGTCCTCTTCTTTCTTGTCCCTCGTAGCTGTCTAGAAGTTCTATGTAGTTACAACTCTCGTAGATTCATTTATATAGTTTCAACTCTCGTAGATTCATTTATATAGTCTGTTTCAAATCACTCGAGTTCTTTAATAACTGCACCGACGTACTGCCGGTTTCATCGCACTTCAGTTTATATACTACCGTTTAAAACATTACTAACTTTGTAAAATTTACGGTGTCGAGATGCGTGGATTCCTCGTACTAAATAAACTTGATCTGAGAAAGAGTGTGTTGCTGTGTGGGGTTTTATACTGCTGCCTCGTTGGAATTCCTGTTGGAAACTGTTCTGACAACATTGAACAGGCCGGCGCGTCGGTTTAATAGTTAGTTTCAACCTACGCGTCTTTCTATGAAGCGCACACTTTTTTATAAATATTATTACACCAATCATTCGGTATAATATCAAACCTTATTTATGCAAATTTTGAATGTTACGCTGTGTAAATTATGGCAGTGATTATTGCAGTATGGCATCATTTAACCTGTCTGTTATTTACACATGTACACACACACACACACGCAGACTGATACACAGGCGGCCGCATGTCGTTCAGACGTCACCTCTGCGAGTTAGCGCGTGTCAATTGCTCCCCTTCGTTACATTTTAAAACCAACTAAGCCATATGTTTCCATATACATGCTTACTTACAATATTTAATTTATTTAAAAATAAATACTACTTATATTTATTACATTATTTCTTATACCTAACGTATATTTATTATATCATTTTTATTATGTATATCTTACATATTTCATACTTATATACGAAAGCACGTTATCATACCTCAGTCAGGGGTTGATACATATACTTATGCTAAACGTATCGTTGCAATATATATATATATATATATATATATATATATATTGTAGCGTGACAGATGTATGCATAATATTGAATGGCAATTGATCATTAGAATAATGAAGTTATAATATTTAAATTTAAAAGAAAGCATTAAGTTTAATATAAATAGATTAATTCATAGCAACTGTGGAAAGAAATCATTATTATAAAGAAAATACAAGTTAAAATAAAAGGAGTTACTAGTGATGAGTCATCCAAGACCAGTCTCATAACCAAAGGTTTTCAAGGTATAACCCAGGAAGGTAAAATAGTAAATAACAAAGCAGTACACAATATGACCAAACCCACAACGAGGGAGAATAAATAGAATAGAAACCCTAAAATAAGCCAAGATCAACCAATACAGGTTGTGTATTTCTGAAATAAAGAAGAAGATGGAGAAGATCCCAAGAAACCTGATGGCAACAAGAAGAAGATGGAGAAGATACCAGTCCCAGAAGGCAGGAGAAAAGAAGACTGAAGAAAGAAGAAGAGGGCAGCATCCTGAAGAAGATGTCATGCTCTTATAAAAGACACCCAAATCCCTATATCCCCAAAATAAATATCTAAAAATAAAAGTATAACGAAATAAAAACCACATGTATATAAATTTAAGAGAGAGGAGTGTATAAAGTAAAAGTTTCCTGTGAACTAAGATGAAACAATAATATAGTACCCATGGAACAAATCTCCATTGAAAAACGCTAACCAATTTATTATGTTGATAAGACTATACGACCATTTAGCATTAACATAATATATAAGTGCAAAGTGAACCAGTGATAGTTTTGGGTATTATAAAAAATGAACCTTGTGTTTCATTCTTGGGAATCACAAACATTGGATGCAATGAAATATGCATTTTTCAATGACTTAAAATATGTACTGTGGCAATATGTTGTTCATAAGACATGAATCTGTTTAAAATAACATTTTGTTTTACATGAAAAAAGAAAAACAGAGTTCATAATACCTTTTGAACAATTAATACTATTTATTTGTTAATGACAGGGTACAATTCCCCAAAGACAATGTAAAAGACGGTATAAAAACTGTAGAATCCTACTTATAATAATAGTTAGAAATAAGAATATAAATATAAGGTTTTAATGTATATAGTACAAGAATGTTTAAAAATGTTTTAGATATAAGGCCATTTGTTTGGGTCTGAAACAACTAACATCAGAACTATAAAAATAATTACCACTTGTAAATAGTAGAGAGTAATTAAGATGTTAGTTAGTACAAAACCTTTGTTGTAAACCATATTTACATGTTGGAAATGGGAATTTTGTTGCAAAATGTCTGATTTGAAGACAACCATTTATTTAAAAAAAATGTTCTTTATTCTGTTTAACTATTATTTGTATTGTAACCAATACTAATTGTTTTTGTGTAATTTGAAAACATGTTTAATTTATAATACTATTTGTAAAAAGTCAGAGAGGGTATCACACATCATATATTGTTTGTAAATTATTTTGTAAGAAAAATTGTTAAAAAAATCATAGGCCAAAAGAATGGAAACCAAACTTCATCAAAACAGAGGAAATTGCTCATTTAAATGCAAATAAACAAAAAGGGTTTAGACAAAATAAACTTGAGATCATGCCATATAATTGCACATACCATTTAGAGAGATTTTAATGAATTATATTCAGAATAATGAATAAAAATGAAATTGACTAAACTCAGAAATTTAGACATGGGAGTCATATATTTCAGAATAATGTTTCAGAATACAACTAATTCAATTAATTACCAGAAAATAAGGGAATAGGAACTTTTTAATACAATATAGGATTATTAATATTAAATATAACTGATAAAATGGCTGAATTTACATAATGACAGGAAGTAAATTTTGATGTTTTGGACTCTTCAGAGTATACCCAAACTGAAAGTAAAATTACTATTTTTTGGACAGAAAACACTATAAAATGGCATTATTTAATCTGAAAATAACCAGAATGAACTGAAAGATTAATTTAAATCAAATCTAGTGAATAAAATTGACAAATAACCAAAGTTTAGGCATTCATATAGTGAAATAGTAAAATGTACACAGGATGTGAAAATATTTTTGAACAATGTTAAGGATAATATTATATGGGCTAAGAGTTTAATTGAAACTGAAGGAAACAGTTAGTTAATTATTGGTAGTTGAACGGTTAACATGACATACGTTTAATAACGTGGATAACCTAACCTATAATCGTCATACAAGCGAGTGTATAGTGAGTTATTGTGAAATCGCGAGTGACTTGTAAAATACTTCGGAAACTGTCATATTATAACAGAAACGATCAAGTAACACTCCATAACACAGAACAATATAAATCTACTCCGAAAAACACCATAAAACACTAGAAAACTGTATAATACATTAAACCAAATTAGTGACGGAATCGGAGAAAGTGTTTGACTTATAATTACACAGACATACTAAATACAACCCAGAATCACTACACCAGTCACTACACAACATATAACAAGAGATTTGCAGACACAAGAACAGGAATATTGCGTCAAAAATACATTATTTGGAATGCAGCAGCAACGAGCAACATTTTCATCGACTTGACGGCAGCCATCTTTCTTTGACAATCCCAATGCCTCTTCTTGGTTCAGCACAGCTGTTTGGTGAAAACAATTATTATATTTACAATTTATTATTCAATGTCTGTGTTTATTGATAACTATTAATTTGATTGTAACGTTATACTTTTTAAATATTAGCCCGATTTCTCTGACTTTGGTAATAACTGGCTGTTTAAAGAACCCTATATAATTTTTATAACATATACTTGTAACTTTTTTCGATATCCTGAGAATCGATACTAATCGATAAGAGTCAATATTGCTGTTACTTAATAAAACATTAATACTTTTCAATACTTAATAGTTCTTTATTTCTTCAATAATACTAATTACCAATAATATAATTCTAATTGATAATCTACAAGGACTTTACCACCCGTAAGTGAAGATAACCTAAAAAATAGAAAGGTAAACAAATATCGATTGGTTTACAGACAGTCTTATGAGTGGTGATAGATTATTTAAATTATACTAAAACTTTAATAAAAATTTTCAGAAGAGCATTACACTGTTTAAAACTTCACAGCCCTATATTAATTAATTGATCCTAATTAATTAATTAATAAAATTAAAATTTTTTATTATTTTTTTTTATAAACATAATTTTTTTTTAATTTTCTTCAAAACAATAATTTGTGTTTTGAAACTTTCGGTGAAGCTGAGCATATATATTTCTTCATCAACTTTACGCTACTCGACCGGTCTTGCTACCATTGGGACTCGACCAGCTGGGAAACTTAAGGAAGTGTTTCAGGCCAGTAAGACGTCGAGAGCCACACCAATTAAACATATTACATTGGACTTGATTACATCGGAGTCTCATACTTCACAGTCTCTTCTTATCATCAATCAACACAACATCAATTCTTTATATATTTAATTATTACAATATATATATATATATAAACGTATCTTCCCATCAGTTCACCATCATGTTACAGGAGGCATCAATTCTTGAATTTTTTCGACCCCACTATATAAAAAGTACTAATTATCAGAGGCATTTTATTTTACCACCATCAGATTCAGTGATAAAAACAGCATAAGAAAAGTACCACATTTTTTGTTTATACATTCATAACAATAACCTCCAATTCTAACACAACAGTTTTCTTCAGTTATACACATCAATTGCGCAACAGAAGATTCTAAACCTTTAACAGGTCGCTCCAATTGTTACTCTGTATTCAGGTGTAAGAATTGATGAGTCAATGATGTAGAATTGGGCTGTATAATTATTTTATACACTTTGGTCCCCCCACCACTGACTTATTCGTTCATTATTTTCAAGGACTTTCTCAGAAGCCACCTGCAGTAAACATCCTGTGTTTTGGCTATTGTACTATAAACGGTATTTCTTATCACACGATGTCTGTATTTCTCTCTCACTCACTCTCTCTGCCTAAATGTAAACCAGAAAGTCTCAACAGCTTCATAAGTAACACGTTATACGACACATTACATGCAGAATCTTATACAATCTCAGTTGTGTTTTAACTATTCCAGTGTAACAGTGTCGTAGTTAACATTAATTCGCCATATTCCCAACAGATCCCAGTTCCATTGAAGTTTTGCAAAATAAGCACATTCGTTATCACAATTAGCAGTGCGATCGCGGTCATTCAACGATGTTATATACACACGAGAATAATTCTGACAGATGGATGGCAGTGTACGAAATAAGATTGTCGCACGTAAATTGCATTGCGCAAGGGCACTTGGTCACAAAAATCGAAATTACTGTTTGATACAGTTAGGACTATAGTTTTTACCTACACTTATGGTGGTGAGTATACAACCACAAAGTTTTTCGCTGACAAGGTCGATGTCTCCCCGTACTGCTACAAGACTGAAAGCGTTATTACGCGTTAAATCTGTGCTCCATAATCCCGTAGTAGTACGGGACGGTCATTCGCGGTCCGGATTTTTTAGATCCTGTAATTGGGGTACATACGCAATCGATCAAGTCATTATGGACCGCCGTTAAACGTCGCAACAGGCGTGAATGCGAAAAAACTAACCAAACTCAGCTTTATTCATACCTCTGTTATATAACATATAGAGATATCGATACAAAGAAAATTATTTATTTTCCAAAAAATGTGGACATTCTTGCATAGTAACCGCCTAAATAGTTATTAAATGAGTATTAGGTTTTAGTATAAGTGGTTAGCTTTATACATACTAATTTTGTGCTGTGTATAATCTACAGATGTTAATTGAATTGAAGCTAACTCACTTAAAATACATTGCAAAAACTCCCTTATCCGGGTCAATTGGGGCCAATGTGGATGATATAAAATGCTGATATGAGAATTACAAAAATAGGGAAGGCCCAAAGAAATGAGAAAACACTATGCTGTACATTATTTGCATACATCACAAAAAAAGATAGGCTACATTCAAAAATAAATTTTTATAATAGGCCTACCTGAATGTATCATCAGTGGCGTAGCTAGGCTTTATGGCGCCCGGGGCAAGGAGATCGTCGGCCGCCTCTCCTTTATAATTAAAAGGGGACAAAAGAGCAAAAATTACGGCCAATCCAGTGAACAAAGTACCTAATAAATACAAATGTGTAGCTTTTTGTAAGAAAACACGTCCAGCAAACGTCTTAAGAATTTTTGTTAAGTGAAAATTAAGAAATTACATATTATAATATTACTGGTAGATAGTTTGTATACATTTATTAGTAGCAAATGTAGAGACTATAAAATGTAGGAAAATAAAAAATTTTTAACATAAAAATGTTGTAATGAATATGCAAATTCATTGTAGGTCTAAAGCGCATCGTCAAAACAATATCCTAAAGCAACATAAAGTTAAACAAAAAACTACACTAAAAATAATAGACTTAATAACTTACAATTACAGGTGAATGGTTCTGTCTTTTATTAATAAAGACTTAATATTTGTTTTTAATATTTAATAAATATTTAAAACGAAATATTTTAAAATGTAACTTTCTTTGTCTCAATTGCTTCATAGTTGGTTATTAAATCACTATAATCTAAAGACAAAGGAATGTCGTTTTCAATTGAAAGTATTCCTAGATTTGATACCCTGTCTTGAGATATTGTTGATTGTAGGTACGATTTAATCAATTTAAGTTTACTAAACGATCTTTAGCAAGAAACCGCAGACACTGGTAAAGTAAGAAAATGTTTTAAAGCTGTTGCTAGTGTTGTAGGCTTCTAATCCCATTGAAGAAATGTATTGTAACAGGCCCTGAGGTGTAAAGTTTATTTATTCTCCATCAACTGTTGCCCTTTTTAATAAAAGTATGACTTTTTTTAAGTCACTGAACAATTCTACACTGTTTAGGTCATGTGGATACAGTTTTTCAAGCACTGTGCACTTAATATTGATTTGGGAAAGCTGTTCCTTAAAATGTATATCCCCATAATTTACGTACGCCTCAAATTTACAGAGGAATCCAAAGCGTTTTCTTAACTCTTTTATGTTAGAGAAACGGCTTGAAATTTCAACTGACAGTTTGTCCAAAATTTTTATAAGAGAACGTCGCATTTCTTGCCGAACAGTTCGCATTTAATGCAGAATCGTCTGCATACTCTCCTGGCATCCTGCGCTTTCTTCTTATCCTTTATGTGATACTGGCACCCCATTCATTACATACCTGCTCTGCCTTAGTAATGACATTGTTACACGACTCATTCCTCCAAACTTTTAATTTGCCCTTAGCGTCTCCAGAAGTGTCAATGCTTGAATAAAGCTTGTTCCTTTGGTCTGCAAGATTTTCTGGATTGTGTCTATAGAAGAAAGAATATCTGTCCAGAAAAGAGCAAGGTTACAAAATTAAAGTTTTCTATCACATTAATTATTAATGGTGCATCTTCCTTCGTATCAACTGTTTCAGTCGGTGTATTTATCAGTTTCTCCACCGCAGCGACCACTTCATCCAGCTGAGTGGATATTGCTTTCACCGCATCAGTTTCTGAACTCCACCTGGTATCACAATGTCTTTTTAGAGTAATATTTACGAAGTCTTTAAAAACACTCCATTTATGAGTGGAACAGGAAAAGAAAGTGAATAGACGTTCTACTGTCCCAAAAAATGTCACTGCCTGAACATTTTCATGAACTGCGTGAACTCCAACCAAGCTAAGTGAATGGTTGTCACAAGGAACAAACAAAGATAGTGGATTGAAATCTAATATTCTCTTCTGAACTCCTGAATGGATACCAGCCATTGTTGATTGATTGTCATAAGACTGACCTCTGCAACCGCTAAGATTCTATCCATCTCTCCCAAGCTTACTTGTAATAGCTTCTGTGATCTCCTCCGCTGTTTTCACTTCTAAAGGAATAAAATCTATGAAGGCTTCCTTGGTATCAACAGAAATGCGTTTAATTTCAAATCTTATAATCTAAGATATTTGTTCTACATGTGAAGCATCTGGTGTTGTGTCAAATATAATACTAAAGTACTTCGCCTTCTTACATGCAGTAATAATATATTTTTGCGCTCCTTCTCCTAACAGGCTTATTATTTCATTTTCAATGGCTGGCGATAGATACGATATACACCCAGATTTACGAAAGACTGAATCTAAATGAGATCTCATGACAAGGTACAAATTTAGCCAAGTATTTTAGCAAAGCCAGACAGTTTCCAGGATTTGGATCGTTAGTAACTGACTCTCGATGTCCTCTCAGTGCCAGATTTTGTTATGCAAAACTTTGTACTGCGGCAATGACCTGTTCGAGAAATTTTTACACGACTTAGCTGCTTTACTCATTTGTTCCTAAGGTAGATCATCAATAAGTTCTCCTTTGTTTAAAGAACTTTCCAATCTAAAAACGCAGAGCGATGAGCAGGACTATTTTCATAATCCTGAATACGGGGATATAAATTTCGTCACGATGAAAACACATTTTCGCTATTGAATTGGGTTCTTTGATAATTTTTTGTGTGGAAATGAAGTGCAACAAAATCAAAACGGGATTTTTTAGTTGGAGAAAAATACATACAAGTGCGGTTTACCTTATCATAATGAACAGTAATTACGATGGTTGAGTATAAATAGACTAATACTGTTTACCACGCGAGGTTTATGACAACGGAGAAGCTGCCTGGTTATGCTTCTTTTATGAAAGGAATAGTCATATCAATGAAACAAATTGTTTGTAGTTTTATAAACTGATAACAATTTTTTTAGTGTATGCTCACTTTGCCGCCCTCCTGGCTATGCCGCCCCGGGCGGCTGCCCCTCTTGCTACGCCTCTGTGTGTGTGTGCGTGTGCGCGCGCGCGCGCGCGCGAGAGAGATAGAGAGAGAGAGAGAGAGAGAGAGAGAGAGAGAGAGACAGACAGATAGACAGACTGACAGAGAAAAACAGACAGTATTTGAAAGAGTATGTCAGCACAGTTCAGGCAAAACGTTATTGTTAAGCCTGCAAGTGCAGTAGGTATGGATAATCCCATTTAAAAAGCAAGCATATGAAACTCCCGCCAACAAAAGTGTGCAAGGTCACATAACAGTTGTGAATGTTTAACTCAGAGCATGTGTCTGTAAACAGTGTGTGTGTGTGTGTGTGTGTGTAACGGGAGAGATAAGATAATTGTCGGACAATGTTGTGTGTGTGTGTGTGTGTGTGTGTGTGTGTGTGTGTGTGAAGAGATAAGATAATTGTCGGACAACTGCGGGCTCCGTGCTCTGAGCGCCGAGCTGATCTATGCATAATTAGACGCGGTAACACGTGGTTGCATATCTGTTGTTCAGCTCCGTAGCCAACATTAACGGTCCTATGAAAATTTATACAATTCATTGCTAAAAGGAATTATCACACCACTAGTAAACTCCCGGAGCTACAGACCTCTCTAACGGTTTTGAACGAAATACATTTATATAAATATATATTAACACTTTCACTGTGAACTTACTTTTAGGTTTTGATTACCCAGACGTTTCGACGTCGTATTCGTCTTTCTCAATGGGTTTTTAAACACTGAATGTCTGTACAGTAACGGTTATGGGATGTGGGTGTGTGTGTGGTGGGGGTTGCTGGTGGGAGGAAATTGGCGCTGGGATTAAAATTGTGTGTAGGTATCAGTGTATCGAAAAGTATGTGTGATCTGTAATGTAATTGTTCATTTAATATGTTGTTTGGTTGTAGTGTGTGATATCTGTAATATGTTGTTTTGTTGTAGTACAGATATCACACACTACAACCAAACAACATATTAAATGAACAATTACATTACAGATCACACATACTTTTCGAAAGACGAAAGACGAATACGACGTCGAAACTTCTGGGTAATCAGAACCTAAAAGTAAGTTCACAGTGAAAGTGTTAATATATATTTATATAAATATTAATAAGTGAATGAAGAGGATGTACCAACAAGCTAATTGAAATACATTTATTATTAAGTTAGTTAAATTTCAATATTAGACAATTTCTTATATTATCAGAAAAATTCTAGATCAAAATTCACGACTTTAATACCACTGTGTCACAACGATTGTCAAACCACAACTAAGGAAAGGTGCAAATAACAAGGTCATCTACGAATCGTATGTCAGCGGATTTAAGGTATACGCAAATATGCAGCTCAGCTCTCGGTCTCATAATCGTATTTTCATTTTCTTAATTACAGTTGTATTTAATTACTTTCTTTTATTCTCCCCTCAGATTTGTTCGTCCCAATCGAATGAGAAATCCTGGGAAAATAAATAGGATAATTCGCTAATGATCGACGTCCAAAGGCATCATTACATGCATAATAAAAAATTGCAATGTGAAAGTTGCAGGCTTCTGAAAAATGTGTAAGGCAATATTCATCCGTTACCTTTAAACAGAAGTAGACCTGAAATACTTGACTTCGGCTGATATGTTATTTTATTCTCATTGACAGGCACACACACACAACACACACACACACACACACACACACACACACACACACACGCAGACCTGTAGTTTGAGAACAAACCTGTGATTTCTGTAGTTAAGTGTGATTTACAATTAATAAAAAATATTAAAAAATGAAAATAAAAATAATAATAAAATTCTTAATTTTAGTAGTGACCGTCGATCAATAAATTTTAACGATGGAAGGTGAGGGTCGGTCAATAAATATAACAGAAATTTTACATTGTTTGTATCGACGTTTTGATAATATTTATTGTTATCATCAGGACCTGTGTACGGACAATACAGAAAAAGTCAAACACATAACTACCAACTAGAACCAACACCCTACTGCCTTCTAAACATGTGTTCTTTTAATTACCTTTACAGGTCAAAAGGACGCTGTACAAATGTCTTCCGGTTTATGTTTATAAATAGGGTGTGTATTGTAGGTACCTTACAGTTGTAGACAGTCATAATATTATCTATTATTAGTTAGTTTCAAAGTAGGTATGTGTAATTAGGCTAATAATGACACATATTCGATTGGTTTTAAACTCGGTGCAGTTGTCAATACGCGTCTTTCATATTTTACGCTTACGTAGAGAGTTTATAAACATTCCTCTCTTTGTGTGTGTGTGTGTGTGTGTGTGTGTGTGTGGCAGTTTTGTTTTACGTTGACAAAATAATAACATTTCTTACATATTATTTTACTTAAATAGGTAGACATAATTACAATATTCCAAAAACCTAATTAATGCAGTATTACAATTTAAATTATTGATAATATAATAATCCCTTAATTACGTTTGTAAATAATTATGAATCCAGTAATAATTGAATGTTTATAGGAACTGGTGCAAATAGCAATACATGTCAAAAATATGTTATAGCTGAATGCAGATGGTAAGATGTTCAATAATGTATATTATTAAAAGTTATTAATAATAACTACTAGTAATGAACACACTTATCCATAAATTTTGAGAATTAGGTACAAAATAACAGAACTACTGATATTACAAACACAAAATTATGGTAAACAAATTAATCATGTGACAATGGTTATTACTTATTATTTATATTGTTTTAAAATAATATTTACCGAGTACATCGTCTATACAGAGTAGTATATAGAGTAATATAGTCTATTGTTAAATTATGCAGACGTTGTCATTCACACTCTTCCTCCCTCTCACTCGCATACTCTCTCTCTCTCTCTCTCTCTCTCTCTCCTATCAAAAACACAAGAGATCCCCCCCCCCCCAACACAATCAAATCACAATTACGCATATTCCACATATCGTAGGTACAGATAATATTCATCTAGGGTTCTGTACGTTTTAGCAGCCAGGTAGGCCTATACGAATGCTTCACGCATCTACACATACTAGAACAGACTCTATATACACATGCGTGTGTGTGTGTGTGCGCGCGAGCGCGCGCGAGTCAAAGAGAAGTAAAATAACTTATTTCCGCGGAAGTCTTAAAAGGAGTTGAATACTTAAGGTCTACTGCTGTTTAAAGGGAACGGATGAATATTATTATCTTATTCCTTTACCTTTTTCAGAAGTCTGCAAAATATCATTTCGAAATTTTGTATTATGCCTGTAATAGTGCTTTTTTTGGTTGGGACGAACACATTTGAGAAGAGATGAATTAAGTTAAATACAACTGTAAATAATAAAGGAGAATACTATTATGAGACGGAGACCTGAGTTGTATGTATATAGGCCTATGTGTAAACACGGGATGCACAACGTAAGCGGGTTTTTGATAAGAAGGCAAAACTTGCTAGTCTATACTAGATAGCCGCATACCTTAAATTTGTTGACCATATGACTCGTAAATGAGCTTGTTACGCCGACTTTTCCTTAGTTGTCATTTGACAATCGATGTGACACAGTAGTACTAAAGTCGTAAATTTTGATCTAAATGAAGTCATTACTTCCAAGAAAGTAAGTAAGAATGATCCTCTATTTCTTCACGAGTGATATCAGTACAGGATGAAACGTTCAAATAAATGTATTATGTTCTGGTTGTGTACGAAGGAAAAACATCAGTCAAAGGTACATCAAAGCAAATACCTAAATCTGGAAGCACCAAAGGCATAAAATAAAACTCAACATTTTTATAAAATTGTTATAGTTTATTTGGGGGTGAAGTTACGAGGAATTTATTGAAAATACAAAATCTGTATCTTTAGTTTCTGTATTTTGTAATGTGACAGACATAATGTGTCTCAACACTCATTGCAAATTTTGGATCGCTTTCAAATAGTTTGTAAACTATGTTTCAAAAAAGCTTTATATTTTGTTATCATTTATGTATATTTGCGAATAATGTTAGATACAGAGATCGATGGAAACATACATACACTGGAAAGCTATGACTAAATTATTTGTCATTTAGGTATTATGGTTACACACTTAACTAAAAAAACTGACGCAGTAGTCCAAAAATTTTAGTACTTGTTTTATGATTGCCTGCTCTACAGTTATGTTACTAATAAAATGGTAGAATAGTTGGGTTTTCTTAATAGTTTAGATAATATGAAAAATTGTCTAATATTGGAATGTAACTAACTTAATAATAAATGTATTTTGTTCTGGGACCTTACTAGTGCTGTGATAATGGTTCTAGTAATGACTTGTACAAATTTTCATTGGACCGCTAGTGTTTGCTACGAAGTTGGCGAACAGCAGATATACAGATATGATGTCTAATACAGCAGGTGTCTAATGATGCATAGATAAGCTCGGCGCACAGAACACGGGCTTATCAGCATCTGCGCTCTGAGGACGCTACCCAACTGCGTGCAATCGCAAGAGAACATGTACTACGTAATTCGAAACAGGCATTTGTTTAAAAGAATGTGTAGTGATAATGTGTTGTGTCTACCAATATTCAGCAACAGATCTCCAGCACAGAGATAAGATTTCTCATTAATCAAATTCCCGCCAACAACATTCTTAATGTTTTAATGACACAGCAGTGAATTTTTACAAAAAGTACTACTTTTTTGGCTGAAACATATACAAAGCTAACGTCTGAACTCATGCAATGTCTGAACTCAATGGTTAAAGAAGTGGCGGCTAAAGGCGAACGGAACTAAATCATCACACATTACCTTCACTATGAGACATGACAGCTGCCCGCCGGTAACACTCAATAACTGCCAACTACCGCAAAAGGAAGATGTAAATTACCTCGGTATATATCTGGACCACCGCCTTACCTGGCGAAAGCACATAATTACCAAAAACAAACAGCTCAGACTACAGTACAGGCAAATGTATTGGCTACACGGAAGGAGATCCCCTGTAACTCTGGAAAGCAAACTCCTTATCTACAAAGCCATACTTAAGCCAATCTGGACATGGCATCCAGCTGTGGGTGGGGGGGCAGCGAGTACTTCAAATATCGAGATTTTACAACGATTCCAGAATGTGGTGCTCCGAGCTCTGGTCAACGCTCCTTGGTAGATACGCACTGAATAATGTCGTCATCGAGAACGACCTCCAAGTGACTTCTGTCCGACATGAAATCAAACGATTCTTCGTTAAGTACAGTAAGAGACTAGCAGCGCACCCCAACGAACTAGCTCAAAAACTCATGGAAGATGCAGGCACCAACAAAATAAGACTCAAACGCCACAAACAAGTGGACATTGCGGCTAGATTTATGTAATATTAGTGCTTAAGGAGGAGTGATCACTGGACAACTCTCTACATGTCATATATATATTGTCACCAATTTTGCCAAATGTTTATTTTGTAAACAATTTGCAAAAATAAAATAAATTTAAAAAAACCAAAGGTGTTGATAGGCTGACGTGTTCGTACTACTAATTTATTCGAAGGCTGTTTGTATTCTTAAGGAAACCATATTAAAATAATACAGATGTTTTATGGTAATAATATAATAATAATAACTATAACGAATTTTGGGTTTAAAGTTTGTAAATAACGGTGGCGGCAGTATCATTATACATTTTGACTCGTGAAAAAGTTAACTGTCTTTTGGCGCAAACAATTCTTACTACCTCCGCTAAATCGCGAATTTCGTTGATCTCCAACAATTGGATGCCGTTGGATTCCTTTGGCTTTTCAAACCATTTACATCCTACCTTAAGGGTCTCAAAGGCTTTCGCATGAGATGCTCCAGAATTTTCAGGTTCTTCCTCTTCATCCTCAGTTTTTTCGTTGTTTACTTAAATATTGCCTGAACGGTATCTTCGTCCGCCATCATTTGAAAACCGCCATCGTTGGCACACTATTCAAACCAGTTCACGATATCATTATTATCACACTTATTGATTGAGTAGTTGACTTTTGAAGCGACCAGCGACTCTGAAATTTTACTTATTACTATATCATTTCCTGCTTCCTCTTCTTGTGTTGCAGCGTTGTCCTTTTGTTTTTCTTCGTATTTGTTTTCCTCCTTTATCGATTTATTCCATTCTCGTTTTAAATTGCAAGTCTCAGTTGAATACAAAGCGTCCACGATCATGTAGCAACAATCTTTCAAATTAATTTAAAGAAAAAAAAGACAAAACACTATCAACATGATCGTTTTCAGCAGAGCAGCCGACGTAAAATGTTGCTTTGTGTAAACTTTCTTTAAAGCTGCAATAACGCTTTGATCAATCGGCTGAGTGGAGCCAGTGGTGGTGCCAGAATTCAATAGTGAATAAATCATTTTCTTGCTACAACATTTCCGTGGAAGGATGTGCCAGTGCATTATCTATCACTAACAGCACTTTTCCATTTTCTTTGACGACATTTTTGCGAAATTCTTCACTTGGGGTATTAAGGTGTTGTCACACCAGTCGACAAACACTTCGGTGTTCATCCACTCCTTTCTCTGAATTTTGTAAATTAAAAAGATTTTTGCATTTTTAAAACATAAAGGTTTTTTAATTACCCATTAGGAACATTTGGGATTTTGTGTGTTCCTTGGGCAATAGCACAAACCATCAGAATGACCCGGTCCTTACTTACTTTAGGCTATACCCTGGGCCCTAATGTTCACGTTTAGATTCCAATGTTTTAGATGATAGGATTTTCAGAAAAAGACCCGCTTCGCCCGCGTTGTACAGAACGTCTAAATCGTACTTGCCGTCTTTAAAAATTTCTGCGAATTTGTTGACAAATGAAGTCGTACTTGCAACATCTGCGGTTATTTTTTCGGCTTGACTAGGCAGCCCCGCTCTCAGCTTGCCTTGCGAAATGTTGGTAGTATATCCAAGGGACACTTATATTACTCGCAAGCTCCAAAGGGAAATTAATAGCCGGACGGATATTACGGATAATGACCAGGCAAAGAAGAAGGACAAGAAGAAGGCATTAGGAAAATTAATTTAAAAATTATTTAAAATTATTTCCTTTAAGAAAATAAAAAATGCTGCCTGGAACGTAAGAGATATACAATATAAAACAGACGAATTGAAAACAGAACTAAAAGAAAGGAAAGTGGATGTATCAGTATTAACAGAAACCAAAAAGAAAAACAGAAAGGAAGTACAAACTTAAAATACTATACAATGTTACATACTGGTGTCAACATAAATATGCGAGGAGCTCAAGCAGGAGTGGCCACTTAATAAATGAAGAATTTAAAAGGACTATAAGATGCTATGAATAGATAAGCCAAAGAATAATTTCAGTAAAATTAAGAGTGGAAAGAGCGAGTCTAACAGTGGTGGGAGTTTATGCACCGGAGGAAGGAAGGCAAAAGAATCTGATGAATTCTACCAACAACTGCAAAGAGTAATTGATAAGGTAAATAAAAATGACTTCCTCGTTATTGCAGGATAACCGGAAAGAGGACTCCATAAAAGATTTGTATCAAAGAAGAATATAAATAGACCACAATCCTGAAATTGAGACTGAGTGGGAATGTATAAAAGGTGTAGTGCAAAACCCCGCAAGAGAAGTATTGGGAGCAAAGAAAATATAAAATCCTAAGCGTGGTCTAAGACATGGGATCCTGAATTATAAACATTAGTGAAAGAGACGAAGGAAGCCTACTTAAAATTCATTAACAATAGAACGGAGCAGAACAGAATTGATTCTCTTCAACTTGTTTTTGGACTGAATTCTTAGTTTGTCTTAACAGTGTAAATGGAGGAATCATTGTTGCGGGCAAAATGCTTAAGACTGATGTTTGCAGATGATCAGATTTTATTGGCCACAAATGAAGATGACCTGCAAAGGATGCTCCACTCGTTAAATAACACTGCGAAAGAATTTAATGTGGAAATATCTGACAAAAAAAATGTATGTCTTTTAAAGGAACATAGTCGGTTAGATCAAAAATTGTTTTGGATAGTAAAATTGTAGAACAAGTCTCAGAATTTAACTGTTTACACTGTAACCTCTCGTAGGCCTATACAAAGAATATATTAATAGGAAAATATATTCTTTACTGAAAGAGAAGAAGGAAGCCTACTTAAAATTCATTAACAACAGAACGGAGCAGAAGAGAACTGATTTTCTTCAACTTGTTTTTGGACGGAATTGTTAGAATTTGTCTTAACAGTGTAAATTTAACCAGATAAAAGGAATTCTGCGACGTGCTCTAAAAGACAACGCAAGGAAAGAGTCCATAATAAAATTATACAAAGCCATGGCACTTTCTACCCTTACTTATGGCTCAGAAACGTGGACAATTTCTGCTAGACGAATATCAAGAATTCAGGCTACAGAAATGAAATTTTTGCGTTCCATAGATACACAAAATTAGATATGAAAAGAAACAATCAGATAAGAGAGGAACTGAAAGTTGAAGAAGTAAAGGAAATTATCAATAAGTATCGAGAAAGTTGGAAACAACACATTAGCAGAATGGCCAGTGACAGAATCCCCAAAATAGCCTTATTGTATCAGCCTATAGGGAAGAGAAGCCTGGGAAGACCCAAAAAGAGATGGTCCGACCAGTTTGGAGCCGGAACAGGCTAACCAGTGTAAGGCGTGAAGAAGAAGTAGAAGAGACTTTCGAGCTCACGAACCCCGTATCATTTAGTAAACTTGCCTAACCACCCAGCACTTGCTATAAAAGAAGAGTCTCCGCCAAGTTTTGGTTAAAATCCACAGTTTTTTTTGAATAATAGAGGGTCAGATACTACTTCACCGCTTGCTCGTTTGTATAGGAACCGTGTAAAAACACAGCCTCATATTTTGTTTTTTCCATAATTTTTCGATGTACACTTACATCCTTACTGTCAAAATTGCATCAACTAATCGGAATTTTTCGTTACATCTGAAATGGTGGGGGTCCCTACGTCGTATCGATCAACTAAAACACGACTGGATTCACAATTTTTTAACCACTTTACAATTTCCAGTTTATTTTTAAGTGACAAAACAACTTTCTTTCTATTCGGCATTCTACAGAAGTCAAACCCATGACATGTACTAAAAAAAATGATAGAACCGTAATAAGTTTCAAAGTCACGCAGTAGTAACAGCTTACAGTAACAATAGTCATTGAGAGTTACACAGTATGCGCTTGCAACGGTGGAGAGGGGGGGGTCTCTTGCAAACACTTCACATCCACTGACAAGTTCGAGTTTCACCTTACTACTGCGTTAATCATTTCCGTCTTTTCTACATTACCCGCGTACATGTTACATTCGGTAGTTCCAAGATTACGCGTGTAAAGTTTTTACTAATTATTTTTATTTTATTGTAGTGTTATTGTTATTTGATAATTATATAAGGCCTATTCACGATGAATGATGATAATAATTTTCAAACTGTTGAGGCTCCTCGAACTCCTACTTATAAAATTGAAAACAACAAAAACATTATATAAAGACAGAAAAAATAGAGTAAAGGAGATGATTTCTTTCTTTCTTTGCTCGTAGTAGCATGGTGTGTGTGTGTGTGTGTGTGTGTGTGTTTTATGGCTATCGTACGAGAATGTGCTGACGTTGTTGTTTGTGTTTTTAGTGTAACGCGCGTGAGTGAAGTGGAAGGCGATACACGGCAGGGTCTACTGACCTTGAATCTTTTGACACTCTTACAAAACAATACACTGAACACTTGAACGTGACGTGACCACAAGCTGAATATAGGTTCTAGTTTGCCAAAACAAAGGAGGAATAAAAATTTCTTATCGTGCAGGTTTTAAAGTATAAAGAGACCACTGATACAACGCAGCATAGAAATAAATGTAGTTCAACAATATCTATACATTTTCTAGGGAAATAGAAAAAAAGACTGATATTGAAACGAAGACAGTGCTAATCGTTGATTATGGTGTGCCAATGCTAACAAACAAATGCACATAGCAATTCAATAAACATTAATGTAATTTTACAGTATCGCTGATATAAACTTGGCTTCTTTATTTACGCTCTGCTCCAGATACAACCACGGTTCTCGCCCTGGTGTTTCAATCCTTGTCTACCCTCTTTCCTCTTCTTCCTTTGAATGGCTAGAAGTCTTAGGATCGTTGCGTGGAATGCCCATGGGGTAGTCCCTCAACGATCTGAACTGATGACTTTCGTAACGGAGTACGACGCTGATGTCGTCCTCCTTTGCCAGACTCATCTGGCTCGCTACCATACCTTCAACCTGCCATCTTACATCTGTTTTCGTCAGGATCGTCCCCAGCGGCCTGGCTGTCGCCCCTCGGGGGGGACAGCTGTCTTAGTCCACAGGCGGATTATCCCACAGGACACTACCCCCTTTCGATACATCTCTTGTTGAAGGTTGTGCGGTGGCGATAGACGCAGGCGGATCGGAGTTGCGCGTTGTTGCGGCGTATCTCCGGCCCAGCCTGCGGATACCTCCACCGCCCGAGGAGTGGGACGCTCTCCTCGATCATCCCCTACCAACCATTATAACCGGCGACTTAAATGCCAAGCATCCCTCTTGGAACAGCAAAGTAGCCAACGCCTACGGAAAATCTCTGTATCAGTTCGTCTCCGACGACCCGGTACTTCAAGTCGTCGGCCCAGAAGACCCTACTCACTTCCCCTTTTCCGGTCATCAACCGGACGTCCTTGACATTGTCATAGCCAAGGACTTGACCCATCACATCCAGGTCTTGTCAGTGTCGGATCTCTCATCCGATCACAATCCCCTTTTTATAACTGCCCGTGAGATGTCGGCGTCATCCCGACCTCCCGCTCAGATTGTTAGGAGAGTAAACTGGCGCTCCTACCATGACGAGTTCTCACGGCGGTTTCCATCGCTCCCCGCGGACCCGATCGTCACTTGTGATGATTTGGATCTCCGAGCCACTCATCTTCAGGAGTTGGTCCAAAGTGTCATGGATCGACACACCTATGCTCTCGAGGTGAACCATCCACGCTCGGCCCTACCTCCGGAAGCTCTCCACGCCATCTGGTTACGGCGCAAGCTCCGCCGCAGATGGCAAAGGACCCGTGACCCCGGCGTCAAAAGGCGCTTTCAGGCCCAGTCTCTTTACGTCTGATCGATGGGACTCATATCTTGAGTCTCTTGAAGTCGACCACGCCTCCGTCTGGAGAGCGGCGAGTAGACTGACCCGCGAGAAGAGAACTCGCAACCCGCTTGAAACTCTGAAAGGGGTTGTATCTTCGTCAGAAGGCAAGGCTGAGGTCTTCGCCGACTGCATGGAGGTACAATTTACTGTTCACCAAGGCGTCTCGGAACCTGTCCACTCGGCAGCAGTCCGTGATTTCCTATCTGGACATTTTTCTCGCCTTCCCGATGTCCCAGCCCTCCCTTTCGACAGGGGTGAACTAGTTTCATCTATCTGCCGACTAAATCGCCGACGCGCCCCCGGTCCTGACCGGATCGGGGCCGCTGCTCTACAAAATCTACCGGCCTCAGGCGTTGACCTCGTTCTTGAGCTGTTTAACTACTGTCTCCGGCAACAGTACTTTCCCCGCCTGTGGAAAACAGCCAATATCGTAATGATTCCGAAGACTTGCAAGCCGCGAATGCTTCCTGAAAGCTATCGCCCAATCTCTCTCTTACCAGTCATCTCGAAGGTGTTCGAGCGTCTCCTGCTGGCTCGCATCTCGCCGCTGCTAGATGGTTTCATCCGCAGCGAACAGTTCGGGTTTCGCAGAGAGCACTCGACCACGCTTCAATTGGTCCGCGTTGTTAAGCACTTGTCAGACGCCACCAACAGGCGAGCGGCTACGGCCGCCGTACTGTTGGACGTGATAAATTCCACCTTCGATAAAGTCTGGCACGAAGGTCTTCTTTTCAAACTTGCCAATTCCCCTCTACCATCGTCCATAGTGTTTTTCCTCCGGTCGTATCTCAGCGACCGAACCTTCAGGTTGAGCGTCGACGGGTCCTGTTCTACAGTTCGACCCGCCGCCGCCGGCGTACCACAGGGATCTGTCCTCGGCCCCGTTGTGTACCTTGTGTACACGAACGACCTGCCTGTATTGCCCGGAGTCACGTTGTCTTTGTTCGCTGACGACGCTATGTATCACTGCAGCTCCCTGTCCCCGCGATTTGCGAGTACAAAGCTCCAGCGTCAGTTGAACCAGCTTCCGGACTGGCTGACTGGAAGAAATGGCTGGCTGGTGACGATCAACAAGGAGAAATCCGATGCGATCTGCTTCACCCGTAAGTCCATCTCCCGATGCCAGTCCCTCTCCCTGGAAGAGAGGCCCATCGCCTACAAAGAATCGGTGAAGTATTTAGGCGTTCGGCTAGATCGTCGACTTTGCTTCAACGCCCACGTGACAGAAACCCTTGCCAAGGCTCGCGGCGTCCGAGCCAAATTATCTCATTTCCTCTCGTGTCGCAGCCGCCTGGCCATGCGCACGAAGTTTACCATCTATCTGCTTTTTCTCAGGTCTGTACTGACCTATGCGGCTCCCGCTTGGTGGTCTCTTTTATCCACCACCAACAGGTGTAGGCTGGAAGCGTTCCAGTCCCGAACCCTCCGATCCTTGACGGGGTCCCCTTGGTTTGTAAGGAACGACGTGTTTCGAAGGGGTCTCCGTATTCCTACCTTGTCTGCCTCTGTCCGGTCGCTGGTTCTAATTCTGTTTACTAAAGCCTCGACCTCCACCTTCCCATACCTACGAACCATCAGTGCATTAGAACCACCACCGCCCATTCGGGTCAAGCGCCCTCGGCGCTTCTTGATGACCCGCCATAACGCCATCCTATTTCAGTTAAACTAAAAATGTAATCAGTCCTAGACCAGAGTTTTTTTCACTTAAATGTCCTTCTCTCCTTCCTGACCACTTCCTAGCACGCTGAGTCGGCTGCTTGTCGCTGTCATCAATCATTGGCACGGAGGCTCTCCGCCTCGAGGGGAGCGACCAACGCCCTCAGGGCGTCTGCTGACTGGACTTGAAACGGGGAACATCTGTTGCTCGAATCGGTACCAGCGGCAGTGCACAAATCAAAATAAAATTTATACTCCCCCGCCTTCACAGTTAACTGGTTGGCGGTTTCCCTTTCTAGTTTTAGGTTACCAGTCGAAAATGTACCAGCACTATGTTCACTTCTGGCAGCCATTGGACACGCTCCAGATGCTGCAAATAAGCCACGGGTGCAAAGACACCCCGCATCCACAATGCAATGCAATGCAGTCTTTATTTACGAGCACTAGTACGGCCGCCACTTTGATTTCGAGTTGCCAGTTTCCATAAATTAGAGCGACGGCTCTTAATGATAGTACAGAGATTAATAGTAAAAGCGGATCAATACCACTTATTACTCTCCCGTTTAAAATAATGACAGGCATCAAAGCAACTATTATCTGTCGTAATTCACAGTATGTAAAATCACGCGTAAGCATCACTCCTTGTACTCTACTTTATGTTGACTGTATTTCTTACAATTAGCAATAGAAATTCTACAAAAAATCAAACCACGTATTTCGTGGGTAGCGTGCTCTAAGCGCCGATCTTATCTATGCTTTATTAGACACCTGGCTGCATATCTGACTATCCGCTGTTTGCTAACTCTGTAGTAGTAATATAATTCGCTAGCGGTCCTATAAACATTTGTACAAGTCATACCACTAAGACATTATCATAGCACTTGTAAGCGACCAGAACTACCAGAACGGAATACATTTATTAATAATATTTTGTAAGTAACTCGGTGAGTTTCCTGAGGTCTTCCATATAATATCTTCAAATAAATACACTACAAGTAGGTTTATTTTTACCTGACGCACGTTTAACAGAAATTATTCTGTATCTTCAGAGGTTTGTTTGTATTGCAATTGAATGTTTCGCTTACAATTGAACATTCAATGACAATTCAAACAAACCTCTGAAGAAACAGAATAATTTCTGTGAAACTTGCGTCAGGTGAAAATAAACTTGCTGTGTATTTATTTGAAGATATTACATTTATTATTAAGTTAGTTAAATTCCAATATGAGACAATTCTTATATTATCATAAAAATTTAAAAAACCTAACTACTCTGCTATTTTACTAACAAGTTATTAGTAACATAACCGTAGATCAGACAATCATAAAATAAGTATTAAAAGTTCTGAACTACTAGTTAGTATTTTAGTTAAATTTGTAACCATAATACCTAAATGACAAATAGTTTAGACATAGCTTTTCATTGTGTGTATATTTCCGTAGATCTCTGTATTTAACCATATTCATAAATATAATATATAACTGATAACAAAATATAGTTTTTGTTAATATAATTAAATTACCTTATTCGGTCCACCTTAGTGACACTAGCTGCTGTCGGTTAATGACGCGTTTCGGGATAAAATCCCATCTTCAGATACAATTATCAAACTTTAAATGTTACCACAATTTGTGGTTTGTCATAATTTTAAAATATTTAAAATATTTAAATAAAATATATATAAACAAAAACGTAACAACGGAATCACTCGGAACGTCCGCATGCATGCACGCTGTATTACGACGTCCTCACGACTGGCTATACTTATCATTTAACCGTATAGCAGTGTCAAACAGGTTATTAGAACCGAAGTTCATTTGATCGTTTAATATGTTATTTTTGGTCATAGCGTTTTTTGTAGCTTTGTATATTTCGAACTCCTCTAGACTATCCATTAATTTACCCTTCTTGCAAGTATGCAACGCCACGAAATTATTTTCGAAACTAGTATAACTATGATCATTTTCTATTAAATGTTGTGCATAACTGGAATTATTATTATTTGTTTTTGGAATGTGCTCTAAAAATCTTGTGTAAAAATCTCTGCCGGATTGGCCAATGTAGAATGCTGCACAATTATCGCATTTAATTTTATAGACACCTGATTTACCGGGTGGCCCATAAGTCAGTTGGCACTAGCAGTATGTAGACGCTCGATTGACTAGCATAGTAATTACTTGACTTGACTAGAAAAGGATGGAGGCCACTTTGAGCATTTCTTGTAGGTCATGAGAACTATGCTATTAACTATCTGTATGCGTTATCTGTATCTGTATCCCTGCTGCACCTCTACAATGAAAGTGCTATTTGCAATTTTGCCAACTGACTTATGGGCCACTCTGTATTTTTTAAAGGAATATTTATTTTAGTTTTGAAAAAATTTTTTAAATTATTACAGGTTTTGAATGAAATAGTATAACCTTTACTTTTAAAAACAGATTTTAAAATATTTGGCAACAAGCCAGTATAATTAGCTGAAATGAATTTTTTATGGTTTTTATTATGTTGGTTAATAATATTGGTATTTTTATTTTCTAAACGTTTTTTATGTTTCATTATCATTTTATCGACTATTACTGGCCTGTAACCATTATTTAGAGCTATTTGTTTTATAATATTTACTTCTTGATCATAGTCTTCGTTATTAAGGGGAACACTAAGTAATCTGTCAATAAAGCTGTTAAATGCAGCCATTTTTTGGGGTGGAGGATGAAATGACTTAGCATGTATAACCGTATCTGTGTAAGTGTGCTTTCTGTATATTTTGTATGTCAGTTCATTACCGTTATTCGTTATGGTTAGATCCAAGAAATTAATATTTTTGTTATTTTCAATTTCCATAGTGAATTTTATTGTCTTATGTATTTTATTTAAATAATTATTAAACGACTCGAGCTGTCTATTGTTACCATTGAAAATAACAAAGGTGTCATCCACATATCTTGAATAATATACTATTTTTTTGTCAAAATAATTGTTTTTTAAAATTTTAGTATTTTCTAGATGATTCAAATAAATATCAGCAAGGATACCTGAGAGTGGAGAACCCATTGCTAGGCCCTCGTTTTGTTTGTAGTATGAACCATCAAACGAAAAATAGTTTTGATTAAGTACTATTTCTAGTAGTAACATTAGCTGATTAATTTTCTTTATTTCTAAGGTATTATTATTTATTAAATTTTGTTTCAGTATTTTTAAAGTTTCATCTATTGGGACATTGGTATACAGATCCACTATGTCAAAGGAAGCTAGCTTGTAACTATGCTTAATATTAATATGACGTAATTTTTCAATAAAATCTTTATAACCTTTTATACTCTGGTTATTATCTAAGCTTATATGTTTTTTGATTATTTTAACCAAGGTTTTTGCTACTTTATAGCTTGGAGCGGTTGTATAATTTACTAAAGGTCTAATTGGTGTGTCTTTTTTGTGTACTAACCGACAGCAGCTAGTGTCACTAAGGTGGACCGAATAAGGTAATTTAATTATATTAACCATATAGTGACTCGGTACGTTAAACATGAATAAATTGAAAGTTTTTGTTAACATAGTTTACAAACTTCTTGAAAGCGCTTCAAAATTTGAAATGAATGTTGAGATATATTAATTCTGTCAGATTACTACACATACAAAATTCAGAGGATATGGATACAGATTTTGTATTTTCGCTAAAATATCTCACTACTTTACCCCCAAATAAACATTACAGCTCAGCTTTCTGTCTCACAATCGTATTTTCATTTTCTTAATTACAGCTGTATTTAATCAACTTTGTTCGTCCCAACCGAATGAGCAATCATGATTTAATAAAGACGATTATTCGCTAAAGATGCACGTGCAAAGGCACTATTACTGCATAACAAAAAATTTCAAAGTGAAAGTTGCAGGCTTCTGAAAAATGTATAAGACAATATGTATCAGGTCCCTTTAAAAAACAGCAGTAGACCTGAAATACTTAATTACTTTTAAGACTTCTTGGAAATAAGTTATTTTACTTCTCATTGACAGGTGCACGCTCTCTCTCTCTCTCTCTCTCTCTCTCTCTCTCTCTCTCTCTCACACACACACACACACACTTGTAATTTGTGAATGAAACTGTGATTCCTGTAGTTGAGAGTGATGTATAATTGTTAAATAATATTAAAAATACTAAATACAAATAATAGTAAAATCCTTAATTTAGAGAAAGAGAGAGAGAATGAGACTGGGGGAGTGTGAGAGAGCGTGTTGTGGAGATTACGAAATCTGTGCGGGTGTGTGTAAGTGTACTCGTATATGTATTTGTGCGTCTGTCTGTGTGTGTGCGCGCGAGAGAGAGAGAGAGAGAGAGATTTATGTATGTGTTTTAGACTGCGTGAGACAGCGAGTGAGAGGGAGTAGTATATAGTAAAGGAGAGAGAGAGTGAGAGAGCATGCGAGTGAGAGGGGGAAGAGTGTAAATGTCGACGTGTACATAATTTTACAATACAAAATACTATTCTCTATAGACCATATAGTCATTAAATATTATTTTACAACAATATAAATAACAAATAATAACCACTGTTACATGACTGATTGATTTAACACAATTTTGTGTTTTTAATATTTGTAATTCTGTTATAATTCTCTAATTTATGGACAAATGTGTTCAGTTCCAGTACATTAATAATAACTTTCAGAATTTTTGGGGGGATTTTTTCAAGAATAACATTTTAAATCCAACATTGATGGAAATTTTTACCATGTTTGTGCAACAAACTAAGCTATTAGTAAAAAACTAAAGCAATTGCATATCTTTATGATTGTTTTAACGAACTGGCGTCATAAATGTCTCTACCAGTACAACTAGTAGTAAATTTTGTTTTGGAATTTGGAAAACTGACCATGGCAGCCTGCAGCAACATCCTGTCAATGAGTCAGAGGGTACGTGAATAATAAATCGTGAAAGTAAAAATGTGTGCGTGACCGTGTGCTAAGCTTGTAGACCGGCGGGCACTTTTCAATTGGGGTGGGGGTGCTGAGACTTTTGGGGGGGATTTGCGCATTAGGCCTTGGGGGGGATGGGCACCCCTGGCTACCTGTACCAATTCCAGTATACATCTGATGAATACTCCTACAATTATTTATAAACATAATTAAGGGATTATTATACAATCAATAATTAAAATTGTAATATTGTATTAATTAGGTTTTTGGAATATTATAATTATGCTTATCTTTTTAAGTAAAACTGTATGTAAGAAATGTAATTATTTTGCTGATGTAAAACAAACTGTCTCACCCCCCCCCCATACGGACAGACACGCGCACACACACACTATTAGTTGATCTGGTTGTCTTTGAAATATTGTCTTACACATACCTGTTGTATAAAATTTGCTTTGTTTGATTTCATCAGGCTCTCAGATTCAAACAGGTTAATTTAATTTGCCTGATTCTGTATAAAAAATGGTACTGTATTAATTAGTCGGTAGACTAGTATTTAATACACAATAAATGCATAATTAACCACAACTTTTACTAATGATTTTTACTAACAACACATAGGTTACTGTTCTGAGAATAAGAATACAGCGGTTTTCTGAAAGGTTTTAGAAAATACAGTAAAACCTCAACGATAGGGATTGAAAATCAAAACAATGCATATGGAAAAATAACAGTTCTAGAAACCCAATAAATTTAAAGAATAATTTAATAACATATACTGTAGGCCTATGTTCTTGCTGTCTGGATTATTTTAGACTGTCAAAAAATGTTAATTACAAATTGGTTAAAACAACAGATACCGGTACCTAATTTGTTTGGGTTAAAGTATCATGCTCATTTGAAAGTAGCTTTCATGTTTAATTTAAAGGGTTCCTATAGCAGGTAGCCGTCGAGAATAATTTGTCATAATAGGGTATTCTTTCTGCTGTGAACCAGTGCCACTCTGACCTTCAGCAAACGAAGTGGATCTAGGTGGCATTGGCTTATTGTTGTCACATTCCTAAAATATACTGATCACTTAATGTCAAAGGAGCTGAAAGTCCCCTTTCCACTTGACACTGTGAAGAAAGATGCTTGGTGTCAATCCTTGTTAAGAATGTGCCCCCCCCATCCGTAGAAATTTGACCACCATATAAAGCTCTTTTTTATGGTCTGTTAAGGACCTCTATAGGGGTTTTACTGTGTACAGTTTCTTAAAAAAAATCTCTACAGGTCTTAACAGTTAAACCACAGTAAAACCATATGCAAAATACAAGATAGCATTAAATTATATGAAAATCAATATTCTTAGTTCTCTATGGATTTTAACTTATTTGTCTTGGGTGTATAGGTCAAACATCACATTACATAATAACATCACATGACTGTTTTTCTTTTAAAGCTGAAATATCATCTTTATATGTTATTACATGTGATACATACACCTACCTGCCATCTGCTATGAATTTTCCCGTAGCTTATACAGAACACTACTGAGCTACAAAACATTTAAAAAAAATATGGAAATCAGTTATAGCGAAACAAGCCATCAGTTACTTACAGAAAAAATACAGACAGGATCTAGTTCCTAATACAAACTGTTAAGTGTGTAAAATCTATTGAAAAAATCCAACAATCTTTCTACATGTAATGTATTAGGTTTTATTTTTGTCGAAGTTGTTCTAAACTGAAAATGTGTTTTCATTTTCCTCTGCGTTTGGCTCTCCAACAGTGTACTGGCCTTCGTCTTCGTTATGGTATAGTTGATATATATTTTTGGAAAATTTTGTCTACCTTTGTGCAATGAACCTACTTTTGAAGGTGAAGTGATTTTTGTAAGCAGCAGCTGGCTTTTAGTAGTAATCAGTTGACAGCGAGTGTTGTAGTGATTAGAAGTGCGAGTGTGATTTTAAGACATATGCGTTTAGTTCTGATGGTGTTGTTCATGCCTTGTAAATTATTAATACAACTGTAAAGTTTGAGTGATACATTTTTTGAAAAACATTTAATAATAGTGTACTGTGTGGTGAATTATAACACCAAACGTTAGTGAGATAATAGTGGAAGTGTACTATAACGTGTGGCCAGTTGAGAACAAACAATAACACTCACCTTTCTTTATTTCATATTTCTAGACCACTTAATAAGCACAAGAAGTAACAGTAATAACAGCCTCGTACGCGAAATGTGTGTGTGTGTGTGTTAAAAAACAAGCAGATGTAAACTATCCGTAAAGAACCGGAGAGACAATATTAATGTATTATTATTATTATTATGACCTGGTGTAGGCTAGACATTACAGTATCTGTTTATTCAGGTGCAGTCATGTAGTGTGATTCTGTCAGCTTGAGACTAAACTATAACGATTAGTCACTCTTATTTGAATAGCAGTATGATACAATATGTGGATATTGCAAAATGCTTATTACATCATTGTGTATGGGTGGTCATAATTATTGTTTGTGACAGGAGGAAGGAACTATAATTTTTGACAAGACCTCTTATAAAATTTTATTGAAAGCGATTATAATTGCGGTTGCAATGAAACACCAGATTTGACGTCATATCGTACGCAAAAACAAAACTCTAGAAATGCGACATAGCATTGAAACGAGACTAGGAAAAAATTCGGAAGATTTACACCAAATTTCGTATTTTCTGGAACATTAAAAAAAATCGGAAGGTCTTCCGAAATTTCGGAAGACCTGGCAACACTGCGCACTAGACACTAGATGCCGGCTCACTGAGGCAGCAAAACAACTGACAAGTATGTAAACAAGCTGGTGAGTCATCAACAAGTCGGTGCCTGAGCCGCGGTCGGACCAGCCGGGGGTCGGACTAGAGAGGTTTTACTGTACCTGTATAATTTGTTATAAAAAATAAATTGAATCTAAAAGTATTAACAGTGTTACTTTACACTGTGATTTTATTAAGCTTTTACTGTTTAAAAGAAAATAAGAGAATTTATAGGTCTATCTCTCTTTGGGAATACTAATGTAAACTTTCACTAGGAGTAAACAAACCTGACATAGATGTAAAGAGGTTTCTGTTTTTGTTAAAGGGTGGTTTTATGTATGTTTGTTCAAAACACTTTATAATCATTATAATAATAAATAATAATGAACAGATTTAGTTAATTATGAATGTGAGTTAAATTATTTTAACGTCACCTCGCCTTTACCTAACCTATTCTCAACGAGTTTGTCAACGGCCCTGGAAATTCTGATACGGGGAAGCTAGATGTATTTAAATTGTTTTCTCGGGTACAGTGTTGAGGTTTCCACATTCCGCCTGTCAAAATGTGGTGGTCACCCAAGGGCATGTGGTTTTTCAGAATCTTCTGATAAGGTAAATGAGTAAAGTATCGGGGTATATTATTCTTCTCTTTAATTATTTTTATTTATTATTCATCCCCAATTATTTGTACTATTACAAACATGTAAAAAGCATAGATTTTAATTTGAATTGCAATATTGGCATAAAAACATCGATGTTTGAAATCTTAAAACATCGATGTTTTCATACCGATGTTTTTTTAACGTCGATGTACTCTTCACGATGTTAACATCGATGGTTTTCTGGCGATGCTCATCCCTAGTGTGTAGTGGTGTGCCCATCACTCCTCCTTCACACCGCTCCTGTAGGAGAAGGGACTGGCGGGAACGTTGGTGGGGGAGCTTGGCGGGCCGTGAACGCTGTGAGAGTTGTTTGTAGACAAATACTTGAAAAGACCCTTGTTCCCGTATGTGTTACAGTAATCACTTTTAGTAACGTATTTTAGTAATTTTGACAACATGCAACATGTTATATATATTTTACATGTATGCAATATTAGATAGGCTATGTATAGAACGTTAAAAAAAAAAAATTAGCGTAAAGACAACGCGAGAACAAACAAAAATTGTGGCATTTACTAGATACTAGCCGATTTACCCAGCGTTGCTCGGGTTCATAATATATTCATAGGCTCATAGGCACCTATTCTTGTTCTAACGTTATATTACTTCTATATTGTATAATCTTCCTTATACTGTTACGTTCACATTCTCACTGGAGGAATAGATTACTCTGTTCCGCACCTGTTTAAGAACATGTCATAAACTTTATTCTAATATCTGGAGAAGAATTCTGTTGCGCGTGATGCTCCTGCTTGATTTCTAACTCTGGGAGAGGGCGAACAGCTAAATTAGTTTTCAATAAAATGTCTACAGTACTTGCATGCGCTGCGTACTTAACTGTCATTTTATAATTCATTGCATTAATGGTGAAATAAGGTTAAATTAGTGTCTCCTAAACCTATTCTAACAATACAATACCTCTATAGATTTCAGCTTATCAATTTTTAAATTCAAACTGAAGCAAGCGCATTTATATTGTCTGAACACTACGATCTGAATACATTCGCTATCAAAAAATTGTTTTTTATACTCGCTTATAACTTACTTCTATCTTAACATATCCACTTTTAAATTCAAACTGAAACAACTCTGAATTCACGCACTATTAAAAAGTTTCTTAAGACGCTTACACCACCTTCGATATCATAACCTATATATTTATTTATAAGAACCGTGGACTCTGGCCCGGCCGTAATTAGATCCGACCTAAGACTCCCCGGGTTTCGTGTACGGACTCCGGGGAAGGCCCGTCGGACGACTCCTGCGCTATTCCCTACGCGGGAGTGTTTTACCTATGCCGGGACACAGCCTGCACTTTCCGACATCCAGGCCGGTCGAACTCCCGCGCTAGGACATTGTCAGAGACCTCCCCTGGGTACGGAAGGTTCTCCGAAGCCCGAAAAAGCCGTCGACATGCCGGGCGAAGCGCTGAAACTCTGGCCCGGCAGTTTTCGCGAGATCCGTCCTAGGACTTCCCGCGTCCCGTGGACGGACTCCAGGGAAGGCCCGTCGGACGACTCCCGCGCTATTCCCTACGCGGCAGGCTTCCACCTATGCCGGGACACCGGCTGCTTTTTCCGGCATCCAGGCCGGTCGAACTCCCGCGCTAGGACTCTGTCGGAGACCTCCCCGGGGTACGGAAGGTTCCCCGAAGCCCGGAAAAGCCGTCGACATGCCAGGCGAGACGCTGGAACTCTGGCCCGGCCGTTTTTCGCGAGATCCGACTTAAGACTTCCCGGGTTCCGTGGACGAACTCCAGGGAAGGCCCGTCAGACAACTCCCGCGCTATTCCCTATGCGGGAGGCTTCTACCTATGCCGGGACACCGCCTGATTTTTCCGGCATCCAGGCCGGTCGAACTCCCTCGCTAGGACTTTGTCAGAGACCTCCCCGGGGTACGGAAGGTACTCCGAAGCCCGGAAAAGCCGTCAACATGCCAGGCGAGGCGCTAGATCTCTGGCCCGGCCGTTTTTCGCGAGATCCGACTTAAGACTTCCCGGGTTCCGTGGACGGACAACTGGGAAGGCCCGTCGGACAACTCCCGCGCTATTTCCTACGCAATAGGCATTTACCTATGCCGGGACACCGCCTGCTTTTTCCGGCATCCAGGCTGGTCGAACTCCCGAGCTAGGACATTGTCTGAGACCTCCCCGGGGTACTGAAGGATCTCTGAAGCCCGGAAAGCCGTCGACATACCGGGTGAGGCGCTGGAACTCTGGCCCGACCGTTTTTCGCGAGATCCGTCCAAAGACTGCCCGGGTTCCGTGGACGGACTCCGGGGAAGGCCCGTCGGACGACTCCCGCGCAATTCCCTACGCAGGAGGCTTCTACCTATGCCGGGACACCGCCTGCATTTTCCGGGATCCCGGCAGGTTGAACTCCCGCGCTAGGACTTGATCAGAGACCTCCCCGGGGTACGAAAGTTTCTCCGAAGGCCGGGAAAGCCTTCGACATGCCGGGCGAGGCGCTGGAACTCGGGCCCGGCCGTTTTTCGCGAGATCCGACATAAGATTCCCCGGGTTCCCTGGACGGACTCCGGGGAAGGCCCGTCGGATGACTCCCGGGCTAGTCTACGCGGGATGCCTCCACCGATGCTATGGCAACCAGAATGTATTCTATTGGGTTGCCATGGTAACCAGATCTAATAGTTTTTAAGACCCTAAAGTCCTAAAGGACCCCCCCCCCAAAGGATCGTATCGAAAAAAAACACCTGTCCTATGTTGGTTCTCTGGTTGCGTAAAATATTTGTGCCAAGTTTGGTTGAAATCGGTCCAGTGGTTTAGGAGGAGATGTGGAACATACATACATACATATATACAATGACTTTTATTTTATATTAAGATAAGCCATCAAGATTCTGAGGGTAATTATGTAGATTCATATATACAAAGTTTATATATATACATAGACATAACGAGTAAAAGTGTATAAAACGAGTTTGAATTGATGGGTGAATTGTTACTTGTATAAACGTTTGTATATATTTTCTTCAATTTAGGGCATCAGTTCAACGTCATCGATTGTTGAACACCGATCTGATGGCGAATTATTCTGCATCAAAAATGTTCTACAATCACAGCTAATTTCTATGGGGTATTGGTTAAACTGATGGGCTGCTATATCTATATATATATTGTTACGATACCAAAAGCAGCCAATACAAGGGAATATATACCATAGAATATAAAGTAAAAAGCATGCGGCTAAAGGTAAATAAAAGAAGAAGAATAAACAATTTTAAATAAATAGCACTAGAATGACTGTAACGTATACGAGACAAATGACTATGACCCAACCCAAGTGATTGGCCAAATGACAAATTATATGAAATAAACCCATAAAATAAAAAACTAAGAAAAGTAAATATAATTAAATGTACCATTGAATATAGAAAGTACAAACCAAAAGAAAATGTTTTAATATTAGCTAAGTAAGTGTAGAATAATGATGAAATAAACAAATAATAAAATACACAAACAATGATACAGAAAAGTATAATAACAAAAATGAAATATAATAGACATAGACTAATACTCAAAGTAGTCATAGACCAAAGTGAACCAAGAGTGCATGATATGAATAGGGAGTGAATTAAAAATAAACACTAAGTAAAAAAAACTCTGTGATAATGGTGATAACACCAATGCGATTAATAATAACCAGTACAGTGTATAAAAAACAAAATAAAAGTGTATAACACTATTGACACTAAGTACAGTGAAGCAGTACAAGTGCAGGTGTGACACAAAATATAAATAAAAAACATCAAATATAAGCAAGAACTCATATAAAAGTGAGAGTGCGGATAAAAATAAAACACAAACACAATCTGTATAAAGACACCAAAATAAGTGAACAATACTAGAGTTTAGTTTTGGAAAAGGACCAAAAACAGTAGTAGATAAGATAGCATTATATTATATTATTATTCAGGATAAGAATCCATTAATATTATTCAAGGTATTATTGTTAACAGTTAGAGTTAATAGTTAAAGGGCCAGATCAAACTTTAAACAAATAATATGGTATAAAAGAAAAGTAGGCCTAAAAAAGAAATGAATGTTACAATACTAAAATTATATAATAAATGTTTGAAAGTATTGTTATTATGTTATAAAGAAAAGCAGAGAAGATAATAGTAATATTATAGGAATGTGCAAATGTTATAATTGTTGAAACAATCTTAAGAGTAAGTTGTATTATGTTGAGTGGTGATGAAAGCCTAAGAAACAGTTCATGTTAAAGTTATAAATTTAGATATAAAAGGCATTAATATGTCGGAGAAGCGGTAATATTCATATACTAAGGCAGTGGTTTTCAAACTTTTTGGGTCCACGGCTCCCTTGACCTGAACATAAATACCCGCGGCTCCCTTCGTACACTACATCCGACTCGAAGTGTGGGGATAAAAAAACTTAAGTTTCGAAACAAATGAATAAGACAATAAGAGTGTATTTTATTTCTTTACATTAACTATTAACATACATAACACATTTTAATCGACTTTTAATTTTATGACACCTTATTCTTGCAACGAAATCAAATCAATGGGAAGGATGAGCTTGCTTCTTCATACCAATTCTTCAAATCTCGGCACAAGATTGGAAACTGCGACTCGCATCACTTTCTCGACGTTCAATCGCGATCTGTATTTGGTCTTGATGACTGCCAATGCTGAAAATCCTACCTCACATAAGTAGGATGTCACAAAAGGAATCAAAACTCGTAGGGCCTTGTTACCTACTTGTGGATACTCCTGCTTCACCAAGCCCCAAAACTCAAGCAGTGATGAGGAAACGAACGTCGATTTTAATGTGGAGTCTGAAGAAATATCTATAAATTGCTCTTGTTCTTCAGTAGTAAGTGTTAATGGAAGTCCTGTACTGAAGGGATCTTTGATCCAGTTGTGCTGATCGACCTCTTCTGCAAAGTACTTCTGAAAGTGAACATTAAGTTCAGTTAAATGATCCACAAACACAGACTTCAGTTCTTCACTCAACTGTAAGTCATTGTCTTCTAAAACCGTGTGCAGAACAGGGAAACTGTAATGTATATCTCTATCATCCAACTTTGTCTTCCACAATAGTAGCTTCTTTCTGAAGGCTGAAATTTTGTCTGACAGTTGCAGAATGTTGGTCTCATTACCTTGAAGGGACACATTTAATGAATTGAGTTTTTCAAAGATATCACAAAGATATGCCAGCTTACAAACAAAGTCACTGTCTACGAACTTATCGGAACTCAAATGTTTCTCTTGAACAAGATAACAGTGAAATTCATTCCTGAGTTCATACACCCTTTTCAAGACATTCCCACGTGAAAGCCAGCGAGAGTTAGAGTAATAAAGTAGGGAAATGTGCTCAGCCCCCATATCAACGCACATTTGTTGAAACATCTGGACTTAAGTGGCCGACTTTTAATGAAGTTTACCACTTCTATCACTGACTGAAGAACCTCATGAAGGGCAGGGCTGACGTTTTTTGCTGCCAGTGCTTCTCTATGAATAAAACAGTGTATCCAAATAGCATGAGGAGCTTCTTTACGGATCAGAGCTTGTAGTCCGGCATAACAGCCAAGTAGAGGGAAAATGAGGATTCAAACTCACAAAGGAATGCCGCCTTCTTAAAAAACACTAAAAAAACACTAAAAAACATGATCTCAGAGATGACGCCGCCACCGCTGGACCCGCAGCATCCCGATGGACCACAGCACCGCGAATTTCCGCGATTAAATTTTTTATTTTTTTAATTTGGTTTTTTTATTTTTTAATTAAATTGATTTGGTGGGATGAGGTTCAATGGACCACCAGCATCCGTGAATATAATTTTTATTTTTTTAAGAAAGTTGATTTGCATATCAGTGGGTGGTTTTGGGTGGGAGGTTTTTTTATTTCATATCAGTGGGTGGTGGTGGGTGGGGGATGGTTCCAACTCGAAGCATTATAGTGTATACTAAAATATATGATCAGGTGTACCAACCTTTGCATGAGTTCAAATTTGTTGTGTGTTATAATGTATATTAAATCTATATGATCAGGTGTACCAACCTCTGTAGTATTATTATAGTGTATAGATATTTTATATGAGCAGGGTTGTCAACATTTTTTGCGGTGGGGGGAGGGAAATTCAAATATGTGTTATATAGTGTATATATTAAAATATATGATCAGGGTTACCAATCTTAAATTATTGTGTGCGTGTATAGAGCAGATCTGCCAACATTTCTTTCTCTTCTGTGGTGGGAAATTCAAACTATATATGATCATAATTGTTACTCTCTCTCTCTCTCTCACACACGGTGTGTATGTCTCTCTCTCTCTCTCGTTGTCAAACGTTATGCTCACCGGCATTATAGTGTATATTAAAATATATGATTAGGTGTACCAACCTTTACATGAGTTCAAATTTGTCGTGTGTTATAATGTATATTAAATCTATATGATCAGATGTACCAACCTCTGTATTATTCGTCCTCTCTCTCTCCCTCTCTCTCTCTCTCTCTCTCTCTCTCTCTCTCTCTCACACGTTGTGTATGTCTCTCTCTCTCTCTCTCTTGTTGTCAAACGTTATGCTCAAACCGTTCTCCTGTCTCTCTGTGGTCAGTACCGAGCGCATGTATATGAAATTAGAAAGTTTATATTTATTCGACAAATATTAACGTCCTCTCTCTCTCTCTCTCTCTCTCACTCTCACTTGTTTCAACTGTGTCAACAAATAGTAACGTCCTCTCTCTCTCTCTCACTTTCACACGTTTCAACTATGCAAGGTTTCATACCCTTTCTCCTGTCTCCCTCTCGTACATTGAGTAGTCGGTGTGATGAATAAATAATTTTAGCCCTCTCTCGTTGTCAAAACGTCGTCTTCATTTTCAATGTATTAAATAATTAATTAATAGTTTTATAATGCAGTCAGTGTGATTGATCCTTGTTAGAAATATATATATTTGGCGTCAATGAACTACTTACCTGTTATGTTGTTACAGACAATACTTCTGTTTTAAGGTTGCAGTTTACACACATAGGTTCAGTAGTGTATAGCGAAATAAATTAAAATTATACACACACATGAAAACGGCGGCTGAAATTCATACAAATCTTCTGATGTAACAGTTCACAAAAAAATAAATTAATTGTACACATGTTCAGAGGTGTAGAGTGAAATAAAATAAAGTCATAATTTGTTTAAATGATTAAATATATTTTAACATTCACAATATAAAATTCACAATTAAATAAATACATTAGAAATTGATATTTTTCGAAAGTTTATATATAATTGTGTGTCGTACTTGTAGAAGAAGCAACCTGCAACACAACAATACAACAACAACATTAAAATCATGTTAAATATCACACACACAGATGCACACGCAACGCGCGCACATACAGACGCATACGCAACGTAATCACACACACATACGCACACGCATACGTAACGTAACCAAACACGCAACGCGCCCACACACAGACGCAAACGCAACGTACACACGTTTGGGTTACACCACACGTGCACGCACACACACACACACACAGACGTACACGCACACATACGCAACGCGTCCACACACAGACGCAAACACAACGTAATCATATACATACATACACGTTTGGTTTGAATCATGTAGGACCAATAAACAGATAACAGATTTAAATATGCTATAGTCATTGTAAGACGTTACAATCATTGAAGTGTTTAATAAGTACATTGTATGTATGTATATATCACTGAATAATAATAATATAATCGTTTGCTGCAACAGGTAAAGCAGTTACAAATAATTACATATAGGTTCAGAGGCGTATAGTGAAATAAATTAAAAATCCATTCATCAAAACTTTGTAAATTAGAATCTGCACTACATTCAAACATACGCACACACACAATGATAAAAAAATTGTTTATTAAAAGTAGTTTGTTACCTTAACGTGGTACGATTTCCATATGTACTGTTTGATTCCTCATGCCTCGAAACACGAGATGTAGGTCGCTGGGGCTTATATGACGGAGCTCTTCATCTGTAAAGACGCAAGCATACCTCTTAGGTAGATATACACGATAGTGTAGCTCACCATCTTCCAACGTTACAAGCACAGACTTCCCATATCTTGTGTCCACATGCACCATGTTAACAATCGGATACTGCTTGTTCAATGTTAATTCTGCACACCGTTTGTACTCAATAGCAGAAACTGCATTGAATTTTGTGATAAACGACATTATTTATTAGAAGTGAAAGTAATGATGGTGATGTGGTCATCAGGAAAGTTCACGTTCATCGCCCGAAGCTTTGCATGTACATACACACAGGCAGAATTAGCGCTGTTACAAAATATATATATATTAGGAAAGTCAAGCCCACAGACTACTAGAAATAGTTATCGTTTGAAAAAAAAAAGAAACCACACATTACGAACTAATGTCGTTACAATAATAATAATACATAAACTTACGTTTACGGTCGTCCAAACTGAAGTATGGAGTGACAATAACTATAGATATCACAGTAAGAATTTTTGTTGTTGTTTTTAACAGGTGATGTTTTTCATCCCCTGAAGCTTTGTATGCAGAATTATGACTGTTACATAATATATATTAGGAAAGTCGTCAGAAATAGTTATCGCCTGCAGCAAGAATTTTTGTTGTTGTTGTTTTTAACAGGTGGTGTTTTTGCATGTACATACATGCAGAATTATGGTTGTTACATAATATATATTAGGAAAGTCGTCAGAAATAGTTATCGCCTGCAGCAAGACTGTTTGTTGTTGTTTTTAACAGATGGTGTTTTTCATCCCCTGAAGCTTTGCATGTACATACATGTAGAATTATGGCTGTTACATAATATATATTAGGAAAGTCATCAGAAATAGTTATCGCCTGCAGCCATATACAAGTTTACCTAATGAAATTAACAATGCTATGAGACACTTACATTAAAAATGTTTGTATAACAGAAAAATCATTAATTATCCACTCTCTAAGTGCGTGCACATTATGGTTTGTACATAGTGTAGAAGAAGAATTGCAATGTGTAAGACATAACGCCCCAGGAATGTCTTTTGGTACGTCTTTTGGGCAACCAATGTCATCAAGATTTATTATATGATAATGAATTATTTTCGATTCTAAAAAACGTTTTTTCTCAAGACCCTTCACAAACACATATTTATATATGTTCGTATACGTTGTTAACACTGAAACAAGATTGTCGTACGGTGTCTCTCCTTCATCCCATCTTAGCCCATGATAGTTTGTCGTTAACCAGCAGTTGGTTCTAGTGTATTTCGAATTCGTAACGACTGTAGCAGGCGGGGCGAAAATCCAATGTCTGCATGCAAAACGTGTTACGTCCATAACCGACAACTCCTTTACTATATAATTGCCGTTGTCATCATAAAAGCAGTGAAAGTCAATTATTACAGCAGCGTTTTCCATTATACTATAAAAAAAAAAGGAACCACACATTACAAACTAATATTTATAAACACAAAGATCGTTACAATAATAATACACAAACTTACGTTTACTGTCGTCCGAACTGAAGCGTGGAGAGAGAATAACTATCGATATCACAGTGAGAATTCTTTTTGTTTTTAACAGATGGAATTTTAGCAGGAGGGGGAGCAGAGTCGCTGTCGGCAATTAATTTGGCACGTACGTGAGATTTTAATAAAACAATTAACAGTTTTTAAATAATAATTTTCGGAAACAACCCCCGACTTAAAAAAAAATATAGTTTACCTTGTGGTATACAGGGAGAACGACACGTAACGCTCACTGGATGTTGCGATGCGGGATACGCGTTCGTCCTTATATTTCCCTAAACCAAGCATTAAATGATGACAGTCGTAGCCACGAAGGTTGTGAAAGAAGACGGGGATATGACGAGGCATCTTGTAACTCAGATTACAGCTATTATGGGCTGCTCCCAAGAATTTCCCCGTAAGATGGCAATGATTGCGTACCTTGTCATCGTCTGTCAAAGGGCGCTCACACAAATGACAAACGGTGGCGTTAGTGAACACAACATTGTCATCATCGGACATAATTAATTGTACGTTATGTCGTACCACCTTCATCATATCCTCGGCGTCTTTCAACAACCACGAGAAGAACGTGTCTACAACGTTTTCACCCCGATAAACTTTAGCCTCTCTCCAAAGGCTGTGCGTATGATCGACGATAGCATAGGAGAAACCTGACGGGATATGCATCGCTTCGTATGATGTGGACGATACAGGAGGAGAAGTTAGTTTCTGACGGACACCGCTGCTATCGACGGAGTAGAATTCGCCTAACTCGTGCACTGTCGTCGGGACGTTGTTACCAGGTGAACACGATTGAAGCGGAGTGATGAGGGACTCGAAGTCGGCGTAGACGGTGAAGGGTACTTTAAGACAGTGCGCGTAATTTTTAAAGGACATAAACTTCTCCTCCTCCGTGGGCATTTTGGTTTTCTGCTCGCCGTAAGGTGTGCAGTAGGGGAGATGATCGGACAGACCATGTTCTGTAGTGAAACGATGCAGGCAGTAGTCACAGTAAAATGATTTATTGCTACATTTTGTTAGGGATGATAACAATCTACTCATGTTACTGATAAGACAGTAATGTTTTCGGCTATTCGTATCGGTCAGAAGCAAAAGATTAACGTGATGCGACCTGTCCTTATTCGGGGTAATTCTCAGAGGGTAAACCTCATTTTTTGATTCATTTTTGATATTGTCTTCTATATCATAGCCGAAAACGTTTATAGAAATGTTAGGATTCTGTGCTTCAAATTTGGAAATGGACTTTAACGAAACAGGGTACTCGATACCGGACATATTTAATGTGTTTATGAATGGGATGTAGTTTGAAGCACGGTCTCTATTACGTTCTTGAGGGTGTATGTGGGCTAGAACAGACCACAGAAAACACATTTCATCCTGGGGGTTCTTGATGTTGACTACTGCCCTGGTGTGTGAGAGTTTTCGCGGGGTTGGAAGGTAGGAGGACGCTGCTAGAGGCTGATACCGTCCAACAACCAGTTCCAGCTTCAGTACAGCATCCACCGACCATCCGCTCCCGTCACGGGTAAAATTAGATATGCTATTGAAGATTTTATCGTAGGATTCATCGAGTAGACAATTCAACTCGTCGCTGTCGTCCGCGAGCAACGTGCGACAACGTCCGTGGAAGACGGCGTCTTTCGTTACCTCTTTCTCCTCACCACTGTCACCAACTACCACGGTTTTGGTAAAACGTATCCTGCACGCAATATGCCACTTGATATTGCATAAACGTGCCTGCTCTGTCTGAATATCCTCAAGCAATAAAGGACGTGCCTCAGTCATTACGAATACTACGTCATGATCCGACTCGTTGACGTTCACTGGAATGTAGTCGAAGGTTGTGATGCACCCTCGGACACTACTGTTCCTCTCGATATAAAACCGAGTCACAACTGAAACAATAGAAACATGAGTATTAGTAACCAATAGGAATGATAAATAACGTGTACACACAAATTCATGTTTGTAGTAAATAAATAACACTCGTCGGGGGGTAATATGTCAGTTTATTACAAACCGTGAAGATGTCGGCTACTCCTGATTTTAGTATTGAAAGTGAAAGAATAAAATCATTCAAGTATTGGGAAGTGACGTTTATCAGCCCCGACGAGTTAGCGTTTGCAGGGTTCTACTTCTACCCTAGAAATTTCGATGTTTGTGGACATAGTATGTCATTCGTAGACGATAGAGTTAAATGCTTTTGTTGTGGAATTGAATTAGTTGATTGGAAAGAAGGCGACAAACCTATGAAGGAACATGAAAAATTTTCATCTACATGTCAATTTCTAAACGATGTTAAGAGTGAGACTTTTCATGCACACACCAATAGACATAGTATGACTCAAACGTTAATTCGCATCAGCAAGTTTGCACACTACATAATTACAAAAATAATTTCTTAACTGTGACAATTGGTATTGGACTGTTTACCTTGTTCAGTCTGCTCCTCCCCACGTTCCTGCTGAAGGTTAGCCATGATCTTCAAGTGAGAATGAATGAATACTGAAAAACAAAAGGTACCGTTATAACGCTGGTATTATGTTAGTGTATCGTAAACGTTTTATATATCAATTTGTACATAATACATGTACGCTTAGACCAACTATTTGCTAGATCGAGAAAATTAAGTTTATTTTCGCGCACACACACACAAACAGATTTAAATAATACTTTCATGCTTACAATATACAACCGATGTACACAAACTTATAAAGCATCAAACTATATATATCATTCGTTGGGTTGTAATTATTATTAAACAGTAAATATGCTTAGAATGAAAATATTTGCTATGATTTTAGTAACATATAACAGCGTCTTACATACCACTCGAATCTATATATACTGTTCTGTTTCAGATAATAATAATAATTTGATCACACACACACACACACACACACACACACACACACACACACATACACATACATGTATTAAATCAATAAATAATGCACTTGATAAATTATGCTCACCAAACTAACGCATGTTGACTACACACACAGGAACTTGTGTATACTGAGACGTACAATAATTCAAGCAGTCTTTCAACTATTAAAAAAACTGCTGAGATAGATTTATCAACGCACGCAAGCAGTCAGTGTGAAACCGATAAAATTCAGTTATACCTAAAAATATATATCTTCAATTAGAAGTGTAATATAAAAGGTACAGTAAGAATATATTTCAGAAAATTGATCACCCACACCCACCCACACACACACACACACACACACACACACACACACACACACACACACACACACACACACACACACACACACACACACACACACACACACACACACACACACACACACACACACATGTATTAAATTCAAATATATATCTTCAATTAGAACTGTAATATAAAAAATACGGTAAGAATATATTTCAGAAATTGTGATTTGAACATACACATACATGCATTAAATTCAGTAAATAATGTTTTAATGCAAATAATTTTTACTAGTAACATATAACAGCGTCTTACATACCACTCGAATCTATATATACTGTTCTGTTTCAGATAATAATAATAATAATTTGATCACGCACACACACATACATGTATTAAATCAATAAATAATGTCTTACCAAACTAACGTATGTTGAATACACACACAGGAACTTGTGTATACTGAGACGTACAATAATTCAAGCAGTTTTTCAACTATTAAAAAACTGTTGAGATAGATTTATCAACGCACGCAAGCAGTCAGTGTGAATCCGATAAAATTCAGTTATACCTAAAAATATATATATCTTCAATTAGAAGTGTATAAAAGGTACAGTAAGAATATATTTCAGAAAATTGTATTAAATTCAAATATATATCTTCAATTAAAAGTGCGTTAAGAATAAAAGTACGTTAAGAATATATTCAGAAAATTGTAATTTGATCATACGCATACGCTTACACACACATGTATTAAATTAAAATATATATATCTTCAATTAGAAGTGTAATATAAAAAATATGGTAAGAATATATTTCGTAAATTGTGGTTTGAACATACACATACATGTATTAAATAATGTTTTAATGCAAATAATTTTTACGTTTAAATAAAATCTGTACATACAATAAATTATACTCACCAAAACTATTGTATGTTGACTACACACAGGAACTTGCGTATACTGCGATTGCACAATAATACAGTCTTCCAACTATTAAAAATGTCGTGATAGATTTGTCAGTGCACGCAAGCGAGTCAAATGAGAATTTATCGTTAAATTTGTTGAGTATATATTGGTCTCTGGTGGTAGGGGAAAGCCGATGTTTGTTTTGGACGTGAATACTTTCTAATCGATAATTACTTGTGATGGGTGCAACTAATGAGTGTCATGTGTCATATTAGAAAGTGAAAGGCGGATTTAGCGAATACACACACAATGGTTTATTTCGGTAGAACCATCTGAACATACATGCAATTAGTTGTATAGTAATCAGAATGTGTGTGAGAGAGACAATTTAATAGTTTGAATTTTATACCACAAGGTAAACTATATTTTTTTTTAAGTCGGGGGTTGTTTCCGAAAATTATTATTTAAAAACTGTTAATTGTTTTATTAAAATCTCACGTACGTGCCAAATTAATTGCCGACAGCGACTCTGCTCCCCCTCCTGCTAAAATTCCATCTGTTAAAAACAAAAAGAATTCTCACTGTGATATCGATAGTTATTCTCTCTCCACGCTTCAGTTCGGACGACAGTAAACGTAAGTTTGTGTATTATTATTGTAACGATCTTTGTGTTTATAAATATTAGTTTGTAATGTGTGGTTCCTTTTTTTTTTTATAGTATAATGGAAAACGCTGCTGTAATAATTGACTTTCACTGCTTTTATGATGACAACGGCAATTATATAGTAAAGGAGTTGTCGGTTATGGACGTAACACGTTTTGCATGCAGACATTGGATTTTCGCCCCGCCTGCTACAGTCGTTACGAATTCGAAATACACTAGAACCAACTGCTGGTTAACGACAAACTATCATGGGCTAAGATGGGATGAAGGAGAGACACCGTACGACAATCTTGTTTCAGTGTTAACAACGTATACGAACATATATAAATATGTGTTTGTGAAGGGTCTTGAGAAAAAACGTTTTTTAGAATCGAAAATAATTCATTATCATATAATAAATCTTGATGACATTGGTTGCCCAAAAGACGTACCAAAAGACATTCCTGGGGCGTTATGTCTTACACATTGCAATTCTTCTTCTACACTATGTACAAACCATAATGTGCACGCACTTAGAGAGTGGATAATTAATGATTTTTCTGTTATACAAACATTTTTAATGTAAGTGTCTCATAGCATTGTTAATTTCATTAGGTAAACTTGTATATGGCTGCAGGCGATAACTATTTCTGATGACTTTCCTAATATATATTATGTAACAGCCATAATTCTACATGTATGTACATGCAAAGCTTCAGGGGATGAAAAACACCATCTGTTAAAAACAACAACAAAAAGTCTTGCTGCAGGCGATAACTATTTCTGACGACTTTCCTAATATATATTATGTAACAACCATAATTCTGCATGTATGTACATGCAAAAACACCACCTGTTAAAAACAACAACAACAACAACAAAAATTCTTGCTGCAGGCGATAACTATTTCTGACGACTTTCCTAATATATATTATGTAACAGTCATAATTCTGCATACAAAGCTTCAGGGGATGAAAAACATCACCTGTTAAAAACAACAACAAAAATTCTTACTGTGATATCTATAGTTATTGTCACTCCATACTTCAGTTTGGACGACCGTAAACGTAAGTTTATGTATTATTATTATTGTAACGATATTAGTTCGTAATGTGTGGTTTCTTTTTTTTTTTTCAAACGATAACTATTTCTAGTAGTCTGTGGGCTTGACTTTCCTAATATATATATATTTTGTAACAGCGCTAATTCTGCCTGTGTGTATGTACATGCAAAGCTTCGGGCGATGAACGTGAACTTTCCTGATGACCACATCACCATCATTACTTTCACTTCTAATAAATAATGTCGTTTATCACAAAATTCAATGCAGTTTCTGCTATTGAGTACAAACGGTGTGCAGAATTAACATTGAACAAGCAGTATCCGATTGTTAACATGGTGCATGTGGACACAAGATATGGGAAGTCTGTGCTTGTAACGTTGGAAGATGGTGAGCTACACTATCGTGTATATCTACCTAAGAGGTATGCTTGCGTCTTTACAGATGAAGAGCTCCGTCATATAAGCCCCAGCGACCTTCATCTCGTGTTTCGAGGCATGAGGAATCAAACAGTACATATGGAAATCGTACCACGTTAAGGTAACAAACTACTTTTAATAAACAATTTTTTATCATTGTGTGTGTGTGTGCGTATGTTTGAATGTAGTGCAGATTCTAATTTACAAAGTTTTGATGAATGGATTTTTAATTTATTTCACTATACGCCTCTGAACCTATATGTAATTATTTGTAACTGCTTTACCTGTTGCAGCAAACGATTATATTATTATTATTCAGTGATATATACATACATACAATGTACTTATTAAACACTTCAATGATTGTAACGTCTTACAATGACTATAGCATATTTAAATCTGTTATCTGTTTATTGGTCCTACATGATTCAAACCAAACGTGTATGTATGTATATGATTACGTTGTGTTTGCGTCTGTGTGTGGACGCGTTGCGTATGTGTGCGTGTACGTCTGTGTGTGTGTGTGTGCGTGCACGTGTGGTGTAACCCAAACGTGTGTACGTTGCGTTTGCGTCTGTGTGTGGGCGCGTTGCGTGTTTGGTTACGTTACGTATGCGTGTGCGTATGTGTGTGTGATTACGTTGCGTATGCGTCTGTATGTGCGCGCGTTGCGTGTGCATCTGTGTGTGTGATATTTAACATGATTTTAATGTTGTTGTTGTATTGTTATGTTGCAGGTTGCTTCTTCTACAAGTACGACACACAATTATATATAAACTTTCGAAAAATATCAATTTCTAATGTATTTATTTAATTGTGAATTTTATATTGTGAATGTTAAAATATATTTAATCATTTAAACAAATTATGACTTTATTTTATTTCACTCTACACCTCTGAACATGTGTACAATTAATTTATTTTTTTGTGAACTGTTACATCAGAAGATTTGTATGAATTTCAGCCGCCGTTTTCATGTGTGTGTATAATTTTAATTTATTTCGCTATACACTACTGAACCTATGTGTGTAAACTGCAACCTTAAAACAGAAGTATTGTCTGTAACAACATAACAGGTAAGTAGTTCATTGACGCCAAATATATATATTTCTAACAAGGATCAATCACACTGACTGCATTATAAAACTATTAATTAATTATTTAATACATTGAAAATGAAGACGACGTTTTGACAACGAGAGAGGGCTAAAATTATTTATTCATCACACCGACTACTCAATGTACGAGAGGGAGACAGGAGAAAGGGTATGAAACCTTGCATAGTTGAAACGTGTGAAAGTGAGAGAGAGAGAGAGAGAGAGAGAGAGAGAGAGAGAGAGAGAGGACGTTACTATTTGTTGACACAGTTGAAACAAGTGAGAGTGAGAGAGAGAGAGAGAGAGAGGACGTTAATATTTGTCGAATAAATATAAACTTTCTAATTTCATATACATGCGCTCGGTACTGACCACAGAGAGACAGGAGAACGGTTTGAGCATAACGTTTGACAACAAGAGAGAGAGAGAGAGAGACATACACAACGTGTGAGAGAGAGAGAGAGAGAGAGAGAGAGAGGGAGAGAGAGAGAGGACGAATAATACAGAGGTTGGTACATCTGATCATATAGATTTAATATACATTATAACACACGACAAATTTGAACTCATGTAAAGGTTGGTACACCTAATCATATATTTTAATATACACTATAATGCCGGTGAGCATAACGTTTGACAACGAGAGAGAGAGAGAGACATACACACCGTGTGTGAGAGAGAGAGAGAGAGTAACAATTATGATCATATATAGTTTGAATTTCCCACCACAGAAGAGAAAGAAATGTTGGCAGATCTGCTCTATACACGCACACAATAATTTAAGATTGGTAACCCTGATCATATATTTTAATATATACACTATATAACACATATTTGAATTTCCCTCCCCCCACCGCAAAAAATGTTGACAACCCTGCTCATATAAAATATCTATACACTATAATAATACTACAGAGGTTGGTACACCTGATCATATAGATTTAATATACATTATAACACACAACAAATTTGAACTAATGCAAAGGTTGGTACACCTGATCATATATTTTAGTATACACTATAATTCTTCGAGTTGGAACCATCCCCCACCCACCACCACCCACTGATATGAAATAAAAAAACCTCCCACCCAACACCACCCACTGATATGCAAATCAACTTTCTTAAAAAAATAAAAATTATATTCACGGATGCTGGTGGTCCATTGAACCTCATCCCACCAAATCAATTTAATTAAAAAATAAAAAAACCAAATTAAAAAAATAAAAAATTTAATCGCGGAAATTCGCGGTGCTGTGGTCCATCGGGATGCTGCGGGTCCAGCGGTGGCGGCGTCATCTCTGAGATCATGTTTTTTAGTGTTTTTTTAGTGTTTTTTAAGAAGGCGGCATTCCTTTGTGAGTTTGAATCCTCATTTTCCCTCTACTCAGCCAGCCATACTACGACCTCCATCTGTACACACGCCTACACAATTCTCCCAGTTAATGTTGTTTTCTTCCATAAAAGAGTGTAGTATTTCAAAGAGGTCTGCTGCTTTTGTTCCAAGAGTTATATTTCTGCAGAAAAGAAGATCTTCATGATACTTGTTATCATGTATAAACCGCACGTAACAAATTAGATGCGCATCATTGTGGCTGTCAGTAGCTTCATCCAACTGAATAGCGAAATGACCTTTGAGTTTTTCAAACAACTGATCATTAATGTTGTCAGCCATATCGAGTATTCGACGACTAATAGTGTTGTCTGACAAAGGAACACTTGCCAGTTGCTTTGCAGCAGACTCACCTATCATAATAGACACCATGTCCATAGCAGATGGTAAAATAAGGTCTTCCGCAATGGTGTGAGGTTTCTTGCTCTTTGCTACACGGTAGGCAACTTTGTAAGATGAAAGAAGGGCCTTTGTAGGAATCGTAGCTTGTTTAGTGAAAGTTGTTTTTTGTTCTGTCATTTCTTTTAACTTGCGGGAAAAGTATTCCCTTGGTTTATTTACCAAACTACCATGATTTGACTCCAAATGTCGTTTCATTTTATTAGGAAGCATGCTTTCAGTAGCCAGCACTTTCAAACAAATGACACACTGTGGTCGTTCTTCATTTCCAATAATAGTGCATGTAAAACCGAAATTCAAGTAACTGTCGTCACTTGCGGCGTTGTGAAACCAACGGTCAGGTCCAGTTCGGTAATTTTGTTTTATTTTAGAGGAAATCATTAAAGCAAATCAACTCAATATATTATTTTTACGAAACCACCGCGACGCCCCTACCGTAATGCCGCGACGCACAGTTTGAAAACCACTGTACTAAGGGATGTAAATCCGTAATCATTGTAAACTAGCTAAAACAGAGCAATAAGAAACTAGTAATAAGAGCAAAATTAAAGTTTAAACAATGTCAATAGGATAGGCAAAGGTAGGCCTAAAGCAACGTGAGAAAAATTGTAAAATATAAACAAATAACAGTACACAGTGAGGGAAAAAGATAAGTAAACATAAAATACCAAACCAAGGAACATTACAAACCCAAAATAATTGCAAAAAACAACATAATAAACAAAATAAGTACAAAGAACAAAAATAGCCAAATGTTAAAACAGCCCAGAGATAATAGAACCTAGTCACGTTTGATGTCAAATTAATCTACATCAGAAAAGCTATTCAATGATAAAACCATATAAAAACCATATTAATAATAATACAAGGAAATTATCCTAATTAGAAAATATTTATTCATTTTGGGCAAAAACCCAAGCCATATCTAACAATGAGTACAAAATTCTTTCAACCAATGAGAAGGTAGGTTTTGGCAGTTAGAACTAAAAAACCGTTACAAACTCATTAACAGTCCATTTTTAGTATCAGAAGAGAGCAGATGACAAAATAGTCGCTCCATAAAAATTAGAAAATAAACCAACCAGATGAAAAAACAAATAATACTAAATGGAAATGAAAAACCACATTAACAGAACCTATTAGAACGATCCATCCAATATAATTGAGAATTACAGAAAAAAAAACAATATAAACTAATGAAATAAGAGAAGGAAGACCTGAACATCAGAATTTATGAAAATAATCTATCAAACATCGATGAAGTTGTAATGTATAATATTTAATTAATTTACTACACCCACGAGACTGATCACTACACTTCAAAATTAATGCACTGTATCCAAAACTTGGTTCAAACACTAAAAACACTGAATGACTACTAAAACATGTAATAATCATTATTAAAAGATTACTCAAATTAATTATTAACACTTTGGGAAATAAGAAAATATTTGTACACGATATCCAACTTAACCTATATTTGTAAATTGAACTCACTATTGTTTTAAATACATACTAAGAAAACTGTTGTAAAGAAGGATCATAATATTTAATTAACTTGATGTGAAGGATTGTACTTTCGAAAATCATTTTGTTATCTTTTTGCCGTAATCAAAAGAACTCTTTGACTGATTACACGTTTGTATAATATAAACTCGACATTATAGCGTGGTCAGTCAATGACCCAACGATCAATTGCCAACCGCTGAGTTGTAATTTCTTTGAAGTCGGAGCAAAAAGTTATGTATTTTTATAATCTCATGTCTTAGTAACTATCAAAAGCAGAACCGATAATTAATAAACCAATACTCAAAACTAATACCTATTCATTATTTCAATTAATAATATTTATGTGTTTATTTCATTAATATAGCACCGTGAAAATTTTCTACCAGAATTACAGGTTGGTACGACTGTCGCGAGAGAGCGGATTTCGAATTTAGCAGACACCAAGCGACGAGAGATACGGTTGCATCAAGAGAAAGAAGTAAAATTTTTTAATTGTTTTGAATCAACAAATTTGGCGCCTATAAACGGGAAAATAACAACTACGTGGAATCAGGTAAACAGGTATTGGCGAGGTCAAAAGAACGACGAGTATCGGGAAAGCTACGAGGTTTCAGACATCGTAAAAAATAACACGATCGGAGTCGAATAAAATAGAGTACGACTGAAGCAGCTTGTTATAAATTGACGCAACCAACGTATGACTAGATTAAAACACACCCACGAAGGAAGCTTGTTGTTATAAATTCACGCCAACAACTTGGGGCTTTATTGGATGACAACAGAGAAAACGGGGGGTTATCATAATATATATATAGATCACCTTCGAGGTAAATAGGGACTTAGTCCTCGATACTTCTGAGGAAGTATTTGTTTGTTATATGGTGTGCATTTAAGAATGTTATCTGTTGTTCACGGTCAATTCTGTAATCAAGGAACACTTGATTTTTAATAGTTGTAATACTCGATTTTCTGAGTTGGTGAGACAATATTTAAAATTACAAATTGTACTTGCTGTAATTAATTTATTTAATCTTACACTAGGGCTACCAGATTTGACATTTGAATTAACGGGGCACTTCCTTCTCTTCCCCTTCCTGCCGCTCTTCAAAACCCGACACTGCTCTCTTTTTCAACGGTCCAACATCAACTTCGAAAAAAAAATTCTATTTGACGCTGAAAAGAACAATTCACACTGTTTAATAAGAAATCGATACTGAAAAAGAAAGAAATGAATATTATAACGAAAAAATTAAACAATATGAATTTTACAGGCGATTTTATAAATTACCTAAAATAACATGCTAGGCATGGGTCCATCTCGGACATGTCTGTTCTGTAATGTAGGCTACATTCAGGGCTTGATTTCAGAGGGAACGCGCCGGAACGGCATTTCGGAAACTCTTGGATCCAAAAATAAATTATCAAAAAAAGTATATGAAAAGAAAAACCTAAGTATTACAAAAATTTACTACTACTTTTTAAATTGTGCCCCTCACCAGCCTCACTACAAAACTAAACTTACGTCAAAATCAAACACCAGCACTAATCATTATCTTACCATAAAATGATTGGTACCATATACCAATGAAAGCATGCTTTCAGTAGCCAGCACTTTCAAACAAATGACACACTGTGGTCGTTCTTCATTTCCAATAATAGTGCATGTAAAACCGAAATTCAAGTAACTGTCGTCATACTTCCTGCATTTTTGTCTACTCGTGTCTTTAGAACTGCATGATACGTTTGAAATGTCTCGTTTTGTACTTACATTTAAAAATTTATCCATACTGACAGAGAAACACAATTATCACAGAAGACAAACAACGACTAAAAACGATATAAATTAGACAAAACTAACCTCCAAACTGATTGAAACTGAATTGAAACAAATGTGACACGTAGTACGATTCGACTGCCATCTACCTATCACGTTGCCAAAGTAACAACACTTACAAGCCGGCCCGCTAGATATCACTAGCGCACAGCTCATCATGGCGAGCGTTGTTCCGATACTCAGCTGCGTTGTGAAACCAACGGTCAGGTCCAGTTCGGTAATTTTGTTTTATTTTAGAAGAAATCATTAAAGTAAACCAACTCAATATATTATTTTTACGAAACCACCGCGACGCCCCTACCGTAATGCCGCGACGCCCCTGGGAGCCGCGACGGACAGTTTGAAAACCACTGGTCTAGAGGGTACTTTAGTACACGGCATTGACAGAGACACGCACCTGCTCGACTAGCCGAGAAACGGGTAGAACGACACTCTCGGCTGTTCGAGAGCGTTCCGTAGTTATCGTAACAATACAATCTGACAAATATGCGCTACGGAAACGCGTTCGTTGGAGCAGCAGGACCATATAGTACCCTTTTACCCAATCCATTACTGTTGTCCTTCTTGACCTTGGCGTGGGCGATGCTGATCTTCATTTACTACCTTTGTCTTTTCACCGAGCTTCGATTCTAAGTGATCCTCCAGGACGCACTCTGGCGCTAATTAACTCCTTCAACTTATTTTGATTAATAGTTAAAGTTAAATAGCATAACAAGTTACTTGAATGGTAAAACTACAAATTTTATTAGTGGTTAAATAAATTTATGGTACACTCACTTGTTGCACACAACAAGTCACAGTGCACAATCGGGGTCACAGTGACTAGTGTAGCGGTCTGAGTTGGTCACCAGTCTGAGTTGATCAAATGACGTCACTGGCTTATGACATCAGAGATAAAGGAGGCCCTGGTAGCTGGTTTCCGCTGTCTCTGTGTACATGTACGTTGACGAATTGGAACGTGTGGAAAAGCATTGCATTGCAAAAAAAAAATATCGGTATGGAGAACCATACATGACTTCCATGTTCTAAGATTTATATTTAAAATCATATTTTAAATATGATTTTATTGAAATGAAATATTTCCATAGAAACTACGTCTTTCTACTTATTGCTTCAGCATTAACCACAGTACTGTGGTCACTAACGTATACCACCTCACGTTTTCGCACTCGATTTTCACTGATGATGGCAGTCGATGGCACTGCAGAAAAGTCTGGTTTTACAGAAAACATTGGACTACGGCTAAACAGCCCGGGAAGCAATTTTAACAAAAAACTACTTCTTTGTTGCCGATAACATAGTACACGTATAAAAAATTCTCCCCTCCACCATCAACTATAATTTTTAATAATAGAAAATTACCCCCACCCCGTTCACCTAACCTCTTCATTTATAGATATTTCATCTACGTTTCTACAGTGGATTATTATGAGCTTCTTATCAGGATACTTTATTTATAAAAATTAAGTAGTTTACTCTTGTTAAATCATAAAATGTTTCAGGTAAACTACCCCTTTCTCTTAACCGATCTTCTCCAAAATCAATAGACCTTCAGTCCTCTACAATTCAGGGATGCATGCAAAAAAATATTTGATTCTGTTTGAATGTCCGATCTTCAACAAAATCAACAGAACTTGAGTTCTCTTTAGTTCAAAAAGGTATGCAAAAACGTAGTTGATTCTGTTTGAATTTACGGCAGTTATTGTTCGTCATATAAAAAATAAACCTTGTTAAAACATAAAATGTTGCAGGTAAACTACCCCTTTCCATTAACCGATCTTCACCAAAAACAATAGGTCTTCAGTACTCTACAAATCAGGGCTGTATGCAAAAAGTATTTGATTCTGTTTGAATTTGCGGCTGTTATCGTTTGCCATAGAAAATACCCTTGTTAAAACATAAAACGTTGCAGGTAAACTACCCCTTCCCTTAACCGATCTTCAACAAAATCAACAGACCTTGAGTTCTGTATAATTCAAAAAGGTATGCAGAAGAGTAGTTGATTCTGTTTTAATGTACGGCAGTTATCGTTCGTCATAAAAAAATTTACCCTTGTTAAAACATAAAATGTTGCAGGTAAACTACCCTATTCCCTTCAACGATCTTCACCAAAAACTAACAGGTTTTGAGAACTCTACAATTCAGGACTGTATGAAAAATATTATTTGATTATGTTTGAATTTTCGGCTGTTATCGTTTGCCATAAAAAAATACCCTTGTTAAAACAAAAAATGTGGCAGGTAAACTACCCCTTTCCCTTAACCGATCTTTACCAAAAACAATAGGTCTTGAGTACTCTACAAATCAGGGCTGTATGCAAAAAATTATTTGATTCTGTTTGAATTTGCGGCTATTATCGTTTGCCATAGAAAATACCCTTGTTAAAACATAAAACGTTGCAGGTAAACTACCCTTTCCCTTAACCGATCTTCACCAAACACAATAGGTCTTGAGATCTCTACAATTCAGGGCTGTATGCAAAACATTATTTGATTCTTTTTGAATTTGCGGCTCTTATCGTTTGCCATAGAAAATACCCTTTTAAAACATAAAACGTAGCAGGTAAACTACCCCTTTCCCTTAACCAATCTTCACCAAAATCAATAGATCTTGAGAAATCTACACTTTAGGGCTGTATGCAAATAATCATTTGATTCTGTTTGAATTTGCGGCTGTTATCGTTTGCCATATAAAATACCCTTGTTAAAACATAAAACGTTGCTGGTAAACTACCCCTTTCCCTTAACCGATCTTCACCAAAAACAATAGGTCTTGAGAACTCTACAATTCAGGGCTGTATGCAAAAAATGATTTGATTCAGTTTGAATTTGCGGCTGTTATCGTTTGCCATAGAAAAAAATCTACAGACACAGAGACAGACACACACACACACACTTTTCGAAAAATGACTTTTTTTCATGTTTTGAGTGTAGTACAATCAGAATCTGCAATAATCTCGAACACGATTTTTTTTGCCATCACCATACTTCCATTCCTTAAGGAATATGGAAGTAAAAACAGTCGCTCTGAGACGTTTTTAAAGTGTGGTTGGCTACGTTCGGCTAAATCGTGTCTTTAAACATCGTCGCTTTGTTTAATCAACGATATTATTATTTTGTTGTTGTGTTATATTAGTATTTGTGTTTACAGTGTTTTAAGTATCTTACTTAATATTCGATAGTTGTTCGTATTTTGTTTGCATATTCAGATCTCAGTTGGGATAATTAAAATGAGGGTTTTCGAAGGAGGAATAACACCGCTGGATATACAAAGGTTTTTAATTACTGGAGCAATTCCTGAAAAGTGTACAAAATCGTATCAAAGTAGAAACTTTAAGAGACAATGTAAACTTTATGTTATTCGTGACAATAAACTGTTTTATCGTAAATGTGACAGGCTAAGAGGTACAGAAAAATTAATAGAAATTGTTCACGACGATAATAAAATACAAAAATTGATGGGCGTAGCCCACAAAGGTGCTGATACTAGCAAACAAGCGATTGGTATGTCTGCACATCGAGGAATTAATAGCACCGTGGACATACTTTCACAACGGTACTACTTTAAAAATATAAAATTAAAGGTGACAGATTTTGTAAAAAATTGTGAAGTGTGTCAGAAAGTTACACCTCCATGGGTGTCTTGTGTACCCGAAATGAAGCCAATTCCTGTTCCTAAGAGAGTCATGGAACAAATTGGAATAGATGTTATGCAGTTACCAGAAGTGCAGGGCAAAAAATACATAGTGGTGGCAGTAGACTACTTTTCAAAGTGGGCTGAGGCGAAAGCCCTTAAAAATAAGACTGGCATTGAAGTGGCTAAATTTATTTATGAAATTATATGTAGACATGTTTGCCCTAAAATACAAATTAACGATAATGGTCGCAAGTTTGTAAATAAAGTTTCTAAAGAATTGCATAGACTGACGGGGACAAAACAAAGATTAACATCACCCTACCATCCACAGGCTAATGGATTAGTAGAACGTCAAAATAGGACAATAAAAGATAAACTAAAAAGAACTTTAATGGAAAACATTAATAACTGGCCTGACGTTCTCGAGAGTGTATTATTTGCGTACAGAACATCTAGACACAAAACAACAGGATTTTCACCTTTTTTTATGTTATACAACAGAGAACCAGTTTTACCATTAGACCTTGTTGATGAAGATAATTTGACCTATGAAGACGAGGAGTCTCTTCAGGTAGCTGAAAAAACAACGGATGTTCAAGAAGTAGAGGAAGATATTGTCGAAGAAAATAAAGAAATGGAAAGAAAATTACAAAAAATATTAGAAGTGAAAAAAGTAATTGATGAAGCAGCATTAAAAAATATCAGAAGAGCTCAGATTAAACAGAAAAAGCAATTTGACGAAAGACATACAATAACAAAGAAAATGGAAATAAAACCTGGGAGTAGTTTTGGTAAAAAATGTGACAAAATTCAAAAATAAATTAATGTTTGCTGAACTTCCATGGAGTGGACCATTTACAGTTAACAAAGTTTTAAGAAACGAGTATTGTATATTACAAGATGAAAGTGGTAAAGTGAGGAAAAAGAAAGAACATGTGAAAAACTTGAAATTTTCTACAATCTAAATGATGATAAATCTGATGTGGAGGTTTCTGTTGAGTGGTGTGAAGTGATTTTTTTTATGATCCGGTTGACGTAGAGTGGCAAATGGAAAAGTGTAAAGTGTTGGGTCTGTCCTTTGAAGGACAATGCACATGTATTAGAATCGGTCATAAATTAGCACTTGCAAAACCACACGGTGTGAAGAAAATTGTGGGTGACGGAAATTGTTGGTTTAGGGCAGTTTCCTACGTAATTACTGGCAGTGAAGGTTATCACATGGACGTTAGAAACATAGTTGTCAATTATATGGACAATGAATTGAACAACAACCAAGCCAATGATTTATTTAAAGGTAGGACGTCACTAAAAAATATGATAAAAGAAGGCACATGGGCAACTGAAAGTGAGATATTTGGAACTGCATCACTTTTGAATACAAACATTTTTGTGTACACAAAGATAAACTCAAAAAATGGAGAGAAGTGGGACTGGCAGTTATTTACAGCAGGTGCTTCAGCAAATTTAAAAAAAAGTGAAATTCCAAGCCAAAAAAATACATACATTACAAATGAAAGTGGTTGTCATTATGAAGTTGTTATTTCAGTTCATGGAATGGGTGTAGTTTAAGCAATACCTACGTGTCTACAGAAAAGTAAGTAGGCTACTATACTATTATTTTATCTCTTACTGTATATAAAGTGTAATGAAAACTAAAGACATCTTTTTATAGTGTAAATAATTAATAATTTTGTTTTTATTGTTTAAAATTAATTAATTGATACAGCTTTAAACAATTCGTTAAAACGAATTTTAAAAAGATTAATTATTATGGCAACTTAGAAAGTTACATAAATTTAGTTTCATGAAACAGATAGAAACTAATTTTGTACTGAGAATCCCCGAAATACTCCACTCTGTGCAAGCCGAAACATAACGTTTATTGCATACTGCAAAAATATTTTTGCTATTAGTCTTGTCTTTCTGATCGCATATAATTTACTTTAAGGAATAATGGTTAACACACAAACTAAGTTATTTTTTCATTCAAGTGAGTTTACGTTAAATTCGAATACTTTTAATCCTATAGTCGTTTAATTCTACAAGACCGAAGGAAGTGACAATAAAAGTAAGCGACGATATGACCATCCAATTTTGAATGCTTCATTCGCCGTGTTTAAAGATGAGCTTCTGGAATTTGGAGCTACCAACCACGAAAACATCAGCTCGCACAGTTCGGCGAAATTGGTAAGAAACCTGTAACATTTACTCTGAAATAATTAAGAGCGTGAAGGGGCGCATATACAGGGGGGGGGGAATGGGACCGGACCCCATCCCACAAGGTCGACAGTTGACAAGAAATTTTGTTAATCTCCTAATTTTTAAGCTGTTTTATTAATTTCACAGCTGTATACGCTAATACAGTAGTGCCCCTTTTTTAAACAGAGGTCTAAAAACAAATTTATTACACAGAATATGCGTGTACGTTTGAAATATGAAATATAGGAAATTCAAGTAAGTCAATAAGTATCTTATAAACAATGTTGCAATAGCGCTTATTACTTCCATATTCCTTAAGGAAATGGAAGTATGGTGATGGCAAAAAAAATCGTGTTCGAGATTATTGCAGATTTTGATTGTACTACACTCAAAACATGAAAAAAAGTCGTTTTTCGAAAAGTGTGTGTGTGTGTGTGTGTGTGTGTGTGTGTGTGTGTGTGTCTGTCTGTCTGTCTGTCTGTCTGTCTATCTGTGTGTAGATTTTTTTCTATGGCAAACGATACCTGCATCTTCGAAGAGTTGCTAGGCTCAGTTGGGGAGGCTTCGATGGAGGCATTTGAGAATGAAGAGGAAGCAGGAGAATTCGAGGATGATAGAGAGGAGTTGGTGCCATCCTATGACGAGGTGTATGAAGCTCTAGAAAAGCTTAAAAATAACAAGGCAGCAGGTTCCGATGGTTTACCAGGGGAACTATTAAAGAGCGCAGGAGGAGATTTCATAAAGGAATTTGCCCATCTCATAGAGCGAATATGGCTGGAGGAGGTAATGCCTGATGAGTGGAACAATGGGGTGGTGTGTTTAATACATAAAAAGGGTGATCCGCTCATATGTAAAAATTATAGGGGCATCTCTCTACTTAATGCAGCGTATAAGGTATTGTCCAACATCATATTTTCTAGGCTGCTTCCCTACGCTGAGGAAAACATAAAAGAATATCAATGTGGATTCACTAGGAATAGGTCAACAACAGACCAAATATTTACACTAAGGCAAATCCTAGAAAAAACGTTGGAATATGGAGTGGCCACTCACCATCTCTTTGTGGATTTCCAGTCGGCATATGATTCAATCAACCGGAAAATGCTATATAGAGCTATGAAGGAATGAAGGAGTTGAATATACCATCTAAGTTGGTGCGTATGGTTGGAGTAGTTATGTCCAATTCTAAGTGCCAAATAAGAATACAATCAAATCTATCTAACTCCTTAAAAACATTGAATGGGTTGAAACAAGGAGATGCCTTAGCGTGTCTGTTGTTCAACATAGCTCTAGAAAAGGTCATCAGGGATTCAGGAATTCAAACTAGCGGACACATATTTCACAAGGAGGTACAGCTTCTGGCCTATGCCGATGACATTGACGTCATAAGTAGGTCTGAATCTGGCTTAAAGGAAGCCTTTCGGGAACTGGAGTTGTCCGCTAAGGCTATGGGCTTGGTTATAAACCAAAGCAAAACCAAATATATGGTTGTAGGTGCCAACACTCGTGCCCTGTTCCTGCGCATTAACGATTATGAATTTGAAAAGGTTAGCACGGCAGGTCCTTCTGCGACTGCACCCAAAGCGCGCCTCTTTAAGTGTTTGTTGAATTGTTACATTGCTGCAAACAGATTACTCAAGTATGAATGTGTAGTCTAAACGAACACAAGGAATGATTAAACAAACAACGCACACTACCTTGGACAGGCACAGAGACAGCGGAAACCAGCTACCAGGGCCTCCTTTATCTCTGATGTCATAAGCCAGTGACGTCATTTGATCAACTCAGACTGGTGACCAACTCAGACCGCTACAACTAGTGGTGTGTGCAATAAGTGAGTGTAGCATATACTTGAATAGTAGTATAGCGATCTTTCCAGTTACGTAATGACAATTACAATTACAATTCATAAACATGCGTACAGTGGTTTGTGTTATGGTGATAGGGAATCTTTATACTCGTATCCAGGTTGTTCGGTACTGGGAAATGCGGAAACCGTTTAATGGTCTGTAATTCAGGCTAAGATTTAGCGAGATCGGCTACGAAGATGTGCGACATGGTACAGGGTCGATGTCAGTTTGAGGAAATTTAGCAATGAGCGGCACTGGCAACCACAGCGACAGTACACAACGGATCTCATTAGTGCCACTCATACACACACATACACGGTAAATAAATACCTCGTGTCGCCTTACATTTTATTAGCGCCTTCAAGAATAGAACCGTTCGTTTGACCTTTCGTGTAAAAATTCGTTTAAAAAACGTGTTAACATAAGATCGATTGCTTATTTCGCTTACTTACTACGTAGGCCTATGTAAAGATATTAATTACAACAGTCTTAAACTAAAATAAATGATATCGTTATAAGTTATAAGCGTTAAACCATGCGCGAATAAATGTCTTCAAAGCTGTCACAGTAATGACCCCAGATCGTGAGATGTCTTGTTTGTGTCAATGTAAATCGTATAACTCGTTATCCTCTAATTTTGCTGTACATAATACTATAGGCTAAGTAGTGACCAGATGTCCCGTTTTTTGTCTTCATCCCGTCGTCCCAGAAAAAAATTAAACAGGCGCAAAATGTCCCTTTTTTTAGAAGCATTAGATTTTTCAAAATTTTTTAATTTGCATAGTATAAACTAATGACAATCAAAAAATGTCACTCATGATGGCATCATCCCGGAGCCTCAATCAAAATCTAAGCGATGGTTTTTATGGTTCGGACATTTTAAAAAAGTTTCCATAGTTTCATCATTGTGTCGTCATATTGTTTGTTTCTTGACCTTTCCCCTTTGTGCTCAGTGCTGTATGATGGGCAGAAATCAACCCTCTCATATTCACTTGAAGATATTGCTATTGATTCAGTAGCATATTCCAAGGTAGACAGACTCCAAAAAAATGCTGGAATGCACATACTCTCGGAACCTCCCAATCAGTCGCCTTTTATGTAGTTTTAATTTTGAAGCAACTTTTTTTATTTCATTTAGCAAATAGGTTATTTGGACATTTTTTTAACAATAGTAGGTAAGATAATGATTAGTGCTGGTGTTTGATTTTGACGTAAGTTTAGTTTTGTAGTGAGGCTGGTGAGGGGCACAATTTAAAAAGTAGTAGTAAATTTTTGTAATACTTAGGTTTTTCTTTTCATATACTTTTTTTGATAATTTATTTTTGGATCCAAGAGTTTCCGAAATGCCGTTCCGGCGCGTTCCCTCTGAAATCAAGCCCTGAATGTAGCCTACATTACAGAACAGACATGTCCGAGATGGACCCATGCCTAGCATGTTATTTTAGGTAATTTATAAAATCGCCTGTAAAATTCATATTGTTTAATTTTTTCGTTATAATATTCATTTCTTTCTTTTTCAGTATCGATTTCTTATTAAACAGTGTGAATTGTTCTTTTCAGCGTCAAATAGAATTTTTTTTTCGAAGTTGATGTTGGACCGTTGAAAAAGAGAGCAGTGTCGGGTTTTGAAGAGCGGCAGGAAGGGGAAGAGAAGGAAGTGCCCCGTTAATTCAAATGTCAAATCTGGTAGCCCTAGTGTAAGATTAAATAAATTAATTACAGCAAGTACAATTTGTAATTTTAAATATTGTCTCACCAACTCAGAAAATCGAGTATTACAACTATTAAAAATCAAGTGTTCCTTGATTACAGAATTGACCGTGAACAACAGATAACATTCTTAAATGCACACCATATAACAAACAAATACTTCCTCAGAAGTATCGAGGACTAAGTCCCTATTTACCTCGAAGGTGATCTATATATATATTATGATAACCCCCCGTTTTCTCTGTTGTCATCCAATAAAGCCCCAAGTTGTTGGCGTGAATTTATAACAACAAGCTTCCTTCGTGGGTGTGTTTTAATCTAGTCATACGTTGGTTGCGTCAATTTATAACAAGCTGCTTCAGTCGTACTCTATTTTATTCGACTCCGATCGTGTTATTTTTTACGATGTCTGAAACCTCGTAGCTTTCCCGATACTCGTCGTTCTTTTGACCTCGCCAATACCTGTTTACCTGATTCCACGTAGTTGTTATTTTCCCGTTTATAGGCGCCAAATTTGTTGATTCAAAACAATTAAAAAATTTTACTTCTTTCTCTTGATGCAACCGTATCTCTCGTCGCTTGGTGTCTGCTAAATTCGAAATCCGCTCTCTCGCGACAGTCGTACCAACCTGTAATTCTGGTAGAAAATTTTCACGGTGCTATATTAATGAAATAAACACATAAATATTATTAATTGAAATAATGAATAGGTATTAGTTTTGAGTATTGGTTTATTAATTATCGGTTCTGCTTTTGATAGTTACTAAGACATGAGATTATAAAAATACATAACTTTTTGCTCCGACTTCAAAGAAATTACAACTCAGCGGTTGGCAATTGATCGTTGGGTCATTGACTGACCACGCTATAATGTCGAGTTTATATTATACAAACGTGTAATCAGTCAAAGAGTTCTTTTGATTACGGCAAAAAGATAACAAAATGATTTTCGAAAGTACAATCCTTCACATCAAGTTAATTAAATATTATGATCCTTCTTTACAACAGTTTTCTTAGTATGTATTTAAAACAATAGTGAGTTCAATTTACAAATATAGGTTAAGTTGGATATCGTGTACAAATATTTTCTTATTTCCCAAAGTGTTAATAATTAATTTGAGTAATCTTTTAATAATGATTATTACATGTTTTAGTAGTCATTCAGTGTTTTTAGTGTTTGAACCAAGTTTTGGATACAGTGCATTAATTTTGAAGTGTAGTGATCAGTCTCGTGGGTGTAGTAAATTAATTAAATATTATACATTACAACTTCATCGATGTTTGATAGATTATTTTCATAAATTCTGATGTTCAGGTCTTCCTTCTCTTATTTCATTAGTTTATATTGTTTTTTTTTCTGTAATTCTCAATTATATTGGATGGATCGTTCTAATAGGTTCTGTTCATGTGGTTTTTCATTTCCATTTAGTATTATTTGTTTTTTCATCTGGTTGGTTTATTTTCTAATTTTTATGGAGCGACTATTTTGTCATCTGCTCTCTTCTGATACTAAAAATGGACTGTTAATGAGTTTGTAACGGTTTTTTAGTTCTAACTGCCAAAACCTACCTTCTCATTGGTTGAAAGAATTTTGTACTCATTGTTAGATATGGCTTGGGTTTTTGCCCAAAATGAATAAATATTTTCTAATTAGGATAATTTCCTTGTATTATTATTAATATGGTTTTTATATGGTTTTATCATTGAATAGCTTTTCTGATGTAGATTAATTTGACATCAAACGTGACTAGGTTCTATTATCTCTGGGCTGTTTTAACATTTGGCTATTTTTGTTCTTTGTACTTATTTTGTTTATTATGTTGTTTTTTGCAATTATTTTGGGTTTGTAATGTTCCTTGGTTTGGTATTTTATGTTTACTTATCTTTTTCCCTCACTGTGTACTGTTATTTGTTTATATTTTACAATTTTTCTCACGTTGCTTTAGGCCTACCTTTGCCTATCCTATTGACATTGTTTAAACTTTAATTTTGCTCTTATTACTAGTTTCTTATTGCTCTGTTTTAGCTAGTTTACAATGATTACGGATTTACATCCCTTAGTACAGTGGTTTTCAAACTGTGCGTCGCGGCATTACGGTAGGGGCGTCGCGGTGGTTTCGTAAAAATAATATATTGAGTTGATTTGCTTTAATGATTTCCTCTAAAATAAAACAAAATTACCGAACTGGACCTGACCGTTGGTTTCACAACGCCGCAAGTGACGACAGTTACTTGAATTTCGGTTTTACATGCACTATTATTGGAAATGAAGAACGACCACAGTGTGTCATTTGTTTGAAAGTGCTGGCTACTGAAAGCATGCTTCCTAATAAAATGAAACGACATTTGGAGTCAAATCATGGTAGTTTGGTAAATAAACCAAGGGAATACTTTTCCCGCAAGTTAAAAGAAATGACAGAACAAAAAACAACTTTCACTAAACAAGCTACGATTCCTACAAAGGCCCTTCTTTCATCTTACAAAGTTGCCTACCGTGTAGCAAAGAGCAAGAAACCTCACACCATTGCGGAAGACCTTATTTTACCATCTGCTATGGACATGGTGTCTATTATGATAGGTGAGTCTGCTGCAAAGCAACTGGCAAGTGTTCCTTTGTCAGACAACACTATTAGTCGTCGAATACTCGATATGGCTGACAACATTAATGATCAGTTGTTTGAAAAACTCAAAGGTCATTTCGCTATTCAGTTGGATGAAGCTACTGACAGCCACAATGATGCGCATCTAATTTGTTACGTGCGGTTTATACATGATAACAAGTATCATGAAGATCTTCTTTTCTGCAGAAATATAACTCTTGGAACAAAAGCAGCAGACCTCTTTGAAATACTACACTCTTTTATGGAAGAAAACAACATTAACTGGGAGAATTGTGTAGGCGTGTGTACAGATGGAGGTCGTAGTATGGCTGGCTGTTATGCCGGACTACAAGCTCTGATCCGTAAAGAAGCTCCTCATGCTATTTGGATACACTGTTTTATTCATAGAGAAGCACTGGCAGCAAAAAACATCAGCCCTGCCCTTCATGAGGTTCTTCAGTCAGTGATAGAAGTGGTAAACTTCATTAAAAGTCGGCCACTTAAGTCCAGATGTTTCAACAAATGTGCGTTGATATGGGGGCTGAGCACATTTCCCTACTTTATTACTCTAACTCTCGCTGGCTTTCACGTGGGAATGTCTTGAAAAGGGTGTATGAACTCAGGAATGAATTTCACTGTTATCTTGTTCAAGAGAAACATTTGAGTTCCGATAAGTTCGTAGACAGTGACTTTGTTTGTAAGCTGGCATATCTTTGTGATATCTTTGAAAAACTCAATTCATTAAATGTGTCCCTTCAAGGTAATGAGACCAACATTCTGCAACTGTCAGACAAAATTTCAGCCTTCAGAAAGAAGCTACTATTGTGGAAGACAAAGTTGGATGATAGAGATATACATTACAGTTTCCCTGTTCTGCACACGGTTTTAGAAGACAATGACTTACAGTTGAGTGAAGAACTGAAGTCTGTGTTTGTGGATCATTTAACTGAACTTAATGTTCACTTTCAGAAGTACTTTGCAGAAGAGGTCGATCAGCACAACTGGATCAAAGATCCCTTCAGTACAGGACTTCCATTAACACTTACTACTGAAGAACAAGAGCAATTTATAGATATTTCTTCAGACTCCACATTAAAATCGACGTTCGTTTCCTCATCACTGCTTGAGTTTTGGGGCTTGGTGAAGCAGGAGTATCCACAAGTAGGTAACAAGGCCCTACGAGTTTTGATTCCTTTTGTGACATCCTACTTATGTGAGGTAGGATTTTCAGCATTGGCAGTCATCAAGACCAAATACAGATCGCGATTGAACGTCGAGAAAGTGATGCGAGTCGCAGTTTCCAATCTTGTGCCGAGATTTGAAGAATTGGTATGAAGAAGCAAGCTCATCCTTCCCATTGATTTGATTTCGTTGCAAGAATAAGGTGTCATAAAATTAAAAGTCGATTAAAATGTGTTATGTATGTTAATAGTTAATGTAAAGAAATAAAATACACTCTTATTGTCTTATTCATTTGTTTCGAAACTTAAGTTTTTTTATCCCCACACTTCGAGTCGGATGTAGTGTACGAAGGGAGCCGCGGGTATTTATGTTCAGGTCAAGGGAGCCGTGGACCCAAAAAGTTTGAAAACCACTGCCTTAGTATATGAATATTACCGCTTCTCCGACATATTAATGCCTTTTATATCTAAATTTATAACTTTAACATGAACTGTTTCTTAGGCTTTCATCACCACTCAACATAATACAACTTACTCTTAAGATTGTTTCAACAATTATAACATTTGCACATTCCTATAATATTACTATTATCTTCTCTGCTTTTCTTTATAACATAATAACAATACTTTCAAACATTTATTATATAATTTTAGTATTGTAACATTCATTTCTTTTTTAGGCCTACTTTTCTTTTATACCATATTATTTGTTTAAAGTTTGATCTGGCCCTTTAACTATTAACTCTAACTGTTAACAATAATACCTTGAATAATATTAATGGATTCTTATCCTGAATAATAATATAATATAATGCTATCTTATCTACTACTGTTTTTGGTCCTTTTCCAAAACTAAACTCTAGTATTGTTCACTTATTTTGGTGTCTTTATACAGATTGTGTTTGTGTTTTATTTTTATCCGCACTCTCACTTTTATATGAGTTCTTGCTCAAGCTCATCCTTCCCATTGATTTGATTTCGTTGCAAGAATAAGGTGTCATAAAATTAAAAGTCGATTAAAATGTGTTATGTATGTTAATAGTTAATGTAAAGAAATAAAATACACTCTTATTGTCTTATTCATTTGTTTCGAAACTTAAGTTTTTTTATCCCCACACTTCGAGTCGGATGTAGTGTACGAAGGGAGTCGCGGGTATTTATGTTCAGGTCAAGGGAGCCGTGGACCCAAAAAGTTTGAAAACCTCTGCTCTAGACTTTTGTAGTGCTTGTTAACTACGGAAATTATGCTGACATGGACAATTATTCTGGAACATCCGCAGGCTATATTATTAACAACAGCGGCTGGCTTACATAGTTAGTTACAGCTGGCGATTTATTCAGTGCGGATCAAGTGGTTGTTGTGGAAGGTGATTACTGTGTTACTATTAGTGCGGAACTGTTAATAGTTGACATTATGTTGCATGTGGACAAATTTAACTTGACTTACTATACGAGACTATCTAGTTGATTGCAAATTTTCATTCGACTCATTAAAACTGGTAATTAGTGATTTCATTGGTGTCTGTATTTTGTTTCCACTGTACAATATGACGATCCGTGAGACCGTCGTAACAATATATTTCGTATCTGTCACACTAATTTATTTCCGGAATTAATTAAGTCTATGTATTTAAGAAATTTTTTAAAGTAATTTTAATTCTGTCGTGAAGTAGACGTTAACGAAGTTCCTCGTGATCGTTACTTTACGGAAGGTTTACTAGTACAGTCACAAATCCCCCAACTACAAGAACCATTGAGACTTCTGTAGGGTTTACCAGTCGCATCCTGCTCGTTCTGAGATAGGAGTAGGTACTAACGCTGGATTCTGTTTCAGAATTTGCATTTGTTCTGATACCGGACGTTTCTTAGTATTTACCAGTAGTCACCCTAATATCCTAAGCCACCACTTGTAACGACGAAAGAAACAGAAGGAATAATATGTTAGATAATGATGAGTAGAGGTATGGGTAGAGATAAAATGGGTTGTTGCGGGAAGTACTTTTTCTTCCTCCTCAGTTGAGACCTGTTATGCGAAGAAGGACCTGCCGTAGCACTTAACTAATCACTAAAGATGTCCTAGCAGAGATATTTCTCATAAAAAATGGAAGAAGACGGAATATTTCTCATCAAACAGAATAAAAAACGGAAATGTACGGAATGTGCTGATTGCGAAACCATAGAAGAGAAAGTACCGAGATACAAGGTGAATTGGGATGAAGAAAACCTGAACGTAATGGATGGTAACACGTACCAAACAAGAGAAAACCTGAAGATAATGGATGGTAACACGCACCAAACAAGAGTAATCCTGAACGTAATGAATGGTAACACGTACCAAACAAGAGAAAACCTGAAGATAATGGATGGTAACACGTACCAAACAATAGTAAACCTGAACGTAATGAATGGTAACACGCACCAGAGAAAACCTGAAGATAATGGATGGTAACACGTACGAAACAAGAGTAAACCTGAACGTAATGAATGGTAAAACGTACCAAACAAGAGAAAACCTGAAGATAATGGATGGTAACACGTACGAAACAAGAGTAAACCTGAACGTAATGAATGGTAACACGCACCAAACAAGAAAACCTGAACGTAATGGATCGTAACGCATACCAAAATTATTGCATCGCTGCAAACCTATCTACACTGAAAAACTGGTAGACAAGGCATTAGAAAAAGAAAGAGGAATTGGAGCGGGAGGAGGAAGAATTAGATGATCAAGCTGCGTTGACGGAATCAGAAAGAGAGTTACAATTTATGATGGGGGAAACAGAAGTATGTGGGTAAGAGAGCTTTTGAGAAAGTAAAAGCATCGCTCACAGCAAAAAGGATTCCGATTGGGATGAGAAAGTTTCCTAAATGTTTTATTTGGAGTTTGGTCTGTATGACGGTGAAACATGGCCTATCAGAAACAAAAAAATCGGTATGGAGAACCATACATGACTTCCATGTTCTAATTATAAAATTATTTTTAATGTGTACACTCAGAACGAAACTAAATATATCCGCATGCTTTTGGTAAAAACGCCAAGAAAGATAATCAAAATACGAATTGTACGTAGTAGTTAATATTTTAAAAATAAAGCATTAATTTGATTAAATTATCTTTTATTTAAACAGCACGAAATAAAGCGAAATCCGCCCAGCGTTTGTAATGTGAATTTTTGAAAACGAATAATTATTTTGTTTACGTATCCGTGGTTACGATATTTTGTTTATATGGAACGATATCAATTGTTAATATTTTATTGAAATGTTTTACTTCCATATTCCTTAAGGAATGGAAGTATGGTGATGGCAAAAAAAATCGTGTTCGAGATTATTGCAGATTCTGATTGTACTACACTCAAAACATGAAAAAAAGTCGTTTTCCGAAAAGTGTCTGTGTGTGTGTCTGTCTGTGTGTCTGTGTGTAGATTTTTTTCTATGGCAAACGATAACTGCCGCAAATTCAAACAGAATTTTTTTCATACAGCCCTGATTTGTAGAGTACTCGCGACCTATTGTTTTTGGTGAAGATCGGTTGAGGGAAAGGGGTAGTTTACCTGCAACGGTTTTTTTTATCAAGGGAAATTTTTTTTTGGCAAACGTTAACAGCCGCAAATTCAAACAGAATCAAATAATGTTTTGCATAAAGCCCTGATTTGTAGTGTTCTCAAGACGTATTGTTTTTGGTGAAGATCGGTTAAGGGAAAGGGGTAGTTTACCTGTAACGTTTTATGTTTTAACAAGGGTATTTCCTATGGCAAACGATAACAGCCGCAAATTCAAACAGAATCAAATAATTTTTTGCATTGTGTCCGAGTTGTAGAGGACTCAATGCCTATTGTTTTTGGTGAAGATCGGTTGAGGGAAAGGGGTAGTTTACCTGCAACGTTTTTTTAACAAGGGTATTTTCTATGGCAATCGATAACAGCCGCAAATTCAAACAGAATCAAATAATTGTTTGCATACTTCCCTGAATTGTAGAGATCTCAAGGACTTTCGATTTTGGTGAAGATCGGTTAAGGGGAAGGGATAGTTTACCTGCAACCTTTTACGTTTTAACAAGAGTAAAGTACTTGAAAATTCATTTAAACTTTTTGAAGCAATGGTAATTGTTAAAAATAAAATAATTTTGTTGCCAGGCAATAAAATTATAATTTTTTCATTTTAATGTAAATTATGTATGAGTTAATATCTTTATATATATAATTCTTCTGTACGTGTGTATGTCACTGAACTCCTCCATGTATAAAATAATATATCGTTCGTGGCAGGTAAGCATATCTCAGTTATGTAATGTTTACGTTTCCATTTTATTATTATGCCTACAGCAATAAAAAGGCAGGTAAGACACACACACACACACACACACACACACACACACACACACACACACACACACACACACACACACACACACACACACACACACACACACACACACACACAATTCACGTTATTTCTGGCCTCACTCATGTTTATTTTCTTACATTTGCACGCTTTTTAAATGGAAAGTGCCGAAACCCACGCCAACATAACGCATGCAAGCCGAAAAAATGGACATCAATTTGCTTACTGGCGAAGCTAGTAGTTAATGAATGGGTAGGCAAAAATCTTATCTTAAATTTTTTTAAGAAATCACTAAAAGGACGGTGGTTCAAATCGGACGCTGAGGTAGAGTTTGCTGTAACCGAATGGTTCCACAAACAGCCGTAAGAATTTTACTAGCAGGGAATCTACAGGTTAGCGCAACAGTGGAACTCATGTCTTAATGTTATTGGAGACTCTTTTAAAATCGTTGAATAAAAAATGCTTTACAGCTCTATACGTGTTTCTATTGAACAATCCTTGTATTAGTCATACACAATAATACAACTGATTGAACTTCAAATTTTTAAACTTGATTAGTTTCTATATATATGTTTAATGTTACAAATAATTCAAATAACAATCTTGATCATCTGTTAGTTCAGCGGAATAACAGTGACACTTTTAATAACCGCATAAAATAAACACTTAGAAACAACACAGGCGCTTTAACTTAACTGTTTGGACCACAGAAGTGAGGCATGCCTCAACGCTCTATGTGTACAGCGCGGGACAATCCCCCCTCCCTTCACTTCCCTATCACACCACTACATTGCTTACGTACGATGTATACAAAAAACGCTGAGGCAAGTTCAGGTTGCCTCATTCGCTTTAAACGAACTATGCCGAATCTCACCTGTCACCATATAGCGGTCGCTCAATAAAGCACGTTTCGGTTTAATAAATTTGACAGTCGCAGTAACAATGTATAATCTTTACGTTATGTAGTTCATACGTATTTATAATTTTTATTCTACAGAATTTTTTAGGGTAGGCATTGCCTCAATTGCCTCCATGTAACTTCGCCACTGATGTATATGTGTACAACGTTATCGGCAACAAAGAAGTAGTTTTTGTTAAAATTCCTTCCCGGGATATTTGGCCGTAGTCCAATGTTTTCTACAAAACCAGACATTTCGGCAATGCCATCGACTTCCATCATCAGTGAAAATCGAGTGCGATAACGTGAGGTGGTATACGTTAGTGACCACAGTACTGTGGTTAAGGCTGAAGCAGTAAGTAGAAAGAAGTAGTTTCTATGGTAATATTTCATTTCGAAAATGATTTTAAATATAAATCTTAGAATATGGAAGTCATGTATGGTTCTCCATACCGATATTTTAAGTTTTCGGTCAAATAAATTTGTAACATCAATAAAAAAATTACCCCCTCCCTCTTCAACTACGTTTTTCATTTATAGTTATTTCGTCTACCTTTCTACAGTGGATTATTGTGACCTTCTTTTCAGGATACTTTATTTATCAAAATTAAGTACTTTACTCTTCTTAAAACGTAAAACGTTGCAGGTAAATTACCCCTCCCCCTTAACCGATCTTCACCAAAATCAATAGGCATTGAGTCCTCTACAACTCGGACACAATGCAAAAAATTATTTGATTCTGTTTGAGTTTGCGGCAGTTATCGTTCGCCATAGAAAAAATTCTACACACTGACACACAGACACTTTTCGGAAAATTACTTTTCTTCATGTTTTGAGAGTAGTACAATCAGAATCAGCGCTTATCTCAAACACGATTTTTTTCGCGATCACCATACATCGATTTCCTTACGGAAGATGAAAGTAAAAAGGAAGGTAAATAGAGAGCTTTGAAATATGGTTGTAGCGAAGAATGGTTAAGTTGAAATGGACTGACAGAGTGAGAAAAGATGAAGTATTTACGAGATCTGATGAGGAAAGTGGAAGTAATAAGAAAGAGAAATCCATCTTGTTTGGGGCGTATATTGCGTAGAAACTGTCTTCGTCTAAGGATCATCGAGGAAAAGGTGGGAGGAAAGAATAGACGGGGACGGAGAAAGGCTGGAATGCTTGATGTCACTGAAAACAGAAGGAGGTGTAGACAAATGAAGATGAATGTACAGGACAGAGGCAAATGGAGAGTATCCAGCTGACACGTGTCGCAAAACAGTTTTACTACAGGGGGTAGACCTTAGGGCGTCTACTAAAACGTTCGTGAAGTTACACGACGACAACAGTATTATCTTCCAATACCGTACTATTCTTCTAATTCCCCTAGTCTTTCCACGTTTTGCGTTATGTTGTCTGCGTAACTTACGAGCGGAGTTTGAAAAGTTTCCGGCCTAACATGGATGGGGGGCAGATAGATTAGTACAATTGGAGTATGTGATAAAGTGATTCTTGTGTGCACTTCAGTTGCAATCGGGTCCCAAAAGAGTTGAACGGCGATCAGAAACGACATCTTGTGCTTGCTTCACGCGCAATGTTGACCCATTTTGAACGTGATCCTCCGATATTTTGAGCCGTTTGATGACTGTCGATGAAACGTGGTTCTACCACTACGATCCAGAAACCAAACAGCAGTCAGTACAGTGGCGACACACGGGTTCACCAAGGCACACGAAATTTTTCGACAGCAGAAATCCACTGCCAGAGTGATGGCGATTGAGTTTTGGGATGCAGAAGGAATTATCCACATCAATCGTGTTCAGCAAGGGTCCACAGTGAATCCCAACTAGTACTGCGATGTTCCGGATAAATTGCATGCAGCCATCCGAAAGACACGGCGGGAAAAGCTGGTGAAAAGCATCATGTTTCTTGAGTACAACGTTCCAATGTCACAAGGCTCTTATCACAATGCAGAAATTGGACCAGCTAGTCTATGAAGTATTGACCATCCCTCTTATTCTCCGGACCTAGCTCCGTCGGACTTTTATCTGTTCCAAAAATTGAAAATGGACTTGAAAGAAACACATTTTGCAATCAGTGATGCTGATTACACGCTGCTATTACATCGATGCTGTTAACACGATGTCTTAATAACACAAAGGCAAATCAATTTTTCTCCAATGAGAAAATGACAGTTGATGCAGGACTATTGTCAGAAGTGTATTGAACTTCGAGGGGAATACATTGAATAAATTGGTACTTCTATTGGTCTATCTGCCCCCCATCCATGTTAGGCAGGAAACTTTTCAAACCTCCCTCGTATTTAATGTCATTTCACCTAAGATTTCAGCTTGGCCCTGCAATTCATTCCTTTGTGAGTTTGTGATTTTGTGTGTGTACGTATTATGTATTCGGAAGTAATTATTACAAACGGCAATGTGCATTACGCTTTTTGTATACTGTAGTTATTAGTGGCTGCTATTATGAGTTATTTACTCGTTATGCAGATTATTCTCTTATTCGCTGTATGCCTTATGTATTAGTCACGTCTACGTAAGCGTTCAGAACGTTATTGGAGCTGTTTATTCTCTGGTTGTTTGTTCGCTGTACTTAAACACACACACACACACACACACACATACACACACACACACACAATCCAGTATGTTATGTCAAGTGGAAAAATAGGCTACTTACATATAGTCAGTTAATGTACTATACAACGGTATATTAATACACATATAGTAAGTTAATGTACTATACAACGGTATATTAATACACATACAGTAAGTGTACTATTCCTTATAAGTATAAAATAAACCTGAAAATTGCATCTGAAAAATTTTCAAATTGGCAGCTGACTGAAAATTTTAATTCTCAGTTAGTAGTGTGATAGGGGGTACGGAAACAGTGGTTGACGGAGGGGTGGAGGTGATGACGTCACGATCAGCTGGGCTCTTGACCTACTTCAACAGCTAGTGACGTCACTGGCCTAGTATACTAGGCCAACAATGGGGTCATTGTTTCAGTAGCGCCTATTGTTTCAATGTTGAAACAATGGAGTCATTGTTTCAGTAGCGTCTATTGTTTCAGTATCGTCTATTGTTTTATTATCGCTATTGTTTCAATGCCGTCACTGGTTGTTGAGGTAGGTCATAATCGTGAGGTCATCCCCCCCGGTCGGCTGTTTCCGTATTCTCCCCATGTTGTACTGAGGGGGCGAGGCGGGCTGTGTGTGTGTGCGTGCGCGCGCGCGAATTTTTCGCAAAATATTTCGCTCTCGTTCATTTCGGTCTAGGTGTCGGACATCTCGGTGTCGATGCCGGGGCTCGGGCTCCGTACGAAGCGACGCTCGCGACACAAGACTGAACGGGTATAGCTAACAAGCTCGCGTGTATGGTATATAGACGGACAATCCCCCTCGTTCGACTAATGAGTGTAACTATTGCACAGCACGTATTGCACCATACCGTTTCACAGTGATATAAAGGAACAGTTCTAAGAAGTGGATTGCTCAACAACACGTAACTAACTAAGCTGTAAACAGTAACAGATCCAATAAAAAAACCCTCGGCTCACGCGGGTCAGCAAGAGATGTTCCTTCGACGGCGAACAATAAAACACTGACCTCGTCAACACTTTGTCATTCGTATAAATGATGGGCAGCCGGAAAACGAAGGAGGAGGGGAATAAAATAACGTGCATACAATATAAAACCGTAAGAAGTGCATTTTCGAACACAAAATTTACCCTGTTAAAAGATAGTAAAACGTATTACCAACCTCTTACAACTAAAAAGATGAAAAATATAAAAAATGTAATAAACAATGTTAGATATTATAAAAGTAATAGGTCACATACAGAAATACAATGTTTAATCAATGTAAATAGGTGGTAAGCCTGTAAAAGTATAATTAAGAAAAATAATCGTAGATATAACAAAAAATAATATACACAAAAATAAAAAAATATACAAAAAATGTAATGACGAAAAATAAATACAAAACATTACCTTAAACCAGGAACACTGCAGTTAACTATTTAAAACAACACGAGGGGATGTATACAAAGGCACGTGGCATCGAAGGAATCCAACAAAAAAAACGGTCCAGTACAAACAGAGGGGTGAGCGATACACACAATACCATACTTGTTTCGGTTGTGAGGGGAAGCGAGGCTCTGCGCGCGTGTGTTTGTGTATGTGTGCGTGTAGTCACCCCAATTAGGTCGACGAACATACGTTTGTAAATACAATTTTCTTATCACTTAACCATCAAACAAACGGTTTCCATGTACTAAAAGAATTCTGTGATGCGTGTTATTTAGAAAATATCTGTAACAAGAAACCATTATTACTAGTATTAACCTAAATCCAGTATAATTATTACGACTACATACTAATTACATACCACTACAGAGTACAAAACATAAAAAATAATAACCATACGTAAATAGTTAAGTAAAATTGATGTTAAAAAAAACTTTCTCCAAACAGAAAAAAAGGCACATATCGGAGTTGTACATGACGTGATTTAGTCGAATTCTACAAGAGAAATGAACACACGCGCGCGCGAACACACATGTTTAGAAGCGAAACAAGTTGAAATTTGTATGTCTAACCTCACATTTAAACACGGCGAGTGAACCTTACAAAATTGGTTGCTCATGTCAACGCTTACTTTTCTTATAACTTGCTTCTGTCTCGTAGAATTAAACGACAAATAAAAAGTATATGGATTTAAAGTAAACTCACTTGAATAAAAAATAACCATTATTCCTTAAAGTAAATTATATGCAGTCGGAAAGAAAAGACAAAGAAATAGTGCAAACATTATTACAGTAAGTAAAAAAAAGAAACGTTTTAACCTGACAGAGTAGAGTATTTTGGGGGTTCTCAGTACAAAATTGGTTGCAATCTGCTTTATAAAACTAAATTTACATAACTGTCTAAGTGGCCACAATAATTAAACTATTTTTAAACTCTTCGTAAAGAATTGTTGAAAAACAAAATTATTAAATATTTACACAATAAAAAGGTGTCTTCAGTTTTCATTATATTTTATATAAGGTAAGTGGTAAAATAGTAGGAGTATAGTAGCCTACTTACTTTTCTGTAGATATATAGGTACTGCGTAAACCTCACTCATTCCGTGAACTGAAATAACACCTTCACAATACAATCACTTGCATAATGTATTCCTTGCTTGGAATTTCACAAGGTATGAATTCAGCCCGACAACAACACAGTCACCAAAAATATAATTCCATTACGCATAAGAAAAAAAACAAGCACAGCGCAAGAAGTCTTCACTCACCGGTGTTTTAAAACGTTCTGAGGACGAAGCAGGAGATATCTCGATCCCGTGGGAACCATACACTTGTCGATATTTTGATACAAAACACATGGCTCGCCCAATAGCGTAGGAATGAGAACAGATAAACATAAACAAATGTGCAATACCTACGGTGTAAATGACCTCTCGCTGAGCAGGCGAATGACCTTCTCACGCTGTAAACGGAAGTGAATTCAAAGCCTTGTATAAGGTTTGTGCAATAATATGCCCGCGCTTATATACTTATATATTGTACAGATTTACTGCTTAGACCCCAGTTAGCAGATGGACACACTGCTGAACACAGCTACAATATTAGTTGGTGATATTACCTGTGTTTGTTACAAAGTGCCCGTAGACATTGACGAAAACTAGCACGTGTTTAACCTAAAAATAAGTGTGCTTTATTCGAACAAAAACTAGTCCATGTTTAACCTAAAAAAAGTGTGCTTTATTCTTACGAAAACTAGTGCGTGTTTAACCTAAAAAAAGGGTGTGCTTTAATCTAATTAAGATCGCATATTCCAGAGTACAGAACCATGGCAGTATACGCAACTCGTACAATCGCGCTTAACGGGAGTGTAAAGACAATAAAGTATAACGACTTTGAAGACGGGATGGACACGGTATTCGTATTGTTGGATAGAATGGCGGACGTTATTCCGGAAGACGTGCGCGCAGAATCACGCGATATGGGGGAAAGTTACAAGTGGTATTTGGCCGTAGGCGTCTTAATAAAAAAACTCGTATCCGATCATGAACTAGAGCAGACGGGAGTGTTTCGTTCGCGTACACAACTTGTTTTACCCCCGGACGCTGAAGACGTGAACGAACAGTACAGGGAGTGCGTGGAAAAAGTGCTGGAATCGGTATCAAAGTTTACTCGCGAAGGTAGCGGATGGGTCGAGAACGGGATCGTAGCCGTTGAAGTGAACCTGTTAAAATATCGTCCTCTCGCCGGATCCAGTTACATACCAACACCGAAGAAATTATTAAGGAAGGAAGCGTTAGTGAAGGTGCAGAATCTATACGACGATAAATGCTTCCTCTGGTCCGTTCTAGCCGGGTTAAATCCGATCGCGTCTAACCCGCACCGCATGTCTCGCTACAGACAGTACGAAAACGAGCTGAATACGGAGGGGATCGACTATCCGGTGCCGGTGACTCAAATTAAAAAATTTGAAAAACAAAACGCGAATATTTCGGTGAACGTGTTCGGTTACGAAAGCGACAGTAACGAGTTCGGATAAAGAAAAGACGAAGTGTACCCTATTATTCGGATAACCGAGCACAAAGGTAGGACGCACGTGAATCTGCTGTTACTGGTCAACGACGAAGGGCTCAAACATACTGTCTTATTAGAAACTTGTCTCGTTTGCTGTACACACTAACGAAAAGTAGGTCGGTTTCGGTCTACTGCAATTACTGCTTGCAACGATTTCGCGATAATACGGATCCTGAAATGGCGCGAAAACGACTTGAGGATCACGAGGTACTCTGCATGCCGCACGGAGCGCAAAAGGTCTAACTGCCAGCGGGAAAACACAGTCAGATGTATTTTAAAGACTACACAAAGTGTCACAGAGTACCGTACACGGTGTACGCGGACTTTGAATCTTTTCTTCGCCCCGTGTCCGGATGTACGCGCGAAGAGGACAGATCGCACTCGCAGGACATCGCGCATCACGTACCGTGCAGTTTCTGCTACGTGATCATCGATTAGACGGGGAAAGCTGTGGAAGAACCCGTCTTGTACCGCGGTGGTAATGACGTAGTGGAGACGTTTCTCCGGACTCTGCGCGAAGATGTGAATCGACTCGAACGCGACTTCAACAGACCCCTCCGCATGACCGAAGACAACGAACGCGATTTCCAGAACGCCACCACGTGCCATCTGTGCAAGAAGAGTATCGAGCGCGGCGACGACAAAGTGCGAAACCACGATGCCGTGACTGGCGAGTAACTGGGAGCGTCGCACAACGCGTGTAATTTAAACTATAACGTGCTGCAACACGTTCCCGTGTTCTTCCACAACCTGCGCGGCTACGATTGCCACCATCTTATCCAAGCGTTCGGTAAATTCAAACACGAAGAAATCAAGTGTATAGCCACGACCAGCGAGCGGTACGTGTCCGTGTCCCTCGGTCCCCTCCAGTTTCTCGATTCCGCGCAGTTTATGAACACGTCGTTGGAAAAGGCATGCAAAAAGACAAATTTAAAATATTACGACAATGCATGCTACCGGACGGAAACAACGAAGAAGAAGGAGAAGAAGAACGCGTTGAAATGCTGGTCAGGAAAGGGGTCTACCCGTATGAGTACATGACGGACGAAAGTAAGTTCGAGGACGTTTCTCTGCCCGCGCCGGAACACTTTTACAACCGTCTAGCCTAGACGCCCGTGTCGGACGAAGATTACACGCATGCGCAAAACGTTTGGACGGCTTTCGGGATGCGAACGTTAGGCGATTATCATGACCTCTATCTGAAAACCGACGTGTTGCTGTTGGCCGACGTATACGAAAACTTTCGCGAAACCAGCCTGCAGTATTACGAGATCGATCCGTGTAATGTATATTCCGCGCCGGGACTCGCGTGGAACGCGATGTTGAAAATGACGGGAATTCGACTCGAACTAATTCAAGATATAGACATGTACCTGTTCGCAGAGAGCGGGGTAAGTGGGGGTACCGCGATGGTGCCCAACAGATACGCCAAGGCCAACAACCCTTACGTACCGGACTACGATCGCGAACGGGAAAACAATTACCTCCTATACCTGGACCGTACAAACCTGTACGGCACCGCGATGAGACAGCCGTTACCTCACTCCGGATTCCGTTGGCTGGAACGTGAAGAAAGAATAAATCCACGCGTTAGATTTGAGTACGGTAGGCGCGGAAGACGAAATCGGTTACATTCTCGACGTCGATCTACGCTATCCCCGCCGTCTACACGACCTACATTCGGACTACCCGCTGGCGCCGGAACGCAGAAAAGTCGGCGAGCACGAGTTGACCGCGTACAGCAAACATTGCAAGTATCTGAAGAATTTCCATTTGCCTGCCACCGGCACTGTCGAGAAACTGATCACCAGCCTCGAGGATAAGAAAAACTATAACGTCCACTACAGAACGTTGCAGCTCGGTATGGGACTGAAAGACGTTAATCGCGTGCTAGCGTTCGGTCAGAGCGAGTGGATGAAGCCGTTCGTAGACTTCAATACGGAGAAACGCAAACCCGCGGCGAACGATTTCGAAAAAGAATTCTTTAAACTGGTGATCAACGGCAAATCGTTAGAAAATGTCCGGAAACGTATAGACTTTCGTTTAGTCTCCAACGAACGCGAAATGATAAAACTGAGTGCGAGCCCGAGATTCGTGCACGCAAACGTGTATAACAAAAACCTGGTAGGCGTGATGATGAAAAAGAGAACCGTGTATCTCAACCGTCCACTGTACATAGGATGCACCGTGTTGGACATCCACCGTGTTAGTAAACACGTGATGTACAGTTACCACTACGAGTTCATTGTCGCGAAGTACGGACCGCGTGTGCGATTGTGTATGACGGATACAGACTCTGTGCTGTACGATATACGCACCGATAACGTGTACGACGACATTAAGGAGAATCTACATCTATTCGATACGTCGGAATATCCCACGATGCATCCCTGTTATAGCGCGGTAAATAAAAAACGTTTGGGAACGTTCAAGTACGAGACGCACGCGAAACCTATCGTCGAATTCGTCGGCTTGCGCGCGAAATCGTATCGCTTCTGATGTTGCAGGACGACGGCGATAAAAAGGAGAAGCACGTAGCGAAAGGGGTACCGCGAGTGGCTATACAAAACAGATTGACTCACGCGGATTACAAACGCTGTTTGCTGTCACCGACGACGTCAACGACTAACCGACAAACGTACACGTTCCGCGCAGATCATACGCAGCAAAGACCATCGACTCTACACGCGTCAGATAGTGAAACTGTCTTTATCGCCGTACGACGATAATAGATACGTCTTGGACGACGGACAGAGAACGTTAGCCTACTGAGATAACAGAATTCGCGAGACGGAAGAGGGACGCACGACGGTTCAACGGGCCAGCGTGATTCGGTACGCGTGGAGAGCGTTAGAGGCGTAGGAGGAGGAGGGGATGAAGATGTACATATGTATATACATAGATAGGAAGCGATTAACTGTATGACTGTACACTACACAATGCGATGTAGTTTTTTATAAGTACGTGTACAGTAGTTCAGTATATACCCTTGTGTATCGAGCAGGATATCGAGGTGCGTCGTCCGAGTTTGTTCACGTTTTGCGCGAGAGAGAGATGAACGTATTTCTACGTCACTGTCGCGGTAGAAATACTCATAAACGTGGTCAGGTTGTCCGAGACGAGTCACTGGCACGGTGGAAACTCCTGTAAACTCGTCTCGATTTAACAGAATCTTTGTGTGTGCGATACGTGAACAAAAAGACGCTTCTCGATATTCCAACCGTATACCAAACTATTAATTTAAGTGAAAAAAAAAAAAAAAAATTATCTTTCGTCAGCATTGTATGGTCTACGTTTGACCCAACCTCATCCGCCCGCCCGCGTACAACGCGGAGAGAATCCAAGGCCAGTAGGACACGTGTCGATCAACTGACCTAGTCAACGACCTCACGATCAGCTGCTCATGACGTCACTGAAACAGCATGACGTCATTGAAACAGGAGAGTGACGTCACTGAAACAGTGGTAGTTACATTTAATACTCGAACAAGAGGGGGATTGTCCGTCTATATAAACGAGGCTCGTTAGCTAACCCCTTCAGCCTTGTCTCAACACTCGCGAGCGACGCATCGTCCAGACCTCGAGCTTGACCACGGCATCGACCCCGAGAAGTCCGAGACCGAGGCCGAAAATGAACTGGAGCGAGACCGACATGATCGAGTGCGAAATATTTTGCGAAAAAATTCGCTCGCGCGCGCGCGAACACACACACACACACACACAAACACAGCCCCGCCTCGCCTCCTCAGTACAACTTGGGAAGAATACGGAAACAGTGGACCGGGGGGGTGGTGGTAGTGTTGACCTCACGATCATGACCTACCTCAACAGCCTGGAGTAGGCCTGTTTCGTGTGTCCGCGAAACGGGGAAACCACGTAAAAAAAAGCGAAGCATGTCTTGTTTCACTTCATGGGTCGCTTGGAATGGACGAGAGTACATACCGTTGTTGTAATTACACGTAATTACCGCGATGATATGTATGACCCTCAGTACAAAATTCACTACAACAAAAAATTTAAGTCAGTGTATTTCACAATACTCGACCGGCTACAGGAAAAGTATTGTTACAACTGTTGCATCATATCACCGTGACACAGTGTGCCACAATTCAATCGATAGGACTGTTGCATCATATTGTTGTGAAACAGTATGGTGCAATACGTGTTGACAGGATGTTGTGCAATAGTTACACTCATTTGTAGAAAAGGGGGATTTTGTCCGTCTGTGTAAACGAGGCTCTATACCGTTCAGTCTTATGTCGACAGTCGCAAGCAACGCATCGCAACCAGCGGACCTACTAAGCAAGCAAGCAAGATGGAATCCTTTATACAGAAATTTGGGAGCCTCACCGTTTATGAATACGTAAAATGTCAGGACTTTAAAACGGGGACGAAGTAGCCGATTCGCCTGTTACAGAACGAGACGACGTGGTACGGACCTTCTCTGACAGCTGTTATAACTAGGGGAAAGGACGGCACGGGATTACTCAAGGTCTACCTGCCAAAGAGATACGCGAAACTGTTTACGGAACAGTACAACGGACAAAGAGATCGTGTAGCGGACATTACTATTGCAAGATTGTAAAATATTGTTTATATGTAATTTTGTAACACTTTTTTATTTGTGTTTTTTTTTTACAATACATGTATTGACTAACATTATATGCGTTATTCTTTTCCCCTCCCCGTTTATTTACCCCCTCCCCCACCACCAGTATCACCCCTTTAATGCAAGCGACACGGCACCGACTTGGGTCAGTGTTTCGTTCGCCGTCGACGGAGGAACATCTCTCCGAGGACCGATTAAGCCACACCTACACCAACACACACACACACACACACACACACACACACACACACACACACACACACACAGCACAACGCGGATAGAGAATACTGATTCGCGAAGACGACTCACGATCGACCCTGACTAGAACATGACATCACGCTCGGTCGACATTACTGACATCATCATCAGCTGTCCGGCAGTGGTATAACAGTCCGAGATACGGTAAGTTTCAGGAGCGATGAGGAGGAGTAGGCACGGACCACTTCTGCCCGATTCTGTACATTCTATCATCTGCGGACCGTCCGCCCGCGTGCGGCAAGACGAACGTGATGTTCAACCTGTTGTTCGACGTGAACGGGGTACGTTTCGCAAACCTGTACGTGTTTTCAAAATCACTATTTCAATCCAAATACCGGATGTTGGAAACTCTGATGACACAGCTCACCAACGACGGACTGGGTTATCACACGTGCAGTAAAAAGGAAGAGGCACCGATTCCCGACAAGGTCGACACCACTTCCATTATGGTGATCGACGACGTGTCTTGTGAAAAACAACACAACATACGCAAGTACTTCGCAATGGGACGACACAGCGATGTAGACACGTTCTACTTGTGCCAGACGTACAGTCAAATACCGAAACAGCTGATTTGTGACACCGCCAACCTCATAGTCTTGTTCAGACAGAACGATCTCAACTTGAAGCACGCGTAAACGATCACGTCAACACGGACATGAAGTACGAAAGTTTAAGAACTTGTGCGCCGAAGCGTGGAAAGACCGGCACGGTTTTCTCGTCGTGAACAAAGACTCGTCCATCGATAACAGGCGGTACAGAATCGGTTTTGATCGTTTCATAGTAGTAGTACCACCGAACGAATAAACGAACGCGTGTGGACTGTTTGTATAAACGGGCGTTGACCGTTTTTGTAAAGGGGTTTTTATATATCCACGACAAAGATTGTACGTAAATACACGTGTTCCGAAGTAAATTCGTTAGTCGATCGACTGGCGTTCGTGAAGGTGGACGACAAGGCGAAACGGGTCATTCGAGATATCGAAACGAACAGCAATAACATACGGAAGAAATACCGTGCGTTAAAATACGGGATCCAAGAAGAGGAAGAAAAGCTAACGAAAAGTTACAAACCGATCTTGGAACCGTTGGAAACCGTTTCACAAACATTGGTCAAAAAAAAAAAGTAAAGCGACTGCAAAGCCGATGGTGACGATAACGGAAAATAAGAAGAAACAAGAGGAGGAGGAGGAGGAGGAGGTGGTGGATAAACAGCTAGTAGACTCTAAACATGACAGTTCACCGCGTTTCCTAGACACATCCGTAGTTGGCGAGACGACGACGACGACGATGACCCTAGTGTAACAGTTGAAAGACCGTTGAACACACCCGAAGGAAGACGTGAAGCACGTAACTACTTTCAGAGCCAATACGAACCCAATTCACTAGCGTACAAATACATGAGTATGACCGTATCGGCTGATCGTGGCCAAAAGATGGATTATACGTACGGTGTAAGACACGAAGGCGGTAAATGGATTATAGGCGATTCACAGGTGAAATCGATTGTAACGATAATTTTGTTATCAATGGTGTACGATACAAAAGCACGCCGGGCTTTTCGAACTGGTGTTCATTAAACGTCCGGATAACGGTGTTTACAACGAGGACGATATCACGACTTACAAGCGTATACTGGAAGCGACTAACGCACACAAATTAGGCTACACTATTTACCGACAACGCGAAGCAACGTGAACAGAGGGCTAAAGTATACGAAGATAATAGGTCCGTTGTTTCGAACGACACTTACGGGACGCGGACACGTGAACAACAACTACAACTACATCCAAAACGGAAACGATATATACATGGAAGTAAGGAGAAGAGGAATCGATGAAATCGATTACGTGCACTGGGACGATCCGAACGAACTGGTAGACAGACTCCGATTGTTGATTGAATCCCAACGCGCCGGCAACAGCGGTCACACGAACGAAATCGTCTCCATTGAGGAAGAAATGCGTGAAGCCGACATCGTTGTATAAACCAGTTCGATATACCAGTACGTATAATATGTATATAAACGCGTGTACAGAGTCGACACAGTTCATTCGTATCTCGGCACGACGAGTGTTGACAAATTCGCAGACACCAGAGCACCATCACGGTGCGACGGGAGACGCGACGCAGTCTGCGGCAGGATATCGGTATCGGTTTGACGGTGGACGGACACTTCGACGTAGCGGGGAAAAATACGCAACTTGGGCGAACCGCTCGACGGTAACGATGCCGTTACACTGCAGTCCGTGCAAGACCACTGTCTGTTAGTTGGCGACGATCCAACGCAAGTTTCCAGCGGTGGTGGCGGCGGTGTTATCACAAGAATAGACGTTAAAGGTCGTAAGCTCGTCAACGTCGGAACTCCCGCCGATCTCAAGGACGCCGTCAACAAGTAGTACGTAGACAACACGTGCTTGCGTTTCACAACAACGGCACCGAAGAAGAAGAACGGGTCCGTCGTCGCCGCGCGCGACCACCGCATACAATCTCTCAGCGAACCGATTCGTGCGAGAGACGCCGCGAACAAAGGATACGTAGACGCGGAGATTATACCGCGGGACGTACAATCTAACCTGTCGGTGGGGAACGTGCGGATAACGCAGTTAGCACCGCCCGTGAACAACAAGGACGCGGTGAACTTGGAATTTTTGAACGAGCACACGATCGCTTCGTTGAACGGAACCTGGTTCAACGCGCAAGGAAAAACTATTTTAAACGTCGGCGACGGCGGTCGGGTGATGGACGCAGTAAACTTACATCAATTGGAGGACGCGAGGCAGTACGCGAAGAGCGAAATGTACAAACTCGCAAACGTGTTCCAAAGACGATGGGAGAAATTAGTTTCGTACATCTATAAATTGCACGCGCACGCAGCGCGGAGTTCACTCAACGCCGAAGAGTGATACACGCTAACAGTGAGGAGACCAGCGAATTAATAGCAGAATTGGATAAGTCCGGATGGAAGGACAATGATTTGAGATCCGTTTATAAGGTCGATAAATAGTAGTCATGTACGAATTACGTGGTCATAGTGGTAAAAATGAAAAAAGGGGGCGTGGTATTATCATAAAAGTGCTTAAAAACGTGATACCTTCCGTCACACATTCAGTACCGACTGTGATGAATCGAGCGGTGGACGTGTTACCGGTGGAACTGCATCTGCCCGGATACAGGTTCTGCAGACCGGGAACTAGACTGGATGAGAGATTGGCACGCGGCGAACGCGGAATGAACGAGTTGGACGAAGCCTGTCGTGAACACGACATCGGGTACGCCAAGGACAAGGACAACGAGCACAGACGCGCAGCGGATCGCGTACTAGCCGGCAAGGCGTGGGAACGAGTGAAGGCTTTGAACTCGGGTATCAGCGAACGAGCGTACGTGACCGCAGTAGCTGCAGCGATGAAAGCGAAATCAACGTTAGGCGGGGGCGGACTTGTTGCGGACGTAAACGTCGTGGTGGTCGTCGCAGCGGAGCGGTCGTTAAGCGGAAAAGGTAGAACGTACGACCGCTGAAGGAGGAGGAGGAGGAGGAGAACAACGACGAGGACGACTGGATCGGGAATTCGACGTCGACGGCGATATAACGGAGGAGGAGGAGGAGGAAGAGAAATCGTAAAACGCCTTCAGGACTGTACCTGCGTTCGTACCGAAAAGAAATAGTAGAAATACCCGTGCGTCCGTTGTCCGACCGTGATCTGTACGCGTACGCGAAAAAATTGAACGTACCTTATTTCAGAGGCGTGTACATGCGCGACGCTTTACCGCGCTCGCCGCCGTGGAAGAACGAGAGGGCCGTCGTGAATCTCGACGATACCGCCGGACCGGGCACGCACTGGGTATGCTACAAGAAGCGAGGTTAGGGTTCTCTACTTCGACGGGATCCGCAATTTACGTCCGCCGGTCGAGCTGATGCGGTACTTCGGATCGAGTGTGACCGACGTGCGTTATAATTACACGCGTAAACAACCGCCGGACACGGTCGTGTGCGGACATTTATGTTTAGAGTTTTTGTCGTCGAACGATCAGTAGACGACGAGATGTCTTTGCTTACGGTCACCGTCACGAGTACGGATCCGAGCGCACTCGTCTGTGACTTTTTCCACCTCTCGAACTGACGGCGGGTGAATGGTACGCTGGACTGTTGGATTTTACCACGTACAACTCTATTCCGAAAGTGGAAAGCGGTAGAAACAACGTCTTTCCCGTACTGAAGGGTGGTGGTGTTGCGCGTAAAACATTAGAACTCATCGAATTACCGACCGGCGCGTACGAAATCGGTGATATCGAAACGTACCTGAAGAAAGCGCTAGTCGACCCGAAATTCAGTCTGCGCACCAACAACAACACGCTGAAATGTGAATTTTATTGTTCCTACGAGATCGATTTCGGTAGTACACAACATGGAATCGGTGCTATGCTGGGTTTCATCAAGAAAACCAATTTCGAAGCGTATAAATTACACACGTCGGACGCGCCCGTAAACATTAACAAAGTGAACGTTCTGGAGATAAGGTGTAACGCCGTGCAAGATTCGTAAAAGGACGGACGAAACGAGAACATTCTGCATTCGTTCTACCCGACGGTCGAGCCGGGATTCAAATTCAAGATTGTCGAAACGCCCAGCAACGTCACATAACTTCCGGTGAACGTACAAAGTTTACGTAACATTACCGTATCGGTACACGATCAAGACGGTGGTATCGTGAATTTTCGCGGTGAAGTCATCACCGTGCGAATCCATCTAAAACGGATGTAACGATGGGTTTTTACTTCAACGATAGTTGTTTTTCTGTTGCACCGTCCTCGTCGTCGTCGTCATCGTCATCGTCTCGCGCAAGACTTGCGAAGATAAAAGAGGAGCGTACGTTCGGGAAACCCGTCAGTAGACGTTCGACGTTGAAGCGGTTAACACCGACGAACCGACGGTATCTGATTTTACTAGGCTTCAAAGTCAAGAAAAACAAGTAACATGGCGGTCAGCGGTATCCTGGCGGTCGATCGAGATCCGCTCTTCGACGACACCATCACGCATTACGAGTGCCACAGTCACGCGCCATACGCGTCGTCGCGATACGGTAACAACGATGAAATGCGTATACCCATGCTGCAGCAGGACGTCTTCACTCTGCCGATGGAAAGTTTCCTGTATGTTGAAGGCAAGTTGAGCAAGAAGAAGAAGATGACCGGAGTGAGTGATACCGACGAAGTGAACGTGAAACTGGTGAACAACGCGATCGCGTTTCTCTTCGAAGAAATCCGTTACGAATTGGCCGTTGTGGAAGTAGATCGGACCGAGAACGTCGGCATCACGTCCACGTTGAAAACCATGCAGTCCGTCGGGAAACCGGACGTTGATGCGATGAAAAGGCCGGATGGGTGGCACCGACGGCTAACGAGATAACTCCGAAAGGGAGCAACGGTGAATTCAACTTTTGTATACCGCTGAGGATGTTGATGGGATTCGTTGAAGACTTTACACGGATAATTTTAAACATGAAACAAGAACTGATACTGTTACGCACGTCCACCGATTTAAACGTTATGATGATGACGAACGCGACTACGGCTACAGACGCTAACGCCAATCTCGAACTGACTAAAATTTTGTGGATGATTCCATACGTGCACGTGAACAATGATACACGGTTGGAGCTGATGCGGAAGGACCCACCGCTGTCCATACTGTTTCGTAGTTGGCAACTCCACGAGTACCCGGCGTTGCCGACGACCAGCAGGCAGACGTGGACGATCAAGACGTCGTCGCAACTGGAGAAACCGCGTTTCGTGATACTCACCTTCCAGACGGGCAGAAAGAACGATGTGAAAAAACACGCTGACGAATTCGATCGCTGCAAGGTGACCAACGCGAGACTCTTTCTGAACGACAAATACTACCCGTACGATAACCTGAACTTGGATATCGCTAACGGACGCTACACACTGCTGTACGACATGTATTCTCGTTTTAAAAAATTGTACTACCACAGGACTCAATCCAACATACTTTCATCACCAGAGGAGTTCAGAGATAAAGCACCGCTATTCGTCTTTGATTGTAGCAGACAGGACGAGTCGCTCAAGTCTTCACTGGTCGACGTGCGACTGGAATTCGAGTCCTCGGAAAATTTCCCCGCGGAAACCACAGCCTTCTGCATGATACTTCACGATTCGCTCAACGTATACACTCCGCTGTCCAACACTGTACACAGACGTACTTGATTTCGCCCCCCCCACTACTACCACCACCACCACCGGGGTAGTTGTCTCCCCCCTACCACCAACAGGAAGTCGAGATTTATATACATATTACCTAGTGTTGCATCATCCTGTGTCAGTTGAGAGAGTGCAGTTGACTGGAAACGTTGTTGTTACTGTGAACGTTGTGACTGTGTGTTATTACCCAACAACATGGCGTCGACAATCGTTGAATGCGAAAAGCAGCAGCAGCAGCAATCGCAACCGATACACCTAACTAACGTAGTTACTGTACTTAGGTCTAACGTACACGTTGTCGCACAGACGATACGTAACGGACGGAGTGTTTGAAAAACGCAGACATGATGTGTGCGTTTCGTTTACAAACGATGCTCGTCCGATTTGCTATTCGATTTCACCGATTGGAACTTGTTGATTTTCCTACAGGAACGAATTGCCGACGGTTTTCGATATCCTCGTTCGTCCGACGTTAAGTTAGTTTCGTTTCAGGACAAGGACAAAGGAGACGAGGAGTATAGAATTAAAAGTGTTTACGTGAATCGCGGATGTGTACATTTGAAAAACAAAAAGAACAGTTCGATCGTAATGAACGACAGCGAGTGTTCGTGTTTTGTTCGGTTAATACCGATAAATAAAAAGTACGTAGCGCTTTTGTTTTATGAACAAGAGAATATTAAACTGTACATCGATCGTGTGGTATCGAGTGCGGGAGGACGATATGTGTGCCCACCGGACGTGTTTTGTGATATCGTGATGTACGACCGTTTGTACGACGAACTCGTTATGTACGGAAAAGCGGAACCTGTGATACCGGATAATACCATAGTCGAACTGCTACGTAACCTTGAACAGGACAAAGAATGTTGAAGGAAAAAAACAAAATGGCGGACTGATTATAAAACGTCACGTACGCGTTAGAATAGTTACACTTTTCGTCATGTGGTCGCAAGTAGAAGACGAGGACGTTCGAACCGCTGTCGTCGAGGTTTAAGCGTTCCGCGGTGTGTAGAACGAGTACGTTGTCAAGGAGTTCGCTGCGGTAGACCTGTCTACACGATGTTTTACAGTGGCGTTTTTCGCGCCTCCTTACCAACTATCGCGACTCACCGCGAAGACGGTAAGTACCAACGAATGGTTGGAACGGTGCTGTCACCGTTTGAGATGGGATGACGGTTACATTCCGTACACGGACCTGTCACGTACGATCGCGCAAATCTGTGCGAATTTCACCACGATCTACACTAAAGGGTCGGAGAAAGCCGCTTTTTTATGCGTCTACCACCGCAACGTTATCGACCTCAACGAAATGAACGCGCCGACGGCGAGCGACCGGTTAACGAGGTCGTTACAGTGCCCTATCGTGCAACATAAGGACAACAGCGGCGGAACGTTCACCAGGTGCGCGCTGCGTAGAGCGTTCTTCTACAGCGAGTGATTGGTAAACGCGAGAAAACAACGTGATTTACAACGGTGTACTCTGTGCATGAACGTTGTGTATAGCAAAATATTTTAATGTGTCTGACTTTACGCTAGACAATGGGATGTAGCCTATTATAAGCATGTATATAGTAGTTCAGAATATATGGTGTACTCTGTGCATGAACGTTATGTATAAGAATATATTTTAATGCATGTGTGTGTGTGTGTGACTTTACACTACACAATGCGATGTAGTTTATTATAAGTACGTGTACAGTAGTTCAGTATATACCTTTGTGTATCGGGCAGGATATCGAGGTGCGTCGTCCGAGTTTGTTCACGTTTTGCGCGAGAGAAAGATGAACGATTGCAACCGGCTACGTCACTGTCGCGGTAGAAATACTCATAATCGTGGTCAGGTTGTCCGAGACGAGTCACTGGCACGGTGGAAACTCCTGTAAACTCGTCTCGATTTAACAGAATCTTTGTGTGTGCGATACGTGAAAAAAAGACGCTTCTCAATATTCCAACCGTATACCAAACTATTAGTTTAAGTGAAAAAAAAAAAAAAATGTCTTTAGTCAGCATTGTGTGGTCTACGTTTGATGTTTTACCCAACAATGTACAAGTTAAACGTTCTGAGTTCTTAGCGTGTTAGGTGTTTGGTAACGCTGGAGTAGGCCTGTTTCGTATGTCCGCGAAACGGGGAAACCACCTAAAAAAAGCGAAGCATATCTTATCTCACCTCATGGATCGCTTGGAGTGGACGAGAGTACATACCGTTGTTGTAATTATACGTAATTACCACAACGATATGTATGACCCTAATTAGAAAATTCACTACAAAAAAAATTTAAGTCAGTGTATTTCACAATACTCGACCGGCTACAGGAAAAGTATTGTTACAACTGTTACATCATATCACCGTGACACAGTATGCCACAATTCAATCGATAGAACTGTTGCATATTGTTGTGAAACAGTATGGTGCAATACGTGTTGACAGGATGTTGTGCAATAGTTACACTCATTAGTAGAACAGGGGGGATTTTGTCCGTCTGTGTAAACGAGGCTCGTTCGCTATACCGTTCAGTCTTATGTCGACAGTCGCTAGCGACGCTTCGTCCCGAGCCCGAACCCGGCACCGGTCCCCGACCACCAGCACATACACATTCACGCCAACAGTACCCAACCTCCTCCACCCGCCCGCGTACAACGCGGAGAGAATCCAAGGCCAGTAGGACACGTGTCGATCAACTGACCTAGTCAACGACCTCACGATCAGCTGCTCGTGACGTCACTGAAACAGCATGACGTCATTGAAACAGGAGAGTGACGTCACTGAAACAGTGGTAGTTACACTCAATACTCGAACAAGAAGGGGATTGTCCGTCTATATAAACGAGGCTCGTTAGCTAACCCCTTCAGTCTTGTCTCAACACTCGCGAGCGACGCATCGTCCAGACCTCGAGCATGACCACGGCATCGACCCCGAGAAGTCCGAGACCGAGGCCGATGAACTGGAGCGAGACCGACATGATCGAGTGCGAAATATTTTGCAAAAAAATTCGCAAGCACACGCACACACACAGCCCGCCTCGCCTCCTCAGTACAACTTGGGGAGAATACGGAAACAGTGGACCGGGGGGTGTGGTGGTGTTGACCTCACGATCATGACCTATCTCGACAGCCAGTGACGGCATTGAAACAATAGTGATAATAAAACAATAGACGCTGCTGAAACAATGACTCCATTGTTTCAACATTGAAACAATAGGCGCTACTAAAACAATGACAATACTAAAACAATAGACGCTACTGAAAAAATAGGCGCTACTGAAACAATGACACCATTGTTGGCCTAGTATTCTAGGCCAGTGACGTCACTAGCTGTTGAAGTAAGTCAAGAGCCCAGCTTATCGTGACGTCACCCCATCATCATCACCTCCATCCCCCCATCCGCCACTGTTTCCATACCTCCCTAACACACTACTTCAGTTTCACAGAAATTTCTTCGTGCCTATAACAAAAAATGTCTTATTAGATGAAAAATTAACCCTTTCATTCGTAATCTGGTGTTACCTCATTTATAGAATTCGGATAACAAGTAACGGAGTTATTACATTATTTATTTCGTAACAATACGTTTGGTCTGTTTACTTCGTAAGAACGATGTATTTGATTGAATTTATAGTATTTGACCATGATTCTTTGCATGAGATTTTGTTTAAAGTTGTTTTAGTTTGTTTTCCATTATTTAACAATTTTTAAGCAAAGAGAAGTAAATAAATAATTAAATATTTTTAAAAATTTATTTCCTTTGGCATTTGGAAATGGAAAAAATAATCCAGTTTCTGCAATTTTCTAGCAACGTAGATAGGATACATGGTTCTCATGTGGAAATAAGCCACGTGTTTTGTTGGGAAAGAAATACGAGGTTTTACGAGTGGTTTTCTCGTTTTAAAAGTGGTCAAATGTCAATTGAAGACGAACCACGACCGGGACGTCCCTCGACTTCCAAAACGGACGAAAACATTGAAAAAATCCGTGTTGCGATCATGTTTGATCGTCGTAGTACAATCGATGAATTGGAGGAAATGACTGGAATATCCTGGAGTTCATGCCAACGAATTTTGACTGAAGATCTGAAGATGAAACGTGTTGCAGGAAAATTCGTTCCGCGTGTGCTTTCTTGTTGGCTCAAAATCCTTGCCTGGCTCAAAGCTTCCTCCCCATAAGCCGTCCGAAGCATTGGGACAGTTTCTGCTGCTGATTTCCCTAACAGGAAACAGAACCTGATGTTAGCACGTTGGTATTTAATGTCTGCCATTAAATTAATTTAAAAATCGCCGAAAACATGAAACAGCGCTTACAAAAAATAGTCACACTGACCGCGCTAATGTTTCCACAACAATGCCGCTAGGGCAACTGATACAAAATGGTGTCTAGTGAAGGCACCTAGCGGGAGAAGTCGGAACTAGCGTTCTACCAACTGCCAGAGAAAAATTCTCGTTACTTTTGGGTCCCCCTACGTATAACTCCGTTATTTTTTATCCGAATTATTGTAGATAAAGCATCATTAGATTAAAAATAAAACCGCTAATTTTGTACGTAATAATATATTTTTTGTTATAAGTAATGATTTTTTGTGAAATTTAGAATACAAAATGTCAATCAGCCGCCATGTTGAAAATTTTTAAAACATCATTTTGGTTTGTTTTGAACTTATAGGAAATAGTAGCCTTACTGTATGTACTAGATGGTTAAACTTTGTACCTATGTAAACTTTCTACCTATGTAAAATGTCGCATTGCAGGCGCGTGTAGTGACGTCATTTTTCTCTCTGCTATCTGCTGCCGGTTAGGCAAAGGCTAGCAGCAGCCAAATTTAATTTAGTTACTCGCTAAACTCCGAACGGCAACAAGCCTTCGTTTCGCCAGACTCGGCTACATACGTTTTTCAATATTTCATAATTTAGCATGATCATCGTGCGGTAATTTAATTAGGCGATTTCGGCCTCTACATACTATTATGTACTTCAATATTTTAATTCTATATTATTTCTCCGGTACTTATGCCGCTCTAAAACTGCACGCGCCAGCAATTATTTCGTATTAATTTTCATTTTCAATAAACAATTATCTCTAAAAACATATACAGTCCACTTTATTATTTCATTTCTGACCAGCTAACTCCAACTAGCGTTCTAAGATCAACTCAAGATTCATCGAGAGCTTCTAAGACGCAACATTTTTGGTCCTCCGCGACCGGATTTCACATTTTTGGTCCGCCGCGACCGGATTTGGTCCATCACGATTTCAGAAATATTTCATTTAATGGGCCCAAACAACGTTTGGTTCAAGCCCGAACATTTTCAAACTTCAGATTGCTGGCCGTTGCATGCCTTCTACAAGGTACTTCATACTCAACATTACAAGATTCTGCAGAGCAGCAACTCTGAGACAACAAGACACGGCAGGACAGCATCATTTGTTCTACAGCAACGAAATTCCAGAACCTTAAAAAACTACGGAGGGCTACAACTTCAAGCGTCACCTGACCAGCAGAAACAAGAGGTGCGCCAACTTCTAAGGATTGCCGAACAGGATCGAATAACGGGATAGAAGCCAGCTTGAGCACGCCGGGATTCAACATCCACGTGACTATAAACTTTCATTTTTTATAATTTGTCATGTATAATTGATGGTTACAGCAAACTAAGTAATATTTTTGCACTGATTTAATAGCATTTAATATAACCTTATTAATGATTTTTACATAAACAGATATTATTGTCAAGTGGCCGTAAACTTGTATTTTTATCTAGATTTTCATAAGTACGTGTGTACATAAATTTTCATTTACGCAGCTGTATAATAACGCATTAAGAAACTTAAGTGATGTGATAGGACTATATGTATATTGTCATTTTGAATAATTCATATTTTCAATAACTTTCATAACTATTCTTTTAAAAAGGAAAATAAGTACCTATTATAGTAAGTAATATATTTTATCAGAACTTTTATCGCATCATATCAGATTTTAGCAAATTATTCAAAATTACAACAATTGTTCACCTGCTCTATACTTAACTATCATTTTCAAATCACATTTTACATTTCGGTCATGGCTGATGTGAAGGCGTTAATTAAAAAACGGGGCACAATTAAGGCGTCTATATCCCGTGTGAATACTTTCGCTGACAATTTCGATCCGGATACCAGCGATCATCATGCCTTAAAAATTAAGCTCCGCCATTTGATTGAATTGTCTGCGAAATATGACGAAATTCAGACTCAAATTGAGGCTGACGATTCCGATTTCGCATCAGTCAGTGACAGAGTTCAAACAGAGGATGATCTCTGTAATATTGAGTGCAAACTACACCATTTATTAGAGCAAGTAGAGGAGGTGTACAAGAAGCCATTGATTCAAACTGAAGTTACAACAATTAAAACGCCACCTATACAGTTAGAGCCAATTAAATTGCCCTGCTTCTCAGGCAGCATTATTGAGTGACAACATTATTATAATATGTTTGTGGAATTGGTACACGTCAGGACTAACCTGACGGACATTCAGAAATTACACTATTTGCACTCTTCATTAAGGGACGAGGCGTTAAATGTAATAAAATCTCTTCCAATCACCCATGAAAATTATGCGGTAGCCATTGATCTATTAAGAGCCAACAAATATACCTGGAGCTATTGTCCAGGTACGACAGCAAATTAATTGTCTCAGCCTATCACATAGGGTATGTTTTGGGCGTGAAATCCATTCAACAAGAGTCCAGGGTTAGCATTTCCAAATTCATTGACGAGATCACCGCGAATATAAATGCCTTAAATTCATTAAGTTTACCGGTAAATACATTTGAAATCATTTTCGTTTAATACTTAACGCAAAAACTCGATAACCATACATGTCGGCTCTGGAAGGAAAGCTTGTCCGATGAGCGATTTCCTAATTTCAGTAATTTTATTAAATTTTTAAATAACAGAAGACAGTTATTGCAAAACTTCGACGGCGCGACCAGTTCAGTAAGCAAGATGCACGTTAGCGATAAGACTCTCTATCGCAAAGCTATTATACCGGTTGATATTACGAGGTCGACATTCCATTCTCATATCAGCAGCAACATCTGTCAGCTGTGCAGAGGTAAACACCGCCTTTCTGAGTGTCCACAATTCGTGGCTATATCTCCCCTGCAAACAAAAAAATATTTTAATTAAAAATAAACTCTGCTTAAATTGCATACGTCCAGGCCATGATCCGCACACTGTCCTTCCAAATTTACTTGCCGGACATGTGCTAAACGCCACCACACAATGATCCACATATCAGGCAATAATGCCTCGTGCAGGAACAATCAGTTTTCACTAAAACTGCAAACAAACAAATCTATATTATTATCCACCGCTGTCTGCATGACAACTGACCATGCAGGTAGGAAGCACCCAGTAAGGATTTTATTGGATTCAGGATCGCAAGCCAACTTCTGCACCATGAATTTCGCACGTCGCATGGTTCTAAAACTAATTAAATCTCAATTGCCCATCACCGGTATAAGTAATTCATTATCTCATGCTGACTTCAGTACTAGGGTAAGGTTGCATTCACGTTATAAGAATTTTAGCTTAAACATACATTGCGCTGTGCTTCCCAGTATCACGAATAATCTCCCTGCGGAATCATTTGATATCTCATCCCTAAATTTACCAAAAGGCATATTCCTAGCCGACCCACAACTGAACTTCTCTTCGCAAATCGACCTATTGCTTGGTGCTCAGTATTACTTACAATTAATTGAACCTGTCAAATTTATCCGTAGCCCACATTTTCCCATAATACAGGAGACAAAATTGGGATTCATTCTCGCGGGTAACTTGCTATCTAATGTCGACATGACAAAACCTGTCTCATCCTTCATAGCATGTGAAGATAATAATGCCATTTCCTCGCAACTAAAGGACTTCTGGAAGTTAGAGGACGTTGCTATTCGTGCTTCCTCCGTTGAGGACTCGGAATGCGAAAGTCATTTTGTATCTAATACTTTCCGTAATAATGATGGCAGATTTGTGGTATCCCTACCTCGCAGGTCATACAATTCTCATTTGGGCGATTCTCTTCACGGAGATATTCGAAGGTTTTAATCGCTGAAAATCAAGTTCAAGCAGAACCCTGCCCTTCACAAGGACTATAGCACATTCATGCATGAATCTTTAACTCTTGGTCACATGTCTTTACGTGATGCGTACGATTTATCAGTTAACCAGTCAGACACTTTTTACTTGCCGCACCACTCAGTTTTTAAAGGCTCTAGTATAACTACCAAATTGCGAGTTGTTTTCGACGGCTCTGCCAAAACAACGAACAATCTGTCCTTGAACGACACATTGATGGTTGGCCCCACGGTCCAGCAGGATCTGTTCTCTATTATGTCTCGGTTTCGCATTGACCGATATGTCCTCATTTCGGACATTGAGAAGATGTATCGTGAAATATTAGTTAATCCCAAAGATTCTAATTTGCAGCGTATTGTCTGGCGCGACGCCCTCCATAGGGAACTCCAACATTACGCCTTGAGGACAGTCACATATGGGACTGCAAGTGCGTCGTTTCTTGCTACAAGATGTCTGGCTCAAATAGCCCAGGAAAATAAAACTAAACACCCTATAGCTTGCTCAGCCATCGCAAACGATTTTTATGTGGACGACCTCATGACCGGTTCAGATAACCCGCACATCCTATCTAAAATGAAATCCGACATCACAGATTTATTAAGCCAATACGGTTTTACCTTGCACAAATGGTTTTCAAATGATCAGACCATTATAGCCTCGCACGCTCTTTCCTCCCTCGACCTTAGCAAAAATCAAACTGTGCGTACCTTGGGTATTCAATGGAACATTGACGAAGATAGTTTCGTATATAGTGTCCAAGGACAGGTCAGTGTGGAGGTGTTCAACAAGAGAAGGATATTATCAGTCATCGCAGGAATTTACGACCCTTTGGGACTCATTGGCCCGGTCACATTCTGGTGTAAGCATTTTATGCAGAAATTGTGGTTAACAGGTACAAGTTGGGACGACCCCTTATCAGATTCGTTATCTAATCAGTGGGTAGAGCTTTATTCTCAGCTGATTTCAGACAATTACTTTAAAATTCCAAGGTCTGTAAAGAGTTTAAATAATTCGCAAATCATTTCATTCCAGATCCATGTATTTACCGACGCGTCAGCAAAAGGTTACGCGTGTTGTATTTATGTGCGTACGGTCTATTCAAACTACGTCATCTCATCAAACTTGTTATGTTCTAAATCTAGAGTCGCCCCCTTGAAGCAGATAACATTACCCAGACTTGAACTTTGCGCCTGTCTCTTGTTGGCTCAGTTGGCTTACAAGGTTATAGACGCCGTGAATTACAAATTCGACGACTTATATTTTTACTCGGACTCCGTGATAGCCTTACACTGGATCCACCAGCAGTCTTCCAGATGGAAGGTATTTGTCGCCAATCGTGTTGCGGAGATACAGGGTCTCACTACAAAGGGTACCTGGCATCATGTCTCGTCACTGGACAACCCTGCCGACATTTTATCGCGTGGTTGTCTCCCTCGGGTGTTACACAGTCATCCACAATGGTGGCATGGTCCATCCTGGTTGTCCCATGAGTCATCATCTTGGCCCATCTGCGCTTTCCATGCCCGTTCACCCTGCACTCATCCCGATCTTGAGCAGGAACAACGTAAGCAGGTCCAAACCTCATTGATTGTCGCTTCATCTACGTCTAGTTATTTTAAAAACTCCTTCGCGTATTTTCGTATTGCCGTCGATTCATTCGGAACTCTAGGCTCCCTATTGCGTATAGAGACACTTCCTTTTTAACTTCTCATGAGTTACATGGTAGACTTTTGGTTTTTATTCGTCAGTCCCAGAAATCGCACTTTAGCATCGAAATCAAGGAACTTGCACAACGCTGCATCCCTAATAATAGTAAAATTCTTTCACTTAACCCCTTTCTGGACAAGACAGGAATATTACGCGTGGGAGGACGCCTTCTGCACTCCCAGCTTACCTATGAGAGCAAACACCAAATCATACTCCACCCGCATCTCATCTCAGCAAATTAATCATAGAATGCGAGCATCTTCGTTTACTACACGCGGGTGTACAATTGACTCAGTACTCGTTACGGCAGAAATATTGGATACTTAATGATAAATCTTATATACGGTCAGTAATACACAAATGTATCACTTGTTTCCGATTCCGTGCTAGGGGCGCAAGCCAATTATTAGGACAATTACCCCCTTCCCGGGTTACGCCTGCTAAGCCGTTTTCTCAATCTGCAGTCGACTATGCCGGTCCCGTACTCATACGTCATGGCGGGCAGCGTTCAAAGTCAAAGGCTTATATTGCTTTATTTATATGCATGGCCACGAAAGCTATTCACCTGGAACTAGTCTCAGATCTTACCTCTGACGCCTTCATAGCGGCATTAAAACGGTTTATAGCGCGTAGAGGTATCCCTGATCAAATATTCTCCGACAATGGAACAAACTTTCGTCGTGCTAGTAGCACACTTCACGAAGTATACAACTTTTTAAATCTAATGGATTTGAACAGACCACCCAGGATTTCACCAGTGCCCAAGGCATCAAATGGTCCTTTATTCCCCCCTCAGCACCGCATTTCGGCGGCCTGTGGGAAAGCGGAGTCAAGAGCGTCAAGTTTCATTTGCGGCGCGTTGTCGGCGGAATCATTCTTACCTTTGAGGAGTATTACACTATCCTAACTCAAATAGAGGCCTGCCTTAACTCACGCCCCTTGTTCGCCATCTCCAATGACTCTAGGGACCCCGAACCTTTAACTCCAGCTCATTTCCTGGTTGGTTCTCCGCTCACTGCGCTTCCGGAACCTGACTATTCTCAAGTCAATATTAGTCGTCTGGGAAGATAGCAGCTGCTCCAAAGATTCACCCAGTCGATATGGAACAGGTGGTCGAAAGATTATTTGCACCGGTTCCAACAGCGCAACAAATGGCGCATCCTGTCAAAAAATTTGACTCCCGGACAACTCGTCCTTACTCTAGATGACAATTCCCCCCCGCTGCTGTGGAAACGGGGGGTAGTCACGAATGTCTATCCGGGTCAGGATTCAATAGTGCGCGTCGCGGATGTTCGCAACGCAAATGGTATCCTACGTCGACCCATTCATAAATTATGTCCACTTCCAGTGGTCTCAGACTAATCGCATGAGCAGCATGCGACACGTGTCAGTGATGTGAACTTTATAGCATTATCGTGCTTCATGCCCGGGACATTCCCCGGGCGATCACATGATTTACATTGTTATGATTACTACATTATTATTATGTCTATTGTACTATTGTGTATCATTATCATGTTTTTGAGTATTTTTGAATTTTTTGGGGATTATGATTCTAATATTATGCCTATGAATTATATGTCTCTTACTATTGTATTATTCTATGGTTATGTATTTGTGAATTTTTGGGGATTATTATTCTAATATTATTGTATCAATTATTATGTCTCTGCTATTGTATTATTCCATGGTTATGTATTTTTGAATTTTTTGGGGATTGTAATTCCAATGTCATGCATGTAAATTATTATGTCTTTGTCATTGTATTATTACCTGTTACTTATTTTTGAATTTTTTGGGATCATTATCCTATTATTATGTACTGCCAACTATTATGTCTGCCTGATTATTGTATTATTATGTATCATTACCATGTTGTTAGGTATTGTGGAATATTATTATCATTGTTCTATTACTAAATCATTATGTATTATGTATCCTTACATGAATTTGGTATGTTAATCATATTGTTATCTACTATTAATTTTCTGGGTGTCATTGCTCTACTGTTATACATGTCAATTGTTATGTCGTTGTTGTTGTATTAGCAGTTGTTATTTATTATTGAATTTGTTATCATGTAATGTCAATTACCATGCACTATTCACACAATGACTCAAGTTGCAAAATCGCCCCATTTTGTGCGGGCAGTATGGTTAAACTTTGTACCTATGTAAAATATCGCATTGCAGGCGCGTGTAGTGACGCCATTTTTCTCTCTGCTATCTGCTGCCGGTTAGGCAAAGGCTAACAGCAGCCAAATTTAATTTAGTTACTCGCTAAACTCCGAACGGCAACAAGCCTTCGTTTCGCCAGACTCGGCTACATAAGTTTTTCAATATTTCATAATTTAGCATGATCATCATGCGATAATTTAATTAGGCGATTTCGGCCTCTACATACTATTATGTACTTCAATATTTTAATTCTATATTATTTCTCCGGCACTTATTCCGCTCTAAACCTGCACGCGCCAGCAATTATGTCGTATTAATTTTCAATAAACAATTATCTCTAAAAACATATACAGTTCACTTTATTATTTCATTTCTGACCAGCTAACTCCAACTAGCGTTCTAAGATCAACTCAAGATTCATCGAGAGCTTCTAAGATGCAACACCAGAGTCTAAATTTTTCAGTCAGTATTAGTTAGTCATTATAAGTGTAAGTATAAGTCAGTTAGTCTTATTCCGTTCAGTAGTAATTATTTTTTTAAATAAGTACATGTATACATACAGACAGAAAACGAAGCATTTTCCGGCATATATTTAATGGACATTTTTCCGTCAATTTAATGAGTAGAGGTTTAATTTAATTTCCCGAAGTTTGGCACTTTCTTATGGGAACATTCTGTAGAGTACGGAATGCTGGGGACCAAGGTGTGAACAGTCTTGCAAGCTGTGAAAACTAGGTTCATAGTCCAGTCACTACAAAAAAAGGTTTCAGCCTAACAATCTTTCCTAACCAAATGAAAATTTTCGTATTACTAGGTTAAGATTTTAAATAAAATAGGAGAAGCTTTGTACGGCCAGTGATATCCATTTGTCAGAATAATTTTCTGACATAATATTGTGTACTTCGTATGAGAGCCTGTGCTAGTTAAGTAGCATTTGGTGCATTTTTGAAAATATAATATTTCTCAAACTTCCGTGCGTGTATCTGTAGCCATGCAGACCTTTTTCTAAACATTGATCATACAGATTTTGATCTAATTTAGAGCGACTGTGATTAAAAAAAAATAAGTTTTCTTTTTTTGGGACTGGTTTACCCATTATTCACTGGAGAATACAACGAAGTTGTATTAGAATAGTGAGCCCAGTGGCGCAGCCAAAATTTGGCCTTGGGCGGAGGGGTTGTCCGGTCGAGTTGCTTTCATACAAAAGAAAAAAACAAGTTTGTACTCATCGACATTACTGTCTTTAAAGTGGTTAAAAAACCTGCGCTAACATCCTGAAATCAATCCTATTAAAGTAACACAATAAAAATACGCGTTACTGAAACATTGTTTACAAGATCCTTATTGACTGAATTTGATTTCCTATATTTCACATTTCAAACGTATACGCAAATTCAGTGTAATAAACCTATTTTATATTTAATAAAGAGTTACTACTATATTAGCGTATTGAAAAAATAAGGAAACAGCCTAAAAAGTAAGAGATGAACAAAATTTGTCTATTTTTTTCGACCCTCTGGGGGTCCTGGCCCCATTCGTCCCTCCCCCTATAAATACGCCCCTGAATGAGCGTAGAAGTTAGAGAGTTTACAAGAACAGTTCGTTTTACAAAGAATTCTCTAAGAATTATGCTATTCGCACGTGTTTAAGTAAGCCATTGACATAAATTATGCATTAGATGGAAAAAGGAATTTGCGTCGACCGAAGTTACTACGGTGGTGGAGTTCGGAAAAGGCAACAGTTGCCCAGATCTAGAAACGCAGACGGTGGTACAATATTCTAATAATCAGTTCTCCCGACAATTTGCAATATTTTTCTTTAAAAAATATCGGTGTCACAGTGTAAGAATCACTTTTTTTATGGTCTTCTAGTATTTCGTTTAAACGGTACCGTCCGTTTCAGGGTGTTCCCACCTCCGAGGTTAGTGTGCCATGCCGTGAAATCCGATGAAGGTCAATTGTAGGTTTTTCGCCCGATGATAAATGCGGTATCAGATTAAAACAAACCTTGACAGCGACCAATTTGAATTTTGTTAACAGGCGGAGACATCCTGTTAAGATTAGATTAAGCAAACTCTTGGCCCGCTAGCGATTATATTGACGGTTTGTTGGTTATGTAGTAGATAAAATTAGCATGCCAATCACCGTTGCCGGCGACTAGCAAATCTGTAGATACAAAACTATTCGACAGTTGTTAAAACCGGTTCCCTTGTTCGCTAGCCGTGTAGTTTGGTTTATTGCAAAATGAATGGAATAGTATAAACGTGTTTCCGCAAAGATTCTTTGCATTATTGGCGAGTACGATACGTGACACTAGGCATGAAGAGATCCGGAGAGTATACTGTGGCAATTTGCATCGACAACACTGTGGATGTTGCAACCCGTCTGCGCTAAGCGAGTCGTGGACCCGGCCTCGGCGGACATTCACGCTGAATTAGACTCGTCTAATTGAAATCCCACGACCCGTAGCAGGCCACACCTGGTAATACAGTGCGTCGTGGTCCCGGCGGCGGGAAATCTACAAGAAGCTTGGGACGCGACACAACAGCGGGCGACGGGCATCCCCATCGCTTCGCACACCCCTTTATGGTCAGCACGTCCCTTTACCACTACTCGGAAACATTAAACAGTAGTACTTTACTGCGGCAATATTCTCAAAACCGTTCAATTTCTGTAACATGTTTTCGTAAGTTGATAAGTTAGACGATTTACGAAAGTTATAAGCATTATTAGGTGAGACATTTTTTTTGTCTTTGAAAAATAACTTATAATGCGGACACTGTTCATTAAACGCACCGTAATTTTCCAATTCACATCCTTTTACTTCCGTGTTCCATAAGGAAATGGATGTATGGTCACGGCGAAAAAAATTGTGTTCGAGATAACGGGAGATTCTGATTGTACTACCATGAAAACATGAAAAAAGTCATTTTTCGAAAAGTGTCTGTGTGTCTGTCTGTGTGTAGAATTTTTTCTATGGCAAACGATAACAGCCGTAAATTCAAACAGAATCAAATAATCTTTTGTATACAGCCCTGAATTGTAGAGGACTCAAGGCCTATTGTTTTTGGTGAAGATCGGTTAAGAGAAAGGGGTAGTTTACCTGCAACGTTTTACGTTTTAACAAGAGTAAAGTGCTTAATTTTGATAAATAAAGTATCCTGAAAAGAAAGTCATAATAATCCACTGTAGAAAGGTAGATGAAATATCTATAAATGAAAAGGGTAGTTGAAGGGGGAGGGGGTAATTTTTACTTCCATGTTCCTTAAGGAAATGGAAGTATGGTGATGGCAAAAAAAATCGTGTTCGAGATTATTGCAGATTCTCATTGTACTACACTCAAAACATAAAAAAGACATTTTACTTCCATATTCCTTAAGGAATGGAAGTATGGTGATGGCAAAAAAAATCGTGTTCGAGATTATTGCAGATTCTGATTCTACTACACTCAAAACATGAAAAAAAGTCGTTTTCCGAAAAGTGTCTGTGTGTGTGTGTCTGTCTGTCTGTCTGTCTGTAGATTTTTTTTCTATGGCAAACGATAACTGCCGCAAATTCAAACAGAATCAAATAATTTTTTGCATGCAGCCCTGATTTGCAGAGTACTCGCGACCTATTGTTTTTGGTGAAGATCGGTTAAGGGAAAGGGGTAGTTTACCTGCAACGGTTTTTTTTTAGCAAGGGTAATTTTGTTTGTTTGGCAAACGATAACAGCCGCAAATTCAAACAGAATCAAATAATGTTTCGCATACGGCCCTGAATTGTAGAGTTCTCAAGATCTGTTGATTTTGGTGAAGATCGGTTAAGGGAAAGGGGTAGTTTACCTGTAACGTTTTATGTTTTAACAAGGGTATTTCCTATGGCAAACGATAACAGCCGCAAATTCAAACAGAATCAAAAGATTATTTGCATACAGCCCTAAATTGTAGAGTTCTCAAGACCTATTGTTTTTGGTGAAGTTCGGTTGAGGGAAAGGGGTAGTTTACCTGCAACGTTTTTTTAACAAGGGTATTTTCTATGGCAAACGATAACAGCCGCAAATTCAAACAGAATCAAATAATGTTTTGCATACAGCCCTGATTTGTAGAGTACTCAAGACCTATTGTTTTTGGTGAAGATCGGTTAAGGGAAAGGGGTAGTTTACCTGTAACGTTTTATGTTTTAACAAGGGTATTTCCTATGGCAAACGATAACAGCCGCAAATTCAAACAGAATCAAAAGATTATTTGCATACAGCCCTAAATTGTAGAGTTCTCAAGACCTATTGTTTTTGGTGAAGATCGGTTGAGGGAAAGGGGTAGTTTACCTGCAACGTTTTTTTAACAAGGGTATTTTCTATGGCAAACGATAACAGCCGCAAATTCAAACAGAATCAAATAATGTTTTGCATACAGCCCTGATTTGTAGAGTACTCAAGACCTGTTGTTTTTGGTGAAGATCGGTTAAGGGGAAGGGGTAGTTTACCTGCAACGTTTTTTTATCAAGCGTATTTTCTATGGCAAACGATAACAGCCGCAAATTCAAACAGAATCAAATAATTTTTTGCATACGTCCCTGAATTGTAGAGGTCTCAATGACTTTCGATTTTGGTGAAGATCGGTTAAGGGGAAGGGGTAGTTTACCTGCAACCTTTTACGTTTTAACAAGAGTAAAGTACTTGAAAATTTATTTAAACTTTTTGAAACAATGGTAATTGTTAAAAATAAAATAATTTTTTTGCCAGGCAATAAAATTATAATTTTTTCATTTTAATGTAATATAATATTTTTCATTTAATACAGCAATAAAAAGGCAGGTAAGACACAGCCTGGCTGTTTGGCTGAAAATGATTTTAAAAATAAATCTTAGAATATGGAAGTCATGTATGGTTCTCCATACCCATATTTTCGAAAAGTGTCTGTGTGTGTGTCTGTAGATTTTTTCTATGGCAAACGATAACAGCCGCAAATTCAAACAGAATCAAATAATTATTTGCATACAGGCCTGATTTGTAGAGTACTCAAGACCTATTGTTTTTGGTGAAGCTCGGTTAAGGGCAAGAGGTAGTTTACCTGCAACGTTTTTTTTATCAAGGGTAATTTTTACTTCCATATTCCTTAAGGAATGGAAGTATGGTGATGGCAAAAAAAATCGTGTTCGAGATTATTGCAGATTCTGATTCTACTACACTCAAAACATGAAAAAAAGTCGTTTTCCGAAAAGTGTGTGTGTGTGTGTGTCTGTCTGTGTGTGTGTCTGTGTGTGTGTGTCTGTGTGTGTGTCTGTAGATTTTTTTTCTATGGCAAACGATAACTGCCGCAAATTCAAACAGAATCAAATAATTTTTTGCATACAGCCCTGATTTGTAGAGGACTCGCGACCTATTGTTGTTGGTGAAGATCGGTTGAGGGAAAGGGGTAGTTTACCTGCAACGGTTTTTTTTTATCAAGGGAAATTTTTTTTTTTTGGCAAACGATAACAGCCGCAAATTCAAACAGAATCAAATAATGTTTCGCATACAGCCCTGAATTGTAGAGTTCTCAAGACCTATTGTTTTTGGTGAAGATCGGTTAAGGGAAAGGGGTAGTTTACCTGTAACGTTTTATGTTTTAACAAGGGTATTTCCTATGGCAAACGATAACAGCCGCAAATTCAAACAGAATCAAAAGATTATTTGCATTCAGCCCTAAATTGTAGATGTCTCAAGACCTATTGTTTTTGGTGAAGATCGGTTAAGGGAAAGGGGTAGTTTACCTACAACGTTTTTTTAACAAGGGTATTTTCTATGGCAAACGATAACAGCCGCAAATTCAAACAGAATCAAATAATGTTCTGCATACAGCCCTGATTTGTAGAGTACTCAAGACCTGTTGTTTTTGGTGAAGATCGGTTGAGGGGAAGGGGTAGTTTACCTGCAACGTTTTTTATCAAGCGTATTTTCTATGGCAAACGATAACTGCCGCAAATTCAAACAGAATCAAATAATTTTTTGCATACGTCAGTGAATTGTAGAGGACTCAAGGCCTTTAGATTTTGGTGAAGATCAGTTAAGGGGAAGGGGTAGTTTACCTGCAACCTTTTACGTTTTAACAAGAGTAAAGTACTTGAAAATTCATTTAAACTTTTTCAAACAATGGTAATTGTTGAAAATAAAATAATTTTGTTGCCAGGCAATCTGAAAATTTCAGATTTTGTACCACAAAATCTGAAAAGATTATACGATAGTTTATGAAATGGTTAATAATACGTCAGTGGAAGGTGTAATGAGAAATTAGCAGAAATGGAAACCTGGGGAATGTTAACTGTTCTGTAGATACAATTTTGTCAGAATGTTTGGAAATGATCATCAACATTGAAGAAAAATTAAGCATATTAAGAAACATATGTAAGTACTTATTATAAAAAAATAATGTTTGTTTTTTGATAAAGTCATTTTGATGATAAACTATAAATATTTACAACAAGAAAAGAATTTTCAGTTTTCAAAATTTAAATATATTTTTATAAAACAATGGGTTCTTCATTGAGGTGGGGACCATGTCACTCACTCCATCTCAAGCCTCTCCCATTTTGCAGAAAAAGAGGACCCTGTCAAGGCTGATACTTTGACGACAGTGACAGGGCTTTCCACCAAATTCAGCAGAGTGACAGGTAGGCCCAACTCTGATTGGCTCCTCAGATTTCTCCAGCGTTAGTAGGTTCTATGAAAATATTTTATTTCAAAAATGATTTTAAATATAAATCTTAGATATGTTTTATAAATATCATGTTTTATGTTTTAACATGGGTAATTTTTTATATGACGAACCATAACTGCCGTAAATTCAAACAGAATCAAATAATTTTTTACATATGTGCCTGAGCTATAGAGAACTCAATGTCTGTTGATTTTGGTGAAGATCGGTTACGGGGAAAGGGCAGTTTACCAGAAACATTTTTTGTTGTAACATGAGTAAAGTACTTAATTTTGATAAAGTATCCTGATAAGATCTTAATAATCCACTGTAGAAACGTAGATGAAATATCTATAAATGAAGAGGCTAGTTGAACGGGCTGGGGGTAATTTTCTATAAATCAAAATTATAGTTGAAGGGGGAGGGGATAATATTTTTTATATGTGTACTACGTTATTGGCAAGAAAGAAGTATTTTTTTGTTAAAATTCCTTCCCTGGCTGTTTGGCTGAAAATGATTTTAAATATAAATCTTAGAATATGGAAGTCATGTATGGTTCTCCATACCGATATTTTTCTATGGCAAACGATAACAGCCGCAAATTCAAACAGAATCATATAATGTTTTGCATACAGCCCTGAATAGTAGATTTATAAAGACTTGTTGGTGTTCGTGAAGATCGGTTAAGAGAAAGGGGTAATTTACCTGCAACATTTTATGTTTTAACAAGGGTAATTTTTTCTATGACGATCGATAACTGCCGTAGATTCTAACAGAATCAACTACGGTTTTGCATACCTTTCTGAATTATAGAGTATTCAAGGTCTGTTGATTTTGTTGATGATCGGTTAGGGGAAAGGGGTAATTTACCAGCAACGTTTTATGTTTTAATGTTTTAACAAGAGTAATTTGTTTTATGACGAACGATAACTGCCGTAAATTCAAAGAGAATCATACATTTTTTTGCATGCTGTCCTGAATTGTGAAGGAGTGAAGGCCTGTTGATTTTGGTGAAGATCGGTTAAGGGAAAGGGGTAGTGTACCTGCCACTTTTCATGTTTTAACAAGAGTAATTGTTTCTATGACGAACGATAACTGCCGCGCATTAAAACAGAATCAAATATTTTTTTGCATACATCCCTGAATTGTAGAGGACTGAAGGCCTATTGATTTTGGTGAAGATCGGTTAAGAGAAAGGGGTAGTTTACCTGCAACGTTTTATGTTTTAAAAAGAGTAAAGTACTTAATTTTTATAAACAAAGTATCCTGATAAGAAGCTCATAATAATCCACTGTAGAAACGTAGATGAAATATCTATAAATGAAGAGGCTAGTTGAACGGGGTGGGGGTAATTTTCTATTAATGAAAATTATAGTTGAAGAGGGAGGGGAGAATTTTTTATATGTGTACTACGTTATCGGCAACAAAGAATTAGTTTTTTGTTAAAATTCCTTCCCGGGCTGTTTAGGCGTAGTCCAATGTTTTCTGCAAAACCAGACGTTTCGGCAGTGCCATCGACTGCCATCATCAGTGAAAATCGAGCGCGACAACGTGAGGTGGTATACGTTAGTAACCACAGTACTGTGGTTAAGGCTGAAGCAATAGAAAGAAGTAGTTTTTATGGAAATATTTCATTTCGAATATGATTTTAAATATAAATCTTAGAACACAGAAGTCATGTATGGTTCTCCATACCGATATTTATTATTATGATTACCGCAATAAAAAGGCAGGCAACACACACACACACACACACACACACACACACACACACACACACACACACACACACACACACACACACACACACACACACACACACACACACACACACACACACACACACACACACACACACACACACACACACACACAATTCGCGTTATTTATGGCCTCACTCATGTTTATTTTCTTACATTTGCACGCTTTTTAAATGGAAAGTGCCGAAACCCACACCAACACAATGCGTGCAACCTGAAAAAGTGTCCAGCGTGGATAGCGATTTGCTTCCTGTGGATTGCTGGGCAGTGTAACTGCACGTGTTTAGAAAGGAACGGTTCATAGACAGACGTTTCGTCTTTAGGGAATGAACCCTCTGCAAGTTGCTCAGGGTCCATGAGTGACTTCGGAGCGCTTCGGAGGAGGGATGATTATCTGCGTAGTTCGGTTTCTTTATAAGAATAAAGTAAGCCTACCTAATTTTTATGGATAAAGTGACTGAAAATAACATTATATTAAACGACTACCCATAATAACAAAAATATCTATAAATAGTGAAATTAGTTTTGAGTGTGGGCGATATTTTTTTAGAAATTACCGAACCGAATGCAAGTAAATTATTTTAAACATAAATCTTACAACATGGAAGTCATGTATGGTTCTCCATACCGATGTTTTGGACCTGGGGTCCCAAAATTTTGAAACGTCAAAACTTAACACTACATTCAGATATTGTTTAAAATTCTCTTTAATTTGATACACCATACGGGCTTTTACGAATTTTTCACAATTTTGAACTCTTAGACATTTTTGTGTCCCGCCCTCCTTATTTTGGGAGGGGGATCAATATAAAAAACAACAGTGTCCTGTAGAGTAAAGGCGTGCCAAAAAGCTCTGAAAATCATTTAAATTTAAATAAAAATCTTTGTTGGAACAGCTAAGGAGCAACAAAAGAAGCTGGTGTGAAAATTCCAGCTTCACATGACAGCTGGTGCAGGAATGGTGGGCGACAGGATTCCAGTGTTAGCAATGTAATGTAGATTGGTGGGGAAGAGAGATGTAGGACGGCTGAGAGTGAACTAAATGGATGGGTCCCGGAACAGGTTCAGGACGAGCCTAATCATTGATGATGATCAAAATCTCTGTAATGCTACAAAAGGGTACATATCCACATTGTGTTGGGCAGCAGAAAGGGATATGTTCACTAGATAGAATGCATCTGCAAAATGGGATGTGTCCATTCAGTAAACTATAACGACTTGACTATTGAATTTACATTCTACAGTAATAAGTGCCAGCTTTTTGGGCTCATAGTTGTCCCTTAACATAATAGAAAGATAACATGATAAGGTCCACAACGAACCCTTAAACATTTTTATTGATCAGTATTACTGACTTACGTTAAAAACAATCACTCAAAACCCTGTTACACACAGTGTTTTAGGCCTAGTTGTGCAACAAGTCAGTTCTTTCACCATTATCGAGACATATTCAATGTTATCAAAACATTTTCAATGATTCGATTTAGTAATTGAATCCGTCTAAATATACTTAAAGTTAATAAAAACACAAACCAATATTTCAGCTTTCCACAAACAGGAAAGCTCTTCATTTTCACGACTTAAGTATGTTTGTGATTCATTCTGCAAATTGTATTTATTTATTGCGTTCTACGATGTTATTTATTATCAAGTCTAATACAGCGTTGGGTTAATTAATTACATTTGTTATTTTTGACAGGCTACAGCCATGATGAGGTAAAATAAAAGTATCGTGGACCTGAAATGCATCATACGGTTTATTTTGCCAAATTGGCACACATCTGGTGTGGCAACGCATCGCTGGATGCTGATTCCCTTGACACGATATTGCAAAGTGTCGCCGAAGTTCGGCCACTTCATCTGTTACTTTCCGGTCCGTCATTGAATACAAAATTCACTTATGGTTATTTTCGGTTACCTGCACTGCACCGACCGGACAAGTAACCTTTCCTCTTTTTTTTGTATTCGATATCATAACCTTTTTCGGTTTAACACGCCGAAATCGAAACGGTGTATTTTATTTTTCTTAACACCAAACCTTTCGTCAATACTATGATGACGCATCTTCAGCGGCTCAACTGAGGGTACACATAAATCGTGAACCGTCCACATTCTTCCTCAAATATTCACCCACGCTCGCGCATAAACTGTGTCTGTCTCTCTCTCTCTCTCTCTCACGCACACAATATTAAAAAATGAGACAGTTTTGCAAGTTTACCGTTAAATACGTACTATAACATGGCAATGCAGGTAAACCGCAGACTACATCAAACGAAAACAGTTGACAGGCACGACCAGCGCTCGGACGGGCAATAACTTTGCTATCAGTATCAAACACACGCGCGCGCGCGCGCGCACACACACACACACACACACAACAGTAACTTTCAAGTACGCGCGCGCGAACAGTGTTGTGTGATTACACAGTCGCATTTAATTTTAAAGAGTTAATAAAATAACCATACAACTTTAGCCTTTCCTTATGGACAATCATACTTCTAATTTTTCGTTTTACAATTACTTTTTTTTACTTAACCAGTTCTTTAATGGCTAAAATACTATAACTTTGATTATTTAATGTTCCGGTAGTGACATTTTAATTTTAAATCATATTTTAAGTGTTATAAAATTCGATTTTAAGTTGCGCTCCATGTTAAAAACAGGACTAGCCGCTAGCGGCTGGCTGGCGGTGTTCGGCCTGCTCTTAAGATAAAACGCCAATGTAATACAAGGCTAGACACATAATTTTTTACTGATATTCGATATCTCGGGCTTTAGTACAAAGTACAACAGTCTGCTAGCGTCATACACATACAGTACAGTGTAAATATTAACCAATTAATTATTCCTCCTCACTGTGGTGGAGAAACGACGTTGCGATGTGACTGTTCTGTTATACCTAAACTTACACCCTTCTTTTAAGTGGAGTTCCCCGAAATACTTTGGAATTCCCTAATATTTAAAGATAATAAAGAAATTTTAAAACATTCTATTAGGATTGATGCTCGTTTCTCTACTAGTACTATTTCACTTCCATGTTCTATAAGGAAATGGAAGTATGGTGATGGCTAAAAAATTCGTGTTCGAGATAAAGGCTGATTCTGATTGTACTACCATCAAAACATGAAGAAAAGTCATTTCCGAAAAGTGTCTGTGTGTAGAATTTTTTCTCTGGCGAACGAAAACTGCCGCAAATTCAAACAGACAGAATCAAATAATTTTTTGCATATGTACCTGAGTTGTAGAGGACTCAAGGGCTATTGGTTTTGGTAAACATCGGTCAAGGGGAAGGGGTAGTTTATCTGCAACGTTTTATGTTTTAACAAGAGTAAAGTACTTAACTTGATAAATAAATTATCCTGAAAAGAAGGTCATAATAATCCACTGTAGAAAGATAGATGAAATATCTATAAATTAAAAGCGTAATTGAAGAGGAGGGGGCAATTTTCTATAAATGAAAATGATAGTTGAGGGGGAGGGGATAATTTTTTATGTGTGTACTACGATTTCGGCAACAAAAAAGTAGTTTGTTGTTAAAATTCCTTCCCGGGCTGTTTGGCCGTGGTCTAATGTTTTCTGCGAAACCAGAAATTTCGGCAGTGCCATCGACTGCCGTCATCAGTGAAAATCGAGTGCGCTACCGTAAGGTGGTATACGTTAGTGACCACAGTACTGTGGTTAAGGCTGAAGAAGGAAGTAGTTTCTATAAGAATATTTCATTTCGAAAATGATTTTAAATATAAATCTTAGAACATGGAAGTCATGTATGGTTCTCCATACCGATATTTTCGAAAAGTGTCAGTGTGTCTATTTGTAGAATTTTTCCTATGGCGAACGACAACTGCCGAAAATTCAAACAGAATCAAATAATATTTTGCATATGCGCCCGAGTTGTAGAGGACTCAAGGCCTAACGATTTTGGTGAAGGTCGGTTATGGGGGAGGGTCAGTTTACCTGCAACGTTTTACGTTTTAAGAAGAGTAAGGTACTTAAAAATTCATATAAACTTTTTCAAACAATGGTAATTGTTAAAAATAAAATAATTTTGTTGCCAGGCAATCAGGTTGTTCGGTTAGGAGGAAAGGGCAGTTTACTTCCATTGTTTTGTGTTTTAACAAGAGTAAAGTACTTAATTTTAATAAATAAGTGCCCCGAAAATAAAGTCACATTAATCCACTGTAAAATGGTAAACGAGATAATTATAAATGCTTTTATAATTATCCCGGTGGGGATCGGTTGAGGACGAGGGATGATTATCTATGGAGTTTAGTTTCTTTTTATGAATAAAGTACCTAATTTTTATATTTATAACAATAAAGTACCTATACCTAATTTCTGTAGATAAAGTGACTCGAAAATAACAGACATAATAACAAAAATATCTGTAAATAGAGAAAATAGCTTGAGGGTGGGCGATATTTTTTTTAGAAATTATCGAACCGAATTCAAGTAAATGATTTAAAATATAAATCTTAGAACACGGAAGTCATGTATGGTTCTCCATACCGATTTTTTTATAGTGAAATTTTGTTAAAGCGTCCAGAAGTATAGCCACGCTTTGTCAAGTTTTTGTAGCAAAGAAAACTATTTATTTAAATGCGTTACAACGTGCAAAAAGGACGCACACGCCCGCACGCACCCCCCCCACACACACAAAATAAATACACAGCAGTATTTTACATTAAAAATGGGCTTTCAATAATTAAAACTAAAATATTCCGCTTAAGGGCATTTTAAGTCAAAGACCGTTTGGAATTATGCTGGCTAGCGACTGTAGCTACGTTTCTGTGGACAGCAGTTGCGAAAGATGTGCACAGATCAGTTGTCACTGTAAAACGGTGGACGCGTGCTTTCCCGATTGTATTCTGATTAATATTAAGTATAGAAAATATTTATACTTTTGAATAACTTTTGATCATGCTAAAAGAATCTAGATTTGAATAGCTCTGTTTTGGGTATTGTATCGATCCACTCTTTTTGTCCTTTGCTGTTCTCTATGCGTCATTATATTTTTTTCATTTCTTTCTACGATATTTGTCTAATTGTTTAATTCCGAACAATGTCACACATTTTGTGTTTTGATTCACCGTAAAGAACAAATAATTATCTACAGCGATTCTCAGCTTACGGATCGCGACTCATTTGTGACTTCCGAAGTCTTATTTAGTGAGTTGCGAAGTCCTTGATGGGCAATCAAGTTTATGCAAAAACGGCGTGCTGAACAGTACGCGCACATTTTCGATGAATAGACAACGTCTTATTTTTTTATTTTGTTCCAGTATTTGCGTAATGAGATTTAGTTTCTAAAGAGACATAGTTATGTTTTGCTTAAGTGTATTTATTTAACTTGTAGATGCCCTGACGTTTAGGCCTAACATCCTTCGAGGTGGGCTAGGAATTGAAAAGGTTGAGAACCGCTAGTCTATAAAACCATGTTGAATCCTGCGGTTATACCTAGGAAAGAGAATGGCGCAATGGAAGATTCGATGATGCTAACATAAAACGTTGAGCGCAAAAGCGTGGTGTCACATAAAGGATGGAATTTGAAACAAGAAAATTAGAAGGAATATTAAAGTATCCAAAAATTCTAACTAACGAATGGAAAGTTAAGACAAAGGATCGTAACGTGTGGAGGCGATACAAGAAAGGGTAATAGTTATGTGAGGATGAATCGTTTTGGGGGTACTAGTAGAAGCAGATGATCAGACTGTGTTCGCAACTGATTTTTGAAAAGCTGTTCATTGGTAATGTAGCTAAGTAAGGATGCTAAGACTAGCTAAACAGAAGAGCTTGGCCAACGCATGAGCCAGAGAAGACGAAGACAATGGAGAATAATAATATTTTGTAGTAAAAAATCACATACAGTAACACAACGTGTAATATTAACCATATCGTCGCCCCGAAACGCTACAATACCCCTGCATGGTCCTTCGTTTCCTCCTCTATATGCCTTTATTTTCTTCTTCCTCGCGGCTCTTGTCTCCAGTTCCTGGTTTCCGTTCTTCTCAAATCGTCCGCCTCCGCTTTCTACAGCCATCTTCCCACTTCTCCATCGTAGATTCTCTTTGATCGCATTTCTCTATGCATACTGTGTACATACCAACGGGCCAAGTCTTTTAGAGTTCAGACTTGTTGTCCACTTAACACAGCATCCATATCGCAGTAATTCTTCGTCCTCCAGTTATATTTTTCTTTTACAGGACCTTCCATACATTGTTCTTATTATTTTCCGCTCAAAAGCCTTTAAAATTCATGCTGCTGTTACTACTACTGCTGTAAGATACCAAGCTTCTTACTATCACACCCAAGAGCTACTCTTACCTTATTCCTTGTTTTGAATCTTCAGACGATAGGAAGAAATTTTTTCTTTCTTTTCCTTTTCAGCACTCTCACAACCACCGAATCCCAGTTTTTTGCCTTTTCTAATTTTTCTGTTTGCAATTTCCATTGGTCTTAGTTATAAGTGTCCACACCAACTCTTGTCTTGCTTCTTCGATAAATTCAAGTGTGGATTGTACCTATAAACTTGTTCCTGTTCTACTGCGTTGCAGTGAAGAGAAGTTCCCACGCAGCAGGAAAGGTTAGATACGTTCTGCGCATGAGCCAGTCGTCATTCCAATACGAAAACATTAGCACATAATCTCCGTTGTGTGAAAATTATCGTTTATAAACACTTATTTGGTGTGATTGTTTAAACCAATATATTAGGCAGCTTTACACGTTTTAAGGCCCCTTTTATGCATGCGCGCGACAAGGTTTTCTGCCGCGCAGCAAGGGATAAGCTGCGCGTGTTTGGTGGTTGTATGAGTGCTGCCAACCTCTGTATACACTCTCACATTCACCTGGCACTGCTATTAGAAGGTGATCCGGTCGAGTTGTATTATGCCAATCGACAACGACGGAAAAGACGATGGGCTGTTCATCCCATTGATCATAGTCATTTTGTTGGCGGGGCATTCCATAACCTCTATGGAAAAATACGGGAAGACGGAGAGACTTTTTTAATTTTTTCATAATGTCTGTGGCATCATTTGATGAGTTGGTCAGTAAATGCCAAAAATAAATCAAACGAGACAGGATTTAGTGCAGGGGTTGGCATTTACTCCACAGGAAATGTTCGCAATAACTGTCAGATGAGTCACGTGCACAAAATTAAATTTGATCTAAGAATAAATTTTAATCCAAGAACAAGTGTAGCTGTTCTTTTTAATTATCCAGCGTAGTGTGGCAGTGTACAAAAATAAGTACATATACTTTTCGGTTAATTGCTTAGTATTATCTGGTATTATTTTTACTACTGACTTTTTGGTTAAACTCATTAATTTTCACTCTAATAAACAGAGTGAAAACTGAAACATCATATTCAATCTAAAATGGAAGTCTTAAAAACGATTTGCAAGTGAATACAACATTGAACAAAACATTACATTACTATAGTTAAACACAGTGAGGGACAACTAATAGAAAAGTACCTCCACATGTCTACAAAAATATAAGTACTGTTTTTTTTTTTTTGATGCAATTTAAGTATTTTTTTGTTTGGCGTCGCATTTAAAGAGGAAACGAAACTTGTTTTATAAATATTTATTAAGTCATACAATTGATTCAAAATTGTTTGGCAACAGTTTAATTTACAGTAATAATTAAATAATTTGAACAGAAAAAAAATAGTATTCCATATTTTTATCATAACATATTTCATTGTACAAAACAATAATTTTTTTTTGCGTCATTAAATATCACTATTATAGTTATCACGATTTTATCAAACTTTTTATCCACTTTTTGGGCCTTGACGTCCAAATTTGAATTTTTTCAAAAATAAACACTATATTCATAAACGTATTGAAATAAACTGTTTGGCATTCGCAGATGACTTTGCTATACTTTCTGAACATCTTACATCTGCAGTAACACAAGTTAATTTTTTAGAGGACATAGCCAGTTGAAGGCTGAAGAATTTCTACAGAAAAAAACCAAATTTCTCACGAACATTAAAAATGGGCCAAAATTCCTGGTAACAGATATTGGTCGAATAGAGAGGGTTCGAAAATGTAAGTATCTAAGAGAAATAATTCAAGAGAATGGCTTAGAAAAATATACTATAGAAGAAATGATTGATAAGATGGAAAGGGCATGTGGTATTTACAATAAAAAGTGAATATCTAAAAATGCGAAAATAAGGCATTACAGTACAGTAGTGAAACCAGAATGCCTATATACAATTGAATGTCTAAAATTTAATTATAATTTAGACAAACTAGAAATATTGTAAAGACGAATTATTAGGAAAATATTAGGCCCACGAAAAACTTCAGAAGGTTGGAAGTTAAGAAGTAATGATGAAATATATCAAAGTATAAAAAATATAACAATGAGAAAAGAAGACTATTACTTTTTGGACATTTATGTAGAATGGACGACAATAGGACGACAAAGCAAATCTTCAAATATCTGTGGGGGAAGAAGTCAACATTAAGTTGGATTAAAGAAGTCTAAAAGGATTTAGAAAAAAAATAATGTACACGCGGAAGAAGCAATTGAAAGAGAAGTTTTTCGGGTAAAAGTGTTAAAAATGGAAGGAGTCCAGAGTAGGGGAAAGAAAAACGCAGGTTCAAAGTGGACTGAAAACAGGAATAAGAGACACACGTTGAAAGAATATTAGAGAAATAGAAAAGAACAAAGAGTACAGAATTGATATTGGCTTGTGGCCCTTAGATGGCCGATACAAAAGAAAAAGAAAAAAACAAAAAGAAAAAACAAAAAATACTATATTCAGGCTGCTGCTTAAAATTCTCTTTAATTTGATAACCAATATGAATTTTTGCGGTTTTATCAAAATTTTGACCTCCCATCCCCCTATTTTTGGAGGGATCAATCTCTACAATAATAGGGTTGTGTAGGATAAAAGTATGGATACGCATGCCAAGTTTAATGAAAATCAGTTCATGCGTTTAAAAGTTATCTTCAGACGTACAGTAAATAGACAGATGGATAGATAGACAAATGTTAAACGGTCAAGTCAAAACTGACAACTCGCTTCGCTCGTTGAATAAAGTAAAATTTCCACACTTGCTATCCTTTCACATTTCCTGTGTACACACACATATGTGTAACATACATTTCATATTATTGCATTTAATTTTATTTTAAAATCACAATGTGTTTAAAAATATTATTTAAGTTCAAATTAATATTGTTAAATAATACAGTGTATTCCGGTTAATGGGGCCACCGATTAGTAGGACCAGCAACTTTAACCGGGTCAATATTCAAAATACAAAAACAAAACAGGGTTGCACATAGAAAGTTTCTTATAGCTTAATAAGTCCGTACCGCCGGTTATTCGGTCCAGTAATGGTTCAGTTTTTCTCTTCTTAAATAGAAGTAATAAGGGTTTTTTTGAGGTAGTAATTTACACGAGTAGACTAATGAGGGCGACAAACCATAACAATACAGTACATTCATTGTTAACAACAACCCGATGACATGTGTTCAATTTCGGACATTCTGTGTTTGTCTTTGGCGACATACCATAACCCAAATACAGGCACCACTAGGGCCTCCAGGAGTCTTAGAAATAGCCCAACTGATACTATTTCATTACGCTGTAATTATAGTATTATTATATACTAGCTGTTACCCGCGGCTTCGCACGCGAATATTTGATTTTTAATAAGTATTTTAATATAATTTTTATTGTCTGTGTCTATATGGCGTTCTGTCAACTCGTATAACAATTTTGTACTCATTAGTCAAACTCTCTCCAAAGCTGTTTTCAACACTCGTACTAAATTATTATGTTGGTGCAACAGCCTTTGGTGATTTAAAAGTGCCCGTTTATAAAGCCTTTGGAGATATTTATAAAGTACCATTTAAATCAAAAACGCTAAATTCTTTAAGTGTTACTGTGTTAGAAGCATTGTATAACACGTTAAACTTTATGTTTTCCTCAACCATGGCTTTTATTTATATCAGCAGTAAACTAAAAACCAAAAACCGTTGTCACCTAACCTCAAAAATGAAAACAACACGTATTTTCGCTTTGCATTAAGTAACAGGACAATGTACAATTAGTACACTTCTTTTCCACATCGTAATATATCAATACAATCGCATATTATATAAAATATCGAAAACGTACTGAAAGGAATGGATCAACGTACAGTTCCGATGACGCTAAATAGGCTTTGTTTATTTACTTGTTACTATGCTAATTAATTCTGGTCTCCATGGTGTTGTTGACATCTTTATACGCGTCAACAAAAAGGCATAATTAAAAGGGCCTAAATCGTGCGAACGGGGCAATGTATCAAATTCCAAGTTAGACAGTATTTGTCGCTTTGTGTCAAAGGTTACCTGTGCAAAATTCGGTGGCAATCGGTGTAACGGTGTGGATTTGTATTCAGTACCCATAAATCCTTAGACTTCGAGTTTTATATATATAGATTTATTACTGTATTTCCTTAGGCGTACTTCGTTACTAACGAATCTTATAATTCCGGTGTTCATTGTAGTTGAGAGTTATGTTTGATTTCCGATATTACAGTTTATAAGGGTTATTTGCTTAATGTTTAGAAATTTCGGAAAATAGGGTCCAACGCACGTGTCCCGATAAAAAAGAATCCACTGTACTAAATTTACACGTTATTTTATTACTTACATAAGTATATTTGAATATAACTTAAAGAGTATTTTTGCGATTTGGATTTACTCAACGGTGTTCATTCAAACTTTGTCTGTTTTGTTAGTAGCTAAGTGTCAGCGTTTGATTACGTTATTAGCACTTGGCGATGTGTGATGTTCATAAAGAAAACTGCCCTTACCAAGGCGCGACGTGTTGTCCCGCGCGCAGTGCCCACATAGCCTACGTAGGAGTGTGATGTCTGGTGTGCTTTTCTTTGTCGTCGGTTTGACGTCATCTCCAGCTGCGTACACGCGTTTCGTAAGCAACGGATGGAAAACGGCAAGGGTGTATGTAACCACAGAACATAACCAAAAGTGTTAAAAAATGGAAATCACATATTAGCACTTGGCGATGTGTGATGTTCATAAAGAAAACTGCCTTTACCAAGGCGCGACGTGTTGTCCCGCGCGCAGCAGTGCACAAATAGCCTACGTAGGTGTGCGATGTCTGGTGTGCTTTTCTTTGTCGTCGGTTTGACGTCATCTCCAGCTGCGTACACGCGTTTCGTAAACAACGGATGGAAAACGGCAAGGATGTATGTAACCACAAAACATAACCAAAAGTGTTAAAAAATGGAAATCACAAATTTTTATATCCCGAAGAACTTTTTCAGAATAAAAAAGTGTATTTGCGTTATATTACCTATGTTTGTTTATATGCGCATTTGTTTGTGTGCTATGTGCATATAAACCTGGTTTGCATAATGAAAGACGCCAATTTCTTGTGTATATATGTACGTTAAAGGAGGTGTGAAAATGTCAGCAAGAATGTTATCACCAGAAATGTAGAAACGTCATTGAGGGAATTTGCAAAAATTAATTTTTGCATTTTATACACAATTGTCTTCATTTTTATTAAATTAGTTTTAGGCGGCGGCGGAGGAGGAGGAGGAGGAGGAGGAGGAGGAGGGGAAGAAGAAGAAGAAGAAGAAGAAGAAGAAGAAGAAGAAGAAGAAGAAGAAGAAGAAGAAGAAGAAGAAGAAGAAGAAGAAGAAAGAACGGGCCCTAACGTTCCAAAATTTGGAAATTTTCAAAAATTAACACTACATTCAGAATGTTAGAATTCCGGTTTAATTTGAAAAGTTTTTCGATTTTATCAACATTTTCACCCACTTTTTGTCCCCCAACGTCCCAAAATTTTTAAAGTTTAAAAAACGAACACTAAATTCATATTTTGGTTAAAATTTTCATTAATTTGATACCCACATACACTTTTGCGTTTTTTTTTCAAAATTTGGACCCTCTTACAATTTTGCCTCCTACCCCTCGTTTTTCTTGGCGGTGCAAGCTCAAAAACAATAGGATTCTGAAAGTAAAAGTATGGACACGCGTGCTAGTTTTTACGAAAAGCGGTTGATGCGTTCAAAAGTTATCGCGAGACATACTCCAAATAGACAGACAGACAAATACCAAACGGTCGAGTAAAAACTGAGAACTCCCTTCATTCGTTCAACTTTGTAACTATTTTAATATTACGTTCGAAAACGAGAGTTTAATTCGCGTGGGGATAACCTGATCGAACTCATCATCACCATCGTCGTACTGTATATCATATTTTATATCGTATCATATTCATACACAACTGTCGTCTCCGTTCGTATCCAATACACGCTTGAGCTTTTACCACTTTTGCGGTTAGCTATATTACATGTCACCCAAGGCCTTCAGTGTTCTTCTCCCTCTCCTTCTTCTCTCCTACTGATCCCTCAGAAACCAACGTTAGTTGCCCTCAGGCTACATAAAATTGTCCAGTTCTTTAAAATCGGCAGAAATATTTTATCCTCATAGATTATTTTGAGCGCCTGTTCATTGATTACTTTGATCACACACCTTATTCCTTTATTCGTTCTATCCGTTTCCGAATCCATATTTCTAGTGACTTATTTCTGTCCCGATCGATTTTCTCATTTTCCGTGCCCATAAAGGAAAACACTCCGTACAACCTTTTACTTTCTGAGCCAACTAACGTTGAATAATATCAATATAGCCGTCAATATGATTTGAAACCAGTAAAGCGATGTTCCTGCGTCCTTTGGCACAATATACCAACAAATCCTTTAGTACGGGATTATTTATACAGCCGATTGTCTATACACATGATTTCGTGTAGTTTTATAAATTAAGATAAATTTATGAAATAGGTGCTTTCATTTTACCTACTGAGCTGAAAATGTGTAGAGTTTTTCGGGCGGTCGCATTACGTTTTTGTCTAGAATAATCCTTCTTGTCCAAACGATGGCGCATTAAGGTAATTTCACGATATTAATTGATGACTCGTTGGGCACTTGGTGAAACATATTAATACAAAGGTTTTGTAAAATATATAAAAACACTTGGTAAGTTTCACAAATTTTTTTAATTAACTCTGACAGCTGTTTCGACTAACTTAAGCCATTGTCAAAGAGCGAGTGAATGAAATAACTGAACACAGGATGTTAGTGGAGTGTAGGTGGTGGACATCTGTTTAGGGCGTATCTGGAACATCTGTGTTGTGATGGCGAGGGGGGAGAGTGTGTGCATGAGACAAGGGAAGGTCAGGTGTCTTTAAAAACTAAATACAATCATGAATGCAAAATATAAAATTAACTGAACTAAATATAAACTGAATGCAAAATTTAAAATAATGATGAACATTCAAAATAATATAAAATAAACTAAACTAAATAACAGATTTTAATAAAGGGGATACATAAAATTCAGTCTGTTCATTGGTTAAATTTTTGTTATTTTTTATTGCTTTTTTAGTTTCTAAAATTTCTAACAAATCCATTTTTTTACCTTTTTGTATGTTGTGGAGTTGTGTTATGTTTTTTGTGTCTATGAAGTGATTGTGTTGTAAGCAATGATCTGCAAAACCTGTATTAGATGTATTAGTTAAAATCGCATTCTTATGTTCAGAAATGCGATGTTTCAGAGCACGGCCACATTGTCCGATATAAATAGCATCGCATTCTGCACAGTGTATTTCGTAAACTCCATTTTTCTCCAGTGTGTTAGATTTTTCTTTATTATTGACTAGTAGTGAGAAAAGATTACGTTTGTTTACTGATACCATGTTAAGACCATGGTTTTTAAACCTATTATTAATCTTATCTGTTATACACGGAATGTAATTTGTTAAGTGAAATTTTTGTTACCCTGATCTGGCTCTACGGAATAAAATTCTTTTAAAGTAATTTTCTTCTGTTTTTTTAAATTAGAGAGTTAATTATTCTTTCATCATAACCGTTATTTTGTGCTATGGCTTTTATAATATCTACCTCTTTATTGAAATTTTCTTTGGATAAAGGAACTATAAGGAGACGATTAACCATTGCATGAAAACTGCTTAATTTTATGTGCCATGATGTTAGTGATTGTTTATGTATAACGGTATCTGTAAAAGTAGGTTTTCTATATATCTGAAAACTAAGATTATTTTGTGATCTAGTAATGGTAAGATCCAAAAAATTTAAACTTTTCATATTTTCTGTTTCAAGTGTAAATTGCACGCTACTATAAAAGGAATTAATATAAGGTAATTTCTGCGGTAGGTAGGCTCATATCCTAACTAAAATGTAAAAACCGTTGAAACCAACAAACGGAAAAGTAAAAATGTAGGCGTGTTCTAAAACGTGTTCAGATATCCACTACTTGATGGTGTGTGTACTACTGCCGCAGCGGCACCGAGTAAGCAATGTGGTGACGCATAACTGTAATACAGTACTACACATTTGAAATACGTTTAACACAGTTCCGGTGTGACTTGACTGTCTCTCACACGGCATTTCTTGTAGCGAATAACAAATATCGGTATGCAGAACCATACATGACTTCCATGTTCTAAGATTTATATTTAAAATCATTTACGAAATGAAATGTTTCCATAGAAACTACTTCTTTCCACTTATTGCTTTAGCCTTAACCACAGTACTGTGGTCACTAACGTATACCACCACACGTTATCGCACTCGATTTTCACTGATGATGGCAGTCGACGGCACTGCCGAAACGTCTGGTTTTGCAGAAAACATTGGTCTACGGCCAAACAGCTCGGGAAGGAATTTTAACAACAAACTACTACTTTGTTGCCGATAACGTAGTACACATATAAAAATTATCCCCTCCCCCTTCAACTACAATTTTCATTTATAGAAAATTACCCCCACCCCGTTCAACTAGCCTCTCCATTTATAGATATTTCATTTAGGTTTCTACAGTGGATTATTAAGATCTTCTTATCAGGATACTTTATTTATCAAAATTAAGTACTTTACTCTTGTTACAATAAAAAATATTTCAGGTAAACTACCCTTTCCCTTCACCGATCTTCAACAAAATCAACAGACCTTGAGTTATCTATAATTGAGGAAGGTATGCACAAAATTAGTTGATTCTGTTTAAATGTGCGGCAGTTATCGTTCGTCATAGAAACAATTACTCTTGTTAAAACATAAAATGTGGCCGGTAAACTACCCCTTTACCTTAACCGATCTTCACCTAAATCAACAGACCTTTTGTCTTGACCAACTTATGTATATATGCAAAAAAATATTTGATTTTGTTTATCGTTCGTCATAAAAAGAAATTACCGTTGTTAAAACATAAAATGTTGCAGGTAAACTACCCATTTTCCTTAACCGATCTTCACTAAAATCAACACTCATTGAGCTCTCTATAGCTCAGGAAGGTGTGCAAAACATTATTTGATTCTGATTGAATTTACGGCAGTTATCATTCGTCATAGAAAAAATTACCCATGTTAAAACATAAAATGTTGCAGGTAAACTACCCCTTTCCCTCAACCGATCTTCAACAAAAACAATTGGTCTTGAGGACTCTACAATTCAGGGCTGTATGGAAAAAATAATTTTAATCTGTTTGAATTTGCGGCTGTTATCGTTTACCATAGGAAAAAATCTACATATAGACAGACACAGACACACACACAGAGACACTTTTCGAAAAATGACTTGTTTTCATGTTTTGAGGGTAGTACAATCAGAATTTGCAATAATCTCGAAAACGATTTTTTTTTGCATCACCATAATTCTATTTCCTTATGGAACATGGAAGTAAATATGGTTATGGACAATCATACATGACTTCCATGTTCTAAGATTTATATTTAAAATCATTTACGAAATGAAATGTTTCCATAGAAACTACTTCTTTCCATTTATTGCTTCAGCCTTAACCACAGTACTGTGGTCACTAATGTATACCAACACACGTTATCGCACTCGATTTTCTCTGATGATGGCAGTCGACGGCACTGCCGAAACGTCTGGTTTTGCAGAAAACATTGGACTACGGCCAAACAGCCCGGGAAGGAATTTTAACAACAAACTACTACTTTGTTGCCGATAACGTAGTACACATATAAAAATTATCCCCTCCCCCTTCAACTATAATTTTCATTTATAGAAAATTACCCCCACCCCGTTCAACTAACCTCCTCATTTATAGATATTTCATCTACGTTTCTACAGTGGATTATTAAAATCTTCTTATCAGGATACTTTATTTATCAAAATTTAAGTACTTTACTCTTGTTACAAAAAAAAAAAAATGTTTTTCGGTAAACTGCCCTTTTCCCGTAACCGATCTTCACCAAAATTAATAAGCCTTGAGTATTCTACAACTCAGGCACATATGTAAAAAAATTATTTGATTCTGTTTGAATTTACAGCAGTTATCGTTCGTCATGAAAAAATTTCTCTTGTTACAACATAAAATGTGGCCGATAAACTACCCCTTTTCCTTAACCGATCTTCACCGAAATCGACAGGCCTTGAGTACTCTACAATTCAGGGCTGTATGCAAAAACTTATTTGATTATGTTTGAATTTACGGCAGTTATCGTTTGTCAAAAAAAATATCGGTATGGAGAACCATACATGACTTCCATGTTCTAAGATTTATATATAAAATCATATTCGAAATGAAATATTTCCATAGAAACTACTTCTCTCTACTTATTGCTTCAGCCTTAAACCACAGTACTGTGGTCACTAACGTATACCACCTCACGTTTTCGCACTCGATTTTCACTGAGATGGAAGTTACGGTGTTATTGTACTAATTACTATGTGAATTAATTAGTTAGATCAATTATCAAATTGAATTACAAATTAGCATAGTAGACAAGAGACTCTTTAGTAAATTAATCATGTTCATAAAAAACTTTAACATGTGGGTTTTAGTAATAATGAACGCATTTGTTTAAATGTACTTAAATGACTAATTTATTATTCACTAAGTCAATTTATATTCATACACATAAAAAAAAGTTTTCTGTACCTGTAAATACATCAAATAACACATATATCATTAAACAAGTTCTAGCTTATATGATAGCTGAAAAAGTCATACACACATAATGCATGTTATACAAAAATTCATATAATAATTAATTAATGCGTTCATTAATTCCAGATAGTTTCGCTTACTCGTTCATTATTTATAACTTTAATTTTATTTTTTTATCAAATTTATTTAAAACTCCCAGGGTGGGGATTCTTTGAAAGAGTCAGGACAGTAGTAGTTACTAAATTAATAGATTAATAATTGTTACTTGAAATTAGAATATCCATTCATGGTACAGCGGTGTTTGATCTCTTTGTTGTGGTGAAGGCTGAATAACACATCTTGTTGAATAAAGTTGAATGCACTGTCACTTGTACACACACGTGAACTCGCGTCATTTATAGAGTATTGTAGATATGATATTGCTTTCAATGTCAGTTTGTGTAGATCAGTTCGCTTTATAATGTGTGATCATTCTAAAATGAGTGTTGTATATTCACGTTTGCGAAGTTAATGTTGATGTCCGTTCATCACTGAAATTCACTTGACTTGACTTTTATTTAAATGTTCTGTTACATTTAGTGTAATTCAATAACACTGGCTAACTGTAATTCTGTCTAAGTTGTACAGTACACTAGTAATGTTTCGTGTATGTGCCGAGATTACATGATAGTTCGTTTGAGTCGCTCGAATTGTTCACTCAGATATTCCTAATAATGTTAATGCTTACATAAGTTCGTTAAGTCGCACATTTTATACTGTTGTGTTGGAGTATTACTTCCGGTCGCACTTTGAATCTTACAGTTTGAAATTACTAAGTCCGAATATTATAACATGGAGTTTTCACTAAGACTGATAACTTTTACAAGACTGAGGACAGTAATACCGAGTCAAAATATATGTTCAAAAAATGTAATAAGACTGCATCTCCTCCGTGTTAGACAGTTAATTTTATCAACTTGTCCCTACTCAAAATTTGTCTTGGGTCTGTCCACGCCTTTTCTTACTTGTGATAGGTCAGCTCAATATTTTCTTAGAATATTTTGTCCCACTTCTTCAGGATCTTTGGTTTCTGTTCGATGATTCGCTTTGACTTTCGGTTACCATAGTGACTCTCCTCTCCACCGGTGTCTTCGCAAGTCGTTGTACTCTGATAGGTTGTCAGACATCCCCAGATTTTTCCGTTCGGACGTTGATCCTTTTCGCAGAATTTCTGGCCATTGCGCGCCTGTCGATCACTCTTTTGTGTGGGACATACGCAATGTTGTTATAACTTTACCCATCTGTTTCCCTGAAGTATTGTTCTATCTTGCACCCCTTTTTTGTAGCTATTAATAATTTCTGACATCCGTTGGCTGGTGAAGCCACCCCGACTTTCTAACCGTAAATTGTGTCTGTCACGTAAACGTCACCCCCAGCTGTGCAGCTTCCTCGAGTCTTTTCAACTAGTTATTTCTTTCATTGTCTCTGTAAAGTGCAGCAAACTCAACTCTTTTGTGACATCCTGTCGTTTTTTGCAGTACCATCGTATTCTGACGTAAGTCGAGCGGACGTTCGCCTTATTTCTCCGTACACGTGTGAGTGTCCTAGCCTGCTTTGTGTCGTTTGTTGTGGGGTAATAAATTTTAGCCAAGCTTCTCCTGTCATCTCGAACTTTCATATCTATTGTTGAGTGGAGCCTAACATCTTTCTATTGTCTGCTAGCGACGCTGGTTTGACATCTTCACATTAAGCCTTGTTTATTGCTTTAACTTGAAGTCGTTGACACAACTGCGTGTGAACAAAATCAGTCGAGAAGAAAATTTGAAATTTTTCGCTTGCTATAGCGTCTTCAATTTGGATTTGATGACGTGACCTCTGGGAACCATAGAATCCAAATTCTGCACCCTGTTCGTCGCCACACCATGTCCATCTTCATCTGGGAGGAATATAGCATGTTGACCTACTTTTCGTAATTTGTTTTACAATTGGTGTACCCCCCTTTGTTTTTAATTGCACTTACGAATTTATTGCTAACCATATGGAATGGTTGAACGTATTTAACATCAACGCATCTACGTATTAATTACCTATAAGTGTTTTAAATCTTATTATAAAACAAGTTATAAATTCAATGGATGTTTTTCACCCATTTAACTAAATGATTCATTTATCTTCTGAAATAATATCTATACAATATAATATTATACAAGTCAATATTAAATTCAATTGACCTAATGTAATGCCTTGCGTATAGTAATAAAGAAAATCTTCTACAAAATGAATCTCATATAATATAAGTAATTCTACTAATAATTTTGTTCAGTAAAATTTATTTATAATTCGATTGATAACTAACATATTTGTTACGTTACTTTATCTCATCTATACCCATACCGTTTCATCAACTATATACATATAGGCTACATAATCTCTGAGTAATGAGTAATCTATTTCATTCTAGCATCAATTCAGATCTTTAATCTATCCATTATACATATTCATCTTAACATGGCTTACTTGCAATATAATTATTAATTTACATCACTTATTCACTTCTAAGTGTCCTTTCTGTTCATTTTGTCTTTGATAATTTATTGTTATTCATTCAATTCAAGTTATTGTAAATAGAATGTTCTTTGCATTCGCTACGATACTTCATAAAGAATGTTAACTAAAGTATTCACTTGTACTTATCATCTAACACATCATCAGTGTTCCATTCGACATGTTATAGTCAATGAACTACATAGGTTCTTAAGTTATAATTTACAACAGATTATATATTTTCATTGATTAAGCTAGCTTGAATGAGGTTCACGCGTCATCAGCCCTAAATTAAATGACTTGTCTCGACCAGCTAACTCATTAAGGTATGCTCTTCTACTTTCTCCCTGGTATACTAAATTCTGTCCTTTGGTTCGTAATATTTCTTCATTTGCCTCACATTGAATTTCCCTCGGATCTTGCTTTTGTCCTCACAGTCGACGAGCTGGTAGGTAGCATCCCCAAGAATTCGATGTACTTTATAAGGCCCACAGTAAAGTTCGCAAAATTTGTCAATCCTTCTTTGGATAGCGTCTGACTGATAATAAGTCCTTATCAAAACCTTTTCACCAATCTTGAATTTAGTAATGGTTTTGGTTTCATTACATAATTTAGCTTGCTTTTCTCTTTTCTCTTTCATTCTTACAAATATCTGGTTGTGATCAGCTCCTCCAACTCCAACAATGTCTTTGTCTAGATATTTTTCCCATACTCTAGTCGGTTTTCTGCCGAGATGCGCCTCATAAGGTGTTACCTCAATGGTCTCATGGTACGTCTCGTTAATGCAGCTTTCGATAATAGTTACATAACGCGACCACTTAGTATGTTGGTCACATACGAAGATTCTGAATAAATTCCCGAGCTGTCTATTAATCCTTTCAGCTAGATTTGCACATGGGTTTCTAATTGTAGTGTATCTTGGTTGAATGTTTAGCTCATTCAAGCCGTTCACCCATTTCTTTGACGTAAATTGCGTCCCATTGTCAGTGAGAATTGCTTTAGGCGTCCCAAATTCTTCACTATACTGTCTCACTCTCCTTAACGTGGCAGCGGTCGTTGCTCTCCGAAGTGTAAACAGCCGTACGTACTTTGTGAAGTTGTCAACAATAACAAACAAATATCTCACCCCAGCGGACGATACGGGTAGCGGTCCAAAATAGTCGGCGTTGACTAAGTCTCCCCTTCCTAACGGGACAATGGCCTTCGTTCCGCCGAATAAGACTCTGTTACTCGTGTCTTTACATTTTTGACACACGTCACACGCCCTTACATAATTCCTCACTTTCTTCAACATTTTATCTATCGTAAAATGTTCTTGCAACATTTTCGTACATTTCTTCGATCCCAGGTGCCCATACATCCTGTGTATTTCGGCGATTATTTCTCCGGATACACTGTTTGGTATGTACAGCTTCCATTCCTTCTTACGTTGTCTATATAACTTTTCGTTAACATATCTATAAAACTTACCTACTTCCTTATCTAAACATCCTTCATTTATCTTATCAATAATAGTCTTAAGTTTAGTGTCTTCAAGTTGATATTTTCCAATATCCTTGATTATTTTACTTACATTCTTATCCATCTTAATTACCATGTGATTGATTAAGTACTCGCACACATCATCGTTAATTTCCTCTAGCGTGGCGTCTCCTGGATTCCTACTTAGAAGGTCGGCAACAATATTGTCTTTGCCTTTGCAATGGACTATGTCAAACTTGTATTCCTGGATCCAGCGTGTTATTCGCGAATTATTTAGATGGCATTTGTTCATAAAGGTCAATGCCTTATTATCCGTGATAACGGTTAAAGGTTGCCCTAATATGTATATGCGGAATTTTTCCAGACATCTTACATTACAATAACTCTTTTTCAGTGGTGTAGTAATTTTTTTCTGTACCCTTGAATGTTTTGCTAGTAAATGCTATAACGCCGATTTTTCCTTCCTCGTCCAATTGATACAACTGCCCGCCGTATGCGAAGTTGCTGGCGTCGCATTGCATGTAGTATCTTTGGTTTATTCGAGGAAACTTCAAAATCACTGTCTCTATACATAATTCCTTCACTTGTTGGAAACATTTATTTAGTTCTGGTGTCCATGCGAATTTATGTCCCTTCTTCAACAATTCAAGTATTGGTTGGGTTGTTTCGGCATATTTGTTCGTAAAACGGTTATAAAAATTTGTTAGGCCCAAGAAACGTTTTAGTTGCTTTTGGTTTCGTGGTGTTGGAAACTTCCTAATCGCACTAATCTTCTCATCCGTCGCCTGGATTCCTTGTGTAGTTAGATGGTATCCTAGGTATGCAATTTCTTGTCTAAAAAACTGTGATTTCTCTAAATTTATAGTCAAGTTCGCTTTTCTTAGGTTTTTTAACAATAATTCTAAATGTGACAAGTGTGTTTCTAAACTTTCGGAATAGCATAAGCAATCGTCTACATAAATGATGGTGTTTTTCTTAACTTCTTCCTCCAATACCATGTCCAATCCCCTGGTTAGTGCAGCAGAACTGGTACTCAGCCCAAACGGCGTGACTGTGAAGCGATAGCATTTGCCTTCATACGTAAATGCGGTGAAATTTCGGCACTCTGGCTTCAGTGGTACTTGCCAGAAACTACTTGTTAGATCGACGGTGGATAAGTATTTCATTTCGCTACATCTGGCTAAAATATCGTTTATTGGAGAAACTCCCTCGTAGTCCGGGATCGTCACGCTTTCACCTTCCTCGCATCCAGACATAATCGGACCTTTCCATCTTCCTTTTTGTAACTGTGACAAGCGGGTTAACGTAGGGGCTGTTGCATCGCTCGATGACCCCATACCGTAACATGCGACTTATCTCCTCATCCACCTTCCCTTTGTACACTAGTGGGACTGGCCATCCTCTCTGGAAGTACGGTGTCCGGTCTGTTACTTGGAACTCGTGAGCGTATCCTTTGATTCTTCCGGGGCACTCCCTGAATAAACTTTTATTTCTGACAAGGATTTACCTTAACATCATCAATATTCTTTCATCTCCGCAGTCAATGCTCTCCACCTTCTTGTCGATGTTTCGCATGATTTTTTCATCTTCTTCTATACCCATCACCTCCATATGCATTATTGGCACTGTGCACGCTGCTTCGTCAGCCTTTCCTCTTATTTCGATGACTCTTTTTTCCCATATCTATAAGACATCCTGCTTCCTGGAGAAAACTAATTCCTAAAGTGCATGGTTGTATAAGGTCTGGTATAATGAGGAACACACACACTCATTCTTAATCCCATCTATACCTATGTCACATAATATCTGCTTCCTTATTAATTTCGATTTATTGCCTACCGCGCTAATTATTAAAGTGTTGGCCATTGGTAAAATTTCATAAGGTGCTGTGTTCTGCTTATTTTGATTGAAACAAAACTCCGATAATCCATTAATTACGCTCCCGGTGTCACCGTAATACCATTGTTGAATTTTATGATTACTTCCGGGCATTTTAATATTCGCTGAACAATCTCCTCGTCATCGTCGCATAATACAGTAAGTCGTTTCTCAAATCGGGTAGAATTACATTGGCGTTATTGGTTTGACAGGTATCTGATTTAACGGCTATCTCCCTTACTGCATTTGTTGATTTTTTTTTTCTTCTTGTCGTGCCGTTTTCGGTTCATTGCCCGAAGTGGACGCGCCTTTATTAGTATACTCTATTGTGTTAATGTGCTGCCTCTCCCCAGCGCGGTGTTGCTGTGTGCGTGCGGGCGTTTTGTGAACCCATGTTCGCTTCTGCACCCCAATTCCTTTGTTCGGGTAACTCTCAATTTCTCTAGTGGAATTTCCTCCCCCGTTTGTTGCTCCGTAATTCGGTTCTCTATTGTTCCGCGGGTGTATTTGTGTATATTCCACAATCAGTGATTCAAAATTTGGAATCGTTGTAATTCCCCTCGTGATAACAGCAAGCTGGATTTCCCGTCCAAAATGACTCGCAATCTTCTTAATTAACTGGCGGTCCGTTAAAGTAGGCGTTAATTGTCTACTTTCCAATAATATCCGTTCTATATATTGGATTGCACTGATTTGGCCACGCCAATCAAACTTCCCATACTCGAGATGATCACGGATACTATCTTGTCGTTCTTGTCCCCAGTATTTTTGTGAAAATGCTTCTTTAAATTGTTATAAGTTGAGGATATTTGGCTTCGTATAACTCTCCACCAAATTCCGGCGTCCATCTCTAAGTGTCTACCTATCCACTTAATATTATCAGTGGGGTAGTATAGCTCCTGTACCTCGGACAGCTCCTTAAGGAATTCCATGGGGAATCTGTCGGTACCGTTGTATTTGAGGTCGTTGTGGTTAGGTCCATTAATTCTGTTCACCGTGCCACACTCACCTTCCAGTAAATGTCTCTGTAGTCTCTCCTGGTTCTCCTTTACCTTCGTTAAATGACATCTCAATTCTTCTATTCGCGTAGTCTTTTCTTTAGTGGTTTCGTCCAACTTTTGTTCCGTTGAACGCTGTCTCCCGTCGACTTCTTCCAATTTCTGCATTATGTTGTTGTTCGTTTCACCTTGTTCTTGCTGCTTCTGCCGTATGGTATCATGTATTTCGGCCTTTAACTCTTCATGTTTCTTATTAGCGTCTTTGACGTGAGCATCAATTTTATTGTGAATCTTTTTAACGGTTGTTTGGGTGCTCTGGATCGCTACCATCCATTCCTGGCGGTCGGTCTCTCGTGCTTCCCGTATCTCTTCGTATTTCTTATTCGCGTCTTCTTTCAACTCTTTTACTGTATCTTCTTGTTTCTTTTGTAATTCATTGAACTTCTCTTCCCAGGTATGCTGGTATCCTCGTAACTCAGACCGTATCTGCGTAAGCTGTTCCGCTGACTGTCGTTTCATCTCTTCCTTATGCTGGTCGAGATTTTCGCTAATTAATCTACTACTTTCTTCTTGTTTCTCTAGCTTTTCGCTAATTAAGCTACTATTTTCTTCTTGTTTCTCTAGCTTTTCCTTTTGCTTATCCAATTTTTCATTAATTAATTGATTACTTTCTTCTTGTTTCTCGCTCTGTTGTCGGATAAAATCCATTAACACTTGTAGATTCACTTCTTCTGGTTTGGACACTTGTCCTCGCGCCCTTTCCTCTTGACTCTCTACAGCGCTATTTGGGTCGCTAGGTGCGGTATCTTCTTCAGTGTTTACCATACCTAACTGGTTATTAATTTCAAATTCTACGCTATCGGAATTGCTGGCCATCCTTGCTTTCCTACTCGTAATCATTCAAGCTAGTTTATAACACTAACACTTATCTCTATTTCTTACTTTATGCTAATCTATCTACTACTGCCTGATATTTGCCAAACTTGTACGTATCAATTATATTTAATAATACGTATCATGCCGTGCGGTTGGGCGCCATTTACATACGGTGTTATTATGCTAATTACTATGTGAATTAATTAGTTAGATCAATTATCAAATTGAATTACCAATTAGCATAATAGACAAGAGACTCTTTAGAAAATTAATCATGTTCATAAAAAACTTTAACATGTGGGTTTTAGTAATAATGAACGCATTTGTTTAAATGTACTTAAATGACTAATTTATTATTCACTAAGTCAATTTATATTCATACACATAAAAAAAAGTTTGCTGTACCTGTAAATACATCAAAAAACACATATATCATTAAACAAGTTCTAGCTTATATGATAGCTGAAAAAGTCATACACACATAATGCATGTTATACAAAAATTCATATAATAATTAATTAATGCGTTCATTAATTCCAGATAGTTTCGCTTACTCGTTCATTATTTATAACTTTAATTTTATTTTTTTATCAAATTTATTTAAAACTCCCAGGGTGGGGATTCTTTGAAAGAGTCAGGACAGTAGTAGTTACTAAATTAATAGATTAATAATTGTTACTTGAAATTAGAATATCCATTCATGGTACAGTGGTGTTTGATCTCTTTGTTGTGGTGAAGGCTGAATAACACATCTTGTTGAATAAAGTTGAATGCACTGTCACTTGTACACACACGTGAACTCGCGTCATTTATAGAGTATTGTAGATATGATATTGCTTTCAATGTCAGTTTGTGTAGATCAGTTCGCTTTATAATGTGTGATCATTCTAAAATGAGTGTTGTATATTCACGTTTGCGAAGTTAATGTTGATGTCCGTTCATCACTGAAATTCACTTGACTTGACTTTTATTTAAATGTTCTGTTACATTTAGTGTAATTCAATAACACTGGCTAACTGTAATTCTGTCTAAGTTGTACAGTACACTAGTAATGTTTCGTGTATGTGCCGAGATTACATGATAGTTCGTTTGAGTCGCTCGAATTGTTCACTCAGATATTCCTAATAATGTTAATGCTTACATAAGTTCGTTAAGTCGCACATTTTATACTGTTGTGTTGGAGTATTACTTCCGGTCGCACTTTGAATCTTACAGTTTGAAATTACTAAGTCCGAATATTATAACATGGAGTTTTCACTAAGACTGATAACTTTTACAAGACTGAGGACAGTAATACCGAGTCAAAATATATGTTCAAAAAATGTAATAAGACTGCATCTCCTCCGTGTTAGACAGTTAATTTTATCAACTTGTCCCTACTCAAATTTTGTCTTGGGTCTGTCCACGCCTTTTCTTACTTGTGATAGGTCAGCTCAATATTTTCTTAGAATATTTTGTCCCACTTCTTCAGGATCTTTGGTTTCTGTTCGATGATTCGCTTTGACTTTCGGTTACCATAGTGACTCTCCTCTCCACCGGTGTCTTCGCAAGTCGTTGTACTCTGATAGGTTGTCAGACATCCCCAGATTTTTCCGTTCGGACGTTGATCCTTTTCGCAGAATTTCTGGCCATTGCGCGCCTGACGATCACTCTTTTGTGTGGGACATACGCAATGTTGTTCTAACTTTACCCATCTGTTTCCCTGAAGTATTGTTCTATTTGCACCCCTTTTTTGTAGCTATTAATAATTTCTGACATCCGTTGGCTGGTGAAGCCACCCCGACTTTCTAACCGTAAATTGTGTCTGTCACGTAAACGTCACCCCCAGCTGTGCAGCTTCCTCGAGTCTTTTCAACTAGTTATTTCTTTCATTGTCTCTGTAAAGTGCAGCACACTCAACTCTTTTGTGACATCCTGTCGTTTTTTGCAGTACCATCGTATTCTGACGTAAGTCGAGCGGACGTTCGCCTTACTTCTCCATACATGTGTGAGTGTCCTAGCCTGCTTTGTGTCGTTTGTTGTGGGGTAATAATTTTTAGCCAAGCTTCTCCTGTCATCTCGAACTTTCATATCTATTGTTGAGTGGAGCCTAACACCTTTCTATTGTCTGCTAGCGACGCTGGTTTGACATCTTCACATTAAGCCTTGTTTATTGCTTTAACTTGAAGTCGTTGACACAACTGCGTGTGAACAAAATCAGTCGAGAAGAAAATTTGAAATTTTGAAATTTTTCGCTCGCTATAAAGTCGATGGCACTGCCGAAAAGTCTGGTTTTACTGAAAACATTGGACTACGGCTAAACAGCCCGGGAAGGAATTTTAACAAAGAACTACTTCTTTGTTGCCGATAACGTAGTACACATAAAAATTTCTCCCCTCCCCCTTCAACTATAATTTTCATTTATAGAAAATTACCCCCACCCCGTTCACCTAACCTCTTCAATTATAGATATTTCATCTACGTTTCTACAGTGGATTATTATGAGCTTCTTATCAAGACACTTTATTTATAAAAATTAAGTACTTTACTCTGGTTAAAACATAATATGTTGCAGGTAAACTACCCCTTTCTTTAAACCGATCTTCACCAAAATCAATAGACCTTCAGTCCTCTACAATACAGGGATGCATGCAAAAAAATATTTGATTATTTTTCAATTTGCGGCAGTTATCGTTCGTCATGAAAACATTTCTCTTGTTACAACATAACATGTTTCTGGTAAACTACCCCTTTCCCTTTACCGATCTTCACCAAAATCAACAGGCGTTGAGTACTTTACAATTTAGGAACGGTTGCAAAAAATTATTTGATTTTCTTTGAATTTACGGCAGTCATCGTTCGTCATATAAAAAATTACCCTTGTTAAAACATAAAAAGTTGCTGGTAAACTACCCCTTTCTCTAAACCGATCTTCACCAAAATCATTAGATTCACCATTCACCAAAGTCGTCTACAATTCAGGGCTTTTTGCAAAACATTATTTGATTCTGTTTGAATTTGCGGCTGTTATCGTTTGCCATAGAAAAAAATTACCCTTGATAAGAAAAACGTTGCCGGTAAACTACCCCTTCCCGTTAACCGATCTTCACTAAAAACAAAAGGTCTTGAGTAGTCTACAAATCAGAGGTGTATGCAAAAAATTATTTGATTTTGTTTGAATTTGCAACTCTTATCGTTTTCCATAGGAAATACCCTTTTAAAACATAAAACGTTGCCGGTAAATTACCCCTTTCCCATATCCGATCTTCACCAAAAACAATAGGTCTTGAGTACTCTACAAATCAGGATTGTATGCAAAAACCTATTTGATTCTGTTAGAATTTGCGGCTCTTATCGTTTGCCATATAAAATACCCTTTGAAAACGTAAAACGTTGCCGGTAAACTACCCCTTTCCCTTAACCGATCTTCACCAAAAACAATAGGCCCTGAGAACTCTACAATTCAGGGCTGTATGCAAACAATTATTTGATTCTGTTTAAATTTGCGGCTTTTATCGTTTGCCATAGAAAATACCCTTGTTAACATATAAAATGTTGCTGGTAAACTACCCCTTTCCCTTAACCGATCTTCACCAAAAACAATAGGTCTTGAGAAGTCTATAATTCAGGGCTGTATGCAAAATAGTAGTTGATTCTGTTTGAATGTGCGGCAGTTATCGTTCGTCATAGAAACATTTACTCTTGTTAAAACATTAAAAGTGGCCAGTAAACTACCCCTTTCCCATAACCGATCTTCACCAAAAATCAAGAGGCCTTAAGTACTCTACAATTTAGCGAGGTATGCAAAAACTTATTTGATTATGTTTGAATTTACGGCAGTTATCGTTCGTCATAGAAAAAATTACCCTTGTTATCACATAAAACGTTGCAGGTAAACTACACCTTTCTCTTAACTGATATTCACCCAAATCAATAGGTCTTGAGCCCTCTACAATTCAGTGATGCGTGCAAAATATTATTTGATTCTGTTTGAATGTGCGGCAGTTATCTTTCGTCATAGAAACAATTACTCTTGTTAAAACATTAAAAGTGGCTGGTAAACTTCCCCTTTCCCTTAACTGATCTTCACCAAAATCAACACGCCCTCAGTCTCTTACAATTGATGAACGTATGCAAAAAAAGATTCGATTCTGTTTGAATGTGCGGCAGTTATCGTTCGTCATAAAAACAATTATCGTTGTTAAAACATAAAATGTTGCTGGTAAACTACCCCTTTCCCTTAACCGATCTTCACCAGAATCAACAGACATTGAGTTCTCTTTAGCTCAGGAAGGTATGCAAAACATTATTTGATTCTGTTTGAATGTACGGCAGTTATCGTTCGTCATAGAAGCAATTACTGTTGCTAAAACATTGAAAGTGGCTGGTAAACTTCCCCTTTCCCTTAACTGATCTTCACCAAAATCAACACGCCCTCAGTCTCTTACAATTGATGAACGTATGCAAAAAAAGATTCGATTCTGTTTGAATGTGCGGCAGTTATCGTTCGTCATAAAAACAATTATCGTTGTTAAAACATAAAATGTTGCTGGTAAACTACCCCTTTACCTTAACCGATCTTCACCAAAATCAACAGACATTGAGTTCTCTTTAGCTCAGGAAGGTATGCAAAACATTATTTGATTCTGTTTGAATTTACGGCAGTTATTATTCGTCGTAGAAAAAATTACCTATGTTAAAACATAAAACGTTGCAGGTAAACTACCCCTTTCCCTAAACCGATCTTCAACAAAACAATAGGTCTTGAGAACTCTACAATTCAGGGTTGTATGCAAAACATTATTTTTTTCTGTTTGAATTTGCGGCTGTTATCGTTTACCATAGAAAAAAAAATCTACAGACAGACAGACAGATACACACACACACACACACACACACACACACACACACACACACACACACACACACACACACACACACACACACACACATTTTTTGAGGGTAGTACAATCAGAATCTGCAATAATCTCGACAACGATTTTTTTTAATTTTTTTTGCTATCACCATAACTCTATTTCTTTAAGGAACATGGAAGTAAAAAACATTTTAACAAAATATTCAATAAATTACACTGACGACAAATTTACGAACACTCAATCTAATACCCACACAAATTGACAACTAAATACGTCTTCTGAACGTCTGAACAATGTTTGTTTTCAGAACCAGTAATACCCCATCGACACAAGCACCCACTCACTCAGTAGACCCCCCCCACCGCTCGTCATGCGTCTCGGCAGCTTAACTGGTGCGCGTACTAGGATTGCAACGTAAAGCGCAGGCCGAAGAAGCTATTGAACCGAAAGAGTTGAGAGCGTGGTTTTTGCAGCACCGGAATCGTTTTTAACTGGCGTCGGAATAGAAATTATTGATAGGAATGAGAGAAGCTTGGAGAAGAAAAACGGAGACGAAAAAGGAACTGGATGAGGAGGAGGAGGAGGAGTAGGAGAAAGAAGAACAAGAGGACAAGGAAGAAGACGAAGAAGAAGAAGAAGAAGAAGAAGAAGAAGAAGAGAGGACAGAAGGGCAATATGAACAACGGGAGGAGAAGAAAGAGAAGATTTTGTAAAGAAGAAGAAGGAGGAGGAGGAGGGGAAAGAATAATAATAAGAAGCAGAACAGGGAACAGGAGGGGAAATTAATAACAGGAGGAGGAGGAGTAGGAGGAGGAGCAGCAGAAGAAGAAGAGAAGAAGAAGAAGAAGAAGAAAAGGCTTGAAAATGAGAAGAACAAAGAATTTTAATAAGATTAATTGATATATTTTTGACATTTATAACAGTTACAAAGTGTAACAGTTACGTTTTTAGATATTATTAATAAATTAGATACCATTACTCGCATCATAGATGGAAAATAAAATGAGACGAATAGTTATTTTTTAAACTAGTCGGTGACTGACACATCTGTTTTACAGATTGATTTTTGCAAAATTCTACTATAAAGGATTTAAATACTTAAAAGAAAAAAAGATACAGACACTACACAATACAGACAGGACAAAAATATGAAGTTCTATGTAAGTTTACGAACCCATATTTCATTAACAAGTTGATTGTCTGTAAAAAATGACGTATATAATCATGGAAAGCTAGTAAACAAGGTTATGGAATGAAATCGTGAATTTATTAGTAGAACTGAACTGAAGGAAATAACGTTAAACAAACAGCGAAGACGGTGAAGCTATAATATCCAAATGTGACTATTTTGCTACTAAATAGACCCATACCATAAGAGCCATTATAATTTAATATTTATTTACTTCCATGTTCCATAAGGAAGTGGAAGTATGATTATGGCGAAAAAAATCGTGTTTGAGATAACGGCAGATTCTGATTGTACTACACTCAAAACATGAAAAAGTAATTTTTCGAAAAGTTTCTGTGTGTGTCTGTGTGTAGAATTTTTCTATGGCAAACGATAACAGCCGCAAATTCAAACAGAATCAAATAATTTTTTGCATACAGCTCTGAATTGTAGAGGAATCAAGGCCTATTGTTTTTTGGTGAAGATCGGTTAAGGGAAAGGGATAGTTTACCTGCAATGTTTTACGTTTTAACAAGAGTAAAGTGCTTAATTTTGACAAATAAAGTATCCTGAAAAGCAGGTCATAATAATCCACTGTATAAAGGTAGATAATGATGGAGAGGTAAATTTTTATAAGTTTTATATGTGTACTACGTTATTGACAACAAAGAAGTAGTTTCTATGGAAACATTTCATTTCACTTTAACAAAATTCTATATTTTCATTTTGATTTAAATCACGTATGAGTGAAAATATATCGTTCCTGGCAGGCAAGCATATCTCAATTATGTAATGTTTACTTTTCCAAAGTTTTATTATTGTGATTACCGCAATAAAAAGGCCGGCAGGACACACACACACACACACACACACACACACACACACACACACACACACACACACACACACACACAAAATTCGCGTTATTTCTGGCCTCACTCATGTTTATTTTCTTATGTTCGCACGCTTTTTAAATGGAAAGTGCCGAAACCCACACCAACACAACGCGTGCAAGCCGAAAAGGTGGACATCGATTTGCTTCCTGTGGATCGCTGGGCAGTGTTGTATTAAAGCAATTAATACAATCTGTTTACTTATTTCTATTATGATATGAGAATTATAAACTAATATGTGCATGTGTGTATGTATGAAAAATATATAAATATTTTTCTCCTTTGGAAAATTGTTTTCCCCTCCTTGAAAATATTTTGACCTCCCTGAAAGTTAGTTATTTACTAGCCTGTGTAGAATATAGCGTTATGACATGGATCAGAATGGTGGGTGTTAAACAGAAGACACAAGCGTATTAAGGAAGAAATGTTTTGCTGAGAAATTTATAATTATACGTGTGAACAGAATACTCGTTCAGGAAATCAGAAGACAAATGGAAAGAAAGAAATCAAGACTCGATTTAAAAAAAGAAAAATGACTAGTATAGTATTGACAGGAAAGACTTTGATAACACTGTAGACATCCCTCGGCCCCTCGCAGCGAGAGTCCCATTTCATTACAGGAATCAGATGGCAGCTACCTTTAGCTAGCTCTTCGTTCGACCTACAGACATTTTATCCAAAAGTACAGTCCTTCCTCACGAAGGTTGAGCAACCATTCGACTGCTAGAGAACACATCGCTATTGACAACGCAGAAGTGGACCGCCTCGACCTCTACTGATCTGCAATGAAGAGGCAATCTACAGCTACCGCGGCAACAGGGAAGGAGAAGAAGAAGCCGCCGGACCAACGATCACCACATCGCCAGCACCACCATCAAGCTGCAGCGATGGATATTGACCAGCCGCCTTGCCTGCAAGACGAAGAGACAACGCCACGCACGACTGGGACCTGCCGCACAGTGCAGGTAAGTCGCTTAGGTAGCGCTGCCCAGCGGAATCCGGGGATTCCGAGAGTAGGGCTCACGAATAGAGATGCGGGTTCCGCCGCTACTGTGACGATGTCACAGTTCGGGCCCCGGACACACGCTGGGCAAAGAGCTGAGGTAGTCAGCAGTAGACCAGCTGTTAGTGCCCCTATTGCACTGTGCGGCAGCGACGAGCCCCCCCCCCCCGACCACTTGGGCCAGTCGGGAACCCTACGGCTTGCGCGGTCAGCCCTGCTCAACCCGCGCAAGATCGTGATTGTGATCAGTCCTTATTAGGGTCACCTGTGACCGCAAGGGCCGGACCTTCCGGCTGCACGGCCTCTAGCCGGCCAGGCAGCCCTATTCCTCCACCGGAGTCTGACTCCCCCGCCATGGAGACCTCGGCTTCCACCGACTGGGTGATAGTAGGGCACGGTGGCAAGCCGAGGAAATCTCCCTCACTGGCTTCCTTGAGTTCGGCTACGGACTCGGCGGCATTCCAAGCCTCCGCTGAGGTTGCGCCTAGCCGCACCTCCGAAGGAAGGATCCCACCGATTTTCATCACGAACATCAGGGACATCATCGGCTTTAGTCACCGACTCCGTAAGGTCGTTGCGCTGGCAGATAACGCTTCTGTCAAGCTCCAAGCGAGTGAGACTGTACCCGTTACCTGGCGCAGCGCATCCGAACACTTCGGAGTAATCCAGTGGCTGGAACAAGAATCGTTCCAGTTCCACACTTACTCTCTTAACCGCATCAAGCCTGTAGCTCTCGTTCTTCGGGGGCTAGACATACAGGCCGATCCGCAGGTCGATCTAGACGAACTGCGAGACGCGGGCTACAAGGTTGTGGCAGCCTCTCGGTTGTATACAACCTACGGCTCGCGTCGACCCCTGCCTCTAATCAGACTCCAGATGGAGAAGGGCGAACCCACCCAGGCCCTATTAGAGTTGAAACGGCTGTTCGGGCTCTGCGTTAACGTAGAGCCCTGCCGTCAGACCGGAAAGATTTCCCAATGCCACTGGTGTCAGAGGTACGGCCACAGCAGCTTTGCTTGTCGGAACGCGCCGACCTGCGTCCGATGCGGACTCGACCACTTAACGCAGGCCTGCGCTGTTCCTGACAATCACAGGTACTGCATAAACTGTGGAGGGGCCCACGTTGCAACTAACAGGCGCTGTCCTATTTACAAAGAGCAGCTGGACAAATTAGTAAAGCCGCTCCAGCCTAAGCCTCGAAATGCTGTTCAGCCAGTAACATCGGCCAAAGCCTCTGAGGCCTGTGGGACGGAAACCAGGCCCAAGGTCTGCTCCTGTTCCGAAACCACCTAGTGGAGTGAGCCCGAGCAAAACTAAACAGGCCACACCTGAAGTCGCGCCCTCGGAACCGGAACGCGAGACACCCGCGTATGCTAAAGTCCCATTGCCGCAGGATGACGAGGAACTTGATCCTCCACTGCCGCCGCCACCCAAGCCTCGCTACCCCAGATCAGGCAAGAAAGGTAAAAGACCTCAGGCCCAAAACACGGGCCAGACTTTACCTGCCACTGGACACAAGCCTGTCCGCCAAAAGCCAGAGCGACCACCCGCTCCAGAACCTGCCCCCACGTCTTCCACTGCCTCGCCTCACCGCAGCTATGCAGCTGCCGCCAAGCGTTCTCCACAATCATCTACCGATGATCTCGCCGTCGTCTCCGACTTTCTGGCAAGCTACGACTTGCAGAAAGTAGCCCAAACTTTCCGCAACATCAACGAACGCTTGGGAACTGTAACCCCTCTTTTTATTTGTGTGTTTGCAAAATTTTTTTTAAGAGAGGCTACTAGATATTTAGGACTAGGCAGAAGGCCTAGAAGAAGCATAAAGTGTGCTGGGTCCAGTGAGACGGGACTTGCAATTAAAACTCAGTAATAACAAACAAGATAACAACCCTTTATTATTTCTTATCTCATTTCTAAGGCCGGAAAAATTTCCATATTATAACATGTAACTATCATTCATTCACATAACACATAACATAAAGATAACACATAATTCACAAAGATAATAATTATAAATCACAAACCACATTATAAACATAAAGGCCCTGCGACCCGCCTGTGTATTTTTATCGCCACCCAATTTAGAAGTTTCAAATGGCTGTAAACCCCGCTAGTTTTATTAAAGAGATATCCTGTATAAATTGAAAATGCCTATAGCCAGCCTGTATAGTTTAGTCAAAAAATACACCTATATAAATGTATAATGCCTGTGACCATCCTGTATAATTTTATAAAAACTACAATATATATAAAGGGAACGAGAAGAATCTGGATTGGCCAGAATAACCATAAAATACAAATAACCAAATTTAAATTGCCTGTAAGCACCCTGTACAGTTTTGTCAAATACAATTTATAATTTTAAGAAAATTCTGGTTTGACTATAATAGCCAGAAAATGCAAGTTACAACTTTTAAGTGCCAGTTAACAGCCTGTATAGTTTTGTGAAATTACAATTTATAATTTTAAGAAAAATCTGGTTTGACCCGGCCGCTGACATGTTCCAGAGCGTGACCTGACAGAAGGCAACATGTCCGGGAGCTTGCATAGATCTGCGCCAAAAGGTGACTACCCTAGGTTATAAAGTGTGAACCGGCCTAAAGCAGATTAAAAGAAACTTCCAACCCTTCTATGACATAAGAAAATGATTAGGTGTCAAAACCTTAATTACAATAGACACCAGACTCGAGATTATAATTGAACTAGACCAGCCGGTCCAGCTCATCCTGTCACAAACTGCACCCACCTACATAACTAAAATACCAGTCCCCCCCATAAACTTCTACAACCCCCATACAGTATCAAGGTAAGGAAATGTGGAGCATAAAATTAATGCCCTCCGGACACATGCCGGCGACCAGGCCTACAATTAATCTGGAGCGTAATTAGATTAGGATCACAATTTTACTGAAAGTTTGCGGCCAAAATTCTGTCCAGCTGGACATGAGCACAATGAAGTATAACTTGAGTTTTTCACGGATTGTTAAATGCACAAAACATGGTGTTTCCTGTAGAGGCCTAGCGTAAGTAAAATTGGTTAAATATCACCTCATTTTAGTCCAGCTGGTTTCCAGGAGGTCTGTGCCCTGTGAGTCAGAGGTCTAGCTGATGGTGGTTTACAGAGGCATGCTCATCTTGCTTCTTCTTCCGGCAGGTGAGGACGAGAGCTTGAGTGTGGGTTCAGGACCAGATGGAAGGTAGAATTTCCATGCTTGGATCAAATCCTCGGCTGCCTCAGGAGCCCTGAACATAAATAATAATTAAATTGCTGACCAAACACTTATTTCCGAGCGTAACCCCCACATGCACCACAGCCTGAACTAGTCTCGACAAAATCAAACAGGCACCCCTGACCAAGTCAACTATGTTCATTCTACTTAGATTTAACATCTTCTCTGTTTGTATTTCCCACCAGTCACTCTCACACAAGACCTAAAATCAATTTATAATGTTTCAATCTATGAATTACGCCTACGTGAGTATGCAAGTACAACACTCCATAACCTGTTCGAAGTTATATAAGGCCACGTGCTCACATATTTAATGCTTCAAAGTTCCCCAAAATTACATAATTTTTACACCACTTGTGAGATGGGAAATTACTCTATACCAATTACAATTTATAAGGCTGTATCAGAGTTTAAATAAATTAAATTACATGACAATGAATATACTTTAAATTCGCGACCACGAGGCAGGCATGCTTCAAACATATCCATTTACATCCACTCAAATAATGCTCAAATCCATATTTTCATTCCAAGCAATCCATAATATATATTCTGAATTTAGTTACCGAAGGTCGGGGCGAGTTTATCTAGCCATGATAGAATAGAAATAGGAGAATAAATCAACTCGGTCCTGCCGGCGAGAATAGGCTGTACACACAAGGCGACTGGCGAGACCCAACTGCACGAGTTTGGAGACCGCGTGCCTGATCAGCGAACCTGATTACTATTTTTCCCCAACAGATCGCGCAAGCATGCCTCAACTCCGCGGTAACACACGGTAAACACAGAACGACGCAGAATGAATAAATCGCAATTATATTAATTAAGTTGCTTTTTATACGTATGCCCGATTTCCTTGCGAAATCGCGGCACAGAACAGCCTCGCCCCAAGACAAGTTCCTCCTCTTGGTGGAAGACTGCCGTGTTATTGGTCTGTTATGAACAACGGACAACCACGGCAATCCCTCAAGCGAGACCTCGAGTTCGTGGCGTGGAACGCCAACGGTCTCATTTCCAGGCATTCTGAGCTCTTAGAGTTCGTTGCCCGTCACAAGCCCGATGTGCTTCTTCTTGGTGAGATGCACCTGACCCCGCATGTCGATTCCGATTACCTAACTACGTGTGCTACCGGGACGACCGGTCGGGTCGCGCAGGAGGGGGTACCGCCATCGCGATGAAGGCGTGTCTTCGCCATCACCGCGTTGTCCTGCTTCAGTGGCGGAACCTCGAGTGCACCGCGGTTGAGCTCTATAGTGCTCTCGGCGGTCTACTCGTGGTTTCCGCATACAAGCCTCCACAAACGGAGCTCCTGTCGAACGACCTGGAGGCCGTCTTTGGCGCACACAGAAGGGTAGTCCTGGCGGGCGACCTGAACTGTAAGCACCCTGATTGGGAGAGCCGCTTGGTGGACCCAAACGGGGCTCGCTTACGCAGGTACACTGATGCGGCTCGGGTCACAGTCATGGGTCCTACCGGGCCTACTTACTATCCCCCGAGGGCTAACTCCCGCCCTGACGTAATGGACATTGCTGCGGTAAGGAGCGTTTATTGCCCGGTCCACGTCTCCGTCATTTCGAAACTGTCCTCGGACCATTGCCCCATCAGTGTGCATCTAGCTACCCAACACTCTACCGTCCGCGACGAGCGGCGGGTAATCGAGTGGGAACGCTTTGGCCCGGCGTTTAGTCGCCGCCTACCTGAGCGTATACCACTCGACACTACCCAGCATGTCGATGAGGCAGTTCCCTTATTCGACACAGCCGTAGTCTCGGCGGTAGACGTGTCCTCCCGGATGAAGCCGGGGCTCACGCCCGACTATCAGCGTATCCCCGAAGAGGTGTCTCAGCTCGCTTGCGAGAGGAATCGCCTCCGGAGACGCTGGCAGAGGACTCGTGACCCGGCCGACAAGGCTGCGTTTAACAGAGCGACCGGCAAGTTGTGTCGTGACGTGTTGGCGTTCCGTAGACGCAACTGGGAGCTAGCTGTATCACATATGGATGGCCCTGCCGAGAACCGTAATGTCTGGCGGATTCCCAGTGCCCTAACGGGAAAGCGTAAACGTGCGCCTCTCCCCGCACTGGAAGGAACCGGCGGTCAACGCCTTGGACACCCCCTCGAGAATGCAGAGTTCTTGGCTGACAGTTTCGAGCGTCAGTTCGCTCCCAACCCATCCAAGAATCCGGCCTTCACTGAGCGAATCTGCCGTGAGGTAGAGCGCTTTCTATCGCTCGGTATCACAGTCCAGCCGGAGCCCATCTCGCCGGAGGAGTTCTCTGAGAGGATAGTTCAACTCAAGCCCCGGAAGGCGCCTGGCCCTGACGGAGTCATGAATTCCGCACTCCACCGCCTTCCGGAGCGAGGAATACGGTTCCTCTCTGATATGTTCAATATCTGTCTCAGGCTGGCCTACTTTCCGGCGAAATGGAAAACGGCTACAGTTATAGTGATACCCAAGCCGGGAAAGAATTCTTCTCGCGCGGAAAACCTCAGACCCATCAGCCTCTTGTCCGCGACGTCCAAGGTTTTCGAGCGTTTAATCCAGCGTAGGATCCGCGACCATCTAGAAAGGCTAGACGTGCTGATCCCCGAACAGTTCGGCTTTCGTGAGCTGCACTCCTCTACTCATCAGCTGATGAGACTCGTGGAATGCATTACCGAGGCTGGCTGCCAGGGCGAACAGACGACTGCGATCTTCCTAGACGTAGAGAAAGCCTTTGACCGCGTGTGGCTCGAGGGTGTCCTTTACAAACTAACGGAAGTCCTTCTCCCAGATTGCTACGTTCACTTGATCGGCAGTTTTCTGCGAGACCGTAGCTTCCGAGTGAGAAAACCACGTTCTCTCTTAGGAGAGGCGTATTACCGCTGGTGTCCCTCAGGGAAGTGTACTTGGGCCTCTCCTGTTCTCGCTGTTTGTCAGCGACACGCCCCGAGTTCCTGGAGTAAGATTGTCGCTGTTCGCAGACGACACTGCGGCTTTTGCCTCAGAGCCGAACGCAAGTTATACGGCAATCCTGCAGAGTTGCCATCAACGCTTCCAAGAGTGCCGCGGTAATATTCTCGCGCAGACGCAAGCGGCCGCTTAAAGTAGGCCCCGTCGAGGTGCCCTGGACCAATAGCGTCAAGTACCTCGGGTTCCACGTGGACTCCCGACTCACCTGGCAAACCCATACACAATACATCCGACAACGCGCTTCGGCGCAACTCAGTAGAATCTCGCCCGTGCTGTCTAATCCGACAATGACCCCCGGTTTGGTAAGCTCATCGTCAACTCGTACGTGTTGCCCGTGATTACCTATGCCTGTCCTGTTTGGGGATACCATGCTCGATGTCATAGATCAGCGCTCCAGCGCGTTCTCGACCGGGGACTTAAGCTCGCGTGTAAAGTCCCCCCGGAGGTACTCTTCTCGTCTTTTGAGAAGAGGACTCGGTGTCCACTCGTTTGATGACACCGTGAGACGCCTGGCGCGTAGATTCTATGTTCGATCAGCACGTGTGAACCACACTTCCCTCATTGCCGGACTTGGTAATTACACTCCGCGACCAGGTGAGTCCTCAAAGCGACCGCGTTTATTAGCCCCGGTGGTATAGTCCACCATCGAGGGTCGCTTCAGGCCTCCACAAGTAGGAAAATAGTATATAAACAACTCAAACTGACCCAGTGGCAGGAGTCCTAACTGAGACTCGGGACACTGCACAACTCGCGACTCGCGAATCGCGCGAGCCGCGCAACCCCCAGTCGTGTACGAAGGTTGAGAATAGCCTTAATCCACCTGACATGGTGGTACCATTTTAGCTGATACGTAATTTCTTCAGAACTCAAGCATCCACTAATTTAATTAATATTTAAATGATTTTAAATATAAATTTTAGGACATGGAATATCGGTATTCTCCATACCGATTTTACTTCCATGTTCCATAATGGAAGTATGGTGTTGGCAAAAAAAATGTCTGTCTGTCTATCTGTCTGTGTGTCTATCTGTAGATTTTTTTTTTATGGCAAACAATAACAGCCGCAAATTTAAACAGAATCAAATAATTTTTTGCATGTTGCTCGGATTTGTAGAGTACTCAAGACCTATTGTTTTTGGTGAAGATCGATTAAGGGAAAGGGGTAGTTTACCTGCAACGTTTTTTTTAAATCAAGGGTAATTTTTTTTCTATGGCAAACGATAACAGCAGAAAATTCAAACAGAATCAAATAATGTTTTGCATACAGCCCTCAATTGTAGAGTTTTCAAGACCTATTGTTTTTGGTGAAGATCGGTTACGGGAAAGGAGTAGTTTACCTGCAACTTTTTATGTTTTAACAAGGGTATTTTCAATGGCAAACGATAACAGCCGCAAATTCAAACAGAATCAAATAATGGTTTGCATACAGCCCTGAGTTGTAGAGTTCTCAAGACCTTTTGTTTTTGGTGAAGATCGGTTAATGGAAAGGTGTAGTTTACCTGCAACGTTCTATGTTTTAACAAGGGTATTTTCTATGCAAACGATAACAGCCTCAAATTAAAACATAATCAAATAATGTTTTGCATGCAACTCTGAATAGTAGAGTTCTCAAGACCTATTGTTTTTGGTGAAGATCGGTTAAGGGAAAGGGGTAGTTTACCTGCAACGTTTTTTGTTTTAACAAGGGTATTGTCTATGGCAAACGATAACAGCCGCAAATTCAAACATAATCAAATAATTTTTTGCATGCAACTCTGAGTAATAAAGTTCTCAAGACCTTTTGTTTTTGGTGAAGCTCGGTTAAGGGAAAGGGTTAGTTTACCTACAACGTTTTATGTTTTAACAAGGGTATTTTCAATGGCAAACGATAACAGCCGCAAATTCAAACAGAATCAAATAATGTTTTGCATACAGCCCTGAGTTGTAGAGTTCTCAAGACCTTTTGTTTTTGGTGAAGATCGGTTAATGGAAAGGTGTAGTTTACCTGCAACGTTCTATGTTTTAACAAGGGTATTTTCTATGCAAACGATAACAGCCGCAAATTAAAACATAATCAAATAATGTTTTGCATGCAACTCTGAATAGTAGAGTTCTCAAGACCTATTGTTTTTGGTGAAGATCGGTTAAGGGAAAGGGGTAGTTTACCTGCAACGTTTTTTGTTTTAAGAAGGGTATTGTCTATGGCAAACGATAACAGCCGCAAATTCTAACAGAATCAAATAATGTTTTGCATACGGCCCTGAATTGTAGAGTTCTCAAGACCTATTGTTTTTGTTGAAGATCGGTTTAGAGAAAGGGGTAGTTTATCTGCAACGTTTTATGTTTTAACATGGGTAATGTTTTCTATGACGAAGGATAACTGCCGTAAATGTTAATCAGATTTACATTTTGTTTTGCATACCTTCCTGAGCTGTAGAGAACGTAATGTCTGTTGATTTTGGTGAAGATCGGTTAAGGGAAAGGGGTAGTTTACCTGCTACATTGTATGTTTTAACAACGGTAATTTTTTCTGTGACGAACGATAAGTGCCGCACATTCAAACAGAATCAAATATATTTTTGCATATTTGCCTGCGTTATAGAGGACTCAACGTCTTTTGATTTTGTTGAAGATCGGTTAAGAGGGAGGGGTATTTTATTCACGTTTGGTATTGATTTAATGAGTTTGACGAAATTAAATTAAAATGCATTTAATCTTTTTAAACAATAATAATTGTTAAAAATAAAATAAATTTGTTGCCAGGCAACTAGTATCGATGAAGATACTGTATACAGGCATACGGTATTCTCATGAAGATGGGAGTTCAAGTGGTTTCACGGCCCGTGCGTGGCAAAGAAAAGGGGCAGATGAGAGTCCCATATGCCCAGTGCATACAGGTGCACTGGTGTCCATTCCGTAATCGGAATTTTTGTTAAAATAATTATCAAATAACTAGTTAATTTACCTTTTTGTACGTTTTTAATTACCGGTAATTTTATATTTTCAATGTTGGGAAATTGGTGGTTATTGTTTCGACAATGTGTGACTAAAGAAGATAAAATAAGAACAGAAGCCTCAATGGAAATAATAAAATTTATCAAAAAATATAATAACCAAAATCGACATATTAAAAATAATATATAGTTAAAAAAAAAAAAAAAGTTTTTCTAATGGACTAAAAATATCAAAATAATTATATTTTGGAAATACTTAAAACACCTGAGACCAAATATCAGCTACAATGAAAAACGTGGCGCGCATTTCAGAAAATACGATCGTTACTCATATCATAAGTTTTAATGGAATTCAGTAATTGTTTCTCTAATAATATATTCAGAGGTATGAGTTTGAAAATAAAAGTCATTCATGAAAATACTTGAATACATGTTAATACTTGAAACAATTGAGACCAAATAACAGCTAATACAATGAAAAACGTGGGGCGCATACCTCTTAATATACTATTAGAGAAACAATTACTGGTGTCCGCCCCAAGTTTTTCATTGTATTAGCTGTTATTTGGTCTCAGTTGTTTCAAGTATTACCATGTATTCAAGTATTTTCATGAATGACTTCTATTTTCAAACTCATACCTCTGAATATATTATTAGAGAAACAATTACATAAGTATACAAAATTTAACATAATTACATAGAATGAGTAGCGCAATAGTACATCAGTTATAAACAAAAGCAAGATTAAAGAGCAGAGTAATTATAATTTAAACAATCTCTCGAAATTACTTCTGAGTACAATTCCGTCAACTTGGTTGAGGATCATCTGGAGGATTATATTTTCGCAGTCTCTCCATCTCCTCAATGGCTTTTTCGTTGCAGGGTATCTTTCCCGAGAGCTTACTGCACTCCATATCCACGATTCGCACTCCATCCAGCGATCTCACTCTACTTAAAGCGACGTATGGTTGTCCCTTTTGGAATAAGCATTTTCCAAGGTACACGACTACATAATCGACGGTGCAGCCTTGCATCTTATGAACTGTGCAAGCCCAACACAAGACAATGGTAGCATTCGTCTCTCGATCGTTCCTTAGTTGAATTTAGCAGGAAACTGAATAGATTGAGGTTCAATCAGATGAATGCCATCCCTACCGAAGTCTATGCGAACAGAGGGAACATCTGTGTCGTATATCTGGTCGCGACGGAAATACGGCCAAATTATCTTGGGTGATATTTCCAATTGCACCATTCACAAGACCCTTCTCGACATTGATGTTGGATCGTAACATTACTTTTGCACCGATAAATATCTCCAAATCCTTGGGCAAGCCCCCAGTCTTCTTGATGTCGGCTGGGATGATATTGTCCAAGTTGACATTTTCGACATTGCGCGTAGCATCGGCTACATGATCTTGCGCCTTTATTTTGTATATTCTCTCTCCCTGTGATCGGTAGTACTCAAGAACAGCATTATTGTGGGCATCTACTTGCGCTCTCAATGGATAGATGCGAATTCGCCTGTTGCATCCACCAACGTCTTCGACAGCAGCAAGTCAAAGTGGGGACCCTTGAGCTCACCAATTCGAAGAGCATTGAGCAGATCGGCAAAACACGTGTCGCCCTGCTGGCGCATATTCTCGGTAAGCTCAACCAATCTGAAGTAGCGCCAGAGATGTGGTGCTGGCAAGAATCGTACTGGTTGTTCAAAAACCTGAGCTCCTTTAACGGGTGGAAGCTGCATCAAGTCACCAAACAGCATGATGTTGAGACCTCCAAATGCTTCATCATCCTTATTCTTGAGCTGTCTTAATCGCGAGTCGATCATGCAAAGCATCTCGTAAGGGACCATCGAAATTTCATCAATGAAGATGTATTCAATATCCTTCCACTGCTTTCGCATAATCTTTAAATAATTTCCCGTCAACATCAGCATGTTGGAGACAATGAAGCCATCCTTTTGAACCGGTAACTTTAGCATAGTATGTAGAGTTGATCCACCGATTAGTCTCGCAGCTACACCCGTTAAAGCTGCAACTTTCACTGCATTTTTGCCGAAGCAGCGATTGACTTGATTTTTCAGTGCATTAAAAGTGAAGGTCTTGCCGACTCCAGCTCCGCCAGTCACAAACAGCCTGAGGCGTTGTTTGCTTCCGCTCAGCTGCTCCTGAATGCTGCGAGTGACTGCAGAGAAGAGCTCTCACTGCTTGATGTTCATCGCAGCACAAGCCGATTGGAATTGTTCATCAGTCATACCTTGGTCGGGAATTTCTTCCTCGAGCTCTTCTTCAACAAACTCTTGGGATCGCTGCAGAATATCGAATGCATGAGCTTGGTTGAAAGCGATCTCAAGTTGGCGATCTATTTTGTGGAAAGCCTCCATGTGTTTGCTCTTCTCCTTCAATTCTTGTTCACGGGCAAGGAATGCATCTCGCGCATTATCAAACTCTCCGAGCAGAGCACTCTCAGATTCATAAGGCTGATATTGAAGAAGAAGGCTATAGAAGTAGTTCTCGGGATCCGTGTGCATCATGAAGAATGGCGCTCGTACGACCGCTGGGAAATTTCGTACAACCATTTTTAATTTGTCTGTGAGAGTAATGAGCTTTCGCCTTTGTTGTGACTGTTCCGCATCGTCTTCATCAAGGCTTTCTTCAGTGTCGCCTTTGTTGGTGTAGTATGGCTCAAATTGCATTGCAAACTCATACCCTTGAAGTTGTATTCTGAATGATTTGTAGGGCGCTTCTCGTATCGCTCAAAGATGTTGGAGCACACTCCCGTTGCCTGATTGTCGTCAAACTTCAGGACGTGATATCGTTGTTCAGGCTTACGCGTGTTCAAGAATACGCACTTTCTCGAACTTCCGCGGAATGGAAGGTGACACACCCGGAATACACATTCGCATGCAGAAATTTGACGCTCCTTCATAATTCTCATGCATATTTTAAACAACTTGCGAGGAACATTTGAATCTTCTTGACGAATTCGTCTGATCGCCTCTGCAATACCCTGATTCAAGTTTACGGGCTCAGACTTTGCGATATATTTCTCAACGTAATGGGCGATTGCCTCGTTCGTTCCACATGGCTGAATGTCAATTTTGCCATCCCACAATTGAAGGATCGCGGAGCAGTAGTTGTTTATCAATTTTTCCCCAGTTCGTCGCTTCAGAATGCAGAACCGGCCGCCATTTCTTATGAACTCGTCTGAAGTTTGAGCAACAATGCGAGTGTGCTGACACGGCTTACGCGGAAAGGCGAAGCGACATGTTTGAGAGTTGTTTTTGTAACATGTATGAGTGTGGTGATGCATTTGATTGCGCTTAACCAAATTGTGCATATCAGGATCTTCAGATTCAGATGGGAGTCGGCATGAGATTACTGCATCGATTAGTTCAATTCCTTCTTCGGTCTCGAATGAAGGTGCATTCTCAATCCAAACAACCATGTGGATGTGCGGACTGCCTCGATTTTGAAATTCCACACGCCACCAGTAATATCTAACTTTGCCACCTAAAATCTTCGCGTTGTTATTAATATATTTCATGAAGGCATTAAATCTCCTCATGAAATGACGGCTGACTACAACCGGGTATTGTTCAATAAGACCCTGCGATTCGTCAACACTGATATTTGTTGGGTCCTCATTCGATCGTTTGTCAGCAATCAAGAGAGCTCTTCGCATGTCTGGCCAGTTGATGTCATTGCAGCTCAATGTTAAGAACCAAGTTGGTGGTCCAAGGCAACGAATTTGCGCTATCAATTCGTTATGCGCCATTTGCCAATATGCTGCAGACCCACGTAAGTTTCTCATGTAGAGGTGAAGATCTTCGACAGCTCCCTCTTGTCCTCTTACCTTCTTGCAGCAAGCAGAAATAGTGGACTGAATTTTGAGATATTCGTTCATCGAAAGCGCATAGAAGAGATAGTCACTGCGCTGGAACCGTGTATCGCGACCAAGGATTCTCGATTGAAAGTAATCTAGTGGCGTAATAATCACTTCACGGTTCTCCTTCAAACCATTGTTTCCATACGGAAAAAGCATCCACCACGAATACTCTTCTGCTCTTAATTCGTGATTTATGTTAACAATATTGTCCTTCGTCTTACGTTTAATTTCGTTTAAATTTTCGCCATCAACAAATGCATCATCTAATACTTCGTCAACATCTGGCTGAGCGACATCGATAGGAGCCATGACTGATGTCTGAACATGAATATGCTTTTCGGGTGTGGGATGTGTATCAACCATAGGATGCACATCAACCACGGGATCATCGTGAGTTGCTTGTGGTATATCATGCTGATGTTGTCGCAAACATTCATCCATCTGAACGACAACGCTCTTCACACGCACGTCGATGAAGTAAATCACAAAAGGTTCATTTTGCGAGTGAACGGTGCGTCGACAAATGCGAACAAATTCCTCAATCGTGTCGCATTCAATGATGCGTGCTTTACCGTGGCATCGTGCGCTTGGACCTTTGATGCCGCAAGCATGCGAGTCGGTAAAGTAATACTTGGAATTGAAGTGCATGAGGCCTAATGACTTTGACTCAACAACAAGAACGCCAGCTTGATGTTCTGCAAACAAATGACTAATAGCATTTTGCAAAGTTCGGCCGATGATTCCATCATTCATGCGATCCATCAAGCTGCCCTGGCATAGCCAGTTGTCATCATAAACGAGCTCGAACGAATTGTCAAACATTAGAATATTGTTCTTGACTACGTCCAGATTGCGTAGTTGCAGGTAGCCATCAGGAGGTATTGGAAACGCCTCCCCACCTCTTGTTTCAGTCTCAAAGTGAATTAGCGCACAAAAACCATCCACTTCAATCATATTCTGGTTCAAGGTATTAGTGGTCCAACGACCAGGAGGAAGAATGGTGGCTCTAATAATATTTGCTGTGACCATAGCAAAGGACTGCGAACCAGCGTAACTGGAATTGAAAATGTCACTCCGACCCTGATGCCAGGAAGCGCGAACAATCCTTGAAGCATCACAAATTGGCATATATGCACTTTACAACTGATCATCATTGGCAAAATTATCGTTGCTATGAGCCTCATTGCAATAAGCTTGCTTCTGTTGTGGCTCAGCTGGAACAACGTGAATCATGTCTTGTCGGTCGAGTCTTGCAAATTCGTTGATTGTCACGTCCTTATAAAGCGGATTGTTTGCCAAGAGCCAGCTAAGCGCAGCATACACCCGTTCGCGTGAAATTGTGTATTCACGAGAGATATTTAAATTTTCGAGAGTCTCTGTGACTACAACCATTCCCGCATTATCACTGTCGCGAGGCAACATAGAAGGCAGCTTCTCGCTTACCTCGAAAATGTCAAGTGCGAACAGCGTGGCCTGGCCTTTGAATCCGTATTGGCCATATCTGCCGTCGAATTTGACTATTTTAACGTAAGGTATCATGCGAGACAAGAGTTTTTGCTCAAACTGAGTGAGAACTTTAATTTCACTTGGAATGTCACCGGGCTCCATATTATTCCAGTACGCCTTTGATGGATGTTTAGTCTTGCGATTGTTTTTCAAATGACAATGACATCGATGGCAAACTTCCAATACATTTTTGTTCGTGAGTTCCGGAGGTAGATATGATTTGGCAGCAATCATATGATATTTTACCACTTGATTAGCGTAACACTGCTTTATGCAGATATCACATGTCCTATCGCAGAAGTTGTTGATTTCCTTATGGAACTCTTGCGCATCAGCAGCAAGCTGAGCACGAGCATCGCGGCGACATTGCTGTATATCCTTACGCTTTTGTTCTGACTCATAGAGTCGTGCTTGAGAGGTGTATACTCTATCTCTTTCGCGTCGAGAAGCGCGTTGATCGTCATTTTCCATCGCACGAGCTTGAGAAGTGTATTCTCGATCTTTAGCAAGACGATAAGCGCGTTGGTGTTTAGTTTCAATAGCACGAGCTTGCGATTTGCGTTCTCGATCTTTAGCAAGACGATAAGCGTGTTGGTCGTCGGTTTCAATAGCACGAGCTTGTGACACGCGTTTTTTAAAATTTACAAGTCGCTTTAATTTAACTTCAGCCGTTTCTTGCGAACGCTTGAGCCGATAGTGTTGTCGCTTCTTCTCCAATCGTCGCTTCTTTTGAGTCGCCGTCTCCTTCATCATTACAAAGAAGCGGCTCTTACAAAGAAGTACTTAAAGCACAATTGTCCTTTGTAACCACACAAGTGCACGAACACGCGAGTTAGGCATCTTTCAGAATACGTTAATATTACACTAGCATACACTTTTGTTTCACTTAACAAACACTAGCGTACACTTTTGTTTTTATATTCTAGCAAATTGCGGTTTTATTTTTATATTTTACTTTACACTTTTCTGAATAAAATGGTATAAAAATCATGAAAATCGGATAACTATAAGTATTTTTAATATTTTTTTGTTTGACTCAATACAGCGTTAATTTTTGTTTCCATAGTAACGCAAAATGTAAATAGTGTCTTTTATACATTCACGCTTATTTATACCTCTATAATGTTTCTTTCCAATGTTGGTACACTTGTTAAACAGCTGAAAAACATGTGTACTACTGCAGAAATATTGTTTACTGTTATTGTTTTGATGTGTGAAGTTTTATATTACATTTTGAATTGTGTTTTCACTGAGTAGATTGATACTTTGTTGAAAGTGGTTTCAAAATGCCAAAGTGTTCACAATTTCAAATTTTCATAATTTTGAAAAATTGACAATTTTCTAGATTTTTTTATTAAAATTGATTTTACATTTTCATCAATGGATTATTGTATTGTTGTCATCTGAGATACATAAGTGTGCAAAATTTTAAATTTTCACAATTTTAGCAAAATTCACAATTTTTACAATTTTGTCAATGGATTATTGTATTGTCATCGGAGGTACATAAGTGTGCTAAATTTCAAAGCTCTAGCTAGTCTGGAAGGTAGTTAAAAATCAATCGCAAGATTCCACCCGGACAGACAGACACCACAGCGAGTGGAGGAAAACGTTTTAATAAACAAAATAACACTATTAATAACATAAAATACAAACTAACGACTAATAACATCACTTTGACCAAAGCTGATAAAAGTAGTAGTACAGTAATAATTTCTCAAAAAGATTTAGACGATAAAACAGAAGAATTTATAGTTAATAATAACTGCATAACATTAAATAAAGATCCTACAAATAAATATCAAACACAAATAACAAATATACTAAAAAATAGTACCCAAATCATAAATCCTAAAGACTCTTTTAAATATAAAATGGATAATCCTTGTGCACCAAAATTAAATTCTCTATTAAAATTACACAAAATCAATAAACCTATTAGACCATTAATAAACGCTAGAACCGCACCAAATTTTAAAATAAAAAAATTACTAACACCAATTTTAAAACGTAAAATACGCGTAAATATAAATCTTAGAAAATGGAAGTCATGTATGGTTCTCCATGCCGATCTTTATTAATTTATTATCTTAATTAAAATTTGTACTAAGCGATAGGTGTGGTTTTGTTCGTGTCACCTCGAAGCACGCGCTGTACAAAAGACGGGCAAAAGCAGCGCACCATTCTAGCGAACAGTTAAAGAGAACACAGCGTGTATGTGTGTGTAACAAAATATTTGTGTGTAATTCGTACGTAAAGTCATGTGTCAGCAGAATACGCTTTGTGTGTTTTGTTGATCTACTGATTTTCGATGCGTTGGCATTCTTGATAGTAATTTGGTTTGACGTAACCGAATTTCGTCTTCACGTTATCCGCGTTCGCAATTTTCCTTATGCGCAGGGTAAATAATTGCACACGATCTCGGGCGAAAGCAATGGAAGCCACACAAGAAGCGACAGGGATCGGCAAACAGATGTAAAGGACACGGAAACACAATATTTGCAGAGGGTGGGCGAGAAAGAGAGGGTGTAAATTGTTCTGTATATTTATTCATGCATTGCCTGTGTGTAAGTTAAAATTTTCGTGTTTTTAAAGTTTGTTAATGTAAGGTTAATGTGGGTCAGAGTGTACACAGCTTTAGCCACACGTACGTTACTTCAAGAATGAGGTAAACGTCTTGCTCGTAAACTTTCGTTGTTTTCGTTAATAATAATAACTCTGTTTTACGGTTCAACACATTGCTTTAAAACCAAACGTTTCGCCCGTACTACGATGAGCCATCCTCAGTGTCTCGGTTGAGACAGACCACAAAGTCAGATCCGCCCCTATTGCAAACCCATCATTACAAGAAATTATCCTCGTTCAATAACCCAATAAGGTTACAATAAATTATTATATTAGAAATTAAAACATAATACTCGTACACAATAGAGATATTTAATAACGATAACATTTTACCGTTTATAAAACACAAATTATTCAACGACGATCCGGTCACCTTATTTGTAACGGGTTTCCGTTCACCTTATGTTCAGAAATGCGATGTTTCAGAGCACGACCACATTGTCCGATATAAATAGCATTGCATTCTGCACAGTGTATTTAAAAGAATTTTATTCCATAGAGCAGATCAGGGTAACAAAAAATTTCACTTAACAAATTACATTCCGTGTATAACAGATAAGATTAATAATAGGTTAAAAAACCATGGTCTTAACATGGTATCAGTAAACAAACGTAATCTTTTTTCACTACTAGTCAATAATAAAGAAAAATCTAACACACTGGAGAAAAATGGAGTTTATGAAATACACTGTGCAGAATGCGATGCTATTTATATCGGACAATGTGGCCATGCTCTGAAACATCGCATTTCTGAACATGAGAAGGCGATTTTAACCAATACAGCCAATACAGGTTTTGCAGATCATTGCTTACAACACAATCACTTCATAGACACAAATATCGGTATGGAGAACCATACATGACTTCCATGTTCTTAGTTTTATATTTAAAATCATTTACGAAATGAAATATTTCCATAGAAACTACTACTTTCCACTTATTGCTTCAGCCTTAACCACAGTATTGTGGTCACTAACGTATACCACCACAAGTTATCGCACTCGATTTTCACTGATGATGGCAGTCGACGGCACTGCCGAAACGTCTGGTTTTGCAGAAAACATTGGACTACGGCCAAACAGCCCGGGAAGGAATTTTAACAACAAACTACTACTTTGTTGCCGATAACGTAGTACACATATAAAAATTATCCCCTCCCCCTTTAACTATAATTTTCATTTATAGAAAATTACCCCCACCTCGTTCAACTAGCCTCTTCATTTATAGACATTTCATCTACGTTTCTACAGTGGATTATTAAGATCTTCTTATCAGGATACTTTATTTATCAAAATTAAGGACTTTACTCTTGGTACAACAAAAAATGTTTCAGGTAAACTACCCTTTCCCCGTAACCGATCTTCCGGTTTTTTAAATGTATTGTCACTACGGTCTCACTGATCGTTGTATGGTACAGTGGAAACAAAATACAGACACCAATCACCAGCTTTAATTAATCACAATTAACAGTTTGTAATCAACAAGGTAGTCTCTTACAACAATTCAAGTTAATTTATACACACGCAATAGTAATAGAGTTCCACACTAATTATAACACAGTAAACATTTTCCACTTCAACCACCACTCCATCCGCACTAAGAAACTCGCTCAACGTAACTGATTCACAAAGCCAACCTATGTCCCTTGTATACGTAGCGCACGTGTTCTAGAATAACTTTCCATCCTTACTGCATGCCAGCATAATGGGTATTTCAAGTGCTTTCTGGAACAGTCTCGAACTTACTTGAGTGCGGCCTTGACTGAGGCTACAGTATGAGGTTACAGTATGTTCGCCGATTACTCGAGAACGGCTGGACAGATCTTAATAAATCTTTCTTTATTTGAAAGGGCATGTTACTGCGAAGAAATTAGTATTGGACCAGTACCAAGCCAGTACCATCAGAATTCTTTATTTTATACTTACACTTGTGCTTTGAAAATTCAATAATAGACTGGGATTACTGCGTTACGTTTGTATCGTTAGCTTTCGTTATTCTGAAATTACGATGTAAACTGTATGGAGCGCTTCAATACTCACAAAACGCATACAGCACGATACATCTCTCTGGATGTTGTTCTATAACCCTTCTTCTAGCATTCCTTCTAGCATATGAAAGGATATTTGATTTCTGTTCCGACTTCAAAAAGCGTATTGGGATAAAGTTATATGAAAGCTTGTTTTTTCAGTCATGTAGCATCAGATACTAAGTACATAAATTCATAATGTTGCGGTACAGAGTTTATTTACGAAATTTTATAATTACTACGTTGCTTAGCTTCGTACGTAAACATTATTTTTAACTTTTTAGAGCGTTTTATAAATTAATTCCAGGTATGTTAAAACACTTTTTGAAGTTGGTTTAATTTTTTCAAAAATCGTTTATAATGTTATAAAAGTGTAGATAAGTGAGTATTAGTTGCAAATATTTTAAAATTTGCGGCTTGTGTGTGCGAATGTGAGAGAGAGGTAAAAAGAAGTAAAGGGAGAAAGAGGGAGAGAGAGAGAGAGAGAGTGTGTGTGTCAGACTGAATTATTTCCCTTAAGCTTCAATCAAATATGAACGTCCGAGATGTTTGAATTTACGCAGAAACCGTGGAAAGTTTTATTGTTTTCGGAGCGGAGTAGGTTCTCCATAAAATGCGGGTATTGAATTATCTATATTGGACGCAGTAACCGTACTCGATTTGTCATTTACACACACTCTCTCTCTCTCTCTCTCTCTCTCTCTCTCTCTCTCTCTCTCTCTCTCTCTCTCTCTCTCTCTGACACACACACACACACACACACACGCGCGCGCGCGCGCGCGCGCGCACGCACGCACGCAACGCGTACATGTACATATGATTTACGGCTGTAAGTCATATACGAGGTTTGATCAAGAAATTCGTGCGATTATCGTTTTTTCGTGCCAACGCTTTTTCAGTTCTGTAAACACTTCTCTATCGCACTTGTTTGTGTAGCCTTGAGATCGCTGAGTGATTTTTGTTTTTCAACTTCAACAGTCGCGAACCAATGTCGTTTTGTGTTACTTTTCCTTATTGGGAAGAGGAAAGATCGCTTTGGGATATCTGATCAACACGGCGGGTGCAGTATCATTACGATGTTTTTTTGCCTAAAATTAATTTTTGAACACGCAATGACGTGCGTTCGGGTGCATTATTGGGAGTGCATTTTCATAAATTTGTACCTGGTGATGACAATTCATGGAACACAAAACGACAATCTTCATCTGACTGTCCCGATCGTCGTCTCATTCACGACAGATTTTTACGCTTTTGTATAATTTGTAAACTTCTTATTCATATGCACAGCAGACTCACCGGAAACGTTCTGCAACTCAACTCTTTCACCACGATAGAGCTGTTATCTCATCATTCTTTGCACAAAATGTAATCCATGTTCTTCAATCTCGCGTTGTAGAATGTCAAACAAATCGCCTAATACAGCTAAACACAACTTACTCAATTAGCTATGTTACAACGCTAATAATTGAACACTTCTAGCATCTTTCGTTATTGTCCAACTCTCCCTTCTATAACTAGCTACACTCCATAGGCATACGTGCACGCGCGCGCGCACGCACACACACACACACACACACACACACACACACACACACACACACACACACACACTTAAAATAATAAAAACCGTGATACTGCTCAGAGAACATTTTCTCCAAACGTTTTGGCAACAAACAATTTCGCAAATAAATTCTCCCGTCGTCACCAGAGTGGCGCAGTCAAGTCAGAGCTGACAGTGCACGTAAACAAAATCCAACGTTTGTGTTTCAGTTGTGTACATCTGTCACGTTCGTAAGGGATCGTTCACAATGTAAGCGAAAGTGAAATGCTTCACCGCGATGTCTACAATAGTACACATAAAATATAGGCGAAAACTGTAAAGGTACCATTTCGCTGTACGCGACCAGGGATAGGAGACTGAGACATCATGGAACTGTCGCATCAGAAACTGAGAAGACGACCGAGACAAGCGACATATCAACTCTTAGAATTTTTTAAGAGTTTGTTGAGCAAACACGGACATTTATTCTGTATATAAGGTCAAAGAAAATGTCCTAAAATGACTCCGACATCAAACAAAGATTTTTTTGCAGCAGGCATAAAAAAGCTTATCCAAAGATTAGACAAGTGTAATAATGTTGCTGGGGATTATGCTGAAAAGAAAAAAAGGGCATGTAGCGTCGAAGTATTTGACATATATTCTGTATGTCGGTGTTTATGGTACAGTTTTTAATAAATCTACAATGACTAAACAAATTATTGCAAAAAACTTTAATTTTCCCGATCATCATTGTCTTCCTGGACGAGGGTCATTCAATAATTAAAGAGACAAATAGCTGTACGGTTTATTTAATCAATATGAGTTTTTTTTTTGACGGAAAAGAATGGCACACGTTATTAACCTCTAGCTTGTGACGTCACATGCGATCACAATACGGCCGCTAAGTTGAAGTGGAAATCACCGGTTCGCTGCGGGGAAAATGAGTATAGCTCAGGAACACGTATGCGTAGGACGTTATTTAAGGTGGCCTTTTGTAAAACGCTCCACGAGTACTATAAAATAAAATACTAATAGTGATAACAGTGAAAGAACTTGATAAATAATACAGTGACAAATTGTTGAACTTGAAAAATTTTCCTTAAAATTTAAAAAATGTCAAAATATCTTCACAACAAGAAGGTAAATGCCCATCGTAAACGCTTACAAAGTGAAAGAAGAATGAATGAGGAATCCAAAAAGGTCCCTATGACAGCAGCAGAACGAATGGGGAGGATGAGGCAGTGTCGAAAAGTGTGGAGAGTACCAGCGGCGCAGATACCGCAACGTCTAATGGGAGTTCACAAACAACGAATGTCGACAGTGAGATAGAACTGATGGATGCTACGAAATACAAGCGGATGAGACGTTTGAGAATCGAGATTTAGCGTTTATAACCCATTGGCGTCTGGCGACGTTGTTGGCACTTTGAGAAGTCGTTCTACGACGACAAGTTGGGTTTTGTTTGTGGACTTTGTGATCGTACATGGTTCCAAAATGATTACAAACGACCCACTGCAGCTGTGTTGCAATTTTTACAACAAGAATTCACAGATGAAGACGTTCAACAGCTTACGTTGTGCTGAAACTGTGGGACATCTGTAAAACAAGGAAAGGTGCCAACATTGAGTAAGAGTAATGGCTTCACATATCACCGAAGCCAACACACTTGCCGCCGTTAGGTCCACTCAGCGAACGTCTAATATCTCCGCGATTACCATGTATGGAAATCAGGTGTCTTCGATATGAGGGCAACTACGGTATTGTGGGCCAAGTGATTAGCATGCTCTGCGATGTGAATGAAATGGTCAAGCAACTCCCCGGACACTTGAACGACGACCAAGCGGTAGGCTAGATGTCAACTTGAAGAGAAGCATAATTCACAAGTCAGCATAAACGCCAAGGTAAGACGTTTTCCGCCAAAAACATCAGCGATAGTGACTGCGACACTACTTACTCTTTTTTTCTTTTCAACATAATCCCCAGCAACATTATTACACTTGTCTAGTCTCTGAATAAGCTTTTTCATGCCTACTCAAAGAAATCTTTGTTTGATGTCGGAGCCATTTTAGGACATTGCCTTTGACCTTATTGTTGCCGTAAAACTTCGTACCGTGTAACGGATCCTCGAGTGGACCAAACAAGTGGAAATCAGAGGGAACCAAGTCGTTCTTCTGTAAGGAGGGTGAGGTAGAGTTTCCCAAGCCAATTTCTTGATGGCATCACGTGTTAAGTGAGCTGTATGTGGACGAGCGTTATCATGAAGGAGAATTGAACTGTTGCACAGAAATCCAGGATGTTTCCTCATCACTGTCGACTTTATTGATAAGTACGTCAGAGTACTATGTACTGTTTATTGTGCGCTGATCTTCTAAAACGTCACAAAATCCGGGCCTTCAGCATTCCAAAAGATCTGGACTTCCAAAATAGTGCACGTTAGGCCTCTACTGCACTACGCAACTGATTTCAAGTCTACATGAAACTAGTTACACGGTAGTAAAAACATGTTGCAACTGCTCTGCAATCAGTTGCAGAGTAAACATGGCGTCTATAATACTATTATAAAGAGATAAAATTTGTTTGTATTGTTTTTGATCTAACCTCAGAAACTACCGATACGATATAAAATTTCTTTCACCACCATTTTCCTTGAAGCTTGAGGATGGTTTTAGACATCAATTTGAACCAACAACTTTAATAGTTTCATTTTGTTTTAATTGTCTCCAAGTCACGTTACTAAATATTTAGAATTAATATTAGGCAATTACCTGTATTAACTTCCATCTTGTGACTTATTTGGTTTTTTTCTTAAAACGACGCGTTTCGAGAATAAATTCTCATCATCAAGTTCCAATACTATAAAAACATCAAATTCACCCAAAAGGGGTCGTCAACTAGTTAAAATACACAAACACAAAAACACCACACATAATTTATCCAACGATGCGCATCGGACTGTGCCGTGACTGTGTCGGTGTTAAATTATGTGTGGTGTTTTTGTGTTTGTGTATTTTAACTAGTTGACGACCCCTTTTGGGTGAATTTGATGTTTTTATAGTATTGGAACCTGATGATGAGAATTTATTCTCGAAACGCGTCGTTTTAAGAAAAAACCAAATAAGTCACAAGACGGAAGTTAATACAGGTAATTGCCTAATATTAATTCTAAATATTTAATAGTTTTCAAGAACACAGATTTCAAACGGTCCCGTGTCATGAAATTTTCTTAATTTGCACGTAGTGAAATGTTTGGCATGCGATAAACTTTTGTTTTCTAAGAGCCATATGGTATCAGTTTCCAGTAAATCCCCCTTTTTGTTTTTGAGATATTGGCGGTTTGTAAAAAATTGTGTATGTTGTGTCGGTACCATGTCATGAAATTTCTTCGTTGTCTACAGAATGCGCGCGCAGCAGAGTTGCATGCAATCGGTTGCTTAGTGCAGTAGGATACATCTGAATCAATGCCCCACAACGAGTGTGTGAAACTAAAAGTTGCACAAGCAGTTGCAAGGCTTGCAACTCTTTTGCAATCGATTGCAAGCTGTGCAACCGATTGCAGTAAGTGTAATGCGCTACATTTAAACCAATGCTCCACAACTTCTTTTGCAATCAGTTACATGCAGTTAGTTGCCTAGTGTAATAAATACTTTAGTCACTGTAGTTCAACAATTTGTAAGCTGCTCTACTCACTTATAAAAGTTTGTGCGGTTCATAGAGCTTTTTCTGTTTTGTTTAATCTTACAATAGTAAATTTTAGCTGGGTTTTCACCTTCAGAAAGCAAAAAATGGATCACTGAACGTCGTTCAACTAATTCTGAAACTTCAAGAGGACTCTCCATTGTTAGAATCAGACTCAGATGCAGGGGCACAGTGCAAACGTGCCCGTGTCAGCAGCGTCCGGGCGAGCCCGATGACTGCCTGATGCTCCTTGTATTACTTGGTAGCAAAACATGTCGATTTTGGGGATGACAGCCTCCTTTTTTATTTATTTTTGGAGGTATAGGATGCGGTGCTGTGGTTGGCTGAATCGGGGGGGGGGGATCCGCCACGGCTGGAATGGGAGAATCTCCGGGGACCCTCGCGTGGGCAGGCGGTATTTGTACACCCTCATCGTCACTGTTAAATGTGAATTTGAGGTTATAAACAAGACAAATCTAATCAAACAGCTGATCAGACCTCATCACAGGGATGCCAGCTTACAATTCTAAAACTATCGTACTCCGCCTACCAACAGTTTTTGCTCTACAGCTATTTGTCTCTTTAATTATTGAATGACCCTTGTACAAAGCTCAACCATTTTTTAATTGGTGACGGAGCATTTGGTCTCGACGCACATATGATGAAGCCGTATGCAAAGAAAGTTGCCAGGACGTGATTAAACAGATGTTATTAAATTATCGTCTTTGTCTTGCCAGAAGGTTATCAGAAAATGCATTTGGGTTGCTTTGTCAAGTATTCATAGTATTTTATACACATATAGGTACTTTGCCAGAGACATGCAATGATTTGGTATTTGCCGTCTGCTGTCTGCACAATCTGTTGCGCAATGGATTCCTAGAAAACTGTGGAAGATCCGTTTTATCAGTTGAATACTGACAACAGGCGGGCACAGTTGACATGAAAACAGGGCAGAGTTAAGGACCGTGACAAGAGACAGTTGAAAATTATTTCACATCAGATGCTGGGTCAGTTTCTTGGGAAGAATATCGTATAAAAAGAAGAAAGTAAGCTCTAATAGTGTAGTAATGTGAATTTGAAATAAGTAAAGCAATGTTAAATTATAAATATTAAATTAAATTATTGTGTTTAAATATATTTGACTATATTATTATAATTAATATTGTAACGAAGGAACCCTGTCGAAAAGACGAGAACGTCCTTCCACCCGTTTCTACACTAGTCGAGCAGGTGTAGCGTTTCACATGGGAACACTAAAGTACCTTCCAGAGTGTTCAAGAGTACTTGAAATACGCATTAAGCTGGCGCGCAGTAAGGATGGAAAGTTGTCCACGAACACCTGTGCTACCTATAAAAGCAAGAGCGTCTGGCTTTGTCAGTCAGTTTACAGTGAGCGATTTCCTTAGCGCGGATCGACTGGTTGTCGAAGTATTGTGAGAAGTGATTACTGTGCTATATTTAATGCGCAACTCTATTACTTGACATTGTTATTGCATGTGTACAAATTTAACTTGAATTGTTGTAAGAGACTACCTTGTTGATTACAAATCATTAATTGTGATTAATTAGAGCTGGTAATTAGTGATTTCATTGGTGTCTGCGTTTTGTTTTCCACTGTACCACACGACGATCAGTAAGACCGTCGTAACAATATAGTATTTAATAATGTTATAATACGTATATGCGTAACCTTTAACGACCTTGTAATAAATAATTATAGATAAGATGGTTAAGTATAAAATGATAAATAGAAAATTAAATATTTAATTATAAATAACTTGAACAGTAAACGTAAATTATAAATAATAATAATAATGATATACTACATTTATTATAATATATTATTATTGACACCCTGCCGTTTTTTTTTTACTTTATGAATTTTCCACTCTACAAGTAGATATGAAAAATTATTTTTATTATACAATCTCACCTTAAAATGTTACTTTGTGATTGATAACAATGACGTTCCTCATGATAATGTAAATACTGTAATATTCCAGCGTATTACTTTATTCTAAGATTAAAAACACTTTGTATGATCTTCAGTAAAGTGTTTGGGTCACGTATAATAATATATTTTAAACAAGACGCACATATCGTTTCATTTACTGGAACTGATGACTCATAAATAGGTACACAATAAATATAAAAAATACGCAATAAGAATAAACATTTTTAATATTTATAATAGTATTGTTATTGAAATAAAAGTTGTTAATATTAAAATTAATTATTACTAATAGTATGTGTTGTTTATTAGGGGATATACCAGTCCCTTCTGCCAATTTAATAAGTAAGTATTACAGTACATAACAAACTTAACACTTTTGTTTAATTTTTCAGCAATATCTTTCCGTATGTTATCACGAATATTCCCATCATTGTATGACTCGGATTCAGGGTTAAACAGTGATGGGTTGTGTGACACTAATTCTATCAATTGTTCGTCTTCTTCACCAGAAATATTTAATTTCCTCCATTTTAAATACTGTATTGAGATTCTAAGTGCTGGTTATACCGGTCGCCCGACATTACAGGTCCGAGGGTGGTCGCTTCAGGTTTGTCTCGGTCTCGCGCGCTCAGATGGACTTCATCTATTTGCATAGGGATCAGACCGGAAGGGATCTCTCTGTCACCTGTCTCGCTCGCAAAATAGTACATTTACGAAACGTTAACGTTAAGCCCGCCAAAAGAAGATCAAATAAGACACCTTTAACAGCATCGCAAAAATGTATAATTATGAGTGCTCATGAAAGCGAAATCAAAGTTACTACGGCCTTGTGGATATCACAAACAGTTTAGAAAGTCAGGAATGTCACAGGAACAAGTGACTGTTTAGGTACACTAAAATGAGAAGTGGGCCTTAAACAATTTTATTGTAAACGAATTACCAGCATCTCAAAACAAAACTGTCCTACGACTTCTTATCACTTTGATTTGATTTAAATCAGACTGATCATACGAGCTACGATTACAAATTTTGTAGCATCAGAAAATACCACGTACAACTAGTATGCTCCGTGAGACGCAGAACTCACTCACTCTTTTGAAACAAATTCAAATATTATTACATAAATTTTGATATTAGATAATTTCTTAATTTTATGAAAAATTTCAGATATCCCGATTCTCTACTGTTTCTTTAGTAATATAACAATTGTAATAAACACAGAAAATTCGAAACATTCGGATTTTAATCTACAATTCCTTTTACAATTCCTTTTAGCCTGTCACCCTGCTAGATTTTCACAATTTTCTTCAAGTTTTTTATTCCTTTTTTGGACATTGTGGTTCCAAAATTTTGAAATTTCCAAAACTTAACGCTAAATTCAGATTTAAGTTAAAATTATCTTTAATTAGAATTTTAACCCACACGAATTTTTGCGATTTTTATCACTTCACCGACTTTTTTGGTTTGACGTCTAAAAATGTTGAAACTCTTGAAAATAAATACTATATTCAGATTGTGGTTAAAATTTTGTTTAATTTGATACCCCGCACGAGCATGTTGCAATTTAAAAAAAAAGTTGCCCCCTCACATTTTTGCCTCCTGCTCCCCGTTTTTTGGGGGGATCAATCTAAACAACAATAGGATTCTGTAGGGTAAACGTGTAGACACGCGTGCCAGTTTTACGAAAATCGGTTGATGCGTTCAAAAGCTACCGTGAGACATACCCCAAACAGACAAATGCCAAATGGTCGAACTAAAACTGAGAACTCGCTTCGCTCGTTCAAAAATAAACATGCCAATGAACTGTGATTGAAAGCTGTAAACAGAAAAGGACGAGTCGAGAAGTGTGTCGGTCACGCAAAACATGTAAAATATAACTGAGAAGAAACTTTGAGAATTGACCGTTGTATAAAACATGCCATTGAACCCTTAATTGCGAACGTAGGGTCTGCTATTGAAGACCCTACGTTGTATGGTGATCGCGAAAAAAATCGTGTTCGAGATAAGGGCTGATTACGATTGCACTACCCTCAAAACATGAAAAGTCAAACCCTCATCCCTCAAAAGTCATTTTCCGAAAAGTGTATGTGTGTGTGTAGAATTTTTTCTATGACGAACGATAACTGCCGCAAATTCAAACAGAATCAAATAATTTTTAGCAAATGTTCCCGAGTTGTTGAGGACTCAAGGTCTGTTGATTTTGGTGAAGATCGGTTAAGGGGAAGGATAGTTTACCTGCAACGTTTTGACGTTTTAACGAGAGTAAGGTACTTAAGAATTCATTTAAACGTTTTCAAACAATGTTAATTGTTAAAAATAAAATAATTTTGTTACCAGGCAACCAGGTTGTTCGGTTAGGAGGGAGGGTTAGTGTACCTGCATTGTTTGTGTTTTAACAAGAGTAAAGTACTTAATTTTAATAAATAAGTGCCCCGAAAATAAAGTCAAATTAATCCACTGTAAAATGATAAATGAGATAATTATAAATGGAGTGTGTAGTTGAAGGGAGAGGGGGTGATTTTTTGAAAATTGCTGTGCTGAAATCAAGTAAAGTACGAATATTGAATTTTGAAGGATAAGATACATTAGAAATTACATATGATAAAACTATTACTCTATTAAAGTATAAATATCATTAATGGTGGGTATCGGTTGAGGAGGAGGGATTGTTGTCTGCGTAGTTCAGTTTCTTTATAACAATAAAGTACCTAATTTTTATAGATAAAGTGACTCGAAAATAACATATTAAGCGACTCCCCCATAATAACAAAAATATCTATAAATAGTGAAAATAGTTTCAGGGTGGGCGATATTTTTTTTAGAAATTATCGAACCGAATTCAAGTAAATGATTTTAAATATAAATCTTAGAACATGGAAGTCATGTATGGTTCTCCATTTTGCCATAGTTACTGCAACTAGTTTTTATACGCGGTTAAGTACTACAGCGTGTTACATGCGTTACTTTGTGCTCATTTAACAGTACGGTCTCTTCCACTGTTACTATTCACTCTCTTACGTGCGGTTCGTTTTCCTATACTGTCTAAGCTCGTTGAACAAAGTATAGTGATCTTGGTGAAGCTTAGGTGTAACATTCTTAGTACAGAATTAATGCTTTGTGCGTCCAGCGTAACAAAGGGTTCACTTCCCAAGCGAGGCCTGAGTGCGAATTCATTTAGGGTGGCCTCGGTCTAGTCGAAGCCATTGTTGTGCCCAGCACATTCCACGTTATGATTTTATATATAATTGTAAATGAGGATTCTACTCATACTTAAACTACTCAATGTATTATTTTATTTTATCTTAAGAATTATTTTAAGGAACAAACTGAGCGATTGTGAGGAAGTGTGCTGACCATTTTTTATCGTGGCACGTGTAGCGAGTTATCAACCAGGGAAGCTAAGAATTGTTTACTCGTCAGTGTTCGCGAACGAATTCCGCTTTGGTTCACAAAAATCAATGTCAAATTGTCCCCTCGTGTGACCTGATAAGTTTCGAGACACGTGCAGAGTCCAGTTCTGATTGGCTGAATTTTGGGCGTTAACTCATAGAGACTTTTTGCGTCACGCAGGATATAAAACTGACGAGAGCACTGGGAAGTACACGCTCTCTTTTTTCCACTTGTTTACTTTTTGGCGTCCTTGCGCACTATCCGTGCATCTTCTGTCTACGATGGAGCCACATCAAAAGCGTAATTACAACTTTGTTTTTGTTTTACTTAGTTCAAACTTAAAGCATTAATCGATTTTGGATAATGAATTATTTATACTCAGAAGTGCTCAGTAGTGTTCTAAATTTGTTAAGGAATATGTATAATTGATATCTTAGTCATTTATGCCTAATTTAAAGCGGTAACGTACCAAATTCCGAAATATAGTTAGTAAAGCTTTTATAATGTTTTAATAAAGATGTGCCGTGGTTATATCGAAAAGTAAACACCACGGCCACTTAAATTTATTTTCCGTGCGTGCGGCGCGCTACCGCGGTTTGTTCGATGCCCGTGTTGATATTGAAATCAAGTTTGTCCACTGCTACCGTGAGTGGTGACGACATTGGGAAGGCGGTGGTTGTCGCTTATTAACGAAATTTAGTCAGCTGCGTCGGTGTTTCTATAAGTTAACGTCGCGACGTGCGTCGTTCTCTTTTCTCGTTCAACCTCGGGGGCGGCTGGATTGTGATGGCGTAATTCTGTACTTCACTATGCTTAGATAAACTTTATAAAGAGCTTCAGGTTTCTGCGCCTAGTCGAGGGGAAAGAGGTCCAGGTCATGGTGTGACCGTGCGTGCCGCTTCATCTACGCCCATCCTCAGAGCCTGTGTAAGAAAACCCCCAACGCCGTCACGCCATCCGGCCTCGTCTTTCACACACCACGAAAATGCAGGAACGTCTGTAGTGCTCGCCGAAAGATCAGGTGGGAAAATTCCATTATGTAACTGAAATCACACTAGAAGTCCTCAGCAGATTGTCGGGCAACACACACGCTAAAATCTATACCTCAATATTAAACTCCTGTTTAACATTACTGAATATGTTTAGTGAAAACATGATGAAGTGTGGACATTACTGACTGGGTTATAAGTAGCTTATAAGCATTTGTGCTTTGTTTTGTATAGCATCATGGGTTACCTTTCAATTATTTAAATATTTCATTCTATTCCTGTGAAAAGACAAAACAATTTACAATTTTTTTAACAATATTCTGAGCTTAAGAAAATGTAATACTCGCAGAGTGCTTGCATCTGCCTGTCATATGACCGGTGATCCTGCATGTTTCTATTTGTTCTCTGATTTTTCAAAATTTAAAACTTTTCTTTATTTGGTTATTTTGCTGGTTCATTTTATTACTCAAAATTAATTTTATTCCGTTAATTCCTCTACTTATTTAATTTACACCTTATTTTAATTTAATTAACTTAACACATAACTTAATATGCTATACTTAATTTTTATTTCAACTACTAGTTTACTTTAATTGGATTCATTAACTGATTAGTTTAAATTAATTACCTTTTTTTAATTAACAACTTAAACCTCGGTTACTGTGATCACGGTTTTCAGTTGACGTGATTAATCCTAGTGATGGGGAACAGGTAGATGTAAGTACTGCGACTCACTTGAGTTATGTTTCTTTGAATTTAAATATTAATCATTATTTTTCTAATTATCGATTATTATTGTATTATTTAATTATCATGCATTGTTTGCTCCAGACATTTATACTTATTATGTGTTCATAAACAGTTCCTGCATTACTCATGCAATATAAACTGTTATAAAATAGAGGAAGTAAAAGTCAGAATTATAATACTAATAAATTCAGTAGGTTGGCATGCCATTGTTATATTTGTAGAAAATACTTTAACATATTTCATGTAATTACTCCACCAAGTGACTGCAAATACTGTGACAGATTTTCATTTTGTGAATTAAACCATTATGTGAAATTTAAGAAAGAGCTGGATGGAACTCTATTATCAAGAAACTTAAAAAAAAAAAAAGAAAGAAAGATTGTAAACTATTGTTCAAAAGAAAAAACTTAAATAAATCTTGTTACTGTTACTGTTGATGAGCTGTTTTCTTGCAAGACCTGTCACTATGGCTCAGCACATTTTATTTCCAATCTAGGCCACTTGCCTAGTCCTAAATATTAAGTTACGCCTCCCCCAGAAAAAAAAAAATTATTATTTTTTTTTGGTGATTAGAAAAGGTGGGTGGAAAAATATTCTGGGTACAAGGGGGCGTTTCAAAGAATAGTCAGTAATAAAGAATGTTTTTTATAATGTTATGTCTTAATGAAAACACTCAATAGAATTATTGTAACCAGAGTATGTCACTTCAATTATTGTTATTTTGTTCATTAGTATTGTCATTATTGTCATTTGTTCATCAAGATAAAACTTGTTAACGAACGTAGTTACTCTAATGACGTAAAGAAATATTATTAATCTAAGTAAATGCCTTATTTAATAACGAGCAATTCCCACAGCTATCCTGTCCGCACGACTGGTGCTTTCACTTTGTGAGGCCCCAGCCCCGGACGTTACAACAAATTTGGTGTCAGAATTTGGGATATTAAATTTGGGAATGTTAGTTTACTTACATTAATTAAACATTTCTCTCATTGAAGTGGCTCTTTATTAATGGGCAATAGTAGTAAGAAGTTAAAGAAAGAATTAAGTGATGATTCGTTAATGGCTCAAAGGTCTATATTGATCGCTTTTGGGGCTTCTTCGAACATTTTATGCGGGTTGGTACGCGTGTTGGGGTTCTAACAGCTTATTATACCCACAGTAGTTCTTCTGTCACTTTACTTGTTTATAACACACCAGTCCAATCCAAGATCCTAATACTATTTGGAGGGGTGCGAGACTCTCTTTCGAAGTTAATTACAAAGAATCATAGAAATTAATTATTTAAGTAAAACTATTAAGAGTTTGATTACAAATGTCTAAAATGTCTGAGGTAGCTGAATTAAAACGTATCGTAGCCGAGTTACAAGAGCGTATCCAGACAACAGGTACTGTACCTGTCGCTGCTACTGTCACTAAGGATCTGACTATAGCAAACTTAATTGAAAATTGGAGGGGCGATGGTACGGGTATTCCTGTTCATGCTTTCTTTAAAAAGATTGACGATGCCGCGACAATAGGCAATTGGAACGATTCTGATAAGGTTCGTATCGTTTCGTTAAAATTAAGGGGACCTGCAGCATTGTATCATAACAGTTGTCCACAGTTACAGAAAGCAGATTTAAAGTATGACGTTTTAACACAGTGTTTTATTGAGCGATTTAAAGTTAAGCAGTTAGATCAGTATCATTATACAGCACTTCAGTCAGCGACACAGCGTAGGGATGAAACCCCAGAATCTTTTGCTGATCGTTGCCGAATTTTATGTTCAAAGACTATTAGACAGGTTGCTGATCCTATGGAGCAGAAAGTCATCGAGGAAGAGGCGGAGCGTCGACTTTTAGCTGCAAACATAAATGGCCTACAAGGTGTTGTGGGACAGCAAGTACGATACCGATTACCTAACACTATGCAGGAGGCAATTCAGATCGCTAATACTGTGGCTTCAGCTGATCGACAACAGCAGCAAACTTCATGGGGACATGGTAAGAGAAACAACGCCGATGGACATGTCTTCGTGACTAGTGTCACCTGCTATCACTGTAACAAGGTAGGTCATTTAGCTAAGAATTGTTTTAAAAAGTTATCAAGAAAAGCTAGTGGTAAAACTCAGCCACATAATGCTCGCAGTACCAGTTATAATCAGAACCGTAATAATAAAAGTAATAACAATGCACAAAAAAAGGCTTTGAAAGACATAGAATGTTATAATTGTCATGCTAAGGGGCATTACGCTCGTAACTGCAATAGTAAGCAAAATACACACCCAAACGCCAGCAGTTCGACTTGTTAGGGCAAGGCAACGTCGAACGGACGAGTTATTTGATACCTACAATCTCTTCTAACGGTTTAAATGATTTAGTAATTATGGGTGAAATTGAAAAGAAATTATGAAAATTTATAATAGACACTGGATCTAGTATTTCTTTAATTAAGGAAGGTATCAGTAGATGTGCCACACATAAAACTGGTATAAATACTAAAGGGGTTACCGGGAGTAACTTATTCGTAAAAGGGACACAGAATTTGAGGTTACGTCTGGGAAGCGTTGAAGTTGTACACACTTTTCTTGTAGTACCAAGGGATGATAGGTTTTTTTCATGTTTACGACGGTATACTAGGCCTCGATTTACTAAAGTCACTGGGTGCAATAATAGACTTGCCATCACGACGCCTGAGTTTGAATAATAACTCGGTAGTCATATCACTCGACTCCGGTGTAGAGGATTGCGGGGTAGTCTCCACTGATATTACTAACGGTTGTGGGCCTGGCCAGCCTATAACTCGTTGTAATTTTGTCGGGAATGATGCAGAATTTTGGCGTGTCATGAATGCTTCCGAGCAAGAGTTACCACCCTTAAGTGAGGTATTAGTAAATTGCCGAATAGTCGGTCTAAGTGACGTTCCGGTGCCACGAGAGGTTTTAGTAGAACCACGAGAATTAGATGTGCAGGGTATAAGAGTTGCCCGTGTACTGAGTACTGTAGACACCGATAACAATGTAGTTGTTAAAGTTGTTCATTGTAGTGGAGAACCACGTGTAATTCAAAAGGGAATTACGTTAGGTCTGGCAGAGAAATACCAGCCTGAAGTTTATGAGTTGTAAGAGTTGTTGATGTTCTAGAACATGAGAAACATAATAGTGATGATAATTTTGGTAGTAATGAGAATATTGATGAATTAATATTAGGGAAATTAAAGCACTTGTCTGAGAGTGACAGTGAAGTTTTGAAACCAGTGTTATTAAAGTATAGAGATTTGTTCCGTGAGGATCCGGAGCATAGAGGGTGTCTTGTAGATATAAAGCATAAAATACATACTGGTGATAGTTTACCGATTAAAAAGAAACCTTACAGACTTCCTGAGTCTATGAAGAGTGTGATACAGAGTCATATAACCGAGATGTTAGAGAAAGATGTAATAAAACCTTCAAACTCACCGTGGAGTAGTCCAGTTGTGATAGTTCCGAAAAAGAATCCAGACGGTATACCTAAGTACAGGTTTTGTGTTGATTATAGAGCGTTAAATAGTATAACAAAGGGGATACTTATCCGTTACCAAATATTGTTGAGACGTTAGATTGTTTGGGAAATTCTAAATATTTTACTACGCTAGATTTGGCTAGTGACAAATTGTGATGCGTTAAGCAGACATACCTATCTCCTGTCGTGGTATAGGTTGAGATAAGAAACCACGGAGTCAGAAACGCACAAGAAAAACAGCTGTTACATTTGAACATAGTGATAACGAATCAAGTACAGGGTCAAGGTTTGATGACATTGAAGCTTGCGATACGAATGTTTTAATCGAGGGACAAGTAGGGGGGAGACCGATGCGTATAGTAACGATTGAAGAAGAAGATGAACCTATTTCAGATATTACGTCTATTGAATTTGAAGATAGTTTAGCACTATCTCCACCTTCACCACCTACACCTAACGACCCTGAATGGCATCCTAATCGACCAATATCCTTGTCTGAATCTCCATCTTCATCTTACAACCTTCGACCTAGATTACCACGTATGTAAATACTATTGTTTTTCATACAATGGCGATTATTCCTTTAGCGAGCCAAGGACTCCATTAACTCGAAGTCAGTCGCTTGCGTACTGTCGCAAATATGTCAAAAATAGAAATAAGTAGTCTAAAATCTATGTTACCTGAAACACGTAAGAAGCGTGGAGCAATAAATGCTATTGGTTCAGCTATGAAAATATTATTTGGTACTATGGATAATGATGATCTTGAGACGTTTAGTTCGAAGATCAGTGAATTGGAAAAAATACAAAGTGATATTTTGCATAACAATAAAGAAATGTTAACCTATTTTAAGTCAGTTATAAAAAATTTCAAAGAAAATGCTAAAGTTATAACAGTTTTAGGAGAAAATGTTAAAAATGTATTACAACAAATTTCTAATGTTAATATCAGTTTATGGTCAGAAATAGGAGGAGTTAATAAAACTCTACAGTATCATATGAAAATCTCATCATTAATAAGAGAAGTTGAATTGTACTTGAATTCAGCAGAATATGAATTAAGTAAATTAATGAAAGGACTTGATGTAACGTCTAATGGTAGATTAAGTTCTCTTTTGATACCACCTGATAAATTGTCTAAAATTTTGTCATCAGTTTCTCAAGAATTAACACATGATTTATCGTTAGTAGCCAGTACTAAATTAGAAGAGATGTATATTTATTATGAATTACCAGATGTTCATGCTATATCTCAAACAAAATATATTCAACTGATTATAGAAATTCCTTTAAAAACAGAAAACAGATTACTAGACTTGTATTCTGTAAAGTCCTTGCCGTATAGAGAACCTTCTATCAATAAGTTTATATATGTAAAGAGCAATACTGAGTACTTAGTATTAACTAAAACGCGACAAGAGTATGTTGAACTTACACACAAAGATGTAATTGCGCGCAGAGGTTCCAAGTATAGTGTGTGTCCAGCCAATATACCTTTGTATTCGTACCATAACGACAGTTGTATCTATGCATTATTTGTTGGAGAGACCAGCAGTGCTCGTGTTCAATGTGAGAAGAAGGTTATACAGAATTTCAGCCGTCCAATTCTACATCAGATGCCGAACAAGGATGCGTGGATATATAGTGCACCAGAACCGATACGAGTTACCTGGAGATGCGATCAAGACACTAAGACCGAGATTCTTAAGGAGAGAGGAGTTCTTCTTAATCCACACCATTGTCATATATATTCCAAATATTTTACCTTATTACCACATACCTATGGACGAAGTATATATAACCTTACTAAGCCTATCATGATTGAACCACCAATATCCTCTTTCATTAGTCCATTCGAAGCTAAAATTTTAACAAATAATGTCACTCACATGAAGATTTCAGATGTTACAGAATTGAATATCGACGAAGTACTGCATGGGATACACAACGACTTCGATGACGTTTCACTGAACCGACTTATTAACGATATCCAAGAGATACAGCGAGAAAAGCAACAATCACGAAACGAACAATCTATTCGCTATGCCGGTGGCTTTACCGTCATAATTATTGGAGCAGCATTGCTACTATATCTCGTCTACCGAACCAAGTCAGTCTCCAAATGTCTAACTTCTACTCTCATACCAGCAACGACATCGAGTGCTGAGGCAACACAAGAAGCAGCAGAGGAAGTTCCAGAGATAACTTCGCCAGACGGAATGAATGTTACAGCAGTCTACGTAAAACCAGGTGTTAGAGTTGCACATTCTCAATTATAAATTAAAGAGTTTGTTTGTTTAATAAAGCAATGTATTGAACCTACATAAAGAATTGAGAATTACGTAAGAAAAATGTAAACAAGAAAAAAATAATAATAATTATAATAGTTGTGAACATACCTAAGGAAAACAAAATTTTGAGTCTCGTTATATTCAGCACTTTTTGTTTTGAATGTAACAGATAAAACTATGTTTAAATAGAAAAAGAGACAATTATGTATAATTGTAAATATCGCGTGATATATATATATATATATATATATATATATATATATGTGTGTGTACTTCGACACAATGTGTACAGCTGCTTAGCAATAGCAATGACTGACCATAGAGGGCAGAATCTTATCTTTTTGTTTTATTGGTTTGTTTACATGTAGATAAACAGATCAGATGTAGATGTGGTTTTTTTAGATGTAGATTTCATGATGTAAACAGAGTGGGTGTTCGAACATTGGGCTTAAGTAAAACTGCAAGTTGTTTATACTTTGGATAAATTTTGAAAAGCAAAGTACGTCACGTACTTTCCTTTTGTAAAGTAGGGAGGGGTGTTGTGCCCAGCACATTCCACGTTATGATTTTATATATAATTGTAAATGAGGATTCTACTCATACTCAAACTACTCAATGTATTATTTTATTTTATCTTAAGAATTATTTTAAGGAACAAACTGAGCGATTGTGAGGAAGTGTGCTGACCATTTTTTATCGTGGCACGTGTAGCGAGTTATCAACCAGGGAAGCTAAGAATTGTTTACTCGTCAGTGTTCGCGAACGAATTCCGCTTTGGTTCACAAAAATCAATGTCAAATTGTCCCCTCGTGTGACCTGATAAGTTTCGAGACACGTGCAGAGTCCAGTTCTGATTGGCTGAATTTTGGGCGTTAACTCATAGAGACTTTTTGCGTCACGCAGGATATAAAACTGACGAGAGCACTGGGAAGTACACGCTCTCTTTTTTCCACTTGTTTACTTTTTGGCGTCCTTGCGCACTATCCGTGCATCTTCTGTCTACGATGGAGCCACATCAAAAGCGTAATTACAACTTTGTTTTTGTTTTACTTAGTTCAAACTTAAAGCATTAATCGATTATGGATAATGAATTATTTATACTCAGAAGTGCTCAGTAGTGTTCTAAATTTGTTAAGGAGTATGTATAATTGATATCTTAGTCATTTATGCCTAATTTAAAGCGATAACGTACCAAATTCCGAAATATATTAGTAAAGCTTTTATAATGTTTTAATAAAGAATAGTCAGTGATAAAGAATGTTTTTTATAATGTTATGTCTTAATGAAAACACTCAGTAGAATTATTGTAACGAGAGTATGTCACTTCAATTATTGTTATTCTGTTCATTTGTATTGTCATTAATGTCATTTGTTCATCAAGATAAAACTTGGTAACGAACATAGTTACTCTAATGAATTAAAGAAATATTATTAATCTAAGTAAATGCCTTATTTAATAACGAGCCATTCCCACAGCTATCCTGTCTGCACGACTGGTGCTTTCACTTTGTGAGGCCCCAGCCCCGGGCGTTACACCATATTTTCTAATAAGCGTCCTGTGTACTGGCAGCTAAAATAATTAATTTAACCTACACTATCTCTTAATAATGTGGTAGATATAAAAGTGTAATTCCGCGACCTCTACGTTAGTAGTTCTAGCACCACAGATGCTAGATCGTCATTTCTTCTCTTTCTCTTACCGATCTTCACAGGCACTGCAATTTGTATATCGACGTTACGTAAGTACTGTGAAAGGCACTGGAAAGTTAAACGTTACGAACATTTGTCGAGTTAACTGGTTAAATATCCGAAATAATTTGTGCATCACTTTCTGTTTTGTGTCTAGTGAGCCAAAACCGGACAAGCGAATTAACTCGTTTTCGTGTATCCGTTTGTTTTGCCCTGCTGGAGCGCGTAATCTGGTGAAATTGGGCACTGCATTGCTTGTCCAGGTACGTTCGTTATTACGTATCGTTACGGTTATGCGAGCGATTATGTAAAGTCGCTTTGCGGGGTTTTCACAAGTAACGGGGATCCATCGAGATATCCATGTTCAAATCCGGTAAACTGGGAGGCTGTCTGTTGAATAGTTAAGGGTATCAGGTTCTAGTGAACGAAAGTAGTAGAAGGTAAAACTGTAAATTCTATAACTACGTAAGTTTAAGCAACTTTGGTTTTACACGTGTTGAAATCTTGGACCCAAAACGCCTACCCCTTCTTATCGTCCTAACTACCAGTCAACAACTAAATGTCAAATAGAGGGAAAAGTCAAAAAGTGAGGGCAAGGAGTTAATAAATAAGAGTTACAGAAGGATGGGAGGAGGGTGAAGAAGAAGAAAATTCAAGGGTGAAGAAATCGGTGTATGTTAAAGTGTTGCTGACGCGTAGATTCCCACGAGGCGTTCTCTGACTATTCTCGCTGATGGAAAATTCCCGTAATTTTATTATTTTTTTTTTACTATTGTTACTCTCCGTGGCTTAGCAGATCAAGATTTTTTATGAATGTGTGAACAATTCAAAGGTAGATACACATTCAAAATATACAGAAAACCTCCACAACTGAAACCGCCCCACACAACACAAACTGTCAATGTTCAGACTATGCTACACAGACCACTCAACATTCCAATTTTACTGAAAGATTATCAAGCCCATGTGTTTGGTTTTCAATTACCGACACTTCACAGTTTCTTTGTTCCGGAATTTTCACAAGGTCTTACAAGGCTTTCCGGTAGTCTTACAAGGTGAAAGAAAAATTAAAGAAAATGTACGAATTTAAAAGTCTTCTACGTTCTGATAAATTTGTGACAAAGTAATGTTTTGTAGGGACAGCCCGTGATGACCTGTGTGTGCTGGTTCGCCAGGGGCGTATTTACGGGAGGACCAACAGTACCCGACACCCAGAGGGTCGATAAAGTTGACAAATTTTGTTAAGCTCTTAATTTTTAGGCTTTTATTTTATACTTTTCCGGCTGTGTACGCTAATATAGTAGTAACTTCTTTTTAAACATACAAACAGGTTTATTACACAGCATTAGGGTAGAGGAGATTCGGGTATTATGGAATTAGTCGGGCAATATGGAATAACGAGGTTTCTCTGTTAGGTGCTGCTGCCTCGTGGGAATATCGTACACTACTTCTGAGGGCTCCCAAGATGCTCTGTAGTGAGTGTCGACCGCTTGCCAGCATTGCTTCGTTCGCTGTTCAAGAAAGTTTGCGTTTCAGTTTTGTGAAATTTCTGCAGGTAAGTTTTCAAAAATTTGTATTAACTATTAGATGTGTGTCTTAGACATTGAGATTAAGCGTAATGCACATTCAAAGAGTAGCAGTTTGTTATGCACTGGCCGTGTTTTAGTTGGCGACTTTTTCTTTAGTGATAGAAAGGTTATTTTTCCAAGATGGCGTGTCGGGTTATATGGAATATTTAGTATTCCATATAACCCGACCAAAAATATTTACTGATTTAAAATGTTTTAACGAAATAAAGAATAAAAAATCGGTTTAAAATAATCATTGAAAAGATTAAAATAAATTTCATTTACCCCTTACTAAATAAATGTGTATTACTACTTTTTCTTTTTTTTTTAATTTTCAAATATGAAGAACACAACAAATCCAATAATAAAAGTGTAATGTTTGCCGAGGCCTTTCACTATCAAAGATAGCATTTCGTTGATAGTGAAAAACCTCGGAAGAAATTAAAATTTAATTATTGGATTTGTTGTGTTATTCATAATTTAAAATCAAAACTCAAATAAGAAGAGCTTTAAGAATGCTTATGTTTTCAGATATGCTTAAAAAGAAGGAAGATGACGGAAAGAGGCGGAAGCTTTGGAGTCCTGCGCAGGTGGCCAGGGCTATCACCGCTGTCCGTGAGAAGAAGATGGGCTACCTGAAGGCGTCCAAGGAGTTTCAAGTACCCAGAGCTTCTCTTTTTCGCCTTGTCAACAGTAAGGAGCAAGATGCGAAGGTAGCAGCATCAACCACCCTCGGACGTAAGCCGGTTTTTTCTAAAGAATTAGAGCAAGAGTTGCAGAATTACCTGATTCAAATGGAGGACATGTATTATGGGCTCACCAGAAAGGACGTTTGCACTCTAGCATATCAACTTGCAATTCGTAATTACATACCCCACCCTTTTGGGAAGGATGAAACAGCGGGGAAGGACTGGTTTTATGCCTTCATGAAAATAAATCCCAAGCTGTCCATCCGTAAGCCAATGGGCACTTCTTTTGCAAGAGCCAGAGGATTTAGGGAGGAGGAAGTTGACATGTTTTTTGACCTCTTGGATAATGTTTTCGAATAGCACAACTATCCTGCTAACCGGATATATAATGTAGATGAAACTGGGTTATCAGTAGTACACAGTAAAGTTGCACATGTAATTGGTCTAAAAGGAAAGAAACAAATTGGGTCCTTTACATCGGCCGAAAAAGGGTCCCTTGTTACAATCATTCCCTGTATGGGTGCAGGAGGTGATTTTGTCCCTCCTCTTGTGATTTTTCCAAGAAAAAATATGAATGAACAACTTCTAAGGGGTGCTCCACCAGGGACCATCGCCTCATGCCACCCATCTGGTTGGGTCCAGACAAACATTTTTACAAAATGGTTTCAGCATTTTATTGCAGTCACGAAACCCTGAGCTGAGTCACCTGTCCTGCTTCTTCTAGACGGGCATGCAACCCACAAGCGCAACATTGATGTTATAAATTTAGCAAGGAACAATCATGTTACTATTCTATGCTTACCGCCGCATTCTTCACATAAAATTCAACCTTTAGATAAGACCTTCATGGGCCCATTAAAATCTCATTACAGTGAGGAAGTAAGAACCTTTATAAGACAAGGTTCAAGTGTTTATGACATCATGGAACTATTTGGCAAGGCTTACCTTAAAGTACAACGTGGGGACATAGCAGTTAATGGCTTTAATGTCACTGGCATTTTCCCTCTAAATAGGAATGTTTTCTCCAGTGAAGATTTTCTTGCTGCCTCAATCACCGTTAGGCCTGAAACTACAACTGACCCTGTTCCTTGTTCATCTAAGAGTTCTGATGCAACTGTTCCTTGTTCTTCTAAGAGTTATTATGCACCCGCTCCTTGTTCATCGAAAAGTTTGGTTCTGCCCTTGGAGATATCACCACCACCGAAAAAGAAGGTGTCCAATAGAGGTACAAAAGCTGGGACATCATCTATGCTAACCTATTCTCCATACAAAAATCAGTTAGAGGTCGAACTAAGAGCTAAGCAACAGCCCAAAGGCAACAAAGGTTCTAAGGGCGAAAACCTAAAACGCAAGAAACCAGAAACCTCCCAACAAAAGAAGAAACAGAAACTCTTCAAGAAATTACAATTTCCTTCTAAGGATGACTCAAGTGGCGATGATGAATCTTTCCATTCTGGTGTATCGTCTGAAATGGACTTCATACCATCTACTGTACCGGAAGACAACGATGCTGAATGTCTCTTCTGCGACTGAAAATGTTCCGAAGATAAACGAGGAGAGATCTGGGTGAAATGCTTGGCTCGATTGTGCCGGCGCAGAGAAGGAAGATTTGTGATTTCTGCAAATAAAATAAGCTAAGTTGCCTTACTAAACTGCAAAACTATATTGCGAATTGTATTGCACATAATGTATTGTCTAAGTCTCATTACATCTTGTTTTTTGCCAAATGTAGTTTGTTTTCTATATTTTCAACCCCCTATTCCATATTACCCGACTATTTCATATTACCCTCCATTTGACGCTTTTTTAATTTCGTTTTCTTTAATAAGAAAAAATTTTGCAAATTACTTTTTAACAAGATATAACTAATCACAATAAGTTACAGTCTCTATTCGTTTTGGTTTTGGGTATTTTAATCATTCCGGTAGTAAATTATGCTCACAAATGTAAATGGTATTCCATAATACCCGAATCTCCTCTATACATTTGAAATATGAAATAGGCTATAGGAAAATCAGTCCAGTCAATAAAAATCTTTTAATAATGTTTCAATAACGCGTATTTTTATTGTGTTATCACCATTTACTTTAAAGGGATTGATTTCAGGATATCACGCGTTTTTTCAACCACTTTAAAGTTGATTAGTCTTAGCTAGTTCTTTTTTTTGTATGTAGCCGATCCGACCCCGGACCCCCCCCAAGCCAAATTCTAGACACGCCACTATCAGCGGCTTGACTTTCGCGGGCAAACTATTATCTGCCTCTTGCAGAGACTTCTGACATGCAGCAAATCCGATGACAAACCAGCGCGTGATATCTCTACCCGGTAAATAGTAAATACCTATCAATCTTCTTTTGCATTGTCATTGAATAAGCTTAGCCATACTGGACACGGAATATCGACAAAGGTTGTAGTCACAATACACAGTGTACCATAAGTGACATAACAGAATTGCATTTTTTTTTAATAACTAGTAGTATCAAGCAATAACTAGTAACGCATGGTTCGCTTGTAAAATTTATTTGACTTACTATTTATCGGTTATTAACGCTGAAAGGTTTTAAAGAGGTGCGGTTTTAAGTACCGAATAACAAAGTGTTTTTATAAAGAGATGCCTACTTCGTGTTAGACGTCACTTACGTACATCATCATCATCATCATCGTCGTCGTCGTCGTCATCTTCACAACACGGCATAGGCAAGGTACTGCCTGTCCCGCCTTCAAACATCCTCCAGCCATTTCTTCCTCGGTCTACCCACACACTTGTGTCCTATAGGTTTGTATTGCCAGACTCGTTTGGCCAGTCTGGAATCTGACATTCTTTCCATCTTTCCACCATTGTTTGTAATCTTTTAATTTTTCATTCAAGTTAAAAACTTGTAACTCTGCTCTTATGGCCTCATTCTTTATACCGTCAAGTTTATAACTCCTTTTAACTCTTCTTAAGAATGCCATTTCCGAGGCGTGTATTTTACTGTCTTGTTTCTTGTCTATACTTCACACCCATAGGACAGTACAGGAACTGTCATAAATTTGTAGAACTTGAACCTTGTATCTTGACGATGTACCTTGTTTATAAAAATACGGTTGACTGTCCCACATATCGTCTGGAACTTACCTAACTGAACATCATGTATCATAATTCCTATCATAACCAGTGTCATTTTCCAAATAATTAAAATGGCTGACCTGTTCTAGAAGTTGATTATTAATCATATTTTTTTTCTTATTTATTCTTTGCCCCGAAAACCTTTGTTTTTGTAGTGGAGATTTTCAGATCGTACTGTTTGGTAAAAAGTCTTTTTAATTTGATACACCACATGAATTTTTGCGACATAGATTTAGATTTTTGTAAAATTCCCTGTAATCTGCAAGGGATCACAGTCCCTCTCGTAGACTCTGCGATTTTTTCACAATTTTGACTCCCTCACATTTTGTCTCGTGCCCCATGATATTTTGGGGAGTAGATCTGTTTAAAAAACAGTAGGGTATGTAGAATAAACGTGTGGATGCGCATGCCAAGTTATCGTGAGACATACCCCAAATAGACAGATAGACAAATGACATACGGTCGAGTAAAAACAGAGAACTCGCTTCGCTCGTTCAAAAATTTTCTTGAATCTACATTCTATAATTCGAATACTCCGAATTATACATTCAGTATTCATTCAATTCTACATTCAATAATCCGAACACTACATTTGGATTTAGGGTAACGACGTTTCCTTTATTCTGAGGTTCGGTAATACATTTTTTAGAATTTTTATACATTTCTTGGTGTCCTAGAATTTTTAAATTTCCAGACCTAAACTTAGATTGTGGTTAAAATTCAGACTGTGGTTAAAATCATCTTTAATTTGATATCCCACTTAGGTTATTGCGAATTTTTCAAAATTTTGGAACACTTTTTGAACGCTGGTGCTCAAAAATGTTGAAATTTTCATATCAGAAATTTTATTCGGTTTGTGATTAAAATCCTATTAATTTGATATCCCACATGGGCATGTTGCAATTTCGTTTTAAATTTTTACCCCTCATACTTTTGAAACCTTCCACCATACTTTTGAGGGATCAATTTAAAAAACAATAGGGTTCTGTAAGTTATGTGCTTGGATACGCTTGCCAGATTTTACGAAAATCGGTTGATGAATTGATAAGTTATTGTGAGACATACCCTAAATAGGCAGTAGATAGACAGGCAGACAAAGGCCAAACGGTCGAGTTAAAACTGAGGTGTCGCTTCGCTCGTTCAAAAAGAAAACTGTTTTGTATTTTACGGAAGGTGAAAATAAGGTACATAAAAAGCTATAATAAGCCGTTTTTGAGAGAACTTACTTTATTGCCAGTGTTACCATAATTACGCAACAAAACTAATTTAAAATAATTCTGCACCATACTGTGGTCTTCCTTTTTTCGTTGCCTTTTTTTTATATTTTATGTTATTTAAAAATCTAATTATTCAAGAAAACAGTGTACAGTATTCTTTGTATTGAATTATCAACATTGGTTTAAAATATGAATGTTTCCATAGATATAAAAGTGCAGGTGTTTTCATAATTTAATTTCTAGCGCATTTAACATTACCTGTTTTAAGATTATGATTCTTAAAATAGTTCTGATATCAATAATTAGTCTGTACCAGTGTTGATGGTACATACATTAACGAAGGTAGGAAGGTATTAATTAATTACACGTAGGAAGGTATCTACGATTTCAGGTAAGAGAGCGCAATTTTTTGCATAGGGTGACCCGACTTATCACGCATGTATCTTAAAGATACCTGATAAGCCCACGTAGGAGTTAAATCTGTCATAAATAAGCCAGAAGAGTAACACCATTTCTTACTAATATTTCTTTGGCAAGTTTAATCATAAGCGAAGACAGTTTCTATGAATCACAAAGCACAGAGTACGTCATGAGTCATTTTAGACTACAAGTTATCCTCAGATTAATAGTGATCGTGAGTTAGGAAACGACAGAATATTTTGTGAGGCTCAGTCGTTAACGAGACACAATTTTGAAACATTCGTATCGACGTTTTTTGCAAAATTTATTCTAATTTTCGGGAAATTCGATCACATAATACAGAAGTAATTAGTAAGCCTACACATGTAATAAATTTTTCTGTGTGAATGCGTGCGTGTATATCATGTATATCGCGGGTCTACGGAGGAAAAATGGGGGAAATTCACCCCCCCCCAATGGTCACTTCAGACACTTTTTTTTTGTCGTTTCGTGATTATGGAATGGTTTTATGATGGTGAATATGATACAGAATTTATATCACATCGTGTACCTTCATTGTTTTACTCTGTAATTACTTAAATTGTAACCATACGTTAGCAGAATGTTAGTTTTTGTTTGGTACTACCATAAATGAGTAATGTGTATTTAAAACTGTAAATGAGTATTATGAAAAAATAATGGACTGATTTTATACTTGCACGTCAGTAACGTATTGTGTTGATAACAGTGGTGTAACTACGGCGGGGGGGGATGATCAATCCCTCAAGAGGTCTTAAAAATTTCAGTGAAATTCCGTAGTCACTTATTGTAGACCTATTTATAAGCCAGTTCGTGTGTTAAAATAAGGCTTATATATATATATATATATATGTATATATATAAATCGGTTTATAACGTTATCCTACGCCTTCCGATCCCTAGTCTCCATTGGTCTCGATCCAACCAAGATTCTTCTTCGAATTCCCGGTCTCTCATTGGCCGATTGATGCCTTCTCTCCAACTCAACCTAGGTCTTCCTCTTCGCCTAGGACCATATGGGGTGTCCATCCCAAAATTTTCTTGGGGAGTCGATTATCCGGCATTCTTTGCACATGTCCAAACCATCTGAGCTGTTTTGTTCTTATGTCGTCAACAATAGAGCACTGTACCCCCATTATCTCCCGGATACTGACGCTTCATACTTTTTCCAGTTTTGACCTCCCTGCCGCTCTTCGCCAATAATCCATCTCAGTAGCCTCCAACAACTTTTCTGTTCTTTGTGTTATTGGCCATATTTCACACCCGTATGACGTAATTGGTTTCACAATTGCATTGTAGGCCTATATACGATGTTTATTTTGTTTTGATATTTGTTGGTATTTGATAATAAGGCTTATAACTAGTTGTATAAATATTTGAATGCGAAGAATCTTGAATACCTTATTTGTTCTCAGTGAAATGTGAAGTCTACCCTTCAAGCTAGTCTCATCCCGCCTCCCAGAAGTTATTTTCATCCACCAGAAACAAGTTTAATCCCCCCCAGCTCTTAGTTACGTCACTGCTTGATAACAACAAATTATATTTGTACCTTTACTCATTCCTATCATTTATACCTTAGGCTTTCAAAGAATGCCCCAACTTTCCTTAACCCCCCAATTTCTTGCTGGACCCTCCCCTGGTTTATATGTTGCATTAATAATAATTATAATAATAATAATAATAATAATAATAATATCTTAATTATTATTATAATTAATAATTATTAATAATATTAATAATAATAATATCTAACGATAAAATAAACTGTCTGATAATAATAGTTCAAAATTAGTGATCGAGTTCTACAGTTCAGCGAGCTTCTTGTAGTTATAATGTTCCAATAATTAAATATTCCATACATGTTAATGCTCTTCATATATGTATTGTTTTTGTTTTGGCCGTATATAGATTCTGATAGTGGCAACAGTTTTGTAGAACCGTCATCACAAATATTTAAAAATTGTTCATAGTCAATGATCGAATCTGCTAAAACCTTTCCTAAAAATACATGCAAAAATGCTAGAAGTTATTAAAATACATTTTTGTCATTACCTGTATATTACAGACTGTGATTATTCTACGCTTTCCTACAAATTATGTTTGAACTTCATGTTCGTATTTTCGTCAATTTTAAAGTCACCGGAACCACGAACAGCGTGTACTTGTGTTATTAGTTGAAGTAAGTAGCTGTTTAAATTTTAGTCGGCGACGAAACTGTGAATGGTCGATCGATCGGTTTGCTTATACGGCTTTATTGAATAGGTAAATTAGTGACAGTAAGCAAATATAGACAGCCGAAACGGGTGATGCGCGCGTGCGACGCATTCACAGACGTAAATTTTGACACCAGTGGGTCAGTGTCGGCAGTGTGCCGTCGCGAGGTGTCCATCCGTCTGTCAGTCGCGTCCCGCACATCCATCCGCCCAGATGTCTCCTGACGCAGTGTCGATAGCGTTGCTGATAACAGCGATACTCTGTACCGCTCAAGGTAAGCTGTTCATCATATTTATTCGACTTAAAATTTGTAATATTTTCTCAGATGAGAGTCTGATAATGTAACAATGTGACGATATGTTGCCTGAGATACGGATATAACAAATTGAAGTGTACCCTTATGAAATACTTTTAAGGGGCGTCGCAATGAACACTTTGATATCGGTCTTCAATTAAAAAGGAGGAATATAATTATGAACATACGTGTTGAACAGAATGATTTTATAGAATATAGAATATTTTATATAGGATATAGAACATATAGAATATAGAATATAAAATATTTTTATATCATATATTCTGACTTAATTAAATTTCTCTTTCACAGTTGGGTTGTTTTCTATTACTAAAGTCGTCAATAGTAAGTAACGCGTATACAATCAAATAAAAATTAAAATAAGGCAAAATTAATATATAATAACAAAATAAAAACAAATTAAATAATTAAATATAAATATTATTAATATTAATAATAATATAATATTACTATATATAAATAATTAATAATTAAATATTGCAAATTAAAATAGAAAATAAATTTATAAATAAATAAATAAAGTATTAAAAACATTAAACCAGAAGATGATAAACAAATTATATCGTTTAATCGGGAAACAACTAATGATAACACTTAATCATTATACTTATTCGGATTAACGAATCTTAATTATATTTTCTCATTAAAAATGTAATAATTTTACAATGTAACGGTATGTTGCTGAGAAACTGATACAGCGACTCGCAGTGTACGCTTATGAAATATTGTAACGTATGCCTCACGATGTACACTTTGATAACGGTCTTCAGTTACGAAATTCCGCCCTCACGTTGATGAAGGATGTTTGTCTTCGTATAAATACAAGTTTTATCGTACCTACACAAATTTATCATGTGTGTATCGCGCACGCGTGTGTATCAGCGTTCGTAAGTATTCATGTACGTGCATTTAATATGTGTTATAAAGGAGTATTATATTTTTTTTTATTTTATGTATTAGGTTATTGGCTATGAATTATCAGTTTCTATACATTGTTCATTAGTCAGTTAAATATTTTTTTATTTCTACACCTTTTAATTTATTATTATATTTTACCGAACACACACACACACACACACACACACACACACACACACACACACACACACACACACACACACACACACACACACACACACACACACACACACACACACACACACACACACACACACACACACACACACACACACACACACACACACACACACAATATGAATATGCTTAAATATTAAAATATTAAACGTGTAAAACTTACTTATGCAGGCTCGTTTTAAATAATTTTTCATTAGAACTGAATGACCCAGTTTTTCATTGATTTTTTGTTATTTTTTGGTGCTCAGCCTGGTATTACAACGATGAAAATAACCTTTAAAATAATACATAGTTTTTGATGATGTACATGCTATGAACATGCTCGGAAGTGGGTACGCGTAACACACACACACACACACACACACACACACACACACACACACACACACACACACACACACACACACACACACACACACACACACACACACACACACACACACACACAGATGTATGAGAATGCAATTGAACGAGCGAAGTGAGTTATAAGTTTTAACTCGACCGTTTGGGATTTGTCTGCCTGTCAGTCTGTTTAGGGTATGTCTCATGACAACTTTTCTGAATGCATAAACCGAGATTCGTAAAATTCTGCCACACTTTTAATCCTACAGAACCCTATTGTTTGTTTTAAATCGATCCCCCCCCCAAAAAAAAATACGGGGACGGGAGACAAAAAAAATGTGAGCGGTCAAAATTGTGAAAAAATCTCAAAACGTCACTTGGGGTATCAAATTATAGGAAATTTTAAACACAGCCTGAAAGCTGTTTTTATTTTGGAAATTTTAAAAATTTGGATGAAATTTGGATTGTCACAAAATTTCATATGGAGTATAAGTTTAAAAAGGATTTTAACCAAAATCTGAATATAGTGTACAGTTTTGGAAATTTCAAAATTTTTGAAGTCTACGATCCAAAAAGTGGGATAAAAAATTGTAACAATTCTAAAAATCCAGCCGTATGTCAGACTAAAGGAAATTTTAACCCGGATCAGGAGGTTTAGATTTTAAGTGTTGATTGTGCGATTGTTTGCTCAACAATTGTTATTTTACAAAAAAATAAAATAATCGAGTTTTTTGTAATTTTTCTAGTAATTGAAAAATTATAATTGAAATTAATATAATAATAAATGTACTTCGTTCAAGGAGCATACTAGTTTATTAACCAATTTCAGTCAACAACACAGCGCGCGCGCACGCGCACGAACGCACACAAACACTTGTAATGCATATGCATAAAATTAAACCTGTAAGCACTTACTTATACAGTATTCGTTTTAAGATAAATTTTCGTTAGAACTGAATGAGCGAATTTTTAATTAATTTTTGTTTGTTTTCGTTTAGAACTTAGTCTAGTATTAGACCGAAGAAAATGCGTTATAATTTGGATACACTTTGTGATTTATTCGTATACAAATTTTTACTTCTGCATCACTGTAAACGCTATCTGTTATTGTGATGCATAATGTACTGAAATTAAGATGTACACGCTTATGTATATGCTAGGAAGCCCGAATGCGCGCGCGCGCGCGCGCACACACACACCCACACATCCTACGGTGCATGCAATAATCTTCGGTGTAAACGGCAACCCAGAGAAAGAGTGGTTAACCTTTCGAATTTACTTAATTATCACAAACACGATTTCATTTTTTTGTTACTGGTATACAAATTATTTGTCTGATGTGTTTTACACAAGCTTGTAATATGAATTTACCATCTTACACTCTTCTGAAAGTGTTAAAATTAAAATACTATTTATACATCTATAATGCAAATTAGGTCTATATAAAACTAGGATAAAATTCGTCTTCTTCTTTTCTTCCTCTTCACATTAAACCTGTGGGTAGCTGCGTCCATTCGCCAGTGGTGTGTTAACGCCATCATGTCTTCCCATTATAATTTGGACATTATAAACTCATTTTTATATAAATGAATTTATATAATGTAGTAATGAAGTTATTGCAGTCTAATAAAGATGGGTAATCATGTGATTCATCGTGTTTATTCATCTATTAGACTTTGCTGTATATTCCTCCTTATTTTCCAATCGTTTATATGTTCTAATTTATCCCTGATTATAGCACTTTTTATTCTCTTTCTTAGAGATTTATGTTTACATATCAATTTTCTTAGAATAGCCATTTTCTCTGAAAAAGTCATTGTCTGTGTAGCTTTTTCGTTTATTGCTTTAGATTCAAATCCGTAAGCGAATACTCGTCTATTTGTTTTATTGAAAGAGCGAAGCGAGTTCTCATTTTTAACTCGACCGTTTTGCATTTATCTGCCTGTATACCATTGTGTTTCGGATACGTCTTACAATAACTTTTGAATGGATCAACCGACTTACGCAAAACTGCGTGTCCTTATTTTTACCCCACATATTTCTATTTTTTTAGATTGATCCCCCAAAAATAGGGGGACCGGAGGAAAATGTAAGGGAAAAATGTTTGAAAAAATCGTGTGCAAAATTTTGAAAAAATAGGAGAAATTCGTGTTGGTATCAGATCGAAGAGAATTTTAGCTTGAAATCAGAATATAATGTTAAATTTTTGAAATTTTAAGATCTTATGACTAAAAAAGAACTCAAATTAAAAAAAGTGCAAAAATGCATGTAAAGTGCTATATGAAATACGTTATCCAAAATATGGATATAGTGTTTAGTGTTGGAAATTTCAGAATTTTAGGACTTTAGGGCCCAAAAAGGGATCAAAAATTAATATAATTGTAAAAGTTCACGCCGTGTATTAGGCTAATATTTCTGAATTTTTTGTTTAGTCTGAAATTTTTTTAGCTTAGCGGTACCAAGGGTCAAAAATATAAGTTAAAATTTTAAGAAAATTGTCGACTTTATGAGGCATCAAGTTGTGAGGAATTTTCCTATAATACAAATTCGGAATGTTAGACGTACTTGAAAGTAATATTTCTCAACATCCATGTTTGGGCTGATTCCAAAAGGTTGTAAGCTTCGTCTGCAAAAAAAAAACAATGTTACCAATTTCATGTATTTATGAAACGTATCAGGTAAGAGTATGTATAGAAACACACATACATTTAAAAGCAATTGTTTGTTATTTGGGGATTACGGTTATAAATTTGACTGAAAAGACATCGCAGTAGTTTGGAATTTTTAATATTTTTTTATGATTGTTTGCTTTACAATTGTCATTTTACTAAGGAAAAGTTAGTATAGTAATTGGCGGTTTCGTAATTTTCCTGCTGACTGAAAAAATATCTAATAATAAAAGATGCTTAATTCATTCAGTTATACAGCTCGGCGAGGCTGCCAATCTTGTTTGTTTTCCTTTCTTGGATGCTTATTATTCCATATAGTTTTATTCAAGCAGTCCTCAGTTATTCAAGCAGCGAAAACATTTGATGGGATACTTCCTTTTTTTGTCGTGTTTATACTCTTAACATTAATACTATTTATAAATCTTAAATTCCATTACCTGTTGAGTTATACTGCTATCTGTTTCTAGATATTTAAAGATATTTACCTACAACGGATATTAAAATAATCGTAATACCTCCAATAGAAAATAATTACGTTTGTATAAGTGTTAAAGCATTGGCATATACACCGCATAAATGTACAGACGAACCCTCGCGCGCGGGAACACACACACACACACACACACACACACACACAAAGATTTGACTTGCGTGTGTACATAAATCATGGAATTGTTACTAACTATGAAGTTATTCATTATCAATAAGTAAGCGTTTTGTTTAACAGGTACAGTACATTTCAACAAGGTTTTGTAACCGTGTGCTAGGAAGTGACACACATACGAGCTCCGTATTGTTTTCAAATATCTGTTGACAGTGTGTTATTTGATTACGTTTTGCCTTGCCTTCCGACTGTTGTGCTTGCGCGTTGCATACACTTACTGACGTTTGAGTCAGGAGAATCAGGGGGGCATAGTGTCGCCATTGACGACATTTAGAAAATTTCGGGGGGATTTTTTTTTACTATTGCATGAAAAATCTTCCCCAATTTTACAAAACTGTAAAAAACTTATAACGGACACGCATCAGACGCACAATAAATCTACCCAGTTGACTTTTTCGAGCGGGCTGTAGGCGCGGTGTACACAGAAAAAAGAATCTAGTCTACTCGATGCTTCAAACAGGCTACATATCGAGTTCAAGGTGTCACCATGTGCCGGCTTATGGCAAGCACTGAGGATGCCGAACGTCGATAAGGAAGCTGAGGAACATATAAGAGAACTGTGCCACCGAATCTTGTTAGAGATAACAGACCTACTTTGTTACAGTCAATGCCGTTCATCAACAATCAATGCCCGGCATGGAAGTGATGCCTGATTCATAGGCAGGTATCCAGAGAGATACGAACTTACAACGTATTGTTGTCGAGCATCGAACAGCAAACTGTCGACGCGCCGCCACACGGGGAAACCTTAGAAAGCCCCGGCCTTTGCTCGATTAGGTAAGAATTTTACTGTAAAAGAGAGAAAAGGTCTTGTCAGAAAAAGGGGGAGATTTTGTTATATAAATTGGGGGAAGCGTCATAGGGGTTGGGGAGGGATCGGCACCCCTGAGGAGAATGATACGTTTTTATTGTAGTTAAAAGATAACGATTTTATGAATATGTTTGAGGGGGAATCGTGGACAGAGAGGAGAGTCAGGGCAATCGTGGAAAACACATTTAAGTTCTAAAGAAACGGCTTCAGAAGAGGAGGAGGTATGCACGATCACGTATTCACGCTGAAGGATTAGAAGCGCGTAATCCAAGGTCGGATTAGAAGCGCTTGGTGCCCTATGCTGCCATCAGACTGATGCCCCCCCCCCCGATTCAAAATTCAACCTTTTATCGATTATTGACACTGATAAATAGCATTCACAATTTCTAAAGTTAACAATTATTTTATTACACTCTCAAATTACAACAAATATTTAGCTCAATATTGATTACAGTGAGCATAGTAGTACTTAAGCTTAGAAAATACTAATCGATCCATTTTTTCTTGATTTTGTCTTAATGAAATTTTTATATTTTCTTCTAAATCGAGCGATTCAAATTCAAATTCAAAGCGTCGCTTTCAATATTCAACCTTGCTAACAAAGATAATCATTCATCTCCCATTGTTGAACGCAACATGTCTTTAATGCGGTTTAATAAAGAAAATGAGCTTTCAGATTCTCAGTTAGCTGTTGGAATTATAAGACGATAAGCAATGTATATATTCGGAAATACATCAATAATTTTACAGTCAATAATCCAGTTTAATACTTTGAGCGGACAGACTGTAGTACCATAGAATCTATCTCTTCGTTCGAAAGACTTGAAAAAAACCTCTTTCTTGCAGTTTTACTCGTGGCACACAGTGCTTCAATTCTATTAGAAGATCGTTGTTCAAATCGTTCGAGTAAACTTCTGCAAGATCTTTCGTTTGGTTTTCCAACTCAATACTCTGCATGGTTAATAACTGCGTAAGAAAACATACAATAGCGTAATTTTATCATAAGATTTGCTTCGCTTAGTCGATTCAGTTGAATGGTGCCCCCTCTGGCAGCTGAGGCGCTGTGCCCGGTGCTGCAGCATATCCTAGCTTTATGGACAATCCGCAACTGTGTAGATCGGAAAAAGGAAAATATGTTTAGCGTTTATATATGTATAGAGTGTGGATCAATAATTGTGGCCAACGTATGAGTAAGCCATAGTGACCAGATGTCAGTTCTAGATTCATGGACTCCCTGTCTTCGGTTCATGTGTCTAAATCTACCAAACCATTTGCGGATAAGGAAATCAACGTTGCGCGTTGCGCGAACCGTCTCGGGATGTCTGTTCAAACGGCTTCGCTCAGGATAACTGCCATCACTAATCATGTCTTCTTATCTTCGGTGTCACCTATTAAGCTTTCACTCTCTAGTTAAGAAAACTGGCTACTGAAAATTTATATTGTCAGTCTATACTGTAGATTTATATCCTCAGGGTTAAACCTTGGTGTACCTTAACGTTTGAATGAACTTAAATGAAATTAATCCGTTCTTTTTTGACTTGTAAACTTGTGTATCCGATTTTTTCAACGAGTAGTAGCTACACTTTCCATTCTGAACACATTCCTTTTTTACTACTGTGTTCCATAAGGAAATGGAAGTATGGTGATCACGAAAAAATCGTGTTCGAGATAAGGGCTGATTCTGATTGTACTACCATCAAAATATGAAGAAAAGTAATTTTCCGAAAAGTGTGTGTGTGTCTGTGTGTTCAATTTTTCTATGGCGAACGATAATGCCGCAAATTCAAACAGAATCAAATAATTTTTTGCATACATGCTCGAGCTGTAGAGGACGCAAGACCTAATGATTTTGGTGAAGATCGGTTAAGGGGGAGGGGTAGTTTACCTGCATTATTTTGTGTTTTAACAAGAGTAAAGTTCTTAATTTTAATAATTATGTGCCCCGAAAATAAAGTCATATTAATGCACTGTAAAATGGTAAATGAGATAACTATAAATGTAGTGGGTAGTTGGAAGGGTGACGGAGTGATTTTTTGAAAATTGCTGTGCTGAAATCAAGTGAAGTACGAATATTTAATTTTGAAGGATAAGATACCTTAGAAATTACAAATGATAAAACTATTACTCTATGAAAGTGTAAATATCACTAATGATGGTGATAGGTTGAGGAGGAGGGATGATTATCTGCACAGTTCAGTGTCTTTATGAAAATAAAGGACCTAATTTTTATAGACAAAGTGACTTGAAAATAACATTATATTAAACGACTACGCCATAATAACAAAAATCTATAAATAGTGAAAATAGTTTGAGGGTGGGCGATATTTTTTTATAAATTATCGAATCGAGTTCAAGTAAATTATTTTAAATATAAATCTTAGAACACAGAAGTAATGCATGGGTCTACATACCGACATTTGTGTATCGAATTTGTCGTGTGCAAGTCATCTTTAAGCTCTTAGTGGCATAAATGTGTGGTTTCCGAATTCGTGGCTTCCAGAATTCGGGGATAATGTGACCAAATCCGCGAAAGGAACTGTGTTTTTACCTTTTTATAGAACGATATCATCAATCGTTTAGTGAGGGTCACTTCTGCGAGTATGTTGGGCTCTTTGTATTCTGTATACACTGTAGTTGAATACCAATATTAAGTTTACACGCTTGTCACAATAACATGAGTGCTTCACTGACGTATTTAAATATTGTCTGCTAATTTATTTGAGTTCTAATGAACCTCAATCCTATACATATGCTAATGAGGGACGCTCTCACAGCATTTCCTTGTACAGTGTGACGCGTTGTTTTCGTGTGTTTTGTGGGCTCACCTATACACGTCTATTTATGCGGCGTACGTCAGTGTCTCAATAATGATATAAACAATGATTTTCTGTTACAAGTATTATTTTTTTTTTTTTAATTTTTTGTATAGGTTAATATTGATTTTAGATTAAAAATTTCCACGGAAGTTCAACCGTATGTGCGGGACCATCAGGAGTTCTCTAAAGTCAAGGAAAGAAAGAAACACGCCTGAAGTCCTACAAGTTGGATGACCCTCCCACACTTCTCTATAGGTCTCAGAATTGGACTTTCACGAATTCCCAGGCCAGTTGTATTCAAGCGGCCGAATTAAGATTTCTCAGGCACGTGCCAGGATATAACCTTCAAGATCGCAGAAGAAATGCAGATTTACGGCAGGAACGAATATTATGAGTATATTCGATAGGAGAGTGCCCATTATCGGCTAACATTGTCGGAACATCTTAACCGAATGGACGATTGTCGCATCCCCAAACAATAAGTAAATTATAAGCCGAAAGGACGGAAAGGTGTGCATTGTCCAAAGAAACGTTGGCGTGATCAGTTCGGGACCGGAACAACCATTTTTATTTAACACTTGTTGAAGATGATGAGTAAAAATTTCTGAGAAATAGGTGTCAGGATAGCTGAACAAGTTGTGGAATTTTAAATTTATAAATTGAGATGAATACTATGAACACGATAAAAGATCAACTATTCTCTTGAACATATGTTACAATCTAAATTATGAGTTTTCCGCGTGTCCTGTTCATAATTTTGTCCAATATCTGTAGACATAAGGAGAATAAATTCAAAAGCTCGTATGTATTGACAAGAAATTAATTTCTTTTACCCTGTTTTGAGACGAAAACAGCCTTGAGCGGAGAAAAACAAGAATGGAGCATTATTGCAAACTGCGATTCCTCTGTACTGATCAGTGCAATCTTAATCAGGCACTCTGTATCGACGCTTCAGCACCAACTTTGCCAGTATCATGTGTCCGTCTACTAGTCGCTTTGTATTGGGAGAGGCTTTTGTTATATTCTCCACGGCGATAGACGGAGGGGGGTTGCGCTTGCCTTAGATGTGCCTCGTGCCGCCTTTTGTGAGTGCTTCCTCCTTTCTGCTCTCTCCCGTGACTCGGCATTGCCAACCGGTAGCTTCCGGAAACTTTGCCTGGGCCGGTTTGAGGCGCTCCGCCCGTTGTGGGCGAGCAGTTCCAGCCTCCCAGTCTCTGAAGACTCCCTCCGTTCCGCTGTTGCGAGTCTCTTCGAAATCCAGAGTCCCACAAAATTAATGTCTATCAATCCTTCCAAAAATAAAATCTAAGGAGGTTCCAATCCTGCAAAGCGCGAGATCGCTATTGAAGGTAACAAGCAGGTAACAGGCAGCAGCCAGCAAGACACTGCGAGTACCGGAGCACGTCAAGCTGATGCTCCCGCTACTCGGACTCGGACGGTTATCTCCTCCATTCTCAAGAGCTACCATATCGCAATCGAGTCCTGGTTTAAACTCTATGATAATATCCCGTACTCGTGTTTACATACAAATTCTTATTCTTAATTTTTCTTTTATTACTAAATTTGTCAATCCCATGAAATTGCGGATTAATTTGTTGGAATTGCGCGAATTAACCAGAAACTGTTTAATCAGCGTTCAGATAAACCCACACCAATATCCCACGGATAAATGAGAGTTTGATGATGGATGTACGTAGAAGTTCAGTAACACACATTGAACGTCATCATTTTCACTGTACTCAACGCTTGATAAACATACTAACCAGTGACATAACTTATTTCACACGGCGTTGTTAAGTTAAAATATACACATTCGGTTAAAATGTTTTCTGTTATCAAGGATTTTCTCATATTGGTCTGTGCTGTCAGGAGTTATTTCGCGTATGCCTTTAAATTACATAAGAATGAGAATATTATCCTCTTTTCGTTAATGTATCTATTCCACAAAGGACCTTTATCCTATAAGCCGTCTGTTACACAATTGAGTGAAATGATGCCAAAGGCAGCTTATGAATCGCAGAGTAAAAAAGATTCATATACCGGGTACCAATAGTCATCGTCCTTCTTCCACCCCCTCACGCGTACACACGCAAGCACGCGGAGTCACTTATGCACAAACGCGTTAACATTGATTCATTTTGTCACTACCCAGTAGTGAGTCAAGTGGTGCTACCGTTAACTGTCGATTCTACAACTGGAAATGTTTCAGTCAACAATGAAAATGTTAATGTACAATACGAGGATAGTTCAACAAATGACACAGAAATAGCGCCAGTTGTATCAAATGGCTGTGATTGCTCGCAAGCTCGATCCGTCCGATGGCGTACCATAATGTTAAAAAAAGCTGTATTTACTAGTTGTGATTGTGATTATTGTGATCAAATAAAGCGCTTGTGCGTTTGTCTGAGCGATGACTTCTACGATCATTTGGGAACATGAAAAGTCACTAAACCTAGCAAATACGGTGCGTGTGGCAGTACAATTCATTAAGCTATGCGATTATAATTGACGACATGTCTTTATGGAAAACAGTTATTATTTCCTAAAAGCGGACGTTTTACCTTAATAACCTTATTCAGTTGCTTAGTAACCTCCATTAATGCTGCATAGTACTAATGGATAGTTTTGTCTTTTTGTAAATAGTCTGTGAGCACCATACCCACAGAATTAAAAAAAAAAACACAGACACCATCATTTTTCAGGTGATGGAACACTTTTAGCTTTCTTCGAAGCACTTTCGCACGCTTCCACCCATTGTCTGAACTGCTGTTTTATCTCTGGCGTGATGAATCCATGTTTCGTGAACAGTGATAAGTAGTCGCAGAAACTCGGGTGGATTGTGTTTAAACATGTCAAAGCACTTTTGAGAAACGTTCAGTCTGATCAAGAGTTAGCAAATGCGGCACCTATCACGTTGAAAGCTTTTTCACATGCAACTGTTCGTGTAGTATGTTGTGGACACGATTTGCTGAGATGCTGCAGTGTCACCAAGGTCAAGAATATTATCACGCGTCGATCACTTAATACAACACTGTACATTTTTTCAACGTTTTCATCAGTTGTAGAGATTTTGGACAACCTAAAAGTTTATCGTCACAAATGGATGGACGATACATTTGAATTCAGCAGTCCATTTCTTAACTGTTGAAAACGATGGTGAAAAAGTCTCCCAAAGTTGAATCCAACCAGGTTCTTATTTCCGTTGACGTTAAACCTATTATAATTATGTATTTTTTTCGCTGTGCGACATTCGTATTTTAAGTCAATTTTTCGAAAAATACCTAGCTTGTTTACTTTATTTGATCGCAACAATAGAACTAGTAAAAAAACTGACCATCTGAAAAATGACAGTACTCGTGGTGCTATCTATTTTAGTATATGTCGGGCCGAGATCTTTCCAAACTACTAATAGAGGAAATTCAAATCGTTTATACGTAAATCAGAATGTATGTACAAAAGAATATTAATTTTACGATTAAAAATTTCAAGATTAACTCTATTAGTTTACTCGAAATTTGGTTTGTAATTTTAAAAGTAAAAATAAAACAAAAATGTACGTTATTAATAAATAACACGATCACTTTTAAATATTTTTATTATATCTACGAGTCCATTTTTAAATATTATTTCTCTTTGACTGTTCATACTTGTCTGACATTCCAACTTTTTTGGGCAGTTCTTTTTCTGAATTCACATGGTTGGATAAATCTGAACGAGAGATTTTAAAACGAGTTCAGTTATGGTTTTGACCGTTCTGAGAGGCTGTTTTGCTCCTTCCTTTCGATTCACTGCGAAGATACCAAAGAAAATACGCGTTGTACGTTATTAATGTTATCTGGGGTCGCGTAAAAGTGTTGGAATACCTTTATTAACTTAAATTTTCTTTCTTTCCAGCATGTTCTTGAAAACATCTAAACATTTATAGTGCATAAAGTTTCTTTTCTTCCACTTATTGATTCCCCAAATATAAGTTCAAATACACTACTTCCTCGAAGCACATATCCTACATTTCAATTCATTTTTCATGAAATGTACACGTCTCTCTTCCAATTTTACCCTATGAAGTTGTTTATCCAAGGACAGAGAAAATACTTTTAACGTTGCCAATAGGCATAGGCCTAGGTAATTTTCCAGGTAAAAATTTTCATTTTGAATAATTTATTGAATTATATAAATAATTCGATTCTTGTCATCTCCGTAGAAATGAAATAATAGACGTTAATTTATTCTCATATATTCTGTCAAAGTACCCTCTATTTAGAAACTGTAAAAAAGTGGATTTCCGTTATATACCTACCACAAATTGTAACATTGGCTTGGCCTCTCGGGTAAAGCTATCATGTAGTCAGTGTGAGTTTGAACACAGTGTTTTAGTTCTAAATAGATAGATTTGCCAACAGACTCAGTTTAAAAAAATACAAAGTTTATAAATAAACGATTTGTATACGGGCCAAGGCCAATTAATTGGAAAATGTATGACAGCAGATCAAATACTGTGTTAACGTTCTGAAAATGCTTCATGAAGAAAGGATACGTACTTTGGACAAAGTTATAGCAGAGTACGAAAAGAAGGATAGCAAGTAAAGAAGGCTAAAAAGAGGAAGAACTTAGTGACTGTCCAGATTATAGTACAGGAATGTTCTAAGGTAACTGAAATATAAAGTTCTTGCAAAATGGATTTTTTGTTTTGTCGTTTCTGCAGATGAATTTTTTTAGGAAAAGGAGCATTTTCTCAAAACTATTTAACGTAGTTTGTTGAAGTATTCACTGCAGAAAGACATAGTTTAACGAGTTGTTTTTTTAATAAGTTGTATAACTAGTTTTATTACATTTATGAAGTCAAATTTGTTGTATTTTTAACAGAGCTCCGGAAATATAGTTTTTTGGCAAAACTAAAATGTCAATTCGGAAAATCTGATGTTAAAATTATGTAAGAAGGATTCATTAGATAGTACAAAGCTAGTATATGTGGTTACCGAGAAAATGTTCCTTATGTAACTATTGATTTGTTCAGGGATTCCGGGCAGGGCCGTAACTAGGCGTTGGCGAGATGTGCCCCCGCCAAGGGCGCAGGTACAAAGAGGGCGCAAAATTGACCATGAAAAATATCTTTTTTTAGAGTTAGATTGGTACAATTTGTCAAGCAAATAAAAACTCCACGTTATTGGAAAAAATCTTTCAGTTTCAGATTGTTAAAAGTTACTGTACGTGAACTGTCTATATTTGTGTCTATTATACAATAAACAAAAAGCAACTACGTAAATTTAGTAACTGCACTGGACCTTGCCCTACTGATGGGCGCGGAGTCGGGCCAGGCGCAAAGCGAAAATCCCTTCCCCTCCGCCCGTCCCTTGATGTGTCAGTCACTGGGTCACTGCACTGCACCTGCGCCTTCTTGGTTTTAGCAACGAATATAGACGTAACTAGAAGAACACTTCTTATGGAGCGAGTGGGGTCAGCTTTCTGGGGTGATAAACCGTAGTTCAACACCCCGGCAACTAGATGGCGCTGGCGTTTCCAAGTAATTTTTTGTATTATACCGCGAAATTTAGTAAATTTCAAACATTTTCGTTAATATATAATTGGAAAAAGCTACAACTTATCAGATAAAAAGTGGTAGATGAAAAAATGTTTGTAGGGGTTAGACTAGACACAACCTCCAAAATTTTTTCACATTTGTTTGACACACTGGGTACGAAGGAATGAATCAAATAAATGCAGCCTACTCAAAAAATGCACTTTTGATGCATTCATTTATTATGCAGTGCGCAAAAGAATTTTAAAATATACAAGAACATGCGTCTTATTAGGCCTATTACAAACATGTTTTTCATCTACCACTCTTTTATACAAAAAGTAGTAGCATTGTTTCAACTACGCTTTTAATAACCCAGAAGTGTGCTTCTAGTAACGTCTATATTCGTTGGTTTTAGCAAGCTTGTCATAACTTGAATATTACTCATACTCATACCCCTCCCCCCACGCCTGCCACGGCCACGTCAATCTATTGCTCTATTCTAGTTTGTTCTGTTGGTTTTGTTGAGACTCAGTGTAATTACAGCCGCTGGTATTATTTTCTATTGTAATTTGTGAACTAAGTGATTTTCACACTCAGCGATTAGACGACACTTATAGTGTTTGTGTTGTTACTTGTTGATGTTGGCGTTGCTTCTGTTGTACGGGTAAGAATGATTTCAATAAAATGTACCATAGCTTAGTCTACATTAACCCTAGAATTGGCGCATGTTATTCCCAGTGGTGGCCTATTTTTTCCCTTTTTGTACAGTTTTTGAAAACACTACATATTATTATTATTATTATTATAACACGGTATTATTGCAAAACAATACATTAATTATACTATTTACTCTTCAACATCACGAAAACGTCAGTGAATCAAACAATCAATGGAGGTTACCGTGCGAAACTTGACTCCAGCTGTCAGAAATAATTTCCCAACATTCGTTCTGTCTTTACTGCCAGACTGACAAAGCCAAATAGGCCTAACTAATATCACTGTGTTCGCCGTTTAATTTTCTAGACCTACAGAAAATAAAAAAAATACCGGAAGAAAGAAGAAGAACGGGCCCGTTCCATTGGTATAACTTATATTCCTATTGGTTCATTTTTAGCGGAAATGGTCGTGGTTGTAAATGTCCAATTTTCAGCAAGTGTCAGCTGATTTTGTTGCGCAAGTCTGCTGACTAAAATAGTCCCGATTTCAAAATTAGTTTACGTAAATATTTCAATCACAAGTTTCATGAATATGGTATCAATTTTATTTTTATAATTGGATGAGCGATCGCGTACACGGAAAACCCGAAGCACTGTAAATACAAGTGAGCCTCTCGCGGTAAGAAAAAAGAAACGATGTCTGCTACGTTTTAACGCTATCGCCGAATTTTTCGGTGAACGCAACTGTCGGCACTGAACATAAACACGAATTTCGTAATATTTCCTGTTTATTTTCAGTGCCGACAGTTGCGTTCACCGAAAAATTCGGTGATAGCGTTAAAACGTCGCAGACATCGTTTCTTTTTTCTTACCGCGAGAGGCTCACTTGTATTTACAGTGCTTCGCGTTTTCCGTGTAATCCTATTACTCAGGATTCAAAAAAACTTTTTGGCCGTCTGTGTGTCTGTAACAATGACAATGACAGCGGCAGCGCCCAAACAAATTTACCGATTATGACCAAACTTGGCACACAGGTCCTTGGGCAGTGGGCACAATATCTAGGCGGAGTTCGTTAATGTTTGAGATCGGTCAAGTAGTTTTTAAATGGCAGCCATTTACAACTGTAATACAATGTAAATTAAATGGGAATGGTTTGTTTCAGAAATGGGGCCAAAAAACCTTCTGGAAGTGAATTTAAAAAAATCAAAAAACGAAAAGAAGAAGACGACGAAAAATTAGCATCGGCGCTTGGAAATTGGCTGCGAAATGAAGAGAAAGAAGTAGGTGAAAGTGATAGTGCCAGTAATAGTAATGCACTTCAAGAAGAAGAAGAAGAAGAAGAAGAAGAAGAAGAAGAAGAAGAAGAAGAAGAAGAAGAAGAAGAAGAAAAGGAAGGAGAAAATGAAAAAGAAGATAGCAAGACTGAGACTGTTTCAGAAGACAACCACAGCCAGATCACTCCAATGGAGTTCGTCACAAACGTCATTGATTTTGAAGAAGGAAGTGATCCTGAGCTAAGTCATTCCACAATGGGCAGGCAATCTACTGATCTTGAAAAACCCAGCACATCTTGCACATCTAATTATAATGAAAATGATGCATTAAATACTACTGATGTGGGAATAGAAATTATCTACGAGGATCCCAAAAAATGGCCAGCAAATTTTCGATCAGACACAGTTCGTTGTAAACTTGTTGAACGAGGCCCACAAACAATTGACTTAGATAGCTACAAATTCCCCTGTGCAGATGATGGAAGACACTTTTCTCAGAAATGGGTTTAAAAAATTCTACCAAACGGGGAAAAAGTAAAAAGGCAATGGTTGTTGTACAGCCAGTCTAAGGACGCACTGTTTTGTTTCCCTTGCCTTCTCTTTTCAAAAGATGACAAAAAGGACAAATCTGCTTTCTCTAATATTGATGAGGGATTCAATGATTGGAGACACTTGAACCCATTTATTGTCAATCACGAAAGGTCGATACCTCACCGACATTCTTATGTCGATTGGAAAGAATTAGAAATTGGACTGAAACCTAGTAGATCTGTTGATGCAGAACATCAAACATTGATACAAGCTGAAGCAGAAAAGTGGTGCAATGTTCTCAAATGTATTGTGGATGTAATTCTCCATTGTGCAAGGAATAACTTACCTTTAAGAGGAGGTTCCGATTCGATCAGTGACAGCAACTGTGGTGTATTTCTGAGTACATTAGAACTTATTAGTCACTACAATCCTCAACTATCTAAGCACATAGAAAATGTTAAAAGTGGAAAACATGTCACAAGCTATTTTTCACCTCTAATTCAAAATGAGGTCATAGACATTTTGGGAAATAAGGTTCGATCTGAAATACTGAAGAATGTAAAAAGTGCTAAGTATTTCTCTATTATGTTTGACTGCACCCCGGACACAGCACATTTAGAACAAATGAGTGAAATAATAAGGTATGTTAACATTAAGGATGGGAAATGCTCAGTTGAAGAAAGTTTTGTGGACTTCATCATAAGTCACCAGAAAAAAGGAAGAGGGTTATCACAAGAAATATTGCAAAAGCTAAACAATGACGGGTTGGATATTCAGAACTGTCGTGGTCAAGGCTTTGACAACGGCTCAAACATGGCAGGAAAATATGAAGGCGTTCAAGCGCACATATCCCAACTAAACGACCTTGCTAAATTTGTGCCTTGTGCAGCACACAGTCTTAACCTCGTTGGCGTGCACGCCGCGGAAGTGTCAATTATGATGACAAGTTTTTTTGGAAATGTGTTGGAGTTTTTCAACTTCTTTAGTAGCTCTACCTTAAGGTGGGAGGCTTTGATTGGTTGTCTCAAAACTACCCTTAAGAGACATTGTGATACAAGATGGTCTTCCAGGCGTCAAGCTGTGACAGCTCTTAAGAAGAACTTATCATCTGTACACAAAGTTTTACAAAACATGGCTGATAAAGACAACGACTGGAACACTGACACACTGTCTGGTGCTATGAAACTTCTTAGACAAATTGATTACGAATTTGTGTGCCTTTTAGAGATGTGGTCTGATGTTTTGATAAGTTTGGACTGCACCAACAAGTCACTGCAAGGAAAGGGCACAACTCTTGACGTAGCATCAAGTTTGCTCTCAGGTTTGGCAAAAAAAGTTGAAGACCTACGTAAAGAAGGAATTAAAAAATACACAGAAAAAGCCAAAGCTATTTGTGATTCCATGGCCATCCAAAGCAGTTTTGCTGTTAAGAGGCTGAGGAAAGTCAAGAGGATGGCTGGGGAGACGGCTGAAGATGAAGCACACTTGTTGAGTTCTGATAAATCATTTGAGATAGAATGTTACACTGTATTTGATAGAATTGTAAGTGAAATGGAAAAAAGGGCACACATTTACCACACAGTTTCATCAGACTTCAGTTTTTTGTCAGGAAAGTCCTTAAGTGAATGCTCTGTTTCTTTTCTTGAAAAGTGTGCAGCTGATCTTGGTGCGATATATAGCAGAGACATTGATAGAGTTGAGCTAGTTAACGAAGTAGCTGCTTTCAAATTTCATGCAAAAGAGCTGGTGAAGAACATTTACAAGGCTTCCCATTTGGATATTCTGAAAGTTATTTCAAACTATGGATTAAGAGATGCTTATCCAAACATCGAAATAGCATTGAGGATATTTTTGACAATGCCCGTCAGTGTGGCGTCTTGCGAGCGTACTTTCAGCAAGCTGAAGATAATCAAAAACTACTTACGGTCAAGTATGTGTGAAAACAGATTGACAAACTTAGCTATCCTGTCCATAGAATATGAGATTGCTTCAAAACTTGATTTTAGTGAAATAATTAGTGAGTTTGCCTTGCTGAAAGCAAGAAAGGTAAAGTTTTAGTTCCATGGCTTTTCTGCTGTATACTGCATGTAACAATTTGTAAAAGCAATATATTTGTTTACTGAAGAGTTTCAATTTGTTATTTACCAGCCCCCAGAGCCAAAAAAATGGTACCTGCAGTTACAACAACAGAATGTTGTAAGTGCAAGTCCTGAAGTCCTGTGTAAAAAAAATCGAGATAAATTATAGAACTAAAGCACCGACTAAATTTATGAATTTTTTTTACTGTTGTATGAAATTTACTATTACAAAAATACCGAATACAATGTGAGAACGTATTTCCTGGTCGCAATTAAGGGGGCTGCATGGTGTATCACGTGATGAGACATCCACGAATCACAGTACAATATAAAAAGAGCTTTTTTTTTTTTTTAGCCTGGAGTTGGGGGGAAGCGACATAGGGCTTGGGGGGGATCGGCACCACTGTTGGGGGCGCAGCTTTGTCAAAATTGCCAAGGGCGCAGGAGTACCTTGTTACGGCCCTGATTCCGGGTACCCCTAAATAGTAGTCTTTCACGGCGGGGTAGTTCCCGCTTTACACCTACACTGTAAGTTCGGCTCAAGGTCTAATCAATCCAACCCCACCTACCTAGTTAGGGTTGGGGAAATTCAACAAGCTGACTGAGAGGAGAGCCCCAGTCAGTAACAAATTGCCACACACACACACACACACACACACACACACACACACACACACACACACACACACACACACACACACACACACACACACACACACACACACACACACACACACACACACACACACACACACACACACACACACACACACACACACACACACACACACACACACACACACACACACACACACACACACACACACACACACACACACACACACACACACACACTCACTCACTCACTCACTCACTCACTCACTCACTCACTCACTCACTCACTCACTCACTCACTCACTCACTCACTCACTCACTCACTCACTCACCCATGCAGTTCGTCAATTTGTTTGGTTTTGTGTAGACTGATATAAGCTGTACCACGACTAGAGGGCATGACAAGTCATGAGTCTAATGCTTGAGGGAAGATGATGATTTCGTTGCTTATCGCCTTCTTGTCTTCTTCCTTCTTGTCTCTTGTGTACCGTTACCGTGCTTGTCATGCAATAATTCGGATGCGATCTGATGTGCTATTATTTTTGTTGCTCATGAATCACTTAGTGATCGTTCGTTGTTTAACAATACGAGTATGCTTATAACTGATAATTCTAATTATCGAGTCGTCTTTTCCTGTCAACGACGTTGCCCAGCAACGATTTCATGTTCTGTTACACTTCTTGCTTAGGAATCGCTTAGTGGCCGTTTCTTGTATAACAATACGGATATGGTTAGAACCGATAATTCTAATTATCGAGTCGTCTTTTCCTGTCAACGACGTTGCCCAGCAACGATTTGATGTTCTGTTATACTTCTTGCTTAGGAATCGCTTAGTGACCGTTTCTTGTATAACAATACGGATATGGTTAGAACCGATAATTCTAATTATCGAGTCGTCTTTTCCTGTCAACGACGTTGCCCAGCAACGATTTGATGTTCTGTTATACTTCTTGCTTAGGAATCGCTTAGTGACCGTTTCTTGTATAACAATACGGATATGGTTAGAACCGATAATTCTAGTCATCGAGTCGTCTTTTCTTGTCAACGACGTTGCCCAGCAACGATTTGATGTTCTGTTATACTTCTTGCTTAGGAATCGCTTAGTGGCCGTTTCTTGTATAACAATACGGATATGGTTAGAACCGATAATTCTAGTCATCGAGTCGTCTTTTCTTGTCAACGACGTTGCCCAGCAACGATTTGATGTTCTGTTATACTTCTTGCTTAGGAATCGCTTTGTGGCCGTTTCTTGTATAACAATACGGATATGGTTAGAACCGATAATTCTAATTATCGAGTCGTCTTTTCCTGTCAACGACGTTGCCCAGCAACTATTTTATGTTCTGTTATACTTCTTGCTTAGGAATCGCTTAGTGGCCGTTTCTTGTATAACAATACGGATATGGTTAGAACCGATAATTCTAGTCATCGAGTCGTCTTTTCCTGTCAACGACGTTGCCCAGCAACGATTTGATGTTCTGTTGTACTTCTTGCTTAGGAATCGCTTAGTGGCCGTTTCTTGTATAACAATACGGATATGGTTAGAACCGATAATTCTAATTATCGATTCGTCTTTTACTGTTAACGACGTTGCCCAGCAACGATTTGGTGTTCTGTTATACTTCTTGCTTAGGAATCGCTTTGTGGCCGTTTCTTGTATAACAATACGGATATGGTTAGAACCGATAATTCTAATTATCGAGTCGTCTTTTCCTGTCAACGACGTTGCCCAGCAACTATTTGATGTTCTGTTATACTTCTTGCTTAGGAATCGCTTAGTGGCCGTTTCTTGTATAAAATACGGATATGGTTAGAACCGATAATTCTAATTATCGAGTCGTCTTTTCCTGTCAACGACGTTGCCTAGCAACGATTTGATGTTTTGTTATATTTCTTGCTTAAGAATCGCTTAGTGTCATTTTCTTGTATTTTTTGTAATTATACGGATATGGTTAGAACCGATAATTCTAGTCATCGAGTCGTCTTTTCCTGTCAACGACGTTGCCTAGCAACGGTTACCGACAAGAGGTTTCCAGTTTTACCTTATCTTTAAATTGGATAAAATACCGTAACATATCCACCGAAATGAAGACGAGTTGACGCTCGAAATCGCTTATCGGCAGCTATTTGATGTAGGAAATTGCAATGTTTTCTTTCTTGGATAACACTTCTACATCCCTTAATACAAATTACTTATTATTTTTTATTTAAAAAGTAAATCCCAGGTGTCCCATATAATTGCATTGTAAAAAGAGTTTTTACATTTTAATTAAAATATAATAGTTATTTTGTAACTACACAAGCTGTTACCCGCAGCTTCGCACGCGAATATTTGACTTTTAGTAAGTATTTTAATATAATTTTTATTGTCTATGTATATATGGCGTTCTGTCAGCTCGTATAACAATTTTGTACTCGTTAGTCAAATTCTCTCCAAAGCTGTTTTCAACACTTGTACTATTTTAACCTGTACTAAAGTATTATGTTGGTGCAACAGCCTTTGGAGATTTAAAAGTACCCGTTTATAAAGCGTTTGGAGATATTTATAAAGAGGCTGTTAAATCAAAAACCATAAATTCTTTATTTTAAGTGTTAGAAGCATTGTACAACACATTAAACGTTACGTTTTCCTCAACCATGGCTTTTTTTATTTCAGCAGTAAACTAAAAACCAAAAACCGTTGTCGCCTAACCTCACAAATGAAAACAACATGTATTTTCGCTTTGCATTAAGTAATAGGACCACCAGTGTACAATTAGTACACTTTCCACATCGTAATATATGGATACAATCGCATATTATATTAAACATCGAAAATGTACTGCAGGAATGGATAAATGTATACAGTTCCGATGGCGCTAAATAGCTTTTGTTTATTTATTTCTTACTATGTTAATTAATTCTGGTCTATATGGTGGTGTTGACATCTTTAGTATTTAACATATTTCATTACTTATTCATTGCATCATCAGAAATACGTATAAACATAAATTTTAGAATCGTTTAAGACAGTTACAAAATATATAGACGTATCTGTATACAACATTACAAAATATATCGATACAATCGCATATTAAAACATTAAAAACTGCAGGAACGGATAAAGGTACAGTTCCGAGCCGATAAATAGCTTTTGTTTATTTGCTTGTTACTATGGTAAATAATCCTGGTCTCCATGGTGTTGTTGACATCTTTATACGCGTCAACGAAAAGGCATAATTAAAAGGGCCTAAACCATGTGAACGTGGCAAAATATCAAATTCCAAGATAGACAGTATTTTTCGTCTTGTGTCAAAGGTTATCTGTGCAAAATTTGGTGGCAATCGGTGTAACGGTGTGGATTTGTATTCAGTACCCATAAATCCTCAGACTTTGAGTTATATATATACAGGGTGTCCCGGGAGGAGAGGGAAATAATTTGAGAAATGGTTCTATAGTGTAAAAGAAGAAAAAAAGTTCATATAAACATTGTCCGGAAACGCTTTGTAAGCGAGTTACGGCTAGCGAAAGATTTCGCCCGGGATTCGGTTCCCCCGGGTAAATGAAGACTTTCTAAAATTCTGGGAAGGTAAATTAAGGGGCGAATTCTGTTGTTTCTTATGGGGTTTGACATGAAAAATCGAATAAAACAGGTCGCAGGATTGTATCTCCCATAAGTTTCATGATATCTGACGTAAAACAGAAAAATCTTTGCTTTTAACCAAAATTGGAATTTTTTGTTGATTTTTATTGACTTTATTTACACAGTTTTTCTCAGAATTAAATTCTTTACAAGTTTTGTTTTTAACTTTTATGCATTTATTAATCATTTAACAAAGTTATTGTACTTCTAACCTAAAAAAACGTTTATATGCACACACACACACACACACACACACACACACACACACACACACACACACACACACACACACACACACACACACACACACACACACACACACACACACACACACACACACACACATATATTGCAACAATATGTTTATACAAATTTATATGTAATTTAATTTGTATAGCCCCACGTTCTTTGGGAGCCATTTTATACAACGATACAATGTTATTAAATGTAAGCGTGTCGTGCCACACGTCAAGGGCGACAAAAATTGTAACAAGTTATATATTCTGTGCAATTTAATTGGTACATTAGTTGAACTCATACACTTTATATAACATTACTAACAACATGTACGTGTATTTGGGGTTCAGGTGTAAATATAATAAGAGTATTTTTATTATCAGTATTAAAAACTCATATTTATTATTTTTTCGTTATTAAAATTATTCATAAACATCATTAATTTGTCGGTCACGATATTGCTCATTATTTAATGTTTATATCTTACGATATGCAATATTACACATATTTCAAAAAATTCTTATCTCTAAACATGTTAATCTTATATCTAAACATGTTAAATAATTTTTATTAATTTATTATAAAATTAAAATATTCTTATATTGAAATAAATTGTCTTATCTCAGATCTGACCTCTACTAACTCAGTCTATACCTATGTTTTGACTTCAATTTAACTTTATATTAATTTCTTGTAGACTGGCTTTTGTTTTAATATTCAACTTTAAATTAATCTTTCTATACTTCAAATATCTAATTACTTTACTATTTATTTTGATAATAAACTCTACTCTCTTTACTTTAAATTCTCTTTCATTTATTACTGCTTTTATGTATATGCGATCGCTCATTCTTACGACTAAACATTTATTTACATTTTAACATATTATTACTAAATATAAACTTTCTTTGTTTCAATTTACTGTCTTTTGAAATCGTCTTTATTAGCTCTTTTGTTTTTATAAATCATTTAAAATGCATTAAGCATGTCACCTCGATTTCTGATGATCTTACGACTGTTGTCCGGGGTTCCAGCGTTGTCTAGAGTTAATTTTCCATTCCTTTTGTCCTGGCGTGGTCCTGGATACGTCTAGGGTCCAGCGTCGATCTCCGGCAGCTTTCCTGGATACGTCTAGAGTCCAGCGTCGTCGATCCTCGGCAGCTTCCCTGGATACGTCTAGAGTCCAGCGTCCATCCACGGCAGCTTCCCTAGATACGTCTAGAGTCCAGCATCGATCCACGGCAGCTTCCCTGGATACGTCTAGAGTCCAGCGTCGATCTACGGCAGCTTCCCTGGATACGTCTAGAGTCCAGCGTCGATCCACAGCATATTTCCTGGATATACTCTTGATAGACTAACTATTGCTGTATTTACTTTCCCGTAATCTTGTCGTGACTTTAATAAACGTCATTTCGTTTGTTACTGCGACTTGTAATAGGATAAAAAATAAACTGTTTTGCCGACGGACAGCATGTCCGGCTGCAACTGAGTCTTGAAATGAAGAGAAGGGTTTTTGGTCGAACCCTTAATTTATACCCTCTCGAGATTCCGCGCTGGTCGGCTCCAAAATCGTCCTGTCGATTCCTGCGTATCTCGTGACAGCCCCCACTACCGAACCTTTTCATCTATTTGCAATTATTAGCAAATAGCACTGTTTCGCACAGAATCGAGATAGCACAAATCGTAGCTACTTCGATTAATCACTCACTGTATTAATTTGAGCGTCTTAGGGTAATTTGCGTATTTTTAGCACGTTTATTTTGCACTGTCTTCGCATAACGTGTTCTATTAACGTCATCTTTTCACTGGGGATAACTATAATTTTTACCCACACTTTGGTGCCTTTGGTTTGATCATAGATTAATTAGTTTTCTCACAGTGAATTAAAACAATTATTTTATTAATTACTTGGGGCGGGTTGCTGAGTTTCCTGTCTATGCCTGCTTCACTCACACACACAAGATACACGTATAACACACATACAATTGAGCAGGTGTTCACTGCGTGTCGGAACAGGTTAATTGCTACCCTAATCTAACAATGAAATATTTCTGCAATCTCAGACCTGTCCATTTACCCGTAACTTATACAAATTATACAAAATTTACATTTATTTAAATTAATGCCTAATACAGCTGTGGCTGTATCGTTGCATTATTCCTCTGCCTGAGAGAACAAAATTTAATAAATATTTATTTATTAAATTTTTGTCTATTTGTTCTAGACAAATACAATCATGTTATATTAACTTAACTTAAGTTTACATTGTTAAACAAACACATAATAATGAGTAAGTCAGCCTAACGTTCACCGTGGTGGTATGTAATATTTACCCCCCCCCCATTACACGTTTACTCTCTCTTCTCATTATTCATACGTAGAATTTCTTGAATGACGTCGCATTATATTTGCCAATGTCCTTATCCTTTCTCTCATCGTATACGATGAATGTGTCTTCCTACGCGTTGTTGTAACGTATAAGGTCCGTTGTACAACCGGAAAAATTTCTTTGCTGTGTTGTCACTGCGTTTTCCTACAGGATTAGCTTTCAACAGAATTTGTTCTCCTACATCAAATCGTTGTAATTTATGTGTTCTATTGTATTTTTCTATCCTCTTGTTACCTTGTTCTATGATGCGTTGTTTAGCATACTCCACCTTTACACTTAATGGAATAGGTACGTTTTGATTCTCTGGCTTGCTTACATATTTGGTCCAGAATCTGACAGGTTTCTTGTCGTCGTCTAGCTCGATTGGTGTATAACTCGTTGCTTCGCTATAATTTTCATTTATTGCTTTCTCAAAGAAAGGTAAGTACTCTGCCCATTTGTTGTGTTGATCATGACAGTAGATTCGTAGATATTTACCTAACTCTTTATTTACTCTTTCCGCCAGATTTCCCTGTGGGTGTCGTACTGATGTGAGTACAGGTTGGATTCCATTTTCCCGAAGAGTTCTCTCCCATACTTCGCTTTGGAACTGTACTCCTTGATCGCTAAGTACTTTCTTCATTTTACCATATGCAGGGATGTATTTCTGCAAGAGTATTTTTAAAACAACTTTAGTTGTGGGTCGCATAATTGGATACAGATGGACGGCTTTGGAAAATACATCTATACAAACAAGTATGTGTTTCACCCCCCCGACTTGATCTCGGGAGTGGTCAAAGAAAATCCACTGCGATTAGCTCTCCTTTTTGGTCATTTTGAATACTCTGCATTTCCACATAGGTATGTAGATTCGGTCCTTTTGCTGTTTGACACTCGTAACATTTCTTACATTCGTTTTTAATCTTCCTGAACATATTATTGATGGTAAAATCTTCACGTAGGCTTAAGTAACATTTAAGTGCAGCAGCATGTGCTAAACTTTTGTGTGTTGGTCGAATTAATTTATGCAACATATCATTTGTTAATACTACCTTCCAATCTTGCCTCATTAGTTTATATAAGACTCCATTTTGTACCTTGTAATTGTCTGGTAGGTGATCTCGTAGCTTAAATTCCCTCGTAGCATCATCTAAGTTTTGTTGTTGAGCTAGATTCTTCAACATGTGTTTAATATAATTATCAATAGTAAATTTAATAGGTAACAGTTGTAACTCATTATGTTTCTTTTCATAGACCTCTTCACACTTTTCTGTGACGTATCTACTCAAAGTATCGGCTATAATATTATCTTTCCCTTTACAATATTTTATAGTAAAGGAATATTCACCGATTGCTAGGATCCATCGTAACAATCAATCGAGCATTGGTTACTTTACATTTTAATAGAAATGATAACGCTTGATGGTCCGTATGTATTTCGAAATGCGTTCCGTAAATATAGTATCGAAACTGTTTCAGAGCGTAGACTATAGCAAGTATCTCCTTCTCAGATGTAGAGTACTGCTTCTCTGCTCCTTTTAATACTCTACTAGCATATGCAATGACACGGTGTTCTCCTGTAGCATTCTGTTGATACAGTACACTTCCACACGCGTAGTCACTAGCGTCTGCGTAGATGACGAATCTTCCATCTCGCTGTGGATGATGAAGCATTATGTTTTCCATGAATAAATTCTTGACTTGGTCGAAGGCATCTTGATGTTTCTTCTCCCACTTACATTTGTGATTTTTCCTTGTTAACTCCAGCAATGGTTGGGTTTTCTCTGCGTATAGTTGTGATAATCTTCTATAATACCCTGTGAGTCCCAAAAATGCTCGTAACCCTTTAATGTTCTTAGGTATAGGAAAATCGGTAATACTGGATATTTTCATGGGATCGGGTTGAATACCTGAGGATGAAATAATATGACCTAGGAATTGGATTGAGGATTTTATGAATTCACACTTGTCTAGGTTAAGGGATACATGGGCTTCCTAGATACGTCTAGAGTCCAGCGTCGATCCACGTATATTTCCTGGATATACTCTTGATAGACTAACTATTGCTGTATTTACTTTTCCCGTAATCTTGTCGTGACTTTAATAAACGTCATTTCGTTTGTTACTGCGACTTGTAATAGGATAAAAAATAAACTGTTTTGCCGACGGACAGCATGTCCGGCTGCAACTGAGTCTTGAAATGAAGAGAAGGGTTTTTGGTCGAACCCTTAATTTATACCCTCTCAAGATTCCGCGCTGGTCGGCTCCAAAATCGTCCTGTCGATACCTGCGTATCTCGTGACAGCCCCCACTACCGAACCTTTTCATCTATTTGCAATTATTAGCAAATAGCACCGTTTTGCACAGAATCGAGATAGCACAAATCGTAGCTACTTCGATTAATCACTCACTGTATTAATTTGAGCGTCTTAGGGTAATTTGCGTATTTTTTAGCACGTTTATTTTGCACTGTCTTCGCATAACGTGTTCTATTAACGTCATCTTTTCACTGGGGATAACTATAATTTTTACCCACACTTTGGTGCCTTTGGTTTGATCATAGATTAATTAGTTTTCTCACAGTGAATTAAAACAATTATTTTATTAATTACTTGGGGCGGGTTGCTGAGTTTCCTGTCTATGCCTGCTTCACTCACACACACAAGATACACGTGTAACACACATACAATTGAGCAGGTGTTCACTGCGTGTCGGAACAGGTTAATTGCTACCCTAATCTAACAATGAAATATTTATGCAATCTCAGACCTGTCCATTTACCCGTAACTTATACAAATTATACAAAATTTACATTTATTTAAATTAATGCCTAATACAGCTGTGGCTGTATCGTTGCAATATATATTATTATTTATTTTCATATCATTATTTAACCGGTTTAATAATATAATGACGACGATAATGATGATGATGATGATGATGGTGATGATGAAAACAACAACAATAACAAAAATAATAATAATTTGGACTTTAACGAAATCGTAGGCAAATCGTATTCAATCGGCCAAAATGAGATTTTTCAGGTACATGTGTAAATGAGTCTTTATATGTGTACATGTATGTACTCTTCAAGATCGCAAAAAAAATATCGACAGGAACTGAATATTATGAGTATGCTTGTTAGGATTGCCCAATATCGGTTAAAATGTTTGGAACATGTTAATTGACGGATGACTGCCGCATCCCCAAACAGCTATTGAATTGAAAGCCGAATGACGGAGAGGGGTGGGGCGTCCGAAGAAGCTTTGGAGTCTATTTGCTTGGGACCAGAACAAACGATTTTGGTTTAGCCCTTGTTGCTGCTTATGATGGTAATAATAATACGACTAATAATAACCACATTTTTCTACCACCGAATTGTATAACGAATACTTGGGTTGCAGCAAAAATATTTTTTAATTTTTGTAATATATAATAATGGAATTCGGTGGAATATGAGCAACTTAGTCTTTGAAGCTAATTAAAAATTTATTTAATCACAAATTTTTAAATTAATATGATGGGTTTGTCTGTTCGTATGTTTTTTTATCAATGTACAAAACATTTTTACGTATGAATAACAAATATGAAAAAAAATTAGGAAAGTATAAGTTTGACAATATCTACTCATATTCCCCCTGTATGTGGGGAATATGAGCAAATCAGAATAAATTAATGAAACACAAAAACATTTTTGTTGTTGTAAAATGCTCTAATAATTACCAAAAACCAATTATTGTATTTAAAAATTAAGCCTAAAGCAAAAACTTCTGTAACACAAAAAAGGTGTAAATATTTAACAAGCGTTCGTTGAGCACTAAAACAATCTTCAAAAAATTACAATTAATTTGAAACGTTCAGAAGCGAAAATCAGTTAATAATTGTATTTCAATAAAACTCAAGCATAACCTAATTTTTAAAAATTTTAATTGATGATAAATATAAAATTATGCACAATAATCACATGCAAAAACCATCACAAACATAATTAACTCACAGCTTGTTGAACCAGTGTTTTTATTCTGCACACTGTACTTTCCCTACTGTTATCTTCATTGGACATTGACCACTGCAAACATGTGGCATTCTTATTCTCTTTAATTATTTTCCGGAATCTGTTGATGGAATTATTTAAAACTTTTTCTCCTTCTTTTGTCTTTTTATTTTATGTTCTTTAATTGAACCAGCTGACGTGAGTTCCTTAGACGTTTCTTGCTTTCTTCCCTGTGCACTTACTCACTTAACTATTGGTAGTGGAGAAATTACACGAATGTCTTGTACAGACAATTTTTACACAGTTTTGGAAATTATCCCGCTCATCGGCCATATTCCGTAAGTGAAATAAGATGCTAATATTTCCCCGAGTGTAGTTGCTCATATTCCCCCTAGTGTAGAGCCATAATAAAACTTAGATCATAAGCACATAACCTGCACTGCTCTCGGCCAAACATATGTCGGCCACTTTCTTTTAAATAGTATTTACGGCAGAATATTAATTGTTTTGTACAGAAATAATATATTGGTAATTAAATCTTAATTATTTAGACGCTTGACTAATTACGAAGACAAATTCGTAATAAGTTTAAATGACCACTTAGCTTAAAATACGTTTCACAAAGCAGAGGTCCTATCTAGCGTGGCGCCACTTTCAGCACTGCATAATAACAATCCAAATAGTGTCACCAACACAAAACTAGGGGAAAATAACTTTCCGTCTTTGACAAATATGGTTAAGTATTAACTATACTCATGTTCCCCCATTGCTCTTATTACCCTGAACTCCCTTACGTATTTCGATGGTTAAAACCAATCAGCATTAGAAATAAAACCTGAAAATTCTATGGAACTACAAAAATCCTGTTAGGGAATAATTACTACTGCACATAACAATTTTTTTGGATAATAACAATTTGATCTGAAATACTACAAAGAATATAGATTTGTCTAATGTCGTGTCTTCTGGAGCTCAAGGTATTCAAGAAAGCTTTACACGATTTTCAACAAAGTATAGTTTTCTAATATTTGGAACTGAATGCTGTGAACAGTAATTCCAAATAAACGCAAGCTCGGCAGTTTTTCTGTTCGCGTTTGTTTACAGTAACGAAAGTATTCAGGCAACGATATTATGTAAGCATTTCTGACTACTGACTGACTGACCTCGTTATTTTAAATACACTTGTTAATGAAGGTCCAAATAAGACATTAGTACGGGTGTATCGTAAAAATTATGGAATCACTCTATACTCTGCGGCGTGAGTTTTACTGACTCCACAGCCGCGGGAAGCGAGCGGGGTAACTGTCAGCTATTTTATAAAAACATTCATCGTTTATTTAACTATCTTTTCCCGGGGACGTTCAGTTCCCCCCCTCACCGATCTTTACCGAGATCTAAATTACTGTGAATTGTATTACACAGCTCGATTATTAGTGTGATAACTTTTTAATAGTTGTTTGGGTGAGACCGGAATAAATCACATTTCCTTGCTCGAAACAGCAGGAACGACTAGTAACGGTTTAGCTGTAACTATGTTACGTGGAACGGCCCTTAAATCTAAATATGTCCTATTTGTTGGAAGAATTTGTTAACAAACTTTATAACTGAGTATATTTATTTTATGATTTCCATTTTTTTGTATGTAGGTCGATATTACATACATTTATAATAATTATAAAAATAAATATTTCCTTTAAGGCTTTTTGCGCCACTGAAGACGTATTGTTATGAATGAAATACACATTCTTGAGTTATAATTTCTGTTTGTTTTTTACAAGAGAAAGGAATTGTTTACTTCCATGTTCCGTAAGGAAATTGAAGTATGGTGATCGCGAAAAAAAGTCGTGTTCGAGATAAGATCTGATTCTGATTTGACTACTCTCAAAACATGAAAAGTCATTTTCCGAAAAGTGTCTGTGTCGAATTTTTTAATGGCGAACGATAATTGCCGCAAATTCAAACAGAATCAAATAATGTTTTGCATATGTGCCAGAGTTGTAGAGTACTCAGGGCCTATTGATTTTAATGAAGATCGATTAAGGGAAAGGGGTAGTTTACCTGCAACGTTTTACGTTTTAACAAGAACAAATTACTTAATTTTTATAAATAAAGTATGCTGAAAAGGAGGTCATAATAATCCACTGTAGAAAGGTAGACGAAACATCTATAAATGAAAATTATAGTTGAAGGGAGAGGGGATAATTTTTACTTCCATGTTCCGTAAGGAAATGTAAGTATGGCGATCGTGAAAAAATCATGTTCGAGATAAGCGCAGATTCTGATTGTACTACCCTCAAAACATGAAGAAAAGTCGAAAAGTCATTTTGCAAAAAGTGTGTGTGTGTGTGTGTGTGTGTGTGTGTGTGTGTGTGTGTGTGTGTGTGTGTGTGTGTGTGTGTGTGTGTGTGTGTGCGCGCGCGTGTGGATCTGTGTGTAGGATTTTTTCTATGGCGAATGATAACCGCAAAATCAAACAGAGTCAAATAATTTTTTACATATGTGGCCGAGGTGTAGAGGACTATTGATTTTGGTGAAGATCGGTTAAGGGGAAGGGGTAGTTTATCTGCAAAGTTTTACATTTTAACAAGAGTAAAGTACTTAATTTTGATAAATAAAGTATCCTGAAAAGAATACTTCAGGAGTATTGAAGGTAGATGAAATATCTATAAATGAGAAGGGTAGTTGAAGGGGGAGGGGGTAGTCTTTGCATTGATGTTATATTCGAACGAAAACGTAAAAATTTCAATAAAATATTAACAATTGATATCGTTCAATGCTATGTAACCATGGATACGTAAACAAAATAATTTTACTTCCATGTTCCTTAAGGAAATGGAAGTATGGTGATGGCAAAAAAAATCGTGTTCGAGATTATTGCAGATTCTGATTGTACTACACTCAAAACATGAAAAAAAGTCGTTTTTCGAAAAGTGTCTGTGTGTGTGTCTGTCTGTCTATAGATTTTTTTCTATGGTAAACGATAACTGCCGCAAATTCAAACAGAATCAAATAATTTTTTGCGTGCAGTCCTGATTTGTAGAGTACTCACGACCTATTGTTTATGGTGAAGATCGGTTGAGGGAAAGGGGTAGTTTACCTGCAACGTTTTATGTTTTAAAAGGGTATTTTCTATGGCAAACGATAACAGCCGAAAATTCAAACAGAATCAAATAATATTTCGCTTACAGCTCTGAATTACAGAGTTCTAAAGATCTGTTGTTTTTGGTGAAGATCGGTTAAGGGAAAGGGGTAGTTTACCTGCAACGTTTTATGTTTTAACAAGGGTATTTTCTATGGCAAACGATAACAGCCGCAAATTCAAACAGAATGAAATAATTATTTGTATACAGCCCTGATTTGTAGAAAACTCACGACCTATTGTTTTTGGTGAAGATCGGTTAAGGGAAAGGGGTAGTTTACCTGCAACGTTTTATATTTTAACAAGGGTATTTTCTGTGGCAAACGATAACAGCCGCTAATTCAAACAGAATGAAATAATTATTTGCATACAGCCCTGATTTGTAGAGTACTCAAGACCTATTGTTTTTGGTGAAGATCGGTTAAGGGAAAGGGGTAGTTTGCCGGCAACGTTTTTTTTTTATCAAGGATAATTTTTTCTATGACAAACGATAATTGCCGTAAATTCAAAGAGAATCAAATACTTTTTTGCATGCGTTCCTGTATTGTAAAGAAATGAATGCGTGTTGATTTTGGTGAAGATCGGTTAAGGGAAAGGGTAGTTTACCTGAAACATTTTTTGTTGTAACAAGAGTAAAGTACTTAATTTTGATAAATAAAGTATCCTGATAAGAAGATATTAATAATGCACTGTAGAAACGTAGATGAAATATCTATAAATGAAGAGGCTAGTTGATCGGGATGGGAGTAATTTTCTATAAATGAAAGTTATAGTTGAAGGGGGAGGGGATAATTTTTTATATATGTACTACGTTATCGGCAACAAAGAAGTAGTTTTTGTTAAAATTCCTACCCGTCCTATTTAGCCACAGACCAAAGTTTTCTGCAAAACCAGACGTTTCGGCAGTGCCATCGACTTCCATCATCAGTGAAAATCGAGTGCGATAACGTGAGGTGGTATACGTTAGTGACCACAGTACTGTGGTTAAGGCTGAAGCAGTAAGTAGAAAGAAGTAGTTTCTATGAAATATTTCATTTCAAAAATGATTTTAAATATAAATCTTAGAACATGGAAGTCATGTATGGTTCTCCACACCGATATTTTCGTTTCAGAAAGTCACAGAAAACAAACGCTGGGCGGTATTCATTTTCTTTCGCGTTCTTTAAATAAAAGATAATTTAATTAAACTAATTCTTTATTTTTAAAATATTAACAACTATGTGCAATTTGTATTTTGATTATCTTTCTCAGCGTTTTTACCAAAAGCATGCTGATTCATTTAGTTTCATTCTGAGTGTACATATTACAAAATAATTTTATAATTAATTAGAACATGGAAGTCATGTATGGTTCTCCGTACCGATAATTTATATGCGTAACTTACTACGTTATCAGCAACAAAGAAGTAGTTTCTATGGAAATATTTCATTTCAATTTGTCAAACATAAAACTTGATTTACAAGGAACACACTTGTTAGAAATTATCGAACCGAATTGAAGTAAACGATTTTAAAAATAAAGCTTAGAACATTGAAGTCATGCATGGTCCTCCGTAACGATATTTTTGTATGTAGGCCTACATTACATACATTTATAATAATTATAAAAATAATAATTTCTTTAAGGCTTTTTGCGCCACTGAAGACGTACTGTCATGAAATACATATTCTTGCGTTATAATTTTTGTTTGTTTTTTTTTTAAAAGAGGAAGGAATTGCTTTTGTATTTATTATGACTGCAAAGTTTATATGATATGAACTGTTAAATCAGATAAGCCGTGGTATCGAATCAAATAAAATAAATGTTGCTTAAGAAAATAAAAAATCGGTATGGAGAACCATACATGACTTCTATGTTCTAATTAATTATGAAATTATCTTAATATGTACACAATAACTCAGAACGAAACCAAATATATCAGCATGCTTTTGGTAAAAACGCTGAGAAAGATAATAAAAATACAAATTGTACCTAGTTGTTAATGTTTTAAAAATATAGAATTAATCTGATTAAATTATCTTTTATTTAAACAACTCGAAAAAAGGGAATACCGCCCAGCGTTTGTTTTCTGTAACTTTCTGAAAACGAAAAATTATTTTGTTTGCGTATCCGTGGTTACATAGCATGGAACGATATCAATTAATATTTACTGAAATTTTTAAGTTTTCAGTCGAATAAATTTATAACATCAACACAAAAAATTACCCCCTCTCCCTTCAACTACCCTTTTCATTCATGAATATTTCATCTACCTTTCTACAGTGGATTATTATGACCTTTTCAGGATACTTTATTTATAAAAATTATGTACTTTACTCTTGTTAAATCGTAAAATGTTGCAGGTAAACTACCCTTTCCCCTTAACCGATCTTCACCAAAATCAATAGGCCTTGAGTCCTCTACAATTCGGGCACATATGCAAAAATTATTTGATTCTGTTTGAATTTGCGGCAGTTATCGTTTGCCATAGAAAAAATTCTACACGCAGACACTTTTTTAAAATGACTTTTTTTCATGTTTTGAAGGTAGTACAATCAGAATCAGCCTTTACCTCGAACACGATTTTTTCGCTATCACCTTACTTCCATTTCCTTACGGAACATGGAAGTAAAAATGCAGTGTATAATTATTACTTGGTTTTATTGCACAACATTTGAAAAAATGTTTCTTATTAGAAAATTTTCCGTTCATAAGAACATCCTCAGTGGCTTCACTCAGTGCACTCTATATTCAACGGAAACTGTAGTTACAATTAATGGGTTAGTTTAAACTTGGTAAGAAGCGGTTAGTGATGACAGTAAGTTGTCTGTATCGGTTACTGCGGTCACTGTAGTTACTGTAATTAAACGGGGACAGCCTTAAAGAAAAGTGAAACTGCGGTAGTGGTGTGACAGCAAGTAAATATAACCTCTACGCCAGGTGTTAATTGTAGGTGTACTTGTTTTATCTATGCAGTGCACTTCTACGAGAAACTGTTTACCTTTATACCTTACTATTTACCTACTTGCCGTTCCAAGTATTAGTTGAGGTCATTGAGTAAACGGGATAGGCTAAGGCTGACCCCGTAACTATTTTAAAAACATCACCGTACATCTCCGCTGTGAACACGAGCGTTTCTTACTTCCATGTTCCGTAAGGAAATGGAAGTATGGTGATCGCGAAAAAAATATTGTTCGAGATGAGGGCTGATTCTGATTGTACTACCCTCAAAACATGAAGAAAAGTCATTTTCCGAAAAGTATCTGTGTGTGTGTGTGTGTGTGTGTGTGTGTGTGTGTGTGTGTGTCTGTGTGTAGGATTTTTCTATGGCAAACGATAACTCCCGCAAATTCAAAGAGAATCAAATAATGTTTTGCATATGTGCCCGAGTTGTAGAGGACTCAAGGCCTATTGATTTTGGTGAAGATCGGTTAAGGGGAAAGGGTAGTTTACCTGCAACGTTTTACGTTTTAACAAGAGTAAAGTACTTAGTTTTGATAAATAAAGTATCCTGAAAAGAAGGTCATAATAATCAACTGTAAAAAGGTAGATGAAATATCTGTAAATGAAAGTGATAGTTGAAGGGGCAAGGTACAATTTTTTATATGTGTACTACGTTACCGGCAACAAAAAAGTAATTTCTATGGAAATAATTCATTTCAATTTGACAGACAAAGAACTTGATTTACAAAGATACACACCTACCTTGTTAGAAATTATCGAACCGAATTCAAATAAATGATTTTAAGTATAAATCTTAGAACATGGAAATCATGTATGGTTCTCCATACCGATATTTATAGTTTCTCTCATGGTTATAGCTATAACAGAAGGGTAAGTTACGTGAACCGTGTGTGGATTCAAAGAAAAAATCCGTAGTATACAGTGGATTTTTATTGATTTATCAAGTCAATAAAAATTTTCTGAGTTTCATACAACAACCATTGCGCAAGCCTGAACAGAAAATTATCTACGTGTGATTTAAACAATAAAGTAAGTAAGAGAGGAATTCTTTATTTTTTTTGACACATCCAAACGCAGAATAAGAAATTTATAGATAAAGAACTATATATTTTGTTTCAAGAACTTTTTTGATTCGAACACGTGTCTGTCCATAATAACTAAATCATGACGAAGTTAAAAGTACTTAGGCGCCACCGTTCGTGTCTTACTTGTGCTAGCAAACTGGTTCAATATTAAGGACTTTTGACAACCTGCGGTGTGTACGTTGATTTTCTAGTGGTGTATAGACGATTTACATTGTTCTACTGGCGTTACAACCCAGTATGGTTTTTAGCCTATTCAACGATTTTCCGCATTCAGCCCCGTCGTTATATAGTCTTCTCATCTTCTTATCTCATATTCCTAAGATACTCCTCAACATACTCGATCCATTTCTTTCTTGCCCTTTCTCTTGAATGCCTACCTACCTTCCTCCATTCTAGAATTTTTCTGGGAATCCTGCGCTGTTTCGTCCTCATTGAATATTCTATCCAGACTATTCTTCTACTCTTTATAAACCTTACACATGATTTACAATACTATTATTACTAATACTAATTCTGTTAGTGCACTATTATTACTGGATCTTAATTCAAAATTATCGGACGGGATAAAAACGAATGTCCCTGTTTTTATCCCAATCCACTTACGCTAGCAGTCAGCTCTCTACCTTCTGATTCAGCGATTATTTCACTTGTCTTCTGCTACTGGATTTGAGCGTAGTGTAGGGTAACTTCCATTTACAGCGGACTGAGAAGCCAACGTGAAAACGAATATTGATCATCAACGCGAATTCAAAGTGACTAACAAAACGATCATGAGACCGTTTTTTTCCTTGATTATTGATGGCAGTGAATCACAAACCACATTTAACGTTGGGAAAGAAAATAACAAGACAACTGTTTAAGAAGGTAACTGTTATTCCCCTCCTCCTTAATTTTATTTCCAATAAAAGTTACGAGATAAATGATAAATACAGTTTACCTCATTGTTATTTGTGTGTTCTTAACAAAATAAAATCAACGAAAATAATAATGTAGTTGCATCAAGGCTACAAGGTGAATACAACAAATTATTAATTTTCAGTTAATTAACTTTTAAATTTTATAATATATAGACACATTGAATGATTTTCTGCTTTCTTTGTTTTATTTGTTTTGTTTCGTTGTTTTTATTTGAAAAATAAAAATTAGAATAACATTTTTAAAACACTTAAAACATAATAGAAACTTACGTTAAACTTTAAATATAATATTGATTAGTACAATACTTAATTTGGAACACTTAAAATGCATAGTAATAAGAAATTTGCTTTCTATAATCTTACAGATTAAATAAAAAGTATTCAAGCGCAAACAGAAGTACAGCGTTACGTCATTCATGAATGCATAAACAGAATGCAGCGCCGACACTTGTGTCTTACGACGAATTACGTATACGCTGGCCTGGGTGCAGCTTCTCGCTCTGCCGGCCACATTTTCACGTAACTTAACGTTTCCACTTTGTCTTTTCCGCTTTTTCATCGTTACCATTAAATACTCTGATAAATCATTATTTAATTATTTTTGGTAGAGATTTTTAAAAATGGAAACGGCGTTTCTAACGCTTCCATTGACGCTTCACCACTGGATTTGAGTTATGACGATAGATATGGCATAGAACAGACGCAGAGGAGATTTAACGAGAAAAGACTCGGTAAGAAACGCGGATGAAATTTCACACAGCTCCTTACGTATGATAGTGAAATATGGATAACTACTGGGAAGCAGGAGCATAGGATTCCTACGAGGAGGTGAGTTAAAGGTTGCAATAGATTCAATAGGTTCAGGAACGAAGAATTTAAAAGGATGTAGGGTATACATAGTGTGTGGACATTAGGAAAAATGTGAGTGTAGACGCTTAATTAGAGGTCTAAATGTGTACGAAGTGGAAGTGTTGGGCGCCAGCGGTAGCGTTGAATTCCGTAACAGGTAGCCTATCTATACCTGAAAGGAAGACAGAGAAGGAGAAGAAGACTACTGAAAAGAAAAAGAAATACATGATCTACAGTATAATGCCGACTCCGAAGTGTAAGTGGCGAGGTGTTGCTTAGGTAGGGGACATTACTCCCTGGTTTGCCATCGCTCCTAGAGGGGTATTATCGTATAACCCAGTGGATTATTATGATCTTCTTTTCAGGATACTTATTTATCAAAATTAAGTACTTTACTCTTGTTATAACGTAAAACGTTGCTGGTAAACTACCCCTCCCCCTTAATCGATCTTCACCAAAATCAATAGGCCTTGAGTCCTCTACAACTCGGGGACATATGCAAAACATTATTTGATTCTCTTTGAATTTGCGGCAGTTATATTTCCGCATAGGAAAAAATCCCCCCCCCCACACACACACCACACACACACAATTCGGAAAATGACTTTTCTCCATGTTTTGAGGGTAGTACAATCATCAGTCCTTATTTCGAACACGATTTTTTCGCGATTACCATACTTCGATTTCCGTACGGAACATGGTAGTAAAAATTTACGAAAATTTTCCCCGAAGTTTTAAATCCACTTAAACACAGATAAGTCTACGTGTAAATAGAAAAGTCAAAACATAAAAATAAATTAACTCAACAATTTTATGTGTCAGTTGCTAGACGAATATATATGCGTGTGTATATGTATGCGTGTGTGTGTAATGCTGTGTGGTGTGTGTATGTGTGTGTAAAATGCAACATAACCAATTTTATATAAAGACGTTTCCCTGATAGTACCGAACGCAGCTGTAGTGTATAAATCACAAACAGTTGACTAGGTCAACTTGTGAAACTTACTTGTCTTTTCTTCTCGTATACGATTCGGCGTGGTGTTCGCCTTCGTCAGCTTTGAGACAGACTGCCATTAACTTGTAACGGTTTTTATTTTGAAAGGTATAGTGGGGGTGGTGTGTGGAGGAAGGGGATTGGCGCGGGGATCCAAATTATTGTTAGTTTTATGTATAATTGTGTCAAAAAGTGTGTGTGATTTATACTGTAATTGGTCGTTAAGTATGTTGTTTGGTTGTGTTGTGTGGTGTTTGTATATTTCATATTGTTCTGCTGTGATAAGTTTTCGACCTTTGGGTAAGTAGTGTAATATTTCACGATTAGTATCTATGTTGGTGTAGCTGTGGTTGAAATATAATCTTGAAATATTACACTACTTACCCAAAGGTCGAAAACTTAACACAGCAGAACAATATGAAATATACAAACACCACACAACACAACCAAACAACATACTTAACGACCAATTACAGTATAAATCACACGCACTTTTTGACACAATTATACATAAAACTAAAACAATAATTTGGATCCCCGCGCCAATCCCCTTCCTCCACACACCACCACCACTATACCTTTCAAAATAAAAACTGTTACAAGTTAATGGCAGTGTGTCTCAAAGCTGACGAAGGCGAACACCACGCCGAAACGTGTACGAGAAGAAAAGACAAGTAAGTTTCACAAGTTGAAAGTTTCAATATTCTATAAAGTTTAGTGCTGTGAAAAAAGATGATGACCAATCAAAACAACTATAAAAGTACTACTTACATTTGTTACGTAAAACTGTAAAAGCTTACTAGTAGTATTTTAATCGAAAGTATTATTTATTTTAGTTCAAGAAACACTAGTCATCATGCACCCACTGTAATTAAATGCAAAAAGTTATTAAAAGCAAATATTAAAATTACATACTTTAATTATACTAATTACTTAAATTTCTGTATTTACACTATGTACAATGATGCATTTATCTTTCTTTCTTTTTGTTAGGCGATGATTTAGTTTATTTACCGTCTTTTCTTTATAAAAAATAATTGTTCATTTTTCATCTGCAACTGCTGTGTTATCGTGGCGATATTACCATTGTGTGTGTGTGTGTGTGTGTGTGTGTGTGTGTGTGAGCGCGGGCGCGTGTCTCCTAGATGATGATGATGATTCTGGTGCTCACACGTCGATTGTTGTGTATGTTGTTGCTCATATGATAATGTTGATGATGAGTCTGGCGTGAGATGGCAATGGAAAGAGGGCTTTGGAGAAGACTGGCGTTGGAAGCCAGGGCTCACGTTGTGCTGTAGTGGTGAAGAAGAAGAACTATTAAGTGTAGTACAGCACAGTATAGTATATAGTTGTGTGTGTGTGTGAGCGCGCGCGAATGTGTTTGAAACAATTATTTCAAGACCACATTAACTTGTTTATTATGAGGCTTTGGCAACGTCAAAAAAAGGCATGAAAATCAGACAAAACATGTCTGAGAATATCTCGAGGAAGATTTCAAAGATACAGCCTATGTGGGAAGTGGCTGTGGCGGACGATTTTTAACCGTGAATTGTGTGAAATATATAAATAATACTGACAACCCAGCTTATATATCGTCGTGGCTGAAGTGAGCTGGACATATTATTCCCGTACAGTAGAACGAATCAGAAACGAAAGTCATGACGGGTTACCCATGGGGGCAAAGGAAAAGGGCACACCCAAACTAAAGTAGGTAAGTAGGTTTGACGATTGTCTGAGGAAGGGAATCCAATTTTGAAATTGGATGATATTGGAAGGGAACAGAAACCAAATGACGACGTTCGTGGGGAAGACCCAGTTCTACCTACGGCTGTAGCTCTAAAGGAGGAGGAATTAGTTGTACTGAATTGTTTTCCTGTGTGTCCTAATTATTCTTAGCACAGTCGACCTGTGCAATCCTGAATGTTGTATCAATCTCGTAAGTCACTGCAGAAAGGGCATACAAATTAAGACTTTTAATTAACACAACAGGAGTTTGTTATTATATATTTACCTTTTTACCTTCCAACTCTAATCTAATTTGGTTGGTAGTTCCTTCCATTGTATCTGCGTTGATTGTTATTAACTTAGCAAATATTTCAACCCATTCACAGCTGTTAGGAGCTTTTCGTTTTTATCTTCTCCGATGGTACAGCTTTATTAAACATAATTGAAGTGAGAACTTCTTATACGGCACTATGGTGCGAGTCTCACTCCCGTACACCTTGCGCTTCTAGAGCAGTCAACTGATTTAGCACCTCATGATACAGCTGAACCAAAAGCCTGTGCCAGGTCAAACAGCGGTGTTCCCCACATAGCTGTCCATAATTTCTCCTCTGCCACAAATATGTGAGCTACAAGCAAAGCGTAATATTTTAAAGAATATGTGCATATTCTAAATGTTTAAATACTATTGCAAGAATAATGTAAATATTAAAAAAAATTTGTTATTTAAAAGGTAACTCTACTAACTTTTGTTGCGTTTTTAAAGTCGTGGGCCTGCGGCCAATATCTCAGATGATGTAGTACTAATGCTCGGAAAATAAGGTTACACGGGTGCAAAGAAAGTTCAGTGAAGCATGAAATGCATTTAGGCAAGAAGAAAATGAAAGTAATGTCCGAATAAGAGAAAAAGCGTGAATTAAACATGCAGCTAGAGGAAGATATCGTATAGGGAATAGGCCTATACGATGTTGAACAGTACCCCGATCAGACTTAAGTTCATTTAACACACTAGACGTTTAGTCCTGGAGAATCAAACGAGAGAGATCTATAGCTTATCTTCTTCCTTCCGTTCTGCTTAGGACTTATTTGCGCTGTTATACGCGTACAAGAAGCGTCGTAATGTCTCTCTCTCTTCAAACGTTGAAGCACATAGCGTTGCCTCAACTCCAGCATCCGCCCTGTAAGGAGAAGATAACAAAGGAGAAGGAGAAGGTAAAGAATAGAAAGAAGAAGAAGAAGAAGAAGAAGAAGAAGAAGAAGAAGAAGAAGAAGAAGAAGAAGAAGAAGAAGAAGAAGAAGAAGAAGAAGAAGAAGAAATACTTCACCGCTGCACATATCCGCTCAGAATAACAAAATTTATTGCTAGCTGAGATTTGCTAAACTTGTCATGGAATCAGTAACATGTGTAGAGTTTCAATAATTTAAAAATAGATTTTCGAAAGACCGATGTTGTGTGTGTGGGGTGAGATATGTTCGAATAATGCCCCATTCCGTCGCTAACAACAAGATGGACAGTACTACCAGCGGCAACCTCTGAAGAAGCTTTTTGAAAGTGAAAACCGGTTCAGGTTGTAAGGTAAAACTTTACGTTTTTACCCATAAAAAACTTTGTGTTCCGAGTCGTTAGTGAAATAGTTGTACTGTATTTAGTTAAGTAACGGACACGTCATGGACAACGAAATCCAAGAATTATGTTCAAAATTAGAAACGTAATTTTTGGTATAGCTTTTGTGTGGAAGACAACGAGCAACTGCGATGTTGTTAAAGAAATCCGATTCACTGAGGCTCGAAACCATGACCTTCCCAACTATGTACATTTTTAATAAGTGAAAACACCAAGTTTACATTTTACTGCTGTTTCAATCCTTGTCAGAGTTTGCATGAGAATGAAGTTTTGCTCGTTGCTAGTGAATGTACCAATAAAATTCTGAATAATGGTTACAGTACGAGAAGGCGTCGGTCAAACGTCGTGTTATTGATACGAGTCGTTAGTCGTTTGAGTAATACGCAAACGTGAACGTTAGGCGTATATGTGGAATGTGTTAAATTACTGTGTTTATTTGTATTTGCGATGACGTAAATGACACTGGCGTTGTACACTGCGAATACAAATGTGTATAACTCAGTGGATTCCTCCTGAACTCAGTGCTATGTACTCGGTTCGTATTCACTTCAGATTTTTTTTTCTAATTATATGAAGATACCAACTTTCGATACTCTTGCGGTTTCATTTTATGCTTTTTATCCTTCTTCTTATGTATCTGATTTCTTATGCCGGAAATCATAACTATTGTTCTCACCAGCCTTGTTTACAGCTGACGTTCACTCTATGAAACACTGCATAAGACTGTTGTGCGCATATGCGAAATGATTGAAAATTTTGTTAGTCTGGAAACGAGGTGTTTGACTATCGCGCACCTCGAGCTCAGTGTCCGATTTCTAACGTCAGGTCTATAGATGCGCTTCCCATTAGTGCGTTGGTGAAATGTCCTCTGCGTCTCTCGAAAACTAAATAATCTCGTCTACCGTCTTCACATTGAGAACAGTGGCACGTCATCATTTATTGAAAATCAATATCCGCTGACTCTGTTACCCCATAATGTTGTGTTGCGTTTGCACTTTCTGTCTTATGGAATTTTTAGCGCAGTCCCACAGGTGCAGCCCATTGGTCTATATGGGTTTTTTGTCTTCGTTGTAATCAAACGATTGCTGTTTTTACTGAGTCCGGATTCCCTACCTATTAGCCAATATAGCTGATATATTTAAGTTTAATCAAGAGTCCCAGTTTAATTTTGATCCAAGATAGTTTTCGCATCAAGTAAACACAGGTCAATGTTAATTGGACAATATTCACGTACAGTCGCACACAAAGCTGGCGTGAATGTATATTAATTAATATACAAGTATTTAAGAGAATTAATTTTTTTAAATATGCGTGCGAACAGCAAAGAGAGTATTGACTATTTCCAATGGGTGCTAAGTACTATATGCGTGCGAACAGCAAAGAGAGTATCGACTATTTCCAATGGGTGCTGAGTACTATAAATTTTGTTTTTAAAAATATTGTATATTTTTGCGCAATTACGGAACAATGGAGATCAGATCGTCGTTCTTCACGTTTCGCGGCTAGCCCAGCAGGTGCGAGTTTCTGCCAAGGCCGCACTCAAGTCTCCTCTAGAGTTTTCGAGTGCTTGTTAAGGACACATATTATGAAACATTAGTCTGGAATCCTGCAGGCTATAAATAGGCAACTTTTCTGTGCTGCCTATCCTAAAATCCAGAAACATTTCTAGAACCTCCAAGGTCCAGATTTACAAAACTGCATTCCGGCCAGTAGTATTATATGCTTCAGAAGCCTGGACCATGACCTCAGCCCAAGAAGATATAATCAGAAGATGGGAAAGAAAGATTCTGAGAGGATATGTGGAGGTGCACTAGATACTTGTATGTGGCGTACGAGGACAAACGCCGAATTCTACGATCTATACAAGTAACCGGACATCGTCACAGCAATACAAGAAGGTAGAATTAGGTGGGCAGGTCACGTAAAAAGAATGACAAAGGAAGGAGCAGTGAAAAAAGTATTAATTGGACGACAAGGAGGAGGAAGAGCAAGAGGGAGGCCGAGAAGAAGATGGATGGACGATATAGATGAAGATATGAGAAGACTGGGGGGGTCAGAAGGCGGCGAAGAGTCGCACAGGATAGAGAGGAGTGGAGGCACGTAATTCTGGAGGTCAGGGCTCTTCATGAGCTGTAGCGCCGTGGAGTAGTAGTAGTAGTAGTAGTAGTAGTAGTAGTAGTAGTAGTAGTAGTGGTAGTGGTGGTGGTGGTGGCGGTAGTAGTAGTAATAGTAGTAGTAGTAGTAGTAGTATTTTATTTTCCACCGTACCATACGACGATCAGTGAGACCGTCGTGACAATATTATAGAGTGGGGGAACTTGGACATGGTTTAGATATACACCGTGATGTACATTTGCACGTTTTAACAAATAAAATGTAGTCTGTGGTTAATTAGCAACACAACACAACACAGCAGAGATACACATGGTACTGGTGTTTCGAGTCGTTCGACATTAGCACTGTTAAAGAATTTACAATAATAAACGGGAATTGGCGGATTTATATAACACTATTACAGAACACTCTACCGCTTTTCCACTGTATGTTATGATTAGCGAGTCTATGATTCTCAACGTCTCGTTCATCATCAGATCAAAACAACGGACATCACTGATGATCGAACCGAAATCGTCACTGTCCCGATTTATTGATGAAGGAAACACTCGAAACCGCTAATCTTGTATCACTATATGTAATAGGAAAAACAAGCGGTATTAGTGAAAGTGTCAAGTGTTTAACTGTTAATTTGTGTTATGAACTATTTTAATTATTTAATTCGATTGACTTTTATTATTTTTTTGTGTAGTGCATAGTGGACAATTGTGTTACCGACTGGTGCAGTACGAGTGTTTTTGTTTTACAGAAATGTAAATAAAAATTGCGAGTATCGATTTCTCTGGTGTCCAATAATTTGTTACGCTGTTTTAAGGTCAAACCTGTGACACTTTAAGTTAACGATTACACTTTTGAAGGAGTAGAAGAGTTTACGTATCTTGGAGCTTATATTAATAGTGAAGAAAAAGTTATATCCAATGAAATAACTAAGAGAAAAATGGCGGGGAATAGAGCATACTTTGCTCTAGTAAAATTATTAAGATGTAGTCTTCTCACCCAAGAGACTAAACTGAAAATGATCAGGCCTGTCGTGACATAAGGTTCCGAAACCTGGACATTAAGAGCAGTTGATGAGAAGACTCAGAGGACTTTTGAAAGGAAACTTATTATTAGAAGAATCTTCGGACCGGTATGTTGTAATGGAGAATGGAGGATCAGATCTAATCAACAAATTGACGCCATTCTAAAACAGGGAGATATCGTCCGATTTATAAAGTCCAGAAGAATCAGCTGGTTAGGGCATGTAGAAAGATTGGACAACCAAAGACACCCCAAAAGGATAATGAATGGGCATGTAGATGGACGCAGAAGACGAGGCAGGCCAAGAAAACGATGGCAAGACGACGTGGAAGAAGACTTGACTATGTTGGGTGTCGCCTCGTGGAAGACCAAGGCACATGATCGGACTGTCTGGAGGCAGATCATTAGGGAGGCCAAGGTCCATTATTTACTGTAGTGCCGGATATGTATGTACGTTTTAAGGCGACGATAAGTAGCACTTTAATTTTGTTATAGCCTACTATAATTTAGATAACCACACTCCGGCTCGGTAGCCGAGTATCCTTGTACCGGAAGGGTAGACATAGACAAGATCAACTATATTTCAGTCAGTGACTGTAGTTGTATTGTGTTTGGTCAGTGGTGAAAAAATAGCATACTACCGAAACTCGAAGGCATTTCAAAGTCAATCGTATTTTAAGGTTTTAGTGTGCAACTGAACTGCCGAAGCAGTACGCTGTTAAAGCCCTCCAACGAATAGACAGTACGTCAAATCAAGTGAAATACGAAGCACCGCTGAAACCAAATTTCAAAGAAAAAAGAAAAAAATGGCAGTTTGTCACCCGTGAAATTTCTGTGAACGCGAGAATCAACACAATGAATACGAAGGAATGACAAATCTTTAAACTAATTGAATTGTGTATACACTATTCTGTAAATATTTGATTACTTAAGGGCAACAAAAACACGCGTTTGTAGTAGTAAATGACGATAAACGTTATGTAATAATATGTTTGGAGAGAGAGAGAGAGAGAGAGAACATGTGTGTGTGTGTGTGTGTGTGTGTGTGTGTGTGTGTGTGTGTGTGTGTGTGTGTGTGTGTGTGTGTGTGTGTGTGTGTGTGTGTGTGTGTGTGTGTGTGTGTGTGTGTGTGTGTGTGTGTGTGTGTGTGTGTGTGTGTGTGTGTGTGTGTGTGTGTGTGTGTGTGTGTGTGTGTGTGTGTGTGTGTGTGTGTGTGTGTGGACAAAAGCGGCCAGACAGAAAGGAAATTTCTTAGTGTTTGTATCGTGCATTAGGACTTCTTAGAGTTAAATGACGTCATTAGGACTTGTAACTAAGCAGAGGTATGTAAATCAACGGTCAAATAACCTGACGATAATTTATGCACAAAGTAAACCCAGGTTCGTGTTAAGTGAACAATATTCACGTGCGGTCGCGCGTGAATGTATAATATATAGGCCTACGAATATTTAAGAGAATTAATTTTTACTTCCATGTTTTGTAAGTATGGTCATGGCGAAAACAATCGTGTTCCAGATAAGGACTGATTCTAATTATACTACCTTCAAAATGTGAAGAAAAGTCAATTTCCGTAAAGTTAGTTAATTGCCCGTTCCGACTACTTAATAACATGGGTTCGGTATTAATGATAAAATTAAATTTTGTTAAATTTAAAAATTATACCAAGTTAATGGAAAAGAATTTAAATGCGTGCCTCCACAATCGATTTTCACAAAGTTAACGCGTATCTTAATATATCATGTCATTCAAACAGGTATGTAATATAGTCAATAAATAGATGATTTTTACGTAAATAATTAATATCCCAAATTCATATTTCTCTTTCAGTACTCTGCTAACTTCCTTTGATAATTTATAAATTGGTGCATTAATTCTCTATGTTGTATTTTGTCCCAAATTCATATTTCTCTTTCACTACTCTGCTAACTTCCTTTGATAATTTATAAATTGGTGCATTAATTTCTCTATGTTGTATTTTGTCCCAAATTCATATTTCTCTTTCACTACTCTGCTAACTTCCTTTGATAATTTATAAATTGGTGTATTAATGTACCAATTTATAAATTATAAAAGGAAGTTAGCAGAGTACTGAAAAATAATTAATACTAATTATGTATTTAAACAAGGTATGTGTCAATTAAAAATGTATTCGTCAACAATCGTTCATTGTTGGACAATTGTATAGAACATTTGTTTTTATACAACGAAACTATAATTTAATTTTAAGTACTAAAAGTACTTTTTCAGCATTTTTACGTTACGAAAAACTAAAGTGAACGTTAAATACGTTAACGATTAGTGCTTCAAATATAACATTAAATATTTCCAATATAACAGTAAAAACAGCTGATTAAGTAAATAAAAATTACAACAATTAATAATTTAAATTGAATAAATCGATTATTTGTTATTTTATATTAAAATTGAAACAAAATCGATTATCTGTTAGTTGTTATATTGAAATCGAATCAATTCAATTATTCTTTAAATCTTTTAAAAACCTCTGAAGATACCGATACAGTCAGTGAAACGTGCGTCAGGTTAATTCAAACGAAAAAATATAAGATACAACTACTTGCAGAAGTAAGTATATTTGATAGTACAGTATATAATATTACACAATAGTACTGTAAGAAACTCACCGCGTTACTTATAAGGAAATGATATTTTTGTAGTAAAACAGTAATTGTAAAGCAATACTCGGAACAAATACTAAAAGTTCCGAACTACTGCATTGGCTTTTAGTTAAATTTATAACCATAATACCTGAATGACAAATAATTTAGTCCTAGATTTAAGTTTACGAATGTCTCTGTAGCTATATATAGACTTATATCTAATATTTTTTACAAATATACGTAACCGATAATACGATATTAATTTTTTTACTTCCATGTTCCATAAGGAAATGAAAGTATGGTCATGGCGAAAAAAATTGCGTTCGAGATAACGGCAGAACGGCAGATTCTGATTGTACTACCATCAAAACATTAAAAAAAGTCATTTTTCGAAAAGTGTGTGTGTAGAATTTTTTCTATGGCAAACGATAACAGCCGAAAATTCAAACAGAATCAAATAATTTTTTGCGTACAAACCTGAATTGTAGAGGACTCAAGGCCTATTGTTTTTGGTGAATATCGGTTAAGGGAAAGGGGTAGTTTACCTGCAACATTTTACGTTTTAACAAGAGTAAAGTGCTTAATTTTGATAAATAAAGTGTCCTGAAAAGAAGGTCATAATAATCCACTGTAGAAAGGTGGATTATTTTCAATATCTATAATTGAAAAGGGTAGTTGAAGAGGGGTAATTTTTTTATAAATTAAAATGGTAGTTGATGATGGAGGAGGTAAATTTTTATAAGTTTTATAGTCTATGTGTAATACGTTATTGACAACAAAGAAGTAGTTTCTATGGAAACATTTCATTTATACTTTAACAAAAGTCTATATTTTTCATTTTAATTTAAATCACGTACGAGTGAAAATATATCGTTCCTGGCAGGCAAGCATATCTCAATTATGTAATGTTTACTTTTTCAAAGTTTTATTATTGTGATTAACGCAATAAAAAGCCCGGCAGGACACACACACACACACACACACACACACACACACACACACACACACACACACACACACACACAATTCGCGTTATTTCTGGCCTCACTCATGTTTATTTTCTTATGTTCGCACGCTTTTCAAATGGAAAGTGCCGAAACCCACACCAACACAACGCGTGCAAGCCGAAAAGGTGGACATCGATTTGCTTCCTGTGGATCGCTGGGCAGTGTTGTATTAAAGCAATTAATACAATCTGTTTACTTATTTCTATTATGATATGAGAATTATAAACTAATATGTGCATGTGTGTATGTATGAAAAATATATAAATATTTTTCTCCTTTGGAAAATTGTTTTCCCCTCCTTGAAAATATTTTGACCTCCCTGAAAGTTAGTTATTTACTAGCCTGTGTGGAATATAGCGTTATAACATGGATCAGAATGGTGGGTGTTAAACAGGAGACACAAACGTATTAAGGAAGAAATGTTTTGCTGAGAAATTTATAATTATACGGGTGAACAGAATAGTCGCTCAGGAAATCAGAAGACAAATGGAAAGAAAGAAATCAAAACTCGATTTTAAAAAAGAAAAATGACTAGTATAGTATTGACAGGAAAGACTTTGATAACACTATAGACATCCCTCGGCCCCTCGCAGCGAGAGTCCAATTTCATTACAGGAATCAGATGGCAGCTACCTTTAGCTAGCTCTTCGTTCGACCTACAGACATTTTATCCAAAAGTACGTCCTTCCTCACGAAGGTTGAGGATAGTCTTAATGCACCTGACATGGTAGTACCATTTTAGCTGATACGTAATTTCTTCAGTACTCAAGCATCCACTTATTTAATTAATATTTAAATGATTTTAAATATAAATTTTAGGACATGGAAGTCATGTATGGTTCTCCATACCGATTTTTTAAACGTAGCTCACTAACGTTTTAAACGCCACCCAAAATTTGAAAGAGAGCGTTGAGAGATTTTAATTCTATCAAATTAGTAAAGATATGGAATTTGTATTTTGAATGAAATTGCTCGTACGCGTAGATTGATCTCTCACATAGACTTTTACAAGTGTTTCTTAAAACGATGATTTCCTTTTTGGCCCTTGGTGCCCTCAAAGTTACATCAATTTCATTGTAAACTAAATTCATTCGAATTTGGGTTAAAATTCCATTTAGTCTGACATCCGGCTCGATTAATTTTTTCATAGTTTTGATTCCTTTTTAGGGCCACTCAAAAACATTAGGGCTCTGTATATACAGTGGACAAATGCCAAACGGAGCCTCGCTTCACTTGTTCAATTGTTTTCGACGTCTCAGCATAACGTAACCTTATCAACGTTAGTTATTTTCATAGCAAATGTGTTGTGTAGCCGCGGATTTTGTGTAGCTGTCAAAGAAAAATTTGATCGTTATTTATAAAATATATAAAGCTGTGTCTTCAGAAATTAATTTCTGAAACATTGTATAGCTTTCTATACTCTCGCGTTCCATAGGACAGAGTCAACAACAACAATTGTAAGTTCGTAATCTACTATCTTAATACGGTGCATAAAAAATGGTTTGTGTGTGTGTGTGTGTGTGTGTGTGTGTGTGTGTGTGTGTGTGTCAAACACACTTGATACCTTTGATCTGCAGTCCGTAAAATTAATACTGAATAACTAAAATGTTGTCGTTTGTCTCTTGTTACTTAAATATAATAACAAAAAATAGGTATGGAGTTCCTAAAGAAACCATACATGACTTCCTCCATGTTCTAATTAATTATAAAATTATTTTTAATATGTGCACTTAGAACGAAACCAAATATATCAGCATGTTTTTGGTAAAAACGCTTAGAAAGATAATCAAAATACGAATTGTACCTAGTTGTTAATATTTTAAAAATAAAGAAATTAATGATCTTTCATTTAAACAACGCGAAAGAAAGTGAATATCGCCCGGCGTTTGTTATCTGTGAATTTCTGAAAACGAAAAATTATTTTGTTTACATATACGTGGTTCCATAGCATGGAACAATATCAGTTGTTAATATTTTACTGAAATTTTTAAGTTTACGGAAGAATAAATTTATAACATTAATACAAAAAATTACCCCCTCCCCCTTCAACTACCCTTTTCATTTGTAGATATTTCATCAACCTTTCGACAGTGGATTATTACGACCTTCTTTTCAGGATACTTTATTTATCAAAATTAAGTATTTTACTCTTGTTAAACGTAAAATGTTGCAGGTAAACTACCCCTTCCCCTTAACTGATCGTCACCAAAGTCAATAGGCCTTGAGTACTCTACAACTCGAGCACATGTGCAAAAAGTTATTCGATTCTATTTGAATATTTGCGGCAGTTTTATCGTTCGCCATAGAACAAATTCCACACACACACACACACACACACACATTTCGGAAAATGACTTTTCTTCATGTTTTGAGGGTGGTATAATTATAATCTGCCCTTATCTCGAACACGATTTTATTCGCGATCACCATACTTCCATTCCTTACGGAACATGGAAGTAAAAATGAACTTTCGTCTCATAAGGTTTTATCAGTTATAAAGCATTTTCGTTTTTAATTGTTCCTTCGAATGTGAACATACACTTTGTACAATCCCACCACATTCCATTTTGATAACTGGAAAGTCATTTCCGTAAGGTTTGTCTTGTACAAATCTGCCTAGGAATCGCATTTGCACAAATTGTCACATCAGTGGAAACATATTGCAGCCTAATGAAAATGGGAACAGATTTTATAGATTCTAAATTGCTGTAAATCAAATAGGTTATCATATGAAACGTAACGTTTTGGGGCAGCTAAATAATTAAATTTTTCAACCCAAATAGCTAATCTATTCACGCTAAATTGATGCAGGCATTCTACGTTACACCGTCTATACAGGATAACGGGGTAGCTCTATCGGCTAGTCGCTTTCACTTTCACCAGTAGTTAGTTTGGTCTTAGATCTTAGTTTCCCAAAGTGACGTTACAGCCCCTGCGGGGTGGAGGGATCTGGGGGGGGGGTCGCTGTTCCAGGAGTAGGAGGGAGTGGACAATAAGAAGACGCTAAAATATTTTGTTGCCAAAACATTTTTAGCAATAGAATTGTTTCAACAAATTTAGTAATACCGTTTATTAGATACCTTTTTACATGTTTCTTCATCTGTTTCGTTTTTATGTTGTAAGTTTCATATAACACGTATGTGTTCCGAAACGTACACGCTAAAAATTTCCCCTTAGAACATAAAAATATCGTTTAATATGCTACTGTTAAAAGTAGCAACTTCATAACGAAGTTTTAAAGTAGTTTTAAACAGGTGTTTAACAAGATTTTGGAAAGTGGTAATATATTTACTTAAAAAAACTGATTTATCTATAGTGGTTTGTGGAAAACTGCTGTAAAATTCGTCAAGGCTTTCGCTTAATCGAATATAGGCCTAGGCCTACCGCCCATAGAGTCGGCGACGTGTTCTCCAGACACAAAAAAAAAGTTAATTAACAAATCAGGAGCCGTGCTAAGTTTCGCGAGTACAGAGTAATTGTGCAAATTATTCTCTAAGAGTATAATATTCGTGTGACTTGTTTTAATATTTTATTGACGACTGTTAGAAGCCTTTTTACACGTGTGGGGTGATTTCTGACGGCGTCTAGCAAATTTTGGGTAGTTTGTTATTTGCACTACATTTTCCAAGTTGGAAGTGACTTGTTAAAACTTTGTATGGGTTTTTTGTGCAACGCGACTAAATATAATGAAACGAAACGTGTGAAGTCTATGCGCTTCGGCCTTTCACACCAGTACTGTAACAAATAAAACTGACAGAAGTGTAAATGCATTGTAATTGACTGCGCCTACAGTAAATGAAAACTAAATGGTTTTATGACTTGCGAAAACTATAAATGCTTCTGCTTCATTACAAAAACAAATATTGTTATTTTTAACCGACTTCAAAACGTAGGAGGTTCTATACTTGTTCTTTTTTTATGTTCTCCGATTTCTCTAGAAGGTGGCTGGGTCGATTTTAATAAATCTTTTTGTATTTCAAAGGACAGGGGCAAACCTAGGATTTCATTTCGGGGGAGGGGGATTTTTTCAAGCACATATCGTTACCTTAAAGTATTGTTTTTCTCATGTTATAATTAAAGTCGTACCAAAAACTAATAGGCAGATAATAGCTGTAATTCACTAATTTCATTAAAATAAATTAAAGCATTTATCATATAGGCTTCCAGTTTGTCTTGCGGCCATAATAATAACTTTCTGAGAAATATAATTACTTTAAAGAGAATGTCAAAATTAAGAAAGTGAAGGTTACCAGCATGTATATAATTGCTGTGGATATAAATGTATCCAACAGGGTTGTGGATATAAATTTTACAGCATGTGAAATAATGTTAAATAATTTTGTTAAAAAATATAATGCTTGTGTCTTTTTCAATTAATTACATTAAAAAAAAACACGCAACCAGTCTAACATTTTTGATCCAACATTTTCGGATTTGGGGGGATATATCCCCTATATTACCCCCTACATTCGTCCATGTCAAAGGACATGTTCCTGCTGTGGTCCCATATTCTCATATAATTTAAAATTGGTATTGGACCAGTACTGAGGCAATACAAGCAGAATACTGTATTTTATATTTACACTTGTGCTTTGAAAATACAATAATAGACTGGGATTATTGCGTTACTGGGGTTACGTTTGTGTCATTAGCTTTTGTTACTCTCAAATTAGGACGTAAAACTGTATGGAGTTCTTCAATACTCACAAAACGCATACAGCACAATACACCTCTGGATGTTGCTCTGTGACCGTGTAGCATGGAAATCAAGTAACCAAAAACGTTTGATATCTCTGTTATGGAGGCGACATGCCACAGTTCCTGGAAATGTTCTGTGAAAGCTAGTTTTTCTTTTTAGCCACGTAGCATAAGATACTAAGTACATAAATTCATGATAAATGCGTCTTATGTACAGAGTTTTTACAAACATTTTTAATTTGCATATTGCATAGCATTGAATGTAAAAACTATTTTTCACTTTTTAGAGCTTTTTATAAATTAATTTCATGTATGTTAAAATACTTTTATCCTTTTCGAAATTGGTTTAATTTTTTTCAAACTGGGAATATTTTAATTGATGTTTATTATTTGAAACGCATAATTACGTAATGTTGTTGGTATACTGACAGTAATTGTATGCGGTCAAAATGTCAGAAAAAATTCAGTTTATCGCTGACGTTCTATTTTTGAGAATTTGATAACGAAATTGGAGGACGTTGCACAAGGGGATGACATGCATAGCTTGTGTTTAAAAAATTAATTAAATTAATTGGTAATAATTTTATATTCTAATTTACAGAATACTACTTAATAATTGATAACAGAGAGAGAGAGAGAGAGAGAAGTGCATCGCCTGCGTTTACAGGGAACTTAAGGAAATTACTTGTAAATGCAACAATCCAGAATGTGAAAAACGTAGTTTATGTGATAATCGTAATGCGTTTATTTGTCAGTTGAACGACTACAACAGTGGTGGCCAACCTTTTTCCACCACGACTCACTTTTGTGAAACTGAGGCTTGCCACGTGCTAGAGAATTTTGTTACTGTATATAGCCTACATATAAGAGTGTAGACAAACCTTAAACTATGTTTAAGGATGTATTATTGAGAATTTACTAAAAACAAGTCTAAATCTAACTTCTACCTTCAAGCACTTTGAAATATTTTTGAAGTGTGACTTGTAATATTTTTAATGATATTTTTCACTTTATTTCTGTCGTGGTTTTTCAACACCTATGACGATATGAAATAATATTACGGACAATCCATGTAGTGACAGGTGTTTAATGGGGTTTACCTCTTATAGGGTATCCTATAAACATTCCAAAGGAAAAAATATTTTCAGTTGTTTCAGATGTCTTTACTTGAAGGCATCAAAAATAGACAACGATAGACACAAGGTTATTTTGTTTTATTTATACATGATTGAACGAGCGGAGTGAGTTCTCAGTTTAAACCTGACCGTTTAGCAGTTGTCAGTCTATGTGTTTTTGGGGTACATCTCATGACAACGTTTGCACCAACCGATTTTCGCAAAACTTACCCCACTTACCCATATTGTTTTCGAGATTGATTCTCCGAAAATAGGGGGTGGAAGTAAAAAATTTAAGGGGTCAAATTAAACAAAAGTTGCAAAATCCACGAGGGACATTAAATTAAAGAGATTTAAACTAAACTCTGAATAATGTTAATTTTTTGGCATTTCAAAATTTTATGGCTCTAGAGCTCAAAAAATGGCACACGCTTTCAAAAAACCGCAAAAATCCATGTGGGAATTTTAATAATAGTCAATCTGTATACAGTGTTTAGTTTTGGAAATTTCAAACTTTTGAAACACTAGGGCAAAAAAAGTGGATCAAAATTTTGTAAAAATTGCAAAATTCCATGCCGGTTATCAGACTATAGGAAATTTTAGCCCAAATTCGAATGTGTGTTTACTTTGAAAGTTATTTAAATAATTAGGAGCACCGTGAACCAAAACGAATGCCAAAATTTGAAAAACTTGTAAAGTTCATATGGACGAAAATTTATCTCCTTCAGCGTAGTCATCGAGTTCTGTAGCTTAGGGACTTTACTAGTTGAAATTAAGAAAACAATTTTAGTTTCATTTGTAAATATAGTTTATTTAATTTGAAAATAATAAAAAATGCATTAGGTTAACAATAATTTTATTCAGTTTTTAACATAAAAACTATCCAATACGAATTGTGAGTGTGCACATTTTTTACAGTTTTTTGTATCATTGGATTAATCTGTAAACTGGCATGTCACGTAATAATTAAGATCAAATATTATTTTGTAGTGTAGTTTTCTTCCTGCAATAAAGACCTACTTTAAAAATACCTAAAAAGTAATTCTTCGTAAATTTATTATAAATCTATTAAAAGTTTTACAGCAAATAATAAGACTCAAGATATTACTTCCATGCTCCATAAGGAAACGGAAATATGGTGATGGCGAAAAAAGTGGTATTCAAGATAAGGGATGATTCTGATTCTACTACCCTCAAAACGTGAAGAAAATAAATTTCCGTAAAGTGTCTGTGTGTAGAATTTTTTCTATGGCAAACAATAATTGCCGTAAATTCAAATAGACTCAAATAATTTTTTACATGTGTTTCTGAGTTGTAGAGGCCACCAAGATCTTCATTTTGGTGAAGATCGGTTAAGGAAGAGGGGTAGTTTACCTGCAACGTTTTACGTTTTAGTAAGAGTAAAGTAGTTAATTTTGATAAATAAAGTACGCTGAAAATAAGGTCATAATAATCAATGTAGAAAGGTAGATGAAATATCTATAAATGAAAAGGGTAGTTCAAAGAGGAGGGCGTAATTTTTTCACGTTTGGTATTGACTTAATGAGTTTGACAGAATCAAATAAAAATCCATTTAATCTTTTTAAAACCATGATAATTGTTCAAAATAAAATAATTTTGTTGCCAGGCAATAAAATTATATTTTTTATTATTTTAATTTAAATTATCTATGCGTGAAGATCCGCAACTACGGCCCAGCAGGCTACAAAATAATTTGTGGCCACATAATTATATAAATATGTTATTAATGCGTGATTATCTGCGTAGTTCAGTTTCTTTATAAGAATAAAGTACCTAATTTTTATAGATAAAATGACTCGAAAGTAACATATTGTTACGACGGTCTACTTGATCGTCGTAGGTACAGTGGAAACAAATTAAGTTCAAGACACCTATTAAGTCACTAATCACCAGCTTTAATTTTCACAGTTAAACAGTTCGTAATTAACAACACAGTCTCTTATAAAAATCAAATAAAAATTGTTCACACGCAAATTTTATGTCAACTAATATTAAACACAATTGTTATTACAATTATACCGCCCGATTATAAATCACAACACTTCACTATTAACCACTTGAACGCACAGAGTAACATCACTTGTAATCGCCCGACAAATACTGAACTGAGCGTCCCTGAGTAATTGTATTTATAGCCGCCGAAAATCTAGACGATTCCACATACTACTTATTACCTTTAAACTACAACGTAATTGCTTGCGGCCGTGACACAGTGAGAGCGGCCGCGTGAATTCTCGCACCATCTAGCAAATGTGTCTACAAGCACGTACGCCACAAACGTACATTCCGGATCCTTCTGGAACATTCGATAAACACGTAGATTGTTCTGTGATGTCGTAACACTTCCCCATCCTTAAGCCTGTCGTCCCGAACTGGCAAACAGTCTCTGAAGTAATATTTAGCTAGGCATCTAGGTGGACGACCTTGAACTTTCGCTGTCCTTCCTGTTGAATCCGATCAACAACATCGTTGATTCTTTTTTTCACAGTATAGGGTCCTTCCCAGTTAGTTTGCAACTTAGGTGAGCGACTACGACGGCGCTTTGGGTTGAACAACCAAACCTGATCTCCTTCTTGGAAACCCACACTATTGCTGCGAATGTCATACCGAGTTTTCATTTTATCACTGGCAATCTTCAGCAGTCCTCTTACCAAGGGATTCATTTCTCGCAGTTGGTTTTCTAATTGCGAGGAATAGTTCTGTGGCTCTTGGGACTGAGTCTCAGGTGATCCGAACATTAAGTCTCCAGGAAGACGAATCTCCCGCCCAAACACCAATTTTGCTGGAGTCATGCCGGTTGTGTCGTGTACTGATGATCTATACGCCATGAGGAATAGTGGTATACGTTGGTCCCAGTCTGTTTGGTTCTCGTCAACGACCTTCGAAAGATGCTGCTCAAGTGTCCTATTGAATCTCTCAACCATCCCGTCCGACTGAGGATGCAGAGGCGTTGTCCTGGTCTTTCGAATTCCGAGTAGACGGCATAATTCTTTAAACACTCCTGATTCGAAATTTCTCCCTTGATCCATATGGATTTCCATAGGGGCTCCATAACGGCAACAGTAGTTGTGAACTAGCTGCTTTGCCACAGTGGTAACCTCCTGATTTGGAATTGCGTAAGCTTCCACCCACTTAGTAAAGTAGACACCTACAACCATGATGTACTGGTTTCCATCGTCAGTAACTGGGAATGGTCCAGCAATGTCTATGGCAATTCTCTCGAAAGGCCGTCCAACGTTATACTGTCTCATTTTCCCCTGCTTCTGGTTTGTGGGCCCTTGCACATATTTCACACGTCCGAACCCATTCCTCTACGTCGTGGCGAAGATGAAGCCAATAGAATCGCTTCCGTATTTTGTCAAGGGTTTTGTTAACGCCAATATGGCGTCCAGATGTATCATCATTCATCTCCTTCAAAACAGACTGCACTTTACTTCGGGGAACTATCAACTGCATGACCACGTCTCGTCCATCTGCACTTTCCCAAGCCCTTTTCAGCAATCCGTTTTCTAAGGTAAGAGATTCCCATTGTGCCCAGTAGCCCTTCAGCACTTCGCAACCATGGCAGATATCTTGCCAATCCGGACGGCGACCTTCCTCTTTTGCTGTCAAGGTCGGTTCGATGTCTTCATCAGTCATCTGTTCTTGTCGACGGTCTTGTGTTGTCCAGCCGTCTGCCAGGAAATCTACAGTGATTGCTTGAACATGTTCGCTTGAGTTTTGTTCTTCCTTTCTGTGGCAATGTCGGCAGTCTTCCGGGCACGGTCTTCGTAATAAGCCATCTGCATTACCATGCAGGCCCCCTGCCAATGTTGTACCTTGAAGTTGTACTGTTGCAGACGTTCGAGCCACCTTGCCAACTGTCCTTCTGGATTATTAAATCTCAAGAGCCATGCAAGTGCAGCATGGTCGCTACGTAGTGAAAACTCTCTCCCTCTCCCATAGAGGTATTTATGGAAGTGCTCCAAAGCTCTGACAATTGCCAACAACTCTCTCCTTGTAACACAATAATTTCTCTCTAGTTTAGAAAGCGTCTTGCTGTAATACGCTATTACTCGTTCTTCACCGTTCTGCACTTGAGACAAAACTGCTCCTAGACCAGTATTGCTTGCGTCTGTGTCTACGTTGTACTTCCTTTCAGAAGCTAGAAAAGCGGGAATTGTCTGCGAACATAACGCAATCTTCAAAGTCCTAAATGATTGGTCACACTCTCTCGACCACTGGAAGCTCCGAACTTCGTGTTTACTCTTCGAAACTGGCCAGTCTCTTACGGTGTCTACTTTATTAGGATCCATGCTAACACCCGCTGCCGAAACCAGATGGCCCAGATACTGTACTTAATTCTGGAAATGAGAACACTTCTTCGGGGTCAGCTTCAGTTGTGCACCGTGAATTCTAGTCAGAACCTCCTTAAGGTTTTTCAAATGGTCTTTGAAATCTTCCCGATCACTATGACATCGTCTAAGTAAACAAGGCAAGTTTTCCACGTCAGGCCTCGGAGTACCAGGTCCATCAATCTTTCAAATGTTGCCGGTGCATTACAGAGTCCAAATGGCATGATGTTAAATTGGAATAAGCCACTTGGGGTCGAGAAAGCGGTCTTTTCCCCTTGTCTTGTTGATGAAGACCCACTTCCCAATATCCTCTTTTCAGGTCCAATGTGGAAAACCACTGTGCTTCAGACAGCGTGTCGAGTGTACCGTCAACGCGAGGTAATGGATAGCAGCCTTTCTTTGTGACGTCATTCAACCTCCGGTAGTCTACGCAGAAACGCAGTCCACCATCCTTCTTCGCTACCAGCACTACAGGAGAAGACCAAGCACTTTACGAAGGCTCGATTACTCCCTCTGTCAAAATGTCTTGTACCAACCGAGACATTTCCTCTTGCTTAGATAATGGAGGCCTTCGAGGAGGTTGGCGTATCGGTGTTGTGTCCCCGGTATTGATGCGATGTTGTACAAGAGAGGTTCTACCCAATGACTGTCCACGAACTGCAAAATAATCTTTGAATTCATGTAAAAACCGTCTGAGTTCTTTTACCTCCCCACTTGAGAGGTCGTTAGAAGATCTGTTCAATAATTCCTGCAGTTCCTCTGGTAATTTGGAATTATCCGAAGCACTGGAACTTCGTTGCGTCATTCCGGCTACCCAGCCCACAGGAGTCAATTTGCCTAGGAGCGTATTGCTTTGTAAAGTGACAGCTTGATCCAAAATATTCGCCACTGTAATAGGTACATTTCCGGTTTCGTCAGGTTTTACTAAACTTCTGGCAATTAGTATGTCCGGTGTGCTGACTACCTGGGGTTCGAATATAGAGCACTGGTTGCCCCTAGTATCTACCTCGGTTCTAACCATGATGATCTTTTCGGAGTTTGGCGGAACAGTTACGGCCACTTGGTTTATGACGTCCATCGATTTTTCCGATGTAGTCATTGTGGAGAGCATTACCTCTTCTCTTCCGATTCTCAAGACACTGTTTTTGAAGTCGACTATAAATCCGTATGTGTTCATAACGTCCAACCAAGAATTGGTTCATCTGCAATGTCTGCAACAAGTACTTGATGACTAAACTCAAGTCGACCGAGGCGTAGGTGTATCTCCACTTCGAGCGAAATGCATTTATTATTAGATAAAATCAAGTTAATAAATGTCCATTTTTTTTAAAGCTGTGAGTAAAATTCTTCCTACGCATGTTCATTAGCGCTAGCCGAAAAACTTCACCTGGAGCTGGTAATACGCCGTTTTTCACACGATGGCCTATGTTTTTTCCTTTAAATTGTTTTTACATTGTATATGTTTTTGAATAAGTATATAAGTGAAGAGGTTACAAACCCTAGATTTCAAAGTTAATTACTCTGTATAGAAAACAAAAATCTTATTATGTTGCAATGCGCTGGAGTCGTCTTGTAAATTAATGTCCTACAGAGACTCTTAACTAATTTTTAAAACATTTGACTTTTATTTTTAGTCTGTGGTGCCTGGAATGTTAAAAATATTTTCAGAGTAAACGCTACAATCGGGTCTGCGTTCAAAGTTCCGTGTGTCTGATACCATATATATAATTTTACAATTTTTAAAACATTTGATCTATTTTTTTTTTTGATCCGGGTGTCCAAAATTTTAAAATTGCAAAGCTGAAGGCTATATTCATTTTTCATTTTGATTGAAATACTTTTTAAGACGTTAACCTACGTGGCCTTTACGATTTTTCAAAACTTTTATCCCTTACTCTTTTACATCCCGCCCCCTTATTTTTTGAGGTATCTATCAAAAACTAATAGCGGGTTCGTGGAGCAAAAGTGTGAATACGCCTGCTACGTTTACGAAAATCGGTTCCTGCATTCAAATGTTACCGTGAGACACATCCCAACAGACAGATAGCAGGGCAGACAGACAGAGTTTCGAAAGTTCGAATTAAAACTGAGAACTCGCTTCGCAGGTCCAACAGTAACAAGCAGACCAATGGAACGAAATTCTTTCTCCAGGATGAACGTATTTGAAATTTGTTCCGTTGGGAGGGGACAACACATGCTCATGTATCATCAAATTATCTATTATGCAACTTGTCTTTTAAATTACGTATCGTAAATGTGTGAAAACAGTGATTGTAAGAACAATGTAAATCTTCTTTGTTTCACTTTAAAGTATTTAATATATAGGCCTAAATAACGTTGACTTTCCAATGAGTGTCGCTTTTCGGACACACATTATAAATGTAAAGAAACTAGAAATGTATACAGTCTGCAATAAAACAATTACGTTTCGTCCAGACTGGTCTCCATACGTTACTTTCCATTTCTGACCTTGTTTGTCAAAGAGGATCCAAAAAATAGCTGCTTCCGTGTTTGTAATACAATACTGGGGCCAATTAACACTACATATTTAAACGGGTAACGCTTCGCATGTTTGGAGGACGTTTGCACGGCCTTCTCCGCGGACTTCGGAATATTGGCGTGTGAAGTTGAGACGTTCGCAACCGAAGGGGGGTCAAACTTCAAGTCCAGTGTAGAAGTAGTGAGAGAGAGAGAGAGAGAGAGAGAGAGAGAGAGAGAGAGAGAGAGAGAGAGAGAGAGAGAGAGAGAGAGAGAGAGAGAGTGAGAGAGAGAGAGAGTCAATCTGCTATGATTCCTATGTTCCAATGTCTTGTAGATTCAAAGGTGCCGCAGCTTCCTTTCAGCTCACAGTATTACACGATGATCTTTTCTGTTTCTGTAAGTCCGAAATTTTGAGAGTACGAAAGACGTAAAAAATTTAACAGTTTAATTGAGAAAATTCTCATGCAAAATTTCATCCATCTTGGTAAGGATAGGATGTTGTGGAAATATGTAAAATAGATTTTTACTTCAACAAAGCAAGTGAATCGATTAAATACAGTAGAACTCGCGAATAACGAGTTCGCTTATAAGAGAACTCGGATGTAACGACCAAAACTACGAGATTTGTTTGGTTTTCTATCTTAGTAATGATAATTAAACTCGCTTTTAACGAGTAGGATCGCATTAGAGACTTGGTTATAACGAGCATTTTGTCGCAGGCTTGTTCATGGGTTAAGGTCTAAAAACATTTGTTACAATGCAGCATTTTAAACATTTGTTTAAAGTCATTAATGCAATTTAGTGAAACTAATAATGTAAATGATGAATTGACTTTGTGGAATATTTAGATAAATTACAAAATTGTTTTGATATCTACAGATACAAAATTGCTAAACAAACAAATAGATAACTTTTTTAAGGTTAATATGAAGTTCTGTGTGTGAAATATAATTTTGACGATTCCATTTAGAACGAAGAACAAAAAGACAAATAAATTAGAGTGAATTTTCTTGTAATTTAAAAATAAATATTGTACATTTGTCATGGATCGTTTTTTGCGTTTAGGTTTGGAACGTTAAAAATATTGAGAATTCAGGGTCCCAAATGTGTACCAAAATTTTGAAAAAACGCAATGTAAACAGAATTTTAACGACAATCTGAATATAGATTATAGGTTTGATATTTAAAAACTGTGACACCAGAGTCTAAAATATCGGTATGGAGAACCATACAAGACTACCAGTTCTAAGATTTATATTTAAAATCATTTTCGAAATGAAATATTTCCATAGAAACTACTTCTTTCCACTTATTGCTTCAGCCTTAGCCACAGTACTGTGGTCACTAACGTATACCACCTCACGTTATCGCACTCGATTTTCACTGATGATGGAAGTCGATGGCACTGCCGAAACGTCTGGTTTTGCAGAAAACATTGGTCTACGGCCAAACAGGCCGGGAAAGAATTTTAACAACAAACTACTTCTTTGTTGCCGATAACGTAGTACATATATAGAAAATTATCCCCTCCCCCTTCAACTATAATTTTCATTTATAGAAAATTACCCCCACCCCTTTCAACTAGCCTCTTCATTTATAGATATTTCATCTACGTTTCTACAGTGGATTATTAAGATCTTCTTATCACGATACTTTATTTATCAAAATTAAGTACTTTACTCTTGTTACAACAAAAAATGTTTCAGGTAAACTACCCTTTCCCCGTAACCGATCTTCACCAAAATCAATAGGCCTTGTAAATATAGCCTTCTACAACTCAGGCACGTATGTAAAAAATTATTTGATTCTGTTTGAATTTACTGCAGTTATCGTTCATCATGAAAATATTTCTCTTGTTACAACATAAAATGTTGCTGGTAAACTATCCCTTTCCCTTAACCGATCTTCACTAAAATCAACAGGCCTTGAGTTCTCTACAATTTAGCGACGTATACAAAACATTATTTGATTCTGTTTGAATTTACGGCAGTTATCGTTCGTCATAGAAAAAATTACCCTTGTTATCACATAAAACGTTGCAGGTAAACTACCCCTATCTCTTAAATTGTCTTCACCAAAATCAATAGACCTTGAGTCCTCTACAATTCAGGGATGCATGCAAAACATTATTTGATTCTGTTTGAATGTGCGGCAGTTATCGTTCGTCATAGAAACAATTACTCTTGTTAAAACATAAAATGTTGCTGGTATACTACCACTTTCCCTTAACCGATCTTCACCAAAAACATCAGGTCTTGAGTACTCTACAATTCAGGACTGTATGCAAAAACTATTCGATTCTGTTTGAGTTTGCGGCTGTTATCGTTTGTCATAGAAAAAATTACCGTTGTTAAAACATAAAGTTTTGCGGGTAAACTACCCCTTTACCTTAACAGATCTTCACCAAAATGAACAGAAGATCTTGAGTGCTTAACAATTCACGAACGTATGCAAAACATTATTTGATTCTGTTTGAATTTACGGCAGTTATCGTTCGTCATAGAAAAACAAGCTATAGACAGACAGACAGACACACACAGACACTTTTCGAAAAATGACTTTTTTTCATGTTTTGAGGGTAGTACAATCAGCATCTGCAATTATCTCGAACACGATTTTTTTTTGCCATCACCATACTTCCATTTCCTTATGGCAAAAAATATAGGCCTACCCTAAAACTATTTTCACTATTTACAGATATCTTTGTTATTATGGGGTAGTCGTTTAATATAATGTTATTTTCGAGTCACTTTATCTAAAAAAATTAGGTACTTTATTCTTATAAAGAAACTGAACTACGCAAATCATCCCTCCTCCTCAACCGATCACCATCATTAATGATATTTACATTTTCGTAGAGTAATAGTTTTATCAGATGTAATTTCTAAGGTATCTTATCCTTCAAAATTAAATATTTGTACTTTACTAGATTTCAGCACTGCAATTTTTAAAAAATCACCCCTCCTCCTGCAACTATCCATTCCATTTATAATTATCTCATTTACAATTTTACAGTGGATTAATATGACTTTATTTTCGGAGCACTTAGTTATTAAAATTAAGTACTTTACTTTTGTAAAACGCAAAACAATGCAGGTTAACTACCCCTCCCTCCTAATCGAACAACCTGGTTGTCTGGCAAAAAAATTATTTTATTTTTACTTCCATGTTCCATAAGGAAATGGAAGTATGGTCATGGCGAATAAATAGTGTTCGAGATAACGGCAGATTTTGATTGTACTACCATCAAAACATGAAAAAAGTCATTTTTCGAAAAGTGTCTGTGTAGAATTTTTTCTATGGCAAACGATAACAGCCGCAAATTCAAACAGAATCAAATAATTTTGAATCAAATGGAATGCAAATAATTTTTTGCATACAGCTCTGAATTGTAGAGGACTCTAGGCCTATTGTTTTTGGTGCAGCTCGGTTATGGGAAAGGGGTAGTTTACCAGCAACGTTTTACGTTTTAACAAGAGTAAAGTGCTTAATTTTGATAAATAAAGTATCCTGAAAAAAAGGTCATAATAATCCACTGTAGAAAGGTAGATGAAATATCTATAAATGAAAAGGGTAGTTGAAGGGTGAGGGGGTAATTTTTTTTTATAAATTAAAATGGTAGTTGATGATGGAGGAGGTAAATTTTTATGTTTTATATGTGTACTACGTTATTGACAACAAATAAGTAGTTTCTATGGAAACATTTCATTTCACTTTAACAAAATTCTGTATTTTTCATTTTAATTTAAATCACGTATGAGTGAAAATATATCGTTCCTGGCAGGCAAGCATATCTCAATTATATAATGTTTACTTTTCCAAACGTATTAAGGAAGAAATGTTTTGCTGAGAAATTTATAATTATACGGGTGAACAGAATAGTCGTTCAGGAAATCAGAAGACAATGGAAAGAAAGAAATCAAGACTCGATTTTAAAAAAGAAAAATGACTAGTATAGTATTGACAGGAAAGACTTTGATAACACTATAGACATCCCTCGGCCCCTCGCAGCGAGAGTCCAATTTCATTACAGGAATCAGATGGCAGCTACCTTTAGCTAGCTCTTCGTTCGACCTACAGACAAAAGTACAGTCCTTCCTCACGAAGGTTGAGGATAGTCTTAATGCACCTGACATGGTGGTACCATTTTAGCTGGTACGTAATTTCTTCAGTACTCAAGCATCCACTTATTTAATTAATATTTAAATGATTTTAAATATAAATTTTAGGACAAGGAAGTCATATATGGTTTTCCATACCGATTTTTAACAATTACCATTGTTCGAAAAAGTTTAAATGGATTTATAAGTACTTTACTCTTATTAAAACGTAAAACGTTGCTGGTAAACTACCCCTCCCCCTTAACCGATGTTCACCAAAATCAATTGGCCTTGAGTCCTCTACAACTCGGGCACATATGCAAAACATTATTTGATTCTGTTTGAATTTGCGGCAGTTATCGTTCGCCATAGAAAAAATTCTACACACAGATACTCACACAGATACTTACACAGACACTTTTCGGAAAATGACTTTTCTTCATGTTTTGAGGGTAGTACAATCAGAATCAGCTCTTATCTCGAAAACGATTTTTTTCGCGATCACCATACTTCCATTTCCTTACGGAACGTAGAAGTAAGAATGTACGGTATTGAAATAAAAAAAAAAAAATTATAAAATTGTTTATATCAGCTAAATAGAATAATGTTATCAGAGAACGTATAATGGTGTTAACTGTAAACATCTGAGCGAGTTCTGCAGCTTACTGGTTCATTAAGATGTAAATTAATTTTAGAAATTAATTATTTACGTTTATTTATTTTGACGAAGTACTTGAGATAACATTTCACGATTAGAAGAAATTGCAAGTAGATTCCAAAATAAACTGAGCGCGTTGTACCGCCACTGTAAGCTGTCGTGCTGTCCAAGAAATGAAAGCGTACGCCATCTGTTAGACGATTCGATCAACAGGTCAACGGTGTGACGAAACAAAGAGGGACAAATTTTTACAGAACGGCGTTTTTGAAAAATGTTAAGCTGTAATCCCAGGAGGAGCTCGATACTTCAGATAGGCGGTGCGCAAAACATTTTCGGGCATTACATGTTTGTCCTAAAACAATTAATTTGTCCTAAAATATTAAAAAAAAAAATTGCGTTGACCATAAGAGAACAGTTTAAGCTTTATTTTTATTAGACCTTTGTTTTAATTTATTATAATTATTCTGTGTGTAGTAATGAAGAAACTGAGCTCACGGGCCATAAAATTGATATCGCTTACTACCGCAGCTTTTAACGTCGTCTTTGCTGATATTCGTTCGTTGGGGTGTTGGACCAGACCCACGAAGAACGCAGCACTAAAAGTACACAGTCGTATAATTCAGATTTCAAATTGTGTGCCATAAATAGAATTTTTAAACGAAAGGTGAGGAAAAACGAAGTATGTTTTCCTCGTTTCGTTGTGGAACGTCAAATTATGCGTATACAGAAACATAGAAAGTTAATACGCATACTAGACAAACATTGTTTAAAAATATATGAACACTTGGTACGTTTCACAGATTTTATTTAACTCTGACAGCTGTTTCGACTTCTTAAGCCATAGTCAAAGAGACGAGTCAAGACCTAAACAGAGGATGTAAAGGTGGTGGTGGACATCTGCTTAGGGCGTGTATTGGAACTGTAACCCCTCTTTAACTCAGGCAGTTAAAAAAAAGATTTTTTTTTTTTTTTTTGAAAAGAGGGGCCACAAGTTAATTAGAACTAGACCGAAGTCTAGAGAAGCCAAAAATGCGCTGGATCCAGTGAGACGGGACTTGCAATGAAAACTCATAAATTAACCAATTAATAAATCCCTTTTATTATTCTATCTCACTTGGTAAACAAAATTAATAACAAAATCAATAAACACAACAGTCATAACTTATTATTCCCTTAAATTGTCAATTAAAATAATTTATACACCTTCAACAATGTCACCTGAAAATTATTAACACAAATAAAATATATTTGCTATCTCTCTTTAAAAATGAATTAAAATTTAAAATCATTACTATTCTTGAAATAATGTTTCCTGCAAAATATTAATAATATAAAATTTATTTTTTATGTCCACTTTAAAATGATCCATTGAACTTAATGGAGATAATTTTTATAGACTCCTTGATAATATTAATTATAAAAACAAATTCTCAAACAAATTAATTAAAAATTAAATAGTGACAATTCATATACTTGTTATTAAAGTTAATTAAAATAAATTACTTTCTTAAAAGAAAATATCGGTATGGAGAACCATACATGACTTCCATATTCTAAGATTTATATTTAAAATCATTTTCGAAATGAAATATTACCATAGAAACTACTTCTTTCTACTTACTGCTTCAGCCTTAACCACAGTACTGTGGTCACTAACGTATACCACCTCACGTTATCGCACTCGATTTTCACTGATGATGGAAGTCGATGGCATTGCCGAAACGTCTGGTTTTGTAGAAAACATTGGACTACGGCCAAATATCCCGGGAAGGAATTTTAACAAAAACTACTTTGTTGCCGATAATGTTGTACACATATATATAAAATATGCATAAAATTAATGGCTTTTATAAGTTAATGATTGATCTCCATTAAGTAGTGCTCAAGTTTCCAAAGTTTTAATATTATGATGTCCGTAATTAAAACATCAGAGCAGGTTTAGTGTGTATGAGGGTACACCGTGGACAAAAATTTTCAACATTTCCTATTGAGCGTTGCTTAGAGCAAAGCTGTGAATCTACAGTGTACGTTTCACAGAACAAACACGCGGAAAAGAAGGAGCGCTCCGAAGTCACTCATGGACCCTCAGCATCTTGCAGAGGGTTCATTCCCTAAAGACGAAAATTCTGTCTATGAATCGTTCCTCTGTAAACACGTGCAGTTACACTGCCCAGCGATCCACAGGAAGCAAATCGCTATCCATGCTGGACACTTTTTCGGCTTGCACGCGTTATGTTGGTATGGGTTTCGGCACTTTCCATTTAAAAAGCGTGCAAATGTAAGAAAATAAACATGAATGAGGCCAGAAATAACGCGAATTTGTGTGTGTGTGTGTGTGTGTGTGTGTGTGTGTGTGTGTGTGTGTGTCTTCCCTGCCTTTTTATTGCGGTAGTCATAATAATAAAATGGAAACGTAAACATTACATAACTGAGATACGCTTACCTGCCACGAACGATATATTATTTTATACATGGAGGAGTTCAGTGACATACACACGTACAGAAGTCATCTTCAAAAATACTAGAAGTCGTCCACGCTTTTATGTTGGCAGTGTAACTTACAGGAAGTTTTTTGATGTTTTTAAAACATCTAGGATGCAAACTTTTCCCGATAACTAAAAGTTTCCTTTTTTCGGTTCCCGTCATGTTCGCACAAACAAAAACTGTAACTCTCTGTTTAGAGAGCTTCCCACCAACGCACCTTTCATTTTTAAATTTGAAAGTCTTATCTGGAGTTAATTTATAAAAAATTCCGGCTTCATGTCCATTAAAGATGTCTTCATCTTTATATGATCGTCTAATTTCTGGCCAAGTGTTACGCACCCAATCGCCTGTAACGTTCAGATCTACGCATTTTGCCTCACCACAAATTTTTGCAAAGGAAATCGAGTGTCGGGCCTTAAATCGATCTAGCCATCCGTTGGAGCACGTAAAATGGCTGGCGCCGGCAGTCCTGTTACAGTGCTTATCGCTTGCATACAATGTATGTCTGTAGCCATGGGCTAGCGCGCGCACATATATACGTTTATAGCAGTTTACCTGCAACGTTTTTTTATCAAGCGTATTTTCTATGGCAAACGATAACAGCCGTAAATTCAAACAGAATCAAATAATTTTTTGCATACTTCACTGAATTGTAGAGAACTCAAGGACTTTTGAGTTTGGTGAAGATTGGTTAAGGGGAAGGGGTAGTTTACCTGCAACCTTTTACGTTTTAACAAGAGTAAAGTACTTGAAAATTTATTTAAACGTTTTGAAACAATGGTAATTGTTGAAAATAAAATAATTTTGTTGCCAGGAAATAAAATTATAATTTTTTCATTTTAATGTAAATCATGTATAAGAGAAAATATATCGCGCTTGGCAGGCGATATTAAGATTTAAATATAAATCTTAGAATATGGAAGTCATGTATGGTTCTCCATACCGATATTAACAATTACCATTGTTTGAAAAAGTTTAAATAAATTTTCAAGTACTTTACTCTTGTTAAAACGTAAAATGTTGCAGGTAAACTACCCCTTCCGCTTAACCGATCTTCACCAAAATCTAAAGGCCTTGAGTACTGTACAATTCACTGATGTATGCAAAAAATTATTTGATTCTGTTTGAATTTGCGGCTGTTATCGTTTGCCATAGAAAATACGCTTGATAAAAAACGTTGCTGGTAAACTACCCCTTCCCCTCAACCGATCTTCACCAAAAACAACAGGTCTTGAGAACTCTACAATTTAGGGCTGTATGCAAATAATCTTTTGATTCTGTTTGAATTTGCGGCTGTTATTGTTTGCCATAGGAAATACCCTTGTTAAAACATAAAACGTTACAGGTAAACTACCCCTTTCCCTTAACCGATCTTCACTAAAAACAATAGGTCTTGAGAACTCTACAATTCAGGGCTGTATGCGAAACATTATTTGATTCTGTTTGAATTTGCGGCTGTTATCGTTTGCCAAAAAAAAAAAATTTCCCTTGATAAAAAAAACCGTTGCAGGTAAACTACCCCTTTCCCTCAACCGATCTTCACCAAAAACAATAGGTCGTGAGAACTCTAAAAATCAGGGCTGTATGCAAAACATTATTTGATTCTGTTTTAATTTGCGGCTGTTATCGTTTGCCATAGAAAAAAATCTACAGACACACATACACACAGACACTCACACAGACACTTTTCGAAAATATCGGTATGGAGAACCATACATGACTTCCATATTCTAAGATTTATATTTAAATCTTAATATCACCTGCCAAGCGCGATATATTTTCTCTTATACATGATTTACATTAAAATGAAAAAATTATAATTTTATTGCCTGGCAACAAAATTATTTTATTTTCAACAATTACCATTGTTTCAAAACGTTTAAATAAATTTTCAAGTACTTTACTCTTGTTAAAACGTAAAAGGTTGCAGGTAAACTACCCCTTCCCCTTAACCGATCTTCACCAAAATCGAAAGTCCTTGAGACCTCTACAACTCAGGGACGTATGCAAAAAATTATTTGATTCTGTTTGAATTTGCGGCTGTTATCGTTTGCCATAGAAAAATATCGGTATGGAGAACCATACATGACTTCCATATTCTAAGATTTATATTTAAAATCATTTTCGAAATGAAATATTACCATAGAAACTACTTCTTTCTACTTACTGCTTCAGCCTTAACCACAGTACTGTGGTCCCTAACGTATACCACATCACGTTATCGCACTCGATTTTCACTGATGATGGAAGTCGACGGCATTGCCGAAATGTCTGGTTTTGTAGAAAACATTGGACTACGGCCAAATATCCCGGGAAGGAATTTTAACAAAAACTACTTCTTTGTTGCCGATAACGTTGTTCACATATATATAAAATATATGCATAAAATTAATGGCTTGTATAAGTTAATGATTGATCTCCATTAAGTAGTGCTCAAGTTTCCAAAGTTTTAATATTATGATGTCCGTAATTAAAACATCAGAGCAGGTTTAGTGTGAATGAGGGTACAGTGTGGACAAAAATTTTCAACATTTCCTATTGAGCGTTGCTTAGAGTAAAGCTGCGAATCTACAGTGTATGTTTCACAGAACAAACACGCGAAAAAGAAGGAGCGCTCCGAAGTCACTCATGGACCCTCAGCATCTTGCAGACGGTTCATTCCCTAAAGACGAAAAGTCTGTCTATGAATCGTTCCTCTGTAAACACGTGCAGTTACATTGCCCAGCGATCCACAGGAAGCAAATTGATGTCCATTTTTTCGGCTTGCACGCGTTATGTTGGTGTGGGTTTCGGCACTTTCCATTTAAAAACGTCCAAATGTAAGAAAATAAACATGAGTGAGGCCAGAAATAACGTGAATTGTGTGTGTGTGTGTGTGTGTGTGTGTGTGTGTGTGTGTGTGTGTGTGTGTGTTCCCTGCCTTTTTATTGCGGTAGTCATAATAATAAAATGGAAACGTAAACATTACATAACTGAGATACGCTTACCTGCCACGAACGATATATTATTTTATACATGGAGGAGTTCAGTGACATACACACGTACAGAAGTCACCTTCAAAAATACTAGAAGTCGTCCACGCTTTTATGTTGGCAGTGTAACTTACAGGAAGTTTTTTGATGTTTTTAAAACATCTAGGATGCAAACTTTTCCCGATAACTAAAAGTTTCCTTTTTTCGGTTCCCATCATGTTCGCACAAACAAAAACTGTAACTCTTTGTTTAGAGAGCTTCCCACCAACGCACTTTTCATTTTTAAATTTGAAAGTCTTATCTGGAGTTAATTTATAAAAAATTCCGGCTTCATGTCCATTAAAGATGTCTTCATCTTTATATGATCGTCTAATTTCTGGCCAAGTGTTACGCCAATCGCCTGTAACGTTCAGATCTACGCATTTTGCCTCACCACAAATTTTTGCAAAGGAAATCGAGTGTCGGGCCTTAAATCGATCTAGCCATCCGTTGGAGCACGTAAAACGGCTGGCGCCGGCAGTCCTGTTACAGTGCTTATCGCTTGCATACAATGTATGTCTGTAGCCATGGGCTAGCGCGCGCGCGCACATATATACGTTTATATGAAATTTAGAGTAAAATATCTGAGAAATATTTGACGCTATAACAGAGTAGTACAATATTTAGTGACGTTAAAACCGGGAATTTTTATAATGTTAAAGATATCAGTTTGACTGGACTTATCACAAAATAACTCTACACCCGAGTTGATGTAACAGCCGAGGCCGTAATAACCGAGTTCCACTGTATATATAAAGATATTAACTCAAACATAATTTACATTAAAATGAGAAAATTATAATTTTATTGCCTGGCAACAAAATTATTTTATTTTCAACAATTACCATTGTTTGAAAAAGTTTAAATGAATTTTCAAGTACTTTACTCTTGTTAAAACGTAAAAGGTTGCAGGTAAACTACCCCTTCCCTTAACCGATCTTCACCAAAATCTAAAGGCCTTGAGTCCTCTACAATTCACTGATGTATGCAAAAAATAATTTGATTCTGTTTGAATTTGCGGCAGTTATCGTTTGCCATAGAAAATACGCTTGATAAAAAACGTTGCTGGTAAACTACCCCTTCCCCTCAACCGATCTCCACCAAAAACAATAGGTCTTGAGTACTCTACAAATCAGGGCTGTATGCAGAAAATTATTTGATTCTGTTTGAATTTGCGGCTGATATCGTTTGCCATAGAAAATACCCTTGTTAAAAAAACGTTGTAGGTAAACTACCCCTTTCCCTTAACCGATCTTCACCAAAAACAATAACTCTACAATTTAGGGCTGTATGCAAATAACCTTTTGATTCTGTTTGAATTTGCGGCTGTTATCGTTTGCCATAGGAAATACCCTTGTTAAAACATAAAACGTTACAGGTAAACTACCCCTTTCCCTTAACCGATCTTCACCAAAAACAATAGATCTTGAGAACTCTACAATTCAGGGCTGTATGCGAAACATTATTTGATTCTGTTTGAATTTGCGGCTGTTATCTTTTGCCAAAAAAAAAATTTCCCTTGATAAAAAAACCGTTGCAGGTAAACTACCCCTTTCCCTCAACCGATCTTCACCAAAAACAATAGGTCGTGAGTACTCTACAAATCAGGGCTGTATGCAAAAAATTATTTGATTCTGTTTGAATTTGCGGCAGTTATCGTTTGCCATAGAAAAAAATCTACAGACACACAGACACACACACAGACACTTTTCGGAAAACGACTTTTTTTCATGTTTTGAGTGTAGTAGAATCAGAATCTGCATTAATCTCGAACACGATTTTTTTTGCCATCACCATACTTCCATTCCTTAAGGAATATGGAAGTAAAAAAAAAATTTCCCTTGAAAAAAAAAACCGTTGCTGGTAAACTACCCCTTTCCCTCAACCGATCTTCACCAAAAACAATAGGTCGTGAGTACTCTACAAATCAGGGCTGTATGCAAAAAATTATTTGATTCTGTTTGAATTTGCGGCAGTTATCGTTTGCCATAGAAAAAAAATCTACAGACACACACACACAGACACACACACAGACACTTTTCGGAAAACGACTTTTTTTCATGTTTTGAGCGTAGTAGAATTAGAATCTGCAATAATCTCGAACACGATTTTTTTTGCCATCACCATACTTCCATTCCGTAAGGAATATGGAAGTAAAACGACTTTTTTTCATGTTTTGAGCGTAGTACAATCAGAATCTGCAATAATCTCGAACACGATTTTTTTTGCCATCACCATACTTCCATTCCTTAAGGAATATGGAAGTAATAATCAGCAAAAATTAATTGAGATAGAATAAATACTTGTTATTAAAATTAAAAGGATATATAATCCTATGTTTCAACTTTCTTTTATAAAAACCCTATATCTAAACTCCCCACCAAAAATACACCTAAATGTACGATACATATAACCCCCCAAAATACACACACAAATGTACAATACATCACATGTTCCACAATACAATACAATTATACAAAGATTCCTTGCCACGCCCTTTTCTTACCCCCATGAGGTATATTAATAATTTTTTACGGACATCCATGTTAGGATTACAAAACTTAATTGGTTCATTACACATGACATGTGTTTTAGATAATGCTTATGCACTTCAGTAGTCCCCAGGACATAATAAAATCCAAAATTTGGCCAAGTGCCTAATACTGTTATGCAATTCTGCCCCACTGGGCTCTTATACTGTGAGAAATAAAAATTTAGAAAACAATGAACACCCCTCAGTTATCATAATTAATTAATAGAATATATATCTATAGAAACATTGCTAAGTAGTGAAAATAGAAATATGTCATGAATATTATAACCCCTTTTAAAAAGTACTTTTGGCCCAGAGACCGACATGTTCGTTTGCCAGTCGATGCATAATTTAACCTGTCAGAACTACACGTTCCATACTGTATGAACATGCACCCATTCAGGATTAAACTTGTGAAAATCCACCTAACTACCCCAGAAATTTCTATACCAATGAACCAAACTGAATTTAAAATTTAGAAAATATATATATAAAATGAACACTAAATTGAACCCAAGAAATTACAAATTGAATGAATGACTTAAAAGCTGTAATGAAACACATATACTGAAATAAGAGGGAATTATACATTTGAATGTTGAACTGTCTAAGATACATGCCAGCCTCTGAGCTGACAATTTTACAACAAATTAATAAAATTTACAAATAATTTTACACCCAGTTCACACACTAAACTGTCCCGTTAAGTGAAAATCAATTAAATGTTTAAAAACTTGAAAATGTTGTGGTTGATAGATAGAACTGGTTCACTGGGTCTTATTGAGTGCTGACTCTACGTGTACATAATATATTGGTTTGAGATCACCTGATTTTTTGTCCATGGGGGTGAGGTGGCAATCTCGTGGCTTACATTACAGGTGTTGGTGTGGCTTCCTCGCTATTCCTCCGGCAGATGAAAGAGAGCTTTATGGTGTTACTGTTTCAGGTCATGTTGTTAGGCTTTCTCTCGACTTGTTCGGTGGACCCTAATTACACAACATTATATATATCAGCCAGAGTACACAACACACTGCCCCGAGAAGTTCGCACACCCCCCAAAATACATATATAAAGTTAACATAGCTTTAGAGCTACCTAAATATAAAACTTGACAAAGTTATATGGCCAACAGGCCCTATTTGAAATAATTTAGCACAGTAAATCTTTATAATAATAACTTCACCCATGCGGGTTACCATGTTTGAAATTTGATAGTTAATTATGGCTGGTTACAATTTTAATAGGCTTTATACATAATCTGAATATATGGGTACCACGTGGTCAAGAAGTAATCTGATTACATCGTCTTTACTATATTAATTGATACGATTTGGTTATTATATGACTTTCAATTGGTACCCCAGTAAGCTTCCTGATATGAATTTAATATAGTTTTATTGGTTTTTAAAAATTCTACCTTCAAATTACTCATTGCACAATGCCACGCCCTTTGTTAAAATTTATCAGAAATCCACTTACTTAGGCCTATTATACAAGTCTTTCTTTAGTGAAATATTAAATACAATTAATATGAAAGTATTGGCGAGACTTACCGCAGTCGTGTATTTATCTAGCCTGACATAGTGTGAAGGCTTAACGGAGTTAATATCTTCATCTTACCGGAGAAGAACAAGGCAGCCATTATCGATGGAGGTTGTAGCCAGACCGTCTTAAACAGAAAAACTCCTGTCCATCTCGCTTGCCTACAGAGCCTGGCACCAGATGCCAGCACGTCTCAGGCACTTAATGAGCTGAGAATTAGTGCCTTTCTTCGCTACAAGAGTGCAGCAGCGATTAAAGCGCTACAAATTAGTACTGCGTTTAACTTACAGGCGGTTGTATACTGGTTTTGCGCCGTGTCTCCACTAGAGTTCGGCACAGAACATGTGTGAGGTGTGAAGATTGATGGGGGGGGGGGGTTGCAGGAGCTAAGGAAGGTCAAGTGTCTGTAAAAATTAATATAATCTGAATGCAAAATATAAAATTAACTAAACTAAATATAATCTGAATGCAAAATATAAAATTTTATATATTGTTAATTTTATATTTTGCATTCAGATTATATTTAGTTTAGTTAATTTTATATTTTGCATTCAGATTATAAAGTTTAATTAATTTTATATTTGGCATTCAGATTATATTTAGTTTAGTTAATTTTATATTTTGCATTCAGATTATATTTAGTTTTTACAGACACTTGACCTTCCCTTAGCTCCTGCAACCCCCCTCTCCATCTTCGTACCTCATACGTGTTCCAATACACGCCCTATCAGATGTCCACCACCCTTACATCCTCTGTTTAATGTTCAGTCATCTCTTTGACAATGGCTTAAGAAGTCGAAACAGCTGTCAGAGTTAAATAAAATCTGTGAAACGTACCAAGTGTTTATATGTTTTTAAAAACCTTTGTACAAACATTTTTGTTCAAATCGTACTACGTCCGGGAGAGGGCCATGCCAATTGGTTGCAAACGGGGTGAGGAGGTAAAAAGAAATTGAGAAGCGTCTGTAGTCATTGGTGGATTTGAAACTTTTTTACGGCCCTAGCAGTTTATCCCCCGAGACCCCCCTTTTTAACAGGAAAATGTATCACGTTTAACACGTTTTCAACACTTCTGTATCATTCGTCTCCTTGAGACTTTGTTTTCATCTTTTATTTCAGTAAAAATTATTTGACAGTGTTTTATTTAAAAATGCTCTTTACATTACAACACTTTTATGGAACTTCATGCATGATCATTTTAAATAAATTAAGGGGAACATAGCAGTATTACAAAATTAATCATAACTTCGCAGATGTGCATTTCTTCAATTACAAATTAATATAATTTTATTATTACGATGGAGTTTAAGTGAGTAGCAAAACTAAAACAAAAATAAAGCAGTTATTTCTGTTTATTTAGAATTATAATTCTTCTTACACAGCAAGAACGTGTTTTAGTTGTCCAACATTTAATATTTTATCGATGAATATAAGTCTACAATCTTGATGGGTGAAACATCCCATTTGAAAGGATTTAATGATATGATCATAAAAGGAAATCAAAATTAAATGTTTTGGTATATGTAAGCCTATTGATTTCCTGTATTAAATAATTTCATTCCCCCCCAAGAAATTTCCGTGTGCCCTCCTCCCACCTGCCTAATCGGAAATCCGCCGCTGTGATTAGCCTATGCTCATTTTATTAACTTTATTGTAGAACTTATCTTCTTCATGTAAGCTTAATCAGTATATATTTAAATTTTACAATTTTCTTAAAGCCTCTGCCGCTCAGAGGTCAACAGGCTTGCTTCCAGTCAGGATGACGAGTGTTCAAATCCATCTCATGGTCGTTCGACGACCGACTTGACTCTCAGTTCACCTACCCTAATGAGCATTGCATTTGTCTCCAACCCGTGTGGCCGACAGTTATGCAGAGAAAACGAGATAAGAACTGCTTGTTTACTGAAAAAACATACTGCCTTCGTGAAAACGTGTGTACTTACCGGCTAATACAAGGGCTGCACTAAATCACAGAGAAGAGATTACACAAGAGGTAATGTTTGCAGAAAAGACGGATTTGGGTGGCGTCATACAGTTCAACGTACTTTGTTCCCCCCCTGCACACTTCGTCCCACAAACACACGGAAGACAGGCATAGGCAGCTTACTACCTAGAGAAGACAGAAGCTACCGGAAGCTACGTAGGCGTAGCGTAAGCTGTGCACACTACTTTTAACCTGTGTACGTAGCTCTAATTGTGTACCGTACGCCAGTGGTTCCCAAACTTATCAGTCCGCGGACCCCCCGAAAAAAATTAAAAATTTCACGGACTCCGTCTGAATTATGAAAGAAACAAACAGTAGATATGATACACTCTTATATTTTAATTAAAATGTATTAAAATCAAAATTCTCTTAACTTGCAAAATTATAATATTCATTATATCAAACATAGTTTCATGTGAACAATGAAGCTGCTTTTGAACAATTAGCTCTGTAATATTGCGTCTAATGTCTGATAATTTCAATATTAAGTCACTCTCGACATCAGTTTTATTTCTTGACTTTGTCAACCTCGACTCTATCTTTCCAGCCAGCCGTGTCAAAATCCAGCTACTTAAGCGTTAAACTAGCTACACGGAAAAACGTTTTGCTTAGATACAGTACTTATACGCGAGATACGGTGCTTATAAGCAAGATACAGTGTTTATACGTGGACTAAAACAGCGCGATCAGTTCTGCGTTGATACGGCGCTCTAGTCAGTTTGGCTGACAAACAGATCTGCTACACGACATAATTTAAAGACATTATCAAAGCCATTAGTTTGGAACTACTTTTACAATTACAATTAGTTTTTGGGAACCACTGCTGTACGCTGACAATGTGCAGCCTGATCTACACCGGACACTAAAACCATGTCAACAATAAAAAAGAAGTACCTTTTTAGTTTGACACTTTAACTTTTTCTGTACGTTTGAAAAAAAAAAACCTCCGCTCAACAGTCCGTTAAGGACCAAGGCGTACCGCGCGGTTTTTGTGTTAGTGTGACGGTGTATGGCTAGTACTACGCGCCACCAGCCGGTAGTTGCGGTATTCACAGCCAGGAGGCGGCGCTGTTATCTCAGCGCCTACTCAGTTCTGTCTCACGACGCTGAGTGCACGCCGTACGGAGCCTCCGCCGGGAATTGAACCCCGGGACCACGAGAGCATCAATCGCCCGCGTTAGCCGCTGTACGTTTGACACACGTAAAATAAATAAAATTAATTGTTCGATTTCAATTGTGTTACAGGTGACCAGACCATGACGGGACGCAACTTAGAAAAGTACATCAAACGACTGGACGAGGTGCGCCAAATCATGGTGCCGAGCAGCATCTTCCAGGAGATGATGTGGCACGTGATGAGCCTGTACGCGCCGATAGACGCGCCGTCGGAGCTCTGCCGGAACCACAGCACCCTGTATCAGGAGGAATTTCTCAAAGGCAACCCGTGGGCCGTTAAAAGTAAGCTATCGTGTGGTTTCGATTTGTTGGTGTCCGTTTGAACGCAGAGTACCATGTAGGCCACAGTACACGGTGGCAGCTTCTTTTAAAAATAATCGTTCATATCGAATAATATTGGCTTTGGCTTTTATACGTGTCCTGTAGTTTTACGGTTGTGGAAGGTACACGTATACAATGTGTGACGCTGGAATCAAGTAGACTGTCTGTTGTTAACTATGTTAGTCAACAAATATAACGTCTCTTCGTTATAACATCGGGAACCTGGTTAATTGGCTCAGGTCAATTAAACAGGCTGCCATATTCTTAACAAAATCAACAATAACTGAAAATAAACAAATATTATATAGGATCTCGAGAATTAAGGAAAATTGGCAGGGGTTTGTAGACTTATTCACTCATCTTTGTTTGACCATGACATCTCTTTATTACTTACAGATATTAGCATCTTTACTTATGGTTATCAACATTTGTGTTTCAATAGTTTACAAAATGATTTTATGTTTTGTTCAATTACAAGGGCCCTCAAAATATAGATGTACATCTGTTTAACTTTTCCACGGATCCGGGACTTGAAAAGGTATATTAATAATGGTCACATATCATATATTATCTTGAAGTGGTGCCATTAGAAGAATGGACTTATTTCCCTTTTTAAACAATAAGGCTTTACAGTTTAGAGCTATAACTCTTTTACTAAGAATAAGAATACAATTACTGTCAGTAATTAAAATGTCTTAATGGTGTTAATTTAATTGTCTTTTGTTGGATATAGTATTTATTATTTCATAACCACGGAAGGCATGCCTCCGTGTCACCTGTGATATCCTCCAGCTCCTCGTTATTCCAGTCCTCGGTCCTCGGTTGCAGCATGTTTGATGTAGGTCAGGTATCTCTCGTTATCTTCGTTTCCGGTGATGATGTAGTCCTGAAGTCTTTTAGATCATTGTGGGTCCTGGTTCTCTGCTCTTTGCTAACTGGTAGTAATAGCTCGTTGATTTGAATGATTAACACAAAAGTTTTATTCACCTGTGTATCCACTTCACATGATTGTTTATTTGTTGCACTTCACTTTATGGTCTTACCACAGTTTTAATTACATAAGTTTTATATTTTAAGATCTTTTTGTAGAGATATCATAGGCGCTCAATTTTCATTATTCTTTCTTACTCGTTTTCTACATATTTATATGAATCGCGGTTCAACTATATTAATGCAACACATTGTTTAATAGTATAAAGAATGCCTCTATGTCTTAACTGACGGATTAATCACTTTAGGAAACAAACTATTTTTAACGTTCCACATTACTGCTGTGCGCAGCTTACGGGTTGACCGCTCCACTTCAAGTGGGCATCGTTTAGGGGCAGAATTGTAACCTCGCGTAGTTTACTCTTCATCATAAAAGTAGTTCCACATTTATTTGATATTTACGGTATTAATGTTTGACATTATAATTATCCAAAGCTACGCTTTACTTCAGAATTAATTATAGTATACTACTATGTTGTTGTTTAATTATTTATTTAATTTCAAATTTACAAATATTTTTAGTTTAGTTTATGGGCCGGTATGCAAGTTGATTCCGGTATTCGCATGTCGATGCATGGTAAATTATTAAAGGGTTTCTTTACTTTACACTCGCATTCCTTTTTGTCTATATAATCTCTTTATTAAATATTATTTTAAGTTATTTAAGGGATTTAAAATTAGTTTAAATGTGCGATTAAAAAATTTAATTTCTCTCCTTTTACATTTCCTATTTTAAAATCGTCACACAAACAGAATTATCACTGTTGCACACCACTATAGACAAATTATTCCGATTAGCGCTTTCAAGCTTCTCAGCTCATCGGCAGATCGGAATTAACAAGAAGAGGGTAAAACCAAACCCTACACACACCCATCCCCCAAATGACCACACACAGCAAGCTATAATTCAAATGTCCCTTCCCAACCTCCGAGCCCTGTTACCCCTGTCAGTACAGTTACATATTTTTCTAGCACATTCCTTGTGTTTATGTGTTGTGTGTGTGTGTGTGTGTGTGTGTACATTCTTTTTAAACCTAACGTAGTACCGCCTTTCTCATTAGTCACTCACCCTTATTTCAAAAACATCCATATAGTCCTATGGAATTTAATTCTTAATATTATCTATCCGTCCTCTTTAATTTCTTTTGTCTATCTTTTATCTATCTCCTATTATCTATCTTTTACTTTTTAATTATATTATAAAATATTTCTTCATTATCAAATTTAGTTTTAATATTCATTAAATTGTCTAACCCTTTCTCTCTTTCTTTCAATATTTCTAACACACAGTAAATAACACAGTTGAAAGGAAGCTTAGGGAGGAGTTACAAATATTAGGACAAGCGCACTGCAGTAACAGTTGACAATATTGAAGACAATGTTATCAATCTGATAATGAGTAATCAATAAGTTTGAGAAAGTTGCATATATTACCAATATTCTTTAACATATAGAACGATGACTTATTAAAAGAGGGAAAGCTTTATTACTAATGGTAACCCCCCTCAAAGAGGATTTCAAAGAATGCAGACGATTAGACAGTCCTTGCTTCCTCCAAAGACGACTTCCAAAGAACCGATTGTCTTCTACGAAACACAGGCGAGGAATATAATTGTGAAGTATCCACCATAAAAACAAAAATAATGGTTTTCAAAAGAAACGAGCTGGCCAGTGACAAAATTTGTGTAAAAGGAGTAGTCCTAGATCAAAGAAATATGTCATATACTTTGGTTTAAAATTTTCTGAAAAGATTCTAACACAATGTGGTAGTATCACCAGGGTATGTTATACAATTTCAAAAACACTAGGCCAACGTTGCGAGAGAGACGCAACCCCATGAATTCAATCGGCCTAAGGTATTTTAAAGGGCGTTGAGAAGCTACTCCCGACGCGACCGTATCCGAACAGAAGATGTAAGGAAAGAATTATCAGTATAAGACGTACGAGAGAAGATTGAAGAATACCGGTGTGGTTGGAACATGTGAACCGAACGGAGAGTAACACAAAAGTGGCTCGTCAGTACAGCCAGAAAGGTGAATGTTGTTTAGGACGTTCAAGAAAAATAGGAAACCGTGCAGAAAGAACTGGCCAAAGACTTAATCCGTATTGAAGACGGCGATGAAATATAGTATTATCATAGGATTAGCTATGGTGTGATTGTAACTTACGCTTTTTAATCTAAAGCTGACCACTCCTTCCGACTAAGAATATTAAACATTACATTTAATCACTTAGCGGTACGGTTGTATGCTTAAAGCATCGTAGCTCCGTACTTAAAGAGGCCCCGGTGGCCGGGAACCTGGAGACGGGCGCACGGATCGTCGTGTGGAAACAGAATAGTCGACAATTGATGAAATCGCTATTTCAAACTTTAATCACAGTTTACATAAACAAATACTCGTATACAACAATTCGCCAACCTTACGATTGTCAAACACACACACGAACGTAAACATAATAGAATTTACTTATTTAACAGTGTCGCACTAAATAATACAAGTCGCCGATTACAGATGTCCGCACACGACAGGTCACAGTCATCACTTCACACTAACCGCACTCCGAATCGAAGTCCTAAACTGACTCACTCCGCTCTGAATCCTGTATTTATACCCCAGCTGTGCGGGGTAGTACGTGATAAAAGTGACCTGGATGTCGGTAGAATAATCGACCATACTCTGGAAGGCGCCTGTGGAAAGATCGGAAAGTGCGCGAGCATTGCGTAATACTATCTCTCACACAAAGCATCACGTAGTCAGATATGTTATCTAAAGTCTCAGTTTACCAATACATTATATTCGGCCGCGTTCAAAAACGTTGGTGTGGAGAACCAAACATGACTTCCATGTTCTAATTAATTATAAAATTATTTTTAATGTGTGCACTCAGAACGAAACCAAATATATCAGCATGCTTTTGGTAAAAACGCGGAAAAGATAATCAAAATACGAATTGTACCTAGTTGTTATAATTTTAAAAGTAAAGAATAAATTTGATTAAAATATCTTTTACTTAAACAACGAAAGAAAGCGAATACCGCCCGGTGTTTACCTGTGAATTTCTGAAAACGAAAACTTATATTGTTTAATTATATACGGGGTTGCATAGCAGGAACGATATCAATTGTTAATATTTTTTTCAAATTTTTAAGTTTTCGGTTGAATAAATTTATAACATCAATACAACAAATTACCCCCCTCCTCCTTCAACTAGGCCTACCCTTTTTTCATTTATAGACTCGTCATCAACCGTTCTACAGTGGATTATTATGACCTTCTTTTCAGGGTACTTCATTTATCAAAATCAAGTACTTTACTCTTGTTAAAACGTAAAACGTTGCAGGTAAACTACTTCTTCTCCTTAACCGATTTTGCCAAAATGAATACGCATTGAGTCCTCTACAACTCGGGCACATATGCAAAACATTATTCGATTCTGTTTGAATTTGCGGCAGTTATCATTCGCCATAGAAACATTTTTCGCTTGCGCTTGCGCGCGCGCACACACACACACACACACACACTTTTCGGAAAATTACTTTCCTTCATGTTTTGTGGGTAGTACAATCAAAATCTGCCCTCATCTCGAACAGGATTTTTTCGCGATCACCATACTTCCATTTCCTTACAGAACATGGAATTAAAAGGGCATGTCATGACGTCAGTCTTCCGAACGAAATGTGTGCCAAGCGAAGAATACCTGATCAAATTATGTTGAACATTAGCAGTGGTAAGAAACAGCTCAGCGTCTACCTTTACCCCCTGCCGTACTCCGGAAAAAATCCCCCCATATTGTCATATCGACGTAGTGTATGACAAGCAAAGAGAAGAAGGTTTCAACTGAACAGGCAGCTGAAGACAACAACGGCCAGAAGACGTGAATTAAGCGGCTCAGTGGAGGTATATTCAGTAGGAAGAGAATAACAATTTATCACAGGACAGAAAAGAATGGGAAATAAAATTAACTACGCTGTGAGATGCCAAACCCTATCGTAGAAATGCATAGGATTGAGTTAGTGCAATGGTTCGTAGCTGACAAACACATTTTGGTACCAACGTGTTAATGACCTCCCTTAATAAACCCGCGTGTAGTATTCCGAAAGCGGGTTTGGCTTTGGCGAATATGTTGAACGGTGTTCCGGAAAGGCAATAACTGGCGTGTTTTGCAGGTTACGCTCGAATTACTTCAAGCAATAAAAATACTCCTACTACATAACCGGAGAAAGCCTCGTAGTGCAGTGACCCTTCCTTGTCGGAGAACACTATAAAGTTACTGACTGCCTGACCTTGTTACATCATAGTGGAAAACTAACTCGTATAAATTCACTCATATCATGCGGCTCCTTTGTGGAAAAAAAACATTGCGTTACGAGGCTGAAATTCTTTCCACAGGCCGACAAAGAAAAAAAGAAAAACCTAGTTTTGAAAAATTTTGAAATTTAAAAATTGAGCATTATATTCAGAATGTGTTTAAAATTCCCTTTAATTTGATACCCTACATGAATTTTTGCGATTCCCAAGCAATGAATAAACCCATTTAATTCTCAAGATACATGAAGTTATCTTGAGACATATCCCAAAGAGACAGATAGACAGACAGACAAAGGCCAAACGGTCGAGTTAAAATGAAAACTCTCTTCGCTCGTTCAATAAAAATTGACTTGGTACACTAGTAGACATGGTGTCTCCGGCTGTTAATTTAGAGGCGTCGGCTTCGATTCCCGTAAAACCAAACATCATGAAATCAAGGTACTGGGCCTGTGGCAATGACTACCTATGATATTGTAAGATAATGTAATCATCTACCCCTTGCGGGCGTGTAGGTCTCCGGCCACCGGGCTACCCGTCTACATCTACGATACTAAGTTGATAACGGGTAGGTGAAGGATAGTGCTGGCCACAGTTTCCTTGAAGGATTGTGTAATAGCAACCTAACCTGCTGTACCGGTGTTACAAAAGGAGCCTTTATTAAGTATAGGCTATAACTTAACCCGGAAACCGTATAAATTGTGTTTCCAAAACATTTTCCTCTTACCAATTTCGTGCAGTAGATAGAAAAAGAGTAGCAGTTTATCAAGCGCTACCTGCTACTACCATTTACTTACATCAGGAATGTCGGTGGAACAACTTTGTTTACTCATTCCTTCATGGACAAAAAAAAAATCATAATCTTCTTCTACAAGAATTTAAAAAAAATTGTCTGTTCCGGTCTCAAGCAAGTAGAGTAGAGCTGGTCACTACAGTGCTTCTTCACTACGTCCCACACCTTTCTGTTCCTTTGGCTTATAATTCAGTAGTAGTTTGGGATGTGGCAGTCATCTATTCCTTTAAAACGTTCCAATAATTTTAGCTGATACTGTTTGAACTGAGTTAAGTATACTCAGTCATATCTGTCAGTTGAGCAATCCTAACGAATAAACTCATAATATTATTTTCCTACTCATTTCTTCTACGATCTTGGAGAGTATACCCTACCACGTGCGTGATAAATCTCATTTCGGCAGCTTGGATACGACTGGCTTAGGACTTAGTTGCAGCCCTATGTAGAAGAGTGGGGTGGGCCATCACCTTGTAGAACATCAGGCGTGATTCTTAGAGTTCTCGTGATGATCCCACATATATGGTTGAACTTGTGTAGCTGCTTCTTCAGCACGTTCTTGTTTGTATTGCAAGACCCATTATAGCCCAGATGTTCAAAATTAATGACCTGCTTCAGAACAGTACAATCGACAACAATTTTTGCTCATATACGATCAGATTCATTAAATACCCATCATCTGTAGCTTCAATGTGGAAATCTGTAATCCGAAGTCTTTGCAGATTCGATGTAACGAGTGTACAGCTGTTGTCCGAGTTCGACAGGATAGCCAAGCCAGGTCACCAGCAAACAACAACGTGTCAACCGCAGAGTGATCAATCATAAAATGCTCCCGAAGGTTCATCTGCCAGTTGTGTGTGACATCGTTTATGTATAAATTGAAAAGAGAAAGTGATACTGGGCACACTTGTAGTACTCCACAATTGATCAGGCCTACACTGGGAGTTGTGCTCTGTCTTCCTTCTCAATTACGGTTTTGTTTTCTACATAAAGTCTTTGTACGGCTCTAATGAGGCGTTGCGGTATCCCTTTATTTGCCATTATTGCCGAACCTATTATTGATAGCCTGACCCTATTCACTCTATCAAAGGCTTTTCCGAAGTCTATGAAAGCTATATGTGGGCAACTGATATTCTCTGTGCCTTTCAGTGATCTTTATTAGTGTGAAGATGCAATCTAAACATGTTCTGCCCTTCCTGAAACCAAGCTGGGTTTCCGAGAGAATGCTATCCGTTATTACATTTAGCCGTTTTAGTATTATATGTGCATACAATTTTTAAGACGTGTTAAGCAGGCTGATCCCTCTGTGGTTATTACAGTCACGATCACGGTTTCCTGTATTGAATATGAACCTCTGCCGTGCGCCGGTCTTCAGGAATATGACCAGTGGTCCAGCAAAGACTGATAAAGTTCAATAAACGGACATGCAGCCAAGGTTGGCGCAAACTTTATAAAGCTGGAAATTCAGCCCATCAGTGACCAGAGATTTTATATTTTTACAACATTGTAGACGAGCTAAACATTCTGCTATTTAATCCACCACACATTCACTCATGATCGCAAATTTTATTTCTTCCAGTTGCTCCTGGGTGTACAACCAGTGGTAAAAAATATTAACGTTATTCGTCTAAGTTTACTAAGACATGCTATTTTGTCGTGCATTTAGACTAAGCTGTTTCTCATAATATTTGATAGTCATTATATAAAATTGTAGACTCTCATCATAGGAATATCTAAATAAAAGAAACAAAAGTAAAGCTTACTTACCTAATTGGATGTCAATTAACATGAAATATAGATAAAATGAAAATTGTTTTAATGTGAACTACTACAATTTGCTTAGCAACAGCCGTTTCATATGGTTTTTATTTATTATTGTTTATTTTTTTTACGTTTATTTATGTAGTCTTTCAATATATAACAATAAGCATAATTGTCCACAGGGGGCATGGTATGAAGAGAATTAGTCCATTGACAAGTTCTCTGTCTGAGTATATAAAAATAACACATTGTGTAGGATATATTTAGAGTGTTAAAGCCTAAGTAAATCCAGCATAAATGTTAATTTTAAACGTCTTGTCTAGCAGGTGTTGTCTAGCAGATTTATGGCTAGAGAATTTATGTGCTCTTCAAGCCGTTTCACATATCTTTCGCTGAACATCGCAATGGTTTCACTGACTGAGGGCAGGTCCAGGTCGTTATAGATGTTTTTCTTGCTGACGAACCACGGTGCATTGGTTATGGCACGCGGCACCTTGGTCTAAAACCTTTCTATTACAGCGATGCTGGATTTAGATGCAGTTCCCCAAAGCTGTAAGCCGTATGCCCACACACGCTTGGAGACAAAATTGTACACCAACAGCTTGTTCCGCATTGACAGTTATGATTTTCTGCTCAGGAGCCAATAGTGCTTGTGAAACTTGGTGTCCAGTTGTTTCATCTTTATCCAAATGTGATTGCGCCATGTAAGCTGTTTGTCTAGGTGGATGCCCTAGTATTTTATCGAGTCGGCTACCGGGACAGCTTTGTTATTTAATCTCACAGTTTGTGTTGTCTCGTGGTATTTTGTGAAGGTAACATGTGCTGACTTAGTTTCATTTAATTGTATTCTCCACTTCTTTGCCCATTTTTCAATCTCATATAGCGAATTATGTAGTGGAATGGTTGCTTCCACCGGATTTTTGTAAGGATCACAGTATCATCAGCGTACGTAGCAGTAAATACATCGTTGCTAACTGGCAGATCTGCTGTATAAATAAGATGCAGAATGAGACCCAAAACGCTTCCTTGGTGAACTCCTGCTCTTATTGCGAACAAACTAGTAGTTACATTTTCGTGTCGTACTTGAAAGTGTGTCTTTCTTTTAAATATGATTGTAAGATGGTGACTAAGATTATTTTTCTTCTTCCTCTTCCTCTATCTCTACATCCTTCTATGAGATTTGGCCTCCTCAACAACCCTACACCATTCCCTTCTGTTATTAGCAACAATCTTCCATCCTCTGATACCCATGGTTCGCAGGTCCTCCTCAACACACCCCATCCTTGTCTTTCTCGGCCTTCCTCTAGGCCTAGACTCCAAGGGTTTCCATTCTGAGATAGCTCTTGTATTTCTGGTCTTCTCCATTCTGTAAATATGTCCTAACTATCTAATTTCTGAGGCAATAAACATTACTATGTTCTCGCTGTTTATCAATGTATCTGGTTCAAGAGACTGTAAGATTAAGACTGTAAATATCGCTGCAAGAGTGTTTAATGTGTGTGTTTAAAATCAATTATTTAAAACTAATGAATGGTTTGGAGACTTTTACTAATTAAAATATAATCGTCACCTTCATAATATTCTTTTACACACTGAAGACATTGGTTATTAGATCTATTTTATGTCGGTTTTACCCGGCAAGAGAATCAGCCGATGTGGGAACTAGTACTGGATGCTAGTTACTATCGCTGCTTGTCCACGTCTATACTATTAGACTTGGTATAATAGACTGGCCCACACAACGCACCGGCCCGCAACGACCAGAAGAATCGAGCAAATGTCAGAAATACAAGATGAGCCACTCTCGCGACAATTTTTTAGTGAACGAGATCAATGAGAATGGAGAAAAATAAAATAATAAAATGCTGACTAGTCTGTTCTTCAAACTTGAGAATAATATTCTGTAAAACAACCGAAGGAGGGGGGCAGGTAAACAAGGCAGTCACGTTTGAATTACAGTCACAATCTTCTTAGCTCAGTCCTTGATAGTGAGTAAGACCCAGTGCTATACTTTGTGAATAATAAAGCATGGATTCACTTGGCTGATAACGTTAATTCACTAAGGACGAAGTATTGTTTCACAGAAAACTTTCACTAACCGAACCACTTGACGATGAAAAGATCGAGGTACAGTGCATTTTGTTTGGTAGCCTATCGTAGAGTCAACATTTTTTTAATACGAGGGTGTTGACCTGGTAGGGTGCTAGCACAGAAGTATACCTTAGAATTATCAAATAATTCTACATCCAGTTGTCCAATTGACATACTGAAATTTATCAGATCACAGAGGTTGCGTTGGCTGGGACATGTGGAAAGAATGTCTGAGGAAAGAATGCCTAAAACAAAGCTGAAGGGAAGATTATATACTACTTGACCTAGAGGCAGACCAAGGATGAGATGGTTGGATGGCGTAACAGAAGATCTTGCTAGCATGGGAATTAGAGAGTGGAGAAGAAGGGCGGAGAACAGGGAAGTATGGAGGAGTATTGTTGAGGAGGCTAAAGCCCACCAAAGGTTGTAACGCCTATAAGAAGAAGAGTTGTCGGATTTCACGTACTCGGTTCTTTCAATAAGACGAAGCAACGTGACTTACGGCTCGTTATTCACGACCCGACCCGCGACCGTGAAGTTTTTACGAAAGCTTCAGAATGTTTAGCTGTTGAAATTCTTTAAAAAAAAGCGTATGACACAAAGGCCCCATGCAGTGGATGAAATTGAGACGAATATTCGAGGCAAGTAACTTTCCCTTTTGGGTAAGGTGAGCTTCAGTGTGATTACTCGAACAAAAAAAATCATTGTTGTGTAGAGAGAATATTTCCAATGCCTTTTGTGCAACTAAAATTTTAAAAAGTTGGTACTGAAGAATTTATTATTTGTTACAGGCCGATATACCTATAACAGGTATTTTTGAACGATATTTTTGTGGAAGGGATATAACAGTGTCTGAAAATTTGAAATACCTGTTCCGATTACTTGCGGCCTCGCAGTTCCGAGTCGCGGGACCCTCCTACGCAGCTAACGAGTAAACAAGTACACAAGTAACAACAAGTAAACGAGTACTACGAGTATTACGAGTACACGAGTACAAAGCCACTTTTTGGTGCTGAATACTTCATTCTACGCATGTACCGATTGCCATACAAGTACGAAACCAAGCACAACAGCGAGGTTCAGAATATCTCTATGCCAAAGAGACGAAGCTGTTTTTAATAAATGAAAAAAAATTCATACTGATGTTACATTTGTTCTCGCCTGTTATTGCAGATATATAATACAGATTATAATAACAAATTATGTATTATACTAGTAACCAATTTGGTAAATTTTGAAAAAACGAATTTTGTTGTGTTATAACCTACAGAGTGGCTGATAGGGCTTATAGTACTTTTTGTTAATGTGATTTCGGAGAAGATTTTAACTTCACTCCACATCTCACGTAAATTTTTTTGACATTATTTATGCTATTACGTGCACTCAAATTTTCATTGGCTGAGTTTCGCAACTGATTTGTCTAACCAAAATGGAATCAATAATTTAATATTAAATCTATGTCAGTTTGTTTACTCCTAGTGAAAACTTAAATTCGCATTCCCTAGGGGAGATAGGCTTATAAATTCTCATGTTTCTTATTTTATTTTAAACAGTAACAGCTTAATAAAGTCACAGTGTAAAGTAAAACAGTTAATACTAAACTAAAAAGTTTCAATTTATTTCTTATTTATACAATAGAGGTATGTGTATAATAAGTATATAATAACAGGTATTTGTACGTGTTATTTTTTTGGAAAGAAGATATAAAAATATCTGCTAGGAACCTTCAAAAAATCATTTGCATTAGGCATGACGCTTAAATGCAACAATACACAATCGAGACGCGTCTCGCCGATAACTTCACCGGAGGCAGACTGACTAAATACGGATGGCAGTGAAATTTATCGCTGCGTAACTACAGCTGTGAATGAGCTCACGTAAAGTTTTCTCCTTGTTTAGTTTCGTGAATCGCATTTGCAGACAAACGGTTATGCTTTAATAACGCAATGCATCGTATCGATGTTTGTCTTGGAATGTCGCTAACAATAAAACTTGTTTATAACAACATGCCTTGTGATCCCCAGGCGCAAAAAAGAGACCAAACATTTGAAAAAATTGGTATGGAGAACCATACATGACTTCCATGTTGTAACTAAATATAAAATTATTTTTAATATGTACACTCAGAACGAAACTAAATATATCAGCACGCTTTTGGTAAAAACGCTAAGAAGAGAATCAAAATACGAATTGTACGTAGTTGTCAATATTTTAAAAATAAAGAATTAATTTGATTCAATTATCTTTTATTTAAGCAACACGAAAGAAAGCGAATACCGCCCAACGTTTGTAATCTATGAATTTCTGTAAACGATAAATTATTTTGTTTACGTATCCGTGGTTTACGATATTTTGTTTACATGGAACGATATCAATTGTTAATATTTTATTTAAATTTTGTTAAGTTTTCGGTCGAATAAATTTATAACATCAATACAAAAAATTACACCCTCCTCCTTCAACTACCCCTTTTATTTATAGATACAGTGGATTATTACGACTTTCTTTTCAGTATACTTTATTTATCAAAATTAAGTACTTTACTCTTGTTAAAATGTAAAACTTTGCAGGTAAACTACCCCCCCCCCTTAACCGATCTTCACCAAAGTCAGTAGGTCTTGCGTCCTCTACAACTCGGGCACATATGTAAAAATTATTTGATTCTGTTTGATTTTGCGGCAGTTTTCGTTCGCCATAGAAAAAATTCTGCGCACAGACACTTGTCGGAAAATGACTTTTCTTCATGTTTTGAGGGTAGTACAGTCAGAATATGCCCTTATTTCGAACACGATTTTTTCGCGATCACCATAATTCCATTCCCTTACGGAACTTGGAAGTAAAAAATTGTGAAAACCCAGCACGGCGTCAGACTAAAAGGATTTGTAAACCAAATCCGCATGTTTCGAATTTTTAGTGTTTATTGTATAATTGTGTGATCTACAATTGTTACATTACTAAAGAAGTAATAGAGTTATTGTAATTTTTCCCATTATTAAAATTTAACTAATATCGAGATTTATGCAATTATAAATGCGGTTCGTTCAAAACGGCGAGCGAGTTCTGCAGCTCAGGTTGTATTCTAGTTAAAATCATATTTTTGTTATTACGTTTATCGCTAGTTATCTTTTATTTTACGCTAATTTTAGTAACAGTTGTAATGCAGTTTTATTGCACGAACTGTTACGAAATAAAGACGTTATAGATTAAACAGACTACGGTACTCGTAACCAGCAGACGTATGTAGAGCAACTTATCTATACAGTAAAACGCCACACACACATTGTATCGTCTAGATTACTGCCCGCGTAGTAAAGATCTTAACAATCCCGCATGTCCACAGACTCACACTTGAGAGACAAACACATCATTAATTGTTGTCATAGCTTCTATAACCGACGCCTACATTCAGGGAGTTAACAAAACTTCCTACGAAATTACTCTTGCAAACAAAACTCATATTTTACAAATATTTCAATTGAATTCAGTAAAAAAAAAAAAAAAAATTATGTAAAGTACAAAAAATTCAGAGTGAAATTTCTAGATAGTTTAAAATTAAGACAGGAGTCAGACAAGGAGATGGACTAACTCCGTTAAAAATTAGTTTACTTTTAACTAATCAGCCAAGGAATTAGGCTAGGCTATAGGAGAGATAACCTGTCAATAGGTTGTCTAGCATTTGCAGACGATCTAGAAATCCTGTCAGATTCAGTAGAAACAGCCATTAAACATGTGGAATTGCTGATAGAACAACCCAAAAGAGTGGTTTTACAATTTCTTGTGAAAAAACCAAGTTCATGACTAACGTCAAGACAATATCCAAGAAAAATTAAAACTCGATACGGGAAAATCTATGGAACTGACAAATCCAAGTGTCTTGGAGAAGTTATTGAACACAATGTCTCAGAGAAAGAAGCCATTAAAGAACGTGTTAACAAGATGAAAGTAGCTTTACCATTTAACCAAGGACACATATAACAAGAAATCAATATCTATTATTGCCAAACTTAGGCATTATTCAACAGTAATTCGGCCAGAAGCACTTTATGCAGCTGAGTGTCTGACACTGAACAAGAAAATGATGATGGAAGAACTGGAAGTCACAGAAAGGAAAATATTTAGAACATCTTGGGATCAATAAAGGATAGAGAATAGTACAGAAGACGCCACAATAATGAGCTGTACACACGTGTTGAGAAAATCGCACACATAATTAGAAAAAGAAGACTTACTTTCTACGGACATGTTCAAAGAATTAATCCTGACAGACTAACAGAAACTATTTCAAAAAGCTCAAAATGTCCAATACGTGGTTCAGAGAAACATAAAGACATAGAGAACTCCAGATTACTCAAGAAGACACTGAAGAATGCTTGCCACTCAAAAAGAAATTAAAGAATGCCCAAGGTTTTCAGGAAAACCCCAAGAAGAGGACAGGTGCCATCTGGAGTGACGAAAGGAGGGAGAGACAACGATCAAGAATGAAGGAGACGTGGGAGAGGAGAAAGAGAGAGGAGAAGAAGGGAGGAACCAGTTGAACCAAACGTAGTCCACAGTCCATTATTGGGGAATAGTATTGTGTTAAAACTTTCCATGAATTCTCTGTGAAAGTTACTCACGTACATCCATGCAAATTCACCGAACTGTATGTTTTCCCTTTTCCTTTCCATGTTATTACGATTGAACGAGCGAAGCAAGTTATTGGTTTTAACTCGATCGTTTGGCATTTGTCTGTCTGTCTAGAGTATATTTTACGATAACTTTTGATCGCATCAACCGATTTTCGTAAAACTTGGCACGCGGGTCCATACTTTTACCCCTATTGTTTTTTACATTGATCCCCCCCCCCCAAAAATGTGGGAGACAAAAATTATAGTGAATTTAAACCACAATCTGAATATAGTATACGTTTACGAAAACGTCAAAAGTTTGAACGCCAGGGCCCAATAAGTTGGTGAAAAGTTTATTAAAATAGCGAAATTCACGTATTATATTAAATTAAGTGTAATTTTAACTAACATCTGAATGCAGTGTTAAGTTATGAGAATTTCAAAATTTTGGGACCATTTCAAATTAGTGCTTAAAGAAGAGATCAAAAATTTGAAAAAAATTCTGAAAATTTATCGGGGTGAAGACCCAGGGTGTCATTCCGAATTGTAACTCAAACCCGAATGTTTCGAATTTTTAGCGTTTATTGTGTGATTGTGTGCTCTGCAATTGCTATATTACTAAAGGAATAACAGAGAAATCGGGACTTTTGTAATTTTTCCCATAATTGAACAATGATCTAATATCAAAATTTATGTAATAATAAATGTATTTTATTCAAAACAGCCAGCGACTTCTGCAGCTCACGGAGTTTGCTAGTTCTAGATAATCATTTTCCTATAGAAAGTATTATTATAAATAATAATTACATATTTATATAATAATATAACATAATATATAGGCTAGTATAATATAATATAATATTTATTTCAAATAATATGATGTTGCAAAGTTCTATTTTAACATATGATTCAGAAACACGTGAAAACAAGCAGTAAGTGACATAAAATTTTATTGACGTAACAAACGGCGAGATTTATACCCATTTGACCTTCACATTGTGCTGTGGACACATATTTTTTATTAAGGTAGTAATAAAAGAACACGTTAGAACTGTTTTACACTCAAAGCAGAAAATTTGATTGCTTATTATTTGTTGCGTATTATTTCATTACTCAACAAACCTTTACGACCAGGCGTCTGTATCACGTACATTATTCACAAGTCGTTTTATTAGGGTATTTAATTACTCTGAAAATTAAATATCGCGCGTGCGCGCACAGAAGTGTGTACATTAACTGTAATTGTAACAAATAACCCTTATCTGTGTAAAAGTTTGGTTTTATGGATGACGTCAAATTGAACGTCACTCTGCTTACAAGAATTACAAATTTTTACCTGTCCCTTGATGTCACTTTACAAATAATATTTATAGTCTTTATAAAAACTACGATTTAGGTTAATTAAGCTACGGAGGTTGTGGTTATGAAAAAGCAGTCAAAAAATAAAAAAAGTTTTGTTTGCCTGTTTTTCTCACAGTACAGAGCAGAAGCTTCAAGCTTCGTAAAGCATTTTCAAGAAAAAGAAATGGATATCATGGGAAAAATAAAAATTAGTATGGAGAACCATAAATGACTTCCATGTCCTCAAATTTATATTTAAAATCATTTAAATATTAACTAAGTGGATGCTTGAGTTTTGAAGAAATGACGTATCAGCTAAAATGGTACCCCATGTCAGGTCGGTGAAGGCTATCCTCAACCTTCGTGAGGAAGGACTGTACTTTTGAATAAAATGTTTGTAGGTCGAACGAAGAGCAGGCCAAAGGGAGCTGCGATCTGATTCCTGTAATGAACTTAGGCTCTCGCTGCGAGTTATCGGCCGAGGGTGAATGACGACTATAGTGTTATCAAAGAATTCCAGAACGACGATTCTGTTTACCCGTATAATTATAAATTTCTCAGCAAAACATATCTTCCTTAATACGTTTATGTCTTCTGTTTAACACCCACCATTCTGATCCATGTCATAACACTATATTCCACACAGGCTATTAATAACTAGTCATCAGTGTAATACACTTTTAGATATAGGCCTTATATTACTACTATTTTGTTACTACTTTGCATACTACTTGGCCTACGAGCATGTATAAAGTAAGGGTTTATCAAATTATATTATTCAATGACAAAATTAATATTTATCACATATTAAATTTTAACAATAAGATATCACACTTACTTTCGTGTACCGACTCTTTAGAATTATCCCAGGGCGCCAGTAATAAATAAACACAATTTGGTTGTTATTAATTAAGTTTTTAATAACGATTGCATTCAAATATTACAAAATTTATAATTCAGTACTTCAATTATTTACTATAAAATTTGTTAGTGTTTATTTCTTAGCAATGGATTCTTAGACTGATTGAGTCACCAAAACAAGATTGACATATAATTGAAATTAATAAGCAATACGAAAATGATTGTTCATTGTTGTTATTTACGTGTTTGTTGAATTATTCTGCGATGCGATGTCATCCACGCTGTGGGTTCCAGGCTGGTGATCAGAAGTATCCGTTGAATAGTTATCCTTGTCAGATCGCACTATTTACACTGGTTTCACAAGTATTACACAATTCACTCAACTTGCTTAGTGATAATTACACAGGTGCTGTATACTAATACACTTGTAGAAAAACACAGTATTTCATTAACAAGGCTAAGTGCGTCTAACACCGGATTGATAACTGCTCTTGACCGACAGTCCCGTACAATGACGTTTCACACATTTAAATCGCTAGGTAACTCGTCTTTTAAACGGTTGATGTTGTATTAATTAAAACTTCGATATATTACTCGGTTTTAAGTTGATCTTCTTTAGTTGCGCTAGAGTTCTTCTTATGAACATTTTATTAAGTGTTTACGATGCTAACTTCCGCACAGATTACTATCGCGTTACCGTAACTGATTTACATGGCGATTGAAATATACTTATTTAAATTACTGACAAATTTTTATTACAATTAATACAAGTCTTAGTGTTGTGATCTTCCCGTAGACTAAAATAAATGTTACGAGTCTAATAGCTGTAATCTCTCCGTTGACTGACTTAACTTCCTACTCTACGTATTTTTTATACTTTGCTACAAACTACCCTCACCCACTATCGGCAAAATACACGCCTATTGGTCTGACTTACCGCTAAATTCAAATCTACCCAATCTGTCTAACGAAACAACCGGCGTAAAAAATGACGCTATCCGTTATTCGTCAACTAAATGCGCGTGAACACATGGTAGGAAAACTTCGCGTCACTCTTCATCTCGCTTTTTACGCTCTCTTTCTAAACTAACGGAGCCTTTTGTTAGATGCACTTAACTTTTACAATCTTGGTGAATGTTTCTTACACCCTAGCAAACAATACAGTTTTATGACGGTCCGTCCGGTACATGAATATTCATAGATTTTTAGCCGACTTACAGGCGTCAACGCAAGGTCGTCTGTATGAATATCTGCCGCTCCCTATTACATATTTTAATGTTTCCTTACTTTGAAAAATCACCGCTTTCTATAAATTTATATCTTTCCCTGGGTATCATATGACTTTGTCCCCGTAAAATTGTTGACAATGCAATTTTCCGTGATATCAGTAAGGTCAAAATATTTTCCAGGAGGGGCAAACAATTTTCCAGAGGAGAAAAATATTTATATATTTTTCATACATACACACATGCACATATTAGTTTGTAATTCTTATATTATAACAGAAATAAGTACAAGGATTGTATTAATTTATTAAAACATTTATTGCTTCAAAATATGCATAAAATTAATGGCTTGTAAAAGTTAATGTTTGATCTCCATTAAGTAGTGCTCAAGTTTCCAAAGTTTTAATATTATTATGTACGTAATCAAAATATCAGAGCAGGTTTTAGTGTGTATGAGGGTACATCGTGGAAAAAAAATTCAACATTCCCTATGGGCGCGTTGCTCAGAGTGTAGCTGCGAATCTACAGTGTACGTTTCACAGAACAAACACGTGGAAAAGAAGGATCGCTCCTAAGTCTCTCATGGACCCTGAGCATCTTGCAGAGGGTTCACTCCCTAAAGACGAAAAGTCTGTCTATGAACCGTTCCTCTGTAAACACATGCAGTTACGCTGGTGAGCGATCCACAGGAAGCAAATCGTTGTCCACGCTGGACACCTTTTCGGCTTGCACACGTTGTGTTGATGTGGGTTTCGACACTTTCCATTTAAAAAGCGTGCAAACGTAAGAAAATAAAATATCGGTATGGAGAACCATACATGACTTCCATGTTCCAAGATTTGTATTTAAAATCATTTACGAAATGAAATGTTTCCATAGAAACTACTTCTTTCCACTTATTGCTTCAGCCTTAGCCACAGTACTGTGGTCACTAACGTATACCACCACACGTTATCGCACTCGATTTTCACTGATGATGGCAGTCGACGGCACTGCCGAAACGTCTGGTTTTGCAGAAAACGTGGACTACGGCCAAACAGCCCGGGAAGGAATTTTAACAACAAACTACTACTTTGTTGCCGATAACGTAGTACACATATAAAAATTATCCCCTCCCCCTTCAACTATAATTTTCATTTATAGAAAATTACCCCCACCCCGTTCAACTAGCCTCTTCATTTATAGATATTTCATCTACGTTTCTACAGTGGATTATTAAGATCTTCTTATCAGGATACTTTATTTATCAAAATTAAGTAGGCCTACTTTACTCTTGTTACAACAACAAAATGTTTCCGGTAAACTGCCCTTTCCCCGTAACTGATCTTCGCCAAAATCAAAAGGCCTTGAGTCTTCTACAACTCAGGCACATATGTAAAAAATTATTTGATTCTGTGTGAATTTACGGGAGTTATCGTTCGTCATGAAAAAATTTCTGTTCCAACATAAAATGTTGCTGGTAAACTATCCCTTTCCCTTAACCTATCTTCACCAAAATCAATAGACCTTCAGTTCTTTACTATTCAGGAACGTATGCAAAAAATTATTTGATTCTCTTTGAATTTACGGCAGTTATCGTTCGTCATAGAAAAAATTACCCTTGTTAAAACATAAAACGTTGCAGGTGAACTACCCCTTTCCCTCAACCGATCTTCACCAAAAACAATAGGTCTTGAGTACCTAGAATTCAAGACTGTATGCAAAAAATTATTTGATTCTGTTTGAATTTGCGGCTGTTATCGTTTCCCATAGAAAAAACTCTACAGACAGACAGACAGATAGACACACACACAGACACTTTTCGAAAAAATGACTTTTTTTCATGTTTTGAGGGTAGTACAATCAGAATCTGCAATTATCTCGAACACGATTTTTTTGCCATCACCATACTTCCATTTCCTTATGGAAGATGGAAGTAAAATGAGTGAGGCCAGAAATAACGCGAATTGTGTGTGTGTGTGTGTTTGTGTGTGTGTGTGTGTGTGTGTGTGTGTGTGTGTGTGTGTGTCCTGCCTGCCTTTTTATTGCAGTAATCACAATAATAAAACTTTGGTAACGTAAACATTACATATTTGAGATATGCTTGCCTGCCAGGAACGATATGTTTTCACTCATATAAGATTTAAATTAAAATGAAAAAAATATAATTTTGTTAAAGTGAAATGAAATGTTTCCATAGAAACTACTTCTTTGTTGTTATTAACGTATTACACATATAAAACTTATAAAATTTACTTCCTCCATCATCAAACACCATTTTAATTTATTAAAAAAATTACCCCTCCCTTCAACTACCCTTTTCATTTATAGATATTTCACCTACCTTTCTACAGTGGATTGTTATGACCTTCTTTTCAGGATATTTTATTTATCAAAATTAAGCAATTTACTCATGTTAAAACGTAAAACGTTGCAGGTAAACTACCCCTTTCCCTTAACCGATCTTCACCAAAAACAATATGCCTTGAGTCCTCTGCAATTCAGGGCTGTATGCAAAAAATTATTTGATTCTGTTTGAATTTGCGGCTGTTATCGTTTGCCATAGAAAAAATTCTACACACACACACACATATCGAAAAATGACTTGTTTTGATGGTAGTACAATCAGAATCTGGCATTATCTCGAACACGATTTTTTTCGCCATGACCATACTTCCATTTCCTTATGGAACATGGAAATAAAAATAAAAAAATAAATTAAAAATTCTGACTTTCACATTATTTTTATTATTATTATTATTGATATTAATCATTAGCATAACTATGGTACAATTCCATTTTCTTATTATTAAGTACTGACATGACATTTTCAGACACTGTTAAAATCACGATATCTGTGAAACTTTAGGTGAGTTGAATTATGAATTTCAAAGTTGTTTATTCTTCCTTCAAAGTCAAGTTTAGTTTTTACGTCTTATTCATTCTTAGAGAAATGAATAAAAAAAGTACAAAGTTTTTCTGCTCACTAGGAAGAAGATCCCTGGTAAATAAGATCCTGCTGTGTAAGGCTGTATAGACTCATGGTATAGAAGTTTTGGGGCTGTGCCGGTAATAAAGCACTTACATTCTTAGAAGGACCCAACCCAAAATACTTCGACTATTGTCAGATGTTCGAATGGCAGACTTCATAACGACCTTGGCATATCATTCATCAAAGATACATACTACAAGAACGAAGTAACGGACACCAGGAACGATTAGAGGGCACACATCTGTTCATTAATGCACCTGTTTCTACAGCAACAGACTAATAGAAGATTGATAAGACGCCTACCTGTCGATTTCAAAGGAGGTGCAAGAGGTCTCTTTTTGATAAAAGACCTCTCCTCATTTGTAGAACTTATGGTGTCTGTTCTATGGTAACAGATTGCCTTATAGACTGTAACTAATTGCAGTTGCTATATCGCCTGATATTGTGACATCAATTAGGATAGCTAGGCTGAGATGGGCAGGACATGTACAGAGAATGAATGAGGAGGATGTTCTTAAGAGGATAATGAAATGCACACTAGAAGGAAAGAGGGGACGTGTAAGACTCAGACTACGATGGATTTATGGAATCCTAGAGGATGTGGAAGTGCTTGGAATAAAAAATTGGTGGGCACTGGCTAAGGATAGGGAAGTCTGGAGGAAAATCCTGAGGGAAGCTGAGGCCCACGATGGGCTGTGGAGCTACTGATGATGATGATGAATTGCGGTTGCTAATATAATAATAATGGCTCCCATGTGTACCACCGAAGTAGCTTAGGAGAAGGCAGGGCAGGCTGCCTTATGTGAGCCGTACGGCATACAAGGAAGGCAGTGTGGCCAGCACTACGCTTCAGCCGCCCATTATTATCCCCAGGATGTTATCCCAGGTACTCATTTTCAACAGGCTGAGTCGACCTGGGGGCTGAAAAATTCACCTTGATTTTATGGTACGGGCCCGGGAATCGAACCCGGGACCTAAAGATTAGCCAGGTACCATACCCACTGGTCTACGAGCCGCCATTTGCGGTTGCTAATATATGTAAACTAAAAGAAAATCAGGTCTAACAAATTAATTTCAAGAAACAAGAAAACGTAATAAGGCTATTACGGGATACGGGATACGGCTAATACGGGATACGGCTAATACAGGGTACGGGATATCTTAACTGTGTTTCACGTTTGGTAATTCTCGAACATTGTATGTCATCATCACTAACACTTGTACTGTTGCTAAGAGACATGGTTAACCGGTTATTCTCCAGTGTTTATCTCCTTGTCAGTTCACTGTGCCAGCACTCCACCTTACCAACAAGGTCTCGTCATGGTCTCTTTACGTTTCTTGGCATCCAATATATCAGTTTTCATGGCCATTTCCCCGCCTACATTTTCGATCCACCTCCATTTAATTCCTTTAGTTCTGTAAATAATATTTCTATTCTAGTTTTAGTCTCGTGTCTATTCTAATTTGTTCGTCTCTGTCGCTGTTCCCTGTTTATCCTTACTATTACTTGTTTAAATTGTTTTCCCGATTCATCTCTTTATTCTGTCAATTATTATGATAATGTGTTACTGCAACTTTTTTAAAACAACATGGGGCCATTACTTCATTAACTTATAATATATTGTATTCGTCGTACTCAGGTCACCGGCAATTCACCTAAGTACCGCTTTGGAGTAGTATGCTGTTGCATCTACTTTCGCTCCTGTATCGATTCTCTTATGTCTTCCGTTAAACGTTTCCGTCTCTCAGATTCCTGTCCTTATGCGCTTCTTTTTTGCCGTTCCTCTGATTCAAGTAAGAGGGATTTCTGGTACTGTTCCACTTTGTGACTTTCATGCTTATTTTTCTCGTCCTGTTCCTCTGCATCTTCCAGCAACAGAGTTTACTGTTTTCTTACTTCCCGTTGCAGTTCTTCTTTCATCGTAATACACTAAACCGCTGCCAAATAACACGCATCAGATCATAACACACAACAATAATTGTCTTTTCGTTTTGATTCACAGTAGGCAACCCACAATTACAACTGGCCGGCCGCTTTCAAGTCACCGTTATTTATGTTCCATCGAGGTTGCGATATGGTACCACCGCCTTCTTAATCGGCCAGCTTCTGGAAGGTGTAGGGGTTTCTAGATCATACGAAGCTGCGTCGTTACCCGATCTTTTAAATATCGCTGCCACGCAAGTTAGAGGTCCATTTCATTGGCGTTAGAACATACCGTTACGATGGTTTCACGGACCGTCGTGTTCTACAGTGCAAACAAAATACAGACATCAGTGAAGTCAATTACCAACTTTAATTAGTCACAAATAACAATTTGAAATCAACAAGATACTCTCATGCAATAATTAAAGTTACATTTGTCCACACGCAATAATAATGTGACCTTATTACAGTACCGCACTAATTAACACAATAATCACTTTCAATTAGTCCGCAACAATCACTTCATCCGCACTCTACAATATCGCCATCTGTAATTAACTTAATAAGCCAGCCGCTGTTGCTTATATAGACCCCGCAGACGTTCCAGAATAATTTTCCATATTCCTGGCACCGTACCGAGATAATTTGCGTAGTTACAAGTTCTCGATAAGTCTGGAAGTCACGTCAGTGCACGACCTTGACACAGACGCTTCACGCACTGTGCTAGTCGAGAAACGTGTAGAATGACGCTCTAGAATTTTCGAGAGCGCTCTAGAATTGTCGGAGCAATTTATTTGTAGTTGTTTTATACTAACTGCCGTAGTAGCCATCCTAAATGTAGAGATGGATGAAAAGGATCCAAAACTTGTTAAACGAATTCTACTGAACCTGCACAGAATATTGAAAAACGATATAAGTAATCGCTTATTGAGACGTATAGCTTTCTGCAAAGCTGTCTTGAACAAATAATACATGTCTGTACTTGTATATAAAACTTTTTTATGTAATCTGAATGTCTACGCAACAAAGCACAACAGAATCAAAATGCATGGTGTGTGTGTGTAACGAAAATATTATTTCACACACACACACACACACACACACACACACACACACACACACACACACACACACACACACACACACACACACACACACACACACACACACACACACACACACACACACACACACACATTCATAAACAGTAACTTCACATATTCTATGACCAACGGTCTGTTGTAACATGTCCTGTGGACATATAGTGAATTGTGTAATTAACTGAGTTAAAGAATCTGCCTGTTTAAATATGTCCATTACTGTGCTGTATTTTATAGGACGCCACTTGCCTTCTAGCTGTGAGTAATTAGCAAGGAAAATTTAAATCTGTTACTTAGTCAGTTTTATTAACTTTCTTATGAAAATCAAATCTCATGAACAAGCTTATACTGAATGCATTGACAAATAACTATGGGGGTAGTTCTTTCTGAACGTTCTTGTGTGAACAGGTTCTTTATCATGGGCTGTTACAGCATTGTGCCAGAATAAGTATCAAGTATTAGTAATCAATTTTTATGGGCAACTGGTGTCTATAAGAATATGGCAATAGTGTTAAGATGTATCTATATGTATTTATATTACTCCTGTAATGCACAATTTAAAAAAAAAAAAAAATTGTTTATTAGTTGGCAAATATTAAACATTACCTGTCTCTTGGCAGTGATCACACACACACACACACACACACACACACACACACACACACACACACACACACACACACACACACACACACACACACACACACACACACACACACACACACACACACACACACACACACCAATTCTCTACACAGATAACAGAGTTATGATGGGTGCTATTTTATCAGTCGTGTTCTACCTTTCTTCTTACACCTTTAAACACCTGTCTTTCCTCACCAATTCTTTTGCAGCACTTCCTGATTCCTCAATTTCTCCTCCCACCTCACCTTCTTCTCCCACTTCTCTACTTCACTTCACATCCATATCTTCAGTACCTCCAGTGTTTTCACTTTCTCTTTCCACAGCGTCCAGGTTCAGTAGACTACAACACTATACACCGTACGAAGCAACTTGCCTGCCTCTTCCTCAACTCCGTATTCAACGGTCCGCAGAACAACTTCTGCTCTGCTTCCAATTAAAGTCTTCTTGCCAAAGCTACTTTAATATTAATTTCTTCCATTCCTTCATACCTTCAGTCACAGCGCTTCAGTACTTCACTTGTTTTGTGACGATTTAAATTGTAACAATAATAAAAAAATAAAGAAATTTTAAAAAATTAAGGTTGAAAGCCATTAAGCCATTTAAATCTCACTATAATAACATAAAAACCTGTATGTACTCAGTATGAGAGGAAGTAATTAATAAGCCCAAAGAAACTTTAATAAAAAGACAAATTGTAAATAGTTATTATTGTCGTATTTAACCCTTTGGTGTTATCAGGCGCTGACCTGTTAATTCCAGACTCGACATGTTTCCCGAGTCGTTTGGAATTTAGATTAAGATAAAAAAACATAAGGTTAATAATTAAAAAATCTGAAGACACAGATAGTCGCTAAAACAACTTATTTAAATTATGTATATTTATTTAGGTATAGTTTGTGTAATTAAAAAGGTTTACTTAAAGAGAGATAGGGACTATATTCTCGCACAGTAATTGCCCCTCTACCATTTGTTAGGTACCAGTCGAAGGGAGCAGAAATTTGCTCTCTCGCTATGTTGACTCCATGCAGTGCACACGTACGAGCGAAAGCTCTAACACTATGTTGCCGTTACTTTTGTTTTACTTTAATATTGTATCCGAGAAATTGCTGCTGAAAGCATATGTTATGTATTAATAGTTATGTGAAAACAAAAGACTTAACTTATAACAAGAAATATAAAAAAGGTGTAAAACAAGATGACTGCTAACTTCAAGAACTAACAACACTTTCAACATCATACCTGGAGATGTGAACTACCAGAACTTACAAACTCTAGTAGACCCGAGAGAATATGCAGATCAGGACATCCGAGAATCTACAAGTACCATCGTAGAGGCTTCAATCTACCCTACGGACTTTCGAGCCCTCTAATGACAAAGACCAGACCGAGATGATGACGGCCTTTTAAGGATTCCCAAGACGGACACCCCAGGACGAGGTTTCTACATACCAATTTAAAGGTGACTCGATAGCCTGTCTATCGAGAGTTAATAATATTTGTTACACAACACACTTTAAAAGAGACTTTTCAGAGACTATTAACTTTGTAAAGATTAAATCTAAGAGTTTTAATGTAACCATTCAAACATCATACGTTGTAACAGTTTATATGTTAATGTATCGTAGTATAATTCAAGTAATAATGCCATTCTTCAAATGGAATAATAATAAGATCCACATTAGCGTCATACAATAAAAAAAACAAAAGGTCTTGCAAGCTAATATCATGAATTGAGTATAACTAGAAGTTGTAAAAGACTAAATATCGAAGGTTACCCGGATCCGAGGTATAGCTAAATAAAATCAATTTTGATCCCAAAGATTAAAGAAAGCATTCAAATAACATTAATAAATAATTTAATTAGTAATGTCATGGGATCTGTCAGTAAATGTTTTTAAATGTTAAATAAAGAGAAGTCGTCTTGTGAAACACATATAATGAGTGCGTACATCAATAGTATACCTTCCCTTGTTTCCTTACACAGTTAGTAAGTAATTTGTTAAGTTAATTATTTGTGGATACATTTCGTTACAACGTAGGCAGCCCATCTAATTGACGGAGCTTAGTTAAGATGGGTTCCCTGGATTTGTAACGCGGCGATACGTTACAGTTTTATATCCTCATCGTTCACTGCAGTAAGTATTAACCCCTCTAAATTTATGCCCACTGTCATACCCTTGGTTTGATTTCCGTATTCTTCATATTTCCCAACAGACCTTCGAGCACTTAATCTAATCCACTTCCTCCTTACTACTCGCTAACAACAATCATATTATCAGCAAATCTACTACACTCCATATTCTGATATAGGGCTAAAAAATATAACAAATGATATAAGTATGTTATTTCAGGTATTTAGGACATCTGTAAACATCATGAAAACAGATGTTTTGCTAATACTCGACGCCAAAATATTCTTTCGCCTATTTTGGTGGACGGAGAATTACTAAACAATACATAGAGTCGATCTTTTTATTTAGTGGTTGGGATGTTGGATCAATTCGTAACCGAACGTGACATCAAAATTAGTATCAGGATACAGGTTTGACTTAGGAAGTATTATCTTTTATAACAAACATCTAGATGTCATAAATCTATGAATCAATGTCTCGAAAAGTTACGTTTGGTCCGGTCTTCTGTGCGGATCTTGAAGATCAGCTGTACAAATGGAATTGGACACACCATAGTATTTTGTGCAAACAACAAACTAGGAAATTCATCGAAGAATCAACGAAGTTCTTCACAATGTAAAAACAAGAAAAACGTCTTAGCTTGACACAGAAAAAATCGATGGTAACCATCCAGTCAGAAGAACGCCACGATGGCTCTGTAACAGCCGAACCTGTACCGGTTTATAGTTTGAATGTCTTAAACGAACTGGTGAAAACCGATAAGTATTCGCCAAAATGATCGCGTTCTATCTGTGGAGACGGCAACCACAGAATAAGTTAAAATCATTTGTCTTTGTACAACAGTAAATTTTGTTTGTTTTGTGTTATGTGGACACCCTGATCTCATAACTGTCCGCTTACCAATCTGCGAGAAACGGTGACACTATTAACTCCCTTATATAATTGATGAAGGAATCATGTCATGGTACGTTAAACAAAAACATGTATTCACTAAAAATAGTTCTTTGTAATTACGAGTTGTTATTGAAATGTAGTCTTATGATAGACATTAATTTAGCTATAATAGAGGTAAAAAATTTAGGTAAGTTTAGGAAAATTAAGTTTAAAAATTGAAATTATTTACAAAATCGTCTTGCAATTATGATTATGCTAATAAAGTTTATAAATGAAATTAATGTTTCTTAAACAGAGTACGTAATTTTTGTAATTCCTCAGTTTTTAATAATATTTAATTTAAAAGTTGCCTACGTAAGTACGACAGAGTGTTACAGATATTATTTATTTCGGCTGTACAATGTTTACACATTTTCCGCAACCAAAGATTACAGAAGTGATTGAATTCTCATCTTCCACTGCTGCTTGGCGATCCAAAGATCTTCAATTTCTCGTTCCCTCAATATAGTCTGAATTTCTTCTATCCAGGTGATCGGTGGTCTTCCTCTTTTCCTTCTTTCTGGTGGAGCCCATTCCATAAGTCTCCTTGCCATTCTTTTCGTGTGTTCATACCATTGTAATTTTTATTTTATTTGGATAAAATCAACAATTGAATTTTTTCCTTCATTCTATTCTTAATGACTTCATTTCTAATTTTCTCACGTCTGGATACTCTTGCAGTACGTCTCCAAAAGCCTATCTCTGCTGACATTAATTTTGTTCTTGTGTGTTTATTAGTAGTCCAAACTTCTGAGCCATAAGTCATCATACTTCTAACAATGGTTTTAAATATTTTGGTTTTAGTTTCTGCTGTAATTTGCTTATCCCACAGGATTCCATTTAATGTAGATATAGCCATCTTTCCCAAATTAATTCTGGATTGTATTTTTTTACCTTGCTTCTCACTGGCCGTAATTTTTACCTCTAAATAGTTGTATTCCTCTGTATATGAAATCTTCTCCATGTCTTCCTCCAATATCAAGTCTTGATGAAGGTCACCTATTGCCATGTATTTTGTTTTATTCATATTTACCTTTAGTCCCCATTTCTGATATTCCTGTATCAATTTTCTAGTCATGTACTCTATGTCTTCAAAATATTGAGCCAAAAGTTATTGGTCATCAGCAAACTGTAATGAATAAACTGTATACCGTCATCAAGTGGAAGTTCCATGTTCCTGCACATTTTTTCCAAGTCTCTATTGCTTTCTCCGTATAAATTTTTAAAACCGTTGGTGACAGACAACATCCCTGGCGTAAACCTTTGGTCATTTTAAACCCTGGTGACAAATTCTTTCCTATTTTTATTCTCAATATTGAATTGTTATAGAAATTTTGTGTAGCTTTTATGATAATGGGGTTGTTACTAGTTGCTCTTACAGCTGTCCAGATATCGGCTAACGGTACATTGTCATACGCTATTTCAATGTCAATAATAACTAAATGAAGAGGTTGTGATCGAACTGTTTTCTTTTCTTTTCAAATATTTGCTGTAAGGAGAAAATATGATCTATAGTTGATCTACCAACTCTGAAACCTGGTTGTTCTTCAACCTGCATTTCATTATACTCAGCTTCTATAAAATGTTTAAGTATTCTTCCATAAAGCCTACTTAGTGTGCTAGTAACTGTAGATTCCTACAGATAAACACAACAAATTAACGGATGACTGTGTAGACACGATTTCGAATCCTTTGTGAGTTACACAACGTGTATCACAATCGGTGACAGTTCCGTCTTTTGCAATCCCATATCAAGACCATTTAGGCGTTTCCTTAGAGTACTGAATTATGAAATATGAGGTCTATTGAAGGTTATTTCTGAAATAAATCGTTTACCGTTTCGTTTAACTTTGAAAGATTACAATAATTACATCGTGTTATAAATGATTGGGAGCGCGTTGGTGTAGAAAAGATCTGAAAAGTCATGTCAAATTAACATCTGCATTAGGCATTAGTAACTGACGACTGATTCGTAATAATCGTATGAGTCGGTTATTTGAGAAATCCGACAAATCCGACAGGCGCAATTTTTCAGGAAAGACAAAACACGACCCCTTTTGCTACAGTTTCAATTCACTGCATTAAGTTTTCTTTAATAAAGCCAACAATATTGAGGGTAATTTATGGCTGCATTTAAGTGTGTTCTTCGTTGATCGGTTTACAATAAGCTTACATCGTGGGAAACACTATTGGCCTGGCTGTCAGGCCGTGGTATAGAGTCTATGCTGAGAGACCTTTCGGCATCACCATCGAAGGCCATCCTCAGTGTCGGTTACAGTTGGCACGGTGTTCGCCAATTCACCCCAGTGATGAGGTAGAGATTGTGTATTTCGTTTAAGAAGGCCCACTTATATAGGCTCGTATGTATGTTCTGTATACTATAGATGGTTCATATACACAGTATACACTACAGATGGTCTACATAAGTGGGCCTTCTTAAACGAAATACACAATCTCTACCTCATCACTGGGGTGAATTGGCGAACACTGTGCCACTTGTTACCGACACTGAGTATGGCCTCCGATGGTGATGCCGAAACGTCTCTCAGCATAGCCTCTAGACGACGGTCAACAGCCCGGCCAATAGTGTTTCCATATGCAGACGCCGGCCGTGAAAGCCTTATAAATAAATTTACATTTTATTTCTGTCGTTATACGATATTTCTAAAAAAAAATGTGTAGCTACGTTTATAAGCTCAACATACTGTTACCATTTTAAACACTTTTTACTTAATGTTATTGAATGAACGAATAAGTTACATTAAAAATAATATATAAAATAGGCCTACATTTTATTTCACACCCACACCCACCCACACATACACACACACAAAACACACACACTCGCTCACACAATCACATGGCATAACGTAAAAGCTGTCCTCACTGTACATATTCGGAGTCTACGTGTCAGTACAAGAAAAAAGTTCTTATAAACAGGTCTGGAAACGTATCAACAATTTATTGTTATTGTTATTATTACACATAAACCATTGGAAGTGAATAATCTGGTAATTTGCAAAATACTATTCATTTCTAGATATTAGATTTAGATGTACTAATGGTGCTACCTAGTGAAACTTTTACTAACACCCACATGTCCAGGAGATAAACACAATATTCATGTGCCTACATCTTCTGTACTATTCCATGAAGACGTGTTAATTTGCTATAAAATGGCATAAATACGCGAACTGAACAAAAATATACAAATAACTCATATTCGCAACAACAAAAAATGTATAATATGTAAAGTTTGTCTAGGAACCGATTCACATAATATTGTTACGACGAATAATGAAGTGTCGTTTTACGAGTTTCTCGGCTAATCGAGCAGGCTAGTCAAGGTCGCATTCAAGTACCTTCCATGGCGTTCTGGAGAGCACTTATAAATACGCATTAAGCTGGCACACCGCAGTAAGAATGGAAAGTTATTCTAGAACCTCAGCGGGACCTGTATAAGCAACAGCACCTGGCTTTGTCAGTCAGTTACGTTGAGCGATTTCTTTAGTGCGGATCGAGTCATTCATGTAAAGTGATTATTGCGTTATAGTTAGTGCGGAACTCTTAGGCTAATAGTTGACATTATTATTGCATGCGGACAAATTTAACTTGTATTATTGTTCGAGTTGATTACAAATTGTTATTTGTGCTTAATTAAAGGTAGTAATTAGTGACGTCATTGGTGTCTGTATTTTGTTTCCGTTATAACATACGACGATCAGTGAGACCGTCGTAGCATATTCTATCGTGCGACAGGTTGGTTCCGGATACCTGATCTTACTTTCTGTAGTAGGTAATCAGCTGGTAATTTCATTTATACATTACAATTTATGCGGTAATTAATATTTGGTTCACGTTTGTTGACAGTGTTCGACGCGTCTACTAAAGTCAACGATGGAACGTATGATGGCAACTTCCAGGGACTGGGTAGCTACGACGAGTGCGTATCGGTAGACGTGTCTGGACAGTTTCAAGGTCAACTCTGCATAGTGGAAACATGGAACTTTTTGCCCAATATCACCGACGCACCGAACACTACAGAAGTAAGTCATTTTGTTGTTCATTATGGTGGTGGTTGGACAGTCATACACTGGCCATGTGGACTGTCATAATTTCAGCCAATCTAGTCGTTCGAGGCAGTGACAATTGCGGTCACTGCAATTCCGGCCACTGAAAATCCTGATCCGAGACAGTCGAATCTGTGACAATTCCGTCTTTTGAAAACGCCATTATGCTAAGTAAATTCAAATAACCATGTTACCAGTGGCCAGTGGCGTATCTAGAATTTGGAGGGGGGGCGATCGATTCGGTTTCACACAAAAGAAGAAAGAAGTTGAGCCTAATCAACATTACTGTGTTTAAAGTGGTTCAAAAACGTGTGATAATATCCTAAACTCAATCCTATTAAAGACAACGCCAATAACAGAATATAAATACCCGTTATTGAAAGATTGTTTAGAATATAGTTATTGACTGTATTGATTTTTCTATATTTCATATTTCAAACGTGAACGCAAGTGCTGTGTGATAAACCTATTTGTATATTCAGAAAATAGTTACTACCATATATTAGTTCACAGCTGAAAAAAATAATAAAATAATATAAAAATCGGAGAACCATACATAACTTCCATGTCCTAAAATTTATATTTAAAATCATTTAAATATTAATTAAATAAATGGATGTTTGAGTTCTGAAGAAATTACGTATCAGCTAAAATCGTACCACCATGTCAGGTGGATTAAGACTATCCTCAACCTTCGTGAGGGAGGATTGTACTTTTGGATAAAATGTATGTAGGTCGAAAGAAGAGCTGCGATCTGATTCCTATAATGAAATTGGAGTCTATAATGTCTTTCCTGTCAATACTATACTAGTCATGTTTATTTCCATGTTCCATAAGGAAATAGAAGTATGGTCATGGCGAAAAAACTCGTGTTCGAGATAACGGCTGATTCTGATTGTACTACCCTCAAAACATGAAGAAATGTCATTTTTCGAAAAGTGTCTGTGTGTGTCTGTCTGTCTATCTGTCTATGTGTCTGTGTGTAGCCTTTTTATGGCAAATGATAACAGCCGCAAATTCAAACAGTATCAAATAATGTTTTGCATACAGTCCTGAATTGTAGAGTATTCAAGGTTTATTGTTTTTTTTGGTGAAGATCGGTTTAGGGAAAGGTGTAGTTTACCTGAAACGTTTTATGTTTTAACAAGGGCAATTTTTTCTATGACGAACGAGAACTGCCGCACTTTAACAGAGTCAAACAATTTTGTGCATATATCCCTCAATTGAAGAGGGCTCAAGGTCTATTTATTTTGGTGAAGATCGGTTAAGATAAGAGGGTAGTTTACCTGCAACGTTTTATGTTTTAACAAGGGTAATTTTTTTTATGACGAACGATAACTGCCGTAAAGTCAAACAGAATCAAATAATTTTTTGTATACATCCCTAAATTTTAAGGACTCCAAGGTCTTTTGATTTTGGAGAAGATCGGTTGAGGGAAAGGGACAGTTTACCAGCAACGTTTTATGTTTTAACAAGGGTAACACTTTTTCTATGACGAACGATTACTGCCGTAAAGTCAAACATAATCATATAACTTTTTGTATACATCCCTAAATTGTAGAGTACCCAAAGTGTTTTGATTTTGGTGGAGATCGGTTAAGAGAAAGGGGTAGTTTACCAGCAACGTTTTATGTTTTAACGAGAGTAATTTTTCTTATGACGAACGGTAACTGCCGTAAATTCAAACAAGATGAAATAATTTTTTGCATACATTCCTTAGTTGTAGAGAACTCAAGGTCTGTTGATTTTGGTGAAGATAGGTTCTGGGAAAGGGGTAGTTTACTAGCAACGTTTTATGTTTTAACAAGTGTAATTTTTCTATGACGAAAGATAACTGCCGTACATTCAAAAAGAATCAAATATTTTTTGCATACATTTCTGAATTGTAAAGGACTCAAGGCTTGTTGATTTTGGTGAAGATCGGTTAAGGGAAAGGGGTAGCTTACCAGCAACATTTTATGTTTTAACAAGAGTAATTTTCTCATGACGAACGATAACTGCCGTGAATTCAAACAGAATAAAATAATTTTTTACATGTATGCCTGAATTGTAGAGGACTCAACGCCTATTTATTTTGGTGAAGATTGGTTGCGGGGAAAGGGTAGTTTACCAGCAACGTTTTATATTTTAACAAGAGTAAAGTAATTAATTTTGATAAATAAAGTATCCTGATAAGATCATAATAATCTAATGTAGAAACTTAGATGAAATATCTATAAATGAAGAGGCTAGTTGAACGGGGTGGGGGTAATTTTCTATAAATGAAAATTATAGTTGAAGGGGGAGGGGACAATTTTTATATGTGTACTACGTTATCGGCAACAAAGTAGTAGTTTGTTGTTAAAATTCCTTCCCGGGCTGTTTGGCCGTAGTCCAATGTTTTCTGCAAAACCAGACGTTTCGGCAGTGCCGTCGACTGCCATCATCAGTGAAAATCGAGTGCGATAACGTGGGTGGTATACGTTAGTAACCACAGTACTGTGGTTAAGGCTGAAGCAATAAGTGGAAAGAAGTAGTTTCCATGGAAACATTTCATTTCGTAAATGATTTTAAAAATAAATCTTAGAACATGGAGGTCATGTATGGTTCTCCATACCGATATTTTTATTTATATGACGAATGATAACTGCCGCATATTCAAAGAGAATCAAATTATTTTTTGCACACGTTCCTATCGGTGTAAGTACTCACGGTCTGTTGATTTTGGTGACGATCGGTTAAGGAAAAGGGGTCGTTTACCGGCAACGTTTTATGTTTTAACAAGGGTAATTTTTTCTATGACGAAAGATAACTGCCGTAAATTCAAACAAAATCAAATATTTTTTTACATATGTGCCTGAGTTGTAGAAGACTCAAGGCCTCTAGATTTTGGTGAAGATCGTTTACGGGGAAAGGGCAGTTTACCAGAAACATGTTTTACTTCCATGTTCCATAAGGAAATGGAAGTATGGTGATGGCAAAAAAAAATCGTGTTCGAGATAATTGCAAATTCTGATTGTACTACCCTCAAAACATGAAAAAAAGTCATTTTTCGAAAAGTGTCTGTGTGTCTGTCTGTCTGTCTGTGTGTATGTCTATGTGTCTATCTGTAAATTTTTTTCTATGGAAACGATAAGAGCTGCAAATTCAAACAGAATCAAATAATATTTTGCATACAGCCCTGAATTGTAGAGTGCTCAAGACCTATTGTTTCTGGTGAAGATCAGTTAAGGGAAAGGGGTGGTTTATCTGCAACATTTGTTTTTTTATCAAGGGTAATTTTTTTTTAATGGCTAACGATAACAGCCGCAAATTCAAACAGAATCAAATAATGTGTCGCATACAGTCCTGAATTCTAGAGTTCTCAAGACCTAGAGGTTTTGGTGAAGATCGGTTAAGGGAAAGGGGTAGTTTACCTGCAACGTTTTATGTTGTAACAAGAGAAATTTTTTCATGAAGAACGATAACTGCCGTAAATGGAAACATAATCAAATAATGTTTTACATATGTGCCTGAGTTACTGAAGACTCAAGGCCTCTTGATTTTGGTGAAGATCGGTTAGGGGAAAGGGTAGTTTACCTGAAACATTTTTTGTTGTAATAAGAGAAATGTACTTAATTTTGATAAAAAAGTATCCTGATAAAAAGATCTTAATAATCCACTGTAGAAATGTAGAGGAAATATCTATAAATGAAGAGGCTAGTTGAACGGGGTGGGGGTAATTTTCTATAAATGAAAATTATAGTTGAAGGGGGAGGGGATAATTTTTACTTCCATGTTCTATGAAATGGAAGTATGGTGATGGCAAAAAAAATAGTGTTCTATATAATTGCAGATTCTGATTGTACTACCCTCAAAACATGAAAAAAAAGTCATTTTTCAAAAAGTATCTGTCTGTCTGTCTATCTATCTGTCTGTCTATCTGTGTGTCTGTCTGTCTATGTGTAGATTTTTTTTCTATGGCAAACGATGAGAGCCGCAATTCAAACAGAATCAAATAATTTTTTGCATACAGTCCTGAATGTAGAGTACTCAAGACCTGTGTTTTTTGGTGAAGATCGGTTCAGGGAAAGGGGCAGTTTACCTGTAACATTTTATGTTTTAAAATGGTAATTGTTTTATGACAACAGATAACTGCCGCATATTCAAAGAGAATCAAATAATTTTTTGCATACATTCCTGAATTTTTATGTTCTCAAAGTCTGTTGATTTTGGTGAAGATCGGTTAAGGGAAAGGGGTAGTTTACAACGGTAATTTTTTCTACGACGAACGATAACTGCCGCACATTCAAACAGAATCAAATACTGTTTTGCATACATTCCTGAATTGTAAAAGACTGAAGGCCTATTGATTTTGGTGAAGATTGGTTAAGGGGAAGAGGTAGTTTACCTGCCACATTTTATGTTTAACAAGAGTAATTGTTTCTATGACGAACGATAACTGCCGTAAATTCAGACATAATCAAATAATGTTTTGCATACATCCCTGAATTGTAGAGAATTCAAGGTCTGTTGATTTTGGTGAATATCGGTTACGGGGAAAGGGCAGTTTACCAGAAACATTTTTGTTGTAACAAGATTAAAGTACTTAATTTTGATAAATAAAGTATCCCGATAAGAAGATCTTAATAATCCACTGTAGAAACATAGATGAAATATCTATAAATGAAGAGGCTAGTTGAACGAGGTGGGGGTAATTTTCTATAAATGAAAATTATAGTTGTACGGGGAGGGCATAATTTTTATATGTGTACTACGTTATCGGCAACAAAGTAGTAGTTTGTTGTTAAAATTCCTTCCCGGGCTGTTTGGCCGTAGTCCAATGTTTTCTGCAAAACCAGACATTTCGGCAGTGCCGTCGACTGCCATCATCAGTGAAAATCGAGTGTGATAACGTGTGGTGGTATACGTTAGTGACCACAGTACTGTGGTTAAGGCTGAAGCAATAAGTGGAAAGAAGTAGTTTCTATGGAAACATTTCATTTCGTAAATGATTTTAAATACAAATCTTGGAACATGGAAGTCATGTATGGTTCTCCATACCGATATTTTATTTTCTTACGTTTGCACACTTTTTAAATGGAAAGTATCGAAACCCACATCAACACAACGGTGCAAGCCGAAAAGGTGTCCAGCGTGGACAACGATTTGCTTCCTGTGGATCGCAAATTATATATAATTTATATATGTACTATGTTATCTGCAACAAAGAAGTAGTTTGTTGTTAAAATTCCTTTCTGGCCTGTTTGGCTGTAGACCAATGTTTTCTGCAAAACCAGAAGTTTCGGTAGTGCCATCGACTTCCATCATCAGTGAAAATCGAGTGCGTTAACTTGAGGTGGTGTATACCACCTCATTTATAGGTGGTATAAATTTAGTCATCAACATGTTAGTGACCACAGTACTGTGGTTAAGGCTGAAGCAGTAAGTAGAGAAAAGTAGTTTCTATGGAAATATTTCATTTCGAAAATGATTTTAAATAAAAATCTTAGATGGAAGTCATGTATGGTTCTCCAAACCGATATTTAAAATCGAATCTTGATTTCTTTCTTTCCATTTGTCTTCTGATTTCCTGAACGACTATTCTGTTCACCCTTATAATTATAAATTTCACAGCAAAACATTTCTGCCTTAATACGTTTGTGTCTCCTGTTTAACACCCACCATTTAAATCCATGTCATAACCCTATATTCCACACAGGCTAGTAAATAACTAGCCATCAGGGAGGTCAAAATATTTTCAAGGAGGGGCAAACAATTTTCCAAAGAAGAAAAATATTTATCATACATACACACATGCACATATTAGTTTATAATTCTCATATCATAATAGAAATAAGTACACAGATTGTATTAATTGCTTTAATACAACAACACTTCCCAGTGATCAACAGGAAGCAAATCGATGTCCACCTTTTCGGCTTGCACACGTTGTCTTGGTGTGGGTTTCGGCACTTTCCATTTAAAAAGTGTGCAAACATAATAAAATAATAAAGAGTAAGGCCGGAAATAACAAGAATTTTGTGTGTGTGTCCTGCCGGCCTTTTTATTGCGTTGCCTGCCAGAAACGATATATTTTCACTCATACATGATTTAAATTAAAATGAAAAATATAGAATTTTGTTAAAGTGAAATGAAATGTTTCCATAGAAACTACTTCTTTGTTGTCAATAACGTAGTACACATATAAAACTTATAAAAATTTACCTCCTCCATCATCAACTACCATTTTAATTTATAAAAAAATTTACCCCCTCCCCATTCAACTACCCTTTTAATTTACAGATATTTCATCTACCTTTCTACAGTGGATTATTATGACCTTCTTTTCAGGATACTTTATTTACCAAAATTAAGCACTTTACTCTTGTTTAAACGTAAAATGTTGCAGGTAAACTACCCCTTTCCCTTAACCGATCTTCACCAAAAACAATAGGCCTTGAGTCCTCTACAATTCAGAGCTGTATACAAAACATTATTTGATTCTGTTTGAATTTGCGGCTGTTATCATTTGCCATAGAAATAATTCTACACACAGACTTACACACACACACACACACACACACACACACACACACACACACACACACACACACACACACACACACACACACACACACACACACACACACACACACACACACTGTTCGAAAAATGATTTTTTTTCATGTTTTGATGGTAGTACAATCAGAATCTGCCGTTATCTCGAACATGATTTTTTTGCCATGACCATGCCATGCCATTACTTCCATTTCTTTATGGATCATGGAAGTAATATGAGAGTAACAAAATTCGTCAACTTTTTCTATCCTCTGGGGAGTGTACGATTCGTTTGCCCCCCCCCCCCCATAAATACGGTCCTAAATGTTACAAGCAATGAGTAATGGAGTCTGAAAGTTGATTAAATGATTAAAACGACTGCTTAAAAAAAAACAAGTCCATCGCAAGACAGTTACAGATTTGGTGATTTGATGGCCTGTTAATGGTTTTTTACCATCATGAATTAATGTAAAACATTTGTTATATTCTTGCAAACTAACTTAATTTCTTTCAAAAGGATATTCTGTAATATTCTTTGTAAAATCCTTGCAAACTTTGAATATTCTTTGCATCTAAAATTGAACTTTTATTCTTGAGTCTATAATAAACTAAAGTAGCTTATATGTTGTCTTAAAAAAAGTCATATGTTTTGGATTTAAATTTAGTACTGCCAATGAATTTAAAATTTCATTATTTGTATAACAAATTGATGTCAAGAACTAAGAATCTTATAATCCATCCCAATAAAACATGACTTTAGGCTACTGATGGGTGAATGTTAAAGAATACAAATAATTTAAAACATGTATACCAATTTTGAATAAACTCATGTTTGATAAATTTATGACAATCAGAAATTTTTTAATTCTGACGAATACTTCTGATTAACCAACTGTAACCAAGTCCTTACAAGATAGTGATTTTTATTTTTAGGTGACTGAAGACTTTTGTTCTTTCCTATATTTAATAGAGAGTAATGGGAAGATAGAATAAAAATAGAACCTGATTCCTTTCTTCATATATGAAAATTCTGGAAGGCTGATTATCTCAGAAGTGTATACTCAAAAATAGTCTGCTTCTACAATAATGAAGTGTAGAGTTAGAACATAGAAAATACTGTTACTTTATATAGTGTAAACCTCCCTAATGTTTTGTCCTGTTGTACAACTTTTGACCATTTTAAAACTGTCACTGTTTGTTGAAGACAGCCTTTAAGGTAAAAATCGTCTTCTACTTCTTGCAAGTGTGCATGTGTCTTTGTGTGTGTAACAATTTTGAAGTATGAAATAGGTATTAATGGTGTCTCCTGTCATGTAGATAAAAATAATGCGTGATTTGTTTCAGTTTGCTCTAATGCCAATTTTCAATATGGACGTTGTGATGTCTGTGTGCGTGCCTTCTTCGTGTACAGCAAAAGATGTACAAAGTCATGTTAATGACATTGTGAAAGACTTCAATGCTTCAGCATTTGTTAAGGAGAGGAGCTGTTCTACACGGATGCCAGAGAAGTATTCCACTGCAGACCGGACTGCTATGTGAGTTCAATATTTATCAGAATTGCAAATTAAAAATGTATATTTTCTTAGAACGCGATTCTGAATATAATGCTACTGAACTGGCTATGCATGCATATACACGTCAGGTGTCTTTGCACAAAATATAAAGTACTACATAATGACTATACTGAATACTTGTAATGGCAAACTCTGCCTTCAAATTTCAGTAGCAACATGATTGAGGCAGTGGCTAATCGGAATTATTAAAATTATTGGTTGTTGTGGCTTGCTTGTATCATTATTACTATTACAATAACTTGATTAATAGAAAATGCTTTTTTACTTACACAGAGATATGTTTCATCACATTTTTTTGTACATTCATCACATTTTGTTCATTCGAACATATCACACCCCACACACACAACATCGATCTTTCAAAAGTCGATACAGTCACCAACAACAAGACAGAGAGTGCGCCCAATGGCAGCCTCTGAAGAAGCTTTTTTAAAAGCAAAAACCGGTTAAACCTATAAGGTAAAACATTTACGTTTTTACCTACAAAAAAAACTTTGTGTTCTGAGTCGGTAGTGAAGTAATTATATTTAGTTACGTAACAGAGACGTCATGGACAACGAAATCCAAGAATTTAATTATGAGTATAACACTTCCAAGTCGGAATGGTAGATGAGCCTCTGATGAAGCTTATAATAAGCAAAAACTGGTTCAGGCTATAATGTAAAATTTCTACCAATAAAAATTTTGTGTTCTGAGTCAGTAGTGTTATATTTATAAGTAGTTAATCAGCGGACATGTGATGAACAACTATAGAAAGACTGTATAAAAAAGAAAGAATTGCTACTTACTCCGCAAGTCTGCTGGACCGAAGCAGGTAGCAAAACCATGCTGACACAAGTTTACAGACTGAACAACTTGCATCAGAGTGCTTGTGCTTCCTGGTTCTGTCCAGTGGACTTGAAGGTAATTAAATCTCTTTTTGTACATAGTTTTTCATATATGTGTTTAACTTTGTGGGTGGTAGTGGTTTATTTATTTATTTTATTTTTTTTACAGACCACGCTTGTTAGTGAATGAATCTTGGGTAGGGTTAAGTGTATACTTAATATTCTAGTTTAAATTACACCTGAAGATGACCACAGATTGTTTAGAGGCCAAAACATTGTGTGATAATTTCTGAACATGGTTATTATCTGACCTAACCCTTGTGATAATGTAAAAATACCATCAAACATTAGGCTTCAAAATCGTATAAATTTATAATGGATAATGTTATATTCACTAGGAAACTCTAATTGAAACAGAAAGTGTTTTGGTGATAGCTATTTGAGAAAATTGGTTACTACAACATAAGAGAGAAAATCAACTGACATATGATGCATTTTGCTCCATTGAAAATAATATAAAACACGATGTTTTGATTTTCAGGAAAGAAATGAATGGCTTTCCCAGATATTCATTCATTTTGTTCATCAGTAACATTGGCAAATTGTAAAAATTTAAGTCAAGGCTCATCTTCAAAAGGGCAAGGTATTCTTAATATCCATGGCTTCCTTGTATTGATAATGTACTAGCATTACTGACCTTTCAAATTAATCACACACACACACACACACACACACACACACACACACACACACACACACACACACACACACACACACACACACACACACACACACACACACACACACACACACACACACACACACACACACACACACACACACACACACACACACACACACACACACACACACACACACACACACACACACACACACACACACACATTATAAAATACTGCCCTGTAAAAATTATCTCTAGGCTCTGGTGTAGTTGGGACAATTTCATACTCATTAGAATTTTAGCTCTATTAACCAGAGACGTGTTACTATAGTTTCATCTCCGTTCATAAGATGTGAAAGTTGCCTAATGTACTAGATGTTTGTACTGTGGCCAAACAAGTAGGGCAGGTGAAGGATTAGAAAACCTTTTGCCAACAGGCCTTTAGACGATAACTTGGAACTGGCACCAAGACCCAGTCAGTGAATCCCCAAATGAGGTTGTGGTGGGGCCAACTGCATGTGTATGTTTGTGTTTGTGATCCTATAGTGGTAGTTCAGCCGCCTTTGTTAACCTGTCTAACTATACGGGATAATTTTGTTATTTAGGAATCACCAAATTTATTTTTCAGGGGTGAATATAAAGTTTGTTGTTTAGAAATTCATTAACTTGTTATTAAAATTGATAAATTGTAATCATTTTCATATGTTCACAATAAAAAACTTGCTTCATATGTATTATGTATAATGTTGATGAATAATCATTATTTTAATTTTTAAGTAATAAAATTGTTTTGTTGGTTTTTGTGACTGCATTGGCAGTAAACAAAGTCTTTAAAATCTAACTATAAATATTATATTCTTAGCTAATTCAGCTATAACTCCAAGTTTTTATAATTCAGTTGATTCATCTCTAATTTTGCATAAACAAACGATATTAAACAGTCGATTTAACACTTTTAGTCATTAATTTGTTCCAATGTTCAAAACAAATTACGTATCCAGTGTTCTATTGTTTTACAGTTCCTGCAATAAAATGTTTATTGTCACCAATTGATAACTCAGTTGCCTATATAAGGCTAATAAAGCTGACTCCTTGCTAGTTGTTAGTGATTTACGAGTTGACTAAGTTGAGTGACACAATGTTGACGAAGCTGTACGTTTTAGTTTTGATGTGCATTACGATAAAAGAAGCTGTGGTAAGTGAACTAAATGTATGTGAAATTGAAATATCCAGACTGACAAAAGACAAAGAAGAGACAGAGTTTTTTAAACATGTTGAAAATTATCTATTAAAACACAGAACCGTGGAAACTCTAAGTGCTTTCTTAAGCAATGGTGAATTGTCTCTAGAACTAAGATTGCTAATCGATCTAGATAACAAGACTGTAACACTGAATCCAAAATTTGTGAAATTAAGTGTGAGAAACAGAAATAATTTTTGGCCAGAGTTTCCTAGAGGAATTATAAATGAAACAAATACTAAAGCTGATAGTACAATAATTGACACAAAACATGGAGATACAGAAAAACCACACATTTTTGTTGAGTGGCTGAAAGGTATCGACAAAAAAACATTTGTGAATAATGTAAAAAATTCTTTTGATAGCACATATAACTCAACAACAGATACTAAGTATCAGTTTGATAACATGCTTCAAGATAATATTATATTTGCATATTTAAAACAAGTCAGTGCTCAACCTAAAGTAATAATGTCTGTTAAGGAAAACATAATTAAGACTGGATTAAAAAAGGTCAATAAATTATTAATTTTATCTCCTGACAATGCAAAGTGTTCTTTAGTAAGAAGATCTAGGAACACTGATAAAAACGATGAAGCTGATCAGTATCGTTATAAGAGAAACATTAAAGGTGATAACAAAATAGAGTCAGATGATAACACGTTCTTTAAGATTTATTCTGAAAAAGAGGGATCTATTTGGGTAACCACAGTAGTAGAGCTTGATGTACCAAATTCTTCTGAAGAAGAAGACGTACAAGAAATACCAGAATACACTGATGATTATATGCAAGATACACCAAAATTAGTGGATCATGATATACTAGAAACACCAGCAGCTATTGGAGAAGATGACGTAGAACCAACACGAGTTTATTATGTAGGAAATGGTCTACTTGATTCAGAAGCATCAGTAGGAGAAGATGTCGTAGAAACAACAGAAGTATATTCTGGAGAACTCATTGTACAAGACAGTTCAGAGGAAGATGTGGAAGATGATGTACCAGAAACCTCAGGAACAGTACCAGTACCAGATGATGTACCAACATTTAATATAAAGGACAATGCGGAAGAAACTTCAGCACCTGCAGTAAATGACACGTCTGTAGTTGAAGCATCCATTTCAGAATCATCCACCACACCAGAATTAAATATAAATGTACATCACTTTGGCAGTGATAAGATTAACTATCAAATCAAAATTTTTGAACACAACTTGCTTGCACTGAAACAAGAAACACCAACAGCACCAGTTTCTTTCGAATTCTCTGGCCTAGATGAAAATAAAAACACAAATTATGATAGTGAAATTACCACTACTAAAAAATACGAAGGAAAAATTGAAACAGAAAATGACAAGGAATATAAAATGATACCGTATTTCATAAAAAATTCTCAGACATTGCCAGATTATTTAGTTCGTCAAGGGATAAAACGAAACACATTTACAACTGGTACTCGTGGATATGAAGAACAAAACAAGAAGCAGAATATAATGTCTGGACACAAGAGTCATGGTGGACTGATGGCTGATTTATTTGCTTTGTCCTTAAATAATGCTCTGAAAGAAGCTGGACTAGATGAAAATTTGAATGAAATGTCTAGCAACAATGATAACTTCAACAACAGACACAAAATTCACTTTACAGAGCCTAACAGTGCTTTTAAAAACATAAGGCAAGAAAATGGTAATATAAATGTAGGTCCTAATGAACCTATTGAGACCCATTTGATAATTAAGAAAGATCATTTATCAACAAAATTGGGAAATACATTTGATAGTACTGTTCAAGAGAAATTGACAAAATTCCTTTATCCTCATCACAGTTTTCCACCAAATGTTTTTGAGGCTATTTCTGAGAGTAGCAGGGTAAAAGATGGTACAGATACAATAGATGACAACACACCAAATGATTTTGTGAATTTAAATCCAAGTGTAATTGGCACCAGGTCTCTAATGAATGGATTAGTAGAAAACGAAAACATCTTGCCTCATAGTGTCAACAATTATGAACATTCTGATCTGGACAATATTTTGTTCTTAAATTCTTTGACTAGTGTGAAAACTAGTTTTATGCCTGGTGAAGGTATTCTAAATGACTATGACAAAAAAGTGACTCAATATCTATTACCACAGTCAAGTCAAATGATAGAAATGGCAAGAGATGATATTAAGTCAAATAATATTTTTAATCCTTTAGCTGAAATGAAAAATGGTCTTGTTTCAAAATTATTAGATATATTGAATCCTGCAACTAAAAGAATGATGCCAGAATATAGTAGTTCAAAGTTTGAATATACACATAATGAAGCCAAGAAATGTATTTGTATTCAGAAACCCAGAAATATTAAAGCTGCTGACTTAAATAACCATGAACTAAGACAAAATGTGAATTCAAAACAAGATGTCTGGTCTTCAAATCCAATGAAGAATGCTGCTTCAAAAAAGCTAGAAGAAGCTGAAAACATTAGAGGACTTCCAGGTTATATTTTGCGATCATACTTAAATCCATACTTAAATGGCATTCTCGATCCAAATGAAATAGTACACCAACATAGAGATGAAGCAGAATATGAAGATAACAAACCAGCGCAGATTATGAGGTTTTAACTTTGAATGCTATAACAGAACCACTAGAATTAAACAAAGAAACACTGGATGGAGTTATGAGTGGAAATCTTGCTGATTACAACCATCAATTTAACTAAGCGTATGATTAACTTCAAGTGGATACTGAAGTGGCTATGGACATGCTTTTCTTACAGAACCTGTACAAATGCTTTAAGTGTATGCTATGTGCAAATTGTAATAACATTATATAATTAAACCCCTTGTTTGCTGCAAATTTTTGATTTATCAATGTAAAATTTCTGTCTCTACCTCTTACCTTGTTCATCTCCTGTTTTATCTCACATTTTTGTAAGTGTACATAAAGATGAATCTTGTGTGTATGTGTGTGTGTGGACACACATGCGCACGTGAAAATAACATTTAATTATTTTGATAATAACCAAAAGCTAAATGCTGATCTTGAAAAATCTTATATTTGAATTGTAAGTAATCATAATATTATTTTCATGCAAATTCAGTAACACTTTTAATCATTAATTACTTTTGATTCATTAAAAAAAAAACAAAAAAAAACAGCTTTTAGTAGTTGTTTATTGTCCATGTGTATAAATAAGTAGACTAAACATTAGATTTTGAAATCATAAGTTTGTATTCATGTTATTACCTAAAAACTAATAACATGACACAGAATCTCTACTTATTTACAAATTTTATCTGATACAATAACTAGTTGTCTACAAAATTGCATTTTGATCACATATTTAATGTTCAGTGATCAAATATTTAGTTTTAAAAGGTGCCAAATTAGAACATATTTACTCATGAATATTTTTTTTAAATATGGGTAATGGGTTGTGTTGACTTTTGTTAGTCGATTGAAAAATTTAAAATTGGGGGTGAAGATGCCATTTATGACTTTCATTTTCACTGTAAATATTCACTTTTGGTAGCATTATCATATCTAAACAAATAACCTTAGGCAAAATCTAAACTCTTTTATCTCCATAGTATTAAAATTTTGTTTTTGTGAAAGTTTAACAAATAATTGTGGTTCTTCTGGAAAGTACTTTCTGAAACGTCTGTGGAGCACCCTCTGACCCATGGCCTAATGGTATCTGTCAACTTTTCTGTATTACTGAACCTGGTACCCCGAAGGGCTGCTTTCAGTGCACCAAAGAGATGAAACTCTAGTGGTGCAAGATCACGACTGTAGGGAGGATTTGGAACCACTGACCACACCATTGTGTGAGGTACTGGTTTGTGACTAGAAGCATATGAGGTCTAGCATTATCATGATGCAGTTTAATAGAATGAAGATTTTTTCAGGTATTTTTCTTGTAATGGCTTCTTGGAGTTTTTTCAATAATACAATGTAATGTTCACTATTTACTGTTGGGCTCTGTTTGAGAAAACCTAACAGAATGACTCCTCTCTAATCACAGAAAACAAGAACTGTCACCTTGAGTTCTGACTTTTGTACAAAATTAAAAAAAATCTGTTATAGGCTTCAAAAATGGACAGTTCTGGTCACACTTCCACTCTTCTGTCTTTTAAAGCAAGTGTTAACTGATGAAGCAGACACTTTCCTGTAATAATCCATTTCACAGCATCATGTCCACAATTCAAGCTCACATCAATTTTGCATACTGTGATTCGCCTATATGCATTAATCACGTCATCAACTTGCTGCCGGTTGTCACCAGACACTACAGTCACTGGATTTCCACTATATGGTTTGCCATCTATGAAAGTTTCTCCTGCCTTAAACTTAGTGATTCATCTTTGACATTGCTCTTGTCCATGAACATTGTTACTCCTCATACACACTTCTGATTCAGCCATGGATGTTTGCAGCTGTACATCCTATAGTCAAGAATTCGATGACTACCCTCTGTCTGTGTCTCACATCCATTATGAAAAGGAAAAAATTATCAGTCATTTGTGTAGTTATGCTCTCAGTGGTATGAATTTCAGACAGATATAATCAATATTATAGATCTGATAGATTACAGATCTGACTGATCAGTACAATCCTTGTACATTCCAATTGATAAATTCTTCAATAACTCTGACTCTTAACAGTAATTTATTATGACATAGTGTAAAGTTTTTAGCAATATTCTTAAAAAGTTATCTGTGAAAAAAAAAACATTGTTAGTAAATATAGTCCTGATTGTTTAAAATATGAGTTTCTCTTTTTAGGCGCTAAAGAGGAACCCGATATTTAAAGTACAATTTGTTTAAAAGTTTTTATTAATTCTAGAATGAATCCTTCCGAAACTTGAAAGACATTTATTGGCCAAGAGTTTATCAGTGTGTCAGCAAACATCTTGAAGTTTTTCAAAATGATAGCATATTTGATCAAATCTGCGCTAGAGCACTCCATCTCTGGACAGACAAACATATTGTACTGTAATGGTGTCAGTGTCGGACTGGCCAGGTTGGTAGGTCAGCAATTGCTGAGGGCCCACGGGCCCAACGGGCCACAAAGGGGCCCACGAATGACAGGATTTTTTTAATAATCGATTTTGATTATAACTCCAATGCCGTAATTTTTATTCAGTGGGAGTAAATAATGGTATACATAAAAGAATTTAAAATGTCTTATACTCCTAATCCTAATGTTTTTATAAACTCAATTGAGACTTGAGAGTAATAAATATCGAAGTAGATAGTGTAGGCCAACTGGCCAATAGTTTATTGGTACGTAAATGGATTGGAATGGAACCCGGATGGAGGCGACAAGTTATCTGCAGCTGCCGTGCGGGTGCGTGACAGTTGAGCCGTTGAGCGCATGCGCCAGGAATCAGCTGGGGAACTTCCTGTCTCGACTTGTGAGTTGTGACTGTCATCTCTCGTCTGTCTAGGCAGGAGTGTTAAGTTACGGAACTGATTGATTGTACGTGGCAACGTGGCTCATCCTGAAAGATTTGTTGAATCTGAATCATGCGTGGTGTGGTTGTGATGTGATTGTTTTGAATATAATTCATTGATAAAATGAGTAAACAATGTAGACCTAGTGGGGCTTTAAAACAAAAACTCAAGAAGGAACGGGAGGTTAATTTAAAGAAGACAAATAAGGTTCTTGATATGTACTTTACTACTAGTGCAAAGCCTGAAAAATCTCAAGATGATTGTGATTTATCAGGTAAGTCTGTAATCTATTTATAATGCTATTATCAACCCGAATCTGGCTGAATTACGTTTTTACAATCTCGCGTGATATGATAGTAGTACTGTGTAATATAATAGCACAGTACAATTAATAATCAGCGCCCATAGCCATAGCATTGCAATATACAAATAAAATATTGCAGACATGCAATCTTAACAAACGCATGTACGAGTTCATATTTTCATGTGTGGTTACTAGTCGTACGTTATTTAGATAAAAGATACAATTTCTTAACATTTTTTAAAAAATTCGATATATTCATTTATTTGTCTAAAATCAATGTGCTATGCTATCAAAAATTAGACCAACAGTTTGTCCATCTACCTCAGATACAAAACTCTCTGATGTGGCCGATGTGGGTGAAGATGTTTATTCCAAAGCTAAAGATGCCGGTACCGCTTTGATTCCTGAGAACAACAGTAGCTCTAGTTCATCCGAATCCGAAGTGGAAGACAATACTGATGAAAATATTTCCACACATTACTTAGCTAATTTTATAAGCCCGAATATCAATGACCCCGTTGTGTTGAAGAGAGCATTTTTGAAACAGCATCCTGTCCAAATTCATCATGTTCAAGGGGAAAAACTTCCATTCGAACCCAGTAATCTCTATTACAGAACTTTACCTAGTGGTGAGAAAGTCCAAAGAAAATGGCTTTCGTACTCTTTTCAGTTAAATAAAGTGTTCTGTTCAACATGTATGGCCTGTGGTGGGAAAGAAAACAGTGAATCCTCATTTATTTCAGGACACGAGGTTTCATATAAACATATCTATAAGGCTGTGGAAATCCATGAAAATTCAAAATACCATCAAAATTCTGTTACAGCAGTGCTTCAGCTATGCAAACAAGGAGACATTGAATCTCTTCTTAACAACAGTCAAGCCACATATCGTGAGAAACAAATTGAAACTAGGAGACAAATTCTTCAGCACCTTCTAGATATCACACTCTTTATTGGAAGACAAGGACTGGCTTATCGAGGGAAGGAAGAAGCAGGTTATTCCCTCAACCAAATAGGAAATCATGGAAACTTTTTAGAGCTGTCTTGCTAGTATCTGAATATAACATGATTTTGAAAACTCATGTTAAACAGTGTATAGAAGATAGTAAGAAGAAAAGAATGAAAGAACTTAAGAAACGAGAAGAAACGGTGAACAAGAAGAAACATTTTGGGAGAGGATCTCTTGTAACATTCTTGTCTAAAACGTTTATCAATAAATTAATAAAGACAATAGGTAACACTGGAAGGCAAATGATTTTGAAAGATTTATCCGATAGCATTATCTGCAGTTTGATGATTGATTCCACACAAGATATAGCAGTGATGGACCAACTGGCAATCTGTGTTCGGTACGTAGTGCAAGGAAAGGTGTATGAGCGACTTCTTGACTTGTGTGTAGTAGAAGACTCCAGTGGCCAAGCACAATTCGAAAAAATAAAATTACATTTAACAAAATATGGAATATCTCTTACAAATCTAGTAGTTTGTTCTTTTGATGGAGCCGCCAATATGAAGGGTTGTTATAACGGGCTACAAGCTCAACTGAAGAAAGAAAACCCGAATACAATATAGGCCTATACCCACTGCATGGCACATGTTTTAAATCTGGTTGTGGCAGATTCTACAGTGAATTGCCTTCAGGCGGAAAACTTATTTGGTTTGGTGGAGGAGACGGCTTGTTTCCTCATTCAGTCCTATAAAAGAATGACAAAGAGAATGATGTGGGAAGAACACACAAAAAGCCGTTTCAAAGGTCAAGAAAAACTATACAGACTTCAAAAAATTGGCGCTACTAGATGGTGGAGCAAGCACAAAGCCCTGACTTCAATAACTGACTATGAATCATTTTCAGATGATTTTTACTTTGCCAACGATTCTTGGAAGTTGATGAATCTGTTTCATGTATTATTAGATATTTCTAAAGGTAACTTCGATTGCAAAACTAAGTTTACAGCTCGAACACTCATTAACCAATGGACTAAATTTGAACATTTATTTACTGCTTTTATTATTTTAGATTTATTCATAGTAACTTTACCAGCTTCTGTTTTTTTACAAAGTAAAAATCTGGATTACTAAAAAGCATGGAAATTAGTGGAAAATTTGATAAAACAAATCCAAAAAAAGAGGGATGAGACACATTTTGATAAATTACTGCAATGTTTAAAAAGTACACCATTCACATACAAACAAAGTTTGCAGACAGTGAACTAGAAATGGAGGTGGATTTTCCTGAAAAAAGAATTAGCAAAAAAATGAAAATGCCAGGAGAACATGCACAGGATGAGTCACGCTCTGTTACTACTACCCAGAAATTTAAGGCATTGTATTTTTGGACTGTGCTATGAAAAGCATTGAAGAACGGTTTGTTCTAAATCAGGATTTATTAAAATATTGTGCTATTTTGGATCCCAAAAACTTTGCAAAAATGTTAAATCACCCCGATCATGAAATTTCTGCGACTTCGTTGATAACAGTGTCAAATTTAACAAACATTAGCAGATCAGATCTTATTAATGAACTGAAACAGTTTGCCATGCAGTACAATGTTTTCAAGCTGTCCCTGGAAAGAGAATGCCCTGATGATCTGGTACCTGATGAAGGGGGATCAAGCGATGATGACGTAGATTATAAGTCTTTGTGTAGAATTAATCCTAAAGTGTTCCCAATGTTTATCATGTGCTTTTACTGTATTGTATAATCTATCTTCTCAATCTGGCCTTTTCAATAATTTGTATTCAGTTTATAAATATTTAATGACAGTTCCATCTACTCAAGTTTCTTGCGAAAGAGTCTTTCCCAAACTAAAAATTGTTAAAAACAAACTAAGGAAATACCTAGGTTAAGAACTTTTAAGTAATTTCATGCTTATGAACTGTGAGAGGGACTTATTCCAAAATATTAACAAAAGTAAAATAATAGATGACATTGCGTGTACAAGTGACGAACTTAGAAAAAAATTAATGATGTGATTTTTATTGTTCAGTTTGAATCATCTTCCTATATCAAGGAAATGTTACATTTTTCTAAAAATAGCTACTGTATTTCATCAACAGTCAATTTCATTGTATTATGTACAATATTGTGTTTGATTTTATATTTAGTAATAAAAAGTAATATGTAATAAAATAATTTTATAAAACTAGATATTTGTATTAAATATTATTACAATCCCTTCCTCTCAGAAAGAATAGAATTTATTGTGAGTATATGACGTCATAGTTAATATTTTTACTATTGAGTACTATAAAATTGCTACGGTGTACTTTCAGTATGAAACATGGGGGAGGGGGGCCACAGCTAAATTTTGCTGAGGGCCCAGAAGGCTGTCAGTCTGACACTGAATGGTGTCCATGTTAACTGCTAAAGTTGAAGTTACTCAACACTACAGGAAGGAACTGATCTTACTAACAGCAAAATTAATCTCCACAGTCAATAAATATGTAAAACATGTAAGGATGATTTCAGTGTGAAGGAAAAAAAGACATAAAAACAACATCCTGAACGAACAGACACAATTAAAATCACACATGTTATTCAAACATATCACTCCTGAATGAACAGACACAATTCAAATCACACATATTATTCGAACATATCACACCCCACACACACAACATCGATCCTTCAAAGGTCAGTGCCGTCGCCAAGAACAAGACAGACAGGGGTCCCAGTGGCAGCCTCTGACGAAGCTTATAATAAGCAAAAACTGGTTCAGGCTATAAGGTAATACTTTTACGTTTTTACCAATAAAAAACTTTGTGTTCCGAGTCGGTAGTCATATACTTATATTTAGTTGAAAAAAAAAAAAGATTTGGCGAACTGTCAGACATTGTGTAGATTTTCTAACAAAATAAATATTATTGGCTATCTGAAAGTCTGAATATGGATGGCAAATCAAATTTGTTAGAATTTGTATATTTTTAATTTAACGAGTATTTGGATTTGGAAGAAGACAAGTTATGGATTAAGATTGGATTAAAACAAGTTATGGTTATCGTATTGGGTTTTAGTTGGCAAAGATTTGTTTATTGGAATGATTAAAAGAAATCATATGTAATTTCCTAGATCTTACCATTACAAAACTGGAACACAGACCCAAATTCAATATATACAGAAAATCTACTGCAAATATCAGCCTGATACATAACATGTCTAATCACCCCATACAACACAGGAACTGTCAGCTTTGTAATACAACTACCAGCTTTCAGATCCATGATACACATACTAAACAACATTCCACTAGCACAGAGAAGCCAACAGATTTGACAGAATAATAATTAACAAATTCCCATACAAAACACAAAACAAACGACAGACAAAGATATAAAACAACAAACTCATAATGCATATCTCAACAATCACACTGAAAAATTAGCTCACAAAATAAAAAAAAATCAGGGTACAGTATTGCATACAGAACTACAAACAAAACAGAAAACACTCTATCAGAAACATACACAAACAGCAAAACAAAGGGTACCCCTCCTGAATAATTCATCCAAAAGTGCCTTACACAAATTTCAGTAAATATGATATACAAATACACATGAACAAAAAAGAGTATAATATAGATACTACTAGACAAATTTAACAAAGGATGTGGAAAAAATGTGAACTACGGGAGTTTAGAGACAAACGCGCAAGCACTTCTCACACTACCGAGCGTCATACTCAAAAGTTTGTCATTTGAATGTATGTTTCCCATCTGTGAATATTGTGAGCATCACTTTGTATTACAAGTATAGGCTAATATTTGTGCGTGTTCGGGTTACAAAGTATGACATTTGAAATGATGTAGAATAACAAATTATAAAGTTTAAGTATTCTAAATCTCTAATGGTAATTTTTGGTCAGGTAAATTTTCAAGTCATGTATGAGTTTTACTTTGACTGAACAAACGTGAAGCAGCGTAGGCGAATGTACTGTATCCCCACACAACTCGGAGTGCCAGTGCTGCTACACTTCCCCTCTCCGAATCCAATGTTAACGTAGCCGTGTAGTAGTTATCAATACCCCTCCTCCCTCCAAAATCATTAAAATCTGCTTTTACAGTTTTAATTTTTTCATGAAAACTGTGTGATCAAACCTCTTAAAAAAGTTGGAACACATACATCACGTGAAGCTCTAATAAAATGTAATACACTTCTTGCTAGGCCTTTGTAAAAGAGTTAAAATTATTGATTTGAAAATTAATGTTGGCCTATGAGCATGTGAAAAATAAGATCACAAACTATCTTTATCAAATATGATATATATTAATTTCTATAATAGTTTATGGTACTTATTCTAGTGTACCGACTCTTGATTTACCTCAGGGCGCCAGTAATAATAAACACAAATTAAAGTATGATAATCACTTTAATGACAATTTGTATTTATACATTACAAAAATTAAAATATTTCTTATATGAATTGAATTACTTATTGAACAAATTTAAATATGATTAACTAGCAGTGAGTCCTTTATGACAGATTGAGCCACTATGTTGCATAACAACATATGTTTATTTATCAAAATTATATAATTTAAATGTTCAGTATTCTTTACTTGCATAAATCCTTCCAAGTGCGTGGTCCTGAAGCTATTGTAGATCGGTGTTCATCAGCAGCCGTCGTCGTGTTGATTCTGGTTAAACTTGCACAATTCACTTTATCACAAGTGCACTACACTAACATATGGCTTATACCTCTAACTATGTTGTATAATTACACTGGACACAAAGATGACAGAATTTAACTTAAGTGCATTTAACTCATTCTACGTCGTGTTTGGCCCGACTAATTTATACCGTTACAACTTTCTTTCAACTCCAACGCCTCCTTCCGCGAATTGCTGCCACGTACAGAATTAACAGAACTTCGTATGTATTTATTATTTATTATTATTGATTATAACTTCCATTATACACTCTTTGACTTATTATGATTTCTGAAACTTTCTTTATAACTTTAATATTAATAATTATAGTGTTCCCGTACTTTGTTATTTCTGAGAGATTTACTGCTTCTTTCCGTTAATTATTAAAATATCTATATTATTTGACGCAAAACAAAGTACACGAGTCTCTCCGTACAATTCTGCCGATATTAAGAAGACTGCCCTTATTTCCTCTAAGTTTACAATACATACATGCTTCAAGTTTCCCTTACTTACGAACTACGACAAAACGCTCCGATAGGTCCAAACTACCGCTAAATACGAATTCAACCAATCCGCTTAACTACAACTTCCCGCGTACCGTATGACGCTTTTTCCTATTCGCCTAACGTTTCTCAGCGCACACGTGTTTACAAAAAGTAGCGTCTCATTCTCTCTCACTTGCACAACGACATCGCTTTCCCACGCCAGTTATTGTTATATGCACTTAGGTTTTACAACATTTGGTAAACACCCTTATTTCTGAACATAATACAGTTTATGGCAGTAGTGTCCCAAATCGTGCCTCAACATACCGTACATGCATAATCAAGCTTTTAGCAAGTAATTCTATTTTCACTTTATTGCCACCTCGTTTCCTAGCGCCTCTCTGCTTTCTCACGCCAGCTATTTCTATTTTCAGCATAGCTTATTTATTAAAATTATAACTAGGTCAAATTTTCCGTTACATAAGTCCCCCCATTAAACTAACGTTCAATTTTTTCAAAATTGTAAACTAGCTTAATTGATGCGTCCCTAAAATTATTATAATCATAAGTACTTTGTTCGATATTCTATTAACTTGACATAATTAATACATTCATTATAATTAAAATTAACAACATATTCAATTTACGTAATTGCCTTAAATTTCTTAGTATACTTGGGTGAGTATTTTATTACAACACTACTCGTGATACATTCATTATTGAATACTAGACCTTAAGGGTTGGTCTGGTTTTATGACTTGTTTACAAACAAAATATTCGTCCCTTTCTACCTGCTTGTTAACACTTCTTTAAAATGTGGGTGGTCAACTTTCTCTTTCAATAACATCTGTTACACACAACAAATTCCCTTTTTAAACATCTGGTGACCATTCTTATTTACTTAGTTTCTACACATTCATAATTTCTTATATAACTAACTTTCCTTATACGTTATTACATTGACTTTCCTTACATTTATTTTTGTTACTTATTACTACTACATTAATATACGGATGTGTGCTATTACATTTTGTTTTCAATTTTTTGTGTGGTGTTTCTGTTCGTGTGTGTACATTTTAGGTTCCTTTCTCATAGTACAGCTTTAACTGTCGGACATTGAAGTTCCCGCGGATGTGTCCTGGTCTCTGTGGATCCTCCAATTGATAAGTTGCTGCTCCGATTTCTTTAATTATTCTATATGGGCCTTCGAATATGTTACAAAATTTTCCGATTATCTTCTTGTTTAAATCAGACATCGGATATGCCCTTAACAAAACTTGGTCTCCTAGATGAAATTTCGTAATGTGGTGAGTATTGTTGAGCTTGTCTGTTCTCTTCTCTCCCTTCTCCTTAATTCGTAAATATGTGTTATGGTAATTGATGGGTTTGTCTTGAGGTATCATGTCTCTGTCAATATATTTGATCCAATCCCGCTCTGGTTTCTGTCCCCACTGTGCTTCAAAAGGTGTAGTCTCAATTGTTTCATGGTAGGTTTGGTTAATGCATGCCTCTATGAGTGTAAGATATTGCGCCCATTTGGTGTGCTTATCTGAGGTCATTGCTCTGAACATATTTCCTAATTGTCTAGTTATTCTTTCGGCCAGATTTGTGTTGGGATTTCTAATTGCGGTGTACTTTGTCTTGATACCCATGTCTGTCAACACGGTCGTCCATCTACTGCTCGTGAACTGCGTACCGTTATCTGATAAAATGGCTAGCGGTTTTCCGATCTCTTCACAATATAATTGAATCCTTTTAATGGTGGCATTTGTTGTGGCTTGTCTTAGTTTATATAGTTTGACATATTTAGTGAAATTGTCAACTATAGCTAAAATATATCTCACCTTTCCTGTAGAAACCGGCAGCGGTCCATAATAATCGATGCTGATCAGTTCTCCTTTCTTCTCTGGTATGACCGTTTGCGTCTCTCCTAACATCCTTTTAAAATGGTCCTTATTCTTCTGACACGTAATACAGGTTTTTGTAATTAATTTTGTGATTTTATTGATTGAATCTCCAGTGAAATTCTCCTTAAATAATTTATATGTTCTCCGGTTCCCCACATGACTGTATGCCTCATGTAATTCCGTTATCACACTGTGGCACAACTCCTCCGGCAACATTAATTTCCACACCCCTTTATCCTTACGATATAACTTTCCGTTATGCCAAGTGTATTTTTTGGCAAGTTTATGTTGATCATCTGATTTAATAGATTCAATAATACTCTTCAGTTTGGTATCGGCTAACTGATAACTATGTATATTTTTCAGTTGTTTCTTAATTCCTTTATCAATACGTACACTAATAAGATTAATTTCAAATTCATCAATTTGGTCTATGGTCTGCACCTCATTTATATTCTCCGGATGTCTGCTAAGATGTCGGCTACAATGTTATCACGACCTCTACAATGCATAATATCAAAGTCATACTCTTGGATGGCGAGGGTCCACCTTGTTATCCGGGAGTTATTCAGATGACATTTCTTAATAAAACTTAACGCCTTGTTATCGGTGATGATGGTCAAGGGCTTTCCTAGCACGTACGTTCTGAATTTTTGTAAACAATGGACGATACTCAGCAGTTCCAGTTCCGTCGTGAAATAGTTCCGTTCCGCCCCTCTCACCACTCGGCTAGTGAACGCAACCACTCCGATATCCTGGTTATCATCTAACTGATATAACTGCCCGCCCAACGCATATCGGCTCGCATCGGTTTGTAAATAAAATCGCTTATTTGGGTCAGGATGCTTGAGAATTACTGCCTCGATAAATAGCTTCTTTACTGCCTCAAAGTGTCGATCCATCTCGCTTGTCCACTTGAAAGCACTGTTCTTCTTAAGGAGATTCAATAACGGTTGGGTAGCCTCGGCGTATCTGCTGGTAAATCTATTATAAAAATTGGTCAAACCAAGGAATCCTTTGAGTTGTTTCTGATTTTTTGGTGTCTGGAATTCCTGTATCGCCCTGAGTTTGTCTGGTGCGGTGGTAATACCTGTGGTTGTTAATCGGTAACCCAAATAATCAATTTCTTTTCGGAATAACTGAGATTTATTAAAGTTAACAGTTAAATTGGCTCTTCTTAGATTTTGAAATAATAATTTCAGGTGCCGTAAGTGTTCTTCGATACTGTTTGATATGCATAAACAGTCATCGACGTACAAAATGGTAAACTCCTTTACTTCCTTTGATAACACGCGGTCTAGCCCTCGCGTCAAGCTGGCTAAACTCGTCTTAAGTCCGAATGGCGTCACCGTGTATCGATAGCACTTTCCTTCATATAAGAACCCTGTGAAGTCTCTACAATCCTGATGTAGTGGGATCTGCCAGAACGAACTCCGTAGGTCTATTGTGGACATCACTTTAATATTTCCACATTTTGTGAGTATTTCGTTTATTGGAATGGCTCCCTCGTAGTCAGGAATGGTAACGGAATTCAGCTTACGCGCATCCAAACATAATCTAACCGTCTGGTCCTTTTTGATCACGGTGACCATTGGGTTTATATATGGAGTTTGCGCCCTTTCAATCACACCATGTGCTTCCATTTTTTGAATCTCGGCCTTAACTGCATCCTGATAGTTTAGTGGAATCGGCCACCCTTTCTGGCAATATGGTGTCCGATCTGTAACTTCAAATTTGTGCTGGTACTCTTGAATCCTACCAGGAGTATTTCGGAATATTGTTTTGTTTTCCATTAAGATTTTTTTTAGTTCACTCCTTTCGTCCTCGGTGATTCCGCCGATTGATTGCACCTTTTGTACGATCATTTCTTCGATATCTTGGTTACCAGACGCGACTTCTACCTGGAATATCCCTACCGTGGTTTCCTTCTGGTTCCCCTTTTCTGGAATAATTAACTGTTTGTTGCGTAAGTTGATAACGCACCCAAGTTCTCTTAGTAAACCCACTCCTACGATACAATCCCGTACTAACTCTGGTATCACGACGAATGCGCTGTCAACTTCCACATCTCCGATCCTAGCTGTTAACCATACCTGCTGCGTCACCCTTTTTGATTTAATTCCCGTTGCTCCTTTGATGACAGTATTGGAAAGTCTCAAGGTTACTACGCTACCCAAATGCCTCTTCTTATTCCGAAACCATTGTTCAGATATAGCGTTCACTTGGCTTGCCGAATCAAGTAATGCACAACTAGGTACTCCATTCAACAATATACTGGTCTCCGGGCACTTGTTTATACTATAATTTACATCTATGTCATCATTACATAATAAATCTCCCCTTATATCTACAAAAGTGTTATTAATATACTTCTTAATAGTACTTACATCTAATTCATCTGTACAAAACTGACCTAGTTTTTTGACATTGCAGTGGCGTTTTTGTTATGTTGAGTACCGCTAGTCGAAGGGACCGGTTCTGGTTCATTTCTAAACTTATTTGGTCTTCTATTGTAGTGTTGTGTATTCGACCGGTTTTCACTTTCGTGTGTCCGTGCTTGTTCCATCCGTCGTCCACTCTCCTCTTCATCTCTTACCCATGGCTTTTGTTCCCGTCGATTGTCATAATGTGTTCTAGTCATTGTCCTCGTTTCACTCCTCAACTCCATGAATTCTGAGAGTACTTGTTCGAATTCGTTAATAGTTGTAACCCCGCGAGTAATAATGGCGATCTGTACTCCTTGCGAATAATGTTTAGCGATCTTTCTGATTAGGTATTGTTCAGGTATCGGTGGAATTAGTTGTCTGTTCTCTAATAATTTTCGTTCTAGATATTGTATCATGTTCATACCACTCTCCATATTATAACGTCCAAACTCGAGCTCGTTTCTTACCCTTTCTTGGATCATGTCATTCCAGTATTTATTCGTGAATGCTTCTTTGAACGCTGCGAAGTTGGTTAAACTATTCTTGATCAATCTCCACCACACTGCGGCCTCTCCTTCTAGGTGCCTTCCGATCCATGCGACGTTGCCATTATCTTGGTAGTATTCCATGTAGACATCCTCCATCTCCTTCATAAACTCCATCGGGAAGTCTCCAGTCCCATTGTATCTGATATTCTTTAATTGTTCGTTAGTAAGGTTATGGTTGTATGGTTGGTTATTAATTGATGCTAATTTATTACTAAATTCTCGTTGTAATTTTCGTATTTGTAGGCCAGTTTCTTCCGACGCTTTCTTCACTTCTTCCATTTTTTCGACTCGTAATTTTTGAATTGCTGCTGTGTTATTTTCGCATCTTTTGTTTATAACTTGAATGTTATTACTACATCGTTCGTTCAACTCTACGAGTTGCTGTTTAGTATTTATACTAAGTTCAGTAATTTTGTCGGTATTGTCTTGTATTTTGTGGTTCGTCTCTACTTGGTAGTCTTGGAACAGTTTTTTGTTGTTCGTTCTTTCTTGTTCTATTTGTATGGCGACTTCGTCTCTTATTTCTACGTGGTGTTTATTGATTTGTTCGTTCATTTGTAGTAATGCTTGTTCTAATCTCACCTCATGTTGTTCTAACCGTTGTTCTGTTTTTTCTGCTTGTTTTTGTATCTGTTGTGAGAGCTGTTTTGTTATTTGTTCTACTTGAAGTGCCAGTCGTCTTTCTGTTTGTTTCTCTAGTAATTGTTCTAATCGTTGTTCTGTTTTTTTCTGATTGTTTCTCTATTATTTGTTGTAGTATAGTGTAGATATCAGTGTTTTTGCCTGTCTCTGGTGGTGTCTGACTTACCGGTCGTTCTTGGACTTCTGTTACCACTGTTGGTGTAAATTGTTGTGTTTCTGCGTTTACATCGTCCTGTCTGTTTAGTCCCCGCGTCCCTGACGCTTCATCCCCTTCTGAAATGTCTGCGAGCGTGTCTGGATCGCCTAGTTGGTTATTTACTTGGAATTCCATAGCGTTGCTTTGGGTACTTGTGTTTGTGCTCATGTTGCTGTATAGGTTATAAGTGTTGTTTTGTATGTCCTTGTTTCTCCTACTCCTACTTCGCGTAATCATAAAATCATAAACTATGTTTTATACTATTTCTTAATTTCTATTTGTTCTTAATTTATAATTTATTTAATAGTGACTCAATCGTGTCCCACGTTCCGGGCGACAGAATGTAATACACTTCTTGCTAGGCCTTTGTGAAAGAGTTAAAATTATTGATTTGAAAATTAATGTTGGCCTATGAGCATGTGAAAAATAAGATCACAAACTATCTTTATCAAATATGATATATATTAATTTCTATAATAGTTTATGGTACTTATTCTAGTGTACCGACTCTTGATTTACCTCAGGGCGCCAGTAATAATAAACACAAATTAAAGTATGATAACCACTTTAATGACAATTTGTATTTATACATTACAAAAATTAAAATATTTCTTATATGAATTGAATTACTTATTGAACAAATTTAAATATGATTAACTAGCAGTGAGTCCTTTATGACAGATTGAACCACTATGTTGCATAACAACATATGTTTATTTATCAAAATTATATAATTTAAATGTTCATTATTCTTTACTTGCATAAATCCTTCCAAGTGCGTGGTCCTGAAGCTATTGTAGATCGGTGTTCGTCAGCAGCTGTCGTCGTGTTGATTCTGCTTCTTTCCGTTAATTATTAAAATATCTATATTATTTGACGCAAAACAAAATACACGAGTCTCTCCGTACAATTCTGCCGATATTAAGAAGACTGCCCTTGTTTCCTCTAAGTTTACAATATATACATGCTTCAAGTTTCCCTTACTTACGAACTACGACAAAACGCTCCGATAGGTCCAAACTACCGCTAAATACGAATTCAACCAATCCGCTTAACTACAACTTCCCGCATACCGTATGACGCTTTTTCCTATTCGCCTAACGTTTCTCAGCGCACACGTGTTTACAAAAAGTAGCGTCTCATTCTCTCTCACTTGCACAACGACATCGCTTTCCCACGCCAGTTATTGTTATATGCACTTAGGTTTTACAACATTTGGTACACACCCTTATTTCTGAACATAATACAGTTTATGGCAGTAGTGTCCCAAATCGTGCCTCAACATACCGTACATGCATTATCAAGCTTTTAGCAAGTAATTCTATTTTCATTTTATTGCCACCTCGTTTCCTAGCGCCTCTCTGCTTTCTCACGCCAGCTATTTCTATTTTCAGCATAGCTTATTTACTAAAATTATAACTAGGTCAAATTTTCCGTTACAAAAATAATTTTAGCGCATTTTCAGGTTAAAAATATTCTGAAAAGTTAAAAACTGTGATATCTTAAAAATTATAAGAGGTGTGTAGTCCTGAAATTTTTTTACTTTATACAAGTCCAGTAACTTTATATACTGGAGTGGTGGGCCATAGTCAAAAATTCAGAAAACAATTTTTATAGGGTAGTTTTCAATTTTGTCTAATTGAAAACTCTAAGCATGTTAAATTTAATATTTATAGTTCTTTCATAACAATTATTTAAAAATAAAATAATAGCTAAAGCAATCAGAAAAAATGAAAAAAATAAGAAAAATCCACTTCTCAAGGCTACTATTTATAATTTATTTTCATTTAAAGCTATGTAGACTTTTATTTCATTCAGAATCAGAGTTTCAATGTTCTTGAAGACAATATGGAAGCACTTGGGTATTTTGTGTATCTACAGTATATATAGTGAAAATGATGTGTATGTTTATAAAATACCCTGCAGTATTGCAGTATTACCCTGCAGACTGGAATATCGCCCTTGAGGATTCTAACCCTACTTGGAAGATAGGTATTAGAACACATTACTTCTACTATGGTAGCTGTTACGATCTTCTTACACTTGGGTGTGACAAAGAGACCATCTGTACATTACTTTCCTACAGGTGTCTTTCATACTGCCCATTCAATGCTTATAGAAGCAACTAGTTGCCACCAATGAGTATGCGATATGTTATTATTTAGTTATTATTGACATACAAAATATAAGTTATACGGATTTTTTCAATTTGCAATAATGGTATTTTTTGTAAAAAAATATTGTAAGGTGGATTATAAATACCATAAGCTAATTATACAATTTTCTTATACTTTTGTTCTTATTAAATAATATGTAATTTTTAAGAGTGGTTTGCACTAATCTTCTATGCTACTTCCATTTCATTACATCAAATTCAATTATATAAGGCAAGGTAATTAATTTCAAAATTCAGACACATCATTTAATTTAATTTATTATCTTATATTCTGATAATTATTAAAATAATATTATTTAAATTATTTTTGAAAAAATCTTTTATAAACAGCCCAACTTCTAACTTGCATAGAGTGTAGGAATAAAGGCTACCTCAGAATAAAATGCACATGCATAGGAATGAGTGAAGTAGAATGGAATGTTTATACCTATCTTCCATGTAGGGTTGTGAAATTCTTATGGGCAATATCACAGTCTTGGGTACTTTATAAACATATACATTATTTTCACTGTGTATAGACATAGAAAATATCAGAACACTGCCATTATGTGGGAACTTTGAAACTCTGATTCTGAGTGAAATAAAAGCTATGCATAGCTTTAATTGAGAATAATTACAAAAGTGGATTGAGAGTTGGATTTTTCTGATTTTCTGCAATTTTTTTCTGCTGTAGCGTTAATTCTGTTCTTAAATAATTGTTATAAAATAACTATAAATATTAAATTTATAAGGTTTACAACTTTTGATAAAAAAAAAATTAAAAACTACAATATAAAAATGGTTTCCTGACTTTTTGACTATGGCCCACCACACCAAATAAATTTAGTATATAATGTAACTGAAAATGCATAAACTGAACAAATCTCAGAACTGCATATAGTTTTTAAGATATCGCAATGTGTAACTTCTTAGAATTTTGTAATCCTGAAGATGGTGCTTGTAACCGTTCGATTAATTACATTATAATTAACTCTTACCTTAGGGTTTTGTTCCAAGGGTCGTTCAGACGAAACTGCTGCAAAAAGGATCATTTGGATTTGATATGGGCAAAGATCAAATACACCGTTTGTGCTAAAACAAATTGCCTCTGGTTTATTATGCAAAATAACTAATTCGTCTCTCTTTCATGACATTTAAATTAAATACTTGTTGAATGAGTAACAATTTGTGAAATCAAATATAGTAACAAAATATTTCTTACTTAACTAGCTTATGACAACTACGGTATACCACAACTATTTATTATTTGCAATGAACCAATACGTGATTTAGCTACACACTCACACACATTCGTTCTTTGATTTTGTCGTTCTATTTAAACCCCACTTTGAGAGCTCTGATGTACATTTTAGATTTACGATTTATTTATGTTGAATTATACTCTGGGGAAAAAGGTAAAATAATCTTGGTTAAAACTCAGTTAATACTTAACGTCTGAAGAACTCCGCTGTTTTGCACCTCTGCTGTGAATGCACTGTTTAACACACCATGATTTAGTTTTTACACTGTTTAACCGCGGTACTGTTATTGCTTATTTCAAATTAAGTTGATGCACCACTATTACTTTAATCCACTTTAGAATAGCATTTCGTTTTGTTTTGTCGGCCGACATAAATTTTCGAACTTAGCTCGCTTAGTTTGGCCGCGCGTTATACTGTTTTTTATACTAGTTTTAGTACTTTAAAAGATAGGCGCCTACTCTTAACTACGGCCTATCTTACGCCCGAGGCCACTATGTAATTTTTATCTGCACTGTATGCTGCTTACTTCTACTCTCTCTGCTGACAAACTGCAGACTGGAGACTGTGTCACAAGGCTGCTGCTGGCGGTTACGCAATGCGTCTGGCAATTGTTTTGGCTGACTGTATGTATGTTGCATTGCTGTACTGGAGGCTCCTTACAGGTGAAAGTCTGGCAATTTGAAAAGTGCTTAATATGATGATTTAAATGAATGTAAAATTAAACTGGGGTGGCTCACAATTCTGTACCGTTACATGCTGAACTTATTTTCATAGTTTCAGGTGATGCATATATTAACATTTTTATGAGATGTTGATTACATACTTAAAAAAAAAAAATGAAAACTGTAAAACCGGTTTTTAATTGTAATGGTAGGAGGGGGAGGGTGATGACAACTGTTTACCTTATCATTTTTTTATTCATATATAAGTCTATCTTTAACAAAATTCATTCTAAGACACTTTTAGGTGGCATTTACAAAGTAAACTGCTCGCAATGCAACAAATTGTACACAGGCCATACACCATGCAGCTTCAGACAAAGGTACATTGAAGATATGAAAGCATTACACTCCACCATTGAATCCATTTTTGCAAACCATCTCACTGAAGCAGACCACACATGCACGGACATCAACAATAACATGGAAACCTAAACATAAATACGAGGGTCATCTGAAAAGTAAGTTTCCCTGTGTTAGGAAAAATAAAAAACATGTAAAATTTAAAAAGAAAACAACGCTTTTATTTAAAAACGTATTTATTTTTCAAAATAATATCCAGCCTTATCAATACACTTTCTGTAGCATAAAAACAGTTTTTCAATTCCTTCTTTGAACCACTGTGTGCCAGATTTCGAAGCCAGGCATCAATTGGCTGTTACACTTTCGTATCTACTACGAAACATTGTCCTCCCAGGTGTTCTTTGAGATGGGGGAACAGATGGAAATCTGTTGGAGCCAAATCAGGTCAAAAAATGGTCAAAAATCTCCCATTGAGAAGAGTCCAACAAATGCTGTATGACTCACGAGGAATGAGGACGTACAGAAGAACTTTCTGTACGCTCTCACTCACGATTTTCCAGACCATGCTTTGTCGGTTCATTTCAGGAGTGTAATGATGGACCCATGTTTCATCTCCTGTTATGATGCAGTTTACTAGATCATCTCCTTTTTCCTGGAACATGTTTAGCAACTTGCACGTGGCAGCAATCATCTTCTCTTTTCGTTCTTGAGGCAACAAACGGGGTACCCACCATGCACAAACTTTTTGAAATCACAGCTCATCACTGACAATTCTCCCAATTGATGCTCAACAGGTAATTCTGCAAGAATTTTGTCAAGAGTGACACGTCTGTCCTCCAACACAATAATCGACTTAACGGCATCAAAAAGAGCTCAATTCTCAGTTGGTGTTGATCTCCCACTGCGGAGTTTATCGTGCATGTTCGTTCTCCATTTCAAGACTGATGTATGCCACCAGCAGACCATTTGAATGCTCATGCACTCAGGTCCATACATAGAAACTAAGTGACAATGAATTTCAGCCGCTGATTCATTTTCTGTAGCAACAAACCAAATCACACTACGCACTTTTCAATTGGACACGCTGGTAAATGGAATGGCCATGATTTTAAATTTTGTGTTGTTGTTACGTTGCTATGGAACGGATGAGGTTGTGGCACTATTGCAACTACAACTAAAAGGTTTCCAACCTTCGTCAGAGTGCTTACACAATTTCCCTGTGAAAGAAAAAATAGGGAAACTTTTACTTTTTAGGGACCCTCATACAAAGGGTCAAAAACTAGGTATAGACTACACTGAAATAACGGAAAATATAAAAAACATAACACATGAAGACATATTCTAAATAAACAAGGACTGTGTAAATCATGTATACTATTTGAACACACACACACAAAATGATCTATCAAACAATATCACGATTTCCAACAAAAACAGATCTGACAACACTCCTAGTGGCAGCCTCTGATGGAGCTTGCAATGAGTGAAAGCTGGCTCAGGCACTAAGGTAAAAAGTCTTAATTTTATCTAAAATACTAGTCTTCTGCAGTGAAATAGTATCTGCTAGTTGTTAGTGATACTAGAACATGTCATGGAAAATAAAATGCAAGAAATGAATTTAAAATTTCTGTCTCCTATTACCTACCGGTACTTGTCTCCTGTTTTCTTCAACATTAATCTAAGTATTGCAACAGATCAAACTTTATTATTCTAATAAGGATATTGTGAGTGTGTAAAAATCGATACAAGTCTATTATGGAGGAGATGAAAAATTATTTATTATATACAAATATTGTTTATAAAGATGTATAATGTATTTTAAATTGTCATGTATTGATAATATATTTAATTGTTTGTATTGTTCGATAATATAAATCTATTTTACTTGTTTGCTGCAACGTCCTCCTCTCGTCTTGTCGGTCCCGTCTTGGCGTCCTCTTCTTCCAGTCGTCCTCTTCTACAGCTTCACTCCTTCCTGGGTCCTCTTCGTCCTGGCATCCTCTTTGTCTCGTCGTCCTCTTCTACAGCAAGCGGCTCCAGCGGCGATATTTCACGGAGTCTCGTAGTTATGTTTGACTGCTTCCACGATTGATTAGTTTCGTGATAAATTGTTCATTCACAATGATTTAAATTTCATTCATTCAGTTTATTATTAATTTATATTTTATAATTTCTTAATCTCAGGATTTATCTGGGTATTTACTAATGCGGTGCGTTTAATGAACACCTTCCACGATATCTTGTAGTGTCTTTAAGTTCCCTAAACAGATATCTTAACTTACACGAAAGAGCACTGTATTATATTTTAAATTTTATTTAATTATTTACCCTCTCGGTTCTTATCGCAAAACTTCGTTAAGAATTTCAAGGTTTATAGTTTATTTTATATAAGATATTCCTCTATTCCTTCTTGGTTCTTACCGCAAAACTTCGTTAAGAATTTTAAGGTTTATGGTTTATTTTATATAAGATATTTTTACGTTTGTAAGAGAACAACTCTCTTACCCGGGCACAACTTCCCCTAGCAACGTCGACAGACAGACTGTGTCCATCCTAGCTCTGCAACGTATGAATCTCACTGAATTTGGTGTATTTTGATAGGCCAAGCCCAAGTCACATGATTGATGGAACAACCAGATACACAAATTTCATGAAAAACTTTGTATAATTTTGCATAGTCCTGCATGGAAATTATCTACAATTTTTATTACCCTATCATTGATAAGAGTTACACTTGAGTTTTGCTTTACTTAAAAAAAAACATATTTCTAAAATAGTTACAAACGTCAGAGTATACACAAATCGAAGCTATTTACTTAAATAATTCCTTGTTAAATTTTCATGTAAATCGGTTAACTACCACTGCCGCAATAGCGATCGCAGATTATCACACCCGCACACGCGCACCAATTCATACAAAAAATACATGACAATATAGTACATCTTTTTATGAAGAGTTTGGTGTAACCTATATGCTTATCAATTTTTAAATACAAAACTTATGACTAAAAGACAAAATATTACACAAAACAAATTTAAAAAAGAAAATGCTCGTCATTCATGTACTCTGTTATAAACAGCATATCTTATCATCCTGTGTTCTGTTGCAGTATACATTAAGATACTCTGTGTGTGTGTGTGTGTGTGTGTGTGTGTGTGTGTGTGTGTGTATTGCGTACATATAAAATTAAAATTTACTTATTTTGACTCTAACCAAAAAGGCAAAATACGAGTGAAGTTCTTGAAGGCTCTTGAATTGTAAGTAACCATAATGTTATTTTCATGCAGATTCAACAACACTTTTAATCATCATTAATATTACTTCTGACGGTGTTAAAAGATGGAAAGATCATTCAGGAAAAAACAGCTCTTAGTGATTTCTTTGTTGCTATGTAAAGTGATTGAAATAAAAATTTCAAAACCATAAGTTTGTATTCACACCATTTTAATTACATTTATATATTAATATTTAAATACATACATTTTATATATATATATAGTGAATAATAACAGCAAAATATTGATATCCAATAATAATCAATAGGAAAATTAACAATCATAATATAATGTGGCACAATAAATAATTATGCATGCATGTTATGCATAATATTTTTTTATAAAGAAATGTTTAGTTGGAATCTTTAATCTTGTATAACGTTTACATCTTTTTAAAGCAGTTTTTTTAATATTTAATGTATGTCATAAAATGAAAATTTTATGTATTACTGCAATTAGATATAAATTTTAATGTCTTTTTAACAAAAGAAAAGAAAAACATATATTTGTTCAGGGAAAATGCAAAATCACTAAATTTTTAATTACTTTGTTTGAAAATTTTATGACTGTTTCTGATGACATCAGTCTTTTTTTTCAAATTAGTAATTCTTGCAAATGCATTAATTAATGGATGTAGATGTTGAAATATAATAATAAAGTGATATTATTACTTTCTGCCAGCTATGATTCATATCCCACCTGCTAGTCAATTTATACATGGTGTTAAATTATTAGTGACTTTGTAATATAATACATAATTGTTTAGTTATTGCTACAAATTCATCTCTTAAGCATTCGCTTTTCATTTGTCTATGTCACTATACCTAACTATATCAGATCTATATTTATATTATTTTACTATTATTAATTTGCCATTGCAGTAGTGCTGGATGCACCTGTGCTCCCAGCACCCACCTGCTAAGCCCCATGCACTGTGTACTCAGCTTATTAGGCAAATTTGGTATTAGCCACTCTTAGAGACATTATCATAATGTTACATTTAATCAAAGACAGTGAATGAAAAGAAAAGATGTCTAGTTCATCTTCTGTGGTATTGTGAATCACACAAAGGCACAATTACTACTATTACTCTTTTGAATAACAGCAAAATGGAAACAGACTTTGGTTTTTGTAATTTCTGATAATAGAATTATATAATATTGAAATCAAAATTTATCTAATAATAAATATGTATTTCATTCAAAACAGTGAGCGAGTTCTGCAGCTCAGGGATTTAGTATTAATAATACTTTTGGGGAACCATCTTCTGCAGTGGACCAACATGCTCTACTACAATTAGTATACAACTGGCTCCACTCATTATTATTTGATACAGTCCCTCAATAGTTCCTTCACCACTAATTGTGCATGCTACAAAGTGTGTCCTATAAGGCACACCTATTATTTTAATACTGTTTTCTATATTAAATCTAAAACTTGGCATGTTTTCGTCTGTTTTTCCAGGTTCTTTCATTTCTTATTTCATCAGTTCCCATTTCAATAAATTTTAAAAAAGCAGTACCCATTTCTTATTTTTTATTTCAAAAAATGTTTGCCCATTTATTTTAACTATGTTTTTGTAAAGTTAAATGCAGGTTAGTGTTTATATGCCAGTGTGCTGTATTCTTGTCATCACAACAATACATGAATCAAGAACATGGGTTTATCAACAATGTGGCATGAAAAACTTTGTTTAATATTTGTAATTGCTATTTTATATGTGAGTATAAAATCCTATATTTTATATATCTTTATATACATATTGCGACAACACAAATTACTAAACTATTGGCGCATAGGATATGATAGTATGTGTATTTCAAATTACAAGTCTATATTGGAGGGTTTAAGATTATTTATTGTACAAACACAAGTTATAGTTTATATGGTATATTTGTAATGTACAGAATGTAATGTTTGATATAGAGTCTTTCTTTTAAAATGTTAAATAATGTTCATACGCAAGACGTGATACGTTACATAAGAAGACTCCCACGATGATGTTGTTGAATAGAAGGGCCGGTCTTTGCGGTGTAGTTGGTTCGTCAGGTGTGGCTTACAAATGACAGACGTTTTCCCAGAAACGTTTACAGCTGGGCTGGCGTCCTGTAACAGCTTGGCTGATGTCCTGTAACAGCTGGGCTGGTCCTATAACAGCTGGGCTGATGTCCTATAACAGCTGGGCTGATGTCTTGTAACAGCTGGGCTGATGTCCTGCAATTCCCACGATGAATCCGACACTTCGCACAAACAACGGTACTACGGATTTTATTACTCGCAAAACTTATATAGAGTTTAAGACCAAGTAATATCTCAGGTGACAGTGAGTTTAATCAATAACGGTATATTGAGCTTATACCTCTCCGGCTTCTTCAAGTGTTCTCGCGAATAACAAGGTCTACCGCGATCAGCAGACCACCCTATGAGGAAATCTTGCACTAGCACGGAAACGTCTTGATGGAACTATTGCGTAACAATTAATGATACTGTCACTGCGGAAAATCTCGCACAGTGATACAGTTACACTCACTTCTTACACACGTAATACTACAATATTAATATCGTGTGTAAAGATATAAATCAATTGTTATGCGTCACACGCGTTACTATCCCGAAAAGTCTTAACAGATCCTTGCAAGCGGTAGAGTCTTGTACAAGGATTGTATGTACCGTTCACGGTAGCAGCAGTGAAGAACTGCTTGTAAATTTTCGCACAATGCGTTAAAACACTGGTGTGTGCAAATGTACCACACACACAGTTCTGAGTCTTCCCGTTTCACTAACGACGAATAGTTTTTACAACACCTTGCAAGCGGTAGAATTCTTGTACAAGGAGTGCACGACCCGTTCGCGGTAGATGGCGTAGAAGAACTGCGTAATTATACGCGTAATGCGTTTAAACACTCCTGCGTGCAGATGTACTACATACACAGTTCTGAGCCTTCCCGTTTCACTATCGACGAATAGTCTTTACAACACCTTGCAAGCGGTAGAATTCTTGTACAAGGAGTGCACGACCCGTTCGCGGTAGATGGCGTAGAAGAACTGCCTGTGTAACGACAGGCATAAGAAAATTTCCAACCACCAGTCAGCATTCTATTGGTGGATGGAAGTCACATGGTTAGTAAAGGTGACCATGCACTTTTCATGCATTAGAGTGCATTTACCTTGTAACAGCATGCATAGCGGTAATCAGACTACTCGTATCTCATGCATGCTGCTTACATATTAATAATATACATGAACGTAAACAATAGTCCGACAGGTATAGGGATTGTAGCGATACACATGTCTCAGTTCAGCAAATGTCAAAACAACGATAATACTTCACGCACCGCACGGGAAACGTTTCCCACTCGCGCACGCGCGCACATTTCCACTAACACAGTACATGAATAACCATAAATAATAATGCACAGTTTTTTTACACTAAACCCTTAACCTTACTAAATACAATTGATAACAACCAAACTTAACCATCTACCAATATAATATGAATGTCCATTGTCTGTGTAATATATGACTTGCCCCGCCTATCATGATCCTGTGATTCGTTGCAGGATTAACTCCCTCCCGCATAAAAAAAAAATTTTTTTTTCTTTAGTTAACTAACAAAAAATAAAATTTTTTTTTTTTTTTTTTTCAATATAACCAAAACAACTTCCTAATCCTGAAATAATAATAATACCCTCAAACTAAAATCAAATAAACATCCTCAATTAATACTAACATTTCCAACTGTCACTTTGACAGAAGCATCAAATCAAAAGACACGTGGTAACCTTCAAACCAAAACAAACACACATGTTCTTGACACACAGATAACGACATCTAATGCAGGGTCATAGCGTACACAGACAACATTCCTTATCAAAACTAGATTATTGTTCATTCACAGAGCCATCTTACATACAACATTTAAACCTGAATTGACATATTTAAATCACTACCATTCTTACCCCTATATCCTGACATTTATTTCTGAGTTTACGGATCCTTAGTATAATACTTCCTCAATGAGGACGCATGGAATTTACCAATCGCACGGTTGGTATTTGGGTTGGTTAAGATAAAAGTATTTTTCCCAACTTGCTCCGACAGGGTATACGGACCATTATACAGCCTAAAAAACTTCGCGGCTGTGTTGTCCTCCCTTCTTCCAACATTTAATGCTCGTAAAAGCACACTCTCTCCAGTCTTGAACTTGACTAGTTTATGTTCCGCATTAAATTTTTCCGTGCGCTCCTCGGCGCACTTTTTAATGCGTCTTCTAGCTTCGATTTTCTTTATCTCAACTGGTATAGGCATATTATGCGTCGCTATCCTTTCAATGTGTTTACCCCAGACCCGGCCTGGCATTTCTCCGGTTTGGAGTTCATTCGGAGTATACCCAGTAGTAGAATTATAATTTCCATTTATGGCATACTCAAAAAATTCTAGGAATTCCGGCCACTTACTCTGGTTAGTATTACAGTACGTACGGAACAACCGTCCCAACTCCTTGTTGACCCGCTCGGCCAAGTTACCTTGCGGTCTCCGGATCGCAGTCAAGACCGTCTGGACCCCGTGTTTCTCAAGCTCGGAGTGCCACTTGGTGTTCGTAAATTGCTTACCTTGATCTGAGAGTATCTTCCTTACGGGACCATTTTTCGGCATGTATTTATTTAGCATAATGTTTATGACAGCCGACGTAGTAGGTCTACCAATAGCATATAGGCTAACATGTTTGGTAAAGGCATCCGTAACAACCACCAGGTTCTTCATTCCACGTGCCGCCCGAGGAAGTGGACCCAAAAAATCAATGCATACAAGGTCATTTTTATTACGGACGACAATGTTACCCATTTCAACCTGTGTATGTTGGTTCGGATATTTCGCTGTTTGGCAGATGTGGCATGAGCGGAGTATGGCCTTTATTTTCCTGGTCATATTTAGCCACACAAAATCCTCCCGCATTGCCAGGTAACATTTATAAGGCCCCGCATGAGCCAGACTCTCATGACACATCCAGGTGAGGTCTTCCACCATGGCGTCTGGTACCATAATCTTCCATCCGCCATTGATAATTTTATACACTACGTCTTTATATATTCTGTACTTAGGGTTTTCTTGTATCCGGATAGCGTCACATATCCGCTTCAACTTTGTGTCCCGCTGCTGTTCCATACCAATATTTCTTAGCTTATTTTTGAGACTGTCTTCTAATTTATATTTGACAGCTAGAATTTGAACCTCCTGGTTATCAGACGCATGACGTTCTTCCACCATTGGAGGGTATCGGCTTAACGTGTCAGCTGCTTGGTTCTCGCTTGCCTTACAGTACTTAATGGTAAAGTCGTACTCTTGGATGGCCATGATCCAACGGGATATGCGAGCGTTCGCTAACTTGCAGCGCAACATGAACGATAAGGCCTGGTTGTCCGAAAGGATTTCGAAGTGTTGTCCAACCAGGTAATAACGAAATTTACTAATGCAGTACACAATAGCCAATATTTCTTTCTCCGATGTGAAATAGTTACGTTCGGCCCCTTTTAGTGACCTACTACTGTGCGCAATTATTTTGTTTTCGCCCTTCTCATTCCGTTGGTAGAGTACCCCCCCCAATGGCATAATCAGAAGCATCGCAATTCAGGACATATGTGCCCCTTTTCTCAGGATGGAACACGTGCAGGTTTCTACTATAAAAATTTTTAGTCGCGTCGAAAGCATGCTGATGACGCTCCTCCCATCTCCATTTATTACTCTTACGAAGTAGTTCTAACAACGGCTCAATTGTCCCAGAATATTCTGGAGTAAAACGTCTGAAGTAACCAGTCAATCCGAGGAACGCTCTGATATCCCTGGGTTTTGTGGGTTTCGGGAACTCCATGATCGCATGTATTTTTTCCGGGTCCGTTGTTATACCTTCCGCTGAGATAATATGACCCAAAAATTTAATTTGCGATTTCCCGAATTCACACTTTTCAAGATTGAGAGTCAGGTTAGCGGCTTGCAATTTCCGAAATACAATCTTGAGATGTTCAAGATGTTCTTCAAATGATTTGGATATGACCAAAATATCATCCACAAATATGCTGACGAAGTCCTCCACCTCGGGTCCCAGAGCTAACTCCAAACATCTGACGATGGCCGCTAAACTGGTAACCAAACCAAATGGAACTACTTTAAACTGATAGCATTTATTTCGATATAGAAATGCTGTGTATCTTCTCGACTCCTTAGCAAGGGGAATCTGCCAGAATCCACTTTTGAGATCAAGACGAGACATGTATTTAACCCCTTGACATTTTATGAATAAGTTCTCCGCATTCGGAGCACAGTCGTAGCATTTTTTTGTAATAGAATTTAGATTTCTCATGTCGAGACATAATCGAATGTCGTTATTTTTCTTTTTAACAACAACCATAGGGTTTAAAAAATTGCTATCAGTTCGTTCAATCACACCATTCTGAAGCATACTCTTAACTTCGGCATCAACCTGTTGTTGATAGTGAAGGGGGATGGGGTACGTCTTCCGTACAAATTTATTTTCATCCGTGACCTGAATACTGTGTTCATAAAAATTCGTGACGGTAGGATTTTTGGAAAACACAGATTCAAATTTATCAAGCATACTTTGCAGCTTATCTTGCTCATTGCTCGTTATCTGCCTGCTGTGAGTCCGCAGATTATGTGTTATCTTATCGGCAAGTTGAACCCCTGGGCGAGTTATAGTAATAGGTTCACAATCAGACCCCGTCTTACCCCTCCTGCGTCCTAACCTGATATTGTGTTTACTATTATTTACTGTACATTTTAGTATTTTATTTGGAAAATCAATGGTCGCGTGCAGTTTATTTAATGTGTCCACTCCCAAAATAACATTATACACGAGTTTCTTGACCATAAGCACAGTGACCTCTATTTCCATTCCCTGAATGGATACTGTTATCATAGCTTGACGGTCAACCCTCTGAGATTCACCCGTCGCTGATTTTATGATTTTGTGGGCTGCTGGCAGAATCGGGATTTTTTTTAAATGTTTCCTGTGCCTCTCTAGGAATCGCTCATCCATTAACGAAATTTCTGCGCCGCTGTCAAATAAAACTTCGCCGACACATCCGTTAATTTTCGCGTTGACAATGAGGTCAGTGTCATTTTCAACGCTAATACCTTTCTCATTTTCTTTACTATGGTTATTGCAAATTAAACTATCTCTAATTACGGCAGGATATAGGCCGGACACTACAAAGTTTTTCTTATAATTAACATCTTTCACATTTGATTTATTGAACTGCTTTTTATAGTTACACCGGGCTTTTGAAACTTCATTCCTACCTTTACGTGTACTAGTTATTTTGTTGCACGGACTCACGCCGTGCAGCCTTACACGTTTTTTGACTGTTCTATATCGGAATCCTCTTCCGCTACTACTGCTACTTTATTGGCATTAAATTTTTGATTGGTATTTCTATTAGACATCTTAGGTCGTTGTTGTTGTTGCGACTGTGTTTGCTTGGTTTGATTTTGATATTGAAAACTTTTATGCGGTGTTTCATTACTGTTACCATTTATATTCGGGTTGTCGATACCTTCCCATTTTGCAAGTAATGTGAGTAGCTCATTCCACGACTTAACTCCTTGCGTAAGGACGGCCACCTGTATCCCGCGTCCAAAGTGGTGCGCAAGTTTACTTACCATGTCAGGTTCGGTTAAGCTAGGCTCAAGATATCTCGCTCTGGATATCAACTGCATCACATATGCATCTTTAGGACCTCTGGTATTGGAATATTTTCCAAACTCCAGCTGCGTACGTATCTTCCGCTGGATCTCCTCATTCCAGTATCTAGCTCTGAAATGTCTTACCAGGTCTTCCAACGTGTTGATTTTATCCTGGACGATACTAAACCACTCCGCAGCGGTACCCTTAAGTCGCCGCACTATGAAATTAATTCTATCCGCTTCACTTAAGGTATCACCAATTTGCTCCAGATCCCGCTGGCAACTTTGAATGAAATCCATGGGGTTTTCATTCTGCCGTCCATAAAATCTTTGCTGTGAATTAACGTCATCCAAAGTCTTATATACATACGTAGTACAGTTTAGTGGTGACGAGGTACTTTGCAATCGTGACACTTGCTGTTGCAGCTCTTGAATCCGCACGTCTTGCTCAGCCATTAAGTCACTCACCGTGGATCTGTGTTGTATTACCTGCTCCTCCACTCCAGCGAGTTTCGCACCATATTCATTAAGTCGTGACTTATTAACCTCCAAACTCGCCTCTATATCAGCTTTCATAGCTTCCACGGTCTCGCTAATACGCTTTTCTGCCGCTTCTATCATTTGTTTGCTTTGTTTAGATTGCTCCTGCACGGCCGCATATATTCTTTTGTTTTCGTCGTGGATCGATTTACTTCTTTTCTCGGCTTCTGCACTTCTTTTCTCGGCTTCTGCTGAAAGCTTCTGTATACTCATTTTCACCTCCTCTTGACGGGCTTTATTTTCCTCTTTATCAGTTTTCCGCTCTTCTTTATTGGCTTTCATTTCTTCTAATAAGGCCGCTAAAGCATTCTTGATTTCAGCAGTATCCGCCATAATGATTAAATTTTAATTTAAAATTTAGTAAATTTAAATTTATTGATTTATACCCAAAGCAAGTTATTATTATCACCACAAGATTAGAACATATGGTAACCAGTTTATGCGCACACAGAAAAAGCAGTTCAAAATATCAACATGTAAATACCTTATCTAACATACAACAACTAATAATCTACCTCCAATATACTGATAAAATCTGTTCATATATGATATACAAGAGAATATGCCCACTTGAAAATTATATCCTCAGCTTTTCACATGAACAATACACATACAATTATTACGTTAATTATATTTATACTTCGGATTTTTCCAACAAATTTTATATTCATAGACAAATATGTAATAGCGTAAATTTACCGCTATTTAACGAACCCTACGTTGCTAAGCGCCAAAATATCTCTATGCGACAACACAAATTACTAAACTATTGACGCATAGGATATGATAGTATGTGTATTTCAAATTACAAGTCTATATTGGAGGGTTTAAGATTATTTATTGTACAAACACAAGTTATAGTTTATATGGTATATTTGTAATGTACAGAATGTAATGTTTGATATAGAGTCTTTCTTTTAAAATGTTAAATAATGTTCATACGCAAGACGTGATACGTTACATAAGAAGACTCCCACGATGATGTTGTTGAATAGAAGGGCCGGTCTTTGCGGTGTAGTTGGTTCGTCAGGTGTGGCTTACAAATGACAGACGTTTTCCCAGAAACGTTTACAGCTGGGCTGGCGTCCTGTAACAGCTTGGCTGATGTCCTGTAACAGCTGGGCTGGTCCTATAACAGCTGGGCTGATGTCCTGTAACAGCTGGGCTGATGTCCTGTAACAGCTGGGCTGATGTCCTGTAACAGCTGGGCTGATGTCCTGCAATTCCCACGATGAATCCGACACTTCGCACAAACAACGGTACTACGGATTTTATTACTCGCAAAACTTATATAGAGTTTAAGACCAAGTAATATCTCAGGTGACAGTGAGTTTAATCAATAACGGTATATTGAGCTTATACCTCTCCGGCTTCTTCAAGTGTTCTCGCGAATAACAAGGTCTACCGCGATCAGCAGACCACCCTATGAGGAAATCTTGCACTAGCACGGAAACGTCTTGATGGAACTATTGCGTAACAATTAATGATACTGTCACTGCGGAAAATCTCGCACAGTGATACAGTTACACTCACTTCTTACACACGTAATACTACAATATTAATATCGTGTGTAAAGATATAAATCAATTGTTATGCGTCACACGCGTTACTATCCCGAAAAGTCTTAACAGATCCTTGCAAGCGGTAGAGTCTTGTACAAGGATTGTATGTACCGTTCACGGTAGCAGCAGTGAAGAACTGCTTGTAAATTTTCGCACAATGCGTTAAAACACTGGTGTGTGCAAATGTACCACACACACAGTTCTGAGTCTTCCCGTTTCACTAACGACGAATAGTTTTTACAACACCTTGCAAGCGGTAGAATTCTTGTACAAGGAGTGCACGACCCGTTCGCGGTAGATGGCGTAGAAGAACTGCGTAATTATACGCGTAATGCGTTTAAACACTCCTGCGTGCAGATGTACTACATACACAGTTCTGAGCCTTCCCGTTTCACTATCGACGAATAGTCTTTACAACACCTTGCAAGCGGTAGAATTCTTGTACAAGGAGTGCACGACCCGTTCGCGGTAGATGGCGTAGAAGAACTGCCTGTGTAACGACAGGCATAAGAAAATTTCCAACCACCAGTCAGCATTCTATTGGTGGATGGAAGTCACATGGTTAGTAAAGGTGACCATGCACTTTTCATGCATTAGAGTGCATTTACCTTGTAACAGCATGCATAGCGGTAATCAGACTACTCGTATCTCATGCATGCTGCTTACATATTAATAATATACATGAACGTAAACAATAGTCCGACAGGTATAGGGATTGTAGCGATACACATGTCTCAGTTCAGCAAATGTCAAAACAACGATAATACTTCACGCACCGCACGGGAAACGTTTCCCACTCGCGCACGCGCGCACATTTCCACTAACACAGTACATGAATAACCATAAATAATAATGCACAGTTTTTTTACACTAAACCCTTAACCTTACTAAATACAATTGATAACAACCAAACTTAACCATCTACCAATATAATATGAATGTCCATTGTCTGTGTAATATATGACTTGCCCCGCCTATCATGATCCTGTGATTCGTTGCAATATATATATATATATTTATATTTTTATATCTTTTACAATTCCTATATTGAAAGTATTTTTTTATAGTAAGAGTAAGAATATTAGATTTATATTTGTAATGATTCAAATATGTACCCTTTGATTAAAGAATGAATTGAATATGTAGGCCTATGTCTTTACAACTCTATATGTCCATAGCTACTAAGCCACCATGTGATCAACGTTCAAAACCATATAACATTCAAAGTAATATTATGAGTATTGTATCTGTAATTAATATTGTGATTGGTATTATTAAAAGTATTTGTCATTAGAATCTGTAAGTTAATTATGTAGGTTATGTTACTCACATGTATTTACATTATCCACAATTTATGTATAACTTATGTATACTGATATAATTTTTCAGTTGTTTCTTAATTCCTTTATCAATACGTACACTAATAAGATTAATTTCAAATTCATCAATTTGGTCTATGGTCTGCACCTCATTTATATTCTCCGGATGCCTGCTAAGATGTCGGCTACAATGTTATCACGACCTCTACAATGCATAATATCAAAGTCATACTCTTGGATGGCGAGGGTCCACCTTGTTATCCGGGAGTTATTCAGATGACATTTCTTAATAAAACTTAACGCCTTGTTATCGGTGATGATGGTCAAGGGCTTTCCTAGCACGTACGTTCTGAATTTTTGTAAACAATGGACGATACTCAGCAGTTCCAGTTCCGTCGTGAAATAGTTCCGTTCCGCCCCTCTCACCACTCGGCTAGTGAACGCAACCACTCCGATATCCTGGTTATCATCTAACTGATACAACTGCCCGCCCAACGCATATCGGCTTGCATTGGTTTGTAAATAAAATCGCTTATTTGGGTCAGGATGCTTGAGAATTACTGCCTCGATAAATAGCTTCTTTACTGCCTCAAAGTGTCGATCCATCTCGCTTGTCCACTTGAAAGCACTGTTCTTCTTAAGGAGATTCAATAACGGTTGGGTAGCCTCGGCGTATCTGCTGGTAAATCTATTATAAAAATTGGTCAAACCAAGGAATCCTTTGAGTTGTTTCTTATTTTTTGGTGTCTGGAATTCCTGTATCGCCCTGAGTTTGTCTGGTGCGGTGGTAATACCTGTGGTTGTTAATCGGTAACCCAAATAATCAATTTCTTTTCGGAATAACTGAGATTTATTAAAGTTAACAGTTAAATTGGCTCTTCTTAGATTTTGAAATAATAATTTCAGGTGCCGTAAGTGTTCTTCGATACTGTTTGATATGCATAAACAGTCATCGACGTACAAAATGGTAAACTCCTTTACTTCCTTTGATAACACGCGGTCTAGCCCTCGCGTCAAGCTGGCTAAACTCGTCTTAAGTCCGAATGGCGTCACCGTGTATCGATAGCACTTTCCTTCATATAAGAACCCTGTGAAGTCTCTACAATCCTGATGTAGTGGGATCTGCCAGAACGAACTCCGTAGGTCTATTGTGGACATCACTTTAATATTTCCACATTTTGTGAGTATTTCGTTTATTGGAATGGCTCCCTCGTAGTCAGGAATGGTAACGGAATTCAGCTTACGCGCATCCAAACATAATCTAACCGTCTGGTCCTTTTTGATCACGGTGACCATTGGGTTTATATATGGAGTTTGCGCCCTTTCAATCACACCATGTGCTTCCATTTTTTGTATCTCGGCCTTAACTGCATCCTGATAGTTTAGTGGAATCGGCCACCCTTTCTGGCAATATGGTGTCCGATCTGTAACTTCAAATTTGTGCTGGTACTCTTGAATCCTACCAGGAGTATTTCGGAATATTGTTTTGTTTTCCATTAAGATTTTTTTTAGTTCACTCCTTTCGTCCTCGGTGATTCCGCCGATTGATTGCACCTTTTGTACGATCATTTCTTCGATATCTTGGTTACCAGACGCGACTTCTACCTGGAATATCCCTACCGTGGTTTCCTTCTGGTTCCCCTTTTCTGGAATAATTAACTGTTTGTTGCGTAAGTTGATAACGCACCCAAGTTCTCTTAGTAAACCCACTCCTACGATACAATCCCGTACTAACTCTGGTATCACGACGAATGCGCTGTCAACTTCCACATCTCCGATCCTAGCTGTTAACCATACCTGCTGCGTCACCCTTTTTGATTTAATTCCCGTTGCTCCTTTGATGACAGTATTGGAAAGTCTCAAGGTTACTACGCTACCCAAATGCCTCTTCTTATTCCGAAACCATTGTTCAGATATAGCGTTCACTTGGCTTGCCGAATCAAGTAATGCACAACTAGGTACTCCATTCAACAATATACTGGTCTCCGGGCACTTGTTTATACTATAATTTACATCTATGTCATCATTACATAATAAATCTCCCCTTATATCTACAAAAGTGTTATTAATATACTTCTTAATAGTACTTACATCTAATTCATCTGTACAAAACTGACCTAGTTTTTTGACATTGCAGTGGCGTTTTTGTTATGTTGAGTACCGCTAGTCGAAGGGACCGGTTCTGGTTCATTTCTAAACTTATTTGGTCTTCTATTGTAGTGTTGTGTATTCGACCGGTTTTCACTTTCGTGTGTCCGTGCTTGTTCCATCCGTCGTCCACTCTCCTCTTCATCTCTTACCCATGGCTTTTGTTCCCGTCGATTGTCATAATGTGTTCTAGTCATTGTCCTCGTTTCACTCCTCAACTCCATGAATTCTGAGAGTACTTGTTCGAATTCGTTAATAGTTGTAACCCCGCGAGTAATAATGGCGATCTGTACTCCTTGCGAATAATGTTTAGCGATCTTTCTGATTAGGTATTGTTCAGGTATCGGTGGAATTAGTTGTCTGTTCTCTAATAATTTTCGTTCTAGATATTGTATCATGTTCATACCACTCTCCATATTATAACGTCCAAACTCGAGCTCGTTTCTTACCCTTTCTTGGATCATGTCATTCCAGTATTTATTCGTGAATGCTTCTTTGAACGCTGCGAAGTTGGTTAAACTATTCTTGATCAATCTCCACCACACTGCGGCCTCTCCTTCTAGGTGCCTTCCGATCCATGCGACGTTGCCATTATCTTGGTAGTATTCCATGTAGACATCCTCCATCTCCTTCATAAACTCCATCGGGAAGTCTCCAGTCCCATTGTATCTGATATTCTTTAATTGTTCGTTAGTAAGGTTATGGTTGTATGGTTGGTTATTAATTGATGCTAATTTATTACTAAATTCTCGTTGTAATTTTCGTATTTGTAGGCCAGTTTCTTCCGACGCTTTCTTCACTTCTTCCATTTTTTCGACTCGTAATTTTTGAATTGCTGCTGTGTTATTTTCGCATCTTTTGTTTATAACTTGAATGTTATTACTACATCGTTCGTCCAACTCTACGAGTTGCTGTTTAGTATTTATACTAAGTTCAGTAATTTTGTCGGTATTGTCTTGTATTTTGTGGTTCGTCTCTACTTGGTAGTCTTGGAACAGTTTTTTGTTGTTCGTTCTTTCTTGTTCTATTTGTATGGCGACTTCGTCTCTTATTTCTACGTGGTGTTTATTGATTTGTTCGTTCATTTGTAGTAATGCTTGTTCTAATCTCACCTCATGTTGTTCTAACCGTTGTTCTGTTTTTTCTGCTTGTTTTTGTATCTGTTGTGAGAGCTGTTTTGTTATTTGTTCTACTTGAAGTGCCAGTCGTCTTTCTGTTTGTTTCTCTAGTAATTGTTCTAATCGTTGTTCTGTTTTTTTCTGATTGTTTCTCTATTATTTGTTGTAGTATAGTGTAGATATCAGTGTTTTTGCCTGTCTCTGGTGGTGTCTGACTTACCGGTCGTTCTTGGACTTCTGTTACCACTGTTGGTGTAAATTGTTGTGTTTCTGCGTTTACATCGTCCTGTCTGTTTAGTCCCCGCGTCCCTGACGCTTCATCCCCTTCTGAAATGTCTGCGAGCGTGTCTGGATCGCCTAGTTGATTATTTATTTGGAATTCCATAGCGTTGCTTTGGGTACTTGTGTTTGTGCTCATGTTGCTGTATAGGTTATAAGTGTTGTTTTGTATGTCCTTGTTTCTCCTACTCCTACTTCGCGTAATCATAAAATCATAAACTATGTTTTATACTATTTCTTAATTTCTATTTGTTCTTAATTTATAATTTATTTAATAGTGACTCAATCGTGTCCCACGTTCCGGGCGACAGAATGTAATACACTTCTTGCTAGGCCTTTGTGAAAGAGTTAAAATTATTGATTTGAAAATTAATGTTGGCCTATGAGCATGTGAAAAATAAGATCACAAACTATCTTTATCAAATATGATATATATTAATTTCTATAATAGTTTATGGTACTTATTCTAGTGTACCGACTCTTGATTTACCTCAGGGCGCCAGTAATAATAAACACAAATTAAAGTATGATAACCACTTTAATGACAATTTGTATTTATACATTAAAAAATTAAAATATTTCTTATATGAATTGAATTACTTATTGAACAAATTTAAATATGATTAACTAGCAGTGAGTCCTTTATGACAGATTGAACCACTATGTTGCATAACAACATATGTTTATTTATCAAAATTATATAATTTAAATGTTCAGTATTCTTTACTTGCATAAATCCTTCCAAGTGCGTGGTCCTGAAGCTATTGTAGATCGGTGTTCGTCAGCAGCTGTCGTCGTGTTGATTCTGGTTAAACTTGCACAATTCACTGTATCACAAGTGCACTACACTAACATATGGCTTATACCTCTAACTATTTTGTATAATTACACTGGACACAAAGATGACAGAATTTAACTTAAGTGCATTTAACTCACTCTACGTCGCGTTTGGCCTGACTAATTTATACCGTTACAACTTTCTTTCAACTCCAACGCCTCCTTCCGCGAATTACTGCCACGTACAGAATTAACAGAACTTCGTATGTATTTATTATTTATTATTATTGATTATAACTTCGATTATACACTCTTTGACTTATTATGATTTCTGAAACTTTCTTTATAACTTTAATATTAATAATTATAGTGTTCCCGTACTTTGTTATTTCTGAGAGATTTACTGCTTCTTTCCGTTAATTATTAAAATATCTATATTATTTGACGCAAAACAAAATACACGAGTCTCTCCGTACAATTCTGCCGATATTAAGAAGACTGCCCTTATTTCCTCTAAGTTTACAATATATACATGCTTCAAGTTTCCCTTACTTACGAACTACGACAAAACGCTCCGATAGGTCCAAACTACCGCTAAATACGAATTCAACCAATCCGCTTAACTACAACTTCCCGCATACCGTATGACGCTTTTTCCTATTCGCCTAACGTTTCTCAGCGCACACGTGTTTACAAAAAGTAGCGTCTCATTCTCTCTCACTTGCACAACGACATCGCTTTCCCACGCCAGTTATTGTTATATGCACTTAGGTTTTACAACATTTGGTACACACCCTTATTTCTGAACATAATACAGTTTATGGCAGTAGTGTCCCAAATCGTGCCTCAACATACCGTACATGCATTATCAAGCTTTTAGCAAGTAATTCTATTTTCACTTTATTGCCACCTCCTTTCCTAGCGCCTCTCTGCTTTCTCACGCCAGCTATTTCTATTTTCAGCATAGCTTATTTATTAAAATTATAACTAGGTCAAATTTTCCGTTACAATAATAATTTTAGCGCATTTTCAGGTTAAAAATATTCTGAAAAGTTAAAAACTGTGATATCTTAAAAATTATAAGAGGTGTGTAGTCCTGAAATTTTTTTACTTTATACAAGTCCAGTAACTTTATATACTGGAGTGGTGGGCCATAGTCAAAAATTCAGAAAACAATTTTTATAGGGTAGTTTTCAATTTTGTCTAATTGAAAACTCTAAGCATGTTAAATTTAATATTTATAGTTCTTTCATAACAATTATTTAAAAATAAAATAATAGCTAAAGCAATCAGAAAAAATGAAAAAAATAAGAAAAATCCACTTCTCAAGGCTACTATTTATAATTTATTTTCATTTAAAGCTATGTAGACTTTTATTTCATTCAGAATCAGAGTTTCAATGTTCTTGAAGACAATATGGAAGCACTTGGGTATTTTGTGTATCTACAGTATATATAGTGAAAATGATGTGTATGTTTATAAAATACCCTGCAGTATTGCAGTATTACCCTGCAGACTGGAATATCGCCCTTGAGGATTCTAACCCTACTTGGAAGATAGGTATTAGAACACATTACTTCTACTATGGTAGCTGTTACGATCTTCTTACACTTGGGTGTGACAAAGAGACCATCTGTACATTACTTTCCTACAGGTGTCTTTCATACTGCCCATTCAATGCTTATAGAAGCAACTAGTTGCCACCAATGAGTATGCGATATGTTATTATTTAGTTATTATTGACATACAAAATATAAGTTATACGGATTTTTTCAATTTGCAATAATGGTATTTTTTGTAAAAAAATATTGTAAGGTGGATTATAAATACCATAAGCTAATTATACAATTTTCTTATACTTTTGTTCTTATTAAATAATATGTAATTTTTAAGAGTGGTTTGCACTAATCTTCTATGCTACTTCCATTTCATTACATCAAATTCAATTATATAAGGCAAGGTAATTAATTTCAAAATTCAGACACATCATTTAATTTAATTTATTATCTTATATTCTGATAATTATTAAAATAATATTATTTAAATTATTTTTGAAAAAATCTTTTATAAATAGCCCAACTTCTAACTTGCATAGAGTGTAGGAATAAAGGCTACCTCAGAATAAAATGCACATGCATAGGAATGAGTGAAGTAGAATGGAATGTTTATACCTATCTTCCATGTAGGGTTGTGAAATTCTTATGGGCAATATCACAGTCTTGGGTACTTTATAAACATATACATTATTTTCACTGTGTATAGACATAGAAAATATCAGAACACTGCCATTATGTGGGAACTTTGAAACTCTGATTCTGAGTGAAATAAAAGCTATGCATAGCTTTAATTGAGAATAATTACAAAAGTGGATTGAGAGTTGGATTTTTCTGATTTTCTGCAATTTTTTTCTGCTGTAGCGTTAATTCTGTTCTTAAATAATTGTTATAAAATAACTATAAATATTAAATTTATAAGGTTTACAACTTTTGATTAAAAAAAAATTAAAAACTACAATATAAAAATGGTTTCCTGACTTTTTGACTAGGGCCCACCACATCAAATAAATTTAGTATATAACGTAACTGAAAATGCATAAACTGAACAAATCTCAGAACTGCATATAGTTTTTAAGATATCGCAATGTGTAACTTCTTAGAATTTTGTAATCCTGAAGATGGTGCTGAACTTATTTTCATAGTTTCAGGTGATGCATATATTAAAATTTTTATGAGATGTTGATTACATACTTAAAAAAAAAAAATGAAAACTGTAAAACCGGTTTTTAATTGTATTGGTAGGAGGGGGAGGGTGATGACAACTGTTTACCTTATCATTTTTTTATTCATATATAAGTCTATCTTTAACAAAATTCATTCTAAGACACTTTTAGGTGGTATTTACAAAGTAAACTGCTCGCAATGCAACAAATTGTACATAGGCCATACACCATGCAGCTTCAGACAAAGGTACATTGAAGATATGAAAGCATTACACTCCACCATTGAATCCATTTTTGCAAACCATCTCACTGAAGCAGACCACACATGCACGGACATCAACAATAACATGGAAACCTAAACATAAATATGAGGGTCATCTGAAAAGTAAGTTTCCCTGTGTTAGGATAAATAAAAAACATGTAAAATTTAAAAAGAAAACTACGCTTTTATTTAAAAACGTATTTATTTTTCAAAATAATATCCAGCCTTATCAATACACTTTCTGTAGCATAAAAACAGTTTTTCAATTCCTTCTTTGAACCACTGTGTGCCAGATTTCGAAGCCAGGCATCAATTGGCTGTTACACTTTCGTATCTACTACGAAACATTGTCCTCCCAGGTGTTCTTTGAGATGGGGGAACAGATGGAAATCTGTTGGAGCCAAATCAGGTGAATATGAAAGATGGTCAAAAATCTCCCATTGAGAAGAGTCCAACAAATGCTGTATGACTCGCGAGGAATGAGGACGTACAGAAGAACTTTCAGTACGCTCTCACTCACGATTTTCCAGACCATGCTTTGTCGGTTCGTTTCAGGAGTGTAATGATGGACCCATGTTTCATCTCCTGTTATGATGCAGTTCACTAGATCATCTCCTTTTCCCTGGAACATGTTTAGCAACTTGCACGTGGCAGCAATCATCTTCTCTTTTCGTTCTTGAGGCAACAAACGGGGTACCCACCATGCACAAACTTTTTGAAATCACAGCTCATCACTGACAATTCTCCCAATTGATGCTCAACAGGTAATTCTGCAAGAATTTTGTCAAGAGTGACACGTCTGTCCTCCAACACAATAATCGACTTAACGGCATCAAAAAGAGCTCAATTCTCAGTTGGTGTTGATCTCCCACTGCGGAGTTTATCGTGCATGTTTGTTCTCCATTTCAAGACTGATGTATGCCACCAGCAGACCATTTGAATGCTCATGCACTCAGGTCCATACATAGAAACTAAGTGACAATGAATTTCAGCCGCTGATTCATTTTCTGTAGCAACAAACCAAATCACACTACGCACTTTTCAATTGGACACGCTGGTAAATGGAACGGCCATGATTTTAAATTTTGTGTTGTTGTTACGTTGCTATGGAACGGATGAGGTTGTGGTACTATTGCAACTACAACTAAAAGGTTTCCAACCTTCGTCAGAGTGCTTACACAATTTCCCTGTGAAAGAAAAAATAGGGAAACTTTTACTTTTTAGGGACCCTCATACAAAGGGTCAAAAACTAGGTATAGACTACACTGAAATAACGGAAAATATAAAAAACATAACACATGAAGACATATTCTAAATAAACAAGGACTGTGTAAATCATGTATACTATTTGAACACACACACACAAAATGATCTATCAAACAATATCACGATTTCCAACAAAAACAGATCTGACAACACTCCTAGTGGCAGCCTCTGATGGAGCTTGCAATGAGTGAAAGCTGGCTCAGGCACTAAGGTAAAAAGTCTTAATTTTATCTAAAATACTAGTCTTCTGCAGTGAAATAGTATCTGCTAGTTGTTAGTGATACTAGAACATGTCATGGAAAATAAAATGCAAGAAATGAATTTAAAATTTCTGTCTCCTATTACCTACCGGTACTTGTCTCCTGTTTTCTTCAACATTAATCTAAGTATTGCAACAGATCAAACTTTATTATTCTAATAAGGATATTGTGAGTGTGTAAAAATCGATACAAGTCTATTATGGAGGAGATGAAAAATTATTTATTATATACAAATATTGTTTATAAAGATGTATAATGTATTTTAAATTGTCATGTATTGATAATATATTTAATTGTTTGTATTGTTCGATAATATAAATCGATTTTACTTGTTTGCTGCAACGTCCTCCTCTCGTCTTGTCGGTCCCGTCTTGGCATCCTGTTCTTCCAGTCGTCCTCTTCTACAGCTTCACTCCTTCCTGGTGTCCTCTTCGTCCTGGCATCCTCTTTGTCTCGTCGTCCTCTTCTACAGCAAGCGGCTCCAGCGGCGATATTTCACGGAGTCTCATAGTTATGTTTGACTGCTTCCACGATTGATTAGTTTCGTGATAAATTGTTCATTCACAATGATTTAAATTTCATTCATTCAGTTTATTATTAATTTATATTTTATAATTTCGTAATCTCAGGATTTATCTGGGTATTTACTAATGCGGTGCGTTTAATGAACACCTTCCACGATATCTTGTAGTGTCTTTAAGTTCCCTAAACAGATAACTTAACTTACACGAAAGAGCACTGTATTATATTTTAAATTTTATTTAATTATTTACCCTCTCGGTTCTTATCGCAAAACTTTGTTAAGAATTTCAAGGTTTATAGTTTATTTTATATAAGATATTCCTCTATTCCTTCTTGGTTCTTACCGCAAAACTTCATTAAGAATTTTAAGGTTTATGGTTTATTTTATATAAGATATTTTTACATTTGTAAGAGAACAACTCTCTTACCCGGGCACAACTTCCCCTAGCAACGTCGACAGACAGACTGTGTCCATCCTAGCTCTGCAACGTATGAATCTCACTGAATTTGGTGTATTTTGATAGGCCAAGCCCAAGTCACATGATTGATGGAACAACCAGATACACAAATTTCATGAAAAACTTTGTATAATTTTGCATAGTCCTGCATGGAAATTATCTACAATTTTTATTACCCTATCATTGATAAGAGTTACACTTGAGTTTTGCTTTACTTAAAAAAAAACATATTTCTAAAATAGTTACAAATGTCATAGTATACACAAATCGAAGCTATTTACTTAAATAATTCCTTGTCAAATTTTCATGTAAATCGGTTAACTACCACTGCCGCAATAGCGATCGCAGATTATCACACCCGCACACGCGCACCAATTCATACAAAAAATACATGACAATATAGTACATCTTTTTATGAAGAGTTTGGTGTAACCTATATGCTTATCAATTTTTAAATACAAAACTTATGACTAAAAGACAAAATATTACACAAAACAAATTTAAAAAAGAAAATGCTCGTCATTCATGTACTCTGATATAAACAGCATATCTTATCATCCTGTGTTCTGTTGCAGTATACATTAAGATACTCTGTGTGTGTGTGTGTGTGTGTGTGTGTGTGTGTGTGTGTGTGTGTGTGTGTGTGTGTGTGTGTGTGTGTGTGTGTGTGTGTGTGTGTGTGTGTGTGTATTGCGTACATATAAAATTAAAATTTACTTATTTTGACTCTAACCAAAAAGGCAAAATACGAGTGAAGTTCTTGAAGGCTCTTGAATTGTAAGTAACCATAATGTTATTTTCATGCAGATTCAACAACACTTTTAATCATCATTAATATTACTTCTGACGGTGTTAAAAGATGGAAAGATCATTCAGGAAAAAACAGCTCTTAGTGATTTCTTTGTTGCTATGTAAAGTGATTGAAATAAAAATTTCAAAACCATAAGTTTGTATTCACACCATTTTAATTACATTTATATATTAATATTTAAATACATACATTTTATATATATATATAGTGAATAATAACAGCAAAATATTGATATCCAATAATAATCAATAGGAAAATTAACAATCATAATATAATGTGGCACAATAAATAATTATGCATGCATGTTATGCATAATATTTTTTTATAAAGAAATGTTGAGTTGGAATCTTTAATCTTGTATAACGTTTACATCTTTTTAAAGCAGTTTTTTTAATATTTAATGTATGTCATAAAATGAAAATTTTATGTATTACTGCAATTAGATATAAATTTTAATGTCTTTTTAACAAAAGAAAAGAAAACCATATATTTGTTCAGGGAAAATGCAAAATCACTAAATTTTTAATTACTTTGTTTGAAAATTTTATGACTGTTTCTGATGACATCAGTCTTTTTTTTCAAATTAGTAATTCTTGCAAATGCATTAATTAATGGATAGTAGATGTTGAAATATAATAATAAAGTGATATTATTACTTTCTGCCAGCTATGATTCATATCCCACCTGCTAGTCAATTTATACATGGTGTTAAATTATTAGTGACTTTGTAATATAATACATAATTGTTTAGTTATTGCTACAAATTCATCTCTTAAGCATTCGCTTTTCATTTGTCTATGTCACTATACCTAACTATATCAGATCTATATTTATATTATTTTACTATTATTAATTTGCCATTGCAGTAGTGCTGGATGCACCTGTGCTCCCAGCACCCACCTGCTAAGCCCCATGCACTGTGTACTCAGCTTATTAGGCAAATTTGGTATTAGCCACTCTTAGAGACATTATCATAATGTTACATTTAATCAAAGACAGTGAATGAAAAGAAAAGATGTCTAGTTCATCTTCTGTGGTATTGTGAATCACACAAAGGCACAATTACTACTATTACTCTTTTGAATAACAGCAAAATGGAAACAGACTTTGGTTTTTGTAATTTCTGATAATAGAATTATATAATATTGAAATCAAAATTTATCTAATAATAAATATGTATTTCATTCAAAACAGTGAGCGAGTTCTGCAGCTCAGGGATTTAGTATTAATAATACTTTTGGGGAACCATCTTCTGCAGTGGACCAACATGCTCTACTACAATTAGTATACAACTGGCTCCACTCATTATTATTTGATACAGTCCCTCAATAGCTCCTTCACCACTAATTGTGCATGCTACAAAGTGTGTCCTATAAGGCACACCTATTATTTTAATACTGTTTTCTATATTAAATCTAAAACTTGGCATGTTTTCGTCTGTTTTTCCAGGTTCTTTCATTTCTTATTTCATCAGTTCCCATTTCAATAAATTTTAAAAAAGCAGTACCCATTTCTTATTTTTTATTTCAAAAAAGGTTTGCCCATTATTTTAACTATGTTTTTGTAAAGTTAAATGCAGGTTAGTGTTTATATGCCAGTGTGCTGTATTCTTGTCATCACAACAATACATGAATCAAGAACATGGGTTTATCAACAATGTGGCATGAAAAATTTTGTTTAATATTTGTAATTGCTATTTTATATGTGAGTATAAAATCCTATATTTTATATATCTTTATATATATATATATATATATATTTTTATATCTTTTACAATTCCTATATTGAACGTATTTTTTTATAGTAAGAGTAAGAATATTAGATTTATATTTGTAATGATTCAAATATGTACCCTTTGATTAAAGAATGAATTGAATATGTAGGCCTATGTCTTTACAACTGTATATGTCCATAGCTACTAAGCCAGCATGTGATCAACGTTCAAAACCATATAACATTCAAAGTAATATTATGAGTATTGTATCTGTAATTAATATTGTGATTGGTATTATTAAAAGTATTTGTCATTAGAATCTGTAAGTTAATTATGTAGGTTATGTTACTCACATGTATTTACATTATCCACAATTTATGTATAACTTATAACTTATGTATACTGATATACAGTATTTATAGAATATACTAGAATGTTCTGTATCAATGTACAATGCATTTGTGGATTGAGTGGATTGACATAGTTTTTTCTACAGGTTCTCGAATATACACCTGGGACAAACTAGACTATTCTAGTAACTGACACATGTTGGTAAATGATCTCATTAAGCCTATATGGAAAGTAGAGAGAGAGAGAGTAGATAGATAGACAGACAGACAAAGTCAGTCAGTCTTTATTGAGAGTTTGATTTAGTGAGTTAGAATTAGTGTGTGTGTTTGATACCACACTTGTGGATCAATATTATATTTGTGTCCTATCTTTTTGTTTGTATAAATTATGGTTATGTCAATAATCAATATCACAGTTGTGAATCAAAATTATATTTCCCGAGTTATATTTGTATTTGTGATTTCGTAAATAAACAAGGTGTCAACAGTGATACGAGTGTGTTATTTAAGTCGCTGTCTAGAAGATGATATCTTCATATCTAAAACAGAACCCACATCCACTTTTAGTGTTTTTGTTTTTCATGTAAATCAGTACCTAATAAAAATTAAATTTATTGTTTATAAGAAAAATTTTAATTATTTTATGAAAATTTTATGGTTTACAAATTCAAAATTATTAAGGCACTTTATGTGGATTCTTTACTTAAGTTGTTAAGACATTAGTAAACTTTTATGACTTTGTATACTTTAGTATACATTAAATCAAAATAAAATTTAAGAGTCGTAATTGCAGTTTTTCAGTCGTTTCTGCTACTTATCATTCTCATTCTTGAAATCCACTTTCATCATAACTTAATTTGTCTTCAAAATCCTTGGAATTGGTATTGGTGAGGCACTCAGATTTGGGTATTGCATTGTACTGAGCCTGACTGATTGGAAGTGGACTATCATACAAGTTCTTCAGATCGTGTTAACAACTTCTTGACTATGTTTTTCCTTTGGTCTCTTTTCGTTTGAGGGGTTTTCACTATTCTGTTGCCGAAATAGCTACCAAAGTAGTTATTATGATGATGGAAAAAATTTGGAGTAGGGTTTTGAAACTTAATACATATGATTGTGTAGGTTGACATTTTACATTCTCATTGGTACTTTGGTTTCAAAAACTCCGTCAAAGTCTGGAACATTTCTTGTTTGCAGTCAGCCACAATGTATTGCAATAGAACATTGCAGTAAGGGAATCTGTAGCCAGGACTACATGCTTCTATATCATTTTATGATGTTGTAGACATGTTAGAATTTGATTTTTGTTATATTGTGTTAAGTAGAGATAAGTTTTGAATTAAGAATTGGGTAAAAAACTATTATATGTCAAAATGCCCATAATTTTATTTACTATCATGTCATGTGAGGAGTTAGTGTGCGAGTGCGCGGGTGCGCGGGTGTGCATGTTATTCATATTTATGGAATAACTCTGGTAATAATTAACGGATTGAATCGAGACTTCGATAACGCATGCATCTAAATTAGCGCTATATTTTCTTGGTGTCAAAGACACGAAACAGACTATTTAAATAGGTATTTTTTAGCAAAAATCATCTTTCTATAGATTCCTTATCTTCTAAAAGTAATAAAATTTCTAGATAAAATCTATACCTGCTTCTGCAGACTTTTACTGATTTATTCAGGACTTCTGTCTATCAGTTCTACCCATCGATCACGTGTCAAGGGTTTCGACCAATCAGCAGCCCCAATTTTCATTAAGATTGGGTCTCCGTCGAAGATGTTTCAGGCAGTTCCATCTACCAGCTCGACTATTACAGACGTGCTCTCTGTGCAAGTTTTTCATGCAGAAGACGTTCATATGTAGGGGTTATTAAGGGAATCTTAGCGACGAGCTACCCGTTTGCTAATACCTTATATTGGTGTAGGAACTGAATTTAATACAATATAAAATAATTATTAAAACAGTGCTAGTATCCCGAGAGGCAAGATATCCATTTAGGGGAGGTTTATCCACTGGGATACGCCTGTGTTAACGCGAGGACACCTCAAGACGCACGAAGGTGTACGCTCAATACACCGTGTTAAAATAAATATAGAGTACAGCCCAGTTCCGAACCATGAGTTAAAGAAATAATCACTATCGGTGTGTTGGCGAAGGGCGTGGGAGAGGAGTGTCCAACGGATCGTCAGTGTTGCTGAGAATGGCTGGCGGCGTGGGTGCAGATTCAACAGACCACAGGACAGCAGAAGTATTACGAAGCAACTGTAAAAAGAATATCATCAACAAGTAACGATAGACATTTTAAAACAAAACAGTTCAGATAAATTCATAGACATTATTCAATTAAAATAAAGTATTTGTAAAATTACAGACCATATTTAAATTTGTTTGAAATATACAACCTTACTCCAGATAACAGACTATATTGTTTCGAATATACTATGCCTAATATATGTTTTGTCGCAGTATAGAGACAGCTTTACATGACAATTTCTTAAAATGTGTCTCCATTCATCTGGAACTTCAACATATGACTTTTACTAAACAAGACTCATATTTTGGTCACACTCTAAGTTTGGATTCTATAATGAAAGCTATTTAGGCATTGGCTAAGGATTGCATATTTATTGATAAATATAAATTAATTTGAGTTCATCACTATCATATAGATTTACTGTAAACTGGTGATAAATTATTAATAAAAAATTGGTATGGAGAACCATACATGACTTTGATTTTGGTGAAGATCAGTTAAGAGAAAGGGGTAGTTTACCAGCAACGTTTTATGTTTTAACAATGGTAATTTTTCTATGACGAACGATAATGCTGTAAATTCAAACAGGATCAAATAATTTTTTGCATACATCCCTGAATTGTAGAGGACTCAAGATCTTTTGATTTTGGTGAAGATCGGTTAAGAGAAAGGGGTAGTTTACGTGCAACTTTTTATGTTTTAACAATGGTAATTTTTTCTATGACGAATGGTAACTGCCGCATATTCAAACAGAATCAAATAATTTTTACATATGTGCCTAAGATGTAGAGTACTCAAGGTATATTGATTTTGGTGAAGATTGGTTATGGGGAAAGGGTAGTTTACCAGCAACATTTTGTGTTTTAACAAGGGTAATTTTTTCTATGACGAATGATAACTGCCGCATATTCAAACAGAATCAAATAATTTTTTGCATACGTTCCTGAATTGTAAAGGGCTCAAATACTGTTGATTTTGATGAAGATATGTTAAGGAAAAGGGGTAGTTTACGTGCAACATTTTATGTTTTAACAAGAGTGATTATTTCTATGATGAATGATAACTGCTGTAAATTCAAACATAATCAAATAATTTTTGCATGTGTTCTTGAATTGTCAAGAACTCAAGACCTGTTGATTTTGGTGAAAATCGGTTAAGGAAAAGGGGTAGTTTACCTGCAACATTTTATGTTTTAGCAGGAGTAAAGTACTTAATTTTGATAAATAAAGTATCCTGATAAGAATATCATAATAATCCACTGTAGAAACGTAGATGAAATAGCTATAAATGAAGAGGCTAATTGAACGGGGTGGGGGTAATTTTCTATAAATGAAAATTATAGTTGAAGGGGGAGGGGATAATTTTTTTATGTGTACTACGTTATCGGCAACAAAGAAGTAGTGTGTTGTTAAAATTCCTTCTTTCCTTCCTGTTTGGCCGTAGTCCAATGTTTTCTGCAAAACCAGATGTTTCGGCAGTGCCATCGTCTTCCATTATCAGTGAAAATCGAATGCGATAACGTGAGATGGTATACGTTAGTGACCACAGTACTGTGGTTAAGACTGAAGCAGTAAGTAGAAAGAAGTAGTTTCTATGGAAATATTTCATTTCGAAAATGATTTTAAATATTAATCTTAGAACATAGAAGTCATGTGTGGTTCTCCATACCAATATTTAAAAATTGGTGTGGAGAACCATATATGACTTCTATGTCCTAAAATTTAAATTTAAAATCATTTAAATATTAATGAAATAAGTGGATGCTTGAGTTCTGAAAAAATTATGTATCAGCTAAAATGGTACCACCATGTCAGGTGGATTAAGACTATCCCCAACCTTCGTGAGGAAGGACTGTACTTTTGGATAAAATGTCTGTAGGTCGAACGAAAAGCTAGCTAAAGGTAGCTGCGATCTGATTCCTGTAATGAAATTGGACTCTCGCTGTGAGGGGCCGAGGGATCTCTATAGTGTTATCAAAGTCTTTCCCGTCAATACTATACTAGTAATTTTTCTTTTTGAAAATCGAGTCTTGATTTCTTTCTTTCCATTTGTCTTCTGATTTCCTGAATGACTATTCTGTTCACCCGTATAATTATAAATTTCTCAGCAAGACATTTCTTCCTTAATATGTTTGTGTCTCCTGTTTAACACCCACCATTCTGATCCATGCCATAACGCTATATTCCACACAGGCTAGTAAATAACTAATTGCTTTAATACAACAACACTGCCCAGCGAGCCACAGGAAGCAATTCCTGTCCACCTTTTCGGTTTGCACGCGTTGTGTTGGTGTGGGTTTCAGCACTTTCCATTAAAAGCGTGCAAACATAATAAAATAAACATGAGTGAGGCCAGAAATAACACGAATTTTATATGTGTGTGTGTCCTGCTGGCCTTTTTATTGTGGTAACCACAATAATAAAACGTTGGAAAAGTAAACATTACATAATTGAGATATGCTTGCCTGCCAGGAACGATATATTTTCACTCATATGTGATTTAAATTAAAATGAAAAATATAGAATTTTGTTAAAGTGAAATGAAATGTTTCCATAAAAACTACTTCTTTGTTGTCAATAACATAGTACACATATAAAACTTATTAAAATTTACCTCCTCCATCATCAACTACCATTTTAATTTATAACAAAAATTACCCCCTCCCCCTTCAACTACCCTTTTCATTTATAGATATTTCATCTACCTTTCTACAGTGGATTATTATGACCTACTTTTATTTTCAGGATACTTTATTTACCAAAATTAAGCACTTTACTCTTGTTTAAACGTAAAACGTTGTTGGTAAACTACCCCTTTCCCTTAACTGAGCTTCACCAAAAACAATAGGCCATGAGTCCTCTACAATTCAGAGCTGTATGCAAAAAATATTTGATTCTGTTTGAATTTGCGGCTGTTATCATTTGCGACACACACACAGACACTTTTTGAAAAATTATTTTTTCATGTTTTGATGGTAGTACAATCAGAATCTGCCGTTATCTTGAACTCGATGTTTTTCACCATGACCATACTTCCATTTCCTTATGGAACATGGAAGTAAAAATGAATCTATAGAAATTTCTTGTAATTAATCATATAAACAATTCACAACTGTCACTGCTCTCTTACATTTCCAGTTGCCATTACTGTCCATCCCTGGATAGATCTTCTAGTACTCTTTTTTCTATCTCTTTATTTCTTTCTATTTTGATTTACTGTCTGCAGCTCCTACTCGATCTTCACCTTTTATGACTTCTGTGAGGTGTCCATTTTATTGTTAATGTTTTGTCTTGCTATCGTGTGTTATTGTACTCTGCACTGACATTATCTATTTCTTAGAAATTGTAAGATTTATTTGATGATGCATAGATTAAGATGATTATATACTGTGCTTATATACTACGATATAGTCAATGTAATATAAATTTTCATACTTCATCAAAACAGAAAAAAATATGCACACCAAAACCAAGATATTGGCTGAAAAAAATTTGTATAATCTTAAAGAGATAAAGTTTCTAGTTCTGGAATTAAGATGTAAAATTACTGGTAACCAAAGAAAACGTATCACCAGAACGTAAGTAAATACACCACAACAGTTTTCAACACACTGATTTAAATTCACAGGTTGCACATTTAATGTTACTTGCACAGCTGAATAGCTTATGTTGAAACAATTGTAAATTATTTCCCAAATTGAAATTAGTAACTAATGCTTATAATTTATCTATAACTATGTATGTATTCCAACATTAGTTACATCTGATGTACTTTTACACATAGGATTTTAGATGATTCTATGTGTGATGATTCTATCATATGTTATCTCATAGACATATTCCAGTTGTGATTAGTGTTTGCAGGTGTGTTCTAGACATATTTATCTATCTATAGGAGAAATCTAATTTGAATTATTTTATGTCAGAAGAATTGCTCATGATGGAAAATATATGTGTGAGAGGATTATACATATTGGCTACAATCCATTTCTTCCAATTTTGTCCTCATTTAATTTGTGTAGTGGGAAATTTTGTATAAAAATTATGTTATTCACAAAGTTATACACTTTGAATATATGTATTTAGTTAAAAGGGCTTAATTACTAAAATTTTTGACACATAAAATTTTGTTTCAGATATGTTCTTGCAGTTCTTGGCTTACTCATACTGGCCAGTACATGCTACGATGTATCATGTACAAACTATTCCTGTAAGTGATAGTCCTCTAGTTTGTGTTTTAGGCATTTAATTTACAGTCGTTAACAAAAAAAATAGAGCCAAATAATTAATACAAGAATTATGTGCTAGCAGTAGGAAAATATAATAGCAGTAGAGAACTAAGCTTAGAAGTAAGTATACTCAGAATCTTTTACATTAAACTTCACTAATTCAGAATATTTGGGGGAAAGGCTATTCAAGAAGAGATAAATTCTAAATTAATGAGACTTTGACTTCACTGAAAGAATTTAATCTGAATGGTAAGTGAATGCTCACTTCGTTTGTAATTAAGTGGCATGGCACACAATGGCTTACCGGTATTTCCTACATATAAAATATGTACATACTTGGATGTATAACTTTTTTGTTATTCCTTTGTAAGTAACTCGTTGAGTTTCCTGCAGGTAACGTCAAATAAATACACTGAAAGTAGGTTTATTTTCACCTAATTCCACAGAAATTATTCTATATCTTCAGAGGTTTGTTTGAATTGTAATTGAATTGCCAGTTCAAACAAACCTCTGAAGACAGAATAATTTCTATGAAATGTGTGTCAGGTGAAAATTAACCTACTTGCAGTGTATTTATTTGATAATACTACCTTTCTTGTTTTACAGTATATCTTAATTTATGTTTTATGTCGCAGAAACCTTTAAATTAGCTATTATTTTTAATGACAGACAATAAAATATCATTGCTTGTCTTCCTTGTAACTTTCATGGTTTTTCATTAATAGTAACACTGTTTTTCGATTGAACACACGTTCTATTTCTTTTAAAATCAAGTGTTTGCCCTTACCAAGCTACTGAGGATGCTATATCATACTACGTGTCATTATTATAGTTGTTTATGAAATACAGATTTCAAGAATACGAGTCATTCAAATATAGTACAGTGTTCAATAAGGCATTTTATTGGTGCTTATCAATCTATGATTATGTATATAATCAATACATAAGATAAGTAACTACCCTGCACTGTACAACTAGTCCATCCTAAAATTAACAATAATTTGTATATATAGTTTTCTTCATAAGATTAAAATGAAAATGTAAACTATTGTAAAATATTTTTCTACACAACTAATATAAAATATTTCACTAATTTGAAAAGCAGTCAACATTAATGAAATACACATCAAATCTGCAGTAGTACAGGTTACAAATTAGTGAGGTTTAACTATATGATATAAAGAATTTACATTAAATGTAACTATATAAACTGTGTGTTTATTGATATATGAATATAAATGCACATCATAAAAACAAAGATGATGCATTTAATTTAATGTAACAATTCCTTAATAAAATTAATAACGAAAATGTTTCTATTTTCAGTTTTGAACAAGTCACTTGTCTTCTGAGGCTGATAATGTGCCATCCATCTTATAAAAGTTTCTTTTTTAAGATTATCATTGTTACAATTATTCAATGTATGGCACTCATGACTCTGGCCATGGAAGGCTACAGCATAATTTAAATTATAGCTAAAATGTTAATAATATATCTATGTCAGGGGGGTTTTTGTATTGTCTAGTCCTATATGAATTACAAAGCTAGTTCTTTGTCATAATACTGCATTCAAAAAGTTCCGGGACTAATGCTGTTAAGGACACAACTTTTCAGATAAATGAAATTTGATTATTTATTATTCAACATACATCCCTTCCCTCTCTATACAGATTTTAGATCGCTCATACAATCGTTGAAAGGCATGCGCATAGTTCTCCTTCGAAATCGTGTTTAAAACAGCTGTCACATTCTTCTGAATTGTCTCTACATTATCAAAACGCTGCCCCTTCAGTGCCACCTTCAGCTTAGGGAACAGAAAGAAGTCAGCCGGAGCCAAATCTGGTGAGTAGGGTGGATGGTTAATCACTGTGACTGATTTTCCAGCGAGAAATTGTGAGACAATCAATTATGAGTGGACTGGAGCATTGTCATGCAAAAGAAACCACTCCCCTGATCGGTACATTTCTGGCCTAACCCTGCGAATTCTTTTCAAAAGGCGATCAAGCACCTCTTTGTAAAATGGTCCAGTTACAGTCTGGCCGGGTGGCAAGAATTCTTTGTGGATCAGTCCCCTTGAATCAAAAAATGTGATCAGCATTGTTTTCACTTTTGATTTTGTGGCCCTCACTTTCATGGGTCTGCCATCTCCTGGGTCGCGCCATTCAGCTGTTTGACGTTTGGTAGATGGGTCATACTGGAAACACCACGATTCGTCGCCTGTGACAACGTTCTGTAAGAAATTCGGGTTGTCATCGGCCCATTCAACAACACTTCGCGACGCTTCCACACGTTGTTCTTTTTGCTCTGCTGTTAACGAGTGTGGAACGAACCTGGCACACAGTTTCCATTTGCCGAGTACGTCATGCACAATAGTGTAAATACTACCCACACTGATGCCGATCTCTTCTGATAAAATCTGGACACTCAGCTGACGGTTGACGGACAGTGCAGCACAGACACGCTTGACATTCTCGTCAGTCACGCTTGTGGAGGGGCGCCCATCTCTTGGATCATCTTCTAGAGACTCACAACCATTTTTAAAACGTGCATACCACTCGAACACTTTGCTACGACTTAAACAATCTTTTCCATATGCAAGTTGCATCATCAAAAACGTTTCTGTTGCACTTTTTCCACATTTAAAACAAAATTTAATTGCAGCTCTTTGCTCCATCTCGAAAATTATGACAACAAGGAAAAACCAGATAAACTTAACAGTGTTGCTGTTTACTATGGAATGAGTCCTCAACAATGCAATTGTCACAGGAAGTGGGTGAAGGTTGTCACATAGTGTTCCAGCTGTGACACAGAGATAGCTCCATCTGTATGTCTATAGCAGCATCAGTCCCGCGACTTTTTGAATGCACTGTGCACCATTACGGTATGTAAAATACAGTTATTTGTTTGGTTCTATATACATGTTTTATTGAAAAATCATGTTTCAAGCCAGCCTAATGACAAATTCAGGAAATTCTGTATGAAAGTTGTATGTGTGTGTTGGGCGGGGGGGGAGGTGACCCTATGTACAAACATACGTAAACAGAATATCTATAAAACTGAAAATCATAGAGTACAGAAATTCTGAAGCTTAAATAACCATGCCTTGGGAATATGATTCAGTCAAAGCTACAAATTGGAAGTGCTATTTCACCACTATTTATGTTTTTCCTCTTTTTTTTACTGGTAATAATTTTGTTTTAATAATAGAACAGAAACTAACAATGCTAAGTAAATATTTTATATTAAACTGTTTACATATATAATAATCTGAAACTTAGCAAAGCTATTTAGCATACTTTGATTGTACCTAGTACGGATCTGTTAATTCACAAAAAATTATGTCGAGCTGGATTTCTGAATTTGAAAGTATTAGTAATATGAAGCTATCAGGTGTAAGAAGCTATCTAAACGCTCAGTACAATAAAGAATTTGTTGCCAGTATGTTTGTAAGAAATATTCAGCAAGATGTAATTATTAAACACAATGACTTTCAAAGTTTTTGAAAAAATATTTTAAATTTTAGATAAATATATTTTATATTTTTGGTCAGTAAAATATTATATATATATATATATATATATATATATATATATAACTTTCACTATGAACTTACTTTATGGTTTTATTTCCCAAACGTTTCAACGTGGTATACGTCTTCTTCAGTGGGTTAAATACTGAATGTCTTTACAGAGTAATGGTTATGGACTGTAGGTGTGTGTGGTGGGGGTTGATGGTGGGAGGGAATTGGCGCTGGGGTTCAAATTGTGTGTTTGAATCAGTGTATCGAAAAGTATATGTGATCTATAATGTAATTGTTCATTTAATATGTTGTTTGGTTGTAGTGCGTGATATCTGTATATTTCAAATTGTTCTGCTGTGTTTAGTTTTCTACTTTTAGGTAAGTAGTGTAGTAATTCCATGTTGTGCTCTATGTTTGTGTAACTGTGGTTTTCATTTTGTAAATGTGTGGCAAATGTAGAATGTATGTAGTTTGTGTTGAGAGTTTTAAATGTTCTGAAAATCTAGAGGAAAAAGATCTTCCCGTCTGGCCGATGTAGAATTGGTGACAATGTACCAACAAGATAATTAATTAAAATATTATCTAAATATCACTATTGTTAGACGACTCGGAACACTACGTATTTTATAAGTAAAATCGTAAAGATTTACCTTACAGGTAAGGTAGGCAGCCTCTGATGAAGCCTTCTAAAGGTGAAAGCCGGTTTAGGCTGTAAGGTAAATCTTTACGATTTTACTTATAAAAAACTTAGTGTTCCGAGTCGTCAAACAATAGTGATATTTAGTTAAGTAACGGACACGTCATGGACAACAAAATCCAAGAATTAAAAATATTATATTAATTTTTCCTGATCTTTTATTTACTACAGTAATTAAAACCTGCTAGTTATTCTATAGAAGTAGGCAGGATTTGTTCTTGTGTTGCTCCAATTAATTTGATATTATAGTATGAAGCGTTATTAATACCATAATTGTTGACTGGAATTTGTCTTTGCTGCAGCCATGAAACCAAAGATTTTGCCAATAATTTATGTTTTTCCTTTGTTTTTCTTAGATAAAGGGAAGCACATATTGAAAGCATTTTCAATTCCTCTGAATTTGAGAAACTTGCTTCGGATTAACAGATCATCTGATTCAATAAACGTCATTTATGGTTTGCGTTTTCTGTCTATCTGCTGGATTGTCATTGGTCACAGATATGAAATTGGATTTACTGTGCCAAATCAGTCTCTTGTCAGCATTGAAAATGTAAGCACACTGAAAAAACTGTACTTTAAGAAGTCATAGAAAGAACTTGGATATATGAATAGAATCTGTATAAACAGCTTAAAATTTTAACAGAATAACTTTAATTTTTATATAGAAATTTGAAAAACAAATGTTAATTATCACTGATTTATTAAGAAGCAACATTTGGTCTCACTTGTAGTCAGTTGTTGGCTTCAGGCAATAATTCTAAAATATAAAAACATAACATAACCCCTAATCTGTAATTCCAGCGATTGGGACTCAGGATTGTCTTTGGTTAAAACAAACTACTCAGACATTGGATTCAAGGACTAGGACAGTCTCGCACATAAAATCAATGATAAAAAAAGAATCCAACCCATTTGATATGTCATTTAGCATACCCTTCATAAAAAATTATTATGTTGTTGAAAAAATAAAAATTATTTTTAAACTATTTAACTATAGTTATAGTTATCAAGTTAAAAAATACTTTTATTATTTATTAATGAAAAATAAATACACAATATGCTGTTGTTATTTATTTACAAAATTGTGTTTTTTTTTTTAAATGGAAATGATATTTCATGTAAAGAAGAAACGGTTATACAAAAAATAATATTATTCAGAAAAATAAATGGAAAAATAGAAATACACAATTGCTTTCTTTCTTTTCAAGTGTCAGTCCATACTGTTATTGTTTATCTTTGTATGCCTTTTGTTTCTTTCCATTTTCTAACTTGAAATATATTGTAAAAATCACTGCATTAATCATTTTTGAAATTAAAAATTTTAACAATTTTTTTATGTAGCCTTGTGTTTAAATATCGGTATGGAGAACCATACATGACTCCCATGTACTAAGATTTATATTTAAAATCATTTTCAAAATGAAATATAACCATAGAAACTACATCTTTCTACTTACCGCTTCAGCCTTAACCACAGTACTATGGTCACTAACGTATACCACCTCACGTTATTGCACTTGATTTTCACTGATGATGGAAGTCGATGGCATTGCCAAAACGTCTGGTTTTGTAGAAAACATTGGACTACGGCCAAACATCCCGGGAAGGAATTTTAACAAAAACTACTTCTTTGTTGCTGATAACGTTGTACACATATATAAAAAATATGCATAAAATTAATGGCTTGTATAAGTTAATGTTTGATCTCCATTAAGTAGTGCTCAAGTTTCCAAAGTTTTAATATTATGATGTCCATAATTAAAACATCAGAGCAGGTTTAGTGTGTATGAGGGTACACCGTGGACAAACATTTTCAACATTTCCTATTGAGCGTTGCTTAGAGCAAAGCTGCAAATCTACAGTGTACGTTTCACAGAACAAACATGCGGAAAAGAAAGAGCGCTCCGAAGTCACTCATGGACCCTCAGCATCTTGCAGAGGGTTCATTCCCTAAAGACGAAAAGTCTGTCTATGAATCGTTCCTCTGTAAACACGTGCAGTTACACTGCCCAGCGATCCACAGGAAGCAAATCGCTATCCACACTGGACACTTTTTCAGCTTGCACGCGTTATGTTGGTGTGGGTTTTGGCACTTTCCATTTAAAAAGCGTGCAAATGTAAGAAAATAAACATGAGTGAGGCCAGAAATAACGCGAATTTTGTGTGTGTGTATCTTCCCTGCCTTTTTATTGCAGTAATCATAATAATAAAATGGAAACGTAAACATTACATAATTGAGATATGCTTGCCTGCTACAAACGATATATTTTCTCTCATACATGATTTACATTAAAATGAAAAAAATTATAATTTTATTGCCTGGCAACAAAATTATTTTATTTTTAACAATTACCATTGTTTGAAAAAGTTTAAATGAATTTTCAAGTACTTTACTGTTAAATTCTTGTAATTATCCCCACAGACAACCTATACAAAAATGTACAAAACTTCATGGAACAGAACAACATCACAGAACTAAAACATGACCCCACCGACAGATACCAAAACTCAGTAAAACAACTAGTCAACAAAGCCAAACACATAATGACACATAAACAAAAGCCCTACATGAAACAAATCCGACCATCAGCACCTACCCTCCAAGCGCTTCCCAAAATCCATAAAGAAGACATTCCGATCTGCCCCATTATCAACTACCGTAATGCCCCTGCACACAAACTCGCAAAATATCTAGACAAAATAATTAGACAACACACACAAATAGACAACAACATTGCAGTAAAAAAACAACACTGACCTAGTAACAAAAAATAAAAGACATACACATCCCCCATAATGCCACATTAGCCTCCTTTGACATTAAAAACCTGTACACAAACATCTCCAACTCTGAAACAATCACCATCCTACAAAACAAACTCAAACAAAACAACACACCAGACGAACTTATCAACGAAATAACAGAAACTCTGAACATTATCACAAAACAAAACTACTTTACTTATAACAATAAATACTACACACAGAACGATGGCTTACCCATGGGCTCCCCATATCCAGCATTCTAGCAGAAGTCTTCCTCCAACACTTAGAAAAAACAAAAATACTCACAAACAATGACAGACAGTCATATAAAATACTATATTGGCACAGATATGTTGATGACATTCTAATACTATACAGCGGGAACAAAAGACAATGTGAACAGTTACTAACGCACATAAACAAAATACATAAAAACATAACCTTTACTGCCGAATACGAACACAACAATACCATAAACTTCTTAGACCTCTCCATCACAAAACTAGAACACAAGCACAAATTCAGTATATACAGAAAACCAACTACAACTGACACACTAATACACAACACCTCCAATCACCCAACACAACACAAACTAGCTGCTTTTAGAACCATGATACATAGACTTAACAACATCCCCTTAGATGAAAAAGACTACAAAGACGAACTAAACACGATAAAATATCTAGCAGAATCTAACGGATATGACAGAACAATAGTCAGTAAACTCCTACACAAAACACAAAACAAACAACAGACAAAGACAGAAAACAACAAATTCATAACACTAACATACATCAACAAGCAAACTGAAAAAATTGCCCACAAATTCAAAAAAGCAGGATACAGAATCGCTTACAAAACTACTAACAAAACAGAACACACACTATCAAAACGCACGCACAAAGCACAAAACAAATTCGATCTACCCAGTGTATACAAGCTAAATTGCTCAAATTGCAATAAATTCTACAGAGGCCAGACAGGACGTAGCTTCAAACAGAGATACAGTGAACACACAAAGGCACTCCACACCACTACAGAATCCACCTTTGCAAACCACCTCATTGAAGCAAACCACACATATAAAAACATCGACAATAACATGAACATTCTACACGTACACACAAAAGGCCGAAAACTAGACACTCTAGAACAATTAGAAATATACAAACACACAAAAACAAATAAAAACGACATCCTAAATGAACAGACACAATTCAAATCGCACGCATTATTCGAACACATCTCACCACACACACACACACACACACACACACACACACACACACACACACACACACACACACACACACACACACACACACACACACACACACACACACACACACACAGCATCGATCTTTCAAAAATCTATCCCATCGCCAACAACAATATGGACAGCGCTACCTACGCCAGCCTCTGATGAAGCCTTCTAAAGGTGAAAGCCGGTTTAAGCTGTAAGGAAAATCTTTATGATTTTACTTATAAAAAACTTAGTGTTCCGAGTCGTCAAACAATAGTGATATTTACTTTACTGTTGTTAAAACGTAAAAGGTTGCTGGTAAACTACCACTTTCCTTTAACCGATCTTCACCAAAATCAAAAGGCCTTGAGATCTCTACAATTCAGGGATGTATGCAAAAAATTGTTTGATTCTGTTTGAATATGCGGCAGTTGTCATTCGTCATAGAAAAAATTACCCTTGTTAAAACATAAAACGTTGCAGGTAAACTACCCCTTTCCCCAAACCGATCTTCACAAAAAACAATAGGTCATGAGTACTCTATAAATCAGGGCTGTATGCAAAAATTATTTGATTCTGTTTGAATTTGCTGCTGTTATCGTTTGCCATAGAAAAAAAATCTACAGACACACACACAGACACTTTTCAAAAAACGACTTTTTTCATGTTTTGAGTGTAGTACAATCAGAATCTGCAATAATCTCGAACACGATTTTTTTTGCCATCACCATACTTCCATTTCCTTAAGGAACATGGAAGTAAAAAACACGATTTTTTTTGCCATCACCATACTTCCATTCCTTAAGGAATATGGAAGTAAAAATTAAAAAAAATTCTTTTGATGTTGAAATTTAAACTTGAAAAGCAAATACACATTTAATAAATCACTATATAACTCGCTGGGATTTCTATGTTTAAAGTGGTTTGCACTCTTAATGTGTACAAGTTGTATTTTTCTTCACTTTTACTTCCATATTCCTTAAGGAATGGAAGTATGGTGATGGCAAAAAAAATCGTGTTCGAGATTATTGCAGATTCTGATTCTACTACACTCAAAACATGAAAAAAAGTCGTTTTCCGAAAAGTGTCTGTGTGTGTGTCTGTCTGTCTGTCTGTGTGTGTGTCTGTCTGTCTGTCTGTCTGTCTGTGTGTCTGTCTGTAGATTTTTTTTCTATGGCAAACGATAACTGCCGCAAATTCAAACAGAATCAAATAATTTTTTGCATGCACCCTGATTTGCAGAGTACTCGCGACCTATTGTTTTTGGTGAAGATCGGTTGAGGGAAAGGGGTAGTTTACCTGCAACGGTTTTTTTTAGCAAGGGTAATTTTGTTTGTTTGGCAAACGATAACAGCCGCAAATTCAAACAGAATCAAATAATGTTTCGCATACAGCCCTGAATTGTAGAGTTCTCAAGATCTGTTGATTTTGGTGAAGATCGGTTAAGGGAAAGGGGTAGTTTACCTGTAACATTTTATGTTTTAACAAGGGTATTTCCTATGGCAAACGATAACAGCCGCAAATTCAAACAGAATCAAAAGATTATTTGCATACAGCCCTAAATTGTAGAGTTCTCAAGACCTATTGTTTTTGGTGAAGATCGGTTAAGGGGAAGGGGTAGTTTACCTGCAACGTTTTTTTATCAAGCGTATTTTCTATGGCAAACGATAACAGCCGCAAATTCAAACAGAATCAAATAATTTTTTGCATACGTCCCTGAACTGTAGAGGTCTCAATGACTTTCGATTTTGGTGAAGATCGGTTAAGGGGAAGGGGTAGTTTACCTGCAACCTTTTACGTTTTAACAAGAGTAAAGTACTTGAAAATTTATTTAAACTTTTTGAAACAATGGTAATTGTTAAAAATAAAATAATTTTGTTGCCAGGCAATAAAATTATAATTTTTTCATTTTAATGTAATATAATATTTTTCATTTAATACAGCAATAAAAAGGCAGGTAAGACACAGCCTGGCTGTTTGGCTGAAAATGATTTTAAATATAAATCTTAGAATATGGAAGTCATGTATGGTTCTCCATACCGATATTTTATATTAGACATGAATTTTTACTTCCATATTCCTTAAGGAAATGGAAGTATGGTGATGGCAAAAAAAATCGTGTTCGAGATTATTCCAGATTCTGATTGTACTACACTCAAAACATGAAAAAAATCGTTTTTCGAAAAGTGTCTGTGTGTGTGTGTGTGTCTGTGTGTCTGTCTGTCTATAGATTTTTTTTTCTATGGCAAACGATAACAGCCGCAAATTCAAACAGAATCAAATAATTTTTTGCATACAGCCCTGATCTGTAGAGTACTCACGACCTATTGTTTTTGGTGAAGATCGGTTGAGGGAAAGGGGTAGTTTACCTGCAACGGTTTTTTTTTATCAAGGGTAATTTTTCTATGACGAACGATAACTGCCGCATATTCAAACAGAATCAAATAATTTTTTGCACACTTCCCTGAATTGTAGAGATCTCAAGGCCTTTTGATTTTGGTGAAGATCGGTTAAGGGGAAGGGGTAGTTTACCTGCAACCTTTTACGTTTTAACAAGAGTAAAGTACTTGAAAATTCATTTAAACTTTTTCAAACAATGGTAATTGTTAAAAATAAAATAATTTTGTTGCCAGGCAATAAAATTATAATTTTTTCATTTTAATGTAAATCATGTATGAGAGAAAATATATCATTCGTGGCAGGCAAGCTTATCTCAGTTATGTAATGTTTACGTTTCCATTTTATTATTATGACTACCGCAATAAAAAGGCAGGGAAGACACACACACACACACACACACACACACACACAAAATTCGTGTTATTTCTGGCCTCATTCATGTTTATTTTCTTACATTTGCACGCGTTTTAAATGGAAAGTGCAGAAACCCATACCAACATAACACGTGCAAGCTGAAAAAGTGTCCAGCGTGGATAGCGATTTGCTTCCTGTGGATCGCTGGGCAGTGTAACTGCACGTGTTTACAGAGGAACGATTCGTAGACAGACTTTTCGTCTTTAGGGAATGAACCCTCTGCAAGATGCTGAGGGTCCATGAGTGACTTCGGAGCGCTCCTTCTTTTCCGCGTGTTTGTTCTGTGAAACGTACACTGGAGATTCGCAGCTTTACTCTAAGCAACGCTCAATAGGAAATGTTGAAAATTTTTGTCCACGGTGTACCCTCATACACGCTAAACCTGCTCTGATGTTTTAATTACGGACATCATAATATTAAAACTTTGGAAACTTGAGCACTACTTAATGAAGATCAATCATTAACTTATACAAGCCATTAATTTTATGCATATTTTTTATATATGTGTGTACAACGTTATCGGCAACAAAGAAGTAGTTTTTGTTAAAATTCCTTCCCGGGATATTTGGCCGTATCCCAATGTTTTCTACAATACCAGACGTTTCGGCAATGCCATCGACTTCCATCATCAGTGAAAATCGAGTGCGATAACGTGAGGTGGTATACGTTAGTGACCACAGTACTGTGGTTAAGGCTGAAGCAGTAAGTAGAAAGAAGTAGTTTCTATGGTAATATTTCATTTTGAAAATGATTTTAAATATAAATCTTAGAATATGGAAGTCATGTGTGGTTCTCCATAGCGATATTTTTATCAAACACATTGATTAAATAATTTTAAGTCAACAATACTGCAATCATTTTTCAGTAGGCTTTCATGCCAGGGTTGTTTCAGCTTCTGACCAGAAAAGTTTATCTGCTCAGATATTTCAAATTTCTTGAGTGGAGCTAATCACAAGTTAAAGATACTGACATTGCTTTAATTTAAGCACAAACATTACAACCCAAAAAACATGAAAGACGTTTGTCAACTGACTAACTGTATGTAAGTGATGCCTAACCTACATCCTTAAACTTACATTCTTAATATAGGTAACATTCTTCTTAAATCAGTGCCTTGTAAGGGTTGATAATGTACCAGATATAGACACCCCCAAGATATCCCCCTCCCTTGTGAAAAAGACACGTCCAGAAAAATCGGCTTGGAAGGCAACCCTAGATAAACAACAGTTGTATGGGATACCTAAATGAAATTGTAATTCATTATGTTAGGTAAGCAAGCAAAGTGACATACCCAGCAAAATACAGTTTATGAGTAAATGAGCAAAGTGTCATCATCAAAATCAGAAAACAGGTTCACAAACAGAATACTTTTTCCACATATTGTGCACTGTGTAATTGTTTTTTGCATTACACTGATGATGGCGGAAACATGTCTCACATGAGTTAATAAAATAATTATGTATTAAATTCTTGGTCTTCATTGTCCATGATGTGCCCATTACTTAACTAAATATAATTAATTCACTACCGACTTGGAACACAAAGTTTTTTATGGATACAAACTTAAAAGTTTTACCTTATAGCCTGAACCAGTTTTTGCTTTTAAAAAGCTTCTTCAGAGGCTTGTTTCAAACAAGACACAAAAGACCCCACACATACAACATCAATCTTTCAATAGTCGATACCATCGCCAAGAAAAAGATGGACAGTGCTCCCAACAGACAGTGCCTCTGAAGAAGCTTTTTAAAAGTGAAAACCGGTTCAGGCTATAAGGTAAAACTTGTAAGTTTTTACCTGTAAAAAAAACTTTGTGTTCCGAGTCGGTTGTGAATTAATTATATTTAAATGCATCAAAATTATTTTATTGAGATCATTTTGTTGAAATTAACATAGACAATCTTTGCATAATATTCAGGTATAAAAACAATAAAGAGTAATGCATAAAAAACTGTGAGTATAAAAGAAACATTTTATAAGAGGTATAAAATTCAGAAATTAAAATAAAGGACACACAATAAGAGCTACAAATTGTTACAAGATAACTGGAGAATCCACTTCATTTTGAGATAAATATTTTGCGTTTGAGGAGAAGAAATAAATGTCTATCAATAATCCACACTATTCTTCATGGATGTAGGAAGATATTATACTACTTTTTTAAAAGTACAGTTTATAAACTTGATCACTCTCATCATATAGTAACACAATCCACTTAACTTACGTATGCCACTCTTGTTTTAATGTTATTCATTAACAGTTTAATTTTTACAGTCTCACTGCATATGTGAATCTTATTGGGGAAGCTAAATACATTGTTGGCACAATTCAAATATCAAGATTGCTAATTAGGAAAATGTTGGGTTCTATCTGTAAACTAGTACAATAATTACACACACATATTGCAACATTTTAAATACCAACATTTAAGTGCATTTTAAATTTGGGAGTCCCACGTTCTTTGGGACGCCAAAAGGTGAAAAATTACCCTTCTTTGTGTATTTTAATCTGTACATTAATTTAACTCATACTCTTTATATAACTTTCCTATAATGGTGTGTATGTATTTGGGGTTCAGGTGTATCTGTAATAATAACTCTATGTAACTTGTATTTCAAATTTATTTAGTAATAATGAAATTGTGCGCAAGGCACTTGATTCAACTTAAAAACATTCATTATTGCTTTGTTACTATGCCGTAAGGCTTACGCTGTATACATCCTTACCGACTAAATATTCTATTCTAATAATTACTTTATTAAAATATCATTTCCTGACTACTCAGACAATTAGTGTACTTCTAAATATCAATGCTAAAATATCTCTTTTTTTAGATATTGTAACGAAATTCAATATATTAATAGTTACTGAATTTATCTTTCTTTTTCAGTACTGATTTATAAAACTCTACTTTTTTTACTTAAATGCTTTGCATTCTTTTCATTTCAATACTAATTTGAGCTCTTGTTTATGTTAATCTTACTTCGATAATATCTACCAATTTAACTCTATATTTACAAGAAACATTGGCTCTTAACTTTACATAAAACAATAATGCCTTTAATTGTCTTTGAGTTAATTGTTCGACTAAGAGATAAATAAGTTGTTTATCACCTTATTGTTGTCATCATACTCAATCGTAATCGATCCATCTGTAATCGTTCTCATCTCGAACTCCAGCATCAATTCCTCTTGTCCAGCGTCGCTTCTCTTGTCCAGCGTCGTTTCCAGACTTCAGTAATGTTCCTCTTGTCCAGTGCAGCCGCTCTAGCCTCCAGTACCATTCCTCTTGTCCAGCGTAGTCGCCTCTAGACTCCAGCGTTGTCTTGCTCTCTGGAACTAAGTCGTCAGCTCTCTCGCTCTCCGGAACTTCATATTACTTCTTTTCGTGCTGTTTTGGACGTCAGTTGATCATCTTATATAGATTTTCTTCTCGTGTAATTCTGTTACTATTTAAAAGTGATTGTATTTACAACTCAGTTACATAGTTGTATGTAACTGGAAGGATGAAACTATTTACAAAAAATAAATACTCCGTGCGGACGGGCAGAAGCTCCCGCTGCAAATGTGGGTGATCAAAAAAGATACAACTGTAGCGTGTGTGTCCTATTTATACCCACGTGTTGGTTGAAACCTGCAGTTGTACGAAATCGACATGTCTGAAATTGTCACTGGGTTTTGTTCCCCCACTCCTCATCAATTTCGCTATTTCTTATATTTCTGCGAATTGCAGAGTCCTGTAAGTATACTCTTATACCCATCTTATAACTATTTTCACTACACATGTTCACTGTACTTTTGGACATTGTAACTTAACCCTTTCGATTTGTACACAGTTATTTCGCCACTACACTCGTACGGTGTGTCCCTTTCATGTGGTTTTCGTACACAGTATGTAGTTAATTTTATTACATTTTATTGTGTCTTTGGATTTTACTCCTTATTTATAGTTTATGAATAATTACGGAAAAACAGTAATTACACAATTATTCATACTGGGGTGGCAAACTCGCCTGCATAGACCTGCGTCACACACACATGCAAAATACTGTTGTACACACTTTCAGTTACATCTGTGTGTGTGTACAAGTCGATTCAGGTCGAAACACCTGTCCATATTTTTGTCTGAGCCAAGCTTGCAATCCCTGACATGCTTACTTCTAATACATTATTAATTATTTTACAATTTATTATGTATATTTAAATTTTTATATTCAATGCTCAGTACAGCACTTATCTGTACTGTCACATTATCCCTCTGCTTGGTAATAAAAAAATTTAATAAATTTAATTATTAATTTTTTATTATTATTGTTTAAAAAAATATAACAAATAATAAAGAATAGTATTCATCATTTCACCCTTAATTGGAGTGTACACAATACGTCTTCCCTCCCCTCTTCACACGCTCACTGCTTGTGACCTTGTAGGGTGGCTTCAACAACAGCTGATCTGACTGGTTTCATTGACCTCATTACTTTTATGTGTAGAACTTCCTAAATGACGTTCCATGGAATTTACCAATTTCTTTCTTCTGTATCTCATCATATACGATGAAAGTGTGTTGTCCTACTCGCTGTCTTAATGTATACGGTCCATTATAAAGTCTGAAGAATTTCTTCGCCGTATTCTCGCTTCTTTTCCCAACAGGATTTGCTTTGAGTAGTACACTCTCGCCTACATTAAATTGTTGTAGTTTGTGAGTTAGATTAAATCTCTCTACTCTCTTGTTACCTCTTTCTATATCCATTGCTTTGCGTATTCAATTTTCACACTTATTGGTACAGGTACATTCTGGTTATTAGGTTTGTGTATATACTTGGTCCAAAATCTGTTTGGCTTCTTATCTTCTTCCAATCATATTGGAGTATATCCTGTTGCTTCACTATAATTTTCGTTGATGGCCTTCTCAAGAAATGGTAAATATTCTGCCCATTTATTGTGTTGATCATGGCAGTATATTCTTAATATTTACCTAATTCCTTGTTAACTCTCTCAGCAAGGTTTCCTTGAGGATGTCTTATGGATGTGAGTACAGGTTGTATTCCATTTTTCCTTAACGTCCTCTCCCATTTTTCACTCTGGAATTGTACACCTTGATCACTGAGTACCTTCTTCATTTTCCCATATGTTGTAATATATTTCTGCAGTAGTATCTTTAGAACAACTTTGGTTGTGGGTCGCATAATTGGGTACAGTCGGACTGCCTTGGAAAACACATCGATACATACCAATATGTGCTTCACACCTCGACTTGATCGTGGTAGTGGTCCCAGAAAATCCACTGCAATTAGCTCTCCCTTGTTCTCCTTCTGTATGCTTTGCATTTCTACGTATGTGTGTAAATTCGGTCCTTTCGCCGTTTGACACTCATAACACTTCTTCACCTCCTTCTTTATTTTTCGATACATATTATTAATCGTAAAATACTCTCGTAGGCTCAGGTAACATTTCAGAGCAGCAGCATGTGCTAAACTCTCACATGCTGGTTGAATTAATTTCTGTAACATGTCGTTCTTTAGTACTATCTTCCAGTCTTGTCTTACTAACCTGAAAAGAATTCCATTAAGTACCTTATAATGATTTGGTAGCTGTTCTTGGTCCTTCATCTCTCTTATTATCACGTCCAAATCTTGTTGTTGTGCTAAATTTTTCAGCATTTGTTTTACTTTATCATTCTCTTTAAATTTAATTGATAACAATTGTACTTCTTTCTTTTCGCTCTCATAGACTTCTTCACATTCTTCTTTGATGTATCGGCTTAGTGTATCAGCTATAATATTGTCTTTACCTTTACAGTAGTTAATGGTGAATGAGTATTCGCCAATGGCTAAAATCCATCTTAATAATCGGGCATTTGTTACTTTGCATTTCAGTAGAAATGATAAGGCTTGGTGGTCAGTATGTATCTCAAAATGAGTACCATAAACATAATATTTGAATTGCTTAAGAGCGTACACTGTAGCAAGTATTTCTTTTTCTGATATGGAGTAGTGTTTTTCAGCTCCTTTGAAGACTCTACTGGTGTAGGCGATAACTCGGTGCTCTCCCATAGTATCTTGTTGATACAGTACACTTCCTACTGCGTAGTCACTGGCGTCGGAGTAGATTACGAATTTTCCTTCTCGTTGAGGATGATATAACATAATATTTTCAATGAATAACTCTTTCACTTGGTTAAAGGCATTTTGGTGTTTCTTCTTCCATTTCCATTTCTGTCCTTTCTTCGTCAGCTCTAGTAGCGGTTGTGTATACTTTGCATATAACGGTGAGAATCTTCTGTAGTATCCTGTTAGTCCTAAGAATGCTCTTAACCCTTTGAGATTTCCAGGTATAGGGAAATTAGTTATGCTGGAAATTTTGATAGGATCGGGTTGAATACCAGAGGAGGAGATAACGTGACCTAGGAATTGGATAGAGGATTTGATAAATTCACATTTTTCTAGGTTAAGGGATATGTTCGCTTGCCTAAACTTGTGGAATATCATGCTTAGATGTTTTATGTGTCCGTCTAATGTTTTAGATACAACTAAGATATCATCTACAAATACCATGGTGTAGGGTTCCACCTCAGGTCCTAGGGCTCTTTCTAGACACTTTACGATGGCTGCCAAACTCATTCTTAATCCGAAGGGTACTACCCTGTGTTGGTAGCATTTATTTTTATACAGGAAAGCGGTGTACTTTATATTCTCTTCATGAATTGGAATCTGCCAGAAACTTAAGCGTAAATCTAGCTTCGTCAGATACCTCGCTCCTTCACACTTAGTAAATAATTCGTCCGCAGTTGGCGCACAGTCATACTCCTTTAATACAATGCTGTTCAGCTCCCTCATGTCAAGGCATAGACGTATCTCACCATTTTTCTTCTTTACTACCACTAGAGGATTCAAGAAGTTGCTGTTCGATCGCTCTATGACTCCATTTTCAATCATGCGCCGAATTTCCAGTTCAACCTCTTTCTCATATCGCATTGGGATAGGGTAGTCCTCCTAATGACTTTCGTAGGGTCTGACACAACTATAGAGTGCTCGTATACTGTCATCTGCGTCGGTACTTCACTAAATACATCACTGTATTCTTTTATTAATTTGTGCAGTTTTTCTTCTTCCTGTGTCGTCATTCCTTCATCTGCCGCATTCACATGTTGAGTTGGACCATACTGTATTTGTGGCTTATACAAAGTAATAGGCATTTCACTTACCTTGCACTCTTCTTCCTTGCTATTCATATTTAATTCATATTGAACATTTTTATAATTACACACAATTGTATTATCATTAACATTAATCTTAGCAATCTTATCATTAACATTGTATTTAGTATATCGATACCTAAAATTCCATTATAAATCAATTTATGCATAATGATCATGGGGTGTTCTAATTCTAGATTTGTATATGTTAGAGTTACATATGCTTCTTGTTTAACTCTTTCTTTTTTATTGGTAGCTGTTGTGATATTTAAATTATTTACGGGCAAAATTGCAGTATTTTAAAAATATTTCTTATTGCGTTGAACCCACGCAGCGTTAAGAACTGACAGCTGGCTGCCGGTGTCAACAAGTATCCGTATTTTACACCTGTTTATGCTCACAGTCACAATAGGACATTGTGTTTGCTGTTCGTCTCGCTTTATATCCTGTTCGGTGCTTAATAATTCCTCCCTAATATCGCAGAGGTATATGTTGTTTATTTTATAAGTTTGCTTCCGTTTATTCAGTCATTGTGACGCTTTTGATGTAGACGGCCGACTGTGAAACGTTACTGTCTCCATCTCATTCATTTTCTCGCTATCTGTCTTCAATTTTTTCTCGTCGTACCTTCGTACTGCGGCAACGCATTTGTCAGCTGGTTTTGAAAACTGTTTACTATTGGACAACCATACAACGTCTCCTTGTCGTTTAGCTAGATTTATTCCTTCAGTCTCTGTAGCTGTGCGCGTTGTAGTGTTGTATATTGATGGCGAATAATTTATTTTGTAATTATCACGGTGCAGTGTAGTGTTTTGTATTGCTTTCTTGTCATCTCTGTGATAACTATAGTGGTGATTTGCGTGTTTTTGTTCCCAGTATTGTGTGTTCTTACCTTTATTGATATTCTCCGACTGTGTCGCAAGGATTAAGAATTCTTCTATGGTTTTAATTCCCTGCCTATAAACTGCTAACTGGATATGTCACTGAAAATGGTAAGATAACTTTGAAACAATTTCGTATTCTGAGAATTTTGGTTTAAGATGCTTTACACATTCTATTTGCGTAATTATGTATTGTTCAATACTCTGCTGTCCTTGTGCATTGAACATTCCATATTCGAGTTGATCCCGTACTTGTCGTTGGGTATGTAAATTCCAGTATCGGTTCTCGAATGCGTCACGAAACTGCTGATATGCACTGACGTTATCTCTAATAATAGAGTACCATTGGCTGGCTGAATCTCTAAGATATTGCATGACGAAGTCTATCTTCTCGTCGCCATTTATTGCACTGCCAATCTTCTCTATTTCCTTCTCTACCCTAGCTAGGAATTCCATACTCTTCTCCCCTTTACCACCTGAGAACTTAAGTCTGCTCCTTTCTTCCATTGGTGTAGGAAACATGGTCATTTGGTTCTGTCATCTTCTCAACTCACTTCGTAGCTGGTTCATTTCCTCTTGAATTTCTTCTTTCATATGTGATATGTCTCCCGAACGGTCCTTCGTAGTTTCTTCAATTTTATTCTCAATGACTATAGTACATGTTTCTATTTCTCTAATTTTACTGGTATTTGCTTGCGACATATTATTAATAGTTTGAATTTTATCATCCTGCTCTCGCATTATAGTATTTAAAGTATCATTCAAATTATCCTTTATGTGTTTATGCGATTCTTTTAAATCTTTTCTCCACTCGAGACGTAATTCTTTTTGTTTATTTTCAATCCGTATAACTTGCTCATGTAAGGCTTGTTTAAAATTATTCTCTAAAGTATCAATATGTATGTTGGTGTCACTAATTTTTTCGGTTAACTGTGCATTACTGTCAATTATACTTTGTTTTATTTCAACTTATCAATTTTTAACTCTTCTAAACTCTCCGATTTTTATGGTGTCTTGTTTAAAATTTTCAGTTTGTTCTTCTAATTGTTTCTTATTAGATTCTTTTAATTTGTCTATTTTAGCATTTATATTTTCCGTTTGTTTTGTGCTTATTTCGTCTATCCAAGCACGCATCATCGTTTGAAACGCCTCTATGTCCAAATTTCCTGGAGTCGTCATGTTGAAGTATTATTAAAATATTTATTTAGTAGTTATTCATTAAAAATTATTATTGATAACCGTTCCCTACTTATTTATTTATTTCTTTATTTTTATTAATAGTTATTATTTACACTCATTACAGTTACACCTGTTACATAGACAAACAATATTATTTGTGGGCGCCAGCTCTGTTTTAATACACAACAATTAAAATAACATTCAGTTAATGTTTAATATAAATAATTATTATTACATATAATATATTTTTCATTTAACACACCCTTATTTTTAGAGCAACCATTTAGCTATACAAAAAATGTTAATAGTTAAATGGTGGGGATCGGGCCACACGTTCATGGGCGACAAATATGCAACATTTTAAATATACCAACATTTAAGTGCATTTTAAATTTGTGGAGTCCCATGTTCTTTGGGACGCCTAAAGGTGACAAATTACCCTTCTTTGTGTATTTTAATCTGTACATTAATTTAAATCATACTCTTTATATAACATTCCTATAATGGCGTGTATGTATTTGGGGTTCAGGTGTATCTGTAATAATAACTCTATGTAACTTGTAACGGTATTTCAAATTTATTTAGTAATAATGAAATTGTGCGCAAGGCACTTGATTCGACTTAAAAACATTCATTATTGCTTTGTTACTATGCCGTAAGGCTTACGCTGTATACATCCTTACTGACTAAATATTCTATTCTAATAATTACTTTATTAAAATATCATTTCCTGACTACTCAGACAATTAGTGTACTTCTAAATATCAATGCTTAAATATCTCTTTTTTTAGATATTGTAATGAAATTCAACATATTAATAGCTACTGAATTTATCTTTCTTTTTCAGTACTGATTTATAAAACTCTGTTATGTTTTTATTAATTTATAAATTTATGAATAGACTTTGTTTATGTTTTTTACACTTACGGCTAGTGCCGCCATGTTGTTATGTTGCCAACTTAAATTTTTCACTTACCGTATCCAGAGTTTCGAATTAGACGTGTTGAAAACAACATGGTTGCTTTGAAATGATTTACTCAACAACTTATTAATCTCTCATAATTATTTATTAATTTTATATCACTTTATTTCTTTGTATTTACTTTGTTATGATTGGAACATTGTTTGTTAGCAATATTTATAATTATTCAATACTATAAGTTTTCCATATATATCTAAGTTAAACATTTAAAAGAAGAAAATAAAACGAGACCATGGTATTTATTCAATTCATTATCTAACTTTATTGAGCAAACCAGCGCTCCTTATTTATTATGTAATTTCATTCATTCTGTCTTACATACCCCAGGCCCCAAATGAGATCTCATTCTTTTTAGTAATTTAAAAAAAAAAACCTTTTCATATTAATATTTATCTTTGATTTTAAAGTTAAAGTATACCCGAAGGTTACTTAGCTGTTCATTTGAGTCCAGAAGACGTCACATTGTTCTACACGCACTACGTAGATCATTGTTTTTCACTGAATTTACATGTGTTTTGAAAAAAAAAAAATCATTTTACTGTTAGTTCACACTTAGTTGACATTTATTACTTTACATTTTAGAATTTTTATTACGTGCGGTATTCACATTTTAGTGCGGGCGCCCGCGATTTACGTTCTAGAACTTCGTTTACGACCGGCCGGTACAATGAGCAGATTTGAACTGGGTTGAGATGAACGGCACTATTTTCTGAAGTGGTCGCGGGTTATGTGACCAAATCTTTTTGTTCTCGTTTGTATCACTACGCCAATATGTGTTGCTGGACAAACCGCACCTTGCATACCAGCGTAACGTATGAACTGACGTAATATCGTACGATCCTTTAAGTTAAATAATATGTTTGTCACTCATCTAAAAATAACTGTTTTGCTTGTCACTGGAGCTGACCTTGGCACAATTTCGCTCAATACTTGTTGCGTTGTATAATTTATGAAATAAAGTTTGTTAGGTTTCCCCAAATTATTATTTCATATTACTTTTTGTTTCCCCAAAATTATTATTACAGCATAAAATATTATTTTTATCAAAATACAATGTTTTTATATTATCCCAGGTAGGCCTAAATGTCCCATTACAATACCGCCTCAATGAGAGGTTTTATGCCAAAGCATAAAAACTCTCATTGACACACTCATACTTCCTAAAGGGATCAGTCATGATATGTCGCCACAACCTCCTTTAAGGTTTACATAAAAAAATATAGTTAACTCACCCTTGGTCCAGTGACTGTGACCGCATCTGATGACCAGTGGCGGCGATAAGGCCCCCGCAGAACCCGCAACGTGGGTGGGGGCCCGACCCTCTGGCCCCTAGAAAAAAATGTGAAACAAGCTATATAGGAAAAAAAGTTTTAATGGGATCCGACTACCGGCAAATTTGTATTTAAAATACGAAATATACGTTTTATTTAAGTGTATAGACATGCAAAAAATCTACGTTTCCGAAATGACATTACTGTTTGTAGTTTGTAAGTGAAGCTTATCTTATCTCTTGTGGTGCCCGTACGTCCGGTGCGATGAGTCACTCGGCACTGAGGAGACGTAAACAAACACAACACAATGTAGTTCAGTACTCAGTAGTGCGTCGCATCTCCTGCACGATAGTACTGTATTCATTCATTTCGTAATTTAGTGCCGTTTAAGTTTAATGACTTAACATTTGATTTTAGTTTTTGTATTTTGTGTAGAGTTAGAGTGTTAGAGACAGAGTTTATAAAATGGAAAGTAAGCGTGAATATTTAAGTGGTGCTAAGAAAAGGAAACTGCAAAAACAACGAGAAGAATCTAAAAGTAAACTTTCAAAACTCGACCAGCTTTTAAAAAAATCATCAAAATGTGAAGTTGAACAACCCAAACCCGGGCCAAGTGCAAATAATGAAAAAGAAACAAAAATCGGACTTGAAGTTGATTGTGACAGTGACAATAAACCTGATTTAAACATTAGTCCGTCGGATACAAGTGATACAACTACGGAAACAAATAAGCAACTGCAACATGAACAAGAAGAACAACTGCTAGACATTGAATGTGTTCGCCAGTCCGAAGACATATCTGGACCAGAAAATCAGTTTGAACCAACTGAAGTTGTAAGTAATCACGCAAATAAAACTAGTTTAGCAGGCCCTTCCGATCCAAATTACCAAAGTTTTGAGACAGATATTGCATTCTATAAAAATCAAGCTATAATGACAGATGAGGTGAAAAAGTTAATAACGTTAAGTGAACCTTGTCAACCAAAGGGTCCTTTCCCGAAGGATTCTGTTTCTAAGCGGTATTTCAGTACAGCATATTATTCTTTCAAAACTGCAGCAGGCCAAATTGTTCCCAGGTTTTGGCTTTGTTACTCTCGTAATCTAGATGGAGTCTATTGTTTACCATGTTGGCTTTTCAGCCAAAGTGCTGATGCCCAAAGCTGGCGTGAAGGCGATATTAGAGATTGGAAAGGTCTCAGTAAAAAAAATTAAAGTTCATGAAAGTAGCAATGCTCATTTACAATCTTGTCTCACGTATGCCACTTGGAAAAAGAGTAAAACGTTAGCTGATCAAATTTTCGATGAGTGGAAAAAATGGAAAGATATTTTCATACGGATTGTGGATGTCATTCAAACCATGGAACTGTGTTCATTGCTGTTTCATGGCCATAGAGAATCATTACATGAAATAAATCCTGAAAGTGGAAATTTTTTGAACATACTATCTTTAGTTTCTCGCTACGATTCTCTCCTTAGTGCACACTTAGAAAATGAAAAAACCAGATCAAAATACCTCCACCATGACATTCAAAATGAAATCATTAACTTGCTAGGGAAATCAGTATTGACTGCCTTACTAAAACAGATTCACTCGTCTCCTTTTTTTTTTTATAATTGTTGATAGCACACAAGACATTTCTAAGATTGACCAAATGAGTGTTGTAATCAGATACATTAACATAGTAGAAGAATCTCCTGGCAATTATAAAACTGTGATTAGTGAGTCCTTTTTGGGATTTCAAGAAATAAAGGATCCCAACAGTGATGGGTTTCAAAGTAAGATTTTAGACTTTTTGAAAACAAATGAAATTGACATTAGTAAGTGTAGAGGTCAAGGTTATGACGGTGCAGCAACAATGAGCGGGAAATACTCTGGGTTACAGAAAAGAATTATGGATATTGTCCCAAACGCGGATTACGTACACTGTGCTGCACATAACCTGAACTTGGTGATCAATGATTCAGTATCAAATATTTCTGAAATAAGACAATTTTATGACATAGTTCAGAAAGCTTATGTGTTTTTCAGTGAAAGCTTACATGGATGGCAAGAACTTAACACTGTCGTTAAAGAAGACAGCTCTGCCAAAAATCTAACTTTAAAAAAGCTATGTCCGACAAGGTGGTCTTCTAGACACGACTGTCTGTTAGCTTTAAGAAATGATTTCAAAAATGTGATTAAGTGTTTGACAAAAATTATTCTGTACAGCTCAAAAAAACCTGAGGCAGAAGAAGCATTAGCAATTAGAAACCACCTGGAAAACTTTGAATTTATTCTTGTGCTCTGCCTTGAAACTAAGATTTTAGAGAATGTAAATATAACTTCAAAAGCACTACAGAGGCCAACTGTTGACCTAGGCAGAGCGTGGCAGTTTCTAAGCCGCGCTTGTGATGAGTTAAAAGTTTTAAGAAAGGACTTTGCCGGCTTTCTTGCTGATGCTAAACAGTTGGCCCAGTCATGGGACATAACTTGTAACATGAAAAATAAGCGTAAGTGAATTGTAAAACGCTTCTTTGTTGAATTATCAGTTGACCATAGAATTGACGACCCAGTGAAATCGTTTGAAGTAAAAGTTTTCAATGCAACACTAGATATTGTAATAGCTCAGCTACAAATGAGATTCGAAGGATTGCGTTGCATTGATGATAGGTTTTCATTCCTGATGCCTCAGAATTTAGTAAACTTCTCACAAGAGACAATAGTAGAGAAAAGTAAGGCTCTGGTAAATGTGTATCCTGGTGACCTTTCCACATCACTGCGTGACCAAGTAATATCCTTCAAAGCTCTGATGGCCAAAGAAATTGTACACAAGAAAAGAATTCGAGAAATGATGAATTTACTGGTTGAAGAAAACAGCTGCCTTATGAGTTGCCACCCAGACTTAACTACAGCTTTGCAGCTTTATTTAACCATACCTGTCACAACAGCTACAGCGGAAAGAAGCTTTTCAAAACTTAAATTAATTAAGTCATACTTAAGAAGTACCATGGCCCAAACTCGGTTGAGTGACTTGGTACTGTTAAGCATTGAGCATGAAGAGACACAGAAAACTAATATCAACGAAGTGGTTGAAAAGTTCTTAGCTATTAAAAAAAGAAGACTAGGCTTAGGAAAACAGTGAACTTTGGTTGATCCTCATCTGTAAATATTGTACATTACTTGAGTTCGAGTGTTATTGAATTGGATTAGACTTAAGGAGAACTTGTATAGAGTATATACAAGAATTTTACAAATTCTGTTACAAACTAATTTAAATGTTTGAAAAAAGCTAGAATGTTACTTTGATATTCGTTTTTAAATAATAAATTTTTAACACTCTGTGTGCGGTACTGTTTCATTGTCTGAATTTAGATCTTAAACATAAAAATAAATCATTCTTTTTATTTTGGTTTGTATAGAATTTTGTCTAATTAGCAACAATGATTTTTAAGAGTTTGTACACGTGTAAAACGTCCTTTGCAAATTGCAAACGCTTTGTGATAGACGAGAAAGTATTCACAAACCATTGTTGTGAAACACACGTAAATAGAAACTCATTTGAGTGTTTTCCCCTATTACGTATACAAAATTTAACCATTTTTATAGGGCCCCCTAATTAGTTTCGCGGGGGGGGCCCCTTTTCGTTAGCACCGCCACTGTGAATGACCTTACTGGACTTCTCTCTCGAGATCCCAACACCGCAAGGCCAGTCAGGCACTTAACGCTCCTGCTCTGACGCGCTGGCCAGCTCAGGACCGCCGCCACAGCATCACCAGACACTGAAACCTTAAATTGAAAATATCAAATGGTGTCTTTGTATATTGCCATATCCCCAACTGATCTGTCTCCCCTTAGCTGTGCTGGTTTGCGTTAAGAAGCACTGGTTTTTCTTAATTCTTACTACACATGTATATATGAACACTTAAAATAACATGATACATTTGTAAACTTCCTGAACATCATTCTGTATACTCTTCTCTTGTTTACTCTTATCCCAAAATTCAAAATTATTGCCCTTATTCCAATCAGAATTTAAATAACCATTTCCCATTACAATATTACAAATACATTCCATTATATAATTCACATTTCAAAATACTTATATTCATTAGTAAAATTCTTACATCGAGTAAATCACATTAAATCAACTACATAATAACAACTTATTTACTTATATCTTTCTCAACTTTTGTTAAACATCTCCATCAAAACATCTCAAATCAACACAAAATCATTTAAGTACATTATAAGATCAACTACATATTCTACATCATTTACATCATTCAATCTAATATTCAATAACTCGTCACTAACAGTTTAGTAACCTCCTTCTACATCAAAATCTAATATCCCCCTTTACCCAGTTACAATTAGATAAATACTGCCCCCATAACATAGAAAGCCCTATCTCCGAAGAACAAAATTTTACAGGAAATAAGGAAAACAAATTTCTTCACCTGCCTCAAAGTTTTGATACTTTAAAAGGCTTTTGATGTGTAAAAGTTGTTGTTTTAATGTACACAACTTTGTGTTAATGTTAATATAATTGATTTTTAATTTTTGTTTAGAAAAAATGGATTTAGGGCTTTTTATTTTAAAGTTTGCTGCTGTAATACACGGTCTCGAAAAGCCCTAACTCCCTGTATGGGAGTTGGGGCTTTTTATGATCATAATTATCATGTTTAAAAACCCTAAATAATAGCTTTGCATAAAACAACTTTTAAAAACTGTGTAATACCATAAAATAAAAAGAACACATTCAAAAATTTTCAGTTTTTTAATTAACATAAAACTAGTTTACATATATATGAAGCTTGTTCTTTATCAGTCTTTCATTAGTCAGCGTTTAGTAAGTCTGGCTCTTCTGACTCTTGGATGCTCAACCAAAATCCACGACGGTTAGATGGCATAAGGGGGCACAGTTTTTCAACTATTTCTTTTTTCTTTGCTTTATTGAATCCTCGTACTTTGTCAATTTTTTCAAACATGGGAAAGTAGTTCTTGATGCATTTAGCTTGCAAGAAGTTCAACACTTTTGAACTAGATTCTTCATATTTGGTAGAATACAAAAGACTTGTATTTCCTCGTTTAGCAGTTACTTTAACAACATCTGTGAGATAAGGTATGTTGTCACCTCGACGCTTAAGTTTTTGTTTTGAAGTGCAGTCTTTCCATGCAAAAAGGTCCCCAACACTAAGTTCTTTGGTATCTACTTTTCCTGAGTTTGCTTGTTGAACACACTTAACAAAATCCTGGAAATCATAAACTTTCCACTGTGCTTTACAGCCAATTCAACTTGATGGTGAAAGGAGTCAGCAGCCATAAACGTATGACCGGGTTCGAAGTAAAAAATGTCAATACTGTCTACAGAAATCTGTGGGAAATAATTTACAAGATACACCAAAAAGGTAAAAAGAGTCCAGTTTTTGTTTTGTGCTGAGCAATTGTCCAGCCAAATACAGATATGCTTTACATCTCTGAAATGATAAAAAAATGAATAAAATGCATTTAAGATGTCTTCTTTTTTTCTTCCACTTATTGCCTCGTGCCACAAGACTGCGAGAGGTTTAGCCTTCTGTTTGGTACCAATAGGTACAAAACTTTCATTAAATACTACCATTCTTCGAGTAAACACGACTTCTTTGAAGGAATCCATCCGTGGCAACATAATCACCTTCTGTAGATCAGCACAAAAGTATAAGGCGTCAGTGGAAGACTGCAGCTTAGCGTGTTCTTTATAGAGGTCTCTTGATTTTTCAGCCTTTTCAATGTGGCACTTCCAATAAATGCAAGTCTCACAGTCTGGTGATAAATTTTCCTGATTGTGGTATTTGTCATGTTCCTTAAACTTGAAGCACATGCCACATTCTTCATGACTGAGTTTCGTAAACGATATATTCAGCTCATTAACAACCTTTCTATACAGATCGTAAGAACAGTCACAAGAGTTTTCAGCTCGTATAAAATCATCATACATCCTTTGAATGGTCACATCATTTGGGAGGTATCGTCGATTTGGCGCATGTTCTCTTCTGTAGTGAGCAATACTTGGGTTGTAGCTCTCTATATGATTTATAATAATGCTCCTGTCAATTTTCTTAGGATTAGGATGCTTTCCTCTTTTGTCAGTCGAACATGACGTCATACCAGTCATTGTATCTTTGTCAACAGATGTTAAAGTGTCATAAATAACCGAGTTATTTTCTTTAGAAAACCCAAGAGTAGTAAGAAAAAACCATTTACATACTCTGACTCTTTCGCCTTCTTTGTCATTAAAAAAATATCGAAACGAATTGTTTCTAGTTTCCGATTCACCCCGACGTCTCTTCACCGGGAGCTTAGTGGCACACACCACGATAAAGTCCCGTCTTTCTGTGAAATTTTTGTTCCAAAGTTCGGTGTTACATTGGTTTCGCCACTTTTCCGAAAACCTTGTGCTGCATTTGTAGCGACATTTGTCACCACAAGGATCACGTGGGGAATGGTTTTCTTTTAACTTTTTGATTCTGTTTTGTGCTTTTTCTTTTGGAGTCGTACTTTTTTTCTTCCTTACTCTTTTCGTTCCCCTTTTTGTGATACCAAGATCTTCTTCTTCTTCGTCTTGTTATTGTTCTTCTTGTTGTTGTTCTTCTTCTGGAAGTACAGTATTGTTTAAAGTTTCACCATCGTTAAAATTTTCTATTTCGTTCCGTACTGGATCATTTTCAACTTCAATTAGCTCTTCAAAATTTGATAGAACAAAACCCTCCAGTGTTGTGTAAATCAGTGTGCTTTCATCTTCTTCGTTCGTTTTTGAGGGATTCGCATTAGATTCAGAAACGTCCAACATTGATTCCTGTTCCTCATTTAAATAAAACTTATCTTCACTGATGCCATTGTCAATTTTTTCTTTTTGAGGTACATTATTTCTTAAAGTTTCCTCAGGCTGCAGAAAATTTGAAGGGCCAATAACTTCAAGTATTGTGTATGTGGGTGTGATTTCGTTTTCGTTCTTAGCCTGTGTAGTTGAGGGAGTTTTAATTGATACACAATCATCCGTCATTGATTGCGGTTCCTTATTTAAGTTGGATTCAAATTTATTCTTAATATTGTTAAGTTGTTGATTTTTCTCAGACAACATTGACAGCATTAAAGCTCCTCTTGATAAGTTATGTCCGGGCATTGTTGCTTCAACGTCTCAAAAAATGGAAATACTGGTCAAACCGCAAACCTAAAAATAAATGCATGATCGTCAGAACCTATGTAAAAGATAGACTGACTAGATAAAAATAAACACTTGAAGGTACTGTATATTGTTCTTACATATACAAAAACCAGACAATGCAACAGCTGATACAAACGTAGGCCTAATCAGTTAAAAAAGTTAGCTGATTCCAAATTGAGACAACACAAGGAAAGTTGTTAACATTTGTTAAAATGAGAAAGCATTATATAGGTAAATTTTTGTTTATGTTACAACAACATACTGTTTGTGTTACTTTCATTCATTTACATTTTTTATAGTGACGTTTATAGTTTTTTTTTCCTTAGTTTTTAGCATTTTCTCGAAAGTCTCGTTTTCTGTTTTTACTTACTGAATTGCATTTACTTATTGAAATTGTTTTCATTTAAGTACAAAAAACCCTTTAAACTGATCCCATGATTATAATATTTGTTGGACAAAAAGGTTGTAAATAGAAACTAGGATTAGGTTCCTATATTTTGAGGTTACCTCCCGTTACCGTAGGCCTGAATATCTTTAAAAGAAAAATACTGATGAAATTACCTGAAGTGTTGTATGTAGAAAGTAAAAGAATCATTTATCTACTTGAAGAAAACGTGATATTATTATTAACACTTACAAATGGAACAACTAAATAAAACAGAACTGAACTGCTGCACTCAGTGTGATACACTAGAGAAACGATGGCGTTTATGTCAACAGACACTGCAGCTAGGCTGTAGCAAAAACAGTCAGTCAAATTGACATGTTTGATGAAAGAAGGCCCTAAACTCCAGGAAACCACGCAACGGTGTCTTACGAAGGAAGGCCCTAATTCCTTGATAGCACGCTTAACTTGAAGAGTGAATGCCCTAAGTACAACTCTTTGTGGATTTAGGGTGTTTTTAGTATTTGTTTGTTACATAGTATTTGTTCTTTTATCGAAAACGACCTCAAACTGGAGTTAGGGCCAATATAAATTTCAATATAACTCATCACTGTATTGGCTTTAGGGCTTTCTAATGTCATAAAACGGTTTATTTTTTTAGACCGATTCGGAAACGCTAGAAAAAAGCATTTAGAAAAAAGTTGGAGTTAGGGCCTTTTAACTTATCAGGGCAGAATAGGCTCACGGATAAACCGTGGAAGGCATTTACCTGGTTGCATAAACACTCTATTGTTTATGCCCCTGGCTTGTAACTGCCAGCTCCTTTTCCACACACTCTATTGTTTACTTATGTTGGACTGTAGCGGCCATTTGCATCCCCAAGAACTGAAGTTTATATAGGGTATAGACGCTGCCTATACCGTTCTTGGTTCAGCGGTACAAAAAAATTCGGCATTACTGATGTCCGAGGACACCAGTAATCCTACTATAATGATTCATGCACCCTTAATACGGCACTATCACCACCTTCGATTATAGCCGCTGTTCCATAGTTACGTAGATTCCCCTGATTACCCCCCTGGTTAATTTCTAAGTTCACCAGTTTAGAATATATTTACATTATAAATCCATGGTCAGGGTTCCCACTGATGAACTGTGGCCCATGGTCCGATAAAATTACCTTTGGCTTACCCACATTGATCATATAGTCCTTTGTCACTTCTCACTCAGCACATGACTGGTAGCTCTCTTCACACTATATAATTTCACATACTTAGAAAAAGTGTCTAACATCACAAAAACATACATAACTCTGCCTCTGCCCTTCGGCAATGGTCCATACAAATCTATCGCAACTAAATCAAATGGCCTTTGCACTTTTATAAAATTCATCTCCCCTTCAACCCTATAGTAGTGAATTATAGGGTTGAAGGGGAGATGAACACTTTCGACTTCTGACACAAATCACAACCCCTTAACAACTTCCTAACTCGTCTTTCCATATTCTTAAAAACGCAAAACTCTTTCAAAATATTAACACACTTTGGCCCCAAAATGACCATATCTCAAATGACAATCCCAAATGATTTTATCTACTAACCCATCTGGCACAACTAGCCTCCAATCACGCTCACCCCCTTCTACTTTCTTAAATAGCAACCCTTTATAAATTTGAAAATGTTGATTATACACTGACCCAGTTAACTCAGTTTCTAAACTACCTATGATTTTACTGGCCTTACCATCTGCTCTCTGCATGGTTCTAATGTCTTTTAGCTCTTCCCCAAAAATTCTATCCTCCCGGCTTATCTGAAAAATCTCAATCTCTTTCAAATCCCTACCAGTTTTATTGTTTAACATGTCTACCCTGGAAAGAGTGTCAGGTATTTTATTCTCTGCCCCCTTGATGTACTCCCATGCAAAATTATATTCTTGCAAAACAAGTACCCACCTGGTTAGACGTGTTCAAGAATGATAACGCCTTGTGGTCCGTTCTGATTACCGTTTTGTTTCCCAGGATGTACGTCCTGAACTTCCCCACAGCGAACACAATGCTTAACAGTTCTTTTTCAGTGGTTGTATAATTTTTTTCAGCAGACAGCAATGACCTACTGGCGAAGGCGATCGTCAGATGTTCCTTCTCGCAGTCTTCCTGGTAGAGCTCCGCCCCTAATGCTACGTTGCTCGCATCCATCTGTAAATAAAATGTTTTATTAAAATCAGGGTGGTTCATCATTATCATGTGGCTAAATTTCCTCTTAATTTCATTAAAAGCTTTACGTTCCACTTCTCCCCATCTCCACTGCTTATTCTTCTGGAGTACTGCACTTAATTTAGCTGTTGTGTGCGCATAATTCTTCTGGAACTTACGGTAGAAATTACAAAGTCCTAAAAAGCTCTGTAGTTGCTTGATGTTCTTCGGCTCAGGGAAGCGCATAATGGAGTCAACCTTGTCTGGATTTGCGGAGACTCCCTCTTGTGTAATAATAAAACCCAAGAAATTGATTTTCGTTTGTAAAAATTTTGATTTCTCCCAATTTACGGTGAGTCCTCCTTCTTCTAATTTAGCTAAAACATATTCCAAAAGCTCTAGGTGTTCCTGAAAAGTTCTAGACGCAATTAAAATATCATCCACATACACTGTTAAAAAGTCTAAGTCCTTTGGTTTTAAAATTTGGTCTAAGCATTTTATAAAGCTAGCTACACTAGTATTTAATCCAAATGGTAAGCGTTGAAACTGATAATTCTTACCGTTAAACAAAAACGCTGTATATTTTCTACTTACTTCTGCCAATGGTACCTGCCAATACCCTGCTGTTAAATCGAGCGACGTCATGTACCGCACCCCACTAAACTTCTGAAATATCTCATTTATAGACTCTGGTGATTCACGGTCTGGTATTATTATCTGGTTAATCCTCCTCGCATCTAAACATAACGTAACCCTACCATCCTTATTTATGACAACTACTAATGGATTTGAGTAATGTGACACTGACCTTTCTATAATGCCTCCCTCCATCATTCTGTCCAACTCCTCTTGCACCCCTCGTCTTTTGGAATAAGACACTGGATAACTTCGCTGCATGAAAGGTGTGTGTTCCCGTACCTGCAATACACATTCATAACCCTTTGCCCTTCCCGGAATATCGGCAAACACTCCTCGAAACTGCTCAATCACCTTCCACAATGACGCACGTTGATCACTCCTTACCACCTCACCTCTACTACAAAATTCATCCGGCCTTATCTCCCACACTTCTTCATTACTATCACCCAACTCTCCTTTGAAATTCTCAATATACTCTACCTCTCTACATGTATTTACTCTAGCTTCTGTGTCACTCTCGCCTACCCGTTTTTGTAATATTTTTACACCTGTTACTCTAACCTTATCTAACACCTGTTCAAAGTTAACCCTTATAGACCAATCACCCCCATCTAACTCTACTACTTTCTCTTTAAAATTTATGACAGCTTTGTTTCTCTGTAGAAAATCATTACCTAATATTATATCTAGACTTAGCCCTTTTACCACTAAAAATGTGTTTTCAAACTCTGTATTATTTATCAGGAAACTTAAATGTACTTGTTTGGTTACTCTCTTACTACGTGCTCCTGTGACTCCCACTACAGTAACCCCTGCTACTGGTAAAATCGGAATATCTTTATTAGTCTCCCTTAATTCTCCCAAAATGTTCTCAGCAATTACCGAAATCTCACTCCCTGTATCTATAAGTGTTCTGTAGCTCTTACCTGCTATGGTTACCTGTACTTCGGTTAATCCAGTTCTCATCTCGATTGTAGTCTGGTTCTCCTCCTCCAATAAATCTGTCACGATGTCTGTTTTAATTACGTTACTTTGGAAATCCTCCTTTGGTTGGACCTCATTCGCTTCCCTGGACAGTGGTCTGGTCCGTGCTACCACGGTCTTCTCTAGTTTTCCGTCTGGTTCCTATTATTGCTGGTGGTTGGTCCCTGGTGACCCTTCGGTGGTCCATGGTTATTTCCGGCTGTTCCCCTTTCGATTTGTACACAGTTATTTCGCCACTACACTAGTACGGTGTGTCCCTTTCACGTGGTTTTCGTACACAGTATGTAGTTAATTTTATTACATTTTATTGTGTCTTTGGATTTTACTCCTTATTTATAGTTTATGAATAATTACGGAAAAACAGTAATTACACAATTATTCATATTGGGGTGGCAAACTCGCCTGCATAGACCTGCGTCACACACACATGGAAAATACTGTTGTACACACTTTCAGTTACATCTGTGTGTGTGTATACAAGTCGATTCAGGTCGAAACACCTGTCCATATTTTTGTCTGAGCCAAGCTTGCAATCCCTGACATGCTTACTTTTAATACATTATTAATTATTTTACAATTTATTATGTATATTTAAATTTTTATATTCAATGCTCAGTACAGCACTTATCTGTACTGTCGCAATATATTGAAAATATTCCTATAAAAATAGAAAGATTTTAATACGTTTTTCCCTATGTTTGTGATCCTAAAAACCCATTCATCCTTGAGGACCAGATGAACTGTAATAGAGTTATTTATGCCAGTGCTGACTAATTACATTGCTGATTGTTGTATTTGTTGTTTTCAGTACATGAAAGCATGGTGGATGTCACCGATTCTCAACATGAGGCTGGGTGTAGAGACATTTTTCCTGCTTTCTGGTCTTCTTGTCTGCTATAACTTTATGAAGTCAACACAATCAGGAAAAGACTTTAGCGTTATTAAATATTATGCTCACAGGTATATTAGGTAAGTGAAAGGAAGACTGAAGAGAAGTAACGTTTGTGTGAAGTAGATGTTTGCCTCTAAGTATTGTGTATCAGGGGTTCTCAAATTTTAGTGGCACAGGATCCACCACAACAGTTGTGCAATTTATTAATGATAAATTTCAAATTAATAAAATTAGTCATTCAAATTTCAAATTAGTTTTGAATTTATTAATTTATTTTATAATATAATAGGTGAAAAATAATGAGAAATTATACCAATTGAATACAAGTAAAACTTTTAATAAAGAAAGTAAACAGTGTGTTAATAATCACATATAATAATCAAGGAAATACTATTTTAATGATTATAAAAAGATGATTAACTCACTTTAATATAAGGTTTTCTGAATAAACATGATATAAGTACTCAGACAATCTGTGAAACTATTGTAGATTATAGCCTGTGACTATAGCAGCTGTTCCCAAAATTGTTAATCACAGAGCACTTTTCAGGAGATTAATTCATCACAGAGAATTAATTTTCACTACGTACCTCTACAAAGTACTGAACAAATGTCGTAAGTATTGGTAGTGGGCTGTAGGAAGGTATTTTTAAGAATTTGGGGATGTTAAACAAAGTTTTATTTTAATCACACTTCTCCATTATTTAACTTGTTATTTTTACTAGTTTCATGGAAATACAGAACTTATGTAACTACATAACTTAAAAAACAACAACAACCCTTCTTTGCAGATTACTTAGAGATGTTTTGATAAAGTTTAGTAAAGTCCCCTGCAGAACATAATTTGGTAAGCACTTATCTAGATTAATAGAGCAAAATTTCAGCCTCAATTCATACTGTGCCTAAATCTTCTTCTTCTTCTTCTTCTTCTTCTTCTTCTTCTTCTTCTTCTTCTTCTTCTTCTTCTTATTATTATTATTATTATTATTATTATTATTATTATTATTAAGAGACCTGGTAACTTATTTTAACTTCCTGTTTTTAATAAAACCAGTAAGTAGCAGTTTGTATGCAGATTATGCACTGTCATGTTACTGAAGGGCCAACCATCCTTCAACACACTGTTCAGTACGGTACATAACATCAGTTTGGCGAGACTAATGTCGCTGTATGTATAGGCGATAGATATACAGTTACACATTACTTTTCATTTACTAGCAAGGTGTAAGTTATCTCACCATTTTAATTTTTTAAATGTGGAATTTGATGTGAACATGGTAGATTTTTTTAAATTGAAAATGCCTTTCCTTTTTATGAAACTTGAAGAACATTTTGGAATAAAAATGGTAGAAGCAAATCAGCTAAATGATATTCTGTTTACAGAGACTGATAAACTTTCACAAGAAAACAAGAACTTATTTTGCTGGTTAACAAGAAAACCAAAGCAATAGTTGGTTTAATAAAAAGCCATTGTTTACTGTGATTGAAGGGAAACAAAGCCTTTTTTGATTTTTACTGTCTGTTATTTGGCAGTGAATGGTAATGGACAAGGTCAGAGTGTAGGGACCTTAAACATTTATATGAAAAAAATTAGAAAAGGGAATGTACTTTGTGTTTAGAAAATGCTTTCAAGTATGAAATGTTTGGAACAAGGATTCAACCATAAATTTCAATTCAAAACCACAATGAACAGGTTACAAAAAAAGAGACATTTCTAAAATACTGTTGTTGATAGTTCTGGTGATTCCCAAAAATTTCAATGAATTTTATGTCCACATGAATGTGGTAAGCCAAAGAACGATTCACGTAGACACTGAGTTCATGTACACATTCAGACTAATATTTTTGTCCTACTGTCATCGCCCCCCCAAGTCATGAGCTACCACTGAATGCTATATATAGTACTCTTTGGATTATGCCTAAACTTATATCCCTATTTGTCAAAAATGAAACAATACAGTTGGTTCTATCTCCCCACTATTGTAGACAATGTAGAATTACTTTTACATATGAAATCATTAAATTAAACAAATTAAATTACATAAAAAATAAAGTTGTTAGTCATTTTTTCTGTTGGTGTGTAGAATTAGTAAGCTATCAGTTTTCTCATATAAAACAAACATTAGCAAAACATTTTTTTTAAATAATGTATTATTATTGTGTGTTGAAGACTCACTCCAAGTTTGGCAATGGTGATGTTAGTGGAAGCCACACTCATGTACCATATGTCTCAAGGCCCGCTGTGGAAACGTCTGATTGGAGCTCGTAAAGATGCTTGTCTTGTTAATTGGTGGACTAATCTGCTCTACATCAGCAACTATGTCAATCCGTACAGAATAGTGAGTTTGTTAGTAATGTTTTTATGCTTCAACTGTTTGTTCACTAGTTTGTAATTATTTTATAACTTGGTAATTATTCAGTGAGTAGCTTCATAGGTGCTGTACAGTGCCGGCTCTAGGTTTTTTGACACCCTAGGCAAAAAAAGATCTCCGCCCCCACACCCCCATAATCTCAACCCCCCCTCAACCGTACAAAAGTGAGGCCTAGTCGCCCCTAACATTTTCACACACCATCCTATTGTTTATTGTTTGTCACAATTTAGATTTGTTTAAGCATTAAATAAAATCAAACTTACCCATTTGGTCTCGTTGTGGAACGAGGATTTGCAGTTTCAATTTCTTGCGTTCCCGCTTCGAAAGTTTAAGTTCATTTGTGCCAACACAGAATTGTTAAGTGGAAAAATATCAAAAATGAGTATGTTGTACTATAATACTGATGATTTTTTTTTATTTCCAATGTTAGAAGGAAAAAAAAATAAAATATTTTTCTTAAAATAGGCCAGTTTCTATTTACACTTCTTGTTAGTCTAAGTCCTTCATATTTAGAAAGTAGATGTTAATTTCTTTACAAAAAAAATAGTAACACAAAGACTCAATTAACTTTACAACAAAAGACTCACACTCACAGTTTAAGATATATTGATAAAATAAAACATTTATAATCCTAACGGTGCTTTTCTTGCTTTTATTTTTGAAAATTCTTTTACTAAGGCTGTCGGATCGAGGTGTTTTGCCAAGTCACTTTCTATGGAAATTGTCGCTAGACCCACAAGTCTTTCCTGGCTCATTGTACTGCGAAGATATGTTTTAATTAATTTCAATTTAGAAAAACTTCTTTCAGCACTTGCTATGGACAGTGGCAACGTGAGCAATATACGAAGAGCTACACATATGTTAGGAAATCCATTTTCAAGATCATGATGGTAAATGTAGCTTAAAACCTCTTCAGGGGTTGTTACTGAGTCATTGAGATGATGACAAATTCCTCTCAGCTCAGAACACAGTCCTAAAGTGTCAATATCAGATTCCTTCACACCTTCTTTATTTTGAACTGTTAAGGCCTTCTCCAAGTTTTCACACAACAGCTTAATTTCTGCAGTTTTTGTTTTTCAGGTTACGAATGTCGTACAAAAATCCAAAGGTAGCAGATACTTCATTTAACTGAAAAAATCGTTCTTTGACCGCATTAATAGCTGTGTCTAAAGCAGCAAATAAAAATGGATTTTGAAGTTTTCTGACGGGTCAGTTACATTTGCAGATTCATCTGTTGCTTCGTAGTCAAACATTCGCGTCTTTTTTCGAATGCGGACCTTCTCTATCTCAAAAACTGGTTCTATACCAACTTCTTCTGCTACTTCACGAGCATCAACCAAAGTTCTGTTGAATTCCAAGTCACTTCTAGCACTGATCAAATACTGTTCTGTTTTTCAAATATTGTTCAGTTGACTAACTGCTCTTTGGAGAGACAAATCCTTTTCTTGCAGTATCTTACTTGTTAAATTGACTTGAAAAAAATGTTGTGCCATGTGACAAGAGCAACAACAAATTTGAAGTTTGAGATGTTTTTAAGTAATGCAAGTGCTTCTGCCTTTGTTTTAATACCACTGGAACCTGTAAGAGAGGAATCTTCATAGATTTATTCCAAAGTGTCACACACACTTGAAAGCAGATAACGCAAAGGCGTTAGTGCATCAATTTGACTGGACTATCGTGTATCACTCAACGGTTTACAGTCAAAGATGTCACATGACGGCATAAAATCACCCATCGACGTGTCGATGCTGAAAAGAATACATAAGTTCGTTGGACCACATAAAAAAAGGAGGTTACTTCCAAGCAGCATGAAGCTGCGTCATTGACCACAAGGTTTAAAGTATGCGAACAACATGGAACATAGAATGCACGAGGATTAATATCCAAAATCCTTCTCTGAACACCACTTTCCTTTCCTTTCATATTGCTGCCATTGTCGTAACCTTGTCCTCGAATATTCTCAACAGGTAATGACATATCTTTTAACTTTTCAAGAACTACCTCAGTCATGGATGATCCAGTACTTTCTTGGAGTGGCATAAAACCCAAAAAATGTTCTTTCACCAGAACTTGATTAAGATCAGATTCATTTTTTGATGTTACCTCAGAAGAAGAAAGTATTTGTACGAATCTAATGATCATAGTCATTTGCTCTGTATGACTAACATCTGGGGTGCAGTTCAATATGATGGAAAAGTATTTAGCTTTTTGAACTGAAGACAAGATCTCTCTTTTTATGGCACTAGCCAAGATCTGGATCAATTCATTTTGTATATTTTTCCCCAGGTAATGAGTATGTCTTTTCATCACTTCTAATTTGCCTTAAGTGTTCGTTCATAACTGGGTCAAACATTGATAAATATTCAATAAATTTCAAAAAGTTGTCGTTATCATGAGCATCAAGTTTTTCTGTTACACCTCGAAAGCCCATGTTTTGCATGCCAAGAGTTCTGACCAGAGATATTAATCGCTCCAAAATTTGCTGCCAGTAAGTTTCTTCTTCTTTTATTTTCCTTTCATTTGAATGGTCAATGGTTGTGCTCTCTTCAAGGGTTTTCTTCAATGTTTTCCATTTTTTGTAGTTATTAAGGTGCTCATCAGCTGTTTCATGTTGACCAATAATTGCAGAAATGTTGTGCCAATCATTACAACCACTTTGGGCTAATGCAGAGGAAACGTTGATGCCAAAAACCTTACAACAAAAGCAGAATGCTTTATCTGTTGATCTTGAGTACTGTAGGTACTCACGGTATACTTCTTCGCCATTTGGAAGCCTTCTTTTGTAGTGAACATCAGAAAATTTTCTATTATTCAAACCCTTTGGGAAGTTGCCTTTGCCTTCAACCTGTTCAGGTCCATGTTCCACTAACATTGTTCTTAATGTTTGCTGGCTAATGTTCAACGTGTCCCAAGAAGCTGGGTCAGAGAAATCAATTATTACAGTGCTTGATTTTTCCGGCTGTAATTCTTCAGTTGTGTCGTCTTCTTTTACATTATCATTTTTACTAGTTGTAACATACATTAACACATTACCGGTATCAGTAACGGTATCATCTTCTTTGGCTTGTGGTTGGTTGTTTTTCGTTCGTCCATCAACTCTAGTTTCAATTACAGTTTCTTGTTCTTGTGCAGAAGAAGAAGTTGACAGCAATTCATTGTCTTGCTTCAAAAGGTATTTTTCAAATGATCCTTTAAATTTTTTTGCATTTCCTTCATTTTCTTTTCTTCTTTTTCCTAAACCAAGCGCCAGATGGTTTTTTTTTCGCCATACTGGTATCTGCAAAACAACATATAAGCTAACCATAATTACATAAATAATGTAAAATAATAAATATTTTCTGTATAAAACAATTATATTTTTATTGATTTCGATAAATAACATATTACGATAGTATACTTTTATATGTGTGTGATTATAATTTAATTATATCTTTATCTATGCTACACGTTAGTGCACCATTCTATAACGTATAATTATATCTCAATATCTGATAATATATCTACGTGTGATATGTTACCTACACTACTATACGTCAATTGATTTTATTTTATGTGAGATCAATTATGTTTTAATACTACTTTATCTTTGACTTTATATTTTAATTCTAACACAAAGCAAATAATATGTGTGTATATCAACTACAGGTAATAAAAGGTTAATAATTTCAGAAATAAATGCAAATATCAAAGTAACTAAATTTGTTTAATACTTGTTTAATTTCTATTCTATTTGTAAGAGCTTAGTTTAAATCTGCAACCCTTTTTGTCAACGTTTATTTGTTGGTATGTTTATGGCCTTGTTTGTTCGTTCACCATGTGTTGGTCTACTGTAAAACTAACCCTTCCCTTAAGTGTAACGGCTTTTTGGTTTACCCTGATTTCTCTAAATTATTAATTATATACCGAACGGGGTCGTCAATTACTTAAAACACACACATAAACACCACACATAATTTTACACTGATACAGTCTCGGCACAGTCCGATGTGCATCGTCTCGTTGCCAACGATTAACTATTGTACTTTATCCTGTATGACCGTTATCATTTCTCGTGGACACATCAATATCGATGGCTGTGTTGTACAGCAGATTAGATCGAAACGAAACTTTATCATTAAGTAGTTGGTCCGCTTGTAACTTAGAAGCCTTGTATATCTCATATTCCTCCACAGCGTTCATGTATGCACCTTTTTTGCAATTATGAAGCAGTTTAAAGCTTGTGTGGAAGTCTGAGTACTTAAGATTATACAGCATTAAATGTTGAGTGTAACTAGATCTTGTTTTCGAGAAATCACTTTTGGGTAGGTGTTCCTTAAAACGTTCGGCTGATTGTCTGCCCGTTTGTCCTATATAAAATTTGTCAGTCATCGCATTCAAGCTTGTATACTCCAGTTTTCTCTTCATCTGGGATGTGAGTTCTTTGTCCCAAACGTTTTTTGATGTTACTTGTGGTTTTGAAAGCCACTATTATTTTACGTTTCTTTAACTCATTCTTTACAATGACTGGTAGTACATTCGTGTACTCAGTTACTATAAACTTAGAATCTTTTTTAGCTGGGCCGGTTAATCTGCTTTCACTATTGATTTTTACTGAGTGTTTTCTTACTAGCTTGTCTACGATTTCACTGTTATACCCATTAGCGATAGCTATACTTTTGATGATATTAGTCTCTTCTACTCTGTCTTTTTGCTCAAGGGGAATAGCAAGCATTCTATGAACAAACACGTTGAAGGCTGCCATTTTTGGGAATATGGATGGTACGATTCAGCATGAATAGTGATATTCGTACTGGTGGGTTTTCTATAAATTTTGAATCTAAATTGGTCATTATATTTGCTAATAGTGAGATCAAGGAAGTTCAGGCAGTTATTGTTTTCCATTTCCAGGGTAAATTGGATTTTCATGTTTATACTGTTCATATATCCTTTCAAATTTTTTCTATTTGTCTACTCGTTCCATTGAATATCATAAAAGTATCATCAACGTAACATACGTAAAATTTAATTTTATCTCGCTGTTTATTAAAACTAGACATTAAAAACGTATTCTCAAAGTGGTTCAACTAAAACTCCCGATAAAGGTGACCCCATTGCTAGACCATCCTCCTGCATGAAATATTCATTATCATAAGAGAAATAATTTTGTTTAAGTATTGTTTTTAGCAATTGCATAAGCTCATCAATTTCATTTCTACCTAACCTATTTGTTGTAATTAAGCTATTTCTGAGAATTACCATTGTCTTATTGTTTCTTTTTGTTTTGTCATTATTGATTTTATTGTTTTTTTTACTTCTTATTTATATTTTGTCAGTAATAATAAAACAATTAATTATTTTTCCATATTGTGTAGTTAGCTATGTAATTAATTAACTTTCCAGCAGACTGTAAAATTTTGAACGATGAAGGTTGAATGCAATTTTCCATAATATTTCCTGTGTTATAACATACACTGAGCTTGGTGTTGTACATGAGTAAAGCTCTAAATTTATTTAAGTCTGAACAACTATTCAAGTCATGTGCAGGTTGGAAACCTTGAAGTTCCAGTCTTTGACTTGAAATCCAGTATTTCAGTCAATAAACAAAACATCAGAATCTACTACTTCACTTAATAAACAATTATTCAAGTTCACTATTTTCAATGGTGCCTGTCAGTGACATAGCATTTAAAATTATTAAATACTGCACAGAAATTACACAGATTTACAATCTGCTCTCAATTTCCAATTAAAATTCAAGGACATAGTCCCAGACATAATTCGGATATGTAGAAATTCGGATAATTGGGACAAACATAAGAAAAAGGTTATTTTATGAAATAAAACGCAAAAATTGTTCAAAAATTACTTTTGTTTATTTTTATTACATGATAATAAATAAACATGATATTAATATTTAATAAAAAACCAGGTCACACGTGTTTTGCAAAAGTTCACTTTTACTACAAAAAAATTAAAAATAATACTTACACATAATTATAATTTTTCAGTTGAACATGTCAAACAAAGTTAATTGTTTTGATGTAGAAACTTGTTAGCGTGCAGCCAGGTCCCCGCAAACGCTTGACGGCAAGAATCATATTGCAACCACTTGTTTATGTTGTCTATGTCACATTCGGAACAAGCAGGAATTTGTACAATGATCTTGATCAATCGGTTGCAACACACTCATTACATTTGCTGGCAGGAAGAGCACTTTAAAACATCAGTTTCTTCTTTCCAAAAGATCCACTGAAGTATGGGTTGGTGCGTTATCAATAAGAAGCAACACGATTCCCTTTTTTCCCATTCCTTTTGATATTTTGTTACCTCTGGAATAAACATTTCCTCGAACCATTCTGAGAACAACACTGCTGTCATCCACGCTTTTGGTTGATTTTTGTATATGGTCAGGAACTTTTTAATGTTTTTGAAAGCCCTAGGATTTTTTGATTTTCCTATTAAAAGCAATGGGAGTCGATGACTGCTCGTTGAATTGGCGCAAGTAAGCACTGTCCTGCTTCTGTCTTTGAAGCTAAAGTTTTATGGAGCAATGCTTTGCAATTAAGTCCCGATTCATCGGCATTGTACACAAATCAGAATCGTAGTTTTTAGTTTGGTTTTAAACTCTCCAATAAACTTATCAGCTGCATTGTTATCTGCGGAAAGTTTTTCTCTAGTCAAATCTAACTCTCGAATTCCATGCTAGCCTTAAAGTGACGTAGCCAACCGTTGCTTGCTTTAAATTCGGATAAATCACCCATCTTTTCAGCAAACATTTTTGCTTTTTCACAAACACAGGGGGCAGAGAGGGGATTTTCAAGTGACCAATGCTGCAAAAACCATTTAAAAACTGCATTTTCTAGGTTTTTATTTTCAGGCGTTGTAATCACTTTTATAGACGGCATTCTATCTTCACTATCCAAATTAGAAACAAAGTTCAAAATCGAAGAACTATTTTTTTTATATCAGAAGTAGTGGCTGCACCTAAATTATAAGTTTCGGCTAACTGTTTGCCAGACACTCCTGTTTTAATTGTCCAATTATTTTCACTTTGTCTGTCACCGACAATACGACATGTTTCATTTTCGAAGACATTTTATATACACGCTACATGAACACAAAATGAAAACAACTTGGCAAAATAGTGTGCTGTATAAACAGAACGCATGACATACACATACAGTAGACAGCAAGACACTGGTCAACTGTAAAGACGATGAAACAGTATGTAAACTATGATGCATAGCTAACATGTATTTTATTTACTTACGATGCTTTTTGCTAGTACGGTAACTGCAGTTTGAATAAACTTTTTGTTTTACAAATTGGATTTTTTTAAATTTCCTGATTTGATTTGGATAATTGGCGATTCGAATAAGTGGAGTTCGGATAAATGGAATTCTACTATATTAACAATACAGTATATCATAAATAAAGTGTTGATTAGACTCACATCATCCTAAATGTACAGCATACTTTTATTCTGAGACCAGAATATGCCACTGTAATTATTTTTATCACTGCTAACTATATTTATACCAAAAACTAATAAATATAATTCAGAATAACAATATAAAATAAATTGGTTTCAGTAGCAGTAACTCTTGTAGATAATTGCATTTAACTTGTGGCATAGGTACAATGAACTGTTAGTTCTTGTGCAAAAAATTATATTATGGTTTGTAAACTCTTGCAATAACTTAATTATATGATTTTATACCTTATCTATAGGATTTTATTGATCAGTACAAATATTTTTATTTTACTGATTTGTATCAAATCATCTAAATGTTTTTGTGTTACCAGTGTGTACTGCAGGCATGGTATCTGAGTGCAGATATGCAGCTATACTTCTTTTCCCCACTGCTTCTGATACCCCTTCAAAAGAAACCAAGACTTGGGCTTATTCTAGTGTTGGTATGTTTTGTAGCAACAATTACAGCTTCATTCTCCAATGCCTACTTGCGTCAACTTCCTGCAGGCGGTTCCATTACCATGTAAGTATTACTAAATAATCAGGCTGCCGAACAGTACTTTTACACTGTTGGTTTGGTGAGGAAGAAGTTTAAGTCAGGACTGTCATAAAAATTGCAAACGAATTACTTCTGGTTAATTTAAGATCTCCTATTTAGCTCGCCATTTAGGATTGTCTAAATTGCATTTTTTCAGTATGTCTAGTGTAGCCAGGGATAAATCCACTTTTGTGTTGGAGTTTGAGTGCTTAGCAGTAGCAAAGTGTGGGTTGAAACTAGGGGAAGTACTACATGATCTGCTTCTTCATGGATTATCTTATGTTAATTATTACATAGACTTACAAGTCTGTGTAAGTATATACTTACACAGTACTATGTAAGTAATTAAGTTTTTTTTGCAAGTATATGAACATACAGTACTTAATTGTGCAAGAAATACCTTAAATTTATTGTTTATACATTTAAAGTTGAATTTATGTCAATATTATGCCCGTATCTTATTATTTATAGTTTAGCTGGTAGTCCTTTGACTTTTGTTTGTAAGATATCAGTCATCATAAAAATATTGTTTCCATCATGATTTTTTTTTAGGGGACTTTATGAAGTGTTTATGGAGCCATGCTTCTTTTTATCTTCAAAATGTGAAAACTGAGAAGCAAAATAAAATGAGGAGACCAAAGAAAACCTGGGATCAAGTTTTTTTAATTAAAGAAAGGGAAGAGAGAGACTGGTAAAAGAGAAAAATATTGGGTCAGTTTGTGCAGAATTGAAAAGTGGTGTAATTTGTCCTACACCATTATACAGGATAAGTATTCTTCTTATTATTTCAATGGCAATACAGGCCATATTGAGCCCTGGCCTTCTCAATTGACCTCTTGCAGGTATCCCGGTTCAATGGCTCTCTTTACCCAAACATAGCATTTATCGTTTTCTTAGCATCTGTTGCTATGCTACCACTCCACCGCATCCTCATTTCCCCCCTTGTTGTTCCTTATACACTTTTTTGGGACTCTGTCTCTTGGTATTCACAGTGGATGCCCTGCCCATTGGAGACACTTCAGCTTTATATGTTCTGAGAGTTAGGGTTCCTTGTTTACTGTATAGGGTTGATGACAAGTTGGCACAAGACAAATACTACTAAACACATTATTTTGTTTCATCCAGTAATTAAGAGTGTAATATTATTTACATGGTTTTATTTATGTATTCCCGCCAGGGGCATCTGATTTAGACACGACCATTCCCCCTTGCAAGCCATGGGCAAACCAGCGAGAGGTATCCTGCCTAGTATAAACCCTCTGCAACTATGCCGTTCAGATCCGGTGTTAAATTGTAGGTCCCATATTCTTGTGAGAGACTCCGTAACACATGCACCATGGGTATATGCGGAGAGGGTACGAACCAGTCGAAAGACTAAAGCACCCAATATATATTGCAACAATACAGATATTTGCATATTTGCCCAATGTGGTATGTGTGGATTGTAATTAATGTAAAAACAATAAGACGAACAGTTTTATACAATTTTGTGCAGGAAAATGCAGGCTCTAGCCTGTCAAATATGTCTTTACTTTTATAAAGAGTTAAAAACCAATTGTAATGTAGTTAATAAGATGTAATTGTAATTATAAGTTACATCTATATAGCTGTGTAAATAAAATTTGAACTACAGTCAAATTTTATTTAAACCCACCTGGGGAATATATGCAACAATACAGATACCGTATTTACATATTTGCCCAGGGCGGTATGTGTGGATTGTAATTAATGTAAAAATAATAAGACGAACAGTTTTATACAATTTTGTGCAGGAAAATGCAGGCTCTGGCCTGTCGAGAGTGACACCTGCTTTGGTAGTGTAAGTTACAGCATTCGTGTGTTTGTGTGTGTGATGCCAGCTGTGACACGACAATATGGGGTGACACGTACGAATTGTTTATTGTCAATTAATCATGATTAACAGGATTAAAATAAATTAATTAATACGTTTTGAACCTGTAAACAAAGACTTACCCCAATTATAAAGACACCATTATATTAAGGAATTTTTAGTGAATATGGTGATACAAAATTTATTGCCAAATGTGCAATATTAAAGATGCTAACTAATTAATATTAATTACTAGTGTAATTGAATAGGTAGTAATTAATATGTGTGGTATATGTGAGTGACCAGAAAAAATTATGCAAACAATGAAATCGCTCATGCGACGAGTATGTTCATGAGTTCGTGATAATTAACCAAAAAGTGAGTGTAATAAAAAGGATGCTTTTCACGAATTGACAATATCTGACCTGTCGAAAAACAGTCCTGAACCTGTCAAATCGCCTCCAGTATAAATACGACTGGCAACTTTGGGCGATCAGACACTCAGACTCAAGAAATCTACACACAACGTCACGCTGTCCGTTTGCAGATCAACCAGGACACACACACTGTACCACACTCGCACCAAGACGTAAGGAGGAATTCTGGAGCATCGCCAACAACAACCCTTAGAGACAACGAACACAGCATCAGAATCATCATCATCATCATCATCATCCTCTCAGGATTCTGGACACACACACGCGCGCGCACGCAACGGTAACGGCAGATATAATCAGGTGATAACAAAACAATTATATTATATTTATAGTGAAAAAAGCTCTTAAAAAGAACTGAACTATAAACATTAAATAATTAAAGTTAGTAAGTTAAATATTAGAAATAAGGGAATTTAATTAACAACTTGTAGAAAAGAAATACCAATATTTTGTTGTATTTTTGGGTGTGTCAGTCTAAATCAATAATAGGTTGGAAGTAAATGTAATATCATTTTTATTTGTGTATAGCAACAATAAATTCATTCTTGAATCTTAATATTATTTTGTTTGTAAATGAGTTGCTATCATTATTTCAAATTTGAGTTAATTTCAGACACACAAAAATAAAAAGAATTTAAATAACTTGTTTAACATAAATATCACTATTGTAATAACGACTCAGAACACTGAGTTTTTTTAAGTAAAATCGTAAAGATTTACCTTACAGCCTACAGCCTAAACCGGCTTTCACCTTTAAAAGGCTTCTTCAGATTCTGCCGTGGGTAGCGCTGTCCGTCTTGTTGTTGGCGACGGGATAGATTTTTGAAAGATCGATGCTGTGTGTGTGTGTGTGTGTGGTGAGATGTGTTCGAATAATGCGTGCGATTTGATTTGTGTCTGTTTGTTTAGGATGTCGTTTTTATTTGTTTTTGTATGTTTGTATATTTCTAATTGTTCTAGAGTGTCTAGTTGTCGGCCTTTTGTGTGTACGTGTAGAATGTTCATGTTATTGTCGATGTTTTTATATGTGTGGTTTGCTTCAATGAGGTGGTTTGCAAAGGTGGATTCTGTAGTGGTGTGGAGTGCCTTTGTGTGTTCAATGTATCTCTGTTTGAAGCTACGTCCTGTCTGGCCTATATAGAATTTATTGCAATTTGAGCAATTTAGCTTGTATACACCGGGTAGATCGAATTTGTTTTGTGCTTTGTGCGTGCGTTTTGATAGTGTGTGTTCTGTTTTGTTAGTAGTTTTGTAAGCGATTCTGTATCCTGCTTTTTTGAATTTGTGGGCAATTTTTTCAGTTTGTTTGTTGATGTATGTTAGTGTTATGAATTTGTTGTTTTCTGTCTTTGTCTGTTGTTTGTTTTGTGTTTTGTGTAGGAGTTTACTGACTATTGTTCTGTCATATCCGTTAGAAATCCAAGAATTGTTTAACATGTTTGGTTAGTTAATAAGATTATAGGGGTGTTTATTTTTGTTGTATGTTATGAATAGCATAGCAGGTTACAGTATTTGTAAAGCTTATAAAGGTGAATATTTATTTGTCTATCGTTTGAAATTTTAATATTTAAATATTTTTCTAGTAATTAATAAATCATAGAATGATTATTTTTAAACGGTTTTAAATGATTATTTCATATCAACAACATCTCACTCCTCTTTAAAAATTATTTAATTATTGTGGAACTACATCTTGACACAACGACAAAAAAAAATCCTGCGACCTGGCCGGTGTAATACACTTTATAGTTTCGTTGAGTACATGGTAATATATTGTATAATTGTTGTAACGTTGCAATATATATATATATATATATTACATTTAATATTTATAACTAAATTTACCTCAAGATGTTATTTTTCCTTATTTGGAATGTTTCGAGAGTTCCCGTGCTCTCATCTTCAGACGCAAGATCGCGAAGGCTGAAGATGAGAGCACGGGAACTCTCGAAACATATTCCAAATAAGGAAAAATAACATCTTGAGGTAAATTTAGTTATAAATATTAAATGTATTATATACATCAAGAAAGGGACTGTAGCTGAAAGTGATTGAATATATATATATATATATATATATATATATATATATATATATATATTGTAACGTAACAAAATCATCGTTACATAGAAAATATAACACCCCAAAACCTAAGAATATAACATATGCATGTCTTGACTAATATAATTAAAACCTAATAAGAGAAAGAGTAACGCTCAACTATAAAAAACCACAATATATCAATAAATAGATAACAATAAAAAAAAAAAGGGGGAAGCACCAGAAAAGAAAGAAGTTAAGACTAAATGGATCATCAAATATAATGAAAAAGAAGAAAAATTAATTAAAATACTAAGTCAGAAAACAAGACCCAATAGGACCTATGAGTGAGGGAAACATAACTAAAAGAAGATTATACACATACAATAAGGAGAGAAAATATATGTAATGAGAAGAAAAATACACAAGGACCAGACCCATACAAAATGAACGAGGGGACATACCCATGAATGAAGAATGGATTCCCAAGAAGAGGACACATATGATAGCAGAAACCCATGAGCATTTTAATGTCAAGATAAGAAGAGGAAGAGACGTTTAAGAAGAGTGGATAACATGAAGAAGGAAATTTTACTAGTGATAAACAAACACAAACAATAACAATGCGTCGTTTATAAGTGCATAAAATACTATCACACGCCCCAAACCCAATGAACACTAACAATATAAAGTGTCATATTTTTGGAACCAGTGACAAGTAGAATGAACAGTAATCTTCATGAAAAAACACAAACATTTAGTGTGTGATCTGTGAAACACAGATAAGACTGTATAAAACATAAGACCACACCAGAATTTCTGATAGAAACAAAATAACTGCTTAAAATAGCTAGAGAAATAAGACTGTTTCAGAATAATTGTTTCTGACTGATGATGAAAGATAATGATTATGAAATGAACCAGTTTTTATACCAATAACATGAAACAACACATAACATAGTTATTTATGTGTATAAATGAAAGTAATTATGACAATTTAGAGTAAGTAACTCAGTCCTAATGTGCATTACAAAAAGTAATCACATAGTACATGTTGATGATAAATAAATAATTAATAATGTGTATCAGTTAAAATATAATATTAGTAAAATAAGGATAATACTGTGTTGAAGATATAGTAATGAGATTTGTTAGTAGAATACGTAAATAGAAATTGTGAATGAAAGACATTCAAAGGCATATATTATACCAAGCCAACAATGGATTAACATAACCTCAACTGATCAACATATACAATGTAAAATCAAAAGTAACTATAATAAAAACACATACAAATATATTTCTATTATACACCAATCAAAATAGAGTTTATAAGGAACAAACTAACACCAATAAGAAGTAGACAGCACCAAGATTTACTTAACAATTAGTAAACAAAGAATGGCCAGAACAACAAGGCAGAGGTGACGCCTCATAATTACACAAAAAGCTCTATTAAAACAGATTCTTAAGAACAAAGGAGTATACCACTAGTGAGACAAATAGCCAATACTACTTTGAGAACCATTTACTGTATTTAAAAACATAAAATTATTGAATTATAATGTAAACCAATTATACATGTCAACCGAAGGTAGCTGCAAGCACCATAATTACAATTAATTCAGGACATATAACACAACAGTGAGAATAATAGTAACAAGACACACAATAAACCTCACCAACAGTCAAATTACAAGAGAGGAATACATTGTTAATTAATCAATAATCATATAAAATAAGTATCAAAATATCAAAAGCCCAAACATGTAATATTATAAACAAACAGTACACATGAACAAAACCAGTTTGAGAAGTAAAACTTTGAATAAATGTGTATTAATTATTAAGGAACAATGTACCATAGGAATAATTGTATTAGGATAAATCATTTTGTATAATAATAAGAATGAATGCACCGGCATACCATGCCTAATCATTTGGAACAGTGCATGAATATAAATTTGCTAACAAACAATAATCTGTGATTAGATAATAAGAGGAAATGACTCTAATTGCTATAAAACAGTGTTAGTAATAATTATTTATTGAAAAAAAAGTGGAAGGACTTATATTATAAATAAGATCCACAATAAGTGCATAGTGAAGGAGCTAACTTATTTATCAATGGACGGATTTATGGCTTGTTTGAACTTTAAATGTAGAGCTGAGCATCCGAGAGTTAATAAAATTGTTAGTTTTCCAACTAAAACAGTATTAAAAAAGTTATCACAAAATAAATTATATGCATCAATTGCAAACAAATTGCTGACGTCATAAATACTCTCCGACCCAAAGTCGAATTGTAAAATTTTAGAAAATTAATTTCTGAAAAGGTGTTTGGGGAACGAGAGTATAGATTTATCAGCCAATCAGAAGAGCTAATCCCGACAGATTCGAAGTAGAATTTGTCCGGAGCGGCAACACTTAGTTTTTGTCATTCAGCGTGAAAGGTTACGGACCGTCGCAGCAGAGTATTGTTATAATTTGTGCGCGACCCTCCTAGTTAAGCATCGGAAGTAAACATAACCATAAACCTGAATCAAGGTTATGATCCTTCGAGTGAGTGAATACAGTGTGGTGAACAATGATAATCATGCCACTATATAATATCGGCATGATATGTGAAATAGAAAGGGAGTACAAACCTAATTAAACGATTTTAACAATTTTTATGCATTTCTAATAACCAAAAATATTTGTTGTTGTCATACTTGAGTCAAGTATGGAACTATCTGACTCAAAGATGCTATTTTATTAATTAACCCACGTATTAAATAACATTCGTTGTATTTATGTTAATTGAATAAATGATTAATCATAATTAAAAAACTATTAAACAAATTTTAATATTAACTAACTTTTGACAATTTTCAAGGTTAGATGCTGATTTGACTAACCTGTAACGAAGGTTAATGATTATAGTAATTATGTTCAAGAACGTTATTAAAGTTAATTAATAATAAAAAAATATGTTTATTAATGTATGTTTAAACGTTATTGCAAGTTTTTTAATATATAATATCAATAATTACTGTCAATAAGTGACTTGAAGAGGTAAAAACTAACCTCCATATCTTACCAAATGAGTAACTATTTTGAATTATTTTGATTAACAAGATAACAAGAACAAGTACTTAAATAAATTTTAAATTGATGGATCCTTAATGATAATTACTTATTAATAATTCTAAAAGAGAGAGAGAGAATAATTTAAAACAACAACTGTTGAGTTAATTATCGTACATACGACATTTTAACCTGTACTCCATACAACAGGGGTACCATATACGATATTTTACCTTTATATGATCTCATTCACTATTTTATTTTGTAAACACTTTTCTGTTAATGCATAACAAAAAGACTTAAGTATTTTCCAATTCGTATCTTGTAGTCTAAAAGAACAGACAATTTTGGTAACAATATAAAAATAAAGTTAACCCTATTTGGTTAATAATTTGTAACATCAAAACAAACAGTGTTACCGACCTTGAGAAACAAGAATCTCTGTATTAGAATCAGTTATTTTTATTTGTGATTATCAATTGTTTGAAGGAATTTTTTGATTGTATTCCATTAATTTGATGTTAATAAACCTACAATTTACTTATCTACAATCAGTCTTTATTTAAAAAAAAAAACAAGTAGATCAAGAGCAGTCATTTTATCAGAAGGTGGCAGTACAGTGTACAGCGCCAGAGTTTTGAATTTTGAATCGGTATCACTTACAGGACTTTTGATTACAACCTATATTTAATTTTCATCAGTGAAATATTATATTACTTGTCTTGTGTTGTGAAGTTATATTACAGGGACTACTTTAGAAGACTGCATTCTACAAATACATGGTAAGTGAAGGGAACTACATCAGCGAATACCTTTAAACAACTATTAAACAATTATAAACTTTTATTTAAACTAAACACAAAATACCCGACCACCATTAGTAGATCGGTAATATATATATATATATATATATATATAGCAACCATGTGTGTCAGTATAATTTTAATTTAATATTGCAGTTGTTTAATAGTTTCTCCTTAGGACATGATAATAATAGTAATTACAATTATTAATCAGTATTAGAAATATAAATAAATATGTATAAATGTTTGTTTGACCATTTAATTGTGTCAACAGAGACAGAAAAACTGAACAGAACCATGGATATGAGTATGTTGTAACTCACGTGAGAGCTGCATCATGGCTGATGGGATTTACCCTTGGATATCTTATATATAATATTAAACAAGGACTACTGAAAATCAATTTGTCTAAGGTAAGAGATTGTAGATTTCTTTATAAACATTTTGAGAACTGTATGTAGTTTAACAGGAAAACATATTGTTTTCATTGATGTTTAAGGCAGCGGCGGCTCATCAGGGGAGGGAAGGGAGTGTAAGCCTCCCCAGTAAAATTTAGAAAATTATTAAAAAATAAGCAACTATTAATAGGCTATGATTTTTATTGTAACTAAATGTGTAATCAATAAATGTAATTACAATTTGGCATTTTAAAATATCTGATTACTTACACAAATTTTTTTAACCACGCTTTATCAATAACAGCACAGAACTGCAGCAGACAGAGGCAGGAATCTGAGTAGCTGCCGTAGGTATAAGGTCTGTCTGGAAATATCCAGATATTTGAGAAAAATAGCTTACTTAGCACAATAAGGCCTTAGTTCCCTCCAAAGCTTAGGCCTTCACACACTTCTTCCATTGTTTCTTCCACTTCTCAAAACAGCGTGTAAAGCTTTTTGTAATCACCAACAGTTGTCATGTTACAGTCTCATGATCTTGTCCACTGTCTGAAGTCTCCTCTCTTTCAGCAGCAGTTTTAACTTTGGAAACAGCTAGAAGTTAGAGGAATCCAAATTAGGACTGTAGTGTGGGTAAGAAACCATTGTAATGTGATGTTTTGCCAAGAAATCCTGTACAAAGCGCGGAGAATGCTCAGGTGCATTATCATGGTAAAGGTGCCAATCACTACTTGTCTACAACTGCATCCCTCGGCCTGCAAAAAATATTTGCCTAGTTCTCCTTAGTTATTGTCTAGAGAAACATACACCTTCATGGTAAAAAAAGTCAATATGGCCTTGATGTTGCTTCCAGAATGTGGATAACTTTCTAAGACTTCCTGGCTGTGTTGAAAGCATCAATACCAGAGAGCATTTAATTTGAAAATCACCTAAGGAATCCTTCCCCAAAGGCTCTGTTAATCATTCAAATGGTTGCCACAGATAATGCCCTAAGCAAAACTTGACATAGATTTACTGCTCTATTTGCATAGTCACTGTGAATGTGGTGGGCACACAAAACAAAAGATTACTTAATGGCACCTCATTGCCAAAGAGGTTGAGGTGAAAACCTGACATTTCATCCATGTGTTGAAAGGTCTCCATGAATGGCTACACAGTTTCATAAAGGTCACATGGTGCATCGTTGAGTCAGGATACTGTCCGGACATACCTCGTGAATACATAGTACAATATGCTGGAAATATAACAATTCATTTATGGGCTGACAATTTTGTTAGCTCATTACATCTGGCACATACTACATTATACTCTCTGCGACTGTGTGTGTGTGTGTGTGTGTGTGTGCACGCGCGTGCATGCGTGTGTGACTCATACCATTGCCATCATAATCATCTTTTGTCTGCCCACTGCTGAGTAACTGTCTGAACACATCCTCCAGCAATGCTGAGAACAGTTTAGGTGATAATCTCTCTTCTCCATTCTTATAAAATGATTGTATATTATTTTGATGAATAAACAAAAATTAGTTCAACTGAGGCCAGATAAGTGTATCTCTAGTATGCAAGTATTATGACAGACAGTATTACATGAGAAAAATTAAAGTATTTGTAGATGTGGGACAAAAGATATCTCTTAGAAAGGAAAATTAGAAGACAAAAATCAGCAGAAGAATACAGATGTACAAGCATTTACTTCTGCATGATCTGTATTTCTTACACTTAAAACAAATTAACAGAAAATACCTCCACATCTGCGAATGATACGATACAATAAATATGTTCTACTAGTAGTTTCGCATGCTCTCAAACATGAACTCTTTCTTACAAAACAGTCAGTGAATACACCAGAAAAAAACTTTAAAAAGCCTTAGAGAGAAGAATACTTGGACTGATACGGAGAGACAGAAAAAGAAATAACAGTCAGGATCAGAGATGGAACAAAGCTGGAACAAAAAAAGTTTTGTAGAACTGGGAAATATTGAGGAGGTCATATGCAACATGGTGATATGGTGATGTGAAAACAAGTAGTTGATCTGTCCTGGATAAGAACACCTCAGTGCAGGAAGCGATGGAAGAAGACTTGGGAAGCCTATATTTGATACTGGACAATGGAGGATTAAAAGGAGAAGCAGAAGAAGAAAAGAAGGAGAGTGAGGATTGGGAGGAAGAGAAGGAAAAAAGAAGAAGAATGTGGTGGATGGGGAGGAGGAGATGGAAAGAAGAAGAAGAAGAAGCAGAAGGAGAAGAAGAAGAAGATAATGATGGTGCATCATAATCATGAAAAACAACTAATTGCACAGCTAGTGGAAATAAATACATGGAATGATGGTATACACAACAATGTAGTCCCATACAAAAATTTTAATATGAAGTTTTAAAGTTTTACATGATTTATGTGGAAAACATACAGAAATTAGATTAACGTAAGCATTATTTTCATGTATGGATATTTAATCCAAGTGTACTCATTTGATTCACAGTGAAGAAATAATTATTTCATTAAAGAAAATATGTGTCCGTACTGTTGACAGTTCACTGTTGTGTGTGGATGGGTGTGCGCGTCGTGCTTGTGTTCAGCAGCAGTGTTCTCGGTCACAAAGTTCCAGCAGCCTGAATACAAATACCAACCATTTATAGACTCTCTGTACATCGCTCTGCACAGGCCACTTTTCTCATTTGGGATAGCATGGGTAATTTTGGCATCTGTACTAGGAAAAGGAGGTAATTTAATAAATTGTTTTATTTCTCATATTCATAAAACATTGGTAGCTCTTACCTTCAGAGATGTCTGTAAACCTTCAGTCAAGACACACATGATTCATCTTTAAAACAGAATTTTAGAAAATTTAAATTTTCACTGATTTGTTTAAGAAAATGTGAATAGGTACTATTAAACACAAAACAATATTTTTTGCTGAATTATGAATGATGATTTTATGTTTGAGGCATTCTTAAAAAGTTGTACAAAATGACAAGAACTCCAGGAAATTAATCTTACCAAAACTCAAAGATCTTTTAGTATAATGTGACAGTAATCGCTCAAAATTTTAGAAGACTACTGTCATAATCTGATTCTCAGTCATTTCTCTTGAAGTAGTAAATAAATAATATATTTTAATAATAATATATTGCAACGTATTTATGTGTGTGGATTTTTATATGTACTTTAATTTGTATAGCCCCACGTTCTTTGGGAGCCAAATATATATACATAAACACATATACATGTACACAAATTTAGCGTGACCGGTCTCACGTTCAAGATTGACAAATTATGTAACAATATAACATTTAAATTGGGTTTCAGGTGTATCTGCAATAAGAACTCTATATAACTTGTAACGATATTTCAAATTTATTTGATATTATTAAAAAATTGTGCACATGGCACTGACTTTGATTTAAAACATTCGTTATTATTTGTTATTATGCCGTAAGGCTTATGCTATATACATCCTTACTGACTAAATATTCTATTCTACTAATTATTGTATTAAAGAAAAATCTCATTTTCATACTACTCAGTCAATTAATGTGTTTCAAAATATCAATATTTAAATCTCTTTTTATATATTGCAATGTACTCAAAATATTAATAGTTATTGAATTTATCTTTTGTTTCTCAGTACTGTTTTATCTCAAATACTAATTGTTTTCATTTAAATGCTTTGTATTCATTTTATTTCATATTAATTTGAGCTCTTGTTACGTTAATCGTATTTCTAAAACATCTATGTTTTTAATTCTACTTTACAAGAAACATTGGCTCTTACTTTAAAATAAAATAGAAATGTCTTTAATTGTCTTTGAGTTCATTGTACGATTAAGATATAAATAAGTTGTTTATCACCTTATTGTCGTCAATCATACTCGATCATTTTTATCCATCTGTAGTCGTCCTCGTCTCGCACTCCAGCGTCGGCTGTCTCTCTTCTCCTCTTGTCCAGCGTCGTATCACTCTCTGGAACTCTCCTCTTGTCCAGCGTCGAATCACTCCTTCTTGTCCAGCGTCGTATCACTCTCTGGAACTCTCCTCTTGTCCAGCGTCGTATCACTCTCTGGAACTCTCCTCTTGTCCAGCGTCGAATCACTCTCTGGAACTCTCCTCTTGCTGTTTCTGACGTCAATGGATCTTCTTATGTAATTCTTCTTATGTACTGCTGTTATTATTTAAAAATGATTGTATTTATAACTTAGTTACATAGTTGTATGTAACTGGAAAATTTAAATTATTTAAAAAAAAAAAAATACGCCGTGCGGACGGGCATAAGCTCCCGCTGCACCGTGGATGATTTAAGAAAGAGAACCACTGTAGCTTGCGTGTCCTATTTATACCCATGTCTTGGTCGACACCTGCAGTGGTACGAAATCGACATGTCAGAAACTGTCTCTGGCGTCAGTTCCCCCACTCTTTGTCAATTTCGCTATTTCTTATATTTCTGCGAATTGCAGAGTCCTGTAAGTATACTCTTATACTTATCTTATAACTATTTTTACAACACATGTTCACTGTAATTTTGGACATTGCAACTTAACCCTTTCGATTTGTACACAGTTATTTCACTATTACACTCGTACGGTGTGTCACTTTCACGTGGTTTTCGTACACAGTATTTAGTAAATTTTATTACATTTTATTGTGTTTTTGGATTTTAATTCTTAATTATAGTTTATGAATAATTACGGAAAAACAGTAATTGTGCAATTATTCATCTTGGGGTGGCAAACTCGCCTGCATAGACCTGCGTTCACACACACTAGCAAAATACTGGTGTACACAGTTTCAATTACATTTGTGTGTGTGTGCACGTCGATTCAAGTCGAAACACCTGTTCATATTTTTGTCTGAGCCAAGCTTGCAATCCCTGACATGCTTATTTCTAATATATTATTAATTATTTACAGTTTATTAGGTAAATTTAAATTTTTATATTCAGTGCTCAGTACATCACTTATTTGTACTGTCGCAATATTTTATATTAACTTTACTATGGTGTTATTAATTTAAACACACAAAAAATAATAATTTCATAATTATCTTGTTGATTCGTCCTCTTCATTCACTTTATTAAATTTATGATTTATTAATATATATAAACTTTCATGTATGAACTTACTATTCGTTGTCACTTCCCCATACGTTTCGAGGTGATGTTCCTCTTCCTCAGTGGGAGTAATACTAAATGTGTATTACTGACAACGAATAGTAAGTTCATACGTGAAAGTTTATATATATTAATGAATCATAAATATAATAATTTCATCAATTTCTCACATGCTTGTTTGGTTTTTGCTTTTTTAAAATATATGAATTTTTGTGGTAAATAAAAGTTATGTGTACTATTAAAGAACTTAAATTTTTTTATAAAACTATTCTGTCCTGTAGAGCTTACATGATTGTGCATTAATTTCTTTGATTTGTCATCTAGGCTTTATCAGCAGTGCATTGTCTTGGAAAGCTCTACAGCCACTGGCAACACTAACGTATGGTATATACCTCTGCCACTTAGGTTTACAAGTTGTCGACATAAGTACAACCAGATCATCATTTTATTTCAGTGAATTAGTATTGGTAAGGGTGTTACTGAAACGTTCTATATTACAATACATTATTTTCTTTATTGCACTGTTTTATTTTTATACTTTTTCAAGCCTTTATTTATTCCTAATTACTTCTCTTTCTGAGTAAATAGTAAATATGGAAGTAAAAAGAGACATCAAAAATCAAGGTAGGACTAGATTATAAGTTTAAATAATCCTGAATGCACTGAGAAAAACTGACTCTCTGAGGGGTTGACCTAGAGGAGGTTTTTATCGCGGTGCCTTAAAAGATATTAAATATAGATTAAATAAAAAAGAAAAACAAAGAAAAAAAATAAATAATATGAATACAGGAACGTATAAATAAATTACACAAAAAAGCTGCCTAAAGGTTTAGATATTTAGTTTTAAGAAAAATACAGTTTAGTGGGAAAAAATGGATAGTGATGAGTACACATCAGAAGATAGAAAAGGAAAAAAGACGTGGAGAAGCTAGATGATGTATTTAGAAAAAGCAAAAAGACAAATAGAACACCCCAAAAGGAGAAACAGGACAAAGAAGATAAGATAGATATGCTAACAGAAATGATGAAGGAACTAATGAAAGACAAAAGAAATAAAACAAGATCAAAAGACATACCAACAGGGCTAAAAGAGCTTAAACAAGAAAATGAAAAACTAAAGGAAGAAAATATGACGATAAAGGAAAAGATGAAAAATGTAGAGGGCAGGCTAAGAAGACTAGAAAAATAGCAAGTTAAAAATAACATAATAATCTCAGGATTAGAAATAAAGGAGGAAGATGGAGCTGGATTAAAACATGGACTAGAACACTTCATAGAAAGAACAATAGGGGTAAAAGTACAGATCAAAGAACCCAGAGAGATAGGAACAAAAATTTACAAAGCGGGACTAGATAGTGCATATGAAAAAGAAATGGTAATGTTTAAATAAAAACAAACTAAAACAACTACAAGATAGAATTTACATAAATAATGAAATGACTAAGGAAGAAAGGGAAGCCCAGAAAAAGATAAAACAAATAGCAGAAGAAGAGAGGAAAAAGGAAAAAGTACAAACATAGGGTTTCAAAAAGTGACGATTGATGGAACAGAATGGAAATGGAACAGGGAGCAGGAAGAACTAATAGAAAACAAATTAAAAACAGTCAACCCAAAAAACTGATAAAGCAAAATAAGGACGGTATAAGGACAACGACCCAGGAAAAGAATAAGGTCATGAGAAAGGAGACAAAAAAGGAGAAGAAGAAAATAGAGATAAGAAAGAACACAAGAAATATAAATAAAGTAAATGATGGAAAAACAGAAAAAGGATGAAAGAGGGAAACTATGAACTGGGGCATATGGAATGTTAGAGGACTAAAGGGAAAAGAAGTAGAGCTTATGAAGAAAATGAAAAAACTAAAACTAGATATATTAGCAGTTACTGAAACCAAAAAGAAGGCTAGAGGTATGGAGCAAATCATAGAAGGATATAATATATTTTGGTCAGGAGTAAAATATACAGCAGTGGCACAAGCTGGCGCGGCAATAAAAGTAAAGCCAGAATATATGAAAAAAATTGTAGAGATGAAAGAAGTAAACGATAGGATATTTATCTTAGTATTAATAATGGATAAACAAAAATATCATATAATAGTAGTATATGCACCGAACGACAATGCATCAGCAGAGGAAAAAACAAAACTTTTTGAAAAGGTTCAAAAAGAAATAGATGCAGCAGAAAATAATAATATAATGGTTATGGGGGATCTAAATGGCAGAGTGGGAAATGATAACACGGGAATAGAAAATTGGCTAGGAAGAGAGGGGGAAAACATGAAAAATAATCATGATTATTTTTACGATAAATATGGAAAATGATTTAGTTATCGGAAACACAAAATTTACACATAAGGACATACACAAATTTACAAGAGAAGAAAGAAATAGAAAAGAACAATCCATCATAGATTATTATCTAATACATAGGGAAATATGGAAGTATGTAAAGGACATAAAGGTTAAGAGAAGTGCAGAAATAGGGAGTGACCACTATCTAGTCAAAATGATATATAAAGTAATGCAAGAAGAAATAAAAGATAAAAAAAGAAAAATAATAAAAGAAAAAATTAAAGTGTATAAACTTAAAGAACATGTAACAAGGGAAAATTATCATAAAATACTAGAAAAATTCCAGAAGAAAACAGTATACCAAAATTTGGATTAAAGATGGGAGAATTATAAATCAAGCCTCAAAGAAGCAGCGAGAGTTAGTTGTGGGGTAGAAAAAATAGGAAATGGGGCTACAAAGAGGACAGCATGGTGGACAAAAGAGATAGAAAAAGCAGTAAAGGGAAAGAAAAAAGTGTGGAAAACGTATCTGAACAATAAGACACAAGATAACTATGACAAATATAAGACAGAAAGAATAAAAGTTAAAAACCAAATAAAAACAAGCAAGGAAAAAACATGGACAGACTTCAGGAATAAACTTACAGAAACATATAATGAAAACCAGAAATTATTCTACAACACATTGAAACAAATGAGAAAACCCAAAACGAATAAGCTACAAAATTTAAAGGACAAAAATGGAAATATCCTAATGGAAGAGACAAGTATTATGGAAAGATAGGGAGAATATTTTAAAGATTTATTAGAGGAAAATGAAAACAAAGATAACGTTGAAGAGGAAGAAAAAGAGAAGGTACTGAAAACATGGAACAAGAAGAGAATCAATTACAAGAAGAGGAAATAACAAGAAAAGAATTCAGTGAGGCAATGGAGAAAATGAAATTAGGGGAGGCAACAGGACATGATGAAATAACAACAGAAATGATTAAGTACGCAAACATGGAAAGAAAGGAGGAACTCCTAAATATTTTAACCAAGCATTGAAATAAAGGAAGGCCCCACTTGACTGGCAAATAGGAATTATCATGCCTATATACAAAAAGGGAGACAGTAAAGAATGTTCTAATTATAGAGGCATTACTTTAGGGAGCACGGTAGGAAAACTGTACGGGAGGATTCTAGAAAGCAGGTTAAGGAAAAAAGTAGAGCACACCTTGGAAGAAAGCCAAGTGGGTTCAGAAAAAAGAGAGGAACAGTGGACCAAATCTTCATAGTAAGACAGTTATGTGAGAAAGCTGCCAAAGTGGGAAGACAAATACATGCATGTTTCGTGGACATGGAGAAGGCATTTGATAGTATACGAAAGAAGGATGTATGGAAGAGGAAGGGAGTAGAACAACAGCTTATTGAGGGCACAAAAAGCCTATACAAAAACACCGTCAAATACGTAAGTGTAAGAAATGAGGCATCAAAAACTTTCACCAGCAAAATAAGTTTAAGGCAGGGGTGTATTTTAATTATATATAATTTACCTTAATTTCCGTCCAGTGACGTCAAGCGTAATTTGAATTTGGCTACGCGTTTCAGGCCATGTGGCCCATCCTCAGACCATCACTCCAAGAGGAGCTCATTAAAAAATAAAAAATCCACATAAAACAAACACATAATAAATAAATACAAAAATATATTAAAACATTTAAAGGCGTTCTATTACACGAACACGGTGCACCGCGTGTAGCATGCCTGAACTGCATCTATTTTAAGGCCCCTGCTATTCAACCTGATGTTGGATGATGTCAAAAAATTTAAAGAAAGTATGAGTAAATATAGAATAGAATACTGGAATATGAAGATAATAACAGTAACAGAATTATGCTACGCAGACGATTTAATAATTATAGGAAAAACAGAAAAACAGTTACAGAATAACATAAAGGTATTTAATGAAGAACTTAGAAAGAAAAACATGAAGATTAATATATAGAAGACTCAAACTATGGTAATAGGAAAATCAGAAGAGAAACACAGTATAGAACTTGATGGAAAATATTTAGAACAAGTAAAAAGTTATAAATATCTGGGAGTAGTGATTAACAGCAAAGGGAATTTAGAGGAAGAAATAAATGAAAGAGTAGCAAAATATCGGTATGGAGAACCATACATGACTTCCATGTTCTAAGATTTATATTTAAAATCATATTCGAAATGAAATATTTCCATAGAAACTACGCCTTTCTACTTATTGCTTCAGCATTAACCACAGTACTGTGGTCACTAACGTATACCACCTCACGTTTTCGCACTCGATTTTCACCGATGATGGCAGTCGATGGCACTGCCGAAAAGTCTGATTTTGCAGAAAACATTGGACTACGGCTAAAGAGCCCGGGAAGCAATTTTAACAAAAAACTACTTCTTTGTTGCCGATAACGTAGTACACATATAAAAAATTCTCCCCTCCACCTTCAACTACAATTTTTAATAATAGAAAATTACCCCCACCATGTTCACCTAACCTCTTCATTTATAGATATTTCATCTACGTTTCTACAGTGGATTACTATGAGCTTCTTATCAGGATACTTTATTTATAAAAATTAAGTACTTTACTCTAGTTAAATCATAAAATGTTGCAGGTAAACTACCCCTTTCTCTTAACCAATCTTCTCCAAAATCAACAGACCTTCCGTCCTCCACAATTCAGGGAAGCATGCAAAAAAATATTTGATTCTGTTTTAATGTGCGGCAGTTATTGTTCGTCATGTAAACATTTCTCTTGTTACAACATAAAATGTTGCAGGTAAACTACCCCTTTCCCTTAACCGATCTTCACCAAAATCAATAGACCTTGAGCTCCCTGCAACTCAGGGGGTGCAAAAAATTATTTGATTCTCATTGAATTTTCGGCAGTTATCGTTCGTCATAAAAAAATTACCCTTTTTAAAACATAAAACGTTTCTAATAAACTACCCCTTCCCTTAACCAATCTTCAACAAAATCAACAGACCTTGAGTTCTCTTTAGTTCAAAAAGGTATGCAAAAACCTAGTTGATTCTGTTTGAATTTACGGCAGTTATCGTTCGTCATATAAAAAATTACCCTTGTTAAAACATAAAACGTTGCAGGTAAACTACCCCTTTCCCTTAACCGATCTTCACCAACACCAATACGTATTGAGAACTCTACAATACAGGGCTGTATGCAAAACATCATTTGATTCTGCTTGAATTTGCGGCTGTTATCGTTTACTATAGAAAAAAATTACCCTTGATAAAAAACCATTGCAGGTAAACTACCCCTTTCCCTTAACCGATCTTCACCAAAAACGACAGGTCTTAGGTAGTCTACAATTCAGGCCTGTATGCAAACAATTATTTGATTCTGTTTGAATTTGCGGCTGTTATCGTTTGCCATAGAAAACACCCTTGATAAAACATAAAACGTTGCTGGTAAACTACCCTATTCCATTAACCGATCTTCACCAAAAACAATAGGTCTTGAGAACTCTACAATTCAGGGCTGTATGCAAAACATTAGTTGATTCTCTTTGAATTTACGGCAGTTATCGTTCGTCATAGAAAAAATACCCTTGTTAAAACATAAAACGTTGCAGGTAAACTACCCCTTTCCCTTAACCGATCTTCAACAAAATCAACAGACCTTGAGTTCTGTATAATTCAAAAAGGTATGCAGAAGAGTAGTTGATTCTGTTTTAATGTACGGCAGTTATCGTTCGTCAAAAAAAAATTACCCTTGATAAAACATAAAATGTTGCTGGTAAACAACCCTATTCCCTTAACCGATCTTCACCAAAACCAGCAGGTCTTGAGAACTCTACATTTCAGGGCTGTATGCAAAATATTATATGATTCTGCTTGAATTTGCGGCTGTTATCGTTTGCCATATAAAATACCCTTGACAAAACAAAAAAGTGTCTGGTAAACTACCCCTTTCCCTTAACCGATCTTCACCAAAAACAATGTGTCTCTAGTACTCAACAAAACAGGGCTGTATGCAAAAAAGTATTTGATTCTGTTTGAATTTGCGGCTCTTATCGTTTGCCATAGAAAATACCCTTTTAAAACATAAAACGTTGCAGGTAAACTACCCCTTTCCCTTAACCGATCTTCACCAACACCAATAGGTACTGAGAACTCTACAATACAGGGCTGTATGCAAAACATCATTTGATTCTGTTTGAATTTGCGGCTGTTATCGTTTACCATAGAAAAATATCGGTATGGAGAACCATACATGACTTCCATATTCTAAGATTTATATTTAAAATCATTTTCAGCCAAACAACCAGGCTGTGTCTTACCTGCCTTTTTATTGCTGTATTAAATGAAAAATATTATATTACATTAAAATGAAAAAATTATAATTTTATTGCCTGGCAACAAAATTATTTTATTTTTAACAATTACCATTGTTTCAAAAAGTTTAAATAAATTTTCAAGTACTTTACTCTTGTTAAAACGTAAAAGGTTGCAGGTAAACTACCCCTTCCCCTTAACCGATCTTCACCAAAATCGAAAGTCATTGAGACCTCTACAATTCAGGGACGTATGCAAAAAATTATTTCATTCTGTTTGAATTTGCGGCTGTTATCGTTTGCCATAGAAAATACGCTTGATAAAAAAACGTTGCAGGTAAACTACCCCTTCCCCTTAACCGATATTCACCAAAAACAATAGGTCTTGAGTACTCTACAAATCAGGGCTGTATGCAAAACATTATTTGATTTTGTTTGAATTTGCGGCTGTTATCGTTTGCCATAGAAAATACCCTTGTTAAAAAAACGTTGCAGGTAAACTACCCCTTTCCCTCAACCGATCTTCACCAAAAACAATAGGTCTTGAGAAATCTACAATTCAGGGCTGTATGCGAAACATTATTTGATTCTGTTTGAATTTGCGGCTGTTATCGTTTGCCAAAAAAAAAAAATTTCCCTTGATAAAAAAAACCGTTGCAGGTAAACTACCCCTTCCCCTCAACCGATCTTCACCAAAAACAATAGGTCGCGAGTACTCTACAAATCAGGGCTGTATGCAAAAAATTATTTGATTCTGTTTGAATTTGCGGCAGTTGTCGTTTGCCATAGAAAATACGCATGATAAAAAACGTTGCTGGTAAACTACCCCTTCCCCTCAACCGATATTCACCAAAAACAATAGGTCTTGAGTACTCTACAAATCAGGGCTGTATGCAAAACATTATTTGATTTTGTTTGAATTTGCGGCTGTTATCGTTTGCCATAGAAAATACCCTTGTTAAAAAAACGTTGCAGGTAAACTACCCCTTTCCCTCAACCGATCTTCACCAAAAACAATAGGTCTTGAGAAATCTACAATTCAGGGCTGTATGCGAAACATTATTTGATTCTGTTTGAATTTGCGGCTGTTATCGTTTGCCAAAAAAAAAAAATTTCCCTTGATAAAAAAACCGTTGCAGGTAAACTACCCCTTCCCCTCAACCGATCTTCACCAAAAACAATAGGTCGCGAGTACTCTACAAATCAGGGCTGTATGCAAAAAATTATTTGATTCTGTTTGAATTTGCGGCAGTTGTCGTTTGCCATAGAAAATACGCATGATAAAAAACGTTGCTGGTAAACTACCCCTTCCCCTCAACCGATCTTCACCAAAAACAATAGGTCTTGAGTACTCTACAAATCAGGGCTGTATGCAGAAAATTATTTGATTCTGTTTGAATTTGCGGCTGTTATCGTTTGCCATAGAAAATACCCTTGTTAAAAAAACGTTGTAGGTAAACTACCCCTTTCCCTTAACCGATCTTCACCAAAAACAAAAGGTATTGAGAACTCTACAATTTAGGGCTGTATGCAAATAATCTTTTCATTCTGTTTGAATTTGCGGCTGTTATCGTTTGCCATAGGAAATACCCTTGTTAAAACATAAAACGTTACAGGTAAACTACCCCTTTCCCTTAACCGATCTTCACCAAAAACAATAGGTCTTGAGAACTCTACAATTCAGGGCTGTATGCGAAACATTATTTGATTCTGTTTGAATTTGCGGCTGTTATCGTTTGCCAAACAAACAAAATTTCCCTTGCTAAAAAAAAACCGTTGCAGGTAAACTACCCCTTTCCCTCAACCGATCTTCACCAAAAACAATAGGTCGCGAGAACTCTGCAAAACCGAGCTGTATGCAAAAAATTATTTGATTCTGTTTGAATTTGCGGCAGTTATCGTTTGCCATAGAAAAAAAATCTACAGACACACAGACACACAGACACACAGACAGACAGACAGACAGACAGACACACAGACACTTTTCGGAAAACGACTTTTTTTCATGTTTTGAGTGTAGTAGAATCAGAATCTGCAATAATCTCGAACACGATTTTTTTTGCCATCACCATACTTCCATTCCTTAAGGAATATGGAAGTAAAAATTAACCTTGATAAAAAACCGTTGCGGGTAAACTACCCCTTTCCCCTAACCGATCTTCACCAAAAACGATAGGTCTTGAGAACTCTACAATTCAGGGTTGTATGTAAAATATTATATGATTTTGTTTGAATTTGCGGCTGTTATCGTTTGCCATACAAAATACCCTTGATAAAACAAAAAACGTGGCAGGTAAACTACCCCTTTCCCTCAAACGATCTTCACCAAAAACAATAGGTCTTGAGAACTCTACAATTCAGGGCAGTATGCAAAACATTATTTGATTATGTTTGAATTTGCGGCTGTTATCGTTTGTCATAGGAAATACCCTTGTTAAAACATAAAACGTTGCAGGTAAACTACCCCTTTCCCTTAACCGATCTGTACCAAAATCAACAGATCTTGAGAACTCTACAATTCAGGGCTGTATGCGAAACATTATTTGATTCTGTTTGAATTTGCGGCTGTTATCGTTTGCCAAACAAACAAAATTACCCTAAAAAAAAAAACCGTTGCTGGTAAACTACCCCTTTCCCTTAACCGATCTTCACCAAAAGCAATAGGTCGTGAGTACTCTACAAATCATGGCTGTATGCAAAAAATTATTTGATTCTGTTTGAATTTGCGGCTGTTATCGTTTGCCATAGAAAAAAATCTACAGACACACAGACAGACACACACACAGACAGACACACACACAGACACACTCACAGACACTTTTCGAAAAACGACTTTTTTTCATGTTTTGAGTGTAGTAGAATCAGAATCTGCAATAATCTCGAACACTTTTTTTTTTACCATCACCATACTTCCATTCCTTAAGGAATATGGAAGTAAAATATCGGTATGGAGAACCATACATGACTTCCATATTCTAAGACTTACAATCTGAAATATGCTTGCCTGCCAAGCACGATATATTTTCTAATATATACATAATTTACATTAAAATGAAAAAATTATAATTTTATTGCCTGGCAACAAAATTATTTTATTTTTAACAATTACCATTGTTTGAAAAAGTTTAAATGAATTTTCAAGTACTTTACTCTTGTTAAAACGTAAAAGGTTGCAGGTAAACTACCCCTTCCCCTTAACCGATCTTCACCAAAATCTAATGGCCTTGAGTCCTCTACAATTCACTTATGTATGCAAACAATTATTTGATTCTGTTTGAATTTGCGGCAGTTATCGTTTGCCATAGAAAATACGCTTTATAACAAACGTTGCCGGTAAACTACCCCTTCCCCTCAACCGATCTTCACCAAAAACAAAAGGTCTTGAGTACTCTACAAACCAGGGCTGTATGCAGAAAATTATTTGACTATGTTTGAATTTGCGGCTGTTATCGTTTGCCATAGAAAATAACCTTGTTAAAAAAACGTTGTTGGTAAACTACCCCTTTCCCTCAACCGATCTTCACCAAAAACAATAGGTCGCGAGTACTCTGCAAATCAGGGCTGTATGCTAAAAATTATTTGATTCTGTTTGAATTTGCGGCAGTTATCGTTTGCCATAGAAAAAAAATCTACAGACAGACAGAAAGACACACAGACACACAGACAGACAGACAGACACACACACAGACACTTTTCGGAAAACGACTTTTTTCATGTTTTGAGTGTAGTAGAATCAGAATCAGCAATAATCTCGAACACGATTTTTTTTGCCATCACCATACTTCCATTCCTTAAGGAATATGGAAGTAATATGGAAGTAAAAAGGAAGATTATTCAATAGTATTAAATCAAGTTTCCTGGGTAAAAAAGAAATACCCACTATGATAAAAACAGAAATAGTCAGAAAAATCATGAAGCCAGTATTAACTTATGGAAGCAAAACATGGACAACAAATGAGAGAATAAAAAGCAAGCTAACTAGTATTGAAATGAGGTTTCTTCAAAAAATAGAAGGGAAGACAAGAAAAAGATAGAATTCGAAATGAAATATTTAGGAAAAAGTTAGATATTGTTCCTGTAGCAATAACAGTAGAACAAGCACAACTTAGATGGCTGGGACATATAATGAGGATGAGGGAGGAAAGACTGGTAAAGCAAGTGTTTGAATCCAGAGAAGAAGGTAAAAGGAAGAGAGGACGACTCAGAAAGCTCTGGAAGGATGAAGCCCACACAGCTGCAGAAAGGAGAGGAGTAAAATGGGAGAAAATAAAGGAGCTCGCAGGAGATAGAAAGAAATGGAGGGATATGTGGAAAAAGACGACCTCAGAGGACTCAACTCCAACATAGCTTTACACCGAAAGGTAGAAAAGCTAAGGATTAAGTAAGTACCCTAAGTACTTCTCTCTCTCTCTCTCTCTCTCTCTCTCTCTCTCTCTCTCTCTCTCTCTCTCTCTCTCTCTCTCTCTCTCTCTCACGCACGCACGCACGCACGCACGCACGCACGCACGCACGCACGCACACGCACACACACACACACACACACACACACATGCTTGTGCATGTATATGTGTTATGTGTATGTTATAATGTATTCATTTAATTTTATATTGCAGATATCACAGTTTTTTTCGGATATAGTAAAGGCAACAATTGCATCTGCTATTCTGTACCTGGCTGTTGAAGGACCTTTTGTGGAAATCGACAGGTGGCTTTTTAGCAAAGGTAATATTAAATACTAAGTTAGTGTTAAGTGAAACTGTCTTATAGTTATGAAGAAACTGAAATAGGTAAGGCGTGTGTACGAAACAGAAATGAAGAGGTTTAAGAGGAAATTGGAAGCAGATGGAGTGTGTATGTTGCATTATTAAAACCGAAATATTGTTAGTACAATGATAACATGACAACAAAAAACTAATAATTGACTATGTTTCATTAATAACTTTAGTTTTGATAATTCCATTTTATTTAGTTGTCATATTTATATAGATATATTGATATGTAACAGTATAAATTGAGATTAATAGTATCCAGTAGTTCTATAGTATTCAGACAATTTTGTGGGAGGGGCTGAGAAGCGAAAAGAATCATTGCTGTAAGACTATAGACTCAAGCCGCTGAGTAAGCGACTCTGACATTTGATGTATGTGGTAGTAGTAAAAACATGCATATGGATCTCTGCTAATCACATTACAGGAATTAATTCATGTCACCGTAGTAACAGCCTGTAACAGTACTATGTTCCCATGTTCATATCCCAGATAAACATGTGGTCAGTTTTGCAATGTGTAGTGCTTGGTAACTGTAAAGCTTCTTGTGTACAGTTGGTAACATTGCAGCAAAATGCCAAAGTTACTTACTGGGCGGTTCGAGTGTAGTACTATAAAACAGTTATAGTGCTCTTGGATTTAATCAGTGGGCTCTGTACCAACCAAGAAATCTTAACTTATAAATATTTTTGTAATAATTGTACTGCATTAATCATCGTCATAGTTGTAATTTATCATATCACATTCCAGGCTTTAAAAAGTTAGAGGCTGTTTTCAGAAATAGAGAGTATAATAACTTATCTCCAGCAGAAGGTAAAACAATGCCCCAAGATCCACTAGATTTTGTGATTACACTGAAGATAGTGCTTGATGTTTAATCCCAAAAGTTAATTTCGGATGTTGCAATTACAATCTACTTGGCAGGAGTTTTAAAGTAATAATATATATAGTCATAAAGTATTGAAATTCTAATGTATTTTAGATGTAAAAATGCAGTAATAACACAGGCTGTGGTCTGTCCACAACTGATGGGAATTAAAAATGTTGGAGCAAAGAACAAACTTAAAGAAGTAATTATAGAATCAAACATGTAAAACTGGTGTTGCTCTCCAAAATTAAGATACAGTATTTGATACAGTGTTCTAGAGCTCATGATACATATGAGGTTCATCTAAAAAGTAATGAGACTGATAGTATAAAATTATTTATTGATGCATTAACTATAAAAGTAGTAGTTCATAAAAGTGATGTAGTTCACTTGGGAAGCCACACACTTATGGAGATGTTGTTCCCATTGATTGAAACAGTGCTGGAGGTCTTCAACTGTCATTGCCTGTAGCTGGTTCGTCACAATCTTTTGGATGTTCTCCTAGGGTTGCCAGACGTACGGTTTTAGCCGGAACATTACGGAATTTTCCCGTTTTGTTCTGCGTACAGTGCGAATCTTTAACCGTACGCCAAATGTTCCGATTTTGAACATGAAGCATAATGACTTGTATTTTTGAATCTAGCGGCAAATTTTACGTTGATGCAGTTTCTGTTGTTCACGCTAGGGCGAGCATCGGAGCATGTGATGGCAGTTAAGTGAGACGGATGTGACATCAGAACTGCGTTGCATGCCGCTGAGCGAGGCACGTGGCTTCGCTCATTTCGTTGGAGGCTTGGAGCGCGTGCGTGACCAACTCATTACTCAACTCTTTCACTTTATCGCAAGCCATCATTCAGCCTGACGGTTCAGGGTGTATTTTACGTTTTGAAAGTGATTCTTTTTGTAATAGTAGTGTGTTCAAAATGGATGGGAGTGAGACAAATCCCACGAAAAGAAAACTAGGTGTTGAAACCAGCACAAACCAGAAGAGAAGACTGCGAGTGTATTGCCCGGTTTGGGAAAAAGATTTTCCAGAATTGCGGCCAGTTCCAGGAAATGCATATAAAGCAAAGTGTACTTTATGCGTTGCAAAAGCTGGAAAGGGATTTTCCATTTCACACGGTGGCGTAACTGATGTTACTAATGAAAATCCTGGTATAATAAAATCAAACTGCTGTGCACATATAGTCCATAATTGCTGTAAATCTGGTATGATGCTATGTCCATAGATATTGAAATGTTAGTAATTAAGACTTTCAATTATTTCTCAAATTCAGCTAAAAGAGTATCTCAATTGAAAGATTTCTTTCAATTTGTTGATATGGAATACAGTAGTTTGTTAAGACATGTGCCTACAAGGTGGTTAAGCCTAAAGCCTGCCATAGAAAGATTGTTGAAAAATCTTCCTGCAATTATATCGTACTTTGCTAGTATAGATGATTGCCCCAACTTCATTAAAAAAAACTTGATGGGTGTCTCTGATTCAGAAAAACAAATTATATTAGTGGAATTATATCTCCAGTTTTCTCTGCATTTAACTGAAATTTTTCCACGGGTGTACTCAACTTAGAAAAAAATGAACTGACAATTTGTGAAGTATATTGTGTGATGGAGAAAATAAAAATAGAGTTAGAGCATAGGATAAATGTGATCTGTTTTTTGATTGTAAGGTGCAACAGTTGTTAGATAAATTGGAGGACCTTTTCCCAGGTGAAAAGCAAAGAGAATTGAGAGAATGTAGATATGTATATGGAGTGTGTCTGAAATATTTAAATAAGTGGTTTGATTTTGGTGATGGCAACATTTTGTCCTTAATGGACTGCATATCACTTGAAAAAAAACCCGAGTTTCAAAATATTTTAAATTTACCAGAGTCACTTTGCATTGTTGATCACTTTAGTATAGATAGTATGTATTCAGAGATCACTAGGATTTCTGATTTGTTTTGTGGGGAAGGAAATGAACAGTTGAAAGCAAAATTAACTACTATGACAATACCACAGAGATGGTTGTACATTATTGAACTGATTGGTGCATCAAATCTGTGCAATGTTTTAGTTAAATTTGTTTTGAGTATATTTCTATCAAATGCATTCACAGAGAGAGTTTTCTCCATTATGAACATTAAATGGAGGGATGAGCTAAACAGATGTTCAGTTGATCTAATAAAAAATGAGTTGTATACTTACTTCAATTATGATGAAAGTTGCAGTGATTTCTATAAGAATGTACTTTCTAATGAAAAAGTGTTGAGAATTGCACGCTCAAGTGAAAAGTACTCGTGTTAATTGTGTTGAGTATAGTATATTATCCATAAAATGTGCTGTAAATAAAATCAAGAAATTCATTGTCGATACATGTGTTCCTATTTCTCATCTCTGAAATCTGGCAACCCTATGTTCTCTGCACTTCCAAAATGGCAGCCTCGGAGTTGACCTTTGAGTATTGGAAATAGGGAATAATCACATGGACTAAGAACAGGGAAGTAAGGTGGCTGGGGTACCACAGAAATGCCCTTTTTGGCTAAATACTTGTTCACAGAAAGTGCGGTGTGACATGGAGCGTTATCGTGATGGAGCATCCAAGAGTCAACAATCTCTGGCCAGACACGAATGACCCTTTTTCTGAGTCTCTCAAGAACCTGATGGTAGTAAGTTTGATTGACTTTCTGTCCTTGAGGCACAAATTCCTTATGCACAATACCTCGAATGTTGAAAAAAGTAATGAGCATTGACTTGATCTTGGATTTGCTCTTTCTTGCTTTGTTTGGGCAGGATGAGTCTTTTGTGTGCTACTCTTCACTTTGCTGTTTTGTTTCTGGATCATGCTAAAAAATCCACGATTCGTCACCTGTTATGATATTTTTCATAAAATCTGTGTCACTTTCAGTGTGCTCAAGAAAGTCAAGACACACATTTTTTCAGTTATCCTTCTGTTCCTGAGTGAGATTGTTTTGGAACCATTTTTGCGCAGATTTTGAGCATGTTCAAATCATGCGTCAAAATTTCATGAACTGTCTGGTGATTTAAATTTAGTTCATAAGCAATCATTCTCACCATCAAACAACAATCAGACTTGATGAGATCTCTCACTTTCAACACATTTTCGTCACTTCATGTTGTGCTTGGTCGTCCAGAATGGTGTTCATCCTCCACTGTTTCACTGCCAACCAAAAATGCTTTGTGCCACCTAAAATCCTGAGCCCGGGACATGGATTTATATCCATAAGCTTGTTTTAACTTGTTAAATGCTTCTGTTGCACTGTCTTGGAGTTTGACACACAATTTGATTGCATAATGCTGCAGGATGGAGGATATAATACCAAGGACAGTCTTGACAATGCAGCTGGATAGAAGAAAGAAGAAAGGCAGGCCAAAACCATGATGGATGATAATGTGAGCAATGATCCCAAAGTATTTGGATTGAGGGACTGGAGGGCCATCGCATCAGATCAGGGCAGTTGAGAATGCTTCTGGTGGAACTCAAGACTCAGCAATGAGTAGTAGCACTAAGAATGATGATGATACTATATAATTCTGTATTATTATTATATTTATCTATTGTGTTTGGTTTATGTATAACGAGTCTTTCTATTTTTGCAGCCCCACCCAAGAATACTTCTACACTGTCATCAATGCAGTTAGACCTTGCAGAAGAAAAGTCTAGGCTATGATTCTTAATGTCCCAGTTAACTGTAACAGAATGGTTTAGTTTTGTCAGTTCTACAGAATCCTTGTATGGATGAACCTAACCCTTATTATATAAAGATTGCTCAGCCCAGTTGTTTGTGATGTTTAAAACAGAATGATTAATAGTGCAAAAAAAGTTTTTACAGTGAATGATAAAATATGAATTTAATTATACATTTTATAAGTGCAAAGTGAATTAATAATATTAAATATAAGAAAGTTGGAGTTAATAATAAGGTAATGTTTTCTATTATTTATTAGTTACACTAATACTACTGACTCAAAACACTTAAGTTTTTTATTGGTAAAACTTTTACATTTACTTGTAGCCTGAACCAGTTTTCACTTATTGCAAGCTTTGTCAGAGGTTCTTATTTATGTAATTGTGTGATAACATATTATTTATATGAATAGTAATAAACTGAATATGGCTAATGGTTAAATGTAGATGCAAAAAGCTTTTTGTAAATGTGAAATGAATCATATTTCAGATTATTATTTCACTGGTTAATAAATAAGTACCAGTACTTTTATTGTAATTAACACAGTTATCAGCTCCACAGATCTGTTGTTGACAAGCCTCTGCCCTGCAGGAACCTTACTTATGATTTCTCTTACATGCAGAGAGAACAGAATACTTTGTAGTTGTCTTGATTATTCATCTCTTCTTTCACAGCACTACACTTAACTAAAAATGAACTTTTTCCATGTGAAAAATCCGCCACACACCACCCCCACTTCACCTTCCACACAACCGTTACAAAATGCTGGCAGTCTGTTACCAAAGCTGAAGAAGGCGGATACTAAGCCGAAACGCGTCCGATAAAATAGTAAATACTTTGTTGTTGAAAGTAATATTTAACAAGTTTGTCATTGTTTAATTTAGAGTTTTTAATGTAAAGCAGCATGATCCTATAGAGTTGAAACTGTATTAAATTACAGTCTTATCACCAGATATTTTATGAAAGGTCTTGTATGGGTTAAACATATGACTTTCTACCCAAAATTAATTAAGAACTAATTCCTATTGCCTTCATTCTTCTGTGAGGAAAGCCATGAGAATGTTCAAGGTAGGTAAGTGAGAGAAAAAAATAACGATTGCATATAGTAAATCTGACCAAATTACATCACACAAAAAACAAAGGGGTTGTCAGTTTTAAAATATAAATGATATACTGTAAAATGTGCAGTTGAGTGAAAAACACTACTTTGTTACAACTAAACTCTACAGTGTTAACAATAATTTTATATTAGCATTCTTGTTCAATTAACCACTTCAATAAATACATTATTAAAAGGTTAATTTTATTAACAATGTGCTGAAAATTTATAAATTTCATATGACAGAAATGATTCAAAAATTTCTAAGGGAATTTTACTTCTCATTGTTTTTTTTTTTACTGGATTTAGAAAATTATAATTTTTTATACTGTGTTTTTTGATTTTGAGATAAGGGCATTTATCTGATAATAATTTTAAATAGCTTCTGCTTGTTATTGGTTCAGTTATTAATCAGTTATTACAGACATTCATTTAATAGATAGTTCAATTAACAAATTTGTATTGGTTAAGTAAAAAATCAGTTAGCACTTGTTAATTGATAACAAATGGAATACAGAAGAAATTTGTGTCAGTTGTTCAAAATGTGAAGCATATTTTAATTCTATTATTATTAAAAGTCATAGTATCTAATACTTATTGGAATGCATAATACACATAGAAAATTATTTTTTGATACCTAAAATTATTTGCACTTTGATGGCTGTGGGTACCTTGCTTTGATGATCAAATACCAACACAATTATTTTTACTACTAAATATTTTTGATGTACAGTATATTATATTTATATACTGTGATGTAAATAAATAAGTGTTTTAATATTGTTGCTTTGTAGTAAAGTTGAATTGATTTTTACATTTGTGTTGGTATATATATAAATGGAATGGTAATGTGTATGGGAAGTATTTTTAAATGTTTGGCTACTTAATATACTGCTAATTATTGAAATAATAATTTGAAAGTGAAAAGAGTTGTGAGTTTCTGTTTTTTGTGTGTGCAATACATAAAATAAAAATTGTATTAAACGACTTTTGAATTTATATTTATCTCTAAATTTGGTTATATGATTATTTATATTTAATCAAGTACATTGGCTTGTTTCATGGAAGCACTAGACTAGACTATGGATTATTATAACGGTAAGGTAGTTCTATACGAAGAATTATGTTCATTTTCAATCTCAATATTTTCATTTTATACAATCTTCACTGTAATATCTGGGTTTCCCAACTAGTTTATAAAAATTACTATATCTGTGATATGGGAAATTACTGTACTCATATATATAGTATATTCATATGTCAGTGTGATCACTAAGTGTTATGTATACTGAAATGAAAATTGTTAGTTCACATTCAGAGTGTAGTGAGTTCCTCAACTATTACAAAGTGCACTGGATTTCAGCAACCTTTCTCTTAATAATTACAAATTTTATACCTTTTAATTCTTATATTAGGAGTCATTTTAAGTCATATTGCGATACCAATTTTTCCAAAGTTTTAAAGATTATTCAATTTGTTTACTTAATGCCTAGCCACATAGTATTCCCAAATCATCCACTTTGCATCAACATGATTTGGTTTGTTTTGGTTGTAGTGGTTTATAAAGTGATTATGACACTTTGTAGTTGTTTTGCAGTATAATATTTACAAATTTTGTGTAGTATTTTTTTTTGACATCTTGTGATGTGTTTGTGATTATAAGTAATGTTTTGATGTGTTTGTTAAAAATCTGATTGTGGCCGTCATTCTTTGATCAAGTCCAAAATACAAACATACTATTTAACACTATCCTCATTAATTTTCCTTTCACATGGGGTGAATCCACAGTGGAAACACAGGAAAATCCTACAGATCTAAAAAAAAAGATCCTAGACCCCTGTTGAGAGTATATTTTTAAATTATTTCCTGGAAAAGTTAGTTTTATTTTAAGAATATTTAAACAGTTTTTTAAGAATAGGTATAAATGTATTTTAAATTTTGAAAAGAAAAACTTTTTGACAAAATTATGTTGATGTTTTTTATAGATTTTTAACTCTCCATCAGAAATTCTGCTTACTAAATTCCTTTCTGGGGCCATTACTGCGTTTCATAAAAAGTTACAATGAATATGTGCGGAGTATATACTACAGGAGTATATGTTAGTGTATTTGTCTTTGGGAGCAAAGTATACAAGAAAATCTTCGTGACTTGGATGAAACGTTAAGTCTCTTCTTCTTCTTCTTCTTCTTCTTCTTCTTCTTCTTCTTCTTCTTCTTCTTCTTCTTCTTCTTCTTCTTCTTCTTCTTCTATAAAACAGGTTAATTACCTTCCGTTACGCTTCTTAAAATCCGAATACAGGATTACTCGAGTTTCAACACATTAAGTGTCATCATCAGATCCTCAATGAATATTGGTAAAACTACATTTGTTGATGTTTGCACATCTCGTCAAACGATAAAAACAACACATACATAGTAACAAAAATATTTAAATAATTTGACACACATTAAAAACAAGACAAAACAGAACGAAACACAATACACGCGGCTGCCACGGACCTGCGCAGGAACACGGTATACAGTAAAATTAATCGATACTGATTTGACCTTTGATGAACTTTATCAATCTGACACAGCTAATATCTCGTTCTATATCGTTGACTATATTAAATAAAATATTATTTTTATATATTGATTTTTCATTTAGGATGCGATCGTAATTCTATTTAGTGGCCTTATATATCTCAAACCATTTGAGAGTGTCCAGTTTAAGAGATTTCCTGCATTTATGTAATATGTCCAAATTCTCACTAATACTTTTTATGTTGTGATCTTGTGATCTTAAATGTGCAGCGAATGTGGATCTTCCTATATTTGACTTAGAGCTTGGGATGTGTTCTTTATAACGCAATTTGAACGAACGACCCGTTTGTCCTATGTAGAAATTTGAACAATTCGAACAATTAAGCCTGTATACACCAGTACCGTCGTATTCATCGAAAGACTTATTTTGATTTTTAAACTTAAGTTTGTTCTCGAGTTTATTATTTGCTTTTCTAGCCAATACAATATTTTGTTTTTTCAATTGGTTTTTTAAAGTACCGTATGATGTAACATTTCGTCATACTCTATTGTGATATATTTTACTTTTTCTTTAGGCACGTCAATATTTATTAATCTATTTTGTTTCTTATTTATTATTTTATCTATTATGTTGCTTTTATATCCATTGGCTATCGCTATGTGTTTAATAATGTCGACCCCGTTTTTATGGTCTTCTGTGGAGAGGGGCAACGACAGCAATCTATGTACCATACTATTAAAAAATGCCATTTTTTTATGGCAAAAACTAAAAAACTTACATCCATCACAAATCAACAATGTAACACATTTAATAGAAAAACAAATAAACAAAACCGTTATTAAGAAAAAGAAAACACAAAATAAAAAAATTAGTAACCTATTGAAAGAACAGAACGACCCTCAAAAGAACAATACAATAAGTCATCAATTTTATCCTTGTATAGTTAATCTTATGGAAATCAACTTCAATAATGAAGAAACTAACCTTTTAAACAAAGGCTTAAAATACTGTTTTAAAAACAAAGGATTTAAACAATCACTTATAAATGAAATATTGAACACTGAAACGGCAATAAATTCCATATCTGATGAGGAAACAAGAACAGTTGTAAGACATGCAGTTGATAACAAAATAAAGAAAGTTTTGAAAGCCGAAAATATAAAAACTAGTTACAATAAAGAAACCAAACTATTTGATTTTGTTTGAATTTGTGGCAATTATTGTTTGCCATAGAAAAATTTCTATATACAGACACTTTTTGGAAAATGACTTCTTCATGTTTTGAAGATAGTAGAATCAGAATCAGCCCTTATCTCGAACACAGTTTTTTTTCATGACCACCGTTCTTCCATTTCCTTACAGAACATGGAAGTAAAAAGGAACCTCCAGGTAACATGTGGCCTGATGCCATATATTTTCACATGGCTCATCAAATACCAGTGTTCAAAAAATTCTTCGTAATGATTTAAAGATGCATCCGTACACAATTCAAATATTGTAAACCTTATGTGACAGTGATACAGTAAACCGTGTGACGTTTTGCCACCAGTTCTTGTATGTCATAAATAACAACATAGACGTTATTCACAATACACTAATGAGTAATGAAACACATTTCCATCTGAGCAGATGTGTAAATAAACAAGCCTTTTGTTATTGAGAGCCAAATAACCGTCGAGAAATGCTTCAAGAACCATTGCACACTGCTAAACTTACTGTATGGTGTGCAATACCTTCCTTTGGAATAATCAATCTTCTTTGAGGATGAGAATGGGAATTCCATTACTGTCACATCAGAGCAACATGTCCAAACGATTAACTAATTTTTGTCTCCCTAAGCCGCAGAAAAGTCTGAAATCATACTAAACAGTATGGGGAGCAACCAGCCTTAGGGCTAGGGGATCAATGGATGCAGTTTAACGAGTTACCTTCAGGAGTGGCAACATTCCATGGGCCGCGAGATTGGCAGCATGGCATTTATTCTACTGGGGATATTTTGAGAGTAAGGTGTACAATGATCTACATGAAACATTGAAACACTCAAAGTTGGTGTAATTTCTGTTAACATGTTACACCATGTAATTAAAAATGTAAAAACACGACTTCAAAAGTGTGAGTTGAAATTGTCGCCACATCCGGGGCATAGTGTTCAAAAACTTTTAGTTTCTGCATCTAGTTAAATGCTATTATGTATACTTTCAATTTAGTGTAAATGTTAATTTTACAATCAGTAAACAAAAACACAACTGAATTTTCAAAGTCACCAGTATCATTGACTGATCCTGTATTTTAAGAATTATTTTTTATTTAATGTTTAAAAGAATTACATCATAGTGGACATCGCAGTATGTTATATTTCCTAAAACCCCATACTACAGCACTTAATTCTCACTATTTGTATAATAGTATAGCATTTAGAAAAGAAAATTTTTTACATTTTTCATTGTTGTAATTGTTAATAACAATAAGTTGTTCATTTCTAAGCAATTGATAGAAATTAAATGAAATTATTTAGTTTAATTAAAACCGGCATCGATAACAGATGTGTCTTATCGGTGTCTCTGCAGATAAATTCAGCTTGTGGCTTCTTTACCCACTGTGAAATACTCCAGGTAATGGAATTTTTGCTACTCTGACTGTCATGATTAGGATACAGGCATCACACTCACACACACCCGTTTGGCGGACACATGTCTTGCGTTGCAGTTTGCGTGTTGGGAGTTGGTGCAAACATGCGCCTTGCATTGACTTCAACACATACTCTGGTAAGCGCGTGCATATGTTGTCTACACGTACAGACTCACATTGCACTTCTGAGCCGACACATGTCCTGCGATGCAGTCATGCAGACTGCATTGACTCCAGCACACACTCTGGCACGTCGCATGCATGTGCGCTCACGGTGTACACACATGTTTCGTTGTTTTAATCGTGGCAATCAGTAGTAAAATTTTGCAACTGGAGTATGTTCGCAATGGGCAAATTCAGCCAGGGTTGAATTTATTGTAGAGACAACATACAAAACATGTTACATGTTCTGGTCTACGATTCAACAAAGTAAATGTTGTGATATAACCTCGGGTTACAAATAAAATTTATGTTTGAGAAAATTTACAAGTTATAAATTTATTAAAAACAATTTTTTTTCTCTTTTTTATATTATTTATATATTTTAATTGTTTAATTAGTTTTATTATTTAATTATTATTTAATTAGAAGTATTGATACTAATTTATCTTCATGTGTTAATTTGCTAGACTCGGTAAAGAAATATTTGTTCTATTGTGTTAATCCGATTATGTCAAAGCTGGATCGAATTGTGTTCGTTTCTAACTCAGCTCCTTTTCTTCTTCTTCTTCTCGATTTCTTTAGTTATTACCTTCTAAGTTAAATTAGAAATTAAATAAATTAATTTTAATTACTCAAATTAGGAAAACTCGTGTTTAGAAACAATAATGACATTTATTTGAGAAGTGATGTGATAATCTTATGTGCATCGACTATTGCTGCGGCTGAGACTCAATTCACAGGTCGACTGTGTTAACTAATAAAATATATAAAATTACAAAATTGATTAACAGAGTTCTTTGAACTGTCGAAATGGCCAGGGAAAGGCAAGTTACAAGATACTATACTTACAATTAATTAATACTTAATTACTATTACGTAAAAGTAAAATATATTTGAAAATAATGTCATTTAAAAAAAAAGTAATCGAACCAGTCAGCTGTGTATGACGTCGCGTAGCTGTTGATTCATCGTGGCAGTGTACTGCTGGCGAGATGACTTCGAAACATGGCCACCATCGACTTCAGATTTCGCCCAACTATGCCGGCTCCTGGTTTTTTCCTCTCACCCAAATGTAATTGTGGATATCTTCCTCTGCGATAGTGTAGTTCCTCTGGATGCTTCGGTGGTAATGTTCTTTTTCACTCGGAGAGGTAGTTTGATGCAGGATTACTAGTGTCGTATTCAGTGTTCGAAATCTGGTTAAGTTCGTTATACAATTGAATAGTATTAATTCAATTATTCCAACATGGCGGATGATTCTTGGTGTATTAGTGTTTGATTATATTGTAACTAAAACTCGTTCTTCACTTCGTTAATTGGTTAAGTTATTTTTATTAATTTTAGGTTTATAACCTCTGCAGTAACTCTTTATATTGCACTTTCACTTTAGTTCAAATTATTTTATATTTTTTGGATCTCTCTTCTGCACGTTCCCATCCATTCTGGTTCGCGTTTAACAATCAACTGCCAACTAAAATCGTTGTTTAATATAGTAATTCCAGAAATATTTTGGTATCCTATCCCATTGTCTGAAATCAGCTGTTCGTCTTGTCCAGGCCTGATCTCATATAAATATATGACAGTTTTTTCTATTTTATGGCTATAATTTAATTATTTTTTTTAATGTCATGAAAATTTAAGTACCTAGCAATATTCCTGTTCTAATTTTACATAAATCAATATCCAACTGACCTATTTTAGTTTCAATTAAGCTTAAAACTGACATTTTTTGACATTTCTTATAGGCCTTATTATTATTCACATAATTATAAATTACATGGCTTAGAAGTCGTTTTATGTTAACGTTGTCCTTAAATAAGATTACTCATTTCATCACTATTCTTTGTCTTTTTCAATTTGTTGTTACAACACACCGATACTGATTAATTTACATTTTATTTGTACTGTGTCCACTGTTAGGCATTATATTACACATTTCCAATAAAGTCAATTTTATCCTCTGATCATTACATTTACTATTATATATTTCTGTGATAATTATAATTAATACATTTAATATTTATACTTAAATTTACCTCAAGATGTTATTTTTTTCCTTTTTTGGAACATGTTTTGGGTACTATCTTGTACCCATCCTCGAGGAAAACAATCCTAGAGGATGGGTACAAGATAGTACCCGAAACATGTTCCAAAAAAGGAAAAAAATAACATCTTGAGGTAAATTTAAGTATAAATATTAAATGTATTATATACATCAAGAAACGGACTGTAGCAGAAAGTGACTAAATTATAATTAAGTATCTTTATTCTACACTGACTAATCTCTGTTAATTTTATACAGTTTTATTTAATTTATCCCTTTGAACTTTATTACATAATAAAAGTTGAATTTGACCTCAAAATCGGTTATACCTTGCTATTGATATTATAACTAGTTTGCTTCCTTATTATTTCTACGGTTTACAATTTAAAAGATATTATGATTATTTCCTTGCCTTTCCTACCTTAACAAAACTTTAGCAATAATTAACGTTATTTAACTATAACAAAACATTTTATAATCTAACATTTTCAATTACATATAATGAAAGTTCATGATTCCACATTTATATTAATATAAAACAATCCTTACATATTATATTTAAATACTCTATTACAATTAATAACATTTCAGTCATTTTCTGTCTTTCACTATTATAGTTTATATTGGATATCACTTTCCTTCTCACTGAGGCATTCTTTATCACCCACACTAATGGTAGCCTTTAATCCTTTCTACTTAATATTCTACTCTTTACCCTGGAGTTATCTCTATATTTAATTTACAATCTTTAACTTATTTGTAGTGTATCCTGTAACTTGGGTTACTGGGATTTAGGGTTTTGTCATTATTTTGAATTTAATTAAATTGAACATATTTGTCATGAGATTTGGGAAGTAACTTTCCCTAATACTGCACTCCTTGTACTAAGCTTAAATTAGTCAGTTCTTTATTTCTCCTTCAATGAGTATGTTATTATTTTATGTTTGGATCCTTTGATGTAGTTATTTTAATAAGTTACCCATGATTATTTTTCATTACTGCTCCTTATCTTACTGGGTATATTGATGATGTACTGGGGTTTTAATCATCATGTGGTTGAACGTATATTGTTTTATATTGATTGTTCCTTTTATTTGGACCAAGAGTTTTTTTTTTGTTTTAGAGTCTATTGTCAGCATTTGATTTACTATAATGATCAATTTATTTAATTTATTTTTAACCATTTTGTCATCACTCACTACAGATGTTTCTTCTTTTTCTTTTCAAGGTTGTATTAAGTTATATTCAAGGTGAAAATTCTGTTATGCTACAATATATACTGGATGAACATTTACACCATACTGGACTTATAATAAATATATTAATAGAAACTACAAGCTTGAGTTTTCTTATTACTTCTTATCCAGTAAATATATACTGGATGAACACGTACACCATATTGGACTTATAATAAACATATTAACAGAAACTACAAACTTGAGTTTTCTTGTTACTTCATGTACTAATGTATTTCTGTAATTAATAGTTTCCATATTCTTTAATAAAATTGTAAAAAATTCGTTAATATATTTGTTTAATTTTCTGTTGTTGGTGTTGCTCCTATTGTACAATGCAGGTTGTACTTTGTAAAAGGCTTAACTTTAACACTTGAAAGTTAACTTTACCTTAAAGTTAAATTATATATTTTTAGTTTTCGCTTCATCTTCTCCACAACACAGAGGTTAGTGGGCTTGCAATTTCTTCCTTTACATAGACAGCCTCTTCATCACCACATACCTTCTTCCTTTTCTTACCCAAACCATCTAGCCCTACCTGGGCCTGGGCCTTCCCCTCTCACTACACCCTCGATCGGGGTGGTGAACCAGTTTAAATCGCGTAGTAGGTGCCCATCCAACATTTCCCTTCCACAGTTGATCCAATCAACATTTTTTTTTTTTTAGTTTTATAAGCACATGGATGCATAGAAGTCTCCTGTCTGTACTTTCTTTAATACTGTCTTCCCACTTCAACCTGGGTCTGCCTCTTCTCCTTTTACCTTCTGGTTTTGCTTCTCATACTCTTGTAGGTTAACTTCGATTTTCTATTCTACAGATGAGGCTAAACCATCTCAAGTGTGAGCTTTGTATCATATCAATTAGAGGGATCATCTCAAAGTTCCTGCGGATAGTAAGGCTTCATATTATATCTGTTACTAACAGACCTTGCTAACATTTTTAGGTTGAGGAAACAAGGGCTCAAGGGGTTTAGCTCTTAAACTCATAGCAAATACATAAATAAAAGTAATAATAATACTTATGGTGTTGATGGTCTTCTTCCTGTTGTTGGTTTGTTAGTGCTTCATCTCCCACACAAGTACTTTTCTAGAGATTTCACAGAGTACTACTTAGAGGAAAAAGATTTATAGATATTTTATTGGTTTAGAAATATTAAAGTTGAGTCAGTTCGTGATTATGTAATTATTAATAAAAATCGTGTTACAATTTAGAATTTTGTTACCATGACATGTTTAAATAATAAGTTATCCTAAATAAGTATGGATCCTAAATAAATAAAATTATGTCTAAATAAAAAGTAATAATAAATTATAATGCGATGTTCCAAATATAGCTCTAATTCTATTAATCTGCATTCTTTTATTTTTTTTAACTACTACTACTACGGAGCGGTCATGGTGTAGTGGCTAGCGTGTGGCATTGCTGTGCTGTCGGTGAGGGTTCGATTCTCGCTGGGGCCATCTGATTTATATATGACCGTTCCCTCTCGCAAGGCGATGGCAAACCAGGTAGAGGTATCCTGCCTAGTATAAACCCTCCCCAACTATGATGTTAGGATCCAGTGTTAAATTGTAGGTCCCATATACCTGTGAGCACCAACTGCGCGCGCGCGCACACACACACACACACACACAAGCCTATGTATACATACATATCCATTTTTATATGTACACATAAACATATACATTTTGTTTTTCATAAAAATTGTATCTACAGATTAATGATCCATAGTCAGAAGTAGTGCATCCGTAAGTATTCCACAATGTAATACAATAAATTTTATATATAGTACCTTTACATGTTACCTGTCAAGTATATAAACAGGAATAAACAAAGTCTTAGCTGCAGGTGAACAATTTTCTAGCACCTGTAATAAATCTGACACCTCAACCTAAAAAAATTGAAAAATATAAGTTTAAAGTTGGATTCTGTGTTGAACATGTTGGCCAGGAAAGCCGGCAATAAGCTGTAGAAGAGGCTGTGAACCTGGTGTTTCTAATCCTCAAGACCACTTGAGGAGAAGCAAGGCTACAATCATATAATGGAGTGATAACAGCAACAAGTGATGATACTACAAAGGTAGTAGATGATGCAATAAAATCAGATAACTGTATATGTCCTAAACGAGTAAAAGGTAAAATTCAAAAGAATTACAGTGGGTCCAGTGGAGGTATGGAAGTTACTGGTGCCATAGATATTTTTATTATTTTAATTCAAACCAGCAATGATCACAGATGTATCCTGTCAGTGTCTCTGGAGATAAATTCATTTTGTGGCTACTTTACCCACTGTGAAATACTCAAGGCAACAGAATTTTTGCTACCCTGATTGTCTCGATTAGGATACAGGCATCACACTTACACACACCCGTTTGGTGGACACATGCTGATGCACAGTTTGTGTGTTGGGGCCAGTGCAAGCGCGTGCCTTGTATTGACCCAACACACATTCTGGCACGCTCATGCATGTGATACCTTTGCTTAGAGACTCACACCACACTGCTTGAGCCGATACATGTCCTGTGTTGCAGTCTGTGTGTTGGGGGTCAGTGTGAGCACACACACTGACTCCAACATGCATTCTGGTATGTACATGCATGTGCACACACATAGTTTGTTGTTTTGATCGTGGCAATCAAATTAGTAAAATTTTCTGATGAACACAAAAACATGTAGGATATTTACTAAATATGTTAACAGAAACTACAAATTTGAGTTGACTCCTTAAATTATTTACTCCATTTCTGTAATTAATAGTATCCATATTCTTTAATAAATATTTTTTTAATTTACAGTTATTGGTGTTGCTCTCTATTGTACAAAGCAGTTTCCTAACTCTAGGTTGTATTAACATTAAAATTAATTTAATTTTGCACAAATTGTAAAATTGTGTGTAAAATATTACATAAGCATATTATAAAAATGAAGTACATATTATAAGCAAATAAATCCACAAAAAATCAAAGAAGAATAAAGGAAAGAAAATTTTTAAAAAGCAAACATAAATGGGAGATGGGCATCTGAGACAGGCTGAAAGTAGTATTAACTACTGTAAACCTGAATATTTTTTGTACAGCTGGAATAGGAGGCACAAACCCTTTTCTCTGACTCCTTTACCACCTTCTCCCAAGTCAGCTTAAAAGTAGCTAGAAGAATAGTGAAAAAGATAAGCAAGTCCATTTATCTTTCCATCCCCATTCAAAGAGTGAAAGGAATTTTCCACACTGTTTACGTTTAAAAAAAAAGAAATCTCTACACTTTACATTTGCATTCTAGCTTCACTTGTGAAATCAAGAAGAAAGTAGAGACTAGTGAACCAGAATGGCCACAGAGGACTGTGAATAAAAAGTACACATTTTGAAACAAAAATAAATCTGTGAATGGAATGCTACTTGCTTCATGCATTCATGCAATGCAATGTACATGACAAGGCAAAATGACCGTGTTAAATGATGTTGACCATAACCACTGACATACTGATTGTGTTTGATGAACAGAAGAGGAAGGTAACAGAAGATGTCAATGAATGAACTAAAAAAATAGTATAAAGAGAAATCCTACCAAGATCCGCTAACAGACAATGTAACGTGACATAATATGAATTTAATAAAGTGTATGTCTTAAGCAGTTACCACCTCTCGCCTGTTTCGCCTATCAGTTAGCCTTTTATTCATATATGTGACTTATATAAAATTTTTAAAATAATTTACATTCAATTTTACGGTTTATAATTAGTAGTTACTTTCTTGGATTTTGTTGTCCATGATGCGTCCGTTGATTAACTAATTATGAGTATAACGCTAACGACTCGGAACACAAAGTTTTATATTGGTAAAAATGTAAAATTTTTACCTTATAGCCTGAACCAGTTTTTGCTTATTATAAGCTCATCAAAGGCTGCCACTGGGAGCACTGTCCGTCTTGTTCTTGGCGAGGGTGCCGTCTTTTGAAAGAAAGATCAATGTTGTGTGGGTGGGGTGTGATATGTTCACATAATTTGTGTGATTTGAATTATGTCTGTTCATTTAGGATGTCGTTTTATGTGTTTTTGTGTGTCTGTATATTTCTTGTTGTTCAAGAGTGTCTAGTTTTCGGCCTTTTGTGTGTACGTGTAGAATATCCAAGTTGCCGTTGATGTTTGTGTATGTGTGATTTGCTTCAATGAGGTGGTTTGCAAAGGTGGATTCGGTAGTGGAATGTAGTGCCTTTGTGTGTTCAATGTACTGTATCTCTGTTTGAAGCAACATTGTCTGGCCTATGTAGAATTTGTTGCAATTTGAGCAGTTTAGTTTGTAAACCAGGTAGATCAAATTTGTTTTGTTCTTTGTGTGTGTGTTCTGTTTTGTTTGTAATTTTGTATGCGATTCTGTATCATGCTTTTTTAAATTTCAGTGTGGTTATTGTTGTATGTTAGTGTTATGAATTTGTTTTCTGTCTTTGTCTGTTGTTTGTTTTGTGTAGGTGTTTATTGACTATTGTTCTGTTGTATCCATTGGATTCTGCTAGATATTTTATCGTGTTTAGTTCGTCTTTGTAGTCTTTTTCACCTAGTGGGATTTTGTTTAGTCTGTGTATCATAGTTCTGAAGGCAGCTAGTTTGTGTTGTATTGGGTGATTAGAGGAGTTCTGTATTAGTGTGTCAGTTGTAGCGGGTTTTCTGTATATACTGGATTTGTGCCTCTGTTCAAATTTTGTGATGGAGACGTCTAGGAAGTTTATGATATTGTTGTGTTCATATTCAGCAGTGAAGGTTATGTTTTTGTGTGTTAGTAGCTGTTTGCATTGTCTTTTGTTTTCCTTGTATATAATTATGATGTCAACAACGTATCTGTGCCAACATAGTAGTTTATGTGAGTGTCTGTCATTGTTTGTGAGGATTCTTGTTTTTTCTAAGTGTTGGAGAAAGACTTCTGCTAATATTGTAACAATTAAATAATATCTTTATTTTACCTCTTAACTCCTAAACTTACCCTTCTTCGATAGATACTATGTTAAATAAATAATCAAACTCCTTTTCTATCTTGACTGGATTTCAATAAAATTTATTTTTTTCTCTTTAACATTTCTTAATTGTATTGACATTCAATGTCCCTTCTTTTATTGGTAGCTCATTTCGGTTGAATTACATGAAAAATCTCAATTTCAGGGTTAACATAAAATTAAAGTCAAAGTATTGTTCCAGTCATAATATAACATAAAACATGTTTATAATTAATATTTCGTAATTGTGTGTTGTGGATGTATGTTGACTAGTGGGTCATTTGGATCATACAAAAGAACAATTTAAAAAGGAACTCTTAATACTAATAGTTATGGTGTACAAATAAAATTCACTATTATAATGTTTATATTGTTTTGGTTATAGTATTTCACTGTAACTCGATAGTTAAAATGTAGTAATGTTGGTTCAAATATCTGGTTTAGCATATTGGAGCAATCTCACCAATCTGATAGTTTTCCTTATGAACTTATTGCTTGATTCTTTGCTTCTGGCCTTCAAGTTTTTGGTACTTTTGATCAAAATATTAGTCTTCTAGTTATTTCAATAGTCTTTCTTTGTCATCTTGCCTTCTACCTGCAATTAATTTGTATAAAAGTCCAGCAGCCAAATTAACATGTTCTGCCTTGTTTCAATATTTTTTTAACAATCCCTTTCTTTTTACCAAAATACTAATTCCTTCAGTTAAGGCTTTGGCTATGATATTTTATGGGTCACAGGTTCAGTTTCATCTTTTATAATGAATTTGATTCCGTTGAATCTTATTTTTTCTTCGTCACTACATTATATTGTAAGTTTGTAACATAAGATTTCTCTATTTTTTAATTATTTACACTTGGTTTGATCTCACTATATGGGCTACATAACTGTTTCATATAGATTATATGTTTCATTCAATACTCATATTATAATTATGTTTAATCACTTTCATTATACATGATTTTTTCCATTTTTAAAGTCTTGAAATGTTAAATACCTATTAATATTTTTCTTCTAATATAATATAATAGATTGACTTCCACATACCTGGAAGGTTTCGTTTTATTTCGGCCCAGGATCCTTTCGTACGAATGTAGATACAAATGTGTTTCATGGGTTCTTGAAATAATTAACTCTACACATCTTTAAGAAGAGAATTATTAATTTTAATGTTCAATTGTTGGAATTACTGTTTACATGAAAAATAGCTTTACATGGAGTTACGTATTGTGTAACTCGTGCACCTGGTTTGTACAGGAACTTACTAACTATAGCTTACCTTATCGTTTCACAAAACACAAAAGCAAATATAACATACAAAAGAAACAGCCCAGCTTTGCTTGTACACGCTCTCATTCACAATTTAAAATACCCTTAACATTTTATTATTAATAAAACTTCCCCCACGGCAGCCACGCGGTCTTCACGCACAGTCATCTTTCTATGAAATGTTATAATGTTGAGGTCCGAAATATCACTCGGTTAGTTTCTACCGCACGGATGTATTATCGTCACATACTTTTATTCACTGATATTTGAATTTAAAGTGAAAATAATAGAAAAACTTTTGCGTGTAGCCTAATTCGTTCCTAGCCGGCAGGCTTCAGTAGTGGAACTGCCGCAAACTTTTTGTTTGTACACTGTTACTTTTTAATGACCGTTTCCCACTTTCTAAGATAGGCCAAATTTGTTTTAACGGCCTATCTTGTAAACCCGAGGCCCCTGTTTTAAATTCACAACTTTATTGTCTGCTGCTGCTTACTCTCTGATACCAAACTGCACACTCTGATGACACACTGTAGACTGTGTCACAAGGCTGCTGCTATGTGATTGTGCAATGCGTCTGGCAATTGTTTTGACTGACTGTGTGTATGTTGCATTGCTGTACTGGAGGCTCCTTACAGGTGAAGTCTGGCAATTTAAAAGTGATTGAATGGGTGATCTATGTTAATATAGAATTAAACTGTGGTAGCTCCCATATATGAAGTGAATTGTACACTTTTAACAAAATCAAAACCAAGATTAATAAAAAATAAAAAACCTTCCAATTTACCCATTACAATACCCCCTCGATGAGAATTCTGCTGTTCACGACAGAAGAAATCTCATCGACAAAACCCCGAAGAGGACCGGTGAGGAACTGGTGCCAACAACCCCCTAGTTCTTAATCTCATGGGTACACGACCCCCCTGGCTCAGCGACCATAGACTCATCTGAACGAGATCACTGGACTTCTCCGTAAGATATCCCAACACCGAGAAATCGATCAGACTCGCACCACGGTGCACCTCGCCTTTTAACATGCTACTCCCAAAAATCCTCAATCCCTGGCTAAAATTATTCCAGCTCCTCCGCTGATATGTTTCCCCTTTTTGCAAGCTGGGCTGCCTTTAGCAAATACTGGGCACACACATACTAACATTACATGTTACCAGAAAAATAAAAATTTCTTTTAAAATTTACTAAAAATTTAAAAAATTCAAAATTCAAAAAAAAATAATCTTTTATCAAAAAATTCTCTTCCTCTTTTTCTAATTTTTGTTTCAAATGACTTAACCTAGACATTTCTACTAATCCTTACTCTAGCATGAGAACCACTTATAGTCTACCAATACAATACAATACAATCAAATAAACATGGTTAATGCACACATAATAAAAAAAATCATTATCTAAAATATTCACTCGCTGGCAGGCGAAAAATCTTTTTTTTTTTTTTTTTTTTCAAAAAAAAATTAAAATTCCCAAAAATTTTAAAATTCAAGAGACAATCTAAATTTATTTAAATGTTTCCCTCTATGTGTAGTAATTATTAAAATTTGGTTTACATAGATTAACTAAACAAATTAAACTGACTTCCTATTATACAAGCTTAGTCTGTGTATGCCCCCATCAGCTGATCGAAACTAGGTCAAGTCCAAAACCCTTGACCTACATATGTTATGTATCCTTTCTGAAAATACACTGAACATCTGTAATATCCTACTTTGAAATACAAACATAATAAAACAAAATATTTAAAACAAACAAATATTTAATATAAATAATCATCAACTTGATATTTAAATTATTTAAAATACGCAATTATTTTGTTTCTCATATTCTTTTTTTTCTTTACTTCAAAATATCTGTAGTACATTAAACATTAATTACGTGTAACATTTACAAACCAATAACAATATACCAGTGACGTATTATTGCTGATCAGCTGATCTTCCTAACACAATTACAATACACATCTCAAAATTGAACAAATTACATGTAATACATTATCAACACTTACTTCTATTGTGTTGATTGCCTGCCAGGCGTCTAATTATTGGCTAAAAAAAAAAATACACACATAATGAAAATACATTTTATCAACAACTATATCTAACACACAACAATAAAATGATACCTTTAAAATTATAGTATGAACCTTATATTACGAGTCTGAGCATATAATTATGTGGACAGATCACAAGCATTTTTGATTGGATTAAACCTTGAATAAACAAAAACTTTGTCATAAAATTTTAACTTCGTGACTCCTTTGCGTCACCTCCCAGCCACACACACTATTTCATCATTATTATTTTAACAAAAATTTTCTTTAATTCTTTTATGTCACAATAGAGTTTTGTTATGGTCACCAAGTATGTCTGTAGGCATTAGTCACAACATACCACTCCAACACACCTGTCTACTGTTTACATGAACAGTTGTGTGCCAGGCTTGTTTTCATAAACAACAGTTATAAACATTCTCAATTTCAGCATTCATAATCTACACATTCTAGTTGCATCATATATTGCCATACCTGCTTGCTACACTTTTCAAATTTTATAAATCTTCTAGATAATATATTTGTCTCTTACATTTTTTGTCCCAATTTGGATCAGATATATTTTTGATTCATTAATAAAAGTGGCCTTTTAAATTATTTATTTAACTTGCAACTATTTCAATATTATTATTATTACAACAATCATCTTACATACACACATTGTTTACTTAACGTTTCATAATACACACAAATGAATTCACTATATTATTTACAAACTCTTGTTATTTATTATTCAGTTTTTTCCGCACTTCATTTGTCCAGATCTGCCATGTCAGAACCATTAAAACAAAATATTTATACTGTCTTTTATTGTTTTAATTGTTCAACCTCCATCGTCCCAAATCAACCTTGGTTCTACATAACATCGTTCAATTCTATCAGCACACAAATGACTGTTTTGTGTGTGGTAACCATACAAACTAAATTCATTCAGTTTATTCAAATAATCATTAAACCGGTCTACATTGGGTATTTTTGTTAAGTCTCCATCATTAAATTCATTAACTATTGGGTTAATTATTTTTATTAAATCATTGTAGTCGTTATCATTCACATATCTTTCTAAACTTTCCTTCCATTCATCATACTTTTTATTTAAGTTATATAATTCTGTGACTTTATTAACACACAATTCTCTGTTTACATCTCTCTCTTCATAACCCCAAATCACACTCTCAAAAGTATTACAGACAGAGGGTATAAATTCAATTAAATCTTTCCTGACTTCTCCAGGAAAAACAAAAAACTTATTTGTAGCACACTTGTCTACACAATATATACGTGAAGGTCTTCCTTCACCCCCCATTCTACCTCGTAAACAATTTACCCCGTTTCATACCTGTAATATAACTCTCTCTCCACTCTCTCTCTAACTCCTTAACACACATTAACATTTCATAATCACATTCTACAACTTCATTAGTACTCTCAGATACCACTTTTTCGACTACATTATTATTCTCATTATTATCAACATCATTATTATTTATTAATTCATTACCTAATACAACATTGTCATTACGACTTTCGTTTGTATTATTCTTACTTGATTCTACTTTATTCACACTGTTTCTTGTCATTACATTAGCATTTTCAAGACATACATTCTTGTCTTGTATATTATTTATCAACTCTTCAAATTTTATATTTATATTTTGCTGAAACTGAATATTCTGTTCTTTAATTTCATTAAAAATAATATCATTTTTAATATTCTGCTGTTCGCATTTTATTCTCTGTTCATCTAATTTATTGTTAAAATCACTTTTCATCTTATTTAAAATTATTTCATTGTTATCAAATTTTACTTTAATATCCTTAGACATATTTCTCACGTCACTGGACATGGTTCTCATGTCACTGGACATGGTTCTCATGAAATTAAATAAATCGTTCACTGACAACTCTGTAGCTTTATTTGTTACAGGAGTTGATATCGCTCCTGGTGAGCTAAATACAGATGCTTCTGCGTTATACTCATTTATTGACGTTACTTCTGTTTGAATACCGGAGTCAGCATTTGCTTGACTCTCGGTCCGATTGTCAGATAAGCCGACTTCACTGTTATCTGCCATTTCTTATTTTATACTTGATATTTGTTTATAAATAACATATAATCAATAAAGTGTATTATATAACCACTTTTGCGTTAACAACGCACTTTTGTTTTATTCCGCTGACCCCAAAAACATGTTTGTATCTCTACTATAGGTACGGTCTTTGATATTTTCATTACCAAAAACTGTCCCTGTTAACGGAAGCCATTGAAATGTTAAATACCTATTAATATTTTTCTTCTAATATAATATAATAGATTGACTTCCACATACCTGGAAGGTTTCGTTTTATTTCGGCCCAGGATCCTTTCGTACGAATGTAGATACAAACGTGTTTCATGGGTTCTTGAAATAATTAACTCTACACATCTTTAAGAAGAGAATTATTAATTTTAATGTTCAATTGTTGGAATTACTGTTTACATGAAAAATAGCTTTACATGGAGTTACGTATTGTGTAACTCGTGCACCTGGTTTGTACAGGAACTTACTAACTATAGCTTACCTTATCGTTTCACAAAACACAAAAGCAAATATAACATACAAAAGAAACAGCCCAGCTTTGCTTGTACACACTCTCATTCACAATTTAAAATACCCTTAACATTTTATTATTAATAAAACTTCCCCCACGGCAGCCACGCGGTCTTCACGCACAGTCATCTTTCTATGAAATGTTATAATGTTGAGGTCCGAAATATCACTCGGTTAGTTTCTACCGCACGGATGTATTATCGTCACATACTTTTATTCACTGATATTTGAATTTAAAGTGAAAATAATAGAAAAACTTTTGCGTGTAGCCTAATTCGTTCCTAGCCGGCAGGCTTCAGTAGTGGAACTGCCGCAAACTTTTTGTTTGTACACTGTTACTTTTTAATGACCGTTTCCCACTTTCTAAGATAGGCCAAATTTGTTTTAACGGCCTATCTTGTAAACCCGAGGCCCCTGTTTTAAATTCACAACTTTATTGTCTGCTGCTGCTTACTCTCTGATACCAAACTGCACACTCTGATGACACACTGTAGACTGTGTCACAAGGCTGCTGCTATGTGATTGTGCAATGCGTCTGGCAATTGTTTTGACTGACTGTGTGTATGTTGCATTGCTGTACTGGAGGCTCCTTACAGGTGAAGTCTGGCAATTTAAAAGTGATTGAATGGGTGATCTATGTTAATATAGAATTAAACTGTGGTAGCTCCCATATATGAAGTGAATTGTACACTTTTAACAAAATCAAAACCAAGATTAATAAAAAATAAAAAACCTTCCAATTTGACCCATTACAGTCTGTCACTGTTATTCTCACTTTCTAGCACTATCACATGACCTAACTTATATAATTATAGTTTGATATTATTATATCTGTAAAATTTATATCATTCACCGTTTGTAGTTCAATGATACAAAATAACTGTCTGAGGTACGCAGACCTCCTCAGAGTTTTAATCTAATGCTTATGAACTAACAAATGTCTTTTTACTTATATTCTAAGTTTAACATTTGTACATTATAATTCTATTAATTAATTATTATTTACATGTTTGTTTGTCACTTGCTCTTCACTTCTGGGTATTATTGTCATTGTTTGTTACTGTCATTAAATTATTTATTTCATATGAGTTTTTATTCCTTAATTCCCTATTATTTATTTATTATAATATTTTCCTTTTTGTTTTAATTACTTTTTATTTCTTGACCTTATTATTTATCTTTAAATAATATGTTGTGTCTTCATTTCTTTATTTATTATGTTCATTTTATTCTTCTTTGTACTTTATTACTAAAAAGATTGCGATTATGCATATTTCACAGTGAATTTAGATGGTATACTTGTCTTTATTTTGAGGTGTAATCTTGTTATGTTACAATATGCTGGATATGGGTGAGCCCATGGGTAGTCCATCATTCTGTGTGTAAAATTTACTGTTATGTGAGAAGTAGTTTTGTTTTGTGATCATGTTAAGAGTTTCTGTTATTTCTGTGATAAGTTCTTCTGGCGTGTTGTTAATTTTAACATTGAAAATGTTTATAAGGACGTGTCGCACATTTGAAAAAGACTGCTGCTGCGTGATCAAAAATGGGAACCAGTGAGTTTCCATAGAAACTACTTCTTTGTTGTCAATAATGTAGTACACATATAAAACTTCGCTTATGAATGCGACTAGATTTAACTTATAATCTGTACATTAGTAAATGAAGAATGAATTCATTGATTGGTGAATGAACATATATATATATATATATATATAATTTGTGATGATTTGTTCAATTTGTTTCTTCTGCAAGTAGATAAAATTGTATATTCTTTTTAACACCTAAATTGTATCTACTTGCAGAAGAAACAAATTGAACAAATCATCACAAATTATATAATTACGGCAAGAAACATCGAGTTACTTATATAGAAAATGATATATATATATATATATATTTTTTTTAGATTTATTGAAACATTTTCAATGTCCTTCTCTGTGCATTGCATTTGTGCAATGCCTGTAAATTTTTTTTTATATATATTTGTTTTTATTCCAATTCTACATATTTATCTAATTGATTTTTTCGTTTTTAATTTAATTTGTTGTTACTTGTTTGAGTTTAAAATTATTTATCAAAATTCCTGTTAATGTGCAAGCAACAGGAAAATTGCAGCTAGAACATTAGTACAACAATTTAAACCATTTGCATTCAATATAAGACATATTACATTCAAAGTCTTAGAAACTTTGAATGTTCTTTGTAGTCATGTGCTTTTTGATTTCCTAGGAAGTTGTTTGTTGCATTTTGAAATGATTTCTCGCAGCCACTTTAACTGCATTTTATTGTCTTTAAAATGGAAAACCATTCTCAATTTTTTTTTTTGTGGATTCCTTTATTTTAACAAAACTTATCTTTGAAAATTGGCTATCAGAAACTGATATTTTCTACCATCAAGCTCCCTTTTCTTAAGAATGTATTTCATAAAAATTAACACTATACATAGTAGAGAAGACAATTATTTTCTCTCCTACTACATTTATAATATAATTAAAATCATCCTGCTTTTCTGTAATGTATGAAATACCATTCAAAGGATCTATAGTTTAAGCCTCAAAGCCTCAACACGATAAGACAGACAGTTTTGTATATAACTCTATTTTATTCATGGTTTGTAGTTATTTATTGGTGTTAACTCATTAAATGTTTGTACTTTTTAATTAACTGAAGCAAGTTCTCAGTTTAACTCGACCGTTTTGCATTTGCACATCTGTCTATTTGTCTGCCCATGTATTTACTTCTGTCTGTCTGGTATATATGTCTCATGATAACTTTTGAATGCATTAACTGATTTTTGTAAAATTTGCATGTGTGTGTGTACATATAACATACAGAACCCTGTCATTTTTGGATACGGTTCCCCCTAAATATAGGTAGAAAAGCAGAACATAAAATTAAATAATGAAATTTTGTTTATGCTTTAATTTTTATTATTTTCAAAAACTACACTAACCTGTGCACAACAAATCAAATATGTATGGATGGTAACTTCATAGTGCTTCAGAAGGGGCACTTCTTTCGGAGCCACCTATCTGACAAGATCACAGGTATTTGTAAACGAGTATAGGCCTATTGTTACCTGGTTTTAAGCGCAGTGTCTTACCACAAGCACCATATAATTTTATTCTTTTGTTCCCAATTTTTGGAGTAGGAGTTCTAGTAATTAATATCTACAAAAAATATATTATCTTGCTTGAAGTAATGGTTGTAAAATCTTAACACTGTTAAATCTTTATTATTTTAAAATTATTCTCAGAAACATGTTAAAAGTCAGTTGTGTTTTGAGTCCAATCAGATTTATATTTTTAGATTTTTTAAAACAATATTCACTGTAGATTTTATAATAGGGTTTTTTTCTTGTTCATATTGGCTTCATTTTTTGAACATTCAACTTTTTTCAAGAGAAGTTAGTATTAAAAAGTAGCAGCCTCACATCTGAGCTACTGTTGCAAATTTGTTGCAAAAGATAATTATTTTTTAGTAAATACCATAAAAAATTAAAATATTAAAAGCTGTTAAAAGCTAACAATGTTATTATCAAACCCTACAAACATTAGATGTCTAAATAGAAGGTACATGCCTACAAGATAGAGGTCAGATTTAATTCAAGGCTGTGGTTTACAAATTCTAAACAAAGCCAAATAGCAACAGTAATAATAATAACAAAATGAAGAAGAAAAAAATGAAACATTTTTTTTAGATGTGTACTTGGTGTTTTTTAAAGAGATGTCTTTTAAAACATTGTAGACTACTGAAAACTGAATTTTTTAAAGAGATATATTTTAAAACATTGCAGACTTCTGAAAACTGAATTCACAAAGGAGTCTACAGTAATTTCTGAAGAATGAAAAATTAAATGTATGACTGAATAAGGAAACTGAACCTCTTCTGCATACCTGTCTAGCACACAGTAGGAATTTTTAGTGTGTGGTTTGTACATGTATCATTTTGTTTAGTTTTACTAGTTTAGTGTTTTGTGTTACGGTATCCCTTATTTATTTTATTAAGAAACAATATTTACTAGAACACAAAAACAACTGACAAGGAACTCAGAGTTTTTCAAATTATGTGGATGGAAAGATTGGTATATTCTCAAAGTAATGAAAAAATGTACCTGTTTATTGTTTTTAAACAAATTATGAGGTTGCTGCAAGAATGTAATTTGAAATGTTATTTTGAAAACAAACATTCACATTTTAGTAAAAAATGTGCTGGTAAATTAAGAACGTAAAGAACTTCTTTTGTACTTCAGTCACTCAACACAATTTATTTCAGTCATTTTCTGATCTACCTAAAATGGTAATGAAACAAATTTCAATATGACCGTCTAAATTTCAGCAACATCAATAATGTTATGGAGAATGTGATTTTGTGATAAAATGTTTCGCAAATGAATAGCCTTTGATAAAGAGTACATTATTTAATCCACCCAAGTCCAGACATAATGCATTTTTGTTTTGTTGATGGTTATGTACAGAGTACTTGAATGTGAGCATTTCTTGTATACTGTAAGATTGTCTATACTGTGAGAAAGTAATGTAAAGAAATTCTCATTTTCCTACTGCAGTTCTTCTCATTTCTTCAACCATGCAACAGCATGTATACTGAATAATAAAACTGTCTTTTACTTCCTTTGTATTACATTTAAATATTACAGATTAAACTATTTCTATAACATTTTTAATAAGCTTTAAAAAATTACTTCTTAACAGCAGATTACTTTAAAATTTCTAATACATTTTGTAGCCATTTGTAAGGAATTACACATTGTGTTATGTTTTTGTTTTAATAATCACTCATTGAATATATTGCTTAGTAACATAAAATTATTATGGCTCCTAATTTTATGTGTTCAATATGGTTAGAACAGCTGCTCATATACTGGTATGTTGAGATAAAAGACAATTATGTAATGCGCTATGTCATTCGAGATTGCCTTTCCACATGTTTCTCGATTAGCCTACTGATGCATTTGTTTGCCTAGCCTAGACTACATCATATACTGACCTAGCTTCTATCAAATTACAGAGCACTTGTTAGTTACATCAATCTCCTGATCTGTCAGCTGGAAAGTTATATATTTCTCTGTAATCTTTGTGGGGTATATGTAAGCATCAGCGGCTGGCTTAGCAGTTCAGACCTGGTGATATTAGAGTGCGGTTTGAAGTTATTGTGGCGGTTTAGTGAGAAGTGATTATTGTGCTAATTAGTCCAGAACTGTAATAAGGTGGCATTTATTGTTGTTTATTGGAGAAACTTAATTTGGATTATTGTGTAAGAGTGCTTTTGTTGCCTTTGTCGTATTTGCATAACAAATAGAAGACTTGATATTCATCATATTATTTGTATTTGGTTTATAGGTGTTCATAATATCATCAGAATGTGTAACAGAACAAAATGATTGAAGGATTTCAAACATAAAGAAAACAGAGAAAATAAACAACACTGAAAAATTTAAGAACAAGGGATGGTAATTACTGCGCAAGAAAAATATTTTGCTGATTCTAGTAGAAGAGGGTAGTGTTTTTGGTCTGACTTCATACATCTGTTTATGTCAGACTTACCAACAACCAGAAACACAACATTTAGAGCATTTGAGAGACGATACAACCATTTTAACAAATAGCCATTGCCCAGACACTGCGGCACCAATATCACTTCAACCTACTCCAAAGTTGCTTTAAGAAACAGTGCACAAACATCAATGATAGTAAGTCTAACTAAATAACCTTTACACTTAAAAAAGGCCCCATACCTGATGTAGGACCAGTGATATTGCAGTGCCATCCAGAGTGATTGTTATTGTGACTTGCAGATTTAGTGTTACTGGTTACTTTGTGCGAAACTGTAATAAGGTGATGTTTATTATAATTAGTGGACAAATTTAATTTATCTTTGTTTATTTCTAACAGTTGTTTATGTCTAATTAAAGATTGTAATTAGTGACTTCATTGGTGACAGTTGTTCATTTCCACTGCATAACATAACGATCCATGGAACTGTCACATCTTGTGTCTTCTCATATTGTTGTTATGGTAGATAGATGGTAGATGCACAATTAATCACGAGAAAGTACTGGTTTATTCACCTCAACTTCTATTATGAGTCTAAATGAATTGATTTTGGAATCAGAATACTCTAAAAATTGCCTCAGCTTTTTTCTCCTTTGTGCCAAAACTGGAAAATAATTTGTCAATACAATGGAATCAATAGTAATAATTGATATTCTTATAAACATATTCTTTAAAACCAACCCAAATAATTACTGGCCAGCGCCAACAACAAACTGGAGACATGAAAAGCATGTACAGTCTTATAATACAAATGTTTATAGCTTTTAAAAAATGAAAATTCTAAACAAGGTCATTTCAAAAGAAACACTATGTAAGATAAACAAAATTGTTTATTAAAAAACTATATATATAGATATATATAATATATACATTAATACTAATACAGTATTAACATATTAATAACACTATCATATAGTAAACTAAAAGGCTATGACTAAAGTTAACTTTTTATGTGATAACAATAACATAGTAGAAATAATGAGCAATGAACAGTTATAACATATTTCTTATAGTTTAGTTATTGATTTTTTTAATCACCTGTAAACAATTAGGTGACTAGTTTTTGTTGTAAATAAATGTAAATGAGTATTTTGTCAGCTGTTTGACAAGCTGAGTGTAACTATTATACATAAAATACAAAGTGTCTTTAGTCAATGGAAAGACTCTTAAACGATCCTTCTAGTTCCATTGCAAGCATCTGATTACGCGGTTTGCCAATTCTTTTCTTCAGGTCACCTACAAATGTTTCCATCTCTTTCATCCAGCTTTTGTAACGTTTTTCTATCAGGTCTACATGTTCGTCTGAAATAGATGAGTAAAAACAACTGTTAAAATCAAATTGATAGACTATTTTGTATAATGACATATTTTGTTCTATACTGAGAAAAACATTATTGTTGAGATTATTTTTGTTATGTAAATAATTTTAATTTATAGAGTTATTTAGACTTTTAAGAATAGAAGGAACAGATTTCCCTTACACAATAGCCTATACAGCAAAATGATAAAGTTTATGATTCACTATATTTAATAACAGTTTAATTAAGTTTTTATTATGCACATATGAGAAGCAATACATCAAACAATATTTATTAATAATTTGTTAGGTCTCTTAAGTAACTCTAACTATAACATTAGATAATTGTAACTTATTATGTAGCCTATATAATAGAACAGTATTAAACCATGCACTTTTTCAGAAGCATTCAGCTTCTACCTCCTACTTTTCATTATTTAATTTCTTTAAAAACATTCATGCTGTGGAATTTTGGTTTGGAATCATGTTCACGAAATATTTGATGGCATGTATGGTTGTCATCCTACTGATTTTACTATTCATTACAGAGGAAATTACGTGATCACAAGGAAATAAGAAAGAAATTAAAGTTAGCATCCAGAAATCCTTGATCTCACAGCAGAATGAAATATCTTACACTGAGAAAGAGAAAAAATGATGGTATGAGGAAAAATTAAGAGTGAAATCTGAAATCGGCAAAGGAATCTCTATAAGGGGGGGAGAAGTTAAAAAAATATGGGGGGGCAGACTGATTGGAAAGAATAAAAGAGGCAACCAAGAGGAGCCAAGAGTGGAACAGGTCAGCCGATTGTATTTACCAAAGAAAGGGGAGAATTGTAAGAAGTGGTGAAGTCTTGTAAAAAGAGTATCTAAATAACTAGCAGAAGAAACCTCAATGCCTTACAGTGTAAGAGGATTGTTATACAAGAGGCAGTCAAAACGTTAGTTGCACTAATAAATAATCTTCACCTTTGAATCTATCTCATCTTTTCCAGAATAATAGTTAATAGCAATTCATGCCTTTAACAAAGTATAAAATATCATAAAGTATCTATATATTAATACGTGAAGAGAAAACTTTGTACCCCTTTTTAAGCATATTGCGTGCACGGAGGAGTGTGAGATTTGGCATAGTTACATTTTATATGGAGAAGGAGTGCAGAAAGCTAAAATTTATATATAATATGTGTTACAAATACATTAAATTAAATTATATATTAATACATGAAGAGAAAACTTTGTACCCCTTTTTAAGCATATTGCGCGCACGGAGGAGTGTGAGATTTGGCATAGTTAAAGTTTATATGGAGAAGGAGTGCAGAAAGCTAAAATTTATATATAATATGTGTTACAAATACATTAAATAAAATAAAATAAAACATTCATTTGCACTTGAAAATTCATTTAAACTTTTTCAAACAATGGTAATTGTTAAAAATAAAATAATTTTGTTGCCAGGCAATAAAATTATACTTCGTATTGTTTAAATTAGCAGCCATCCTTACTATTTCTTTTATGAATTTGCTAACTGCTATAATTTTTTATTGTTCGACTAAGCTTTTCGTCATTACTGACATCTTCAGGTCTTAAACAACCTACCTAAACAACGACCTTCAGGTTGTTTAAGACCTGAAGATGTCAGTAATGACGAAAAGCTTAGTCGAACAATAAAAAATTATAGCAGTTAGCAAATTCATAAAAGAAATAATAAAATTATAATTTTTTCATTTTAGTGTACGTTCATACTGCCAATGTCAAACACATAATAGTCTGTCGTTTGTTTACGTTCATACTGCCAATGTCAAACACATAATAGTCTGTGGTCAAACAGTCGCACAGAATAGAGATTGTCGCCAAAGAATTTTAAAATGTTGCCAACAAATAATTACTGACAGATTGACTGAATGAGCTGCGAATTTTGAGTGATTTCAAATGTTCCTTTTCAATAGTCTGTGGAGTGTATGTCAAGGCAAAAAAGCGTTTATTTTATATTTTGTATATTAGATATCTGTGTTTTATATATTGTCACCGGACAAAAGGCTTGCCGCATGACAAATGGCGCCAATTGTACACTCTAGTGTTTTTGGTGGCCCTAAAAAGGACCTGTGGCGAGAAGGCTGATGTTGTCGTGCCGCGCTGAGATGTTCGGCGGCTGCGCCCGCTGTTCATGGCGTACTGCAGTCCTCCTCTTCTTTCGGCACCGGTTGTAGAGTCGGCTGCCGGCTCAGCGAAATCCATCGCTGGCGCGGAACTGGAGGGCGAAGACGCAAGAACGCCGGTTCTATTCTTCGGCCGTTCCTTCCGGCTGACTCCGCGCCGATGTCGTCCGAGAGAGGAGAGGAGATGAAGTGCATGCGATGGCGTGGCGATGAAGAGTGCGCAAAATTCACACAACTGGGGGTCGCGAGTGGTGCAGTGTCCCGAGTCTCAGGAAGGACTCCTGCCACTGGCATTGCATTGCATTATGGATGCGGGGTGTCTTTGCACCCGTGGTTTGATTGCAGCATCTGGATCGTGTCCAATGGCTGCCAGAAGTAAACATAGTGCTGGTACATGTCGACTGGTTACCTAAAACTGGAAGGAAACCGCCAACCAGTTAACTGAGAAGGCGGGGGAGTATAACTTTTATTTGTTTAATGCACTGCCGCTGGTACCGATTCGAGCAACAGATGTTGCCCGTTTCAAGTCCAGTCAGCAGACGCCCTGAGGGCGTCGGTCGCTCCCCGCGAGGCGGAGAGCCTCCGTGCCAGTGATTGATGACAGCGACAAGCAGCCGGCTCAGCGTGCTAGGAGGTGGACAGGAAGGAGAGAAGGACAGTTTGGTGAAATACTCTGGTCTAGGACTGATGATTACTTGTTTTTGTTTAATTTAAAGAGGATGGCGTTATGGCGGGTCATCAAGAAGCGCCCGAGGGCGCTTGACCCGAATGGGCGGTGGTGGTTCTGATGCACTGATGGTTCGTAGGTACGGGAAAGTGGAGGTCGAGGCTTTAGCAAAGACAGTTAGAGCCAGCGACCGGACAAAGGAAGTCAAGGTAGGAACACGGAGACCCCTTCGAATCACGTCGTTCCTTACAAACCAAGGGGACCCCGTCAAGGATCGGAGTGTTCGGGACTGGAAAGCTTCCAGCCTACATCTGTTGGTGGTGGATAAAAGAGACCACCAGGCGGGTGCCGCATAGGTCAATACAGACCTGAGGAATAGTAGATAGATGGTAAGTTTCGTGCGCATGGCCAGGCGGCTGCGACACGAGAGGAAAGGAGATAATTTGGCTCGGACGCCGCGAGCCTTAGCAAGGGTTTCCGTCACGTGGGCGTTGAAGCAAAGGCGACGATCTAGCCGAACGCCTAAATACTTCACCGATTCTCCTGCCACTGGGTCAGTTTGAGTTCAATTTATATTGTTTTAGCTATTTGAGGGGGGGGGGTCTGAAGCGACCTGCGATTGGTGGATTATACCACCGGGACTAATAGACGAGGTCGCTTCCAGGACTCACCTGGTCGCGGTGTGTATTTGCCAAGTCCGGCAATGAGGGAATTGTGGGTCACTCTGTCGGAACGAACATAGAATCTGCGCGCCAGGCGTCTCACGGTGTCATCAAGAGAGCGGACACCGAGTCCTCTCCTCAAAAGACCAGAAGAGTACCTCCGGGGGACTTTGCACGCAAGCTTCAGTCCCCGGTCGAGTACGCGCTGGAGCGTTGTTCTATGACCACGAGACAGGTATCCCCAAACAGGACAGGCGTAGGTAATCACGGGCAACACGTACGAGTTGACTATGAGCTTGCCTAGCCGGGGGGTCATTGCCGGATTAGATAGCACGGGCCAGAGTCTACTGAGTTGCGCCGAAGCGCGTTGTCGGATGTAATTTGTATGGGTTCGCCAGGTGAGTCGGGAATCCACGTGGAGCCCGAGGTACTTGACGCTATTGGTCCAGGGCACCTCGACGGGGCCTACTTTAAGCGGCCGAGGCCGCTTACGTTTGCGCGAGAATATTACCGCGGCGCTCTTGGAAGCGTTAACGGCAACTCTCCAGTCATCGGTCCACCCGACATACGCGTCGAGTTGGCGCTGGAGCTTAACTGCCGCATAACTCGCGTTCGGCTCTGAGGCAAAAGCCGCAGTGTCGTCCGCGAACAGCGACAATTTTACTCCAGGAACTCGGGGCGTGTCGTTGACAAACAGCGAGAACAGGAGAGGCCCAAGGACACTTCCCTGAGGGACGCCAGCGGTAATACGCCTCTCCGAAGAGAGAGCGTGGTCTACTCTCACTCGGAAGCTACGGTCTCTCAGAAAGCTGCCGATCAAATGAACGTAGCAATCTAGAAGAAGGACTTCCGTGAGCTTGTAAAGGACACCCTCGTGCCACACGCGGTCAAAGGCTTTCTCTACGTCTAGGAAGATCGCAGTCGTCTGTTTGCCCTGGCAGCCAGCCTCGGTAATGCATTCCACGAGTCTCATCAGCTGATGAGGCGAGGAGTGCAGCTCACGAAAGCCGAACTGTTCGGGGATCAGCACGTCTAGTCTTTCTAGATGGTCGCGGATCCTACGCTGGATCAGACGCTCGAAAACCTTGGACGTCGCGGACAAGAGGCTGATGGGTCTGAGGTTTTCCTCGCGAGAAGAATTCTTTCCCGGCTTCGGTATTACTATGACGGTAGCCGTTTTCCATTTCGCCGGAAAATAGGCCAGTCTGAGGCATGAATTGAACAGGTCAGAGAGGAACTGGGTTCCTCGCTCCGGAAGGCGATGGAGGGCGGAATTCATGACTCCGTCCGGGCCAGGCGCCTTCCGGGGCTTGAGCTGAACAATCCTCTCAGAGACCTCCTCCGGGGAGATGGGCTCCGGTTGGACTGTGATACCGGCCGATAGAAAGCGCTCTACCTCGCGGCAGATTTGTTCAGTGAAAGCCGGGTTCTTGGAAGGGTTGGGAGCGAACTGTCGCTCTAAACTGTCAGCCAAGAACTCAGCCTTTTCGAGGGGGCGGCCAAGGGGTTGACAGCCTGGTCCGGCCAATGCGGGGAGAGGCGCGCGTTTACGCTTTCCCGTTAGGGCACTGGGAATCCGCCAGACATTACGGTCCTCGGCAGGGCCGTCCATCTGTGTAACAGCTAGCTCCCAGTTGCGTCTACGGAACGCCAGCATGTCGCGACGCAACTTGCCGGACGCTCTGTTGAACGCAGCCTTGTCAGCCGGGTCACGAGTCCTCTGCCAGCGTCTCCGGAGGCGATTCCTCTCGCAAGCGAGCTGAGACACCTCGTCGGGGATACGCTGATAGTCGGGCGTGAGCCCCGGCTTCATCCGGGAGGACACGTCTACCGCCGAGACTACGGCTGTGTCGAATAAGGCAACTGCCTCGTCGACATGCTGGGTAGTGTCGAGCGGGATATGCTCAGGTAGGCGGCGACTGAACGCCGGGCCAAAGCGGTCCCACTCGATTACCTGCCGCTCGTCGCGGTCGGTGGCGTGCTGGGTAGCTATATGCACACTGATACGGCAATGGTCCGAGGACAGTTCCGAAATGACGGAGACGTGGACCGGGCAATAAACGCCCCTGACCGCGGCAATGTCCAGTACGTCAGGGCGGGAGTTAGCCATCGAGGGATAGTACGTAGGCCCGGTAGGACCCATGACTGTGACCCGAGCCGCATCAGCATACCTGCGTAAGCGGGCCCCGTTTGGGTTCACCAAGCGGCTCCCCCAATCAGGGTGCTTACAGTTCAGGTCGCCCGCCAGGACTACCCTCCTGTGTGCGCCAAAGACGGCCTCCAGATCGTTCGACAGGAGCTCCGTTTGTGGAGGCTTGTAAGCGGAAACCACGAGTAGACCGCTGAGAGCACCATGGAGCTCAACCACGGTTCACTCGAGGTTCCGCCGCTGAGGCAGGACAACGTGGTGATGGCGAAGACTCGCCTTCACCGCGATGGCTGTCGCCCCTCCTGCGCGACCCGACCGGTCATCCCGGTGGCACACGTAGTTGGGCAGTCGGAAACGACGATGCGGGGCCAGGTGCGTCTCACCAAGAAGAGCACGTCGGGCAACGAACTCTAAGAGCTCAGAATGCCGGGAAGCGAGGCCGTTGGCGTTCCACGCCACGAGCTCGAGGTCTCGCTTGAGGGATTGCCGTGGTTGTCCGTTCATAACAGACCTATAATTCGTTAGGCTTCCACCAAGAGGAGGAACTTGTCTTGGGGCGAGGCTGTTGCCAAGCGTTCCTTGATTTTGAGGAAAGTTTGGGCTACTTTCTGCGAGTCGTAGCTTGCCAGAAAGTCGGACACAACGGCGAGATCATCGGAAGATGAGGCCTGGGGAGAACGCTTGGCGGCAGCTGCATAGCTGCGGCGGGGCGGGGCGGTGGAAGCCTTGGGGCCAGGTTCTGGAGCTAGTGCGCAAAATTTTCTGCCGGCCCGGGTTTTATTAACTAACCGGGGTCGCTGATTCGCTAGCTCCGAACACGCAGTTGGTCACGTCTCGGCGGCTGCTGATGCCGGATTGGCTCGCTCCGAGCACGTAGTTGGTCACGTCTGGGCCGCTGGTAACGGAGAGCAGATGTTCGCATATCGCTTCCGTCACAATATTAATGTGCAGTTGAAAGTGCTTAATATACACCTGTTGCAAAAGGAAAATTTTGTAGCAGCAATTTGAATTGACTTACTCTCGCCTAATTATTATTGGTGGTTTCAAAAAAAGTGAGTACATTTTATTATTTTTAAATTAAACCCTGTCTAATCTTAGTTTCAGTATTTACATGTTTTTTTTTACATTCAGATATTCGCACCTACTTCCATTATGCCTCGACATAGAACATTGACGGGTCGGAGTGAGAGACAAAGAAGAAGGAATATATATTCGCGTGAAAGTCAAAATGATAATAGACCAAATGCAAATTTAAATAGTGTAAATAGTATAACATTGACGGGTCGGAGTGAGAGACAAAGAAGAAGGAATATATATTCGCGTGAAAGTCAAAATGATAATAGACCAAATGCAAATTTAAATAGTGTAAATAGTATACAAAATGATCAAATTATTTTGAGGGATACATTTAAATGCACACTGAATGTCATTCCAAGAAATTTTAATACTTTTGATTGTGGATTAATGCATTTACAATGCAGGGTTTGCAATCCAAAACATTTCGAATCTGAGGTCACTTTAGGTGAAAGGACTGCATTCACTTCATGTTGTCATAAGGGTAAAGCAATATTACCGGCCTCAAGTCAAAATGAATACTTTAAATCATTGTATGATGGACTTACTTCAAATGAACCTTCAATAAAAAGAAAGTCAAAAAATTATTTTGAAAACATTCGTAAATACAATTCATCATTTGCTATGGTTAGCTCACAAGCTAAAATTTCGGATACAGTTACGCGTGGAGTGTATCATTTTAAAATACATGATGTTTTTTATCACAGATCAGGTCCAATGACTGCTGGATATGGTCGCTCACCATGTTATGCGCAATTATATTTTTATGATGTTGACACTGCTGTCAATTATAGATTACGTGAACACTATAATCAAACATGCAATAACAATATAATGCGCGAAATCTCTCTTGAATTGGAACGCATTAATCCTTTCGTTCGGTCATTCATTGCAATGAAAGATCATTGTCAGAGAGTTGAAAATCAAAATAAAGAAATTTGTATGCTCATTAAAGTAAATCGTGATTAAGATCTACGCCGTTATAATGATGCAGTTCAATCTGATGTAGCAGTAATATTTAGTACAGTTGATGGTGAGTCACCCTTTGAACGAAATACGGTTTCGTTTTTAAAAGTTAACGGTACCATTAAAAATATCTCTGTTTTGGATTCATCATTGGACCCTTTAGCGTATCCATTACTTTTTCCAAATGGTGATACTGGGTGGCATATCAATATTTCTCATAATGTACCAACTACATCTAATTCAAGAGCGCCCAGAAATAAATTAACCATGCTTCAGTATGCAGCCTATCGACTTGCAATTAGAGAAGATTTTAGCATGTTGCACCATTCACAAAAATTATTTCTGCAATGGATAGTTGATATGTATGTGAGAATAGAGGGCACAAGGTTACATTTCATTCGATAAAATCAAACAAGTCTTAGGTCTGAAGTTTACAACAATTTAACAGATTATTTAGAATTGAACCCCAATGCCAATAATGTTGGCCGTAGAGTAATTTTACCATCTTCATTCAGTGGATCTCCAAGAAATATGTATCAGAATTATTTAGATGCAATGTCAATTGTACAACATTTCGGAAAGCCTTCTTTGTTTATTACAATGTCTTGCAATCCAAGTTGGCCTGAAATAGTTAGCAATATTGGTGTAGGTGAGTCAGCTAATTTTCGACCTGATATTGTTGTGCGTGTATTCAAGTCCAAACTGAAAGCATTAATTGAGGGCCTTACACTAAAAAAAATCTTCGGTAAAGTTGAAGCACTCATTTATACAATTGAGTTTCAAAAGAGAGGATTCCCTCATGCTCACATTTTACTCTCTTTAAATGAGCAAGATAAAATTGTTAACGCTACCGATATTGATAAAGTTGTATCTGCGGAGATTCCTAACATTCAAACACATCCTACATTACATGAATATGTTGTAAAACACATGATGCATTGTCCATGCGGTGTACTTAATCCAAATTCTGTATGTATGAGAGATGCAAAATGCACAAAAGATTATCCAAAACGATTTAATGAATTTACATGTGAATCATTAAATGGATATCCATTATACAGAAGGCGTGATAATGGTATTAATGCTGAAGTTCGCGGTAGTTGCCTCGACAATCGTTATGTTGTACCATACAATCCGTATTTACTTGCCAAATTTAATTGCCATATAAATGTTGAAGTATGCACTACAGTTAAAAGTGTTAAATACATTTATAAATACGTGTATAAAGGCTATGACAGTGCATCTGTTGAATTAGGTTCAGAGAGAAATGAACCAGGTCAAGAAATACAAATTGATGAAGTTAAAAATTTGTTAAATGGCCGTTATGTCGGATCAACTGAAGCTGTATGGCGCATCTATGAATTACCAATGCATTTTCAATCACACGTCATCGTTAGACTTGACATTCTTTCGAGAAGGGCAAGAACGTCAAGCAATTGAAAATGCAAGACAAACAAAATTATTAGCATTTTTTGAATTGAATCGATCAGATCCATCAGCGCATGAATATAAGTATATTGAAATTCCTTTGCATTATGTGTGGGAAGATTCCCGAAAAAATGGAAGAAGAGAAGAAGGTGATAAAATCATTACACGCATATATGTAGTATCACCAAAAGACATCGAACTTTTCCATTTACGATTGCTTTTATTACATGTCTGTGGTCCAAAATCATTTGAGGATGTTAGAACATACAATGGAATTATACACACTTCTTTTGTTGAAGCAAAAGAATTACATTCACCAAAACAAATGCGAAATTTATTGGGTTACATTTGTGTATTAAATGTGCCAGCCAATGCATTGGCGTTATGGAATGAATTTAAAGTATATCTTAGTGAAGATTTTTTGAGAGATTACAACGAAGAAGTATCCTTTAACACAGCTCTATTAGAAATTGAAGATATTTTGAATGTTCACAATTTGTCATGTCAAGAACTTGGTTTACCAGTTCCCACGTATTCGCAGAGAACAGACGAAGCAAATGCTATTGATCCAATAGAACAAGAGTTTCTGTTTTGTGAGCATTATGAAACTGCAAGTATTGAACAGCGTAATCTAATTGATCGTGTGATTTGTGAAGTTTTGCACCATGATACTGGATCTAATGTTTTTTGTTTAACCGCTCATGCAGGTTGTGGAAAAACATTCACACAAACAGCAATCATTCACAAATTAAATTCACTTAATCTTAGTTGCATTGCAACAGCGTTCAGTGGCATAGCTTCAACTCTATTACTTGGAGGTAGAACTTTACACAATGTGTTTAAATTGCCTATACCCATTTTGGAAAATTCTGTAGCGAATATTACCGCAAATAGTAGCTATGGACGTTACATAAATTCATCATCATTGATAATTATTGATGAAATTTCTATGTGCCCACTGCAAGTGTTGAAAATCATAGATAGATTATTGCAGGATCTATGCGATGAAAATGATAAACATAAACCATTTGGAGTGAAAACGATACTTCTGTGCGGTGATTTTCGGCAAATCTTACCAGTTGTCCCACATGGATCACGTGCAACTTTAATTGAAAATTGTGTCACGAGTTGGCATAAATTTGTTTATTTTCATAAAGTAACGTTTACTCAAAATATGAGAGCCTTACCAAGTGAAATAGAATTTGTCGAATTCTTGAAAAAAATTGGTAATGATGAAGCCCCACAATTCCCTCAGTTTGGTGAAAATATTATTGAAATACCTCAGCAATTAATAGGAGATGAAAATAATATTATTAATGAGGTGTATGGAAATATTTCCGAAAACATACTCTCAGATAACATATTGAAGTCAGTTATTTTAGCACCTAAAAATGATGATTGTACTTTTATTAATACTGATATACTTAATCGAATACCAGGTGGACAGAAAACATATCATAGCTACGATAAAATAATTTGTGATGATGACAATGAAATAAATAACTATCCAGTAGAGTTTTTGAATTCTTTGACTATTAGTGGTTTGCCACCACATAAGTTAGTATTGAAAGTTAATTGCATCGTTTTACTGATCAGAAACTTAAATACAAAGGAAGCATTAGTCAATGGAACAAGAATGCGCATCAAGTGTATGCATCGTAATGCTATTGATTGCGAAGTTTTAACTGGAACCGGACGCAATAAGAGAATTTTGATTCCACGTATAAATTTAACATATTCCGGTACTGTTTTACCATTTAACTTTCAAAGAACTCAATTTCCAATTATACCTGCATTTGCGATGACAATAAATAAGTCTCAAGGACAAACATTCGAAAAAATTGGAATTTTATTGAGGCAGCCAGTTTTTACACATGGTCAATTGTACGTCGCAGCAAGTAGAGTTCGATCATTCGATGGTTTGAGATTTTATATTTTCGAATATAATGGCCAAGGACATTTAGCAAATGATGAAAGAGTTTTTACAAAAAACATCGTTTACACAGATGTTCTGAATCATTAAATTCACTTCCAAACTATTTTAAGTTCAATGGACAACATTTATTTTTTTAACCGCCCGGTTTTTTTGATTTAATGAAAAATATATGAAAAAATACGAGGCACGTATTTTCTATTTAATTTTTTATTTTGTATTAATTTTTTATTTAAATTTTATATAATTCGAAAAAGATAGGCAAAATAACTGTGTAGCCTTGGCGAAACCTGACCAGTATGGCAATAAAAAAAACCCAAGGAAATGTCAAAAAACGCGTTATTGCTTTTTAAAGATGGGTTAGCCAAGCTAAACCTCATTTTTCCTATCTTTCATATTTTTCAAATAACTCGAAAATTAATGCATAGAAACAAAAATTAAAAAATTATATAAGTTTTGTAGCAGATAATCTTCAAACTGTTTTCGAATTTTGTACCTTACCAAAAATGAAATGTAATCCACTGGAATTGAAAACAATGTATCTTATACTTCTATGAATGTCAAGTCTCATTTTTATTAGCGTTTATTTGATTCAATAATAACATGAAAAAATTAAAACTGACAATGAATTATATCACAAACTAAATACGAATACAATCTGTAAATGTGTTTTTTTTTCAACTGTTACTAATGTGATGACCAAAAATTTTAAATTTTTAAATTTTGATCAAGAAGAACGTTACACCAGTCAAGTCACCCCAACCCGAGCCAGAAGTAATAAATAAAGGGGCAACTTAACAATGTGTCAACTGGACGCTTGCTAAGAACAATGAGAGAATGCCTGACACAACACTACAATAGGAAGTAAGGATCGCCTGTAACAGACTCGGCTCAACTGAGATTTACAGCCCCACAACAAACTAAACAAAAGATGCAGTCCGGTGGCCCAGATACGGAGAAATTGTAGCGAACACACGCTGTAAGGTTAATTTGGAGCGTGCCAGCAATAAGAAAATGGATACTCACACAAAGGGTTTAGGAGAGTCTCACCCCGTATGAAAACAAAGCGGTGTATATCGAGTGAATGGACCCAGGATGTGTGCACAGCGTGAAAACATCTTACTGGTGACAACTAGTATTTATGACGGGAGACCGGAGTGGCACCTTGGAAATGACGACACGCATGGAGCTGCTAATTGACGAAAAGGGGTCGGGGGAAGTCAAACAATAACGAAATGCGACGTATTGTTCGCGTGAGAATAACAGCAGACTTTCAGAGCATACTTGGACAAAAGCTTGATAGACAGGCGCGGAATTGCTCTACATTCTAAGAAATGGTACGGCGCCCTTTCGTCGTGTACTTGAGGGGATGCCCGATAACCAACCAGAGTCCAGCATCTTCCCAGGACGCAAGTGGAGAGGACCGTTGTCATGATAGCAACGCGAACAGCGAATCAGGGGTCGAGAACCATAGTTCTACATAGGGGTAGGAATTCATCTGACCTATCGTGATTAACCAAAGGCGTATTTTCCAGGACATTGCATTATGGTAAATGAAGCTTAAAAACTGTTTACAGGGCACGCGGGAGCGGCAGTCTTATTTCTCAGTCTTCATATAACTCTCAGTCTTAATATAATTCTCAGTCTTAATACATTTTTCAGTCAATATATATCTCAGTTTTACTCTGAAACTCAGTTACGCAGTGCTTTAATCAGTTAACATAGTACTTTCAGTTATTCACAAGTTATTCAGTCATAGTGTATTCGCAGTGACTCAATCATGCAGTATACTTCAGTTGTTAAAAACTTTCAGTTACTCAGTTTTACTCAGCTACCGCTTGTTAAGAACTAAGTTAATTATTCACAAATTAATCAGTTAATCAGTCTTCATTTAATAACAGACTCACAAAACTTTACGTCAATATTTTACCGAGTTACGGAAATGTATCGTAGCGCAGTGTGGAGTGTTATAATACCGAATGGAACAATACATCACGTATTCCAAACACAATACATTAACGTATATAGACGCACGAAGAAGTTTGACGATAGACAGTTATACATACACGATCATTAGCAATGACTGCACTCATGCAACACAAACTTTATAGACTTTCATATTAACGGCTGACATCAACGGAGGACACACACACACCGCGAGTGAATCTTATCCGCGAGTGTTAAGTGATGGTAAGCATCGAATCTACACAACCTTACGTATTTGGATCATCAATGGAAAGGAGTTTCGCCGATGGAGTTTTTGGATAATCCATTTTCACAAGTAAATCTTTATGTTATTACTGTTATAATAACTCTACTGTCCTGACTCTTTTCAAAGAAATCACCCTTTGGGAATTTAGATTGATTATTATGGTAATTTTAAAAATAAAGCTACTCATCTGAGGCAAAATGAACGCATTAGTGTAAGATTAATATGTTGATTGTCTATGTTTATGTATGTTCATTGTGTTATATATATATATGTATGTTTTCAGCGAACGACGTAATGAATTCATATTGTAATTTGGTTCTTATATATATGTTTTTTTTTATGAATGTACTTACAGGACATAATTTATATCCACATATCGGAAGTTTCTTTATTTGAATAATGTTAATAAATAAGTGTTTATTTGCTAAGTAGGCTATTTATGCGATCATTATTGTCAATTTTACCTCGTAACAAACACTAATGTCAATTGAATGATTTGTAGTAAATTTTCTATATCGTTTTTATACAACTATAAGAGTCTCAGTGCAGTAATTATGCTAATCGTTAATGAACACAGTCACTAACATCAAAGTAATTAGTATATCACGTGCATACATACATACATCCTCGGCGCTACAGCCCAGTCCGGGCCCTGGCCTCCAAAAGAAATCTTCCCCACTGGTCTCTACTCCCGGCCAATGTCCACCAGTTTGCTGCACCCAGCCTCACTGCCTCCTTACCAACCTGGTCCAGCCATCTTGTACGCGGTCTTCCCCTCCTTCTCCTTCCCATCGGCAAATAATTCATCACTCTTTTTGGGATTCTATCCTCCGCCATTCTCTGCACATGACCAGCCCAACGCAATCTGTTAATTTGTATGAGTTGCACGATCGGAAGATCTTTAAACCTTTCGTACAACTCTCGATTATGCAGTCGCCTCCAAATGTTGTTTTCCCTCACAGGGCCATAGATTCTCCTCAGTACCCTCCTCTCAAAAACGGATAGTCTCTGCTCATCTAGTTTTTTTAACACCCAGCATTCCGAGCCATACATCAGGACTGGTCTAATCAAGGTCTTGTATAGGGAGGCTTTTGTATCTTTAGTTATTAATTTTGATTTAAAATGTTTCACCAGTCCGTAGTAACACCTATTAGCAGATAATATTCGTCTTTCAATATCTCTAGAGGAGTCATTTCCAGAGTCCACATATGACCCGAGATATGGAAAACCCTGAACCTTTTCAAATTCATAATCGTTAATGCGCAGGGACAGGGTACGAGTATTGGCACCTACAACCATATATTTGGTTTTGCTTTGGTTTATAACCAAGCCCATAGCCTTAGCGGACAACTCCAGTTCCTGAAAGGCTTCCTTTAAGCCAGATTCAGACCTACTTATGACGTCAATGTCATCGGCATAGGCCAGAAGCTGTATCTCCTTGTGAAATATGTGTCCGCTAGTTTGAATTCCTGAATCCCTGATGACCTTTTCTAGAGCTATGTTGAACAACAGACATGCTAAGGCATCTCCTTGTTTCAACCCATTCAATGTTTTTAAGGAGTTAGATAGATTTGATTGTATTCTGATTTGGCACTTAGAATTGGACATAACTACTCCAACCATACGCACCAACTTAGATGGTATATGCAACTCCTTCATAGCTCTATATAGCATTTTCCGGTTGATTGAATCATATGCCGACTGGAAATCCACAAAGAGATGGTGAGTGGGCACTCAATATTCCAACGTTTTTTCCAGGATTTGCCTTAGTGTAAATATTTGGTCTGTTGTTGACCTATTCCTAGTGAATCCACACTGATATTCTTTTATGTTTTCCTCAGCGTAGGGAAGCAGCCTAGAAAATATGATGTTGGACAATACCTTATATGCTGTATTAAGTAGAGAGATGCCCCTATAATTTTTACATATAAGCGGATCACCCTTTTTATGTATTAAACACACCACCCCATTGTTCCACTCATCAGGCATTACCTCCTCCAGCCATATTCGCTCTATAAGATGGGCAAATTCCTTTATGAAATCTCCTCCTGCGCTCTTTAATAGTTCCCCTGGTAAACCATCGGAACCTGCTGCCTTGTTATTTTTAAGCTTTTCTAGAGCTTCATACACCTCATCATAGGATGGCACCAACTCCTCTCTATCATCCTCGAATTCTCCTACCTCCTCTTAATTCTCAGATGCCTCCATCGAAGCCTCCCCAACTGAGCCTAGCAACTCTTCGAAGTGTTCTGTCCATCTCCTGATCACGCCAGCATTATCACTCACAAGGCCACCATTATTATCCCTACAGGCATTTGTTCTAGGCTGAAATTCCTGTCTCATATCATTCACCTTCCTGTACATATCTCGGCTCAGCCTTTTACTCTTATATTCCTCTATCTTTTCCATCTGTCTCATCATATACTCCCTCTTTTTTCCTCTATGAATCTTCTTTTCCCTCCGCCTGGCCTTCCTGTATTCCTCTTGAACAGCCCTAGTGCATTTCCTTTGGATCATAAATTTGTATATCACGTAAATTCAATTAATTTGACATAAATTAACCTAATTGGATAATCACATAATTAAATTCCATGAATTAGCATAACTGCACATCCCCAGTTAATTATACTAACATTAAATTTTAAATTTCATAGGTATTGCAGGGAATTAAGGCAAACAACACACGCTAATGACGTATTTGTACACGCTCGCAGCTGACGTAATAGAACAAAATTCAAAAAAATTATATGCAATGATTATAGAGGTATACTCTTTGACAAAAGAACCTCAATAACGTTCAAACTTAAAAATTTAATGAATTACGGTCGAATTTCGACCACTGGGCGACCACTAGTGAATTTAATTACATAAATTTAGGGTACATAAATACATATCAAGGTCATGCAAATAGGTACTTATTACTTCTTACTACATGCATAGTACATATTTGCAGCTTTTATTTTGATTAATATACAAGGGCGGATTGAAAAGTTCGCGGCCTACCATAGAAATGAACTTTCATGAAAGTTCTTTGCTAAACCTGGTCTTTCTTCTTGAATTTTTACATTTAATTAGCCCAAAGGTTAGCATAATAGTCTCCATTTATCGTTTGACCCTTTTCAAGGCAATTTAGTAACAATGTTCCTTTAGTATCCCAGAAAAATGGATCCATACACTTTCCAGCCAGCAAAATTGATTATAAACTCATGTTCTCTGGTATCCAAGTCACGTTTCAATACAGATTAAAATTTATTACCTTTTTATCCATTGTGTGACTTCTTATTGTTTTTTTTAATTTAAATAACGCGTTTCGAAGCACAAGGCCTCATCTTCAGATTTCAGTCCCGTGTGGACGTCGTTGTCACATTAAAATTACACTATTACAAATTAAAGTAAACCACACTACACACATGAATCGATGTCTGCGTGCGCATCCTTTGCTGGCTCACGATGCACTGCCTTAACTCCTCTACGGTGTTATCACAACGCCCTACAACCGATTGCTGTCCATTCCTGCTTATTATGAATTTGTCAATAACCATATCGTATAGCTGATGCGATTTAAAATTCAGCTGGTCATTTAACATGTTATTAGGACTGCACTTAAACGCCCGGTATATTTCAAATTCTTCGGCTGCGTTCATGTACCGTCCCCTTATTGCAGAAATGCAATGGCTTCCAGTTGGTGTCAAAGTCGGTATAATCATGGTTATGCACCATTAAGTGTTCGGCATATTTTGATTTACAGGCATTTATGTTATTTTTAGGTAGATGTTCTTTAAATCTCTCTCTAAATGCTCTGCCGGTTTGACCGATATAAACCATATCGCAGTCATTATAAACCATTTTATAAACACCCGTTCTTTTTTCTTTAAACTGTTGTGCTTTAGGCCGTAATAATTTTTGAACATTATTTGTGGTGTGGAACGATACTTGGATGTTATGTTTCCGAAATTCGTTTATATGGTAGGCCGCGAAATTTTCAATCCGCCCTCGTAGGTAACTGATTAAATTCTGAGTCAACTATCCATTAATGTCTGTCAGTTAACTTTTTGAAGGCTCTTTCCTAAAACCTTAGAAATTTTTACCTAGGACACTTGTAAGTAAAAAGTAAAAATGCAGTGTACTGAAACAAAATTTCATTCTGGTAATAGACGTTATAGTGTTGATAAGAATGACCCAATTAGAATAGTCCATTTAGTTTCTTCCCCTGATTTCATGTAATAGTGCTTTCACTAATTATTTGTTTTCTATTTTTACAGAATGATGACAGAAGACTTTGATTTTTTGTTATTTTTTCCTTCAACGGAGGTGAACATACTACTGGACAACAGAAATATGTATTTAAAAAAAATTTGTAGTATACAGAACACTACATATTTAAAAACAATTTTGAAGTGAATTTATCTGACTAAGACTTATTTTTGCTAACTCTAGAGTTTGCTCTAGTATTAACAGCTGAAAGTGAGTCTTACTATGAAGCTCCAACGTGTCTTTTGCTTTTCCACCATAGTCAGCCGGCATCAGTTCGAGTGGTACAAACTCGTTCAGAGTGTCCAAGTTTGAACTGTGGAAGTGTAACTGGAAAACATAATGTTGGAGAACGATAAGAACAATTTATAACAAAAACATATGATATCCAGAACATGTTTATATAATCTTATTACATATAAAAATGGAACAATAAAAAATACTGTCATATAAACTTGTAGCAGAGTAATACAGTATTATTAATAAAAAAGTATATAATTTTCACTCTCATCAGTACACATTTTTTTAAAAATATATTATAAAATATTTGATTATAGTAAAATAAAAAAACATATTACTATAATAATTAAGCTTCTAATGCTGTCAGTATTTTAATAATGATTATAATAGAGTAACATATAGAAGATAGATAATGTAAGAAATATGCTAAAATAGTTTGTTTCAAACGAGACATCAGAAACAAATATGAAATAAAACAGAATAAAGAATCTCCAAAATAATATAAAACACAGAATATTTTATATCACAGCATGGCAATCCTATTTGCACTTTATATTGATAGAAATGTTTTAACGGTGAATGGGGATTAATGTCAAGCTTCTTGTTTATTGTCCAAGCTCATTTCTGATCTTCTATCTCTGTCAGTGTTCTATTTACTCATACTGGTTCATTTTTAAGAACGCAGCACTGGGTCTGGATCTTGACAGTGAGCTGGTTCTGACAACTCATAATACAACAGAATCTAATTCGTTCATTCTTTTTTTTTACTATAGGTCTGCACTGGCTAACTAAGAACAGAAACAAACTGGATCTTATTCGTTTGTTCATTTATTGTCATTAACAGTTTGCACTGACTGCTGGAGAAAGGCCAGATATTTTATTATTTATTGAATTTGTAATTAACTCCTTCATTTCACAATTTCACACAACACAATAAAACAAGCAGACCTGTTAAAAAAACATAAACAGGACACCAAATCTATTCATAATTTTATTCACCTGTTTTATTCTATTGCACAACACTGATATACAGTACTAACAGTTAACTAATTTAGAAGGATTTTAGAATACAAGTTTGCAGTACATAGTTAATGTCAGATATACTACTCTTACATTTATGTAAATGCTGAGAATTTCAAAGTCGCAAATTTAAGTTTTTATTTGCAACAGAAAATAGACAAGAAAATTGTACATAATATATATCATACTTTTGCCATGCATACTAAAATAGATGCATAATAAATAATGTATTGTAATAAGAATTAATTTCTTCATTAATTAATACACACTTATAGTAACTTGTGATTGTTAAAACAAAGTACGGGATACGTGTACATTAAATTTAGACTTACAACATTTAATAGATTTGTATGCTGACTTAACAAAAAAAATCACAATTTAAAATAAGTTTATTTAAATAAATAAATAATCGTGTTAAATAAATAAATAAGTACTTAAATAAATCTCTCACTTAATCGCGTTTTTAAACAAACATAAACTCCCGATTATCCGTGGAATTGGTTGGTGCGATCACCGTGGATAACCAAATTCCTCGGATAATCCACAATGTATAAAAGGGGCAGAAAGTAATAAAAATTGTTTCTTAACCTTAGCTGTTTATTTAATGTAAATCAATACAGTATAACCCCGTTAAAGTGAGGATGAGTATATAACCTTGTGAGGGTGCTCACGTATTAAGCGAGATTTTACCAAGTAGCAATATAAATATATTAAACTGTACAAGTAATAATCACATTTTCTATACAGTTATAGGCTATATTAATAATTCACACGAATTGTCATTTCATCAGAAGAAGTTGTACTAATAAGTTCTCTTATGTGTATCATCGGTCAGTGCCGGCTTTAGGGTAGGGCGACCGGGGAGGTCGCCCAGGGGCGTAATGTCTTTGGGGGCGCCGAAGGCGCCCCCCGAAACTTTTTTAAATTTTTACTCACCGTACACGGGCTACTAAATTTACATTACCTGGGTTCTTTATATAGCAAACGAGCACCTAAACCCACATACCCTAAGCTCTTTTCACTACAGATGGGATATCAAACCCACAAACTATTGGTTTCTTAAACAGTAGACGGGCTATTTACCGTAGCGTACTTACTAAAAAAGACAAATAAACCCCTGAACCCTGAACTCCTTATACCGCGAACCAACTATGAAACTCACAAACCGTAGCCTCCTAATTTATAACTTATTTATTTATCAATTAGTATTTAAGATAAAAAGGTTTATTTTTATAATGATAAATAAATAAGTTTTTTACTAAAAAAGTAAATTTTTATTGAATCCGATACAGTTCGTTTTTACGTCAAATGCTCTTCTCGCTGAGACGCCGATACCTATGTTATGTACCTTTTCCAAAAATTAATTGAAATGACATCTTTTTTCTTTCAATTGACGTCAATATCGCTTTTTTATATTAAAGTAGAAAATTAATACAGTTGCAGTTTTGAACATATAATCAAAAGAAATACATTAAATTTGATTATCTTATTTTTTTGAGTAATTGTAAAATTTCAAGGAAATTATGAATGTTAAAATTCGTTCTCAAAAAATGCAGCTCAAATTTCGTAAGTCGCTTGTTTATTGTTTTAACTCGACGTAGTTTTTCCGTGCCGCCGGAGTTGCACGTTCCACGTTCGGACTTGTAAACAAGTGCGAGCGCGACGATCACTAGGTATATTTATTGCATTTGTCAGTTTATTAGCAGACCTGGATGAGTGCGATGCTTTTGTAACTTAAAAGTATTATTGATTCTTGTTTTATATTGTTCTTAACGAGTAAGTTTATACTACAAGTTTATTAAATATCGAATAAATTACGGCATTAGGTTTGAGGTAAGTAATTGCAAAGTTAGTAAATATTGTGTTTTTTTTTGTGAAAAAGTTATATTTATATTTACAATTATTCATAAATGTTACCATTTATTTTTTTATATTGTTTATAACTAAAAATTATTTACTCTCGCGGCTTTAAGAACTCTTTTGTTTAGAATAAAATCTAAAATATTTTCATTATGTTTGCAAGTAATTTTTCCAATTAGTTAGTTAAAAGGTTAAAATAACCTTTTCGAGACAATGCAATTTAATGTAATGTTTATGATTGTTGCAAAAATTACTGATAATCAATTAGAAGAATCATTAATATATGATTTCTTTTTTTAAATTGCGATTCAAAATTCTTACTTAAGGATACTCGATCGTTTGGTAACGTATCATCGAGCGTAACATTTTGGGGGCACTTCGTGAGGTTATAGGTTATGTTATATTATATCGAAGAATAAACTGTTGTAACCGAATGCATTACACTTTTTACAAAACGTTTTACCATAAATCGATTTGAGTAATATAAATAAATGTAGAAACAAACAATTGGTTTACATTTTCTTTACTACACAGCATGTTGTAGCAGTGTTATAGGTGTATGTATAATATGTATGCTAGCCGTCTGCAAAGTCAGTATAAAAAGCTACTTGGAGCGCGCGCATGCGCAAATCAGTCTAATAAGAGTAATCGTAAATTGACAAAGTTTCATAAATATTTTTACAATTATTTAATCAGCAGCTCAACAATATTGATTTATCATTTCATTCTTATACAATATTCTAAATGGCTTTGGTTTTTTTTATCCAGAAAAATCTTTTTATATAGAAGTACGAAGTCAAGATAGACCACGGTCCCATACGGATTAAAACAAACATTTTTCTAACACTTTTTTGCTGATTTTGGTCGGCTATCCCACCTATTCGAGGCAGTATGCGAAAGTTAAAGGTTTAGACTACATTGAGTTCAAGTCTAAAGTCTTAATATCTTTTTATAAGAAGTCAATCGAGTATCCTTAATGTTAAATAGTATATATTTCGATGACGCCGCGTATTCATGTGTTACTTTCATAAGTTTTAATAGCACATAAATGTTTTCTCTAGTTTTATTACTATTATTTTTACCTTTGCATTATAGATTAACTTAGTCAGAGAACTAAAAAATGCCAAAAAACTATCAGGAGCAGAAAATAGAAAAAGGAAAGCTCAACAAAATCGAGCTGTTCAAGAAATAATGAAGTCGATGAGTCTTGAAAAATACATAAAAATTGATAATAAAAAAATAGATATAGATGCTCCACCCTCCACTCAACCGAGCATCATTGATTCTCAAAATATTGAAAGCTCAGAAAGTGTCGGCAATTCGCAAAACAAATCTGTATTTTCTAATAGCTTAGAAAATGTAAGATATTCTGAAATTAATTCTGAAAACGTGACATTAAAACCGCAGAATTCTTTCAATGTTTTGAAAAATCTGGAATTAATTACTTCTTCAAAAGCTAACGATTTTCAAACTGCTAACAACTCGGGAATACCGTTAAGCTATTTAAGTACATCTGAGGAAAACGGAAACCTAGAAAAACAAGGAGAATCTGAAATCGTTATTACCAAAAAATTAGAAAATTCTTTAATTGATTCAACAGACCCAGCTAACTGTCCAAAAAAAATGAGCAGAAATAAAGTTGATTTTCTCATTACGCAAGGGCCAGTTAAAGCTTTAGTTAAACAGTACCATGCGATGACAAGGGTCGGCATTTTTCTGACTCACTATACACGTACATTGCCAAATAATGAACTAATCTTGCGTCGATGTATAATTTTGTTTATTCAAAAAATTCAGATAAAGTATTTTGCTTTTGCTGCTCTATTTTTAAAACAGATCTTGATTCATCGTGGAGTAAAGAAGGTTATTGCGATTGGAAACACTTAAGTGCCGCTATAGTTGTGCACGAAAACAGTGCAAATCATAAGAAATTGTATGTTCAATGGTCTGAAGCAGAAAAAAGATTAAAAAATAAAACAACGATTGATCATTTAGAACAATCGCTAATTGCAAGAGAGGCGGAGCACTGGAATAATGTAGTACATAGATTATTGAATATAATTTTATATATGACAAAAAATAACATGGCGTTTCGTGGATCTTCAGATAAACTTTTCACACCGAATAATGGAAAGTATTTAGGACGTATTGAATTATTTGCAAAATTTGATCCGGTTATGACGGAACATGTGAATCGTATCTTAAGAGGAGAAATTAAAGATCATTACTGTGGAAAAAATGTAGCCAACGAATTTATTGAATTGATGACTAAAGAGGTTGACTCTGAAATTATTTTACGTATTCAGAAAGCTAAGTATTTTACAATTATAGCTGACTGTACTCCAGATATCAGCCATACAGAACAATTATCTCTCACAATAAGATATGTTAATTTATTTGAGGATAGAGTAGAAGTTTGTGAAAGCTTTTTAGGTTTTAAGCCCATAACAGATTCTACTGGAGAGGTGTTAACTCATATATATTTGATATGTTAGCAGAATATAAGCTAGAATTAGCGAATTGCCGAGGTCAAGGTTATGACAACGGAGCCAACATGAAGGGTAAAAACAGTGGCGTACAAAAAAGAATTTTGGATAAGAATTTGCTAGCATTCTATTTGCCATGTGGATGTCATAATTTATGTCTTGTATTGTGTGATGCAGCAAAAAGTTCAGTAATTTCTATTAACTTATTTGGAATCTTAGGAAGACTGTTTTCTATTTTTGCTGCTTCAGTCAAGCGTTGGCAGATTTTACTTGCACATATAAATACTTTTACTTTGAAACGCTTAAGTGATACACGTTGGGAGGCAAAAGTTGAGAGTGTTAAGGCTGTTCGTTATCAAATCGCTGACGTGCACGATGTGTTAATAACTCTCGCAGAATCAGAGCAAAATTTTGATTCTCTAGCGGCTCATGAAGCCTTTCTCTAGCTGAGCAGCTAAAAGATTTTAAATTTTTAGTATCACTTGTTGCATGGTACGATATTTTATTTCAAATTAATATTGTCGATGCAAAAACAAAAAATTGATATTCAAGATGGTCAGAAATTAGCTGACGACTGTTATGAGTTTATAAAAAATTATAAAGAGAAAGGATTCAAGAATGCCATAATAACTGCAAAGGAACTAGCTCTCCAGCTAAAATCTGAAGCAATTTTCAAAAACGATAAAAGGATTAGAAAGGTTAAACGTCAATTCGATTACGAATCTGAAGATCAACCTATTGAGAACCCTGAAAAAAAATTTGAAACGGAATTTTTCAATACTCTACTTGATACACTATTAACGTCTTTCAAAGAACGCTTTCTTTTGCTTCATGAACATTCTAAAGTTTGGAGCTTCTTATATGACATCAAAAAATTGCCTTCTGACAAACAGACATTACTAAAAAAGTGCAACGTTTTACAAGAAAGATTAACGAGTGAGTCAGTTGTAGATATTGATGGCATTAGTCTGTGTGATGAGCTCACGAGTATTCAATATTTTTTTGAAAATGTTGAAGAATCTAGTCCATTAGCTGTATTGAATTTTATAAAAAAAAGGAAGCTTGAAGATTTGTACCCAAATATATACATCTCGCTCAGAATACTTTTAACCATGCCAGTAACGGTCGCAAGTGGTGAAAGGAGTTTTTCGAAATTAAAACTAATTAAGATGTACTTGAGAGCTACAATGAGTGAAAGTCAACTAAATTATTTAGCAAAATTATCCATTGAGTATGAAATAGCTGCCAATATAAATTATAAGAAAATTATTAAAACATTTGCAGACGCCAAAGCGAGAAAAATTAATTTTTTTAAATGAAGCCTATAATGTAACATTTTTGTAAAAATATTCTACTTGTAGGCCTATACATAGAAACTTAAAAAATAAAAATTTGATGTAGAAGTGTTAGAGGTGTTTTACTTTTTACACATACGAAAATATTGACTTTAAAGCAATTTGCTGTCAGCCGCAATTGCAGTTCCCCGGGTATTCGGTTTAAACTTGCCTGTCTGCTGGGTTCGGCACCAAGACCCCGCACTCCTCCGGCTATTTCGTTTTAAGGTTGGATGTCTACTAATTTTAACGCTTGGCCCTCGCAGTCCCCCTCGGTAATTCGATTTAAACTTATCTGTCTGCTGTTTTCGGCGCTTGGACCCTATAAAGTGTAACGTCTTAACCTCCCCCCCCCCCAGTCCCCAAAATTTTTAGTAGGAAACTCCGGCCTTACATAGGGCGCCACCATTTCTCGCCCGGGGCGCCGAAATGGCTAAAGCCGGCACTGTCATCGGTGTATCATTCTACGTCCATTAATCAACTTCAAAAAAGCACCTACATACAAAATAGCAAAAATAATAGCAAAAAAACTAAAAAGTAACCATATAACAAATAATCACCATAACATAAAAAATACATATGAATTAATAGACAAACTAAAAATAATAAATATAAATGGAAACACATTTTTCACATCATATGATATCACAAACATGTACACCAACATCCCAGTAGATGAAACAATAGACATAATAATAAAAAAACTTAAAGAACAAAATGAAGACACACATTATATAACTGAAATAAAAAAACAGCCTCCAACTAATATTAAAACAAAATTACTTTGAATTTAATAGCAAAATTTATCAACAGCAAGAAGGTTTAGCAATGGGATCTCCATTATCTAGCATAATAGCAGAAATATTCTTACAACACATAGACACCAAAATACAAAATATTATAAAATCATTTAATCCAAATGGCATATGGATAAGATATGTAGATGATGGGCTATATGTATCCAATAACAAAAACACAAATGCAGAGAACATACTGAAACAAATCAATAACATACATCCCAAAATACAATTCACAGAAGAAAAAGAAAAACATAACAAAATTATTATTTAGACATAACCATCACAAGAAACAACAACCACATACAATATGCAATATACAGAAAACCAACTTCTACCAAATCATTATACCTAACCATTCTGACCACCAGGGGCGCCGACTCCGGGGGTGCGCCGGTGCTCGAGCACCTCCCAGAATTTTTGTGGGGGTGCTCAGCACCCACACATAAAAGGCAGAAGAAAAATAAAAAAAGAAAAGAAAAAGAAAAAATGTGGGGAAAAATTCTAATCTTTCGTCGTATTTCTTAAATGATAGTAGGGACCGATTATTTCATAGAGCGGGGAGGGGGGATATAAAGTTTGGTTTGGGCAGGGACTTTACTAGGGTACTTCCGTTTACGCGGGACTAGCGTTTCCCGCGATAAGACAGCTGTGGCAGGTCGCTCCGCCCACAAAGCCATTCCAGGCTTTGACCATCCTCCCCATAACACTTGTCCGTCAACATAAACAGCTGAATGAGATCGCAGAGCAAATATGTTAAAAAAAACAACAGCTGTTGCTAAACAATACGTATAACGTACCGGTACGGCCTTACTCCTTTTGCGTATTTTTCCGTACTCTTCAAAGGGTTAAAAAGGATTAAGCCAATTTTGACGGCGCGCTGTCGCGTCGGCCTATGCAAGCACGGCATCGAGACTCCTCCCTTCCAGAAACTACCGCTTCTCATATATCACATATACGTTTAAATACACGGAAAAGTGTAAGTTAGTTTAATTCTTTTGTTTGCTCTTCTCGTTTTATTATAATGGATAAATTCATTATTCGCTCGTAATGAAAAAAAGTGATTCAGCTACGACGTCATCAGCAGATAGTGGTTCAGGTGGCTCGGATTCAACTACTGCATCTAAAGAAACAAACAAAACTGGTGTTGGTGGGCGTTCTTTTCAAAAACAGTGGAAAGACAAATATAAGTGGATTTTATACGACAAGAAGTGTGATGAAGTGTTTTGTTCTGTGTGTAAGGAAATAATTTCCTCCAGTGGACGTTTTGCGAAAAAACTAAACAAAACGAAGACGTGATAAAAGCATTCGTGGAAGTCGGGTTTTCTTCTTGGAACAAAGCCTTGCAAAGATTCGCTTCTCATGAAAAATCGGATTTTCATATGTCCTGCTGTACTAGGAAAATTGCAATGGATAAAGGTGTGAACGTGCAGTCTTTGATGTCTAAAGGTAAGGAGAGAGATATGAAATCTGCAAGAGTAGCTCTCTTAAGAATGTTATCTTCACTGCGTTATCTCGTGGTTCATGGGTTAGCAACCCGTGGTCACACAGATGAAAATTCTAATTATCATGCATTGTTAGAGTTAGTTGCTGAAGATAACTCCGATTTGTCCTCTTGGCTTCAACGTAAAAAGTATAGATGGCTTTCACACGACATAACAAACGAACTAGGTTCTATTATAGCTAACGAAGTCTTACAAAATTTGATCAAGTTTCTAAAAGACTCCCAATACTATTCGATAATTATGGATGAAACTAGCGACGCATGTCAACACGAGCAAGTTTCAATTTTTTTCGATTTGTCAGTGGTGAGGATTTTCAAATTAATGAATTCTTTTTTGGTTTCTATAAAACTGGATCTACTACAGCTGAAGTCTTGATGAAATTTTAATGGATGTTCTCACTCGTTTTTCTCTGGATATAAAGTCATGCAGAGGTATTGCTACTGACGGAGCGGCAAATATGACAGGCGCTTTTTCAGGGTCAAGGGCAAACAAAAGTCAGAGAAATTGAGCCGCGAGTTATGCATGTTCACTCTTTGGCACATTCTTTGCAGCTTGTGACCCAAGAGGCAATACAAAACGAGACCGTGGTGAGAGACTATCTTGTAAATGTCAAAGAAATGATCAATTTTGTGCGCGGGTCCCCCAACCGACTAGCAATATTTGAGTCTTTGCAGGCTGCCCAAGATGGCAGCTCCATTCACCCTGTAGCTCTTCGGCCTTTTTGCCCTACCAGGTGGTGTTTCAGAATAAGTTTGTTGAAAAGGATTTTGCAGAATTACGAAAAGTTAATATTGTTCTTTGAGGAAATCGAGCTCAAAAAATCTGGTGCCGATGCTAAAGCTGAAGGTTTCTTAAACTTTCTGTGCTCTTTTGACTTTATATTTGTCACTACGCTTTTTACGCAAATTTTAGAGGCAGTTGAAATTTTGAATGCCTTTCTGCAAAATTCCTTCTTACAGCTGCAAAAAGCCATGGACAATATTCATAGTGTCCGAGAGGTTTTGAAGTTATCTCGAACCGATGAATGTTTCGATGCAGTTTGGAGCTCTTGCTTGGGATTGACCAAAAAATATGATGCCGAAGAGCCGAAACTTCCAAAATTTCGAAAAATTCCTCGAAGACTTGATGACGGCGCTCAACCCTTTGCTTTTGCCAGCCCCCGTGATTATTACCGGAAAATTTATTTCGAGGTTTTAGATTTTGTGATCAACTGTTTCGATGATCGATTTTCTAAAGCTGTTATGACTCACTTCAAAGAAATTGAAACATTTCTTCTTTCCAAAACTAAAGATTGCAGTTCTGTAGTAAAATTTTATAAGGATGACGTTGACCCTGAAAGATTAATTTTGCACAGAAATATGATGTTAGATGTGTGTGAATCTAAAAAGGTTGTCATTGAAAGTACAGAAGACTTAGTGCGCTTCTTTTCCTCAAATAAACACGTCGACGAATTGATTCCAGAGGTGGTTAAGTTGATAAAGATCGCTTTAACTATACCCGTTTCTACATGTACAGCAGGACGTTCTTTCTCCGCCCTGAGATTAAAAACGTACCTGCGCAACACCATGACGCAAGGAAAATTGAAGGACAACGCAATCATGCATGTCCATAAGCAAGAAGCGAAAAATAAATTGAACCTCGAAACTGTGGCGAACATTTTCATCAAACGATTGACTGTTCGTAGAACACTTTCTTTATGAGTGATTAGTGAGAATTATAAATTCCGCAAAGACTTTAATTTTTGAACTAAAGATTTTCAGTTTCTCTTTTATTTTTAAACTAACAATAAGCGCCAAATTTGAGGCTATTATTTATTAATTTAAATGAACTATTTTTTTTCCTTTTTACTCAGTTTGGTATCATTCCAGGAAGAAGAAAGAACATTCTCGTAAAGACTATTATGTTTTTTAACTTAAGACCAATTAGAGGCTACACAATTTTTATTTGTTTAGCTTCCCTCCTTTTAATTCACATATATGTAAAATGTAATATTTCTTACTATTTTTATCATTACTTTCACTATTTCTATGATTTAAAGATTTAAAAAAGAAACCAACTGTATACCTTTTATTTGGATTAGCTTTTGAACTCATTCGTTATTGGGGAAAAAAGCACCTAATAAAACGATAGTTTATGTTTATATCAAGTGTGGTTCATTCAAAAAGACCTAAAACTGCATTTTCAGGAGGGTCAATATTTCAAATTCAACCGGACCCCCCCCTCGGCTGTGGACTGTGAGTTAGAGCACCCCCACTGATTTTCAAAACCCGGCGCCACTGCTGACCACCCACCACAAAATAAAATGGCACAGCATTCTATTCGCTGTTTAACAGAATGTGCAAAATTCCCCTAAACAAACAAGAAACAGACAAAGAAAGAAATATAATATACCAAATTGCTCATGAAAATGGATACAATAAAAATACAGTAAACAAAATAGAAAATAAAATCAAATATAAAATAAAAACTGAACAATTAAGATTTAATCAAAATGAACAACACATAAATAATAATAACAACAAAAAATGGGCCACATTCACATATATAAATAATAAAAGACAAAGCTAACAAAATTATTTAAAAACACAGATATCACAATAGCATACAAAACTAATAAAAATAATTTACAAAAACTAAATAACCCACACAACAAAGATAATACAACAACTAACGGTATATACTAAATTGAATGCCAAGATTGCAATAAATGTTACATAGGACAAACAAAAAAGCAGCTGAAAAAACGTTATTTTGAACATCTAAATGCATACAAAAAACCAGAAATAAATAAATACAATTTGGCCACACATGCAATAAACACGGGACATGAATTCCCAGACATAACCAATATGACACTAATAAAACACATACCACACAAAGGGACCATAATGAACATTTGGGAAAATTTACAAATATACAAACATAAAACACAAAACAAACTAATACCTGAACAAATACAAATCAATACAAAACACGACACAATTTTCAAAGCACTCAACATCGAAAATACACAAAATACTGATACATACACCACAATCACACACAAAAATACCATTTTGAGATACCAGAGACCAACAGGAGACCACAATGGCGACAGACCAACACACGGGTACTTCACTAGACGCAGAATCGCGAAGGCTGAGGATGAGAGAACAATAGCTCTCGAAACATGTTCCAAATAAAGGAAAAATAACATCTTGAGGTAAAGTAAATACAAATTTTAAATATTATATATATATATATATATGTACAAAATTTATTTAGCCTTATAAAAATCCAAGCGAACGTCTCTCACGTTTTCATCCGCATTAGCGATTAGATTCAGGAATGAATGCCCTAAAGGTGTGAATTAAAAATACAGAATACTTGTCAGTGAAGTCACTGCTGATTTGTCGGCAACCGTCACAGGTGGCGTTCAACGTCAACTTTCAATTTTTCACATCCGTTAACTAAGCTAGTGGAGTACAACGGCTTCAATGATACCGCTCAAACATAAAGACACAAAACTAAATGATCCCACAGTGGCAGTAAAGTATATATGAGCTGATGACTCATGGTATACAGTAGACATACAACGTTGAAACTGACCTGCGAAGAACAAACATTTTTGATACACTTGGGACGTTTATAGGATAAAGTCACGTGACGCAAGGCAACTGTGTGGAAGGGTTTATTCTCTCGCCGAACACCGTATGTGAACTATACAGTGTGCTGTGCTATTGCTTAGGAAGGGAAGGGGGACAGTAAGACAGAGATAGTGGGAGACGGAGAAGCCTTCTGCTGGAATCGGTGATGGCATTTTTCAAAGTTGTCAGGCTATAGCGCCAGCTGCCGAGCGACAAACAATACTGTACCTGTCAGTGAACGGTGACACACTCCGTCCTTCGGGCATACCTTTACACAACTTAAATAATTTTGATATAATATTGTTAACGGTACTTAATAAAATACTCTACTAAGACTGGTAGAACAGAAGCTTTCTTATTTCTTATTCAGATAAAATTTATTCCTGCTTATTAAAAAAGAAATCGCGTGTTTCCGTGGATAATCGGAAATTTACTGTACTTTATTGTTATGGCTACAGTTAGTAACGTTGTATGAGTCAGCCTATGACCGAAAGAAGAATGAGCGATGTTAGTTCCACATGTCAAAGTTTGATTAATAAGCACCGGTTCTTACTGGATCACGTGAACTGGCTCGTTCAAGAAGGACCCATCACTACTACATATAAGTAGCAGCAGTATTGCTAGTCAGCCAGGTAGGTACAGCTGTATCGGTATTCACACTTTTTCATACCTACTTCTAGTTATATACTACTATAGCTCATAAACAAATCTCGCACTACAACTTCACACATGAAACACTTACCAACTGCATCATCTCAATGTTGATTAGAGGTTTCACCATATTCATCAAAGTGTCTACGAAGGGCGGTGTATTTATTGCGTGGACACTTTTTAACCGTACTGGATGGCATTCCTTTACAAACAATTGTAATACTTACTTATTATTCATAACACATTTAACATAGAAGATTAAAAATAATTCCAGTGATATTAGAAAAAAAAAACATTAATGTGCAGAAACAATCAGGGTACTAAAAAGAATATGTCTGGTACAGTGCTAACTGCTAACATTCGTTTAAAAATTTTTAGTTTTTATAAGTGGAATTTAAAATCTTATAAATACATAAAATAAACGATGTCACTTAACGAACGAGTTTACAAAATTTAACGAACATTTAAGGTAACCTGTTGCATGAAATATTATGTTAATAAGTTGAAGAGGACACTGTGTGACATTAATTATTTCTTAAGACATTATTTATTGTACGTACAATTTGTGAAGATTGAAAATTATAATAAAGTATAAAAATAAAACTGCACAAACTTATAGGTACTATTATAAGGAGTCTAATATTGTGCATTATGCACAATACAGGTAAAAATTAGTGTTATAAGCAAGAAATATTTGTAGAATAGTTCTACTTCTTAATTGGCACTGCCCAAAAAAAAAAAAAAAAAAAAAAAAAAAAAAAAAAAAATGGGGCCGGCGATGGACAGAAAAGTGGTAAGACATGAGTTTATATAAGGTAACAAGCATGTACGCAGTTTGGGAGTATTTATACAGTATCAAGTTCTAAAGCCTGGCAAAAACTATTTAAAGTTGATGGACGGCTTGTGAAGGAGTCAGCTTACCTGTATGTAGATCATGAACTTCTTGATGGCATTCATGTAAGTCGAAACTCTAGCGAGGTGACCGAGCGTGACGCTTTTCATATCGAATATGACCACGTAACCGTTGGTTATGCCGTCTTCAGATATTCTGATGTCGTTGTATGCGAAGAATGCTTTTGCCGCCTCTTGGAAATTGAAAGAAGATGGGTCGAATTCGATAAGTCTGTAAATGAGAACATGGTAGCCTTCCGGTGTGGTCTTGGGTAACGGTGCCATGGCACTGTAAAACAAGTGAAATTAGCTTAATATAATCTCTATGTAATAAGACTGTACAGACATAATACTGAGACGATCTCCTGAAAATCACCAAGTACAAGCATTGCTTAATAAAAAAAATCGAAGTATATAGACGATTATTCTAGGCTGCCTGAAAGATATATCTGTGACAAAAATACGTTAGTTATAATTTAACTAAATTATTTAGTACAATAATAAATAATAATGAAATAATAATAATATTAATAATACTTTTGTTTATTTTATTATTTTTTTTATAGAGGGAAAAAATGCTTCAGGCATTCATATCCATCCTCGAACCACTTATCGTATTACTTCAGAATGGAGCCTATTGCGTCCTTATCGGGCTAGTTCTAGTTGCTCCTCATCTTTTACTGCCCGTTGGGTGCAAGACCCACTGAATAAATGCGGTCCCATTCCGCCTTACCACGAAGCATAAGCGCAACTACGCTCTCGGGAACCATTTCTAGTACCATCCTCTCTCTTGCGAATCTGCAGCATTTGAAAAACGTGTGCAAGGTATCTTCGTGGGGAGAGTCACCTTATTGGCATGCTGGGCTCTACACCTTTCCCATTCTGTGGAGGTAGGCATTAAAATTGCCGTGGCCACTGAGCAACTGGGTCAGATGATAGTTGACCTCACCGTGTTGGCGGTCAATCCATTCCTTTAAGTTTGGTATGAGCGTTGCGGTCCATCTTCCTCTGCTGTAGAAAAATATTGTTCCTAGAAATTTATTTTTCATATATTATTATATCCTATCTGATGTTTGCTATAGTAATTTGGTGGTTAACTTCGTCTCCTGTCGGACCTTTGCTTGTTATTGTCTCTTCACTGCAGACTTCCATTACTTTCTCAATTTCGTCTTCTACTAGTGTCATAGCGTAGAATCGTAGCTTTAGTTTCACGTTTAGAGTTCACGACGTTACATTGTTTACACGCGGATAACTCGGAATCCATCGTATTTTCGACATGTGACAAAATTATTGACATTCATCGGTGACAATCTCGGGTCGTCTTCGGAATAGCTATACCTGAGGCAAACGGGTGTACCAGTCTCCACAACGTGCACGCTTTTTCACGTTTAAACATCTGAGATCGTGACGGATCGAAAAAAGTCTACGATAAAAAGACAATACGATGGATTCTGTCCGAGATAGAAGTTTTACCCATAACGTTGGACCATCGGGAACGAGGTTTAAAGATTCTTTACACGTGTCATTGAATCTGGGTTACAGCTTTGTGTCCACCTAATTACTAAACAAGAGTTCAGTACAAAAACAGTAGAAATTAAAGACGATCCTGATACAGTGATACCATTGCATAGATTAATAAATTACAGAGTTAACAAATTACATAGACAAATAGGGTAGCCTTGCCTACAATAGGTCACCATTAAGCTTCCTGAAGATTAAATAATAGCTTCTCACAGTTATGAGCTGACAACAAGATACTGGTATACAACACAACGCTGTACGGGTCTCAGGGATTCTATTAGTGTCTAAAATTTATAAATTCTTTATCCTTTTCAAAATTTAGTGCTCCGTGTCTTAGTCAACCCTCCCTGGGATGTTTCAAACACATCTCTGTCTAACAATCATAGCCAACCTTTGAATTTGTGGGGGCGCATATATAACCGGGGACCAGTTCGATGGGCGCACCCCTCCCCACCCCATTAATGAAAAACAGAAAAGGTGCGGAGCTGGATGTTGGACATCAATGGTTAATAGCTGGACGTTATGAACATTAACTGCCGCTTTATAATACCCTTGCGCTTACATTTAGCGACGTGGAACACACCGAATCAAAACAGCTTTGCATTATTTTTCATATAAATTTGTAAAAAATTTTCACATTAGGAGTAGGTCATCAACAATCTGTCATCATGCACACGCACAGTAAAACTTTAAGCGAAAAAATGGATAACAGGAACACATTTAAAAAAAATAAATTAAAGAACTTACCACATTAACACTATTTGTTTTTGTTTTTTTAAGTGGACAGAAATGTAAAACTTGAAAAAATCACGTTTAAAACAAAAATGACGGTTTCAGTTCCTTTCCTTCGAAAAACTAACTTAAGTAATTATTGTATTAGAAAAAGTAAAATTTGAAACGGCTTGTACTGTTTTATAATACAATACTTCGAAATATCGTTCCTTCGCTCAAAAGAAAATAAAATTATAAATTAGTTGCGGGCCCGTCAAACCTTATTGACGAGCGTACTTGCGCCCGTGGGCGCAGGGTTGCCGACAGCTACTGTATAGTGACTTACATGTACCGCCAGTTCGCGAAGAGATGCAAGACAGAGTCTTAAGTACGGCGTACGCATCCAATCTGGGGGAGGTTCAGATGAATGTCGGAGACTTGAACGCTTTAACCTTCTAATCTTCCGAAAAGATACGGATTAGTGTTCAGTGTTTGTGTGATTGTTGTTTAGGTATGTAATTTTAAGTACAAAACTAGGAATTTGTTCGCAGGAAATCTCATTCAGTTACCTAATAACAGTTGCTTCCTTCTAGCAATATAAGGATAGATTATACAGGATTTATGTATAGATTAAACAATAGCCTATACTAAACTTAATTTGAGTCTTATTTTATCTTCTCGTTTCATTTTAAAATGGACGCCAATTATTTATCGTTAACAGTAATTCTGAAAGTTAGAAAGTGTTGAACGTTCGTAATGCGCGCAATTCCGTAACAGACAAGGTGTATTTTAATGAGAAGCGATTGTAATGAAGAGGGGGTTAAAAATAGACTAGTTTTACTTCCTCGAAAACAACAGCAGTGCGGCTAATCTCCGCTTTCTCTTAACATATCTGAATTATTATTGGATTCGTACGTTCAGAAATCCGCTGAGTCCTCGAGGCGTAAACGTCACTTTCACTTTCTCCAGCGGAATGTGAGCACGTAGCTGCCGGTGCGGTCGTTCTCCAAGTGATGCATCGCGAGTTCGAATCCCTCTTGTGCTGAACGAGATCTACTGTATCATCAATTGTTGGAGCTACACTGGATTGTTATTCAAGCTAAACAGTATACGGTATACTGTCCTAAAATCCTATGACAGATGCTTTCGGCTAAACACCACAATTCGTACTCAGGCTACAATCCATACAAGCCGGAGTGCCATCAGATAGTGTTCTAGGGGCTCTACTATATCTTCTGTATACCTGCCAACTCGTGACAGGCAACGTTTCTGACGACGTGGCTGTACTGGTCCCTCCATCGCTTCAGAATGACTGTAAAATATCCTGAAAGCTGGCTGAAAAAGTTGAAGTCAATGTCATTGAAGGTAAATGAACACGCATAACTTTTACTGCCCGAAAGAATACATGCCCACGAATCATGATTAATGAAAAAATAATCCCTCAAGCCGAAGAAGTCAGATACTTGGGGATTCACTTAGACCGCAGGCTAAATCGGAGAAAATGTATACTGTCAAGAAAAAACAACTTGCAACTGATTGGTTGGCAGTAATTTGTCATTAAATTTTAATAACAAATTACTTGCTCATAAATGTGTTTTGAAGCCTGAATGAACTTGTTGGCTACAACTTTGGGTAGGCCTAACCGTTTCTATTCGAACACAGAATTCATGGACGTTTCAATCAAAGGCTCTAACATTAATCACAGAGGTCCGTGATCAGAAACGAGAACATCCACCGTGACCTGGGTGTACCTCGGTCCAGAAATACAAGCGTGTGCTGAGTGATTGGACAAAATTCTGACAATTAGCAGGACTTTCGACACCAGTTCATGAGCCGAGGCTGATAAACCGCCAGCTGATCTTGTGTCAAGTCTTGGTGCCTTTAAAGTTCCTTAAGACTGGATTAAAGGATTAAAGACAACAGATGTATCTTGAGTATATTGCTGACAAGACATGTTATGTACATATGTATTGCCGAATGCCATATTTACGATAGATTACAATAAATTGTATAATAAAAATAATGAATTGTATACTCCAAATAGTATAATTTGGAGTTAAATAGATACACTGGTGGCCAACTGTTTACCATGGCGTTTCTGAATCATGGCTAATGTGAATTTTTTTCTGAAGCAAAACCTTACAAAACGTTCTATCGCACACTATTGATAAAATAAGAAACAACATAAATAAATCGAGCGCATATAGATTAACCTCGATAAACTGGCAGCATTTTATTGCTCCATAGTGTACATCTAGTTTCGTCGGTTCAGTCTTAGGATCCCGCATTATCTGTTTGGCATTCTCGACTGCTTTTTCCTATAACTCCCCCTATTACGGTATTTCTGTCTCTTTGTGATATTCGAGTAGGATAAATGTCGTCTAAGGACGTTACCAGCGTCCTGTACAGTAAGGCCAGTGGTAGGAGTACTATCTTTGAGCCTCTGGTCTGCGCTGGGTTTCATTCGGAGACCCACCTCCTAGGTTCTTCCGCCCCTAGTGCCGTTGGGAAACCTTCCTCTTCCGCCCCTTGGACCGCTGACCATTTGACACCTAAAACCCTGGTCGGGCTCTAACCGGGTAGTGCAAAAGGAAAAAAAGGAAACGAGAATTACATAGGAAAGCTAAAGTAGGAAAATAATGAAAGACTCCCTAGCCCTCGAAAACCTAATACATTCCTCTGGGACCGGAACAAGTGATTCGCCTAGTCCCTGATAGAAGAAGAAGAATATATAAATAGTAAAATAGTTTTTACCTTTTTCTTGTCCGTCTGGTGGCCTTTACTCTTTATGTAAATCTACGTAACAAGAGCACATAGGTCGTGCACTATGGGCCTTGTTCTGTATTCTTATCGCTGTGTTGTATAGTAGATTTGATTGGAAATTCAATTGTTCGTTAAGGATGGCTTCTTCTGTGTTTTTATTTTTATAAGCCTATTTCCTTTTCTGCATACATGGAGGGGTTGAAAGTTCGTTGTGAAATCGGTATAACTATGGTTTTTGTCCATCAGATGGCGCGCGTAATTTGACACTGTTTTACTAAATTCTTTTTTAGGTAAATGTTCTCTGAAGCGTTTTTTAAAAGGTCTACCAGTTTGGCCAATGTAAAAGCTATCACAGTCACTGCATATTATCTTATAAACGCCCGTCTTGTCCTCAACCGGTTTTGAATGTTTAGGTAAGAGTATCTTATTAACGTTATTATTAGTTCGGTAAGCCATTTTTATATTTATCTCACTGAATACTTTGTTTAAAATTTTGGGTAGGGTGTTACCATATTCTGATGCTATATACTTAACTTTATTTCTATTACTTTCTTGTAATACTATGTTGTTTTTCATTTTTCTGTGTTTCTTGACTAAATTTTCCACAATTGAGCTTTTATAACCATTGGCTTTAGCTATGTATTTGATCGTGTTTAGTTCTTCGTGAAAATCTTTGTCTTCCAATGGTATGGAAAGTAACCTATGTACTAAACTATGATAAGCTGCCATTTTTTGAGAAAAGGGGTGATGTGATTCAGCATTTATCGTGAGATCCGTGGTTGTCGGTTTCCGGTATATTTGATATTGAAATTTTTCAACTAGCCTTGTAATTGTCAGGTCGAGGAAGTTAACTTTATTTAACTCCGTCTCAAGTGTGAACTGTATGTTTTTATTGACACCATTCATGTACCAAAAGCATAGATCTAGAAGAAGAAGAAGAAGAAGAAGAAGAAGAAGAAGAAGAAGAAGAAGAAGAAGAAGAAGAAGACGACGAAGAAGAAGAAGAAGAAGAAGAAGGAGAAGAAGAAGAAGAAGAAGAAGAAGAAGACTTCTGTCTCTTTGTTGACTGCTTTCTCTTTGTTGACTGCTTTCCTCATAACTTTTTTCTTGTGTAACGCATTGAAGATTTTTCCATTTTAGCTTTCTGGTTCCCTCTTGATCACCTTTCTGCTCTGGTTCCCTGTATTATCCAGGTCGCTGATTTATACTGATATTCCAATCTTAATGTTTTACATTTCGTTTATAGGCAATCACTGACTGATTGATCTCGAAAGTTTATTTTATATACTGAAACACAACTTTTTTTAAAAGTTACATATTTTACTCTGGTTACTAAGTATTTCGGTTCTACTAGGACTCTGTTACTCTACTACTTGGAGGGTATTTAATTTACCTTCAGTACAAGTAAAAATATAACCAAGATGGTGTGTTGATTAAAATACTTTATTCGCTAGCATTCGTTATTTTAATAACCATCTGATATGCAGTATTCAGCATTAAAACTGTTAGCTTTAAATAAAATTGGAACCAATGAGATTTTAAGTTTTTTCAGAATCATTGCCTTATTGTTGTAATTTTAAAATTGTGCTCTGCTCTCAATGGGAAGGGATGCAACTACAGAGTAGGTAAAATGATTTCATTTAGATTGTAATCATAAATGTGATATCAAAATGCTTATTTTATTTAAAGCAAGAATATTTATGACTGTCCACGCTGTGACTCACCAGGTACTTGTAGTCATAATGAGTTGTCTAGTAAACCTGGTGTTCTCTACTATCCTCGTAGTGAAGTTTGTACATTTAGTATAGATTCTGAACTTTACTGATGAATAGACTTCTTAATACTGATGAATATTATAATATAAATTATAAAGAAATGGGTTCCAAAAGTGCTGACCTATAGAGGTCAGCCTCCAGAGCATATGTATCAAAGCAAATATCTTAATGAGTTAAAAAGTTCAGTCCTTAATTCTTTGTTCGTGATTAATTAGTTAATTTATCTGCTTATCCGTAATTAATGTACTGCAAGGATTTTACAGTGACATCTGGATATTCCGTATTTGTCTCTGAAATCGGCATGTGATATATTAAGGATATATTCGATACACTGAAGGTTTAAAAATAATTTCTGTAAGAATTAAAAAATTAAGCTAAAAAAAGTGTCAAATGAGAAGATCAGAAAACAACATTTGGATATTAATATAAGAAATTTCACACGTTTGAAACGTTAAATGAGACTATACATAAAAATCCAATTTGTTTTTCGACTGAAATTTTATAAAACAACCGTTTCAACTCTCAAAAATAAAAAAGAGAAGAAAATGGGAAAAGAAGAAGAGTAATGGCAGGGAAGAAAAACGAAAAAATAGAAAAATAATAAGATAAAAATTATTTCTTTCATACTATATGAACGAAATCAATAACAAAGGAAAAATAACACTGTAGCCTACGATAGTAGTGCGTTGCCATTACCTGATCCTTGGCATTTACGAAATTTGATGGTGTTTTCTATACTTATATGTGTACTGCAAACTTAAACAAAGTGTGGACCCGCAAAAATTGCCATTTTTATTCTCACGTAACGAACAAATACAATAACAAATTTTTGAAAATTTGCTGAGCCGGTTTTAAATTATTCTCACATACTCAGAATTTTGGACAATTTTTTATGCAAATAATAGCTATTTCCTCATAGACGATTCGGAATTTAGCAAAATTAGCTGCACAAAACGTACCTATTCTATAAAAGTTTTTACATATTTGTTATGTTTTTACCTACAGTTTTTCTGTAAAAGCAACTAAAATATCTGAGTTACTAGCCATACGAACCTGTACTTGCCCTTAACTGAGGTTTTTGTACCCATATACTTTGTATGTTACTAATTTTTGAAAATCGAGTCATACATTTACATAAGTTACCGCGTTAAATCATACATAATTTTTCGTTATTATGTAAATAAATAAATAAGTGTATATATATATATATGTATGTATGTATGTATATATATATATACCGGGTGGCCCATAAGTCAGTTGGCACTAGCAGTATGTAGACGCTCGATTGACTATCATAGTAGTTACTTGACTTGACTAGAGCAGTAGTTCCCATAATTCAGTTGAGATTTGAGGTTATGAGATTAGGTTGATGTTGATGTGTATGCTGTTGTTAGCGCTTGTTTGTTGTTTGTTGTTCGTGTTGTTTGCGAGACATTGAATAGAAAACTATCTACGGAGCAGCGTGTTTTTGTACTGCAGATGTGGTGGAAACAGGACCATAATTACAGTGATGTTGTTGAGTTATTTGCGGAACGTTTTCCAAACATCGCACCTCCATCTAGAAAAGGTATTCGTAAACTGAATAAGAGATTTGAACAGACTGGAATTGTAGCGGAACTTTCTCGATCAGGTAGGCCAAAAACAGTTACAACAGAAGAGAATTTAAATATCGTTGCGCAATGTTTTGTGCAGTCACTAAAGAAATCAACACGAAAAGCGTCCAATGAATATTGAATACCTCGAACAAGCCTGCAAAGGATGCAGAAAACGTTGAAGTTGAGACCATATAAGCCCACTTTACTCCAAGGCCTAAATGAAGATGATCCTGATAGGTGTACAGAATTCTGCGAATGGTACGCAATACGACAAGAAGCCGATCCACAATTTTACAAAACCATCCTTTAGAGTGACGAGGCTATTTTTAAGCTGAATGGTACAGTGAATAGGCACAACTGTGTTTACTGGGATACTGCGAATCCACATGTGGTGATAGAGACAGAGTTAAACGCTCCGGGGGTTACTGTTTGGGCAGGGATCTTTGCCGGTGGGATCATCAGACCCTACTTTTTTAATGGTACAGTGAATGCTGAAAGTTAACCTACAAATGCTTCACGAAGTGTTGATGGAACTAGAAAACAGTCCACTTTTTGAACACCTGCAGCCAATTCGAGAAAAGTTAATATGGCGCCAAGAGGGGGCACCCCTTCACTATGGACTGATTGTGAGAGACTTTTGAATGCAACGTTCGATGAATGGATTGGCAGACGGGGTCGTATTGAATGGCCTCCACGTTCTCCTGATCTTACACCGATGGACTTCTTGGTCTGGGGTATACTAAAAAATGCAGTGTACTCCATGAAGATTCCTGATGTGGAACAATTGAATGAAGGCGTTCAATCTGAATGTGAACACCTACAGTCTCTGAATATTTTGGACATAATTTGTGCTTCAGTGCTTCGAAGATGTCAAATTTGCATAGAAAAGGATGGAGGCCACTTTGAGCATTTCTTGTAGGTCATGAGAACTATGGTATTAACTATCTGTATGCGTTATCTGTATCTGTATTCCTGCTGCACCTCTACAATAAAAGTGCTATTTGCAATTTTGCCAACTGACTTACGGGCCACCCTGTATATATATATACAGTATATGTATATATAAAAAATAAAAAAAATAAATAAGTATATTGTAGTATCACGAGACGGCAAAAACCAGGAAACTCAATTTAATTATCAAAAATATAGGGAAACTACTCAAATAGATAAATACTATGTAACTGAATGAGTGATCAAATGAGAACAACCAAAAATAATTATATAAAGGAAGAATTATAATAACTAAACCAATAAACCATGAATAATAAATAAAGAATACGTGTTACAGATGCATGAATAAATTAAAAATAGGAAAACAAACATAATAAATAACTTGACAAAACAGACATAAAAAAGACTAAACTGGACGGTGTCTTCGACACAAAAATTACCCAACAGATTAGGGAAGTGATTTTATATATCTTATTATAATATGGTAAATAGTAATGTTTTAGTATGTAAGTGAGAAATGTATTTAGGGTTAAGAAAAATCATTTGTATAACCAGCCTAAAAGTCAAGCTAGGTCTTAAACCTAAGACTGTATTTGTAATTAGCTCATAGATAGTGTCATGGTAAAGACAAGATAATTATTTTTATAATTGTGTTTATTCGAATAGAAAAGTGATAAATAATGATATTGAAACAGTGCAAATGACATAGTGTAAACAATGATAAAACTATAAAGTATTGTGAACCAAATATGACCATAAGGTGAGAATGGCATGTATTTTATATGAAGTGAACAAATAACAATAAAATCAACTTCATTAGTGCAAGTGACAATATAAAATTAAGTGAAATAAAAGCATAAATGGGATTATGTAAAATAATCAGGAAAAGTAAGGTTATATTAAAAACTTATGTTTACTGGAGGCAGATAAAACAGTCCTGCGACCGAAAAATACACCAACAAACCAAGACCTCTTATAGATTGTTAAAATTGATTGTTACAAGGAAGAAAGCTTTGTCTAATATTGGCGTCCCATGAAGGAGGAACAAAATGGAAATAGTTGCCAATCCAAACAAGATTAAATAAGAAGAGTGTAGTAAAAAAGCCAAGTAAAGTTATAGAAATTATCAGTAAACTATCGTATAAGTTGTGTTCAACCCACCTGAAGAAGAAAAATTGAAATTACTATCCTAACTGGTGTAATACATCTTGAATTCGGTGAGATCATTCCAAACATAATATATGATATCAAAAGTGAGTGACACAAACTTATTTTGAACCAACGAATGTGTAGAACTCATATAAATTTTATTAAACATTCAATATGTGCATACAGCTAAAAAGCAATATGGCGTCTATCATTTTCTCAACGGTGAAGACGGGGTACAGCAGCGCGCCATATTGAGAAATAATGAACTATGAGATATAGCATAGACAATTAAATTTTTATTTTATTTTCTTTAGTCAATTGTATACCTAATGTCTGATAATTAATTATTTTCATTGTTTTATTAATGTTATATTTGTAATGGGTAATATTAAGTTGTAAAATTATCTAATTGATTTCTTTTGTATGATCACAACATACAATATACAACCAACATACACAAACAACAATTATTTACTACATGTACAAATTTTTTATTCGTGTATGTTATTAGTATAATACTTGTTACGTGAATTTTTAATATTACTGAAGACGATTTTTTATGTTGTTAAAACCCTGAGATATAAAATTTTTTTCATGCATCCGAGAACTAGATGGAGCTGAAACCTTAAAAAAGGGAAAATGATTTGTTAATTAATCGAAAATAAAAAAAGGGGAACTTATTATAATAAGAAAGCAGGAATAAATATTTAATGATTCAGAGCAGCAAAAGAAGTGTGTTCTCATTTGTAGTATAATTCTATGAATACCCATTTAAAGATAATTAATTACACATTTGTTAGAGTATATTTTATATTACAAATTTGGATCCCAAAGAAGTTAAAAGGTTAGTATAACCATAGCAGTTACATACACTCATTATACACATTATATTTAAGAAAAATAAATTAAATAATATTGCAAAATTGGCAATATTAACAAATTATTAATTGGCAAAATTTTCTTATGCTATAACAATATATATTTTATTTTTTTTATATTGAATTTACCTCAAGATGTTTCTTTCCTTATTAGGTACATGTTTCGGGTACCATTTTGTACCCATCCTCAGCCTTCAGGCTGGGTACAAAATGGTACCCGAAACATGTACCTAATAAGGAAAGAAACATCTTGAGGTAAATTCAATATAAAAATTAAATATAATATACACATCAAGAAACGGACTGTAGCAAAAAGTGTTTGAAACAATATATATATATATGTGTGTGTGTGTGTGTGTGTGTGTTGCAACAGAACACAGGATGATAAGCTATGTTGTTTATATCAGAGCACATGGATGACGAGCATTTTCTTGTTTAAATTGGTTTTATGTAATATTTTGTCTTTTAGTCGTAAGTTTTGTATTTAGAAATGGATAATCGTGTAGGGTATACCAAACTCATCATAAAAAGGTGTTCTATATTGTCATGTATTTTTTGTGTGAATTTGTGCGCGTGTGCGGGTGTGATAATCTGTGATCGCTATAGCTTCAGTGGTAGTTAACCGATTGACGTGCTTTGACAAGGAATTATTTAGGTAAGTAGCTTCAATTTGTGTATACTGTGAGGTTCATAACTATTTTAGAAATATGGTTTTTTAAGTAAAGAAAAACTCAATTGTAACACTTATCAATGATAGGGTAATAAAATTTGTAGATAATTTCCATGCAGGACTTTGCTAAATTATACAAAGTTTTTTATGAAATTTGTATATCTGTTTGTTCCATCAATCATGTGACTTGGGCTTAGCCTATCAGAATACACTAAATTCAGTGAGATTCATATGTTGTAGAGTTAGGATGGACACAGTCTGTCTGTAGAAGTTGAAAGGGGAAGTTGTGCCCGGTGAAGAGAGTTGTTCTCTTACGAACGTCGAAATATCATATATAAAATAAAGCGTGGTAATTGTTAACGAAGTTTCGCGTTAAGAACCGAGTGCGTAAAATATTTAGATAAAATTTAAAATATAATACAGTGCTGTTTTCGTGTAAGTTAAGATATCCGCTTAGGGAATTTAAAGACACTTCAAGATATCGTGGAAGGTGTACATTAAACGCACCCCATTAATTAATACCCATATTAATCCTGAGATTAAGGAAATATAAAGTATAAATTAAAAATAAACTGTACGAGTGAAATTTATAATCATTGTGAGTGAACAATTTATGAAGAAACTAATTGATGTTAGCAGTCAAACATAACAACGAGACTCATTGAAATATCGCCGCTGGAGCCGCCTGCCGTAGAAGAGGACGACAAGACGAAGAGGACGCCAGGAAGGAGTGATGCTGTAGAAGAGGACGACGAGACGAAGAGGACGCCAGGACGAAGAGGACACCAGGAAGGAGTGACGCTGAAGAAGAGGACGCCAGGACGGGAGCGACGAGAGGAGAGGTGGACGTTGCAGCAACCAAGTAAAATCGATTTATATTTCGAACAATACAAACAATTATTTCTATTATCAATACATGACAATTTATAGTACAATATACATCTTTAAAAACTATATTTGTGTGTATAATAAATAATTTTTCATCTCCTCCATAATAGACTTGTTTGTGAATTTTACACACTCACTATATCCTTATTAGTATAATAAAATTTGATTTGTTGCAGTATATATATATATATATATTTATTTATTTACATATATATTTTTTCAGTAATCGTAAAAAAAGAAACTATTAGCATTAATGGTTAATTTCAATACATATCGAATTTGGATAATTTAATAGGCCTATATCCTAAAATTTAGTTTCTGTCTAATTGAATCGTGCATTGCAATATTCCAAAGTGGAATATTTTACAATGTACGAGTTGAAATGGAAAATGTTGCGATGGCAACTTGTTTAGACATGTAATGAACTATATTACCTTCTGTTTTTTTTTTGTTAATATATTACCTTCTAAACAATTTTAAGAAGACTGTTCGAGTACTCGCCTAACAGATACCATACGCTACGATGAAGATCTCACGTATGTCATATAGTCTCATGTAGTGGGAAAAATCTTATGCTAAAAAAAACTGTAACAGAGGTGATTTTTTTTAATAAAAATTTTAAATTTAAATTTGGAAAAGGATGTACTAAATTTTGAAAAGGATGTGGGGAATTTCCTCTAGATCACTTGTGAATGTAGTTGAAAGAAAGGAAGACTTAACAGCTTTGGCTGCATGGAGACGTATTTTGTTGGAGATTCAAGTTTAGTAAAATAAAATATTGCTGTTTTGTTGATGGGTTTTGACAGCGCTTGATTAGAGAAACATAAATAAGAAGAAAACAAGACGCTCAGTTTTTTAATGTAGTGTCTGAACATATGATTGTGACCTTGAATTAACCACTTGATTACTGAATGTCGGTGAATTTGTTTGTCAAGTCATCGGAGTGAGCGATTCTCGCGGCATATGAAGGCTACAACAATTATACTTGACAAAGGGTATTATTAAACATGGTTCCGTGTGTTGTTCTTCATCGTGTGGCAGATTAAAATGTTAGAAGACTACATTAATCTTGTTTAAAATTATGGCAATATAAACAGATTACAAATAAATCTTTGACAGTACCTGTGGAAAAATGAGGAAAACTGTAGAGAGGCTTTATAGAAAACTAAATAAATATATTGTTTATTATTAAATAAATTAATTAACCAAATAAAAAGTTAACATGAAAGTAAAATTGTCGGTTTCTCCATCCTGTGATTTCGTTTTTTTGTTGGTTGTATTTCTGCATTTCGAGACATGCGTTTTCTTCAGAGAATGCGTAAAGTTGTCACATCTACTATTTCATGGTGGTTCCGAGATTTTCGTTATCTGTATATGCTATTTATAGCGGCCTCCGAAAGGAGGGTGACAGAGTTCTGAAAACATGTTTCGAAACGCGTACACAGAACAAAGACAAACGCAAATGACTTAATTTATTATCCTTCTTTTTCTTATTTTATCCTGTTCCTTTTCCTAGCAGAGTCAGACTTATTAGTTTAATTTAGTTTACTTTAATGACACGTGGATAAGGTGATCCAGACGGTGATGGTCAGGGCCGCCGTACGGGCGTGGAAAGTGTGCACTTTACACTGTACAAGGGGGGCAAATCATACCATCACTGACGTGGTTATGTTTTTTACCCCCCCAATCTCGACTTTTCAATGCATCTCAGCCTTCCAATTACACCGGTGTTACGTATTTTTTTTTGTATAGTACATAAACTTCTATGAACTTCAATAAAAGATCCCAATGCGCCGAAAATTCAGTGAATTCGAAAAACAACTAATCCGAAAAGTCCAGGATCAGATCTTATCCTATTTGAATAGGGTATTCAAAAAGTTAATAATATTAAAATTAAAATTAGTAATTTATTTAATTACTGAAAGACGAGTTACCCTAATTATATATTGTGGAGATAAAAACTTGAAACGATTCTCGAAATGAGGCAGATATCGACAGATTTGTTAAATGAACCGAATGCTTTAAAATTTAATTTTTTGCAAAATCCGCACGGATGAGCCGTTTTTTTAAATTTGTCAATAAAGTTAGATAAAATACTCTACACAATGAGAATGTACCATCAAAGGTAAGTTAAAAATCTATTTATAAGGTTAAAAAATAATCACTAATTTATTGGGACTGATTTCAGGATGTTATCTAAAGTTATTCAACCACTTTAAAGATAGTAACAGTGATTAGTTTTAACTAGTTTTTTCTTCTGTATGAAGCCGAATCCCCCGGGCCCTCAAATTCTGGATACGCCACTGTAATTTACGATCCATTAATCTTGAGGACAACAGTCAGCAGTTTTGAAGACTCAGTTATCATGATGCATCGACTTGCCCTTTGGTCGTTAAGTGAAAGACATTACAAATGTAAAAAGCATTAGTAAAGTCGTAGAAATCACACAGACGTATTTGTCGATTAGTCCTCTTTGTATCACAAAGTGCATAGTTCCTATGTAAACACAAATGAAAAAGTAAATAAGTGGATACAAAAAGTAAAAAAATTACGCAAAATTAATGATGAAATAAAAGTCAAGTCCAAGCGACCGTTGGAGTCGTTAAAAATAATTCTTAAATTTAGTTGATTTCGAATCCATGACGCCCACTTTGGGAGCAGTGCTCTGATTTACTGCCACCCGGAGTCTCCCACAGTACAAATGAGAGACAAAGCGACACAAGAAATACGTTTTTGCTTTTACAAAGTATTATTATTGTTAGAATCTTGTGTACGAATACGAAACAAAACGACTTCTCACATCGAAATACAGCCCGTTAATGTCAACAACTTGGCTACAAAGGTACACAGAAATTTTAAATAAATTATATCATCTCGGCAACCTCGTTAAACTACTTTTGTTTTGTTGCATTATAAAATTACGTACGCGAAACCTGAATAACTACAGTAACCAGACATTTAGTTCACGGCCGTGTAGAATAATTACGCAGTAAGTAAATAATGACTTCTCCATTTGCAGGTACTGCGTTGCATGACGGCTCACATACATATGTGTCCGCAAAGTTGTAATGGAATAAATAATCGCATTACCGTATTTAAGTGTTTTAAATGTTTAAACTAACCATTTGTACGATGTGTCCAAAGCCGTTTGAAGCATCTGCTACGATATGGAATCCCATTTTACTACCATGTTCTTTAAGAAAATGGGTAGTATGGTGATCACGAAAAAATCCGTATGGTGATCACGAAAAAAATCGTGTTCGAGATAAGGGCAGATTCTGAGTGTACTACTCTCAAAACATGAAGAAAAGGAATTTTCCAAAAACTGTCTGTGTCAATTTGTTCTATGGCGAACGATAACTGCCGCAGATTCAAACAGAATTAAATAAATTTTGGTATACGTGCCCAAATTGTAGGGCACTCGAGGTCTATTGACTTTGGCGAAGATCGGTTAAGGAGAAGGGGTAGTTTACCTGCAAGTTTTACGTTTTAACAAGAGTAAAGTACTTAATTTTGATAAAAGTATACTGAAAAGAAAGCCATAATAATCCACTCTAGAAAGGTAGATGAAATATTTATAAATGAAAGGGGTAGTTGAAGGGGGAGGGGTAATTTTTTGTATTAAAGTTATAAATTTATTCGACCGAAAACTTAAAAATTTCAATAAAATAATAACAACTGATATCGTTCCATGTTATGTAACCACGGATACGTAAACAAAATAATTTTTCGTTTTCAGAAAGTCACAGAAAACAAATGCTGGGCGGTATTTTTTCGCGTTGTTTAAATAAAAGATAATTTAATCAAATTAATTCTTTTTTTTTTTAAATATTAACAACTAGGTACAGTTGCCATTTTGATTACATTTCTCAGCGTTTTTACCAAAAGCATGCTGATATATTTGGTTTCGTTCCGAGTTTTTGTATACATATTAAAAATAATTTGATAATTAATTAGACATGGAAGTTATGTATCTTTCTCCATACCGATTTTTTGAATTATTATCTGAATCCTATTAAAAAATATTTGATTGTTAACGACATTTGATAGTTAGAAAATGTTTGACGTTTGGTAATACTGATCGTTGATGATATGCGTAGATTTGACATGAACATCACGGTATGATTGAACAATGACTCTTACACTATGATTGAAATATGTACAGCTTACATTACGCCACAATATGATTGATAATAATTGACGCATGTAGCCTATATACAGTTTACACAGAAGCTATGATTCGATCGATTGTTATTGCCTTCACAGTTGACACTATTGACGTTCTAAAAATTTGACATTGATGTCAGGATCTGATTGACAATTGACGCTTATTTGGTTCACACTGACAGAATACAAGTATACTGACAAGTATACAATTGACTAACTATCCAGATTCTATCAATCTGCATAGTCCTGTCGAATGTCTTGACAGAAATTTGTAATTAATAATTTTAAAGGACGCATTGAAACAAACATCACATAAGGGAACATAATTTATGTTCGCGCGGGCTCATGTATGCTCGTTTAAGCTGCACTATATATAGTACACGTGAATCATAAATAAAATGTTACTTCCACAAGTCAGCTTTAGAATACAAATTTGTTTACAGTTTATACATTTTAGAGTCTTCTTGTTTTTTCATCACAGGACAGAAATATTAATTTTTCAAAAATTTCATTTTTAGTGGCGGTTCCAATTTTCTGGTTGCATGTGATTCGTAGAGCGTGTTATTAGCTGACTTTTGCAGTTCCCTCCGTTGCATTTGTCATATGTTACGTTTTTAAATTACATCTCGTATCATAAGGTTCATCAGTTAGCTACGTGGAAACGGACACATGATAGGATTATGATGAAGTGACATGGAATGGTTCCAAAAAGAGTTGGCAATTTTCTGTTGGCAATTAACTCTACTGGGCGCGGACCGACACAGCGGTAACGTACGAGACTCACAATCCCAATGGCTGTGATACGGTCGTGGGATCGAGTCAAAGTGCCCACCCCTATCTCTGGGGACAAATAATACATCGGTCTTGTCTGGCACGCCTGGGTGAAGTAACAATTGCACACTCGCACTATACACGCGCACACAGGCTTGCCACTGCACGTGGTTACTAGGTGGCTGATCTCTCTGTGGCGGTGGTGAATCGTGAGGTTGTACCATAGCCAGGCCGCAGACCCAACGCTTTTAGGAAAGAAGAAGAAGAAGAAGAAGAAGAAGAAGAAGAAGAAGAAGAAGAAGAAGAAGAAGAAATAATTTAATCTCAAGAATTTGGAAAACAGGAGAATGAGGAAGTAAATCGGGCACATGATGACGGATAATGACTAAACGGTTACTTTAACGGATAGAAAAATTGACGGAAGAACAGGAAGAGAAAAGCCAAGTAGATGTATATGCATGGTATGATGGAGAGGAAGTGGTAGTTGGGAGCTGTCAGGAGTTGAAGAGATTGGCAGTGAGTAGGAGACTTTGAGAACACCAAAAGCATTCATCCGTTGATTCCTCAAGACTGAGACCAAGAGAAGATAGAAAAGTTTACTCTCCCGCTAAAATAAGTGAAACTAAAACTTTCTAGTCGGTAACAAAGAAGCCGACCTTGTACTTTGACTCGCATGACTTTATCGATGACTATGACAAGTCACGGTTTTTAACTATGCATGCATGGATATTGTATGGTTACGTCATTGTAACATTTATCGAACAAGGTTCTTCTCTGGTTGTGTAATTAACTTCGAGACACCGTTCCTAAACAACCGGCGCATCGTTTGTCTATTAGTATCTGGTTCCATTTTAGTCCTCTGTTTTACATGTATTCATAGGAACTGTCTTAAAGACGCAGGTGATATTAATGATCAAAACGTCAGTACGAAACGTCATGCAATGTTTATATAACGTTTAAAGATAATTTAGAGTAAGTTTAAGTTTAAACAAAAATTTACGTTCAACAAAAAATCCATTGACTCCGTAGATATTCAGTTATATATTCAGAGATAAATACATAAAATATGTTCTTCTTCCCTGAAGCACTAGGCCTTTGGTCATGCTCTCTAGCGGGGCACATCTCACACTACACCTCCGTCAACATTTAACAACGTGCGGTGAAGAGTTGAATGGTGTGGACGGGGTGTTGTACGTATTCACATGGGGACGTCGCGTTGTTACTGACTGAGGCCCGCCTATCTAGCCAGACTGTCGCGTTATCCCAATGTTAGGTAGAAGAATGTTAGGTTGACAAAAAGTACAGGCGTTACACATACATATAAATATATAATAGGGTAAAGCGTGCGCGCGCGTGTGGTGAAAAGAAGCATAAGCCTGGTAAAAAGATGGTTGAACTTCGTCGAAAAATAGATCAGTGAAAATTGTGTTAACCCTAAATTCAAACTGACGACCTCACCGAATGTGTATGTTTGGAAACATCGGACGAGAAATGCGGCAGCACGTGATATGTAAAATTGGGTTAAAACAATACTGACATTTCAAGTGCGATTGTTGTGCGCAAAACCTAATTTGAACTTGCACGTTTTGCAGTTTGTTCTTTGTCACGCTATATTGTATCCATGATTAAAAAAAAAGTGCTTTTTCAATATAATAGTAAAGTAAATAGCATTCTTACTCCCATGAGTAGGCGACGTGCGTGGTGTGTACAAGGTCGAGAATGGTGTAAGAGAATCTTATAGTGTTTTCTGGGTACCTTCAACCACATGATTATTGTCGACACAAGGCCCAGAAAGGGGCAGAGTCATCTCGAACCTCGGCGGGACGTAAATACTCTGCCAGCGGTCAGCCAGTTAGTCTGATATTGTGAAGAGGAGCATTATTATCGGAGTCTTGTTACTGAGACTTGCGGTTCAGTCTAAGTGATTATCGTGAATTAATGTGTACGAACATCTGTAATTGGTGACTTGTATTATTTAGTGTGATATTGTTAAATTACTGACATTTATTGTGTGTTATAATAGCATAGTGGAGATTCATAAGCTTCATAAATTGTTTGCATACTTTTGTTTATTGTTTATTGTTGTTTTGTTTGTTTAAACTATTCTGAAAGTTAAAAATAGCGATTCTCCTGCGTTCAATTACTCTGTTTCCACTGTTCAAACAGACAATCCGTGCTACCGTTGTATCAGTATTATGGTCCGAGTGATAAATCAATTTTAAACCCACAAAATTATAGGTAATTAAAATTTAAAAAAATAAAAACTCACCAAAAATACAAAAGTTATTTATTCAACTAATTTTCTTCACAATTGACTATGTATGTAAGCTATTATAATTAACAGTATGTAAAACTATTATCATTTTAATTTTTTGGGAATTAAATGTCCAACTTTGAAACATTTGTGTGTAGATAATATTTAGTGATGAAAGGTTGCTTGACGTTTGGCCGTTGAATACACACAATTTAAAAATATTTGTGTCGATGTTTCAACAAAATTTATTGTCACATCAGGATTGTATTATAGTATTTGGATTATACAGAAATAATTAATGTACCTATCATGAGTGTTAATACTTTTTGGAATACTATACCTTATTGAAGTAAAAATAATAATTGAACGAGCGAAGCGAGTTTTAAGTTTTGTCTGTCTGTCTATCTATCTGTCTTTTTGGAGTATACGTCTCTTGATAACTTTTGAATCCATCGACCGATTTCTGTAAAACTTAGCACGTGTTTACTCTACAGAACTCTATTATTTTTGAAATTGATCCCTAAAAAAATAGGGGTAGGAGACAAAAATGTGGAGAGTCAAACTTGTAAAAAATTGCGAAAGCCCACTTGGGATATCAAATTAAAGGGAATTTAAACGACAATCTGAATATAGTGTTCACTTTTAAAAATTTCGAAACTTTTGGACATCAAAGCCTAAAAAGTGGGCGAAAATTACGAACAAATTCGCCAAAATTCATTGATTGGTGGGTAATCAAATTAAAATGAATTTAAACCACAGTATGAATTGCAGCGATACAGATTATAATTTTTGCATAGGATAATGTGTGTGTGAAGAAATTACAAACAAGTCTATATTGGAGGTAATGAAGAATTATTTATTGACACACAAGAAATAATAGTTTATATGACGTATATTAAATTACATAAATGTCATGCATTTTAGATAGGTTGAATAAAGTTTATATTGATCGATTTAGCTCGATTTTACTTGTTAGTAAAATGATATCCTTTACACTTGGTGAGACGTCCTCCTGGTTGGCGGGTTGCTCCAGCGGCGATTCCTCTGCGCGTCTCGCTGACGATTCCGTCGAACTGCTAACACCAAATAGATTTCACACACCAATTGTCACTCTCACAATAATTAGCGTTCTCGCTCGCAAAAAGTTATTATTAATTTATAATGTTACTGGTTATTCGACCTCAGGGTGATCTGGGTAATTATTTAAAAGGCGATGTATTGAGCTTACACCTTCCGGCAAAGCTTGAAGTGTTCAGTAACTCTCTGTGAGGACTATCTTGCACTAACGCGAAAAGCACTTTAATAAAATAATAATAATTATACTGTGGTTGTTCACCAGCTTGGTTCTTTACGAAAAGCTGGAAAAGAGTTCCAAGTTATATTGTAGTTTTAGATTCTACAAGTTCGTACGAGAAAAACTCTCGTAGACGGACACACCTTCACAAGGCGGATGCTATCGATGAACTGTTCCGATGCGTGTCACACAGGGTACGAATATTACTGAAATTGGGGTTTTCTGATTGGTCAATCAGCGGTCACATGGTTGATGGAAAGAAAAGATATACGAGTTACATGCAAAACTTTGTATAAATTAGCAAGAGCTTGCATAGATTTTATCTACGAATTTTATTACTCTACCATTGATAAGAGTTAAAAGTTGAGTTTTTCCTTATTAAAAAAACCATATTTATAAAATAGCTAAACCACAGAGTATATAGAAACTGTAGCTATTTACATGAACAATTCATTGTCAAAGTTTCAAGTCGATAGGTTAATTAACACGGAAGATATAGCGAAAAGGTTTATCACACGCGCACAAATTCACACATAAAGTACATAACATAAAAGCACAAAATTTTATAAAGAATTTGATATAACCTACGTCCTTATCCATCACTAAATACAAAACTTATGGCTAATTAACAAAAATTGAATAAATCCATTTCAAACATGTTAATGTTCGTCATCCATGCTCAGATACGCTTAATACAACTCATCATCCTGTGTTTTGTTGCAGAATATAGTGCTCAAGTTTGAATATGTCAATTTTTTTGGACGTCAAGGCCTAAATTGATGAATATTTTGAGGAAATCGCAAAATTAATGTGGGCATCAAATTAAAGAGAATTTTAATTAACGTCTGAGTGTAGTTTAAGTTTTGGAAATTTCAAAGTTTTGGGACCCTAGAGTCCAAAAACGATATAAAAAATTTGAAAAAAGTGTGAAATCCAGCAAGCTATCAGACTAAAAGGAACTGTAACTCAAATCCGAATGTTTCGAATTGTTAGTGCTCATTGTATGATTGTCTGCTCTTCAGTTGTTATATTACTAAAGAAATAGTAGAGTAATCGGAATGTTGTAGTTTTTTCATAATTGAACAATTATTTAAAATTATTTACTATCAAAATTTATGTAATAATATATGCACTTCGTTAAAAATAGTGTGCGAATTCTGCAGCTCAGGGAGCATACAAAGATAATGTGTTAATATTTTTATTCGTTAACATATATTATGTTATACAACAAATAAATATATATTTTTATACATACACAAACATGTAAACAGAAAACACTCAGTTTATATGAAGGAGAATTAATTATTTCTGTGCTGCCCGTATGGAGGCTCTGATGATGTCAATAACATTTATCAGTGTTTTAATATTGTGTCTAGTTTATCACTAAACCACTCGAAGTCTTGGATCATTAATTTATTAAGTAACCAAGGTAAGGACAACCTCTTTCAGTGTCAAAACATTTACGAACCTTTCTATATAACGTACTTATATTATTTTGTATTCTCTTTTTTCGATTGAATTAGAAAATATCTAATGTCACGAGTACCGGACGTTTTCCCGAATTTGTTAAAACATGCGTTTCCGAAGTTGAAGTCAACGTAGGTTGTGTATTTAAAGGATTAATCTTCAGTAACCTGTTCCAATTGTAAGGAAATCCAGAGTTAACCCAGTTCAGTCCAGAAGTCCCGGGTGTAATTGTTTCTGATACACAAACGAAAAAGTCGACCAACATAAATACCTCGGGACAGGGTAACTCGAGATTACGTGTAGAGACGAAAAAATAAACAAATAAATTTTTACGCCTATCGCCATTATTACAAAATACTACTTGTTTTAAAACACGAGATACAAGATAGTCGAAATCTCCAGTCTGTTAATTGAAGGTTATAATATTTTGCTCCATTACACAGGAGATGTAATTATTTCTGGCACGGAAACAGAGAAAGTTGAGTAACACAATTGCTTTCGGATACGATGAAAGCAAGATAGCGTTCTGGCGAAAGAAATCAGAGCTGTGGCCAGCTGTATGTTTCCTATAGTGTAAAACGTCACTTTGCAGCTGCTGCGTACGTGTGAAACTAAGAGCGATATTATTTCGTTGGTTTTGTCTACCTCGCTGCGTAGTGCCGACGTTTGTAGATCAAAACAGACAGATACTAAAAAATAAACTAAAATCGTTGGGTAAGGCTAAAGATATTGTCTCGGGTGGATGGCGTTATTTTGCGATACTTCGTTGACTCGGTATAGAGAATAAAATAATACTAAAATAAAACAGTATTCTCGAAAATTTTTGATAAGCGTCGAGTAACGGCATGTGTGTTGTTATGCGTTCAGATTAACCTCGTAAGAGAAAATAAAAGTAATGTAGAAAGGGAATATTAACTTGGGTTCGGAACTTGAGTGATCTGGGCTAAGTTGCAATAAATTGTTTAAAGCTGAAAGAAGTAAAATAAAAATTGCTATCTGGAACTCCAGTCGCCGATAGGATGTGGAACCCGAAGAAGAAAAATAAGAAGCAAGAATAATAATAAAAATAATTAGAAGTAGGAGAAGAAGTAGAAGGAGAGCAGAAGAAGAAGAAGAAGAAGAAGAAGAAGAAGAAGAAGAAGAAGAAGAAGAAGAAGAAGAAGAAGAAGAAGAAGAAGAAAAGAAGCATATTTTGGCCAGGTATGTGACGCTTGTTAATATTACTATACATTGTCCAACAGTCCCATGAGACTATGGGCGAGATACGGAAATACATTGTTCTTACGAAGAAACCGCTCGCCTAGCTAGCTTGACAATTTGTAATAGAGAAATTAACTTCAAAATAATCATAAAATACTGTCACGCGTTTTAAGTAATGTTTATCTACGTCTTTTGGGTTACTTTAAAAAACTTAGAAATATAAGTATAAAAAAATAAAAATTGCTATACTGAGAAAAACAGGAGTTTTAGTTAGTTTAGAAACTCAACTCGCCATTACTGGGATGCCATACACTTAAATGAAATTATTTTTTGTATGATTGCAAGTCTGCGTATCCTTGAGACGACGATGGAATTAAATTGTATTAATGCATTGACTGAAGCAAAGAAAAAAATATTTTGTTACATTCGACTCAGTTTTTTTTTCAGTATTGAGGGAAAAAAGTCAGTCAGCAATCAGCAAGAAACTGTTTTATTATTAACTGCATGGTGTAAGCGAGAGATTTGTTCAGAAAACATCCAAATTATTTTTGGAATACATCCCAGCTTATTACCTCTTTGAGTAATGTAAATACAGAGCACTTTGTAACACGCTGTATACTCGGGCTGGTTGTGCCATAGTTCGCCTCAGTAGTTTACTAGAAATTTCGCGTAACTTTTTCATAGTAATCAGCGGAAAAGGTAGGCAGGCGAGGCTACTGTACAATCGGACACAGCGCGTATTGAATAAACTCTCTCTCTCTCTCTCTCTCTCTCTCTCTCTCTCTCTCTCTCTCTCTCTCCTCTTCCCCCCCCCCCACAGCAATACAATAATTGCGTGCGGCTTACGTACACAGAGATTTAGCACGTACGGCACATAAACGGGCTTCATCAAAAGAGAAGTACAGTACTATATTCTTCGCTTTAAACAAAGTAAACAAACATTGTATGAGCAATGAACGGTTATAACGTTAGAAACGGTAAACGATCGCGCGGTCATCTCTAGCGACAATCAAGGTTTTCTTTCATTGCTGACTCCACAATTTTGCAGCAACTCTCTACTCTCCTGTCTTGAACAATAATTCGAATATTAGCGCAGTAAATCTCTTCAGAGTTCAACAAAGGCTAAACTGATGTAGTAATCATAATTTTATTAAGATGTACAAACTTTACTCATTGTCTAACACCTATCGCTCAGAATAGTAACTCGCGCACACAGCTGTATCATTTCGTATTTAAATATTAAACGATAGACCTATTTATTATTGCTAAGACAGTGAAAACTTTCGAATAGCCACAAGGACTCGAGTAATGTTAATTAAAGTAAACTTAAAGAATACTAAATTATCAATGACTTTATAAAAACGTAAATATGCATTTTGATTGCAATTTTAATTAACATAAATTTAAGCTTGTGAGTACTGGATACGTCCAAGGCCTTCCCCCTACCCACATGCACCCTTGTCCGCGTTTTATGACTACAGAAATGTTTTAAAGGGTGATGGTAATATACACATAAAAAAGAGATGAATGAAAACCTGAAATACATATGCATGGAGATCGATGTAGACTAAAAAGAATGCCAGACGCTACTTTTTATGGGATAGCACGGATTCCACCAGAAACTACTGTATGCGTGGACTCTGAAGTAGGCCTACATGATTATGGAATAGCACGGATTCCACCAAAGACTACTGTATGCGTGGACTCTGAAGTAGGCATACATGATTTATGGGATAGCACGGATTCCACCAAAAACTACTGTATGCTAAAAACTACTCTGAAGTACATGATTTTTACATATATTTAAAATGCTTCAAAAATAAAATAATAGTTTTAAAGTAATTTTTTTCTATATACCTATGAGAAAATTAAGATAATATTATCATAGATAATAATATAAATAATAATAATATGTTAATATTAATTACTAATAATATTATGTTCTGATAATGTTACTGTTACAACGTAATAATATTCATATTCACTCACATTATTCTTGTTATACAAATTCGTAATAAATAATACCTATGTTTTTAAAACAAGAACATATTTTTAATTATTTGTTGTTGTTTTTTTACAAGGTTTTGAAAATTCTTAATTACTGTTCACATCAGAAGAATCGTTACTATTTTATAATTACTATAATAAATCGTTAAATAAATTTGGAATTATTTCCTATTGCTTATATAATCTTTTTACTGTTTTTGTCACTTTGTCTATTCTGTCATAACGTTGATCCAAGGTAAACTAACTCTTATCTTTTCCCCACGACTTGATCGTCACGTTCTGTCCTTTTCTATAAATATCGTGTGTTTTGAAAAATTAATTAGAGGGCTAAATTGCCCGTAAATTAAATTTACTCGTTTAACCATATAACCACCAGATGTAAAATATATCATATAATCTACTGGGCTGTGTTCTCTGCACAGGCGCGGATCCACATGGGTGATGGGGAAATTCCCCCCCGCCCAAATGGTTACATCAGACGAACGTTTTTTCGTTGTCTTGTGATCGAACATGATACAAAATTCATATCACGTTATGTAGGTTCATGGGTTTACACTAAAATTACTTTATAATTGTAACTGTACGTAACCACCATATTAATATTTGTTTGATAAATAACCTAAATGAGTAGTGTGTATTTTAAACTGTAAGTGAAGATTATTAAAAGAACAGTGATCTGACAAACACAGATACGATTTTATACGAGTACTTGTACTTGTAAACTTGTTGTGTTGATAATAAAACACAGTATTTTTATCTTCACTCATCTCATTCCTATCATTTATACTTTAGACCATTAGAGAATGGTCCAAGTTTTCACATCCCCTCCCCCCCAATTTGCTTGTTGGTTCCGCCCCTGACTCAGCATGTAATTATGGGTCGACAGGTACAGGATAATTTTTGTGCGAAGTACAAGCGTAATACTTTTCAGTGGAAGATAATCACTACAATGTACAGTGGTCTTTAGCCAGGTCGTTAAGTGTTTGTAATATGTATGTGTGTGTTTGCGCGTGTGCTCGTCGCGAGTGCGATAGAGACAGAGTGTATGGGTGAGAGAGAGCATTATATAAATTACACATGTATACAATCTATTGCAGGTTTATTTATGTGCAATAATTATAACAATTAAGTGCACCATAACTTTGTGAAACGTAGACGGTGCAAACATACATGCGTCCGCACACTATACAAAATGTGACAATTCAAGGACAACTATAATTATTTCGGAAAGAGGACTCCGTAATTAAAATTTTTAGTTTAAAGTTTGTGTAACGACAACGAATTATACGGTGGCACTTACTACAACTTCCATAGTTCCTTGAGCTTATCGAAGTCCCAACCGGTAAACATCTCTTTGGCTTGGGTCCGCAGCGTGAAGTAGTTGTCTATCGTTGTTTTAGTTCTTTCCAGGCTGAAGTAACAACTGTGTAGGAACATGACAATGTGTTCGTCTGCAACAGGTTCAAGTGCAAATTAATTTTAACCGATTTTAGGAAAATTATTAAAAAAGTAATATGTATTATTATTATTATTATTACATATTATTATTATGTGTTATTATACATATTATTAATATGTATATGTAAAATAATAGTATATATACTGTTAATAATACGATTAATAGTATAAAGTTTTGAAAGCATTATTATTTCTTGATGTTAAAACATATAGGCCTATGGAAGAGACATTCAAAACGGATCTTGAAATCACCTTTTAAACTGGATCTGTTGATAAACATTGACAGTGCCCAAGCTAATTTATACAGAGCACACCCGAGACAGTCTACAATTTGCCGGTGAAGTTTGATATTCAGTAACTATCAATCTCCGTAGTCCTACTTTGTACGAAGATCTCATTACCGTGGAGTACCTACAGTTGTTTATTGTATCTGTCCAGCCTAAACTGTCCTCTGTTAGACACAAAGAGAACTCTGCAGTGAATACAGTGAAAACTGTAGTCTATTCTACAGTGAAAAGTCTAGTAGCCTGTATAATTAGATCATTCATGGTCGACACAGCCACTGAAGATGTCTACCGAAGATGTAGCCGAAACGTCTGCTGAAGATGCAAAGTCAATTGTTTCCACTTGAAAACACAACAACGACAGTCTGTAACTTCCCGTTTCGCAATAAAGTTAAGGTGGGCGTAGTCCCACCGAAAGAGTGGCGTAGCCGAGTAGGTTACTGAAAGTTATCCACTGGTAGGCTGCTAATGGAGTCGTATAGGCAAAATCTACAGGAAGACAGAACCAACTTGCTACCGGCCTTCATACTACATAGACTACTGGCGAATCGCATACCACCATTAGCACCTCTTTCCCACTTTATCTTAACTCGTCTACGACCATGAAAAATCCTGGTCTACAATCCGCCCCGTGGACAAATATTGGTTAATAACCTCTCCTTTCACCATTGGTGAAAATCCTGGCTACGCCGCTGACAAAAATCCAAGTTCCGCGAAAAAACATACTTGGAGAAACAGATTTATGAGAAAAATAAACATAACGGAAATAATTAAAATATCATCTGTAAACTTCAGACACAAACGAATTAATGAAGAAAGCGGACAACACACGAAGCGAACGAACGAAAGCATATTCCTAAAACAGATAATTCAATACAAGCTAAAGATGATCATTAGATAATACATATCCAGATAATAAATACCAATGGATGGTCAAAGAAAAGTTGGAATAAATAGGTAGTAGGCCTATAGAAAAAATACTAAACTGGATGAATTAACTACAGTGCCAGAAAGATGATAGGCTGAATATACATCATACAGATAGATCAACATGAAAGCAAGGAGGAAAGAAGGCATATAAGAAGAACATGGAAGAAATGTCAAGGAGAGAAGGAGAGGGTCGAGAACGAGGGGAAGAAGAAGAAGAAGAAGAAGAAGAAGAAGAAAAGGCTAAATGAGGGAGTAGGAGGAGGAGGAGGAGGAGGAGGAGGAGGAGGAGGAGGAGGAGGAGAAGAAGAAGAAGAAGGAAAAAAACGGCAATTTTGCAAACTAAGTCTAAATTGTTTTAGAATCGGTTTTCTTTCTATCTTATTATCTAAGCTTATCGAAAATTATAGAAGATTTAGGATATAGTCCCAAGTATGCAACCACTGACAGACTCGAATAAGGACGACGATTCAGTCCATTAAAGTAAGTACTCTACATCAAAAACTGCTTTTCCATAAACTTCAACACATGGCAGACAAAATTCGTCGATTACGAGAAGGTACGCTTTGTCACTAGACTCGATAAACAACCTTGAAAGTAATGCATGTGGAAAGTAACAACATTAAACTAGCATCGCTCAGTACGTTCGGAAGGGGTAAACCGGTTGTCTATCAGTGGATTTGATTTCATAAGCGTATCAAGGTCGATGCCGTTTAACGCGACACGACTGTATACCGCTGTTGTCAAGTTTCTTGGACTCGCTTCCATCGAGGAACGCATTTTGTTAGGAAACACACATTCTCGGTGTTGTTTGTTCATTGTCTGGAATCGAATCATTTACTCGCTTTTATTGATATCATTAAATGAAATTAACGTCGAAACTAAAAGAAATAACATTGTTTTAAAATAATCAAAGTAAAATTATTATTGTATTTACACCTGACGCACGTTTCACTGATCACATCAGTATCATCAGAGGTTTATAAATGAATTGTTCATTTATATTATATTTATGTATATTTACTGTTATGACATTACAGAATAATCTACGTGTTTCTCGAACGGCCCAGTGGAATACGGCTAAATGTTGTGGGGTACGTGATTTCAACATGCGCTCGCGAGACTTTTCTAGAAGCCGCCAGCCGCGCGGACTGTGTCAAGGCCGCAGCAATTAATTACGTCGTAGTGTAGAGCTAACACACAGTATGGAATAATCTAGTATTTCGGGGGATATAAATACCAGTACTCAACGACGTTCAGTTGCAGTTATAGTTGCGATATATTACAGTGCGTTTCGAGTTATTTGTCGGGCGATACTGTGTGCGTTCAAGTGGTTATTAGTGAAGTGTTGTGTTTTATAATCGGGCGGTATAATTGTAATACAATTGTGTTTTATATTGGTTGACATTTTATTGCGTGTGAACAATTTTTATTTTATTTGTTGTAAGAGACTGTGTTGTTAATTACGAACTGTTTAACTGTGATAATTAAAGCTGGTGATTAGTGACTTAATTGGTGTCTTGAATTTTGTTTTCCACTGTACCATACGATGTCAAGTAGACGTCGTAACAATATTTATAAACATTTATAGTTCATTTATAAATCTCTGCTGATACTGACTTGATCAGTGAAACGTGGGTCAGGTGTAAATACAATAATAATTTTAATTAATAAAGTTGTGTTAGTGGTTATAATCACAAACAGAATTATCACTGTTGGTCACCACTATAGAAAAATTATTCCGATTAGCGCTTTCAAGCTTCACAGCTCATCGTCAGATCGGAACAGTTTTGATCCAAGTCACGTGGTGACTTGTTCGTTTTTTTTCCTCCGCCGTGCGGTACGCGATTTTCAGACCTTAATACCTTACCGTAATATCTACATACCTTAATTCACGCATCACCATGATTTGCCTCTAACGCGATGATGGAAACGTCACATACCGTCGATCGAGTTGCCGTCCCCATTCCGCTGTTTTGGCCATCCGATCCTGAGATATGGTTTGCCCAAATACAAAACTGATTAGTTTCAGTCGGCGTAACATCGGACGTGACAAAACTCAACTTCGTAGCCAACAACATTGCCTTTAAATACGCTGTCGACTCTGAATCCATGGATTCCAGACAGGCAACGCGAATATAGGGAAGTATTTGAAGCTTAAAATATAGCTGATACTCCGTCTTTCTGTATAAGAAGACCACAAGACGTGTAGACTGTTAGATTTCGAAGAGACAGGTGACAGAAAGCCTTCATAATTCCTCCGGCACATGAGACCGCAGGTGGGCACAGTATTCCCAGACGAGGTTCTGAAGTTATTGTGGACAAGCCGTCTACCCAGTCGATGTAGGTAATCTTGGCGACACAGAAGAATTCCGACCTCGAGTCTCTGGCTGATTTAGCCGACGCTATTTCTGTCCGAAGCCACAAATTTTTGAAGCCGCTTCGACCAATATCACACAGCCCTAAGCGTCGAAATCCTTAGAGTCAATGTGTGAGCGGTTTTCGGTGTCGATGACAGCAAAAGTAAAGCGAGTTAGCTACCACGTTAAGACAAGAATGGAACTTGGTCACTGCACTGTTCGCTCGCGTTTGGATGGTTCCAACAGCACAAGTGTACAGTGGTAGCATACGCGTTTTGGAGACCAGGCCAAGAAATGGACAGTTCTATGCAACTAATAGAAACGACGAGAGAAAACGCACTGGGAGTAAAAAATACCAGTTGTACTAAAATGTAGCACATCACAGTAAAACTAACATATCACTTAAAAACAGGTGAGTTAGTTACGTCGTAAAAAGGAAAAAAATCAGCATCTCAGAGGATTCTAATTATGTTTGACAAAATAAACAGACACACAAAATCCAGAAAATATGTATAGACTTGTAGATGAAATATATTGTTATTGTGTTTATATAATATAACAACTACAAGAAACTTTAACTGTCAGAAGATGAAAAGACTACACATATGTAAATATAACGTACAACATAATAAAATAATAAATCATCACATGTAACATACGTACATCTATATACTATACATACATGCATATGGACTACAAAGATAGTCCTAAAGAAACGAATATTCCTGTTGGAGCCACAGTTCAAAGAATTATAACTATTGTATTCGCATTATCAGTGCAGTTTGCAGAACAAAAAAGGTGTTAGGTTTAATGAATCTGATTTAGACAGATTTACAACTTTCAAACCGCAATACTTATCTGCGACTGTAATAATTTACTGTCAATAAAATTTTATTGCTCAAGCAATTGTCCGCAGAAACTTCATTTTAAGTCTACAAAAACTTTTTATATCAGTAATAAAAACAGAATGGAACAAAATTAACTACGAATTAAAAGTAAGCTAATCCTGTATTTTCGCTAAAACGCCAGGCCTGTTATATATTTACTACGGCTTATAAATTTCTGCTAGACCGGTTTCAATTATATTCAAATGAGTCCAGGTCTCTAAAATTTACACACTTCGGTTTTATTGCCCAAACATATAACCGGCACTTTTGTTAATTGTGTATTGTAAATACCTTGCAGATCATAGACTCAAGTTGTTCCTCTTTGCTTTTCTGATTTGAATAAAAAACTGTAATGATGTGCGTTTAGTTAACAATTATAAAAAATTATAATAAAATACTTGCAATAGAAAAACTCCAGATTACTCAAGAAGACATTGAAGAATCCTTACCACTCAAAAAGAAATTAAAAAATGCCCAAGTTTTTCAGAAAAAACCCACGAAGAGGACAGGTGCCATCTGGACTGACGAAAGGAGGGAGAGACATCGATCAAGAATGAAGGAGGAGACGTGGGAGAGGAGAAGAGGGGAGGAACCAGTTGAACCAAACGTAGTCCACAGTGCCTCATACGAAAAAAAAAACCTTGCAATAGAAAATAATTGTAAAAGTAATATTATAAAATATAATAAATTATGCAGACTCGGTATAAATATTAGCGTCCAGTGACCTATTCTTTTCTGGAGTATCCATGTTAGTAATTCTTCTTCTTTTTTTTCCAAAGCGCTACAGCCCTCCGGGGACCTTGGCTTCTTCAATTCACTTCTTTCTCCTGCCAGGCGTCACCAATTCCTGATTTCCGTTCTTCCGAAATCCGCTTCCACCTTTCGGAACCCTCGCCTTCTCGGCCTTCTTACCCGACTCACTGCTCCCACGTCACCATACAGGATTTTCTTTGGTGTCCGTCTCGACCCATTATCCATGCCCTAGTAAGCTAATCCTGATGGAATTAATAAGTCGAACATGTGTGAATAATTACTGTCGTAACATTTGAACATCATAAGCCTGCATTTAATTTAAACAGCTAATTTTTTTGATTACTTTTGTATTTTTTGTGACGAACAGTTCAAAGCACATATTTGGTAGCTAGTGAACGAGTTAATAAATCTGAGAATACGTTGACGGTAGGACGATTTAACAGGAAGATAAAACACAAACGGTGTCTGACGTTTCGCAAAAGTGTGAAACTCAATTTGAATTGAGATACATTTACAGGCGAATATTGTACAATATGAAGTATTATGTATCATTTTATACATACTATTATCGGTGAGATAAAGGAATGATTATTCGTATAATTGAATCAGTTATAGGCGTGAAAGGGATTGATAAAATTAAACAGGTTCGTTGTTATTGTTACGTACTAGATAAAATGTTCTACACTACAGTGAACGTTAACTAAAATAATCATTTTTAGTACTGTCGTAAAGCCGTCTGGACAAGTTCTTGTTCCATTCTTGGCCTTATTACATTAGATTTTCGGCCTCAGTCGCCTTTCCATTTTGAAGCTACCGCATCGTCCCATTTAAGTGAAATATCATTATATCTGACTGATTTTGCGGAACATCAGTTTTTTACAACGTTACTTTGAGAATACATTTATTCATTTACTAACCAGTTAACCAAGCTCTTTTTACTTGACTAGGTTTTATCTTCCCATAATTTCACTCTTCAAAAAAAAAAATATCACTGATCTCATGAATGTTCTAATTAAGCAGAAAATATATTTTATTCACTATGTGGAGTTTAAGTGTTACCGAAAACACTTGTATTTATTACGTTTTATAAAAAAGGCACACAAAAGATTGACTGACTTAATGGATTTTGCGATTAACAAAACAGCTGATATACGTACGAGTCTTAATGAGCTCATTTCACATATTCGAGAGAATTTTTACAAAACAAAAAATTTACCAATTGAATTTTGAAAAACATGACCAGTGATGTTAGATAATAGATAAAAACTTTACTACATTGCAAAACAGCTGTATAGTCTTAGAGGTAAAAAATACATGGAAACCACAAAAACTTAGGAAATATCTCCTTCAGTAGTATTGATATGAGCTGTTTATATCGTGTAGCGTACGTTTAGTAAAACGAGTCAAAATCGGTATGGAGAACCATACACGACTTCCATGTTCTAAAATTTATATTTAAAATCATTTACTTGAATTCGGTTCGATAATTTCTAAAAAAAAAACGCCCACCCTCAAACTATTTTCACTATGTTTTTTTGTTATTATGGGGTAGTCGTTTAAAATAATGATATTTTCGAGTCACTTTATCTACAAAAATTAGGTACTTTATTCTTATCAATAAACTGAACTACGCAGATAATCATCCATCCTCCTCAACCGATCCCCACCATTAATGATATCTACATTTTCATAGACTAGCCTGATACTTTTATCATATGTAATTTCTAAGGTATCTTATCCTTCAAAATTAAATATTCTTACTTTACTTGATTTCAGCACAGCAATTTTAAAAACTCATCGCTTCCCCTTTAAATACCCACTTCATTTATAATTATCTCATTTACCATTTTACAGTGGATTAATATGACTTTACTTTCGGGGAACTTATTTATTAAAATTAAGTACTTTATTCTTGTCAAAAGACAAAACAATGCAGGTAAACTATGGAAGTAATAAATTAAAGTGTACCTTTGAGTTTTTAGCTAATAAAATAATTGTTTATTATATTAATCACAGTTTTTGCCATATAGTTATTATGTGAAGCAATTTTAGCAATACTGCAGATAAAAAGGGACGTAATTGGCGACAAAATATGATGTCGTTAGGTTGACACACAAAGAGAAGCAACATACAGACAAACGTTTACTTTACAATACACAATCCAAAGTAGGGTGGACGACCAAGGGCGAGTGTTACGTTGGACATGGCATCAAAACGGAACTCACTTTTGGTTTAAACTTTTCACTACTTTTTATTTTTATCTGTAAACAATTTAGTTTTCGAAAATTACGTCTTTTAGCGCCTGTCATGAAACAAAATTTCAATTTAATTGCTTTGTGAGTGACAGTAAAACGAGTTCTATAACATCAGTAGACGTCCAGCATAGTAACCCGTCTTAGTTTGAGTTGTGGACGGACGTTAAAATAGAAGTATTTATTTTATTTTATTTTATTTTTATTATGTATTAACCTAACAAAATCACATTTGGTCGCTTTACTTTGAGTTGCGAATAGTTTGGGGTTTGTAAAATAAAAGTCGATACGTAATATTCTTTAGGGATTTTTTATTTACTTATAGATAAAGTAAATAATCAATTTTACATTATGCTATTAAATTATACAAAACTTAGAATGTATTACCGGCTAAGGAAACAGTTTCGTTAGACTGTAGACTAGTTTTACAATTAATCCCATAATCACTTATTCCTCGAATTATTGCGACGAAAATAAAACATTTTTAATTTATTTCCAACACTTTTTGTTAAAACCATTATGTCTGATTATAAAACGTTTCATTTCTCATACAATGGTATTGCTTTCTTAACAAAATGCATTAAAAACAAATCTTTTCTAACCTTATGCGCGATAACGTTTCGCATGCGGTTACACAATGCATTTTCTTAGCATTGGTGGAATTATTCTTCTTCATTCTATTGTGTATGGAAATAACTAAAACCTATTGTGGTCATAATGGAAAGTACCATTATTTTTATGCATAATGTATCAAACGGAATTAGAAGCTTCTAGATTTAACAATTTCCGGCTTTATGTCCAGTACAGAAAATCGGGTACTGGACCAATAACCGTAGCCGCACTCATTTTTCGATATTTCGATTATGCGATTATTGGAATCGATATGTAGTGAAGATCGCATATAATTTTATTTAGATAATAGAAATTGTGAAAATTTATTTGTGTAGGTATGTTTTAAAATAGGTTGCTGACGTTTGTAATTGTGTTTCATTGTCATATTTTTTACAAAAAATGTTTCTTGCTATTCAGAAATAATTCCATTTTTCACTTCAATTTTTGTTTGTTTGTTAAAAATACATTCTGTTCTTTGTTTTTAATGTTTCTCTCTTTCAAACATTTTGTCATACACAATCTCTTTCAAGACACATTAACCGTCATATTTTTCCTAACCAAGGTTTTTATTTCTTTAACCAGGAAGCTAAAAACCAAAAACTATTAGTACTTAACTTTACAAATGAAAACAACACGTATTTTTGCTTTGCATTAAGAAATAGAATAATTTACTATTAGTGGACTTCTTCTTCTTCTTCACATCGTAGTATTTCGATACAATCCCATATTCAAAACATCGAAAATGTAGTGTGGGTACGGATATTGGGACAGTAACAGAAATCGTTATGACCTACATAAGAATACTTTTTTTACGCTAGTGGAACGAAAGTCAACGTCAAGAATTAAATAAAAACAAATTTTAGTCGCTAAAACACAGCCACATGTATCGCTTGTGCATATGCGTAAACGAACCAAAGCGTCGTAATGAATGAATAAGTTATTATTAGCAAGCATGATTTAAAACAGTATACAAATGTTAAAGTAAATAATTAATATTATCAATTATAAATATACAAGTTACTGTGTTAACATATTTAACACGAGGCGTACAATAGACATTTTCAATGTTTTCAATACTTTGACTAGGAGGAAAAGTAGTGCTCTTAAACATAAGAAAAGCTTAATTTGGATAAAACTGTTCAAGAAAAACTATATAGAAACGTTTTCAAATATCTATCACTGAATAGAGTAAACCTGGTACACATTTCTTCTCCTCCTCCTCCTCCTCCTCCTCCTCCTCCTCCTCCTCCTCCTCCTCCTCCTCCTTATAACAACGTTAACCCGTAACACTGCCATTCCAATCATGCGGTTCAGTTGTTTTGTAAAGCGTCTTTACTTTGAAGTTTTCAGTTGTTCAGTTTAGTTTTCATATTGTTTGAAGCTTTCAGCGAACGGTTGCTGCTCATATGTTTTCTGAGTGAAACGTTTTCTTTAAGTAGGCTAAGCTGTATCAATAATTAGTTGCCTATTCACTTTGAAAAATGCCACCAGTCTGCCAAACTTGAGTTACAGACATTTTGCTGCAAGAATCTGAAACTGCATTTATTTTACGCCATCTTATGGTAAGAAACTATATTCCCTCTAACGCTCTTCCTGTTTATGAACTTGTAATGTGATATTTTGGCTAAACAATCAAAAAACTTTTAGTGAATTGTAAAATGTAAATATTACATTATAACACATATTAAAAGCTTAAAACATCTTACGTGCAAGCACTTTTGCAATTTCCTTAATAAAATCAGTCTTTCTCAAACGTCTTACTTTGACGCGACCAGTGATATCACTTAAAAGCTACAGACATCGCTATTAAATTGTAGGTACTAATCCAGTTATAATTGTTGTCCCCGAAAATTATCGTCTTGAATACGACGAATAATTTGTTTAACTAAATTTGTGCAGTTAAACGAATTACTTTTTCTTTTGGCAATAGTTTACTCAGATCGTCTGACACTTTTCAGCCGCGAAATTTGCTATCATAATTGCGGTACTACGGACAAAAAAAAAAAATTTGTTTGGCTTTTTTACAATACAAAGTATTTGACCTGTTTCACGAAACAATACAGTTTTGACTTATACCAAATCAACGTTATAAAGTGTTTTCATTTATCAAATTACAATTTAAATCTACATTGCCGTATAATTTCCGATAATAATTTCATGTTTGGCTAAGGCTGCAGAAAATTAAAAAAATGTTAATGTATGGTTTGTATGACCGTTTAGGCGAAACTTTACCTCGACTTTATTGAAAAGCATAAGTTTGTAAAAAAAAACTAGGAAGGTTAGGTGACACTGATATAAATAGTTATTCAGAATTTCTTTCGAATAGAATTTGTAGGAAGAAGGCTGTATTTTAAAAAAAGTTATCGTTTATAAAAAAGGAGACAGGTCAGGTAAGTTTATATAGCTAATTAGGCAAACTTTCGGCTATTTTTAAAATGAAAAACTGTGGTTTGAAAAAACTACTGAATATGAGAAAAAATCCGAGTATAAAAAATGTATAATAAATGTTCCTCCACTAATTGTTTTCCTCTAGTTCGATCCTTGTAGAGATTTGGTTACCACATCTATTCTTGCGTTTTTTGGCACTGCAACAATCAATAAAGTTAAATAGCCACTCGTTTTCTACAAACAGAGATTTGTTTTCTTATTTTCGTTATCTCATATCGCGTTTTGCCTTTTTAAGCTGCGTCTTGCGTATTCTTGCGCTCTGTATAAAATTTCACTACATTGTATAATACTTCATTGATTTTGTCGATAAGTCTCCCATCATATTTAAGCCATTGTATAATTAATCGAATCACCTTTATTTCATAAAAATTGTTGGAGGATAGTACAGGAAGGCAGTTTAAGATGCTTAGTGGATTCCGGCAATTTCTATTTTTGGCCACAAAGCTTTAGAAATATTTAGACACAATTACAAATATTTTTGCTAAACAAATAGACGTTAAATATTTTTTGTTTAATTTTTATGTTGCTCGTCCTGTTTTATTAATCCTTTTCTTCTTTAGGCGGCGAATAAAGTCTAAAGAACCGTGTCAGAACGGTAGGCCTATAAGTCGGACGATTGTATTAGGAAATTAGTATAATATAAGTATGTATGTACTAAAATATAAGTATTAGGAAATTAGAAGACGTTAAGATCACCGAGAAATTAGGAAGTAATACGCTGACTGTTAGTTCTAAACAAGTAATTTTATCTTTAATGTGTAGAAACCATTTCATTTAATAATGATGTTTAGAATTTATAATACATATAAATATTTTTCATTCACTGGCGCACATTATAATTTTGATTAGTTTGTAGCGTCTCTGACTTCCATCAAACTATATATGTGGCTAAAACTTCTAAAATTTTCTGAACAAAAATAACGTTGTAAACCATACCATCATTATAATACGCAATTATGTATTCGAAATCGAAGAAAATGCGGGCTGGAGTGGTAACAATAACTATATTTAACAACGTGTTAAATTAGTTTAGTTGATTGAAGTAGGAATATCTTGCAAACATATATTGGGAGTCGTCAAGAAATCCAATAAAATAAACAAAATACAATAAAAATTATTCCAGGAACTTTGTAGCAGAAACAAGGACGAGAAAAACATAATGGTGTCTAGGAAATTCTAATTCGTTAGTTGTTTTTGTAATTTGAACAGTTTTGTTCTAGATTGTTATCACAATAATTTTCTGTGGTAGTTGACTGAATCTTAGAATCAGATGTTAAAATCGGTTTCGTCTTTTAATATACTTATTGCGATATCACAGATAAAATGTACTTTTAATTATCTACGTCTATATTAGATAAACCTGAACGGAATCTGATGTTTAAGACGGTAAAGTACAAATTTCGACTTGTTATCCTTACGATGTTGATTGGGACAGTGACAAAGATTTAAGGAAAAAGAATAAAGATTAAAATGTTATTTTAACTTCCACGTCAGTTGTGCTCAACAACAGTGGTACACTGTCCACTGGCACGAACAATTTAAGCAAAAAACCGATCTCGAAAACCGACTGGCAGCAAGTCGCTGACGTGAGCAACGATTACTTGACGTCATACCGAGACGCTTAACTTTGTTCAGGCGTAACCGGACTACTTTAATTATATCTTCGAAAGCAGAGTGGAATGTAAACTACCACGCACGTAGAATAATTGTGTGTGTTTTTTTAGTCGACCTCTCTCAATACGAACTTAACAAACAAGCGTTGTACGTCCAGTTCAGTTCAACTGTTAAGAACACACGTGTACTGTGGTTCTCAATGACGTCGAGTGGTCATTATCGTGCGTATCTATTGTTTTTGTTTAGAATTTTTTGTTCGGCGATTATGAACCAAAAGCATATAAGAAAAAGAAAAAAACGTTTTCATTCGTTGTGTTTTCCTGTATTTTGACTGATCGCCACAATAATTAACTACACCGTGCTTCCTGAAACATGGTAATAAGTGTGGGCTTTAGTAGAACAAAGTTAAATTTTCTGAACTTCACTGCTGTTGAGACTTCCCTTAGAATTACAAGCACGGCAGCACATGTAGTATCATTCCGTGGCTGTTAGTACGGACGCTGTAGTGGTAAACGAGTACTGTATGGGAGTTCCAGTATCTGGCATGTAAACCGGATCAAGTGATTCTATGCTGATTTCAAAAGTGAGGAAGACTAAGGAGAAAGAATAAAATTTGTAATCTTTCATGGCCGGCTTCAACATTTTTGAAATTACTATCAGTCGGGCTGTTGGCCGTTGTCCACAGCTGTTGCTATTGGCAAACGTTTCGGCTTCACCATCGGAGGCCATCATCAGTGTCTAGATTGGCACTGTGTATATAGTCTCTACCTCATCTCTGAGGTGAATTGGCGGACACCGTGTGAATCTAGACCCTGATGGTGGGGGCCGAAACGTTGTCAATAGCAACAGCTGTGGATCACGCCTAGTAACCCGGCCGATAAAAATAATTTCAACAAAGCAAGAATAAAATATAATTTTAACGTCCGCGTCGGTTTCGTGGGGTCTAGAGAGAAATGTTATACCACATAACGACTCAGAGAAATAATAAATAAAGTTACACTAGAAACAGAAATTAAATTTTATAATGTAATGGCGGTAGCTACTCTGCTGTATGGTGTAGAGTCATGGACTCTGCGAGTGGCGGATGTAAATGCAATCACCGCAGCAGAAATGAGGTTTTTGAGAATGGTCAAAGCATGCTTACGACTAAGTTATGCTTTTCAACGAGGATATTATGGAGTGATCTTAAGGTTGAAAAAGTTTTCAACAAAGTTATTTGAAAAAGTTGGTGAATATTCTCCTTAAGGCCGCATATTTTTATGCTTAACAGGATAGTCGTAATGTAGGAAGGCCCAGATAACGGAAGGTCTAATTTTAAATTCAACTTAAGATATTCGTAAATAATGACAATTTATATTCACAACGTATATAAGGCTTCTGGATCGGAACAGGTGTCTACACCTATTTCAGAATGGAAGGAGTCAGACACATCAGTATACACAATTCAGACGGATGAACAATACGCATATTATGTGCAATATTTTTTTCGATTCCGAGGGCTGAGCACGATCTAGAGGAATGTCTAACAGCTATACAGCGTACTGGGTGACTTCAACCAGCTACAGATAAGCAATATCCAGGCTCATGACACATGTCAATAAATCCGATAGTGATAGGCACCATCGAGAGTGGAGTGGGCCCACGGCAGGTACTATTTTACTTTACTTGGTATGTGAGGGATTCTCCTTCTTCTTTAGCACTACAGCCAAACGCGAGCCCTGGCTTCCAAAACCAATCTTCACCAGTCTCTCCTATCCGTTACCATCTCAGTGTATCCCCTCATATCAGTTCCTCTGAGATCTTTCAGTACATCATCCGACCATCGTATCCTAGGTTGACTCTTCTTTCTCCTTTTATACACTTGTGGCCTCTGAATTTTCTTTGGTATACGCTGATCATCCATCCGCTCTAGATGACCTAACTATTGTATTCGTTGAGCCTTTACGAATCTTACGATGTCCTCATGATTCAGTAGGTCATCTATCCTCTGGTTATTTCTTATTCGCCATTCATCATCGTACTTAACCGGGCCATAAACACGTCGTGCAACCTTTCTCTCGAACCTTCTCAGACGTGAGAGATTACACGGCTTGGAATGGCAAAGTGACACCAATACACCTTTTGCATATGCATCAGCTGCAGTTCTTGAACTAAATGTACAGAGTGTAAAGTAAAACGTGTCCTCACTATACACATTCGGATTCAAAGCATTAATATATGAAAAATGTTTCTACAACCGTACGTCCAAAAGGGTCTCGTTTCCCGTCTTGCCGCAATTTTTTTGTGTTTTAAGGAAAACATTATATCTAAAAGGGGATTGAGATATCTTATTAAAATCTGGCACACATGTTAAGTTAATGTTCTTTAATAAATAAAAGAATCATAGTTATGTTATGATTTCAAATTTTAAAATAGTGGCCTATCCCTTCTTGAGACAGCCTATAAAGTTTTCCTAAAAAAAGTGAAAATAGTGGCCAGATGGAAAACGAGACGTTTCCGGAACTATGTTTAGAGAAATGTTTATATTATATATTAATGCTTGGAATCCGAATATATGTATAGTGAGGACATCTTGTACATTACATGTCGAGCAGGGCGCGTATTTTGTTCCCATGTATAATTCAGTAATAGGGTAAGTTAATATTTGTAGATTAGCTAATATTTAGTGAGAAGGAGACGGTAGAGCGTAGGGATAGTCCTTCCTGGACAACTATTAGTACACGTGCCATTATGTAAAAAATAAATAAAAAATAAGTAAATTGTTGGTAGACTGCAGGTAAGTAGAAAATGGCTCCTTGATTAATGCATGTTGCCCATTAACATGTAAAACGTACTTGAGATGCTTTCAAATTTGTACTATGAAAAGAATGCGTAATAACTCTTAAGAACGCGATACGTCGCCCGTCCCCCACTATTTATCGGCAGACATTCGAAAGCCCGGATGCTGGATAGAAGCGTGACTGGAATCAAGAGATGGCATTACCGACGTTTCCGTCCGTGCAGTAAGAAAATATCCTCAGTAAAGCCATACTGTACTGTCTGGATGCCGACGTGTGGATTGGGAAGCACCTACAGCTACCCTTTATTTCTTGGTTTTGGTAGCTGCTTACGACACAGAAGGTTCAACATTCTCAGTGGGCAGGTGAGATCATGATACCAGAAGCTTATAATTAAATTTAAAACACCAGTAGAATAAGCTGCAATAAAATAAATGTAAAATACGGAACTAAGATTGAAAAGTCCGCAGGCTTCAACATATCACCGAAGAGAATATGGTATAGTATCGAAACTTAACGCTCAGTTTTGTCTATTTGATTATTTTAACGTGTACTAACTCCCTTGGGGCTCCCTAGAGCTGAAATCGCTTCCGTATCGCATTCTCTATAACTGTCCGTCTTTCGAACTTCCGTACGCTTCAACTTCATATAGGATACAATACAACATATGTACTACCTCTGGCTCAACATCTCTGTAACATAGTGTGATTCTGGTTCCTTTGTGCTAGTTACAGAAATGAAAACCATTAGTAGCTACAATTTGCACGTGCCTTACAAACCATTTTTCTTTATATTTTGTCCACGTCTGCATCCTACACGGATGTGTTGACTCCTCTGGAGTAATTCCATTATAATAATTCCTTCGATGAATATGCATACCTACTGTCTAGGTTCGAAGTTGTATTTATAAACCATCTGCCTGCTTCTACATCTTAACTGAGCAAGTTCACTGTGTATATCATTACATATTCTAATATTCGTATTGATAATAATTTTAATAAACAGAAGATTTACTTAGACTGAAAAGAACCCTCCAACTACGTATTATTCTATGTCACTTTTCCTTTGCAGGTTCTATCTTCGTTATTCAACATCAGTAAATATAGACATATCTAATGACAGCGCTGAACGAAATTCTCCATTTTGTTCAGGTTTCTTCGCCTCGGAGTAGCACTGTTAATCCTTCAATTCGTAAGCATTCCGTGCCTCCTCCTCCTCTCCTCTCCCTTTCTTCTTCTTCTTCTTCTTCTTCTTCTTCTTCTTCTTCTTCTTCTTCTTCTTCTTTTTACTTTTTTTATGCCTTCCATTTTTATGTAAGTTATTAATTTCGTCAAACATTTCTTTCTCAAAATGTGGGTAATCTAATTAACTTCTCTTCATTTAATATGCTTTAGGTGCCTTTTAGTGCCTCCTCTTTTTTCACTCTGTCTCCTTTAATCTTTTCCATTTTTTTTGTACAGCCAAACCTTAAAACTTACTATAATCTTTTAAATGTTTTCTACAGCCGAGGCTTAAAACTTATTATACTTTCTAAATATCTATACTTCTTACAACTCTTAATAATAATGTTGATGCGTTATGTTTAGGTCAGGAACTGCATTGCGTTAGAATCATTTACTTCATATCTCATAAAAGCCACATTGATCTATGTCGTACCCAAAGTTTCAGATAGCAAGCTGTCTTCTATATGCTACAGTTTCCTTAAACTTGAAATTGACTGACCTTGAAACCGATTAAACTGAGATACGAAGTGAATTTCATTGCCTAGCAAGTGAACCGGACAAACAAGGAGCAACTTATTTACATAATACACTTGTCTATCGTAGCTTTTTGTCATGTAGTCTCCGTGTTTATGTGGATCGAGTTTCCGTGTTTATGTGGACCGCCGGTTACCCACGTGTTCCGTTTGAATTTTGGGATGTTTGCTTCTTTACATGTCACCAATATTGTGACATTGGTCTTGAAAAGGCTAGGCGATTAGTTCTAAGGCACATTATTTTAACCTCTATTACTTTTACCTCTATTACATACATCGCTATGTTTTTTACACTTGATTTATACAAAGTGTATAAATCGTTTGTTCCCGAAAGATGATGACAGTCCAATAAACATATGTCGAAAAATGTTTTCGTTTTTTTGTCTGTACGACTGCATGTGTTTTTAGAAAAAAAAAAATTATTGCTGAACGGAATAAGATGCATAGTTGAATTTTTATGTACATAATACGTTTACTGTTTCTTATAAGTACTAAACAAACTAAATTATTACCTTAAATTTTTTTTAAATGGTAGCTGATGAAACTTTTAATTCTAAATTTTACAAAAATCAGTATATATAACAAAAAATATCTCATTACATACAAAAATGAGCCCTTTTATGTATAATCCAGTGATACCTAATTTATGGTAGTCAGATAAAACTTGATACTTCAGTTTCTTTTTCTACCATCTACCATCTAATGGTTGTTCATCTAAAATGAAAGATTGTTTTCTGAAAAGTAACATCTCCACTTCCAACAACGTAAGACGAGGTCAAGGACCAAATAAATTCTTAACAATTCTTTTTAAGAATTATTAAACTGCATTATAAATTCTTGCCAACGTGTATCCGATTTTAAGAATTATTTCATTTTTTTTTAAAACTGTGAACAGGCCTACTTTTTACAAATTTCTAAAAACCAAGTTATCCATTTTTAGTTTAGACTGAAGCGTTTGGCCACATCGTAGGAAGTGACTTAATGGTCGTTGTCACCATTAAATGAGGACTTTTGCTTACCTTTCAACACTAGATTTTCTGTTACTAACATATATGTGGTTTACTAACTGTATTAATTTACACATTATTTATAATCATGTTTCAGACTAACAAAACTGCCATAACAATATTTAAGAAAGCAGACTTACGGAGCTTCTAAAATTGCCTTGGGATAAGTGTAATGACCTTACTAATAAAATTGTAATGCAAAAGGTCAGTACAGGATGTGGACAAACAGGGCAGATTTAAACCAGATAGGCCAAGTGTGGGTACTATATTTGTGTGAGCAAAGTGCTTATATAACCACATTCGGCCTATCTGGTTTAAATTTTCCCTGTTCTTCTACATCCTAATAACAATTTAAATTCTCTTTCTGACAACTTTTGCATTACAACTTTATGAGAAAGATCATTACACTTATCCCACAGCAATTTTAGCAGTTCCTCAAGTCTGCTTTCCTAAATATTGTTATGGCAGTTTTGTTAGTCTAAAATACATAATTATAAATAATGTGTAAATAAATGCAGTTAGCAAACAACATACATGTTAGCAACAGAAAATCAAGCATTGAACGTAAGCCGCGGGGAACAGCAAAAGTCCCTATTTAAGGGTGACAACGATCATTAAGCTACTTCCCACGTTGTGGCCAAACGCTTCAGTCTTTAACTAAAAGTGGATAACTTGCTTTTTAGAAATTTGTAAAAAGTAGGTCTGTTCACAGTTTTTAAAATAAATGAAATCATTCTTAAAATCTGATACACTTTGTTAAGAATTTATTAATGCTGCTTGACCTCGTCTTACGTACATTGTTGGAAGTAGAAAAGATACTTTTCACAAATCAAATCTTTCATGTTAGACGAATAACCATGCACTGGTAGAAAAAGAGACTGAAGTATGTGAAGCAAGAAACTAGTGTAGTAATGATTCTGGAATGTACGTAATTTATTGAAATGTGTAATGAGCAACAATAAGGAAATAATAACATAGTTTTTATAAGTACAAAACTGAAAACAAACATTTATTATCGTTATATTCGAATATTTAGAAAATTGTAAAAAAATAATAATGAAATAAAAAATGTAGTTAGAAACATCCGAGGCTTTACATCAGAAATGAAATACAAAACAAGACAAATTAGGAATAAGTTGTGAGTGTTCCGAAAACGAAGACTCTACAATTTTTTAAGAGTTCTTTTTTTTAATAATCTTTTTTTTCATAGAAGGTGAGGAAAAACAGTAGTAATTACTGAGATTGAAAGATTAATTTTATTTTTAAAATAGATTAATATGTTTAAACGTTACAGTCATGGCTAAGTGGTTAAGCCCCATGCAAACGATAGCTTTTATTCCCCATATGAAACCGTCGCTTTTACGTCTGCTGTTTATTTTTCCAATTGAGCAAATTAGTATTGACAATAGTAGTCGAATAATTATTAATTCCAAGAATTACAGTAATGCTGCGTATTGTTGACGTACCTGTCAAGGCCGGTAGATGCGGTTGGTGCTGTAGCCAACTGCGCATGCTCCGCACGTCGTTCGCCGCCTCCTTGGATATCTCTATCTTGCGTGATAAAAACGGGTGTTTATTCTTCATCGTTGCGTTTCTTCTGTATAACTGAAAAATAAGATTATGGTTATTGTAATATCTAAATGAAAAGAAGAAAGTAAGAGAGGAAGAGGAGGAAGTCGAGGAATACGTAGAGGAGAAACGAAGGGAATAGAAAGAGACCAGAAGAAAGTGAAGAAGAAGAAGAAGAAGAAGAAGAAGAAGAAGAAGAAGAAGAAGAAGAAGAAGAAGAAGAAGAAGAAGAAGAAGAAGAACAACAACAACAAAACTCTGTCTAAGAGAAGGTTACTTTGAGAACAAATCAATATATTCAGATTCAGTTATACGACTAGTTCTACTACCTTGACGTACTTAGCTAATGACATTACGGTGATCTTGCTTGTCGATTGCACATTCGGATATTCGGTCTCCTATAAAATTGGCTCCAAGAGCAGTAGTCGTTAGTCATAAACTGACATTATTGTTACATAGTATACATTGATTTGTTTAATGAGTACCTAGTGATTGGAGTCCAGTCCTATGAACTAATAATGATAATGACGACGACGACGACGATGATGATGACGATAATAATAATAATTAGACGATAATAATAATAATAATTATTATTATTTTTTACGAGGGAGACTGAGGAAAACTAATGTTCGCCGCAGGAGGATCCGCACTCCTACTGTGTGTGGAACTCGCACCCACGAAAACCACAAACCCTGTTGTCCACGGCACGGGTCCACCTTGGGACTCAGCTTTTGCAATACTTCAAGGTGGTGCCATTTGTACTACGTCCTGTGGACGTTCATCTGTTTTAAACCTTCAGCGGGTCCACGTTACTGTTTTCTGCTATTCTGTCAGCGGCCCTAGCAAGATCATCTTCGGCTTCCTTTTTTTGCCTTAGTACCTTCTCTATGTAATCTGCTACCTGCTCCCAATAGTGTTCGCTCTCCAGCATTATTCCGATAATATTTTCAGGCGAGATCTGTCCCACTACATTTTTCAGTGTTTGCCTCTCTTCTTCCCATCTATCACAAAGATTATATAATACTACTACTACTACTACTACTACTACTACTACTACTACTACTACTACTACTACTACTACTACTACTAATAATAATAATAATACTAATAATAATACTAATAATAATAATAATAATACTATTAATAATAATAAGCCGGCGTTGCAGATCACCTTTGAGAAAACGAAGTTAATCACGAAAATCACCCTCTCTCGTTTCGCTATACATTTCGCCTGCTAATAGAACGATCCGGTTTTGACTAAGGAACCGACTGAACAGACGCCATACGTCATTGTTCGGCCAAATATCAGAGTGGCTCAATATAAAATTTACACCCGGCAAGGTGACTTTGGGCGTCCTCTCTTCATTTCACTTCTTCAATAAAAACATGCCGTTTTGTAATCTTCCACTGACAAATTTCCATTTCGATCTTTAAACATAGAAAAGAACGCGTTTTCTTATACATTCAGTTTTTATTTGCCAGATGGATACATAAATTGCACAAAAATTGATGCTATTATTTTTGATTAATAATTTGCGACATTTGCCACACGAACTATGCAAGTAAGAGCTTCAAATGTGTAACATCTTAACGGTTCTAATAAATAAGTTATGATAAGAAAGTGGTAGGCCTACTAGAACGTAAATCATAAAAAAAAACAAAGTATTAGATTTCAGTTTGGCGCCCACAATTGCGTGAGGACGATAGGCCGGGCCTTAACCAGTCGCTGTAAATATTCAGCTAGTTAGTAATAGGCTACTAATGCAGCTAATTAACAATTAATTATCCATTTGAACTTTGTAGGCGATAGATTAGATTTATTAGCGTGCTATTATCTAATTCTCTTTTCGAGAATTATATGGGTTAACTAAATCTGTATGCAGTATTGCTTGAAGTCGCCTTTACTGTGTTCCATCAACCTAAGGCTAACTCCCATAGTTAAATATGGGCCTTATCAATATGGTTCCCCCTACCCACTCTTACATTGCAGCCAATTGTTAAAATTCATGGGTGTAGAACTTAATGCGACATCTTGTCAACGAGAAGTCACCACGGGAACAATCTGATGAGTCAACAAATAATAATGTTATAAATTTATAAAAGGAATTTTTCATGAAAGATAATTTTAAGCGGCAACTAATTGTATCAGTAATAGCGATTGACGTTAAGTACTGTTACTTCACCTCAGACCGTTGGTAGTAAAACTACCCTAACTGTTGAACTATCTTTTTTTAACTATAAAATGTGTAGTGAGCTGGTTGTGGCTATCGCATATTTTGCTATTACATATATTACATAGAACTACTGGAAGCTCACGGTAAATGGTTTGTCGACCTGTGACTTAGGTGCTGAGGCTGTTAATACCTTTCTGTTACTATCTTATATAGATATACCTATATGTATTTTCATGTATGCTATATGCCCATGTAGTTTCGTATGTTCTGCATAGTCTGTAGAATGTGTCGTGGAGGTAAGCGGATGATCTATCATGACCTAACCAATAAACACGTTGAGTATTACTGAGGGTTGATTTTTAATGGACTTTAATAATAGAGAATTGTCTCCACTCTCATTGCGGCCTTGAATCATATGTATCGTTGACCGCGAGCATTATATTATTCTCGCGTATGGCAATTGTGCAATGACTATGATAGGGAATAATGCCAGCAATCACCACACGTCTTTGTTATTCAGCATCTGTTTGGTTGTTAACGCCTGAAACGACTGCCATCGGTCATAGCATAGCAATTACTGTAATTAGGCATTATGGGATGGTTACAATTATCATAGCTCGTGTTCAGTGTAAGGTTAACGTTGCCGGAACTAATTGTTATAGCGTTAATTAGCGTTGGTTAGCACTGTACACGTAAGGACGAATGTGTGCGTGAAATACGTTCATAGATTAGCGTTAACATTATCAGTCACCCGGTGTGACGACTAGTTTCGTAATTGTAAACTGTTTGAGTTCAGCTTTCTTTCCCCGCATTCCTATTTCCAATGACGAATTCTCGAAGCGGTGAAACCGATTATACAGTGGTGAATCCAGAAGTAAATACTAGGGGCAGTGAGAAAGTTAGTTGAACTAGCCCTTATTCTTTTTTATAAAATAGGTATTTTGATAAAAGTTGTTGGAAGGACTGGTAAACTTCCGTTTGCGTCGGCTGCAGTTACGTTTCTCACTCGGTAATAACGGTTAGTCTTTTCTGTTGTTAAACACGAAACCTGTCAGATAATTTGCAATAACGTCAAAATTAAAAATCCGCGCAGTAACTCGTTCCGCTTGGGCAAGGCAAGGAGCTGGTGTAACCCTGCTGAAATTCATGTCAGTTGAGGGAAGTATATGGTGGCATAGTATTTTACGCCAGGCCATTGCAAAATAGTGAGAGTTGTTCGAGAACCAGGCCCCAGGGATATCGAGGATGATTTCGAGCAAGGAAGGCCATCAACTTTGATAACGGATGGCAACGTTGAATGCGTTCATCAATTGTTGCTTGCAGCTGGTGACGTCAACACTTGAAGATACACAATCATATCACTCAAATACGGAAAATTTCACAGAGGAGCGGAAATAGTTTCAGGGTATACTTTTTACTGATAAAAATAAAGAAGAAATTTATTTAAACATAGGTCCGTAAACGCTTTGTTCCCGAGTTATGGCTAGCAAAACGTTTCGTCCTGTTTTCTCCACAAACGAAAAATTGAGGCTATAGTAAAATTTAATTAATAAAATTGTGTTAGTGGTTATCACAAACAGAAATAACACTGTTGGTCATTCGATGGGCTGTGAAACTTGAAAGCGCTAATCGGAAATTGTTTTCTATAATTGTGTGCAACAGTGTTACTTCTAATTCTGTCCAAGTACTTCGCCTTGCCGGGCTGTAACGCCGCGGTCTATGGTTGTTTTGTGCCAACGTTTCGCCCTTCGACGACCATCTTCAGTGCAGAAGGCTGCAAAGCACTGACAAAGGTTTCGTAGTTAGTGACCACTGAACTGTGGTTAAAACCTGTCAGTGTTTTGCAGCCTTCTGCACTGAAGATGGCCGTCGAAGGCACGGCCGAAACGTTTATAGTAAAATTCTTGGGACACAAACGTTTAGGTAAAATTGACGTTTTATATGTTTTTTAAACTTAAAACTTTTTAAAAAGCGGGTTCTAGAACTGTATCTATAGTAGTTAAAATTGTAGTACAGAGAAAATTGTAAAACATAAAAAATTGAAGTCGAAAACATAATTTTTTTAGAAGTAGTATAATTTTACTTTGCTAAATTGTCAAAAAATAAATAAAAATTTGAAGCAGAAAGCTAAAATTTGTAAAGCGTTTACAAATAAAAATTTGTAAAGCGTTTAGTTCTGAGAAAATTTACGTAAGTAGAGATTGAAAACAAGTAAAAGCTTAAGAAATGTTATTTACATTTAGAACAATTTTAAAATTATACAGTTTTTCTGTTGTTTTTATATAGAACAAAGCTGACAAAAATTATATAACTATCCTGAAATTATTTCCGTCTCTTCGCGAACCACTCTGTACAAGTAAACGAATAACGTTTACATAAAAAAAGGTTTTCTGATTACCAGATTGTTATCTGCAGAGTTGAGCTTGTAATACAATTGAAGAAAACCGGTTAATTTTCTTACGTAAACTTGTGGTCGTTTAAAGTGTAACTCTTTAAAAATACAGCCACGTACTGTTTTTATAGCCAACTTGTGACATTGAAATAAGACACGTTTCATATTTTGAAGATTAGGTTTATGATTTCTCATGTTCACGATTTCTTTCCGCCTCTGATATATTGTCTTTATTTTATTTTTTGTAAAGATCTCTAAAACAACTTAGCCGGATCGTCTGTGCGCGTCGGATCCGTCGGACGCGATTTGTCAAATTCGGACTGTCGGTTTGACAGCCTCTGAGAAAACTTGTCGTACATATACAAGCCGTGACCTTGATGAGATTCAATTTATCGTATTTCGTCAGAATTACGTCAATAATATTATGTCCGAAACTGTTGACATGAAAAATCACGTGTATTTTAATTTCAGGCGAAATTGTATGCTGGTTACACCGTACTTGCGTTTAACGCATTTTATAGGATCAGAGAATTATACCGTACTCAAGAAACTGTTCTCGACATTGATTGTAGATAGCGTTCTTGGCTGTAACAATGATTTGAGTGTTTTGTGTTTACCACGCTAACATCGTTTGTTAGTTCTTCACTGATCTCTTTGAGAAAAGCTTCATAAGCTGAAACAGCTGTCAGAGTTAAATAAAAACTGTGAAACGTACCAAGTGTATATGTATTTTTTAAAACCTTTGTATTAATGTGTTTCACCAAGTGCCCAACGAGACATCAATTAATATCGTGAAACGGGATTTGTTTGACTAACTTTCCTCTGCCACCAACTTACTACCTCTGTCATCAGTCAACTGCAAGAGCGTGTGCATCTTTTCTTTAATTTCCAGTAATCCGTTTCTTTGTGCGATTCGTTCTTTTTACAATAATGGAAAACGATTATTTCGTTGACATTATTCGTTCCTATCCGATGGTTTGGGAAATTACGAGCACGATATAGTGTGCTCTGGACAATCTGAAATACGATTTGAAGTCTTCTTCAATAAATTCATAAGACAGGTTAAACAACCCCAATTCCGTATTTTTAAAAATATACTTCGTTATCCAAACACTTAGTTTTATTGAACTAGACGTTGGCAAACAAACGACAACTTCTTGTTCATCTTCTTTTGCAGACTCATAATTTTTACTACTCGAGTTTATCAGTGGAAAAATTTAGCATCACAGAAAATAAGTAATACAATTAACGGATATGACATTTAAAACACGAAACCTCAGAGTATAGAACGACGGGTGCATGAAAACATATTCAGGAATAACTGCCCTAAGGTGTACGAACTTGCTATGTATTGTGGCGTCATCGAGGTAAGCTGTTTCCAAAGTCCACACATAACTCAGAACACTATAGGCATGGCAATCAGCACATATTTTTCCAGTGGAGCTTGGGCTTACCAAAATGCGCTTGCGAGATACGGCGTTGAGAAAATGCTGGTGCGGATCTAGTGACTATGATAGCACGATCAACCCAGACAGATACTGGATGAATCGATAATAATTGAAATGCTGTAGGAGTTTAAACTAAACTTTAATTTAAATTAAACTTTTCGGTCTGGCTACAAGTGTGAGAATAGAGCAGAGTTATCAATCTGTGTCCTGGGGTGGTGTGCGGTTGACCATTCGCGGATATGGGTACAAATAATACACAGCACTGTGCGAATGTGTTAAACAAAGCAAATTACAAAAGTAATTGTTTAGTAAAATAAATGGTATGTTTAAACGCTGCATTTAGAAATACGCAACCCGCCTCCTTTTGTTATTTTTGTTAGAGAATGTGAGAATTTATGTTATTAACACACTTAGCCTATATTGCCAAATGATTAATTTTAGTTTTTAGCATAAAATAAGTAAAGTGTTTTCTTTTGTTTATATTGCAGGACTGTTTTCTCAACTTGTTTTCAGACCATGAATTTTGTATTGTATTTTTTAAATACATAAAAATATGGTAGTAATGTATCAAATTAAACGTTTTAATTTTTACATTTAGGGAGAGAAGGGAGATAATTTCTTATTTTTCAATTATTACAATTTTGTTTTTCAACTCTTTCCTGTTTATTATTTTTGTTTACAATTTTTGTTACTGAATACAGGCCTATATTATTATTCAAATATCTGCAAAAGTACAAGGTCACGAGTAGGAGATTAATGTGGGAGTCCGTTCTGTGATATGTGTAGTCGACAGCACGTTTGTGCTGCAGACAGCGTCCCGCTATGTTCGCTAAAGTTTTTGATTAAAAATAAAAGCTTCCAGTATGTATAAAATTAATTTCTGTCTTGACATTAGAAGAAAAGCTGAGGTGAAGAATCCTGCAAGACCATGAATCAAGAAAAAAAGTAGGATTTAATCAATCTACTTTTAAAAGTGGATTGTAAATTCTTTTTATGTGCAAATTCTATTATGACAGTGAATTTCTGTGAACTAAATATAGGGTGTATAAGGTAAACTGTAGCATACTTCTTTGACTATTTTTAGAGAGCGCTCTTCCGTACGGTGTAATCACGAGCCACCGATTAGATATATATTATATAAACTCTGTACACAATCTGTGGGTACTACATTTAAATGCCACTCGCTGTAATTACAGCAACCAACAGGATTTTGGCTTAGCCGCGTGTCTGGATTAACACATAGCGCCAACTACCACCAGTAGTCCTCTGACACTACTGATGGTAGTTACTATCTACTATCAGAAGCTCTCGAGACTCTTTATTCGTATAGTACCGCTGTGTGAGTAAGCTCGGTGTTAGTAAATTGTGAGTTGTACCGCAGTGCCGAATAACTACGTAGACTGCAGACTATACCCTAATTAACGAAAGAAAGTGACTGGCGGAGCGGCCGCGCGGCGACCGAGTTTGTAGTAAAAACATTCCACTTAACGACCTCGTGGAAACGTAAAATACAGGGCTAGAAATGTCTAATGAACTGTATTTTAATCATGAATTAAAGAATTTTAACAAACTTTTCTAATTTTTAAAATATTTTTTCAATTAATTTACATTGAGAGTTAAATAAAAAAATACACGAATTTGAATTAAAAATTTAGGGGTTATCATATTTATTACGTAAGAACTCAGAGGTTAAGCATCGGAAAAACATTTCTTGTAGGCAAATGGTAGTCCACCTTCTTTAGTACAATATATCAAAAATTGAGATTCCTACGAATAATATTAACGACGTTATTAATTTTTCCCAAATGTACTGTTAACTCCGTTATTAATACTTTTTTTCATTGAGTTTTTTCACAATAAGCATAACAAAATTGTATTCATCAATACAAAGTGGTATGTAACCTTCAAATATTACGAAATATAACCGCAATCAGTTAATATAGGAAAATTAGAACTAACATCGCTCAACGGCGGGCAATCGAGTCAAGGTACAGTAACAGCCCAAAGAAAGTGGTGCATACGCTCACGGCTCACACATTGACACATAGCCAACTTGCTACGAGTCACCAACCTCTCATAAGTATATACAGAGATTTTAGTTATCTGTCTACTTATTTAGTCTAATCTATTTGCCTGGAGATCTGTCAGAAACTTACATCTGACCAGACTTTTGTGGTTTAGTTGAACTACATGCTTTTTATAACAGATGGAGTGTCTTGAATGATTGTTTATCACTCTTTTGCGGTACGGTATTTATTGTTTTCTTGTTAATAAACTGTTTTTGTTTTGTGATCAGCTTTAATACTACTAACTGAAGTGCAATGTAATTACTGGGAAATTGTTAATGCCATTCAAATTTCTCAACAACTAATTATTTAACTATGAAATACAGTTTACAGTTTAAAACTACCGAGCAAAGTTCGGTCTACCAGATATTGCATAATTATAACAGTATTTTACAGTTATAATGTATTGAAATGTAAAAACAATTAGTAAGTTACCTGTTATTAGCATTGACAAATAAATAATAAAGACAGTACGGTACTTACAAGTATTGTAGTGTTCTTCAGCTTTTATGGAATCCGCTCATAAAATATGTGTATAAATCATAAAAATACACTATTGAAACACTCTATAAAAAACACTTATTAAAACACTTATAGCTGTGAGTTAGTAGTCTTCAAACAAAAGTTCTATGATACCCTCCATTGGATCGTCATCACTATTATCATCTTCTGAACAATTATCATCCTCGGAGCTACTGGTGTCTCCCACGGATATAATCATTTCCTCCACAGCTTCTTCCATTAGTGCTTCGTTATTCCATGCATAGATAATAACTTTTTTGGTGTGGTCCACTACTTGCTTCCACCTCTCAGCAGTAATGCGATTAAACCCGTCTTTAGTCAGTCGTTCAACTTCTTTTAAAATAAACATTTTGTTGTTTTCGGCAACATACCCCTTAACCTGAGCCCATATAAGCTCAATGGCGTTAAGATGGCAATGGTAAGGTGGTAGCCTTATCACTTTGTGACCTCTGCTCTCTATCAATTCATCAACAAAATACCTTTTGTTCTGGGGCTTGTGCCATTTCACTAATTCCAAAAGTTCTGATTTTTTCAAGTCGGTTGTAGATTGAATATTTTTCCTATCCAGCCATGCAAGTATGTCAGATTTTTTATCTTTGCTTGTGGGAGCTTTATCAATTTGCTTAGAATGGTAGAGAGCATTGTCCATGACTATTACTGCAGGCTCTTCTAGGTTATTTAGCAAAGTTTCAGAACATCAACCGAAGAATTTGTCGTGATCCATATCTTCATGGTAGTCACACTTTTTTTCGATTTAAATAGTGGAAGGGAATTTGGAACAAACCCCTTTGAAGAACCTGCATGACATATTATTAATCGTTCACCTTTCCCTACAGGTGTTGACATTGTCCCCTGAAGTGACTCTTCAGTCCATTCTTGTTTCAAACAATGCCCAGCATTGACCCAGGTCTCATCGAGCCAAATTATATTATCGAAATTCTCGTCTTTAATTTGGCGAAGAAAACGACACCTCCAGGCAGCGACATCGTTTCTCTCCATAATCACTTTTCTGCCCGAAAATTTTCTCCACGTAAATCCTAAACCTTTTAGCACGTTTCTAAGCGAAGACAGACTGCCATTAAACAGCTCTTCATTTTCCAACGATGATAAGAGTTTTTTCAAAGTGGGATATTCTTTTCTTATGTAATATTTATACACATGTCTTCGTTTAGCGTCTTCCTGAAAAATGTCAACTTTTGTCACAGTTTTCTCCCGTTTCCTCTGTTTGCCCGGAGTTGAAAGTTGGCTATTACTGTCATCTTGTATTTATTTCAATTCTTTTTCCTTGCAAACTCGCACAACTGTATTTTTATGTATTTTCAGAGCATCTCCAGTTCGCTGTATTTCATTATTAACGGAATCAAAGGACCTTTGTTCGCCTTTTCTCTATCAAAATATTCCCGCACTTTGCACACAATTTCTCTCGACTGTCCTTTCATAGGTACGCCTCGGCCCGAAGTTTGTCTTTTCTTTGGAGTTCGAGTCCAAGGTCTTCCCCTATGTTTCCTTGGTTCAGCCTCGTTACGTTGCTGCATGCTCAGCCACCGAAGTATATTCACACAAAATAACTTAAAAACACGTCAATTTATAATGAAAGCACAAGAAACTCACACTTAAAATCAAGATAACCAACAACCGAACATCACTCAACCACCACATCAACTAAACTGAAAGCTGGAAGTTTCTCTTACCCTTAGTGTGCGTTTAACGGTTCAGTTTTCCTGGAAGCGTGTGCTATTTGTGGACATAAAGGAGAGGCCGAGACGCTGGGGTTGACGGCAGCGCGCGCGATAAAATGGGTCCACTAGGTTCTGATTGTACTTCCGCCGCAGAGCACCGCGCACTGCTCTCTGTGAAATTCACTTTATATATTAATCCACTGTAGTATTCCTATCACGTACAAGGTGTAAGTTGTATATGTCTTCTACACTTAGTTATCTAAAGAGAGCGTCACGCAAATCTCATTCATGTACAACTTTTAACAACTGATTTAACAGGACATTAGAAAAAAATTAATAACGACGTTAATTATTTTAACCGTAGGAATCTCAATTTTTGATATATTGTACTAAAGAAGGTGGACTACCATTTGTCTTCAAGAAATGTTTTTCCGATTCTTAACCTCTGAGTTCTTACGTAATAAAAATGATAAACCCTAAATTTTTAATTCAAATTCGTGTATTTTTTTATTTAACTCTCAATTTAAATTAATTCAATGTTTTTTTGTTCCGTTAGGTATGTAGGGATGAATAATATAATCAGATACGTTAACAGGAAGCACGCAAACAATGTAGTTTACTTGATTGATGTAGGGAAATAATGTGCGGTGAATTAGATGTCATGTATGATTGTGATGTCACGTGACCATCACTCGCAGGAAGTAAACAGACGTTATATTATAGCTTATCGGTGTTTAGCTACAGTATTATTCGTAGTTCTTCAGTCTTACGACTGGTTTGTACCCTCCCCGCATATGTACCCTCCCCGCACAACTGTTCTGATAAAGTAAGACGGTAGACGCACGGACCAGTATTAAGCGGTTGCGTATACTCAATTATTTTGTTAATCTTAATGTAACAGCGTTTCAAATAACTTTTTACGTGACAAAAAGTACATACAAAACTTTTTCCCTGAACTCTCTACTACACACTTCAGAAAAAGTATTTCTATTAAAGACCATTATCTTCCCCATTTTGTCGTATGACTGAGTGTTTTGGGATTGGAACAGGTGCCTGTCGTCGTAAAGAAACACGTATTTTATTCTGCAATGTTATATACGCCACAATCAAGGAGGCAGATTTCCCACCAAGATGACTAGTTTATTATGAAATGTAAGAATACATTAGGAGTTGTAAGGTTACAATATAACGCGAACTAAAGTTTGAAATTCTTTTAAATAAGGACTTTAAATGGACGCCTCCTTAACACATCTTGCTATATTATCTGTTCTCCATGTACTGTAATAATATATTAAAGTACCTGTACAAAAAACTATTTTCTTAGTTGGAAAAAATCTCGTCTCTACTGGCGTTTGTTTAAACAATTATCATTGACTTCAGTAAAATTATTTTCCGGCTGCTGGGCCGTGGTTCTTTTCTTGTGGAGGCAAACGTTTCGACTACAGCTGCGGCAGTCATCTTCAGTGGTCTTCTGTTCTGCTCCTCTGGTGACTAAACGACGACGCGACCCCAAATTGTCGCGTTAATCCCTGTTTAGCATTAATCCGTTTTCCATGGTCAAGCTATGAGCGATAGACTACGGTGTAAAGCAGATATTATCAATCCAATTACACAATTGTACGTCCAAAACAGGAAATATGGCTAAACGACTGCCAATAGGAATATAACATAAGTTTTACACATAGACTTTAGGTAGAAACGTGACAGCCTTTCTTGGTCGTTGAGCTGCGCCGACCCAGGGAATGAATTACCCCCACTTAAAAGTATAGCCAAGTTATCTATAGAGGGGAGACAACGCGATAATAGTTTGCCATCTCACTCGTGTACTACCTTTGTCTCTGTCACACACATCCTCCAAATGTTCTCGCCAGCCTTGTCGCAACTGATGTCACACTATGAAACACTGCACAAGACAGTTGTGCGCATGTGCGAAATGAATGAAAATTTTGTTAGCCTCGCAACGAGGTGTTTGTCCACTGCGCATCTCTAAGCGACTATTCAATTTCTGTTGTCAGGTCTGTAACAATGCGATCTCTTCTGGTAAAACAAAATAGTCCCGAAAACAGGAAAAATATAAGAAAAACTGATACAACATAAAACAGTGCACACACGTACATAATTTAGTCATATACAAATATGCGTTACACGTAGGTCCCACATAGGTTCACGGGCACCCTTATAGTCTTACAGACAGATACACAGGTATTGTAATACAAAGTTTGCATGTCTATTCCGTCGGAAAAATGAAAAATTTTACTTTATTGTCAATACTAATTATGATTAAACTAAACAAAACTAAATAAAGCAGATATACTTTATGTTGGTAGAATTAGTCATAGCCGGGCTATTCTGTCCCAGTACACAGTCTATCTCAGTACTGGGGTTATTTGGCGAACAGCTGCCAAACAATTTTTGCACTGAAGATGGCCTTGCACTGATGGTGGGGTCGAACTCTCTGTAACAAACATCTTTAGACTACGGCCTAACAGCCCGGCATCCTAACAATGTTAACGCCGGCCGCGAGAGCTTCAGATCAGATATACTTTATAATCGATATTACTGTGAACACAGACTTGCTGTAGCTATAGTTCGATGCACAACACCAACTGAAATATTTATTCTTTACCTAAATGTCTCATTTTCTACTATTAAATATTTCTTCTAATATCGGACATATTTAACTTATTTAATATCACAATTTAATTACGAAGCCGATTGGCGTCACCGGTGGAATAGCAGACGTGTGATCGGCAGGTGATGTGGCGTGAATAACCTCGGACTTAAAAAACGATAGACGATCATGCCCCCCCCCCCGGGATTTGTCGGATGTAGTGTTCGTTACCGGTCAGGACTGGTTGTAGACCTATATCTTTCTTCTTCGATTATTGGATAACATTATCGCTTCCGGTATGAAAGTTTACGAGGTTCAAATTCAGAAGCGAATTTGTACGATGGTCTATCAGCAATCGTTAACCAAGTGGACAACTGTGATATTCAGCGACTCGTGAGAGAAAAGGCCGGTCTGAGTAACGGTTGAGGCTTAACCAGTAGGTTGCAGAGAGTCCCAAATGATACCTTGGACTTTCGCGGAACACGTGAGAGACAAGCACGTACAACACACGTCGTGTTATATCGATTCCTACAGTAGCACCAATACATCGAACTCGAAGGCAACCAAGTGAAATGTTGACTAGATTTTCACTCTGACAAGAACACTATACAAGTATAGCTTTCTGACAAGATTTTAGGCTAGGCCTATATATTTTTTGAAAACGACAAGCACGTATAATCAAGTCGCGTGAAGTACGCACTCTGCTGTAATTTCCAACACTTTTGAAAAATTAAATTTTAATGACTTAGAACATTCAAATCGAGAAAATTTCTGTGAGTGACGTACAAAGATGTTACTGGTAGGCAGACGTGGTGATTCGATAGGAAGGTAACTGTTGGCTAGGACTAAAACTGGTCCGGTATAATTAAACATAATCCTCATGTTTTAAACCTTGAAAACGCGAAGGTCTTAGACTTGAAGAACGAATATATTAAATAATATTTTTCCACTAATCACTCCATACTGTGTCAGACGAAGGTAAAATTTAATGAGGCAAATAATCTTCTTTCATTGGAAATCAATAAACTGGATGGATGGATCGAGGTTAAGCAATAATAGGATTGGACAGTGTGAGCTAGTGACGTATAAACTTGCAGTTGTATTTTGAACGCGATGTCGTTAATAACCTACAGACTTGTAGTTGTTACAGGAAAAAAAACACATTAGACTAATGAACAAGTCTACATTAGTTGGTCATTTAGCTCCGTATAGGCTACTGAGATTGGTGCCATCCTACTGCTACTGCTACTGCCACCGCTGCTGGTGCGCTACTATTACAACAACAACAACAATAACAACAGTACTATTATTACTTTTTCTTAAAGAGGGGAAAAATGATTTATGCACCACCAGAGGAAACCGTGTGTTCCTGGTGTGTGGGGCTCTCACCCACTAAAACCCACCTCTAAATCAGGCATTCATATCCATCGTGGAACCACTTTGCGTATTACTTCAGTTGTCCTTGTAGTTGTTCCTTATCTTCTACTGCCCGTTGGGTGCAAATGGGGCCTGTTTTTTTCTAGTAGGACAAATGAATAAATGCAGAAATGCGGTTCCGTTCCGCCTTGTCTCAAACTCAACTACGCTCTCGGGCGTGAACTCCCGAGGTCCATCTCCAGTGCCATCCTCTCTCTTGTGAATCTGGAGCATTTGAAAAAGGTGTGCAAATCATCTTCATGAGGAGAGTCAATCGATCTTGCTAAGGCGTCTTTTTTTTCGAAGAAATGCTTTCGCTCTGGAGCCAACAGGTCTATGGGAATCACTCTAGCTATCACCAGGACTACTGCCTCTGGCACTGTCCGGTAAGAGAATGCTACTCTGAGGGCTCCTCTTCTCTGCACCCATGTATTTCCCTGTATTTCCTCGTACTTAATTCGTCGACCCAGATTTCCCAACCATACAGAAGGATGAATTCCGTGACCGGCATCAACAATCGCCTCTTGTTTCCAACCTGGCCATAAGCCTGCTGAGGTTTATAATATAATAATAGTCTGATCAGGCTATTATACAGTAATATAAAAAGTGGTCAAATCGGAATGCTTGCTTGTGTTAGACTGTAGGTGATGTTCCCATGAGTATCAAAATTCTGCATTAGCTTGATTGAAGATCAAGGTTGATGGGGTATCAACTAACCTTGCCTAATCCCATTATATTTTCAAGATTCTACCTATTCTCGTATAATGATAACTATTGCATAGAAATCTTTATGAGGATTCTTGTTCCCTTGGTGTACTGAAACTTACCATTGCATCCAACACCTTCAGTCTATTAATAGGTTTACTATCAAAAGCCTGTTTCTAACATATAAACAGATTATGTATGTCTATATCAGATTCAAAGTATTTTTCCAATGCTTGACATACAGCAAACATTTAATTGTACTTCTTCCTGGACTGAGGCCACGCTGATATTCCGCAATATCTCTTTAATACAGGGCTACAGCCTATTTGTCAGAATAATAGAGACATTAGTCAGGATGGAAATGTATTCGTCAGAATGGATGTCTAATACATTACATCCAATAGTGTTGTATCTCTATAATTGCCACAGATTTATATGTCCTCTTTTTTTAAATACTGAGTAAATTGTAGCAGTGTTCCTGTCTGAGGGCACCATTTCATTCCTCATACATAATTGTGCAACCGTAATGTAAAATGTTTTTCCCGTAAACTTCAAGAGTTCTGCAACAATCCGATCCTCTCTAGGTAGGTAGGTAGATTTAATTTTTTCTGTGGCTTCCTCGATGTCCGTCACAGACGATGACGAGTTCAAGCCCTGCTGTCTGACACCGTAGTACTCAACCTCCGTTTCCCTTATCTTCCACATTAAAACGATTTTCAGAATGTTCACCCCATCTGTTTCGTCACCGCTGTTTCCTCTACTAAGATATTTTAATTTCTATCTCTAAGTGCCTGGTTCCGTGGTTAGTATCCTCTAGTCATTACCCTTACAGCATGATAAAATTTAATTGTTTAATTCCGATTACCTAGCTGCTCCCGCCTTTTCAATCTTCTCACAGGCGTATTCTCATTTTTACCATATGAGAATCAGTTAGCATTCCTTCTTACTTTCTTGTATCTCTCATCATTCTGTCTTGTTTTCCGTTGGGGCATTTTTAGTTTTGCATCGTTATTTTTTGTTGTCTTCAGGTTGCATTCTTTATCAAACCATTCTTCATTTCTTTCTTTTTTCTTTTCTTCAGCAATATCCTCCGTTGCATTCCGAACTTTTCCATACGGGTACATAAAAACAATAAGAAGGGGGAGGAGAGAGAGAGTACACACAGTTTACTCGTCTATGAGTGTGCGCGTTGATTGCGCTGTAACCGAAGGTCACACACACACACACACACACACACACCTTAGTGCAAATATTAGTGTTAGTTTATTACTGGCATTATGTAATGTTTACGTTCAGCAGGCAGAGTCATTACTATCCCAGAATAGTTCAGTTTCAGTTCGCAGTCCTTCAGTCTTTCGACTGATTAGTACCCTCCCCGCATATACCCGTGGTGCGTGTGGTACTGAGTCTCTCACAGGTATATGGGACCTACAGTTTAACGCCGGATCCGAACGGCAATTTTTTTGTTTTTTTTTTTTGGGGGGAGGGTTTATACTAGGCAGGATACCTCTCGCTGGGTTGCCATTACCTTGCGAGGGGGAACGGTCTATCTAAATCAGATGGCCCCTGGCGGGAATTGAACCCGCGCCGACAGCGTAGCAGCGTCACACCCAGAATAGTAATTTACTAAATAACACACAAACAGGAACTCCCCTTATTTTATTACATTTTTTAATTTTTAATTTCTGATCACTGACGGATTTTGGCAACAGTTAAATGACATCAATACGGCAAGTAGGAGGTGTGTGTCGTACTTTGTTGATCCCATTGTTCAAGGACGATTGCCTGCGGTTTAAAAAATATTTTTTGTTTTCATACAAGGTGAAAGTTAAAGGAGCTTTGCGTAATAATATTAAGACGTGTTTTTCGTCTGTCGTAAAAATCAGTTGGCATCAGTATACGCTTTCCAATTGAACACAAACGAGTAATAAAAATAAAGAATTAATCCGGTCTGTCAACGAGCAAAACCTGAGCTGCTGTTTTTGTTACAGTCTTGGATTCAGTTTCTATGTATTATCAGATGAACGTCCAGTTGAGGAGAATTTTTAACATTGAAAATGTTTATAAGGACGTGTCGCACATTTGCGACCGATCGCTGGTGCGTTATCGAAAATGGGAACCGGTGAGTTTCCATAGAAACTACTTCTTTGTTGTCAATAACGTTGTACACATATAAAACTTCGCTTATGAATGCGACTACATTTAACTCATAATCTGTACATTAGTAAATGAAGAATGAATTTATTGATTGGTGAATGAAGAATGAATTCATTGATTGGTGAATGAACATAAATATATACAGTATATTTTTTAGATTTATTGAAGCATTTTCAATGCCCTTCTCTGTGCATTGCATTTGTGCAATGCCTGTAAATTTTTTATTTGATTCTAGTCGAGTAGGAATTAATAAGGGGTCGAACTGATGTTATGACGAAAAACCTCACGAGATCAATGAGCACTATAAGGATGAGACGCTCTGAGACGGTCACGTGCCCCGTGGAATGGTAGTATGAACAACCCGGACGAAATCTTAGTTATGAACTGGTGGTCAGGTATGAGCAATACTGGTGATTGGCAGACTAGAGAAAGGAGCTCCTGGTCGCAACAAATTTCTAAACTATCTTCAGCTGAAAACTACCTGTTTAGGCAGGCGGCCTTCTTGGATTGCAAACGTATGAGCCATTCAGAGGAATCAATACGAAGAGCCTGTTGTCGACCATTTCGTATACGCAAGGCGGTCAGAGTGTGAGTATTGGCTACCCCCAGCCACAATAATAAGAAAGATTATAAAATTAACCCTATCGGATTCGAAGTGACTACGTTATAGCGTTGTGCAGTGATCGTGGAGTAGGAGATCATCGCTACGACGTGGGATTCAACTGCCGTATACATTATTTGGACTAATTGATACGATATTAAAGATAATAAGATGTCCTATAACAGTATAACAAATACAGAGAGCTGGAATTCATATGTATTGATAAAATAAAACAAACCTCTGCTCAGCAATCCGTAAAGGGCCAAGACATACCTCACGGCTTTTGTGTTTAAAATGCTCAAATGTATTGATACGTACCATATTTTAATGGAATCCGGAGAGCAAGAAATGAAGGTCCAGGATTTTAGGAAAGCACAGCTAACGAAGATGTCCGAAAGGATTTTATACCATTGGCTGTACAATCCCTGACCAAATTCATAGGCCACCAATTAAGCAAAATAAAAATTTTCAGTCTCAGTTGTAAGTGGTTTCCACTTTGTTCAGATTTCACAGCAGTCAAATAGAGTTAAATCAACATTGTATTTTGTAAGAAAATACAGTATTCATGCCTACCGTGTATACTATAAGCTTGTTTAGATCCTGATATAGTGTTTATGTAACACTGCAGTCAGTTTTGAGATAGCCGGATCTGAATCCAATAGAGAATGTACAGGAGTTTTTAAAATGATAAATAGGAAACCAAAATGTCGCTAGTAATAAACAACTCATTACCAGAGAATAAGTGACGGTGGAAAGGACCATAATGATTTCTTAAAGGGAACTGGACCTGGAGAATCGTAAGTGTTATCACGATCAAAGTTGGGACTACAAAATATAATTTTTTTTTAATAAGTTACATTTGTACATTTGTATAAAAATTAATTTGTTCAGTTACCATCACCATTGTTTATTGTTTAATAAAAACAGCAAAGAATTGATACTTTCAGTTTTACTTATGGCGGTACTGTAAACACATGGTGAAAGATACTATTGCAAGATCAACAAATATTTAATATGACACTGCATATAGCGACATCAGAAGAGGTATATAATGATTTAAGTACTTTTAAACAGGAAGCATACAGTAACTTTTATATAATTTAATACGAAACATAAAATGGGTAAAATCATGAATGAAACTTCTGTAAGAAAATTTGGATTTTAGTGAAGAAAGTAAAAAACATGAAAAGTTTACGAAGTGTGCGATATTGCAATACTTATATTATAACACTAACACATTCCCCAGGAAAACGAAACCAAAGAAAGAGACAAATCTCAACGAAATTTAAAAAAATGCAATGACATCATTATTATAGATTCGGCTGAACTAGCGATAAGGAATTATAAAATATGTTCTTTTGTTTACTGAACATTTTTGGTTCAAACTGCGCAGTCTGCTGGACAATAAAAAACATATCATGGGTTTCGTAACAAGCGTCATTTATTGAATTTAAAACACGTAGTAACAATACAATGTAATGACGAAGATATTAAATACAAGAAAAGGCAATGCACAGACAAAATAAATGTTTCGACAAGAAAAAATATTAATAAAAATGTAATATAATAATATCGTTAACGAAGGCAAATAAAAAATCACATTTGACTGAAATTTAAACATCTGTCTTCTGAATATAACAGGCAATTGAGTTTTCAGAACATGCAAGTGCTTTATAAAAACCTCGCGGAAGAGCTTGACAAAATTTGTAAAATAAATATGAATATATAATTATATAGCTATACGACAGTAATAGTAATAACTGTAAATACTAAATACTGCACGTAATCTATATATATAAAAGAGAAATACCACTGACTCACTGATTCATCACGAAATCTCCAAAACTATAACACCTAGAAACTTGAAATTTGGCATGTAGGTTCCTTATGTGATGTAGGTATCCGCTAAGAAGGGATTTTTGGAAATTCGACCTTTAAAGGGGGAAAAAGGGGGGGAAAGTTTGCCTGACTAACTGACATAGAATCAACGTAAAGCAAAAACTACTGAATGGATATCAATGAAACTTTGAACATAGGTTCATCATAGGTCTTGGGTGCTCACTAAGAAACGGTTTTAAAAACTTTCACTACTAAGGGGCAACCCCCCCCCTATTTTATGTATGCATCTATGTATGTATGTTCCACATCTCCTCCTAAACCACTGGACCGATTTCAACCAAACTTGGCACAAGTATTTTACGCGACGGGAGAACCAACATAGGTGAGGTGCTTTTTTCGATGGGGTCCTTTGGGGGGTTCTTTGGGGTCTTCCACATCTCCTCCTAAACCACTGGACCGATTTCAACCAAACTTGGCACAAATATTTTACGCAACGGGAGAACCAACATAGGATAGGTGTTTTTTCGATGGGGTCATTTGGGGGTTCTTTGGGGTCTTCCACATCTCCTCCTAAACCACTGGACCGATTTCAACCAAACTTGGCACAAATATTTTACGCAACGGGAGAACCTACATAGCATAGGTGTTTTCTTCTATGGGGTCCTTTGGGGTCTTCCACATCTCCTCCTAAACCACTGGACCGATTTCAACCAAACTTGGCACAAATATTTTACTCAACCAGAGAACCAACATAGGGTAGGTGTTTTTTCGATACGATCCTTCGGGGGGTCCTTTGGAGTCTTCCACATCTCCTCCTAAACCACTGGACCGATTTCAACCAAACTTGGCACAAATATTTTACGCAACGGGAGAACCAACATAGGACAAGTATTTTTTCGATACGATCCTTTGGGGGGTCCTTTGGGTCTTAAAAACTATTAGATCTGGTTACTATGGCAACCCAATAGAATAGATTCTGGTTACCATAGCATCGGTGGAAGTCTCCCGCGTAGGAAATAGCGCGGGAGTCGTCCGACGGGCCTTCCCCGGAGTTCAACCACGGAACCCGGGGAGTCTTAGGTCGGATCCCGCGAAAGACGGCGGGGCCAGAGTCCACGGTTCTTATAAATAAAGATATAGGTTATGATATCAAAGGTGGTGTATGCATCTTAAGAAACTTCTTAATAGTGTGTGAATTCAGAGTTGTTTCAGTTTGAATTTAAAAGTGGATAAGTTAAGATCGAAGTAAGTTATAAGCGAGTATAAAAAACAAAGTTTTGATAGCAAATGTATTCAGATCATAGTGTTCAGACAATATAAATGCACTTGCTTCAGTTTGAATTTAAAAATTGATAAGCTGAAATCTATAGAGGTATTGTATTGTTAGAATAAGTTTAGGAGACACTAATTTAACAAATGCCTTATTTCAACATTAACACAATGAATTATAAAAGACAGTAAATACGCAGCGCGTGCAAGTACTGTAGACATTTTATTGAAAACTAATTTAGCTGTTCGCCCTCTCCCAGAGTTAGAAATCGAGCAGGAGCATCACGCGCAACAGAATTCTTCTCCAGATATAAGAATACAGTTTATGACATGTTCTTAAACAGGTGCGCTACAGAGTATTCCTCCAGTGAGAATGCGAACGTAACAATATAAGGAAGATTATACAATATACAAGTAATATAACGTTAGAACAAGAATAGGTGCCTATGAGCCTATGAATAAATTATGAACCCGAGCAACGTTGGGTAAATCGGCTAGATATAGATATCTATATAAGGTAAGCCAAATACCACTGACTGACTCACTGATCACGATATCTCTGAAAGCACTGAATGGATTTCAATGAAACTTTGAACGTAGCTTCATCATAGGTCTCAGGTGTTCACTAAGAAACGGTTTTAAAAACTTTCACTCCTAAGGGGCAAAAAACCAAATAATGAAATTTATCGCGGGAATTGCATACTTTGTAAATGAAGTGGTTGACATCTCAGTTTATTGGAAACCCCGAATACATTTAGTTCTGAGTTTTTAATCATTGTTTTAAATTGAAAAACTTCGTTGTTTGCAGGTTCTTATAGTCGAGAAAATTTCGAAGTTCAATTAATTAATAAATGTATGTCCTTTTTTTTCTCGGAAACGGCTCTAACGATTTTCTCGAAATAAATAATAAATAGCTGTTGCTATGAATGTAAATAAACAAACTAAGAGTTGAGAATTTGAACAATCTATTTAATCCTATACTATTAAGCGAGCAATAATTGTACAATTACGTACAACGTGAAACTCCGTAGCGAAGCACGGGTATTTTGCTAGTCTAGATATATAAAAGAGAAATACCACTGACTCACTGATTCATCACGAAATCTCCGAAACTATAACACCTAGAAACTTGAAATTTGGCATGTAGGTTCCTTATGTGATGTAGGTATCCACTAAGGAGGGATTTTTGGAAATTCGACCTTTAAAGGGGAAAAGGGGGAAAGTTTGCCTGACTAACTGACATTGAATCAACGTAGAGCAAAAACTACTGAATGGATATCAATGAAACTTTGAACATAGCTTCATCATAGGTCTTAGGTGCTCACTAAGAAACGGTTTTAAAACTTTCACTTCTAAGGGGCAACCCCCCCCCATTGTATGTATGTATGTTCCACATCTCCTCCTAAACCACTGGACCGATTTCAACCAAACGTGGCACAAATATTTTACGCGACGTGAGAACCAACATAGGAGAGGTGATTTTTTCGATGGGGTCCTTTGGGGTCTTCTACATCTCCTCCTAAATCACTGGACCGATTTCAACCAACCTTGGCACAAATATTTTACGCAACGGGAGAACCAACATAGGATAGGTGTTTTCTTCGATGGGGTCCTTTGGAGGTCCTTTGGGGTCTTCCACATCTCCTCCTAAACCACTGGACCGATTTCAACCAACTTGGCACAAATATTTTACGCAACGGGAGAACCAACATAGGACAGGTGTTTTTTTCGATACAATCCTCTGAGGGGTCCTTTGGGTCTTAAAAAACTATTAGATCTGGTTACTGTGGCAACCCAATAGAATAGATTCTGGTTACCATAGCATCGGTAACCACAGCAAGAAGTTATCAGCAACCATCAATACCTGAACGAACTGTCCTATGATTGTGTTCGGTTGACTGAAACAGTGGCTGTAAATGTTCCACAATTAAATCAAGAACAAAAAGATGCCTATGACGAAATCGTTCACAGTATTAATTGTGATTCTGGGAAATTGTTCTTTCTGGACGCTCCTGGCGGCACTGGGAAAACGTTCTTGATAAATCTGTTGCTCGCCACAGTTAGGCGCAAAAGGAATATCGCAGTTGCAGTTGCTTCATCAGGTATTGCAGCTACCTTGATTGAAGGAGGAAAGACTGCTCACTCTGCATTCAAGTTACCCCTTACCCTGAATCATTTTGAGTCTGCACTTTGTAATATTTCTAAGCAGAGTGATATGGCACAGGTGCTTCGTGAAGCTAAATTAATAGTGTGGGATGAGTGCACTATGGCTCATAAAAGAGGCGTTGAGGCTCTGAACAGAACACTCCAGGATATTAGAGACCGCAAAAGCTTTATGGGTGGAGTTACAGTGCTTTTGGCTGGTGACTTCAGACAAACATTACCCGTTGTTCCACGAGGGACACGTGCGGATGAACTTAAGGCCTGTCTAAAGTCATCCACTTTATGGCCTAATGTCAAAATACTGCCCTTAAGAGTTAACATGCGTGTCCACCTTCAACATGATTTGAGAGCAGAGGAGTTTTCTAAATTATTACTTGATATTGGGGATGGAAGGATTTTAGAAGAGGAGGATGGAAAATAAATATTCCGAATAATCTTTGCTCCATTGTAAGAGATTTAACAAGCCTGACTGACAAGATCTATGGAAGTAATATTCAACAGAGTGGTGCAGATTGTATATCATGGCTCAAGGAAAGGGCTATTCTTACTCCAACCAACGATTCAGCCAATTCTATCAATAATCTTCTACTAGAGAAGCTACCTAATGAACTCATGAAGTATGAATCTATTGACTCGGTAGTGGAGGTACAAGATGCGGTCCATTATCCTGTAGAGTTTTTGCACACACTCGATCCACCAGGAATCCCACCACACGTCCTCTACCTTAAGGTTGGTGCTCCAATCATGCTTTTGCGCAATCTAAATCCACCCAAACTCTTTAACGGTACTAGGCTTCAGGTAAAAAATCTGTACAAGCACGTGATTGAAGCCCAGATTTTCACAGGCGTCAGTCAGGGAGAAACTGTCTTCATCCCCCGAATTCCAATGATCCCATCGGATTACCATTTTGAGTTTAAACGTCTGCAATTCCCGGTTAAAGTTTGTTACGCTATGACGATTAATAAGGCGCAGGGACAGAGTTTAAAAGTGGCTGGTGTGGATCTCAGGAGTGACTGTTTCTCCCATGGCCAGTTGTACGTGGCGTGCTCGAGAGTCAGTTCATCTGATAGCTTGGTCATCCTCCAGCCAGAAAGGAAAACCAGGAATGTTGTTTACAGAGAGGTCTTGGAAAGATAGCAACTGAAAATCATAGCAGTAGAATTAAGGAACTGAAAATTTTATAACTTACTTTTTAAGTTTCTTGAAATACGCGGAAGGACATAGGTACTTTAGACAAAAATATTCTTCGACGCGGACGAAGTCGCGGGCAACAGCTATAGCTAATATACACAGAGAGTATACGAGTACACCGAGAGATACATTAATGTTTATAATTTTCATGAAAACTGAATGATTTTTTTATAATTATGTTATCAAAAATTATGTTATATTGGGATTATGTATCAAACTATGAGAACCTTTGTACTCTAAAAACACTGTAACCATAGAAAACAATACTAAGTGTAATTATAAAAGTGCAGTGTACAAATTGGAACATAGTATGTTATGTGAAAGAGTTAAAAAACATTGCATTTCACAAATTTGTGAAACAAATACAATTCACAATATGTTATATAAAACTATAATATTAATGATAAGTTGTAGTAATTTTGTTTTGTTTAGGCCACAAAGGCAATATAATTGTAATATCTATGTTATTTTTATTTATGTTCAAAGGAATCCAGGGTTATATGTATAAAATAATAATAACAGCCAGATCAAACTATGTCAGAGAGATAGCAAGTAATCAAGTAAATTTATTGTATTAAACTACAAATAATGTATGGCATTGATGAGGAAGTTGTTATTTAATCAGTCTGTACTCTTTTTGCGGGCGAAGCCGCGACGGGTAGTAGTGCTAGCAAAATACCCGTGCTTCGCTACGGAGTTTCACGTTGTACGTAATTGTACAATTATTGCTCGCTTAATAGTATAGGATTAAATAGATTGTTCAAATTCTCAACTCTTAGTTTGTTTATTTACATTCATAGCAACAGCTATTTATTATTTATTTCGAGAAAATCGTTAGAGCCGTTTCCGAGAAAAAAAAGGACATACATTTATTAATTAATTGAACTTCGAAATTTTCTCGACTATAAGAACCTGCAAACAACGAAGTTTTTCAATTTAAAACAATGATTAAAAACTCAGAACTAAATGTATTCGGGGTTTCCAATAAACTGAGATGTCAACCACTTCATTTACAAAGTATGCAATTCCCGCGATAAATTTCATTATTTGGTTTTTTGCCCCTTAGGAGTGAAAGTTTTTAAAACCGTTTCTTAGTGAACACCTGAGACCTATGATGAAGCTACGTTCAAAGTTTCATTGATATCCATTCAGTGAGTCAGTCAGTGGTATTTGGCTTACCTTATATAGATATCTATATCTAGCCGATTTACCCAGCGTTGCTCGGGTTCATAATTTATTCATAGGCTCATAGGCACCTATTCTTGTTCTAACGTTATATTACTTGTATATTGTATAATCTTCCTTATATTGTTACGTTCGCATTCTCACTGGAGGAATACTCTGTAGCGCACCTGTTTAAGAACATGTCATAAACTGTATTCTTATATCTGGAGAAGAATTCTGTTGCGCGTGATGCTCCTGCTCGATTTCTAACTCTGGGAGAGGGCGAACAGCTAAATTAGTTTTCAATAAAATGTCTACAGTACTTGCACGCGCTGCGTATTTACTGTCTTTTATAATTCATTGTGTTAATGTTGAAATAAGGCATTTGTTAAATTAGTGTCTCCTAAACTTATTCTAACAATACAATACCTCTATAGATTTCAGCTTATCAATTTTTAAATTCAAACTGAAGCAAGTGCAATTATATTGTCTGAACACTATGATCTGAATACATTTGCTATCAAAACTTTGTTTTTTATACTCGCTTATAACTTACTTCGATCTTAACTTATCCACTTTTAAATTCAAACTGAAACAACTCTGAATTCACACACTATTAAGAAGTTTCTTAAGATGCATACACCACCTTTGATATCATAACCTATATCTTTATTTATAAGAACCGTGGACTCTGGCCCCGCCGTCTTTCGCGGGATCCGACCTAAGACTCCCCGGGTTCCGTGGATGAACTCCGGGGAAGGCCCGTCGGACGACTCCCGCGCTATTTCCTACGCGGGAGACTTCCACCGATGCTATGGTAACCAGAATCTATTCTATTGGGTTGCCATAGTAACCAGATCTAATAGTTTTTAAGACCCAAAGGACCCCCCAAAGGATCGTATCGAAAAAATACTTGTCCTATGTTGGTTCTCCCGTTGCGTAAAATATTTGTGCCAAGTTTGGTTGAAATCGGTCCAGTGGTTTAGGAGGAGATGTGGAAGACTCCAAAGGACCCCCCGAAGGATCGTATCGAAAAAACACCTACCCTATGTTGGTTCTCTGGTTGAGTAAAATATTTGTGCCAAGTTTGGTTGAAATCGGTCCAGTGGTATAGCAGGAGATGTGGAAGACCCCAAAGGACCCCATAGAAGAAAACACCTATCCTATGTAGGTTCCCCTGTTGCGTAAAATATTTGTGCCAAGTTTGGTTGAAATCGGTCCAGTGGTTTAGGAGCAGATGTGGAAGACCCCAAAGAACCCCCCAAAGGACCCCATCGAAAAAACACCTATCCTATGTTGGTTCTCCCGTAGCGAAGCACGGGTATTTTGCTAGTCTATATACATAAAAGAGAAATACCACTGACTCACTGATTCATCACGAAATCTCCGAAACTATAACACCTAGAAACTTGAAATTTGGCATGTAGGTTCCTTATGTGATGTAGGTATCCGCTATGAAGGGATTTTTGGAAATTCGACCTTTAAAGGGGGAAAAAGGGGGGGAAAGTTTGCCTGACTAACTGACATAGAATCAACGTAGAGCAAAAACTACTGAATGGATATCAATGAAACTTTGAACATAGGTTCATCATAGGTCTTAGGTGCTCACTAAGAAACGGTTTTAAAAACTTTCACTACTAAGGGGCAACCCCCCCTATTTTATGTATGCATCTATGTATGTTTGTTCCACATCTCCTCCTAAACCACTGGACCGATTTCAACCAAACTTGGCACAAGTATTTTACGCGACGGGAGAACCAACATAGGTGAGGTGCTTTTTTCGATGGGGTCCTTTGGGGGGTTCTTTGGGGTCTTCCACATCTCCTCCTAAACCACTGGACCGATTTCAACCAAACTTGGCACAAATATTTTACGCAACGGGAGAACCAACATAGGATAGGTGTTTTTTCGATGGGGTCCTTTGGGGGTTCTTTGGGGTCTTCCACATCTCCTCCTAAACCACTGGACCGATTTCAACCAAACTTGGCACAAATATTTTACTCAACCAGAGAACCAACATAGGGTAGGTGTTTTTTTCGATACGATCCTTCGGGGGGTCCTTTGGAGTCTTCCACATCTCCTCCTAAACCACTGGACCGATTTCAACCAAACTTGGCACAAATATTTTACGCAACGGGAGAACCAACACAGGACAAGTATTTTTTCGATACGATCCTTTGGGGGGTCCTTTGGGTCTTAAAAACTATTAGATCTGGTTACTATGGCAACCCAATAGAATAGATTCTGGTTACCATAGCATCGGTGGAAGTCTCCCGCGTAGGAAATAGCGCGGGAGTCGTCCGACGGGCCTTCCCCGGAGTTCAACCACGGAACCCGGGGAGTCTTAGGTCGGATCCCGCGAAAGACGGCGGGGCCAGAGTCCACGGTTCTTATAAATAAAGATATAGGTTATGATATCAAAGGTGGTGTATGCATCTTAAGAAACTTTTTAATAGTGTGTGAATTCAGAGTTGTTTCAGTTTGAATTTAAAAGTGGATAAGTTAAGATCGAAGTAAGTTATAAGCGAGTATAGAAAACAAAGTTTTGATAGCAAATGTATTCAGATCATAGTGTTCAGACAATATAAATGCACTTGCTTCAGTTTGAATTTAAAAATTGATAAGCTGAAATCTATAGAGGTATTGTATTGTTAGAATAAGTTTAGGAGACACTAATTTAACAAATGCTTTATTTCAACATTAACACAATGAATTATAAAAGACAGTAAATACGCAGCGCGTGCAAGTACTGTAGACATTTTATTGAAAACTAATTTAGCTGTTCGCCCTCTCCCAGAGTTAGAAATCGAGCAGGAGCATCACGCGCAACAGAATTCTTCTCCAGATATAAGAATACAGTTTATGACATGTTCTTAAACAGGTGCGCTACAGAGTATTCCTCCAGTGAGAATGCGAACGTAACAATATAAGGAAGATTATACAATATACAAGTAATATAACGTTAGAACAAGAATAGGTGCCTATGAGCCTATGAATAAATTATGAACCCGAGCAACGTTGGGTAAATCGGCTAGATATAGATATCTATATAAGGTAAGCCAAATACCACTGACTGACTCACTGATCACGATATCTCTGAAAGCACTGAATGGATTTCAATGAAACTTTGAACGTAGCTTCATCATAGGTCTCAGGTGTTCACTAAGAAACGGTTTTAAAAACTTTCACTCCTAAGGGGCAAAAAACCAAATAATGAAATTTATCGCGGGAATTGCATACTTTGTAAATGAAGTGGTTGACATCTCAGTTTATTGGAAACCCCGAATACATTTAGTTCTGAGTTTTTAATCATTGTTTTAAATTGAAAAACTTCGTAGTTTGCAGGTTCTTATAGTCGAGAAAATTTCGAAGTTCAATTAATTAATAAATGTATGTCCTTTTTTTTCTCGGAAACGGCTCTAACGATTTTCTCGAAATAAATAATAAATAGCTGTTGCTATGAATGTAAATAAACAAACTAATAGTTGAGAATTTGAACAATCTATTTAATCCTATACTATTAAGCGAGCAATAATTGTACAATTACGTACAACGTGAAACTCCGTAGCGAAGCACGGGTATTTTGCTAGTCTAGTTTTTTAAAGAGAAATACCACTGACTCACTGATTCATCACGAAATCTCCGAAACTATAACAACTAGAAACTTGAAATTTGGCATGTAGGTTCCTTATGTGATGTAGGTATCCACTAAGGAGGGATTTTTTGGAAATTCGACCTTTAAAGGGGAAAAGGGGGAAAGTTTGCCTGACTAACTGACATTGAATCAACGTAGAGCAAAAACTACTGAATGGATATCAATGAAACTTTGAACATAGCTTCATCATAGGTCTTAGGTGCTTACTAAGAAACGGTTTTAAAACTTTCACTTCTAAGGGGCAACCCCCCCCCATTTTAATGTATGTATGTTCCACATCTCCTCCTAAACCACTGGACCGATTTCAACCAAACTTGGCACAAATATTTTACGCGACGGGAGAACCAACATAGGAGAGGTGCTTTTTTCGATGGGGTCCTTTGGGGTCTTCTACATCTCCTCCTAAATCACTGGACCGATTTCAACCAACCTTGGCACAAATATTTTACGCAACGGGAGAACCAACATAGGATAGGTGTTTTTTCGATGGGGTCCTTTGGGGGTTCTTTGGGGTCTTCCACATCTCCTCCTAAACCACTGGACCGATTTCAACCAAACTTGGCACAAATATTTTACTCAACCAGAGAACCAACATAGGGTAGGTGTTTTTTCGATACGATCCTTCGGGGGGTCCTTTGGAGTCTTCCACATCTCCTCCTAAACCACTGGACCGATTTCAACCAAACTTGGCACAAATATTTTACGCAACGGGAGAACCAACATAGGACAAGTATTTTTTCGATACGATCCTTTGGGGGGTCCTTTGGGTCTTAAAAACTATTAGATCTGGTTACTATGGCAACCCAATAGAATAGATTCTGGTTACCATAGCATCGGTGGAAGTCTCCCGCGTAGGAAATAGCGCGGGAGTCGTCCGACGGGCCTTCCCCGGAGTTCATCCACGGAACCCGGGGAGTCTTAGGTCGGATCCCGCGAAAGACGGCGGGGCCAGAGTCCACGGTTCTTATAAATAAAGATATAGGTTATGATATCAAAGGTGGTGTATGCATCTTAAGAAACTTCTTAATAGTGTGTGAATTCAGAGTTGTTTCAGTTTGAATTTAAAAGTGGATAAGTTAAGATCGAAGTAAGTTATAAGCGAGTATAAAAAACAAAGTTTTGATAGCAAATGTATTCAGATCATAGTGTTCAGACAATATAAATGCACTTGCTTCAGTTTGAATTTAAAAATTGATAAGCTGAAATCTATAGAGGTATTGTATTGTTAGAATAAGTTTAGGAGACACTAATTTAACAAATGCCTTATTTCAACATTAACACAATGAATTATAAAAGACAGTAAATACGCAGCGCGTGCAAGTACTGTAGACATTTTATTGAAAACTAATTTAGCTGTTCGCCCTCTCCCAGAGTTAGAAATCGAGCAGGAGCATCACGCGCAACAGAATTCTTCTCCAGATATAAGAATACAGTTTATGACATGTTCTTAAACAGGTGCGCTACAGAGTATTCCTCCAGTGAGAATGCGAACGTAACAATATAAGGAAGATTATACAATATACAAGTAATATAACGTTAGAACAAGAATAGGTGCCTATGAGCCTATGAATAAATTATGAACCCGAGCAACGCTGGGTAAATCGGCTAGATATAGATATCTATATAAGGTAAGCCAAATACCACTGACTGACTCACTGAATGGATATCAATGAAACTTTGAACGTAGCTTCATCATAGGTCTCAGGTGTTCACTAAGAAACGGTTTTAAAAACTTTCACTCCTAAGGGGCAAAAAACCAAATAATGAAATTTATCGCGGGAATTGCATACTTTGTAAATGAAGTGTTTGACATCTCAGTTTATTGGAAACCCCGAATACATTTAGTTCTGAGTTTTTAATCATTGTTTTAAATTGAAAAACTTCGTTGTTTGCAGGTTCTTACAGTCGAGAAAATTTCGAAGTTCAATTAATTAATAAATGTATGTCCTTTTTTTTCTCGGAAACGGCCCTAACGATTTTCTCGAAATAAATAATAAATAGCTGTTGCTATGAATGTAAATAAACAAACTAAGAGTTGCGAATTTGTACAATCTATCTAATACTATACTATTAAGGGAGCAATAATTGTACAATTATGTACAACGTGAAACTCCGTAGCGAAGCACGGGTATTTTGCTAGTGGTGAATAAAAGTCGACATGCTCGTAGCTTGGCCTTGACGATTGTCAGTGAGCGATGCAGTGGGCTATTTCGTGTCAAGAAAGCATGAAGTCCGCGGGTGTTATGTTCAGAAATGAAAGTTTTCTCAACGGTCTACGATTGACCTACGCTCTCTGGCACGCATTTACGCACACACGCCTGCGCGCGCACTCATATATAAAATAGTGCCACTCTAATATTATTGTACCGTCATCTGGTAAAATTTGTTCAAGAGTTTCAATGCTGTATAAGTACATCTACACGCCAATCTATCCGAAAGCTAACGTTGCACTGGTTTATAGATTAGCGAAAAAGTGTTAGCCCCTTAATTAAATCCGAATCATTCAATTCTGTAGTAATAGTAGTAGTAGTAGTAGTAGTAGTAGTAGTAGTAGTAGTAGTAGTAGTAGTAGTAGTGGTAGAAGCAGGAGCAGCAGCAGGAGCAGCAGCAGCAGCAGCAGCAGTAGTAGTAGTAGTAGTAGTAGTAGTAGTAGTAGTAGTAGTAGTAGTAGTAGTAGTAGTAGTAGTAGCAGTAGTTGTAATAGTAGTAATAAATAAATAATGTATGTATATAACATTATAATGTATTAATAAATAAACCTATATAATAAAGTATGTAAACCTGAAACAAAATGTATAATTTTAAATTTCTAAATGATAAGATACTCGTAAAACATCTTTTTATTCCTGGCACAATGTTATCAGATACAAGACAATTATCAGACCGTTTGTTATTTAACAAAAAAAGGGACAAGAAATACTAAGAAGGTTTGAAAGAAAGATTGTAAGACGTGTTTGTATCCCGGTTGAAGAAGATGACGAATGCAGAATAAGAAATAACCACGAGACAGATGAGGTATTGAGGCGTAAGGACACTGTAAGATTCGTAAAGGCTTAACGAATACAATGGCTAATTCACCCAAAGCGGATGGATGACCAAAGAAAATCCTAATGACGCAAGTCTATAAAAGCAGAAAGAGGGGCCGACCTAGGATAGATGGTTGGATGATGTGCTGGAAGATGTAAGAAGAATATATGTGAAGGGTTACACTGAGATGTGCAATGGATAGGAAACATTGGAGAAGTTGGTGTTGGAAGCCAGGGCTAACGTTGGGCTGAAGTGCTAAAGAAGGAGAAAAAGAAGACATTGTTATCAGAGCTTCGTGATTATAAGATTATAATTTTTATCATCTACTATGGTGGTAATGTTACAATGAAAGCTGACAGTTAGTTATTCAGGTGCAGGGGTTTGAATGAATATTTACGTATATAACTTCCTAGTGCAGCGTTGTCGAGCTGGTTTGCAATCAGTTATATTCTATGTACGCTTGTACTCTTTTCCATCCTTAGAATATAAAAGAACAGGCAACTGCCCGGTAACTTTGTTACTTTTAGTTAGGCGTACAATTTTCTTCACTTATTTTGTCGTCGTTTGATGTTTTCTTTCAACTATATCTAACACATTATCAAATGTTATATGTTATGTAAGCTTTCTGTATTTGAGGACTAGATAAACGACCACTTTCATTTCCCACTTGAAAGAGCTGTTGACCTAATTTCCGGAAACAATCAATGTTTACGTTTGTTTAGTAAAGTAATTAGAATTGAAACCGACTTTTTCCAAGTTCAAACACTAGTGGTTTTATTGTACATGAGATTTACATAGGCGGTAAATGGGGAAATATCATTTTCAGATAAATGTATGTTTATTAAAAATAAAAAGGTATAGAGCATGAAAGCACTGTGATGATTGAGAGGAAGATTAAAAACTCGATTAGCAAAAGAAAATAAAGCAAAAAAGAGTATTTATCTAAAAGGTGGTTAGACTGAAATAATGAAATAAGGTGGAAAGTTTATAATAAGACGACGATAAAGTAGGTAGAAATATAACAGGATTAAATAATCGTTAGAAGACTGGATTTCAACAATCGTAGTATAATAGGATCGTAAAAACGAGTTTGATAACGTAACTGAAAAAGAAGTGTTTACTGATTTCTGCCGTAATCGCCTATGGAAATTTGTTGGAGAATCACGAAATGAATTGCTGTGTCTGATTAGGAATAGTGCTTTTACGTCATCGAGTAAAATTTTTGGCATTTTACAATGAAGCCCTGACTGCAGATTACAACTGTAAATTTGCGGAAGAAAGCACGGACAATATTGGAAGACAAGAGAAAAGTGTGAAAGCCGAAGAAAATGTAATTGGAGTAAGTGGGAGTAAGGACGAAAAGGTCTGGCAAACGGAGGGGAAAGCTCGAGTACGATGAGTTCTCATCGACGAGAGAAGATACACAGAACACACAAAATTCGTGAAAGGATATAAAATAATTTTTAAAATTTGAAATTTTTCAATATTAATATTTTGTGTTCTGTAATCAGTGTTATGAGTTTCTGTACACGCGGAAGAATAAAAAGAGGAAGACAAGAGTTTGTTAACTGAAAGAAGGGAGGAAGTAATGAAGTAAGGTTGAAGTTTCAGGATGTTTGAAATCGTAATATATTTAACTGATTACGGTTGTAACGGAAACAACTGTCACTCCAGTAAACAGGCGAGTGGCCCACAATGTAGGCCTAATATAGACACGATTTAGCTAAACAATACCAAGACTATGAAGAGAAAAAGGTTTAAGTGTCTTTATGTTTAGAGAACGAGTTTTGTCCATAGGCAGTACAGACAGAATGTCAATCTGACGGTAACCTGCAGTTCTGTGATATTAAAGGAACAGGTCGAGATTAACTAAACTTACGACTTGTATATCGAATTGTTAAATTTTACAATGGGGCAAAACAAAAAAAAAGCTTTATGTCGAAATTAAGCAGTTATCTGTCACAGTGGCAGAAGTGGCAGGTTTTCACCTGTCAGAGTCATTTATTATTAAGTCGCTGACACAATTTCATTTCTGTTTAGACAGCAGCCGTTTCATTATAATTTCGTTGTCAGTAATTGTTATGACTGATAAAAAGCCCCTAACATTAACCGCACACCGAAATATATTTTTCGATCAAGCACAGACGATCGATTATAATGTACAACAGTTTGCTGATTTGTATATCAGGGATGTTCATTCCGTTGTCTATCAGCGCAAAGCATGATATTTTCGTTTGTGCGTTTCGTTTCTGAATATCCCAAAACGAATTACTGTCTATCCCACCCTATCAATGAAACAGTACTAAAGGCTCAACGATAAGCATTTAAGTTATAGAATATTAAACGACAATTTAGGCCTACGTTTGGAGATCGCAAACGTATATGTTAAGTACACAGGAATCGTCAAACATGTAAGACAAAACGGGCGCACCGCGAACACAGATAGAATTATTATGTTTGCCATGTAATTATATGTATTATTATACATAATTATGTACGTGTATATGTATTATTATTATTGTATAAAATTGTGTATTATATATAGAATTATAGCGCTCACGAACAAGCGCTGAAGGTTTTTAAAAATAATAAAGTTGTGTATAATCATATTTACATTTACTGTATACGTGTACATGCTATAGTGTGTAGTGAGTGAAACAGTTTTAAAATGACAAAATTGTATGTGATAGTCATGTTTTAGGCCCAGTGAATAGTGTTGTCTATTGGAAAGCACACGTTGCAATAATGATATTAATCCACTTCAGCAATGACGGTTAGTAATGGCAATGAGTGGCATTAAGACAATAATGATAAACGAGTTATGTGATTGTTTACTATTTATGACACCTCTTGCGAGTATTAATGCTTATGAGCTGCAGTGACTAGATGAAAAATAGGAAGCTGCTAACTTGGTGTGACAGATGACGACGAGGATGAGGATGATGATTATAATGATGACGACGACGACGACGAGGAGGATGATGATGATGGTGATGATGACGACGACTATAAAGATAAATTCGTGGTGGTTGCAATTGTACATTCGCATTTTAGAGTTGAAGATGAGAGTGAGGAGGTTTAATATGATAGAGAAGGAGGAAAGATCTTTTAAAATAATTACATCCGGTAGAGTTATTTTAGGGCAGTGAGACAGAGGATAGGGTAGTGAAAAAGTATTCATTGGAGGACCAGGAGGAAGAAGAGCAAGAGGGAGGCCAAGAAGAAGATGGGTGGGCGATGAAGATGAAGGCTTGAGAAGACTGGGGGTCAGAAGGTGGCGAAGAGTCGCACAGAATAGACAGGAGTGGAGGCATGTCGTTCTGGAGCCCAGGGCTCTTCATGGGCTGTAGCGACGTGGAGTAGTAGTAGTAGTAGTAGTAGTAGTAGTAGTAGTAGTAGTAGTAGTAGTAGTAGTAGTAGTAGTAGTAGTAGTAGCAGCAGTAGTAGTAGTAGTAGTAGTAGTAGTAGTAGCAGTAGCAGTAGCAGTAGTAGTAGTAGTAGTAGTAGTAGCAGTAGCAGTAGTAGTAGCAATAGTAGAGTTATTTTAAAATCGGTTGTTAAACTCGGAGACGCTTATAAAAGAAAAGAGCTACTGTACAATGAAAAGAGGATTATGTACAGAGTAGTATTAGAAGAAATAACGTAAACATAGAATAACAAGTTCATAAAATAGAATGAAATAGAAATTCTATTTACAACACTTTTTTATTCAACCACAGTACGGTGGGAAATGTGATGGCCAGAGTGTGCCACTTGCATTTACTACATTTTACTAACCTACACTGTACACTGTATGATATTAAGAAAACTAATCTAAATTCAGTAGCCTACAACTACGTTTCAAATAAGAACTGTCAAAACTAACATTCCAAGTAACTGAAGTAAAAGCGAATTACAGTTTCTCTGAATTAAGTTCTTGTTGGAAGGCAGTGGCAGACATTAAATATCAGTAATTATTCATACTTCGTTCCATTAGTTCTTTCACAGATACATTAAGACGTAGTTAGTTTGTTATCATACGGTTTGTGTTCCTCTCAACAGAAACTGTTAGTTTCTCGCATACATATCAATTTGGGTGTTTTTATCAGACAATGGCGGTCAAGGACAGCCGTAGTTGCCGAATAAAAAAAGCGGTGTGAATATGTCACTCAATTTCCGCGTATATATGTTAATTTAATTCACACGCTGTTATTCTGTTTATTTTAGATATTTTCATTTTATTTTCTATTTATAACAACACTATCTAAGCAAAACATCATTTCCAATTCAGAGTATAGGTCGCAGACCTGCTCCGTCTTCAAACTTACTGCTATCATTTTCACGGTCTCGCCACACGTCTTCTGCCATGCAATTCCTATCTGATGATTAATCTGGGGAGTCGGGACTCGGGAATTCTTATTGCCACATTCCCCTCCACTTATTTTTAATTTATTAAAGATGTGAATAAAGCTCTTCGTGTGTACGATTATTTGCGTTAGCCAAGAGATGCCATGAGCAGATGACTGTATATCAATTTGAAATAACGGGTTTCGTAACAAGTTGCGAAGTGGAAATGTTTTAAGGCACGCGATGTACCTAAAATGCGTATTTCGAAACATGTTACGACGATATTTTTTTTCTACAAACCTCGTTTAACAGTTATTTCAGTAAAGGAAAATGACTAATCTATATACATAAAACTCAAAGTCTGAGGATTTATGGGTACTGAATATAAATCCACACCGTTACACCGATTGCCACCAAATTTTGTACAGGTAACCTTTGACACAAGGCGAAAAATACTGTCTAACTTGGAATTTGCCTCGTTCGAACGATTTAGGCCCTTTTAATTATGCCTTTTTGTTGACGCGTATAAAGATGTCAACACCAGACCAGAATGAATTACCATAGTAACAAGTAAATAAACAAATGATATTTAGCGGCATCGGAACTGTACCTTTCTGTAGGTTTTAATGTTTTTAATATGCGATTATATCGACATATTTTGTAATTTTGTATACAGATACGTCCATATATTTTGTAATTGTCTTAAAACAATTATAAAATTTATGTTTATACGTATTTATTATGATGCAAAGAATAAGTAATGAAATATAATAATTAAATATTACTACTAAAGATGTCATCAACACCATGGAGACCAGAATTAATTTCCATAGTAACAAGTAAATAAACAAAAGCTATATAGCGGCAACTGAACTATACATTTATCCATTCCTAGAGTACATTTTCGATTTTTTATATAATATGCGATTGTATCGATGTATTACGATGTGGAAAAGAAGAAGTGTACTAATTGTAAATTGCCCTATTACTTAATGCAAAGCGAAAATACGCGTTTTCATTTGTGTGAGGTTAGGTGACAACGGTTTTTGGTTTTTAGTTTACTGCTGAAATAAATAAAAGCCATGGTTGAGGAAAACACAACGTTTAATGTGTTATACAATACTTCTAACACAATAACACTTAGGTTAAAGAATTTAGCGTTTTTTACTTAACAGGTACTTTATAAATATCTCTAAAGGCTTTATAAAAGGGTACTTTTAAATCTCCAAAGGCTGTTGCACCAACATAATAATTTAGTACAAGTTAAAATAGTACAAGTGTTGAAAACAGCTTTGGAGAGAATTTGACTAATGAGTACAAAATTGTTATACGAGCTGACAGAACGCCATATAGATACACACAATAAAAATTAAATTAAAGTACTTATTAAGAGTCAAATATTCGCGTGCGAAGCCGCGGGTAACAGCTAGGCCGGCCACACACGTAACGGTATACATGACAGGTAAACCTGTACAGGTCACCTGCGCAGGCAAACCGGAGCGTGTGTGCCAGTCGCTGCAGGCGAAAGTGCACAGGCGAAGCGACCTGCGCCGGTCACCTGACAGGAACGGAGATTGGTATCTTGTACCTGCGCAGTCGTCAGTTATACCCTAGACCTGAGCGTGTGTGTGAGTACGTCTGGTCGCCTGCGCAGTAGTTTTGTTTAGTTCGGGCTTCTTCCGTGAAGAGAGTGTCTTTTGTCTTTGTGTTTTGTAGTTAGCGGACTTATCTTGTGGCTACTGGTGCTAGTGATGTCGAGTCGTAAACGCAACCAAGTAATTGAAGACTTTATCGAGTTGTATAAACTCGAGCCGTGCCTGTGGCAAGTAAAAAGTAAAGAGTATCACGATCGCGATAAGAGAAATGCAGCTTATGCGAAACTTGTGCTCAAGTTGAAAGAACTGGAACCCGATGCAACAAAGAAATCTGTGGTTAGAAAGATTAATAGTTTACGAAGCAATGTGCGTAAAGAGAAAAAAAAACGGGAGATGTCAATGAAGTCTGGTGCATCAGCCGACGATGTGTACGTATCTAAATTGTGGTACTTCAATTTGTTCGATTTTCTTGGTGATCAAGACATTCCCAGTGCATCTGTGTCGAATTTAGAGGAAGAAGATGGGAGCGAGATTGAGGAAGTAAGTACCAGACAGATCAATTATCTAGTTAAACAATTTATTTGAACTACACTTTAATTTGCAAGTTAAATATTAAATTAGATGTTAATTAAATGTTGAATGTTAGAATAAAACAAAACAAGTTTTATGACAAAATTGATATGTATTAATGTATTGTTTGTGCATGGGTTGGTGAATGTCATTGACTCAACTAAGCTAAAAATATATATTCACTTCATAATGATTCACTTAGTCTTTATCTTGAATTTTTGTTTCGAAGAACACGTTTGTATTGCCATGAAAGTTTGCCTTCATTGACGAAGTAGGTAGCAAACTCCTCTCTGAGATTTTTGGCGGCCACATTTACATTCCCTAAGCTCGTTCGTTGTAATGCAATCATATTCGATTCATTGGCATCTAACCCAGCATTAATAGTAGCGTCATCGTCATTCTCTTGATACGTACTGTTTGGTGGAGCGTAAATGGTAGGATGTGTTTGCATCAAGAAATTATGCAATGCACATGTTGCCATTACTACCTTTACTATGTTCTCTGGCTCCAGATTGATTTGAGTATGGAATATGCGAAATCTGGAAGCTAGTATTCCAAACGCATTCTCGACAACGTGCCTTGCCCTTGAAACTCGGTAGTTGTAGATTTCTCTTACAGCTGAATCTAGTTGTGCTTGTCTGAAAGGTTTCATCATGTTAATTGACAGGGGAAATGCGTCATCTACCACAAACACGTAAGGCACCTCTTTGAAATGTTCAGTAACATTGCATGGTTTTGGGATCTTAAGTTCATCACTCTGTAACTTTTCATAAAACTTAGTTCTTTGAAGGACACCTCCGTCAGAAACACGCCCATTGGTCCCAAAATCCACTAAAAGGAACCGATATTTAGCATCCACTATTGCTAAAAGTACCATACTGTGTCTGCCTTTATAGTTGTAGTAATATGATCCGGAATCCGCTGGAGGAACTATGTCTATATGTTTGCCGTCCATGGCACCGAGGCAGTGGGGAAAATTCCATCTCTCTTCAAACTGTTCAGCAATCACTTCCCATTTCTCAGTGGTGTTAGGAAACTGGAACAAAATAAAATTCATAACAACTTTTCTCAACGTGAGTAAACAATGTTTAAATTAGGGGTTTAAAAATCAAGGATAAACCATTAAATCAACAATTTCCAAACCAATGTAAAAAAGAGTATTTGGTTTTGTAAAAATTGGATGGGTACACCTAGTACATAATTTTTTTTTTTTCAGGAGGACGTTGGTGAAGCAGCTACAACACCGAGCAGAGAAACATCAATCAATAGCGAGGTCCCTTCGCCTGTGGTCCCAATACCCAACTCAGATACACGTGCGGTAAGCCTACCTCCTTATTCCCGACCTAATTCGGCCAAAAAAAAGAAAGTTGAAGACTTGACAACTGGTGTCTTAGTCTCTGTCAGAGACCACTTTCAGAAACCATCACGCCAAGACGACAGATATGATATACTGGGCAAATCCATTGCAATGCGAATTAGGGCATTAGAGAAACGCCAGGCTTTGATCGTAGAAAAAAGAATCAACGACATCCTTTTTGAGGCTGAAATGAGTACGTTTGACGTACCTAATACTGGCACGTACTACTACGAATCTTTGACCAACACCCCTGGGTCAAGTAGGAGCACAACGAGTCCTGTAGCAGCTGTATCTTATGGCCAATATCCACAACAAACTTCAACAGCTGAAATTGTTAGCAATGACGTGATTCCACATCATCAATCAGTGGCAGATTACTTTGCTAATTATGAAAAAAATCAATAGTCTGTTTTGTTTCCTTATTTATATTCAATGTCACTACTAAACATTTCTGTTTTACCAAACAGTTCTTTTTTATGTTCTACCCACTATCAAATATCATGTCTCTGTACTCAGTTAAACATTCCCTTTAAAAACTGTAAACTGTAACGTTGCTATGAAATAAAGTATAAATGTTTAATAACATGTGTATATTTCAATTGTAACCTACCTTGACATTTACAACATCAATAAAACATTCTGTGCAATATTGCTTGACGTACCTGTAAGACGTTTTTCAGCACTTTATAGATGGCTTCACACGTCTCTGGAATTATTTTGCCTAGAGCTTGTGGTGATATCAACGTAGAATACTTGAGACACTCGTACGATCGGCCCGTTGCAAGGAACCTCAAAGTCGCAGTTAATCTCTCATGGGGAGAAATCGATTTCCTCATAACCGTGTCTTTCTTTTCAATTAATGGAGTCACGAGTAACAACAGCTGTTTATAGGCGTCTTCATCCATCCGCAAATAATTACGGAAGTCTGAAGGCTCACCAACCAAGTCTTTCAATAATCTTGTATGAGTGTATTCATTTCTTTTAGTAAGCCACTTTTTACTCCACATTTTACGTTTACACTTCTTCTTCTTGTTTAAAACCACACACAATCCGACTAAAGCTATCATATCATCTTCATCTTGGCTCGCCATCTCTCAACTGAGCTAAACGTACGGTATACCGTTACGTGTGTGGACTCTAGTTTGCACAGGTATACATGACAGGTAAACCTGCGCAGGTTTACCTGTCATGTATACCGTTACGTGTGTGGCCGGCCCTAGTTCTATCTATTTCCCAACGCGACTACTTGTTTGCTTGGGAATTGTTTACTAACAGTGGTGGATCTTATATTATTTGCGTAAACCACGCTTAAAAGCCAATCTGAAACACAGTAGGTACCTAAAAAAATTATTTCACAACACGTTACTAACAATACTTTTTCTACAAACGTCGTTCAATTGTGAAGTAAAGTAAGTTTGTCCGATTGTCAACGTGACAGCTGGTTGATGGGGAGTTGTTTACAAACACTGATGCATTTGACGTTATTTGAACGGAACACGTTTGAAGTGAAGGTTTTAAAGAATTAGTAAAAGATTTTCCTGAAATAGTTGAACATTTCAGGTACATATTATTTTTTGAACATTTTTCTATTTACGCAATGTATCTAAAAATGCCATTTCAAAATTAAAATGACAACGTTTGTATTAAAATATAACGTTTAATACAACGTTTCTCGAGACGTCACAACGAGAAGGATGTAGATTGTTCTAGAAACAAATAAAATTAAGATTAATCCATATGGGCTACATTTCGAAGTAGACTATCACTTGGTTTAAAAAGTAATTAGTGCCACTAGAGTTGTGACGCTACTTTTTAAGTAACACAGGGAAGCAATGTCAAGGTTTGCTTACGTAAATAAGTACAAATTATACGTTATAGATTACCGACTGTTACTTAAACCGTGCTGCCAGCAAAGCGACTGTGTGTGTAAAGGTTGGTTCCGATCCCGAGCAACATTTTTTAAACGCTGACGTCTACAGGTGAACGTGCACACGCGCTCGCTTACCCCACACACTCACACATAAAGCAAATATAATTTGCTTTTGAGAAATTACTATATAAATAACTATTTCATGTTATTTTCTGAAGAATTCATTTTCTTTTAATTTTTTTTTTTTGTTATATAACCATAATGATATCAAATTATTTCTTCAAGTATACGCTTTACGTGGATGTCGAGTAATTATTCTGCACCACCAGAAGCTATAATATTTATGGTAATTATTGTTGATCCGGACTATGCTCAAATTGCGGTGAAATATTTCTTTTCCTATTCTTCTATACTATATAAGCACGAAAAAAATTATTTTAAACGGGGGTCGAACCTATTTACGGAGAAAAAAAATTAAATAATTACTCCCATAAGCGTGCATGTAAAGTGAATGACCGCCATGTTATCTAAGAAACGGCGCACAGTTACACAGCGAATGACGAGTTATGACGTCATTGCGGAGAGTACTCAGCGCTGTACTTCCTAAGTTTACGCGGCAAATAACGTAGCGTTTTTTGGCGCCTTATGGGAGAAATTATTTAATTTTTTGTCTTCGTAAATAGGTTCGACCACCGTTTAAAATTATTTTTCTCGTGTTTATATAGTATAGAAGAATAGAAAAAGAAATATTTCACGGCAATTTGAATATTTCACACACACACACACACACACACACACACACACACACACACACACACACACACACACACACACACACACACACACACACACACACACACACACACACACACACACACACACACACACACACACACACACACACACACATGTAATCCATCCAATTATGAAAAGATGAAAATCTTACCTTAATGTAGCAGGCCATTGTGTATTAAAATGTTACACAATTACACAAACTAAAGGACTGAAAATCACATTACGCGGAGGGTAAATATTTACCTGTGCTACACCATACGGCATATTAACTGAGTAGTTAGTGGGATCACCACTACATTTTGCCTTAACGTAATTCAATTGCCTACAACGCAAAGCATTACATTTCAGACTCGTGGGTGGCCGACTCATCAGTTTCCTACAGTATCCACCGCTGAGAGTGATTTTGGGTAGCCGGCTCACCGCACATGCTTTAGTCTACGGCGCCTTCGGCGCCTCCGAGGTTACTAATAATAAACTCGCGGTGGGCTCAACGCAAAGCTTTAAACCGCCGTTTGGGCTCAACGCAATTTTGAACATGTAAGAATTATGTACATTTGAAGCTTCGTAATTCACTTCAAGATTGTATGGTGGAGCACAGGTAAATATTAACCACGCGGAGTACCCAGCGCTGTACTTCATAAATTTCTAAAGTAATCGGCTCAATATTACAAACGTTATTAATAGTAAATAACCCTAAACAACAGAAATAATTAAACCATAATTAATAACACCGCACAATTACACAAACACAAACACGCACCAGACTACCTAACGCGGCGACAGTACACACTATGCAATATGCAACTTATGGTGAAATTCGCGCGTTTATTCTCAACGGTGAAACCGCTGTTTTGTCTTAACCAATTACAAAGGCGAGATTACAAAATTTTAAACCCAGCCGTTGATTTTTTCTCAAGTACCAATGGTAATTCAGCATTACATCAGCCTCTGGAAATTTTTGGCGTTTGGTATTTGGGTACCCGTATTTCAGCAATTGACTCAACTCGCTTTTCATACAGTCCAATTTTTGCGGTTCGCCTTAATTTTTATTATCTGGAACAATGAACTATATCCCGCGGCCCTTCGGGCCGCCTATAACTGAATAGTTAGTGGGATCACCACTACATTTTGCCTTAACGTAATTCAATTGCCTACAACGCAAAGCATTACATTTCAGACTCGTGGGTGGCCGGCTCATCAGTTTCCTACAGTATCCACCGCTGAGAGTGATTTTGGGTAGCCGGCTCACCGCAAATGCTTTAGTCTACGGCGCCTTCGGCGCCTCCGAGGTTACTAATAATAAATTCGCGGTGGGCTCAACGCAAAGCTTTAAACCGCCGTTTGGGCTCAACGCAATTTTGAACATGTAAGAATCATGTAAATTTTGTTTTGTTCGCTTTTCATCCAACTCGCTTGTAAATGTTTGGAAAATGGTTATATATACATCCCAAAGGCCAATTTGCAGCGACAGCTGATGTACAACCGGTGACGTCACGCGTCGTCCTGTACCGGTGTACGTATTCAGTCTGAAAATGGCGTTCACCGGCTATTTGCATGCATTCTAATGTGAGTAATTATTAAATTTTTTTTCTCCGTAAATAGGTTCGACCCCCGTTTAAAATAATTTTTTTCGTGCTTATATAGTATAGAAGAATAGGAAAAGAAATATTTCACTGCAATTTGAGCATAGTCCGGATCAACAATAATTACCATATTTATACATGCATATACATATAGGGCTATGTGAATAATTTATTTGTATTTTGATTGTCGTAATGTTTATTTATGAAATCAGCTGTTACTATATTGAAAATTTATAATATTTAGTTTTATACTTTGTTTAGTATTCAATTTTTTAAAAATCATCTTGTTTTATTTTTATTTAAGTATTCTTTTATTAGCGATTTATTGTTATTGTGTTTATACATGTTAAAATTATCCCACGTATTTAGTTTTTGTCTTTCTTGTATACTGTTTACTAGTTTATCGTTTCGAATGTTTGAAAATCGATATTTATTATTTAAATACGAGGGACATTCAGTAATTAAAGAGACAAATTGATCTAGAGAAAAAGCGGTTGGCAGGAAAAATTAGGTACTTTTAGGACTTCATGTTGGCATCCCTGGGATGACCTCTGAGCAGCTGTTTCATGAAAATTGCTTTGCTTATAACCTCAAAATCTCATTTAACAATGGCAAGTCCGCTAGACGTTTCCACATTAGTTGAACAACGTTCAGTGATTCGATTTTTACTTTCTGAAGGTGAAAAACATTTTAACATGTGATGAAACATGGGTTCACCATTTTGAACCGGAATCCAAAAGGCAAAGCATGGAATGGAAGCACATCAGTTCACCTGTCAAAAAAAAGTTCCGCACTCAAACATCAGCAGGAAAAGTCATGTTAACGGTCTTTTGGGACTCCGAAGGTCCGGTTTTTTGTGATTATTTGGAAGACCAGAGAACTATTAACAGTGTATACTACTCTGATATGCCTGTCAATAAAGTGAAGCCGGCAATGAGAGAGAAACGTTGTGGGTCTCAGAGGAAAGGCGTTATTCTTCTTCACGATAATGCTCGCCCTCACACAGCTCACGTAACGCAAGAAACTCTGGAAAAAATTGGCTGGGAGACACTACCACACCCCCCGTATAGCCTAGACTTGGCATCATCAGATTTCCACCTATTTGGCCCACTCAAGGAATCGCTACGTGGTAAGAAATTCAACAACAACGAAGAAGTCAAAATTTGTGGGAGACTGGTTCAAACGTCAAGATAAGGAATTCTTTGCTGCAGGCATAAAAAAGCTGATTCATCGTTGGGACAAGTGTATTAGTGTTGGGGGGGATTATGTTGAAAAATAGGAAAATTGTCATTTTGTAAAAATACACCATTTTTTCTCTAGATCAGTTTGTGTCTTTAATTATTGAATGTCCCTTGTAGTATTGACTAAAATTGATTTATAGACATGCGGCTTAAAAAAAACATGCCGTGTTGAAGAAGCCTGTCATGTATGTTTATAATTGTTTGTACAACGTAAAATTTATTTCATTCGGGGCTTTATTTTTTGTACATTCAATTTTCCTTGTAATTTTCAGAATTTGTTTTATGTCTGTTATATGACAATTTTAGTTTAAATTAATTAGTTAGTTAGTTAGTTAACAATTATTTTAGTTTTCATTTATATAATATAAATGACCATTTATACATGTGTATATAGTATAATATACCCTATAACATAATACAATCAACAATAAAGTACTTGCAGAAATAATTTGATGTTATTGAGTCAATCTAATGTACATGCTACTCTAAGACACTCCAAAAGATACAATAAAGTAACCTTTTATTGTTATATAAGAAACACTGTAAATGCTTTGGCGCTGCAAGATTAATTCGCTATTACATAGGCTTACACACACACACGCGCGCACACACACACACACACACACACACACACACACACACACACACACACACACACACACACACACACACACACACACACACACACACACACACACACAGCTGGTGGTCAAGTAACGTGAATACCGTTGATAAACGATTGCACTGCGTTCAGAAACAGTATCCGAACTATTAGCTATTGTAGTAGTTAGTTGTATAGCGGTATTATGATGGTGATCATCATCATCATTATCGTCGCGTCCCATCGTAATCACTTGATAATAATAATAATCACTACCATCGTCATCATAATCTTAGTTGTGGTTGTCACTATATGTGGAAAGTCATCAGAGTCTGCAAATTTAGGAGTGACGATTGGCAAAGAAGGTCAAGAAAGAAATAACAGAATCCTAACCAAAAAAATAAGTAAATAAATAAAATGGACACCATAAAATGGTGTGCAGAAAATATTATTGTGAAAAAAACACTAAACATCGAATGTACCAAACAGTTAACGAGACGTCACAACGAGAAAGACAAAGATTAGAAGCCGTCGAAATAAAGTTTCATCGGAGGAGTCGAAGAGTGTCGAGATTTGAAAGACCACAAATAACTACATAAAATAAAAAAAATCCATATGCAGAGAAAAGCCACAGAGGAAATAAAGACAAAGCGAAAGAATTGGGACTGTCAATGGCCCAGAAAAATATTAGAGTGGCAATCGCTCTCCGGTAATAAAAGAGGACGATCGATAGAAGGCTAGTCGCCCTATATATTGAAAACAGGTAGCTGGAAAACGAATAATGAGAAGCTTGGAGAAGAGGCTTAGATATGAGAGACAGCCTTAAGCTGTATAGACTCGCTGTATATTTCCGTAAATTTATGGGACCGACGAGAATCGATGATCTAGGACGTTTAGATTAGTAGTCAAACGTACACCAAATCCATTATTTCCAGTCCGGCTATTCCCTTGAAGCTTACCAGTAATAAACAATTTCACCGTGGCCACGTTACGAGCGTTGCGCAAGGCTAGCTCAGTAGTGGGGCTGGCACTTCTCTGCCTCTGGCATGCAGCACAAGCATTAGTGTGTTCGGGACATACTCCCTAGATGTGTTGCCTTCACCACGGTAACACGTCTAGCTACGGCAACGGTAAGTAAAAAAGCTAGACAAGGGACGTGTATCAAATTCTATAAGACAATGGCAGTACCAGCACTGCTGTATGGATGCAAGAACTGGACTGTAAGGAAGAAGGATTGGTGCCAATTACGGGCTGCAGAAATGAGCTATTTGAGATCGGTAAAGGGATATAAGCGACTCGGTCATATAAGAAACGAGTACGGTATATTAGAACTTGATATAGTTTCACTAAATAAGCTCATTCAGAATTATAGAAATTGCTGGAAACAACATCTAGAAAGACTGGACAATACCCGCTTTCCGAAGTTGGCTTATGAGTATGAACCGGTTGGAAGAAGGTCTGTAGGTAGGCTAGTCACAAGATGGCGGGAGTCATGACGCCAGAACAGGAGAAATATCCGCGAAGTGTTTTTTATGATGATAATGACGTACACCAAATGGACTACCAAGATCCGAGCATAAAGCTGTTCCTCTACGATTACGCACATTGGAATATAGCGGGAGAGACAACATGATTTGCAAATTCAGATAATATGTTAGTCACTTTACCCTTACAGTTTGATGGTTATGGTGATGGAGTAGGTAGTGGTGCCTGGTACTCGGTCGTGCAATTAGCGAAGCTGGATATTCGTATTTTATTTTTAAAATCGGGCATAAGCTGATCTATTACTATAACAATTTCTTCTCCTGTTGACTGACATCACGGGTATCTTGTCTGCTTTAACTAAAGATACCGGTTTCATCTACTCGACTACTCGACTCTGAGCTTGTTGATATTACGATACGTGGCGAGTCCCCTTCTATCACAAAGATTTATATATTCACTTTTTGTTGAGCCTCGATTACCGAAAATAATGAACTTATTGTCATTCAAGTGGCGTAGCTTAAGAGCTAAGAATTTGTGTAGCTTAACTGTTCGCCTTATCATATTGTTGGTTGTCTGACACCAAGACGTTATAGGTAATTCGTAGCTTCCGTACTTTCTACTAGGAAGTTACCGCGTTCACGAATGCGCAGGACGCCATTTCTCACTCTTTATAGTTCTATGTGCAATCAATTCAGTCATACCACAAATTAAACATTACGTAAGTCGACATCTTATGGAATGCGCGTGTGCGTTACAGGTTCGCTTACGGCCTTACGTGAAAGGGGACCGCAAGGAGAAACTGGAAGAAACTGTTTGCGGAACGTTGACTGCACGGTTGAGTTCTATCCTTAACGGAGTTTTTTCGTTAAAAGTTGACGGCGATCCGAATAAGTTAGGTAAACGGTATGACAAAGTGATACGTAACATCCAAACATGTCTACGAGACAATGTGAAATCGTACACCATAATTTTCTGGGTATTCCTTATGGAGCGCGCCACAGTCCGGTTACTGAAGAACGGTAAACGAAGGAATATTTGCAGATAACGCGTCATAAACTTCACGATGTATAGAGACAATAGATTACGTCGGAATATAAGAGAACCGAATATATATCGACATAAGCACAGAGCCTCTGCAAAAATGACAGAGAACTACTACTGCTGTTAAGTAATTTTTTTCAAAAGAAGAAGAAACCAGTTTACCTGTCAATAGGTAAGAATGTAGAAGTGAAAGGGAAGTGACTGCGTTGATGAACTGAATGAATTTGTGGAGTAGGAATACAAGTTTAAACGCCATTACGCTCAAACATGCAAAAGTTAACATAGAAAGACAAAAACTAGATCATAACCGAGATGTTTGAAAATAAATAAAAAACAACGATAACGGCAGGAAAGGCTATAAACAATTACAAGAAAGAAGGGTGTTATGAGATATTGTCGGATATTTTGGGGAATATAATGGGAAAGACGACTGATTTAAATATTATAAAAATCTAAACGTTCTTGCATATTTATAAAAAGATCAGTACCAGTAATCCGGAAATTGTAATTTTAGAACAGTGCAAGATAACCAGAAAAAGGGAAGAATAAACAGACTTAAACATTTGTTTTTAGATTTGTTAAATCCTTACAAATTCATTTGGCCGCGAAAAAAGGTACTGCAATGATGTGGTGCCTTCTGATGGTACCGAATCATCCTATATGCAGTACTAATTTCCTACTAATTTTGATTCAGGATTAAAAAAAAATCACCAACAGATGGAATTTACATTAGTAACCAGTAAGATTACATCAGTAACATTAGTAAGATCAGTACCAGTAATCCGGAAATTGTAATTTTAGAACAGTGCAAGATAACCAGAAAAAGGGAACGATAAACAGACTTAAACATTTCTTTTTAGATTTGTTAAATCCTTAAAAATTCATTTGGCCGCGAAAAAAGGTACTGCAATGATGCGGTGCCTTCTGATGGTACCGAATCATCCTATATGCAGTACTAATTTCCTACTAATTTTGATTCAGGATTAAAAAAAAATTCATCAACAGATGGAATTTACATTAGAAAGGAAGGAATATGATAAATTGAGTGATTTGTTAATAAATATACAAGAAAATGAAAGTAATTTAGATTTAGTAGAACATTTAACTGTAATGATGGTTATTAGTATGCTTGTCAAACTGTTGCAAAGGGTGTAAACAAGATGGTTGTCTGTGGGGGGGGGGGGTTCAAAACAACTTTGCTTAGCATTTGAGAGGTTTGATTATTGGCCTGATTTTACTTTTAAATTCTAATAAACATTTTTCTTTTAAACGAGAAAATGAATTAAAATAGAATTACATTTCTATAAATAAAATTTGAAAATAAATCTGGAAAAACTTAACATAACTGTAAGTAACAATTTTTATAATGAACATTTTCTTGTTTTATATAGATTCACTTCATTATCCTATACTATTAAGCGAGCAATAATTGTATGTATCTATGTTTTTTTTTCTCGAAAACGGCTCTAACGATTTTCTCAGAAGTTGGTACTTAAGGGTATTTTGACACCAGAAATCGATTAGACTCGGTCTCATTTTCCGCAAAATTCGTCTAAAACAACATCTGAGGGCCTTTATTTTAAAATATCGCGGGACCGATACCGCGCGACAATTAATTGTTAATTGTTCAAGAGAGTAACCTGTTTAAGAAACTTGTACATATTTAAATTAGTGTTTCTTACACTTGATTGTGGTGCCCATGCTGCTAGTGTTCCTACAAGTTAACCCACTTCCTTCTTCCTTCACCTTTTAACTCCCTTCAGGAACTCCACCTGCATTCTTCTTTAAAGAAGAGTTAAATAGTAACTCATATTTATTAAATCCTTTATTTTAACGATCAGCTTGCTTTCCATTGTTTCATTACTTTGTGACTGGACAGTAGAAAGGTAAGAAGCGATAGGTGTTTTGAGTCTAAGATCTTCACACGTGTAAAAGTAAAGTTGCTGACTTTTAGGTTCCCGTGATAAATACTCCGACTATTCTCGCTGATGAATGATCACGGTTTTTCTATTAATATTACGTTTCTGGAGCATGTGTCTGGTTTGAATTTCAGACGCCTAGCAGTTTTGTTGTTCAGAATTTTCTGTTTGTCTTACAAGGGGATTGTAATAGATCAGCTAATACATTTTTTCATAGCCAATCATCGATTAAGTATTGGCTGTAGAGTTAATATCATCACACTCCTATTTCTGAAACGTGTTTGACTATGAGTTTTTTGCGGTAAATTTGAGAGAAACTTGCATCTGGAATGCTTGGATGCTTCTGGGATGCACATAGCTTCGGAGCGGGCTGTCCCTATTCGTAGGCTCACCGGCGTCAACTATTTTACTGTGTACTGTATTTTTTTTGTGAATACTGATTTACATACTGCGAACGAAGTAACAACAGTAGACTTGATAAGACTCCCGGAAGTAAAGAAAACTCAAGACTAAACCCATACTAGAGTACGTTGAAGAAAAACCAGGTAACTTAGAGAATAAATGTTTCTCCAAACGTACTGACGTGAAAAGAACGATATAATAAAATATAGGCAAAGCCAAAGTACAGAAAAAGTAAGGGAGAGAAACGCCAAAGGAGGACGAATACGAAATCGGAAAGATAATATTAAGTGATAACAGATGAAGCGACTGCACTTGCAAAAAATACGAAAATAGTAAATGTTTCTGTACACGTGGAAAGAAAGATATTTGGCCCAACAGTGAAAGAGAAAAGAACTCTGGATTATATATAGACCTAAACAATACAATGTAAAATACGTAACCGGTACTGTAATGTTTGTATCAGATTGTATAGCGACTTAAAAAAAAAGCCGTTACACATAGCGGGGATTAAAAAAAAAAGAAGCTAAATTTGATTATCTCTTAAGAAAAAAACATCACTAACTAAATGCAAACATTTTCAGTACAGGATGAAAAAACATTCAACGTAGTTAAAAATATAAGCGTATGAATGCATTAAAAAATCGTAACACAAAATTCGAAACGGGTCGCACACATTTTCACATCTACTATATAGCAGATATGAAACACTTTTAAAACAATACACAATAAAAATAGAATAGAACAATACAAATAGAATAGAATCTAATTTTAATATAAAGTAATTGGAAAACTAAAGTAAAAATATACATTGCTATTGTTTACAGTTTGCAAATAGAAACAGAAAATTGTCTGTGTTTCAATTCTCTTCTGTCAACTCAACTGACGACCAAATCAAACGTGTTGGCAGCTTGCTGAGACTCATATTTGAAATTCTAAGCCAAACGTCCTGAGACTCATATTTGAAATTCTAAGCCAAACGTCATAAGTTCCACACATAAACACCATGCTTACCAGATTCATAAACACGATAACTATACACACGCGGTCTTGCATACACTACACACACGCGCGCGCATACACTCACTCATACACACGCGCTCACGCACAGATATACATAATTAAAAATTTGTTTATTGAGCGGTTTGAAAGCCATTACATTTCGACTGAAAACATTTCTAGATATTTTATTTGGAAACCACAAAGTCCAAATTTCATTTCATGACTATTGCCATTTCTTTATCGGGTTACTCTGTTTACATGTTCAACAAAAGTAAAAACGTGTTTAAGCAGACAATTACCATTGTTTATGCGACTAACATTTGTTAAACAAAAGCGGTTTTTTTTCAAAAATTCATACAGAAATATAAGTGTGTGCGTGTGCGTGTGCGTGTGTGTAAATTAAATAACACGCTCAGGCGCACGCATTTGAGGGTGAAAGAACGCAAAATATAATAATCACTCTAGTAGGTATAAATTGGCTTTCGGTAATCAGCTGTTTTGTTAGGAGCACAGCTGATAAGATTAAGGTTAGGTAAACAGTCCGCCCGTTGTAGTATTGCACTCATGTGAATTAATCTAACGATAAGAGAGTTCACTGTAACCAAAGTTAAGATACGTGCATTGCAACCTGTAACAGCGCAAAAATGCCACAGCTTTTTTTAGATTACAATGTGTATTAATTTTTTAAACGCATTAAAAGCTGTTCGGTATTTTTGGTATTTTCGGTATTTTAGGTCATCAGCGTTTAATATGGAGTAGGCTATAATATTTTGTCTCTTAATATTAATTTTATTATTTTATGATGATTAATATTAATATTTTGTCACACATATGTATCAATAATATAATAATTGAATTTCAGTCACTAATTTTATCGTAATCTCTCAGCTCGGTTGAGAATTCGTGTGGAAGGGACGATTTTATAAAGAAAGTATTCCAGCCTTCAATAAATATAGGCTTACACAATTGCAGGATAAGTAAATATCTAGATTAGATGAAATTTTAAACTACAATTATTATCGTAGCGGTGAGTTTCCGGTTAAAACAGATGAAACCATAATGTCAGTAGCTATGAAGATTGATGGCCTTCTCTCGACTGACTTTGTGGGTCTTCGAGTATGGTGGCCAGTGAAATTCTGGATCAGCCATTGATTAGAGGTTGTTGTAATTTGTTTCTATTTTATTATTACATTATGTTTAACAATACTTTATTTTAACATTTACATATACCTATCCGTTGAGCGTGTTTGAAAGTTAAGATTAAAACATTTTAAAACACTAAACATTTCAAAACTCTTAGCAATTTACTGTAACAAAAACTTAGTTTAATGAAAATAAACCTGAACAATCGTAATATCTAAGTTTTGACACACAAAAATTATTAAATTTGTGTTAATAGAAATAATCCAGTCAGGTAGTTAGTCCAATAACGTGTTCCACTGCAAAACAGTTTCATGCAATTAATTTGTCTGATACTAATTATAAAGCATTCTTTAACACGTTTTCAAATCAATTAATATAAACTTAGACACTTTTTCTAATGACCGTTCGAAAGACCATATTCCGTGATCGTGTACCGTGCGGAGACTTACAATCTACTACTCAGTCAGTAAGACACAAGGTGTACGTACCTATGATAAGCGACAGACGGCGTGACGGCCCTGGCACTACTGACTGTCTACGGATTGCAACTGGTAGTCGTCGGCGCCGCGGTGGGGGGACAACATACACATTCACCGCGCACACTATTCAACGCTTCACTATTCAGCGCACACTATCCATCGAGTTTCACTGACCGGTGTCATCGTGTTTATTGCAATTACATAGTTCATAACAATTCTCCGAGACAGACGTCACTGATTGTTTTTGTTGGAAACAATGGTGTATTACTTGCAGAGAATATCTGTTGTTTACATTATTACCGGCTTCCGGGTACGTTAGCACCGGTATACTATTACTGCAACTACTATGCAATGGAAACAAGGATGAAGACATTGTACGAGGGGCAGTCAGAAAGTTAGTTTCACTAGCCTATAAAAAAACAGCAGGTAGAATGTTTATGAAAATTCTGTTATTTATCTGGAAGTACAATTGAAGATCAACTTTTCATCATCTTCTTCTTCACTACGTGGCTTGGGCTATAGTCCGTTCCGACTTCACAGAGTCTTTGACCGTTTTTCCAGGGTCTTTCACGATCTCTTGTTCTCACTGGCCTACATTCAAACGCTTGCTTAGGAATAGGCCACTCGTGTCTACCATACGTTCCACATTCTGCCTGTATTCCTTTATTCTATCCAGAACCGACTGTAAGTTCAGGTCTTTGCTTATGTCGTCGTTTCGCAGACGATCCCTCCAACTGTATCCCATAAAAATTTCATTTCAGAGGCCTCTATTTTAGAAATATCTTTTTGCAGGAGAGTACATGTTTCACATCCATACATTAAAGTCGGCACAGCCACGACCTTGTAAACTTTAACTGTCTCCCTTTGCGTTTTATTCTTCAATAGTCGTCTTATTGTTCCACAGGTATAACTAAATTTATTTGACTTTCTCTCGATATCGTTGTCCTTCCTATATGAGATATCACATCCCAAATAATTAAAACGCGATACCTTCTCCAAAACGCTATTATCAATTACGATTTTTGCTCTTACAAGGTTCTTCCCTGTAAGACAAAAATTGTAATTGATAATAGTGTTTTGAAGGCGGCCGGAGTAGGGGTTGGGTGCACCTGGTCCTCCGGGTTGGGGGTTATGCGAGGTGCTGGTAACCCTTCCATGTAAAATTTAGTTTACTCGAATACTTCAGCAGAGGGACTGTAGCCTCTCTCCGAGTTTATTTAATATGTATGTTGACGAAATTTTGTGAGAATGGATGAACGTCTGTCCTGCAGGTATACGAATCTCAGATAAAGGATCTCTTAGCACATTACTATACGCAGATGACCAAATAATTATAGTACTTAATGCTTGATGCCTTTACTTGGTGAAAATCCATTGTAAATTATAGTAAAAAATAAAACCATAAAATAGTTTTTGTGATTTCCACTCGTCAATTTATTAAAATTATAAAACCATGACAGCTGTTTCGGCAACACAGTGCCTTCATCAGATGGTATAAGCTGACTAATTTTCGTACAAACAATACAGAATATAAAATATAATACAAGTGCTGTTGTATAGAGAGCGATAGTAATCTCGTGTCAATAAGATTTATACACATTACACAAATATATAACATAACATATACCAAGTCTATTTATACAAGTTAAGCAGAGGCGAGCTATTTAGATCTAACTGATCATTTAATAATACATTTAAATATTTGTGTTTATTAATTTCAAGGGTTTCTAATAAATCAAGCTTTGGACCTTTATCAGATAAATGTAAAATTTCAAAATTGTCATTATAACTATGGTCTTTTTCTAACAAGTGATTTGCATAATTTGATTTGCCATCATTATATCTAAAACGATAATTGTGACCATACATTCTTTTTTCGAAAGATCTACCTGTCTGTCCGATATACACTTTATTACAAGACCCACAGGATAATTTGTATACACCAGACTTTTGCAGTTTATCTGTTTTACTCTTATTATTTTTAATATATTTTCCCAAAGAAGACTGCGTCTTAAAAGCTATATTTACATTCCTTTGCGTGAAATATTTACCAATATTATCAGAAGCAGAACCTATGTAAGTGAGAGTGTGATATCTTTTAATCTGTGTTGAGGGAGGGTAAACTAGTTTTAAAGCTTGTGAATAAAATTTTTTGTTTAACAAGTGATCTATGAGGCTAGGTTGGTAACCATTCTTGACAGCTATTTGTTTAATAATGTTAAGTTCTGATTGGAAATTTGAGTCTGATAACGGAATACTAACTAGTCTGTGGATAAAACTGTGAAAAGCAGCCAATTTATGTGAGTATGGATGTGTGGAAGTAATGTGTATTGTCATATCTGTATGTGTAGGCTTATGAAAAATACCGAAGTCTAATTTATTATTGCATTTTGTTATTGTAAGGTCTAAAAAATTGATACTATTGTTATCTTCTAATTCTAAGGTAAAGCTAATATTTTTGTGTAAATTGTTAATAAAATTAAGAAAGATCTGTAATTGTCTACGTGTACCTAGAAAAATTGCTAAAATATCGTCCACATATCTATACCAAAAAATAAACAATTTGAAATAAGGGTGTGCTCTAATTTTAGTTTCTATGTAGTCCATAAAGATTTCAGCTGCCAAAGGGCTAAGTGGATTTCCCATTGCAAGCCCTTCTTTGCCAATATAGATCTTTCCATTAAATTCAAAGTAGTTTTGATTAAGGCAAACCTTCAGTAAATTCAAGATATCCTCTCTCATAAAGGGGTTATTACAATTTTCAATTAATAATTTTTCTACAATATCTATTACATCAGTCGGTGGAATACTCGGAAACAAATTTTTCACATCAAATGATAATAAAACAGCTTTGTCTGGGATATGTGAATCTTTAATTCTGTTAATTAAGTCTAGTGAATTTTTAATACTATGTGTTGACTGAAATTTGCATTGTGTTTGTATAATCTTAATTAGTCTTTTAGATAATTTAACAGAAGGAGCAGTTACATATGATACCACTGGTCTAATTGGATGGTTATCCTTATGCAATTTAATTAAAGAGTAAAGCTTTGGTGGCTGAGGATTCATTACTGATAAAAAATCCAAATCTCGATTATCAAAGAAAGAACAATTCTTTATAGCCTGTTTAACATCTATTTGAAATTTAAAAGTCGGGTTAGTATCAATGGGTTCAAAAGAGTTCAAACATTCAAGTGTCTTGTTTACATATTCGCCTTTGTCGATAGCAATAACAGTATTGCCCTTGTCAGCGCGGGTAAATATTATACGTATTATTAACTACAGATTTTCTCTTAATTGAATTAATAGTTAGTCTATTTTTATTGTTAAATGGTAGAGTCTTAATTTGTTTAGCATAAAGAGAAGTTAATTTATCCGCTACAATGTATTTGTTCAATGGTATTGATTCGGAATTTTCATGAAATTTATTGTACTTATTACAAGCTAACTCACAATCCACACCTAAAAGGGTTTCAAATATAATATACAACCGTCAAATTATAAAAAGGAGTTTGAAATTTTAGGTGTGGATTGTGAGTTAGCTTGTAATAAGTACAATAAATTTCATGAAAATCTTCGACATTGGAGGCACACTTCTATGCGGAATACCCAATTCACCTTCAATTTTGCCCACTGTAATTCGCCTTTTTGCAAGCAACAAATGTTGAATGATTGTTATAATGTTTGTTTACGTTGTCTCCTGTTTTGGTGGTTAGTTTAAAATATTTAATGTTTATTTTAATAAATTAATAATTTTAAATAAATCATATTGCTTTTTTCATCTGAATTGTTTTAAAAAAATGTAATGTATAAATATATAGACTAATAATTTACATAAGATATTTTGTTAGATCTTTTGTTAGATATTCTGTGTGTATTTTAGATATCTTGTCAAATATATAACAAAATAAAATGCACATTAGAAGAAGAATCAAATAATACACTAAATTACTTAGGCCTAACCATAAACAGAAACAGAAATTAAACTAATTTCGAATACTTAATATACAGAAGACTTTCTCAAACGAATTTAATAATACCAAATAGTTGTAACCATCCACCTCCATCATAAAATGGTAGCATTTAATTCCTTAATACTATATAATACCGACTATATAATGTCTTATAACACAGATAATATTGTTTGTAAATCTAAAACAGGCAATATACAGATAATGTAAAATATAACTTGCAACTAAATGTAATAAAAATGGAATATACAAAATTGAGTGTCCTAATTGCAATAAATGTTACGTAGGCCAGATGAAGGTGTTTTACGTACTGGATACTCGATAGGTTCCTTCAACATCGCAATACGTTTTTGAATTCGTATATTCACAAGTCTAATTTAGCCACACACTGTCTAAATAATTAACATCAATTTCCACAATTTCAAACCGTCAGATTAATTAATACCATACGAAAAGGTACCAAAATGAATATCTGGGAAATTGTAAATATTTACAAGCACAATGATAATAATTTACTAATTATCAAATTCAAATAGAAACAAAGCAAGATGATTTATTTAAAATTATACGTTTATTAAAATAAAACAAAAAACATTAAATATTTTAATATAACGATCAAAATACGTGACTACGTAAATAAATATTATAACAATCGAAAATTTAAATCGAAATAAAATCGATTATTCGTTAATTTATATTTTAATCGGAACAAGTTGATTATTCGTTAAATCATAAAAAACGTCTGAAGATACAGATGTATTCTGTGAAACGTGCGTCAGATAGCAATACAACGACAAATTTAATAAATATACTTGCAGAAGCATTTATTATTTGAAAACATGCATGTTATATATTTATATATGTTTAACTACACTTTCTTTCACCGTTCTTGAAATAAATTATTCCATTAAGTGTACGTATGTACGTATACGTGGGATATATAGTTTTATGTATTTATACTTCACTTTATCTTGAAGTAAATTATTACTGTATATTAATTGAAAACCAGTTTTTAAAGAACTTATTTTAATTCCGGGGGGGGGGTAAAATTAATATAATTATACATATATTATGCATTACTTAAATACACAGGCCTCGTATAATGTATAATTTGCAATAATGAATATTTCATTATATCATGCAATTTTGAATATTATCATAAAGACCTACAATAATTTAGGTCTATAATATAATGTAGGTATATATACGATAATGGTGTTTATTACATTATAACATATGAATTACACAATTATACTTATGTAATATTTTGCATTTACAGCACATTAAATAAGTTATAAAGTTTGATAGAAAAATTGGCCTACAACATCAACTAATTTAATATACATTATATATTCTTTTCTATGTAATTAATGATTGCTTAAATTCATTTATAAGCAGAGGGAAGGGCGATGATGTAGATGGTAATCGTAAAGAAAATTTAATAATAGTTTTAAAGTATAATCCCTTATTTTATCCTGGAGCTACCACTGAAACAAACGATTTCTCGTCCAGCAGATAAACGGAATATCGTTCTCTAGTAAATATAAATCAATAATCCGGCCGTCTCACACCATGGCGCCTCCCGTTGTGAAAACGACAAAAAAGGCACACAAGATATAAATTAAGAAAAAGGTTCTCGGCAGACGCCTTATGTCAGCGTTTATTCAGGAAAGCGTTTGTTTTCTTTTAAAACGATTAAAGAAAATCTCAATATTTTTTTGTTTAAAAAAGACCTTGCTAGTTTAGTAACAGCCTCGAGAAGTGTGAGCAGGCGGCTAAAGAGTAGTAACGGTCACAGAACCACACAGACTTCTTCCTTGTATGACGAATGGTTTTTAGGCAACCAACCCTGACTCTTGTAAAGTACTGAGTAAATACAATTAACGAGACACTGTTATTATTATTATTATAACCAGTGGCGGCTGGTAATGTTTTTGACTGGGGGGGGGGGCAAAATTTAGTTGCACCCATATATTATGTAAAAAAAAAACCAGTAGAAACTAAATTATTGCTATTACCATCAAATAATTGTAAAATTGAATCTTTTGCTTCACTACTAAAATTATTGTTAATATCAAAAACCTACCTTGCAAACTACCAATATTTAAACAGTGTTTGAAACTAAAATTATTTATAACCCCGTTTTATATTTTTGTTGTGTAATATCTAAATTCGGTTTTGGTGGCCCTAACGTTTATGTAGGCCTACGCAACGTTCGACAAAAACACTATCGTACACAGAATACACTGCCTAATAAAGAATAAATTATTAGAACATTACGTTTACACAAAAAGTACAACAAGAACACAATCAAAACTATATAAAACACAAGAGAAAATATATGCACTTTAAAACAGCAACAGAGAAGTTTTGAAAACGCTCCGTTCTCTATGAATTTAGTCGCGAAATCAGAAAGCGGGCACAGCCCCACCTCTAATGGCGGATGCTCATTTAAATGCATAGACATGTGTACACGTCTCTTGCCCCGCTCCCCGAAAGGCCGGCCTATGCAAGGAGGACAACAGCGAAACCGTCCTGCCTGCGGGGCCATGCCGAAAACATCGGGTGATCGCTATTAGTCGCCCCAAAAATATCTTTCAATAAGGATACTACACATTATCACATTATAGTTATATTATTCACAAGTTTAATTTGCAAATTTAGTGGGAGGGCTGCGCCCTTTTGCCCTCCCTGTATGAGCCGCTACTGTTTATAACTAATAAGCTCCCTGGCTTGTAGTTCTCACTCACTATTTCGAACTAAGTGCACATATTGTTGCATAGATTTCGATTTAGTTAACTTCTCAGTTACGGGAAAAATTATAGAAAACTCAGTTACTCTACTATTTCTTTAGTGACACAACAATTGTAGAGCAGACGATCATATAATAAACAATACAAATTCGAAACATTCAAATTTGGGTTACAAATCCTTTTAGTCTGACAACCTGCTGGATTTTCTCAGATTTTTCAAATTTTTGATCTCGTTTTTAGGCTTTAGAGCCCAAAATTTTGAAATGTCCAAAACTTAATATTACATTCATGTGTTAGTTGAAATTCTCGTTAATTTGATGCCCCACATGAATTTTTGCGATTTTATCAAAACAAAAACCCATCTTTTTGGCCCTGACTTTGAAAATTTGGAAATTTTAAAAAATGAACTATATATTCAGACTGTTAAATTCTCATTAGACTGATACACCTCATGGGCTTTTGCGATTTTTTAACAATTTTGCTCCCTCAGATTTTAGCCTCCCCTCCATTTTTGGAGGAATAAACAAAATAGGGTTCTGTAGGACAAAAGTGTGGACACGCATGCTAACCGAAAATTGGTTGATGCATTTAAAATATGTGTCGTGAGACTCACCCCAATTAGGCAGACAGATAAGTAGACAGACAAACAGACAGGCAGACAGACAGACGCCAAACGGTCGAGTTAAAACAGAGAACTCGTTTCGATATCGTTCAATTATTATTATTTTTGTTATTAGTTTTATAGAGAGTGTAAAAAAAATCACAATTTGCGGAATCTTCAAACTATACGACTCCACGATGTCAAATCACATGGCTTCAAAGATAAAAAAAAAAAAAAAAAAAAAAAAAAATTATCTCGCGTGTGCAACCAGCCAAAATGTTAGACTATTGGATGTAGAATCCAACGGTTTAGCCTTTCAGATATTGTTGACGATCGACTTTAAAACTCGCATACACATCCCTGCCCAGTACTGAACAAAACCGTTTATAGGCGTAAGTAGCGACAGTAAACGGTGAAAATTATGAAAATTGAGGCTTTAAAGTATTGCTACGTAGTGTTGCACCATTACACAACATTCTAGGTGTTTCTCGGCTGTTCCAGTGGAACCCGGCTGTAAAGTGCGCGTGCGCACATATTGCTGCTACTTTGAGATGAAGGACAATTGAAGGGCTTATTTCCAAAGTGACTTTTCTCCATGAAATCATAATGTTCAAAAACAAGAAATTTAAAATAACTCATTGCAAATATATGATAGAAACTTGATTCTTGGCACATTTTTTTTTCTGTTTATTCCAAATCTAGAGATGTATAGGAAAAAAATCAGAAAATCATGGGATTGGTAGAACTGGAGTCATATGACTAGGATTTAAGTCATTTTGATATTAAACGAATCTCTCCTATACATCTGAACTTAAAAGTAGGAAAATACATAAATTCTTCAATGATATGCAAAGTATTGTGATTATAAGTAAATATATTCTAAAATCTCTTATATATTTAGGATTTAAACAGTACAAAAGTATAGAAACTGTACCTTAATGCCATAATGTCGTTTCAGAATAATTAAATATTTTACTGTAAAAAAAAATTGTCACTATTTATTACAAAAATATAATCATAATAGACAGTATTAAAATAAAATTAATCAAGTGACATGCAAGTAGTAACACATAATATTACTTAGGCTACGCTAGTGACTTTAAATAAAAAAATAATAAGAATACTCCTAAAATAAAGTAATCCAAGACATTACTCATCATCACTTTCACTTGCAATGGCATTATCATCAACGAAGGAAGAAAATACATTCTTATAAAATGCCATGGCTGGATGCCCATCATCTACACCAAGCTTACTAATCAGTTGCTTCACATCATCCTGTTTCTCTTTTTTCACCTGGTTACCTAGAGGGATTTGTACTGTTTGAAGGGAGGACCATTTCTTACCTCTCTTCAGCAATGTATGGGAGCATGTCTGGTTGACAACTGAATAGTCTGATTGACAAGATACGCATTTGGAATCGATGCGAATTATTTTCATTTCTGATATTTTAAAGTCCATTCTTGACTGTATGTGCAACTTAGCAGCATATTTCCAGTTAGAAACATGCCAGTCTCTTCCAAGAACATGCACCTGACCTACTTTTGAAAAAATACTGTTATATTCATCGGGCAAAAGTACTAGTTCAGTTTTCCTCAACATTTTTTCAACCCTCCCAAAAGTGCGATCAACAGGTAAGTAACTATGTCCACGCACAGGAAATATTATCTCACAGTTAACATTATGATCATTACAAAGTTTACTGAGCATTGCCAATAATGTATAATTTTTGTTTTGTGCATTGCACCCATGACAAAATAATTTTATTTTTTTAATTTCTGTGTTCTCAGCACAAAAATTTGTTAAATGGCGGAAAACTGCGCTGCAAACCTCTGAACTCCCTCTTTTGGATTCATTTTCTGACCAAGTATAAAAATATACATTATCTAAGTTTTGTTGCGACTGACCACCATAATGTCTAACAATACCTAAATAATACTGCCATATCTGACGTGCATAAAATGCCTCACCTAGGGCAGTACGTGGCAATGGTTGATTCTGCATGAGGTCAAACACAAACAGGCAGTGTTATTTGGGACTGGTTCTTTCATTAAGTTATAGAAATGTTTGGCTCTTTGTTTGTGTACAATAAGTTCACACACTATTTCCTGTTTTTCATCATTATCTTGCTCAAATTTAAGTCTTTGAGTACGCTCTTCACAAAAACTACAAATATCAGTCCGTGGCGAACCAAAACCAAGGTTGAATTCCTTCGTAAAGATTTTGTAGTAGAAGTGGTAATTGCAAGCTTGGGCATCTGGATCTTCCCTGAAAGTCTCAAGAAACATTTCCCACATAGATCTGATACTCAGGTTTGATGGTAGTTATTTTCTGTGTATATTCTGAAAATAATAAAGGAACCGTGAGAAAACCTTACACCATCCAGATGCGTGTGGCTTATTTTACGTTTTAACACTTTCGCTACCGATCGGCAGCAAAAGTGTTAAGCAAACAACTGAAGTATTAAAGTATTGTTACTTACATCTTCACGACCATAGTGCCCAGAAGTACATTTGAAGCGTTCGATGTGATCACGCACCAGTTCTCTGACGTGGTCTTTACTTGGATTCTTGCGTTTACCGCCTCTTGTCTCTTCTCTTACACATCCATTTTTGAAGTAAAATGCGGCAAGTCTCTGTATCCTTTTTGGGTCAATTCGCAGAATACTACACATCGTTGCACAGCATACTTTTATATTATTACCATTACACGATTGCACAAAGTAGGTTATGGTAAACTCCCGACTCTTTTTATCAAGTTTTCCCTATTTCTTGCTGTTTTTTGCACTAAAACAGAATTCATAATGAAACTATCTTGTTCCACTTTGCTCTTGAAAGAGTAGAACACTGAATGAAATCGTTTAATATCGTTCAAATGCAACTTAATAGCTTGGCATCGTCCATCATCATGTTTACACGCGAGTTTTGGTTGGCGACCATCACTTGAACATCTACGCACTTTCTCTTTGTTTTTTTTCCACTCTGATGGATTAAGAGATTTTCTTCTGGCGTATTTTGATGATACACGCTCCACTTCCTCGTCAAATGTCGACATTATTACGTAAATAAGTAATCTTAGGTTCCCTGATTGTCTCTGTACGTCAACGACGTGCCAAAGTTGCCTGAAACCCGAGTTGCCATGTTCGCCGACAACACAGCAGTGGATGCTGTCGACCGTAGCGCGGAAATGGCTGTTATCCGGCTCCAGGACCAGCTGGACACCTACGTTGTGAACTACTTCGGACTTCGCCTCGATCGACTTCTCACCTGGTGGACACATTCCAAGCTAGTAGCCCGCGAAACTGTCCAACTCAGACGCTTGCTCTATAGCAAATAATGACCCGCCGGCTAGGCAAACTGATCGTTACGTATATGGCAGTGATGGTTACCTACGAGAACCCGGTGTTGGGGTACTTGGCAAAGACCCATAAGCGAAAGCTACAGGCTCTCTTGGACCGAGGTGTGCGCTGGGCCTGCAAAGTACATTACCTGACTTCGAACCTGACCATCTGAAACTCTACCTAGGTGTCTGTTCCCTGAATAGCCCAATACGGTCACTTTCACAAAAGTTCTCCCGCCGCAGTCCCCGCTTCCAGAGCAATCGCCTCATTAGCGTCCTCGGTCAACGCCATCTGTGCCAGCTGAATTTTGGATCTGGCCCGGCGAATACTGACTCTGAATTAGACTATGTTTAATTGAAACTTCACGGCCGGTAGCAGGCCACATCTAGGAACCCCCGATACACAGTGATTCCCGCGGCGATATCTCTACAAGAAGGTGGGGCAACGTCCATCGCTTGCACAACCATCGATCTCTTTCTGTGAAGAAGAAATAATATTACATCTGAAGCACTCGTTACTGGTATATCCACGAATTCTAGGCTATATCTGGGTTGTACGTTTTGATTTGCCTTTATCCGGTATCAACGCACGTGCAGGAGCCTTTTGTGTCTTTTCGGCGAACGGTGGCGAAACCCCGGAATCGTAATATTGGCTCCGTTGGCTCATGGAAGCAAAGAAAGAGGCATGTGTAGAAAGGTCTTAAGAAGGGCAAATACGGAAGCAAAATGATAGCAACTAAAATAAAATGAATTAAATAACTGTATTTATTAAAAAACAAAATGGAGGTGGATAGGGCAATTGGTTAAGTGAGGAGGCTGCTTGTTTTAAGTCTGAGACACCAAGGCGAACCACAGAGGGCAAGGAGACGCTTTGCAATATGTAGAATTGATTGTTCAAATACAGTAGAATGGACTGAACTAGATTTGTTTTGGTTAGGAACCGTTGGAAAGTGACGAAGGAGGCGTCCACTCAACAGCGGGCAGACAAGGCAATTAAAGTTAACAGACAGTGTGTGTAATTAAAATTACTGAAAGCGAAAACACAGAGGCGTTTGTTTACGTAACATATAGAGGTCCCAATGACGTCTAACGTACATTCACCCACGGGTTGTCTGTCTGGTTTGCGGGCTGTTGTTAATTTTATAAACAAACAAGGAATACAAACATCACACATAAGCGCAATCCAAAGACACCGTGTTAGCGAGTTTAGCTGTATTAACGGTGGCACAACAAATATTACGTAAACGGTTGACATCTACAGTTTGGTATTTTATTTTTCGTTTTGTTCAAATATTCGTGCTCGCTGTTTGTAACAACGAAATGAGACATTAACTTGCAAAACGTACGTCACTCGACCTTACTGACGAAAACCCTGAATCGCAATATTGGCTCTGTTCGCTCACGGAAGCAAAGAAAGTGAAGATGGATCTTAAGAAAGGGAAAAAGGGAATCAAATAGATGGTCACCTAAAATAAAATAAATCAAATAACTGTATTTATTAAAAAAATATGATTTATTTTTTAATATATAAAATATATATTTAAAACATAATTTGTATTTATTACAATAATACAGAAATTATCGTTATAATTGTATTCTTTCCTTGCCTAACCTAACCTAACCTAACCTTACTTAACCTAACCTAACCTAACCTGACCTGACCTAACCTAACCTAACGTAACAAAATTATTAGAAGAAAGATAATACTCTCACAAATGAAAAGTTGCAAAATTGAAATCTTATCGAAATTCAGAATAGCAACGTTTCTAAATGACAGATTCGGTCAGTAAGTGAAAGTGTGGGGCGCAATAGGTAAAAATGTGCGTGAGATTAAGTAAAAACGTTGTTTCGTCGCAACTGACCGAGACCGTTTTCAATACGACTTCTATATATTGTTTACCAATCACAATTTAATTTTATTCAAATTGTGAAATAAAAGCCAAAAGATTCAGTAGTTGTCTTGGACTGACCAAGTTGCTGCATAAAATCGTAGAGATTTTCAACGTTAGAGAAGCTCAATTTGCGCCAGTAGGGAGAAAGGTGGGGGTACACGACAACATTGGTAGGTATACCCACTCCCCCACTACTCCACCCTCGTGTTTTACTGCGCATACGCTTCTCTATCGTTGACAACCTTTACTACTGTATTATATCAAAGCTTGCCTCATACATACAGTATTCTGGAGCTATGGTTTTTTTTTATTTGTTTTCAAAACCTGTCTTATCAATTTAAGATGATACTTTTTTTTAAGTGTTGGGCTCGACAACTACAGGTATACTAAGCCCTGTTAACAAAACGGCAGAGTTCTCTCGATCGCTCTTGTCTCATCGGTGAGGTATATTTTCCTCGACGTGATTCTATTTTTAATTTTGTTTAAGCTGAAGTAAGCATCACAGAGTAGCTTCCAGAAAAATGATTAACGAACACGTCAATTGTTCTTGATAAGCAATCTTTTTTTAAAACTAAATACAGGGTAAGTAGAGGGGTGTCCAAAAGTGTGTTTACGTATTGTTAACACGGAATTATTTATTTGTGCATATAAATATTTATTTATAACTCAACAATCAGTTAATTTTCAAAGTGTTAATTTTTTATATTATACAACAAAAATTTAATTTAGGCAGCAACACTAAACATTGTATCGTGTTCAGCAAAACGAGTTCACTGAGTTTTACAAATAACTTTTGTCATAATAATCTGATGTCTAAAAGTCCAGACAGGCAAAAAATTGTTTTAGAACTTAATTTTAGTCAATCTGAATGAAGAAATATCATTTTACAAGATATACGTTTTCCTTGAAATTCTTTAAAAGCGGGTAGTCCCAAGCGTTTGTATTAAGCAAAAAAACAATTAGCGGTACTAAATGAATTCCAACGGTAGTCTTCATAATAACACTGAAATGAAAGTTCCTGGTCCTCCAGGTTTGGGTAGGACCAGTCTTATCTATGTAAATCCCTTTCCCTCTAAAAATCCTAGTAAGAAATATCACTTGGACGGATTTAATGGTTTACGATATGTAGAAACCCATTTAGTATTTATAGATTTTGAGAAGGCATGTGGCAGTGTTCTACTGAATAAGCTGTTGGCAGTCGTAAAAAAAAAATGGCGTAAATGTTGTATATGTTAGATATGTGGAAGCCTAGTAATGTACACCATCATTACTAGCGGTATAAAGATAGGCAAAAAGCTACCTGATGAATATTCCGTCATCAAGGGGTTGCGACAAGGTTGTGTTGTAGCGTCCACGACACGACATACTTGAACGTTGGAGGCGCACCTGTCGCAACATGTGAAATACGAGTAGCTATCAATGACGAAAGCTCTTCACTTTGCATTTCGCGGATGATTAGGTAATTATAGCTGAGGATGATGCTGCCATCTGCTATGTGCTTCGGAAGGTAAATGAAGAATACCAGAAATGGGGGTTAATGAAACATACAAATAATATGAATATATTGTCGCTGGAAAACATGGAGAGCTATATTGTTGTTGGAAAGGGGTGTTATGATTCATACAAATCCGTTGGTGTCATGGTTACAAAAGACTTGCTAAAAAGTCGTATAGGACAAGGTAAGGAAGTCCCCAATGATCCTCCTAATTCGGTCGACGAGGAAGACCTTGCGTCTGTCCTAAGCCGACTGAAGAAGAGAAAGGCCCCTGGCCCCGATCGCATCGGCGCCGCTGCGTTGCAGAATCTCCCGCCTTCGGCAGTTGACGTTCTTCTTGAGCTGTTCAACTCCTGCCTCCGGCTGAGGTACTTCCCCCGCCTGTGGAAAACTGCTAATGTCATCATGATCCAGAAATCTAAAAAGCCGCCCACGCTACCTGGAAGCTACCCCCCGATATCACTATTGCCAGTAATCTCGAAGGTATTCGAGCGTCTTCTCCTGGCCAGTATTCGGCCCCTGGTGGATGGTTTCATCCGCGAGGAGCAGTTTGGGTTTAGGCCGAGGTACTCGACTACTCTTCAGCTAGTACGGGTTGTCACCTGTCTAGCCGACGCCGCCAACAATCATTAGGCAACAGGCGCCGCCCTGTTGGATGTGAGCAAAGCCTTCGATAAAGTCTGGCACGAAGGCCTGCTCTACAAACTGGCGCATTCGCCACTCCCGACATCTATCGTCCACTTGCTCCGATCCTATCTGACGGATCGCACCTTCAGGATCAGCGTAGATGGGGCGTTCTCTCGGGTTCGCCCTGTCGCCGCCGGCGTCCCACAAGGATCTGTCCTCGGCCCCGTTCTGTACGTACTGTACACGAACGATCTGCCTGTTTATCCCGGGGTCACGTTATCTCTATTTGCCGACGACGCGATGTTTCATTTTAGCTCGCTTTCGCCTTGGCGGACGAGCGTAATGTTACAACGCCAGTTGGCTATGCTTCCGGACTGGCTAAGGAAATGGCGGGTAGCGATCAATACGGAGAAATCCGAGACGATCTGCTTTACTCATAAGTCCATTTCCCGATGCCAATCCCTCTCCTTAGAGGGGAGACCCATCAACTGGACTGAGATGGTGAAGTACCTAGGTGTTCGGCTTGATCGGCACCTAAACTTCAACGCCCACGTGACCGCAACCCTCAACATGGCTCGTGGCGTCAGAGCCAAACTATCACCTATGCTTTCGCGGAACAGCCGCCTGGCTGTCCGTACAAAACTAACATTGTATCTACTGTTCCTCCGAACAGTACTCACTTATGCGGCGCCCGCTTGGTGGCCTCTCCTGTCGGCCACCAACAGGCATAGGCTGACGACATTTCAGAACTGGACCCTACGCTCCCTCACGGGGTCCCCGTGGTATGTGCGAAATTCCGCCATTCACCGGGGCCTCCGTGTTCCCACCTTAGAGGTCTTCGTCTGGTCCTTGGCAACGAATTTGTTCGCCAAGGCCGGCGAGTCCCCTTATCCGCACCTCCAAAGGCTTAACAGCATGGAGAATGCACCGCCCCTTCGCCGTGTCAGGCGCCCTAGGGCGCTGTTAGACGACCCCCCCTAAGTTCATCACATGAACCCCCCAACCTTCTGGAGACTGAATTGATCACCATCATTCACTACCTGCGCCTGCCGAAACTGTAGTCAATCATGCTGCGGCAGACTGGAATGGATTGATTTATTGCCAGCATCGGCTTTGCCGATTCGGCAGGGTTTTGATCCGGGACACGGGCTCCCGCGAGGTTGTGCAAATGCCTTCCTTGCGAAAGCCGTCTGCCCCGGTGATAAGTTCCTTCGACTCGGCCGCCGCCTTCGGGCGGTCGAGCCTCTTGTCCTCGCCAGCGTGTCTCTAAGTTTCCGTGGGCTATGTCCTCGGAGACCAAGGAGCCGCGACCAGGCGTTGCAATTGGCTGAAGCCATGACCACTAAGATCCCCGTCAGCACCTGCTTTGCTGATTCGGCAGGGTAATGACCTGAGACACGGGCTCTCGCGAGGTTGTGCAAGTGCCTTCCTTGCGGAAGCTGGCTGTCTCGGAGTCATTCCTTACCGTTTCGGCCGACGCCCTAGGGCGCTCGAGCTTCTTGTCCTCGCCAGTGCGTCACTACGTTCCCAAAGGCTAGCCTGAGGGGACCATGGCTCGGCGGGACAATTGGCTGAAGCGGCCATGTCTTATCATGGACCCGCGGACTGCACCATAACTCCTTGTGCAGAGCAAACGACCGCGCTGACCTGTTGGCACCTGGCGTTCATCAGGCCTAGGCCTGGACAACGCGCACAAATTAGGGCGCAAGACGCCCGCGCATCATCCATCCATCGGTAAGGAAGTGACAAGACAGATACATTGCATTTATGGAGCAATCAGCGGAGGTCCGAAACAAAATAAAAATAAAAATATACAAAACGGTAGTGGAAGGCATTGTAACTTATGGGGCTGAAGTGAGGGAAACTACAAAATATATGAGGAAAAGGTTAGAAGCCATGGATCGATATATGTTACAAAAATATGTTACAAAATAAATGAAATACTGAAGAAGGTGGTGTAGACTTACATTGCAAGGTAGGTTTAAAAACGAAGAAATAAGAGGAAGAATGAATATATGTACCAGTGTAAATGACGCAATTGATGCAAAAAGATTAACATGATACGGGCATGTGTGTCGTATAGGCAACTATAGACGGCCAATGAAATTACTAGAATGTAGCCCTCCTGAAAGAAGAAAAAGAGGGAGGCTGCGAAAGAAGCATAAGGAATGCAATGGCACAGAGAAAGCGAGAAATCTGAAGGATGACGATTGGAAAGATCGTGAAGTTTGGAAGCTAGGATGCGAAAAAAGACTTTAAAAGTTGTTCGAAAATAGTAAATTAATTAATCGGAAATAAAATCATACATTATTGACAGGCAATCATAAATCTGAAATATAGATTCAGTTAATTTTAAAAAGTACCGGTTTTATCAAAATCAGATCCTTCTCTTTAATTTCTGTCTTTATTATGTATTACGATTTTGCTGTAATAAGATTTATTAAACGAATAAGTACATTTGCAGTGCTTTACTTGTCGACGGTTTGATGCGATCTCCTCCTGCAGTCACCGGCCTTCCCCTTCCAGTTGCTGACCTTAATCTTGCTGTAGGCCCTATGACGGAAATCTATCACAGATGTTGTAGTATCCCACTTGTACGATGACATGACTTGAAAATCGCCCCAAATTTTTCGTGTGACCGAAATTTCATAGGGTTAATGAACGCGTAAACTAATAACCGTCAGTCACTTTACTCGAAGGTCTGCGCGCCTCGACTCCAGTGCATAATTGACGTAGACAGTGTTTGATGTCAGAGGTCACAGCGGGACAAGCAAGTTACCTCTGACTGCCTCTTGAGTTATGATGTTAGACGTCCTATGGTAATACAAAACGCAATGAGTGGAATGCGTGTGTACTCAGACCATGGCCTTCAGTTGGAGAGCGTTTGTACACATTGGCAGCTGAGTGCGTTAATAATGTCAGTGGCACTAACAAAATGAATTACCTTCATCACAGACTAATCGTTCGTTTCTACGGAACAAGTGTTCTTCGGTCGCTGACCGAACGAGTGTTGTCAGGACTGAGTAGTGCGTTAGTTTGCAAAACTTCTGAAACTACGAATATGCGAATAGCTCCTCCATTTAAACCATTATCCGTCAGTATGGAAACAACTGGTACCAGTCGTAATTAATTCTTTGTCTCGTGTTAGCACAGCTACGCTGTTGACATATTTCTGCACACTATTAAACAACGGTTACACATACAGCTGAATGGTTACGACACGACGGGTCGGCTCCATTGAAGATGGAAGCTGCGGTTGACGAATAGTATTAATTGTGACAACGTCGCCGAAATGTGGACTCAATTCTGGGGTAATAAATATGAAGAGATTACTACGAACGCTGTGTTCCTCTTTGCAAGACGGTGAGATGAGTTTATTAAACGTTTTAATGGAGAAAAAACAACAGAAAGCCACATGAAGGTAGTCTGAGGAGGCAATTGACAGACAAGTGCTACAGAACGTCTCAGGTAAACTTATAGTGCCTATAAACAAACCGGCTGGGTTGCTATTGACCAACGAAACAAATGTAACGATGAGCGTAGCACAGTTTACAAAAGAAACGCATATCGAACGTTTAAAAAATTTTAACATAAATCCTTGAATCTTGAATTCAGAAAACATTGTAGCCTATATTTAGTTACGTGTGAGTCAGTCAAAACTAATGCATTAATTTAAAAATCGTAGAGCTTTTCTATAAAATTAAGAACTTTATATAAGTAGTTTAAAAGGAACTTTAAAAGAATCAGACATGAATTACACTAACCGGACAAAAGAAAAACTTCCTCTTGAAATTTTCAAACAATTGTTTAGATTTTTCTTAACAAACGTTTTAGTAAACTGTGTATTTGATGAAAGTTTTATAAACGTTTTGTTAATTAAATATAGGGTTTTAATACAAAGTAATCAATTTTCTCCGTCGATTGTCTGGGAGGAGTGATTTGTGGAAATTGGTTAAACACTCATATTAATTAGTGTCTCCCTGTCTGTCTACCTGCCTGTCTGTCTATCCACTGTCTGTCTGTCTGTCTGTCTATGCCCTCTCTCTCTCTCTCTCTCTCTCTCTCTCTCTCTCTCTCTCTCTCTCTCTCTCTCTCTCTCTCTCTCTCCCCTCTTCTACCATCAGTCGCTTGACTTGTTTGGTACGGCCCTCCAGACCTCCTAGCCAATTTCTTCGTCTCCGAATACCCATAGATCCCACATCCTCAACAATATGTCTCAGTGTGCTTCATAATTAATTTAGTCTATAGTATGTGCGCACAGATCGCCAATTTAAATTTATTTACATATGCATGTTTGAGTTATTAAAAATTACGTTAAAAACAATGTTAAAAAAGGCGTTATCTCTAGAAGGTTTTTTTAAACAAAAAATATGAGTAGCAAAGATATTTATTGGTTTCTAAAGGCGTTAACTCTAGAAGGTTCTTTTTGACAATAAGTATGGGTAGCAAAGAGATTTATTGGTTTCTAAAGGCGTTATCTCTAGAAGGTTCTTTTTAACAAAAAATATGATTAGCAAAGATATTTATTGGTTTCTAAAGGCGTTATCTCTAGAAGGTTCTTTTTGACATTAAGCATGGGTAACAAACACATTTATTTGTTTCTACGGAAACCATTAATTTTTTGTACTTTGTAATATTATAGTTGTCTTGATTATTCATCTCTTCTTTCACAGCACTACACTTAACTAAAAATGAACTTTTTTCATGTGAAAAACTTACTATTTTATCGGACGCGTTTCGGCTTAGTATCCGCCTTCTTCAGCTTTGGTAACAGACTGCCAGCATTTTGTAACGGTTGTGTGGAAGGTGAAGTGGGGGTGGTGTGTGGCGGAAGGGGATTGGCGCGGGGATTCAATTTATTGTTTGTTTTCTGTATAATTGTGTCAAAAAGTGTATGTGATTTATATTGTAATTGATCGTTGAGTATGTTGTTTGGTTGTGTTGTGTGGTGTTTATATATTTCATATTGTTCAGTTGTGTTGAGTTTTTGACCTTTGGGTATGTAATGTAGAATTTCAAGATTAGTGTCTATGTTGGTGTAACTGTGGTTTTCTGTGTGTATGTGTGTGGCAAATGCAGAGTGTATATTGTTGTTGGTTAAGGCTTTTAAGTGTTCAGAATAACGGGATGAAAAAGATCTTCCCGTCTGGCCTATGTAGAAACTATTGCAGTCAATACAATTTAATTTGTAAACACCTGTTTTGTTATATTTGTCTATGTCTGTGTTTGTATTACTGATGTGTTTTTTGATGGTATTGGTTGTTCTGAATGCTATTTTGTATTTGTGTTTTCTGAATGTATTGGCGATTTTGTGTGTGTATGAGTTGTGGTATGTGAGTGTGATGTACTTATTGTGTTGTGTGTTGATGGTATTTAGTGTTTTGTTGTTTTTGTTTTTGATGCGTTTGTGTAGTATGTTTATTAAATTGGGGTTATAACCGTTTTTTATTGCTATGTATTTTATTGTGTTGAGTTCGTCGGTGTAATCTTGTTTATTTAAGGGTATTTTAGTTAGTCTATGGAGCATATGGTTGAAGGCCGCATATTTATGTTGTGTTGGGTGGTTTGATGTGTTGTGTATAACCATGTCGGTTGTGGTTGGTTTCCTGTATATTTTGTACGTGTGTGTATTGTTAGTTTTGTTAATTGTTAGGTCTAGAAAATTTATACTATTGTTTTGTTCAGTTTCCAGTGTAAATTTTAATTTGTGGTGTATAGTGTTTATGTATTTGTGGAAGTTTTCAACTTGTCTTGTGTTGCCTTTGAATAAAAGTAATATATCATCTACATACCTGTGCCAGTATATAATTTTGTTAGTGTATTTGTTGTTGTTTATTATGTGGTTCTGTCCAATGTTGTGTATATATATTTCTGCTAGTATTCCTGATATGGGGGAGCCCATCGGGAGTCCTTCTGTTTGTGTGTATATTTTGTTATTGTATGTAAAGTAATTTTGTTCAGTTATTATTTTGGTAAGTGTGATGATTTCTTGTATGTGTGTTTCAGGTGTGTTGTTTTGTCTGAGTAGTTGTTCTAGTGTTTGTATGGTTTCTTTGATGGGGACATTAGTGTATAAATTGGTTATATCAAAAGATGCCAGAGTTGAGTTATGTGGGATGTGTATGTGTTCAGTTTTTCTGACTAGGTCAATGTTGTTTTTGATAGAGGGGCTGTTGCTGAGTTTTATGTTTTCTCTGATTATTTTGTCTAGTTGTTTTGCTATTTTGTGGGAGGAGGCCTGTGTGTTGTTTATTAATGGTCTGATTGGAATGTTAGGTTTATGTATTTTTGGTAATGCATTTAGTTTAGGGGGGTTAGGTTTTATTTGTTTAAGGTATTTGGCGTTTTCTGGTTTGATTATATGTTTGGTGTTGTTTATAAATTTATTAATCTGTTTATGAAATTTTAGTGTGGGGTCTTTATTTATTTCCGTTATATTATTTTCGTTGAAGAAACTTTCGATTTTAGTGTTTAATTGGTGTTTGTCCATTATGACGCTAATGTTACCTTTGTCGGCTTTTAGGATTGTTGTGTTGTGTTCGAGTAACTTGTGTTTTACACTATTGAGTGTTTTTATTTCATTGTTGTGTGTTTTTGGTTTTGTATGTGTGTTTTGAAGTTTTCTTTTTATGTCGTGACGTATCGTGTCTTGGTCGTTGAGGTGCGTGTTTTGTACAGCCGTTTCTGCGTCTATGATGATGTCGCGTATGTGTTTATTGTGATTTTTGATGTTAGTTGTATTGGTATTCAAATTATGTTTCAGTCCTTTGTTTAATAAATTCATTTCATCTTTTGTGAAATTAATGTGTGTTGTATTAACTACGCGTGCGTGGAATATGTGTGCCGGTTCAGGGATTGATTCAATTGTGTGTGTTGTAAGGTTAGTTATTTTTTTGTTATGTCGATGTTGTATTGTCAATTTGAGTTTTTCTATGTTGTCTTGTGTGTGTTGTATTACATTTTCAAGTTCTGTGTGGTGTAATATTCGTGTGAGTTTCATGTGTAAGTTATATGCCTGTCTGTTGAGTGTGTCTTTTTTATGGTATAAATAATTGATTATGTTGTTTAGGTTTATTTGTTCTAATTTCCGTTTGGTTTGTAGTGCTGTATGTGTGTTTTGTTTTATTGTAACTTGTGCGTGTGTTGGTATGATGTTGTGTTTTCGACAAGTTTTATTGAATGCTATGTGTAAGGAAGTTTTTGTTACTTGTTGCTTGGCGTTTCTGTACTTATTGATGAAATACGCTTTATCTGCGGTATTATAGTTGTCTTGATTATTAATATTGTAATATTTATAATAATAAAAATTTGTAATATTAATTGTAAGTGAACAATTTTTTAACATTTGTCTTGTCAGTTGAAAGTAAAAGGAGTTGTTACATATCAGAAACATAATTATATTGCAACCTGTTTAAGGTTATAAGTTTTGACATGTAATTCGTTTATGATAAGTAAAGCTTTATCATTACTGGGAAAATAAGATGTTATTACATGGGGGAGGGTAAGCTCCATATCTGGGAACGGTTTGGACAGTTTTTGTTTGTTTACCTTTGTTTTTAATCTAATAATACATTGGATTATTAATAGTAATTATAAGACCAAAGCTCATTACAAAAGTGTCAAGAGGAAAGTGAGACACACTAGTTATTAAGAAAGCTATGTTAAAAATTAATTTTCAAAGGATTGGTTTTGCATTCTTTAAAACGGTTGCTCGAATTCTAACGATGCCTTCAATTATGCCATCTTAAACGATCACCATAGTTGTTATAATTCTTTTAAATTTTCAACCTTCAAGGAGTAAAGACTGTATTTCGAAATACGAATATGTATTGTACGGGTGTATTGTACATATAAAGTCAAAATTCAGCCAAAACGATTGTTAAGTCGTCCCCTTGACTTCGGTTATTATACTGTGTATATTCACCTTACAGTTTCAAGATCAAAGTTCATCCATCCACATATGAGTTCGTGTACGGCTAGTACTGTCTATCGCTGCCTGCTTGGTATAATCTGTCTTTCCACTCTCATTGTTCTAAGCCTCGGTTTTGTGTGTCACTGATATCCTCTTTCCGTCATCTTTTGGGTCTACCTGTTTCCCTTCCACTAGGAACTCAGTTTAACAGATTTTTGGGGCAACGTTCATCAGGGTTTTGTTTCACTTGACCATACCACATGAGGCGGTTCGTATTTTTGGTGTTTAATATTATCGTCCCTACACGCGTTTGCCTCCTAACGTTATCATTTCTAATGCGTTGGAGACCGGATACTCCACAAGATCTTTTCCAGATGTTTGTCTCCACTGCTTGGAGTTTACGGGAGTTTCTTTTGATTTTTTCCAAGTTTCAGAATAGCAGGTGACGGTATAGTAAATCATTTTAAAGCACAAAATTTAAATAAAAGTAATCATTATTGCACGCTACAACAGTCATGCCTTTACGCAGTCGTAAGTAAAAAACATGTTTCGAGCAGTCAAACACGTTTTTTTTTGTTTTTACGAACCGTTAAAATCGTTGTTGACAATAATATTGTGTCGCGTTAATTAAAAAAATATTTTAGGGAACAACTTGGGACGCGCGGCAGATCCTTCGTTTACAGAAGTTGTCTCCAGCTTCCGCCTTTCACCTAGCCACATTTTTCGATTCATTTAGCCGTCATCATTTGGATATCAAATTTCTAAATAATAGTAATAACAAAAAAGGAACACACTGAGGCAACCGCAAGTTATCCACATGAGCAGACACTTTTTAAACTTTCATGGACAGTTTATTTAACAAGGAAGTTTTTTTTGTCATTTTACAAGAATTTCACTTCACTGAAAGAAAGTATAATTGCAAATATAACCGACGAGCAAAATGTATTTGTTCAAAGCTGCACGACGTTTGTAGTATTCAACTAGTTTCTTGATGTTTTTGTTTTGATTTATTGCCGCGTATTTAGTTTGGGTGACGCATCAAAGTTGCAAAGCGATGCGTCGTTGGGTCAGATTCAGTTGAACGTGACTCTTTTTTACGACACTAAGCTGATTTCTTATCCGACCTAACGGGTATCTGGCATTGGAAGTTTAGAGAGGTGATTAGAGAGACATTTCCTATTTATGTATCGCACGGATAATATACGTAGTAGGCCTATAGCCTAACTGTCCTTAAACCTTTCTCGAGTGTGGATTTGGGACTATGGTTCTGAAAGTAAGGTGGAAAGGAGCGATACTCTTGAAACGCGAGCTGACACAACCGCCTTAGCTGTAGTGCGAATAAATCGCCGACGTTTCTGCTGGGGGACGAGCGTGTAACACGAACCGGAATTGGGGCTGGTCTCGTCCGCGGCAGGTATCTCTGAAAGTCGCCTTTTTCTGCCCCGATAGTTCCTTCATACAACATGAACCACATATCTCACCGTGTAGACTTCCTTCCTCAGTTGTGCGGGGGGTGGTCTGGGAGAGGCATATAGTGAGTGCTATATCGCTGATTGCCAATGGTTCCTTGTCTTTCCGAAGTCCCCACCCTGGGCACCGTCGGGTGCCCTCTTCCTTACGGCGCGAGGGGATAAACTGTTCTACGACTGCATCGGCGATTGTGATCGGCACAAAGCGCGAGTCCAACGTTGGACTGCGCAGACGGACTTGATCTGCCAACATACTGCAGTCTGTGCTCCTGGGGCCTGTATCTGGACTTATTTTTGAGGGGGTGAACCCCGCACTGTCATTTCTCATTTCTTTTTTACTTTGTGTACGACAGTCCTGGTAAATGGTTTGTTTCTTCTCTGTCTGTCTATACATCTATCTCTGTCTGTCTGTCTATACATCTATCTCTGTCTGTCTGTCTCTGCCTGTCTGTCTGTCTCTCTCCTCTCTGTGTGTGTGTGTCTCTCTCTCTCTCTTTCTCTCTCTCACTCTCTCAAGTCAACGCCGGCTTCGAATGAATAAGTAGATAGTATCAAAGGCAGAAATACCACGTGACACCTTGCTAAACCTTGGGAAGAAGAGCGACGGTGGGAGGAATCGAACCCAAGCCACGCGTTGTATCGAGGTAACACACTGCCAACACACATAATTCCGGTTGTTATATTGACATATGGTGATTTAGACAAAACTATTTTCTAAGTTGCCTAATGTGCGTTGATGGTTTTTGTCCGGAGCACCGTATGTGTTACGCTGTAAATAAAAAATTAGCCTTAACAAATTATCCACGTAAATGCATAAAATATTTTCGCGTCGGCAAAAAGAAAAAAAAGATCAATACAACAGCCATGATACTGCTGTCTTCATTACGCGATGACTCGTCAAACAACAATGTGATGCGTGACTAGTTACAAATAGTATGCTCAGGTACATTGGCGAAGCCCTACATGAGTCGAGCTTAAATTAAGTGCGATTTGAACAAATGTGTTAGTAAAAATACTTGGGGGTATTTTACTGTTTCTAGTGACAATTTAATTTTACCGTACTAGAGATCACAAGCCATATAAATATGCAAGTATATGAATCGGGTTATACTCTCTAAACAAAGTTATAAATAATACAAAATGTAAGTTTTAAGGAACAGATTTAGTCGATAAATTGATAAATGTGGGTGCAGAATTTTGGCACATTGGTATGTCTTTTCAGATATTCGTGTGCAGCAACACTATGATTTCAGAGTCATCGTGATTCTTCTTCTTCTTCTTCTTCTTCTTCTGAACAAAAATTCTTGCCGTGGTTTTCATGACAACCATAACGCGTTCTGGCAATGTAAAAGTGTGTAGCAATGACACTTTTTAGTAAAAAACGTTTCTATGAAACTAATGAATAAAATGCACATTACAGTTTAAATTATTTATTTAACTCGGAAGTGGACAAACAGACTTAACAAAATAACATTGTTTTTTAGGTTTCTTACAAAATTAATATGAAATTGGAAACATTATTTGCCGGGCTGTTAGGCCGTGGTCTATCGTTGTGTTAATGGACGTTTCGGACACACTGTCGGAGCCCATCTTCAGTGTTGCAAATTATTGGCACGGTGTCCGCCAATTCACCCCAGTAATGAGGTAGAGATTATGTGTGGAATTATTACTATAATATGGTATTGTTTATATGAAATAATATGGAATAATAATATGGAATTATTACTCACTTTTTGCAAAAAAGTATTATTATGACACATCGAATTACAGTTTATAATTTTTGAGAAATATTTACATTTGTTCTCAAGATAATATTTTCTACAATGACAGCTTATGAAACCTAGTTTGCTTCCGTTGAACGTAGAGTAAGTGGACGATGCAGAGGATAAAGTTGCTTTCACCAATCGGGAATTAATTTTGAGCTTAAAGTCACTCAACGGGCGCTTGTTTAGTACATGAGACGTCGTGGAGCTCCGTTGATAGTTTTAACAGTTACCATATTTTTGGAAACTGAGCGTCCTCTGTCAACTGCGGGCACTTTGACTGCGACATTCGTTTCGATAGACACCTGACGAAATTTTGAGTTTTAAAATGAAATGGTCTTTTGCGCTTGTTTTTCTCGGTCAGATTTAGCACGTTGTTTTTCAAAGCTGATTCTGTTTTTCCTTGCACAAAGCTTGCAAGTCACATTTTGTGCTACGTCTTTCTCGTTCACACATCTTTCTACCCGGAAATAACGTAAAAACAACTGACTACAGCATGAAATTTTCTACACTTGGCATTTCTTTTTCACAATTGTAGCCATAAAAAAGTGAAAAAATAGACTTACACGAGTTATTTATTCTTCAATAATGTATATATAACATATAAAATAATACAGTTTGCCACTAGTTTATATTCCTTATTGCTGTGTAATCGCACTAGTTTGAGCTTCATTTTTACCCTCAAAAGGTTGTTGATCATCTTCTTCATCCATTTATACCGATGGTGAAGATATTGTTTATATCCAATAATTTTTATTAAACCGAACAAACAAGTTTTTTTTTTGTTACAGAATAGTACGTATAACTTGATAGCGAGGTATCTCTAAGCTCAATCTTTTGCTGTGATCCGAACATGACCTCCTAAACTTGACTTAATTACCGATTCGAGGCCTCTGTTCTTTTTGCTTAAAATGAATTGACGTCCTTCAGACCATTTTACTATGTTATTATCAGCCATCCACACAACCAGCATGTCACGAACATCTTGACTGAACCTTTCAACTGAACCATGACATTGAAAATGTCGCGATTTACCGTGAGCAAGCTTTCTTTAAACGCCACATATATATATAAAAGCCACGTTTTTCGTAATATTGTACCTGTAAATTTACGATTATTTTTGCTATATCGAATATTTATAGCACAAAATGAACAAACTACTGCATATCTAAGATATGGCAGACCACTTCCTAGGCAGTCTTAATTTTAAGGTGACAAAGCACTGTAAACGGCTCTGCAGCTCAGGAAGTTTACTAGTTAATTATTATGTTACCATTCTATCTGTTAACGTTTCTAGAAAATTATTAATAATATCGCTGTTTGTGGACCCTTTTCGTGTTCACGGCTATAAAAGCAGGCAGAAAAGGGGCAGGGTAATACTGAAGCAGAGTTGTGATAAGATGTGCAGGTAGTGTACGACAACAATAAGGTAATCGAAATAATGTTTCTATAGTGGTGCGCAACAGTGTTAATTCTGTTAGTGATTATAACCACTAACACAACTTTATTAACTGAAGCAGAGCTGTTAAAAGTTACTGAACTTAAAGCCTTGAGAGCTAAGTAAGATCACTTTCAGCAGACCGAAGTGTTCAGTGTTATGACATTACAGAATTGTGAGTGCCGTGACAGCGAATGTCGCGTAGTGCCATTCAGGATCAGGAGTCAAAACATCAATGTCATCATGTAAATGAGTTTTCTGGCTTAAGTGTCAGAAAACTTCTAATAGTAATCATTTAAAAGACGAAGAAGATGAAAAATACAAAATTTGTGAAGATAGGTACGTTTAATTGTAGCGCTAAAACACAGAGGAATAAAGGGAGAGTGAGTTAAAATATTCTGTACACTAGGAATCAATGAACACAATTTATTTACGAAAGCGGAGCAGTTTCAATTTAACATCACCGTAAATTATCTAGATCGTAATCGGTACAGGGCAAAAATTACCAGTTAAACATAAAAGAACCGAACAAAAATCGCATGCAAAAAAAACTCCCACACACACGCATTTAATATATTCGACTTATCATTTCTTTTTTGCAATTGTTTGTCTTATTTTTACTTACTTAACGTTGCTGTAAATATAATTTATTATTTCTGTTAACTACAGATGTTTTGTTACGTATTGTATTATGTAACAAAATATACTCCTCTCTTAATTTATTCTGAAAATAATAAAGAGCGTTTTGACGAGCACGTAGGAGACCCGAAGTGCTCTTCAGAATTAGTGTTGCACATAGTGGTTATACTGAAGCACAAATTAGCAACATTCATAGTCTGTTTTGATCAATATTTAGTACCTTGATAACCTTCGAGACTTTTTTGTTTGTTATTCTTAAACATTTCGCGTTTAAATAAGTATTGATTAGAATTCCGGAATGATGTAATTGTCTTGAAGGGGGTACTTTATGTCCGTAGACCCCTCTCTGGAACCACAGCGACTTAGCGACGACTTGAAGTTGACCACCTCTGCGTGTCAACCGGACTTTAGGGCAACAGACGGATTCGTGGAATTCTGTTAATGTAGACAGTGGCGTCATTACACGCCAATAAATCATTCGGAGTTGTTTTCCGAGCTCACCAGTAATTAGTTTCGCTCCAGCCCGCGGGTAATCAGAATAAGGAAGTTAACTCATATATAAAGGAAGTTCTTTATATGATTTGTGTACGTTTGTCTTTTGTTTTTCGTGCATACTCGGGCACAAACACACGCTGACGCCTAGGCTTCCTTGTACCATACACGATAATGGGGAAATACCTATATGCACGCGTGCACACGCATATATTTTATAACTCAGCGCGTTACGCGCTTTCCATTACAAGTGACTTTCACTGCTCAGTGTAATACTACAAGCACGAGAGGAATTTTAATAGTGCGTATAATAATTAACTAATGAATATGAATGAATTAGGACACTATATAATTCAGCCGAAGACGCTGTAAACCTATTAGACTTTATGTCGGAGACTAATTCAGTCGTAAATAAAAAAAGAAAAAATCGGTTTGGAGAACCATACATGACTTCCATGTTCTAAGATTTATATTTAAAATCATTTACTTGAATTCCGTCCGATAATTTTTAAAAAAATATCCCCCACCCTCAAACTATTTTTGCTATTTATAGATATTTTTGTTACTATGGGGTTGTCGTTTAATATAATGTTATTTTCGAGTCACTTTATCTATAAAAATTAGGTATTTTATTCTTATAAAGAAACTGAACTATGCAGATAATGACGCATCAATTACATATTTATATAATCATGTAGCTACAAATGATTTTGTGGCTTGCTGGGCCGTGGTTGCGGATCTTCACGCATAGATGATATAAATTAAAATTAAAAAAAATATAATTTTATTGCCTCGCAACAAAATTGTTTCATTATAACAATTACCATTGTTTCAAGAAGATTAAATGCATGTTTATTTAATTTTGTCGAAATCATTAAATGAATACCAAACGTGAAAAAATTACCCCCTCCCCGTTTAACTACCATTTTCATTTATAGATATTTCATCTACCTTTCTACAGTGGATTATTATGACTTTCTTTTCAGTATACTTTATTTATCAAAATTAACTACTTTACACTTGTTAAAACGTAAAACGTTGCAGGTAAACTACCCCTCTTCCTTAACCGATCTTCACCAAAATCAATAGGCCTTGGGTCCTCTACAACTCAGACACACATGCAAAACATTGGTTTATTCTGTTTGAATTTGCGGCAGTTATCGTTCCTATAGAAAAAATTCTACACACAGACACTTTAAGGAAAATGACTTTTCTTCACGTTTTGAGGGTAGTACAATCAGAATTGTCCCTTATCTCGAACACGATTTTTTTTTTCAATCTTTATAGAACATTGAAGTAATTATAAAATCTCAGGTTTATTTATAGACTTCTAAAAGCTCTCGACCTTGTGGATCGTCGACTTTTGTTACAAAAACTAAACTAGGCCGGTATTAGAGACATCGCCAGAGACTGGTTTCCCAGTTACGTGAGCGGTCAGGTGCAGAGTTGAAGATCAGTATAGACATGACACGTGTGTCCCGCAAGGTTCGGTATTATCCGCAACCCTATTCTTGATATTTATTAATGGCTTGCTTCCCCAAAATTTCAGTGAAAGAATTATTGCTTTTGATGATGACATTGCTCATCAGGACAAAGAAAATTAACGGTTAACGGCTTACGACAACATTAGCGAAGGTTTAGTTTTGTTACGTAAATTGTGTGGATGGAATGGAATGATTGTTAATACTGCAAAAATAAAATTCTCAGTCTTGATTTCCGGGGCTTTAAATTTAGGGATAACTTCAACTCTCTCTCTCTCTCTCTCTCTCTCTCTCTCTCTCTCTCTCTCTCTCTCTCTCTCTCTCTCTCTCTCACACACACACACACACACACACACACACACACACACACACACACACACATATATACTTGTAAAAATCGGATAACATATGCCTGTCCGTCTGTTGAACAAGTAAACGAAATTAAGTACTTAGGAATTATCCTTGATAGTAAAGTAACATGGAAGTCACATGGAGAAACTAAAAATAGAATTAAAAAACATTTAAGACAATATTATTTTTTACGAAATAAATATAATTTTGCTCTGGCGAAATCTCTACAGTACGCTCTCATTCAATTAAGCCTTCAGTATGGCAATGAGTTGTGGGGTGGCGTTCCACTTAGCGGTCTTAGACCCTTGAAATCGACCCAAAATTTTTAAATTCGGATTCGGTCCCAAAACAGATTTCTTCTATTTTATCAAAGTCAAATTTTAATTCTATGATGCTTATTCGTTTATCAAGGATATTTTATTATATTTACCAAGGTCTGGATAAACAGTTCCCGATTAATATTAAAGAACCCAAAACCAAAAAGGTAATTTCACTAAACTTAAAATAAATAAGTCATGATTCCGACGGTCATTTTTATTTCTTGGACCAGAAGTTTTTAATTTACTGCCTGCTAATATTAAATTTATAACAGCTAATAATAATGTGACCAGAATTAAATTATTAAAAAAAAATTAAACCTTGGTTGTCCGGTTCACAGTATGTGCAATATTCAGGGATTGAAACTCGTCGCTTTTTGTCCACTCTACATTTGACCCCTCTCTTCACCTATTAAGAGTAAACGAATTTATCAGAAAATATGACATGAAAGGAAAAAAATAATAATGTATTTTTTATGTTTGGCCGTGTCTAAATATGTAGTATATTTCCAGTTTTCAGTCATGCTTTCAGTAAGAGAAGAATATGAAAAGCCTGTAGTACAGCTAGGGGTCTCATTTCTATGAACTAATTAAAAGACTAGAATTTAAATATCTTGGAAAAAAATTACATATAATAATGAAACAAACGAAGAAATCAAAGCAAGAATAGCAGCAGGAAACAGAAGCTACTAGGCATTAAAAAATATATTCCAATCGAGGAATATGTATCACAAAATGTCAAAAAGAAAGTATACACCACGGTAATCAGACCTGTAGTAACATATGCAGGCGAGACATGGATACTTAAGTTGGAAGATATGAAAAACCTTGATGTTTTTGTGATGAAAATTCTGACAAGAATTTATGGACCAGTGTGGGACGGAGAGAAGTGGAGAATAAGAAAGAATCGTGAGCTAAGAGACCTTTATGGAGAAACGGACATAGTTGCGGCAGTGAAGGCGCAAAGGATGAGATGGTTGGGGCACAAGGTGAGAACGAGAAGTAATCGAGGCGCAAAAGTGGCATTTGAAAGGAAGCCGGAGGGAGTAAGGAGGAGAGAACGTCCGAGGAGGATATAGTGTGAAGATGTGAAAGGGGATTTGAGGAAGATGCGAGTGGCAGGTTGGAGGAGTAAGGCTCTGGACAGAGAAAAATGGTGGAGAATCATTGAGCAGGCCAGGGTTCTATAGGGAACGTAGTGCCAGAGGAGAGAATTAAACGACTGTGAGAGCTTCCACTTAAAAATATCTCTTGTACTTTCTTGGCCCAAGTCAGCCTTTCCTAAATCACTGCAGACGTAATTCTAGCTTTTCTACGTGGTGTTTGCTGGGAGGCTAGGAGTGCAAAGTCGTTTCTTAACAATAGATGCCATATGCTGTACTATTATTGTAAGTGTATTTGCTGGTTTATCTTCAGTTCTGTTTAGCCATCTGGATAAATTTTCGCTTTATTCTTAGGTTCATATTAGTTTTCGGGTCAAAGTTGCCTTTCAATTTTGAAACTGAGACTCGCCACGTTTGAGTGAAATATTAATACGGATGACTGATGTATCCAAAACGTCAAATGGATTGCAATATCGCATTGAGAATTGTTTTCTCCTTTTAATAAGCACACAGTATTTTTGCTCGGTGATCGACCTGTTAACCTTTTCATAATCTCACTTTTCAAACATTAAAAAAAATCAATAGTTGTGTAATTAATGTTCTAATAAAACGAGAAATATGTTTAATTTACTAAGAGTTGTTGAAGTATCTTGTGTCTGAAGTATAATTAAAAGCACTTAACTTTATCAAGTTTACAAAAAATATATACAAAGAACAAATATATACTGCAGTAACAAATCCAAACGCCTGGTGTAAACGTCTTAATGTGCATACTCGATATTTTCCAGATAAATTTTACAAAAAAAAACTATTGCACTTGAATTTTATAAAGAGAGGACACATGACGATAGTCAGTATATGAAAAAATCTTTCTTTCTGTAAAACAGCTCTACAGTCATACTTAGCGGCAAAAAATACATGAAAAATAAAAAAAATAACAAATTTGCATTGAGTCGAATAATTTGCACACCTCTGTATCCGCTTTGGTAGTTTGAAATAATTGATTTCAAATAATTAGAAGACAAAAAATAAGTATTATTAGGAAAATAAGGAGACACGTCGAAGAAAAAGAAGAAGGAGAAGAAGCAGGAAAATAAGAAGTGTTACGTGTTTCCCATAACTCCATGACAAAAAAAATTTATGAAGTTATTAAATTACTGAGAGAAAAGTTATTAAATTTTTAAGAGTTCGTGCTTGTCTTGCATAGAGTTCAGACATAAGCCATGGTAGTTTAGAAGTGATACGGTACTTTATCTCATAATAAAATAAATTGTAATGTAGTTAAGGGAACATGGAAGTATGATGATCACGAAAAGAAGCGTGTTCGAGATAAGGGTTAATCCTACTTGTACTACCCTCAAAACATGAAGAAAAGTCATTTTCTGAAAAGTGTCCGAGTGTGAGCCTATGTGTCTGTAGAATTTTTTTTATGGAGCACTATAACTGCCGAAAATTCAAACAGAATCAAATAATATTTTGCATGTGTGCTCGAATTGTAGAGGACTCAAGGTCTATTGATTTTGGTGAAGATCAGTTAAGGGAGAGGGGTAGTTTACCTGCAACATTTTACGTTTTAACAAGAGTACAAAAGTACTTAATTTTTATAAATAAAGATTCCTGTAAAGAAGATCATAATAATCCACTGTAGAAAGGTAGATGAAATATCTATAAATGAAAAGGGTAGTTAAAGGGGAAGGGGTAATTTTTTGAAAACTACTTTTTTGATATAGAATAAAGTACTTTATTTTTAAGGATAAGATACCTTAGTAATTACACATAATGAAAGTATTACTTAATAAAAGTAATATACTTAATATCAAAAATTACTTAATATCAAAAATGGGGTGGTTCGGTTAAGGGGGAGGGGTAGTTTACCTGCATTGTTTTGTGTTTTAACAAGAGTGAAATACTTAATTTTTATAAATAGGTACCCCGAAAATAAAGTCATATTAATCCTCTGTAAAATGGTAAAAGTGTAGTTGAAGGGTGGAGGGGTGGATTTTTTAAAATGCCTTTAGTGATATCAAGTAAAGTACGAGTATTTAATTTTGAATGATAAGATACCTTAGCAATTACATATAATAAAACTATTACTCTATGAAAGTGTAAATAATTATCATTAATGGTGGTGATCAGTTGAGGAGTAGGGATGATTAGCTCCGTAGTTCGCTTTCTTTATAAGAATAAAGTACCTAATTTTTATAGATAAAATGACTTGAAAGTAACATTATATTAAAGACTACCCCATAATAACAAAAATATCTATAAATAGTGACAATAGTTTGAGGGTGCGGGATATGTTTTTAGAAATTATAGAACCAAATTCAAGTAAATGATTTTAAATATAAATCTTAGAACACGGAAGTCACGTGTGGTTCTCCATACCGACTATTAAGTTTACCGAGGTAAGCTCTCAGCATGGCAGAGCACTCAGTACGCATGAGACCTGCCACATACGTAGGCCTAGATGGAGTTCTAAGAAGTAATGAAAACACTAATTTTTCACTACACGGTTTTGAGGTAATCTCTATTCTCGCTTGGTGTTCTGTAGAATAATTGTCGGGAATGCTAATGACTGTACTGCTATATAATTGATGTTGTGGGAGAGCTGTTTGGGAAAAGTTACTGACGCAGCCGCCATGTGTGGTTTGGTCACTCGTCTACGTAACATACGGAATGTAATGCTTACCTTTCTCCCAATGTGGGTGGCTGTCCACGAACTGATTTACTGTCCGTTGAGCTGGTAACCATAGGTTTTTCATCGCGACCTTAAACTGAGATAAAATTATCTCTGACAGCATCAATGCGTTATTTGAACGAGCGAAGCGAACTCCCTGTTTTCGACTCGACCTTATGGTATTTGCTGTCTGTGTAGCTTCCTGTCTTTCTCTCGATGTATGTCTCACGATAACTTTTGAACGCGTCAATCGATTTCTGTAAAACTTGGCATACGTCTGTATACTTTTACCCTACAGAATCCTACTAATTGTAGATTAATCCCTCCAAAAATATGGATTGAGAGGCAAAGTCTGAGGGTCAAATTGTGAAAAATCGCAAAAGTCCATGTGGGAAATCAAATTAAAGGAAATTTAAACCACAATCTGAATATAGTGTTCATTTTTGAAAATTCAGAATTTTTGGACGTCGGGGCCCAAAAAGTGGGTGAACATTTTTATAAAACCGCGAAAATTGATGTGGGGTATCAAATTAACGACAATTTTAACTAACGTCTGAATTTAGTGTAAAGTTTAGGAAATTTCAAGAATTTTGAACCCCAGAGTCCATAAAAAGGGATCAAAAATATGAAAAATTTGTGAAAACCATCAGGGTGTCAGGCAAAAGGAATTGTAACCCAAATCCGAATGTTTTGAATTTTTAGTGTTTATTGTACGATTATGTTCTGTACAATTGTTATATTTACTAAAGAAATAGTCGAGAAATGGAGATTTTTCGTATCACTGAGTATCAACATTTATGTGATAATCAATGTACTTTGTCCAAAGTAGTGAGCGAGTTCTGCAGCTCAGGGAGCATACTAGTTTATTTTGAACAGTCTATATATGTATATAGACTATATAGGTATATAGTCTATATGCTGATAGACACCTATTTATGTTTAAAGGGTAAAAACATTCTACACACACAAAAATACCCCAATGTTGCCGATGCGTAAATTTTGGAAGCATAGGAACAAATTTACTGGCCATTATTTTATGCAATCCATATTAATAAAATGAATAAAAAGGAGTAAACAGAAAGATAGTAACTGAGGTAGAAGGTAACAGAGAACCAATTGAAATGGTACGTACGTATAAAAAGGATGGAATAAACGAGTCTAACCAGGAGCTTGTTTGAAGCTAGAGCTAATGGAAAAAATGTAAGAAGAGGATGTAAGAATGTAAGAAGAAGTGGAGAGAGGAAAGGAATGATGTTTTGGGCAGGTGGGGTTGGAAAGTTACAAGACACGGAAAATGGAGGGGCTTTGATGGATTCGAAAACACGTTTCGTCCATCCATAAGTGTTTGATACACTTAAAGATGAAACAGGTAAAACCCTGTAAACCAAACACCTCAATACGTTAAGAAGCTACCGTCAATGAAGGAAAAAGGTTTTATGGAATTTCAGGAATCTTAAAAATGTGTTTTTATCGTATTCCAAATTACCACGATTATATATTTGTGTGACGCTACACTATTTCAACTAACACAAACTTTATTATTTATTTTAATCACGTTACACCTGATGGGCTTTCCATTTATTACAATGTTCATAATTTTCTGTGCTTCAAGGAAATGTCTTAATACCGTATTTGTTTTTTCGACTCGTACATTCTTGTGACACTCTAATATGAAATCAACTGCGGTTTTATTTTAAGATTGTTAGCTGCATACTTTTATTCTTAAGGCGAGTGAAACGGTAAGAGAGCACATAAGAAATGCAGACATAAGACAAGAGCTGAATATATACTTGATAAACGACAAAATTAAACAAAATAAAGAAAACTGGATACAGCACATAAATAGAATGGGTGAGTCGAGAATACCAAAAAAGATAATCCAGTATAAGCCTCTTGGAGAACGAGATAGAGGCAGACCAAGAAAACGGTGGCTGTGAAGACGGAACAGGCTGCGAGCCTAATACTTGAAATGAAGAACAAGGTGCATACTGTTACGTGGATTACACAGATCTACAACGGTGCAAAAATATTTAAACCACAATCAGTTAATAAAGAATTACAAGTTTTTACTTACTACCTACACATTACGCTTTGCTTTCATATTTCTTGTGACTTTGATGACGATATAGATATAACATCGGCAAAATGTGTAGACACTGTAAGAAGGAAAATCTTAAGAGTAACGATTCTGAAACTCTATAAAGGACTGTCTATACTGGGTGTCTATAACTGTTCACAAGAAAGATTTCTTAGCAGAACTGAGTCAGCAGAAATGACGTTTATCCTGTCCGTATAATGACAAATCAAGATATACGTAAGGGAATGTGTGGTTATTGAAAATTTGTTCCATTATTGACTGTACTGCCTTCACTTGGATCGACTGGATAGAGTCTGTGCGATGAACGTATGGAAGGAGACAGTGTAGGAATGGGTTTGAATATATTCCAAAGGAAATGGAATACTGTGCCAAAATATAAGACATAATTGTTTATAATATGTATACGTACATAAATGTTTAGTGCAGAACATAAAATAAAAATAATTAATTTTGTTTTCTTATTTTTTAATTAATTTTCAATTTCAATTAATTCAAATAAATATTTTAAATTGTTGCATATCAAAATTACTTATATAGTACCTCACGCGTGTTATATTAGTAATATTTACATTATTTACAAAAATTTGGCAGACATTACACTTTCCTTTTGATAAAAATGTTTCGTGATTTTGTTTTATTAATTTTGATTATTTTTGAGCTCTTCCTGTAAGACACAGGAGATTTGATGATATTATTACAGGATCTTAAACGGAGAAAGTGAAGAAAAAGACGCTTAAGCTTAAGTTAAACAGTCATTCTTTATAGACACAATAATCCAATTAACGATATTAACGATTCATAATATTTTATAATGAAGAGTCAATCACCAAACCAATTGCTAAACTAATAATCACTTTACATAATGTCTAACAGCGCTTTTCCTGCGTTAGCTAATAGCAAATCTGCCGAGACTCGAGTCAGGGCTGTGATTTATTTACTGTTTCGGTTGAATATTACTGAGTCCCGAACATCGGTAAAACGTTCTGTTAATATCTATTGTTTCTGCCTTTACGGGCAATAAAGTAGGTTTTATTATCTGATAACCTTTCCTACAAATATACCTTAGTATACTTTATACGCGACGCCGACGTGTAACATGCCTTTTGCAGGCGTTACATTGAATCCAGATAGCTCATTCCTACTATTCGATTCTAATGATTTTTACCTCGCCGTTTCAATTCTTTCAAAGGCCATACATTTATCTAGAGCCACCCTGTTACGATTGTACGTTCGGAATGTTTTAGTAACTGTTGCAAGCCGAATAAATCATGTCGATAGCATAAAGTAAAGAATTGCAGTGCCACAGAATAAAATAAACTTTAGATCTTACAGAGACTTTTGTCGTCATAATTCCACCTCATTTACATCTGCAGTTCACTGTTCTTGTATTTTTATATCATATTTTTTATATTATATTTCAATTACAATTTTATTGTTATTTTGTTCAACGTTCTTTAATAAAACCAAAAAAAATTAAAACAAATGTTCGTGTATCACGATTAAAGATTTCAAAAACAATTTTCCTTTTAAATTTGACTTCTTTATCAAGTAATGAATCCAAAACACAGGAAGATATTAACTTTATATTAAGATCGTACGAATATAAACCCTTATTGTTTCGTGAGCTGTCAGATATTTGTCTTCAAAAATTTAGTTAAATCTTGCTGCCCGTACATTTAGTTTTTTTTTTATATAGACCTAAATTGAGTTTCTGTACGAATGTTATACTTCTATTTATTGATGTCTTCTGATTATCATTCATTATGCTATACTAGATCAACGTAATTATTTGGGAGCTAAAAAGGAAAATATTTTAAGGTGTTTTTTCAAAAGAAAGCGCACATCGGCCGCAGCTCTCAGTTTTCAAAATACAAGTTGTATTTATACAATAAAACTTAAATAACAAGAAACGGCTTTTATATTTAAATTTCTAAACATAAAACATTTAATGATCATTTAACGATTATTATTTTTCAAATTATAATTATGATTATTATTTGTGCGATACAAATTATTAATCCGTTTACTATAACAACCATGGTACAACCAATACTGGGGAACGCTAAAAGTCAGAATAGACAACGCTGCAAATTGAGACAAATAAGTTGTATCTATGATGCAGATATGATGACGGACTTGAGGTAGACACCTAAAAAACCAAACCTTTGATAGTACAAAACGGACTGTAAACATTTGTATCAAGACCGCACAAAACCGGAGCAAATGGACGGTAGTAAATCGTCTTACATTTGACGTTTTAAGCTGGGAATGATTTTTCTATTTACTGTATTAACTATCGTAATTATAATAGAATTACTAAATTAATTTTTTTTGTATCGATCATTTAAGGACCACATGCCAATTCCAATTATTTATTCTTTGTTCTTTTCTTTTTCTCCAATATTCTTTCATCTTTTCACTGTGTCTCTTCTTCGTGTCTTCAATCCACTTTGAACCTTCGTTTTTCTCTCTCCTACCTTGGACTCCGTCCATTTTTAACACTTTTGCCCGAAAAACTTCTCTTTCAATTGTTTCTTTTGCGTTTATATTATTTTTTCCTAAATCCTTTTGGACTTCTTTAATCCAACTTGATGTTGACTTCTTCCCCCACAGATATTTAAAGATCTGCTTTGTTAACCTATTGTCGTCCATTCTATATAAATGTCCAAAAAATAATAATCTTCTTTTCTTATTGTTTCTGTTATATTTTCTATACTCTGATATAGTTTACTATTATTATTTTTATATGATGGCTACTATTATTATTATTTTTTTACACTAAATTATTATTATGAAATAATTAATGGTTTAATTTAAATATTAATTGCAGCTATTTTCTATACACATTTTTCTTTTAGTTTCATAATTTTATTGTTTTCTGATTAATTTTTAAATAAAAAAAAAATTTTAATCGTTTTTTAATTTAATATTTCTTAAAGTAAATTCATGTTTAGGTCGAGGTTTTTGAAAGCACGAGGAACGCTAGACTGTCAACACAAAAAGGTGCTCCATATAATTAAAACGCACTGATTTTAGATAATTCATGACTATTAAGATTTGTAAGAATTGAGAGGAATAATTACTGTAAATATTTCTTGTGGGAGAAATAAAATTAGGCTCATTTGAAATTTTAATCATTTTTCCGTTTCCATAGTAATGAAACTGTTTATGTAAAATTTTTTTTAATTATTGAAAATTACTTAGCAACGGTAAGGTTTTGACGAATTCGTGTATTTACTTTCACTTACACTTACCATGTGTGCCATACAAGTAAGGGAAAGATTCACATGACATTCAAATTAGGTTTGTAAAAAATGTATCGCCTTCGTGTGTGCGCGTGTGAAAAGGTTATATTGCTGCTAATTAAACGCTGAACAATAAAATCTGGAATTTTTAAGACGGCGTGTTCTGTATACGGCAGCAATTTTTTATCAATACGGTCAACTATCAACATAATTTTTCGGTGTTCAGACGTTCTTGAAATGGCTACAATAGTTTAGTTTAAAATAACTAGTGAATGTCTAGACTATTTTTGGTCCATATGTAGGCCTGTTGTGTTTTATCTGCGACAATCTCCATGGACGCTCTTGTTTTGTATTGACTCTTGTAAATACATATTTAGCTTGTGCAAACTGCGTTAAATCTGGTTACTCAGCACATTTAACATAGCAACATTAACAGATTAACCTTGAAAATAATGTTGTATCCCAGGATATACTAGCGTATATCGAGGTGAGCCGGTTGGGAGCTTGTTGTGGTTGGTGTGAGTCGGTCCTCGATAAAGTGTTAGTACACAAGTTCATTCAACAGAAGTTTATTACACAGTTTGATTAATTTACCGTTTACAATAATTCCCTTAAGTGTTAATAACTTTTCTAAATTAACAACAATACTTTAATGCTACTGATTAACTAACTGCTTCTGTCTATCGAGACTAACAACTCTCCTGCAGTTACCAAGACTGATTTACTAAATACGTCGCGTGTGCAGTCTTTCGAGACTGATAAACTTACAGTTTGACGCTGGTTCTTTTATACATCGAAGGGAGAGAGAAAATTGTGACCTTTGGCTTGTTTTGATGGACTCGTAAAAGTACCCCAGTTACTATTTACAGTTCATATTGAAAGTGCCTTATTTATTATTTACGTTTCACATTTAAAGTGTCTTACTTACTATTTACAGTTAAAATTTGTTCTATATCTAAATTCAGCCAAATACTCCACTTTCTAACAAATGGAAACTTTTAGTATTTTACTAGGTCACAACATTAACAATCCGAATACAAGTTCAAAAGTTGTCATAGTCTGATAGTTTACCACTTTGTGCAATAGTCTACACGTGTATGGCATTATTATTATTAAATTGTTTGCGGATGTGTGTGTGTGTGTGTGTGGTGAGGGAGATAAGGTGATGAGAGTATGTGTGCGTGCTTACGTGTAATAGAGGTTTGCGTATGTGGAGTTTTAAAAATGAAATAATATGAAATTTATTTTTTTTTTAAATACATTAAAATATTATCACTACTCTACACTCATTGCAGGGACACAATAAAAAAAATCAATATTTTTTCAAATTTAACTCATCATAAGGTTTGTAAGAAACAAAAAGTGGGAAAAAGAACAATAAATAATGATATGTAGATGGAAAAGAAAAAAAAGTTACAAACTTATGTTATAAATCGTGTTAGAATCCACAAAGGAGCAATTTTTGCTGACGAGAGTCTGTAAAAACATTATTTTTTACAGTGTTGTTCGCGTTAAAAATTTTCGTCCATTTAGTTCAAAAATCGAAGACAAATATTTACGTTACAGACGAAACCACAGTTGCGAGACCACACGGTGATGATATACAATGTTGTGTAATAAACAAAATGCCGATCCGAATGCAGCACGTGAAGTTGCGGTACCAGTTTTCGTGTATACTTCTATTACATAAGTAGAATCACGCACTCACACACTGGATCGAATTATGTGTAAATTTAATCGTGTTCCAAGAAACGGCGTAATTATAGGGAACGGTTGGAAAATTCTCCTTTACACTTTCTATATAATTATGAAGGAAACAAAATTGAATTATTTGACGAGTTCACTACGAGAAATTACTCTGATGTACGTATTTCTATTTAGAACAGCAAAACACAAACGAAGGTATATAGATTACGAAGACTTAACGCCGAAAAGAAGGCGTAGGTAAAAAAAGATCCTGCAAAAGCGATATGATTTGTGTAAGTCATACTACTCTTAAGAACAACTTGTACAACAAGAGTCAGAGGAAGACAGGGTGGAAGGGAAGAGGACAAAAGGTATGAAAACGGCGAGACAGAAGAAAACGGTGTGAAGAACTTATTTTACTTTTGACAATGTTTGGCTGATACCAGTCTTTTATGTTGTTGGTCTGTGATAAAAACTAATGATACTATACAAGAAGAAGAAGAAGAAGAAGAAGAAGAAGAAGAAGAAGAAGAAGAAGAAGAAGAAGAAGAAGAAGAAGAAGAAGAAGAAGAAGAACAACAACAACAACAACAACAACAACAACAACAACAACAACAACAACAACAACAACAACAACAACAACAAGTTGATTCCTATTTGATACGAAAAAGATGAACTCAATATTTACGATTAGGTACTTATTGTAATAGTAACTGATTTTGAATAATCGCTTTGTTCCATGTGCAGAAATACTCGAAGTTTTTAATTTTTAAAGTAACCTTTATTTATTCACGTAATATATTTGTTATCTATAAAAAAAATAGATAAAATATAAAAGCAGCGGCAGCAGGAACAAGGAGAATACGAAGAACAAGAAAAAGAAAAAAGTGAAAGTAATAATAATCTGAAAGAAAATAGAACAATAGGGAACATAGGAATGAAGGAAAAGATCTTGATAATAATATTCTTTGTCTTCATAACCTCGTTTTCCTCATATAAAGTAATTTCAGGAGTCAGTAATGCCTAATAAGGTACGGTTGCAATGACGTAAATATGTAACATAGTATATTTAGTAATCGAAAAAAGCTTATGTGAACATTGTACTATTAAAGTGTATTTTGTTTTTGTATTTAGATAACAAGAAAAAATGGAAACAGAAAAGAAGTGTTTATGACGAGCGCAAAATGTGCATGCGTGTGTAAATCGGACACCGGATAGTGCCAAGGCGACTGCAACTATGACGCAAGATGATTACGTCCGAGTACACGTAACTTGTTATATCAGATTCTTGTTTACACATGGGAAGCGTGGTGTTCTAACGGATATGGCTATATTACGCGTGCCATCCTTTATGAGAAGGGAATATAAATAAAGACGTGTAAAAATATTATTTCTATTAAATAAAAGCATTGAAATAACTAATAATAAGTATGTTCCGTGAGCTGCAAATTCTCTCACTATTTGAACGAAGTACATCTATTATTACATAAATTTCGATATTAGACAATTTATTCAATTATGGAAAAACTTAAAAATTCTGATTACTTTACTATTCCTTTAGTAACGTAACAACTGTAGATTACACAATCATGCAATAAAAGATAACATTTTTAAACATCCGGATTTGGGTTACAATTCCTTTTAGCCTGACGACACCCTGCCAGATTTTCACGTTAAAAAAAGTTTATCTCTTTTTAGTTCCTAGAGTCCAAATCCTTTGAAATTTTCAAAACTTAACTCTACATTCACATTATAGTTAAAAGTCTATTTAATTTCATTCCCCACATGAATGTTTGCGGTTTTGTCAAACTTTTCATCGACATTTTGAGCCGTGATGTCCAAAAATTTTGAAATTTTCAAAAATAAATACTTTAATTAGATCCTAATTAATATGTTCTTTAATTTGATACCCCTTTCGGCTTTTGCGACTTTTTTACAATTTTGACCACTCACATTTTCGCTTCCCGCCTAGCTATTTGGGGGGGGGGGGGGCGATCAGTCTCAAATAACAACAGGATTCAGTATGGTAAAAGTATACCAAGTAGGGTTCTGTATGGACATGCACGCCAGGTTTTACGAAAATGGGTTCATGCACTGAAACGTTATCATGAAACATTCCCCAACACACAGATATATAGATAGACAGACAGACAAATGCCAGAATACCGAGTTAAAACTGAGCATTTGCTTCGCTCGTTTAAAAAATAAAAATTGAAAATTCTTTACCACGGTGTTTTTATTCTTTGTTTATACAAGCACCCAGCCACGTGAGCTAGCGAGGATGCGTGTACATTGTTTATTCGCATTACTTAGTTGTGCCTACTAACGTACACCTATGCTTTTCGCGATACACCCGAGAAATGAGAAAGGTACGCTGCATATTGAAGGCGCAGTTTATAAAATTGCACGGAAACCGGAACCTGAAGTTGATAAATAAATACTATAAATAATACATAGTAACTATATATTGACTTATTAATATAGAACAATTATAAAATACACACGAATCAAAGACCTTATAATAATAAAATATTGCCACGATTGAAATCAACTACCATGAAATGATGTACTGACGTGTAAGATGACAAAATAAAACTGGAAAATTGTAGTGACAGTGGTTTTATTAACAATTATTAAACAAAGTACGTGTAGTGGTATATATAGTTGTATTTTCTGTCTCTCACCTCACATTCTAAGATCATTCTGGACAGTCTTCATTTGGATAGTTTGTTGTTCCTCGGAGGAGGCCTTTTAGTAACTGAACATTTCTGATTTTATATATACTGTAATAGTAAATAATAAAAAAAGGTTTTCAAAACGTGTTTTCAAAATGAGACCGTCAAAAAACGGGCACCAAGAAACTACTCCAAACATCAAGCCGATGTCGATTAAAGGTTATTATAAAGTATACAATACAGTATTTATTTACAAGAATACGCAGTAAAACATTAAACATTTAAAAAAATAAATAAATAAAGTAAAATTTTCAGGTCATTTTATTTTTAAAATCTTACAAAATTTTTAAAAATTATAATTCTGAAAACATTAGATTACTGTGCGTGGTTGGTTGGTTAACGCTCTGGAAAAAACAAACGAAATTAGGGTTATGGTAAAAGGAAACCAAGCATCGTAAGAATTAAAGATTTTTATATAATTTTAGATGTTGGATTCAAAGCGTAAATGTTTTACATAAATATGATTTTAATCTTTTAAAGATAATTAACTTTTTGGTAAAGACCTATTTTTGAAAAGATAAAAATACTAAATTTCTTTTGGTGTTTATACTTTTATAATACAGGTTCATTTGAAAAGCAGTTTTCTTTGCACAGCATTTTTTACTAATTTAATAAACAAAAATAACACTGTTGCTATTAAGTAAATATTGGTAAAGTTAAATGTGTTGTTTAAAACTAAGTTATGGATCCGTTAAGTGGCTGCATTGTTATATAACCACGTTGGAGAAATGAGTTCCAATCTCGCTGGAAGTAATATGTTTTTATTCGGTTCTTCTTCTTCGAAGGTAAAGATAATTTTGAACAGAATGTATAACAACCTGCCATTCGTTAATATTTAACCTGTGTTTCTACAGCCAGTAGTTCATAACTATATTTAACTCGCCTCCTTCTTCTTCTCTTTCTCTACATCCTTTCTCACTATATGTGGAGTCGATGTTTTTGACAGCTTCTCACCATTTGGCGCGGTCGTGAACATCTTCCACCGATAGCTGCTTTTCCCTCACGCCATTTCCGTGATTGTTCCTACGTTCAGTGTTCACATTCTCCTTACCTTTCCATCTTTTTTGAGCTACCTTCTTTAACTGGTATCGCTCACGCCCCATTAGGTTTCACCCACTTCTCTCACGGCCAGGTGGAGCCGCTCCGCGCATCGCTTCCGAGGCTGAACTAGAATTTGCTATCATATTGGTTTTGGAATGATTTTTACGGCCAGATGCCCTTCCATCCCTCCTCCTTCAGCCGGGCTTGGGACCGGAAACAGCTACTATAGGACTACACAATTTACCCAGCAGCAACTGCAGGCGGGGGTTTTACCGTATTAGAGATTAATATAATATGGAGGTTTTTCTATAAATTAAGTCTGTGCTGTATTAAAAAACGTGAAAATGAAAGAAGGATTTATAGGATCAAATATCAGTGGTATATTGTTACAAATATCAAGCTGTAAGTTGTGGCCATTACACGTCGTGATAATCGATAAACGGTTTTGATCATCTAATTCAACATCAAATTGGTTACTGTTCTATATAAATAGCTTGTTCATAATGGCTTAATATCCGCTCTCGGAATCAGTTAGTGAAAAGTCTTTATTGATAGTCATGGAGAACAGTAGATAGCAGTATACAAATTTTGTATTTAATAAAATATTGTAGAAACGGGATGTTATGCTGGTCCATTAATCTTGACGTTTATTCAACTAAGTCCAGATTAATAAAACATACGATATAAGGAAAAAGATAACGTTTTACTGTATATCTCTGATATATAGAGTACGGAAAAGACGGATTGACATAATTATTATGACATAATGTTATTATGGCATAATAATTGTTTTTATAACAAGTTACATTTGCTCTCACGATCTTAATTTACCACATTCATTTAAATTTTGGCGATACTGATTACTTAATAGTCTAAAGAATTTATTTCTGTTATGCTTAAATTCGAGTTAGTTACTACTGCATTCTTTGACGCAAAACACATAATGTTCGCGTCGTTCGGAACGTTTTGATTAAGTCGTGAATGCATCAGTTTTTCATTCCTTGTAATTTGTTTTGTTTGCATAGAAAACGTATTAAAACAATGATATGATCTATTCTCAACAGTATTCGTCGAGAACTACGGTACTCTTTACAGCAACGTTTGTTACATCTTGTAACGCTTGTTAAACTTGGCCTATAAGTATGGTTTACAACTAGTGTCCGTGTCACTCAGGCAGTGAAGTATCTCACATCAGCTATGGTGTGGAATGTGATGTACCATTGTCCAGAATGTTGTATGCTCTTCAGAAAACTATGAGGCAAACACTATATATCAAAGTGCTCTACAGCACTGCTATGCCACAAATAAGACAGTAGCTTGGAGATGACATAGGAATTTCGTACACGATGCTGCACCATGGCATTGCGTATTGGGGGGGGGGGCAAAAGGGACCGGACCCCCCAGAGGGTCGAAAAAGTTGACGAATTTCTTAATATCTTATTTTTTAGGCTGTTTTGTTATTTTTTCAAATGTATACATTAATATAGCCGTAACTATTTTTTAAATGTACAAACAGATTTATTACATATCATTAGCATATACGTTTGATATATGATATATAGAAAAATCAATTCACTCAATAAGTATCTTGTAAACAACGTTACACTAACGCGTATTTTTATTGTGTTATTACCGTTTACTTTACACATGTAAACATGTTTGTACACATGACCAAGAGAATCCAAGTGCTCATCACGGTAAAGAGCATGAAGACAACACAGTAAACATCATATGTTCATATTTAGATGTCATATTTCTGTACGATTTGTTGTTTGCGAGGGAACCTCCAACCTACATTCAGAGTAATATTATGAATACAGATTTCTATTGTTGGAACTATTTTGTCATTAGAGTTATTTGTAGTTTAAAATTCATAGGCTAGAATAATACTAGGTTATTTACATTGTACATTAGTGATACATACTAGAACGTTCTGTAACATTTATCTATACATTTATAGATAAACACTGTTAATTCTTCCAGATTCTCGAATTTATGACTGGAATTTGCTAAACGTTTCTCGTAAGTGAGGCGTGTTGGTGAATGTGATTAGCAACCGTATGTATAAGCAGTGGTAGACGGAACCAAAATCAGTCAGTATTTATTGTTAGTTCGGTTAAGTCAGATTTTTAGTCAGTCAGCCACATTTGTGGATCAATATTCTAATTTTGTACAATATGATTGTGGCAATAATCGATACAAAAGTTGTGAATCAAAATGTGAATTTTTAATTGTAAAAATTATTTGTGATAACGATAAATAAAGAGGGTGTCGACAGGATACGAGTGTTGTTATTTCGATCGCTGCCTTGAAGACGACACATTAAACATTCTTAAATCCAAATAATTCATAATTAACACAAAGGGTTCTGGTTAGTCTAGTAATCTAGCCACATCTGTAATTGTCAGGCCCAAAGAGCTCTGAAATGTATGAGGAAAAAAGTCAAAAAGAAGACGACTGGAAACAATTTACAGAATAGAGTACGTGGATTCACAGGATGACGAACGATAAACGATATAAAAGCGGATTTGTAATATATGAAGATTTACAAACGTCATGGCTCAAATAGAAGTGGTGGATGTAAGTTTGACAAAGATGTATAAACTTAAATAAAATAAAATCACTGTGTTGATAAACGTTTTAGAAATGGTGAGGTGTGTTATGGAATAAAGGTCTCTCGTAAGTAAAGAAGTGATTACTTCATAATGTAACAGGGAATCTAACATAACGTTATAGCATAAGTGTAATCTTTTAAAACAAAAATAAGAGATAAAATCAGGAGAATAAAAGTAGAATACTAAGAAGCTGTTTATAGATTGTACGGAAAGACCGTGAAAGGAATTAAATGTTTGTGGAGTAAAGCTAGATATAGAGATAACATAGTTCATAACAATAACACTTAAAAATGGAATTCTGCAACGGTATGGACATGTTCAGCAAATACATAATCACAGGCGACCAAAACAGCGTTTGATAAAGAAGAAGAAAAAGAAGACGACGACCAGCGTATACATCACAGTTGGAATAACAGGTAGACAAATGCAATCTGATTATTGAGAAACCGAGACTTATGAAAATTGAAAATAAGTCTTAGAAATAGAAATCTGAAGAATAAGAAGAATAATAAAAAGGAGAATAAGAAGGACAAGAAGCAAAAGAGAAGAAGAAAAGAAGAAGAAGATGATGAATATTATTAATTGTAATCACTAGCGCCGGTAGTACAGCAAACACTTCGATTTCACGCACACACACACACGCGCGCGCGCGCGCGCACACACACTCAGAGTTTAACAAGACCTACGAGTGTCTGAAATATCAATGATTCACGTTATTAATTATATTTGTTATGTGTCAATAGAAAAGCAATTTTAGTGTAAGATGCTGCGCCTGTAACATATGGCAACTTACCATACCGTTTAGTATATTATGTTGCTTGCAAAAGCAATGCAGGCGCCATCATAACTATCCAATGTTTTGTAGGCCTATGTCAATTCATGTGTATTTGTAAGAAAAGACACTTTTATGCTTCCTATTTAGAGCAGACGTTTTTACTTCCATATTCCTTAAGGAATGGAAGTATGGTGATGGCAAAAAAAATCGTGTTCGAGATTATTGCAGATTCTGATTCTACTACACTCAAAACATGAAAAAAAGTCGTTTTCCGAAAAGTGTATGTGTGTCTATCTGTCTGTCTGTCTGTCTGTCTGTGTGTCTGTGTGTCTGTAGATTTTTTTTCTATGGCAAACGATAACTGCCGCAAATTCAAACAGAATCAAATAATTTTTTGCATACAGCCCGGTTTTGCAGAGTTCTCGCGACCTATTGTTTTTGGTGAAGATCGGTTGAGGGAAAGGGGTAGTTTACCTGCAACGGTTTTTTTTTAGCAAGGGAAATTTTGTTTGTTTGGCAAACGATAACAGCCGCAAATTCAAACAGAATCAAATAATGTTTCGCATACAGCCCTGAATTGTAGAGTTCTCAAGACCTATTGTTTTTGGTGAAGATCGGTTAAGGGAAAGGGGTAGTTTACCTGTAACGTTTTATGTTTTAACAAGGGTATTTCCTATGGCAAACGATAACAGCCGCAAATTCAAACAGAATGAAAAGATTATTTGCATACAGCCCTAAATTGTAGAGTTCTCAATACCTTTTGTTTTTGGTGAAGATCGGTTAAGGGAAAGGGGTAGTTTACCTACAACGTTTTTTTAACAAGGGTATTTTCTATGGCAAACGATAACAGCCGCAAATTCAAACAGAATCAAATAATTTTCTGCATACAGCCCTGATTTGTAGAGTACTCAAGACCTTTTGTTTTTGGTGAAGATCGGTTAAGGGGAAGGGGTAGTTTACCAGCAACGTTTTTTATCATGCGTATTTTCTATGGCAAACGACAACTGCCGCAAATTCAAACAGAATCAAATAATTTTTTGCATACAGCCCTGATTTGTAGAGTACTCGCGACCTATTGTTTTTGGTGAAGATCGGTTGAGGGGAAGGGGTAGTTTACCTGCAACGGTTTTTTTTATCAAGGGAAATTTTTTTTTTTTGGCAAACGATAACAGCCGCAAATTCAAACAGAATCAAATAATGTTTCGCATACAGCCCTGAATTGTAGATTTCTCAAGACCTATTGTTTTTGGTGAAGATCGGTTGAGGGAAAGGGGTAGTTTACCTGCAACGTTTTTTTAACAAGGGTATTTTATATGGCAAACGATAACAGCCGCAAATTCAAACAGAATCAAATAATGTTTTGCATACAGTCCTGATTTGTAGAGTACTCAAGACCTATTGTTTTTGGTGAAGATCGGTTAAGGGGAAGGGGTAGTTTACCTGCAACGTTTTTTTATCAAGCGTATTTTCTATGGCAAACGATAACAGCCGCAAATTCAAACAGAATCAAATAATTTTTTGCATACGTCCCTGAATTGTAGAGGTCTCAATGACTTTCGATTTTGGTGAAGATCGGTTAAGGGGAAGGGGTAGTTTACCTGCAACCTTTTACGTTTTAACAAGAGTAAAGTACTTGAAAATTTATTTAAACTTTTTGAAACAATGGTAATTGTTAAAAATAAAATAATTTTGTTGCCAGGCAATAAAATTATAATTTTTTCATTTTAATGTAATATAATATTTTTCATTTAATACAGCAATAAAAAGGCAGGTAAGACACAGCCTGGCTGTTTGGCTGAAAATGATTTTAAATATAAATCTTAGAATATGGAAGTCATGTATGGTTCTCCATACCGATATTTCTGTTAATGACCCTATGCAAAGCGTATGATTTTTGGGAGTAGTTGCAAATAATGCATTACAATTTGGCAGTTATATTCCCCTTTCTTTCGGATATTTCTGTTTTCTACGAGAAATGATATATCACACTTTTGGTACCATGTCGACTCCCTTATAGTAAAAAACGTAGTCACAGTTCTTAGCTGAACTACAGACGGTACTTTTTTGTGTTTACTTTTTTTCTCAAGGCATAATCTTGATAAAGTTTAGGCTCATAACCTCGGGCTCAAGGTCTGGATATCCTGGATCTCACATTGTTTCGCAGCAAGTCAAACTCCGCATGTTAGTGGTAACGTTTATTTTTTGCAGCTCAACAGGTGATCACGCTGTAAGTACGAAAAAGAGATTGTAATGACCGCTTTCGCTCCATGAGGTTCATGCTGACTAACTACTGTGTGTTCCATACGGGTGGAGAATTGCATTGTCTGGGAAGGAGAATCCCTTTTTCTTCATGTATTCTGGCAGACGGGATTGATTTTTCAACCCCTTTCCCGGAAGTGGTATCTGACTTAAAGAGTTGATATTTTTCTTTTATAGTAGGGTTTAAGGGACAGTTGTCGAAAAGACAGGTGCCTCCCAACCTGGGTTCCTTGTAAATCTTTTACCGTCTCTTCCTTATCTAGTATGCACCGACGACGACGACATAGTAGCCTACTGAACGGCTACACGCAGAAAAGTAACACGATCGGTGTAATGAACTGCGCATACATCCACGCATAACCGGGCAGATAATCTGTTATGTATAATCATTTCGTCTCGCTGAATCCCAGGTTGTACCACAAGCATCGCGATGCAATTGGAATAGAGTTGACAAATATTCTGAATTTCTTAGGCTTTCACGGTCGGTGTCAAAATTAGAATTATTACTCGTGGTCTGCTGTTTATGTGCGAGACAGACGTTTCGGCCCCACCATCGGGGGCCATCTTCAGTGGCAGACACGGTGTCCGCCGGTTACCCAGTAATGAGGTATTAGTCTTTGACAGTATTAGCCAATTGTTTCCGACACCGACGGTGGCTTCCGATGGTGGGACGTTTGTCTCAAACACAAACAACAGACCATGGCCTGGCAACCTAGTAAATAATAATTCAAATTCTGAATTCATGTTAATAACAGAAGAGTAGTTTTAAAAACTCTTTAGTATCAACTAATTTATTTTCTAAAGCGAAGCGAATTTTCTAAACTATCTTTCAACCTAACGCTTGAGTAGCAAAATTTCCGTTTTAGTAATAGCCGGTGGGTGATAATGTCATCGACACCAAGCGATAAAAACGAGTTAACAACCTTCGAGGCCACGAAATGGAATTCTCAATTCGGAAACTGGCAGGCCTACATTTAAGAAAAAAAATCTAATTCGAATTGCTAATCTTGTGATACGATACGACTTCTATAACTGGTTACAAAAACTGGACCCACGAACATACATCAGAGAAGCAGAATCACAGGGTGTTGTTCAGAAAACACTGAATGTCATTAGTCATTTGTATGCTTATCGTCCCATCTCGAACATAAATCTGATAATGTTGAAACATCAGCTTCCATCGTAAAAACATTTATCACTGTTTTTAGTTTTTTCCAACGCTACTTGATGACAGCTTTCACAACTGTGAAGCGTGAACATAATTTTAAGGTCGTTTATAAGTTGACGAAATCATTCTCTTAATTCTGAAATGAGTGGCGATCTACATTTAGATAAATGCGATTAATTCCGCGGAAAGTACTCGCAGAGGAGAAAAATAAATTTGACGGAGTTCATTGATACTTTTTGTATTCAGATTTGGTAACATGTTTCGTAGTGACTAAGTCGCACCACACCTCAGAGCTTTTTTAGTAATTATATGCTTCTTATTATTTCCGTTTTTACGTATTCCGATACTGGAAATGATGTCTTCTCTTCCTGCGGAAAGCTCTATAATATGTTATCAAACAAATCTTATCCGTTTCTTGTTAACATCTCCGTGTCTGTGACAGGCCGCGAGCGTTTAACAACCATAACATTTGTTTGGGTTCGTTAAACTGTGAAATAGACCCGTTTTTAAGTAACACACGCCAAGCTTGAACAGTTCGTGGATACAGTCGCAATGCCCCATAAGACTGCGATTACGGTCGCCTTTTTACATTTTCTGTGGTTTCCATGATTATACCAAACGTTTCTTGATCACGTTCCATAGAGTTTTTAATTTATTACCTTGTGTATTTAATTTATTCTCGTATTATTTTTAGTCAGATTAATTTAAATAAAGCGGCACGGTGCCTAAGTATGGCCAACAATACAGTACGTTCTTCTTTTTCTTTTCGTTTGTTATCGGCGCAACGGCTATCCTTCGACTACTCTATTATCGCCACCCATCTACTGTGGTTACGCATGTGGATTATGGATAGTGGACTTTTACAGTAAAGAATGTACCAATAATCGCTATGGAGAATCATACATGACTTCCAAGTCCTAAAATTTATATTTAAAATCATTTAAATATTAATTAAATAAGTGGATGCTTGAGTTCTGAAGAAATTGCGTATCAGCTAAAATAGTACCACCATGTCAGGTGGATTAAGACTATCCTCAACCTTCGTGAGGAAGGACTGTACTTTTGATAAAATGTCTGTAGGTCGAACGAAGAGCTAGCTAAAGGTAGCTGCGATCTGATTCCTGTAATGAAATTGGACTCTCGCTCCTAGGGGCCGAGGGATGTCTATAGTATTATCAAAGTTTTTCCTGTCAATACTATACTAGTCATTTTTCTTTTTTAAAATCGAGTCTTAATTTCTTTCTTTCCATTTGTCTTCTGATTTCCTGAACGACTATTCTGTTCACCCGTATAATTATAAATTTCTCAGCAAAACATTTCTTCCTTAATACGTTTGTGTCTCCTGTTTAACACCCACCATTCTGATCCATGTCATAACGCTATATTCCACACAGGCTAGTAAATAACTAGCCATCAGGGAGGTCAAAATATTTTCAAGGAGGGGCAAATAATTTTCCAAATGAGAAAAATATTTATATATTTTTCATACATACACATAAGCGCATATTAGTTTATAATTCTCATATCATAATAGAAATAAGTACACAGATTGTATTAATTGCTTTAATACAACAACACTGCCCAGCGATTCACAGGAAGCAAATCGATGTGTATCTTTTCGGCTTGCACACGTTGTGTTGGAGTGGGTTTCGGCACTTTCCGTTTAAAAAGCGTGCAAACATAAGAAAATAAACACGAGTGAGGCCAGAAATAACGCGAATTGTGTGTGTGTGTGTGTGTGTGTGTGTGTGTGTGTGTGTGTGTGTGTGTGTGTGTGTGTGTGTGTGCCCTGCCGGCTTTTTTATTACGGTAATCACAATAATAAAACTTTGGAAAAGTAAACATTACATAATTGAGATATGCTTGCCTGTCAGGAACGATATATCTTCACTCATACCTGATTTAAATTAAAATGAAAAATTTAGAATTTTGTTAAAGTGAAATGAAATGTTTCCATAGAAATACTTCTTTGTTGTCAATAACGTAGTACACATATAAAACTTATAAAAATTTACCTCCTCCATCATCAACTACCATTTTAATTTATAAAAAAATTACCCCTCCCCGCTTCAACTACCCTTTTCTCTTATAGATATTTCATCTATCTTTCGACAGTGGATTACTATGACCTTCTTTTCAGGATACTTTATTATCAAAATTAAGCACTTTACTCTTGTTAAAACGTAAAACGTTGCAGGTAAACTACCCCTTTCCCTTAACTGATCTTCACCAAAACCCCTTTCCTCTACAATTCAGGACTGTATGCAAAAAATTATTTGATTCTGTTTGAATTTGCGGCTGTTAGCGTTTTCCATAGAAAAAATTCTACACACAGAGACACTTTTCGAAAAATGACTTTTTCATGTTTTGATGGTAGTACAATCAGAATCTGCCGTTATCTCGAACACGATTTTTTTCGCCATGACCATACTTCCATTTCTTTATGGAACATGGAAGTAAAAATTACTGTACTTAATGGAGTTTATAAAAAAAAAAAGTCTATCGGAGCTCTTATAATGTGTTACAGATTAAACTTCTTAAAAACAATCAGTCATGTGTTTTTGTTCCTTTAGAATTGAAACAATTCTGGTGTATTAAGATTAGTGAAACAGAATCTTTATTATTCAGCTGAACTTTATTTCCGTTTATAAAAAGAATCCGCGGATTATCGTAGATAATCGGGAGTTTACTGTACTGTTCCTTACGATTTTATACGTTGTAAGGAAACTACTGTTATTTCAATAGCGCGGAAATATTCCAATATACATCGACCGTGTTCGGCCTTACAACATGCAAAAATAAAAGAGTGGCTATTTAAATTAGGAGAACGAACAAAGTATGCTTCCGAATTGGATAAGTTTCTTTGAAACGAAATTTTTATATGCAATTTAATGCCACCGTAGTCTCAAGGATACATCGACCTGCAACCACACAAAAAATAATTTCATTTAAGAGTACAAAATCCGAATTAAGTTTCTAAACGAACTAAAACCCCTGGTTTTCTCAGTATATTATTTTTTATTTTTTTATAGTTATTTTTGTAATTTTAAATTTTAAAAACATTCAAAAGACCTAAAATAACATTATTTATAACGCATGATAGCATTTTATTATTATTTTAAAGTTGATTATTGGATTACAAAATTTTAAAGTTAGCTAGTATAGGAGAGGGATTTGTCCATAAGAACAATGTATTCCCCTATCCCGCCCATGCTCTCTTGTGACTATTGGATAACGTATACGAAGTGTCTTGAATACGTAACTATAACTGCACACAAAAAATACCATACAAAATAATGCCTTGGCACGATACGAGATAGTAGACTCCGATTAAAGTCTCGTGTCAAAGAGTAACAAAATAATTTAGATTGAAATATAAGAAACTGTACTTTTCCTTAGTTTCCATTTTTAACAATTAGAAAGAAGCTTCTTTTGTAAATAAAATTTAATGTCTGAGCGGAATACAGACGCCTTCTTTTCTTCTTCTTCTTCAGCACTACAGCCCAACGTGAGCCCTGGCTTCCAACATATTCTTCTTCAAAATCTCCTATCCATTGCCATCTTAGTGTAACGCCTCACATCCATTCTTCTGAGATCTTCTAGTACATCATCCAACCATCTTATCCTAGGTCGGCGCTTTTATAGGCTTGCGCCTCAGGATTTTCGTTGGCATACGCTGATCATCCATCACCTAGCCATTGTATTCGTTGAACCTTTATGAATCGTACAATGTCCTCATGATTCAATAGCTCATCTATTTCCTCGTTATTTCTTATTTTCCATTCGTCATCTTCTTTAACCGGGCCATAAACACGTATTACGATCTTTCTTTCAAACCTTCGTAGTGTTACTTGTTCATTTTTTCTCAACGTCCAAGGAATGTAGACGCTCAACACAGCAAGCGTTTTGGTATACAGTGTTTCCAAAATAAAGTAACAAAGAACGTCGTTCATGCGCCATGACATAAAAGGAACGGCAGGCTACACAGGAACCTGGAAACGGCGCTTGTGGCCAATGAAAGTTTTAGGTTTGCTAGGAGACGCAAAGAAAGACAACACAGCCGTGACTCCCTGAAGTCATCCAACTGTTACACAACGTAGACAAAACTAAGTATCAATAGGAAGTCAGAGAACTACGAAATAGTACACAAGAGAAAGTGCAAATACTATTTATAAATAAAATTAAAACATATAACAAAATACTTTTGTAATAAATAGCCATGTTTAACCTATGTTTATTAAAACTACATTTCTATTATGTAATATAGATTACTTAGCAAAATTATACATATTTTCTCTACACCAGTAACCTCCCTGAATCCTAAAGAACCGGTTAGGCGATTGCAACAAACAAACTATAAAGAAATTATAAGTTACTGAATCTAATAATGAGGCAATTAGCAGTGAATTAAACGTATTGCTCAGAATCAAATAGCGCTTTGTCTAATAAAAAGTTAGGGAAAAGTACCAACTCGTAATAATTATCAATAGCGTTTGCGTGTGATAAGAATGATATTACAGTAGAAGCATGAGAGAACATGTAGCTAACCGAAAAGGATGGAGAGCTCTTCGAACCTTAGAAAGGAAATCGATTGAGTTAATTGGAAGAATTTCGATTCTGAAACATCGTACTCTGAACTCCTCATCAGTTAACTTTCGAAATTAAAATACACGACTTCCGCCATATTCTAATACTGTCATCTGATTCATTAACGCCTTTCTGTTTAACCTATTCGTTTCTTCTGTCAGCAGTGATGTCCTTGCCTTGACATACTTCAGAATGCGCTAACATTTTGTCATTCAGTATAGACGCTGTATATCCGGTCCTCTAAATCCGGAAAGATTCGTACTTATTACAAGTGCAGATAATGGTAATTCAGAAATAGCGGTTAACCAGTTCAACAGATGTTCTCAATGTGCGAAATAAATATAAAATTGTGTTAAGAAGAACTGTATATTTCTATAGGTTTAAGAGAAATTTGAATAGACAATTAATATTCGATTTTTAAAATATTTTAGCTCATTAAAATATTATAACAAAATTTGTTAAATACATTCTACAAGTTATGGATCTCTGGGTATATTGGTAGAAAAAATATGGTGTCTCCGTAATCTTGTTTCTGTTGACCTGCCGATTAAATATTGCTAGTTATTAAGACGAATATTTAAAAATCAAGAATTATTTCAAATTTTTTTGTAGAAAAGCTACTTAGAACATGATGACCTAGTAATTTATAGTGCAACCCTTTTGTGATATAAGAGCATATATTTAAATTTCTCGTATATTCACTGGTTTTTACGCAAAGTCATAACTGGTTTGTGCATTAACAGAACTAAACAGTATTTTTGGACGTATTTTCTTTGAGGCTGACGATCTGGCAGACACACAGGAAAGAAAGAATCCCAAGCTCGGTTTATCAAGTTTTTGACAGTTTTAAAATCCTCCTGACACTCAACTGAAAATGTACCAGGGGCAGAATGTTTATCAATATCTCTCATATTTTATCCACGGCTACAAAACGCGTTTGTTCTTTAAAAGCTAATTTGAATCATGGGAAGTTATTTTCCCAGAGTTATGTAGTAATGGTAAAAATCGTTGTTTTGTAAGTAACTAGTAAATATTTCTTGCAGGTTTCAATATTATGAATAGTTCTTCTATATTAACTATTTCTGTAAGTAAAATTATATTGTATTTTCACCTTATGCACGTTTAACTGGTCACATCAGCATCATCAAAGGTTTATTAATGAATTAAGAAACCATTGAATTGATTCGATTTCAATATTTAAATTGCTAATATTGAATGTAAATATAGTATAAATATTTATATATAAATATAATAGTTAATATATAAACAGTTAATATTGAAGAACTATTCATAATAATGGTAAAAAATAACCAAGATTACGTCAGAGAGCAGATAGGTGTCCGTACTCAGCATAACACACTTCCAAACGTATTGTTAAATGAGGTGGGAGTGCGAACATCGCAAATACTGAATTTAAGAAAAGAGTAATAGTTAAATTTTCTTTTCTTTATTTACAATAAGCCTTGTTTGCAGAAACAAGCCAATATTGATGTTATGACATTAGTTTTAAATGAACCGTTTAAAAATTAACTTTTCGATTTAGTACAGACCTGTGTTCAATTTGAAATTAGTCTTGCATTCATGTCATTTCATATTCTTACACCTGTTTAATCGCGGTTATCTATATTTCCTATCACGACACCCAGTGCAGGCCCCGTCGAGAGTCTTTCAAACGGGTAAGTGGCTGGATTACCTAGTGCTTAGTCTCACCCATAATTCTGACCTTATAAAGAAAACTTGGAATATTACGTGCGTAGTTTGTTTATACGACTTTTATTCATTCATCTACTGACGTGAACAATGAAAACCTATTTATGAAAATTTACATATCAACCTTGTGTAGGACATCCAGTTACTACCTGGATGATTTTAATCAGACAGAATTGCCAAGATTTTTTGTTTTTGTCACTTCAGTGTGTAAGTGAGTGATTGTGTGTCACTTAAATTCTATACCATAAAAGTTTTTAATGTTTCTTTACTTAATCACTATCGTGATGCTTTTGTCTTTGCATCGTACGTTAAAAAACGTTTAAAATCGTTCGTTTTTTGTACAATATAAGATTTAATGCAAATTGGAAGAAAAAATGAAATATTAAAAATTTTCTCATGTTCCAAGGTTTTACACTGGAAGGGCAAAGACTCAAGACAAACGCCATAATTACTTTTGACTCTTTTTTTCTCAATGTTTTCAGACTCGTAAAACTCTTATGTATCACAAACATTTTTTTCATAAGAAATACTTTTATTCTAATATTTTTATGAAGTATAAGGTAGAATGATTGTTTTTTCTGAGTCATTGTGCTGTCGGAAACACATACATTTCTTACACTATCAAGGAAAATAGCGGGTGAGAGTTTAATAAATTTTTGTAACATATTTAATAATATAATATTAAATAAATAATGGCACACAAGTAAGAATTAAAAATAGCACATATTATAAATTTTTGCAGTCTAAAGTTAATCGTAAACTGTTGCGTGAGCCTAGAAAAATAAAATTATGATTAATAAAGAAATAAAAACTTATACACTTTACTTCTACTTTACTTTATCCTTTACCTTGTCTCTTATCTACTTCACGCATCTTATTGTATTTATTATTTACTGTTGACCAATACCACCATTGTTACCAATATCACTATAATCACTGTCAAAATAAAGTTACAGAAAACTAAAGCACTGCACTAATTAATCAGGACAAAGAAGTCTTATATCCTCAAAGCCCGTAAAGAAACATGTTATTTTATGAAGTAAAATAGTTTTTCTTGCAATCACTTTTGTAAAAACTTGTTCAGATTATTCTAGATTTATTACTTTCTGACAGGAATGAAAGAAACTTGATGGTAAAAATGCAATGACACAATTTTGAATCTATGACAAGTCACTTTTTTCTTTAACCATGAACTCAGACTCTGACAATAAGCTAAATTTTAAAAAAATTATTTTTTTTTATACGCTATTTCAACTTTAGCAATAAATTGCATGCTTTTTATAAGTAAGTAATTGTTATTTGGAAATAATCTAATGATCGATAGGCAAAAAAATTCAAATAATTAAAATTTTCACATTTAATTTTGTTTTATAGTAATCATTAAATAATTCTTTTTGCTAGATTTATCCAACAATCTCCATGCGTGCGAGCGCTCACACACAAACACACAGGTGCAAACAAATGAACTCATTATTTTCTGCTGTTCGAAATAACACGATTATCATTTAAGTGCTAGATTGACACTTAACTGTATTGGATCTAGAGTGGATTGGATCTAACTGTATCATGTTAGATATATGCCAATATAGGTTGTTTTAAGAATTTGTTTACTCTTGTTCTCGACTGAGCAGTCAATAGCACGTAAACCCTTTGCTCGGGCTGCCTTAATCGTAATATTTTTCCCTTGACGTTTTGATCCCTGGAATCTGGCTCGTCCTCAAAAGCTAAAAAACATTAAACAATTTGCAATAAAAATTTATAAAAACAAAATATTTGCAAAATATAAATAATTTCGATTAAAGTCTTATCGTAACAACGTAAGTATTAAAAACATTAGGAACAACATGTACGAATAGACATATATAAGAATAAGTACAAGATAATGTAAAATAAAATGGGTCTTTCTTACCTGTGAGTGGCTGTTTAAAGGTCCATTTGAAGTATCTAACAGTGATTCTAACAAAAGACATGACCCATCATCGCTCAGGATTTTTAAAGGACAATTTAAATACGGTAAATGCTGCTAGTGCCAATAATTTTTTAGGAAATAGTTATCGTTTTGAAATCACGGTATGAACAGATTTTTTCATCGTCATCGTTAAGAGTTAGTCGCCATTAGCTCATTACACCAACATTTTCTCTTCTTCACGCAAGGTACATTCCATTGTTTGTTTCCTTGTTCTATATAAAGGCATATACTGTACATAGTTGTATTTGGAGCTCTATCGATGACAGTCACTTACAAGGATTTCGTCCGTCCCAGTCGAAAACAATTATTATTAAGCATAAACTTTATGCGAAGCCGTAAAACTGGACGAGAATTATGGTGTCAGTTGTTACAGTCAATAAATTATGTACTCAAAAACGGTACCGGAAATCATCAAGCGTCTCCCCCCCCCCCCAAATATATAATTAATTCCCAATGTGTTAAACTTGTACCTATTAAAATTGTGTCCCACATTAAGTGTTAACTTATAGCAAACTCAGATACCTGCTGTAAGAAAGCCGTGTTTTAATTTTTGCCTTAACTGTCAATTTATTTCTATAATGTTACTGAAAAAACGTAGTTTCTTATCCGTAGGGCCTAATTATTAGACACTTTTTTCAATTTATTGCAAATATGCAATCTGTTCGACTAACCGAACAATGAATAAATTGACTGACAAAACACATACATACTTATGAAGAGTTGACCATTGACAACTACTTCTTGTTACTGTCTACAGATTAAACACATATACACATTAAAAGACTAAATGGCAAAACGTGTAAACAACTGACCGAAAGTCACTTCCACTTGGCGCTGGCATGATACAATAATTCAGTCTATTAAACACTGTGCCTATAAAGCAGATATACTAGTTGACATTAACGCTTAATGTCTACATGAACACAAAAGATACACATATTACAATAAAGATAACATAGACATTACAATACAGATGATACAGATTACATGTTATTCGTTCAACCTGAAGGGTAGGTCTAATAATTTGTCTTTTTAGTCTGTAAATATCTTCACTGTTATCCAACAAATTAATTACTAAGGGGTTAGGATGGTATTAGATATGTGTTTCTTGGAGAGGCGCACGATCTCTTCTCTTACAGTAGGAACTCTTAGGTCTCCGTGTATAGAATTATTAGAGACAAAATATGGAGGTTCGACTATTGATCATTAAGTTTTGGAGTGAAAGCGCAGTATAATCTCGATGTTACTCGTACAAAGTTAGACATAGGCCTTTGTTTTATCCGTTTCTAACAGGCTTACGTATTAGACAGTTTGTCCAATAATTTACAAACTATTTGAGAACATTGTTACCAATGGTATATCTGATCACCATATTTTTCTCAAGAAATTTGTTTTATTCCGTCACTACAGTTTTAAACAGCAGAATACTTATTTTCCAACGTTATAAAAATACTTTTTACAAGCATATTTCGCATATATTTATACGATTTTTAAAAGTACGCGGTGACGAGAGTGGGTAATTTTTGTAATAATTTTATTTTACAGCATGCTCCATTACAATTGTGTAATATACATGCAGAGAGCGGGTTCTGGCGTAACACGTCAAAACGCCGTACATACAGACGGTAGGGAAGTTACAGATGACCGAACTGAACTTTATAATTTACTGTTATGTTGTTTGTGGTGGCCACGGTTAGAGAACGAGAAACAAACAATTCTTAAAAATTCATCCGCTCATTATATGTTAATTAATAATTGCGTCATTAAACCAACATATTTCGTTTTGGCGCACTAACACCAGGAAGACGAAACCGGTCAACGACCAGAGAGAGAACTAACTGAATTTTAAATTAATTGGATTGGACGATGAAGCTGTTGGCGAATATTTCCCACGAAGAGTTCGTCAGCAGTGCGTGCGCGTGTGAGCGCGTGGCTGTGATACGATCTTGTCACTTTGTGTAACGTTGATGCTCTATATACTCGACTGACACGACCTTCAAGCCGTGAACTCAAAATAATAAACACAGCGCTTCTGATTTTTTCCACTGCGTTCTTAATTGGCCGGACTATATACATAGACTGGTTTCTGATCACATTCCACAAATAAGATTTCTTGGAACGTTTTCCTTCTTTTGGTAACAATTCTTCATCTTGTTATTTGTAGAATTAGCAGTCTCAGTGCTTACTTGCTAAACTCCTACCTGTCATGCCTGCGGACGAGGCGTTTTAGTGTCTCCACCATTGCTGAAAGGCCTCGTCCGGAGCTTGAAACGTAGCAGTTTAGCAAGTAAGCACGACAAAGTTGGAATTGGTAATAATATTTGAATTCTTCCCACCTTACAGAAATCTTAACTGTACAAGACTTTAGACTGAAAATTTTGTTGTATTACCTTTCACTAAACCGTGAATCTTACGTTTTTTTGCGAAACTGTCCTTTTATGCCGTCGCATATGAACGTGAAGAACGAACGTGCAAATTGACTATATTGTCAGCCAGCGTTATTTCTTTCGAATACAGTGGGTTTATGTTGTAGGGAAAAAGCCGTAACGTTACCAAACTCTTTTTAAAAAAAATTGTAGGAAATAGTATGACTTTTTTTAAACGGATCTTAAGGAAGGCTAACGTGAGACTGTGTGTAGTTACAGAAAACTGAAATTATACTGATCTGTGGGAATTAATAGTAGCTACTACGCTCTCGTGCTACACACGGTTTTGCCAACGACGACATGGAATGCATTGTGTATCGACAGTATTCTATACCTAAGACTTGCTGCTTGTTGTGAAACGCCTTTTCATAATCTGCAAAGGATATATGGTTCTCCAAAATTAAACCCACGACGCTTTTCAGTGACATGTTATAGAAGTAGTATCGTCAACACACAAGCGGCCTTTGTAAAGTCCTGATTTCGCTTTAAGAAAAAGAGCATCCCAAACTAACTTAGAACCGTTGATTTAGAATGCAACTATACATTCTGTACACCAAATTAAGCAAACTTATTCCCCCACATTCAGACGTGTCATTTTCTATTTCCGTGCTTAAACAAAATAAACCTTCACCGTATAAATTCAGTTGAAGGCAACTCTTTTCGAGGCAGCTGAAATAAGTGACGTCATTAGCTTTTGTGGATAATGGGTAAGGCTTCGACGAGCTACTCGTCATAAATGTTTTGGAGTTCTTAGGGACATTCATCCTGACTGCAAACACGATACTTTTACGCACAACTTTCTAAAAAAAACTTTGACAGTGCCAGTCGCCATAAATATTTTGGAGTTCTTAAGGACATCTATTTTGATTGCAGGTAGAGAAACATGATAAACGTGCTTTACTGTTGTAATGTTCTGCATACTTAATGCAAAAGTAAAAATGGGGAAATAATATGACAAGTGGAGGCTCAAACAAGGACACATGTGAGGCAGTGCTGTTTCTTCTCTGCGACGAATACATTGAGCGATGGTCAAGTGTTCTATAAGATAACTTTAGAGAGTGAAATGGAAATGAAGTAATCGCCTTGTTCAAATTTTCAGATGACTCTGTAACTTTTCTTGCTTCTTCTTCTTCTTCTTCTTCTTCTTCTTCTTCTTCTTCTTCTTCTTCTTCTTCTTCTTCTTCTTCTTCTTCTTCTTCTTCTTCTTCTTCTTCAAATCTACTGCTCAACGTGAACCCTGGCTTCCAACACCAATCTTCTGCAAAGTCTCCTGTTCATTGCGATCTCAGCGTAATCCCTCACATACGTTCTTCTGAGATCTTTTAGTACATCATCCGACCATATTATCTTGAGTCGGCCCCTCTTTCTGCTTTTATAGACTTGCGCCCTGATAATTTTCTTTGGCATACCCTGATTATCCATTCGCTCTAGGTGACCTAACCATTGTATTCGTTGAACCTTTATGAATCTTACAATGTCTTTGTGATTCAGTAACTCATCTACCTCCTGGTTATTTCTTATTCTCCATTCGTCATCTTCTTTAACCGGGCCATAAACACATCTTATGGCGTTCCTTTCAAACTTCTTTGTGTCTCTTGTGTTTTTTATCACTGTCCATGTCTCGCCTCCATAAGTAACAACCGGTCTGATAAGTGTCTAATATATATTTTTGTTTTATGTTACGACTGACTAATGAGTTTGGTTCTCAATAGTCTGCTATTGGTATAATACGCCCTATTTCCTACCTGTATCCTGTCATGTGTTATCGTGTTTATGGACCCTTAATTATCTATCATGTTTCCAGGTATCTGAACCTGGAAATGGAAATGAAGTAATCGCCGTGTTCAAATTTTTAAATGACGCTGTTCCCTCTTTCATCAGAAATTAATCTTTAAGGCATGAAATGGAGGCGTGAAGATGAGCGAACATAAACGGTGCTATAATTGCAGATTGGACAGGGAAATTATTTCTCTACCAGTCGGTGTGAAACTGAGACACTGGAAATCTGATAAGGTACCAGTTGATAGCAGATTCTCCGGAAGTAATAACTGTAAAAGAGTGTCGGAAATATAACTTTAATAGGAAAGAAGTTCAATACTCATGTGAAAATTGCCGAGGAAGTCGTTGCTCCGTATATTTTCCATTTCTCTGTGCAGTTGACTATCATTGTTCTCCATATAGGGCGTCTAAGTATACTTAAATGCTAGCGCGATGTATGCAATGAAACAGTGTTAAACAATTTGTGTATAACGTATTTAGGGGGGTTGGAAACTGTACTGTTCGAAAAACATACAGCAATTGTGTATTACAGCGGCCTGCTATCGTAATTAAACTCGCCAAACATTATTATGGTTTACCGCGCTGTACTTACTAAACAGTACCGCCGTCATGCATACGTGAGAGTTCGGGGACACTGCATGGTGCTACGGACAGTTCACCCTATCCGATTTCGTGACTCACTGGAACTCATTCTTTTATAATCATCCTTTGACTTACTATTAGAATTTTAGGCAAAAATTCATTCGGCCACTAATGACAGCCAGTTAGCATGTGGGCTTTTCTTAGAATTTAAGGAAGCCTTCGACACTGTAGATCAATAAATTCTATTAAGAAAGTTAATTTGTTACGGAATACGGGGTTTAGCATATGACTGATTTTCGTCCTATTTTTTAAAGACGAAACAATGTGTGAGGATTGAAAATGTTTTCAGTGGTGAACGAGAAGTAAGAAGAGGTATGTCCCAAGTTTCAGTTCTTGGGCCAATTCTATTTATTATTTATTTAAACGACCTCTGCTTTGGTAATTTTAATGGGCGACTCACCACATTTGCAGATATACGGTTTTTCTATGTGTTTCGGAAAATCTTAGTGTTATGCTCAAGTCTGTGAAACAAGATCTAAAAAATCTAAAATTTTTGTTTTGGCAAATAAAATGTTTCTAAATGTTAAAAAAAACGAAATATATTTTATTCGGTTTGAAAGAACAAAAGTGTTTCCCAGTTCCTATAAAATTTCATATTGACTAATGTATTATAATAACAGATTGTGGTTGTAGGCTAGTAAATTAGAACAGGTGGATACATACAAATATTTAGGTGTTACAGTGAGTAGTCAAATCACATGTAAAAGTCATCATAAACAAAAGTCATTTAAACAATAAAACTTTTTGAAAAAATTTTGCAAATAGTACGTATAGATTTAGTTCTGACATGAAAGTGTACTATATTTGTTTGTTGATGAAAATTGTCATACCTACAAAATATTAAGTTAATTATTTTATATTATTAATAATAATTGTTAATATATCTCAGTTGTAATCGTTGATGTGAATTAAAGCTAAAAACGGGTTATTTCAGTTGCCATTATTTTTGAAACGTTTAGGATGTAATTTTTAATACAGTTGAGTATTTGGTGTAGTTTGTATAAGGTTTCAATGACTGCACGATGAATACGTGAGAAAAAGTGTTGGGGATAAGAGTTAACTGGACTCATGAAAGATTGCTATTTGTTGAATTAATAATACAACACGGAAGCCAAATAGTAAGTAGGCTGACAATGTCATATTGAGGTATACGAAGAGCTGAATAAAAAATCCGCTGGAATGGAACTTAATTTAAATACAGTATCAGAAAAAACTAAATACATGCTGATTTCTCCAACAGAAAGGAGAAGAAATTTATATAATTTGTGCATAGAGGATAATTCATTTGATGCAGTTAATAAGTTCAGACGCCTGGAGAACATGATAGGTAATGAAGGGTCCATAAACACGACAATACATGACAATATACAAATAGGAAATAGGTAATTTTATGCCAACAATAGATTATTCTGAAGCACACTCATTAGTCGTAATACAAAAATAAAAATAAATAGGACACCTCTCAGACCGATTGTTGCTTACGGAGGTGAAACATGGACGTTGACAAAAAATGAACAAGTAACCTAAGAAGGTTTGAAAGAAAGATCGTAAGGCTCTTTATGGCCCGGTTAAAGAATATGACGAATGGAGAATAAGAAGTAATCAGGAGGCAGATGAGCTACTGAATCACGAAGACACTGTAAGATTCATAAAGGCTCAACGAATACAATGGTTAGGTCACCGAGAGCGGATGGCTGATCAGCGTTTTATGCCAAAGCAAATTCTCAGGCCGCAGGTCTAAAAAGTAGAAAGAGGGGCCGGCCTAGGATAAGATGGTTGGATAATGTGGTAGAAGATCTCAGAAAAATGGATGCTAGGGGTTACACTGAGATGGCAATGGACAGGAGAGTTTGGAGAAGATTGGTGTTGGAGCCGGCGCTCAAGTAGTGCTGAAGAAGAACAATATAACAAGAACCTTAATTAACCTTAACTTGTCACTGCTCACATTTTGTGCTGGGCAAGTAGTGCTGTGAATTTAATGCATATTATAAACGTTAACAATGGGAATACAGATATTATTACTATTTCAGTAGATGCTCGCCAGCCATTTTTTCGCTATGTCGTAGCACCGTTGGAATCATAGTGGCGAATAATTCCCCTGAAACCATAGTGAGTGGTTGTATATCCGTGTCACATTCGCGGAAATAGGAATGTAGATAAACCAACTAGACGGACGAATGAAACATCAACAAGTGTAAAATTATCATTTTGAAATGTCGAAGTGTATACGTAAAAACACCAGCAAGTGTTGTCGTTAACTCAAGAAGAAGTATAAAATAAAATGCAACAACATGACGTTTAGATGAAAATAAAATACAATAATTTACTCTGTTGTACAAACGCAGTTACAAAATTTAACGCGAGCATAAAATTAAACGTTTGGGCGTAACATAATAAAATATACATAATGCGCCTGAATACATTACCTCCGCAGTTCAATACTTTTAAGATAAAGCCGAGCAAGTCGACGTTAGTCGGTAATTGAGAAGAGAAAATGAAACGGACGATGGAGTAACAGCCGACGGCGAGTTTGGATCATTACGTACTGTACGTGAACCGTATACGGACAGGTAACATTACGCTCATTGCACTACATTGGTGCTTTGAGTGTGATCTATGACAAGCATTGTAGGCGTTCTCCATTTGCGCAAGGCCGTAAATTTTTACAAACGCACATATCCCATTGAATTTTATAACAGGGATAAAAAATAAACAACTATAAGTGAAAACACACACACTTTGAGTGAAGCTAAAAATATTCAACCACATAGTTCACACATGTTCAGCAGATAGGTGGACAGCGTTATTATCGTTTGTGTGCAGGCTTTATCTGCAAATTATTCAAAAGCCAGCCTAGAATAGTAATCGTTTCCGTGTTATCTATTTGACTAGCCGGCTTGTTTACGTGGTTAACGAACCAGCAACAGTTCTATAGCGACGCGGCCTTTCAAGGACTCGAACTGTGTGACCTTTGCACTACGAGACGTGTCAGCTCTCGCAGGTTCACGTCTAACAAATTGTATCTATTTTTGGGAACAACAACGCGGTATTAGGATGGCCACCGTCTTAGTGTTAAAACAGTAAACAGGTGGTTTTAAGTGGAAAACAAAATATGTGATTTTCAGTTTGAGAGATAAGCTTAAATTTTCATGTTGTTTGTTCTATCATGAATCACCACGTCAAAAAGAATTCGACTGCAGGTGGTTGGTGACTGAACAAACTGAACAAATGAAATATCTTGGTTTTAATAACAGACAGTAATCTCTCATGGAATGTCATATTAGTAAACTGAAGAAAGAGTTGTTTACATTCTTGCCGAAATTCTACTTCTTACGAGACTTTTGTCCAGAGAACTAGCTGATCAGAATCTATCGTGCGTTGATTGGATCTAAAATAAATTACGGAATTAGTTGTTTGGAAAGGAACGTATATTACACCGTTAAAGACTAAGTCACAAAAGCCAATCATTAGAATTATTTTTAAGAAGCGTAAGTTTGAACACTCTTCGCCACTTTTTCAAAAGTTTGTAATTCTCCCCTTAAGGTAACTGTACGTTTTTATAGTTCTTGAACTGTTTTATATTAGAAGTGATAATAAATATAATTTTAAAGATAAATTTTGTACGAAAAAGCTATACTATTATTGTTCCGCGGTCAAAATTAAATGGTTATCAGGAGTTTTATAGAAGTAGTGCTCCACGCTTCTTCAATTTCTAATGGCATATGGCAGTCTTGGGGATACTCTAGGCTAATTTCTGAAATCTGTGAAATGTCTTCGTGATTTCAAATACTGTCTTCAGTTTCAAATATTGAAGACATTTTAAAAATTAAAAAAAAAATTAATTAATTACTAAAAATTGTAATTTTGTTATACTGTGGAATTGTATTAGTTATTTTAAATTTTCTATATACGTAACTCAATGTTTCTTGCAGCAATTATGTAAACTATATTATATTTTATGTAAACTATATGTAAAATAAATTATATTATAATTCTTTATATTACTATATTATATTATTATGCATTTCTTTATTGCTGGATTTGCATTTTTTTATTTTAACCAATTTGTAAATCAAGGAATTTATTTGATTTGTTTTTGTGAAGCAGCAAGCGGTCTAGTTATGTTTAGGTATGTGAGGGAAGCTCTAACACGATGATCTCTAGGGGAGCCCTATTTTATTTCATCACTTTATTGTGTTGTTTTAATATTGTATTTGTAATATTGTGATGAAATAAATATTAAACAAACAACAATTAATAATTCACTTATAACTACACATGCAATATGTGCTATTCAAACACAGTCTAATCAAATTGTATTACAAGCTATTAGATGTGTAGTAATCAAATGTGAGTTATACAAGTTGTAGCGTTTATGTTAGGCGAGCAAGGACGATATACTTGTAAAACAGATATGTACTTACAAGAATGAACATTTAATGAGCTAGGAAACGCAAAGGACACTTAGAATTATCAGGAAAGCTTGGAAGCCAGGAAAAGAATCAGAAACGGGTAATTATTTGTGGCTTTGAAAAAAGTCTAAAGGTAAAATAAACAGTTTACTGACAGAATAAATATATTATTTGCTCAAGATTAATAGCTATATTAATAAAATATTAATAAAAGATTAATAATCCTACTATCGGGGAAAATTGCATTTGCTAAATTGTAATTTGCTCATTGTGGACTTAATACTGTAGCACGGAAACACCGGGTAAGGTATCGGAGACTGATTTGATTATGGGGGACCGTGGATTTGATATCGAAAGGATTTGAGATTGTCGAAGCGTAAGAAAATACCTTTGCGATGGTAGTGAGTGACGATGAATATGAAACAAATGAATACGGATGGATTCAGTTTTCTTTGAATAGAACTTTGGTATGGAATGCTGAAGATTCAGGAGCGGGAGATTATTGGAAGGGATTTCGTAACGTGTGGCTCGGACTTTAAACAGATGCATTCAGTAATTTTCGGCAGAATGCGTATAGTTTTTTTTTTGGTGGCGTGTAAATTGAGGACTCAACACTGTACGATCACCAAACGTCTCGCCCATTCTGTGATGAGACATTCTCATTAGCTAGATCAAGACTAAGTTGTACTACAAAGTCAGTATAGTTTTTAATTACCAAAACCAGGACGCCTTCCTGGAGAACCCCTAAGGAGGAAGGCGTCAGAATCAGATGTTATGGTGGTTACCAGTCATCTACAGGGCTTTTGACGAGTCAGTCTTAATGTGTAATGTGATTATTACCGAGGATAACGAAGAGAAAAGATGTTGGTTAAGCAGGGTAGAGAGAGTCATCCATAGGAATTCAGCATAAAGACGGTATAATAAGGCTAGAATAGGCTCTCAGTGTCAAACGTTAAGACACAACATACTCGTTGCGATTTGGAGTCCTTAGATTTCGAAACGTATCGGAATGAAAGATTCATCTCGTGATGAATGCGAATCTACGATCCTTGAAAGTTGGATACTCAACGTAATCGGTACTTGTAAAATCGTTCCTCAGACACTAAGAAGTGTCTAACATTGTTGTCACTCGTCAGTAAACAATCCGAGTCGTATTAGAGAAAATACAAAATTAATTTTACATAAACAGTATCTGCTTGTTACCAACACTAGTATTGACGTGGCGACGTCTTGACAACGTGCACGAGTTGTCTTGTCATACTTCATTCTTGATTTACTGGCCGTAGTCGTGTAGTCAGTAGAGTTATCTTCGAGCGTTGCCAGCAAAACTGCTCTTTATGGCGATGATTAATTATACGTCGTGAAGCCCGCGTGTACTACTCGTTTAGGGGCGTAAACGTGAGAATAATAAACTTGGATTTTAAGGAGACAGTGTAATGAATGATTAATTAGTATTTAATAATGTACATCTAGATGTAACGAAGTGCAACGCTCAAGGGGCACAGTCTCCGGCTAAGTAAGATTTATTAACCGTACACGTATTAAACAAGACCTAGAACTGGATCGCGGTTACTCGCAAGTTCATGGTATGAAGAACAAGATATTGATTTTATTTTCTATCTGCTCTTCTAATATCGATTCAAGATCGAACTAAGATATTATAACAACAAATACTGGCAGTATAAAATGAACGTCTTCTTTTAACCGGGTACGTTAATCGAACTGTAACGGAATTATGATAAGAAAACTCCAGGATTTGTAACGCAGCAAGCACCAGAAAGCCATTCCTTTTTATGGGGCCTGGAAACCGTACTGTCCACTGGAATCAGCTTTTTTCCATATTTTTTCAACTCTTATACTTCACGTTGAAAAATTTGTAGACGGAAAGAATATATAAAATGTAGGCCTATTTATGAAATTATATGAGAAGAATTCTGAATTTATTATTTGTGCTGATGAAAATTGGGGGGGGATGCAACCTTCAACCAAGTCTCATCCCCCTCCCCAGAAGCTAATATCATTTTCCCCCAGGAGCACTTTCTAGTTACGCTACTAAACTGTCAGCAGAACATCTAATGATTTCAGAATAAGCCACCTACATGGATTTAAAGAATTAAATTGAAGAGGAAGAAGAAGGAGAAAGAATAGATTATACTATAGACTATTTGCGTACTAATGTTACTTCTTTAAAATTACCATCTTTTTATTTGCAGTAGTACTTTCTTTATGAATACTAAAAAATCATGCACTAGAAAACGTGTTCCTGTTTATAACCAGAATTACTCATATTTGATGTACTCTTACAAAATCGCGTCTCCCCCTTACCAAAGTTTGATTACGCTACTGTTTCCCTTCAGATATATATAGTTATACATTTTTCAAAACTTTCTGACAGTACTGTATTTAAATATAGGTTTGAAACTGTTGAGAAAGATCAGTGGGAGAGACAACAGCGATGGCGGTTGAACAAACAGTTAGGTTAGGTCTCTAGGTCTAGGTCGTTTTCATGCCTGTCATTACAGTACGACTGGTATGTTATACAGAAATTTGTTACTGTTTTTATTCGAACAGGTTGTGTTGAGTGACGCAACGTGAATGGGCTAATTGTTCCGACAAATTGATTTCATTGTTCCTGATGACGACAACGTACTGAAACTCGTTTTGTTTCTGGCAACGTGACACAGATTGGCTTAAAACCGACGTTTTTCTAATTACACCGTTCTGACTGAATATACTGGTTCCAAAATATCTGGGTTACGCAACGTAGCGCTGTTAGGATGTTGTTCGCTTCAGCAGGAAAACGTAATAAATAAACATGGACGAACGGTTCTCTTTCGTCAGCATTTTTACGGCCTGATCATTAAACGGCTGGCTCCAACAGCAGCACAACACCAATATCGGACTGAGGTCAGATCGGTTTTTGTTGGCTCCAGTTTTTACAAGCGAAGTTTTATAAATCTAGGATCAACGTGGTCTGTGCATTTTTCTAGGTTAAAAAAAACTTCATATGTATAAGGCAATAGGCGCCAAAGGGTTGTACTTTATAATAGTAACAATAATAACAACAACAAAAACAATAATAATAATACTTCTTTTTGCGAGGGAAACTGGAAAACTATTGTCGCCGCAGCAGTGTCTGCACTCCTACAGCGTATGGGACTCGCACCCACCAAAACCACAAACCTTTTTTCCGTGGCATGGATCCACCCCGGAACTCAGCTTTTGCAATAATTCATGGTGGTAACATCTGTTCTTCGTCCATGTGGGCATTCATCTGTTTAAACCTTCACCGGCTACATGTTACCTGCTTTCTGCTATTCTGTCAGCGGCTCTACCAAGATCATTTTCTGCTTACTTTTTTGACTTAGAACCATCTCTATCGTGGGCTGCTACCTGATCCCAGTGGTGTTCGCTCTGCAGCACAGTCCGATGATATTGTCGGGCGTGATTTGTGCCACTGCATTCTTCAGAGTTTGCCTCTCCACTGTCCATCTGGCACAGATGAAAAACGTGTGATGCACGTCGTCTAGTTCCTGTTTACAGAAAATGCACTCTGACCTATCTACTTTTCCTATCCTATAGAGGTAAGTCCGGAACAGAGTGTGACCAGTTAGAGATTGTGTTATAAAATAATTAATCTCTCCATGTCTGCGATCAGTTCAATCGGCTATCTGCTTCATAAGCCTAACGGCCCATCGTGTCACTTGTCCATATGACCTGCCACTGAACCATAGTATGGGCTCTGGCCTCCCTGTGAGCTTGTACTTTACCTACTCTGGCTTTCCCCTTGGAAACTCGCTTGCACACCTCTGCCAGCAGATCGATTGGAATTATTCCAACGACTACCACTCCGTTGCCAATGACTTCTTTCCTGCGCAATTCTTGTCTAGTTTACTGTACCACAGAACTTGAAGATATCGACTTACGACAAAATGTCGCTGGTGACCTATTTGTGTCTCTTCATTACCAATCTTCTTGACAATCTTCGAGCCGTCTTTTCACTTAGCTAAATATTCTGCATGTCTGTTGTTTATCCGACTGCTCTCAGTCAACGAAAGGTAACATTTTTTCACAGTTAACTTTGTTTTTCGTGTGCTCGCAGACAGTGACCGATTTTCATAAATCCGGTGTCAAACGATTCGTGTTCATCTCCCAGCATCACTGGCCACATATTTTAATCTACTTTTACCCAATTATGCACAAGCAACGGGAAAATAGATGTACTTCGGTCTGTTGGAAATGTTTGTTTTGCCCTCAACCACTTAATCAGTTTTTTTAAACAAAGTAAAATGTTTGTCTTTGTTTAAAAAATAGTACTGATTATAAAAATTAACAATAATACAAATATCAAATAACACTGATAATTACTAATGTATTATATATACGTTATTAAATAATAATTACTTCTACAAGTATATTTTGCTTATTTTAATTTTTATCGCCGTATTTGAACCTGTCGCAATTACACAGAACCTGTATCAATGTGTATCATTAATCAGGTGACTACACTGTGTCATCATCGATCTGGGGAATCAATCCCCTTTCCCCAAAATTATTTTAAATTTTAGTTACATTCGTCAAACAGAGTACGTCTATTTCTAAGCTCGTTGCGTGTGTTAAAATAAGACTTATAAATTACTGTATAAATAATTGCTAAAATTATGATCCGGTCTATTGGGCCGTGGCCTACTATAGTTATCATTCTGACAGATGCTATCAGACGTTTCGGCCTCCCCTTTGGAGACCATCTTCAGTGAAACACTTTTTTAATATAACTGAATAAAAGAATATTCTTTGCCACAGTACTGTAGTTACTGATGAACACAGTGTCAGTTGTATTAAAAACCGTGTTTCACTGCAGGTGGCCTGCAGAGGTCAGACCGATTCGTCTGGTAACAACACCTGTCAGAATGATAACTACACTACAATAGCCCGGATCTTACTGTAACCTCAGCAATTATGACGTCGGCCGTGAACGCCTTAGAATAGGTAACTGTGTAAATAATTATATGGGAAGAATCTTAAATATCTCATTTGTCCTTAGGAAATGGAGACTGCAACATTCAAGCTAGTCTCATCGCCCCTCCAAGGAGCAGCTTTAGTTACGCCACTTAAGCAAAGGTAGTGCTAAATTATATTGAATAATTTATATAGAAATTTATATTTTTTATATTTATATTTTATTTTTGTTTTTAAAATATAAATAATTTATTTATTTATATACGTATTAGTTGGTTAAATAACAACACTGACTCTTTCGTACTCGTTAAGAGGACATAACCTCAAAAACTAATACCATGAATTGAACCATTCGTTAATCACCAAACTATTAGCAATGTTTACAGATAGCGATTCGTACTCCGTACTCACAAGTAGAGGTGGGTCGATATACCTATAACAGGTATTTTGGAACGATTATTTTTGTGGAACGGATATAACAGTGACTAAAAAGTTGAAATAACTGTTCCGATTCAACGATAACTGAAGAGTCGAAATACCCGTTCCGAATCGGAAATTCCGTTTACTCGCGGGACCTCCCTACCGAACTAACGAATAAACGAGTACAAATTCACAGTTATTGGTGCTGAATAATTTATTCTGCGCATGTACCGATTGCCATACAAGTACGAAACGAAGGAAAACAGCGAGATTCAGAATATCTCTATGCCAATGAGACAAAGGTGTTTTTAATAAATCAACAACATTTATACTGATGTTACATTTATTCTCGTATGTTATGCAGATACATAATACAGATTATAATGACAAATTATATATTATATTAGTCACCAACTTGGTAAATTTTGAAAAAGCGAATTATATTGTGTTATAACCTACAGAGTACAGAGTGGCTGATAGGCCATATAGTACATTTTGTTAATGTGATTTCGGAGATGATTTTTGTTTGTAAAATTGTTTTATTCTCATTCACTCTTGTGGCTTACTGTTACGTTTTTATTATATGTTTCTGATGCTTTTTTGACATTTGTTGTGCTACTACGTGCACTCTAAATTTTATTGATTGAGTTTCTCAACTGATTTGTCTAACCAAAATGTAATCAATAATTTAAAAATTATAGTATGATATTAAATTCTTAGTAATAATATTAAATTATGTTTAACAATAATATTATAATTTATAGGCCTAATATAAAATATATGTCAGTTTGTTTACTAACAGTGAAAACTTAAATTAGTATTACCAAAGGAGGAAGATAGGCCTATAAATTCTCTTGTTTCTTTTTTTCTTATAAACAGGAACAGCTGAATAAGGTCACAGTGTAAAGTAACACTCTTAATACTTTTAGTTTCAATTTATTTCTTGTAACAAATTATATAATACAGGTATATGTATAATAGGTATATAATAACAAGTATTTGTACGTGTTATTTTTTTTGAACGGTTTCGTTTGTACCTGTTATTTTTTTTAAATACTAGTTTAGCACACCTCTACTCACAAGACTCCTGTAGCGTACCGCAGTTACAAGTGTTCGTATTCACATAACTAACTAGCCTAATTATTTCGCTTGACTTACATAACTATATTTATCCAGACATATTTTTTTTATTTTTGACATTTCTTTATTGTCTATTTCTCTGTGGTATTTAAATCCCAAATCTCCTACCGCTTCGCCACTGATAGTTGAATAGTGTTCTAGCTGTGCGCCGTTTATTTGTTTTTCTATATCGTCTTGTATTTATAGACAGTCTACGTTCCTGACTCTTAAATCATTTCAGAAAGCTGCCACTGGTTTAGGAAATTTCCTTTTTACTACTAATCTTTATAATATGAAATAAAGACTATTCCTTATATCTTCCCTAGTTCGCCTCCATGGAATGTTACTATTGCACATACAGGTTTCATTCCATTCACACCTATTCCCTATCCGCACTGCTTCCATCGTAATATTTTGCTTGCTTGACGTTCAGATCCCTAAAACCTGGGACCGTCCTCAGAAGCTAAGCAACGTAAAACAACTTACAATAAAACATTTTAAAACAAAATATTAGCAAAATGTAGGTACATAACTACGATTAAAACTGTTCATAACAATGTAAGTTTTATAAACATTAGGCATAACATATAAGAATAGAATATAAGACTAAACTACTAAATAATGTAAAATAAAATGAATCTTTCTTACCTGCGAGTGGCGGTTGAGGATAGACAGGTTTTTTCTTTGAGATGTTCGAGGCTGGTCGGTGAGGACTAGTCTCAAGCTGTTCTGGGGGCAAGTTCCCTTCAGCCATTTGGGAAGGATTTGTGGAAGCGCACGCCAGAGCAGAAAGGCCGTTTAGAGGGTGGAGGCACCAGAAAAGTTAAAGGAGTAGATGAGGGTGGACACACAACTGGGGGTCGCGAGTAGTGCAGTGTCCCGAGTCTCAGAAAGGACTCCTGCCACTGGGTCTGTTGGATTTCTATTTATACTTTTTATCTACTTATGGGGGGGGGGGGCCTGAAGCGACCTGCGATTGGTGGATTAAACCACCGGGACTAGCAAACGAGGTCGCTTCCAGGACTCACCTGGTCGCGGGGTGTATTTACCAAGTCCGGCAATGAGGGAATTGTGGGTCACTCTGTCGGAACGAACATAGAATCTACGCGCCAGGCGTCTCACGGTGTCATCAAGAGAGCGGACACCGAGTCCTCTCCTCAAAAGACGAGAAGAGTACCTCCGGGGGACTTTGCACGTGAGCTTCAGTCCCCGGTCGAGTACGCGCTGGAGCGTTGTTCTATGACCACGAGCCAGGTATCCCCAAACAGGACAGGCGTAGGCAATCACGGGCAACACGTACGTGTTGACTATGAGCTTACCTAGCCGGGGGTCATTGCCGGATTAGATAGCACGGGCCAGAGTCAACTGAGTTGCGCCGAAGCGCGTTGTCGGATGTACTGTGTATGGGTTCGCCAGGTGAGTCGGGAATCCACGTGGAGCCCAAGGTACTTGACGCTATTGGTCCAGGGCACCTCGACGGGGCCTACTTTAAGCGGCCGAGGCCGCTTACGTTTGCGCGAGAATATTACCGCGGCGCTCTTGGAAGCGTTAACGGCAACTCTCCAGTCGTCGGTCCACCCGACATACGCGTCGAGTTGGCGCTGGAGCTTAACTGCCGCGTAACCCGCGTTCGGCTCTGAGGCAAAAGCCGCAGTGTCGTCCGCGAACAGCGACAGTTTTACTCCAGGAACTCGGGGCGTGTCGTTGACAAACAGCGAGAACAGGAGAGGCCCGAGGACACTTCCCTGAGGGACGCCAGCGGTAATGCGCCTCTCCGAAGAGAGAGCGTGGTCTACTCTCACTCGGAAGCTACGGTCTCGCAGAAAGCTGCCGATCAAGTGAACGTAGCAGTCTGGGAGAAGGACTTCCGTGAGTTTGTAAAAGACACCCTCGTGCCACACGCGGTCAAAGGCTTTCTCTACGTCTAGGAAGATAGCAGTCGTCTGTTTGCCCTGGCAGCCAGCCTCGGTAATGCATTCCACGAGTCTCATCAGCTGATGAGTCGAGGAGTGCAGCTCACGAAAGCCGAACTGTTCGGGGATCAGCACGTCTAGTCTCTCTAGATGGTCGCGGATCCTACGCTGGATCAGACGCTCAAAAACCTTGGACGTCGCGGACAAGAGGCTGATGGGCCTGAGGTTTTCCACGCGAGAAGAATTCTTTCCCGGCTTGGGTATCACAATGATGGTAGCCGTTTTCCATTTCACCGGAAAATAGGCCAGTCTGAGGCATGAATTGAACAGGTCAGTGAGGAACTGGGTTCCTCGCTCCGGAAGGCGATGGAGGGCGGAATTCATGACTCCGTCCGGGCCAGGCGCCTTCCGGGGCTTGAGCTGAACAATCCTCTCAGAGACCTCCTCCGGGGAGATGGGCTCCGGTTGGACTGTGATATCGGCCGATAGAAAGCGCGATGAGGGTGGACAGCTGTCTTCTTTCGTATTTATACCCTCACCTACCTCCTAAAGACCACGCCCCTCCCCTACTTCTCACTCCTCCAAGTAACGAAAATTCCCAACCGACACGGAAATTTTCTACCTACATTTAACCTGTCACCACCGTCACGGCCTTTCATCGAATTCCTCAAAATATTAAAGCAAAGCTGAGGAATGTCTTTGCTTGCTTGGGTCAAACAGTTCTCATTAACCATGATGAATTTTCGTTGACCTCCAATCTTAGCCTCTTTACCTACTATGTACACGCCACCCCACTATATTCTTCTATGTTGTTCGTCCCAACCATGTTGCGCCAATCTCGAGGTATTCGTCTTACCTAACTGGACGTTCTTCATATGTTCAGACACGCGAACGCCTAGAAGCCTGCCCGTTTACCCGAAATACTGTGTCCCACACTCACACAGAAGTCGGTGTATTACATTCTTTATATCTAATGTAGAAACACTTGGTGTGGGTTAACTCAGTAAGTTGCCTATGGTATTACGGGAACAAAAGGCAGTCTGCACACCGCACCTCCTTATTTTTTCCGAAATCCATCGGATGTTCGGTATAACGGCAGTACCCCTTGCAAGGAATTTCCTTGCTGCTGGCTTATAAATATTACTTTTATCTTCGCTTCAAGAGTACTTATTTAAATAAAATGTGTACCTTGGATGTAATACGGTATTAAGGATAATTTAAATTTTAATGTAGATTATGATTTATTTGTTTACTTGATGGAAGTAGACCTGACCAGAAGGCAACAGCGGTCGAATCGTGGGTGGGTAATAACATATTTACCAGAGTAAGCTGTCGTGTTAATTTGTTAGAAAGCACGACGTAACAGGACCAGTAGGTCAGACGATACAGGCAGGCAGGAAGATGCTATAAATCAGAAATGTGTCGAGTAAGAGAAAACATTTTCAGACGCATGCAGAGATAGAAAGGTCTGGAGGTGGAAATGGAGGAGGCTGTGCCACCGAAGCAGAATACTTTCATACGCACACAAGTGTAGTAGTACATTATCATAATTACAGTTTATGAATATGTATAAAAGCGCTGTGACTTTAGTGTGGTGCGCTGTAACTGGGAGACTTCGCGAGTGTCAATAATTAATTACTGACTGCAAGTGACGGCGTAGGTGAGCGTGTGTCAACGCGTTGTAGGCATCGCGGACGCTCCGCTCTGTGCTTTCTCCTCTTACGATTCGAGCATTATGTTTGTCTCAGACACCTGTATCTGCACAATGTACATTAAAACTGAATTCTTCGATTCCTCAAAAGTAGAGGGAAAATGCCGATTCAAACCCACAAAGGAATGCCGCCTTCTTAAAAAACAATAAAAAACACTAAAAAACATGATCTAAGAGATGACGCCGCCACCGCTGGACCCGCAGCATCCCGATGGACCACAGCACCGCGAATTTCCGCGAATAAATTTTTTAATTTTTTTAATTTTATTTTTTTATTTTTTTAATTAAATTGATTTGGTGGGATGAGGTTCAATGGACCACCAGCATCCGTGAATATAATTTTTTATTTTTTTAAGAAAGCTGATTTGCATATCAGTGGGTGGCGTTGGGTGGGTGGTTTTTTTATTTCACATCAGTGGGTGGTGGTGGGTGGGGGGTGGTTCCAACTCGATGCATTATAGTGTATATTAAAATATATGATCAGGTGTACCAACCTTTGCATGAGTTCAAATTTGTTGTGTGTTATAATGTATATTAAATCTATATGATCAGGTGTACCAACCTCTGTAGTATTATTATAGTGTATAGATATTTTATATGAGCAGGGTTGTCAACATTTTCTGCGGTGGGGGGAGGGAAATTCAAATATGTGTTATATAGTGTATATATTAAAATATATGATCAGGGTTACCAATCTTAAATTATTGTGTGCGTGTATAGAGCAGATCTGCCAACATTTCTTTCTCTTCTGTGGTGGGAAATTCAAACTATATATGATCATAATTGTTACTCTCTCTCTCTCTCTCACACGGTGTGTATGTCTCTCTCTCTCTCTCGTTGTCAAACGTTATGCTCACCGGCATTATAGTGTATATTAAAATATATGATTAGGTGTACCAACCTTTACATGAGTTCAAATTTGTCGTGTGTTATAATGTATATTAAATCTATATGATCAGATGTACCAACCTCTGTATTATTCGTCCTCTCACTCTCTCTCTCTCTCACACGTTGTGTATGTCTCTCTCTCTCTCTCGTTGTCAAACGTTATGCTCAAACTGTTCTCCTCTCTCTGTGGTCAGTACCGCACGCATGTATATGAAATTAGAAAGTTTATTCGACAAATATTAACGCTCACTCTCACTTGTTTCAACTGTATCAACAAATAGTAACGTCCTCTCTCTCTCTCTCTCTCTCTCTCTCTCTCTCTCTCTCTCTCTCTCTCTCTCTCTCTCTCTCTCTCTCTCACACGTTTCAACTATGCAAGGTTCCATACCCTTTCTCCTGTCTCCCTCTCGTACATTGAGTAGTCGGTGTGATGAATATATAATTTTAGCACTATCTCTCTTTCGTTGTCAAAACGTCGTCTTCATTTTCAATGTATTAAATAATTAATTAATAGTTTTATAATGCAGTCAGTGTGATTGATCCTTGTTAGAAATATATATATTTGGCGTCAATGAACTACTTACCTGTTATGTTGTTACAGATGACAAATCCATACGTTAACGGCTTAGCAATCTGGTACAATACTTCTGTTTTAAGGTTGCAGTTTACACACACACATAGGTTCAGTAGTGTATAGCGAAATAAATTAAAATTATACACACACATGAAAACGGCGGCTGAAATTCATACAAATCTTCTGATGTAACAGTTCACAAAAAATAAATTAATTGTACACATGTTCAGAGGTGTAGAGTGAAATAAAATAAAGTCATAATTTGTTTAATGATTAAATATATTTTAACATTCACAATATAAAATTCACAATTAAATAAATACTTTAGAAATTGATATTTTTCGAACGTGTTAGAAATATGAATAAATAATTTTAGCTCTCTCTCTAGGTTCAGTGGTGTATAGCGAAACGAAATTAACAATGCTATGAGACACTTACATTAAAAATGTTTGTATAACAGAAAAATCATTAATTATCCACTCTCTAAGTGTGTGCACATTATGGTTTGTACATAGTGTAGAAGAAGAATTGCAATGTGTAAGACATACCGTTCCGTGAAAGGGATATGACACGTCTTTTGGACAACCAATGTCATCAAGATTTATTATATGATTATGAATTATTTTCGATTCTAAAAAACGTTTTTTCTCAAGACCCTTCACAAACACATATTTATATATGTTCGTATACGTTGTTAACACTGAAACAAGATTGTCGTACGGTGTCTCTCCTTCATCCCATCTTAGGCCATGATAGTTTGTCGATAACCAACAGTTGGTTCTAGTGTATTTCGAATTCGTAACGACTGTAGCAGGCGGGGCGAAAATCCAATGTCTGCATGCAAAACGTGTTACGTCCATAACCGACAACTCCTTTACTATATAATTGCCGTTGTCATCATAAAAGCAGTGAAAGTCAATTATTACAGCAGCGTTTACCATTATACTATAAAAAAAAAAAAAACCATACATTACAAACTAATAGTTATAAACACAAAGATCGTTACAATAATAATACACAAACTTACGTTTACTGTCGTCCGAACTGAAGCGTGGAGAGAGAATAACTAACAATATCACAGTGAGAATTCTTTTTGTTTTTAACAGATGGAATTTTAGCAGGAGGGGGAGCAGAGTCGCCGTCGGCAATTAATTTGACACGTACGTAAGATTTTAATAAAACAATTATCAGTTTTAAATAATAATTTTCGGAAACATCCCCGACTTAAAAAAATATAGTTTACCTTGTAGTATAAAATTCAAACTATTAAATTGTCTCTCTCACACACATTTCTGATTACTATACAACTAATTGCATGTATGTTCAGATGGTTCTACCGAAATAAACCATTGTGTGTGTGTGTGTGTGTGTGTGTGTGTATGTGTATGTATTCGCTAAATCCGCCTTTCACTTTCTAATATGACACATGACACTCATTAGTTGCACCCATCACAAGTAATTATGGATTAGAAAGTATTCACGTCCAAACAAACACCGGCTGTCCCCTACCACCGGAGACCAATATATATATACTCAACAAATTTAGTGATAAATTCTCATTTGACCTGCTTGCGTGCACTGACAAATCTATCACGACATTTTTAATAGGTGGAAGACTGTATTTATGTGCAATCGCAGTATATACAAGTTTCTGTGTGTAGTCAACATACGTTAGTTTTGGTAAGTATAATTTATTGTATGTACAGATTTTATTTAAACGTAAAAATTATTTGCATTAAAACATTATTTAATACATGTATGTTCAAATCACAATTTATGAAATATATTCTTACCGTATTTTTTATATTACACTTCTAATTGAAGATATATATTTTAATTTAATACATGTGTGTGTAAGCGTATGCGTATGATCAAATTACAATTTTCTGAATATATTCTTAACGTACTTTTATTCTTAACGCACTTCTTTAATACATGTGTGTGTATGTGTAATCAAATTACAATTTTCTGAAATCTATTCTTACTGTACCTTTTATATATTACACTTCTAATTGAAGATATATATATTTTTAGGTATAACTGAATTTTATCGGATTCACACTGACTGCTTGCGTGCGGTGATAAATCTATCTCAGCAGTTTTTAATAGTTGAAAGACTGCTTGAATTATTGTACGTCCCAGTATACACAAGTTCCTGTGTGTGGGTGTGTGTAGTCAACATTCGTTAGTTTGGTAAGCATAATTTAACAAGTGCATTATTTATTGATTTAATACATGTATGTGTATGTGTATGCGTGTGATCAAATTATTATTATCATCTGAAACAGAACAGTATATATAGATTCGAGTGGTATGTAAGACACTGTTATATGTTACTAAAATCATACGTAATTGGACCTAACATGATTCATGCTAACGAATGCGTTCGGTATGTGCATCTTTGTGTGTGTTCATGGATTTAATACATGTATGTGTATGTGTGTGATCAAATTATTATTATCATCTGAAACAGAACAGTATATATATAGATTCGAGTGGTATGTAAGACACTGTTATATGTTACTAAAATCATACGTAATTGGACCTAACATGATTCATGCTAACGTATGCGTTCGTTATGTGCACGCGTTATAACAGTACCTTTTGTTTTTCAGTATTCATTCATTCTCACTCTTTTTCTGAATATATTCTTAACGTACTTTTATTCTTAACGCACTTCTTTAATACATGTGTGTGTATGTATAATCAAATTACAATTTTCTGAAATCTATTCTTACTGTACCTTTTATATATTACACTTCTAATTGAAGATATATATATTTTTAGGTATAACTGAATTTTATCGGATTCACACTGACTGCTTGCGTGCGGTGATAAATCTATCTCAGCAGTTTTTAATAGTTGAAAGACTGCTTGAATTATTGTACGTCCCAGTATACACAAGTTCCTGTGTGTGGGTGTGTGTAGTCAACATTCGTTAGTTTGGTAAGCATAATTTAACAAGTGCATTATTTATTGATTTAATACATGTATGTGTATGTGTATGTGTGTGATCAAATTATTATTATCATCTGAAACAGAACAGTATATATAGATTCGAGTGGTATGTAAGACACTGTTATATGTTACTAAAATCATACGTAATTGGACCTAACATGATTCATGCTAACGTATGCGTTCGTTATGTGCATCTGTGTGTGTGTTCATGGATTTAATACATGTATGTGTATGTGTATGATCAAATTATTATTATCATCTGAAACAGAACAGTATATATATAGATTCGAGTGGTATGTAAGACACTGTTATATGTTACTAAAATCATACGTAATTGGACCTAACATGATTCATGCTAACGTATGCGTTCGTTATGTGCACGCGTTATAACAGTACCTTTTGTTTTTCAGTATTCATTCATTCTCACTCTTTCTTGAAGATCATGGCTAACCATCAGCAGGAACGTTGGGAGGAGCAGACTGAACAAGGTAAAAAGTTCAATACCAATTGTCACAGTTAAGAAATTATTTTTGTAATTATGTAGCGTGCAAACTTGCTGATGCGAATTAACGTTCGAGTCATACTATGTCTATTGGTATGTATATGAAAAGTCTCACTCTTAACATCGTTTAGAAATTGACATGTAGATGAAAATTTTTCATGTTCCTTCATAGGTTTGTCACCTTCTTTCCAATCAACTAATTCAATTCCACAACAAAAGCATTTAACTCTATCGTCTACGAATGACATACTATGTCCACAAACATCGAAATTTCTAGGGTAGAAGTAGAACCCCGCAAACGCTAACTCGTCGGGGCTGATAAACGTCACTTCCCAATACTTGAACGATTTTATTCTTTCACTTTCAATACTAAAATCAGGAGTAGCCGACATCTTCACGGTTTGTAATAAACTGACATATTACCCCGACGAGTGTTATTTATTTACTACAAACATGAATTTGTGTGTACACGTTATTTATCATTCCTATTGGTTACTAATACTCATGTTTCTATTGTTTCAGTTGTGACTCGGTTTTATATCGAGAGGAACAGTAGTGTCCGAGGGTGCATCACAACCTTCGACTACATTCCAGTGAACGTCAACGAGTCGGATCATGACGTAGTATTCGTAATGACTGAGGCACGTCCTTTATTGCTTGAGGATATTCAGACAGAGCAGACACGTTTACGCAATATCAAGTGGCATATTGCGTGCAGGATACGTTTTACCAAAACCGTGGTAGATGGTGACAGTGGTGAGGAGAAAGAGGTAACGAAAGACGCCGTCTTCCACGGACGTTGTCGCACGTTGCTCGCGGACGACAACGACGAGTTGAATTGTCTACTCGATGAATCCTACGATAAAATCTTCAATAGCATATCTAATTTTACCCGTGACGGGAGCGGATGGACGGTGGATGCTGTACTGAAGCTGGAACTGGTTGTTGGACGGTACCAGCCTCTAGCAGCGTCCTCCTACCTTCCAACCCCGCGAAAACTCTCACACACCAGGGCAGTAGTCAACATCAGGAACCCCCACGATGAAATGTGTTTTCTGTGGTCTGTTCTAGCCCACATACACCCTCAAGAACGTCATAGAGACCGTGCTTCAAAATACATCCCATTCATAAACACATTAAATATGTCCGGTATCGAGTACCCTGTTTCGTTAAAGTCCATTTCCAAATTTGAAGCACAGAATCCTAACATTTCTATAAACGTTTTCGGCTATGATATAGAAGACAATATCAAAAATGAATCAAAAAATGAGGTTTACCCTCTGAGAATTACCCCGAATAAGGACAGGTCGCATCACGTTAATCTTTTGCTTCTGACCGATACAAATAGCCGAAACATTACTGTCTTATCAGTAACATGAATAGATTGTTATCATCCCTAACAAAACACGGTCATAAATCATTTTACTGCGACTACTGCCTGCATCGTTTCGCCACAGAACATGGTCTGTCCGATCATCTCCCCTACTGCACACCTTACGGCGAGCAGAAAACCAAAATGCCCACGGAGGAGGAGAAGTTTATGTCCTTTAAAAATTACGCGCACTGTCTTAAAGTACCCTTCACCGTCTACGCCGACTTCGAGTCCCTCATCACTCCGCTTCAATCGTGTTCACCTGGTAACAACGTCCCGACGACAGTGCACGAGTTAGGTGAATTCTACTCCGTCGATAGCAGCGGTGTCCGTCAGAAACTAACTTCTCCTCCTGTATCGTCCACATCATACGAAGCGATGCATATTCCGTCAGGTTTCTCCTATGCTATCGTCGATCACACACACAGCCTTTGGAGAGAGGCTAAAGTTTATCGAGGTGAAAACGTTGTAGACACGTTCTTCTCGTGGTTGATGAAAGACGTCGAGGATATGATGAAGGTGGTACGACATAACGTACAATTAATTATGTCCGATGATGACAATGTTGTGTTCACTAACGCCGCCGTTTGTCATTTGTGTGAGCGCCCTTTGACAGACGATGACAAGGTACGCAATCATTGTCATCTTACGGGGAAATTCTTGGGAGCAGCCCACAATAGCTGTAATCTGAGCTACAAGATGCCTCGTCATATCCCCGTCTTCTTTCACAACCTTCGTGGCTACGACTGTCACCATTTAATGCAGGGTTTAGGGAAATATAAGGACGAACGCGTATCCTGCATCGCGACATCCAGTGAGCGTTACGTGTCGTTCTCCCTGGGTCCCTTGCGTTTCGTAGACTCCTTTCAATTTCTTAATCGCTCTCTGGACACACTCGTTACCAATCTGTCCGCGTCCGGGAGCCAATTTCCGTTGCTCAGAGAGGAAATGCTTAGACGGGGTTTCGATGAACAGACCAATCTGCTCGTACGCAAGGGGGTATACCCATACGAGTACGTTGACAGTATTGATCGGTTCAACGAAACAAGTCTACCCGCTCGTGAACACTTTGATAACCGGTTGATGGAATCATCTATTTCGGACGCAGATTTCGAGCACGCGCAAAACGTGTGGAGTGCATTCAATCTGCGTACGTTTGGAGATTACCATGATTTGTATTTGTTGACAGACGTAATGCTGCTGGCCGATGTCTTTGAAAGTTTCCGAGACATGGCCTTACGCGATTACTGCTTGGACCCATGTCATTTTTACTCGCTTCCCGGACTCGCTTGGAACGCGATGCTAAAAATGACCGGGGTCGAATTAGAACTGTTGACAGAAATAAATCTGCATCTGTTCCTCGAATCTGGGATCCGCGGAGGCTGCGCGATGATATCCAACCGTCATGCAGTCGCTAACAATCCTTTGATTCCAGATCAGTACGATGTTTCGAAACCGACCTCCTTCATTCTGTATACGGACTGTAACAATTTATACGGTGCAGCCATGTCGCAACCACTCCCTTACGCAGACTTCCGATGGCTCGATCGTAACGAAATCGAGTCCTTGGACGTACGTAATGTGAGTGATGATGCTGACATCGGGTACATACTTGAAGTCGACCTACACTATCCTAATACCTTACACGACCTGCATTCCGACTACCCGCTTGCACCTGTGCGCCAGCGCATAACACACGATATCCTTTCTCCCTTTTCCAAACGTTTACACGAGAGTATATACAGATCATCGTATAACGAATCAGGGTCATCCGTAGAGAAGTTGTTAACAACTTTGGAGGACAAACAAAATTACGTTCTCCATTATCGAAATTTGAAATTGTATTTAAGTCTTGGCTTAGAGCTGAAAGCGACTCATAGGGTGTTGTGTTTTAAGCAAAGCGCTTGGTTGAAACCGTTTATCGATTTCAACACTCGCAAGAGGCAATCAGCCGTCAACAGCTTTGAAAAAGACCTTTTCTAACTGATGAACAACGCCGTATACGGTAAGTCGCTGGAGAACGTACGGAAACATATAGACTTTGAACTAGTCTCGAATGAACGACGGCTTCAAAAACTAGTTTCCACACCCAGGCTAAAACGTATGATTCGTTATACGAACGATCTGGCGGGACTCTCACTTCGTAAAAAATCCATTGTTCTTTCTTGTCCCGTGTATGTCGGTTTCACGGTGCTTGACGTTAGCAAAACAATAATGTACGACTTTCATTATCGTTATGCTGTCGCCAAGTACGGCCACAACGTTAAATTGTTAATGACTGATACAGACAGTCTGATGTATCATACTCAAACATCAGACTTGTATGCAGATATGAAGGAGGACCTACACGTTTTTGACACATCGGATTACCCTACGACTCATCCTTGTTATAGCATTAAGAACAAAAAGGTTGTCGGACTGTTCAAGGATGAAACGTGTGGTCGTCCTATTAGAGAATTCGTGGGTCTCCGAGCGAAATGTTATTCGTTCCTTGTGGCCCACGAAGATTCTAGCAATGAGGGTCAAAAACGTGTGTGTAAAGGTATGCCTCGAGTTGCGATTAAGAGGAGTCTGCGACACGATATGTATCGCAAGTGTCTCACCGATCATTGTCGGTTTTCTGTCAGTGCGCTGTGTTTACGTAGCGATCATCATACGTTGTACACGATGCGTGTAAATAAGCAAGCGTTGTCACCGTATGATGATAAGCGCTATATATTAGACAATGGTCATGATACGCTTGGGTACGGTCATTATCGGATACGTGCCGACGACGATGATTCTGCTCCTCCACCTGCTAAAATTCCCCGTTACACCACTGGTTAACAAAAAAATTCTTACTGTGATATCTATAGTTATTGCCTCTCCATACTTCAGTTCGGACGGCAGTAAACGTAAGTTTATGTATTATTATTATTATTCAGTGATATATACACTTTACTTATTAAACGTCTTACAATGACTATAGCATATTTAAAAAACGTAAGTTTGTGTATTATTATCATTATTGTATCGATCTTTGTGTTTATAACTATTAGTTTGTAATGTATGGTTTTTTTTTATAGTATAATGGAAAACGCTGCTGTAATAATTGACTTTCACTCATTTTATGATGACAACGGCAATTATATAGTAAAGGAGTTGTCGGTTATGGACGTAACACGTTTTGCATGCAGACATTGGATTTTCGCCCCGCCTGCTACAGTCGTTACGAATTCGAAATACACTAGAACCAACTGTTGGTTATCGACAAACTATCATGGCCTAAGATGGGATGAAGGAGAGACACCGTACGACAATCTTGTTTCAGTGTTAACAACGTATACGAACATATATAAATATGTGTTTGTGAAGGGTCTTGAGAAAAACGTTTTTTAGAATCGAAAATAATTCATAATCATATAATAAATCTTGATGACATTGGTTGTCCAAAAGACTTTCACGGAACGGTATGTCTTACACATTGCAATTCTTCTTCTACACTATGTACAAACCATAAGGTGTACGCACTTAGAGAGTGGATAATTAATGATTTTTCTGTTATACGAACATTTTTAATGTGAGTGTCTCATAGCATTGTTAATTTCGTTAGGTAAACTTGTATATGGCTGCAGGCGATAACTATTTCTGTGGACTTTCCTAATATATATATTTTGTAACAGCGCTAATTCTGCCTGTGTGTATGTACATGCAAAGCTTCAGGCGATGAAAGTGAACTTTCCTGATGGCTACACCATTACTTTCACTAGTCTTCTTTGTAGCGAATATTCTGACATTGTTTGGTTCCACCTCGTTTGATACAGACGTCTTCACTTCTAATAATGTCGTTTATCACAAAATTCAACGCAGTTTCTGCTATTGAGTACAAACGTTGTGCAGAATTAACAGTGGACAAACAGTATCCGATCGTTAACATGTTGCATGTGGACACGCGATATGGGAAGTCTGTGCTTGTAACGTTGGAAGATTGTGAGCGCCGCTATCGTGTATATCTACCTAAGAGGTATGCTGACGTCTTTACAGATGAAGAACTCCGTCATATAAATCCCAGCGACCTACATCTTGTGTTTCGAGGGATGAAGAACCAGACGGTGCATGTGGAAATTGTATCTCGTTAAGGTGACAAACTACTTTTAATAAACAATTTTTTTAATTTATTTCACTATACGCCTCTGAACCTATATGTAATTATTTGTAAACTGCGTTACCTGTTGCAGCAAACGATAACACTAGAACGATTATATTATTATTATTCAGTGATATATACATACATACAATGACTATAGCATATTTAAATCTGTTATCTGTTATCTGTTTTATTGGACCTACATGTACATGATTCAAGCCAAACGTATGCACGTTGTCTGTATGTGTGTGCGTGTGCGTGTGTGTGTGCACGTGTTCCGTATGTGTGCGTGTACGTCTGTGTGTGTGTGTGCGTGCACGTGTGGTGTAACCCAAACGTGTGTACGTTGTATGTATGGGTGTGATTACGTTGCGTATGCGTATGTGTGTGCGTGTGCATATGTGTGTGTGCGTGCGCGTGTGGTGTAACCCAAACGTGTGTACGTTGTATGTATGTATGTGTGTGATTACGTTACGTATGCGTGTGCGTATGTGTGTGCGCGTATGTGTGTGTGTGTGTGTGTGTGTGTGTGTGTGTGTGTGTGTGTGTGTGTGTGTGATATTTAACATGATTTTAATGTTGTTGTTGTATTGTTATGTTGCAGGTTGCTTCTTCTACAAGTACGACACACAATTATATATAAACTTTCGAAAAATATCAATTTCTAATGTATTTATTTAATTGTGAATTTTATATTGTGAATGTTAAAATATATTTAATCATTAAACAAATTATGACTTTATTTTATTTCACTCTACACCTCTGAACATGTGTACAATTAATTTATTTTTTGTGAACTGTTACATCAGAAGATTTGTATGAATTTCAGCCGCCGTTTTCATGTGTGTGTATAATTTTAATTTATTTCGCTATACACTACTGAACCTATGTGTGTGTGTAAACTGCAACCTTAAAACAGAAGTATTGTACCAGATTGCTAAGCCGTTAACGTATGGATTTGTCATCTGTAACAACATAACAGGTAAGTAGTTCATTGACGCCAAATATATATATTTCTAACAAGGATCAATCACACTGACTGCATTATAAAACTATTAATTAATTATTTAATACATTGAAAATGAAGACGACGTTTTGACAACGAAAGAGAGATAGTGCTAAAATTATTTATTCATCACACCGACTACTCAATGTACGTATTTGTCGAATAAACTTTCTAATTTCATATACATGCGTGCGGTACTGACCACAGAGAGAGTAGAACAGTTTGAGCATAATGTTTGACAACGAGAGAGAGAGAGAGAGACATACACAACGTGTGAGAGAGAGAGAGAGAGAGTGAGAGGACGAATAATACAGAGGTTGGTACATCTGATCATATAGATTTAATATACATTATAACACACGACAAATTTGAACTCATGTAAAGGTTGGTACACCTAATCATATATTTTAATATACACTATAATGCCGGTGAGCATAACGTTTGACAACGAGAGAGAGAGAGAGACATGCACACCGTGTGAGAGAGAGAGAGAGTAACAATTATGATCATATATAGTTTGAATTTCCCACCACAGAAGAGAAAGAAATGTTGGCAGATCTGCTCTATACACGTACACAATAATTTAAGATTGGTAACCCTGATCATATATTTTAATATATACACTATATAACACATATTTGAATTTCCCTCCCCCCACCGCAGAAAATGTTGACAACCCTGCTCATATAAAATATCTATACACTATAATAATACTACAGAGGTTGGTACACCTGATCATATAGATTTAATATACATTATAACACACAACAAATTTGAACTCATGCAAAGGTTGGTACACCTGATCATATATTTTAATATACACTATAATGCATCGAGTTGGAACCACCCCCCACCCACCACCACCCACTGATATGAAATAAAAAAACCACCCACCCAACGCCACCCACTGATATGCAAATCAGCTTTCTTAAAAAAATAAAAAATTATATTCACGGATGCTGGTGGTCCATTGAACCTCATCCCACCAAATCCCAAATCGGCGAGTCATCTCAAACCTATTCGCCGATCACTGTATACGACGATATTTTCCATTTTGTCATTAACCCAGTGTTACAAGAAATAAAAATAATCTATGCCGCTCGGAAAGAAGATCAGATGTGTTCACTATTTTCCTAAACTTCTACCGTGGGGTTTTACAGCTTAAAATGGCTACAAAGTTTATTGAGCACTGGTGTAGGAAATGGAAAGTGAGGATCTCAAAAAGCTATTAAGGAACGCGTTTACTCAGATGCAAGATATTGTATTTTAACAATTGAAATAATTTAAACAAAATTAGTTTTGAATTTTTTTCTTACTGAGTATTTTCTCTTACGTTTTAATGTATAAGTGATATTGTATATCGACGCGTTAAGTGGTAAGAACTACCTTAGTGTAGAACTACCCAAGTCCAATGATGTTTCAAAAAGACGTTTTAATTTTTGTATTAATTTCTATTTTCTTTTCATTTTCCAAAACTATGTAGTCAATAAGAAATTTTATTAATAATAAAAATTAACCTTAAAAATCAGTTTAATAATTTTATGATTTATTATTGAATTTGAAAACCTTTATTTCAGTTTTATGTAAATTCAACTAAGTGGACTTGAGTAACTTTACCAATAACCCCACGATATAAACAATTATGATTTCAAGGGAATAGACTTCTGTTAATGAGTTTGTTTAGAAATTGACGACACCAACAGTTATGTTTTTCTTCTATAAATGGCAACACGCCTCAGCTAGTTATAGCGTAGTACCTGTTTTAGCACTTTATTATTGTAAATAACAATTGTGGTCTTCGTCGGGTATTGAGGACATAACCTTTGAACTCGTAACGGAATTTCTTTCATATTACGCACAAGATGAAATAAACGTTTCAATTCTTTAGGAATTCAATACAGTAAACTGTAGTAGACAATTCTGGACTTTCATCGTAAAGAAAACGCATCGTATTGAGTATAAGCCATCATACGATGAGTAAGAAGAAAAATCGAATAGATCTACAAAGAAGGAGAAAAGAAAGCTGATGAAGTTAAGAGAACATTCGTAATGTATATGGATTAATAGAACAGTGTGTTATTATCGGCCTAGATTGCATTGTTTAATTCTTATTTTCCAGAACGTATATTAATACACACATATTTTTTACCATGCATGTTTAAAATGGTATCCAACTCACTTGTATGAATAGACAAAGTAACCTTTTTCAATCCGCCTTGTGACTTCTTTTTTATATACAGGTGACGCGTTCAAAAACATTGCTTTATCATCAGATCACAAAATATCCCTCGTAGAAGGTCGTCATCGGTTAAAAATCCAATACCGTTTGTACTGTATACGCGTCAGTAGGTGTCACCTATTCATGAGTGTCGACCAAACGTGGTGCGCACCTACTGAAGCTATACAGTACAAATGCTATTGGATTTTTAACCGATGACGACCTTCTACGAGTGATATTTTATGATCTGATGATGAAGCGTATGCTTCGAAACGCGTCGTCTGTATATAAAAAGAAAATTCTTGTATACAAGGCGGATTGAAAAAGGTTAGTTTGTCTATTGTTGCATAAATAAACAACACACTTAAAAATACAAATGTAACAGCAGGTCATTACAAAATATAAAAGTGCTTGTGCAAGCAAACAAGTTCCATTGGATAGTAATGATGAAAATAAAACATCAAGGTCCACGAAAGAATCTACCGATCGAGTTACGGTTTAACAAATCGAAAGAGTCGATAAGCGATACAGTGCATATGACTTTGCAGACATCAAACATTCATTGTAGAGAACATGTATTGTCCAGTTAATAAATTGGATGGGTTTAATGTAAGACGATTGGATAGACCGACACGTATGGCACAGAGAACGCCTAATCCTCCGCGTCTGTGGAAGCCTCTCAAATGCTGGACACACATATTTCTAAACAAGCAATGTCCAAATATTGGTTGAAAGGATCATGGCAGACTATAATATCGACGGCCAGAGACTCTGTGAAGCTCTGTGAATAGGCTGAGCCCAAGGCATGAAATACAGAAGAAGAAGAAGAAGAAGAAGAAGAAGAAGAAGAAGAAGAAGAAGAAGAAGAAGAAGAAGAAGAAGAAGAAGAAGAAGAAGACTATCAACATCAAGAATATCAAGGTCAACAACAACAAAACATATTTAGTAAACAACTAACTCGTAAACCGCCGAAAGTCAGGCTCATTTCCATAAAATCTGTTACGAATAAAAATTTAAAATTAAAGTGATATATAATAGCACATGGTTTATTACCTATAATTTGAGTACAATTAATGGAGACAGAATATTTTGAAATCAGCTTTTTTCCATTTTTTGTCCATAATTTTTTCAACCCTTATAGCCTACTCCACGTTGAAAAATATATAGACGCAAAGAATTTATAAGATGTATTTTTAAAATTATATGAGAAGAATACTGAATTTTTTCATTTGTACTGATGAAAATGGGGTGGGGGGTCCAACCTTCAAGCAAGTTTCGTCCCCCCCTAGAAGCTAATCTCATTTCCCCCCAGTTACGTCACTGGACCATCAACAGAACTAGCTAATGATTTCAGAATAAGCCATCTACTAATCCATGAATTTATAGAATTAAATTACAAAAGGAAGATGAAGAAGAAGGAGGACAAGAAGAAGAACAAGAAGATCAACATCAAGAGTATCAACGTCAACATCATCAGCAACAACAACAACTCTTAAACCGAAAGTCAAAAACGAAGAGAAAAATTATGCTTTTGTGAATGAAAGCGATTTACAAATCGCCTTCGGGCTTCTTCCGAAGCATTCCGGATTTTGACGTCAGGGTGCGTTTTAGTGTGAGCGATCATCGTATAGGATGACTGTGTGTAGTCGATGCACGTACTCTGTAATGACATGTCAAATGGAATTTCTCAGAAACGGAATGTTAGAGATCCCATTTGACTGCAGGATCCGGTCAGCCTGCTACTATAGCATACATTCTACTTGTCTCTTCATTACACCACTTGATGGATGAACATTTAGTAATATCATTCTTAATAGCACGTAAAATAAAGTTAAATTGATTTCTTCTTAAATAAAAGAACACAGAACTAGTTTCATCGCCCACAAGTCATTTTGTCATCAACTCGTACGGTGTATTCTTAACTTCATGTCTTCTAAACGTCTCGTCGGTGTTTTTTCATTTGGTTGTTTGTATCTTCGTACTGATAGTACGCTTCTACATGATATGCTTCGTACTAAATCCGTTTCTTAACGTGATACATTGTGGACTGTGGCGTCAACTGTTGTAATCTCATGCGCCTACTGTATAAACGAAGCTTCCCAGCACCCGTGCATTCTCTGCACCGACGATCGTCCAAATCAAACCACACCATAAAGGGTCGAATCCGTTCTAGCAAAAATTGTGAGAATCGTATTCATAAAAACGAATAATATACTAGTTCCGCTTCGTTAGAAGTGGCATTATGGAAAATTTCGACTAGCAAGTGTATAATCGATATTACCAAGTTTGATGGAACGTTCGACTAGGCACTGAAACTTGTCGCTACTATTAACGCATACTATTTTAGTTTTTTTATGGTTATGTCGCGCAGGTGTCTCCTTCAACAATAGTACCTGGCACCTGCTTTGTTATTACGCAAAAGCTATTGACACTCTTTTGTCAGGCCGGTCACAAAATCGTTACAATAGAATTACGCCGGGTAAAAGGCCGTAAACATTTTCACAGCCGGCTTTATTAAAAATTAACATTTAATCACACAAAAGACGGCGCGGTGCGGCGTCTGGACGAGCGCGTCTCGCTATAACGTTACGTTAATGGTGTCGGTGACGCCATTGCTTTCTTCTTGTTCTTGATCGCCGCAGACGAAACAAAGAGAAACAACAATAGCGGCTTGCGGTACAATAACAAATGACGATAATGATGATCGTTGTGTTCATTTCATGTGCTGTCGCAGGCCCGTGTCGTACAAAGCAAAACACCTATCCAAGAGTGTCATTTAATGAGAGCGCATTGTGTAATGTTGTAATGTACGCTTTAACAATTGAAATGTCGCCTTGTGTATGGTATGAATTATTTGGGAAAATATAATAATGTAATTATTTCGAAATAAAATATATCTGAAACGTTCGTGACAAACTTTTTTGTTTTTCGTATTTTAATTATAAGCAATAGTAAGGAGTATTACAGTCTCTCGCAGTTCGTTCACATTTGGCAGACATAGGATTTACACCAATCTGCAATTTGCAATTGTACAGTTGTCTTTCCCGTTACTAAGACAAATAAATCCTATCCCTTGCTTGAGTTCAAACACTTTATGGACAATTTCTGGGATGTTAGTTAATACGATTAGATCTAATTACGGAGACATCAAAACAGATCAAACGTTAAAATATGTAATCGTCATTTTTAACCCGTGATCAAACATTACAAGTAATAGTACATAATTAAAAATATAGTGTATATATGTGATTCACATATAGTATGTATACGTTAAACATATATTAGAAGTTCATGTAGTAGGCCTATGTTTTTACTATATTTGTCGATGGCTCATAATTGGTGTAGTTGTCGCAAGGCGTATCTCAACAGATCCGCAGATCCGCAGAACATTTACAATTTTTTGATCTATTTTTAATATTACGAGACCACGTCACAGCCCTCTCTTACACAGGATATAAAAGGAATAAGCGAGAAAACGTTTTTCACGGATACAGTTTTCTCGTGAATTTTCGTCCAAACTTTGTAGGAATTAGTAACATGAGGGAACCGAAAAAGCATGAGTACAGTAAAAAAATAATAAAGCTTGCGAACGTATACGGGACTCAAATTCTAATTTCAGTATCAACTAGAAAATTACTCTTCACTTATAGTTTTAATTCAACATGTTTACGAACTAAATTAACTATAAATGTTATTGGGTAACAAAGGCGAGTAATATACAGATAAGACACTAGTAATTAGGAAATTGTTTCGGGAGGATCAGGCAGAGTGTGGACGAACAACGAAGTAAAAGAAAGAGTGCAGAGTGTAGTATTCTCGTCTGATGAAGAAAGTGTGTAACGGAAACGGAAAAAATGTTTAATTTGCATCTTAATGTGAAATCACCCGGAAACTAAAAGAATGAACTGCGAGCCAATCCGCGACCTACAAACCAGTTTGAAATTGAAAACAAAAACACCAAATTAATACTTCTGTTAATTCTACCTTGTAAGAATAATTTTTGACAAGAGTGTAATCTTTTATTTGTGCTCGATCAAGTCGCCAGATTTTATACTGGTTCTAGAAGTACATTTTTTGTACAGTTTTTGCAGAAGACGTGTACAAGTGATAATTCGGTTTAAAAGTAAATTTAGAGCACATTTTAAAGCACAGGTTATATATTTATCTATGTGATTTTATAATTAACTATTAAAGAAATTCTTACATATAGAATTCAATAAATATTGAAATAGTATTAGAATTTAATCATTACAGCGGAGCTGGAGAAATACTAATTTTGAGTTTAAATTTAGGCTTATGTAGGCCTAACTGAATTTTATTCACAGTCTCTTTTCCGTTTACTTATACACTTGTTAGAGGAATTATTATTTTATAATTAAACATTATAATTAAATTCTTTAGCAATTTAAACATTACTTTTTTAGGTTAAAGTATGTAAACATTTTTAAACTTACAATTATTGAGCATACCTTACTCCTTTCGCCTGTGGTTGCAAAGAGTAAATAAGACTATTGTAACAATGTTAGTCGCACGGTGTTTTAAGTTGGGTACCGTACCCATTACCTCGTTTATATACCGACTAGCAGTACATGTACACAGACCTTCTCACAGAATACAACCGCTCATCGTAAACAGTATTCTTCAGGACGGATTCGAATCCACGGCTGTTTGCTGTCGGGAACTACGTAATTTCAATTGTTGTTAAATTATATTGTTGTTAAATATTAAAAAAGAATGTTAGAAAATTACAAAAATTTAAAAAAATATTATTATAATTTTACTTTATAGATGAAACTCTATTTTATGATTTTATTGTATGCTAGATAGAATGTAAATCTGTTATAGATAAGTCGATATATTACGACATAATAAAACTGCGATATTAACTCTCACTAACACTTTTAAAATGTAATTTGAACACGGATTAAAGAAATAAGAGTAGAAATATTAAAATACCGGGTTATCTTTGAATGATCAAATACTGTACATTCAATAGTAAGGATGACAAGACATTAATTTTTCTAAGTCACAGCTATATCAGTAGTACGAAAAGCAAACTTAATAAAAATAAAAAAAAATACGTGGAAAATGGTCTTCAGATCATTACGACTAAAGTCAGATACAGGTGTTTTAGAAGAAATAAACAAACAAAAATTAGTATTTGCTAAAATCACAACATAAAACACTTTAGGAAGGAAAACGGAAAAAAATAGCCTGTAAGTCATAAATGAAATGTTGGAAAGAAGGCAGGTTATTAGTATGAAAAATTGTTATTTATGTAACGAGAAACCTTACCAATAACAAAGTCACACACAGAAATGGTTGAATGTCGTGAACTGTGAGTTTCTCACAACGTAACAGATCTCGTAAATATTTTATTCGAAATCCAAACAAGCTAGCTGTCGGACAATTATATTGTTCCAAACGACTGTTATAAAACTGCCGGAAATCTACCAGAACCGAGAGCTGAAGCTTCGAGAGGGATTTTGTACAATCATCATTCGTACATAAACACGAAAGTGTGAATCGAAGTTAACCGGTGTCACGCTGAACACATGAGTAATGAAAGTGGAAGCGGAGTCACACGTAAGAGATAATATTCAGTCGAAAGTACCGCATACCAAGCAAGCGTTTTGCTCAATTTTCACATCAGGGGGCGCGTTCAAACGGGAGCCTGGCGTTTGAGCGAGCGGATAACCTTTCACCTCTCACCGGGTCGCTTCCGGACCGAAAATTGGTCTGTCACACGACTCCACGGTACATCGCTATCCACGTAAACGTAGCGCTTGCGTCGCATCACTACTAAACATTTGAGTTAATAAGCTTTCCTATATAAAGTCGGTTCTATTAAACGTGTACTTTATCGAAGACAGGTCACGTAAAAACTTATTCCAATGGCTCTATTACTGTGTGCTATCAAGTTTCATTTTAAAAAAAGAAATAAACATAATGAACGTTCTAGTAAATTGTCTTGTACGTTCCCAGTTTAAATACGTGTTGTTTATCATTGAGTTATATAAAAAATATACTGTATATAATGTAAGTCTGGCTGAACACGAACTGAATTAATTTAGAAGTGATGTTACTTGGAGGTGACTACTCTGGACGTGCAACGACTACCTCGAAATATACGCACTGAAAAGCCATCTCAGTCCTCAGAATTAGACTTGCAAAAGGAAAAGTAATTTTATAGTCTTGCGAACTCAAAACCAGGAAAACATGTTATAAAACTCCTTTTGTGTTGAATGTTCTGGTACATGGAATGCGGGAAAGAGGAATAAGGAACGTTTAGATTTACGGCGTCGAAAGGCAATGCATAGAATTCATGGAAAGGTAAAGTGAGCAATGATGTATCTTTTTAGATTAACTGTAAAAAGTAAAGTCTGAAAAAGCTTCACCGGAAAAAAATACCGATGGCTCTGAGATGCTACGTGTAAGTACAAAACGTATTGTATTGACCGTTTAAAGGGGACGATTGTTAAGAGAAGAATCGCTAAGGCAAAGCGAAAAAGGTTTACTATAAAATTCTGTAAATTTTGTAAGCTTTAAAATTGTGTAAAACCTTTTTATAAGTTCAACAGTCATTATTTTCAATTATACGTTTCTAAGTACTTTATGTTAAGAGTTTCATCACGTGGCAGTGGCTGACTGGAAATGACGACTCATCTACAGTAACAGTCCTAACTTCCTCCTCGCTGTAGAAGTTACTATTGCTACATGACTAGTGAAAAGTACACCCAAATCACAAACTGAATTTACACAGCGTATACTACTATCAGCAATATGGTAGTTATGTATATATATATATAGTGAATATAAATATATATATATATATTTAGTGACAATACAAGCATATGCTGTAATGCGCATATATGAAATAAAATAAATATTTAAATTAATTTTAGTAATATATAATAGACGAGCAGGTGTGAAATTGGAAGCTGGATTATAAACAGGAATCAACAAGAAACATCACGCGATTACCGCTGTAAGCGTGTACACAAGTAAACAGAGTGTGTGCGTGAAGCCTGTTAAAGCCTGAAAGTTTGCAACCTCACCCCAAGTCAATGCCAAATTAAGATTGTATTTAATTTTAAGCAAACCATAAATGTTATAAAGAGTGTAAAAACTTCTAAAAATGCGTAAAAATCAGACACATGTGCAGTGCGAATTCTACGTAATTCGGACAATCAGTGCGAATTCTGTGCGATTTTTAAAGCATAATAATTACACTAATGATGCGATCATTATGATAATTACATATCAGGTGTGTAATTAAGTTAGACAATATTAGATCACCTTGAAATCCGCATTAAACAGTGCGATTGGCAAAAAGTGCGAATATGTGAAATGAGACGAGAGTGGGGGCACTCACGCTATGGACAGTTTATGACAGGCTTATTCCTGAGCCAACAGGTGTGGTTTTCTTGGTGAATATAAATACTAGCCCAGGAGAGCCAAACTCTCTCTTCAATCAGTCGTCAGTCGTGGCGGTACGCTATGTCCGTCAGCGACGAGAATTTTTAATTCTTCTCAAACAGTCTTCAGTCGTGGCGGTACGCTATGTCCGTCTGAGACGCTAATTTTTAATTACTTTGGACAGAGTTAGACGCTATGTCTAACATCAACAAGATTTTTATATCGTAACTGTAAAGTATTACGGGAAATGTTTTGATTTCAAGTAGTAATAAAAGATAATAAATAAAAAGTACCGTAAATAAAATCGTCGGACGTCTACGAGCAGTCTACAACTAAGAACATCAACTCTAGACAGATGGCGAGAGAACATCTAGCAGAAGAACGAGACACAGAGCACTAGAGACGGTTCTATCACAACAGCAACCGATCCAGAGCAAAACGTCATTACAATCTACAGCAGCCGATAGACCATGAAGGACGAGAGACGAGAGAACGAGCAGTGAAACCAGGAAAGACAAGAGAACATCCAGTAGGAGAGGACCGACAGATCACTGGAGGACATGGGACAATCTGCAGAATGTGAGGTGACGAAAAACCAATTTATAATTATCAAAGAATAAAGACATTGAAAGACATTAATAAAAGAACATTTTTTAAAATTAAAGAATAACTATGTAGATAGAGATAAGAGAATGTAATTTACTTGTAATCAGAATTTTTTTAATGATTTTTCTTTAATGAATGAACAACCAATGTAAAGACAATTTAAATCCTAGCTTGGAGTATTAATAATTGAGTTAATGATTAAATTTTTTTATTGAAAGCACATAACGTAAAATAATTGGAAATAATCAATTAATTTTGTTAAAATGATTATAAAGCCGTAAAAGGTATTTCAAGTATAGAATAAGAATGTATTAACAAATTTAAAAAGCTCACACTCAGACTGAGTAGTCGAAAAATTATAATACAACGAAGAAATGTTGTACTTAGAATTGCTAATATAATATCTAAGATATAAAATCCATTTTTATGATGAGAGTACGGCAAGCAAAGAAACATTGAAACCATAGATAATGAATATCTTATGGCGAAGTGATTATTACTATTATATTGTTATTATTATTATTATTATTATTATTATTATGTGTGTTTGAATTAATAAATGAAAACTTATTACGATTCCTAAAAGGACCACTCTTATTATAATTACACCTGAACTCCAATTATACATACACTTTGTTAGTAAGGTTATATAAAGTGTATGAGTTAAATTAATGAACAAATTAAATTACACAGAAAAATAATTTATTACATTTTGGCGTCCCAAAGAATGTGGGGCTCCACACAAAATAAATTATAGAAAATTAATTTGTTACATTTTGTCGTTCCAAAATCGTGGGGCTATTCAAACACAAATAGATTTGTATTTGTATTTGTATTTGTATTTTAATTTGTTACAATATATATAGATATATTGCGACAATACAAGCATAGGCTGTAATGTGCATACATAATATAAAATAAATATTCAAGTTAATTTCAATAATATGTAATAGACGAGCAGGTGTGAGATTGGAAGCTGGCTTTCAAGCAGGAACCAACAGGTAAACATCACGCGATTACCACTGCATGTGTGTATACAAGTAAATAGTGTGTGTGCGTGAAACCTGTTTGACCCTGAAAGTTTGCAACCTCACCCCAAGTCAATGCTAAATTAAGAATATATTTAATATTAAGCAAACCATAAATGTTAGCGAGAAAGTAAAAACTTCTAAAAATGTGTAAAAATCAGACACAAGTGGAGTGCGAATTTTACCTAATTCGGACAATCAGTGCGAATCCACTGCGATTTTTAAAGCATTATAAGTACACTAGTGGTGCGAGCATCATGTTAATTGCACATCACATAGGTCATTAAATTAGACAATATTTCATCGCCGTGAAATCTGCGTTAAGCAGTGCGATTGGCGAAAAAGTGCAATTATGTGAAATAGGACGAGAGTGGGGGCTATCATGCCATGGTTCAACTGTCGACAGGCTGATTCCTGAATCGACAGCTGCAGTTTTCTGGGTGGATATAAATATGAGCCCAGGAGAGACGAACTCTCTCTTCTAACATTCCACAGTCGCGGCGGTACGCTATGCCCGTCCGAGACGCGAATTTTTTTACTACTTTGGACAAAGTTAGAGGCTAGGTCTAACATCAGTATGATCTTTTTTATTAAGCATAACTTATACAGTATTACGACAAATGTTTTGATTTAAAGTATTAATGAAAACAATAATTAAAAATACCGTAACAAAGAAATCGTCGGACGTCTACAAGCAGTCGACAACTAAGAACATCAACTCCTGACAGAGGACGAAAGAACGACTAGCAGAGGAACGAGATGCAGAGTACTAGAGACGGTTCTATCATAACAGCTACAGATCCAGAGCAACATGTCAGCATAATCTACAGCAGCCAATGCACCATGAAGGACGAGAGACGAGAGGACGAGCAGTGAGGACAAGAGGACATCCAGGAGGATCGAACCGACGGAATCATTGGAGGACATGGGACAACTCTGCAGAATTTAAGGTGACGAAAAACCAATATATAATTATCAAAGAGAAAGACATTGAAAGATTTTAATAAAAAAAAGAAAACCAGAAACAAAACATTTTTGTAAGAGTAAATAATAAGTATGTAGATAGAGATAAAACCAATGTAATTTATGTGTAATCAGAATATTCTTTAATTATTTTTCTTTAATGAATGAACAGTCAATGTAACGATAAGTTAAATCCTTACTTAGAAAATGAACAAGTAATTAATTTATTTAACTTTTTCTTAGTAAAAGCACATAACGTAGAGTCATTGAAAATAATCAAGTAATTGTGTTAAAATGATTATAAAGCCGTAAAAAGGTATAAAGAAAATATAGAATTAGAATGTATTAACCATTTTTAAAAAAAGCACACATTTAGACTGAGTAGTCAAGAAATCATAGTATAATGAAGAAAAGTTTTAATTAAAATTTATAATATAATATCTAGAATATAAGATATATGTTTGTGATGATAACACGGCAAGTAAAGAAACTTTGAAACCATAGATAATGGATATCGTATGGCGAATTGATCATTCTTTTAATATTATTATTTTTGTTATGTTTGTTTAAAGTAATAAATGAAACATATTACGATCCCTAAAAAGATTTACTCTTATTATAATTACACCTGAACCCCAATTACACATACACGTTATTTATATTTTTATAATTTTGTCGCCCGTCAACGTGTGGCACGACACGCGTACATCTAATAACGTTGTACCGTTGTAGTAAATGGCGCCCATGAACGTGGGACCCGACACGACTACATTTAATAAATAAATGTATGCTCTATTGTTAAATGTGTGCATAGGATTTATGTATAATAATTGATGTGTATTAATGAATATTTTATATGTGTTTAATTTTGTTGTGTATATTGTATTGTAATAACGCAACTGGCGCCCACCCCAACAAACAGGTGTAATTGTTATATAAGTGGATAAGAATAAAGAAATAATAATAACGAAACAATAAATAAATAAAATTAATAAGTCGGTTCCATAAAAATTGAAAACATCACAAATTATATAATTACTGCAAGAAACATCGAGTTACTTATATAGAAAATGATATATATATATATATTATAATAATACAAATTACCAATTTAAATGTAATTTAAATAGTGTAGCCCCACGCTTTTGGGAGACAAAATTATATAACAACACAATTTGCATTTATATAATGTATTGAATTCATGGGTGTAATCGTAATAAGAAGACGATACGTTATTTAAGTTTAAAATTGTTCCATTTTATTTATTAAACAAAATCTTTCATTTCGCATATTAAATATTGACTCATTATTATATCGTTTGCACGAATCTTTCGTACACAACTTATTGCTAACAAATTACATACACAAGTTATACATAAATCTTATTATCTAATTTTAATTAATTAAATATTTATTTTGCGCTCGGCTTACTCATTGTGTGTTCATCTTTTTGCAATTGCTGATTAATTTGCTTCAATAATGAGTTTACTTGTATTCAAATTTCTTTTATATTAATTTGTTTTAACTTTCTACTGCATATGCATTCTCCTTTATCAACAAGACTTTACTAATTACGTTAATTCAAAACTTAAATATTTCTCTTATCATTTACGTTACTCTCAATTACTAACTTTAATACAAGAAATATTATTCTAACTTTTATTCTGCTTTTACATTTATGTACAATTTATTTATTTTAATACTGGTTGAATGTCTTTCATTCCAACTTTAATTAGTGTCTTTCAATGTCTATAATTACAATGGTTTTTTATCACCTCGTTTGACGTGGTTAATCATCCGTACGTCAATCCGTACGAAGCCAAAAAGGAACACTAAATAAGAATACTGTTACATAATACGGAACGTTCTACAAGTATCTCGGCTATCCCAGCAGAACCCATCTGTAATGTGTGTGTGTGTGTGTGTGTGTTTGTGCGCGCGCGCGCGCGTAAATATTGCTGCTACTTTGTGATGAAAGACAATTACGTATCATGCGTCAACAATCGTGGCTATTCCAGACCGTACCGGACCAAATTGTCGGCGCACTGTGTTCAAGGCCAGACAGCGCGCACCTTTTCTAGTGGATTCTAGAGCGCCTGTAATACGCAGTTTGCTCGACACGTCATCCAGAATGTGACCGATTATTCTGGCATTTCAGAGGGGTATAAATATAAGCATCCACCGACGGACAGTCAGTTTACTTCGGGCGATTACTCAGTGCGTTTCAAGTGGCTATTAGTGAAAAGTGATTATTGAGCGGGAGTCTATTAGTTGACATTATTATTGCGTGTGAAGAAGTTGATTATAAACTGTTATTTGTGATAATTAAAGCTGGTTATTAGTGACTTCCTTGGTGTCCTGTATTTTGTTTTCCACTGTACCATACGATGATCAGTCAGACCGTCGCAACAATACCTTAATAAAAAAATTGTAATTAATATGTAACATTGGTACATAAGAAATTTTAAATGTATAGGAAATTTTAACTATACTTTTATTTTACCTTTATATTACTTGTTTTAAACTTTGTATTTTATGAAAAGTTTTATTTCGTAAGTACCTACGCTGCTTTTAATACTTTGTCAATATTATGTATCAGGTATCGAAAATTTAACGTTTTTCTGTTCATACATTCTGTTGAGATAGCCAGATCCGATAAAACAAAATAATTGTAAAAATATGAACATATGTACAAATGTTAACAACCCGTTACCATTGAATAAATTTTATAAACAATTTTAACCACCTTAATGCGTATTAAATCAGTTGAAAATATAATGAATTTCATCACTTACCAAGAACAGTTAAGAATTTTAACCCTAAACTTAATGTAATTTAAATTTGAAAACTAAGTTTGGTTATCAGTAAAAAAAAGGGCTGGATAAACACATTGCATATACAATCTTTATTTACTAACGTACTGCTATCGATTTATGTTAATGTACATAGCAGCAACCCTGTTGCAGACTACATATTATTGACTTGCAAATGTTTCTTCAGTTCAACGTGTTGCTGCTTGTCGATATTTTACACTTTAAAGAAACCGGCGTCGCGCGTTTGTTCCGTGCAATAAATAAACGCGCGGCGGTGGAAATTGCCGGCAGTTGGTTTCGTGTCCGTAGGTGGTGAGTTAGCAGCTGATTGATCTGATACAAACCAGACTGTAGCCGGAAGCCGCTAACAACTAGTCGTGACACCTCCCTAACACAACTTCCAGCCAAAAATTTACGTGCGCAAATGTTTTATATTTTCTCTTATCCTCTCAATCGTTACACTGTTTTACGGTTCGCGCGTGCGCTGTTACATTTTAAAAATTTTGTTCCAAATGTTGCTTGCAAATAAGAAAAATTTTATAAAATTGCTAATATTAACGTTTACTTAAAAGTCAAAACCGATCGAATGTGTAAATTTAAAATACTTAGGCATCGACCTAGATAAATAACTCACATGGCACAACCACATTTTGATGAAGTTAAAAAAACTGGACGCCAAATTTTGCGAACATTATTGGCTTCTGGGCAGAAAATCACTATATAGCAATGAGAAATAAGTTGCTGGTTTACAACATTATCTTCAAGTCTGTGTGACCGGACGGTTTACAGCTTTGGGGAACCGCTTCAAACCCCAACCACGTTATATCGTTATCACTGAAAGGTTTCAGACCTAACTGCTCGAAAGGTTTCAGATGTCTGTACCGATCTCGACCTGCCTACGGTAAAGGAAACCAGTGCATAGTTCAATGAAAGAGATGTGAGACAGCTAAAAGCGCACACTGAACCTCCAGCTATAAATCTGCTAGATAACATCCTACTGACAGAAGATGAAAATTAACATTGCTTCCGGACTGACTTAGACTTTAAAACACTTGAAGGGATCGTATATTACATGTCATTTTTAAATACGCATACAGGGACCAGTTCTCTCCATGTCATGTAGTCTATTCATCATCAATATATGCTTCTTGTTTTGTAATAACAGATTGTATAAATAAACGTAAAAATGTATATTTTTTGTTTGTTTAAACTCAATTACAAAACGTGGAACAAAATGATTTTATAACAGATCATCAGGGAGAGGTTATTGTCTCATATGTCTCATATATCGACCTAGAAAATTAACATTGAACATAACCAAGAACCTATTTCTAGCCTTTCGGGAGATATACAGGGGGTGACATCTTCCAATCTAAAAACCAGAGATTTTTCTGGTAACGGAATTTCAGACAAACGATATACAAAGTTATGTTACAGGCTATGGACATAATAAATTCTCTGATTATATTATAGGTTACATCAGATTATGCCATAACAAGAAAGTGTCTTATTTATTAGTATAATATATTTTAGGTTTAATAAACAAATCTACTTTTTGGAACTGTCTATTACTTTGTAGTTTTCTAAATACTACGCATGTTATTCGTAGGGTTGCAAACTAACTGGTTACGTATTCAATTAAATCAACTTACTCTTGTAATTTTTAGGAATGGATGAACTTTAACTGTCTTTTAGGTTAAAATCCTTTACTTAGTTTTCATACGCAATCGACTAAGAGAGGTTTGATTTGTTCTTTGTCATCTTTAGTAAAGAAAGTTGGTATGGCCTATAGTGGTTTTGTTGTTTCGAGCACAAAGTGCTTGGCAAGGAAAGATAAAGAAAGACTGAGAATATTTGAGGAAAAGGTTGTAAGAAGGATTTATAAACCAAAGAAAACATCAAAGGATGACAAATTGCAAAGTGAAAGGACCACTGAAAGGAAAAGTTATAGTAAAGGTAATTAAGGCTCACGGAAGACGCTAATGTAGGCATGTGTGCAGAAGTGAAGTTACTATTAAAGAAAATCACCAACCGGCAGCCAACGAAATGAAAAGACGGAGGCCAAAATCCCGATGAGAAAACCAAGTAATCAGGGATGTAAAACGTTTGGGAGTCGTAAGACTGAGGTAAGAACAATTGTGCAACAGTGAAAGTTACAAAAAATCGTTTCAATAAGCAAGGTGTCGGGAGCCACCAGAACAAATGAGCCTAAGGACTGAAGAAACTAAGTGACCACAAATTCTACAAAGAATTAATGGTATTGTTGTTGTTGTTGTTGTTGTTGTTGTTGTTGTTGTTGTTCTTCTTCTTCTTCTTCTTCTTCTTCTTCTTCTTCTTCTTCTTCTTCTTCTTCTTCTTCTTCTTCTTCTTCTTCTTTTTATAATAATAATTATTATAAGCCGTCTTAAACCAGTATTATTATTTTAATTTCCCGTATCTAATTAAAACCAATAGTATTCTCTAAAGTAGTTATTAATTTCTTAACGTTTAAAGAAATCCACCACTACTGTCGCCACTACGTGAAGTAACTAATATAAACAAACTACTTAGAAACACGTAATTAAAAATACTGTCAGTTGAATTTATAAATAAATCTTACAATATTTACACAAGTTCACAAAATTTACTGAATTCTATAGTAGTATACAAACATAATTTAAATGTAAATAGAAAAGATGTAAAATAGTAAAAATATGTAACAAAAGAATGAGATTATAAGTTCTGAAACTGTTTTACTATGTTTTTACAATTTAAAAATTTTCTGTAACATTCTAGATATTTTCCCGTTCATTACGTTATTTAAAAATCGTATCACAGGAAGAACACAGAACTTCTGATTGGAAGAAAGAGGTAAATACTTCAGCAACAGCATCAGTGTTTGCTGTTTAGAGACAGTAATCACTTACCTGGACTTGAAGAATGAAGAAATAAGAAGATCAACAGTAGCCGAGAACAGGGTATACTTTGCCTTGAATAAATCGTCAAGAGCCTGCATAACAAGCTTAGAATTTCCAAGACGCTAACCGGATTAAGTTGTCACATATGACAGCGAGACTACTCTTGACGAGTCTACGACGACTTCGGTGTGCAACTTGAGAATGAGTCGGTGACGACTTCAAAACAAAGGTGTTCAAAAAGATCGCAGGGCCAACGTGTGATACGGAAACCAGAGACGGTACACATCTTAAAAGGATTTTAGCATTACTTCTTAGACTGCAGAGATTGAAGTCGCTCGACTATGTTCTGAGAAGGTCTTATGGCGAGATAGTGAAGAAGCATACGAGATATTATTATAAGGACATACGAGGTAGGTAGCGTTCTGGGTGAAGTCATGCATCTGAGGCTAAGGCAAAAGAAGAATAAGGAGAAACAGAAAAACCATTTAATTATTGAATAAATCGAAAGAAAATATGGAGTGGTCTAGCGCAACTATGGGACTATGGAACTCAAGAAACTGAGTATTATTGTTCCACAAGAAATATTTGGACTCATTATTATTTTTTTTAACTGATCTCGGCCTGTTCCGGGATTACCTCCATACGATGGGGAAAGTAGACAGACCAGATTGCATTTTCTGTAAACAGGAGCTAAATAATGTGTACCACAGGTTTTCCTGTGATAGATGGAAAGAGGAGAGGATAACTATGGAGATTGTAGTGGGCACGATCAGGCCCGACAAAACCATTGGACTCATGCTGCAAAGCGAAAGCCACTGGGATACTGTATCAGTCTGTGTAGATAAATTTCAAAGACAAAACAAGATAGAAGAAAATGATCTCAATAGGGCCGCTCACAGAATAGCTGAAAGCAGGTAACGTTGACACGCTGAAAGTGTTAAACAAATGAATGTCCGTATGGACGAAGAACAAACGGCACTACCTTGAAGTATTGCGAAAGTTGCATTCCGGGGTGGATCCGTGCCATGGGAAAATGGTTAGTGGTTTTGGTGGATGCGAGTCCAACACACCGTAGGACTTCAGACCCTCCTGCAGCAAACATTAGTTTTCCACAGTTTGTCTTTTAAAAAATAATTATTATTATTACAATTTTTCACAACTCCAAGTTAGTTTCTGTATGGTGAACGGGTTATTGGGAAACCAAATATATCAGAACTCCTCCCCTAATATTTTGCGAACTATATGACAGGTGTCCAAGACGGGTTGATTTCTGTAATTTTCAAATGAGTTTTTTGAGTTTGAATGTTTCCATCACTTTGGATGTTGTGCTTAGTATTATGCTATTATGTCTGTGGCAGAAATTACGATAGGGTTCACTGTTACTTTGTTGATCTTTCACAACTTTTTAATTTCTATAGACAAACTTGATATTTCTGATTTTTTTTCTTGGAATACATTTCTCAGATTATGGGAAAGAGGAACTGAAATATCGATGAGTTGTACTTATTTTTATTTTTACCCAAAATGATGATATATAGTCTGTTAGTTGGAACTGTCATGTCAGTGAGTATTTCTCTGTCCCAATAAATTTTGATGTTTTTATTTTCTAAAACTACTTCAGATTGATACTTGTAGTGAGGAACTATGTTGTAAAGAAGTCTATTTCACGTGCGAAATGTAGATGTAAAATTTTGGCAACATTGTTATGTCTTCTTAGATATTCATTTGAAGCAAGAGTATGGCAAAATTGTGTGATGTGTTCCATAGTTTCAGAATGATTCTGATATTTTCCATATCAATCATCTGTGACCTCTTCCTTGGGCATTTATTTGCAGTAATTTTTTTTTGGGATGCATTTGTCCTGGCTAGCTATATAAGTCCAGGTATTATTAGAAGGTATCGTTAACATTAGGCTAAACATCTCCTCATTCTTGAGCCAAATAGTGTCCATTTCATTTTTGTAGTGTACTAGCAGTTTTGTATATTTTAGGGCTATTGAGATAGGCCTACTTGGAATATGTTCCGTGCAGATCTTTGGTTTTCCAATTGAGTAATTAGAGGTGCATTCACCAGTGTAATTTGGGTCTGACAAACGAAGAGTCAGCCATCTTCTGTACAGATCACATAAAACAACCTGTTCTCTTCTCGGGTCATAAAGAAGAATTGTCGCAAATCGTGTATTTGTTTACTGTGAAGTTGTGGGATATCTGTAATCTCTAATCCTCCTTCTTTGCAGATAGTGTAACTCTTTCAACTGCCGAGCTTGGGAGTCTCATGCGATGCTTTATCGTCTTTATTCTTATGTATATGGAGAGTTCATTTAAGCCATTTGTTGTTCATTTCATAGTTCAAAAGAGTAAGTTGGTACAGGAATGACAAATTATTTATTTATCCCTTTGACTTTGTTCGTTGTGTACGGGTGCGACTTCAGGATACTTCGAACCCTGAGAAGAAATTTCTGCTTTGTGATCTTTTTGAGTTCTGTACTAGTATGTCTTTCGATTGTAAGATTCCCAAATATTTGTATCGTCTTCTTCAGTCAAGTCTTCTATTTTTTCCTGTTGATTCAACAAGAAGCCTTCAATTATACTGATTCTTCCTCTGTTGAGATGAACGGATTTAGTTTTGTAATTGAACTGTGATATTTAGTATGATGGTGGCCTGTAGAAAATGTTTGTTTATGGCCTGTATTATTTAACGGAACTTGGAATTCACAAGTCTATATCCGTTCATCTCAACAGAGGAAAAATCAGTACGACTGAAGGCTTCTTGGTGTCTAATCCGTGGAGTGAAGAAGAAGTTAATAAAAGATTCATATCAGAGTATTTCCACTATGACAAGATCTCACGTACCCTCCAGTTGCAATTTGCTAAGACCTTAATCTTGCTTTGATAAGGGTTTTCGAGAATGTAGAATTTTGAGAACGATTTAATCGAGCTATGTTTCTGCGCTTTACACGACCAAAACGTTCAGTTTGCAGCATGTTCGAAATCGTTTGAGGTATTTAAAACATTTCTTAACTTCATGTTTGTCGCCTGGCATTATTCTCCTAAATATAGGCGTTTAATCAATTGCTTAAACAGTTAATGACAGTTGATAGTATTTGAACAGCTTGTGAACCGGTAGTGGAGTGGGAACTAACAATAACGAACAGGCAATCTGTCAAGACATTTCGGGTGATGCTAGCCTTTACATCACCAGAAAATAGCTGTATAGCCGTTACAAAATTTTTCAAATTCTTTTAAAAATATGAATTTCGATAAAATTGTATTTCTATGGTTACTGTTATGTGTCATAAAGACACATTGTTATATATTTATTGAAGGAGCAAGCGACAGTTCACTCGACCGTTTGGCATTTGCCTGTGTGGCTATCTATCAATCTGTGTCTCTTTGGAATATGTCTCACGATAACTTTTGAACCCATCAACTGATTTTCATAAAACTTGGCATGCGCGTGCATTCTTTTAGCCTACAGAACCCTACTGTTTTTATATTTATGTTAATCCCCTAAAAATATGAGGACTGGAGAGAAAACTGTAAAAGTGTCCAAACTTTGGAAAAATTGAAAACTTCATGTGGGGTTTTGATGGAAGTTAAAGTAAATTTTAACCAAAACGTGAATTTAATGTTCATTTGGAAATTTTAACATTTTTGGACTCCGAGGACCAAAACGTGGGTGTAGAGTTCATGTGGCATATCGGATTGAAAGGAGTTTTAACTAAAAACTGAATGTTAATGGCAATATTAATATTTCTTTTAGCTTGTTTTTTTCTGAAACTTCAATTCTACGTCGACTGCATCGTTAAAAGTCCACGGCGTGTTCACACTATGTGTTTCATACTGGAAACACAAGTACCTTGAGCAGCACCGTCTTCATCCATAGAACATACATGTCATCCATGTACATAAGACGGTTCACTTACATATTGTTCTTTTGATCTACTTGCAATTTTGTATCCATATGGTGTGTTGCTCAAAGCTCGCTGAGGCGATTCAGCGCCATGACGAACCACAAAGCACGTAAACTGTCTCCTAGAAAATCCCACAGTTAATTTTAATGGGTCTTAACTAATGATAATGTGATGTATTTATAATATACACACACTTGTTGTTTACTAATGGTACCTACAATCTCAATCTTCTATTGTGGTGTATTCATTGTTCATAACCTAAATATACCATACAGATGATTTATAATAACGTTGTAATTACTCACATTCTTAAATTCGATCGATTCCGGTCATAGACCATCATCAGGGCGTATACACTGTGCACTTGCGGTCACAATATTGTAAAACAGTTACTATTTACAAAAAACGAATTCGTAACTGTTTTACAATATTATGACCGCAAGTGCACAGTGTACATATCCTGACGATAGTCTATGACCGAAATCGATCGAATTTAAGAATACGAGTAATTAAAACTTTATTATAAATCATGTGTATGGTATCTTTAGGTTATGAACCCTGAATACACCACAATAGAAAATTAATGGGTCTTGTTACAATTTTTCTGTTAGGACCATACAGGTGCAATGTGGTTGACCACTGTCCTGTTCGTAAGGACATATTACTTTTTCTTAAATCTTGTAGATGCGTAGAATTTCAATTAAGTATGAGTTTAGCACACAGTCAAAGGCCCTTTTGTAGTTTATATATTACGTCATACTGAGGTTCCTATGTTAACTTAATATAGTTACACTATATTTGGGAATTAGACATATTGCCTTTTAGTATTGGGTTATCAGAAACTTCTGCGTCTATGATGTTTTCAAGATAATCTATCATTAACTATTCAGTGTAAGTGTGAAACATTATTATTATTATCATTATTATTAAGGCAAAAAAAGGACTCCGTCCGTTGCTTTAAAGTAAACTAATGATTATTAATTTATTAAGTTAACAATAAAAATTAAATGTAATAAAATTAACGAATTCAATTATTAAGGAATCGTTTCTTACTTGTTTTTTCTTGAGATTGTTTAAATACGCTTGTCAATTAGTTTATAACACCAGCTTCTAATACGAATGTGATAAATGTATGTATACGTTTTGGACAGTGTCCAGTTCGTTTCGAAATAAATAAGTGTGAGAACGCTTTAGTTTATGTTTTGCAAACTGTAAGTAATTTGTTTGAGACTGAAACACTTTTAGTTATTATAGCCTCATTTTAGAAAAACAGCTTAATTTTGTTGTGTCGGTCTCCGATCAGTTATGGCAGTGATACGTCTACATGTTAAAATCGATCAAGCAGAAAACAATCTGTTTTTTTTGCCCGAGATTTCAAGTTTATACGACAACAAACTAGCTAGAGTTGTTTGTTCACAAATAGGTGGTCATTGCTGTTCCGTGCTTTGATTTATAAAAGTTAGTGGACTGGAAAGTGTTTTAGCCGATAGAATAATTTAGGAAATAACGTTTTAATGTAATCCCAGCTCTGTCTTTCTCTATCTCACTTCCCGCCTTCCTCTCCTCTTATTTCTAATTTCCTCACCTTTCAAATGTATAGCTGTGAAGAAGACAGGGGAGAGAGAGAGAGAGAGAGAGAGAGAGAGAGAGAGAGAGAGAGGACTTTTGAGGCCATGAAAGAAATAAAATATTTGGATATAAAATTAAGCCACATAAAAACAACACACATACCACGCGATACACATACATACACGTAAATAATTAAAGCACATAAACACATAAGCACAAAATAATAAAATTTTATTTTAATTAGGTTTTTTGTATAACTAATTAAAGTTTGATACATATTGAAGATAGTGGGTATGTATTCCTGAATATTATCTATGGAAATATGAGCATTAATATGAGTTAAAAAAATATATTTATCAATGTATGCACATAGTTATGAGTCATACACACGAATAATGCAAAGTACCCAAACCAAAATTTCACATGCCACATTTGCAAACTGAATTTGGCTTTATATGGATTTCTTTCTGTGAGTGAGTGCGTGAGTGTGTGTGTGTGTGTGTGTGTGTTGTGTATACATTTGACAACAATTATGTATAAATTACGCACGTGGGAAACTTGGTAATTATAGCTTCCCCTGTTTCATTGTTACTCTGTAGCAAACGGTTGTAGATTGACTGTAACTGATGTTGCATTATATAAACATCTATAAATAGTCTTTTTGTAACTTGTGAATATTGAATTCAGCTGTTATTTTAGGTCACGACATTTGACGTTATCGTTCGCCTGTTCATCCATCTTCTTCAGTTCTCCTTTTTAACCTTACACTGTTTTCAGCTTTCCTATCTAGTTTTTTCCAATCGGCAGCTTGCAGTTACCTATCTGTCTCGCTTCTCATACTGTCTCCCGTTCTAATTGTGGCCATTACAATATGTTTCTTCTTTTCCTGAACGGTTGCCAATCAAAAATTCTGTCTAGCCATCCGTCATTGGCGTACACTGAACACTGGTGTCCATACCATTGTTGTGCTTTATTTCACATGGTTTTTGTTTGGTGAAGTGTGTTGTTCCTGTACATCTTCATATTCTGCATTCATTGTCTAGCCTTTCCTGGTAAGCTGCAGACAGTTTTTAAGACAGTCTATTTCTAATGTTCTTATATTGTTCGTGCACGGATTATCAGGAAAGTACCATAGGACTGAGAGAGAGAAGTGTCATTGGGAGCAGAAAAGTATCCGACTTGCGTTATGTGATGACAAACTGTGAGGACAAGTGTCGTAGAAGACATACTTATTTTTTGTCGAATTGGATATTGCAGCGCAAAGGAGAGTGTTAAATTCAGTAAAACGGGCATGTAATGGAACACACGCCAGAAACGAAAACTTCAGCGTCGAATGGCGAGTCCAACGTGTAAAAGGTTGCTCGTTGTATTTGGAGTAAGGAACATTTTGCTATAAAAAATTAAGATTCAAATAAGAGAGAACGGATTAGTAAATATGAGACGAGGACATGGTAATGTTTACATGTATTTTATTATACGAAATCGATATTTACAATGAACATAAATAGAATCATATCACACATATTATATTCAGTATACATACATAAACGAACAATATTGTTGCGACGGTCTAACTGATCGAAGTATGGTCCAGTGGAAAACGAAGTACAAGACACCAATGAAATGACTAGGTAATAATTAATAATTTGTAATCAACAAGATAGTCTCTTACACAATTCGAGTAAAACTAGTCCACGACAATAATAATGTCAACTATAAAGAATTCCGCACTAATTATAACACATCACTTCGCTACAGTACTTCTACAAACACTCGATCCGTGCTGAAGAAATTGCTCAACACCACTGAACTGACAAGTCGGCTGCTATGGCTTTTTACAGGTAGCGCACGCCTTCTAGAAATTTTCCATCCTCACTTTACGCCACTTGATACGTATCTCAAGTGTTCTTGAATATACTTAAACCTACTTGTGAGCGGCCTTGACAATCTGCCACATTGGACGGGGAGGTGGAGAATGTTCTGGGCTGTTCGATAGGAGTCTTGTTACTATACAAACAATTGTGTAACAAATAATTTTTTTTCAATCTAACAATATGATTTACGCAACACATAGTTGAAAAGTAGAACGTGATATGCGTAAAATAATAATTCAGTTATTTACAAACTATAAAATAGCTAAATTACTAAATAAAACTTTGTAACACAAATAACTTCCAGCTAAATAAGTCAATAAAAAATAATTGCAATAGAAAAATGAGCGATTTATAAAATTAACCAAAATCTAGAGTTCGGTATATCATAAGGGAAGGAAGACGGTGCTGGTCAAGATAGGCCCTACTTGTGTTTGCAGTATGAAACACATACTGTGAATACGCGGCGGGCTTTTAACGATGCAGTCGACGTAGAATTGAAGTTTCAGAAATAACAGGCTACACAGAAATATTAATATTGGCAATAACATTCAGAGAAATCCATTTTAATCTGATACGCCACATCAACTCTTCACCCAATTTTTGGCCATCGGCGTCCAAAAACATTGAAATTTCCAAACTGAACATTCAATTCATATTTTGCTTAAAATTTCCTTTAACTTTAATCAAAATTCCACATGAATTTTGGCAATTTTTTCAACTTTTGACTCTTTTAACGTTTTACCTCCAGCCTCCATGCTTTTGGGAAATCAATAAAAAAAACAATAGGATTTTGTATGGTAAAATTATGGAGATGCATGCCAAGTTTTATGAAAATCGATAAAACTTTCAAACGATCGATTGATACGTTCAAACGTTGTCGTGAGACATACTTCAAAGAGACACATAGATTGATAGACAGACAGACAGACAGATAAATGGCAAACGGTCGAGTGAACTGTCGCTTGCTCGTTCAATAAATATACAACAATGTGTCTTTATGACACATAACAGTAACCATAGAAATACAATTTTTTTCGAAATCCATATTCTAAAAGATTTTGTAACAGCTATACAGCTATTTTCGGGTGATGTAAAGGTCAGTATCACCCGAAATGTCTTGAAAGGTTGCCTGTTCGTTATTGTTAGTTCCCACTTCACTACCGGTTCAGAAGCTGTCAAATACTGTCATTATCTGTTTAAATAATCGATTAAACGCTTATACTTAGGAGAAAAAGTTAATTGTTGTTACCGTTGCCAGGTGATAAGCAATAAGTTAAGAAATATTTCAAGTACCTTAAACAATTTTGAACATGTCGCAAACTGAACGTGTACGTCGAGTAAAGTCCAAAAATCGTTCTTGAGTAAATCGTCCTCAAAATTCTAAAAATTCAAAATTCTCCAAAAACCTTATCAAAGCGAGATGGAGCTCTTGTCAAGTTACAACTGGACACTTCGTGAGATCTTGTCATAGTGGAAATATTCCGATATAAATCTTTTATTAACTTCTTCTTCTTGTTCACTCCACGGATTAGGCCCTAGTTGACCTGTTCGGGAACCCACCTTATCCTCGATCGACCAACATCCACTTTTTATTAATTTACACACTGTTTTAATCTCGCAGTGGTGCTGGTCGCTAGTAGTAATTCAATTAAACGTATAAATTTACAATCTCAATCCTAGGTTAAATGTTTTTGGTTTCAGTTACAAAAAATTTAGGTACATATAAACTATAAGAAAAGGGTTTGGAAATTAGTTTTGTATTCCACAGTGCGTGTTAGTAACGCGTCGGTATGGTAAAGCAATAAATTCCGTCACTTCCTGGAAGACATGCACACACTGTCCGCCGTCTGTCTGTCTGTCTCTCTGCCTCTCTGTCTGTCTGTCTGTCTGTCTCTCTCTCTCTCTCTCTCTCTCTCTCTCTCTCTCTCTCTCTCTCTCTCTCCATGTTTGTCTACCTATCTCTGTCAGTCTCTCTGTCTGTCCTTCAAAGTCTGCCTTTTTATGCGACACAGCGTCTATATTGTCTTTAAAATCTTTAACTTAATGTACTGTAGACTTGTACATATTGGGGATGCGAAGTTAAGATTTACAGATAAAGAGACGGGGGACGCCGAAGATCTAAGGAAAATTGCAGGCAGGGATACATATCGGAGTTGGAGAGTGATAGATGGAAGAAAGTGAGAGACACAGATCTCTGATTAACAGTATAACGTACTTATTGCTTTGGAAATTTTTTGATTTTTTTGGATATTCCGAGGGAGATACGCCAGCAATTAGAGCCCGTCAGGACTGACACGAGTTAGCATTGTTCGAGGGTGAGCGACGGAAGGAACAAACCTTTCCTTTCTACTTAAATGACATAAAAGCCGTTTAAAAGACCAAGCGTGCTGCAACACGTGTTACGACGAAAAGGGTCATGTGTGGGGACACTTGACTTTACAAATATGACAAAGGAACATTACCCTTGCATCCGTTTCAGTAGCGGGAGAATAGATAGGCCTAGCTAAGAGCATTGTTCCAAGCATATGTGAAACTTACTGAAAAACAATAGCTGGAGCACGGACAATGTAGTAGGACCACGGGTGGCTTGTTTTCATGCTGTGCAGGAGACAAGGAGGCGTCTGCGACGTACACAGATGTTTGCCACCCGTAAGTTCGCTAGAGGAAGTCGTCAGAGTCCGAACAATACTTTATTTCGACACGCTACACCAAAAGGGGCAGATGTGACTTCAGTAGCAAGGTCTCGATGCAGATTCCGAGAAAGTGGCAACGTCCTGATGGCAGCAACTCGTCATGTCAACGTGGACTATGAGAAATTCAAGTAGAGAAGCCAGCCAGCCAATTAGGGACGAGGATTCAGAAGGGAGTAACTGTAGGGGATGGTCTCGAAGCGAACCGACGACCAGAGAACAAATCTCGAAGAAGAACGTCCCTCTCCAAACGGCGCTGGGTGGAGAATTCACAAGAATCACAGACTAGAGACAAGAGTACCGAGGGAAATCCGAGCAATTGTCCTATCAGAACTATTTTGGTGGGAAAATGAAGCGTTCGAAGGAATAGCGAGAGTGGGAAAGCGAAGGGCATAAACACTGTATGCAAGAGGAGACGCTCTCGCAGTATTACTCTAATTTTCTCTCAGTTTCCATAAAAATTTTGTTTTGTGATATTCAAACTGGTGTTCGGTATTAGTGGAAGTTAGGGAGTAAGACTTGAAGCGTTGAGCCGAAACAGTGGTATTCGCGACGATGCGCGACTAATGAACTTTGTAAAACTCTAAGTATTACACTAATACAATTAGTGCCGTAAGAAGTTGTATAATGCAGTAGTAATATACTTGAACTCTTTATAAACGAAATGAATCGGTATACAACATAAGACTTAATTTATGATACAAAATTATTTCGTAGAATAGAGACAAGTGCCGATGATGTTTTATATGCGTCTAATGAACTTGAAATCAATCTAGGCGTTACGGAAGAGTCGAACATGTATTTAAGCAATACCAAAGTGCGTGGAAGTATCGAACTAAAATACGAATAAATAGACTGACGCGATACGAATAGACAATATAATCCTTAGCGCGAGTATCGCGACTTAAACTGTAATAACATTATAAAAACGTATAACGGATTTCATGAAGTGCGAAATAGCGTTCCGAAACAATGTACTTATAAGAATTGGAAGTGCGAGTTACGAGTGGTTCCAGGACCAGCATCAATCGTCACCCAGCGGATCCAAGCGGACACATGCAACGGGAGCGAAACACTACGATGACTTGAGTAATGTACCAAAATAACCATTTATTATAATTCCTAGTTTATCGTAATACCGCTGACCTGTCACTTAGAACTAACTGCCTGAGATATTTCAAAATAGAGCCATTGTAAATACGAATCCATGGTTAAGAATAAATACTATTATAGAATATTACATATGTATTATCTTATTAGTGTAGGTATATGAGTATTTCAGATGTGTATGTGTTTAATATGTTTACTGCAGGTATATGAGTATTTCATGTGTATATGTGTTTAAATATGTTACGAAGTATATCACTTAGTGCAAATCTCAAGCACGCAACATTGATAGTTCTTGACCTCATCAACTATGTCTTATTCCATGATACAATGACTACACACGAGTATGTGTAAGCATTTGATTGTTTTTCTTTCAGATATTTTAGATATGTTATAGAGTTTAATTATCTCTTTGAAATAGTAGTATATACTCTTGTTACATAATTTCTTTTATGCAATGAATACGTGCAACATGCATTATTATAATAAATTTAATTTATAATGGATTCGATAGTGTTGAGTTAATTTATTTTAAGACCTGGCATACAAGACAATACTTTCAAAGTAAAATCCACAATTAATGATTTAGACTTAATATAATTTAACAGATACCATATTCATAAATGTATTAATTCTTGAAGTTTTATTTAGTAGTAGAAGACAAGATTAATCACTCTTTATTGATAATTAGACCACTTGATTGATAGCATTGTCGATTGCCTATTTGAATAATTTGATCAAAATTTATTAATTAACACTTGATTAATAGGAACACCCCTATTAACGTTATATACGGCTGCCCAACGCGTGGCATGATAAGAATAATATTGCAGGAACTAGACAAACTAACCTGTAGGCCAATCAAATATTGATTAATTGAATTGAATATTAATTAATCAATAGGCATAACGTTATAACAGTAGTCGCAGTGGAGCTGAAGAAGAGGGAGGAGGAGGAGGAGGAGGAGGAGGAGGAGGAGGAGGAGGAGGAGGAGGAGGAGGAGAAGAAGAAGAAGAAGAAGAAGAAGAAGAAGAAGAAGAAGAAGAAGAAGAAGAAGAAGAAGAATTGATTTCCTTATAATGTGTATATTCTGTTTCGGTTACAACGATCATGTTGAGTAAATGGCCTATATTGAGTGTAATTTACTTTCTTCCGACTACAAGACCATTTTTCAGTGAATAGAAGTGTCGGTTTGTTATTACAACCGATATGTCCATTTGACAATATTAAGATACCTAAATATTTGGCGAAAAATGTACTTGGGAACTAATTCCGAGACTTAACGAGAGATTGCCAATTTACTTCGAAAACAAACGTTTCACGAACATCCGAAGAAGCACTCTTATCCGTTCTCAACCTGCATATGCGCGGAACACGTCGTTTGTCGTGACTCATAACCTTTTAACGCAAAAATTTTAATAAGCAGCTTTTTATTTCTAAAGGAGAAGAACGTAAATTAAACAAAATAATGAATCGCAGGTAGAACCCAAACATGCGATAATACCGATAAGGAATCGACCAGCTCTAAGCTGACAACATAATAGACGTTGTTGAAGTCGGAAGGTTAGAGTGGACTAACAAAATGGTGAGATGGGAATTCCGCGTAGTGGAAGAGAATGTTAACGAGAGGACAAGAAACAGATGACCACCAGTTAGAATGATACGAATTTCGATAAGAAGATAGCCCACTTCAAAACTTGAGGCGATAATTAATGCCTTCTGCCGTTTTAATCGTTCATCTTCTTGTCACTGATGGGCGAATATTTATCGTTTACTTTCGTGTACTGTGCACAAAAAATTCCGAAACTCTGTTTCAGTACCCATGGTATTGAAAAGTTTCTAGCGTACTGGGCAAGGTTTTTGTAACAAACTAAGCCTTGCGATTTACTTTTTTCTCTTTATTTTAAGTAGATGTCATGTTTATTTTTTAGAAAATATTTTCCATTTTCTGTAACATAGAATGTAACCAGTTTACCCTCCGTATTGCAAAGAATCGTCCTGTTTATTCATTACCAGTCTAGCAACCTGCGTCGTCGTCTTTTTCCCGCTTAGTCGAATTTTTTACCAACTTCCAATTAATATTCTTTCGTAATGTATATTGTTTATTGTATGTACTTGAATATTTCTACTTACTTTTTCTCTTTCCTAGGTATCCTTAGCAGAGTGTAAGCTTGTTCTTCTTTTTCTCCTTGTTCTTCTTGTTCTTCAGCACAGATCTACGTGAGCCTTCCCTACCAATCTTCTCCAAAGTCTCCTGTCCATTGCCACCTCAGTGTAACCCCTCACATCCATTTTTCTGAAACCTTCTAGCACATCATCCAACCATCTTATCCTATGTCGGGCCCTCTTTCTGGTTTTATAGACTTGCGCCTTCAAGATTTTCTTTGGCATACGCTAATAATCCATCCGCCCTAGGTGACCTTGCCACTGTATTCGTTGAGCCTTTATGAATCTTACAAAGTCCTCATGATTCAATAGATCATCTATATCCTGGTTATTTCTTATTCCCCATTCGTCTTCTTCTTTATCCGCCCACAGATACAACTTATGATCTTTCTTTTAAATCTTCTTAGTGTTTGTTGTTCCTTATTATCAGTGTTCATGCCTCGTCTCCATAAGCAACAACCGGTCTGATGTCTTATATATTTTTATTTTTGTGTTGCGACTAATGAGTTTACTTCTCTACAGTCGGTTATTTGCATAATATGCCCTATTTCCTATAATAAAAGCTGATTGAGACCTTGGAAATTTGAATATGATATTACTACACTAGGAGGGTGGGTAATAAAAGTGTGCGACTAAGGTTTGACACGTCACGATGTTTCCTTCACGAAGATTGTCATAATCTTCTACAAAAGACAACATACTGTGTCTGTTGACGGAAGTCAGTGAGTGAGAGGTTTAAAAAAAAAATAATAAAAAAATAACTAAATAAAAAGAAACGATATGTCCGATGATTGAGGGTGGCACACTGAAAGACAGAGTATTACTTCAGCGTGTGAACACAAATATTGAGGAAATAGTTAATAAAATGCACCCACTTTCGCCGCGCTGACTTAATCATGTTCAACAAGCGTGTAGTCATCCAGATTGCTTACGGATGTTTCTTAAATATTTATCGACTTTCGTTCTGCTGGTGGTCGCATAATAAATGTACTGAATTCGAAATTACGTAAGAAAGTTTAAGAAATTTCCTTCCTAATAAAAAGTGTATATTAATGTGCGTACATTACTGAATATATCAATGTCAGTAATGCTATATACTTACGTTCGTCTCCTTCTCGCAATCTAATTCCTGGAATTTGTAGGTGGCCATACTGTGAAATCATCACACCATTCTGCTGAACGCCCCCTGTTTAAAATTCCTGTATTTTTAATTCAAAAATTTCATTCAGGCAGCCATTTAATCTTCTTCTTCTTCTTCTTCTTCTTCTTCTTCTTCTTCTTCTTCTTCTACTTCTTCTTCTTCTTCTTCTTCTTCTTCTCCTTCTCCTTCTCCTTCTCCTTCTTCTTCTCCTTCTCCTTCTCCTTCTCCTTCTCCTTCTCCTTCTCCTTCTCCTTCTCCTTCTTTAGCACTACAGCTCAACACGAGCCCTCTGCTTCCAACACCAATCTTCTCCGATGTCTCCTATCCACTGATATTTCAGTGTAACCCCTCACATCCATTTTTCTTATACCTTCCAGCACATCATCCAACCATCTTATCGTGAGTCGGCCCTTCGTTTTACTTTTATAGACTTGCGCCCTGAGGATTTTCTTTAGTATACTCTGACCAACCAGTCGATGTAGGTAATATTTCTGCTGCCCATCAACGTTTTGTTCTTTTATGGCTTTACCACGCTTTATTGCCATACTATTGCTCTAACAATGTATATTTACTTCTAATGGAGTTCTAATTTTCCAGACTCCTTCTGCCTTTTGACACTTCACTATTGTTCAACGTGTTTCCGTTACGCCATCCAGCTGCATGTATGTTCCCAAATACGCTAATCATTCCTTGCCTCTCATGCCAATGGTCTATTACTCAGATCTGCATAAAGCCACTGGCTAATTACTCGTATAATGATCCAAGAGAATCTGAATGTGAAGATTGACACTAACTTCTAAGACAGTTACAAGTAAATGCCTAGTAGGGTCTATGTTTCTTTTACAGGCTACTGACATAGAGAAAGCTATTCACACACACACACACACACACACACACACACACACACACACACACACACACACACACACACACACACACACACACACACACACACACACACACACACACACACACACACACACACACACACACACACACACACACACACACACACACACACACACACACACACACACACACACACACACACACTACACATATTACATATATAAAATTAAGTTAGAAAATTTTGCCAAATTGTTGCTGAACAATCTCGCTGGTTTGTTAAAGAACAAATATTTAAAAATAAAAATAATTTTAATTATTTTGCTACGTATTAATATCAAAATTAAACCATATTTAGGAAGTTTAGTTACTAATTAAAATCGTCACTGTTTTTCGTAATCTTGTGTCTACATCAGTCTACTATACGCTTAATATTGCACGCTGTTTTCTAAGAGATTACTTCTATTTGACGGAGACAACGTTATTTTATAGTAGTAAGGACATAAACGTTTCCTTTTGGTAAACAGACCTAAATAAGTTTTATGTGAATTTAGTGTTATTAAACGTTTCGTTCGTTTTGTAGTCTGGCATCTTCAGTGGGAAAACCAAGTCAATGTTTCTCTAAGGAACGTTTAATACCATCAATAGAACGCGCTTTACACTTCTATTTATGAATCTCATCGACAGGTCTTCACGTAAAAATAGCATAGATAACCTCAATTTTATCTTCTCAGACGAAGTTTATGCAATGAAAAAACGTTTATAAATCCAAGAAAACAACCCATACAGGCCTATATTTTGCATTTCGTTGTTTCATGGACTGTGTTAGATAAGCCTACTTCATAGATTTTATGTGGATTCTTTATTATAGATGCCATTAAAGCGTGTACAATTGACTTTACAAATTTATAATAATTTTGAAACACTCGCTTGCAATATCGCGATTAAAATTTCTGATACTAAAAGCAGTCAGTTTATGTTCTAGAACAGGGGTCTCCAAACTACGGCCCGCGGCAACCCGCCCGATGCTGCGTGCAGTTTTTAAATAGATCGTCAAATTATATAGATTCAAACATATTTTAATACTGTGTAGGCCTATCAGGCATTGCTGTGATTCAAAATGAATTGATGATGTATAAACTAATAAATTATACCCATACATTAATATGATTATATTTAGTTTATTTTGATTTTTTTATTTTGAAACAGTAAACTTCTTTTAGTTTTCTTTCATTGCAGGTCACTGAATGATGATATCAAGGAAATAAAAAACTTTGTAAGCAATGCTTTCAATGTTTTGATCGACTTATATCTGCGAACAAACGTTTTCAATTATTAACTTTGTAAAAAATCAAAGTACAGGGCTAACTTGTCAGACGAACACTTGACATCCATTCTAGTAATAAGAGCATCAAAAATCTAGTAGTAAGACCCATAATGGACAGACATTATATGTCAGAAGCAACTCCACACATCCCATACGTACATAAGAAAGCCAAAAAATATTACATACGAAATATTTTTCAATATTATTTTTCCTTACTTTTATTTACATTATTTTGAATAAATGAATTTGTTTTCTTTGGATAAGACTGCTTAATTTTTATTTAAATACCAATTTTATTGATTTGATTATTTCGTAAACCCAAAAAATTATGTTTAAAATATGTATGTGTGTTGTTGGTATTGTTGTTGGCCCGCCTGACTTCTAAGATTTTTCAATTCGGCCCTCAAGTGAAAAAGTTTGGAGACCCCTGTTCTAGACTATTCCATACTATTCAGCTTTAGTTTTCCTATTTGGACCTTTCCTTGGGGTTTTGTAATTTTTCCCGCATTACAAATTTTTCACATCGAGAATACGTTCCTGTCACCTCGGATTTTTACTGCCTATGTTGCTTTTATTATTTTTTGCTTGAATTAATCTGTAGAGTTTATTAGAGTCATGGTAACCACACCGTTGCACTTCGTATGAAACTACCAGTTACGGGTTATTTCTTTTTTAAATTAGCCTTACACGTGAGAAATTTCACACTGTTACTCGGACACAATGCGTGTCGTGCATCTGCAGGGCAGTGCTCCCTTAAAATGTTGTTAAACTCCATGTTTCAGAAACCGCAACACGTGTGAAGCGGGAATTAAACCGAAGGCCCACACGTTTTACGCATTACCGCAGTACCACGACCTTCCAATCCTTGTAATGGTCTCTTTATATTAAACTTTTATCGTATTTATGCGCTGCTGTTGTTTTTCGCTTATGGGAGAAGAAAATGATACGCAATTACTGATCCGAACGTGGTTCAGAAGATAATGGCCGAGCTGTTATTATCGAATAATGACTTTTTATAGTTTGGTACTTCTGATATATACAAAAGGTAGTCTGGGTTTACGACGTCATGACATCTCCCTTAATTACGTATCACCATAATTTTAACTGAAATTATATTTGTCTCTTTTCTTAATGAGACAAAAATATTTTTCTGATCATACTCTTCGTCTTAAGTAATCAGCACCACCACCACCACCATCATCATCATCATCATCATCATCACCATATTCAACTTCTTTCTTCTTATTTTTCTTCTTTTTATTCTGCCTTTTCTTCTTCTTCTTAACCTTCCTCCTCCTCTTCTTTTCTACTCCCTGTTGTTGTTCTTCTTCTTCTTCTTCTTCTTCTTCTTCTTCTTCTTCTTCTTCTTCTTCTTCTTCTTCTTCTTCTTCTTCTTCTTCTTCATATTCAACGCTACAGAGGCGCACATAGCTGCCCTCGACACCACTACCGCCATCCATCTGTCGTGGTATTTACGAAAGCTTCATTACAGACTTGGATATTAGACGGATTTAGGAAAAGTACCGCCTCTTTGGGTGGAAAGAAGAATTATTATTTCTTTTTGATTCCACAGTAAAATAAACATTAAAAAGATTAACAACGTATATCAGCTGAATTACTGGACTACTTCCATCATCTTAATGTTATCGGAGCAATTTTTCGGCAATTGAGACCTTCTTCAGAAAAATACGTACACTCACATAACACCTAGGTAACTCATGACAGTGCAACTTTGGACCGCTCATTATGGTGAAGTACCAAAGTAAACGATTTTGCGAGAATTACTCCCGTACAATAACCCCCCTCTGCAGACAATTGATCCCCAGATAGTTGTGAGTTTTCTGTTCTTCAGATACTGACTTCCTTTGCCACAGCCCTCCTTCATAAAATTATTATTATTTAATAATCCAGTGTTTTAGATATTTCATTTTTTAATATTTCGTTTGGTGATTAAGAAAATAATGTCTTAAAATTTCTTCGTGTCAACCTGCAATAATAAATTTTGTCGTAAGACTTAAATCTTGTGTCGTCAATGTATTAACTTTATGTTTTTTAACGTTTTTAAAATTTTATTTTGATTGTGTCATTTTTAATTCCATGTTCCGTAAGGAAATGGAAGTATGGTTATCGCGAAAAAAATCGTGTTCGAGATAAGGGCAGATTATGATTGTACTACCCTCAAACATGAAAAGGCATTTTCCGAAAAGTGTGTGTCTGTGTGTCTATGTGTAGAATCTTTTCTATGGCGAACGATAACTGCCGCAAATTTAAACATAATCAAATAATTTTTCCATATTTGCCCAAGTTGTAGAGGACTCAAGGCCTATTGATTTTGGTGAAGATCGGTTAAGGGAAAGGGGTAGTTAACCAGCAACGTTTTACGTTTTAACAAGAGTAAGTACTTAATTTTGATAAATAAAGTATCCTGAAAATAAGGTCATAATAATCAACTGTAGAAAGGTAAATGAAATATCTATAAATGAAAAGGGTAGTTGAAGGGGGAGGGGGTAATGTTTTGTATTGATATTATAAATTTATTCGACCGAAAACTTAAATATCGGTATGGAGAACCATACATGACTTCCATGTTCTAAGATTTATATTTAAAATCGGGCACATATGCAAAAAATTATTTGATTCTGTTTGAATATGCGACAGTTATTGTTCGCCATAGAAAACAAGACACGACAGGTGCAGAATTTTACGTTTGTGTCTATAACTTGACAAGAAGCAGAAGTAGATGTGGTGACAAAACATCAAATAAGTGGATGCTTGAGTTCTAAAGAAATGACGTATCAGCTAAAATGGTACCCCCATGTCAGGTGGGTGAAGACTATCTTCAGCCTTCGTGAGGAAGGACTGTACTTTTGGATAAAATGTTTGTAGGTCGAACGAAGAGCTGAGCAAAGGGAACTGTGATCTGATTCCTGTAGTGAAATTGGACTCTCGCTGCGAGTTATCGGCCGAGGGTGAATGATGTCCATAGTGTTATCAAAGTCTTTCCTGTCAATACTATACTAGTCATTTTTTTTTAATCGAGTCTTTCTTTCTTTCCATTGGTCTTCTGATTTCCTGAACGACGATTCTGTTCACCTGTAAAATTATAAATTTCTTAGCAAAACATTTCTTCCTTAATACGTTTGTGTCTTCTATTTCACACCCACCATTCTGATCCATGTCATAACGCTATATTTAACACAGGCTAGTAAATAACTAGCCATCAATCAGGTGGGTCACAATATTTTCCAGGAGGGGCAAACAATTTTCCAGAGGAGAAAAATATTTATTTATATATTTTTCATACATACACACATGCACATATTAGTTTGTAATTCTTATAGCATAATAGAAATAAGTACACAGATTGTATTAATTTATTAAAACATTTATTGCTTCAAAATATGCATAAAATTAATGACTTTTAAAAGTTAATGTTTGATCTTCTTTAAGTAGTGCTTAATTTTCCAAAGTTTTAATATTATGATGTCCGTAATCAAAACATCAGAGCAGGTTTTAGTGTGTATGAGGGTACACTGTGAAATAAAATTTTCAACATTCCCTATGGACCGTTGCTCAGAGTAAAGCTGCAAATCTACAGTGTACGTTTCACAGAACAAACGCGGAAAAGAAGGAGCGCTCCGAAGTCTCTCATGGACCCTGAGCATCTTGCAGAGGGTTCATTTCCTAAAGACCAAAAGTCTGTCTATGAAATGTTCCTCTGTAAACACGTGCACTTATACTGGCCGGCGATCCACAGGAAGCAAATCGCTGTCCACGCTGGACACCTTTTCGGTTTGCACGTGTTGTGTTGGTGTGGGTTTCGGCACTTTTCATTTAAAAAGCGTGCAGACATAAGGAAATAAACATGATTGAGGCCAGAAATAACGCGAATTGTGTGTGTGTGTGCTGCCGGCCTTTTTATTGCGGTAATCATAATAATAAAACTTTGGAAATGTAAACATTATATAATTGAGATATGCTTGCCTGCCAGGAATGATATATTTTCACTCATACGTGATTTAAATTAAAATGAAAAATATAGAATTTTGTTAAAGTGAAATGAAATGTTTCCATAGAAACTACTTCTTTGTTGTCAATAACGTAGTACACATATAAAACTTATAAAAATGTACCTCCTCCCTCATCAACTAACATTTTAATTTATAAAAAAATTACCCCCTCCTCCCTTCAACTACCCTTTTCATTTATAGATATTTCATCTACCTTTCTACAGTTTATTATTATGACCTTCTTTTCACGATATTTTATTTATCAAAATTAAGCACTTTACTCTTGTTAAAACGTAAAACGTTGCTGGTAAACTACCCCTTTCCCTTAACCGATCTTCACCAAAATCAATAAGCCTTGAGTCCTCTACAATCCATGGCTGTATGCAAAAAAGTATTTGATTCTGTTTGATTTTGAGGCTGTTATCGTTTACCATACACAGACACACACACAGACAGACACATAACACACACTTTTCGAAAAATGACTTTTTTTCATGTTTTTAGGATAGTACAATCAGAATCTGCCGTTATCTCGAACACAATTTTTTCACCATGACCATACTTCCATTTCCTTATGGAACATGGAAGTAAAAATTTCAATAAAATGTTAGCAATTGATTTATTGATATAAATTAAGTCTTTTTTTTAATATTAACAACTAGGTACAATTCGTATTTTGATTATCTTTCTCGGCGTTTTTACAAAACGTATGCTGATATATTTGGATTCGTTCTGAGTTTTTGTGTACGTATTAAAAATAATTTGATAATTAATTAGAACATGGGAGTCATGTATAGTTCTCCATAAAAATTATATAATATGTCCTTGCTACATTATTTGTTATTATATTATTGTTAGTATTCATAAAATAAAAACGAAGCAATGATTGTAGGAACTGAACCTATGAAACCAAAAGTGTTTGGACAAAGCAAATGATCAGAACAATAGTTGGGTATGAGGAAAGCAATATTTTGAGCATTTTGCAAGGAATGATTTATAACTTTCAACTCCTTAGCTGGTAAGTTAAGCAGCTATAAGAAGATTGATAATAGTATAAGTAACAACCAATGAAAAAAATAAATATTAAAAGAGATAAAATGGTAGCCAACTTTCCCAGTATCCGTACCCACACTACATTTTCAATGTTTTGAAAGTGCGAAAGTATCGATAGGCCTATACCACCATGTAAAGAAGAAGAAGTGTACTAACTGAAAGTTATTCTGTATCTTAATGTAAAGTGAAAAAACTTGAGGTTAGGCAATAATGTTTTTTGGTTTTTAGTTTACTATTTAAATAAATAACAGCCATGATTAGGAAAGGTATAACGTTTAATGTGTCTATAAAATGCTTATAACAGAAAAACGTAACGTTCTTTAACAAGTCAAAAAAAAAAAATGTGAAGTACAAAATATAATTATTTCTGAATAGTTAGATTAAAACAAGAAAAGTCCAACGTATGAAACAACAAATGAAAACAAGATTTGTTATTTATTAGACGGCCAATATTCTTTTACATTCAGTAAAACCTCTAAAATTTCACTGAAAGCTTATTTTGTGCGAAACAGAAAAAAGGGACATATGTAAAGCACTCCGCCTTACTTTGAGTCGTTTGGTTTTTCAGTGATCTGCACAGAAACCGTGTATTAGTGAAAAACGAGTTGTGCCACAAAATAAGACATGTATAGTAACAGGCAAGTAAATGTCCTTTATAGTTAACCGTCTTTAATGCCTTAAAAATTACACGGACTTGATACAAAATAATTGTTTTCATGAAAATAAACTAATGTTAATACACCAATTACCGTAATTTTTAAAGATATCTTTTTAAGTTGTAGAGAAATCTTTGAATCAGTTTTAAACCAATTTTTTTTCGGTAAGTGAATTAGCACATAAGTTGCATTTCGTATTTCGTAAGTTTTCAGAATGACTAGTATAATTACAGTTCTGCGTAATTAAAATAATTCCTCTGTACGCAATTTGTAACGGCTAGCTTTATATTTTCATCATTTGACAAAAATTACGTGTTTTTGAATAGGCCTAAATATCGTTACCATCAAACGATGTAGACTCAGACGGTTCGAAAATATCGTTATTACTTCCATTTTATTAGCATAATGTATATTTATTTACAATAAATAAGTAAATAAATAATAATAAGTAGTAATAATAACAAATAATAAGAATAATAAATAAATATTTATTTATGTAGTTTACAGACCATATTCTTTGTCTACATGTAGCTACAGTTTGTAACTTTCGTTACTTTCTTGTATTTTCACTTGATCTGGATTTTCGTTTTCTAATAATTGTCTGGTTATTATGTTTAAAGCGTGTAGTATTACCGATGCCCAATCGTTTAATTTTATTTTGCAACAGATGTATTAAATAAAGTAGATAATTTGTTTTATTTGGTTTGTCATTAATCAAGGAATATTACAAAATTAATATCTTTTTCGAATCTTGTACACCGTGTGCGGGTGAGTGTAATAATGAAGCCATTAAATACGACATGGTACAGTTAAGCAGCTGCAGGAAGCATTCAAGAATGTTTCTAATTATGTTTGATTCTCATTTGTTTTGTTTATATTTTTTCTTTACACGGGAAGAAGGTAATAAAAATTAAGTTAAAATTGTGTGTGTGCGTGTGCGTGCGTGCGTGCGTGCGTGTGTGTGTGTGGGTGTGTGTGTGTGTGCCCGTGTGTGCGTGAACGTACGTGAGAAAACGTAACAGTGGACAGCCGAACTAAACACCCGAGCGTAAGGAGAAAAAAGAAGAAGAAAATGGCTCCTCGAGGCGGTGTTACCACGGATTCGATCTTCAGTACGCGCCCGGCTTCCACACGCCGCGGACCTCTTTCTAGTGTGTCTATGTAATCAACACGTTCTTTACTAAACAACAGCATTAGAACAGAATAAGTGCAAGTGTTTTTTTTAAATTTTGTTTAAATATTATTCCGATTTTAATCCGAAACACGGGACGTGATAAAGGGAATTTTTAATCTTAATTTTGGTATTCCTATATTATTTGTGATCTTAATGTATGATATAACAATCGATTGACAAACTTCATAATTATGTTTGATATTCTGTGTAGTTTTGTTGAAATCATATGACAGTGCTGGTTAAGTTTTGTGTTACAATGGAACTGTATATTCCTGTGTGCTAATCCTTTATGCTTAAGGTAAGACGGTTTTTCTATAAACAATGTTTTTAGTAATCAATTTTTGTGTTTTCAGCATGTTTATGTAAAGGTCAGCGGAGGGATTTTGATGACTGGGATATATGTTACATGCATTAATATAAGTTTCGACTTGTTATAGACAATTAGTAGTAATTCTACTAAACACAAACACAAACACAAATATAAAATAATTTATTTACATAATGTATATTTTTATGAATACATATTTGTTTGCTGAGAGTAGAAAAAATTACATGTCTATATTATCCTTATTATTATACAGTTTTTTATGTCTAACCGTTGCAAATATATTATTTACAATTTTTTCTGATGCCCATTTTGTAAGTTACATATATCTTCCTGGTAGGCTTAATTTTTATTGTTGTACAGTTCCCCTGAAGATGAAAATGTTCTCATTTTTAAATGTATTCACAAATATGTGTGTGTGTGTGTGTGTGTGTGTGTGTTGTAGTAGTCAAAATACTAATAGATTTATTCTGCGTGTATTGTTCTACCTTAAGAATGTTCTTAGTAGATTGGGTTTGAATCATCAGAGGCTATGAAATATAGGCCTGTTAACGAACAACCGATTGTAGGCTATTTCGGTTCAGATATTTTTATTGCTGTATTTTGTATTGATGTATTTTGTGTTTGTTTTCGTATCATTGATAGTAATATAAATCGTGAAACGTGAATAAGGCAAAGCAATATAAAATACTCTTGGAAAATAAATATGTCATTACTGTGACAGTTATTGAACGAATGAAGCGAGTTCTTGGTTTTAACTCGACCGATTTGGCATTTGCCTGTTTTTTGGGGTATGTCTCACTATGACTTTTGAATGCTTCAACCGATTTTCGTAAAACTTGGTATGCGTGTCTATTCTGTTACCCTACGGAACCCGATTGTTTTTGAGATTGATCCTCCCATAAATAGGGGGTTGGGAGGCAAAAATGTGAGGGTCTAAAATTGTAAAAAGAATTGAAAATTCATGCGGGGTATCAAATTAAAGGAAAGTTTACCATGAATTTACTGTTTATTTTTGGAAATGTCAAAATTTTTGGTCACTAGGGCTTAAAAAAGTGGAGCAATTTTGATAAAATTGCAAATTCCGTGTGGGATATCAAATTATAAAGAGAATTTTAACCAAAATATGAATATAGCGTATAGTTTTGGAAATTCCAAATTCTTTGACCCCAAGCGCCAGACTTAAAGGGACATTTTAATTAACATCTAAATGTAGTTTTCAGTTTTGGAAATTTCAACTTTATGGGATCCCAGGTCCCAAAAAATAGATTTAAACATTGAAAAAATCCAGCAGGATCTTTGTAAATCACTGTTTATAAAAAGTGAAAGAAAATTTAACCCAAATTTGAATGTTTCGAATTTTTAGTGTTTATGATATGATTGTGTGCTGTATACTTGTTATATTACTCAAGAAGTAGTAGAGTAACTGGGATTTGTTTAGTTTTCCCCATACTTGGAAAATTATCTCATATTGAAATTTATGTAATAATAAATGTACTTCGTTCAAATTATAGTGAACGAGTTCTGCAGCTCAGGGAGCATAATAATAATAAGTGATTATTGTAAAAAACACTGAAGAATTATCACAGACAGCTTGGGTATATGAGTGCGCGCGCGCGCGTTTCCGCATCACAGAATCAACGATACTTTTCGTTCAGAGATAATAGAATGAATAATACGTGCCTGTTAACGGAAAACCTGTTCTTATTAACTAAACTAATTTATTAAATTAAATTATTAATTTAATTAAATTATGAATTTAATTAAATTTCATAATTCACAGTTAACGTATATTAGTGAAATTTCTGTAGCATATTAATGGATGCATGCACACGAAATATGGTAAACAAACATGTTCACGCATTAACAACGCTACGATAATGCCATTTCCAGCGAGTTCCAAGTATTTAACGGTTAAAAGATGTCTCTTGTTAAAAAAATGTGTGTGTATGTATTTTATGGCTTACTTATTTTGACAAATGAATGTTAACAAAGTCTTATAGAACCATTCCAGCACGGACGCGCTCGCACACGCACGCACACACACACACACACACATGATGCAGATATGTACACTAAGCAGTTGAACAAGCGCCGCCTACATTTTCGAAAATTATGCGTAATCTTTTTCGTACCACTTAAACTGTTTTCGTAACTGTCACAGAATCATAGTAGTTAACATTAAAGCTTTTGGCGACCAGAAAAGTGATGAAGAATTGTCATTAACTGTATGTTTGTAATTTGTAACTTTACTGAGCTCACACAAAACATGATAATTTTTACACAGTTAAGTTTGTATTTTTGTGTGCTCGTGGAAAGTAACGACTGGATCGGTTTTTATGAATTAGGTGTCACGGTTCACTTTCGTCTCCGCGGTTTCGACGCAGTTTGGCTGTTTATTTTAGGTTTAGCGAAGTCTTGACATTTAACCTACTGATTACCTAATTCCATGCAAAAAAAAAAAATAGACAGAAAATAACACGACCCTGTTGTTTGGTCATTTTGGTTCATTTCATTGCGATTTCTTCACAGCTAGTTTCATTTTGTAAAAATATTTTGTTTGTGTACAAGTGGGTTTGTATTCTTATTTATTATGACTTGTGCTGTATTTAAAATGTTATCTACACTATTACTATGTTAAGTGCTGCACAAAACGTTGTTATTATTGTTACTATATTTGATGTTTAATTTAGTTGCCATAAATTTAAAATATACCCGTCGGAACTCAAAAAACAGTGATAACTGTATTAGCTTGAACAAATCGGAGTATTTTTCATATTCATGTAATTTAGTCTGAATAAAGCGTCATCTAGCGTCATGCATTTTACGTACAAACAAACGAAAGCAACATTTTGATTATAACCGTAACGGTGTGTCCTGTACACGCACACATATCCGTAATGTATTAATATTTCCAATACCATTACGAATAACAAAATAAGTAGCTCAATTATAATGCAATAGTCACAACAGCATGTTACTTCTTTATACGCATATAGGAGATGAAAAATTATGTTTATATTTCATAATAACATTAAATTACATTTGCATGTGAGGGTGCTGTATACGGGAGGGGAAAGAATTACGACCCGAACATTGGGATGCCACTATCTCATAGGTTTTCTGCACAAGGATAAGTCTTACAGGGCACGCTCTCTCCATGCTTTCATTACAGGGCTGATATATCATTCGTTAATCATCTATCATGTGGTCTCTCCTGCGTCCTCTATTCCGCCTTCCATTTATCAGTCTCCCCATTGTTTCTGCCATCATACCATACCATTAACTTTGCCGCATACAGTATCCCAACCAACTTCTCTTCCTGGCCTAGATGATATCCAACACTCCCCTTTTCTATACTACTCTTGCCTGTACCTCCTCATTTGTCACTCTAACCTTCCAGGAAATCCGTTCCATCCGTCTCCATGTCCACACCTCGTAAACCTGGAACATCCTCTTCTTTTCTTTTCTCAGTGTACAAGTTTCTGTCCCGTATAGGAGCACGCTCTAAACAAAACACTTTACCATCCTCTTTCTAAGCTTTGTGTCTAATGGCCAGCAAAATAATCTTTTCTCTCAGTTGGGAGATTTCGCATTTCACCTCTTGTTACGTCTTCGACGCTCTCGAATATTTCTTGAGCTAGTCTTACAACGTGATGCTGGTATAATAAGTTGGATATATGAAATAACGTAGTGGACTGTATTTTGAATTAACTGTTTACTTGCATTTTGGTAATAATGATTGCATGGCCCGTGCAGTGTTGCGTGGCATACATTGCCAACGTGAGAATTAAATAAATACTGAAAAATATGTTAATAAATTGAAGTAATCTTCAGAATTGAAATAGTTACCTAGCCGCGGCGTTAAGAAGGGTGTTGTCCGGTAAGAGTTTAACAGTTAACAAAACTGAACTGCGAGCGAGCGTATGAGACACGCTGGTAGCAGTTTAGCGGGGGGGATGACGTCACTGCAAAAACCAGCTGTTTACACATGCAGTTATTAAAGGTACACTGTTTAATATACTGCCCGCACAAAATCGAGCGATTTTGCGTTTTGAGTTATTATATGAATATTGCATCATAAGTGTCAAGACATAATAATATGGTACGGATACATAATAATACAATAATAAAAAGGCATAATAATTGACATGACATAATAATAGAATAATAACACCCAAAAATTTTCAATAATACATAATGATATGATAATAAGCAAGACATAATAATTGACATTACATAATAATAGAATAATAACACCCAAAAATATTCAATAATACGTAATGATATGATAATTACAATAACAAATGGAAAGCATGCGATCACCCGGGGTATGTCCCGGGCATGAAGCACGAGAATGCGATAAAAGTTTAAGTAAATAGTACATGTCATTTGAACGTTCTGGTGGGATTAATCTGAGGCCACTGGAAGTGGGAATAATTTGTGAATGGGCCTACGTAGGATACCGTTTGCGGTGCGAACATCCGCTACGCGATTAGGGAATCCTGACCCAAATGGACCTAAGTGATTACACCGCGCTTCCACTGCAGGGGGGGGGAATTATCTTCCAAAATAAGGACGAGTTGTCCGGGAGCCAAGTTTTTTGACTGGTGACGCCATCTGTTGCGCTGTTGCAACTGGTGCAAATAATTCCTTGACCACCTCTTCCATATAGAGTGGGTGAATCTTTGCAGCAGCTGCCATCTACCCAAGCGACCAATTTTGACTTCGAATAGTCAGGTTCCGGGAGTGAAGTGAGTGGAGAACCAACCAAAAAGTGCGCTGGAGTCAAAGGCTCGGGATCCCCAGAGTCATTTGAGGTGGCGAACAAGGGGCGTGAGTTGAGGAAGGACTCTATGTGAGTTAAAATGGTGTAATATTCTTCAAACGTGAGAATGGTTCTGCCGACAACGCGCCGCAAATGAAACTTGACGCTCTTGACTCCACTCTCCCACAGGCCACCGAAATGAGGTGCTGACGGGGGAATAAAGGACCATTTGACTCCTTGGGCACTGGTGACGTTCTGGGTAGTTTGCTCAAATTCGTTTGATTGGAGAAGTTTATATAAGTCGTGAAGTGTACTGCTAGCATGACGAAAATTTGTACCATTGTCAGAAAATATCTGTGAAGAGATGCCTCTTCGAGCTATAAAACGTCTTAAGGCTGCTATGAAAGCGTCTGAGGTGAGATCTGAAACTAATTCAAGGTGAATGGCCTTAGTGGCCTTGCATATAAATAGAGAAATATAAGCCTTTGGAATCGATTTGGAACGCTGCCCGCCCTGACGTATAAATACAGGACCGGCGTAGTCGACTGCACATTGAGTAAATGGCTTAGAAGGAGTAACTCGGGAAGAGGGTAATTGACCTAATAATTGGCTTGAGCCCCTTGCACGGAATCGAAAGCAAGTGATGCATTTGTGTATTACTGATCGTATGTACGATTTATCATTGATTACCCAGTATTTCTGACGTAGAGAGTACTGTGTCAATTGTACCCCTGCATGGAGTAGACGAAGATGCTCGCCTTCTATGATTAGTTTACTGAGATGAGAATGCGGGTGGAGTATGATTTGGTGTTTGCTATCATAGGTGAAGTGCTGAAGGCGTCCGCCCACGCGTAATATCCCCGTATTGGGCAGAAAGGGGTTAAGTGAAAGAATTTTGCTATTATTAGGGACAGAGCGTTGTGCCTCAAGTTCCTTGATTTCAATATTAAAGTGCGATCGCTGGGACTGACGAATAAAAATCAAAAGTGTGCCATGTAGCTCATGGGAAGTTAAAAAAGAAGTGTTTCTGTCAGCTATGGGAAGTCTAGAGTTCTGAATGAATCGAAGGCAGTAAGAAAATACACGAAGAAGTTTTGAAAGCGAAGAGTAGTTTTCAAAGTAATTAGGCGTAGGTGAAGTGGCAACCAGTGTGGTTTGGACTTGTTTACGTTTTTCTTGATGAAGATCGGGATGAGTGCAGGGTGAATGGGCATCGAAAGCACTGGTGGGCCATGATGATGACTCATTGGACAACCAGGATGGGCCATACCACCATTGTGGGTGACAGTGTAAAAAGCGGGGTAGACAACCACGCGATAGGATGTCAGCAGGGTTGTCATGTGAGGAGACATGATGCCAGGTCCCTTTGCAGTGAGTCGCTGTATCTCCGCGACGCGGTTGGAAACAAATACTTTCCATCTGGAAGACTGCTGGTGAATCCAGTGTAAGGCGATATTGAGTCGGAGTAAAAATACAATTCGTCAAATTTATAACTCTCAGCGTTTACAACCTTGGAAACCAACTGAGCCAATAAGAGACAGGCGCAAAGTTCAAGTCGGGGTAATGTTACCTGCTTTAAGGGGGCGACTCTAGATTTAGAGCAAAATAAGTTTGATGAAATGCTGTGGTTTGAATACACCGTTCACACATAAATGCAGCACGCGTAACCCTTTACTGAAGCGTCGGCAAACCCATGGAGTTGAAATGAAATGATTTGGGAATTATTTCAATTCTTTACGGATCTTGGCATCTTAAAATAAGTGTCTGATATCAACTGAGCATAACGTTCTACCCATTGATTAGATAATGAGTCTGACAGGGGGTCGTCCCATCTTGTTCCCGTTAACCACAGTATCTGCATGAAATGTTTGCACCAAAATGTAACCGGGCCAATAAGTCCTAATGGGTCGTAAATTCCGGCGATAACGGATCCCCTTCTCTTGTTAAATACCTCCACTTCGAAATTTCTTTGAAAACTATATTTGAAACTATCATCGTTAATGTCCCATTGAATACCCAAAGTACGTATAGTTTCATTCTTGTTAAAGCCAAGGGAAGAGTTGGCGTGTGAAGTTATAATGGTTTGATCATTGGAAAACCACTTGTGCAAAGTAAACCCGCATTGACTTAATAAATTTGTAATGTCGGACTTCATTTGTGATAAAATATGTGGGTTATCTGAGCCGGTCATGAGATCGTCCACATAGAAATCGTTTGCGATAGCAGAACAGGCTATAGGGTGTTGAGTTTTGTTTTCCTGGGCTATTTGTGCCAAACAACTTGTGGCCAGAAATGAAGCGCTTGCAGTCCCATATGTGACTGTCCTCAGGGCGTAGTGTTGAAGTTCCCTATGGGGGGCGTCGCGGCAAACAATTCGTTGCAAATTAGAATCCCTGGGAGTAACTAAAATTTGACGGTACATTTTTTCAATGTCCGAAATGAGGACGTATCGGTGCGTTCTAAACGAGACATAATTGAAAAAAGATCCTGCTGGACCGTGGGACCAACCATTAATGTGTCGTTTAAGGACAAATTATTTGTTGTTTTGGCAGAGCCGTTTAAAACAACTCGCAATTTGGTGGTTATACTAGAGCCTTTAAAAACCGAATGGTGCGGTAAGTAGAAGGTGTCTGACTTACTGACTGACAAATCGTAAGAATCAAGCAAAGACGTGTGACCCAGAGTTAAATATTCCTGCATGAATTTACTATAGTCTTTATGAAAAGCAGGGTTCTGCTTGAACTTAAGTTCCAGTGATTGAAATCTGCGAATAGCTCCGGGAAGAGAATCGCCCAAATGAGAGTTGTATCCCCTGCGAGGTAGGGACACAACAAATCTACCACTATTATTGCGGAAAGTGTTAGCGATAAAATGACTTTCGCATTCTGAGTCCTCAACTGAGGGAGTACGGACTGCAACGTCCTCCAATTGCCAGAAGTCTTTTAATTGCGATGAAATTGCATTGTTATCTTCGCACGCTATAAATGATGAAACTGGTTTTGTTATGTCGACATTAAAGGGCAGGTTACCAGCGAGGATGAATCCCAATTTTGTCTCCTGTATTATGGGAAAGTGTGGGCTGCGGATGAATTTAATAGGTTCAATCAATTGTAAATGGTACTGGGCACCAAGTAATATGTCGATTTGTGAAGAAAAGTTTAGTTGCGGGTAGCTAAGAATATGTTTTTTGGTATATTTAGGAATGAAATATTAAACGATTCTGCGGGGAGATTATTCGTAATACTGGGAAGCGCAGCGCAATGCACGTACAGATTGAAATCCTTGTAACGAGAATTCAGCCTTACCCTTGTACTAAAGTCAGCTTGACATAGGGAATTATACCAGTGATGGGTAGTTGAGACTTGGTTAATTTTAGACCCATGCGGCGTGCGAAACTCATGGTACAGAAGTTTGCTTGAGATCCTGAATCTAATAGAATTCTTACTGGATGTTTCCTACCGGCTTGGTCCGTTGTCATGCAGACAGCGGTGTATAACAGAATAGATTTATTTGTTTGTAATTTGAGGGAAAATTGATTGTTGCCCCTGTTTGAAGTGTTACTGCCTGATATGTGAATCATTGTATGATGTCGTTTGGAACATGTCCTACAAGAAAATTTGGAAGGTACAGTGTGAGGGCTCATGGCCTGGACGCATGCAATTTAAACAAAGTTTGTATTTAAGTAAAATGTTCTTTCGCTCAAAGGGAGATGTAGCCACGAATTGTGGGCATTCAGACAGTCTATGTTTACCGCGACACAGCTGACAAATGTTATTGTTGATATTAGTATGAAATGTTGACCTAGTGAGCTCAACGGGTTTAATAGTCTTGCGATAGGGAATCTTATCTCTAAATTGTTTTCTGTTTGCTGAACTGGTTGATGAGCCAACGTTTTGCATTAATTGCCTTCTACTATTTTAAACTTTAATGAAATTGTTGAAATTAGGGAATCGTTCGTCGGATAGACTTTCCTTCCATAGTCGACATGTCTGGTTATCGAGTTTCTGAGTTAAATATTGAACAAAAATAATTTCAAAAGTATTTACAGGTAAACTCAATGAATTCAAAGCGTTTATATTTTCGGTGATTTCGTCAATAAATTTTGAAATGCCAACCATGGACTCTTGCTGAATGGACTTCATGCCCAAGACATTCCCTACATCATACTTTTACAATTAATTTACTATCATACCTGGCCTTCAATAGCTCAATGGCTACCGCATAATTATTATTGGAAATTGGGAGAGACTTTATTACATTTAAAGCCTCGTCTCTTAATGAAGAATGTAAGTAATGCAATTTCTGGATGTCAGTCAGGTCCGTTCTGACGTGTACTAACTCAAAGAACATGTTGTAATAGTGCTGCTAATCAATAATGTTGCCTGAGAAGCAGGGCAATTTAATTGGCTCTAACTGAATAAGGGAAGCTTTAATTGGCGTAACTTCAGCTTGATTTAAAGTTTTTTTGCTCACCTCTTCTACACGTTCTAATAAATTGTGCAGCTTACACTCAATAGTGCAGAGGTCATCCTCTGTCTGAACCCTGTCACTTACCGATGTGAAATCAGATTCATCAGTCTCAATTTGGGTCTGAATTTCATCATACCTCGCGGACAACTCCATCAAGTGACGAAATTTTATTTTTAAAGCATGGTGATCATTTATTTCATGATCGAAATTGTCCGCGAAGGTGTTTATACGGGATATAGAGGCTTTAATTGTGCCACGTTTTTTAATCAAAGCTTTCACATCAGTCATGATCGAACTGCAAGCTGGTGATCCGAAATCGATAAATAAATGCAGAACAGGTGAACAATTAATACAGTTTTTGTATTTTATCAAATTCTGATATAATGCGGCATCCAGCGAGTGGTATAACTTAATCTAATTCCTTATTATAATATGTACTTATTTTTCAAAAAATAGTTATATGAAATTATTTTGCAAATATTACTCATTTTTAATGTATATGAAATTATATAAGTGAGAAACTATACGAAATATAAGTTCATAGTCACTTGAATTATGAGAGTCCGCTGCAGGTTTAAGATGGCTCCGTTGCCTGTCGCTTCCTTGGCGATCCTGTCCGGCTGGCCTTGGATTGGTGGCGCAAATCTTGTTTCCGCTTGTCGGGTGATGTTTGAAGTTGTAGCTCTCTGTGCAGGCTTGAAGTTCTGATTTTCAATGATGAATGACAAGTGACGATGAAGTGGAATATGTTGCGGTATTAGAAATGATGTCTTGTAGAAGCTTGTACGGCCAAGTATGATTTTTTTTTTTTTTAATGTTATGAATGTATGCTCACGGCCAACAATTTTACGTTTAAGAAGATTCGGGATTGACGAAAACGTTATTTAGGCCTGATAAATGAAATATAGATCCGGCCCGGAGGACCAAATGTTACATCTTCGACTCTCTCGAATATTTCTTGAGTTAGTCTTACAACGTGATGCTGGTATAATAATTTGGATAATATGAAATAACGTAGTGGACTGTATTTTGAATTAACTGTTTATTTGCATTTTGGTAATAATGATTGCATGGCCCGTGCAGTGTTGCGTGGCATATATTGCTAACGTGAGAATTAAATAAATACTGAAAAATATGTTAATAAATTGAAGTAATCTTCAGAATTGAAATAGTTACCTAGCCGCGGCGTTAAGAAGGTTGTTGTCCGGTCACAGTTTAACAGTTAACAAAACTGAACTGCGAGCGAGCGAGCGTATGAGACACGCTGGTAGCAGTTTAGCGGGGGGATGACGTCACTGCACAAACCAGCTGTTTACACATGCACAAAGGTACAAAGTTTAACACCTCTTGACCACAACGTATGTCCTCTCTAACTTAGCCTAGATATTTTAAAACTGTCACTCCATCAATTTCCTCATGCGCTATTTTAATCAGTGCAATCCTGTTCATTTTGTTTACGACCATGCTCTTTGTCTTCTTTACATTCCAAACCCCTCACAATTTTAAAGGGCACAATACCATATTAAAACGCAGGGGACTGTTTGTACTGTAGTTTAAAGACGTGTAAGTGGCACAGTGTACTTTAGGTAGTAGGATTGTAGTGCACCCTGTTTGGTGGGATAGACCTATAGTGCAGACGGTCGAATACCTTAGTTTGAAGTAAAGTAGTGTAACAGGAGACGTCTTAGTTTCAGGAGACAGCGACAGCGCACTTGTACGTACCAAAGAGCCTGCTCGTATATTAATTGTGGGGCAATGTGCACTCTTAGATAGCATGACGGGGAATACCCTCAGTGCGAGGCAAATCACCCGAACTGTAAAACGTGATATGCTTTTAGTAGCAGGGAGGTTAGTTTAGTTTAAAATCGCAGCACGCTGAATGTATTCCTCAAATCGTCGAGCGAAAAAAGAAACTTTAAATAAATAATTTGAATTGCCAGAAACCTAACTTTCAGATCTCGTAACAATTTTTAATCTTCTTTTGATTCTTACAGTTAAAACTTATCATACCTCATGGCAGTAATGCTGGTTGCGGTAGTATACACACAGCACAATATTTCTACGAATGACTTGAATATTGTCGTTATTTTTCTTACCACTTTTTTCTCTACCGCTTGGAGAACCTTTATATCACTTGGTCTTCGAGGTTTCTTTCCAGAGCAGTCTTGACCACTTCAGTATACGGCATTTTAAATTGTCTCATCCCTTCATCTTGTAGAGAGCCGTGTCCCCTTTAGATTGGAACTTTCAGACGAAGAAGAAGAAGAAGAAGAAGAAGAAGAAGAAGAAGAAGAAGGAGAAGAAGAAGAAGAAGAAGAAGAAGAAGAAGAAGAAGAAGAAGAAGAAGAAGAAGAAGAAGAAGAAGAAGAAGGAAAAGAAGAAGCAGAAGAAGAGTAAAACTAAGGATGCTTATCAAAGTACGATGGAAAGGAATTACAGGCTGTGAAGATAGCATGTGGGCACAAAGTTTCAGGTCAGACTAGACGCAGATAGTGAGCATTAATGGAGGCACTAGTCCCCACGTACGAGTAAAAGAATGAAGAAGAAGAAGAAGAAGAAGAAGAAGAAGAAGAAGAAGAAGAAGAAGAAGAAGAAGAAGAAGAAGAAGAAGAAGAAGAAGAAGAAGAAGAAGAAGAAGAAGAAGAAGAAGAAGAAGAAGAAGAAGAAGAAGAAGAAGAAGAAGACCGCTTTATGTTTCTGACCTGCAACTGGCACCCGTCGTGATTCTGTTGTCGAATGAAGACGCGTATTTAATTTTGGATGTTATTTAACCAATTCTCACTTTCACTTAATTGATTAATTTTTGTGAATTTGATATCTTTGATTCTAGTTTCCTGTTTTTATTTAATTGATCCTGCCTCATTATAGTATACCTGGAGAAGTTACTATCATTCTCGATTGTTTAAAGTGTTTCTTCTGACATTTTCAAAGCAGTCCTACTCGTGCGTCTCGACAAAGTTCGATACGTTTGGATTATTATGGTGTCCACTGGCCATGTTTAAGATCCATAATTCATTGATTGATTAAACACATAAGGGCTGTCTTTTTTTTGTTCAAAATGCCGTTCGTTTGTTCTACAGAGATCGACGATCGACGACGATTTCTAACACTGCAGCTCGAATGATTAGTTTACGTTTGTTTACATGTTCATGTTACAGCAGGCAGGACTCGGCAGACGATCGTACATCGCAAACATTGGTTACACACTGTCTGTGCTAAACTATAAACTCACCACGACTGACAAGTTCACACGCAATATAAGCTGGCGGTTTCTGTGTCGTTGTGTTGTCCAGGATGTGTAAACACTCTCCTCGGTATCTAGGATACAACACAACACGTCTTACTTCCTACATGTCTCGCTAATTTCTCCCTCCTGTTTTTGTTTTCACCAGTAGTCCGCCATTCGTGTGTACCACAAATTAATTTTTTTCTGGACACAACTAATGTATTTGTACACAAATCAGAAATAAATACTTTAAAGAAAGTAATTTTCGGAATTCGCATGTTGATTTGTGTTTGTGACGTGACGTGCCGGTATGGAACACGCTAAAGCTCGAACAGGACTTACCGTACTTTGTATAAGGACGGTATTTACGGAGGGGGACCGGACCCCCCAGAGGGTCAAAAAATTTACAAGGAATTTTATTAATCTCTTAATTTTTAGTCTCTTTTATTAACTGCCTAGCCGTTTACGCTAATATAGTAGTAACTCTTTTTTAATTGTGCAAACAGGTTTATTACACATCATTTGCGCATATATATGTTTGAAATATGATATATAGGATTCAGTGACCCCGGAAGAAGTTTTTAATGAAATGACCAAAGAATCAAGGCGAATAGACATTAAACTCTAAAACATTTTCAAACAGTGTTTCTTGGTTTCAGATTTTCTTGTCTTACCTTTTGAACGCAAACTGTCAACAAATGTCTTGTAAACAGTGTTTCAATAGCATGTATTTTTTATTGTGTTTTTACGTTTACTTTAATGGGATTGACTTCAGGGCTTTATCACACGTTTTTTAGTCTGTAATTCTGATTAGTCTTAGGTTGGTTTTTCTTTTGTATAAAATCGATACGACCGGACCCCCTACAAGGCCATATTCTAGATACGCCACTGCTTTGTACACGGAGACCGGCTTCGTCCGTGACCATCCGTTTTCTCCCACAGTTGGTAAAGTGTTTAGTTCTGTAAACTGAAATACCCTTAACGCAGTGGATCAAATAAATCGAAACTTGGCGTGAGTAACAGGAACAACTGATAGTTATCTAATAAAAAAACCTACCGTTATCTAATAATAAAAAACCAATGTAGCACATTGCTCTGACTGTTTGCACTCAGAGCAATGTGCTGATAGTAATAAAATTCGTTTTTGGTTTCGATATTTAACATGCTTTACCTTCTGCAGCACCGTTTTGTTCACTCGTTAAACATTCAAATTCATTTCGGAAAGAATAGTGGTGTGTGAGGTTAACAGAGCACCGGGTATGGCGCCATGCCACTAATCTAGAGGTCCCTGGCGAACCATAAAAAAAGCCTCCAGCTTGACTCAGCCTGTGTAAATGAGTACATGTGATAACGTCCTGGGATAATAAGGGCGGCGGAAACGTAGTGCTGGCCACACTGCCTTCTTCCTTGTGTGCCAAACGGCTCGCATAAGGTAGCCTACTAGACTGCTTAGGCGGTAACAAATGAGGCATTGTTGTTGTTGTTGTTGTTGTTGTTGGTATTATTATTATTATTATTATTATTACAAGAATAGTAGTAAGTTACAAGTTGCAAGGCACAAAAGACGGGACAAGGGAAGTGGCAGCTACTTCCAATTTTCTGACGCTACGCTATCCCGCTGGTTCCGGTGAAGTTCACAACGGGGCAGCGAACAGTTTGACTCGTTAATTCCGTTACGTTTTAATGAGCGAGTTAAATGACGAGCGAAAGAAAACGAGAACCAACCAGAAATCCTTAATAACGGCCCCGCAGTATACGTTCCTTAAGTAGTTTATTCTGTCTGCTATTAATTACAGAAAATAAAAACAATCCACTGGAATCTCGCATTAATAGGTTTGTTTTATACTATTTTCGTCTATAGATTTATACGTGTAGCTTCAAAGAATGTTTGAAATTTGCGAACCCTTTTACTGGAATTTAAAATGTCTACTATCGTAGCAGTTAATTAAAGTTATATCATTTCTGCAGACAATAACGTAGGTTTCTAATAAAGTTTAAGTTGTTTTACGAGCAATAGACATAAATTAAATATCTCTACTAATGAAACGAAAGTAAATGACCTTTAATGTTGTAACAAAGTGCTGTACGACTTTCAATATCTATGATGTGATATTATAAAAATTTGAAAAGAAGGGTGAGAAGATAGCAAGCAATTTGTGGGACAATTAGTAGCACTTAAGTAATCAAAACAACAAAGGAAACTCGTATGAAAGTTTATATGTCCACTCTCATGGACCTGAGACCCACGCTCTATGTTAACAACAGCGCAAGCCATGACAGACTGCGTAGATGAAATTCATGATTCTGGGAAAGTGAGTCTTTGATTCATGATTCATCATTCTTTGACTGCCCAAGAAAAAGATAAATTTTGCTGTGATATATGATAAGAAATTAATTGGACATAATCTCTATTAATGCAAGATACAAAGAATATTGATTGAATTAGATTGATTATGTGTTGAAAAACTTGGAAAATCACATAATTTTGGAATGAGTGTAAAGAAGGAGAAAAATAAAATGTTGATAATGAAATCGAAGAGAAGATTTTAAGTATTTTATGCCACTGAAACGATACCAAAGCGCTGCATCACGGATGGGAAATATTACAACCTGCTCTGGTTTTCGTCATCTTTCAAAGTAATATAGACCAATTAAAGTAAGGTTTGATTCGTAAGAAAGTAGAATAGAAGATTATATTGCTGGAATACATTACAATTATAGTACCTTAGCATATAGTAAAAATTTCGGCAAAAAATTCTTGCTTAACGCCTTTAAAATAGTGGTGGAAGGGGGTTAAAACACGGGTTTTAAAAAGCAAATACGTGCTTTAACAAAATCTGTTAAGAATAGGAGTTTAAAGGTGATGTGACAATTTGAGAGGCGACATGTTTAATTTTGATAAAAACTGACCGATTTACCGATTTTTAAAGTCTTTGTTTTGTCGCAAAGTAGCCGCAGTGCAACCAATCCCATGGTGTTTCCTGCCTTAATTCAGTAGCTGCAGATGAGGATTCTTCCTCTGAAATATGAGATATTGACGTCGACAAATTTTAATAAGTTCTTTACGATATAATTAAGAAGTTTGAATAATCTTTTATTTCTAAAAGGAATAATTCCAAATATTTCGTACCAAGCCACGTGTTGTTCAATCAAATATATTGCAACTTACCGTCTGCGGCTTCCAGAAACAACGTCTTCACAAAGTTGACATGTTTCGGGACACTTGTCCCATCATCAGAACTTAAAATAATCGTGTATCAATTTAAGTTGATACATTTGTCAATTAATTAAAATATTAAAATTCAACATGAAATAAATAATTTAAAACAATATAAATACGTAAATGTCTAAAAGCGAGCGCGAACGTTTAACGATGTACATCGTACGGAGATTGACCGCGCACTGAATTACGTTTTGCTCCCACCACGACAATAGCGCAAAGCAGTGTCGTACAATACATTTGATTTGAAAAGCAGTTTATCATTTAAAACACGCGGCTTGGTATCAGTATTGTTATGTGCTTTATAAATTTCATACTCTTCAAGAGCGTTCAAATGTCGCCCTTTCTTACATATGTGAAGGGGTATTAAATTAGTTTTAAAATTTGTGTAATTATGATTCTCGGAAATGAGGTGTTCTGCAAATTTTGACTTGATATTGTCCAAACTGTGAAGGTGTGTAGGCGGCCTATGTCTGTAAATCTTTTTAAAAAACTACGTCCTGTCTGGCCCACATAAAAGGCGTCACAATCGTCACATATCAATTTGTAAACACCAGTTTTGTGTTCAAGGCTGGTAGATCTGCGGACACGAAGATTATTCATAATATTATTAGTGGTTTTGTAAGTGACCTTTATATTGCTGGTTTTATTAAAAATTGACCCAAAAATCTTAGGCATAAGGTATGTGTACGGTGTTGCAATGTATTTGCGTGTTGTATTCTCGCGTGTTTTATGTCCGTTAATGTTTCTGTTTTTTCTTATGTTTTTGAAGGCTGTTGTTCACCATATCGACATCATAACCATTAGCAACTGCAATGTGTTTAATGGTGTCTAATTCCTCACGGTATTCTTTATCACCGAGGGGCAAAGATAAAAGTCTACAAATCATACTATGGAAGGCAGCCAATTTCTATACATTAAAAAGTCAAATCTAAATTATACATTATACAAATTACATTTACAATTATTAGATAACACGCATCCAGCCGTACTGAATCATTATCTGGATTTTATAAACAATGACGTCAGGCGAATAGTTTATCAAATGCGTATAAAGCAATCAGATAAACTACAAAGGTTGTTGAATGATCAGTTACCGATATCCAGCAATTTCAAATGTAAACACAAATTTTATACGCGATTGCAGAATTTAACTTCCCTTGTTTTAAATAATGATGAACTGATTTATTGAGCAAAGGTTTGAAGTACGGTATAATCTTCCCATACACAAATCGAGTCTCAATCGTAAGCACATTATTACAGAAATTATCAATCCAGAGACTGTTGTTAAGGCAATGGTTAACCAAAAAGATCAAGACCAGACACGTTTCTTAATAAACGAAAAATTCAATAAAATCATTAAAAATCGGTATAATAATGTTCATTCCTCTATTCCTTTAACAAATACTAATTATAATAAAGAACGGAAAATTTTAATAGGATTAAAACAAAAATTATCTGACAATAAAGCTCTCGTCACTAAAGCTGACAAAGGTAACACTGTGGTTATTATGGCCAGAGAAGATTATAACAATAAAATACAAAATTTCATTATTAACAACAACATTGGTTTACTAAATTCTGACCTAACTGAAAATTATGTAAAACGATTAAATCAGTGTATAAACAGATGCACCCATTTGTTTGATGAACAAACAAGAAGATCTTTGAAACCTATAAATTCAAAAGCACCCGTTTTACGGGATTACCCAAACTCCACAAGGATGCTATCCCCTTGAGACCATTAGTAAATTTTACCACTGCTCCGGGGTATAAAACGGCTAAAAAATTAGTTAACATAATAAAGCACAATATACAAATAATTAATGATCATAGTCTAATTAATAGTATTGACTTTGTGAATAAGGTTAAAAACTTAATAGTTGAACCGGCTTACAAACTTGTTCCCTTTGATATTGTAGACTTATATACGAATATACCAGTAGCTGAGACCCTGCGTATACTTAAGATTAACCTTATTGATACTAATAAATTGGATATTGATAGTATAAATGAATTGATGCACATTTTGGAGTTAGTTCCTGATCAAAATTACTTTACCCACAATAATCAAAATTTCAGCCAAAAAAATGGGTTAGCAATGGGTTCTCCACTTTCAGGTCTTCTTGCAGATATATACCTGAATAATTTCGAAAATCCATTCATTCTCACGAATAACAAACACAAGAATAACATAATATTTTACGGCAGGTATGTTGATGATACCTTTTTAATATACAAAGGTACACAAAGGCAAATTGATAATTTACATAGTTATTTGAATAATATCAATGACAAAATGCGGTTCACACTTGAAAGTGAAAACAATGGTAAACTGAATTTTCTAGATTTAACTGTTGCCAAGGACAATAATAAAAAATTACAATTTAACATCTATAGAAAACCCACAACGACTGATATTGTAATACATGCTCAGTCGTTTCATCCTTTATCCCAGAAATTGGCTGCCTTCCATAGTATGATTTATAGACTTTTATCTTTGCCCCTCGGTGATAAAGAATACCGTGAGGAATTAGACACCATTAAACACATTGCAGTTGCTAATGGTTATGATGTCGATATGGTGAACAACATCCTTCGAAAACACAAGAAAAAACATAGAAACATTAACGGACATAAAACACGCGAGAATACAACACGCAAATACATTGCAACACCGTACACATACCTTATGCCTAAGATTTTTGGGTCAATTTTTAATAAAACCAGCAATATAAAGGTCACTTACAAAACCACTAATAATATTATGAATAATCTTCGTGTCCGCAGATCTACCAGCCTTGAACACAAAACTGGTGTTTACAAATTGATATGTGACGATTGTGACGCCTTTTATGTAGACAGGATGTAGTTTTTTAAAAAGATTTACAGAACATAGGCCGCCTACACACCTTCACAGTTTGGACAATATCAAGTCAAAATTTGCAGAACACCTCATTTCCGAGAATCATAATTACACAAATTTTAAAACTAATTTAATACCCCTTCACATATGTAAGAAAGGGCGACATTTGAACGCTCTTGAAGGGTATGAAATTTATAAAGCATATAACAATACTGATACCAAGCCGCGTGTTTTAAATGATAAACTGCTTTTCAAATCAAATGTATTGTACGACACTGCTTTGCGCTATTGTCGTGGTGGGAGCAAAACGTAATTCAGTGCGCGGTCAATCTCCGTACGATGTACATCGTTAAACGTTCGCGCTCGCTTTTAGGCATTTACGTATTTATATTGTTTTAAATTATTTATTTCATGTTGAATTTTAATATTTTAATTAATTGACAAATGTATCAACTTAAATTGATACACGATTATTTTAAGTTCTGATGATGGGACAGGTGTCCCGAAACATGTCAACTTTGTGAAGACGTTGTTTCTGGAAGCCGCAGACGGTAAGTTGGAATATATTTGATTGAATCTTTTATTGCACTGATCGAATGGTCACTCGGCCCTTTGTAGAACATTTTACTAATACCTACATGAATTTAATGGATAAACACTTGGTATAGTTCTAAAGGTGATTTTATTTTCCTGATAAATGTTTCACCAGTTACGGCAGCTTCAGAGGTTGGATTTGAATCTTTTATTGACCTTTTTTTAAAACTTGCAACAAAATATTAAATGTATAATAATTACTTTATATTTTGCATCGTATAGTTTATACATAGCTTAACCAAGAATAATTAGCACAACTTACATTTAAGGTTTTTTACACTATTTACATTCATTATAAATTACAGGTAAGATAGCTTTAAATAACGACGTATTCCAACAAGTAACTGTAGGCCTATTAGTATTTTGGCGATAGACCTGTCTTGAAGAATGTGATACTCTCGTCTTGAAGAGAGTTAAATAGACTTTTTTGACATATGAATTGGTTTGTTTGTAAAACTAAGTTTCTTTTGAGTAAATAAACGTTAAATTTAAGGGTTGAGAAACTGCCAAAACTGCTAATGTTTAAATTGTTATGTCTTTATCAATATTATTATCTCATAGTGTCAGGGATCACTTTATCTGTAAACTCATATTCTTGATAAAGTTTTAAAACTGCGCGTTGTTTGAAGACATTTCGGAAAAACCGGTTTTTGCTGTCCCACACCCTATTGTAAGATGTTTTCGAAACTTTTTGTGAAATTTTAGTTTATGTTAAAACACGGCATTATTAACGTATTTCATTAATAAAATTTTCGATTCTGTTTTTCTCGGATTAATTTGGGAAGAAACCGCTAATTTAGCTAGGTTATTTTAGTAAAATCTGCTTTCAGGGTGCTGTATTACGAAATATTGCGATGTAAGAATACTGGAAACTTTGTTCGAAAGAAAACAACAAACTAGTTGGATCACGTACCGCTGTCAGCTGTTTGCGCATGCGCTCGCACGATACACATTCGTGTTTAGCTAAATCCGTGGAATAGTGAAAATCAACGTGTTTGTTTTGTACTACGTACAAGCAGCGTGTATATAGTACGTACATGTCGTGTTTTGTTATTGGATAACACGGTTTTGTAATGTCTCGTTCTCCTGTACGGTCGCTCGTGGCCACTAAATTATGCATTTCACTTTTAAACTTTACAATTAACATGGATAAATTTCAAATAGGTTTCTTGAAAACATATGAATTCCTTGTAGGTAAAGCGTGTTTTCCCGACTTGACACTATTTATTTGCTGTCCGTTGCCGCGGATTCGATGCTCGACCGCTGTAATAAGGCACTGGGATTTTAATCTGAATTTCAATTTATAGGTTCATTGTTTAAGTACGCAAGTAAGTAGAAACTTTACATGCTTATATGGTGGGCGGTTCGTCAGCACGTTTCTACAGTTTATTATGTTACTTCATATTCTATTATGTTATTGCTTTGTATCCGTCTGTGACATGCAGACCTATTCGAACGTACGTTGTACCCACAGATCATGAACTTTTATATTTCTCCATACAATACACGTAACATAACAGGGATTTATATGTATTCTTTTTGTCCTGTTTCAGCGATTAATGTTTGCTGTATTCAAGAAAACTCAGATTTTGGGCAATAGATCTGCAGTCCCTGCTCGTGGAATTGACACGCAAATATTGTACACTTCCGTTATTCGAGCTGCAATATCCCCTACCCCCTTAGGTTCCTGATGGAGTCTGTCGAGACAATTACTAATGTTACTTTTTCAAGACACGAAAGAGTTTTTTAGATAGTGGTATTCTATTAGCTAATTCTTGATCTTCCACTTCCGTGTGGAAGCAGGGAAGCTGGGGAGATTATTTTCTTCTGTTTCATTACTTTATTACCTTTTCTATAAATATTTTTTCATCAGCAAGCCGGTTCATTATCTTTTGCCAGTCGATGTAGTTAAAAGCTTAGGTATGTATTATTATTAATATTTTTGAGAGTTTTTGTCCTAAGCTCACGTGGATTGTCCTAAGAGTTTTGTATCCCGCCCTCGGGGATCTTCTTCAGGGCTGAAAACAACCCGTATGGGCCTCAAAATACCCGAAATAAAGTGTCGACTATCGTTCGGAATTAGATAGATCTGCCGTAACGGTTTTCGTAACACTCTGTTGCTTTTTGCGGCTTGCAAAACGTTGCCGATGGTGTCGAGAATTTCCAGCAACCGACCATGGCCTAACATCCCGGTATTTAATAATTTTGAGAATATTTTTAAGTGTTCTCCCTGAGGGCAGATCCCCTGCCTTGATCTACGAATTTTGCTATCCATCCTCCCCTACCGTTGGCTACCTTCTTCAATTCTCAGTATTTTCTTTCTCCTTTAAACCCTCCAACACCTGAATTTTTCTTCCAACCCCTGGAGTCTCTTCTAATGTCTCTCGATAATGTCATACACCAGGTAATTTCTTCTCTTTTCACTTTCCTGTGACGAACCGTATTGAGAAGTGTTCTCTTCTCGTCTATTCTACTACGGACCTCTTAGTTTGTCACATTGTCTGACCACTTTAATTTTTTCATTCTTCACAGCAATATATTTTAAGGCGTTGAAGCTATTCTTCTCTATTTCCTTAGAGGTCACGTTTTCATTCCATATAGAGATCAATGCTCCAAATGTAACACTTTGTCAGTTTCTTCCGCAAATCCAAGCCCGAATTAATAGTCAAGTGAACCTTCTTTAGTCAATGCAGTCTTGGCCATGGCAATAAGTCATGCGATTTCGTTGATGCTGTCCTCTGTCTGGAGGTTTCCTAAGTGCTCGAACTTACCTATCGACATTTACTATAGCCTGTGCAAACCTTGGAAAAAAGCATTGATCTTGTGGACCACAGTGTTGACAAACTTAAAGCCATTATTTTATTTGCGCGCGCATCACAGACAGTTCCCCTCTCTTTCTCACTTGTCACACACACACACACCGAAGCAATGAGCGATAGTTGGCAGTAAGTTAAACGTACTCACGCGTGTGTGTGAGCATTTAACAATGGAACAGGCATCTGTTTTTTTTAAATCGCAGAAACAGATAAGGTCAGCTATGAAAGCAATCTTATCAACTTTAATAACTCTTTTATCTCCGCCTATGTTCCTGTGTTGTTGACACATTCTTGTATCACTTAAAAAAAGGCCTACACTGATGGCAAAATGCCGACGGCACGACACGAGACTGCTTCATTGAGTATGATTAAGCTGCAGTTACTGAATAATACTTGTCGTTCTACCACACGTACAAGGTCATGTGTTATTCTGAATTGATATTATTCATTAGTCACAACTAATGATCGCTGAGAGCCAACATGTCGTATGAGTGTGTAAAGTACCAAAAGAGATAAACAAGTGGGAGTGGGCGTAAAGTACTATGTGACAACAACGCTCATAAGAAATAGCATTGCCATTAGACGCAATGTTTTTTTCTAAAGTTTGCACTCCCTTTAGTTCTTGGTTGCCCACGACGTTCGCAGTAGTTCTGTCTTCCTCGACATTCTCATCACTTTTGACTTGTCTTCGTTGATTTCTGTTACATAGTTCCTGTTTCCAACAGTCTGTAGGTTCTGACGACTCTCTCTTCTATCACGAAATCACTAAATCCTTCCAAGGCTTCCTCGACTAATCATTCCCCCTAGAGATTAAACAGAATGGTTGATATGCAGCATCTTTATCGCACGGCTCTGCCTAATTTCCAGAGTTTGTGTCACTAAAGATAATAATCAACAGAAGTCGTTGTAGGCCCTACATCATGTATATTTATTTTCATGCAATATATTTATTTGATTTCAAGAAAGAATATATAGAAAAAGAGTAAAGAGTATAATAAATATTATATTTCGCTAAAAGACTGATCACTATAAAAGTAAAAATTAAGGGTAAAATAACTAATTTCAGTTAGAGTGAAAAAAGTAAAAATATTGTATTTTAATGCATATTACTTCTTTCTTGTTTTATGTGGACTTAAAAGCCCAGCTATTTCCATATTATTCAAAAGTAAATTAAAACTTTAAACACTTTGAATCCACCTCGGACCCTACTCATTGGTCTGATCGCCGGCGTACCTCGACCCTCCTAATTGGGATAATCCCTACATTCTGTTGACCATCGGCGCACCTCGACAACACCCGAAGAAATCGATGATTACCAGTCTTTCACAAAAATTTACCATTCCGAGATACATTGTGTAGCGAATTCTCATAATAAGTGTGCGTCTGAATACCTACAAGATCCAATTGACGCAAAAACTGAGGCGCCTTCGCACATCACTCAGCTGCTAAACGTTGGTGCGTTGAGAAAGCTCGCCTTACATAAGCTAGTTATCGCTCGCCATTCCTAGACAATTCGCACCGACTGCTAATCGACGGCGTGTTTCAATCGACAGGCGGCTTGTTTATTTAGAGGCAATTAAATGAACCGAGGTTTGTCGGCTGGAAACAGGTGTCTGTAAGGTTCGACCGGAATATTAAGTACACGGCGAGAAGTTGTCATGTCGGTAAAGCGCTACCCCGGCCACGCCCCACACACATTACGGTCACGAAAACCCAGCGAAGCTGCTCGGCGTGAAATACGATAACCCGGGCGACTGGAAACTGGGGGAATTATAGTTTGTTAGACGAGACACTCACGTTACACATCATAACACGACGTCTATCGGGTGTTTGTAGCCTACAGACTGACGCGAAAATCACTATCCACTATGTGGTAACTTAATATTTTGTTACCGACTATATAAAAATATATATTTATTTATATATATGACTTTTAATGAACATGAAGAGGGGTTAATCATTAAAAATTGTTAATTATACGGATACGGCGTCTGGTTAAAAGATGGAAATCCTCCGTTTGCAATGCCAAATGTCACATATAATTGACTTTAACGGATTTCTTCAAATTCTTTCCTTTCTTCAAAGACAAATCATGATCGCATCATGACGTCATGAATTACTGCAGAAGAAAATCAATGAAAACATGTGTTCGTCTTAAAGATTAAGTCACACAAGTACTTTTGGTTGAAGTCAAGAGCTATTCATAGGCAGACAAAAATGCACATATACAAAACTATCATACGACCCATGCTGTGGTATAACAGTGGAACCTGGATATTAACACAAAGAGAAATTGAACACCTGAAGATATTTAATCTCTCTCCGCCTGAGACGGATCCTGGGCTCCATGTATAGAAGTGGGGAATGGAGGATACGGCGTAATGATGAGATATATTGTCACCTCAACGAACCAACGGTAGAAGTGTACGTAAAATTGAGGAGGGTGCAATCTGCTGGCAATGTCGTAAGAATGGATGACAAACGAACACCTAAAAGAGTCCTTATGGGGAATATGGATGGCACAAGACCGAAAGGCCCTCCAAGGAAAAGATGAGAAGATGCTGTCGCTGTGGATGCAAGAGAGATGTTGGGAGTGCGAGGATGGAAGTCCTTTGCTACTGATAGAGTGAGGTAGAAGCTCAGGATAGAGGAGGCCAAGGCTCGACTTCGGGCTGTGCGCCGTAGGAGAAGGAGGAGTACTTTTGGTATTAGTACATGCCGCACTAAGGTGAATCTGCAAAAGGTTATTAAGTCACTTATGGTTCCTTGAATCATTTATACTTACTTAGATAACTATACTATATCTAGAGGTAATACATGCGGACAAGTCCTGACCAGAGACGGAAGGGACGCTTTTATCAGATCAAAACTGATCTGCGTCCGGCTCCGACTTGCCCAGTCTCTTTTGGCGACTCTGGATAACTTTTAGCCGATCGCACGGTCACATTACTGGCGAGGCATCTTACAAATGTCTGACTATAAGCTGTCATTGGCAGACTTTGCGCCTACCTGGTTGTAACAGGTAGTGGGGAATCAGGGCTTGATTCCGGAGAGGTAACATTAGAAACGGGATACTGGGAGGTAGTGACGAAACACGATATGGTACTCATCCGAGGTTGCGTGGTCAGAATGAGTACACTTTAAATATTTTAAAGGGTACCAATTGAAGGGCAAGAACCAATATCAAGCTGAGGTTATTCCAACTCCAATAGCATATATTAAAGTTGTTGCGGTTACAAAGCTCGTAATTGGATCTGTGTGCCACACTGGTGATTGGTGTCAACTGGCATGTCTATGGGACTTTATGCCCGTGATGGCGAACATGCGCGCTTTATTTTGTCAATAAAATATATATGCGTAGATTCTTCTGTGGTTTTCTTTCTTTACAGCTTTATCGAATTTAACAGTAAATTTGTAATAGTGGAATCTAACTTTCATGGAAACTTCAGCTGCAGGACTCTGCCATTTTTTTTTAAAGCGACAGTTAAGAAAACATCCAGTTGCTTAAAGTTCAAAGTAGTGAACTATCATAATGTTCTATCAGTTATGGATTTGTGAAGTGTGAAGCTCGACCACTGTTTAGTTAATAAACAAATAATGACTAGTTTAAAAGTCACGGGCGTAACGTAGAAATATAGGAAATAACAGGGACGTCCGAGAAGCAAGAAGAGCGGTGTGTTTGAAACATGACTGGGCGTTCGGACTGACAAAAACTAGAATTCTCTGATTGAGACCATGGTCGGGACTAGAAGTTGAGGTTGACCAATAATGAGAAGATATAGCAGTTCAAAGAGACTGAGACTGCACGGTAAGAGTTACTCAAGTGCGAGGAAAGTTTATGGTCAATAATGGACTCAGAAATCGTGAAAATATAACAATCTATTTTTCTTAGCATTAACCGTAGAAACAAAAACCTTTGGAATATTATTTCTTTATGCCTTATGACATTTAGCAATAAAAACGTAACAATGTGTTTGTTTCTGTGGAAACAAAACTTTTTCAACGTTAGTAAAATTTGTTTACAGTAAAAATATTGGTTATTAATGTAAATTAAAAAATACATTTTTATCGGAAAATTAGTTTCTAACGTGTCCGTATGGAATATACTTTCAGTCAACTCTTTAGAGCAAACACATAACGCCCGTTACACACTTGCTGTCGTAAACTATCTAACTCTTTCTCTTTATCTTCCCCCTTATTTCCTTTTAGTCGGCCAGTATCAATATATCTAATCATTACTTACACTGAAAAGTTGAAAATGACGCCTTTTACAGCGTATTGAAGAAGCTTTAATAACTAAAGTTATTTTACAGCAGTAGGGATCTGAAAATCACTGGTGAAGTGTTATGTGTTTTTTGGTCTGTTGTATTGATGTGAAATGTGGACTATGGTGAAGAAAGGAATAGAGAGAGGCTCTTGAGATGCCTTGAGACGTGAGTATGAAGACAAGTGGCGAAAACAGAATGGTCTGATAGAGCGAGTTATGATGGCGTTCTGAATAGAGTAAACGAAAACAGAATACTTCTAGATACAACTCTGAAGAGGAATGTATATTGGAAAAGGACTGTTATGAAAGGAAAAGATATATTAACGATTGTTCTTGACACAATAAGAAAACGAGATGAGGAGAGATTAAAACGATGATAAACGATGTTAAGAGAAAAGGATATAAGAACTCGAGACAGGAGCGACAAATGACAACAGTGGTGTATGGAACTTGACATTCGGTAGAATACCATATGATGATGGTTATAAATATGTTATCTGTTCATTACCTAAGCTATTCACGCTTTAGTATTGTTTCTGAGCTGGGGGAGGGAGGATAGGAGAGACAGTATAAGAGAGAGACGGAATGTAATGGTAGAATGAGAGAGTAGGTAGAGAAAAGAAGAAAGAGTTTTGTGTGCGGTAGCATATTAAATGTAAGTCTACGTAATTTACAATAATTTGAACATCTCCTATTTTTTATACAGCTGAAGCTTATTTGGTCTTCATGTTGTAACCATCATAAATCTTATTAATAAATTGTTTCTCGTATGCGAAATTCCAGCACATGAAGATCGCGTTACACAATAGGTTTGTGCAAGCACATAGTAAGCGACCGCGCGTGTGCGTGAGAATGTGTACAAATCATTCCGTTCTAGTTGATCACGGAGAATCCACGGTCTGAAGGTGATGGCAGAGATCGATCTGCCTAAACTTCGCAAAAAAATTCCTCGGGGAAAAGTAGCGAAATTCCACGTTGAACTCATTCCGAAAGCAGTAACCGAAATTGCCAAGTTGGTGTTCGTTTTCTAACTTATTTCTGTAGATTACTGTGAACCCTTTAAGATTATTTTAATTGTTGTATTTTCCTTTACAACATTTCCTATCGTTCTTAATTACCATTTGTGGTAATATATATTATAATAATCTTATCATGATTTGTAAAAGATCTTTTTGCATGTTTTTTAGACTTTGAAACACTGGACCGTGCACAACACATCAGACTTATAGAACTTGTTCAAAACCCAGGATACACGCCAAAGATGTCCTGATGATAAAAAACTCTGGTGGAGAGAGAATGCCGAGATAAGAATTGGGAACTCCACCACCCCAGAAGTAGATGTATAGAGAGGGGATAGACGGGGATTAAACAATCTCCACTCCTGTTTAATTCTTATTTGGATTAAATTTTTAAAGAAGACATTTATGATGTAGATTTCGGGATTACAGTAAATGGAGTTAGGGTAACGCCCTCAAATATGCTGATGATACCGTCATCTTGGCTGAATGCATCGAGGACCTACAACTATACTTCTCGACAATATTTTCGAAAAAGGACAAAGGGCTGGACTGATCATCAATGTAAACAAGACGAAGTTCATGACATTCAGTCGACAGAGTCATGACTCTGCATCCCTGTACCTTAACAACAAGGATATCGAGCGTGTGGCTTCATTCAAGTATCTTGGGACGCAGCTTTACCAAAGATCAAGACGCGGACTGCGAGGTCAAATGCAGGATAGAAGCTGCTCGTGCTGTCTTTAATGAAACAAGTTACTTTTGCGACGATAACATAAACATGAAACTATGTCAGAGGATGGTCAGATGTTACCTTTGGTCCGTCTTTCTGTATAGAAAGCAGGCTTGGACTTTCAAGGTAACTTAACTACACATGAAGGCGTTTCAGGTGTGGGTACTCAGAAGAAATCCCCGGATCTTAGGTCGACAGGGTATCCTATTCTGAGCTTCTTCGACGAAAGGATATTCAGCACAAACTTCTAAACACCATTAAAAACAGTAAAGTCGCTTATCATGGTCACGGCTAGAGGAGAAAGAAATACTGCCCCCCACAGTTAAACCTGAAAGGAAGAATCGAAGGCCGTCGTGGCATTGGAAGGAATCAACTCTCCCGGCTAACAAACAAAAAGGCATGGACACGAAACCAGGGAGCTTTTTTATTTGGCAGAGGATAGAGAAGCCATCGCAGGCGTAATCGCTGATGTTCGGCAGACCGAGCACGGCATACAAAGAAGATATACATTTTTTAAATGAACATTAAGTGTAGATAATATTTAAAAATTATCAATAAAGATCGGTACGGTCGTGTGGTTATAGTCAAAAGTCGCATGCATGAATACAGAAACCTGGATATATGTCCACACGGTGGCTGGATGGCTGGGGACTTCTACACTTGAAAGGGTAGACAGAGGAAGATGATTAGATTAATTTAAATTAGGACGTAATGTGGGTCACGTCGGTAGGTACGATAGGAAACCAGTAAATAGGAAGAGGAAAACTCAGTAAAAAGTAAAAGTAAATTATAAAGTTATTTTTTAATCATTATTATGAATAAATGTATTTTAAACGGATAATAATATTTTAAATTAATATTAATATTTACAATTTGTAATATTTTTATGTAATATTATATTAAGTAATATTAAATATTAAATCTCAAGCAATATTATACTGAACAATAATATGAAACAATGTTAATATTAAACAATATTTTTAATATTAATTATATTACAATTTATAATATTGCTGAACAAGTTCTCAGTTTGACTCGACCGTTTTGCATTTGTCTGTCTACATGTATGTGGGGGTACGTCTCATGATAACTTTGCAATGTATCAATCAATTTTCCTAAAATTTCTCATGCGTATCCATACGTTTACCCTACAGAACCCTATTGTTTTTGAGATCGATTCCCACCACCACCAAATTGGTGAGGGGTGAAGTAAAAATGTGAGAAGGTTAAAATTATAAAAATCGCAAAAGCCTATGTGGATTATCAAATTAAAGGGAATTTTAACTGAAGTCTCAACGTAGCTTTGGGTTTCGAAAGTGTCAAAATTTTGCAGGGCGAAAATGAAAATCAAAACATTTGAAAAAAATTTGTGAAAATCCTGCAGAATCTCAGACTAAAAGGAATTGTAACTTACATCCGAATGTTTCTAATTTTTACTTCCATGTTCCATAAGGAAATGGCAAAAGTGATGGCAAAAAAAAATAGTGTTCGAGATAACTGCAGATTCTGATTGTACTACCCTCAAAACATGAAAAAATATCGGTATGGAGAACCATACATGACTTCCATGTTCTAATATTTACATTTAAAATCATTTTCGAAATGAAATGTTTCCATAGAAACTACTTCTTTCTACTTACTGCTTCAGCCTTAACCACAGTACTGTGGTGACTAACGTATACCACCTCACGTTATCGCACTCGATTTTCACTGATGATGGAAGTCGATGGCACTGCCGAAACGTCTGGGTTTGCCGAAAACATTGGTCTACGGCCAAACAGGACGGGAAGGAATTTTAACAACAAACTACTTCTTTTTGCCGATAACGTAGTACATATATAAAAAATTATCCCCTCCAACTTCAACTATAATTTTCATTTATAGAAAATTACCCCCACCCGTTCAACTAGCCTCTTCATTTATAGATATTTCATCTACGTTTCTACAGTGGATTATTAAGATATTCTTATCAGGACACTTTATTTATCAAAATTAGGTACTTTACTCTTGTTACAACAAAAAATGTTTCAGGTAAACTACCCTTTTCCCCTAACCGATCTTCACCAAAATCAACAGGCCTTGAGATCTCTACAATCAATGGAAGTATGCAAAACATTATTTGATTATGTTTGAATTTACGTAAGTTATCATTCGTCATAGAAAAACTTACCCTTGTTATCACATAAAACGATGCAGGTAAACTACACCTTTCTCGTACCTGATCTTCACCAAAATGAATAGGTCTTGAGTCCTCTACAATTCAGGGATGCATACAAAACATTATTTGATTCTGTTTGAATGTGCGGCAGTTATAGTTCGTCATAGAAACAATTACTCCTGTTATCACATAAAATGTTGCAGGTAAACTACCCCATTCCCTTAACCGATCTTCACCAAAATCAACAGGCCTTCACTTCTTTACAATTCAGGACGGCATGCAAAAACGTTTTTGAATCTATTTGAGTTTTCGGCAGTTATCGTTCGTCATATAAAAATTACCCTTGTTAAAACATAAAACGTTGCTGGTAAACTACCCCTTTCCCCTAACCGATCTTCAACAAAATCAACAGACCTTGAATACTCTATAATTGAAAAAGATATGCAAAAAAGTAGTTGATTCTGTTTGAATTTACGGCAGTTATCGTTCGTCAAAAGAAAAGCACCCTAGTTAAAACATAAAATGTTGCTGGTAAACTACCCCTTTCCCTTAACCGATCTTCAACAAAATCAAGAGCCATTGAGTTCCGTACAATTCAAAAAGGTATGCAAAAAAGTAATTGATTCTGTTTGAATTTGCGGCTGTTATCGTTTGCCATAAAAAAATTACCCTTGATAAAACATAAAATGTTGCCGGTAAACTATCCTTTTCCCTTAACCGATCTTCACCAAAACCAATATATCTTGAGAACTCCACAATTTAGGGGTGTATTCAAAACATTATTTGATTCTGTTTGAATTTGCGGCTGTTATCGTTTGCCATAAACAAATTACCCATAATTAAAAAAACGTTGCTGGTAAACTACCCCTCTCCCTTAACCGATCTTCACCAAAAACAATAGGTCCTGAGAACTCTACAATTCAGGACTGTAGGCAAACAATTATTTGATTCTGTTTGAATTTGCGGCTGTTATCGTTTGCCATAGAAAATACCCTTGTTAAAACATAAAACGTAGCTGGTAAACTACCCCTTTCCCTTAACCGAACTTCACCAAAAACAATAGGTCTTGAGTACTCTTCAGATCAGGGCTGTATGCAAAACATTATTTGATTCTGTTTGAATTTGCGGCTGTTATCGTTTGCCATGGAAAAAAAATCCACACGCACACACTTTTCGAAATATCGGTACGGAGAACCATACATGACTTCCATATTCTAAGATTTATATTTAAAATCATTTTCGAAATTAAATATTACCATAGAAACTACTTCTTTCTACTTACTGCTTCAGCCTTAACCACAGTACTGTGGTCACTAACGTATACCACCTCACGTTATCGCACTCGATTTTCACTGATGATGGAAGTCGATGGCACTGCCGAAACGTCTGGGCAGTGCCGAAGTAAAGTCATTTTACTTCCATATTCCTTAAGGAAATGGAAGTATGGTGATGGCAAACAAAATCGTGTTCGAGATTATTGCAGATTCTGATTGTACTACACTCAAAACATGAAAAAAAGTCGTTTTTGGAAAAGTGTCTGTGTAGATTTTTTCCTATGGCAAACGATAACAGCCGCAAATTCAAACAGAATCAAATAATTTTTTGCATACAGCTCTCATTTGTAGAGTACTCACGACCTGTTGTTTTTGGTGAAGATCGGTTGAGGGAAAGGGGTAGTTTACCAGCAACGGTTATTTTTAATCAAGGAAATTTTTTTTTTGCAAACGATAACAGCCGCAAATTTAAACAGAATCAAATAATGTTTCGCATACAGCCCTGAATTGTTGAGGTCTCAAGACGTTTTGTTTTTGGTGAAGATCGGTTAAGGGGAAGGGGTAGTTTACCTGCAACGTTTTTTTATCAAGCGTATTTTTTATGGCAAACGATAACAGCCGCAAATTCAAACAGAATCAAATTTTTTTTTGCATACATCCCTGAATTGTAGAGATTTCAAGGATTTTCGATTTTGGTAAAGATCGGTTAAGGGGAAGGGGTAGTTTACCTGCAACCTTTTACGTTTTAACAACAGTAAAGTACTTGAAAATTTCATTTAAACTTTTTCAAACAATGGTAATGTTAAAAATAAAATAATTTTGTTGCCAAGGAATAAAATTATAATTTTTTCATTTTAATGTAAATTATGTATGAGTTAATATCTTTGTATATATAATTCTTCTGTACGTGTGTATGCCACTGAACTCCTCCATGTATAAAATAATATATCGTTCGTGGCAGGTAAGCATATCTCAGTTATGTAATGTTTACGTTTCCATTTTATTATTATGCCTACAGCAATAAAAAGGCAGGTAACACACACACACACACACACACACACACACACACACACACACACACACACACACACACACACACACACACACACACACACACACACACACACACACACACACACACACACACACACACACACACACACACACACACACACACACACACACACACACACACACACACACACACACACACAATTCACGTTATTTCTGGCCTCACTCATGTTTATTTTCTTACATTTGCAAGCTTTTTAAATGGAAAGTGCCGAAACCCACACCAACATAACGCGTGCAAGCCGAAAAAATGGACGTCAATTTGCTTCCTGTGGATCGCTGAGCAGTGTAACTGCACGTGTTTACAGAGGAACGATTCATAGACAGAATTTTCGTCTTTAGGGAATGAACCCTCTGCAAGATGCTGAGGGTCCATGAGTGACTTCGGAGCGCTCCTTCTTTTTTGTCGTGTTTGTTCTGTGAAACATACACTGTAGATTCGCAGCTTTACTCTAAGCAACGCTCAATAGGAAATGTTGAAAATTTTTGTCCACAGTGTACCCTCATACACACTAAACCTGCTCTGATGTTTTAATTACGGACATCATAATATTAAAACTTTGGAAACTTGAGCACTACTTAATGGAGATCAATCATTAACTTATACAAGCCATTAATTTTATGCATATTATATATATATGTGTGTGTGTACAACGTTATCGGCAACAAAGAAATAGTTTTTGTTTAAATTCCTTCCCGGGATATTTGGCCGTAGTCCAATGTTTTCTACAAAACCAGACGTTTCGGCAATGCCATCGACTTCCATCATCAGTGAAAATCGAGTGCGATAACGTGAGGTGGTATACGTTAGTGACCACAGTACTGTGGTTAAGGCTGAAGCAGTAAGTAGAAAGAAGTAGTTTCTATGGTAATATTTAATTTCGAAAATGATTTTAAATATAAATCTTAGAATATGGAAGTCATGTATGGTTCTCCATACCGATATTTTTTCATGTTTTGAGTGTAGTACAATCAGAATCTCCAATAATCTCGCTAATTTTTTCTATGACGAACGATAACTGCCGTAAATTCAAACATAATCAAACAATGTTTTGCATACATCCCTACAGTGTAGAGAACTCAAGGCCTGTTGATTTTGGTGAAGATCGGTTAAGGACAAGGGGTAGTTTACCAATAACATTTTATGTTTTAACAAGAGAAATTTTTTCATGACGAACGATAACTGCCGTAAATTCCAATAGAATCAAATAATTTTTTACATATGTACCTGAGTTGTAGAGGACTCAAAGCTTATTGATTTTGGAGAAGATCAGTTACGGGGAAAGGGAGTTTACCTGAAACATTTTTTGTTGTAACAAGAGTAAAGTACTTAATTTTGATAAATAAAGTATCTTGATAAGAAGATCTTAATAATCCACTGTAGAAACGTAGATGAAATATCTATAAATGAAGAGGCTAGTTGAACGGGGTGGGTGTAATTTTCTATAAATGAAAATTATAGTTGAATTTGGAGGGGATAATTTTTTATATATGTACTACGTTATCGGCAACAAAGAAGTAGTTTGTTGTTAAAATTCCTTTCCGTCCTGTTTTGACCGTAGATCAATGTTTTCTGCAAAACCAGACGTTTCGGCAGTGCCATCGACTTCCATCATCAGTGAAAATCGAATGCGATAACGTGAGGTGGTATACGTTAGTGACCATAGTACTGTGATTAAGGCTGAAGCAGTAAGTAGAAAGTAGTAATTTCATTTCCAAAATGATTTTAAATATAAATCTTAGAACATGGAAGTCATGTATGGTTCTCCATACCGATATTTAGTTTTTATTGTACGATTTTGTGGTCTATAATTGATATTTTACTAAAGAAATAGTGTAGGAATCCAGATTTTTGTAATGTTTTTCAAAATTGAAATTTACCAATTATCGAAATGTATGTGATAGTAAATGTACTCCGTTCAATCTAGTGAGCGAGTTCTGCAGCTCAGGGACCAAACTAATAAATACTGTATAATGAATTATAACATTACGTGAAACAGACACGGTATAATTAGAAGCATGTACCGGGCTGTTTGGCCGTGGTCCAGGGTTTAAAAACAAACCAAACGTTTCAGCAGCACCACTGGCTGCCATCTTCAGTGGAATACGAGTCTACCTGAACGCGGGATGTCAAACGTTAGGCCCACAGCACTGTGTTGAAGGCTGACACACTGTGGTGAAGAGCCTTCACCACAGTACTGTGGGCCTAACGTTTGACACCCCGCGTTCAGGTAGACTCGTATTCCACTGAAGATGGCAGCCAGTGCTGCTGCTGAAACGTTTGGTTTGTTTGTAAACCCTCGACACGGACAAACAGCCCGGTACAAGCTTCTAATATAACTGACACCGGCCGTGAAAGCCTTAGAACAATATTAAGACACGGTATAAATATGTATTTGTGTATTCGCATATAAAGCGATGACACGCGTATATACACGCGGGCGCTAATACACATACACACACATTTTAATATACGTATTCAAAGATGGCAGATAATGACGAAGGATACAATCCTTTATAGGCTACGTGTCAGATTCAAGTCCTTTCTCTATTTCCATTCTGGAATAATATTCTTCGTACTGTAACATTGTAGTCCTTGGCAAGATGGGGTTGGTTATAAACGAACACTCACATATCTCGCATTTTTGAATCCCATGTCAGTAATAGCTCATTTTAGTGATTATATGAGCCTCATACGATCGAGTGTTGAAAAGTACAAAATTTGTAAAAAAAATGTAAACCAATTTATTGAAAGTTATATTTACTTATAATCTTCTTCTACTAAGCGTTTATGTGTAATCGAATGATGCAGTTTGGGTTCATTGCGTTGTGTTGCGTACATACAAGACGGAGAATAATTCTTCCAGTTTAACGTGTCGGTAAGTGGGACAGCCTAGAAGAGGACGGTAACTGTGTAACGAGTTCGTTACGACTGAGACCGGCCTTTATCATCCGGTCAAACAAACGTTTTGTAACCTACTTTCCCTGAATTTTGTTTGTACACCTATGTCATCCAATAAACATTATTCACCTGTACGCAAGCAAGTACAAACTCAAAGCAAGTGGAAATGTTTATTTAAAAATTTTAGACAATGTAAAAATGACATGAGTAGTGTTTCCCAGTGAAACACTGTATAAATTGAGTCTTATGATCGTATTACCATATGAGTGAATTATATAATTGTATCTTAAATTATAAAACTATTATATAACTACTAGCACAGAACGTATATACAAAAATGTGAAGCACAGCCCGTTACAGTCTGACTACTTGAAGGCGAGGGCTATAAATAATAAAATAACCCGGCAAAACACACACGCTCGCTCGCTCGCTCGCGCGTTTTTTTATATCGTTCTTTTTACCATTACATTACTTCAATAATTTTAAGTTGTAGGAAAACGCGTTTCAAAGCATTAAGGTTTCTTCTTCAATTTTCTGGTCTTAAAGTTGCTCGTGTTTACTAATGTATCATGACATAAAATAAAACTATTATGTGCACAAAGGTATTTAAATAAATTTTTAAACAGATTTAATGGTGATATAAGCACTACATATCATCATTATGTAGTTGCCGTTTTTAATCATCAATATCACCATCATCATGATTTTTGTATACTTCGTTGTCATCGTTTTATCCAAATTTTCATTTCAGTTCATTACCATTAATACACAAAGTGTGTGATAATGAATAATGAACAAAATATGACACAGCACAAGTAATTCGAATACATAATTATACGTAATATGTACTTAATACATAACTCAGGACACAATTATTTTTATACTATTTTACACACACATACACACACACAAGCTGCAAAACCTGAGACTCGTACACCCGTAAAGGGTAGGGAGGGAGCAATGATTAATATGTTTACACGTGTATAATAGTGAAGCCTTCAAATGGACTGTGTTCAAATTTATGCTTTGCCATTTCTACGGTCCGGTCCGTTTGTGCCTGAACGGATGTTTGGCTTTGATACGACCGTTTCTGTTGCGAAACATCGGGATCTAGCTGCCATGTGTTCTGACCATTGCGTCTTTTATGACATGCGTATTGCCATGCAACTTTTTCCACTCCGCTATATACTACAGTAATACCCTTCTGTGAAATCGGGATCAAAGGTTGGTAAAAGGTCTTGAAGGCGGTGTAGGTTGTCAGTGCCAATGCAGCAACGAAACTCCCAGTAATGCCTACTGTTGCTGACGAAGGATCAGAAATTCGATGTTCGAATCAGTTCTACCAACAAACCCCACGCCCTTGTTCAAGACTGTATCTGGTGCATAGCGCACAATAAGTTTGTGTTATATAATCAAAGGAAGAAGAGAAGGGAGGGTCTCCGGCTAAGATTAGCTAACTGGGAGAAACCCTTACAGAACCCTGGCCTCTCCCTTATCTGGCTAATTTAGGCAGGGCTACTAACACACCTAGATGAAATAAATTTATCCAGAGATTAAACAGAGTTGTTGCCGGACGGAAGATCAAACGTTTCGCCCAGAACAGAAAGGTGTATCGGCAATGGCTGAAGGACCCTGGGACACTTGGCGGCAAAGGGGGGGGGTGAAAAGATGAAGATGTCGTGTACAGTAAGTCTGTAGTCTTAAAATCGCTTAAGATCAGTGGGCAACAGGCTAACCAGTAACCGCACTGAAGAATATTTTTAACGTTTCGTTCACATTTCTCTGATGTAACGACGGATAATTTGTTATCCGAGGTAAATAACAGTCGGTAATTTGAGAAGCAAACGGCACGACTCGTGCAGACACGTAAGGTCACTCCCGCCACGACTGCACACATGTTACATACTACATAATGGATTTACCGCTCATTGTTTTGATCAATATTGATTGTCCCGTGTTTGTATAACTTTTCGCTCAGCCACATTCCTACTGACTTTCTCCCCACATCTCTCCTACACAGTGACGGCGCTAGCTCTCCCCTAAACTACAGCATTCTTTCCGTTCACGGCTGGGTCTTGCTCTTTCAGTATCTTGGCGCTTCTACTTAGTACCGGATGCTGTGGGGTGATTGTGACTCTGCTCTTGTCCTCGTCTTTCATTGTTTCATTCTCCACCCTCTCTCTATCTCCCTTCCTCCTCCTGCTCCGAATTTCAGTTTTTACAATTTCTCTCCGTCTGACTGATTCTCGGACAGTTTCTTTGCTTCCCACCTTCTCCTCTTCTCATGTAATTCTCTTCTTAACTCAATTTCCATCTCGCTCTGACTCTCATTATTTTCCTCCCTGTACCCTCATTTTTTGCCTCCTCCTGATATTCTGAATCTATCGGTACATTTGTGTGTGTGTGTGTGTGTGTGTGTGTGTGTAAGGTTACATGCGCATATGACATGTGATAATTTAGTACTAGTTTTAATGCCAATGGGATAAGTAGTGGTTAAAAATGGTGGTTAAAAAAAGTAGTGGTGAGAATAGTTAAAAAATGTCAACACTAGATTTAACGAGTACATAGTTACACATTTTAAAAGCCGCCTGTCTTGAAATGAAATCTGAAATCGTGCCGTTGTGGCAGGAATAGAAAAACCTCTTCTAAACCGCCATTAAAGAACCAGGGTGGTGAACCAGTTTGAATGGCGTAGCAGGTGACAACACCAAATTACTTCTCCTTTGTACAATCGATCCAATCAACGTCCTTTAATCCGCTCTCTTCAAAACCTCGTCATTAGGTACTCTTCCCATTCACGGTATTCTAAAAACCCTCCTCCAGCACACCTCAGAAGCTTCAAGGTAAGTCCATATGCGCACATGCTTGAAATGAAACTCTTATACATTTTTTTACTGCTTTCCAGCCACGTTTCTGGACGCCGAAAGAGAACGGGAAAATTATCTAACCGTTTTTGTATTTGTTGGTACATTGACAAGACGAGTTATTGTACGAACCTAAGTACTTTGGGTTGAAAACGGTCCGTTAATTGTAGCTGTAACGAGCTACGATAAGGCACACTCACAGACCCGTTGCTCCATGGCACAAACGCATTCCTGTGACCCGAGCCACGACGTTTGGCTCCGCGTTCCTGTCGAATTTCTGTTTGCGTTTTCTTTTCGATAAGCGCCATTGTCCGCGCGGACAAAGCAGTGTCGTCCGCGCGACGGATACTTTCCTGTCCGTTAGTTCACACAATGTCGAAACGGTTTCTCCAATTTGCCCTCACAAAAATACAATAATAAACGTTTCATTTCTGCTTTATTGTCCGTACTATTGTTACCATTGTTGTTATTAAAGATAAAGACACTACGACTGTTGGCCCTGATGATGGCTTGGTATCATTACGGCACTACAATGAGGAAGACCATCCTTGCTCCTACCAGTATTACTTCACTACTACTGCTGTACTGTGTAAAAAATATACAGGAATATTACATGGTCATATTATAAAAAAATGTTAGAGAAATAGTACGTGCTCCCAAATGTAAATACAAAATTATAATAAAATAAAACCTAAAGTTTTTTAAACGGTTCTACTGTATTGAAAATAGAGAAGTGTGTAATTCACCCTTCAAAACGGTAGACTACGAAACTCGTTTATTTTACAACTATATTGTAACTAGCAGCAATAAATAAGAAATGCAACATCAAAATATTAATTAAATGCAGCATTTTAATAAACACAAGTCTTAAACGTCTGTATATACACACACACACACACACACCTTACATGTCGACTTCCTCTTCTCCGGTTCTCATTCCGTGGATGAGTATATAGACTATATACTTATATATACTCCGTCGACGGAGCTATATTCTTAGACTTTACTTTTGACCACATAGTTTTCCCCTTGGAAAATTCGTGCAGTGCCACAATAATACTACAGAGTATTGCCGTTATATTAACATTTTATTTAAGAAAGAATTTGAAGCTGTTTGCCAGGCTTCCGGTCTTCTGCAAGCCTCTTCATGGTCGTGTAGCTTGGCAGTCGGTGTTGGTGATATTTGATATATCCTGTGGATTATGTGCGGTGATTTCCCCTTGCCTATGGAATCCTATGCCGTTGACCTATTCGCGCCCCATCCGTCTTTAGGGGTGATTTCCCACTCCAAGGAAAAAAGAGTGCCCAGGACTTCTACCTGCTAGTCCGCCCTCCTAGAAAGCCGTTGGAAGGAGTGATTTCCCACTTCCGACACTCGTCGTTGAGTATTCCATTACTGTAGAGGAATGATCTGACTAGACATGTAGACTATGAATTAGAAATACACAAGGACACTTCGCATTATTCTTATTTATTTAATCTATATCCTTCCTACCGTATTTTTAATGCTACTTAAAAAAAAATTTGAGGAAGTTATGTGAAAATCTAATATAACTTATTTCACTAATCTAATTAACTTATAGATTACAGTTTCTCTGTAACTAATTTCACTTACAGTTTTTTTGGTTTTGTTAGAACAAAAGGAAAATGAATTTAATCAATGGGTGCAATAACAGACCCATGTTAATCTTCACATTGCACCCTACTGTATAGTTACTAGTTTAAAGATAGTTTTTTGTGAAATGAAACGAGTGACGTTAATGCGAATTCGCAAAAGCAGAACTCGAGTCATAACAATGATGATGTTAATGGTAATAGGCCTACTGCAATCAACAATTTAAAAAAACACTAAAAAATAGTTAAGGTATACTTTGGTAATCGAAGCAATAACATGTAAAAATAATAAAATAATACACATAACATAAAATAATAAAATAAACATAAATAAATAATAAAATAAAATTACATGTACATTAACATGTACATTTTTATGTTTTAATGTATAAAATAATAATATGTAGTAATGATTTCGAGACTTTCCGAAACAAACTTTTGGATAACTAGTTTTTGGTCACTGGGCTTATGGTTCAATAATATTTATGTCCATATTATTACATGTCAACATCATTTTTGGTCACAGTATTTTAGTTATGTACATATTTGGGTATATATATATATTACTATAATACTTATAACTATTTTACCTCAAGATGTATTTTTTCTTTAGGGACATGTTTCGGGAGATCCTGTTCTCCCATCTTCAACCTTCGCCATCTTGCTTCTGGTGCAGTATTTGTGTGTTGGCTTCTGGATGTTATTATGGTGGTTTGTTGGTCTTTGGTCCTTCAATGTTGCATTATTGTGTGTGGTTGTGGTATCTGTTTTTGTATATGTTTTTGTATGCAACATTGAAGGACCAAAGACCAACAAACCACCATAATAACATCCAGAAGCCAACACACAAATACTGCACCAGAAGCAAGATGGCGAAGGTTGAAGATGGGAGAACAGGATCTCCCGAAACATGTCCCTAAAGAAATAATACATCTTGAGGTAAAATAGTTATAAGTATTATAGTATTATATACATCAAGAAACGGACTGTAGCAGAAAGTGATTGAAATATATATATTAGACTTTATTATTGACCAAATAGTTTTTACTTCCATATTCCTTAAGGAATGGAAGTATGGTGATGGCAAAAAAAATCGTGTTCGAGATTATTGCAGATTCTGATTCTACTACACTCAAAACATGAAAAAAAGTCTTTTTCCGAAAAGTGTCTGTGTGTGTGTCTTTCTGTGTGTCTGTCTGTCTGTCTGTGTGTCTGTGTGTAGATTTTTTTTCTATGGCAAACGATAACTGCCGCAAATTCAAACAGAATCAAATAATTTTTTGCATACAGTCCTGATTTGTAGAGTACTCACGACCTATTGTTTTTGGTGAAGATTGGTTGAGGGAAAGGGGTAGTTTACCTGCAACGGTTTTTTTTTATCAAGGGAAATTTTTTTTTTGGCAAACGATAACAGCCGCAAATTCAAACAGAATCAAATAATGTTTCTTATACAGCCCTGAATTGTAGAGTTCTCACGACCTGTTGTTTTTGGTGAAGATCGGTTAAGGGAAAGGGGTAGTTTACCTGCAACGTTTTTTTAACAAGGGTATTTTCTATGGCAAACGATAACAGCCGCAAATTCAATCAGAATCAAATAATTTTTTGCATACAGCGGTAATTTGTAGAGTACTTAAGACCTATTGTTTTTGGTGAAGATCGGTTAAGGGGAAGGGGTAGTTTACCAGCAACGTTTTTTTATCAAGCGTATTTTCTATGGCAAACGATAACAGCCGCAAATTCAAACAGAATCAAATAATTTTTTGCATACGTCCCTGAATTGTAGAGGTCTCAAGGACTTTCGATTTTGGTGAAGATCGGTTAAGGGGAAGGGGTAGTTTACCTGCAACCTTTTACGTTTTAACAAGAGTAAAGTACTTGAAAATTCATTTAAACTTTTTGAAACAATGGTAATTGTTAAAAATAAAATAATTTTGTTGCCAGCAATAAAATTATAATTTTTTCATTTTAATGTAAATCTGTACATAGTATAAAGTAACGTCGGTCCGTTTTCTCTCTGTGTTTGAAATCGCTAATCTCAGGAAGTACTGAACGGATTTTATTCAAGTTTTCGCCAATAGATAGAGTGTCTATCGAGGAACATTTATGTGTATAATTAATACATATATGTTGTACATTAGCTTAGCTATCACGGTTTATGTCAAGTAAGTGGTATAGTTTACATCTTATATATAAAATGAATGTTTCTTTGTTTGTCCCGTATGCGTTCCTATACCATTCATCCGATTGCGATGAAACTTCGGTGAGTTGTTGTGCGCATGTCCGCGAAGGTTTCTTCCACATCTCCTCCTAAACCACTGTATCGATTTCATCCAAACTTGGCACAAATATTTAACACAACGGGAGAACCAACATAGGATAGGTGTTTTTTCGATGGGGTCCTTTTGGGGGTTCTTTGGGGTCTTCCACATCGCCTCCTAAACCACTGGACCGATTTCAACCAAACTTGGCACAAATATTTTACGCAAAGGGAGAACCAACATAGGACAAGTGTTTTTTTCGATACGATCCTTTGGGGGGTCCTTTGGGGTCTTCCACGTCTCCACCTAAACCATTGGACCGATTTCAACCAAACTTGGCACAAATATTTTACGCAACGGGAGAACCAACATAGGACAGGTGTTTTTTTCGATACGATCCTCTGGGGGGTCCTTTGCGGTCTTAAAAAACTATTAGATCTGGTTACTATGGCAACCCAATAGAATAGATTCTGTTCTAAATATATTATCGCATTAAATTGAAGACCACGCGAACGAAGTTGTGGGCAACAGCTATTTATTTTTAAGAAGCCTACTTTAATTAAACTTTATTATTAATTAAACTAACATTTTCATTACGTACAACGTGAAACTCCGTAGCGAAGCACGGGTATTCTGCTAGTCATGTATAAGAGAAAATATACCGTGCGTGGCAGGCAAGCATATCTCAGTTATGTACTGTTTACGTTTCCATTTTATTATTATCACTACCGCAATAAAAAGGCAGGGAAGACACACACACACACACACACACACACACAATTCGCGTTATTTCTGGCCTCATTCATGTTTATTTTCTTACATTTGCACTGTTTTTAAATGGAAAGTGCCGAACCCATACCAACATAACGCATGCAAGCCGAAAAAGTGTCCAGCGTGGATAGCGATTTGCTTCCTGTGGATCGCTGGGCAGTGTAACTGCACGTGTTTACAGAGGAACGATTCATAGACAGACTTTTCGTCTTTAGGGAATGAACCCTCTGCAAGATGCTGAGGGTCCATGAGTGACTTCGGAGCGCTCCTTCTTTTCCGCGTGTTTGTTCTGTGAAACGTACACTGTAGATTCGCAGATTTATTCTAAGCAACGCTCAATAGGAAATGTTGAAAATTTTTGTCCACGGTGAACCCTCATACACACTAAACCTGCTCTGATGTTTTAATTACGAACATCATAATATTAAAACTTTGGAAACTTGAGCACTACTTAATGGAGATCAATCATTAACTTATACAAGCCATTAATTTTATGCATATTTTTTATATATATGTGTACAACGTTATCGGCAACAAAGAAGTAGTTTTTGTTAAAATTCCTTCCCGGGGTATTTGGCCGTAGTCCAATGTTTTCTACAAAACCAGACGTTTCGGCAATGCCATTGACTTCCATCATCAGTGAAAATCGAGTGTGATAACATGAGGTGGTATATGTTAGTGACCACAGTACTGTGGTTAAGGCTGAAGCAGTAAGTAGAAAGAAGTAGTTTCTATGGTAATATTCCATTTCGAAAATGATTTTAAAAATAAATCTTAGAATATGGAAGTCATGTATGGTTCTCCATACCGATATTTTCCTTGGAAAATTGTGCAAGAATAACATGATAGACGTAATGCCGTTATATTGACATTTTATTTAAGAAAGAAAGCTTGAAATTTGAAATACATTCAAAAAGTATGTTACGAATGTGACTAATGTTGTTGCTTATGGTCCCCTTCAGGTACTGGTGTGAGTCAGGGGCGCCTTTTGAAATATACCGCCCCTAGGCACAATATTTATGGTCCCCCCCCAAAAAAAATTCTTTAGAGCTCGCTTCTCCGATTTGGACAAGAACGATAACAGCTTAACGTCCTCTTTCTTTGGAATGTCACTTGCTCTTAAAAAACTTATGAATCTATTTATTTTAAAGGTAAAAAAAGTAAAAACAACAACAATCTGTTATAGAAATTAATAATAAAACACATAGTAAATTGAAGATTAGGTGTTTATTTATGAAAACGAAACAAATAATTTATTTGACAGTGTTGTTTATGTATTATTATGTAATGTCTCATGTGACTGTCACAATCAAAGTTCATCTTAGGCAAAGGTTTGGTTTACAAAGATTTACACCTCGTTTTCTTCGTGGCAAATTGATCAATAAGGGTGTTGTACACAAATCCCTCTCCATATAAAATATCAGCCTAAATATGAAGGATTGAGAGAGAATTCAACTTTTTTGTTCATAGTAGAGCAAAGATATGATTTTATTCTCTTCAAAGCAGAAATTGATCTCTTAGCAGAACAATAACTAATAGCAGTGCATAAATACATCCTGGAAGCTGTATTTTTGAAAATCCAAAAGTGAAATTTATACCATAGTTAATATGTTCCACAATATATTAAATAATAATGCCTTTTCTTTTGTACCATAATTAATTTCTACCATGTAGGTTATTTTTTAATTTTGTTAAAATATTTTCAAAATATATTTTCTTTGTGCTGCCTCTAAGTTCGTGCCTAGTGTGCCTAGTTACACAGCCGCTTCTGCGTAGAGTTTAGCGCTACGGTTAGCGGTACGTAGGTGCAAGTCAATTTCGTTATTGTTTTTGTGTTCTCCGTATCTTCTTACAATTCTTTCAATTTGAGCTGATTCATAATGTACTTTTTTATAGGCTGGAAAGTTGAAATACTCAGTGACTCTTCAGTGATGTCTATATTACTGCTATACTATATTCAGTGATATTATATTACTATATCACTAAACATTATATTTAGTGAACAAAAATAATGCTGAACATATAGTGCATGGCCCCTTAATGTTGTGGACGAAGTGACCGAAACGCGTATGACCCTACTTGACCGATTTCCTGGAAGCATAGTGGTAATATGTTTAAAACACTTTGAATCCTATTGTGACTTGCCTACTGAGTTTACTTAATGTGCCATGTAATTTGTATTATATCCACTTAATCATAAACTGAAACATTCATAAATGATCTAACTAATCCTTTGAAATGAAACTATCTAATTAGGTTAACACCTAACGCAACAAAGGCGGTTGAAGGGTCGTGCTGGTTACACGACTTCTTTGTATGAAGTATGGTTCAAGTTGAGCCTGCCTTCCGTAACCCAACTACACCTGTAGCCTGTTTTTATACCTAATGCAATAGAGAGAGATGGCCATTTGGCCATTCCTTTAACAGAGAATACTTCGTTTTATAACAAAAACGCTGATACTAAAGTTAATTAATTATATTAATTACGTTTATAACTCTCAATTTTATATAAAAGGTGTAAACATGCTTAAGAAAACCGCGCATATAAACTTCTGGCTACTGTCGTGGGAAGTTAAAATGCCACTTGAATCTTCGTTATTAGTGGAAATAATTTGGGGCCGAAGCTACGCCGTAATAGTCGTTAAAAATGCTAAAATTCAGATTGAAGCGTAGAAGAATTCTTGTTCACTACACAGGCAAGCAGGCAGGCAGGAAGTCGGCTGTCAGGGGCAAAATAAATATTACCGTTGTCCCGCATAAATTACAAAAGAAAAGCGGCGGCGAGAAAAAGGCACCATGTTAAACGGCTCGTTAGTAATTTATACACTAATAACACGATTTTGATATCTATTATAATATAATAACAACGTGGAACCGGAATTTGATTTGCCAACTTGATATCTTCGTTACGCAAGGAGACAACGACTAGAATTACAAGGTTCGATTCACTACACACACACACTTGTAATCGTAGAGCAGATCTGAATTCTTTGGAAAGTAAAACCTTTTTTGCCATTTATCGTCGACGTGTCTCCAGTCGTGCGTTTCAGCTCGACATTTTTATACCGACGATCGCTATCGGTCTTTCGAATCGTACATTTCTGCGGGTATTAGTCATGTCTGTTTTATTTTTTTAGAACAAGTTTTTTTTTCAATGATTGAGACGTACGACCAGTCTGTCGTTATTTATAAAGTGAAGCTGTCTTTATATAGCGTCAAGAGCGTAGGAAGAACGATTTTTTGAGCTTAGAACTAACACTTAGAATTGAGTTACTAAACATGAAAAACACATCAAGACTGAAATAACTTACACATTCCCAAGTCCAATTGTGTTTTAAAAGCTGTACCGAGTACACCATTACAAAGTAGTGGAGGTATTTATTTCTCCTGGTTCATTTCATTTTTCCCCCCTAATCCAAGTGCGTCACAAATTTTGTTCTCAGGTTTCATTTTCCCGACTTCAGCATTCAGCATTTATGCGTATCGCGATTATCGAGTCCCTCGTTTTCTTTATGTTTATCAGTCTAAATAAATCATTGTATTATCTATCTCTTTTCTACTTACTCGTCTTTTCTGTTTGCAGTAGGACAACAAAATTGGATGATTGTGACCTTTAATGTTTTTTTATTTTTATAATTATTTGTGCAGTTCTTATGATAATTTAATTCGATCTGTTGTTTTTAAGATTCTCGTTTATAATAAATCTTAAAAATATAAACGCAGAAGAAGCAATTGAAAGAGAAGTTTTTCTGACAAAAGTGTTGAAAATGGAAGGAGTCCAGGGTAGGAGAGAGAAAAACGCAGGTTCAAAGGTTAAAACTGAAGACAGGAAGAAGAGAAGACACAGTGAAAAGATGAAAGAATATTTGAGAAAAGAAAAGAACAAAGAATAAAGAATTGAACATGTGTTCTTAGATGGCCATAGAAAAAAAAATCTTAAACAATTCTAATCTTATTTGTTATCCTTATTTATTTAAAGTATTTATAACCTTATGGTCTAATCCTCCCACTCTGCAATCCTTTAAGATGGGGTTTTTAGTGTTTTATCAGTGTTGGCATTCCATAACTTTTTCAAAACTTTTGATAATTTCACTGCATGCCATTTGTGTGTGTGGATGAACTCCAACCCCCAAAACTTTGACTCGATTAAATTTTGAAACCAAAAATTAATCAAGTTATAAACAGATACAAAATATTACGTAATTAAACATTATGAAAGATGTAGGCCTACTCTCGAAGTCAGTTCAGATAATGATTAATTTTGCATGGGCCTATTGTGAGTTGACTACATAAAGCTTTTCGTCCTCATTCGGTTTTTTCGTTCTTGTGAGAACATTCAACATTGTTTTCTAATCTCATATTAAATAAATTTGCAAATCTGCTCTCGCGCGCGCGCACGCACACACACACACACACACACACACACACACGTATATAGGGGTACTTGTTACACATAAGTAATGGGATTTCAACATGCTCAGATCTTATTAAGAAATACTTCAGATGTGTGTGTGTGTGTGTGTGTGTGTGTGTGTGTGTGTGTGTGTGTGTGTGTGTGTGTGTGTGTGTGTGTTAAATCCTTTATGTATTTCGAGCTGTGTGTGTAGTAGTTGGGGTTTGCACACGTTGACCGGAACGTTTAACATTGCCATTTTAATTTCACTTACATTTTGCCTTCTTTTAGTTGTACAGTAGCTAATGGTTGCCTGAAGTATTGAGCGCATGTTATGTGTTGTGTTTTTTTACTTCTACTTTACTCGATTGGAAGCGTGACGCTAGTTACGTTTTTTAGTAATTAAAACGTATTAAATAATTTTTCTCTTGTCTAACAAACGTTAATTAACATACATACGAACACTAATAACACATACATAAAAATTAATAGTTACATTTAACGTGGAAAGGTTTCTTTCCGTCCCCTCATCTGTGACTAATTGAAATCTGTAAAGACCGTAGTAATGTTTTTATTTTTCTAATAATAGTGGACATACGTATGTAGATTAGTAGTCTGCGCTGTTACTCTTGCGTGCGCATTTGTACTATCGAAATTAGGATCGAAATGTGTACTAATTAACGGAAAGTGAAACTGTACTTTCACTTCAAAACGCAAATATTCTCAACTGTTTATTAGATTTTCGAATGAAGCTAAAATAACGTACAAACGTTTGTGAATCCTGTTTACTGGTTTGGATTATAAAAAAGAAATCGATGAAAAGCATAGCCATTATCGCGGTTGAATACTTCTTACCGTTGTTCGTTCTTATTTTTTCTGATTTTGTTTTTGTGAACGAATACAAGTTGAATTATGTTTGGAATCAGCTATCATCAGTATGGTTAATAAACATAAATTTTATTATCATGTTTTGCGGCTTTTTGCTTTTCTCTGGGGCTTCAATAGAAACCAGTCCGTCATAATAAAAGAGAAATTCGTATTTGCGAACAGAAAAACTTTTTTACATGCAAGAATAAAGAGAATATTTAAATTTCTCACTTCGTCTAGCTATTCCAACAAAATTTTTATTCGATAGAAATAATAATTGTTGCTAAATTAATTTACTTTTTCCTTTCATTGTCACAACAAGCACGAGAAACAGCTCTTGGCCTGTTCCGTTTCTGGCGTTCATGTATCTTGGTCCTGTGTAAGGGTAACATCTTAGCTGGTTGAGATCACCCAGAGTGAAATCTATCTATCTGTTCTTAAACCGTCTGGTGTGCCCAGGTTTCAACTTGTTATCAAATGGACATACTATCAGAACACGAACAACCATCCTCCACTCTTTGTATTCTGATTGAACGAGAAAAGCAGGCTCTTAATTTTAGCTCTTAAAAATTACAAACTTAATTTTGGCATTTGCCTGTTTGTCTGTGTATTTGGTGTACGTATCACGATAACATTCGATTTAACCATGCATTAACCGATTTTCATAAAACTTTGACTTTTTTCCATACTTTTACCGAACAGACTCCCTTTTGTTTTTAAGATTGATTCTCAAAAGTAGGGACGGGAAGCAAAAATATGGGGGGGGGGGCAAAATTTTAATTAAACGCAAAATCACGTGTTGCGTATTAGATTTAAGAGAATTTTAACCATAAAGTCATATAGTTTTGAAAATTTAAAGTTTTACGACACCATGGTCATAAAAGGAATGCAAAATTTGCATAAAATGTAAAACTTTATGCTGAGTATCAGACTAGAGGGAATATTAATCCAAATCTGAATGTAGTGTTTACTCTAAAAAATTTTTAACTTAGGACCAGAACAGGCCAAAAATGGAAGTCAAAATTTTAAGAAAATTGAAAAAGTCACAACATAATTAATAATTATAATTTGATAAAATTAGTATTTCGTAACAAGACTTCTAAATTTGGTTACAGCCATCGATAAGGTTTAAGCGGTGTTTGCAGCACTTAATATATTGTTATCAGTGGAAAGTGTGGAAAGTGTTAGATATAGGCCTATAGTCAGACACATAGAAAGACAGACAAATACCAAACGACAGAGAACAACTGAGAATTAGCGTCGTTTGTTCGATAAAGCTATGCATTTTTAAAGAATTGATTTGCATTGGCGTGGAATAATTCGGATAAGTGGAGTGATAAACAAGGAAAATGTAAATCTCAGATTCATGGGAATGAAGAAGACGCTAGTGGTAAGCGGTAGGCGATAATGAATCGGCGGTTGTGTAACAGAAGATGCTTTCTTAGCGTTTAGTTAAGGCCGACCAACAAGTAACCCAGTTATACACATCAGGTTATGTAAAATACATTGTGTTGAAGCCGTTCCGATCGATTGCAGGAACTGAGTTATCGAAACCCGTTACAGAACCTGTAAAATACTAGTTCACTCTGCAGTTTGTAAAAATTAGGTAAAACTAAATCCGCGCTAACCGGCGAGTAGGTACTGTGATTATAAACCATTCGAGTTTATTATCTGTTTTGACGTTCCCAAACGATGTTTATGTTTTCCGGCAAATTTAATATGTAAATTGTTATTCAAATTTACTATAAAAGAGCCGACTTAACGGGTAATCTGTACTGGCCTGAACCTGCGGCTAATGATTTGTTTTAATATTAGAAACTGGAAGAGAAAAATAATTGAATCGTTAAATAATTCTTGTTAAAGACACATGATGGATCCTATTATTGCTGGCATTTATTTCTTTACGCATGCGGGGACTCTTCTTTACATCGCATGTTGTATTGTGTCTACTCATTATGTCAAAGTGTCTTGAAACGGATAGTACGAGTGGAAGTTGAACGGAAATTCGTAACGTTGTTAAACAGTAATCCCTGAACTTCTTTTTCCTGTTGGCATGACACTCATTTAGTGTGACATGACTTGCTATCGCCTATCTTCACGAGTTTTCGGCCATTTCTTTTGCGATTCGCTTTCGACAACGTCGTTCTTCCAAGCGCTGGTACCGCAATTCGCTTCACTATGTGTTAATCGCATCTGTCCGGTTTTGTTCGGATTGAGGTTGTTTGAGTATCATAATAACATCGGGAATTCTTTCCGTGCTTCTGCGTTAGTTGCTTGGACTGATCTTGTGGCCGTTTGAAGTTGATCTCCATGTAAAGCAGAAACAGCGGCTCGTAAATGTCGAGGATGTTCTCTCTATACTTCTGTGTAATGTTCTTCATCCAACGATGCCGACGTTTCGTTCTATGCTCACCAGGTATCTGCCTTCAGTTATTTAAGTTAGAACTATTTTGTAATAAGTTTTAAAACTACTAGCATGCTTCCTGAGCTGCAGAACCCGCCCACTAACTTGAACGACGTACATTGGATAAATTTCGATGTTGGACAATTTTTCAATTATGGGAAAAATTTCAAAAATCCCTATTTCTTTACTATTTATTTAGTAATATAACAATAATTGTAGAGCACACGATCATACAATAAATGCTAAACATTCGAAACATTCCAGTTTGGGTTACAATTGCTTTTAGTCTAACACACTGCTGGTTTCCACAACTTTTCAAAATTTTTGTCTCTTTTGTGGGTCCTGGAGTCCGAAAATTTTGGAATGTCTAAACCTTAACACTACATTGAAATGTTAGTGAAAATTCTTTTTAATTTGATACCCCTGATGGATTTTCCATTTTATCAAAACTTTCACCGACGTCCATAACTTATTAAATTTTCAAAAATAAACACTATATTCAGATTGTAATTTAAATTCTCTTTAATTTGTTACTCCATATGGGCTTTTGGGATTTTGGATTTTGGCTTTGACTTTTGCATTTTTTCGCACTTTTGACTCCACACATTTTTGGAAGGATCAATCTCAAAAACAATAGGGTTCAGTAGGGTAAAAGTGTGGGACCTTTTGCACAATTGTGTACGTGTGGCATGACTCTGTCCCTGTATCCGTTGCCTGTGTCTTTCAACATGCGTCTCCAACTTCTCCGCTATGTGGCACTGGCTGTTAATAATTAATGACACCCATCAGTTGTGCTGCGTCTTTACTGATGTTATAACGCCATCTCGTGACAGTTCAACACTTTAATAATTTAAAGTTCTGATAATAAATAAGTTTAAAAAAATCATCATAACAGCAACAATATATACCCAAAGAATAATTTAAATCCTTATCGTGCTCAATTAAATATTTTTACAAAATTTCTACTTTGTACTCTTAAAAAAATTGTTATATCAATTAATTATAGTATTTACAATTTATACAAATTAAAGATTTATATTTTTTCTTTGTCGAACCGTACAACTATTAGAATTAAAACTTGAACGGGAAAGATTTCAAAATGAACAAGTTTCAAACTGGAGATCGAAACTCATTAACAGAAGACAAAGCAGAGTTTATACGACAAATACACAGTAGGCTTACATCAGCAAATCTACTCTCAGCATTGTAAAAGGATGTGTTATGACGACTGAAGGGTAAAACGGAGAAATTCAAAGAAGTAGATAATACTGTGCGATATCTTGAATCTGTGATTTCATTTACAAAAAACACTAAATAGGAACTTGTAGTGTTCATTAAAAAAAAAAAATTGTAAAGATTCGTGTGATTATATGTATGGGAAATGAAGATAAAAAATTTTAGTAAGAATTTTGAACGGAATGCTTTTAATTTTTAAAGTTAAAATTTTGGAGTATTCTTAGTAAGGCGGAGCTTGAATTATTCAGTGTACTCGAGGACGACTGTAGACGTGGATGTAGATGTGTGTGTGTGTGTGTGTGTGTGAGGGGAGGGGGAGAGAGAGAGAGAGAGAGAGAGAGAGAGAGAGAGAGAGAGAGAGAGAGAGAGAGAGAGAGAGAGAGAATGTCGTTCAAATAAATGAAACCATAAGGTGGTGATGTTTCCGGACTAATAACAAACGACAGCCAATAGACCAGAAAAATGCGGCCTCGCTCTCACGACCGCGAAACGTTCCAGCTGTGTTCAGTTCCCATCAGACTTACCTTTTTTCTTTAATTCTCTTCTTCCTTCTGTTTTCATTTTTGCGTTGATAGTAATAGTTTGTTCTACAGTATGTTTGTTGTACCGTTCGCTAGACAAACACAGAAATAATAATTAATTTTACGTAAATTTAAAAACTTGAAAATTAAATAATTTGTGGAAAGTTATTTAAGGAGGAGAATTTAAATGTTAATAAAATTTGAATCAATGTTTACTTGACCTTAGGACGAATATAGAAATGAATATAGAAAAACAAAGAAGAAGAAAAAACTAGAAAACTAAAATATGATGAATCCGTTTAAATGATTGTAAAGTATAAAGTTTTCTTTGAAAGAACAGGTATAATTACATTATACTACAAATGGAAATCCTATCAATAATAATTAATCTATATGTTACTGAGTGTAGGGCAGGTTGTAGTAAAGTTAATTACACAGGCACCCACTGTCCACGCAACTGATCTGTATTTTTCTTGTTCTATAAATCATTAGTACAAGTCCTTTTCTAAATGAACGAATCGAGTTCTCACTTTAACTCTACCGTTTTATATTTTTCTCTCCTGTTTGGGGTATATCTCACCTAAACTTTTGGAAGCGTCAAGCGGTTTCATAAAATTTTGGCATGAGTGTCCATACGTTTGCCCTACAGAACACTGTTTTGAGATTGAGATCTCCAAAAAATAGGGTCAGAAAACAAACATTTGAGGGGATCCAAATTTTGAAAAAATCGCAAAAGTCCATGTGGGATATCAAATTAAAGGAAATTTTACCCCAAATATAAATTTACTGTATAAATGATAGTATAAATGAAAATTTCAAAACTTTGCGGCGCCAGGACCCAAAAAGTGGGGCATAAGTTTGATAAAAGTCCAAATTCCAAGTGGGATATCAAAGCGAATTTTAACCAAAATCTGAATAGAGTGTATAGTTTTAGAAATTTCAAACTTTTTTTGACCTTAGGGCCCCAAAGTTTGAGAAAGTTGTAAAATTCAGCCGGGCCTCACACTAAAGGGAATTTTAACACAAAACCGATTGTTTATTACTAAACTGTTACTTTACTAAACAAAATATAGTGGGGTAATAAGGATTTTCGTAATTTCTCTGATAACTGATAAATTATTTAATATCAAAAGGTGTCCAATAACAAATGTACTTCATTCAAAGTAGTAAGTGAGTTCTGCATCTCAGGGAGCATACTAGTCTTAATAAATTTCAAGCATTCTACGGAAGAAGTAACACTTTGACGGTTTCATTATAATCTATCACTGTTATTGTTAAGAATTTATTTTTAACACGACCTCACAGCTCTTTCTCTTTCACGGACTAGTTGAGCTTCGATTTCAGGATTGTTTTGTTAATATCTATGTATTTTGTTAAAGACAATAAACCATTTTTTTATTATTATTTTTATGGGCAACGGTGAGAGGAAATATTTTTACGATGTTTTCAGGTTTTACGCCAGATTTTCTCCAATTTGGGTAACGCAGAGGAGGTAGATATTTAGCGCAATTAACAACGCTCGGACGAGAGCATTCAGCAGATACGAGTGGCTGTTTGGCCACATGGCCACATATGACCGTTGTCAATGAGCTCACTATGTGGAGTTTAGTATTAGTGCACTAATCAATTACTAATTAACACTAATCACTCAAGCACTAATTAGTGTTTCGTATGTATATCATATACGTACTTTAATCAAAACGTTCAATCAAAATCCTTACGACGACCTCATTACCAGGTAGATATAATAGAAATAGGCTACTAAAATCGCTATTTGCATACTTTTGGAAGCGAAGTTTCTCACAATAAAGTGAAAATTTGTGACAATAAAGAGAAGTTTATGGATTGTGAAAATCTTAAGAATTAGTTTTACTTAATTCGCTATCGTTTCTTTGGTCGACGTTTTGTGTGATTTTTACAGAACGCTTCATTCGTTTCTAAATTATTTTCAGCCATTTTCTAAACTACATTCTACCTTGGTCGAGGCGTTTTACTTATGATGTCTTCTTCCTACTAATAGCCTATTTACGAATATATTCTATTGGTCTTCCCAATATATTCCAAGCTTCGCCTTTTCTTCTACTTCCTCCTTCTAGGCGAGCTTCTTTTGATTTCCTTTGGTAATTAACTTTGGATTCTTTATCCTTATTACATAGTCAAACCACTGCAGTTTGAACAGAACTGTTTCCTACTGAAATTAAATGCTGATGGTCATACTACTAATTCGACCTCTCCTAATTTTACCAGCTGCCCATGTCTAAAATCTCACTTCACTTGCTTGTACTCTGTGTTTATATTTAATTAGAAGGGAAAGGTTTTCTGTCCTATATAGTTACCTGCATGTTACTATAATGTCTTGTAGAATCATATCTTGATTTCTTCTGTGATTTCCATTTTATCCACGACAACAGTAGACCAGTGCGTATGGTACCTGGCTACTAATCTAGAGGTCCCGGGTTCGATTCCCGGGCCCGCACCATAAAATCAAGGTGCGTTTTTCAGCCCCCAGGTCAACTCAGCCTGTTGAAAATGAGTACCTGGGATAACATCCTGGGGATAATAATGGGCGGCTGAAGCGTAGTGCTGGCCACGCTGCCTTCCTTGTATACCGTACGGCTACATTAGGCAGCCTACCCTGCCTACTCCTAAGCTACTTCGGTGGTACACATGGGAGCCATTATTATTATATAAAAATACAAAAGTGCAGAGTCCTGACAGCACAATCCTACATGATCTTCAGCCTATTTTTAACATACTAATACTTAACTTTGTTGCTAATTTTAAAAGTAATATATTTATAATATGTTTATATTTACAAAAAAATTCTAATTTTTAATAAAAGAGATTTTATTTTTACGTCACTTTCAGTTTTGTACAGTTTGACGTTCGTTTCACAGAATCAGTGCATCGCCAAATTAAAATTGATACGCAAATACGAATCAATTATTCGTTAATAACGTTTAGTCTCTGGTGATCCTGAGATCATTCATCGCGCTGAGTAATGTTATTATTCAAGTAGGTAGATAATTATTTGTACAAATATTATGCAACAACTGCAAGTAACTCAACAGTTCTAAAAGTGATATCAGTTATGATTATGCGTAGCCTATACAATAACTAGCTGTAATAGTCACAGGAAAGATACGCAAGTCCTTGTGTTACCGTAAACTAGTTGTTAACAAATAAAGGGTTAACGGTAAAAATAAACGAGTATTTAAGTAGAATAAACCATTATACTGGGTAATTATTGTATATGGAATAATATTATTTTTAAAAAGTCTTCATCGTGACATAATGGCTGAGTCCTGGTTGCAAACGCTCGGCGCTTTTTTAATTTTGAGGTGACTGTCGCGTCTCATTCTCATCTTGACGTCTTTCAAGTACGTTTTCTACGCTGGTCTCGTAACTTCCGTCACAGGATTCCCTCGCAGAATGTTCGGAGTGAAGTCGTCATGTCTTCATACAAATTTAATTTTCCCGTATGGAATTCCTTAGGCTTTCACGGCAGGGTCAACATTGTTGGAATTGCTAAGTGGCGGGCTGATAGGCCGTGGTCTGTTGCTTATATGTAAAACAGACGTTTCGGCCCCACCATCGGGGGGGTCTTCAGTGTAGAAGCGATCACGGTGCACGGTGTCCGCCAGTTCACCCCAGTACTGAGGTACAGACTATGAGGTAATAGACCTCTCGTCTTCCATAATATCCACATTTCCGTTGCTTCAAGATAGGTATTCTGAATACAATTTTGACTAGTAAATTTAAAAAGCTGACTTACGCCGCCGAAACAAATGTACCGAACCGTCGATAAAACTGCAGTACTGACGAAAGTGGGTGATGTATACTGAAAATTGCAAAAAAACGAAAGCATCCGAACAGCAACTGTAGACTTAACAAAAAAAAAAAAAAACAGATAAAATTGTATAGTTATGCGGTAGTTAAATGAATCTTCTAGTACTCCTGTTAACTAGAATGGGAATGTTATGTACGCGAGCGGAAACACTCTAATTACCAAGTAAAAAACCAGTTTAGAGTCAATCTGTGCAATACAACTACGTTTTGCAGTCTGTCGTGCGAAAAATGTCGACACTTGAGCTTAGCGTGGAAGCGTCAAGTTACACTCAGCGGGTATCAATAGTGACTGGTGGAGATCAGGTCCGCGTACGGATGTGAGGAAAGGTAAGTGTATTATTTAATAATTAGTTTTACTGCGAAATACGCTGTTTTCTAGTTTAGCTTATTTCCAGGAATTTATATGTAGTGGTAGTAGGAATAGACGTATGTGCTGCAATATGGCATGCGAGAAAGTCAACGGGCAGAAAAATCAGTAAAACCATCTTGACGAACTGAGAAATGATATTTCATTAAAATTACTATAGGCTCTATAACCCAAAGGAATGTGAAGCATATATTGTTTTGTGATTGAGATACATAGACTATTCTTAGAAAGGTTTTGTTACATTTACTCCCAAAATCGAAATTTTCCGTTTAATTATATGTCTGTAATACTTTTTCACTAGATTTCCGTCTGGAATGTTTTTCCAGTGAAAGAATGAGAAATAGATTAGAAGATGTGACATTAGGTTTAAATATAAGAACTAAGCGGCCTAAAAAATTGTTATTAGACATTTTTTGTTAAATTCTATTGAAATAACAGAGAGTAAAAGAGTACGGTACATTTATAGAGAGCAAAAACTGCGTTTAGGGAATAGAACGTACGTAGCGATCGACCTGTGATAATATTAACTACAATCAACGGGGTATCAATGCCACGGCAGTTGTGTAGGCTACGCTATAACATGTGGCAATGACTTTCTCTCTTGTGTACAGCCTATAATACTCACTGTACGCAATTGCGCTGCGTGGTTGATCACATTAAACAAAATCGGCAGCGTACACTATAATCTAGGGTGGTTTAGAAAGTTTGCGCAAACTATGTAATTTCAACAAGATAACAACAGTAAAACTAAAACACACAGACAGACACTGAAACGCTTCAGCGCGAGAATCAAACGATTAATTGTGATACACGAGATAATACAAAGAAAAAAAAAGAGAAGAAGAAGTAAACACGTGTAAGTCGTGTTTACACTATAATTAGTGCACGCGTTCATGTTTATGTTTTTTCTAATAATTTAAATGAAGCGTATTTTCCTCAGTCGGTCAGATTCTCCTCAGGCAGGCGTATCTAGTAATTATTCGCGTACTTGTTTTTGTTGTGTTAGTCATCATTGTATATATTCAGTTAAAACTGTCACATGAAGAAAATATTTTTACTGATATGGGTACGGTTATTTTCTATAGGAATTTAAATTAAGCAACATGTTTATCATCAACACTGTAATGGTTGCCAAGGATTAATTTCAAGGATTAGTGATAAGTTCAACAGAATTACGAATTGTCATATTAGGAATGAATTTAGTATTTCATCGTTCGAAGAAGCAATCAGCCATTACCGATGGTACAGTAATAACTTCAGCATGTTGATTGGGTGGATGACAGTCCGCGTCCCGAAGAAAATATTGGTTTACAGACCTTAAGGTTAAAGATCTTTATAGACTTAATTATTAAAGATCTTGACCTGTGTGAGAAAGAAGAGTTTTATCGGAGCTTAACATCAGCCCACGAAGAATGCTTAAGGCATGATAGTGATACTGGGTGAGTTCAATGCGAGAATAGGCAAAGAAGATTTCACTTGCGACTTTTGCTGTGAAGTACTCTTTACAGAATGAGACTAGTAGTGAAATTTGAAGAATCTTGGGACAGTTTGCAGCTTCATGTAATACGATAATTAAAAACACATGCTTCAAGCATAAGAAGATCCACCTAGGAACATGACGTACGCTGCGGAGACCTGGACAGTACTTAATAGCGACATACATAATTTAAGAGTCTTTGAAAGAAGAATTCTAAGAAAAATCTTTGAACCAGTGAAGGAAGGGGAAGAATGGCGCATACGGAACAATAAGGAATCGGGGTAATTGATAGATGGCGAGGACACAGTGAGGTTCGTCCAGTCTATGAGGATCAGCTGGTTGGGACATGTGATGCGCCTGCGGGACGACAGAATGCCCAAAGCAATTCTTAGAGACACAGTAGATGGGAAAAGAAGGAATGGAAGACCTAGAAGAAGGTGGCTAAAGGACGTAGAAAATGACCCTCAGGTGGATGGGTATCGAGGAATTGGAGGCGGAGGCTGGAGGGCTGAGGTGTTTGGAGGCGACTAGTCGGGGAGGCCGAGGCTATCGTGGGCTGTAGTGCCATAGGAATTAATGAATGATCTATGATCTTTAGGGAACACAAGAAAACGCTGGGCAGAGCAGCTTTGAAGCCGGAACAGGCTGGCGGAAGCCTAATTCCTATACTGGACAAGGACAAGATTAACGATAACAGAAATTAACGAATTGTCAAGTGATGGTAGTCGACCTACAGGAGAACATTATGTGAGACCAACTTGTTAGAAATAAAACATCTGGCTTTAAAAGTTATCACTGATGGATCTGAATAACTGCTGAAACAACGGACGTTCTCCACATCTTTTCGTAGTGATGGCGTATGTCCGTTGTTTCAATAAGTGTGAAGTAGGCTAACTGTGGAGCAACTTCTAATGAACATTAAAGAGCATGGGAGGTCTCACAAAGAATCGTAAAGGAAGCGAGCGTCAGAAGATTAGTGGCTCAAAAAGCAGTGTACTGGAGATTCCAACGTAATCGGGGAACAGAAAGCGTTAGAGACGAAAGTCGTAAAAATACTCGCGCACGCGCACTCGTTTGTTGTTTCATACATGAGGTCAATTTCTTCCACTGTATTTTCGGTGTTATTGACTGTACTGATTGTAATTGGATTCTTCTTCTTCGTCGTCGTTGTCTTCTTCTTCTTCTTCTTTTTCTTCTTCTTTTTGTCATATTTCTTGCTCCGTGGCAAACTACTTCCTGTTTTAAACAATATGAGTATTATTTTATTCTTTATTAACTTTTGTTTCAAACTAAATTCAACCGTAACGATTATGTTTAACAAACATTATTCATCTTTTTTACTTACTTATTTATGGGTACACATTATTTAAGCTCTAAATAGGCCTACAGAGGAGGCCATAACTTACTTGACAAAAATTATTTTTTGATAACTACAAATGTCAAGCGACGTACGACAGACTCTGTATTAATAAATATTTATGAAAATATGTATGTATTGTATGTATATATTTATTAGTAATGCATGAACGTAATTTGTATTACTTGTGCATAAAGAAAGAAAATATTATAATATAACCCAGCATAATTTAACCTATAGGCTAAAACTAATGCGAGGTTTTCTCGTATCTGAACTAAAATTAGACCTAAAACTTTGTGAGGTCGTTGAACTAAGAATCAACTTAGCGATGATACGGAAAAATTGGACACCGGTTTCATTCGTGTGAGACTTTTACATGTATCCGATCTTCCCTAACTTGTGCAGGTGTCATCACGGCGGCGCCGAACGCGTCATCATGGCTGGTGTCAGTAACGAAGGTGACGAAACTCAGGCTAGAAGTAGCCTGCACGACCGGAGCGAAAACCAACACCACAGACATGCGCACACGTGAATGTGAGTACATATGTCGTAAAAGACAAATGTAAAGAGACCGAAAATAGGCTGTAAATCGATAATTCTTTCTCTGAGTGTGTACCAAACACAACGGATTAGGTTCTGATAATTATTCACTCGCAGATTTTTTTTTTCAATTTCACTTCGAACGGCGACACACTTTAAATAAAATAAAAAAGGAGAAAACATTGAGCATTGGATACTAAGTATGGTAATACAGGTAACAGTACTTTCGTAACTCGGCGGCAGCTGTTTTCGTGCGGTTACGAAAGCGTTGTTTTAAATGGTGACTTCGCGGGTCCGACTCGATGGAAGATACATTTAAGGAAAGTTTTTTAACAACGAGGCCGTGTGTGAGCACTTCATCGCTGATATTTAGCATTGTTCAGCCAGTGGTCGTCGGTACAACGCTGGTTAATGGTGGACAGGGAGATTGTTAACGGCATCTGCTGGGATGTCACAAAAACTCCCACAAAGGGAACAAGCACATGTTCCATATGTATATACGAGGGTCAGGAGCGACAACTGTAGCTTAGCGGTAAAATTAAAATTTTTCGTGTGCTGCAAGATTTGTATTTTATGTGATCTCCTGTGAATTTCCAAATCTATCTATCAATTTATTCATTGTTTAGAACCTGTTTAAAATTGACGTGCCATGCGTGTTTTGAAAAACGGACAAAATCAAACATCGTGGTGTAATTCTTTGTTAAAAATTGTTTAGTGCCAACGGAAATTCAAAACGAAATTGTAAATGTGTCAGGAGATGCTGTGACTTTAAAACCAACGGTTTGTAAGTAGGCACTTGAGTTTAAACGTGGTCGTACGAGCACTGAAAACGTGGTCGCACTGGACGCCCAAAAAATGCAACAACTCCAGATGCGGCAGCCATCTTGCACAACGCTTTTTTTCACACCAAGTTCTTGAGTTAAAGTATGATGCACACGCTCATATGAGATGCCTGTGATATCAGCAACGTCATCCACTCCTCAGTTTGCGGTCTTCCAACACCCTATGACATTTTTTCAATAATGTCATTTTTTGTTGCACTTTTTGGCCGTCCACTGCTGGGATAGTCTTCAGTGCTTGTAACGACCACGTTTTAACTCGAGTGTGCCCCACTTACCGTTGTTTCTGAAGGCGCAGCATCTCCTTTAACACATTTACAATTTTGCTTTGATTTCCCGTTGGCGCTAAACCGTTTTTAACAGAGAATTCATCACAACACGATGTTTGATTTTGTGCATTTTAAAAACACGCGTGACAGGAAAATTTCAAACAGCTGGTAAAATGTGAATATACTGACAAATATATCTGGAAATTAACAGGCGTTTACGCGAATAATACGCCATTACAGCATACAAAAGATTTTAATTCCACAACTGAGCTATAGATGTCGCTCCGCGAACTTTTCAACTGACTCTCGTATAGCCTACGCTAAGACCAAACCACTGTAAATGTCTAACGTCTGTATAGAAGATAGAAAATAAATGTTTAAAAAGTTTTGACTAAACGAGGAGGTAAACATTGATAACTTCTGTTACTGAACTATTGAAATATATGAAATGGAAGTTTTCGGAGTAGTAACCAATAAACCATTAAGAGACGATGTCATGAATGACACAAAAATGGGAGATTCAAAAACAAAGTAAACATACTGTGGATTAAAAATAGGAAAAAAGAATGGAGTGATCATTTATGCCACACGATGACTGGTAGAATAATGAAGATAGAAAGGGGCACAAGTATAGGTTGTCCAAAGGGTAGATATTGAATCAGGGTATAAGCTTAATATTAAACCAGTTCTGACAGTTGTTAATGAAGTGAAGTGAAGTTTGGAAAAGATAATAACGAACAACGAATGTGCAGAAACCAATGCCAGTAAATATTATTGTAATGGCTGAATGTCGCGCTATTAGGGCGTGGTCGTGGTCTCGTGTTTGAACAACCAAACGTTTCGGCCTCACGAGCGGGGTCATCTTCAGTGGTCAAGAGTACCAAGCAGATGTTAATCGTACCAACGGTTTGCCTCTGTCTACGGCTAACATCTGCTGGTTCCGTTGATGAGACCGAAATCTTTAGTTCTTGCAACATGAGGTCTCGGCCTAATAGCCCGGCATTCAACCGTTTCAATAATATTGGCGCCGCCCGTGAAAGCCTAAGAATTCAGTTAACGACAGCGAATGTTTACCGGATAAGAGCAGAGTAGATCGCCTTTGGAAAGACTAACGATAGTTTGAAGTATAATAAACTATCGTTGTATTTAAGAAGCTAACGTTTTGATCACTGTGTGGCTCATGGAAGGATTACGATGAGAAACAAGAGCAGAGAACGCGAAATTTAATACAGAATCTCTGAATCTCATACAGAGTAACGGAAAAGCGTATGCTAACAATGGCAAAAACAGGACGCAAAGAATCTGTGAAATGGATTCACAGCAAAATCAAAGATATGATACTGTTTACAGATTTATCAAAGTACAATATTTGGCTAGCTGCCGTACGATCATGGTGTTGCTGGATTGGAAGCAACACGTAAACTAAATAAGCTTGTATGACTGTATTTATAGAAAACATTATTTTAAAATTTTAATACAACGCATACATATAGACTCACATTGTCCGTGTGGATAGAAATCAGGGACGGAGTAAAAAGGGTCAACATTTAGATACAGAAATGAACTGGAGAGGAAAATAGCATCAGATTGAGTGACAGAATACGTTACTGAACACTGTATTATTTAGAAATGAACGTCTCAAAACCATCTGAAACCACTACTTCCAATGGTTCAGCGATAATCGCTTTCGATTATTACTTCATCCTGAGACCGGACAAATGAAGTAACCTGTCGGGAGCCATTTGAAATAATGGATGGCAAAATTTCTTTCTTGGACAACACTTACACGTCGACTAATATCGACTAGTGGTACGATTTGATTTTACTTACGAAACAGCGTTTTAAAAGGCAAAGGAAGTGCTAGTGAAAGTGTGTTCAATTTAAACGTCAAGACGTGGAAGAGTTAGCGAGTAAATGAAGAAATAAAGTGTAAAGACACGGAATTAAGTAGAAAGAGAGCGGTTGTGAGTGTGAGATAAGAGTAAGATAGATGTTGGTAAAACGCGAAAACGCCAAAGAGAGTGGCTCGTAAGTTACCTCGTTAGTAAAACGGTTACGCTGTTAAATGGTTATTTATTTACATACTTTAAATGCATCGACTTCTGTACAACAGTCGGGTGGCGTGTTACATGCATAAACCTAACCTATTGTACGCAGTAAATAACCAACTTCCGCCCACTGCACTGACCCCGTCAACCATACGCTTGAATTTTGTGACCACAATAATAGCGTTCATATTTCACGATGTTTGCAAAAAGAGAATTGCAATATAAAACGACCGTAGCAATTTGTTTTGTACCCAGAAACAACTGTTCCCCAGAGTCGCTCTGGATAATATTTTAAACATTTTATGAGCTGTAATAAAAATGTACCATATTTAAAAGCATGTTTTAGAAAGGTATTTTTTAGGAGCCAACAAGCAATCAGACGTGCTTTCGCATACACCTAAACACCCAATATCTTCTTATTCTGTTTACAACATAACATAGTTGTGTACGCATTAACTTATTTCTTATTGATTTCGAAATAACTATTCCGTAAGGACATCGCAATTACTTTACATATTTAGAGCTGTATTCAGATGTGTCTCGCGCGCGCGCTTCTTTATGTCTACGTAAAACAATTGCGTCAGCCCTTCAGCCCTTTTAGGTAGATACAGTTAGAGACAGTTCTGTTTAGGTACATACAAGTATGTACATACTGTAACATCATCATCATCATCAGCCATGGCTTACAACCCTTGGTGGGTCTTGGCCTGCTCCAAGAGTAGATTCCATTCCTCCCTATTGCGTGCCCTGGCTTTCCAGTTTCTTTTCTCTTGATCATCTTGATCATTCACAACAATAGCTTTTTCCCAGGGTGAGGTCGTCAGCCTCACAACTACGTCCAACCCCCAACCTGGAAGATCAGGTATTTTGATTTTGGGGTGTTCTTCCCCTATACAGGCTGCCTTCACCTATAGAGTCCTGTTCACCCTTGCAGTTCACCAGTTCACCTGCCGTTCCACTGCCCTTCAGTTCCGCCCGGTGATATTCAGCTATGGGCCCAGATGACTACTACCGTCTTCGGCCCCATGACAATACTGGTGGGTGCTGCTCCCCCCACCAGGGATGTTTCTCGACTTCCCAGTCTAGATCCGTACTCTTCTGCGAAAACAGGCTCACTTCGAGTAGGATGTGGCTCTTCACCACGCAGTACTGGTCTTAGTTGGGTATAAGCTGGAGGCTCCATTGGGGCGCCATCACTTCCTCCAACCCTAAGACTTGTGAGGACCAGTGCCCAGTCAGCACATATGGTAACATACAGTACAATAATGTAAGTATACAAGTACGTATACATGAAGTATGTAGGTATTGTAAGTATACAAGTACATATTGTAACATGACACGTTAGACAGACGGAGGCAGTGAGGGTGACACGGAGGTAACAGGCAGGAGATTACAAGAACTACTGTCCGGGTTATCAGGCCGTGGTCTTCTATTGTTTAAAACAAAAGTTTCAACCTTGCCATTGGAGGCCATCTTCAGTATCTAAAGGACTTAAATTTGTGCTGACAAGAGGTTAAAACGTCTGACAAGAGGCGAGGTTGAAACTACAGGAGACCGCGGCCCGACAGTAGTTCCGCCGGCCGTGACAGCTTAAGGAATCAATTCAAGATAGGAGATTGTTAATGACGACAAGTTTAGATCAGTGTTGAGGGAAAGTTAAATAGCGTAAATAAAATATATGAGGACGTACAAAACCGTAAGTGCCGTGAGATTTTACCGTAAAGGGGCGAAAAGTTTTTGTAGCCTCAGAACGGCCGGTTAGCTAGAAACGATCATCGCTAGAGCCCTTTCTATCCTTTTATCGATTGTTCTAAACAGTTCTTGTGTTTACAGTAAATATTGGCTCACACTAAGTAACAAGGTAAATGATTAATTCTAGAACCATCTCTCTTCTTGTTAGCCTATCAGTTGTTTTGAGCAGTTATTTTGTTTTTCAGTAAACAAACCCTCAGCCTAGGGATGCTAAGCAGTATTTTTATAGAAGCTGGTGTATTCTTTTTGACAATTGTTTGAGTAATTCGCCCCTTCCAGGAAATATTGGCTCAGCTTGACAAATAAACTGAAAATAATAAATTTTAGACGAATCACTTTTCTTTTTGTCTTCTTCAGTTACCTTAGTCAATTCTTCCGTTTTCACTAAGTACTGTCATAGTCCGGACGGTAATCTAAAAGAAATACCTTTTGTAGGCCTGTCTGTTCTTTCTGACAATTATTTTGAGCACTTCCGTTCCAGCAAATAAGTAATGTTCTTATGTGCTCGAATTTACTGGTCTATATAGTCTTCTAATGTTTTAAAAATTGCCATATGCTTTTGAGTTTCTTATTGTGTTATAACGTTAAAATTGAATACGATGTAATTTTACGGGGATCAATTCATATGACATAGATATCAAATATAAATCTGTAAAAAACGATGTTAAGTAAATGCAGTTAAAAGATACCAGAGCGGTATTTGTTCACAAGGAACAAAACCTTGAGTTGGCGCCTGCCAAACGGCCAGAAAGTACAAAAAGTCACGTAGAAGGCTGGCTATCATAAAAATGTATTATACTTAGAAACTAGCAACAATTAGGTGAAAGCTGGTGAATTTTAAGTGCTTTTAACAATAAAATACCGTTATGTAAGACAGAGAGCGTAGACAGAGGGATTCGAGTAAATCGTCTTTCTCACTATTTCCACACGCGCTGTTGGGGCGACGAATGGAGTAAAGCGTCATTTTTTTAGCGGGTGAATTCTCGGGGTAGATTGGGTAAATTTGTATTTCGCGGTACGTGAAACCAATCAGAGTGTATTTTGTAAATATTTGGTCAGGGTAGTTTTAAGTCGGGTATAAAAAAAAAGTAGTTGGAAAAAGTTCAGGCAGTCTGCGGAGATACTACATTTATTTAGACTCGTAACCGGTGTGTTAAGGAATTATTATTTTAGTTAGTTGATAAATTAAACAGATAATATTCGCAAACGTAGTAAATTGTATACAGTGAAGTTATCAAAACAGTAAAACTAACAGTCGTATTTGAATCACCGAAGTAATAGAAATTCATGAAAGTAAATCGTTGAAGAAGTTACAAACAGTAATCATTGTTCGAATAAAGTATTAAGTATTTATCGAAGCAATCATAATTCGTCTGAAATTGAATCGTAGTTCGAAGTGTAAAGTTACGGTGAGCTGAGAAATTCTATAGCGGAACTTGTCGTGTACTTTATTAATCCGACGGTATCAGCCTATCGTGTCCGTGTTGGAAGCACTTGTATCCAATAACTTATATACTATGTGTAAGAAAATATTGTGTAACACTTCACCGTTGTATTCTCACTAAATCATAAAAGGTGAATTGTGTCTGGTGCATGTGAAACTAGTGCATATAAAGTTAAAGAACGAACGAGTGCGACTGACGGGGATCTACATAGCAGCAGTTGACCGTAGAATCACAGAACCGATGACGTTCGAGGAGACACTCTGCACCGTAAACACGGAATTCAACAAACAAGTAAAAATTATATGACCATTCATTTTAATATTGTAATTAAAGTTCAATTCTTTTGGTAACTCAAACAGTTAAAAAGAATCCACAATTAAAAAAGAGAATAATTATAAGAAATTGAATATTGATTTTAGTAATGTAATCTTTAAATTCAAGAAGAGTATTAAACGTAAAATTTGTCACATTTATATTTGTTTATTAATTATTACACCCTGAGATCAATTATAAGAGTCGCTACGCCAAAGTAAGAGCTAAGTTCAATAGTTGAATACCAACAATTAGACATATATAACTAGATCAAGTACCCTAAAGATAGAATAAGTGAAATATAAGATAACTTATAACATAAAGTCAGTAGTTATCACATTGATGTTATTTAATATTTAGAAGTAACCCCTGCTTTGAGAGCCTAGTTGTAGTATTTGGCACTACAACGTAAAACTTAATATTAAGGAATATTCAACACTTAGTCTTGCTTTGCGAGATGTAGTAGTGTTTACTGACAAATCGTTTTAACTTATAATGTAGGAAGAGTCAACACGTTGTAAACCACGGTTTGACGCTCACATGAGTAGTGTGTGTGTGTGTGTGTACAAGATTCCGTTGTATGGCTCTACGCGCTTTGGCGAGATCTGCTTTCGTTCTATATGGACAACCGCTTTCATGAAGTCTTTAGCATAATAACTCCATAAAATTTATAGCTGTGTATCACGCGGAGGTCGCTTTCCGCTGCCGCATTAATTAGACATACAGTAGATTCAAATTTTACCGCTGCAGCCTGCCGTCGTGGACGAATTTATTACTTACTTCGAGATGCCATTTCACTACTTTCACATTGTCGTCCAATTTACTCCTCTCAGCCGCTCACACACACACACACACACACACACACACACACACACACACACACACACACACACACACACACACACACACACACACACACACACACACACACACACACGAGTGCGCACGTAGGTAGTCCACAGTCCTGTATCATTAAACATCCAGATTATTACACGGTATAATGAAAGTTTCGCCTAGAAGTCAGTCATACTGCCATTATGTGTCATGCATGTGCCCGTCGGGGTCGAGTCCGCGGTATCCTTTCGTTTGTACTCCTGCTCATGGGCGGCTGTTGAACAGGTGGCACTGGTTTTCTCACAAACACGTTTTATTTAGCAATTAAAACGCGTCTATTCTTTGACGTTTCGAAGCAGACTTCTACGCTGTTCTGGCTTCATGTTTTTTATTACGTGAACGTCGATTTCACATCCTTAAGGGCCTACATCAAAGCGAAGACTTTCTTCATAAGCTGACGTCTCGCGTTAATACAAATTACTTAATTATTTTATTTATGTACAGTATATGAAGTATCTTTATAGTATAGTATATTTATAGTATAGTATAGTATAGTATAGTATAGTATAGTATATTTACAGTATATTTATGTAATGAAATATGAAGTATCTACAAGTAGTCATATAATATTTATTCCATATAATATATTTGTTATAATGTTTAATTACAATAATGTGTGTGAATTATTTTGTAGTAGTGTTTCTATTCTATTCCTTTACGAAGCAAAAGTATTGTATGAAGCGTTTCTATTCGTCAGTTCGTTCCACGTTATTCCAACCTTATTCACCTCCCTCTGAGTCAACCTTTTCTGACTGATTATCCTCAAATATATTGTTCCTTGGCGACTTACACATTTGTTCAGATGTCAGCTTCAACTACTAACTTAAAAAATAATTGATTGAAGTTATCCATAATGTAATAAAACTTAATTTAATCCAACTTAATTCTTTCCTTAAACCTACAATTTAATAATAGACCTGAACAAAAATTTATTTTTGTCAAAATAACTTAAAAAAGTTTATTTAAATTTATGACTGTAAAAATCGCCCAAAATACCGAATTATCACATATTCAATAATAAGAAACAATAATTTTCTATCTAATTTACTTAAAAAAATTCAACGTAGCCTAATAAGTAGGCCTACTATAAAACTGTACAATTTAATTTTTTGTCTGAAAACACATAAAGATATAAAAATAAATATACGTTTGATTGGAAAATATTTGTGTCATTGACCACACAGAAATCGCAAGAAATTGAAAAAAAAACAATTATTTAAAACAAAATGGGAATATGAGAAGTTTTTTCTAATCATTTTCTTTGTTACATTTTTACACTTCTAGAAGATGTACTGAATGTATTTCCGTTTCTTTGTGACAAACGCCGTTTGAGTTTAATATAATGAACGTAATCTTAGTCACGTTACAATTACTTTAGAAATCCATAAATCGCTTGTTCAAGATTCTTTTCACAGTAAATGCTAATGTAGAATTATTTAAAAGACAAATTATATTGCTCTGTTATTACAGTGCACATTATATGTCTTAGCAATATATATATTCGCTGGTGGGACAAGACAAAATACCCAAATTCTGTCCTCGATGTGTGTAATCAAATTAATTGAATTTTGCTTACAAAATATTTTTGTACGACATTGTACGACACAACATAATCATATAGAATGGCAAAGAAGATACTAACTATTGTTAACCAAACAGAATGTAAGTCAATTTTTTTATTTTCACTTTACCTATTCTTCCTGTTTACTTTCTACATGCTACAGTATCGATTCACTCAGCTTTCTTTTCAACGAATTTAACACAGATAGCTAACTCATTTCGACACACATGTTAGCCACAACGAGGTCTCTGATTTGATTTTGTACAGAAACGTTCCATTGATCTAGATTCGAGATATTGAACGTCGAACCCGAAGCAGGATGAGTGAGCCCGGTGACAACAATATGGCAGTACGCTTTTGTACCCAACTGAAATCGTTCCAGAACGAATTCATTCGGATAAATGGCCGTGAAATTAAGGAGACAAGAGTGTGTTTTTCGTTGTTTTGCTTTTGTGCAAAAGGAAAACACGACAACAAACACCGATATTTCACACAAAACTGGAAAGTTCGATAACAATAGAAAAATGATTATTGTAATTTTACTTATTTTTTTGATAACAAACGTGTTGGAGATCAAACCTGCAGTAAAGAAAATTTCTTGCTTCAAGTTTGAAAAACTGAAAAAGAAAGTGGATACTTTTTTACTTAACAAAACATTTTAATGTTAACGTACTTTTATCTCATTTTTCTGACAGAACATAGTTTGAAAATTTTCTGCACTTAGGTCCAATATCCGTGCATGAAACTGTCTCAAATTCGGTGTCCCCGAACACCATTTCGAAGATTTGAAAGAGTTTTCGATCCACGCTTATTTGTCAGTGCCTTGCGGAAAACCCGATCGAGGCGAACTTGGTGGGATGTTGTGAGAATTGAATCCACGCCTCTAATTTAGACATTGTCTAGTTTCACTGGCTACCATATCGTCTCCGACAGAGTATAATTTGCAATAAATTATATACCAATATGGATTTAGACGTTTAATTTGAGATCGGCGAAGATCAAAAGAAATTTATCGTACATATTACGAAAAATATAAGCTTATTGAGTTGCAGCTAGATATTGTACTGTTGTTAACTTCTCATATAATAATATTTATTATATACACCACGTTGGTTGCGTCATTTATTGTACTGTAATTAATTACAGGTATTGTAATTAAGATCTGCTCCACGTTGGATCAGCCATTTAATGTACTGTTCTTTTTTTTATATGAGTCTTGTAATTATTTAATAGTATAATACAATTAATAAATGTACCTACTGTTATTATGCTTTTTATTTACCAGTACATGTAAAGAAACTCTTTCTCTCAGGGTTAATGATTATTAAGCTGTTTGATCGTATTTACGATTGTATCTAATATTTTCTTTTCTTTAAACCAAACCAAATTCAGTTAATATGTAGTATTTTGAGAATTAACCATGTAAAAAATAAATACCAGACTAATGTAACTTAACCGACTCTGAATTCTTCCAGCTGCCACGGGTTCACTTCTGGTTGTTGTTTACCTTTTTTCAAAAGCAATATTAGGCTTGGCAATCTGTTCCTTTACACAAATTTCTTATTGATCTCACCGCTGAATGCCGCTCTCCATGACTACTGCAACACAGATGTCTCCTCGGAACACTTAATTATCCTTTATGGCCACTTAAACTCTTCTTCAGTCCAGGATTTCCCTCTTCTGTCGTCGTTCTATTAAGGATATTGTTATATTTCTCGTAATATTATTTATTTATTAAATATTATAATCAAAACTCTGGTATCACAAATTAAATTCCTTTACTGTATTTTCTTTTCCATGTTACATTAACTTGATGATGTACAAATGTTATTTTATGAATTTAGACTCTTCAAGCTACTCTTATAGATATAATTTTAGAGTTATAACGTTACTCTTATTGGAAATAAAAATAGACTTACAACGTTACTCTTATTGAATATAATTGAAGACACCTGATGTAACTCTTATTAAATATATTTGAAGACTAATAAACATTCCCTTCATCACTATACAATACAATTTTTTAACAATTTACAAAATTGCCACTTTGATAATTCCCTAATTTCTTTACATCTGTTTATCATATACCTATTAAAACATATATCATTTTTCTATTTCTTATTAAACATCTTTATTTTACCTCTAATATTCGTAATTCTATTTGTTATTTATTAAATTATAATTTTATTACTCTTTACTCTTCTTGTAACACTCATTCCAATTTCATATATTCTTTTCATAACATATAACTGAATATTGTTTTATATCATATAGGAATCGACCTCTATGTTGACTGGGTGAGTCGATAGTCCCAATGTTTTTTGTTTACATTTTAAAACATATGTTACATTCAATACAAAATCTGCGTACTTTCTCTTTTAAAATTAATTACCTCCCTATTATGTACTGTGTGCATTTTAACAGCAGTACAATATGTATAAGATTAGTAACACAATTAAGTTAAAAATTAAACGAAACAGAAGTAACTGTTAAATAAATACATTTTTTAAATTAAAAGTTATTAAAACTGGTTAACTGCATACGACTGCTTTATGCACTGTTTTTTAATTATTTTTCCCTTAAAAAGTTTTTAAGTACTGTATAGACCACACTGTAACAATCTCCAGCTCAATGAGCGATTAGGAAGTTCGCACAAACGGTTCCATAACATTGTTGTTAAATTGTGCTAGCGTATTGTAGGGCAACGTTTGTTATTAGCGGTAATTACATCCCCTTATTTCCACGTTAGTTGTCTAAATTTTTTACAAACACGAGTGGCCATATATTATGTCGTAATTATGATGCACAGGGAAGTACGGCAATGAAGAATAATTGTTTATTTGAATAACAAACTCCGTTTTTGTGTTGTTTTTACGCAGTCGGTATAACAACAGATTTCCTGCAGCCATTAGTGTAATTTAGCTGTCAAGCTGACATCTGTTTTATGCGCGTGTAAGTCTTAGCCAAGATGAATATACAACGCCACCCAGTATGGGAAGTTAAACATTTTCTCAAAGACCTTATTTAAAGAAACGTTGTGGTAACATTTTATAAGATACTGGTTTTAAAATAGCGGAGTTTATCCGTCGTTACAAAGCCCATTAGTTTACGTAGTAATGATTTTATGTTATTTACTAGCTAATATTGGTCTCGTAATAGTCTTATGTTACATCTCGTACTCCCTAACTTGAAAGGAAGCCTGCTAATCATAAGTCTTTTCGTTTGAAGATTAGCGAGATATTTTGCGCAATCAGTATCTGTTGGACCATTAAATACTATATATTATCGTAATTAAATATAGTTTGGTTTATACCAATTATTAATAAACCCGAAGTAAATAAATGAATCAGAGACGCGATGGATTCGAAACAGTAGGCCTACTCTTTCTTTCCTAACGCTCGCGTACCAGATTTTCTCATTTTGTTTTATAATTAAATCTGTCTAGTCGTATTTGATTATACTTGTCTATATTTTGGAAAACGTTGCTGAACTTTTGGCTGCATTCGATTCGAATATTATAAAAATTGGGTGTGTGAGAACTTCAGTGTTGAGTGGGCGAGTGAACCGATTCAACACGTAAAAGATTGCTCGTTGTATTTGTAGTAAACAGATTTTACTATAAAGAATTACGATTAAGATAATAGTGAAAGGATAATTAAATTAGACGAGGGCATAAAATCATATCACACGTCGTTTTATTTTCACAGTACGTACGTATAAAAATAATATGTTAACAAATATTTTTTCCATGTAACAATATGGATTGTGCAATATTTAGTTGAAAAGTAGAATGTGATCATTATTATATACTTATAATATTTATAGTATATTATAATTACTGTACAAAGTACAATAACTCTATTTTTTACAAATTATAAAATAGCTAAATTACTAAATCGAATTTTGAAACGTAAAAAAACTTCCAATATAAAAACCAGAATCGAACTCATGGATCAACTAAATAACGTACGAAGTGAACAAAGATACAAAATTATACTCTTTCAACATTTCAAATATGCAAATATCTATCCAAACATTCTCATAGACGTTACTATAAATATTATAATAAAAAAGGCAATTTTAAGTTGTTTTTATGAATTAAACAATTGGATATTTGTGTAAATATATTAGGCTAATAATGAACTAAGTACAAAGGAAGGATTAAAAAAATTTAAAGTACCGTTTACCAAATGGTAAAAGCTTAAGAGCATGATAATGTCTTTCAGCCGCCAGCTAAACGCAACATTATTATGGTTACTGACTGACTGATTGGTTACATACCTATCTACAGCTATGCAGTGTTGTTTTCTTGTTAGGTCTTTAATCTGCGACGGACGTTAGCACGTTAGCGGTCGCGGTTTTAGTTAACGATTCCCGGCTGGTAAATGATGACGTCATGCAGCGTGATGCGTTACAGAAATTTTCAAATGACCCCCAGCCATAAGACATTATCATGTCAAAATATACAGCTCTGTCTCTCAGCATTTGAGTACATTTTCTTTTGTCGTCATAAATAAAATTCTTTTTATATTTACGTTTTTCTTGTAGTGGTATTTAAACACTAAGAATATGCCCGCGTTCTTTAAAATATTACACATTGCTTAAAGCACACATATTTGTGGCAGTGGGGAAATTTTGTGTAGCTACGTGGGGAAAAGAGGTTTGATTGACCTGGCAACAATGCTTTTTCGTTTCATCTATTTTGTGACGCGTTGAATTCAGTTTACTGCCCTAGGTGCCCTAGGAGTGTGAGGTGTACGGGAGTGAACCATATACGTTTGCATCATAGTCCTTTGCGTTCCACCATATACGAATTTTTTAAATCCAAGTTTAAATAATATTTCTATTTTTCTGTCTTGATATACAGAATTGAAACACCTCGCCCAAGATATAAGGGGTTTAGTTGTGGTTGAAAACCCCGACGCTAGTTGGTTGAATAAGCAATACAGAAAGAAATTTATACTTGAAAAGTTCTTGCATATTGTGAGTATGTTTGGGAGTCTTAAGTTGATCTTGAACTACACACGTTCCAAGTTGGGAGTTAGCCCTGCAGTATGCAAGTAGATTTGGGTAGACTCAGATTCTAGCTGGACTAATAAACGATTCAGGCCAAATCAAATCATTTCTCATGGTCGTGGTGCTATTGCATCTCCAGGACTTCCTAAAGGTCTACTAAATACATTGAATATAGTTGTGTTGAAACGCATTTTTATATTTCATTGTTTTCATATTAAATTTTCTGATCTTTCAATGAAGTACAAAACATTCTGTTTATTTTCATTTAAGACATTAGAAACCGTTTGATTTTGGTAAAAGTTATAATTTAATACTGTACGTGCTTTTAGTTAATAAAAATGTTAATATATTATTTCTCTCGTTTCTGAACAGACTCTTAAATTTTGGTTTCAATAACTGAACAGAAGTTTTAAATGTATATGCAGTCAGTCCTACTGACACAATATTTGCAACCCATTCAAGACATAATTTGGTGAATATTTTGCGGTTACTTAAAGAAAACGCGATTCCTTATGACGCAATTCTAAAGTTGGTTCCAAAGATTTATCATTTTTTGTCGCTCTTTTTAACGGAAGCAGTACATTCATTGCGAAAGCATATCGCCATGGTAATGCAGCTTCCCTAAAAGTGCACTCAAACAAAAAGCTCAGAAATCGGACGATTTTGCTTTTACACTTCCATTAGCCCGACGGGTGCAAGGAGTCATTTGTGAAAATTGCCACCCGACTGGAGCCTTCATTCTTCACGGAACAATAATGGCCCAATTAAATACTCACTCACTAAGACCGTTAACACGGAGGGATTCTTTTTTTTCTTCTTTAAATTGCTGAGTTCTTCTTCCTCTTCGTCTTCATCTTCCTTTCCGCAATACAAGCAGTACAGAAAATAAAAATTTACATTGTTTACAAACGGTAAAGCACTCTGTCGGGTACGGGTGCATTATACGAGCAGACTCGGCTTTACCGTGCTTAATGGACCGTTACAGATTGTTACACGCTTGGATTTCAAATGATGTTAGTTTAAAAGAATCGTAAAAAGAGCTCTTAAATGTATGTGTGTTTTCCATTACGCCAACTGGAATTTATAACGGATCAAAACACAACACTTAACAGTTAAATCGCCGCACGGTTGAACCGCGATTTTGATTCTCGTCAATATTTTTGGTTAATTTCCACGGCCTTCTGCGTCACATGTTAATACAGCTGTTACAGAACTGTCTTCAGCTGATCTTAGAACACTATTCCGACACGTCAGTTTGTAAACAAAATGTCTAATATTTGAGTGCGTTATGGAACTTATGACAGTGGAAAATATAGTAAAAAATGTAAAATTGAAATTTTTATACGTTAATGGCAAATTACACATTGTCACTTTTGTTGTTAATTAAAATTTTGTTCAGTCGAATGTAGCCTAATGTTTTATATACTTGGCTTTTATTAATTTGGAAACGAAAGGAAATTCAGACAAGTCAGCACGAAACCTAATATTAAATAATTTCTCTAAATGATTGTAAATTGTTTACTGATCTTTAAAAACGAGTAACTATTTGAATATATATATTTAACTGTAAAAAATAATGAGAAAATTAAGTTTTTGATTAGTTTATGTAAACAAATTGAACTAAACAAGAACTAGTAAGCTAGATTTTATTTGAAAGAAGGTTTGAAAATTCACAACACGTATAAGTTACACAATTCTCAGTCATTTGTCGTGACAAGTATAACAAAAAGGTAAACAAGCTTGATTATTCAAAGTAAAACAAAACTTCTCTGAATTGAGCTAAATCTTAAAGGCAAAACTTGAAAACAAAGCGTTTCTACAGCTATGTTTGTAATAACTTTTTTATTTGTTTTTTACTTCCATGTTCCATAAGGAAATGGAAGTATGGTGATGGCAAAAAAATCGTGTTCGAGATTATTGCAGATTCTGATTGTACTACCCTCAAAACATGTGTCTATCTGTGTGTCTGTCTGTGTCTGTAGATTTTTTTTTTCATGGCAAACAATAACAGCCGCAAATTCAAACAGAATCAAATAATATTTTGCATACAGTCCTGATTTGTAGAGTATTCAAGACTTATTGTTTTTGGTGAAGATCGGTTAAGGGAAAGGGATAGATTACCGGCAACGTTTTTTTTTTAATCAAGGGTAATTTTTACTTCCATATTCCTTAAGGAATGGAAGTATGGTGATGGCAAAAAAAATCGTGTTCGAGATTATTGCAGATTCTTATTCTACTACACTCAAAACATGAAAAAAAGTCGTTTTCCGAAAAGTGTCTGTGTGTCTGTCTGTCTGTCTGTCTATCTGTCTGTGTGTCTGTGTGTCTGTCTGTCTGTAGATTTTTTTTCTATGGCAAACGATAACTGCCGCAAATTCAAACAGAATCAAATAATTTTTTGCATACAGCTCGGTTTTGCAGAGTTCTCGCGACCTATTGTTTTTGGTGAAGATCGGTTGAGGGAAAGGGGTAGTTTACCTGCAACGGTTTTTTTTTAGCAAGGGTAATTTTGTTTGTTTGGCAAACGATAACAGCCGCAAATTCAAACAGAATCAAATAATGTTTCGCATACAGCCCTGAATTGTAGAGTTCTCAAGACCTATTGTTTTTGGTGAAGATCGGTTAAGGGAAAGGGGTAGTTTACCTGTAACGTTTTATGTTTTAACAAGGGTATTTCCTATGGCAAACGATAACAGCCGCAAATTCAAACAGAATGAAAAGATTATTTGCATACAGCCCTAAATTGTAGAGTTCTCAATACCTTTTGTTTTTGGTGAAGATCGGTTAAGGGAAAGGGGTAGTTTACCTACAACGTTTTTTTAACAAGGGTATTTTCTATGGCAAACGATAACAGCCGCAAATTCAAACAGAATCAAACAATTTTCTGCATACAGCCCTGATTTGTAGAGTACTCAAGACCTATTGTTTTTGGTGAAGATCGGTTGAGGGGAAGGGGTAGTTTACCAGCAACGTTTTTTATCATGCGTATTTTCTATGGCAAACGACAACTGCCGCAAATTCAAACAGAATCAAATAATTTTTTGCATACAGCCCTGGTTTGTAGAGTACTCGCGACCTATTGTTTTTGGTGAAGATCGGTTGAGGGGAAGGGGTAGTTTACCTGCTACGGTTTTTTTTATCAAGGGAAATTTTTTTTTTTTGGCAAACGATAGCCGCAAATTCAAACAGAATCAAATAATGTTTCAGATACAGCCCTGAATTGTAGATTTCTCAAGACCTATTGTTTTTGGTGAAGATCGGTTGAGGGAAAGGGGTAGTTTACCTGCAACGTTTTTTTAACAAGGGTATTTTCTATGGCAAACGATAACAGCCGCAAATTCAAACAGAATCAAATAATGTTTTGCATACAGTCCTGATTTGTAGAGTACTCAAGACCTATTGTTTTTGGTGAAGATCGGTTAAGGGGAAGGGGTAGTTTACCTGCAACGTTTTTTTATCAAGCGTATTTTCTATGGCAAACGATAACAGCCGCAAATTCAAACAGAATCAAATAATTTTTTGCATACGTCCCTGAATTGTAGAGGTCTCAATGACTTTCGATTTTGGTGAAGATCGGTTAAGGGGAAGGGGTAGTTTACCTGCAACCTTATACGTTTTAACAAGAGTAAAGTACTTGAAAATTTATTTAAACTTGTTGAAACAATGGTAATTGTTAAAAATAAAATAATTTTGTTGCCAGGCAATAAAATTATAATTTTTTCATTTTAATGTAATATAATATTTTTCATTTAATACAGCAATAAAAAGGCAGGTAAGACACAGCCTGGCTGTTTGGCTGAAAATGATTTTAAATATAAATCTTAGAATATGGAAGTCATGTATGGTTCTCCATACCGATATTTTTCTATAGCAAACGATAACAGCCGCAAATTCAAACAGAATCAAATAACTTTTGCATGCAACTCTGAATAGTAGAGTTCTCAAGACGTATTGTTTTTGGTGCACATCGGTTAAGGGGAAGGGGTAGTTTACCTGCAACGTTTTTTTTTAATCAAGGGTAATTTTTATTTCCATGTTCCTTAAGGAAAATATCGGTATGGAGAACCATACATGACTTCCATGTTCTAAGATTTATATTTAAAATCATATTCGAAATGAAATATTTCCATAGAAACTACGTCTTTCTACTTATTTCTTCAGCATTAACCACAGTACTGTGGTCACAAACGTATACCACCTCACGTTTTCGCACTCGATTTTCACTGATGATGGCAGTCGATGGCACTGCAGAAACGTCTTGTTTTACAGAAAACATTGGATTACGGCTAAACAGCCCGGGAAGCAATTTTAACAAAAAACTACTTCTTTGTTGCCGATAACGTAGTATACATACAACAAATTCTCCCCTCCACCTTCAACTATAATTTTTAATAATAGAAAATTACCCCTCATCCCGTTCACCTAACTTCTTCATTTATAGATATTTCATCTACGTTTCTACAGTGGATTAATATGAGCTTCTTATCAGGATACTTTATTTATAAAAATTAAGTACTTTAATCTTGTTAAATCATAAAATGTTTCAGGTAAACTACCCCTTTCTCTTAACCGATCTTCTCCAAAATCAACAGACCTTGAGTTCTGTATAATTCAAAAAGGTATGCAGAAGAGTAGTTGATTCTGTTTTAATGTACGGCAGTTATCGTTCGTAAAAAAAAAAATTACCCTTGATAAAACATAAAATGTTGCTGGTAAACAACCCTATTCCCTTAACCGATCTTCACCAAAACCAACAGGTCTTGAGAACTCTACATTTCAGGGACGTATGCAAAATATTATATGATTCTGTTTGAATTTGCGGCTGTTATCGTTTGCCATATAAAATACCCTTTATAAAACAAAAAACGATGCAGGTAAACTACCCCTTTCCCTTAACCGATCTTCACAAAAAACGATAGGTCTTTAGTACTCAACAAAACAGGACTGTATGCAAAAACGTATTTGATTCTGTTTGAATTTGCGGCTCTTATCGTTTACCATAGAAAAAAATTACCCTTGATAAAAAACCGTTGCAGGTAAACTACCCCTTTCACTTGACCGATCTTCACCAAAACGATAGGTCATGAGAACTCTACAATTCAGGGCTGTATGCAAAATATTATATGATTTTGTTTGAATTTGCGGCTGTTATCGTTTGCCAAACAAAATACCCTTGATAAAACAAAAAATGTGGCAGGTAAACTACCCCTTTCCCTCAAACGATCTTCACCAAAAACAATAGGTCTTTAGTACTCAAGAAATCAGGGCTGTATGCAAAAACGTATTTGATTCTGTTTGAATTTGCGGCTTTTATCGTTTGCCATAGAAAATAACCTTTGAAACATAAAACGTTGATGGTAAACTACCCCTTTCCCTTAACCGATCTTCACCAAAAACAAAAGGTCTTGAGAACTCTACAATTCAGGGCAGTATGCAAAACATTATTTGATTATGTTTGAATTTGCGGCTGTTATCGTTTGCCATAGAAAATACCCTTGTTAAAACATAAAACGTTGCAGGTAAACAACCCCTTTCCCTTAACCGATCTTTACCACAATCAACAGATCTTGAGAACTCTACAATTTAGGGGTGTATGCGAAACATTATTTGATTCTGTTTGAATTTGCGGCTGTTATCGTTTGCCAAACAAACAAAATTACCCTTGATAAAAAAAAACCGTTGCAGGTAAACTACCCCTTTCCCTCAACCGATCTTCACCAAAAACAATGGGTCGCGAGTACTCTAAAAATGAGGGCTGTATGCAAAAAATTATTTGATTATGTTTGAATTTGCGGCTGTTATCGTTTGCCAAAAAAAAAAATCTACAGACACACACACAGACACACAGACACACACACACAGACACTTTGCGAAAAATGACTTTTTTTCATGTTTTGAGTGTAGTACAATCATATTCTGCAATAATCTCGAACACGATTTTTTTTGCCATCACCATACTTCCATTTCCTTAAGGAACATACATGGAAGTAAAATGGAAGTATGGTGATGGCAAAAAAAATCGTGTTCGAGATTACTGCAAATTCTGATTGTACTACACTCAAAACATGAAAAAAAGTCATTTTTCGAAAAGTGTGTGTGTGTGTGTGTGTGTGTGTGTGTGTGTGTGTGTGTGTGTGTGTGTGTGTGTGTGTGTGTGTGTGTGTGTGTGTGTGTGTGTCTGTCTGTAGATTTTTTTCTATGGCAAACGATAACAGTCGCAAATTCAAACAGAATCAAATAATTTTTTGCATACAGCCCTGATTTGTAGAGTACTCAAGACCTACTGATTTTGGTGAAGATCGCTTAAGGGGAAGGGGTAGTTTACCGGCAACGGTTTTTTTTAATCAAGGGTAATTTTTTTCTATGGCGAACGATAAAAACCGCAAATTCAAACAGAATCAACTACTCTTTTGCATACAGCCCTGAATTTAGAGTTCTCAAGACTATTGGTTTTGGTGAAGATCGGTTAAGGGAAAGGGGTAGTTTACCTGCAACATTTTATATTTTAACAAGGGTATTTTCTATGGCAAACGATAAAGGCCGCAAATGTAAACAGAATCAAATAATGTTTTGCATACAGCCCTGAATTGTAGAGTTCTCAGGACCTATTGTTTTTGGTGGAGATTGGTTAAGGGAAAGGGGTAGTTTACCAGCAACATCTTATGTTTTAAAAGGGTATTTTCTATGGCAAACGATAAGAGCTGCAAATTCAAACAGAATCAAACAATTATTTGCATACAGCCCTGACGTGTAGAGTACTCAACATCTGTTGTTTTTGGTGAAGATCGGTTAACGGGAAGGGGTAGTTTACCTGCAACGTTTTTCTTATCAAGGGTAATTTTTTCTATGGCAAACGATAGCCGCAAATTCAAACAGAATCAAATAATTTTTTTCATACAGCATCGATTTGTAGAGTACACAAGACCTATTGTTTTTGGTGAAGATCGGTTAAGGGAAAGGGGTAGTTATCCGGCAGCATTTGTTTTTATCAAGGGTAATTTTTTCCTATGGCAAACGATAACAGCCGCAAATTCAAACAGAATCAACTAGTCTTTTGGAATTATGCAACTCATACCTTTTTGAGTTATACAGAACTCAAGGTCTGTTGATTTTGTTGAAGATCGGTTAAGGGGAAGGGGTAGTTTACCTGCAACATTTTATAATTTAACAAGGGTATTTATTATGGCAAACGATAAGAGCCGCAAATTCAAACAGAACCAATAATTTTTTGCATACAGCCCTGAATTGTAGAGTACTCAAGACCTATTGTTTTTGGTGAAGATCGGTTATGGGAAAGGGGTAGATTACCGGCAACATTTTTTTTTTTAATCAAGGGTAATTATTATCTATGGCAAACGATAACAGCCGCAAATTCAAACATAATCAAATACTGTTTTGCATACAACCTTCAATTATAGATTTCTCAAGATTTGTTGTTTTTGCTGAAGATCGGTTAAGGGAAAGGGGTAGTTTACCGGCAACGCTTTTTGTTTTAACAAGGGTATTTTCTATGGCAAACGATAACAGAAGTAAATTCAAACAGAATCAAATCATTATTTGCATACTGGCCTGAATAGTAGAGTTCTCAAGACATTTTGTTTTTGGTGAAGATCGGGTAAGGGAAAGGGGTAGTTTACCGGCAACGTTTTATGTTTTAAAAGGGTATTTTTTATGGCAAACGATAAGAGTCGCAAATTCAAAGAAAATCAAATAATTTTTTGCATATAGCCCTGATTTGTAGAGTACTCAAGACCTACCGATTTTGGTGAAGATCGCTTAAGGGGAAGGGGTAGTTTACCGGCAACGGTTTTTTTAATCAAGGGTAATTTTTTTCTATGGCAAACGATAAAAGCCGCAAATTCAAACAGAATCAACTACTTTTTGCATACAGCCCTGAATTTAGAGTTCTCAAGACTATTTGTTTTGGTGATGATCGGTTAAGGGAAAGGGGTAGTTTACCTGCAACATTTTATATTTTAACAAGGGTATTTTCTATGGCAAACGATAAAAGCCGCAAATGTAAACAGAATCAAATAATGTTTTGCATACAGCCCTGAATTGTAGAGTTCTCAGGACCTATTGTTTTTGGTGAAGATCGGTTAAGGGAAAGGGGTAGTTTACCAGCAACATCTTATGTTTTAAAAGGGTATTTTCTATGGGAAACGATAAGAGCTGTAAATTCAAACAGAATCAAACAATTATTTGCATACAGCCCTGATGTGTAGAGTACTCAACATCTGTTGTTTTTGGTGAAGATCGGTTACCGCGAAGGGGTAGTTTACCTGCAACGTTTTTCTTGTCAAGGGTAATTTTTTTCTATGGCAAACGATAGCCGCAAATTCAAACAGAATCAAATAATTTTTTTCATACAGCATTGATTTGTAGAGTACACAAGACCTATTGTTTTTGGTGAAGATCGGTTAAGGGAAAGGGGTAGTTTACCGGCAGCATTTGTTTTTATCAAGGGTAATTTTTTCCTATGGCAAACGATAATAGCCGCAAATTCAAACAGAATCAACTAGTCTTTTGGAATTATGCAATTCATACCTTTTTGAGTTATACAGAACTCAAGGTCTGTTGATTTTGTTGAAGATCGGTTAAGGGAATGGGGTAGTTTACCTGCAACGTTTTATGTTTTAACAAGGGTAATGTTTTATATGACGAACGATAACTCCCGTAAATTCAAACAGAATCAACTACCCTTTTGCATACCTTTTTGAGTTATACAGAGCTCAAGGCCTGTTGATTTTGTTGAAGATCGGTTAAGGGAAAGGGGTAGTTTACCTGCAACGTTTTATATTTTAAATATCGGTATGGAGAACCATACATGACTTCCATATTCTAAGATTTATATTTAAAATCATTTTCGAAATGAAATATTACCATAGAAACTACTTCTTTCTACTTACTGCTTCAGCCTTAACCACAGTACTGTGGTCACTAACGTATACCACCTCACGTTATCGCACTCGATTTTCACTGATGATGGAAGTCGATGGCATTGCCGAAACGTCTGGTTTTGTAGAAAACATTGGTCTACGGCCAAATATCCCGGGAAGGAATTTTAACAAAAACTACTTCTTTGTTGCCGATAACGTTGTACACATATATATCAGTGGCGAAGTTACATGGAGGCAATTGAGGCAATGCCTACCCTAAAAAATTCTGTAGAATAAAAATTATAAATACGTATGAACTACATAACGTAAAGATTATACATTGTTACTGCGACTGTCAAATTTATTAAACCGAAACGTGCTTTATTGAGCGACCGCTAGATGGTGGCAGGTGAGATTCGGCATAGTTCGTTTAAAGCGAATGAGGCAACCTGAACTTGCCTCAGCGTTTTTTGTATACATCTTATGTAAGCAGTGTAGTGGTGTGATAGGGAAGTGTAGGGAGAGGGGATTGTCCCGTGCTGTACACATAGAGCGTTGAGGCATGCCTCACTTCTGTGGTCCAAACAGTTAAGTTAAAGCGCCTGTGTTGTTTCTAAGTGTTTATTTTATGCGGTTATTAAAAGTGTCACTGTTATTCCGCTGAACTAACAGATGATCAAGATTGTTATTTGAATTATTTGTAACATTAAACATATATATATATATATATATATATATATATATATATATAGAAACTAATCAAGTTTAAAAATTTGAAGTTCAATCAGTTGTATTATTGTGTATGACTAATACAAGGATTGTTCAATAGAAACACGTATAGAGCTGTAAAGCATTTTTTATTCAACGATTTTAAAAGAAGTCTCCAATAACATTAAGACATGAGTTCCACTGTTGCGCTAACCTGTAGATTCCCTGCTAGTAAAATTCTTACGGCTGTTTGTGGAACCATTCGGTTACAGCAACTCTACCTCAGCGTCCGATTTGACCCACCGTCCTTTTAGTGTTCCTTAACAAAATTTAAGATAAGATTTTTGCCTATCCATTCATTAACTACTAGCTTCGCCAGTAAGCAAATTGATGTCCATTTTTTCGGCAAGCACGCGTTATGCTGTGTCTTACCTGCCTTTTTATTGCTGTATTAAATGAAAAATATTATATTACATTAAAATGAAAAAATTATAATTTTATTGCCTGGCAACAAAATTATTTTATTTTTAACAATTACCATTGTTTCAAAAAGTTTAAATAAATTTTCAAGTACTTTACTCTTGTTAAAACGTAAAAGGTTGCAGGTAAACTACCCCTTCCCCTCAACCGATCTTCACTAAAATCGGAAGTCCTTGAGATCTCTACAATTCAGGGACGTATGCAAAAAATTATTTGATTCTGTTTGAATGTGCGGCTGTTATCGTTTGCCATAGAAAATACGCTTGATAAAAAAATGTTGCCGGTAAACTACCCCTTCCCCTCAACCGATCTTCACCAAAAACAACAGGTCTTGAGTACTCTACAAATCAGGGCTGTATGCAAAACATTATTTGATTCTGTTTGAATTTGCGGCTGTTATCGTTTGCCATAGAAAATACCCTTGTTAAAACAACGTTGCTGGTAAACTACCCCTTTCCCTCAACCGATCTTCACCAAAAACAACAGCTCTTGAGAACTCTACAACTTAGGGCTGTATACAAATAATCTTTTGATTCTGTTTGAATTTGCGGCTGTTATCGTTTGCCATAGGAAATACCCTTGTTAAAACATAAAACGTTACTGGTAAACTACCCCTTTCCCTTAACCGATCTTCACCAAAAACAATATGTCTTGAGAACTCTACAATTCAGGGTTGCATACGGAACATTATTTAATTCTGTTTGAATTTGCGGCTGTTATCGTTTGCCAAAAAAAAAAATTTCCCTTGATAAAAAAAAAACGTTGCTGGTAAACTACCCCTTTCCCTCAACCGATCTTCACCAAAAACAATAGGTCGTGAGTACTCTACAAATCAGGGCTGTATGCAAAACATTATTTGATTCTGTTTGAATTTGCGGCAGTTATCGTTTGCCATAGAAAAAAAATCTACACACAGATACTTTTCGGAAAACGACTTTTTTTCATGTTTTGAGTGTAGTACAATCAGAATCTGCAATAATCTCGAACACGATTTTTGCCATCACCATACTTCCATTCCTTAAGGAATATGGAAGTAAAAAGGGTATTTATTATGGCAAACGATAGGAGCCGCAAATTCAAACAGAATCAAATAATTTTTTGCATACAGCCCTCAATTGTAGAGTACTCAAGACCTATTGGTTGTGGCGAAGATCGGTTAAGGGAAAGGGGTAGTTTACCTGCAACTTTTTTTTATCAAGGGTAATATTTTTTCTATGGCAAATGATAAAAGCCGCAAATTCAAACAGAATCAATAATGTTTTGCATACAGCCCTGAATTGTAGAGGACTGAAGGTCTATTTATTTGAGTGAAGATCGGTTTAGAGAAAGGGGTAGTTTACCTGCAACGTTTTATGTTTTAACAAGGGTAATTTTTCCTATGATGAACGATAACTGCCGTAAATTCAAAGAAAATCAAATGTTTTTTTGCATACCTTCCTAAATTATAGAGAGCTCAAGGCATGTTTATTTTGGTGAAGATCGGTAAAGGGAAAGGGGTAGTTTACATGAAACGTGTTATGTTGTAACAAGAGAAATGTTTTCATGACGAACGATAACTGCCGCAAATTGAAACAGAATCAAATATTTTGCATGCATCCCTGCATTGTAGAGGACTGAATGTCTATTGATTTTGGTGAAGATCGGTTTAGAGAAACGGGTAGTTTCCCTGAAACGTTTTATGTTTTAACAAGAGTAAAGTACTTAATTTTGTTAAATAAAGTATCTTGATAAGAAGCTCATAATAATCCACTGTAGAAAAGTAGATGAAATATCTATAATTGAAGAGGTTAGGTGAACGGGGTGGGGGTAATTTTCTATAAATGAAAATTATAGTTGAAGGGGGAGGGAAGAATTTTGTATGTGTACTACGTTATAGGCAACAAAGAAGTAGTTCTTTGTTAAAATTCCTTCCCGGGCTGTTTAACCGTAGTCCAATGTTTTCTGCAAAACCAGACTTTTCGGCAGTGCCATCGACTTCCATCTAAGAGAAAATCGAGTGCGAAAACGTGAGGTGGTATACGTTAGTGACCACAGTACTGTGGTTTAAGGCTGAAGCAATAAGTAGAACGAAGTAGTTTCGATGGAAATATTTCATTTTGAATATGATTTTAAATATAAATCTTAGAACATGGAAGTCATGTATGGTTCTCCATACCGATATTTACTTCCATGTTCTTTAAGGAAATGGAAGTATGGTGATGGCAAAAAAAATCGTGTCCGAGATTATTGCAGATTCTGATTGTACTACACTCAAACATGAAAAAAAAATTCATTTTTCGAAAAGCGTCTGTCTGTGTGTCTGTAGATTTTTTTCTATGGCAAACGATAACAGCCGCAAATTCAAACAGAATCAAATGATTATTTGCATACAGCCCTAAATTGTAGAGTTCTCAAGACTTATTGGTGTTGGTGAAGATCGGTTAAGGGAAAGGGGTAGTTTACCTGCAACATTTTATGTTTTAACAAGGGTAATATTTATATGACGAACGATAACTGCCGTAAATTCAAACAGAATCAACTATGGTTTTGCATACCTTTTAAACTAAAGAGAACTCAAGGTCTGTTGATTTTGTTGAAGATCGGTTAAGGGAAAGGGGTATTTTATCAGCAACGTTTTATGTTTTAAAAAGGGTAATTTTTTTATGACGAACGATAACTGCCGAAAATTCAAAGAGAATCTAATAATTTTTTGCGCACTTTCCTGAGTTGTAGAGAGCTCAAGGTCTTTTCATTTTGGTGAAGATCGGTTAAGGGAAAGGGGTAGTTTACCAGCAACATTTTATGTTGTAACAAAAGAAATGTTTCCATGACGAACGATAACTGCCGCACATTCAAGCAGAATCAAAAATTTTTTTGCATGATGCATCCCTGAATTGTAGAGGACTGAAGGTCTATTGATTTTGGAGAAGATCGGTTAAGAGAAAGGGGTAGTTTACCTGAAACAATTTATGATTTAACAAGAGTAAAATACTTAATTTTATAAATAAAGTATCCTGATAAGAAGCACATAATAATTCACTGTAGAAACGTAGATGAAATATCTATAAATGAAGAGGTTAAGTGAACGGGGTGGGGGTAATTTTCTATTATTAAAATTTATAGTTGAAGGTGGAGGGGAGAATTTTTACTTTTTATATGTGTTCTACGTTATTGGCAACAAAGAAGTAGTTTTTTGTTAAAATTGCTTCCCGGGCTGTTTAGCCGTAGTCCAATGTTTTCTGCAAAACCAGACTTTTCGGCAGTGGCATCGACTGCCATCATCAGTGAAAATCGAGTGCGAAAACGTGAGGTGGTATACGTTAGTGACCACAGTACTGTGGTTAATGCTGAAGCAATTAGTAGAAAGACGTAGTTTCTATGGATATATTTCATTTCGAATATGATTTTAAATATAAATCTTAGAACATGGAAGTCATGTTGTGACGATTTAAGATGCCTAAATCCCATAATAAAAAACAAATTAAAAAATTATAATACTAAAATAATTTAATAAGGTACTGATGTACCTTGCTGAATAAGGCACTTTCTCCATGCCCCAAACCGGTAGTAACATGCCGATTTGCCAATGTATCAGTTAATAAAGTTAGATTTAAGAAACCCAATAAATCTATAACGACCTCGTGTTACATAAAAGAGTAATCACAGTATAGAGTGATGTAATTAAATTATAAGCAAATTAAAGGAAAATAATTAATAATAATTGAGTACTACTTTTCGCGCTGAGAAACTACCCGCGCGCGGACAGCCCCACTACCCCTGTAGTTAGTTAGTGCAGTTGACTCAGAGACTCCGCTGCTGATACAGCGTACAGAAAGTCATGTTGACAATATAAAACATGTAGACTAGGTAAAGCTTGTGTAATTGCCGAATGATGTAAAGTTGTAAATGACTTGAGTGTGCGACGATGACATCTCTATAATTAAATAACATCACCTAAATGTGATGTTAAACTTTTAGAATGTAACTGTTAACCATAAGCAGTATGTGCGGTATAACAATGTGAACACCAGTGAAAGTTACCACCACAAAAACAGACCACAAGAATCTACAGAAGAGACAGACTACTCATCTTTAAAAATGACACCATACTTCACCAACACACGATAGACAGAAGATCTCCCAGACACCCTGCACAACAGACAGAAGCGCCGATTTGCCGAGGACATGTTACACACAGGTGACACGGAAGTTCTACTTCCGTGGTTCAGAACTTAACTTAAACTAATATATGAAAGACACTTAAATAACAAAATAAGAGTAAAAATAAAACACAAAAGACTGACCTAATTACCATAAAATTGTAATTTTATGATATGTATTAAGATGTGTTAAATTTAATGAGTATAACACTCTAAAGTTAAATAAGCCCATTCTTCAAATGGCACAAAATAAAGATTATTATTTGTAATATCGTATACACGAAAAAACAACTCAGATCCGAGGGCAGTACAAGTTATGTGCACCCATTGTGACGATTTCATTAATAAAAATATGTTAATTAATTGAGTTGATAATATATAATCGGAGAAACTTTAAATTCTTAATAAAATCTCACATTCTAAACTAAATCTTATGGCAATCATCTAATAATAATAATAATATTTAATATAAGTCTAATAATAAAATTAAATGGGAATTGAATTGTACAGAAAGGGTAAAGCTTATTATTTATTCCTGCATAAACAGGAACTGACCAGAATTAACTTGTTTTCTGACCCCTAAATAAACTAAGTATTACTGTAAATTTGTTATTATTTAAATAATTAAATAAGACCATTGTTACGTACTTTGAAGACTTCTGCAACTAAGAATATCACGATTTAATTATTTAATCAACCGTAGTCCTTTAATTAAAATTAGAAAAACGGAACTACTTTTATGTAGCCTAGTAATTGTCTTGAGATTACTACGCTCCCCTTAACTATTTTCTGCCACTTGGAATGGAGCGCTCACGCCGTAAGCAGCGTAAAGCGTTATTTCGCTACGCGTTTATAAAAATGTGAAAATCTTGATACAATGACTTGTTAAATAAGTAAAGTTGTGTGGTGATGACATCTCTCTATATTATAAAATAACGGACCATGTAAATAATACAGTATTACAACCAAGAAGGTGATAGTAAAATAATCTATCATCATGTGAAGTGTATAACAGTGAAACAAACTTTCTATCTATGTGTTCTAACTACAAGAATTACTAAGAATAACTACAGTCGCCTGAGATGAATGTACCACACCAGGGATGATTTCACATACTTCTAGTACTTCACCACCAAAGTATGATAATGTAACGACTGAACTTCAAGAAACATCAGGAGGACCGAAGAACTAATTCTGCAGCAACTTCAGGAAACACACAGGTGACATGGAGGCTTGTCTTCCATGGTTAAGAGTTACAAAATTATAAACCCCAAAACACAATTTAAATTATCATATTAAAGACTTTAAAAATTATGCTTTAAATGTAATAACATTAAAGACTTTAGAAAACTGACATTATAGGTAACATGTAATCTAATATTTCTTGTTTTAGAAGATTAATAAAAACCATTCTTCAAATGGTTAGAGTTTCAATATTGTACATGGCAAGGTGACCATAATTCATTTAATATATTTGATCCCGGATCCGTGGAATTAATTAAAAAGGATGTACATCATATTTTGAGGGCCCTTTGTAAAGTAGTAATTTGTATATTTAACCATATAGTAAACAATATTGTTTGAGAACTTTCAATTGAGAACTTAATCACCAAATGTAATAAAGAGATGTCATCTAAGTACCGAGTAAAATGAGTGCATAAATCAACAGTCTCCCCTTCCTAATATCCTCCTATATAAATTGTTTTTTTTGTTGTGATTATTTTCAGTGCTTCACAGCGAAGGCAGCCGGTATAATTGGCACATCCAATTATTACTGGTTCCCTAAGTTATAACTCAAGAGAAGAGGTTATAAGTTGCGCCACTCTGCTCTTTTGCTATTCTGCTAATTCGCTATTTTGCTAATTTGCTAATTTTGCGTAAGAGAAAAGAAAGAAGTAATTGCGTCCCCAAATCCCACGCACAAAAGCTGTTGATCTTCATGTACTCATGTATTTCAATATGTGTCAGAGTTTTAATAAGATAAAAATAATAATTAATATTATAGTAATATAGTATAAATAACTTTATTAGTAAATATAATTTGTGTAAAGTAATATTAGCATATAATCCCATGTAAACAAACCATGTCGGTACTTGTTAAAAGTCCCATTCATAAACGTGCCACATTCTCGACAATCTCGGACGTGTAAGTTTCCTGTTGGCGTTTGTTTAAAATTGTCATTGTTTAGTTGAGTTTGACAATAAGCCACCCTCCTTGTGTGGTCTATTGTTATAAGAAGCGTGTCTGTTCATGTGTTAGTAACCGAAGGGGGAATCTTTTGTCGTACGCATATTCATGCATGTGTGAAATTTCTCTCTCTCTCTCTCTCACAGTAAAACGATAAAGGTTGTCATAACATTTTAAGTGTTATTTGTAAAAAGAAAAAGGAGTAAGAATACGATTGATTTATAGTTTTATATTTTTGTGTAAAAGAAAAAGGAAGCGTTGTATAACATTTAATGCAAATAGTAGAATAATTAGTTATAGCCGCTCACGTTACAAAAATGGCAGAATTTAATCCTAATCTGTTATTAAAAGATGAGCTATGCTACGAAGCACTTTTACGAGGCCTAAAACACGTAAATGTAACCGTGTCGGAGTTACGAAAATCATTACGCCAAACCGGATCAGATACACCCTCGCAGTTAGATAGATTGCGTGAACTCGATTATGACGGCGAACGAGAAACCTGTTATGCGAAATATAGGGAACTGATAGTATTATCTCAGAACCTCGAGGACAAGAAATCACCTACGGAATTGTTGCGCGTTACGCAACGTATAGAACATTTAACCCGCCGGTTAAATAATTTATTAAGTTGGCCCGACGTCACCATAATCCCCGGCGATGTGCAGAAATTTGCGGAGGAGGCATTAAGCCAATTACCCATAATTATCAATGACTTACGACGAAAATCAGACTCATCGAGAATGGAGGAAATTGAGCACGATTTAAAAAAATTATATATCTCCCCAGTTCAATCCCCTACTTTAGAACACCCTCCCTCCACCTCGAACCCCGAATCACCCACCGTATCGAAGATACAACCGAGTCATGAACTATTACCTAGTAGAGAATTAAATACCACTATGTCAGAACCCCCACCGCCAAATGTTCAGCATACTCGCACTAGTAAATATGCGATTACAAATCCCAATGCAAACACCAAACTTTCGAAAAGTAAACCTAACGTATGTTTTAATGTAGACCTCTACGGAAAGATTTCCCACCCAGTAGAGAAAATAATTAATGAAATTCCTTACACCGATGGCTTAAGCATCACGACTCTATTGACTTTTATCAGATATCTACTGCAAATAAAAGATCTACAACTATTGAGCGATTGGCAAATACTACAGGTCATGTTACCCAAATGTAAACCACCTTTACGAGATCGCGTGCTAGAAGCATTAAACTCGACTCTTCCGGTAGAAGAACTTCATACAAATATAATCAAATATTTTATCCCCACGGGAATATATGAGGAGATAAAAAGGAATACCGTACTTCGAGTACAAAGAGCTCAAGAAAGACTGGCCCACTATATCGCAGACATCAGAGAATCTTCACGTCTACTGCAAGTCGACTGGACTGAAAAACAATTGGTCGATACTATATTGGTAGGCTTATCTCCTGAAGAACGCTCCCGTTTAGCTCTAATAAGTAGACCTCTTACTTTCGCTGACCTTGAACAATGTAGTGTGCACTCTTCAAATGTGTGGTATGCAGATCAGCGTCGACATGCACCGGTATCCACAACACCACATAGAAAGGAAACGCAAGCCCTATCCTCAGATACAAGAAGTCTACGAGAACGACGACCATTTCGGCGACCAACCTATGTTCATGGCCAAGGTAAGTCCAAAGAGGCACCACCTAGACACGAAACCAGTGAGACCCCGCGTAAAGAATATATATGCTATAACTGCGGAAAACCTGGACACCTCAGTAGAAACTGTAAACGGAAACAGTATCATCAGAAAACCGATTATCCAAAAAACGTGTAAGGCAGGGAGATCCGAAACCCTGTGTCTTCCGCAGCATCGTGAAAACAGGTAAACCCCTGAGAGACCACAAATTAAAACAAAACACTAATAATAATAACAAAAGAAAATTAGACCCCTATGTTAGGAAATTTATCGATAAATGTAACTCTATTAGTAAATGTGATTACAATAGGTGTGAATTACCTTATATACAAGTTGACATTGGTGTTACATCCACCCTCGGATTAATTGATTCCGGATCCACGCGAAGTTTAATTAGTCAAGAGCTAGCCAATCAATTATTTAAACACAATTTAGTTAAACGCAGTCAATCAGTAAATATTAGATGCGCTACAGCTAATAAGCAAAACTTAATGATAAAACTTATCATCACTTTTAAAGTAAAAATTAAAAATCTAACGTGGTATTTTCCAATGTTGGTATGCGACGAATTAGGACCCGAATTAATATTGGGAGCTGATTTTATCAGTAAAACAGGAATAATTTTAGACATTCACGAGAAGATATTTTACTTTGGATTCGATCGTTCACGGAAATATAACTTGCATGATAATGCAAATAATAGAGAAAGTACTAGCACCACTTCTACACATATAAAGCATCACGAATCTGAATTAAGTCATCTAGGAAGTAAAGATAGACGGAACATACAGAGTTTAATAAAACAATTCTCCAACGTCCTCACCCCAAAGTTAGGACTGACGGATCTGATAGAGTACAAAATAAATTTGAGCGACAACAAAGTAATTCGTTTAGCCCCATACAAATTATCACCACCGAAAATGGAAGTGATGAGGAACCAAATTAATAAATTGTTAGAACAAGGAGTCATCGAACCTTCTACGTCATCATATTCATCACCCGCGTTTTTAGTACCCAAAAGTAACGACAAACATAGATTAGTGGTGGACTACAGACAACTAAATAAACGGATAGAATTTGAATCTATACCACTTCCCGACATCCACAGTGCATTTCATTATTTTACTAAAGCAAAAATCTTTACCATTATGGATTTAAATCAGGCATTTCATCAGATACCTCTTTCGGAAGAATCAAAACGTCTTACCGCCTTTGCCGTCCATTTCAACCTATACCAATTTACAAGGGTACCTTTTGGTATATCCCAAGGTAGTTCTGTATGTAGCAGATTATTAGAAAAGTTATTTCATGACATAAAATTTAAATATGTGTATCACTACTTAGATGACATTGTTATCTACAGTGAGTCAATTGAGCAACATCTTAATCATCTACGTGAAGTACTAACCCGATTGGAGAAAGCTGGATTAACCGTAAATCCTAGTAAAGTAAATTTTGCTGTGACACAATTCTCATTTTTAGGTCACATCGTAAAACCAAACGGAAAGGTAAGCATAGACCCAGAGCGAACCCGTGCCATCAGAGAATTTTTACCGCCGCGGGATGCAAAAGGAATAGCCCGATTTTTAGGAATGATAAATTATTTCCATAAGTACATCCCACATCTAGCCGAAATTGCAGCACCGCTAAATACCTTAAGAAAAAAGGGAATTAAATTTGAATGGAATGAGCAACACCAAACAGCATTCGAGAAATTAAAAGAAAGCATAATATCTCCCCCCGTACTACAATTAGCCGACTTTACAAAACCATTTGTAGTGCAAACAGACAGTTCTAGTGTCGCACTAGGTGCAGTAATATATCAGGAAGTAGATAACTCAAGGTTACCTATTAGTTACGCTTCTCGCACCCTGACTGAGCAAGAAAAGAAATACTCCGCATACGAATTAGAATGTTTAGCTATAGTTTTCGCTTTTGAGAAGTTCAAACCATTTTTAGAACATAAGGAGTTTTTATTAGAAACAGATAATCAAGCGTTATCTTGGCTACTAAATCACCCAAAACAGTTAGGTCGTATCGGAAGATGGGTATTAAGATTAAATTGTTTTAAATTCAAAGTACAACATATTAGAGGCACCCAAAACGTAGTTGCCGATACACTGTCACGTATGTTCCAGCCTAGTAGTAATACTTACGAAAACAAGAGTAGAGAAACGCCGATTATTAATACTTTAATTACCGAATTTCCTCTTGCATTTACGGATTTAGCCCAGTATCAAATACAAGACCCACGTTTGAGTCCAATTATTGAACAACTTGAAAAAGGAAATAAGTCAGAGAAATACATATTAAGTAGGAGAGTATTATGTTGTAAAATAGCGAACGGAAAATATCTACGAATAATTGCCCCTGATATTATTAAACCTATGCTGATGGAATATTATCACTCTTCCACCATTGGAGCACATATGGGAATAAATAAAACTATACACCGAATACGTAAAGAATATCACTGGGAAAATATGAACAGTGAGATCGCCAATTTTGTAAAAAAGTGTAAGTTGTGTGCACTCAGCAAACCAGCGAGAAACTGCCAAATAAGTCGATTAATCTCGGAGATTCCTGCTACCCCGTTCTCCAAAATTTATTTAGACTTTTCAGGACCCTACCTGCGTTCCAAATCAGGAAATACAATGTTACTAATTTGTGTAGACTCTTTTAGCAAATTCGTCTGGATGTACCCCATGCGGCGAGCCTTAGCTACAACCACAGTAAATATTTTACAGCATAGATTATTTAAAGAATTCGGAATTCCGGTCCATCTAGTGTCGGATAACGGACCACAGTTTAAGTCCAAGGAATTCAGGAACATGTGTTTCAAACTAGGTATAAACCATATTATCACTACAGAGTATCGTCCGCAAGGTAATATAGCTGAGAGGTATTTGCGAAACCTAAAATCTGCTTTAATTGCCTACCATGCTAACGACCATACTTCTTGGGACCAGAACTTATCCTGGATACAGTTCGCCTTTAATTCTGCATATCATGAAGGACATAAGTCTACCCCATTTGAATTATTGTTCAAATATAAACTTAACCACCCATTATCCGCTAAGTGGAAAATACATGAATTGTTACCCCTTGAAATTAGGGATAAAAATATTAAGAAAATATGGAATGAAGCGCGCGCTAATTTACGAACAAACTTAGCGAAATCAAGGAAATATCACGTGCGAAATAATAATAATGAAGTAAAGTACCAAATCGGTAACTTAGTTATGTGTAAAACACATCCTACGAGTAGTGCAATCGATAAGACCACTTCCAAGCTATCATACCGATGGTGCGGTCCTTATCAAATTCGCAAATATTTGACTCCAGTAACCGTAGCACTGTATGAACCCTCTACTCAAAAATATGTACGAAGGACACATATTTCTCAGATAAAACATTATCACGAAGAAGGTAATGGTAGAGTGCAAGTTAAATGAATGTACAGAAAAAGAAAGGTATATGTTTTGTACTCAACTGCAAAGGAGTACTAGAGTAACGTTTAGCTAGCTAATGGTATAAATAGGTACGAGGCCTGATCACCCTTGAATCCTATTCTTCGAAAGTAGAGCAAAGTAAGAAGTCAGCTGACAGCAAATATGAGGAATAATTAAGTAACAAATTACTTAATGAGTAATTCTATTACTAGAATAACTCCCAACTAAAGAAAAACCCGGTAGTAGTCATAAGTAGTAGTGTTAAGAAAATTTAGAATGTTAACTATATGTTTTATAATGTGTGAATTTTATGTTCTATTAGAATTAGTCTGTAAAGTATGATATGTAGATAGTAAGAATAAACAATTCGAGACTGACGTGTGTAACTCATAATTACATACAGAGAGAAACTGGTGAGAGAAATTACACACGGAAATCCCTAAACATACTCTCGGTATATAAAAAAAAAAAATTATACCGGAGTCTGTGGCTAAAGCGGCGGAGTATGTGACGATTTCATTAATAAAAATATGTTAATTAATTGAGTTGATAATATATAATCGGAGAAACTTTAAATTCTTAATAAAATCTCACATTGTAAACTAAATCTTATGGCAATCATCTAATAATAATAACAATATTTAATATAAGTCTAATAATAAAATTAAATGGGAATTGAATTGTACAGAAAGGGTAAAGCTTATTATTTATTCCTGCATAAACAGGAACTGACCAGAATTAACTTGTTTTCTGACCCCTAAATAAACTAAGTATTATTGTAAATTTGTTATTATTTAAATAATTAAATAAGACCATTGTTACGTACTTTGAAGACTTCTGCAACTAAGAATATCACGATTTAATTATTTAATCAACCGTAGTCCTTTAATTAAAATTAGAAAAACGGAACTACTTTTATGTAGCCTAGTAATTGTCTTGAGATTACTACGCTCCCCTTAACTATTTTCTGCCACTTGGAATGGAGCGCTCACGCCGTAAGCAGCGTAAAGCGTTATTTCGCTACGCGTTTATAAAAATGTGAAAATCTTGATACAATGACTTGTTAAATAAGTAAAGTTGTGTGGTGATGACATCTCTCTATATTATAAAATAACGGACCATGTAAATAATACAGTATTACAACCAAGAAGGTGATAGTAAAATAATCTATCATCATGTGAAGTGTATAACAGTGAAACAAACTTTCTATCTATGTGTTCTAACTACAAGAATTACTAAGAATAACTACAGTCGCCTGAGATGAATGTACCACACCAGGGATGATTTCACATACTTCTAGTACTTCACCACCAAAGTATGATAATGTAACGACTGAACTTCAAGAAACATCAGGAGGACCGAAGAACTAATTCTGCAGCAACTTCAGGAAACACACAGGTGACATGGAGGCTTGTCTTCCATGGTTAAGAGTTACAAAATTATAAACCCCAAAACACAATTTAAATTATCATATTAAAGACTTTAAAAATTATGCTTTAAATGTAATAACATTAAAGACTTTAGAAAACTGACATTATAGGTAACATGTAATCTAATATTTCTTGTTTTAGAAGATTAATAAAAACCATTCTTCAAATGGTTAGAGTTTCAATATTGTACATGGCAAGGTGACCATAATTCATTTAATATATTTGATCCCGGATCCGTGGAATTAATTAAAAAGGATGTACATCATATTTTGAGGGCCCTTTGTAAAGTAGTAATTTGTATATTTAACCATATAGTAAACAATATTGTTTGAGAACTTTCAATTGAGAACTTAATCACCAAATGTAATAAAGAAATGTCATCTAAGTACCGAGTAAAATGAGTGCATAAATCAACAGTCTCCCCTTCCTAATATCCTGCTATATAAATTGTTTTTTTTGTTGTGATTATTTTCAGTGCTTCACAACGAAGGCAGCCGGTATAATTGGCACATCCAATTATTACTGGTTCCCTAAGTTATAACTCAAGAGAAGAGGTTATAAGTTGCGCCACTCTGCTCTTTTGCTATTCTGCTAATTCGCTATTTTGCTAATTTGCTAATTTTGCGTAAGAGAAAAGAAAGAAGTAATTGCGTCCCCAAATCCCACGCACAAAAGCTGTTGATCATCATGTACTCATGTATTTCAATATGTGTCAGAGTTTTAATAAGATAAAAATAATAATTAATATTATAGTAATATAGTATAAATAACTTTATTAGTAAATATAATTTGTGTAAAGTAATATTAGCATATAATCCCATGTAAACAAACCATGTCGGTACTTGTTAAAAGTCCCATTCATAAACGTGCCACATTCTCGACAATCTCGGACGTGTAAGTTTCCTGTTGGCGTTTGTTTAAAATTGTCATTGTTTAGTTGAGTTTGACAATAAGCCACCCTCCTTGTGTGGTCTATTGTTATAAGAAGCGTGTCTGTTCATGTGTTAGTAACCGAAGGGGGAATCTTTTGTCGTACGCATATTCATGCATGTGTGAAATTTCTCTCTCTCTCTCTCACAGTAAAACGATAAAGGTTGTCATAACATTTTAAGTGTTATTTGTAAAAAGAAAAAGGAGTAAGAATACGATTGATTTATAGTTTTATATTTTTGTGTAAAAGAAAAAGGAAGCGTTGTATAACATTTAATGCAAATAGTAGAATAATTAGTTATAGCCGCTCACGTTACAAAAATGGCAGAATTTAATCCTAATCTGTTATTAAAAGATGAGCTATGCTACGAAGCACTTTTACGAGGCCTAAAACACGTAAATGTAACCGTGTCGGAGTTACGAAAATCATTACGCCAAACCGGATCAGATACACCCTCGCAGTTAGATAGATTGCGTGAACTCGATTATGACGGCAAACGAGAAACCTGTTATGCGAAATATAGGGAACTGATAGTATTATCTCAGAACCTCGAGGACAAGAAATCACCTACGGAATTGTTGCGCGTTACGCAACGTATAGAACATTTAACCCGCCGGTTAAATAATTTATTAAGTTGGCCCGACGTCACCATAATCCCCGGCGATGTGCAGAAATTTGCGGAGGAGGCATTAAGCCAATTACCCATAATTATCAATGACTTACGACGAAAATCAGACTCATCGAGAATGGAGGAAATTGAGCACGATTTAAAAAAATTATATATCTCCCCAGTTCAATCCCCTACTTTAGAATACCCTCCCTCCACCTCGAACCCCGAATCACCCACCGTATCGAAGATACAACCGAGTCATGAACTATTACCTAGTAGAGAATTAAATACCACTATGTCAGAACCCCCACCGCCAAATGTTCAGCATACTCGCACTAGTAAATATGCGATTACAAATCCTAATGCAAACACCAAACTTTCGAAAAGTACACCTAACGTATGTTTTAATGTAGACCTCTACGGAAAGATTTCCCACCCAGTAGAGAAAATAATTAATGAAATTCCTTACACCGATGGCTTAAGCATCACTACTCTATTGACTTTTATCAGATATCTACTGCAAATAAAAGATCTACAACTATTGAGCGGTTGGCAAATACTGCAGGTCATGTTACCCAAATGTAAACCACCTTTACGAGATCGCGTGCTAGAAGCATTAAACTCGACTCTTCCGGTAGAAGAACTTCATACAAATATAATCAAATATTTTATCCCCACGGGAATATATGAGGAGATAAAAAGGAATACCGTACTTCGAGTACAAAGAGCTCAAGAAAGACTGGCCCACTATATCGCAGACATCAGAGAATCTTCACGTCTACTGCAAGTCGACTGGACTGAAAAACAATTGGTCGATACTATATTGGTAGGCTTATCTCCTGAAGAACGCTCCCGTTTAGCTCTAATAAGTAGACCTCTTACTTTCGCTGACCTTGAACAATGTAGTGTGCACTCTTCAAATGTGTGGTATGCAGATCAGCATCGACATGCACCGGTATCCACAACACCACATAGAAAGGAAACGCAAGCCCTATCCTCAGATACAAGAAGTCTACGAGAACGACGACCATTTCGGCGACCAACCTATGTTCATGGCCAAGGTAAGTCCAAAGAGGCACCACCTAGACACGAAACCAGTGAGACCCCGCGTAAAGAATATATATGCTATAACTGCGGAAAACCTGGACACCTCAGTAGAAACTGTAAACGGAAACAGTATCATCAGAAAACCGATTATCCAAAAAACGTGTAAGGCAGGGAGATCCGAAACCCTGTGTCTTCCGCAGCATCGTGAAAACAGGTAAACCCCTGAGAGACCACAAATTAAAACAAAACACTAATAATAATAACAAAAGAAAATTAGACCCCTATGTTAGGAAATTTATCGATAAATGTAACTCTATTAGTAAATGTGATTACAATAGGTGTGAATTACCTTATATACAAGTTGACATTGGTGTTACATCCACCCTCGGATTAATTGATTCCGGATCCACGCGAAGTTTAATTAGTCAAGAGCTAGCCAATCAATTATTTAAACACAATTTAATTAAACGCAGTCAATCAGAAAATGTTAGATGCGCTACAGCTAATAAGCAAAACTTAATGATAAAACTTATCATCACTTTTAAAGTAAAAATTAAAAATCTAACGTGGTATTTTCCAATGTTGGTATGCGACGAATTAGGACCCGAATTAATATTGGGAGCTGATTTTATCAGTAAAACAGGAATAATTTTAGACATTCACGAGAAGATATTTTACTTTGGATTCGATCGTTCACGGAAATATAACTTGCATGATAATGCAAATAATAGAGAAAGTACTAGCACCACTTCTACACATATAAAGCATCACGAATCTGAATTAAGTCATCTAGGAAGTAAAGATAGACGGAACATACAGAGTTTAATAAAACAATTCTCCAACGTCCTCACCCCAAAGTTAGGACTGACGGATCTGATAGAGTACAAAATAAATTTGAGCGACAACAAAGTAATTCGTTTAGCCCCATACAAATTATCACCACCGAAAATGGAAGTGATGAGGAACCAAATTAATAAATTGTTAGAACAAGGAGTCATCGAACCTTCTACGTCATCATATTCATCACCCGCGTTTTTAGTACCCAAAAGTAACGACAAACATAGATTAGTGGTGGACTACAGACAACTAAATAAACGGATAGAATTTGAATCTATACCACTTCCCGACATCCACAGTGCATTTCATTATTTTACTAAAGCAAAAATCTTTACCATTATGGATTTAAATCAGGCATTTCATCAGATACCTCTTTCGGAAGAATCAAAACGTCTTACCGCCTTTGCCGTCCATTTCAACCTATACCAATTTACAAGGGTACCTTTTGGTATATCCCAAGGTAGTTCTGTATGTAGCAGATTATTAGAAAAGTTATTTCATGACATAAAATTTAAATATGTGTATCACTACTTAGATGACATTGTTATCTACAGTGAGTCAATTGAGCAACATCTTAATCATCTACGTGAAGTACTAACCCGATTGGAGAAAGCTGGATTAACCGTAAATCCTAGTAAAGTAAATTTTGCTGTGACACAATTCTCATTTTTAGGTCACATCGTAAAACCAAACGGAAAGGTAAGCATAGACCCAGAGCGAACCCGTGCCATCAGAGAATTTTTACCGCCGCGGGATGCAAAAGGAATAGCCCGATTTTTAGGAATGATAAATTATTTCCATAAGTACATCCCACATCTAGCCGAAATTGCAGCACCGCTAAATACCTTAAGAAAAAAGGGAATTAAATTTGAATGGAATGAGCAACACCAAACAGCATTCGAGAAATTAAAAGAAAGCATAATATCTCCCCCCGTACTACAATTAGCCGACTTTACAAAACCATTTGTAGTGCAAACAGACAGTTCTAGTGTCGCACTAGGTGCAGTAATATATCAGGAAGTAGATAACTCAAGGTTACCTATTAGTTACGCTTCTCGCACCCTGACTGAGCAAGAAAAGAAATACTCCGCATACGAATTAGAATGTTTAGCTATAGTTTTCGCTTTTGAGAAGTTCAAACCATTTTTAGAACATAAGGAGTTTTTATTAGAAACAGATAATCAAGCGTTATCTTGGCTACTAAATCACCCAAAACAGTTAGGTCGTATCGGAAGATGGGTATTAAGATTAAATTGTTTTAAATTCAAAGTACAACATATTAGAGGCACCCAAAACGTAGTTGCCGATACACTGTCACGTATGTTCCAGCCTAGTAGTAATACTTACGAAAACAAGAGTAGAGAAACGCCGATTATTAATACTTTAATTACCGAATTTCCTCTTGCATTTACGGATTTAGCCCAGTATCAAATACAAGACCCACGTTTGAGTCCAATTATTGAACAACTTGAAAAAGGAAATAAGTCAGAGAAATACATATTAAGTAGGAGAGTATTATGTTGTAAAATAGCGAACGGAAAATATCTACGAATAATTGCCCCTGATATTATTAAACCTATGCTGATGGAATATTATCACTCTTCCACCATTGGAGCACATATGGGAATAAATAAAACTATACACCGAATACGTAAAGAATATCACTGGGAAAATATGAACAGTGAGATCGCCAATTTTGTAAAAAAGTGTAAGTTGTGTGCACTCAGCAAACCAGCGAGAAACTGCCAAATAAGTCGATTAATCTCGGAGATTCCTGCTACCCCGTTCTCCAAAATTTATTTAGACTTTTCAGGACCCTACCTGCGTTCCAAATCAGGAAATACAATGTTACTAATTTGTGTAGACTCTTTTAGCAAATTCGTCTGGATGTACCCCATGCGGCGAGCCTTAGCTACAACCACAGTAAATATTTTACAGCATAGATTATTTAAAGAATTCGGAATTCCGGTCCATCTAGTGTCGGATAACGGACCACAGTTTAAGTCCAAGGAATTCAGGAACATGTGTTTCAAACTAGGTATAAACCATATTATCACTACAGAGTATCGTCCGCAAGGTAATATAGCTGAGAGGTATTTGCGAAACCTAAAATCTGCTTTAATTGCCTACCATGCTAACGACCATACTTCTTGGGACCAGAACTTATCCTGGATACAGTTCGCCTTTAATTCTGCATATCATGAAGGACATAAGTCTACCCCATTTGAATTATTGTTCAAATATAAACCTAACCACCCATTATCCGCTAAGTGGAAAATACATGAATTGTTACCCCTTGAAATTAGGGATAAAAATATTAAGAAAATATGGAATGAAGCGCGCGCTAATTTACGAACAAACTTAGCGAAATCAAGGAAATATCACGTGCGAAATAATAATAATGAAGTAAAGTACCAAATCGGTAACTTAGTTATGTGTAAAACACATCCTACGAGTAGTGCAATCGATAAGACCACTTCCAAGCTATCATACCGATGGTGCGGTCCTTATCAAATTCGCAAATATTTGACTCCAGTAACCGTAGCACTGTATGAACCCTCTACTCAAAAATATGTACGAAGGACACATATTTCTCAGATAAAACATTATCACGAAGAAGGTAATGGTAGAGTGCAAGTTAAATGAATGTACAGAAAAAGAAAGGTATATGTTTTGTACTCAACTGCAAAGGAGTACTAGAGTAACGTTTAGCTAGCTAATGGTATAAATAGGTACGAGGCCTGATCACCCTTGAATCCTATTCTTCGAAAGTAGAGCAAAGTAAGAAGTCAGCTGACAGCAAATATGAGGAATAATTAAGTAACAAATTACTTAATGAGTAATTCTATTACTAGAATAACTCCCAACTAAAGAAAAACCCGGTAGTAGTCATAAGTAGTAGTGTTAAGAAAATTTAGAATGTTAACTATATGTTTTATAATGTGTGAATTTTATGTTCTATTAGAATTAGTCTGTAAAGTATGATATGTAGATAGTAAGAATAAACAATTCGAGACTGACGTGTGTAACTCATAATTACATACAGAGAGAAACTGGTGAGAGAAATTACACACGGAAATCCCTAAACATACTCTCGGTATATAAAAAAAAAAAAATTATACCGGAGTCTGTGGCTAAAGCGGCGGAGTATGTGACGATTTCATTAATAAAAATATGTTAATTAATTGAGTTGATAATATATAATCGGAGAAACTTTAAATTCTTAATAAAATCTCACATTGTAAACTAAATCTTATGGCAATCATCTAATAATAATAATAATATTTAATATAAGTCTAATAATAAAATTAAATGGGAATTGAATTGTACAGAAAGGGTAAAGCTTATTATTTATTCCTGCATAAACAGGAACTGACCAGAATTAACTTGTTTTCTGACCCCTAAATAAACTAAGTATTATTGTAAATTTGTTATTATTTAAATAATTAAATAAGACCATTGTTACGTACTTTGAAGACTTCTGCAACTAAGAATATCACGATTTAATTATTTAATCAACCGTAGTCCTTTAATTAAAATTAGAAAAACGGAACTACTTTTATGTAGCCTAGTAATTGTCTTGAGATTACTACGCTCCCCTTAACTATTTTCTGCCACTTGGAATGGAGCGCTCACGCCGTAAGCAGCGTAAAGCGTTATTTCGCTACGCGTTTATAAAAATGTGAAAATCTTGATACAATGACTTGTTAAATAAGTAAAGTTGTGTGGTGATGACATCTCTCTATATTATAAAATAACGGACCATGTAAATAATACAGTATTACAACCAAGAAGGTGATAGTAAAATAATCTATCATCATGTGAAGTGTATAACAGTGAAACAAACTTTCTATCTATGTGTTCTAACTACAAGAATTACTAAGAATAACTACAGTCGCCTGAGATGAATGTACCACACCAGGGATGATTTCACATACTTCTAGTACTTCACCACCAAAGTATGATAATGTAACGACTGAACTTCAAGAAACATCAGGAGGACCGAAGAACTAATTCTGCAGCAACTTCAGGAAACACACAGGTGACATGGAGGCTTGTCTTCCATGGTTAAGAGTTACAAAATTATAAACCCCAAAAGACAATTTAAATTATCATATTAAAGACTTTAAAAATTATGCTTTAAATGTAATAACATTAAAGACTTTAGAAAACTGACATTATAGGTAACATGTAATCTAATATTTGTTGTTTTAGAAGATTAATAAAAAACCATTCTTCAAATGGTTAGAGTTTCAATATTGTACATGGCAAGGTGACCATAATTCATTTAATATATTTGATCCCGGATCCGTGGAATTAATTAAAAAGGATGTACATCATATTTTGAGGGCCCTTTGTAAAGTAGTAATTTGTATATTTAACCATATAGTAAACTATATTGTTTGAGAACTTTCAATTGAGAACTTAATCACCAAATGTAATAAAGAGATGTCATCTAAGTACCGAGTAAAATGAGTGCATAAATCAACAGTCTCCCCTTCCTAATATCCTGCTATATAAATTGTTTTTTTTTGTTGTGATTATTTTCAGTGCTTCACAACGAAGGCAGCCGGTATAATTGGCACATCCAATTATTACTGGTTCCCTAAGTTAGAACTCAAGAGAAGAGGTTATACCATGACTTACACTATTTTCAATTGTATGAAATGTGCAAATATTTTTGTCTTTAGTATACACATTACTAATTTTCTACTATGATGTTAAAACCAGTACGTAATAAAGAGATGTCATGGTCCAAAAAAGTGAGTGAATAAATCTACAAACCCCTGTCAAAATTCCTGAATTCACGGGATCCTATTTAGCGTTTGTTTATATGTAAGTTAATTATGAGTTTGTTAATATTATGGCAGCCTGTTTAATTGACATTAGCCAATTAACCAGGTTCCCGATATTATAACGTTGAGACGTTATAATGTATGGTTCCCCATACCGATATTTTATATGGCAAACGATAACAGCCGCAAATTACAACAGAATCAAATAATGTTTTGCATACACACCTAAATTGTAGAGTTCTCAAGACTTATTGTTTTTGGTGAAGATCGGTTAAGGAAAAGGGGTAGTTTACCTGCAACGTTTTATGTTTTAACAAGGGTATTTTCTATGGCAAACGATAACAGCCGCAAATTCAAACAGAATCAAATAATATTTTGCACACCTTCCTGAGCTATAGAGATCTCAATGTCTGTTGATTTTGGTGAAGATCGGTTTAGGGGAAGAGGTAGTTTACCAGCAACATTTTATGTTTTTACAACGGTAATTTTTTCTATGACGAACGATAACTGCCGCACATTCAAGCAGAATCAAAACTTTTTTTGCATACTTCCATTAATTGTAAAATACTGAAGGCCTGTTGATTTTGGTGAAGATCGGTTAAGGGAAAAGGGTAGTTTACCTGCCACTTTTAATGTTTTAACAAGAGTAATTGTTTCTATGACGAACGATAACTGCCGTAAATTCGAACAGAATCAAATAATTTTTTACATTTGTGCCCGAGTTGTAGAGGACTATTGATTTTGGTGAAGATCGGTTAGGGGGAAAGGGTAGTTTACCTGAAACATTTTTTGTTGTAACAAGAGTGAAGTACTTAATTTTGATAAATAAAGTATCCTGATAAGAAGATCTTAATAATCCACTGTAGAAACGTAGATGAAATATCTATAAATGAAGAGGCTAGTTGAACGGGGTGGGGGTAATTTTCTATAAATGAAAATTATAGTTGTAGGAGGAGGGGATAATTTTTATTTATATGTCATGTGTACTACGTTGTCGTCATCAAAGAAGTAGTTTGTTGTTAAAATTCCTTCCTGGGCTGTTTGGGCTTGGTCCAATGTTTTCTACAAAACCAGACGTTTCGGCAGTGCTATCGACTGCCATCGTCAGTGAAAATTGAGTGCACTATCGTGAGGTGGTATACGTTAGTGATCACAGTACTGAGGTTAAGGCTGAAGAAAGAAGTAGTTTCTATGGAAATAGTTCATTTCGAAAAGTATTTTAAATATAAATCTTAGAACATGGAAGTCATGTATGGTTCTCCATACCGATATTACTTGTATAAAATGTTACTAAAGTATTTCTGTTTTATTTTTGTGTTTCCATATACGGATTACAGTATCTGTGAAAGTTGAGACCACATTTCGACGTATGAAACAAAACAATTCCCTCGCTCTTCATTATTTCTCAATATTGATTCTCTAAAATGTGATCAAGAAACAATAATTTCAGTCTTCACAATGATCCTTGAATCATGTAAAGACGTACTTATTATTGCAATGCGTGAACACCATTCCATTTAAGTTTTCTACTGACAAAGCCACTAGTTGGTAATAAATAATAATAATAATAATAAAAGACACGAGCCTAACAAACATCGGTAAGTGTTCGTAGAGTTCGGTACGTTAATGTTTCTCAGCAATAACCCAGTGACCGACAGGGCGCATGGTACCTTATGATAGATGTCTGTGCCAGAGGGCAAACGTGAACGCTATGCAACCACTACATTCTACCATTTGTTACTCTATTGTGTTATTTATTGTTGTTATTCACAGCAACGAGCAAATAAAATTACGCCAATTGGATAACTGTCTGTTCCGCGTTAGTAAACCACCAGGAACACCGACTTAACATGAATTTCAGCAAACATTACACAGCGTTATTTTGCAATGCAACTCGCAGATGTTCAAGACCTATACGAGTCTTACCGACGGTAAAGAGATAAATGTCGAGTTTTACCAAGAATCGAACAAATTACGGTACTCGATTTAACATTTTTGTGTCGGCTTTACCATGGAATTTGTTATCTCCAAGACTACTGAATTATAAGCCGAAATAATTCATATACAAATAATATGTCCCGGTGTGGGACATCCGAAGAAACGTTGGCGTAACCGGCTCTGCTTGGGACCGGAACAATCAATAATGATGATGATGATGATGATCTGTTTCTCAAGCTTTCACAGCCGGCGTCATAATTATTAAAACTGCTATCCGAGCTGTAAGGCCGCGGTCTTCCATTTTCTTCTTTGTTTCGCCAAGTTTTGACCCGTACGGACCTTCCGCCTTCACCTCTTCAGTGTAAAAAAACTTAACGCACTGACTGTGGTGTCCGCCAGTCTTTGCCACAGTACTGTGGTGTACAGTCTATCCTTTAATTAATAGGTTCTACTTTCGTTTTCCTGGCGTGTGCGTATTTTTTTTTTACAGTGAAAAATACATAAGTTATTTACTAAATATGGAGTAATTGTCATGATTATAAATACCAACATAATTTCATCAAGTTATAAATATTTAACTCCTTTTATTCGACAAAAGCATTACTCTAACACACACTCACATAACTGGCATATAAATAGGATAGGTTAAGTGATTATGGAATTTTGTTGAAATTTTTAATACCTCTAGGGGGTGTTTATTCCCCTGATCCCCGCAATTACGTCACTGCTAACAACAGTTATTCCATAACAAGGGTATGGATATCTCATACTCATGGATGGATGAATTTATACAGACACCACACACAATGGAGCAGACAGAGAGCGAGAGAAACAATGAGAGACAAGCAGTATGTGAAAAGATGATTGTGAGTAAAAAAAAGGAAGTTTTAACAGAAATGAAAGAATTGCGTAGAAAATAAGGCGACAATCGACCTCTGACTAATGGTTTTAAAATATTTTTTATTTTCTGGTGACGATGTTGTGAATGAAATGTTACAGATGTGTAGGTGTGTAGCGTAGCATCGACTCTGCTGCCGCGATAATTGTTTCCTCATTTTCCTGTTGGTTAATAAGTTGCCACCCAAGATCCGAACGAGTGTAGTAGGCGGTACGAATTTCCGAAAAAAAAAATCAGTTATCAGACGCTGGAATCGATATCACGTCGCTAACGGTATATCGATCTCGCCATCTTATTTACGTTTATTTTAATTATTCCGCAGTAACGGCAGCACGCAACGTTAAGGCACGGCAGTGGAACGGGCCTCATTAATTGTTTCGTGGTACCTCAACGGACCGAAGTTTTATAATTGTTGTTACAAGTTTCCGTTGTGTAAATAAAGTGCTATCATACATCAGTATATCAGTATAATAAAAAATACTGACATCAATGAAGTCACTAATAACCAGCTTTAATGAGTCAGAATAACAATTTGAAATCAAGAATACAGTAATACTAGTTAAATTTCTCCACACAATAATAATGTCAACTATTAGAGTCCCGCACTAATTATAACACAATAATCACTTTGCCACAATACTTCGATCCTCATTTAATAAATCGCCAGCTGTAACTAACTATACGCTGTCCAGGCAGTGAAGGCGGCTGGAGGGTTAGGAGACCCTTGGCTCACGCACGCACACTGGCAGGCCGCCTAACAATAGACGGGGGACGGCACTTGACCTGTGCTTCTGTCTTTTTAAATACAGTTTACTATAATAAATTAAATTTTGTTATTCTGCTTAATCTTATAGTTTTGGTCGTTCCATTTAATTCAGACTGTGATTTCATTTAAAATAAGTCCAAACACGAAGTTTGTACGACGATTTTCAAATGTTTTACTCTTATTTGTTTATTTTGAAATATTGTGATTGCTAAACTTCTGAGAATTATTTACGCGACTGTTATTAAAAAAATGTTATTATTAAAAACTAAGATTCTGATCATTTAATTTACTTTTCAACTATTTTTCTGATACACTCCCTTTGGATGCCAGAAGCCGGTTAAATGGCCCTATGGTTCATTGTTGGAACTGCTAGCGGCCGATTAAATCGGCCCGTCAAATGACACTGAGAACTGCCAGCGGCCGATCTCGCTGGCTTTTTGTATATTCATCGTAGCGGATGCATTACTTTTAGTATATTTTTATACTACACGTCAAATTAATTCTAAATACTTAGGCTACTTTACTTTTTTTATACAAGGCTTTAAACTCGAGCTCAAAATTCAACTAAGTATATACTCGGAATTTTAAAATTAACTTTCTCTCTGCGTTCAAAACTCTGATGCTTATTTTGCAGGCTTGAGACTGCCGATGGCCGCATTAAAAGTTATATACAAGTTTATCAATATTTACAAATTTACAACAATTAAAAATCAAAATTCTAATAAAATATTTACAAAATGTAGCAATTTTGTTGTTTTGCTAAATGTAGCTTGGGTTGAGTGCAACTTTATACTATAGGTGCACAACCAAAATCGTCTTCATCAGTGGTGTCGTCATATTCATCCTCATCGATACGCTATGACTATAGCGACCAAGTGTAAACCAAGTAAGGAAGGGACGTCTCTCTTGCGTGTTACTGAAATCTGTAATACCGGTAATTATTTTCCAAATTACGTGATACAATAATACACATATAATTCCTGACGCGCTACCTCGTCCTCTCAAGTTATAGTTAAAGTTTAATAACATGGACAGTAAATTTTTAATATATTTACATAGATACATATCACATTTCATTTTGTGTGTCTGTAAAACAATAATATATAATATTTTTATAATAAATAACATTTTTAAAAGTTCGTGCTAGTAAAAAGACAAACAATTATTTCGATAACGTATAAGAACTATTATTTCATATTTTGTTTATTTGAAATAAAAATATGAGGTTTGAAAATAATCTTTATATCTATATATTAAAATCTGTTACATATGTTGATTAATTTTTTCAGTAATAACAATAAAGAGGTGGGTCGTCAATCTGCTCTTTATCGAGTATCACAATTGGTGAATCGGAAAAAAAAATTAAAGGGAGTGTCACAGAAAAATAGTTGAAAAATAAATAAGATGATCAGTAACTTAGTTTTTAATAATCATCATTTTTAATAATAGTCGCTTAGATGGTGTTCTAAAGTTTAACAATAATTAACAATAGTTTAAAATAAACAAATAAATGTAAAACATTTGAATATCGCCATAAAAACTTTGTGTTTGGACTTATTTTAAATGAAATTACAGTCTGAATTCAATGGAACAATCAAAATTAAAAGTTTAAGCACGACAATAAAATTTAATTTATTGTAGTGGACTGTAACTAAAAAGACAGCAGCGCAGGTCAAAGGCCTGTCCCTGTCTATTGTTAGGCGGCCTGTCAGTGTGTGTGTGTGTGTGTGTGTGTGTGAGGGTCTCCTAACCCTCCAGCCGCCTTCACTGCCTGGACAGCGTATAACTAACTAGGCGGCCGCTGTTGTCTATATGTAGCATGTAGATGTTCCAGAATAATTTTCCATGCCAAGTTGCGTAGTTAACAAGCACTCGAAAAGTCTAGAGGGTACTTTTTACACGGCCTTCACAGAGACACGCACCTGCTGGGTTAGCCGAGGAAGGCGTAGAACGACACTCTCGCTTGTTCGAAAGCGTTCCGTAAATATCGCGACAATACTGTGCTATATGGGAGTAGCCTTATATTCGATTATTTATTACGATAATCGATAGTATTTTCTCCCGAAGCTAATAGGAACATACAAGAAAACAACGACTAATATGTTTTAAGAAACAATAACATATAATATGAAGATGTTAATGGTTGTATATGTCACGTAACTATTGTGAAAACAATGATCAGAACTGAGTCAGAAAATTGATATAAGAAAGTTAATGTTAAAAGAATTGATAACTACTTCAGCTTGGGGTACGTTCGGCCTACCATCCCTTTTCGAATATTTTCGCTACTGAATAAGGCCGAAACGTTTACAAAAGAAAAATATCACAATCATTAAGCAATCGACCACAGTCCAATAGCACGGTAGTTGTAAGCTCTATTAGTATTGACCGCGTCCGTAATAGGCAACGGAATAGAATAAAAAAATTAAATCAAAATTAAAAATAAATCAGCGGCATCCTTACCTGCTAATGGAGTACCGTCCTGGTGAGTGACTGAATCTCAGGATAAGAAAAGTTTTCTTTTCTTGCATAGTGGTGACGGCTTTATCGGAGTGTCGATGAGCGGGAACTTTCTGGGGAAGGGGAGGAATTGTTGGTAGACGACATAGGAGACACAAAGCCCTGCGTTTAAGATGTCTGATTATGCAGCGATGTCCAGGTATTACACATTTCGGCTATACAATTGGTTCTTCTCTTGGATCTCCCGAGGAAAGAATGTCTCAGGCAAGCAGGATGCAAAACGGATAAGGTAGTTTTAGTAATAATACTGATGAACTACAAGAAGCGGGAAAATTCTCATCAAGTGGATGGAGCTTCGCTCCGAGTGGTAAGTATTGTCCATGAAATAAAAGACAAGAACCACATATCAGAGGCTTGTGGACATGGTGAGTAGCATACAATGTAGGATATTTTATGACAATGTAGTCTGTCATTCTCTACGTAAGCGGTTGAAATAAAACACTCGTATCACTGCCGACACCTTGTTTATTAACCGATATACAAATAATTGTTTACAAAATATAAAAAAACATAACTCACAATGTAGAATTTTGATCTACAACTGTGATATCGAATTACTGACACAACCGTCATTCATACAAGAAAAGACAACACGCATATATAATATTGATTCAGAAATGTCGTACCAAACACACGTTCTGACTCCATAACTCAGTGAACTCTGAATCGAGACCATAACTTCTCTGTGTCTCTTACTTTTATATACAGTTGATAATGACGTCATTCGCAATCATGCGTCATTTGTATATCAACAAATTTCTAGTATAGTCGAGTCGTTCTACACTTTACCACAATAAACTACACTACCTATAAATGTATTGCTCATTAATCCAGAACATTCTAGTGTATTCTATAAATTAATAGCGTCCCTATAAATAGCGTCCATCAATATACATAAGTTATACATCAATTGCGGATAATGTGAATACACGTGAGCAACATAACTTACGAATGTATTATTCTAATGACAAATAGTTTTAATAATATGGCAAATACTTTTAAGAATACCGATCATAATGTCACTTAATATATTATGAAAATTAATATTTTTTGAAGGTGGATGGAGTTTTTCTAGTATACAAGAAATTTCAGTATGATTAGAGAGAAAATGATTGGAAGATGAGTATGAATACATAAAGATTCGAGAATAAAGCATATGAAAAAGCCTGCTCGAGGGGAATCAATTGTTGCTCAGATCACTTTAAATCACTTAATTTGACACAATCGCTATTTAAGTACGGGAAAGGTTAATGGAGAAATACGAAAGTTCTTGCATCAAGTGACTGTATGAATGGATACATGGACTTTAACCAGATGGCGATCAATAGCAGGAGTAAGTCATTTCAAAATATGGCCAGCTGCCAAGCTGAGAATTGATGTTGAAAAGTCAACACATCACCGATATTAATGTCTGCAAAGCAATGTGACTAAATGACAGTGATCCGACTCGTATTTTGTGAGAGAACAAAAAGAGGGTGGAAACTAATACAGTATCAATACCGTCTCAGAAATACGCAACAATACATTTTCGCTAAGGGAAAGGAAGACGGCCTATTATTTTCCATCCATTACTACTTATCTAGATATTGCGACTTTAGCAGAATATTCTGCACAAGTACAGAGGCGATTGCGAACTGTAATTTGTAAGACATACTGGAGGAGATTAGTCGATGCCGATGTGTGATCTTGCCGATAAAGTTAATGAGACGTTAAAAAGAAACCTGCTTCCTAAACGCTGTTAGGGATAGTTTACGAGTTGTTTTATCAACAGCACAGATCTTCAGAGACGCATATCTTCATTGAGATCTACTTTGCCCCACTTGTGGTAGTTCTACCATTGTCGGAACCAACCTTGATTAACCTTCCCCGTTGCTCTGAATTCATGATCACAGAATACGTTTTTGTACTACATTTTCACTCATAGAACTGATGTATTCCGAATATTTAATAAAAACCTTTTTTTTGCTTTTACTGGTTAAGATAAAGCTGACACCGTTGTTGACGATGGTAGATGCCACGTCAAGAATGGAAAACGGTCGACGTTAATAAAGTAAACAGGCTAAAACTTGGTTGTCATGTGTACTACACTTAAAATAATTCTTTGTAACAGCGTTTCCAGCACAGAAAGTTTATGTGACGGCTAAACACTCATAATATATATGCTTGTCACCGTTAATGTTATTTGTATGATTACAATATATTGAAATGCAAGCGAGCTTTCACAAAGGTTGTACAGCACTAATTAATTCCCAATTTCTCTCCCCCCTCTCACGCGCTCACTCTCTCTCTCTCTCTCTCTCTCTCTCTCTCTCTCTCTCTCTCTCTCTCTCTCGCTCTCCCCTTCCGCCTCTCTCTCATTCTGAAACAGACACAAACACACGCAATACTTTATATATGTTTATACATGTATATAAAATATAAAAGTGTGTGGTTGACAGATAGCTTAGGCCTATGTGTATATTGCAGTGAGTAGAATATGGATACAAAATAGTAGCCTACTAGGACATCAAAGCATATTATAGCATGTTTAAATGAAGATTTGTATAAGTAAAGACTCCAGGTTTGGACATTTTATGTTAGTCGATAAGAGACGTGTTCAAATTGTTAGTTTTAAGTATTTTTAGACAGTAAAAAAACAATTAGTGCTGTGAAATGGTGCGAAAAGATGTGTAGGTGTGTGGTGAGTGCGCGTGTCGCAAGAATACTTAATTATTTTACGAGATAATAATGAAAAATGTATTAAATTAAATAACTTTTGTTCTAAGTTGAGTTTTGAGATGAGGCTTGTACCAGAATACGCCTAATGAAAAGACCCATCACATGTCAGTAATTGGTAGTAATTTAAAGAACTGAATCTATGAGTTTTTTAATAAAGAAAGTTTTATGACCCATTAAATAAGTCGTAAAATTATACTGTTTTTTTTGGAAAGCGCTTTCGAACAATCTTATACAATTATAACTTTATCTTGGCTTCAGTAGCAGGGAAGGGTTACGAATTAACCAATCAGCGTACGAGAATTACGGCAAATTTTCAGATGAATTTTAATTTTTTGTCGAACAGACAGTCTCTCTGTGAACTAGCAAACTATTGGACGTATTGGACTAGTATAGACGTTCGGTCTACTAGGCGTACGAACACTAGATAAAAAGTTCGCTAGTTGCTGATATCGTAAATTTTAAATAATGTTGATCCGGGGAAGAGGAAGTACAGGGATTAAAGACACTTGAAGTCTGATAATAAATAATCCAGTTAATTGAAGTAAAGCCATTATTATTATTATTATTATTATATAAAACAGTGTCATGGATAAAGTAAAAGTAAATAATGCGTTAAACTCGAAGTAGATTATAAAGAATTCAACAAGGTAAATGAAAGATAAATAGCCCGCATAAACAGCCACAGCAACGAGCAAAGCTCTTAAAAAAGCTCAAACCGGCTTAAGGACAAATAGTTATTGGGACAAAAACGTATAGCTTCACGACCGCGCTTAGCTGATAATAATAACTGTGGCGAGCGAACGATCTTCTGTGTTATTTACGTCTGTGTTTGACAGTGACCAGTGGCTCATTACCGACTTATGATTACGGCAAGCTCGTCTATTGTTCAGATATTGTACAGTCGTAAAACACACCAAGACTGGAAGTGAACGTACGTTATAAATTATATTACAGATTATACGTGTTAGCTTGTATTTAGCCCGTAGACCAGTACTTGCAAAACACATGTTGCTCCAGCATAACATTTCTATAAATATTCTTCTACTTAACGACAGTAATCGCTGTGTTTTATTAGAGAATCAGTATATGGGGATTTATCGACGCACTGGGCATTAAGAAATCTAGTAAAAGACATAGAATTTTTATAATAATGATAATTGTTATTGGATAACTGTTATGTCATTCTTTACAATAGCGAAACGTGGATGATAGCAAAGTTAAGAAAGGAGAAACTAAACTAAGATTAAAGTGAAAAGCCTTTTTACTTAAATAAAAGAACTATTATTTGCTTTGATTTCTTCCTCCTCCTCCTCCTCCTTCTACTCTTCTTCTTCTTCTTCTTCTTCTTCTTCTTCTTCTTCTTCTTCTTCTTCTTCTTCTTCTTCTTCTTCTTCTTCTTCTTCTTCTTCTTCTCCGTCTTCTTCTTGTCCTTCTCCTCCTCCTCCTCCTCCATCTTCTTCTTCTTCTTCTTCTTCTTCTTCTTCTGTTACCCGCCGACCATCTATCTCAGTTCTTTGCGTGGACGGTATTTAACTTAAACCACGTGAGATAGTTCAGAACACTGTCTGATGCCCCTCTATAGGGTGCTCTGTCTGATGTGCCTTTGTACTGCATCTTCATAGTCATAAATTCTCTGGAAAGGTCCCAGCCAATCCAATCTATGTATGTATTCCAGTGCAAGGAATACGTCTAACATCACCAGAAAATGTAAAACAATTCTCTTTTTTGCCTCGGTCTCCATATTCCATTATAACGTGTTGGTCGTACAATCCTCACCAGTTTTTTTTTACTTGATTACACAATGAGGGTGGAACTATTACAATATCAATACCGTCTCAGAAATACACAGCGACACATTTTCGCTAAGGGGAAAAGTAAGACGGCTTATTATTTTCGGATAGTAGACAAATAGTAGATGGATAGTAGATATCGTACTGACTTATTAAGGGTCTAGGCCTTGTTGGTTTAAATAGGATCTTAGAAATTGTAACATTAGTAGATAACAATTCAAGACTAATTAGTAGACTAACTATTCAAGATTTTATTCAAGGAAAAACTCCGCCGTTTCAGGCCGCTTTTCTGATTTCCGACCAGGTCATCCTTAAAGAATGAACCGAGATACTGGAAGCCTGTTAACAATTGATACTGAAAAATACATTAATTTTATGCCGACAAAGTAATATAAACAAACTTTATTTTTTTTATAACTACGAAGTGAAAAACAGAGTTGTTTAGTTGCTTCTGTCATAACCATAGATCTTTATATTAATACACTTTTTAGTTTAGTTTGACAGATCCCCTGTCCCACGTCCAAATATTAGCTGACCCAATGTAGTGTGCTTTATTAAAGACTGTCGGAAGCTGGTTTTACTTAAATTAGATGATGTGTTACCATCTCCCAGCTTTGCGTCCACAAGTTGGACATGTTTCATGTTGCGTGTTTTGTTGTAACAATAATCGGCCTACTGAAATACACAGTTCATTATTACTAATGGCACCGAAAAAAATATAGGTTTTCTTGTTCCCATTCTGACGCATATAGTCTATTATTTATCGTGAGGTAGGCCTATTTATCGGCCATCTGTAACATTACACGACATGACATGTGTAATATAAAGATGTGCTTCATTAAATAGTTTTTCTTTGTGAATTAAGGTTAAACAAGATTATAATATAAAAGTTTAAACTTAATTCATAAAGAAAAACTATTTATTGAAGCACATCTTTTTATTACACATTTCATGCCGTGTAATGTTACAGATGGCCGATAAATAGGCCTACCTCACTTTATAACTCACGATAAATAATAGACTATATGCGTCAGAATGGGAACAAGAAAACCTACATTTTTTTCGGTGCCATTAGTAATAATGAACTGTGTATTTCCGTAGGCCGATTATTATAATATAAAAGGACAATAATGGTTGATGTATTCTTATAGCTGCAAGGAACAGAGCGTCGTAGCCCTTAGCTTGTCAGATGGTCTTTCTGCAGGGTTTTCTTCGTTTATCCAAATTAGTTTAAATGTTCGAACAACTGTAGTTTGGATTTTTTCTAGTTTCCTTTTTTGGCACTATTCGAACAGCATGCGAGGATTTACTGGTAGATCTACTATATATTTTATCTTTTTTTATAAGTATTCACTTTTCAATCACATAATAATTTCCTCTGCTGTGTACAGAAATACTTGGTAAATTAAACAGGATATGATGCTACTTTTAAACCATGATTTTGCCAAGTTTAAATCAATAATCGCACACTTTGTCTGGGTTAATGGTTCCGCTGTATCCGGCATTTTGGAGGTTACGTAGGCAGCTATTTAGGCTAACCGACGTACCCTACTACGCGTAGAGAAATCAAGGTGGATATAATTTATTCGCACACAATGTGTAATTATACCTTGTTTATTGACGTTGTGTTACCACGAAACATTTGTAAACCAGAAAACAAATGAAAGTTAATAACAGAGTTAATAATATTACGAAATTACCATACAGATAACTTGCTGCCGATGCGTTCGAACAGTGGGCGAGTTCTAGTTCCAACAATTTCTGCGTTCCACTATAACCAGCGTACCGCTTACTTCGTTCGTTGATAACCAGCACTTCCTTTCGCGTTATCAAATGTCTTTAATTTGCTCCGCTGACTACGTCTTGTTATATCAATTGAAACCTTTCCCACCTGTTAGTGGCGAGGCAATCGTATTACTTACAATTTGTTATCGGTTCATTTTAATTAAACTTGTTTTCCCATCAAGACGTTTACACGCCTAATTCAATTCTTTGTATTATGTCTTTTCATTATGAAGTGAATCAAACGGTACAAGGAGTTGATAATGTACAGTTCCTGGAAAGTCGCAGAACTAGATCGTCTGAGTCATGAAATAAGGACGATTGACGAGAACGACTAAGGGGTAATCAGACTGGAAACCGGAGGAAAGAACGGAAGAGAGATTAGGGCGACGTACAGGATATGAGAGACATGGGAGTAAAAGGCTGAAGACGTTCTTGTGGTGAGAGGGCGAAATGGGAGAAAGTCATTTAGAATGCTAAATTCCGTCGTAGGTTTCAAAGCCATGAAAAAGAAAAAGAAGAAGAGAGGGAGAAGAAGAAGGATGAGGAGAAGAAGAAAGAGGTGGAGGAGGAGGAGGAAGAGGAGGAAGAGGAGGAAGAAGAAGAAGAAGAAGAAGAAGAAGAAGAACATGATGATGATGATGATGATGATGATGATGATGATGATGATGATGATGATGATGATGAGATTATTTTTTCACCTTCTTCCAGTTTTTGTCTCCTTGACAAATTACAGACTCAGAGTAGTTTCCTCTATCTGATCGCGCCATATGTTTTCGAAATGACACCTCGTGATCCATGTAATAAAAAAAATAATACAGGCTGCGCAAAAAATCGTTTGACAAAAATTCATTTTGTTAATAAATTTTTGTTGGAAACGTTTTGTGAACTCGGTCATTAAGTAGGCACAATTTTAAAGCATTCATGTCGTCGTTTTGACAAAAGTACTGTCGTTATCAGGCCTATCAGGGCCTGTACACAAGCAATACTTAAAAAATTAATAGATGGAATTAAATAATTTTTTATGGAATACCTATATCTTACGAACATAATATTACTAATATACGTTTAATAGTTATTATTCTCTATTTCTCTACGTAAAACACACACACACACACATATATATATATATATATTCACGTAAAAATTGTTCATTATGTTACAGGTGTGTTAATTATTTCTGTATTACTCGAGTACAAGTCCTGATGATGAGAATGAATTTTGTCGAAACGTCAACACAAACGTTTTAAAATTGTGTCTAGTTAATGACCGAACCTCTAAAAACCTGTTACGTTTATTAATATATACTGTCAGTACTAATCTAATGATAACTTCCACTGTCAAGTGACTTGTGACGCTTTCCTGTCAGTCTTCATATAGACTTAATTCTATAGCCCTACACGATACCTTGTGACGATTTAAAATTTATTTAAATAGCACAAATTAATTTTTTTGTTCTTATAACAAGTGAGAGTATAATCCACCCTTATCTGTACCTAGATACCTGTATCAACGTGCAAAAAGTCCAGTACGAACATGCAAAGTACAATGGTATTAAGCGAAAACTAATAAGTCTTCTAATTAAATAAAAGACGTATTAATAATAAAGGAAATATCTAACTCCTAACAAAAAAGGTAGCATAATTTATACTAGTTAATTAATGGACAATTAATAATAATAAAGGAACGAACTACTTTTCTCTCAGCGCGTAAACCGCGCCAGCTTACAGACTCCCTGCCACAAACTAGCCCCAGTCGCCGGAGAATCTTCGACATGTAAGCAGCTCGAAAATGTGTTGTAAAGTTACACTTACGTGTATGTCGCTAAACAACGATGTAACAAGACGTTAGTTCTTCTAATCTATTTAATCCAATGTAGCGTTAGTAAAACTCAAAAACTAGTAATGTAGTACGTGGAGGAGATATTAATAATTTATATAAAAAAACTTAGCCGACACATCTCTTTACGAACAGTAAGTGGTAAGATATGTTCCTTACCATGTAAAAGTAAACATCAGTGCTGATAAAATAAGAACAAATAAAATGTAAAAAGTAAACAACCAACACCAGGAGAAAAGTTACTACAACAACCGTACGAACTTCAAGTACCAGAAACCAACCGTCATGACCTAGACTACAATTCGGAAACAACCAACTAACTGGAGGATCCAGATGAACAACGAACTACACCCAAGAAGACCTACTGAAGAGGATCTTCTCGAACACCCACCGCAGACCCACGTCATATTCAGGTGACATTAAACCATAACTTCTGTGCATAACTTGTTTTTTAAAAACCGCAACAAAAAGAACAGTAAAGTTTCTTGTAAAGACTTTTAGATCACTTAAAGATTAGTATATAAATGTTTGTAATTTCTGTACTGCTATAGTAATAACCTGATGATATTTAAAGGTAAAGTAATTCTGAAAATTACATCAGACTATTCTTCAAATAGTTTGGATGATGTTGAGATATGTTAGAATATTGCAAAGTTAAAGCCCGGATCCGTGGTAATTGATATAATCCACAGCTGTATGATTTTGAGATACTAAGAGTAAAAATTTAAAGAATATTTAATGCAGAATTTATAAGAATTTTCTTTTAAAAGTAAAGTAAGTAAAAAAAAAAACAAAAAGATGACCATTAAAGCTATTACTTTTATATACTTAGTTAAAATACAAGAATAAAGAGATGTTTTCGCTAATATCCAGAGAGTGAATACATTTATTTAACCTTGGACAAAATCCTGATATATACATTGTCATAATTTGTTGGTAAGTAAATTTTACTAACTACGGCAGCTAGTTTAATTAACAGCGAATAATTAAACTGGTTCCCGACGTTATAATGTCTTGACAGGAGAGACGTTATAACCTATAGTCAAGTGCGACCGTGTGTCATATGTATGATGTATATTCAGATATTACGTCAATATCATGTCAGTGTTACGTCTTTTCAATTATATAAAATTTTATTAATTTACTTGAGACTTTGTTTTTCGCTTATTCCGGAAACTATGTAACGAATTTCAACTAGAACTGTTTTATTTTGAAGGATGCTGAAAATCGACCGTAAATATCCTTTAAAAATATATCACGAGCAACTAAAGTAGTATTACTATTATAATTGTAGGCTATTAGTATCTACGTCTGATGTTGCCTTCGGGTTCTTAGCGCTCTTGCGTGTTCAATGTACACGCGCATGTTAATACTTTGCAGGACACTAATTTGACATTAATTTGATTTGTAATATAACATACAATGCGTGCACTCACGTACGCGCTCTCCACCTCTCTCACTCTGCCTGAATGTCTGTCTGTCTCTCTCTCTCTCTCTCTGTCTCTGTCTCTGTCTGTCTCTCTCTCTCTCTCTCTCTCTCTCTCTCTCTCTCTCTCTCTCTCTCTCTCTCTCTCTCTCTCTCTCTCTCTCTCTCTCTCTCTCTCTCTCTCTCTCTCATCTCTAACACACATAAGCATAATCGATTACTATATATACATTACTCAAATGTGAATAAAACTTACTGATACATCATACGACTATTGTTACAGAAAATAATCCAAATCATGATACATCATCATACGACTATTATTACAAACAACGAATCCATTTCGTGATATGTCATACGACTACTGTTACACGAATCCATTTCGTGGTATATCACTCGGCTGTTGTTACAACAACGAATCCATTTGATGATACGTCATACGAGTACTGTTACAAGAATCCATTATATGATACGTCATACGAGTACTGTTACAGAATCCATTTCATGATACGTCATACGAGTACTGTTACAGAATACATTTCATGATTCGTCATACGAGTACTGTTACAGAATCCATTTCATGATACGTCATACGAGTACTGTTACATAATCCTTTTCATGATACGTCATACGAGTACTGTTACAGAATACATTTCATGATACGTCATACGATTATTGTTACATGAATCCACTTCCACTATTGTTACACGAATCCATCACATGATACGTCATACGGCTATTGTTACACGAATCTATTTCGTGGTACCTCACACGGCTGTTGTTACAACAACGAATCCATTTGATGATACGTCATACGAGTACTGTTACAAGAATCCATTATATGATACGTCATACGAGTACTGTTACAGAATCCATTATATGATACATCATACGAGTACTGTTACAGAATCCATTTCATAATACGTCATACGATTATTTTTACAGAAAATAATCCATATCATGATACATCGTCATACGACTATTGTTACAAACAACGAAGCCATTTTATGATACGCCATATGGCTATTGTTGCACGAATCCATTTCGTGGTACATCACACGGCTGTTGTTACAACAACGAATCCATTTCATGATACGTCATACGAGTACTGTTACAAGAATCCACTTCATGATACATTATACACTATTGTTACACGAATCCATCTCATGATACGTCATACGGCTATTGTTACACGAATCCATTTCGTAATACGTCATACAGCTATTGTTGCATGAGTACATTTCGTGGTACATCACACGCCTGTTGTTACAACAACGAATCCATTTCATGATACGTCATACAAGTACTGTTACAGAATCCATTTCATGATATGTCATACGATTATTGCTACACGAATCCACTTCATGATACATCATACACTATTGTTACACGAATCCATCTCATGATACGACATATGGCTATTGTTACACGAATCCATTTCGTGATACGTCATACACTATTGTTATACGAATCTATCTCGTGATACGTCATACGGCTATTGTTACACGAAACCATTTCGTGATACGTCATATAGCTATTGTTACATGAATCAAGTTCATGTTTAAGGCAATGAGACCAGTTTCATCGACCCAATTCACGAACTGAAACATCGTATTTATAAACAATACGATGTGGTGGTTCGTTTGAGTTGTTTATAAAGTATATCTGTTGCATGTTATTTTGTAGTGAACGCACTTTGCACTTTTCTGAGATTAGGATCGCTTTTTTGGAAACGGACGATGTAACAAACCATACGATAAGAAAACACAAGTTGACAGAAAGCAATAGCCAGGTATTCGAAATCGGTTAACGTAATTTATTTATATTCTGATAACGGTAAACCGACATTTATACGTCAACTTAGTGAAAGCTGTAATTGATTTGGTGCATTTTCTGACTCGTACATTATAGTATCGACGCAAAAAACATGTCTAAAATCTTTAAATTCAATTAGAAAACACTTTCTCCTTTAAAAATAATTCAGCAAGTTTCATTTGGTTAAAAAATATAATAGGCCTACATGAATTTCCAAACGTGTATGAACTTGCTTCTGAGAATAATACAGCAGACGTTTTATCTAAATTGTATTAAGATTTTTTATAAACAATTTACTAAAATTATAAGTGTCAAGTAAAATTAGCGTTACCGAAAGGACAGTTGCAGCAAACCGAATTAACCGTATGAAAATAATCGTACTGTGCCAAAGTTTTATAATTTTAATTAACGTCAACTCTTTACTTAAAAAAAAAAGAAGAAAACATTTGAAGTAATAACAAAATCATTCTTTGTGCAATCATTGAAACTGTGGCGTGCAAAATTTGCATAAAATCTCTATGTTATCAAGAAAGCGAAGTAATCGTTGCTAATTAATTAGCCAAGGCATGCGTCAGAGATAAGCTAGAAAGCGAGGAGCTCCGATGTTTTTTGACACCTGCTTAGCCCCTCTTAATTTGTATCGTAACTCCCAGTTGTCTAATATAAAAGCGGTACTTAATCAAAACACCGTTACAGGTATTTTTCTTGAAGAAAAGGATATCTCCGAGTGAAATCTTTGCAACGAAAAAATAATACAGCGTTCCAAGCGAGACGTTTTTAGCGATATCGCAAGGTGCCATCGGAGAACTGTATTTAGACGGGCGCTAATTATTTGTTCATAACAACTCTTGCATAAAGAAATAGGTCGAATATGTCTGGCAGGGGTTCTGTTTTAATTCATTATACACGTACTTATATGGATCATGTCAACAAAACTTCCTCACCAACACCTACATCCAAGTTTGACTCTCTTTCAGCGTATATAACTAAGATAGTCCAACAATTCAAATACTGTCTACAAAGTTTAAAAAATTACATTCCAATACATTATATTAGGAAACAGGATATGTTATATGTAGACCCATATAATTTTAATTATAAGATATTATGTATACATAAATATACAATACAATGTAAATTAAGAAGAAAATGTCTTCTTCTCCCTTCATTCGTTAGGCCTACGACCTGTTGAGCCCGCTGGCCGTTGTAGGCTACAACTCACGTCCCACCACCGTCAGGGAGAAGCCACATATGGTGGAGAGCGAGTTGTGTGTATGTGCACCCACACGTACACAGGCATGCCAGACAATACCGCTGTGCTATTATCTCTAGCGGTAGGGGTGGACCGCAGCACAGCCGTTGACGTTGTGAGTCTGGAGCGTTACCAGAGTTGTGTTGGCCTGTGCTATATACACAACATGTATATATATATATATATTAACATTTTTCTGTATATAATCGCATTTTATGTAAGTTTTTATATAAGTTGTGTTAGCACAATGGCAGAAATATGACCAGTCAAATAAAAACCTCGAAATTGTTGAAAGCTACAGAAGTAATTTTGTTGAGGATACTGGTACACAATAACAAAGAGAATAAGTGGCAGATAATAACAAGAATAACAGAGTGAAATAGAAAGAATAACAAACGAAAGGATCGTAAATAAATGTTAATTCGTACAGCATTAGATTAAGTAGAAGACAAACGACCCTTTTGTTCCAAGAAAGGAAGTGCAAGGATGCTCACATAGTTCTTACAACGGAAACCATGAGAAAGAGGAAACAAGAAAGACAAGAAAGAGTTGGCAGAATGGTGTTAATTAAGAGATGAGATAAATAGGATTTTGAGACAGGCATAAGCTACATGGCGACTGGATTTGGCGAGACGCAGAACTTTATAGGCATTTTTATACTAAATTAAAATTAATACTGACAGACGGATTTAAAATAGTAATTGATACGTCAATTATTGTTCAGTGATTACAGTTGTTTTATAGTATTGTATAGTAATTAATATATAGCTGACACATGTATGGAACTGCTGTCCGAATAGAAACTCTTGATGGTCACCAAAAGAATTAATTAATTTTTGGAAGAATTAGATCTAGAAACCTATATACAAAGTTTATTAAATATTTCTTTGGTTTTTGTAAATATATCTCAAGATGGTATTAAATATTTCCTTAGTGTTTTTAAAAATATCTCAGGATGATTGGGAAAAATTTATAGAATCAATTGCCATTAATTTTAATTAGCCTACATCCTTGTTTCTAACCAACTGGACATCGAGAAAGCAACACCACGTAGGCCTACATACAGATACAGTGCATTAGACATTTAAAACTTATTTAATACGTTAATTCATAAATGTATTATTTAGTTTCGATTCATAAAATGAGATAAATACATTTTCTGTGAGTTCTCGAACAATGTGTAATTCATAAAGTGTATTTGATGTAGTAGGCCTACTTGTTTGAAACTGAGCTTCTTCACTGAAAGCACTTCCTGCATGCCATTTTGTCTTACTCATTAATATTACTGATTATCAACATTGGGTAAGTTGGAATACCCATTAAATTCAATGAAAATAAATTTGCCTTTGGTGATCTATATGACAATGCATCGTGACCGATGTTTAATGTAGGTAGAACGGTCCTTTACGAAGATTTAGCTCTGGAGATTATCACACTCGTTTCTAACCGCTCGTTGAAATCACTGCGTACGCTTGATTCAATCAGCTTACAAATTAGTAAAATAGCTACAGGTTAATTAACACAAATACAATTATGTATTAATAAGTAGACCTATGTTGAAGAAAACATGTAAAAATAAACATAAAGTTATGCTGAGAAAAATTAAATGCAAACGTTTTTATATAGCCTATTAGCACGATAGTCGATGGTTGCTGTTTGAACTTTATTACGATTTTCAAATACTGTGAGATTTGAACTACTTACTGATTTTCTGTACTATTACTGATTTACTGGCGTATTTTAAACGTTATGCATCGATCTGAGTAAAACATTTTCAAACCTGCTGAGTTTAACAGTCTGCAAAAGCCGTAACTTTAAACATAAAAGTATTTTTTTTAACGATCTTCTATAAATTGAACATGCGAATATAAACTTTCAACTAGGTGTAAGTGTACTAGAATTGAATACGTTGTATTTTGCATCTGTTGTAGGGAAGCGGTGAATAAAGCGATTATAAATAGGAGAATAATTCTTGAAGCGTACATTTTATTCTGCACACACACACACACACACACACACACACACACACACACACACACACACACACACACACACACACACACGGCTATACGTAACTTCGTTTTATCTGTTTATGTATCTGTTTTTATTAAACACACGAGATGTGTCTTCTTATCTCAATGACGCGGTCTGCTAAACTTTATCGCAATGAGATAAGATTTGCTAAATACTTACCAACGCACTCGCGACTATAAGCAGCACGCGCATACATTAAGGACCGTGTTATAAGTATGTGACGTCGACGCGCGAGTGAGAGTATAGTGTGTGTGTGTGTGTGTGTGTGTACAGGTGAATGTGCTCCGAGACCAGATCTTCAACTTGATCGCCAAGTTCAAGGATAGATGTTGTCTCTCTCTTTTTTTTCTTCTATATTCAGTTAGCTATATTTACTTCCTTTTTATCTCGTTCGGCTATCTTTCACAGCGGCCAACCGCCACTCGTTAATTATCGTTATCATCACTTAACAGACACACACACACTCGCAGGCGCGCGCACCTCTTATTTCGCAATTACTTTTACTTATTTTTTTTTTATATTAACTGAGAACGTACACATTTGAGAAGAGTTTTAAGCATTTTACAAAATACATTCTATAGGCCTATTTTTCGTATAACAAATAGGTATTAGAAATCATTTTTTATTAAACTTACAAAATTATGTTATTTTAATTATTAGATTTTATTGTTTTTAAAGTAAGTTTCGAAGACATCGTCAGAAGTCTGTGTTATGGATATAAAATTTCGAAGAACTGTTCCTTGGGAAACATTTTAAAATGTGTGAAAATTGTACATCCCTTTTAATCTTTACAATGGTACTCAAATCGGCCTAAATAGGAGGATCATTAAGCGTATGACAGATGAAATAAAATGAGATTCATTAAACACACTGCTCGTTCTTACTCTGTATACTCTCTTTCTCTTCTACTGCGCTTTGTTCCATGCTTCTGCTTCTTGCTGCTAGTTGTTCTCTGACACCTAGAAGCATTTTGAAGACTCAGAGAATGTGAGGGAAAAATTATATTAGAATAGAGTGGGCTATTCTAAACCATAACAAAATTAATTCAACTTTGTTAAATCTGATAATAAAATTGTTAAATTTTGTTAACAATATAAATTAAATTCTGATTAAAAAAATGTTTCTTAAACCCATGGTATATTCTTCCTTTCAAAAATGTTAAAACGGTAAACTTAATTGAGTTTTTTGTTTCTTTTTCACTTTTTACATGCTACCAACTACCAGTCGTTAATTATCGTTATCATTGTTTAAAACACACACACCTCCTATTTCTCAATTACTTTTACTTATTTTTTTTTCATCAACTGACAATGTGCACATTTCAGAGGAGTTTTAAGTATTTTAAAACTATATTCCACAATTCCCTTTAGTCCACATTTTCTCTCTACCTCCCTCCCTCCCTTCTCTCTCTCTCTCTCTCTCTCCCCCCTCTCTCTCTATGTCTATCTCTATCCACCTCACTCTGCTACATAGATAAAACAATATTTTTTACTTCGGGCCACGGTTCGGTCAGTCAACCTGGTCTCTGATAATTACTAATAATTATAGAGGTCGCCTGATTTACAGCGCGCGAAAACTTCACCTGGAAACACGTTGAACCCGGCAATTTTGTCGCACAATATACAGCGGGAAAAATTTTGAAAAATGTTTTCTTAAATTTGTAAAACGACCGGTTGTTATTGACGGAACAGGTGTTTTTTTTTTAAGTAATTTAACGGATCACGTTTTGCATAACAATTAAGCCAACACGTAGGGACCGATAATCGTGTAACCGCTGAAACACGTTGTCGGTGTCTAGTTATTAGTGGTTTTTTCTCGACGTGTGAGTCGAGATAATGAAACGTGGTTATCCCAGCAGGCAGAAGATGTTACTCTCTTTCTCACAGACACACCCGCGCGCGTTATTTTGTTTTTTAAAACGTAATGTATTCCAAACGATACGGAAAGTAAACAAAATATTTGTCTCCTCTATCATCACCGACATCAACAGCACGAGTACCTCAAAAACCATTCTCTAATCATTTCTCCGTAGAATTAAAGGAATCTCTACTGGTTCTATTGGAGGTAACCAGGTCTTACCTGTAACGTCTGTAAAGAAACGTTGTTATCTAAATAACATGATCCCCGTTGTTGTTACGCTGTCGGCCTACTGCTTGAAAATGAATATTTTGAACGAATTTTGTACTTCGCCTTGTTTTGTTCATTACATAATTTCTTTTTTAATTCTTTTGAAAAGTATTATTAAAGTAGAAGGAAAGAAAGGACATAGACAAAAGTTTAGATAATTCTGTTAGTGTAGATAAAAGTACTATCTAAGAAAGTTTTTTGTTCTTTCTTTGTTGGGCGTCATAATACGCATAATTCTTTGAACGGCTACACAAATATTTTACATTATTTATTATCATGTCAACATTTGTCTGCTCACTGTTCAGCGAGTATCTCATTAGTTGTTCCCACAAACGTCTCTATAAATCAAGTTTTGTCTAGTTCACAGAACTTGACCACGTCACTAGTTGATCGTGCGGAGCGTCGTTCTATAGACCTTTTTACATTTCTTGGCTTCGAACATATCAACTTCCGTGATCGTCTTCTTCTTCTCTTCTTCTTTAGCACTACAGCCCAAGGTGAGCTCTGGCTTCTAACACCAATCTTCTGCAATGTCTCTTAACCATTGCCATCTTAGCCTAACCCCTCACAGCAATTCTGCTTGGATATTCCAGCATACCATCCAACCACCTTAACCTAGGTCGGCCCCTCTTTCTGCTTTTATAGACTTGCGCCCTCAGGATTTCCTTTGGCATACCCTGATCATCCATCCGCTCTAGGTGACCTAGCCATTGTATTCGTTGAGCGTTTACGAATCTTACTATGTCCTCATGCTTCAATAGCTCATCTGTCTTCTGGTTATTTCTTACTCTCGATTCATTATCTTCTTTAACCGGGGCATAAACACGTCTTACAATCTTTCTTTTACACGTTCTTAGCGTTTCTTCCTCCTTTTTTGTTAATATCCATGTCTCGCCCCCATAAGTAACAACCGGTCTGATAAGTGTCTTATATATTTTTATTTTTATAATATCTTCAAATAAATACAAATGCAAGTAGGTTTATTTATAACTGACGCATGTTTCACAGAAATTATTTTGTATCTTCAGAGGCTTTCGTGAATTGTAATTGAATATTTCGATAGCAATATAGCTAAATTTAAATTAAATTTCATGAACTGTATTGTAATCGAAGTAGTCAATTACAATTCATAAAAACCTTTGAAGGTACAGAATAATTTCTGTAAAACGTGCGTCAGGTATCAATAAACCTACTTGCAGTTATATTTACTTGAAGATATTACATGGGAGACCTGCAGGAAACTCAACGAGTTACTTACAAAGGAATAATTTTTGTTTTTGTGTTGCGGCTAATGAGTTTGCTTCTCAACACACTACTGTTAGTGTACCTCGGTGATCGTCTGCTCTTTTAATCTAGTAAAATCATAACAACTTCCATTTTATTATCATAATTCTGCAAATGGTATCGTCTGCTCCAAATCAATGACGTAACCATTTAGTTGTTTTCATGTCACGCGTTGTTCTATTAGTTTTAGCATTTTTTTTGAAGTTTTCAGTGTTGAATCATTTTAGTGCTCGTTATTCATGTTTTCGCCCCACAGGTGCTTGAAGGAAGCACATAGTAGTGAAGTACTTTCGCTTTAAAATACGTGGTAGTTTCCTGGTCATGATATCGCTCGGTTTTCGAAAATCAATAAGCGATAACTTTATTCGACTAATAACTTGTAAAGTTGCATCTTCGTTCCTCGTAACTGTTGTCCTTATTCAGTCGCCATCAAAGTGCATGTTGTCAGTTGGGACTGTCTTATAACATACCGTGTTTGTCTTTTCTCGGACCAGTTTGTACACTTACCAGGTTAATTTATTAAACATTTTCTTTACTTCTACTGCATTTTCACTAGTCATCACTATGTTATCAAGAAACTGCCGATGTAAAAACATTTCAACTATTTTATTTTATCTGTTTTTCCAAACTAACTGTCTGAACAAAGCCTCCAACAACGCTGACAAGCTCTGGAAACAGTCTGCCCTACAACGAACGGACTGTCGTTCATTAGTTGTCATTTATATCCTGCCTTACTTCCCCTCCATCATACGTATCTGATAACATATGAAGTTTCATTTTATTTCAAGTAGAATGTATAAAACCACATTCTATGCTTTTTACTTCTAACGTCTCAATATAACTTCTGTGTAGACTGAAACAACAGCTACTTCGTAATCGATAGTTCTTTGTACTAATTCCTGAATTTTACTACTTATCGATGATCTGTCAAGCTGCAGTTGTTTCCAAAACCTGCTTGATCAGGTGACTGGAGACTTTCAACTGGGTCTCTCAGTCTGTTAGTGAGAATGTGAGGTTTTGTGATTGCTGTAGGTCTACTACAAGGAACAATATTGTTAGACGAAAAATAAAAACATGTTTAAACAGATAAATACCTGTGCCGTGGACACTAGAAACGTTTACACGTTCAGCTAAAACAGGACAACGTAACGCTCCTGCAATATCTTCTGCTTTGATTTAGAATGCAGTTGAATTTGGCGGGAATATTAATTGTTTTCTTATTAATTTAGTTGCTTTCGTTACTTTTAAAGTTTGTCTTATGTCAGCGTTGATATGCTTATTGTTCGGCGCTTTCCTTTAAATACCAAACAAAGAATAATTAATGGTACATTACATGTCTGTCCTCGAGGATATAAAGAAATAATATGGTTAAACATTAATATTTAACTTCTTTTGTCTGTAACAAAAAAATTGTCTGCTTATTTAGCTTCTTGGTATAAATATCAACTTTAGAAAACTTGCCTAAGTCATTATAATATTTTAATAGGTTGTAAGTAACAGTATTTTAATTAATCCTAAGATTAATGATTTTTGTCGTCACTAAAAAAAAGTTATAAAAAATTTACAGGCATTGCACAAATGCAATGCATAGAGAAGGGCATTGAAAATGCTTCAATAAATCTAAAAAATATATATATTTATGTTCATTCACCAATCAATGAATTCATTCTTCATTTACCAATGTACAGATTATAAGTTAAAGTAATCGCATTCATAAGCGAAGTTTTATATGTGTACTACATTATTGACAACAAAGAAGTAGTTTCTATGGAAACTCACCGGTTTCCATTTTCGATCACGCACCAGCGATCGGCCCGCAAATGTGAGAGACGTCCTTATAAACATTTTCAATGTTAAAACTTATCAGTGATGGATGCTCTGGTAAACTCCCTGTAATTGTTTACTAATACTTACATTTCAGTAATTATAAACAAAATGTATTATTATAATATAAAATGCCGCGTATTGTGTTGGCGTATTGTGTTATAGCAAGAACTCCACACTACTGTCGTCGTAGGAAACCTTTCAGTCGATCACCGTATCGACTGTGTCGTCGATAATTACTGTACCTTGTTATCGTAGTTTTTTTTTTGAAATAATGTAAAGATTGGTTCACAGCTGGAAGAGTGACATTGAGGTCGTAGTGACTTTTGATGACTACGGAAACACATATGTAACTTCATGACAAAAATATAAATATATTAATAGACCCTACTCGGATTCAAGTCGCTAGATTAAGCCGTAGGTCATACAAGGAAACTGGTACCTTCTTAAGCACTACATCCTAACGAGAGCCGTGGCTTCCAACACAAGTCTTCTCCAATGTCTCCTATTCATTACCATCTCTGTGTAACCTCTCACATCCGCTCTACTTGGACCTTCTAGTACATCATCCAACCATCTTATCCTAGGTCGGTCCCTCTTTCTGCTCTTATAGACTGGTATGTAGTGCGTTATAGGGTGGCGACCTGCACTACTTCTCATTCACCTGTTATTCTGGGTACTCACTTTCACAGACTGCACCGACCCGCTGCCCGGGTAATCGAACTCGGACTTCTAGTTGAGTAGCCAAGTATCTCGCCCACTGACATACTAAGCACCCAAAATAATTCAAAATAATTTCTTGGTGCAAATAAAGTTAAGTTAGTTATTTAAACAAAAACTTTGTTTAGAAAAAGTGAGTAATATTATTAAATGAAGACGCGCGCGCCTTGTTCTATGTGATATTTGGTTGTTTATGTATTTACAGTAGCGGAGATGAGATACTAACTAACTAGACAGACTCTGTTAGATAAAAAGGAGAGAGAGAGAGAGAGAGAGAGAGAGAGAGAGAGAGAGAGAGAGGCAGACAGATAGACAGGTAGACAGAGAAGGAGGGGTGCATAATCGTATGTCATAAAACTTGCAGAGGCAGTGAAATCTAGAAATGTGGTCAGTAGAAGATCCGTGACTGTTTTGGCTGACATAACAAAGTGCATGTACAGCGTTCGGGTCAATGGGTGTTGTTCGTCGTGCCGGCGACGCGTGCTCTCTCTACTCCGCCGAGAGCTTTGACGCCTTCATGAACTGTCACGTCTTTCCCGGTTGGCAGGTTCTTTACAAATTCGTCATTAGAGGGCCCATGGAAATGTAATATGTTTCGAGTAGACATACAACGGAAAACTAGAACACACACACACACACACGCGCGCGTACTAGGGAATGAAATATTATAAACAACAACGAGCGCGCGCGCGCGCCCTCATTTAACAATATTACTCACTTTTTCTAAACAAAATTTTACTTAAATAATTAACTTATACTTGATTTGCACCAAGAAATTATTTTTTATTTTGGGTGCTTAGTTTGTGGAATCAGTGGGTAAGCTACTTGGCTACTAAACTACAAATCCAAGTTCGATTTCCAGGCAGTTGCATGAAATCAAGACAGCTGCGGATGCATTTATATTTGATCTACGAATTTTGCTTTCCATCTTGCCTAAATAGAACAAAAATAATGTTAGTGATCAAATTCTAGACAGGTGAGCCACTTTAATTATTTGGGAAATGATATTGGCTGTGATAGGAATTATGATATTGATGTTAAGTTACCATATTTTTAGAAACAAGGTAGGTCGAGATACAATATTAAAGCTCACAAAGTTACGGAAGGCTCTGTACTGTCCTATGGGTGTGAATTATGGACAACAACCAAGAATCAAGACAGTAGAATACGGGCCTCACAAATGGCCTTCTTAAGAGGAGTTACAAACCGTTTAAGGAATGAGTCCATAAAAGAAGACTTACAAGTTTTTAACTTGAACGATTATTTATTAAAAGATTATAAACAACGGTGGAAAGAACACTTAGAAAGAATGTCAGATTTCAGACTGGCCAAACATATCTGGAAATACAAACGTATAGGACACAGAGTCCTGGATGTGTGGGTAGACCTAGGAAGAGATGGATGAAGGATTTTTGAAGGCGGAGCAGGCAGTACCTTGCCTATGCCGTGTTGTGAAGAAGATGATTTTGCCTAAATTTTGGCGTCCTCCTAGAGTTTCCAGTAATCCTTTCCACCTTTCCACCTTTGAATCGTCCAACATCTGAATTCTTCTTCTTCTTCTTCTTCTTCTTCTTCTTCTTCTTCTTCTTCTTCTTCTTCTTCTTCTTCTTCTTCTTCTTCTTCTTCTTCTTCTTCTTCTTCTTCTTCTTCCTCCTCCTCCTCCTCCTCCTCCTCCTCCTCCTCCTCCTCCTCCTCCTCCTCCTCCTCCTCCTCCTCCTCCTCCTCCTCCTCCTCCTCCTCCTCCTCTCTCTTCTTCTTCTTCTTCTTCTTCTTCTTCTTCTTCTTCTTCTTCTTCTTTTTCTAATCCGTGGAGTTTTCCCAGCTTCCCTCGATCATATTATACAGCAGACAATTAAATTAATTAATTTTATCTCGGGATCTGTCTGATCCCAGTTTGCTTTCATATTACAGAGGTACTTAGAATTGTATTCTAGTACTGTTATTTAATACATCTACTGTTATTCGCTCTCGTTCGTAACCTTTCGTGGTTTTAGTTAACAACACAGCGTTATGTTTTTCGGTTTAATACACGCCGTTATATTTCTTTTAAACCAAACGGTTCCCCCATAATACGGTGACACATCCTCAGTGGCTAGAGGTCTTATAGGAGAAAGTCACGTGATGTCACGTGCAACTGTGTGGAAGGGATCGTTCACTCTCCAAACACCGTACGTCAACTATACAGCGTGCCATTGATAGGAAGGGAAAGGGGGCGGCAACACAGAGAAAATGGGAGGTGGAGGAGCCTTACTTCTCCACTCTGCAGTTATTGAAATCGGTGATGGCTTTTTTAACGTTGTCAGGCTAAAGCTACAGAGAATGCCTCACCATTGTAAGGACGAAACGTACGGTTTTTAGGAGAAATAAAATGGTATAAGCAGAATTATCTCTGTTGCACTCCACTATATAAAAATTATTCCGATTTTCTCTTTCAAGCTTCACAGCTCATCGTCAGATCGGAAATGAAACAAATAACCTAAAAACAAACCCTTCACCACCACCCCGCCCCACCTTGCTCACACACAACAAGCTATAATTCAAATGTCTCCACCCTCTGAGCCCTGTCTCTCCATCTGGACAGTTACATATTTTTCTAGCAATTTCTTGTGTTTCAGTGTTGTGTGTGTGTGGGGGGGGGGTGTACGTTCCTTTTAAACCTAACCGTCTTTTTCGTCCACACATGTGGGCCAGTCACACACCCTTATTTTAAAAACATCCAATTAGTCCTATGCAATTTAATTCTTAATCTTATCTATCTGTCCTCAATCATTTACTTCTTAATTATGTTGTAAAATATTTCTTCATTATCAAATTTAATTTTAGTATTAATTTAATTGTCTAACCCTTTTTCTCTTTCTTTCAATATTTCTAACTCCTCCCTAAGCTTCCTTTCAACTGTATTATTTACTACTTTTACAATTTCGTAGTCTTCCAAAGGATTAACAAACTTATGGTTGTCTTCTATGAAATGTCTTGCATATAACAAATTCGTTGTTCTATTACCTTCTACACGTTTGTGGTCAGACAAGCTACATACGAATTTTCGTCCTGTTTCTCCTAGGTACACTTTGTTGCAGTCTTTACATTTTAATTTATAAATTCCGCTTTTCTGTAATACTGGGATTATTTCTATATTTTTATTCCTTATCTTATCAAATACCGTTTCACACTTTTTTAATACCTATATCTGCTCCGTATTTATTAAAACATTTTATAATTTTTCTAGTATGTGAACCTATGTATGTCAATGACCCTGCATAATTCTTTTGTTCTGGTTCTATTTTAGCTTTTTGTATGTTGTTTATACACTATGTTGGTGTTATAGTTATTATTCCTCACAATTCCCTTTATCGTTTTTAACTCCCTATCTTTTGATTCGGTCTCTTTTAAACACTTCTGAGCTCTATAACAAAATGAATTGATTGCCGCCATTTTATATCTATAAGGGTGGTAAGACTCTCTTTGTATAATTATATCAGAATACGATTCTTTCCTAAATATCCCGAACTGTAGTTTCTCATTATCTTTAATTACTATGTTTAAAACTAAGTAATTTATTTTCTTACCTCCTATCTCTTCTCTAAATTGTAAGATTTTATCCTTATTATTTACCTCATTTATAAACTCATGCACTTCTTCTATGCTTCCTTCCCAAATTACTAATACATCGTCAACGTATCTAGTCCATTATTTTATATTGCCTTTACATAGTAATATCCTTTGGAAGACTACGAAATTGTAAAAATAGAAAATAATACAGTTGAAAGGAAGCTTAGGGAGGAGTTAGAAATATTGAAAGAAAGAGAAAAAGGGTTAGACAATTAAATTAATACTAAAATTAAATTTGATAATGAAGAAATATTTTATAAGATAATTAAGAAGTAAATGATAGAGGACAGATAGATAAGATTAAGAATTAAATTGCATAGGACTAATTAGGTGTCCAGATGGAGGGACAGGGCTCAGAGGGTGGGGACATTTGAAGTATAGCTTCGTGTGTGTGAGCAGTGTGGGGCGGGGTGGAGGTGAAGGGTTTGTTTTCAGGTTATTTGTTTCATTTCCGATCTGACGATGAGCTGTGAAGTTTGAAAGCACTAATCGGAATAAGTTTTATATAGTGGTGTGCAACAGTGATAATTCTGCTTGTGATTTTAACCACTAACACAACTTTCTTCATTAAACTTCTGTTAAGATGTGCTATCGACGACAGGTAATGGGCAACAACAATGAGGTAATAAACGACAACAATAAGGTAAATAAAGTTTTTAAATATCTCAAGTTAAAAGTTAAATTGAAGAGGGTTTTAAGTAAAATATGGTTTAATAAACAATGTCTGGATAATAATGTCACCCCAAAATACTCGCAAGTTAAAATTAAAAATAAGAACACAGTAGCTAAAAAAGTAAAAGAACAAAGCGAGAAGTTGTGGATAAAATTAGAAATGAGGTCACTTTACGGCTTAATCAATAGATATAATAGGGAATTATATGACAGACATATAGAATTGTTAAGAATATACTCGTATGTAGAGTTAGAAGAAATATTATATCATTTTGTTTTGGGGTACGTAGAAAAGAATTTGGAAAAAAAATGGTAGATAAATTAAATAAAATCATAAGAAAGAACGAAGTAAAAAAGGAACACCTCTCTAAGAATAACTATGTAAAAAGAGTAATAAACCTTACAGAGGTAACTTTCAATACAGAAGAAAAATAAATGTTAGGAAAAGGCTTAAAATACACGCTGCCACCAGAATTAAATCAAGAAAAAACCATTATTAAATGCGAATGCATAATACAAAAACTAGGAAATGAAAATGATAAAAAAAGAATAAGGTGGGAAGTAGGGGATGTAGTAGATAAAATATTTAAGAAAAATTTGTATAATTCATAAAATGAACAAAAAATCAAATCAACTGTAACTACACTAAAGAATAAAATAAAAAAGAATGATATTATAGTTACGAAGGCAGACAAAGGAAATACAATGGTACTACTGAGAAAGGACGAATACATAAAGAAAACGGAAGAATTTATAAGTGAAGGACCATAGGAAGAAATAAACTATGATTATACAAGTAAGTACCAGTCAAGGATAAAACAAATGATGAAACAGATAACATTTAAAGAAGAAAAAGACAAAGTATTTATTGGAAAGCAATCCAACAGCACCAACTTTTAAAAGTCAGGTTAAGATACATAAAGAAGGAAAACCAATTAGACCGATTGTTTCTTTTATTAATGCACCTATTTATAAATTATCAAAGGAAGTTAGCAGAGTACTGAAAGAGAAATATGAATTTGGGGCAAAATACAACATAGAGAATAATGTAAAATTGATAGAAAATATTAGAATTAATGAAAATACAAAATTGATATCACTGGATGTTAAGGACATGTTTACCAATATCACAGTAAATAAAGTTATTAAGTTAATAAACGATAATAATATGGGAGAATACACGTATAAAAAGCAATTGATTAAAATAATTAAAGAATGTGTAAATCAGAACTATTTTAGGTTTAATAACAAGTTTTATATACAGAAAAAAGGATTACCTATGGGGTCTTCATTATCCCCTATTCTTGCAGAAATATACATGAATGATTTTGAAAAGCAATTAATAAGTTCCACAAAGTACAAAGATTATATAAAAATATGGACTAGATACGTTGACGATGTATTAGTAATTTGGGAAGGAAGCATAGAAGAAGTGCATGAGTTTATAAATGAGGTAAATAATAAGGATAAAATCTTACAATTTAGAGAAGAGATAGGAGGTAAGAAAATAAATTACTTAGTTTTAAACATAGTAATTAAAGATAATGAGAAACTACAGTTCGGGATATTTAGGAAAGAATCGTATTCTGATATAATTATACAAAGAGAGTCTTACCACCCTTATAGATATAAAATGGCGGCAATCAATTCATTTTGTTATAGAGCTCAGAAGTGTTTAAAAGAGACCGAATCAAAAGATAGGGAGTTAAAAACGATAAAGGGAATTGTGAGGAATAATAACTATAACACCAACATAGTGTATAAACAACATACAAAAAGCTAAAATAGAACCAGAACAAAAGAATTATGCAGGGTCATTGACATACATAGGTTCACATACTAGAAAAATTATAAAATGTTTTAATAAATACGGAGTAGATATAGCTATTAAAAAATGTGAAACGGTATTTGATAAGATAAGGAATAAAAATATAGAAAAAATCCCAGTATTACAGAAAAGCGGAATTTATAAATTAAAATATAAAGACTGCAACAAAGTGTACCTAGGAGAGACAGGACAAAATTCGTATGCAGGTTGTCTGACCACAAACGTGGAGAAGGTAATAGAATAACGAATTCGTTATATGCAAGACATTTCATAGAAGACAACCATAAGTTTGTTAATCCTTTGGAAGACTACGAAATTGTAAAAGTAGTAAATAATACAGTTGAAAGGAAGCTTAGGGAGGAGTTAGAAATATTGAAAGAAAGAGAAAAAGGGTTAGACAATTAAATTAATACTAAAATTAAATTTGATAATGAAGAAATATTTTATAACATAATTAAGAAGTAAATGATAGAGGACAGATAGATAAGATTAAGAATTAAATTGCATAGGACTAATTGGATGTTTTTAAAATAAGGGTGTGTGACTGGCCCACATGTGTGGATGAAAAAGACGGTTAGGTTTAAAAGGAACCTACACCCCCCCCCACACAAACACACACAACACTGAAACACAAGAAATTGCTAGAAAAATATGTAACTGTCCAGATGGAGAGACAGGGCTCAGAGGGTGGAGACATTTGAATTATAGCTTGTTGTGTGTGAGCAAGGTGGGGCGGGGTGGTGGTGAAGGGTTTTGTTTTTAGGTTATTTGTTTCATTTCCGATCTGACGATGAGGTGTGAAGCTTGAAAGCGCTAATCGGAATAATTTTTATATAGTGGTGTGCAACAGTGATAATTCTACTTGTGATTTTAACCACTAACACAACTTTCTTCATTAAAATGGCATAGTTAAACAGGAAAACAGTGCTGTTATGTGATGTTCTTGTTATTATTATCATGACGATTATTGTCAGTCTACGCGTATTAGTTTAGTCTAGCTTCGGAACGCTGTAAACGGTCTTATTGTTATTCTTGCTTGTTACATCCGTATTCATCGGCACCACCACAACACATACGTCTGTACATCTTTTTTTCTAAAAATATCTTTTAATTCTCTTGTCATAAGCTGAATACCCGTTTCATTTCGGACGAGAAAGCGACTTTATCAGCATTTTTTAAATCGCTTAACATTTCTCCGTTAGCCGTTGATTTTCTTACATTACACATTAACGTAATATTCTTTACCCATTTAGTTTCGAACGATACTGTCAAGACTGAAGATAAGTACTTCTAGAGACAACGATGTATCCTTCCTTTATCCTACACCTGTCCATTCGAAACACCGCGGTTTGATTTTCGTGCGAAATTCTTCTACCTAAGCTGTGAGAGTATCGGACTGAAAACGAATCAGAGGTGGATCACGGGAAACGTGGTTGGACGATGTGGAAGGTGATTTGGAAATGACTGAATGAGGAGACAAATTATCAAGTAGAGGATATTAACGTATTGTGGTGGGTGGATAATATAAGAGAAAATCATTGAGAAGGATAAAATTTATCCTGGGTTTTGAAGCCAAAGTAGCGACTGTATTTCTGACTTCAACGTACTGCCTGCCGTTAAACGTTAAGGGAAAATAGTAATAACACGGACGTGATGTACAGAGAACAGTTCTCAACTGTTTATTTGTTACTGTTAGTCGAGATTGTTCATGCTGGAAGCTTTACTCATCAACGGACGCTTTACTCATTGCCTTAATCGTTGTAAGTTAGGGATGTGACTGTAGCAAGCGATAGAATGGTATGGGCCAACAGTGAGGTAGAGCGATGGATAGGGCCTAATGGGGGTAAGCGGTGTATATTTACAGCAGTGCAGGAAGCGAAATAAAGCAATAGAACCCGCACAGAAGGAAAATCAATTTCTTAAAGCAAGCAACTAATATCAGCTTTTTTGTGACACAACTCAATGAAGTGTTCAACCATCCATGTTATGCTTAGAACAAAATCCGAGGAATACACCTACAGTTGTCCGAAACTAATCGAGTGCGTAGAACCAAGTTTTTGACCGTGGGCTCTAACAGAAAGATGAAATTTCAATTACAAGTGTCACCAAATATCTTCGGCTAAACTAGCCCGGTCAGGGTTACTACGAGGGTCGGTTGAAAAGTTTGCGGAGCGACATCTGTAGCTTAGCGGTAGAACTAAAATTTTTCCTGTGTTGTACGATTCATATTTCTTGTGAACATTTGATAATTTCCAACTCTACCTGTCATTTGTTCATTGTTCATCAGCAGTTTTAAATTTTTATTGTCAAGCGTGGTTTGTAAATGAACAAAATCAAACACTGTCCTGTGCTTGAATTGTTTGTTAAAGGTTTATCGCCAATTTAAATCCACATAAAAATAGAAAATGTGTTAGGAGATGCTGTGCCTTCAAAACAACGGTTTATAAGTGGGGACTCGAGTTTAAATGTTGTGGTAAAACCACTGACTGAAGATGATCTCTGTCGTGAACGCCCAAAACGTGCAGACATTTCAGATATCATTAAAACATTTCATACACCGTATTGGAATTTCATTATCGTGCTCGAAATTCATTTTAAGAGCTCGTACGACCACGTTTAAACTGGAGTGCCCACTTACGAACCATGGTTTATAAAGATGCGCATCTCCTACCACATTTAACATTTCGTTATGAACTTCCATCGGCGTTAGACCATTCTTAACAAAGAATTCGTGTTTTTGTTCATTTTTCAAAACACGCCTGACACGTAAATTTCAAACAGCTGGTAAGTAATGAATGAATTGACAGATATATTTCGAAATTAACAGGCATTTACCTGAAATATAAATTTTACAACACACGAAATATTTAATTTCTGCGCTAAGCTATTGATTTCACTCCGCGAACTTTTCAACTAGCCCTCGTGTGTCGCGAATGGCGGGCCGAAGTCAAAGCTGGTCAAAACATGTTGAGTATTACACGCAAAACATTATATCTATAAAGACGAAAGCATTTTTAATTTAATTTATATATTTAGACCAATCGCATCCAATAATGATAAAAATTAAATGCCTAATGGGTTTGATTTTTTTTTTTAATTGCATGCTCGATAAAAATCGCTTACTGCTCCTAATAATAATAATAATTATTATTATTATTATTTTATTTTTTCATTGTAAGGACAATGTTATTTCATTTTTTTGTTATAATAATAATAATAATAATAACTATATGTGGTATTTACTGGAAAAGATGTCGCTTAGGAATCCGATCACAAGGCTACAATAACACACACACACACACACACACACACAAGTGCGATTGCAATATACGTGGGTTACGACAGTAGTCGACGTCCTATCGTTAAGTACGTATTTAACGTATATTATTTACTGTATGACATTAGACTAAAGTAGATACGTATCGTCGTATAATCGCGCGCGCGCGCGCGCGTGTGTGTGTGTGTGTGTGCAACGTGTACGTATACATATACACAGAGTTTCTCACGGCTACTGTGAAAGAACCACACACACGACACAAGACGAACAAACAAAACAACCGCAGTTCCCAGCCAGCTAGATATTATCTCCGTTTCTTTCTTCTTCTGCTTCTTATCCCAAGTTACTGTTTCGTTTGTCAGCTTCGTCGGCGTTCCTGTTTTTATAGACTACTATTGCGCAGCCAAACACTTCATCATTGATCGGACACTCCTCCTCCTACTTCTGCTGTAATAATAATTGTTATTACGCCATCGTCGGGGATTGATATAAGGCCGTACGTCCGAATTTTAGAATAACAAGTATGTGCGATTGCAACACTTTTTAAATATACGTTTTTGTTTCACGCCTTCCCACAGGTGGACGGAGAATTCCCGCTGTCCTCCGCTAACTCCCCAGATGTAATCGCGCGAGAAAATAATTGCCCAACCACTTCCGCCATTTTCACTGTCGTTGTTCTCTGTATATATAATAATGTATGGTCAGGAGAAGCGTCCGAGAAATGACAGGTCTCAATTTTCATTTACAAAAAGCGATTACTATCGGTTTCACAGAATGCGTTTGGAAGGTGTAATTTTGTTTTTAACGCGGCCGTCTTCCTCCGTTTCGACAATTTATTAGTTTGTTCGCCTCGAATTGCCCGCTCCACCGAACCAGTCACTATAATTGAAAACTAAAATACGGCGTGTGTGTAAAATATGTACGTAACGTGCGAGCATGCCTGAGAGCGGGCATAAATAAGCGGATTAATTGTGTTTATTTCGAGATTAATTGTGTATAACATAAATGTTTGATTTAAGTTGATAATTATTTTTTGTGTTTATTTCTTAACAACATCTGAAATTAGCATTCTAAAAACGATTGTGCTGGCTTAGTGGTCAGTAGTTAGCAGTTTCCTACTGTACTGATGAGGCTCCTTCATGTAGAAGTCTTCTTTAATCTTATTCTAAGCTTACTGTCCGACGACTACGCGACTAACCAGAAATATTTTTTCCTATTTTTTTTCAGCGTTTTCAGCCACTATTGATAAAACCTGTTTACGCGTATCTTAACCCGTTATATTCTATTTATATAAAACCACACAAGAGGTAACGAGATTCGTCGGGACTGGTTAGTTGTCTCTTTACTCTACTTTTTTTAGGCCTACTTGAAAAAACGATTTGGAAATTTTTCACCATTTTAATAGGTCGCCATTTTCATATTTTTAATATTTTAATAGGAGGATATGTGAATAGGTAGAGAGAACAGACCATTCATAGATCCTCTCTCTCTCTCTCTCAATCTCTTTTGAAACGAGTGCACTCACGACTGTGCTACTCGAACAAAATAATTACCTTTCTATAATGATAATAAATATAATAATTACAAATGCATTTCATCGATGAAATAAATTTATGGTATTTGGAATATAAATTATTGCCCCTAACCTTGTGTCAGATGGAGTAGGTACGATTTTAATTAACTACCGATTTATTTCTGGGATTAATCTCTCACTGCCTATTAAAATCTTTGAATTTAAAATGTGACGTAGTCCTTCATGTTTTTAGCATTACGTAGTAATATGGTCTTAACTTAATTAAAATTTTTAGGCCTACTTGAAAAAACGATTAAAAAATTTTTCACCATTTTAATAGGTCTCTGTCAAAGAACAATTCATAGATTCTCTCTCTCTCTCTTTAATGGATTTAACTGAATAAACAAGAACAATCCTTTTTGAGATGTACTATGGTAAAACATATGGTACTACGTAACGGAATTTTCCGACTGTGGAAAATTTAGATAAAATTTTCAGTGAAACTCTTTTGGCTTTGCCTGAGGTAGTTTTTGCGATTACGTAAGCTCCATCGGGGGCGGCCACTAGAAACGTTGTCGTTGCTGGTGCTGGAAGTAGCGACGTTGTTCGAAACAATAGTTCCCACCACGGTAAACGACAGCGCTCCTAGCGACCGCCTCTAATGAATTACATGAAAGCTAAAGGTAGCTTCGGCAAAGGTACAGTTTCATTAAAAAATCAATTTTCCGTGGTCAGAATCGGATTACATAATATTAGATAGGTACTAGAATAACACACACACACACACACACACACACACACACACACACACACACACACACACACACACACACACACACACACACACACACAACAAAATCCAAGTAAAATACACGATTTCTTTAAAAAAATTAAATAATTTCTTGTACTTCGTAAAAGAATAGTCAAGGCTGACAGATTGTGCGTACGGCATACGAGTAAGGCCGGCACTATACCCTGGCCAGCTATTATTTTATAAGTGTTACCTAAGTACTAATATAGGCATACAGGGCTGAGCTGATGCGGGCTGAAAAACGCCCTTTCATTTAATCGTGGTGCCTGAGAATCGAAGCTGGATCCTTTATTTCGGTAGCCAAGTAATTCTAGCTTGCCCCCTAAGCCTCCGAAATAAATAAAGTAATTCCTTACCACCACAAGTGAAGAATAAGCATAATGAAGTACAAGTATTGATTATATTAATTTAACAAAAATGTTATTTGGAAAAAACGGAATAAAGTTCTTAATGACTTAGGCCTGTGTTGTGTGTGGGGGAAAGTGAAGATGAGATCACAAACACGACAAATACGATTAGCAAAGAGAGAGCGAGAGAGAGAGAGAGAGAGAGAGAGAGAGAGAGAGAGAGAGAGAGAGAGAGAGAGAGAGAGAGAGAGAGAGAGAGAGAGAGAATAAGCCTCGTTAGTACAATCTGAGCTACCCGGGGGTCAGAAGCAACAAACACATTTTATATAATAAGCACTCGGGACCTCTACAATAGTCGCCAAATGCCACTTTGTTTTTTTCCTGTGTTTACAAGTAATTTAAAAAGTTCTATTTATTGAACTATAATTAAAAACAACGTTAGTAGAATTATAATTAAATTAAAACAAGGGACAAATAATATGCGACGTGGTGGCGTTTATCTGTTTTAGGATTATGTTGTTATACTTTAGATTAAACCGATTGGTTATCATTTAATCAGGTAATATATAAATGCCTTTTTACTCCGTTACCTGGGAACCCGAATCATTTAATATGAATTCTAATTTTACGGAAAAACTTAATTAAGTATATTTCTGCGGTCACAGGCAAACACACAAACGCTCGTCTGCAAAATCAAGATAAAATCTATTTGCGTTTTTTTCAGACGATCAATAACTTTTAGTGTGTTTGCAACGACAACGCATCGTGAGAAAAAAGTATAGGAATCGGTTTGACAAAAACAAATCAACCACATAATCGTCGAATACTAATATTGGACATAAACAATCCGTCAATTCCTAAAATAACAGGTAACATTAGGAACGATTTGTAAAGATGAAATTCTGTTAGATGTGAGGGTCAGTGTGCAGCTGTTTATTGTGAAGTCACAAATAATTAAGACGATTATAACTATCTACATGACCTCGCATTCAGGGTTACACAAAATAGTTTAATCGTACTGAGCTCCAACTGAACTTTCCTCTTCACATGTACACGTTGAGTCATAGATCTCTGCAGTCCATATTTGTCTTGACCGTCCTACGTACTTCCTTTCCTGCTGCCCTGTACGTTGTGGGAAGAAGGCTCTCGGAATCGCCCATTCTCAGAAAAGTCTACTTCTTTTGCGGCCTCAGAGGTCAGGGTTAATGAAGCGCTAAATTGTTATTCGAAACTCCGTACTGAATTATAGGCACCAATACACCAATACAAAATGTATTCTTCTTCAAGCAAATTTAGGGAATAACTAATTTCGTTATAAAAGTCAGAGATGTGAACGACTGTCTAGCAATACAGGAACATAAATTGTAATAATTAAAGCAAATTCAGTAATTAATTCCCTCTATCTCTGCCTGCCTGCCTCTCTCTCTCTCTCTCTCTCTCTCTCTCTCTCTCTCTCTCTCTCTCTCTCTCTCTCTCTCTCTCTCTCTCTCTCTCTCTCTCTCCATCTTCAATAACGTCTTCCAAGAACGTCAGTCTATATCTATAGCATTCCAGTAGTATTCCCTTACTATGTTGTGACTCTGTGACTCATAACAATATTTTTTCTCAACTCTCCACTCCAGCTCTGGTCGTGGTTCCAGCTGCATTCGGTTCGACAAGAATAAGTCCACCGAAAACTATCCCATAACGATCTTTTAAATGAAAATATAAGAAAGGTCAAGTAGACAAATACCCGAATTCTTTGGAAGAAACTGTAAACGGTTGTTAAGAAAATGTAAATGTCACAGGATAAGTGAGAAGACTGGCAAAAAAATGGGAACAGATTCTAAAACGCACCGAAGTTCTGCATAGAATAAGTAGGGAAGAGGAAAAGAAGATAAAGGGACCTTGACAGAACATAAAGTTGATGGACGACAGAAACATGATTAAACCAAGGATCACTGGATACTTGACGAAGCTCTTAGACGCAGTTGTTGCCTAAATTTGATTGTAGGCTTCTTCAGTCGCTAGTACCCAGCCAATAGATGAGAAAACAAAATACTTTTGTACCTGTAATGTCAAGCAATTGTGTTGGCCTTTAGTCACGTGTGGTTTTCCTTTTATTTGTAACTCACTTTGCGTCCTGCACTGGGTCGTATTCACTTATTCTATCAGTCAACAATCATTTAAACAATATATTACCATTTTCTCGTTCCAGTTATCTCGATTCCTGTCTGTTTCAATATCTCACCCAATACGTTTGTTCATGTCTTCACCACGATTTTGTCGCAAAAATTTTCATCAACTTTTAGCATTTATTTGCTTACAGGGCTTTCGTGCTATTGTTACGACATTACAGAGCAGTCTACGTGTTTGTCGAACGTGCCAGAAGAATCTCGCTCTAATGTGTGTGGCACACGTAGACGCATTCGCGAGACTTTTCTCGAAGCCGCCAACCCCGCGGACTGTGTCAAGGCCGCAATTAATTACGTAGTACACACTGGCGCTAAGACGTAGTTTGGAACGTTCTGGTCTGTGAGCGGAGGTATAAATACATGGCGGCAGCGGCCTTAGTTTTCAGTATTAGTCGCGATATATTTACAGTGCGGTCCGAGTTTATTGTCGGGCGATTACAAGTGATTATCGGGCGGTATTACTGTGTGCGTTCAAGTGGTTATTAGTGAAGTGTTTAATAATCGGGCAGGATAATTGTAATACAATTGTGTTTAATTTTAGTGGACATTTTATTGCGTGTGAACAATTTTATTTGATTTTTTGTAAGAGACTGTGTTGTTAATTACGAACTGTTTAACTGTGAAAATTAAAGCTGGTGATTAGTGACTTAATTGGTGTCTTGATTTTGTTTCCACTGTACCTACGACGATCGAGTAGACCGTCGTAACAGTGGTGTCAGAAGTGGGATAGAACGGTTAACAGTGGAAACAGTGGACACTTTGTACAAGACGAGTGTAATTCGTAATTAATCGGAAAACAATGGATGCAAGTCAGATGATGGAAGCTTTCCAAACGCTGCTGCGGCAGACACAGGAAGAAGCAGAAAGACGACAAAAAGAAGAACGAAGACAAGAAAGAGAAGAACCAGAAAACCGAAAGGATGAGAAACACAGACAGGAGGCGGAAGAAGCAGAAAAACGACAGGATGAAAAACGCAGGCAGGAAAGAGAAAAGGCTGAGGAACGTCAGAAAGTACTAATGCTAGAAACAGAAGAAAGACAAAAGAAGAACGTAAGCAGGAGGCGGAGGAACGGAAGCGTGAAACAGAAGAAATCAAGGAGTTAATACAGGAGCAAAAGCAGACACAAGAACAAACCGCTGCTGATTTGGGTCTCCTCCGAGGTGAGCTTAATAAACAAGTTACTAAAATATCGGAGGTACAAGAATCAATGACATTAAAAATAGCTGAAGTAGAAAAATCTGTGTCGATTGTTGAAGAATCGATGTCTACAAAAATATCTGTCATAGAAGAATCTGTGTCAAATAAAATATCTGCAGTAGAAAACTCAATGGCAAACATAAGAGAACAAATTAAAAGTGAAGTTGAGCAGTTCATGAAAATACAACCAAAACAAATTTCTGAACAGACTGTACCCAGGGCCGGCGAGAGCGATCACGGGCCCCGGGGCTAAACATTTTTGGGCCCCTCCCCCAAAGAAAAACTTACCAAAATCATTACTGTTGGATTGTTAATGGTTTAGGATTTATTAATTGACCCTACAATTCGTTATTCTTAACTTTAATCATAAATAAATGGGTTTTACACTGTTAATAAATGGCCAGAACAAGATATGTGAAGAGAGACATAAAATAACATAAAATATATTTATAGAAATACATAATAAATGGTATGTTAGCAAGTGAATAAATGTATTGTGTAAAGTTTTACAGCTATATTTATACTATCTTTTTATCAGTGTCATTACAGCAATATCCCCTTTCTTGACTTTTTCAAGGCAAATTCGTCAATAATATTGTCCAAATTGGTTTGTTTCACAAGCTCACGCACCCTATAGCAGCAGACAATGATTTGAGACAAAGACGGTGACAGTGATCCAGACGTCCGCGTCGGTGGCGCTGGCGGCGGCAGCGTTCACTGATAGAAAGCAGACAGCGGTGTTTTGAAGAAATTTCCCCTCGAGATCACGACTTTACATGTTAAAATATGGATGAATTCGCTTACAGACTACATAAAAATATGTGTTTAAATTGAAAGTTAACGAATTTTTTTATTGAAAGAATGCAAACTTTTTTATAATAGGTACATTGTATATTATTTTTTACACTAACGCGATACAACTTAAAGTTGTTCATGGTACACATATTTTTACTTTTATTGATTACATTCATATTGCAAACTTTATTAATCTAATGCCGAATTAAAACAAGTAAAACCTTAATTTAACTATAAGTATATTAAATTATCTGTATTTGTAAGAGCACCAGCTATCAGGACGGAAAAAGTCACTTATATTACGGTATGAGCTGCAGTTAAGAAATTAAAAAATTTTTACCGTCATTATAGGCTTAGTTATTTCTTTTAACAAAGGGCAAAGGCCGTTATGCGCCTGGCCCGCTTCGGGACCCCGGGCCCCGGGGCTCTGGCCCCCCCTGCCCGCCCCTCTCGCCGGTCCTGACTGTACCAATGATAAAGACAGAGAAAGACACAGAAAATAAGTCAATAGAGAAGGTCACCTCGCCTGCGGTTGGGACAGTTCATGTCAAGGTCCCAACCTTTGATGGAAGCACGCACTGGGCGACGTATTTACGCCAATTCGAAGCTGCTGCATGCGCAAATAATTGGACAGAGAAAGACAAGGCAGTCTCACTCGTTCTCGCATTAAAAGGACCCGCGGCAGAATTACTACAGAAAGTTCCACCTGACAGCCAGAACATCTATGCCGAGTTGATAAAAGCTCCAAAAATTACGCTACAGTGATAAACATTTGCGAGATGTGTACTACGCTCAGTTGAGAACAAGACGACAACGTTCCGGGGAGAGTCCTCAAGAGTTTGAAGCAAGTATCGACAGATTGATTAGATTGGCCTGTCCTGAAGCACCAGAAGATTTTCGAATAAGGTTTGCGGTGCAGACATTTATTGATGGCATCGGAGATTGTGAACTTCAGCAAGTGTTACGAATGGCAAGGCACCTAAATAGCTCAGAAGCTCTTGTTCACGCCCTAGAGTTTGAAGCTCCCAAGTCAGCGTCCCGCTACATTAACGGGTTTGTACCATCACATTGCAGTCAGAAGATCCCTGTACCACATTGGCGTTACGATGGGTGCAGAAAAATAATGTTGTCGAACAAACAATTCAAAAGTTCAAGAGAGTCGCAACGATTTGAAAAAGACAGAAGAGCGAAATATTACAACTCTGGAAAACGTGGTCATCTACAGGTAGACTGTTAGGAGAAGAAGATACCGAGAGAAGGAGTGATCGCACCAATTGGAGAAGTAAAGCCCCAGAACAGCACACAGTTTCCACGCTACATAAGACCAGTGGAAACTTGATTGTTAATGGATTTGCGGAAGGTAAACCAACATCATTTACAGTTGACACGGGCGCAACAGTGTCCATTGTGCGCCCTGACTTAGTCAGCAACTGCCAGCCTCTAATTAGCTCTTGTATAATACAGACTGTGACTGGAAGCCCCGTCAAGGTGCTAGAAAAGGTAGACGTACGTGTACGCCTGGGTTTTCTCGAGTTTAGCCACCAAATGCTCGTTGGAGACATTGTCGATGAAATGATTCTTGGCACGGACATTATGAATGCCTACGGATTCGTTGTGGGCTTAAGAGAGAATGTACTGAACGTTGGCTAAGAGAAGATAAAGCTATGCATGGTTAAAATGACAGAGTCTACCAACCACTCGATTAAGAGTGTGGCATTAGTCGAAGAAAAAGTCAACAGGTCTGGTCAAGAGGAACCCTCCCTATTGCAACCGGAAATGGAGGAAGAACTATCATAGGAAATACAAATAAGTGTAACGACAAAAAAAGTGGTTGGAAAGCCAACTATGGGTGTCGAGACAACACTCTTGCTTGTTCCTGAGCTGATAGAAGCGCCCGAGGGCAAAGTGGCTGAAGATGAGGTTACACAAGAGGTTATTGACGAGAACCAAACAAACTTGGATCAGCCAGTGGTGTTTAGGTCATCAGTACATGACGCAACGGGTTTATTCCAGCGAAACTAGTGGTTGAGCGGAAGACTCGCATTCCTGGGAACGTGATGTTCGGATCACACGAGACTGAATTCGAAGAACCGGAGAATTATCTTTCGCAAGGACATCCACCTAGATCGCCTGGTCGAGTATTACTTCAGAGACGGTTTGCCAGTTCGGGACGAACAGGCTTAAGGAGGAGGCAGTGTTACGACATTACAGAACAGTCTACATGTTTGTCGAATGTACCAGAAGAATCTCGCTCTAATGTGTGTGGCATACGTGACTTTAGACGGATTCGCGAGACTTTTCTCGAAGCCGCCAGCCGCGCGAACTGTGTCAAGGCTGCAATTAATTACGTAGTACACACTGGCGCTAAGACGTAGTTTGGAACGTTCTGATTTGTGAGCGGATGTATAAATACATGGCGGCAGCTGCCTTAGTTTTCAGTATTAGTTGGAATATATTTACAGTCCGGTCCGAGTTTATTGTCGGTCGATTACAAGTGATTATCGGGCGATATTACTGTGTCCGTTCAAGTGGTTATTAGTGAAGTGTTTAATAATCGGGCGGGAAAATTGTAATACAATTGTGTTTAATTTTACTGGACATTTTATTGCGTGTGAACAATTTTTATTTGATTTGTTGTAAGAGACTGTGTTGTTAATTACGAACTGTTTAACTGTGAAAATTAAAGCTGGTGATTAGTGACTTAATTGGTGTCTTGATTTTGTTTCCACTGTACCTACGACGATCGAGTAGACAGTCGTAACAATATCAAGTACAGCATGGGCTACATAACCAACATTTCTTTCAGAACAAGATTGTTCTTAAAACTTGCTATTTTCTTAAGGACATAAAATTTATCGCCGTTATTACGAAAGAAATTCTAGTCTCGGTTTTATAATCTCTCACACTTTCTATTATCCATAAATTTACGCCGTTAATCTGATGAGACAGATCTAGTCATTACTACACAAAATTGTATTAAACAAAATCTGGATTAAGATCTAGAAAAATCTTATCGACGAATTTAGACACCTCAGGGTAATGGAAAATTACTATGTATTCTATTTTATTACATAAGTTTACATCTGAAAACATTAAAATATTTAATTCACAATTCACTTATTACGTAACACTTTCGTCATATTATTTGTTATGAAGTCAAATGGATCTTGAGATAAGCTTGAAAAAAGAGAAACTGTTTACACATACAGTATATACTTTTTTTCTATAATAGACAATTGAGTTAGATCAAGATAAAGTGTGACGCGAGAGCGAGAACGTCGAGGACGGTGAAGGAGCAGAGAAACATAAGAAAAGAGTGCAATTTATATAATCGCTTGGTAAAAAGTGAAACACAGTTGAAGAATGAATATTTATACGGCAGTTACATCACTTCCTTGGAGTAATTCGTAGCGCTACAATTATGTATGATAAACTGCGACTGGGAGGTGACGCAACTGTCGAGAGTTAATTATGACATTACATAGCCTTTAAATAACAATGGGAACTGACGATCTTAAACGTTGTAGTCCAAGCAGGAAAAGGATAAGACTGTATAAGACAGAGTACATATATACACACACGCACACTTACTCTTATTATTTACATACATAATTTCCTGCACAGTCTACTGGAGGTTGTGTTTAATTTCCTCGCTCCGAAGGTTGTCTGGTATTATAGAATTCCCTGGCTCATCCTTGAGCTGAAGTGGGTGTAATACGCAAGACGTTTGATGTGAAGCGCTTCCTGGCAGATAAGTCATAACCACCGCTGGAGGAGGAGAACAGATTACTATTTGTCCGACTGACAAGGTCGGCTGAGAAACAGAACCGAATGTCGCACTAAGAGGAGTAGTTCGTATTAGAGACGGGCAAAGTAATTCATTGAAACGAACTGATCATATATAGGTCGGTCGTATCAGCGAACTGGCACAGTGAATTAGGTCACTAGTTCAATTTGGCGGACCCCTCTTTTCCTAAAACTTTAATACGTATTAAAAGAACAAAAACTGGCTACAAAGCATTCTTCCTCGTATGTTTATCTTAGGTTATAGGCCAGGAATGACCAGCCTCCTCATGCACTTGAGATAACATGAACCTTAGCTGAAGATAATCAATACTTTTTTTAGCGTTTCAATAAAACAACGCAATAAAATAAAATTTAAATTAAGAAAATTATGAAAATAATTTTATTCATATCTCCTCAGGCCAGAATCGCGAAACCTGTCTCTCATTTAAGAATCATAATAAAAGTCATAATAACTCCGGCTTCATCTTCCATCTCTACACTAAAGTCTACACTCCGACCTCATTGTCTACACTCTACTGAAGCTCATGCGTCGGCACATCATTCGACATCCACAAAAACCACTTCGATACACACACAACTTCATTGCACGCACATTAGGTACACTAACAAATGTGTAGCGTGCAGTAAAGGTGTAACTTAAGGGTGTAGTAAAGAATTCGGTTATCCAAACTAATTGGGACAATACGTTTAATCTCGGACATACGAACATTTGAATATTGGAACACAAAAAATGTGTAGTACATTATAGGCCTACTATACTCTAAAACAAGCTGCATATAGTGTTTAAACAATATATGAAAATCATACAAGCATCAAGTTATTAAATTAAGAAATTTATATTTAGATGATTAACAATCGTTAAGTAAAACTAGGTAAAATTTCTCCACATCTTTCTCATGTCAAGAGTTGAATTTTTTACCGCTTTAAGCTCGTTTTAGAATCACTAGCACCGCCTGAATTATGCTTCTAAAAGAACTATAAATAAATAGGTTTTCCTAAGAACATATCGTTGTTGACGAACATAAAATTTTCTTTCTTTCAAACCGTTGTCGGTACAAAATTTTTACGTATATTTTAAGATAGACTTTTTATTAGTTGTCACGTAACCCGTGGAAAGTTGAACTATAAAATTTACTCAAGGACTAGCCACAGTGTTTCTTTGAAAGTCTATTCGCAATATCAGTTTTAGTTTTACGTCTAAAACATTAATTCACATCACTGGTGTGTCTTAAGCGTAAGTTCCCATGATAACCATTACGTTCGATTAAATATAAATTCCCTCTTGTCTAACGTTAAGTCTGTAACACTGCCAGCATTATCGTCGCCGATTCATTTAATCGATTATCCATTTTCTGTCTACGGTAAATGTTTCCTTTTCGGTAATATAAACTGAGAAAACATTAAAATATTAAAATAAATCGATAATTTACTTGAATCGATTAGTGGGAAAGAGATGATGGCCAACGCATAATAATTGAACCTTTCCTATATGTATCCTTCCTTATTATTTTTTTATTTTAACGAGTTCATAATTAGATAGACCGGATATTCGATGTTCGGATAACTGACGCTCATCTATAATTTTTTTCTTAATATCTTTATTCCCATTATTAAAATTTACAATCCTCATTACATTCACAACACTAGAAATTACCCGCTTATCGCATACTGTGAGCAGTGACAAGTTAAGGTTTATTAATGTCCTTGTTATATATTTAATTCAACAAAAATCAACTTTCGTAGGTCCGATTAGCTGTTATCGCCAACAAATGTTGTCTCATCTTAATTGTGCAGTCACTGAAATCTTATATAGACTACAGTAAATACTAACATATATTAGGAAATAAATCCTTAATATTTCAAAATTAACCCTAACTGAATAATCCTTTTTAACCTCCATTCACATCAATTATTACAAGTAAGATATAGTATTAACAATTATTATTAATATGAAATAATTAACCTAATATTTGGCAGTTATGACAATTTTCAACATAAAATCAACACTTTCACGTTCAACTAAATCTGATTTAATCTTTGCAATGAAATAAAATTATTATTATGATAATTGTTAACACTTTTTAGTAATAAAAAAACCATGAATACTTTTACATCACAACTAAATCAAGGCCTAGCTATACTCTTTACAAATAAAATACAAACACATAATAAATTTCTTCTGTTAATGATAGCATCTCGAGTGGGTTAAAATTATTGTTAATGATATGCAGGATGATAAAGTTGTTCAGCTGTTCTTCTATTCATTAACCAAGATTTCAAATGTTTGAGAAAAGTTTTAATTGTAACTCCGTTTGCTTATAAACGAATAACAAATAATAATATTTCTTAGATGTTGTGAATCAACTTTATGAAAATCCTAAGTGTTTTTGGTTCTTCAGAGTCGGAGTTTAATCATTTACCGGGCGTTAGTTAGGCCACGCTCTAACTTATTTTCGGCCAGACGTTTTTCTACTACACCTGCGGCAGTTTCTTCAGTAACTGTCTTGACATGTCAGCGATAACGGTTTAGCTGGTCACTTGGATGCGTACTAATCGACTTTCTGCGGTCTGATTAAATTAAATTCTGGCTGTGATAAACGATAAGTTTCAAAAGTTTCAAAGTTTTAATTAACCTAGTTATCCGGTTTTGTAAATCTCGTTTTAATACCTGCATGTATAAATGTATTTGAATAAACTGACACAAACTGATAACTCTGTGAGTAACAGATCAACTCCAAGCCACTGTATGTCAGCTCCTTGTGATGCAAATAAGTTACATGGCAAACCAAATATAGGCCTACATAATTTTTTTAATGAGGATTGATTTCTGTTATACACTGATATATGTCATTATTTATTTAAGTAACAAAAAATCATTTATTCAATTTTTAATACAACATAAAATATATTGGTATGGAGAAACATACATGAATTCCATGTTCTAAGATTTATATTTAAAATTATTTACTTGAATGCGGTTCGATAATTTCTAAAAAACAAATATCGCCACCCCTCAAACTGTTTTCACTATTTATAGATATTTTTGTTATTATGTTATTTTGTAGTCGTTTAATATAATGTTATTTTTGAGTCACATTATCTATAAAAATTTGGTATTTTATTCTTACAAAGAAACTGAACTACGCAATCATCCCTCCTCCTCAACTGATCCCGACCATCAATGATATTTACTCTTTCACAGAGTGATAGGTTTATCATATGCAATTGCTACGGTATCTTATCCTTCAAAATTAAATGCTCGTACTTTACTTGATATCAGCAAAGTAATTTTCAAAAAATCACACCTTCCCCTTCAACTGCCCTCTTCATTTATAGATATCTCACTTACCATTTTACAGTGGATTAATATGACTTTATTTTCGGGGCACTTATTTATCAAAATTAAGTGCTTACTCTTGTTAAAAGACAAAACAATGCAGGTAAACTACCCCTTCCCCTTAACCGAACAACCTTTCGATATTTACACTTTTATTGAGTAATAGTTTCATTATTTGTAATTACTAAGGTATCTTATCCTTAAATGAAGTACTTTATTCGACATCAAAAAGGTAGTTTTCGAAAAATTACCCCGTTCCCGTTCAACTACCCTTTTCATTTATAGATATTTCATCTACCTCTCTACAGTGGATTATTATGACCTTCTTTTCAGGGTACTTTATCTATCAAAATTAAGTACTTTACTCTTGTTAAAACGTAAAAGGTTACAGACAAACTACCTCTCCACCTTAACCGATCTTCACCAAAATCAATAGGCCTTGAGTCCTCTACAACTCGAGCACACGTGCAAAAAATTATTTGATTCTGTTTGAATTTGCGGCAGTTATCGTTCGCCATAGAAAAAATTCTACACACACACACACACACACACACACACACACACACACACACACACACACACACACACACACACACACACACATTCCAGAAAATGACTTTTCTTCATGTTTTGAGAAAGCGATCAGAATCAGCCCTTATCTGAACACGATTTTTTTCGCGATCACCATACTTCCAATTTCCTTACTAAATATGGAAGTAAAAATGTTTTCGCCTATGAAAGTGTCCCACTTTTAGAGAATCGTCTATATACTTGTCATCGTATAAGCAGGTACTATCATCTGTCCCCTGCAGTTACATGGATCCAGACCATATATCTCTATTTGTGCTCTCCTCTTGAGTACTGCTAACATAACATTGTGTGCTGTAAGGAAAACACAATTTTTATGCGTATTATGTATGTTGGCAACACAGTGAGCTTATTTACATCCTGATTATATTGGTGTTAGTTATGAGATCTTTGGATCTCAACCTAATTGAGAATGTAGTGGAGCTTTTAAAATGACGAAAGAAAAACATCAGTAATAAAATACAAGTGGCTGACAGAATAACTGATACTGGAACCTTAATGATTATTTAAAGACAACTACAATATAGGTATGCCAAGGACGCTGATATGTTAAGATAGTGATAAAAACTTAAGTAATAGAAAAAAATTAGCCGATTTATTAACTTAAGTTTGTTTAAGAATAAATTGCCTCAATTCCTATCGCTTTTTCTTGGGGTGACCTAGTAATTTGTATTCTAACTCACTGTCTAAATCTTAATAAATCGTTATAATTGCATTTGTGTAAGAGTATTATTGTATCGCTACTGTCAAAGTGAGATGTCTCTAATTTAAGACGATTACATGTAAAATTAAACCAAAATTATTTTTACTTAAAGGTTTTTATCGAACATTTCTGTCTCCTCCTTTTTCCCATTACGTCTCTCGCCCCCTCTCTCTCATTCCGTCTCTCCCACCCTTCTTTCTCTCTGTACCTGAGTATAATAATTGCCCTCATAATCACAATCATCGTCTCATCATCATCGACTCCATCAGTATTCTGCTGTGTGGAAGACTCCATATACCACTCCTTATGCTTAGTTAGGACCGAAGAAAATATACGTAAATACTGGTTACTGGTTTTTTTCAAATCAGTAAATACTGTTTTGATTACCAGAAATTGTAATTTACTTAACGTACTGCAAAAGAAATTCTGAGTGAATAATAAACAAATTTATTATACGTCAAAGATATCTACAGGACAATGCGACAGACGTAGACACAAAACAGAAAGAAGTGGAGAGAACCCACGTTTCAAGAGAACTCGTTTGTAGACGTAGAGAACAGCTAGGAATGTAATATATGCGATGTAGGCTGCAATCAGTAGCCAGCTAATGGGTAATCGGATTATTCCTATAGTTGGCCAGATACATAAACGCGTCTATAATGTCGGCCGTGAGTGAAATATTACACGTTTTACGGGCGATTTAAATAACACAAACACATGTTGCAATGACAGTGTAATTTACGGCCGGCAACAGTAGCGGGGTCTCCGCCCGGTCCGGCCCTTTGTGTCACTCCGCTCCACAAATGGTCGGGACGCTTGCTCGGTTCTGTTTTATTGTGCCTGCGATTAAAGCACTTAGTTACCTTTCATCTTTATTTTGTATCTCGTTCGTTGTCTACGGTACTACCGACACACACACAATTGGATACGGACACTACTTTGCAGACAGCAAAGCCGCTGGTGAGCCCAGCTGTTTCCAGTCATTATGTAGAGATACAGTATGATTTGTTAAAGTATTTTTCATTAGAGTAAGTCTTGTTCAATTGACTGTACCTCACAAAGTCTTTTCCTTGCAAATGGTTGATATCCTCACCTCTTCACGTATCTTTGTGATCTTCTTCCGTGCTCTCTCCCAATAACAGCCACAGGTTGTTGTTGTTGTTGTTTTTCTTCTTCTTCTTCTTCTTCTTCTTCTTCTTCTTCTTCTTCTTCTTCTTCTTCTTCTTCTTCTTCTTCTTCTTCTTCTATGGCGTCACAGTTCGGAGTCGAAACTTAGCTTCCATAATAATCTTGATGACCATCGTTTTATTTTAAGTAAAGTATCAGCATCCCTTGCCACTGCGTCGATCCAGCGATGGTTAAGTCTTGCGACAGGCCTTCTACCCTCGATTTGACTAAATAGTACCTTCCTAGGTATTCGGTTGTTTTCCATCATAACGATGCGTCCTACCCATTGCAATCTATGCAGTCGGATGGTGGTGGCCAGATCGTTGTCTTTCTATAGCTTGTATAGTTCTTCATTGTGACGTATTCTCCATATTCCATTGACTTGGATTGGCCCATATATTCTCCTCAAAATTCTCCTTTCAAAGGTATTGACTATGTTAGCGGTTCGTTTATTCAGAGTCCAAGTCTCGCTGCCATATGTTATCACCGGTCAAAACATCAGTTTATATAATGTGACCTTGGACTGACGGTGGATATTCCTTGTCTCAGGTTCTGTTGTCTCCATTTTATTATGTTTGTGAATAGTGTGATCTTTTCTCGTGTAGTTTCTTGCCAGTTTAATTATTTTTGTATATCTCTTTATTATTCATAATGTGCCTACAATGTTCGTTGCTGGTTTATGAGAAGAAATTGATGCAGTGTTACTTGGAAATTGTTTATTTCCACTCTTTGTAATATATAGTCTTCCCTAGTTGTATTATATAGAAGACAAAGTAGCTAATCCGTTACTTCTCTCTCTCTCTCTCTCTCTCTCTCTCTCTCTCTCTCTCTCTCTCTCTCTCTCTCTCTCTCTCTCTCTCTCTCTCTCTCTCTCTCTCTCAGACACCTTAGAGCCAAACTCAGAAATATAGTCAAAACCTTAGATTAGTTACTTCGTTTTCTATGTAGGGCCTAATACGACTAACGAAGCCTGTATAATACAGAGAGTTTCCAACCAAAGTTGCGTGAATTGTTCTCTTAACCAGCAGCAGCAATACCGTGAAAGTAGTGGCTCCGACGTGACAGGTATGGATGCTGACCACATTAACTTGGTCCGATGCTTCCTGTGCATTCTGCAGTTTTGATATTATTGTAATGACCACTGTTATGTTTGAGTTCCTTAAGTCGTTTCAATAAGGTCACTTCGATTAGAAACGTTTACATTTTAGACACGTGGAGAATATTTTTCAATGCCATTCTAAACGCGATCAATGATATTAAATTGTTTGACAATTTTTCTGACGCTGCTCACTTGTCGGTTATGAAATATAGTAACATTTACGAGGCTTATAATTTAGTTTCACCTAAATTTTGTACGGTGTTCATCATCACGGTAAAGAGAAGAAAAAATTAGGTAGTTAGTTTCAATGTAAATGTACTTGTAAGGTCACTTGACAAGACCGAGCTTGACAAATTTTATCTAACCGGTCGCTCAGGAGACAGTTGTTTTGTTGTAATAAAAAAAAGCCTTAATGAAGCAACGAGAAACAGAAGACGAAGAAAAAGAAGAACGAAATAGTCGTGCTTATTAAGTACAGCGCAATGCAAAATAGAGATCAGTGGACATTTCGCCGATAATTATGACACTTTACACGCGAGCGCGCACTCGCTCACGCACATACAATTCCCATCTGCACAATCCTGTATTACCGGTTTGCCAGTTGCAAATGATAAATGTAGCCTATGGTCAGTGCGGTGTGTCCGTTTAATTGTACAGACCGAGTTAAACAAGCGATGCACTGGGGTTTGAGGCGAGGTTACCACTCGTAACTGGTTTTTTATTTGGCTTTTCGCTTCTGGCAGAGTACAAAATTTCAACTGTATGCCGGATCCCAGCAGTATGAGACTCCCAGATTTACACTTCGGAAGCCATGTTGTTGTGGTCAGTAATTTACAGATTTACATTTTAACGCTTTGTAATAACAATTTACGATTATAACAAACTACTATAAAACGACATCCGTGTTACTGTCATCATCGATAAACGATAGATTAAGCCTACATGTATTTGTCAAATTCTTTTCTCGTTGAACAACTCATTCATCATGAACAGACAGATATCAAGAAATACAAAGCCTGTAGAACATAAAACCTGATTTAGACCACTATTAGTGTATGGAAGTTAAGAGTGAGGTTCTAACAGAGTAGCTGAAAAGCAAATTCCAAACGTTGTAAATGAAATCCTTGTGAAGCGTTAAGGGTATTACCGGACGTGACAGAATCGGAAATTATACGACGAGAATGGAGCTGGAGGTTGAACCATTGATCATTAGTTCAAAATGGTTAGAACCTACAGTGAGGGTGGTTCAGGAAGAACAAGCGAAAAGAATATGGCAAACAAGTGTATACAAGTATGGCAAAGAATATACATTATGAGTATATAATAATAATAATAACCATAATCGTCATAATCATCATACTCACCATTCCCCCCACCGCCAACCACCACTACTATCGTCATAATCATCATACTCACCATTCCCCCCACCGCCAACCACCACTACTATCGTCATAATCATCATACTCGCCATTCCCCCCACCGCCAACCACCACTACTATCGTCATAATCATCATACTCGCCATTCCCCCCACCGCCAACCTCCACTACTATCGTCATAATCATCATACTCACCATTCCCCCCACCGCCAACCACCACTACTATCGTCATAATCATCATACTCACCATTCCCCCCACCGCCAACCTCCACTACTATCGTCATAATCATCATACTCACCATTCCCCCCACCGCCAACCACCACTACTATCGTCATAATCATCATACTCACCATTCCCCCCACCGCCAACCACCACTACTATCGTCATAATCATCATACTCACCATTCCCCCCACCGCCAACCACCACTACTATCGTCATAATCATCATACTCACCATTCCCCCCACCGCCAACCTCCACTACTATCGTCATAATTATCAGCATCAGCATCATCATCATCATTAGCTTAATTTTAGTAGACGCTTCGACTGTTCATTTGTCTTCAATATCAGTGAGTGGAGAGTTGAAGGACTAGAAAGTTATAACTCTCATGACGGGAAATAATAATTGGTTGAAAATGACGTCTGTATTACCCTTAGATGTTTTCTAAGCTGGTCTATCATCTTTTTATGGATCTTCCTGAATGAAAAATTAATTATTAAAATATGACGCAATACTTACTTTATATTTTTGAAGGAAATAATTTCGTGCTACTAATTAAAATTAAAATTACTGAAAATTCAGTCCCATGCGTGCAGTAATTCCGAATTTAAATACATTTTACAAACAATAAATGTCTTAGATTAAAAAAAAACGTTTTCCTGCGTAAAACACTTTTTATTAATAAGATCAGACATAACAAATAAATAATTGTCGATGACTGTAACTGTAATTTATGAGTATGGTAGTAAGGAGAACCATTGAAATGATAGTAATGACTTACAGGTTGCAAAATTAAAAAAAATCCTTTCGTTTAGGCTAAACCGAGTTTGGTTTTTGAAGACGGAACACAAATACAGTAAGGTCTCTGCTACACGTACAGATTCCTTATTTTATATAGGATAACCTTGCTGATAAGGATACGAGGAGATCACGAAAATCCGTCTGCAGTAAACGTTATTCACGTGAAATTATTTAGAAAGATAAAGAATCTACAGCAAGAAAACAAAACGGTTATTTGTTTTAAGCGAATAAAAAAACGGAAAAATAAATAAATGTCCGAGGAAGCGAAACGAATAAAGCGAGAGTACGAGAAGAAAAGTGAATAAAAAACAAAACTATGTAAATAAGAAAGCACAATATCTAAAATCTGATCACGTAAATAGGGGGTTTACACCCGCCTTCTGGCTGACTGGTCGGAATCAACCTGTACGCGAGCGGGGCGAAGCGATGTAGAAGGCCTTGGGAAAACAGCTGTTACATAATTCATTCAATACAACAATGTTAATGTTAAGAAGCCAACTGTTGAGACAGTGCACTGCTGTATAAATCATACGTGCAAGCTCACTCTCTTTCTCTCTCTCTCGTCGTAGGTTAGTGTGAATGCCCTTGTAATTACTTAACGTCTGACACGGCTTTAAATCAATAATGACTCTTCAGAAAAGTATGATAATAATAACAATAATAGACAATTGGTTGAGCCAGACAGACGTCGGAGCGGCTTGGGCGGCCGACGTTTCTGCCTTTAACCAGTGACGTATGATAAACTGCTGCGGGACAAGTGGAGTAAATTATTTATTACGGACGTGAAATTCTTCGGCTGTCAAATTAGAATTCGTTTCTGAAATTCCTTCTCGGAGGGGTTTGTGTCCCGTTGCACTCGACCGACGTGATTTATTGTGTGTGTACCGCGAACTCTTTCGCAACGTCTAAACAGAATCTTAAACCTACACGGATTTCATTGCTAAGGAAACGCTTTCTTTCATCAGACGTTTTATTTTTGTTGATACCAAACGGTTTCTCCCGTTCTAGGTTGTGGCGTCTTTGAGCCACTGCCCCTGCTCCGTTACAGTATGGGCAAAACATTTAATGTACTCTTGCGACAGTTGCTATTCCTACATTCCTCACACTTCATATTAAAATTTGATTCTCCTTATTCAAATTTCGTACTACAGCTTTGGGCTCCCGTACATTCCACTCTAACAAGGGGTGGGAAATGAACTAAGTAGAGGTCGGCCTATATACCTGTAACATGTATTTTGGAAAGATTATTTTTGTGGAACGGATATGACAGTGACTGAAAAGTTGAAATATCCGTTCCGATTACTCGGGGCCTCTCGCTCCCGAGTCGCGGGACCTCCCTGCGCAACTAACGAATAAACGAGTACTAGTACTCACGGAGTACGAATACATACAAATTACTACGAGTACAAAGTCACAGTTATTGGTGATGAATACTTGATTCTGCGCATGTATCGATCGCCATACAAGTACGAAACGAAGCAAAACAGCAAGGTTCAGAATGTCTATGCCAAAAAGACGAAGCTGTTTTTAATAAACGAAAAAAATTCATACTGATGTTACATTTATTCTCGTGTCTTATGCAGATATATAATACAGATTGTAATAACAAATTATTTATTATACTAGTCACCAACTTGGTAAATTTTGAAAAAGCGAATTATATTGTGTTATAACGTACAGAGTGGCTAATAGGCCATATAGTACTTTTTGTTAATGTGATTTCGGAGATGATTTTAACTTCACTGCGCATCTCACGTAAATTTTTTAGACATTATTTGTTATGCTATTACGTGCACTCTAAATTTCATCTCTTGAGTTTCGCAGCTGATTTGTCTAACCAAAATGGAATCAATAATTTAATATTAAATCTATGTCAGTTTGTTTAGGCCTACTCCTAGTTAAAACTTAAATTAGTATTCCCAAAGAGAGATGTGTCTAAAAATTCTGTTGTTTCTTATTTTATTTTAAACAGTAACAGCTTAATAAAGTCACAGTGTAAAGTAACGCTGTTAATACTTTTAGTTTCAATTTACTAGTTTAGCACACCTCTAGAACTAAGCTATAGACAATTGTAGACATTCTCAAACTAAAAAAAATCTGCGTCTATGTTTTCATTTAAACTATTAGAGTTAACAATTTTAAATACACTCACAACACTGGGCATTACCTGGTCACCGCAAACTGTGATCAGCGACAAGTTAAGCTTTGTTAAGGTCACATGACATCTTTTCTAAGTCGTGTTAGGTTTCACTGCCCTACAATTCTGTCACATATCCTGCATATTAAGCAGTCGTTGAAACCTTCCAGAGACTGCACTAAATACTTAAACATTATGTAGTCTAAGGAAAATAAATCCTAATTATCTAAGTTTCGAAACGACACAATACATCTGAAATACTCCTTTTTAACCTTAATTTACATCGAAGATTGCATTTGATGTACATTATTAACGAAATGTAAAAATTAACGTATATTTAAATGTTTATTTTACACATATTTGGTAGTTACGACAATTTTATATAATAAACAAGTCATAAGTTGTAACCATCAGTCGCATCGTCGTAGCCGTTCGAATCATAATCTGGTTCTTCATAATCTCTTCAGTGAAAAACAAGATGTTCACAATACGTTTTCGTAAATATTGTTACGAATTTTAAACAAGTTATTTTTTAGCATTAATGGTTATAATAATTAAGAGTAGGCTGAAAAATATAAAGATTGAATATATAAAGGCTTTTAATTTTTTTATATAACAACTGTATAGTAATATGTTTCACAAACAGCGTTTATAAGTTTCATTAATTTTATTACGTTTGTAAACAATATCATCTTTTCTAGTTTAGTTTTTGTCAGTTTAATTATTTTTTGTGTCCTTTCATTATTCCTAATGTGCCTACAAATGTCCGCTGCTGCTTGAGAGAATAAGTTCATGCATTGTTACTTGGAAATATCCACTGTTTGAAATATATAGACTTCGTAACTTGTATTACATAGAAGACGAAGTAACTAATACGTTACTCTGACTCTGACTCTCTCTTAGACGCCAAAGATCGAATACGTAAAGGTTTTTAATTTTTTATATGATAACTGTACAGTAGTATGTTTCACAAACACTGATTATAAGTTTTATCAATGTACAAAAATTATTAATTTAACGTGTTATAGTATTATGTATTTTTGTATTAATAGTTTATAATGACTGTAAATTAAACGAGACTAATAGGATTTCAGTACAGTACTGCGAGTTACAGTTCACAAAACCGATTCTATTCATTTACATGTATAGTAGGTACTCGTGAATAAAAGTACCGTACTTACGGTACAAATGGTGTACACTGGTTAGACATTGGACAATTCAGATTTTGTACACGTTGTCGGGAACGCTTTATGTACAAAAACCAATTACCTTGTGTAAAATAAAAATTTGTTAAACCCTCAAAACGTTTGTTGGAATTATTGTTTGCCGGACTGTTAGGCCGTGGTGTACTGCTTGTGTTCATGACAGACGTTTCGGGTCCACCATCGGAGGCCATCTTCAGCGTCAGAAACAATTGGCACGATGTCCGCCAATTACCCCAGTGCCACATAGCCTCTATCTTAGCACTGGGATAATTGGCGGAAACCGTGCCAATTGTTTCTGACGCTGAAGAAGGCCTCCGATAGAGGTACCGAAACGCCTCTCTTGAATACAAACAGTAGACCGCGGACTAACAGCCCGGCAGATAATAATTCCAACAATGTTGACACCGGTCGTGAAAGCCTAAGGCATTCTATGCCCAAAACGTTTGTTCCTAATTGTAATGACGTATAGGCCTACAATTCTTTTTTACTTCCATGTTCCGTAAGGAAATGGCAGTATGGTGATCGCGAAAAAAATCGTGTTCGAGATAAGGGCTGATTCTGATTGTGCTACGCTTAAAACATGAAGAAAAGTTATTTTCTAAAAGTGTCTGTGTGTGCGTCTGTCTGTCTATGTGTGGAATTTTTTCTATGGCGAACGATAACTGCCGGAATTTCAAACAGAATCAAATAATGTTCTGCATATGTGCCCGAGTTGTAGAGAACAAAAGGCCTGTTGATTTTGGTGAAGATCGGTTAAGAGGAAGGGGTAGTTTACCTGCAACGTTTTACGTTTTAACAAGAGTAAAGTACTTAATTTTGATAAACAAAGTATCCTGAAAAGAAGGACATAATAATCCACTGTAGAAAGGTAGATGAAATATCTATAAACGAAAAGGATAGTTGAAGGGGGACGGGGTAATTGTTTATATGTTTACTACGTTATCGGCAACAAAGAAGTAGTTTCTATAGAAATAATTCATTTCAATTTGTCAAACGTAAAACTCGATTTACAAGGAACACACCTAACTTGTTAGAAATTATCGAACCGATTTCAAGTAAATGATTTTAGATATAAATCTTAGAACATGGAAGTCATGTATGGTTCTCCATACCGATATTTATAAATTGCTACACGGTTTTTCTCCGAACTTTATTAAGCCATATAAAACAATTAAAAAATTCACAACGGACTGTACCAACAAAATTCACTTATACAAACCAAGTAAACTGAAGTGATAAGATACTTCTCATACCATTTTATTCAGGTAAAAAGGGGCTAAATCTGTTCACTTCGTAAGCTGCTTACAAATTGATTAGGTTGTTACTTCTCAATAACGGTATAATAATAGGCCTACCTCTTGTATTGCCAAGCGAGGTTAAGTTTAAATAAACCTCCAAACGCCATCGTCTTATAACCGTTGTCTGGAAAGTTAAATATCCTTCATTGAGAACTCTCTTTGAAACTAATTCCGATGTTATCTACTCGGATTTTGGGAAATTTAGCATTAATGGTCTTTTTAATGAAGTTTGTAATGAATTTTTGCTTTCATGCTTTTCAGTGGGAAGACTAGATTAATTGTTATTCTTAAGCAAACAAAAACACTCACTCACACACACATACGCGCGTGCGCACACACAACTTGCATCTCCGTGTTTCTCGTTACGGGTATTTGGTCTGACCGCGAGCGACGTTGCAACTGTAAACCATTACGCCAAGCTGTTACGACAAACATTAGGCAACAGTAATTGCCTTGAACTTTGCGAACGGAGAAACGAGAGAATTTCGGTGACAAGACACGCGAACGGATATTTAGTGTGTTTACAAAAAAGGAACACACTTGCCGGTTTAAGAAACTGCCTGCACGTCCTCTCTCTCACTCTCTCTCGCGCGCACGCAAACACACACACACACACACACACACACACACATACATACACACTATATGCACGAACAGATTACGCTTACCAAATATGCATGAAACGAATTTCGATATTAACTTTTCCCAGCGATTACTGTCTAATAACTTTATCTGGGATAAGTTTATAATGCTTTAATATTAAAGCAAAAATCCAGTAGCTTTCAGTTGTTTTTATAATCGAGAAATCAACAGTATTTCTTAATTAAAATAGTTTTCGTCACATTTTATGATTTTGTGTATAAGGAACTCAACTTTGCATTTGGTAGTAGTAAAATGTTAGTTGATAAAGTCACTGAAAATCTTCTTCTTCTTTTTCACTTCACGGAGTAGGCTTATCACCTGTTCTTGATTAGGTAGCGTCTATCCTCCATTCTGTCCAGATGTTGTGACCATTCCAGGCTATATTTCTGAATTGTACCGTTTATGGACAATATCTGCAGCTCATTCCTAATGTCTTCGTAATGCGAACGATCTCGCATTATACAATCCTTCGTTCGTCTCACAAAACTAATTTCTGAATTTAGAGTTTGGTTTACAATCTTCCGTGTTGGCACCCACTATTGTGGGTTATGTTATACATTAACACAACCACTGCCATTGTTTTATAAAATATAATCATTGTTTCACTCTTTGATGCTCTATATGTGATGCCACATATCCTCTGAAACTTCGTTATCATTGAAAATAACAATAAATATTTGCAAGAAAATAAATTTTATTTGTATAAACATTTCGTACAAATCTATTATAAATAATAATTATTAAATATTACTTAAATTCGATTTATAGACATTTACAAGTGTGGAATTGGTAGACTATATTCTTAGAGAATGTCGTATTTTAATAGTCTACTTCATACGCAATTAGTCTGAATAATTTAACTAAAGATTGTCAAGGTTTTTATCTACATTACCTACCGACAATAATAGGTTTAACCTACCATAATATTTCAGTGATAATATTTTCTTTTGTTTCATTCTCCTTTTGGGGGGAGGGGGCACTCGAATTGAGAAACATTTTATGACTGCGAGAAAGGTTGAAAAAATGTTCACTAGTCGGAACAATGGAATTGAGAAACTTACCTCTACTAGTAGGAAGAGGTGACGGCGGTAAACGAAACTCTTAACTGTTAAGTTTTTTTTTTTTGTAAAATGTATCAGCATGAACGTCTCTCTCTCTCCCTCTCTCTCTCTCTCTCTCTCTCTCTCTCTCTCTCTCTCTCTCTCTCTCTCTCTCTCTCTCTCTCTCTCTCTCTCTCTCTCTATTTTGTTCAATTTATGGTAAATTTTATAATTATATGTCGCCTTACATGTCACTTAGTTTAATGAAAATATTATAATTAGCAAATTTTTTGTGACTTTACTTCTCTAAGGAAAGTAGATTATATTATTATTAATTAGGCCTACCTCTATTATTCTATATTATCCCGACTAACTTTCCGTTCCAGATATAACTTCCAACAGGTCTTTCTTGTTCAGGGGATTAGAAGGATTAGAAGCTCTGAATAAACAAATGGTCTGAACATTTTTGAATTCGAGTGTTGGCTGAAGGGGTAGTTTTTGACAAGTTTCTCAGTTAGAGTGTGGCATGTACCGGAAGAAGAGGGGAGTTTGTCGATTCGGGTGAGCCTTTTTTTTTTTTAATCCTACTGATCATAAAGACAAAAACGGGCAATAAAAACGATTTTCTGTAACTTAGGTAATTCCGTCAGCTTCCTATGTACCGTTATCTGTTGAAACGAAACTTTACCCTAAGTTCGTCTACTTAGTGAGTGTAGACGTACCGAGCCGCGTGTGACCATCCGTCCTTGTTATGTATTCACCCATGTGACGCTTGACTTTATAAGCCACGATGTTTGAACGCACGACTGTTCCGTCAGGCATAAAAGTTTCTATTAAATAATATTAAATAAATATCATCGCTATCTACACATTATGGCAAATACCAAGTCCAGTTGAGCGAGAACGTTAATCTCGTTACACTCTGGTTCTTATCACAGCAGATCTACGTCGTGAAGTTCGGGTTCACTTCACGTACAGAATGTCATAAACAATCGACATCAAGTGTGGAGTTCGTACGTACAGTTACGAACGCTGAGTTTTTATAACATGACCTAAAATGACTGGGTTCTGTTACTTTTCACTTGGGCACTGTTGTTACAGTCATTGCGCTCCCCCAGTTACAATCTTAAAAGACCAAAACATCATATATTTGTGTTATAGACCATTTTTATGAAAAGATAATAAACCATTTATGTTGGCATATATTAATTGTAAAGTTGGCAGACCTGCATATTTCTTTTCGATAACAATTTGAGGTATACATATGAAGTAACTTCATTTTCGTTGCTTGATTTGCCGCATCGGCTGAGCTGAAACCCCGTTGTCGTGGCAACTCATCGACCCAGCCGACAACGCCTACGAGCGGTCAAGCTTAGACGTGCCTCTAAGTTCCTGCGGCTGAATTCTTAAAGGAGCCGTGGGGCAGCGCCTCCGGCGTAGGAACAGTCTGGAGCAAGTCACGAACTTCTCTCACGCACGCAAATCATGCATATTGGAACCGCATCATAACACCTTGTGCTGAACAAAGGAAAGTGGTGCACTCGTTTGAACCTGACTTTCATCGGACTTCAATCTGAACAACGCAAGCAAACCAGGGTGCAAGATGCCCCGTGGAACTTTTTCCTGTTTGTCTTTTTTGTTGCTTCTTGAACAGCTGCCTGTCGCAAGTTACGCTTCTCCCCATGGAGTCAACTAGCCTGCGCTCTAATTGTCAATCCAGCGTCTGCCAAATTCGCAATCAGACAGATGGAATCAGCTTGAATCTTCCCGGCCGCCCTGGCGTCCTAGGTACAGGACACCGCGAGGGGGCAACTGTGTCCTTGTAGGGGAGCTATTCTTCGTCTGGGTGTAGCAGCTCTCCATTCCGGCTGACGCCTCAAGGCGGCCGCACGAGTACTGCTCTAAGTTCCTGCGGGTGAATCCTTAAGGGAACCACGGACCCATACTTCAGACATAGGGTCAGGACGTGCACCCAAACACAACCCTCAATATTCAAAATTAAACAGTTTGCAACTGCTCGAGCCGCTTCGGCTGCGCTATCGTGCCATGATGAAAATCCACGAGGTATGGCAGCTCATCGATCAGGCCGTCGCCTTCGGGCCACATCGGTGCGCCTCCAAGCTCTTGCGCTGAATCCTTAAGGGAGCCACAGGGCCACGCCCCCGGTGGACGTGGATTCAGGCTGGAACAATTCGTGGACTCCACTCCTGCACGCCTCATCGTGCAAAGGGGACTTCGAATCTAACTACTTGTGTCGAATAAACGACCGCGCTGTACCGTATGAACCGGGCGTTCATCGGGCTTCGATCCGGACAACGCAAACAAACCAGGGGGCAAGACGATACGCGCAGCTTCTATCCGTCTGTTAGTATTTTGCTGCTAGTATTGTGTTGCAAATGTTTTTTTTTTTTAGATTTTAACCGTCAATTCCAGTGTTAACGTGGAAGAAAATATCGCGGCTTCATTGCCAGACACGTTTTTCTACATTATACAAACTCTGAGACGTTTAACGTATATAGGTCTACTGTGAGGAAAGCTCAATATTCATGTTTTGGTTATCATATTTGTGATCTGGATAAACAGTGGGGTTATCAGTTTTCTTGAGCCTTTTCCTGTTACTATGATGTGGCGTGGCCTACTAATCACTTAGATGACTTCTACTTTTCTTTACAGAAGGCTTTCTAAAAAAGAAAACTTAAAAATTGAATATTGCGTCTTTGACTTGTGGTCTGGGTTCCCCACGGTGTAACTCTTCTTAAACCTACGACCTTAGAAAACTGGAAAGACTCATCTTTATCAGAAGGTGTCTAGCATTATTTTATCCCGAAGACAAAGTGTCCATTTTAATAAGCAGTGACGTGTCTACTATACTCTTCCAGATTGTTGGAGGTTCCGCTGTCCCCGTTGCTGTTGCATCTTATCTCAAACAATAAATTGCGGAAGGATTTCACCGTAGTTCTCAGCATGGAAATTGCTGTGTTTAAGGTGATCTTGTGTGGATGAAACCTCTTTAACAATTTTTCTGAAAACATTACAGGATGAGGAGATCTGTGAAAGGCCTAACGTAGAAAACTGACCTAGACCACATGCTGCCAATTTTTCGTAACTCTTTTAACATTGAAAATGTTTATAAGGACGTGTTGCACATTTGTGGCCGATCGCTGGTGCGTTATCGAAAATGGGAACCGGTGAGTTCCAATAAAACTACTTCTTTGTTGTCAATAACGTAGTACACATATAAAACTCATCAAGTGCTTTCCAAGTGAAATCGATGAATCTCAAGAAGAACAGCGAGCTTCTCTCCGTGCGCGCTTATGAATGCGACTACATTTAACTTATAATCTGTACATTGGTAAATGAAGAAAAATAAATATATATATTTTTTAAATTTATTGAAGCATTTTCAATGCCCTTCTCTGTGTATTGCATTTGTGCAATACCTGTAAATTGTTATTCAGTGTCGACTCAAGAAAACGTCATTTCTGATTTATGTGGTAGGAATTAGTTGATTACAGCGTGTGGAGATGTAAAAAGCACGGAAAATGGTACAAAATCAAAGACACTGATACGTTAAAAATATTGGGAAAAAGGAAGACCCGTAACAAGAATAAATAGACTTAAATCTGTTGCTTAAAACTGGACATTAATTTTTATTAGAATAAAAATATATTTAAAACATTTTTAATACATGCACTTTATGGTATATCTGGCTCCGTGTGCTTCCATTTGCGCGTATTTACTGAATTGTGTGTGCGAGCGCCCGTGTGTAATTTTAAAGATATAGTCCTAATGTAAATTTATTTCCAATGAACTACCCCAACGTTATGTCAATGCGAAACGTTGCAAATTCTATGCGTACAATTCATATGACATTGTGCAGTATCTTTGTTAAATTTATTGCTCTTACCATACGTAGGATTCTATATATTGAAGTTTGTGCGCCAACCACTGCATCCATTTGTTTTCTTACACACAATACAAAACCGTGTTTTCTAAATGCATTCGTTTACCTTCGCATTCAATGAAACCGCGCATTACAATCTCTATTATTTTTTAACACTTTTGTCTTTGTCACTTTCGTGAACGTCCCCTCCCGCTCTCTCACATTCTCTCTCTCTCTCTCTCTCTCTCTCTCTCTCTCTCTCTCTCTCTCTCTCTCTCTCTCTCTCTCTCTCTCTCTCTCTCTCTCTCTCTCTCTATTTATATATCTCTGTTTCTTTCTAGCTGTAATTTTTCTTTGCCCTCGTTTTGCATTAGGTTGTGCGGTTTAAACGTTAGTTTTTCCATTTTTACAACGGGTATCACGTACGTTTCTATTCTGTTACAACTTTTCGATACAGTTCGGATAGACAACCCCAACCGTCACATTAGTAACTAACGATTAGTTCGGTGAGAAAGAAAATGATTTTTTCTCAATTTCAGCATGTGTTTAGTTAGAAAAAATGTTTTCTTTCGAATTACATATTTATTTTTCTAGAATTAAGTGTGTATAATTTTCTTAAGCATGAAAGACGTTTTAAACTATTCTATTTTATCAAAAATATTATTATAAACTAGATCCACATTCCTACAAGTAATTCTGCCGGCGTCCATGCTTATGGATCTCATGAACTGGAATCTTCAAGGTGTGTCCCGGACTTTAAAAGGTTTAGAACCACTGGTTTAAACTACATATATTCGTCATATCCACATCTCAACCGCGCGATCACTGTAGACTCCCGCGGGAGATGTAAGGCTGCCTGATGCAAACGATGTAACCCTAATAGGAGAAACGGAAAGCGTCAGTCAAATGGGAATATATTCACCAAGTGAGATACAGGATTACAGCATTAAAATATCAAATCAAAAAACAAAAACAATGACATTCCTGGGAAACGAAACAGTTATGACAAAAAGTCGTGGAAGGTAGTCATCGAACGGGTTCAACGTTTTAACTACTCTGGGTGTGAGGTGTGAAATTTTGTACTGGTTCGACAGAAATCTTTAAAACGAAATCAAAAGTTTGGTCATATTTGTAGTGTAATAAACCGACACTGTAAACACAAAACAAGAAGAGATATAAGATGTATGAAACGATTGCGGCACCCACGTTGGGTTATGGAAGTGATTCATGTGCTCTGACTAAGGGGTAATAAAACCGCGTACAGGCAGTAGGAATGAAATTCCTCAGAGCTGTGAAGGGATGAAGATGAGAAAACAGAGTAAGAAACGCAGACATGAGAACGAGATTGGAAATAGGCTATACAGTTTGCAGGATGAAATAATAGAAAATAGAAGATGGGTGGACCATATGAACAGAATGGACCCAGCCAGATTTCCAGTTCAAATGTAGCATTAGGAAGAAGAAGTCTTGGAAGCAGGTGCGGATCCACAGGGATGGCGGAAATCCCCCCCCCCCAAATGTTCACATCAGACGGAAGTTTTTTCGTTGTTTTGTGATTGTGAATGTGATAAAAAATTCATATCACGATATGTAGTTTCACGGTTTTACTCTAAAATTACTTTAACTTGTAATTGTACCTTACCACCGTGTTAATTTTTGTTTTATACATAACTTAAATGAGTAGTGTATATTTAAACTGTAAGTGAACATTATTAAAATATCAATGAACTGACAAACACAAAATGATTTTTTTATACTTGTGCGTTAATAAGTTTGTGTTGATAATAACACACTGTATTTTTATCTTCACTCATTCCCATCATTTATACTTTAGACGATTAAAGAATGGTTCAAATTTTCATATCCCCCCCAAAAGTCAACTCTTTCCTCCCAAATTACTAGCTGGATCCGCCCCTGCTTGGAAAGGCAAGGAAGAGATAGGTACCGTAACATGGAATATGTGCCTAACACTTAAAGTGCAGAAGAAGAAGAAAATGATCGATAGTTTTCCAAATTCAGATTTATTTACGACTTGTCAGTTATTTTAAAGATTATAAAATCGTGTTATATTCCAGTTATTTAGCTGCGACCATTATTGGCTTGTCAGTAATCACAGTCTCTAACAGATCTCACAAAAGACGTTCATACCCGAGGTGTTTCCCATTCACTGATAGTCCTGAGGGTAAGATGTACCACGTCATTAAGACAAACATAAGAATAGACGTGGATAACGGTCGTGGTGAGGTTATTGCCACAGATCTCCTACACAGAAAACATTATACAACGTCCGTTCCCGCGTACATATGTACGACTACATACACAAACAGTTGACACTAATCTCTCCCCTCGATGGAACAGCGAAATGGCTACTGCAATTAGTAACGGAATATTGTACGGACACGCGAACGAGCGCGCATGCGCTCAAATGCAATCAACATGAAATAAACATTATTGTATTTAACCCTGTCGATGATTGCATGTATGTACCGACCGCTAACATGTACCGCATTGGAATGCGTTTTAACGATACGTATCGCTTTTATAATATTTCGCCGCGGATGTAATTGCATTTCGATAAGAAAATCTTAATTAAAGCTACTCAGTTTTTGAGTCTCGTAATGCTGTCAGTACTGGTCGGCAAACATAACATAATCTTATAATCTTGTAACATTAAAAAGCCTGTGTTCTGTTATATTGATTAACTGCATCGTTTAAGCGATTCATGCTCATTGTTTATTTAAGACCAGAACAAAAAAATTAAAAACTTACGATTGCGATTTCCTGGATTATTTACTAATTTAAAATCATTGATCTTTAATAGCACCGGCTGTTTCCGTCACGAAGTCTTCTTTTCCTCCATTTCTTCTTCTTATTCTTTTGCTTCTTCTTCTTATTCTTCTGCTTCTTCTTCTTTCTCTTCATCTTTCTCTTTTCCTTTTTCTTCTTGTTGTTCTTCAGTTTCCCTTTTTCTTCTTCTTCTTCTTCTGCTGCTTCTTATTTTGTTCTCCTTTCCATCTTCTTCTTCTTCTTCTTCTTCTTCCCCTTTTTGTCCTCTTCTTTAGAAGTATTGGGGTCCTCTAGCCACTCTGTCTATCCACGGAGACGAGTTTCATGTTTCACCTCTTGTACCCATCCCTCTTCTAATCTCTCTTTTCAACATTTTCCTACCGTTCCGATATTGGTCATTTTTTCCTTTCCCTTTTGGATCTGCTTTCGTTGGTTAGCTTCGGTTTCCTTTCATTGTCTATCCTTGTCGCACGGCTAAACAATTGCAGTTCTTTGTCTTCCACTGCCTGCTAGAACCGTTTCCCGATGGTCATATGCCTCATTCTGCTTCTCCTAGGTCTTTCAACTGGCCATCTCAGAAATTTTATGTCATATGCCTCCAATCACCTTTGATGTTTTTTAAGCAGGGGTAAATAAGAAAACTGAAAGTGATAAGAATTTACGATTTAAAAAATATACATAAGAGTAGAAATATCGAGGAGAAGAATAGGGGGACAAAATTGGGTACATATACTCTGGGGCCGCGTTGTTTAAGGAGCGGGCCAATGGCCAAGCGATCTGTAGCAAATAACCATGCAAAAGAAGCCTTTAATAGGATAAAAGGACCTTTATTTAGTATAATGACTTGGATCTGAGTACAGAACTAGTGAATCGTTTTACGTGGAGTGTTTTAGTTTATGAGTCTAGATGGACAATAAACAAAGGGATGAAGGATAAGGACTGAATCGCTGAAAATGTGGAGTTGGAGAGGGATGAAAGGAATAAGGTGGGTGCAGAAAACAAGCAATGAAAAGGTTGTCTAAAGATTCAAGGAGGATACTTCTGCGAGTTTTAGAGAGGAAAAGGTAGAACTGGATTGACCACACCTGGGAGCGAATAAGATAATAAAAACGGTTATAGGCCCTAAAGAACAGTGAAGGGACGAAAGAAGATGGCGAAGAAGATTGAAGCTCCTGGTAGCTCAAGTCTAGAAACAGATACGATTGGAGATGGAGGAGTCATGGCACTTGCCCATACAAAGTTGATTATTATTAATATCCGTAAACCGGGGCTATTAAAACATTGACCTTCGATTAATTGGTAAAGAAAACAAAAATATACTTTTTTCCTTTTTTTTTGTATACAAGCCTACATGTCTATATTAGTTTCCTACATAATTCACCATCCACATTCAGGCACTTAGTATATTGTTGGATCATATTTTGCAGGCCTCCTCGAGAAATACTACTGCCAAGGTACTCCAGTCAAGAGTTGATCCCATTAACGAGGTCACCGGTAGTTTTAAATCGTTGAATACCCGGCTAGATCTTACACGGTTGCACCTTTACTCGGATTCGGTATCGGATCGGTAGTGAACCGACCTCCGACAGGGCTCACGCACGATTTACCGCTAGTCCCGGTTCTGGATTTCCATAAAGTGGGTGCCTCGCAAGTACTCAGAGTTTCTACCCTATGCGACAGAGTCGACTGCCTGGTATAGTCACATTGACTCGGCGCTTCGTCAGTGATAGGTCGGGACGGTAACGTGGATCGTCGTCCACATCGAGCTCCACGGTTCCTCACGGCCCCAATAGCGATCGGACGGTTTTTCGATCTCCGTTGTCTGATTCCGTCCATCATTTTGGGCATAGTCCCAAGAACCCAGTAGACGATAGAACGTTTCAACAAATACTACCACGCATATTTCAGCTGACGGGAGAGACAATAATAGATTCCATTTTCTGTCGGTCAGCACTCGAACTGAAATAACAAAATTGGCCTCGGATTTGCTTGTAACAAGGTAAAAACAGGTACTCTTTGCTATAGTGCATAAGCCGTGTTGGTACGGTGTATATCGCCCAATCGGAGGTTAATTCTTGAATGGCCCTTGTGCATATATGCTTTATGTATTATCCACTAATAGTTATAATAGTTTTACACTACTACTGTTATTAACATGTTGAACTGGGTTAAAGATAGGCTGCACATTAAGGTCAAATTGCAAGGTAACGTCAGATGTCCTGCCTATTACACAACACACTTCACAACTCGGAACCCATTTTGACTTCACGACGCACCCTTGATAGGTACAAAGTCCCTGTGCGCAGACCATTTTGGATGACAAAGGTGACAAGAACATGTGTAAAGCGACCTCAAATCGAAAATACCTCTATCGCGTACATAACAGCAACATAATAACATTATTGCGTTTGAAGTAAGTGTTGACATGAGAATTCGTGAACAAGGCGAGGAAGCCGCCGACTGATCAGATTTCAGTTGTGGCGTTTTTAGGTATTCCAGTGGTAGCGAAAAGAGAGGGAAAACTGCGTTCTGAACAGCAGAGTCGTGACTGACTGTGGCAGTAACGGCTTCCACGGCGCTTATTAACCGTCATTATACTAATCATGCATAAAATTAGAATTCCTAAGCGAACGTTTAACTAATAGTAGATCGCGGAAATATACGGATCGGTAGACGTTTGTGGGGAATCTAAACCACGTTGTCGGGTCGTATTTTATAATGACAAGTATCGACCTGAATAACAGTATTTTTGTTCTACATACCTGTTAACGTCAACTACGATAACAATGTACTAAACTGTGTAAGCAGAAAGTTATCGAAAGTTATCTGCGAATATTTGTCTTCTACAGGTAGAACGTAAGTTTTATTGTTTATAAATCGCTTTAGGTCTAAAAAATATTTTGCCAGTTTTCAATACATGAGAACATTGTAAGAAATGTACATTTACTTTTCAGTGAATTTATAAAATGATAATTAATAGACTTCGAAGTGATTAAGGAGAGGCAAGATAGGATATACGTCATGCGAAGAAGACAGGATGAGCAGCGTTACGTTGCAAGTAGTTAATATTACTCTAAATAATTCTTTCTCATGTAGAAATCAAACAAGCAATCATGAGCAATGATGATGAGGTATTTAAATTGATAAACGAAAGACGGAGGTCACGGATAAACATCGCCAGGATGAAGTGCCGATGGTTGGGACACTTAACTAGGCAAAATATCTATACGACTACAATGCTAGAGGTAACAATTAATGGGATAATTGCTGTAATATGATAAGGAAAGTACGCGGATCAGATTACTGGAGAGGTAAGGTTAGCGGGATAAAAAAATTTCAAGAAGAAGGCAACCAACCGGGACGTCTGGTCCCAGCGAGAATATGCTCGCCCAAAGTCTTCTGAGGACAGAAGAAGAGACTTATCCAATCCAATCGTAGAGGCAGGTATAGGCAGCAGCTGGACGTGCCCCGGGCGTGTCCGGTCAAACCCTATGGCTGCCTGATGCTACAGTTACCCTGAGTAGCTATGCGCGTGTTTAAGGATGAGTCCTCCTACTTAGGAGGGATTAAGGCTGGTAGTAAGTTTCTGGGCCACAGAGCGGTCCGTAACGGATTTTTTTATTGCACAAAGAGCGAATAACGAAGAGGGAAGGAAACGGTGGTTAAGAATATTATTTTCTGATATAACTTGAAAAAGGAGGAGTGGTTGATTTGTAGCCTATATTTTTGATTTACTGTATAGTGGGAAAGGAATGGGTGGACAAACAACGCAAAGGCGGCGGTGTGCGGCACAAGATAGCTTATGGAAGGGAGGATGGGGGTCGTTGAGCAGGGCTCGGGGGCGCTTATGTCTTCGTGGAGGTGGGCCTTCGTCTGTACTAAGGTGGCGGAGGTGAGGACAGGAAGAGGTAGAGGCTCGTGTGATCAGTTTGAGAGGAAGGGAGGGGACAAAAATCATCGATGGAAGGAACCTTCAACCGTCGTCTGATAGCGTCAAAGAGACTTATTTCCATGAGTCGACGTTATACTGAAAAATTGAAAAAGTACCTTGACTTATGATTCTCATAAAATCAAACACGTAATTACTATAAACGTATGACGTGTCACCATCTACGATTACGACCATTGGCTTTATGCTTATATTACAGTACTGAATTACCGTCTTTTTATTTGAAATGAACGTAACCTCCACAAGTGTGTTTGTTAAGCAATTTTTAAAACTGAGTTGTGGTTGTGGTCCAATATCGTAGTTGTAGCCGACCAATGACGGTTCTACTCTGAGGCCGGGGGAATTGTGGTCCCCCGAGATTTATTACTGTTGCCTTCCTGAATTTTAAATTAAGTACTGCTTATTAAGGTGGGATATTGCAATTAATATTTATGTTTAATTCTTATTGTTATTCCCACTTATTACAAAAGCTCTCCTATATTACTTTTTCATATTTCATTAAAATCGTTTTTCTCACATACTGGAAAGGTCCCCACATAAGACCGTCACTGGTTTCGACTGCTGCCGGGGCAGTCGTATTCAGTGGCGCCACAGACGAGGTCTCACTCTCTGCCATGCAGTCAACGAACAACGGGTTGTTAGATGAAACAGCATTTGGATGCCAGACACCAAATTGTCTATTATAATAAACAATTTTTACCGAGTCATTTTCTTCTTCTCCTGCTTCTTCTTGTTCTCCTTGTTCTTCTCCTCACTTAAGGAATATATCATTCACCAGTTTTGGTTTTCAACCTTTTACCGTCTTTTACGTAGTCTTCCAATCTATCTATGTTTTGTGTGTGCGCGTGCGCTTTCAAAGAACTTCTCAGTAACATCCTCTTATATGCATCCTGTGTGCGTGCAGTATCCATTCAGCACGATTGAGGTATGACGTTTCACTGCATAACGTCAGAGCTTCTCTGATGACCACTTTTTTTCAAATGGCGATCTTGTCCTTCATAACAATCCTCGATGTCACTTGGGAGGCTTCATTTCACCGGGTAAACATTGAGATATATTTTTATCGCGCCCTGGCCCATTTCGTTGGGTCGGTACAGACATCATTACATTAGAAACAAATATTAATCTGTGTACTGAGAAGTGCTAAGTCTCGCTGTCCGTGGGACAATGTGATAATGTTACGTATTCCGGTAAGGAATGTGATGATGGCTGTCCGAGTCAGCCGGAAGGCGTAATAACGTTCAAATCATGAATATTATTATGTGAATACGAGTGGGCTTTACCGATATTTAGTGAAAACATTCCAGTGGAGCGCCCCGCAGTCTGACAACAATCCCCGAGGGGCTACCGTGATGTAATAATATAGATTTAATTCTAAGAAAGACCGCCGTAGTCGACGATTTGAAGACGGTTAATCTCACAACAATGGGTGGGAGAGTGCGGTTACAAGGTGGAAGAAAGAGATACGGCAGAGAGGTTATGACTTCATTTCTTAATGTCCTCAGAAGATGGAACCGGTTTTACTTATAGGCCCTCTTCGTATTTCTTACTTTACTGTCGTGTTAATGAATGTCGTGAGATTTAGTTGTAACTGTGTGTGTGATGTTGGTGTCTGGAATGCGTTTCGAATGACGCGTTTAGCTTAGCTATTTTTCTCACATGAAGACAGCGCGTACCTTGTAAACGCGACAAAGTCTGACTTATGTTTGGATAGAACGAACTATTCTATTCTTTTTTTAAACAACTGTAACCTGCTGGAGAGAGTTTTACAGCCCAAACAAACAGAGGAAACAAAATGTGTTTTCACTGAAAACAATATTGAACATTGCTTTCCCTGACACAACCATCAGCGGTAATGAGATTTTCCTGTACCGCGGTGTAATTTTCGTAAAAGCAGAAATGCGACAAGTGATGCATTTCAAGTGATCAGTAGAAAAAATAATATCGGTGACGGTAACGGAGCCGCGATATTTCTCTAATACCACCGGAGCGGTTTCACTTTCACACGGTGTTGTCTGGTGTCACAGCGTGGGCTGTAAACAAAGGGGTCTCGCTTTAGATACACGCTGCACCTGTTCTCTTTGGCACACCAGCCAACCAACGCTTTACATTGAATATTATATAGCGCTAAGATTATTGGAACGCATTATGAACTGAGGGACATAAACATTCTCGGTTCTATGACAGTGCAGTTACTTTGTTTGTCTTTCCACTGTTGCGTCAGTTAACAAACATTACTGTTTATTGTCACGAATACAGTCGAAATAAACCGAAGCATTGATGGAGTTCAATTTGTTGATTATTTATACATTAATAATGTCACCTTAGATACGCGATTGTTAACGCTTTACAATTATTATGATGTAATAACCTCAATCTCGATAATGAACTTGAATATTTTTACGTTGTTAGGCACTTTTCGACAATAATTACTTTTAATTTAAGAATACTCTGTGAGCAGGCACAGTGAGCGGATGATCCGTCGGATTGAAGGATTTCCAGAGGACAAGTCCGTTCCTTCAACAAGCAAATGACTAACTGCGTGACGGTATTATTTCAGTTTTCTTCTTTATTACCGACCTTATTCATTTTATTCCTACCATTTATCGTTCTTACCAAAGTTAGTGTTAGGAAGATTAATGTTTTAAATGTTATGCCAGGATGCAGAAAATAATGTTGAGCGTGGACTGTATTTAATACATTTAATAATGTTTTATTACAATTTACCTTGAATAGTAAGGTTGGCTACGTCTGAAAGCATTTGAAATTTGAAAACCCACGTCGGGTAAGAAATGTTACATGATGAATTGAGGCGCGAGTACGCGGCACTCCAAGCTACAGCAATGAGTACTGTAGGGCCTAAGGCCTACATAAATTGTCTCGACGACAAGAAAAAATGAAAAAATGACAGAATGAAGCAGAGACGCGTTTACGTCCGCTGCTCGCCGACGCACGTTGCACTTTGTTTTAGCCTGATCGCGATAAGCGTAACTTCGTTTTTTAAAGTGTTAAAGTATATTAGCTTGATTAACCAACATGTAAAGTAATATATCGGAGTGTACAGAAAACTATTCGTGTATTTTAGAATCTCGTTATGAATTAAAGAAACTATCAAAATACTTTATTAAGTCTTGAAGTATTTGAGTGCGTGTTGGTCGAGGAACGGGACGGTCGTTGTTTGTACGGCAAAGACAAGCATGAGAGGAGTCTTCATCGCGAGTGAATCATTTAATCAGTGCGTACAGCAAGTAAGAAGCAGTTTTATTTAAACCAGTGAACTCGAAGTAATTACTAACACAGTATATTTTGTCTTGTGCGCGAAAGTCGAGTGGAGTATTAAATCAGAGTTCCGATGTGTGTAAAGAATCGATGAAAGTAATTGTGAATGGAATTAAAGCAAAGTATGGTGCGAAGTGAAATTGTGATATATGTTCACTCAAGGCATTGTCGGCAGATGGAATGGATAATCCTGAACACAAGTAACGGTTTCATTGTACTTATGTATTAACTAATATTCTATGTAGTCGTATCGTCTATATCCCTAAACATCCCGTTTCATTCTAAAAGAACCGACGAGCAGTTGGATGCTAGTAATATGATTTTATCCTTTATGACTTTAGAAATGCTCAATTTAATTAATGTAAATTAGGATTGACAAATTCAGAGTTGTACTAAATATATCTGATGGTTGTCAGAAGTCAATATCTTGTTAATATTAAGGCATTGAATATATACATATATATATTGTCTTGAAAGAATTAGTAATAATTAAAAGTTATTAGCATCTTAACTGCAGAGTTTTTATTCAAAAAACCCCCTGAGATCACATAACATCTCTGGCGCCCAGCATCTAATACCTTTTAAACCAAATATCATTACATTAAATAAGATAAACTTAATTACTTACAAATTATACACGTAAAAGTTATATTTGCCGCACCAATAAGTGGGCCTAGTCACGAGCTTTAATAGTAATTGGCGCCTAGAACGTGGAGCAAACCCACGATAAGTAATATTTGTCGCCATCAACGTGGTGCAGTTGTAGAGATAAGTAATATTTGGCGCAGAACGTGGAGCACGAATCTCCAATAAGTAATATTTGGCGCAGAACGTGGAGCACGAATCTCCAATAAGTAATAATCAACTCAACAACGTACCCAAGTCAGATTTCAACTTGGTCAGATTAGAAATGGTGTCTGCACCGGTTAACAAATCATCGACATAGAAATCATTAATTATAGCTGAAGCAGCGTCAGGAAAAGAAGCTTCATGATCCTTACCAATCTGAATAAGGCAACGATTGGCCAAAAACGAGGCACTAGCAATACCGTATGTTACAGTTCGCAGTAAAAAATGTTTAAACTGTTCAAGGGGTGAATTACGCCACAGAATACGTTGATAATGACAATCCTTATCAGACACTAGAATTTGTCGATACATCTTCTCGATGTTGGCGATCAGAACATAGTTGTGCATGCGAAATCGCAAGAGAATAAAAAAAGATCTTGTTGGACATTTGGGCCTACCAACAAAATATCATTGAGAGAAAGACCATTGGTAGTTTTGGCCGAGCCATCAAAAACGACGCGAAGTTTTGTCGTGGAACTAGAATGTTTAAAAACGGCATGGTGAGGCAAATAGTAGGTATTTGAAACCCTGGAATTGACAGAACAATCGTCGACAAGCGCCATGTGGCCAAGATCTCTATATTCTTGAATAAAGTTTGCGTATTCACGCGCAAGCTCAGAATCACGCATGAACCGGCGTTCTAAACTTAAGAATCTCGCTTCAGCGGTAGCATAGGACTCACCCAACTGGGGATTGTCAGACTCGAATGGTAACGAGACAACGAACCTACCCTCATCATTGCGATGAGTGGACTTAACAAAATGTTCCTCACAAACGGAATCGTTACTAATGGGTGCATTATCAGGGATGGTTTCGGTCTCCCAAAATTTCTCAAGAGACGCTAAAATTTGACTGTCGTTGTTCTTTGCCAAGAACGAAACAGCAGGACCCTTAGAACGGCAATGTTTGGGCAGATTGCCTGCTAGAATGTAGCCTAACTTTGTTTCTTGTATAATAGGAAAGTTAGGACCACGTACATATTTGTTAGCTAAGATCAAGTCTAAATAAAATTGCGCTCCTAAAAGTGTATCTATGTCAGCTGATATGTTGAAATGTGGGTCAGCGAGGAAAACGTTATCTGGGATATTAAAATGATTTATGTCGAAAGATTGTGCTGGCAGTTTATGAGTCAATGCAGATAAGACTGCACACGTAGCGTCAAAGCTGAACCCTTGATAACGAGAAATAATACGAACAGATGCCAAATTAGTGGCACAACATGCCGCATTATTAATACCTGTAATCGGTATATTAGATTTAGTCAAGTTAAGTTGCATTTTTTTAGCAAATGATTCCGTTCAAAAGTTCACTTGTGACCCGGCATCTAATAAAATTCTTGCAAGCTGTCTGTTACCAGCCCGGTCGATGACGAACACGAGTGCTGTCGACAAAAGAACATTGTTTGCAGACTGGAGCTTAAATGAACAATAATTGCTACTGCTGGCAGAACCTTGTTTTGACACATTATTTATGTGCAGCAATGTATGGTGTCGTTTTGAACAGATCTTACATGATTGTTTGACCTTACAAGTAGATGAAAAATGATCTGGTCTTAAACAATTAGTACAGCGTTTATGATTTAATATAAATTTCCCTCGTTCTGATATGCTTAATTCACGAAATTTGTCACACATGTAAATTGGGTGACTGGCCTTGCAGCAGGGGCATAAATAATTATTTGAAGTTGAATGATAACTCTTAAATGCAGTGCTGCCAGCAGAGTTTCGTAATTTATGTTTTTCAGACTTATTATTAAACCTTAAAGTCGGCTTGTTGAGCTGCTGTCCAGCATCTATCGGTAATGTATTTTCTAATAATTGTCTACGTGCGTTTAAAAACTGGGTAAAGCTTTGAAAGTTAGGAAGATTATCGGGATCTATAGACTCCTTCCATAATTTAAACGTGGAGTGGTCAAGTTTTGCTGACAATAGTTGTACAGTAATGAGTTCAAATGAATCCACTGACAGTTGCATAGCTGCCAGCGAATTGACTGAAGACGTTACTGTATTTGTGAATTCTGCCAAGCTTTGTACAGAGTCTTTGATTGTCGACTTTACTTCTAGAAAATTTTGAATATAATATTTCGCTAATATGAATTTGTTATCATATCTAGCGGACAGCAAACTCAACGCTATCGAATAGTTCTCATTACAAATAGGTAAGGCCTTAATTAGATCTAATGGCTCATTTTTGAGCGATGAATACAAATAATGTAGTTTTTGCACTGAAGTTAGATCAGATCTGGCATGTACCAAGTCCAGAACTATTGAATAAAAGTGCTGCCATTCTAAAATGTTGCCTGTGAAGCAGGGCAAACTTATAATTGCATATTACTTGTTAATACTTGAGATTCAGTCTGAACGTTGAAAGTTTCTATTAATTGCAAGATGTTAGCTTCGGTTGAGTATAAAAGTTCTTCAACCTCAATTCTGTCTTCTTGAGCAGCGTTTATGTCCTTAGAAATTAGTTCAATTTCAGACTGTACCTCATCGTATTTTGTTGCTAAACTCTTTAGACTTTCCAATCTAACCGTTAAAAAATGTTTAGTGTTACTGTTTTTATCAAAATTAATTATAGCAGAATTGATTCGCACTATGGCAGACTTTAAGCCGCCTCTCTTTCTGACCAACACTTTGAGGCCCTCTTCCGCCATTCTACGCACCTGTTAGTGATGTCGTTGACGTCGTACCTTGTGTGAGATGTCCTGGAGCGTCGAGGCCGTGGAATAGATGGCAGATACACACGGACTGGATAGATGACTGCTCAATCTGGTGTGTAGACGTTAACACATGGATGGTCTTGTAGTGGTGTTGTCACGAGGCTCAGTGGCGACGAAAGAAATGCTGACTATCTCCCGACACGGTCGGATCAGCGAACATGCTGAATCGCCCGTGATGGCCAGAAATTGAGGTGGAAAAAATGATGAAAGCCGCTCTGGTATAAGTTGAAGAAAAGTAAAATGATGAATCCAGGCACGGAGCGACCAAAAAAATGTTAGGAAGATTAATGTTTTAAATGTTATGCCAGGATGCAGAAAATAATGTTGAGCGTGGACTGTATTTAATACATTTAATAATGTTTTATTACAATTTAACTTGAATAGTAAGGTTGGCTACGTCTGAAAGGCATTTGAAATTTGAAAACACACGTCGGATAAGAAATGTTACATGATGAATTGAGGCGCGAGTATGCGGCACTCCAAGCTACAGTAATGAGTACTGTAGGGCCTAAGGCCTACATAAATTGTCTCGACGACAAGAAAAAATGAAAAAATGACAGAACGAGGCAGAGACACGTTTACGTCCGCTGCTCGCCGACGCACGTTGCACTTTGTTTTAGCCTGATCGCGATAAGCGTAATGCAGAGCGTACAGATTAGCCAAACTTTAAATATGAAAATTACCACACTACTGTCCAGTTAGTTTATCGATTCGTATTTCAAAGACTGTGATTTTACATTGAATTGAGGCATTCTGTTCGCGTGTTGCTTCCAGCTCTTAGCAAGCTTTGACAACAAAATATTATTTAGGTTATTTAGTTGTTAAATTATGTACCCTTAACAAATAAAAATTATACCTAATGATAATGACAGCTGGTCTCTACAGGGTACATAAACAAACTGAAACGGATGGTATAATTTACAGAATTAAGAAAGTAAGACGGGTATACTACATTTGAGTAGGTAGACTATATAGATTTGTGTACGTTATGCTATAGCCGTTTCCACATTCAATTGAGACCGTTGGCTTTACGAGAGCCACGCAAGAACTAGAGCGACTTAAAAGCCAGCCCCCCCCCCTACTAATTAAAAAAAGTCGATATAATATGAAAACACCCACGTACGTGTTTCGGAAGTATCGATTATTATGACAGTAATTAAGAAGCATCGAACAATCAATAGCCTCAGTTTACACTATCTTTCGGTACTGAGGAACAGTGTTTTTTCAAAATTGATAAGAATTTTTTTAGTGATAATAATGAAAATTTGAATTTTCAAGAAAGTGAAGTAATATCTTCGCAGCCGATAGATGGTAAACGAAAAACGAAAGGAGGGAATAAAATTTATAATTTTTTAACTCAGTAAAAATACTCTTAGCTACAACCTCTGACAGTTTCGTCATGACTGGACTGCACGTTTTTTGACGATTTTTTCAAGTTAAGTTTGTACGACAAAATTAAAAACGCAGAAACTGTAAATCTCGTTTTTAACTAAAAATATTATTTTGGTCTTAACAACGTTTACCAAATTGAAACGCTTAATGCTTGAATGATTATTTTTTATTGAATTCCTTTAAAGGCGAAACTCTAATGTAGCGTTAATTTTCCTAATGTTTTGTATTTAAAGAAGACGTCAAACAACAACAGGTGCGTTAACATTTAGACAAACTCTGAAAGAAGGTAAACAAAAATAAATGAGTTAAAAGAGTAAATACTTGCGCTAAATTGATGTTTTATTGGACTGCGTTCTAAATCGAAGCATCCTCCTCTTCCTATGGGGCTGCAGCCCGAAGTCGAGTCTTGGCCTCCTCTATCCTCACCCCCAACCTCTCTCTATCAGTAGCAAAGGACTTCCATCCTCGCACTCCCAACATCTCTTTAGCAACCACAGCGACAGCATGTTCCCACCTTTTCCTTGGACGGCCTTTTGGTCTTTTACCATCCATACTCCCCATAAGGAATCCTTTAGGTGTTCATTTGTACTTCTCACGTTCCAGGTTCAAAAATCGAAGTTTGTATACCGTCGCCGTAGTCGTTGTCTTTTATCCATCCTTTCCGAAGCTCATCAAGAGTTTTCTTAACATAATTTTTCCCAGGAACAGCTTGTTAGCCTGTAGCCCAACCCCCAACCTGGTGGACCAAGAACTTTGATTTCGGGCTGTTCTTCCCCTAGAGAGATGCCTAGGGGACGAGCGCTCCCTGCCCGATCGCAGTAGGCTAACTAACTCAGGCCATGTGCAGCCGTTGACCAACTGGAGATTCATCTGCCTCCACACTAGACGGACACCCTGCTGCCGGACACCCTCCACACCATCCTGCTAGGTCAGGACCCAGGTTATCCCCTGGCCGCTCTGGCGGGACACCCTCCACACCATCCTGCTAGGTCAGGACCCAGGTTATCCCCTGGCCGCTCTGGCAGGACACCCTCCACACCATCCTGCTAGGTCAGGACCCAGGTTATCCCCTGGCTGCTCTGGCGGGACACCCTCCACACCATCCTGCTAGGTCAGGACCCAGGTTATCCCCTGGCCGCTCTGGCAGGACACCCTCCACACCATCCTGCTAGGTCAGGACCCAGGTTATCCCCTGGCCGCTCTGGCAGGACACCCTCCACACCATCCTGCTAGGTCAGGACCCAGGTTATCCCCTGGCCGCTCTGGCGGGACACCCTCCACACCATCCTGCTAGGTCAGGACCCAGGTTATCCCCTGGCCGCTCTGGCAGGACACCCTCCACACCATCCTGCTAGGTCAGGACCCAGGTTATCCCCTGGCCGCTCTGGCAGGACACCCTCCACACCATCCTGCTAGGTCAGGACCCAGGTTATCCCCTGGCCGCTCTGGCAGGACACCCTCCACACCATCCTGCTAGGTCAGGACCCAGGTTATCCCCTGGCCGCTCTGGCAGGACACCCTCCACACCATCCTGCTAGGTCAGGACCCAGGTTATCCCCTGGCCGCTCTGGCAGGACACCCTCCACACCATCCTGCTAGGTCAGGACCCAGGTTATCCCCTGGCTGCTCTGGCGGGACACCCTCCACACCATCCTGCTAGGTCAGGACCCAGGTTATCCCCTGGCCGCTCTGGCAGGACACCCTCCACACCATCCTGCTAGGTCAGGACCCAGGTTATCCCCTGGCCGCTCTGGCAGGACACCCTCCACACCATCCTGCTAGGTCAGGACCCAGGTTATCCCCTGGCCGCTCTGGCGGGACACCCTCCACACCATCCTGCTAGGTCAGGACCCAGGTTATCCCCTGGCCGCTCTGGCAGGACACCCTCCACACCATCCTGCTAGGTCAGGACCCAGGTTATCCCCTGGCCGCTCTGGTAGGACACCCTCCACACCATCCTGCTAGGTCAGGACCCAGGTTATCCCCTGGCCGCTCTGGCAGGACACCCTCCACACCATCCTGCTAGGTCAGGACCCAGGTTATCCCCTGGCCGCTCTGGCAGGACACCCTCCACACCATCCTGCTAGGTCAGGACCCAGGTTATCCCCTGGCCGCTCTGGCAGGACACCCTCCACACCATCCTGCTAGGTCAGGACCCAGGTTATCCCCTGGCCGCTCTGGCAGGACACCCTCCACACCATCCTGCTAGGTCAGGACCCAGGTTATCCCCTGGCCGCTCTGGCGGGACACCCTCCACACCATCCTGCTAGGTCAGGACCCAGGTTATCCCCTGGCCGCTCTGGCAGGACACCCTCCACACCATCCTGCTAGGTCAGGACCCAGGTTATCCCCTGGCCGCTCTGGCAGGACACCCTCCACACCATCCTGCTAGGTCAGGACCCAGGTTATCCCCTGGCCGCTCTGGCAGGACACCCTCCACACCATCCTGCTAGGTCAGGACCCAGGTTATCCCCTGGCCGCTCTGGCAGGACACCCTCCACACCATCCTGCTAGGTCAGGACCCAGGTTATCCCCTGGCCGCTCTGGCGGGACACCCTCCACACCATCCTGCTAGGTCAGGACCCAGGTTATCCCCTGGCCGCTCTGGCAGGACACCCTCCACACCATCCTGCTAGGTCAGGACCCAGGTTATCCCCTGGCCGCTCTGGCAGGACACCCTCCACACCATCCTGCTAGGTCAGGACCCAGGTTATCCCCTGGCCGCTCTGGCGGGACACCCTCCACACCATCCTGCTAGGTCAGGACCCAGGTTATCCCCTGGCCGCTCTGGCAGGACGCCCTCCACACCATCCTGCTAGGTCAGGACCCAGGTTATCCCCTGGCCGCTCTGGCAGGACGCCCTCCACACCATCCTGCTAGGTCAGGACCCAGGTTATCCCCTGGCCGCTCTGGCAGGACGCCCTTCTCTTTTCAGCTTGCCGACTCATTTGCTTACCACAACCTTGGAAAGGGTTACTCGGCGTAACAGGGCCTACCGCCTTGTAGGTGAGAGTGGAGTTGGGGTGGAGAGGCTAGTGCTTCTCTCTTCATAGAAAAGCATGTAATCGCATCCACCCCTGTAGGCCCCAAATCGAAGCGTCAGGGAGGCAAATGTTTTGAGCATGGCCAGTACTATCGGGACCTGATAAGGAACTACTTGCCCTATCTCCACCTTGGTCTTAACTGAACGTCCAAATTACGATAGGCTTCAAGAGGTTACGATCTGGAAGTAATGCTGCCCTTTGTGACTGGTTAGAGGGTCTGGTTCCCGAGAGAAATCATAGGGGAGGCACATTAATGACGCTGGTGATACACACGTAGTTTGAACTATGTCATTTTCTTAGATCTGATAATAAATAAAACCAGGTATAAAGTGAAAGTTTTTGTCAGTAATTGGAGTAGCATGTGGATTGTCACAGTTAGTTGTCGTACGTTGCAGTAATTTACGACTAAGCACCACAAGGTTATGTTTCAAACTATATCTACTGTCACGGTCGCTATCTCCCACTTTCTAACGTCTTTGTTGCTTCTTTCTGACCATTCATCATGCGTTCGTGCCCTGTAATATAAAAAAATCAGTGGACTGTCAAACACAGTGGATTTACAGGGGAAGGAGTTAATGCAAATTTTGGTTATTACAAAATATTATTTATCGGGTAATACGAAAATATATTGTAACAACTAATAGTTTTGTGTCTATACTGTAAGAAGTGTGATCAAAAAGTATCAGGATTGATTTTATTTACAAAAAATATACAAAAGTTACAGATTTATAAATTTGTCTCCTTTAAAATAGTTCCCTTCTGCAGCAACCACTTCTTCCAGCGCTTTTCCAACTGTTGGAAGTACGTCTTAAAGTCATCTTTTATAAGAACCTTAAATTCGCTCGTCGTATTTTGGTTTATCTCTTCTATGTCTTGAAAATGATCTCCCTTTCAATTGATTTTTTATCTTCGGGAAGAGAAAAGTCAGAGGGAGCCATATCTGGCGAATATGGAGGACGATGAAGTTGTGGAATATAGAAAGGAAATGCTGAACATCATGTGACGTGTGGGCAGGTGCATTGTCGTGTTGAAGCCACCATTCATAATTCTGATGCAGCTGTGCCCTTTGTCGTCGAATTGGATCCCTTAACCGCCTCAAAACAGAAATGTTGTAATCCTGGTTTACTGTTTGGCCTACTCGAGCATATTCATGATGATCAATCACCTTGTGATTGCAGAAAACTGTGAGCAAGATCTTGACTTTCCTTCGGCTGTGTTTTTTCTCTTTTTGGTGTTGGAAAATTTGGCGTCTTCCACACTGAAGATGGGGCCTTAGTTTCTGGATCATATCCATAAACCCATGATTCATCGCCCGTTACCTGTCACCCGGTTTATGAAGTTCTCTGCGTTTTTAGCACATTCAAGCAGGTGTTGAGTGACTGACACCCGGGCGTCTTTTTGGTCAGGCGTGAGCACTTTTGGTACAAACTTTGGAGAAACACGTCTCATTCCCAACTCATCAGTAAGAATAGACTGAACTGATGCAAAAATAATTTTTAAATCATCTGCTATCTTACGAATTCGGCGGTTTTCTAGCACAGCAGCGCGCAGAAGCTCAACATTGGGGCCAGTCTTGCTGGTGAATGACCTTCCTGAACGCTCGTTACTCTCAACGCTTTTACGCCCATCTTTGAAACGCTTAAACCATTAATAAACCTGAGTACGACTCATACAATCTTCCCCATAAACGTTTTGTACTTTTCAAGTATATCTTTACATGTTTCACTAACTTTTTGAAAAAATCTGATATAAATTCTCTGATCAATTTTTTTCTGACGTGGTAAATACGTCAAATGAGATTAACACACAACACAACAATGGACATTTGTAAACAAACCAGATCAGCTGTTATTAAAAAAACATATACTGAGTATTTAGTATCCTGTTAATTAAGCGTAAGTGTCGCTTTTTTGGAGCCAAGTCAGCTGACTTGGCATTGACAGTATAAGTAAAAAATATGAAAGAAAATAAAAAGTATTGAATCCACATAGGGAATGGCACAAAAGTTAAAAAAAGACAGCTTTTGCGATAGTGTAACGTTAATTGTTAGTGCTAAAACAAGTAGCATCATTTATAACACAACACAAGACAAATGTTAATAAATTGAACCAAGAGATGCTAATTGGAATCTTTGTGAAGTAAGCAAATTAGGTTAGACAGAATTTATTCTCAATATTAGTTTTCAATTTATGTAGTTCTGATTAACTTCATCATTAAAAAAAAAAAAACTTGTCGATAACACTAGGACGAGAACAGTATAGTTGTTCGGATGAGGAGAGAATGTTATGAAAACAAAATAATCAACATCTAGTTTATTCCGACCAGTCTTATCTCCCATTGTTCCTACGTTAGGCCGAGCCAACTAAAAGTCAATCTGTGCCTGCAGCCGTAAACATGTGAACAGCCCTCCTAATATAGGCTACAATTTAAACGAGAGTTGTTATTACGGCGGGCCTCCCCCTGCCTATACTAATGATTATCGTTGTGTGTTCCATTACGTCGGATCGCCCGTTGACGATCAGCGGATAACATCGACAGACAAAAATCACACGACCAGCGGAAAAAAAAACAAGTTAACGACGTCGTATTATTAGTTCGGAAATTCTCCGCATAATGTCTTACATGTATAGTATCGTAGTAAAGGATGTGTGTGTGTGTGTGTGTGAGGTTTGTACGGCGTTTTCCCTTCCCAAATAGCGCTGAACGGTCTTACTGCGAGAGAGATTCCCAACGGCCGCGGCCGGCCGTGTGAATGCTGCCCTCGAGTTTCCAATTTTAACGCATTCTTGACATCAAACACGCATCCATTAAAGCGCTCACGCACAACCCAAATGTACTTCACGTACACGAATACACACACATACTTTTACTACTGACCAATGAGAAAGGCTGCTAGAAATTCAAAACATCTTTATAAAAAGGAAACCGGTTTCATATTTGTCTAATTAAGAAATGAATATGATAACGCGTGCATTCACGACAAGTCCTCCGGTTGTCCAGGCTGGAAAACGTTTTACAACTGCTTCAACAATACGATGAGAATAAGTCTAGGAAACTATAATAGAACTGTGCACACTAATGAGGCTGTTTACAAAGTCGCTGCGGTGTCAACAACCCAAGACGACGCCAGCGTGTTCTACGAAGAGTAAATTACTGACAAACAGAACTTTGGCAACGAACGCTTTTGGTTACACCAAAATGCAGTCATTTGCAACTTTAGAAACTTGACACATTGGTTGTAACCTACAATTTAGTACACAGTGTGTCATGTTTCTTGTTACTACTGCAGTCGTCATTAACTAAATTTTTTTAATTTGTATGCGTTTATAGAAGCGAGTTACAGTTCAAAACACGAAACGTTTCCACAGAATGAGCGATGAAACCCGATAAAACTACCAGCAGAATCCGATAGAATGGGAAACAACGTAGTGTTTAAGAGGATTCACGAGAAAGGACGGGAAGAGGCTCATCGAAAAAATAATGATGTAGATCTTAAGAGCAATAACTACATTAGAGGATTCTAGAGGAAGGCACAGATTGAAGCTCTTGCATGAAGTGCAGAAGCCGGTTTGAAAGGGCTCAAATACAGGGTAATCAGCAAAGTATGGTCCCAGCAATCTTCGATTTGTGGTAAGGTGAAGAAGAGAGCCCATTGCATCTCTGACTATATTCCGGTACAGCCCACGATTAAAAAAATACATTAAAATTTATATCGGAATTCAAGCATACGTCTGTAGAAAATTAACTGCAATTTTTATACCGTGTTAAATTTTGCAAAATCTTTATACAATATTTCAAGAAGTTAGTCGGAGCAATAACATATTTGTAACGGTAAGTGTGGGCGTTCGGAGTCATAATCCTGTTGGTATTATCGTGTCGTTAATTAACATTCCAATAAGATCAAATTGCTACTAGACATATTTGAAAAGCGAATGTAATCATTTTTCTTTACGGAAAGTATGAAAAATGAGCGACTTAAGAAAGCTTAAGAAAGTAGGAACGGTTCTCTGCAGATTTTGAATCACGTAAGAGGAATGGTATAGTGTACTCCATTCGGTGTCAAATGTTCCGAAAACTGAAATTGATAAGATAGAGCACTTTTAGAAAAACTAAGGATTTTTATATTTAAAATTTCGCTCATTAATACAAAAAAAATTTATTGATAATTTTTCTAAGTTAGTTGTTCATGGAAATAACGAAAATATCTAAAAAATGTACGATGGCATTTTATTATTTTTATATTTATATTTATATTGATAACAAATCTTTAATGTCTTTTTAGAAGTTACAATTTTAATAAAAGTTGCAATTGTTTGCTACCGAACACAGAGAATACACTACAGCGATAGGACGGCGGAACGACTTTGGAAAGCATTCCAGCCTACAGTCAATGTCGATTTCCTACGATATCAAACATAAAAATTGGCTGTGTCGTGAGACAACGGCAGAAACGAGAACTTTAGTGCCGACTGGCGAATGAACTGATTCAACGTGTAAAAGCTTGTTCGTATGTATTTGAAATAAGAGAGATTTCGCTGTAAATAATTAAGATTCGAATAAGAGCAAAAGGATAATTAAAGTAAACGAGGGCATAATATTATTTAAAAGTATTTTATTATAAGTAATCGATATTTACAATGAACGTAAATAGATGGAGTATTGTTAGGAGATGGAGTATTGTTAGGAGATGGAGTATTGTTAGGAGATGGAGTATTGTTAGCAGATGGAGTATTGACCTGTAGGCTACTTACCCCGCGTGTATTCGGTAGTCTTCCTGTCGTTCAGTAACAAACGCCTCTAACCATAAACACGTAGTTCACATAAAAACAAAGGTCTGTTTTTTCTAGAGACGGTGCATTGTGAAGCCCGTTTGGAATACCAATGACCGCACGCTTCTCTCCGAACTTCCGTCGGTTCAGCTCCTTTACCGAAGATTTTCAAACACCTTGGTACATTCATTATACCAGTACTAAACAATACTAAAAACAATCGCTTCTCGAATTTACTTTAAGATCCCCTTGTGTAATCGTGGCTGATTTAGAGCACGAACTTTCTATCCAAGTTAAAATTTTACTTGGTTTCGTACAGAAAGGACAGAAAATTTCTTGAACGTATCACCGTAACTCTCTCAGATTCCTTTCGAATACGATAGAGGTTTTATTACACAAATTAATAAACACCAAACCTTGTGAAGAATAATTTCAGAAACGTATAAAAATAAAGCCTGGTTGAAGGCGAAGTTACGCTTACCTAATACTTCGTCCTTCTAATGGTGGTATGTGGAAGTGAAACGTTAACAACAACCGAGCCAAACGAATGAGGACTGACCATCAGAGTTAAAATTTCTTAGAAGGATTCAATTATATACAAAAGAGGCTAGAATGAGAAACGGAGACAATACGAAATGAGTTGAACGCGAGGTCGCTAGAAGAGATAATAGGCTACAAAGGTACAAGGCGAATTAGGAGGAACACCTGAATAATGTAGTTAACAAGGGTCAATGTTGGGTCCCCACGAATGGGTGATAATTGCCAATGCGTGATACAAAAAATATTGGGTGCAACTTTAAAAACGCTGAAGTGGGGGAGGTTCATGAAGGGAGGGAGGAAATAGGTTGGTGATCCGACGATAAAAGACTTGTTCAGATTGGTTACTTACGGGCGGCGTCAACTCTGTGTACTCTCCGAGCTATTAGGCCGTGGACATAGAACAGAAGTTTCGGGCTCACCATTGGAGCCCATCTAGTGCCGAAACGCCTGTTCTATGCGGCAGTATTGGTCACGGTCTAATAGCCCGGAGACTTCAAACGGCCTAATAGTCAATCGAAAGTCTTCAAATTGTTTACAAACTTCATAGTATGATTTACCTATTCTAGTAGTTATTAAAATCTTTTGTACAGGATCGTAACGCTGAAGAGGATTTCAAAGGTAGTGAACCGAATTCAACGGCCTGGTATTTAATTGCCGCTTATTTTAAATTTGCTCAGACTTTATCTGAAAACTAATTTAAAAGCAACGGTCGATGCATATAACCAGCAGAAATAATACTATTTTATAGCATTTCGAATTGAATTTATAACAGACATTTTACATGTGTTATCCTAATACTTTATGAACAGACTGCTTTCTTTAGTTTGCCCTGAAACTGATATAAAATATTGCTTTATTCCGTTTGATACTAGCCTATTTTTCATTAACTTCCTATAAGTTAGTAAACTGTTGTTTAAACTATTGTTTTAATTACGTCTTTTCAGGTCAAATTATAGCTTAATAAGCATTTACATTTTGTAACAAATAATTGTTGTGGATAATTTTCACTTCATCTGGTTAGTAAATGATTCAGTATCAGTTTGCAACATTTTTAAAACATTTTATCACTCATTGATTTAGGCTGTGCGATATGGCAGTGATGGTATGCAGACAAAAAGTCAGTTTCTATTTGTGAGACTTGTAATATCATACATATTAAGCAATATTGACCAAAAACAACCAACATTTTCAATTCTGTGTTTTCATAGGTAGACTATACTTTATTCCTGTAACCAAGTCGCCGTTACTCTCAGGTCATCCATGACTTACTACTATTAAATGACCGGTCAGATTAGAAGTTTAGTAACATCGTGTTCTTTAAACATCTTATGTTTTAAAAATAACAAAAGGATACTTTTGTCTTCCATTCTACTGGCACCGAACAATACTGTTAATTATTTTTTGAAAACCGTTCTGCGAACACATATTTCAGCTTCTAAAGAAGCTCACTTTTCTCGTAGCGCCTCGTAGACCTGTTTCAACCACATAAAAAGCATATTTGGTATTTAAGATGATATTAAGGATAGACACATTCATTTTTAAACGAAGTGGCAAGTCCTTACAGGATTTTTAAAGTTTCTACATAATAGCGGCTATTACTGCGATGACAGGACTAAATGAAAAACCGTAAAAAAGCTGTATATAAAACGAAAGGATGAGATAGATAAAACTTACTGGAAATATTGTAGTCGTAAAAAAATTTGAAAGCTCTGAATCGTAAAATATGAATAACAATACAATAAAAGTAATGAATGTGTGTGGGCGCAGAGCCGCTCCTTAGCCTATTCCGTCCTTTTGATACAGTTACTTTTTACTGTTAATCATTCTGAAAATCGTCTCCAACATATGTCTGGGCTGAAAGCGTATATTTATTACACTATCGTGACTATTCTAGATGGGGTACCCCCTCCCCGGAGGGGAGTTGAACCGTTTTAGAATGACTACATTTAACAGCATTAAAACTCTTGTAACTACTACCAGTAGTTCGCCTTTGCAACCGAACAAGGAATGTGGTGACGTGTGCCATTCCACTGCACGTATCACGGTACTACTACACATTTAAAATACGTTTAACATTGGCTCTCACATGGTATTTCTAATTGCATATAGCCATTATGTTTTATCTATGCCTGTTTCATTTATTGCTTACACTTTTCAGATCACTATTGCCTACCAATAAAAATGTTAGTTTAGAAAGTGTAAACTCCATACTGAACAAATACTTACTGAAAAATGTTTACAGAACCAGTAATACCGCACCAACACAAGCACGCGTTATCATTCAGTAGACCCCCCGCTCTTCAGACGTCTCGGTAGCACAGCTGCTCCGCGTATAGTACTTACGCTTAAAATCTTACAGCATTTTATTTCCATGTTCCGTAAGGAAATGGAAGTACAGTGATCACGAAAAAATCGTTTTCGAGGTAAGGGCAGATTCTGATTGTACTACCCTCAAAACATAAAGAAAAGTCATTTTCCGAAGTGTGTGTGTGTGTGCGCGCGTGTTCGTGTGTGTGGAATTTTTACTATGGCGAATAATGTTTTGCATATATGCCCGAGTTGTAAAGGACACAAGACTTATTGATTTTGGTGAAGATCGGTTAAGGGAAAGGGGTAGTTTATGTGCAACCTTTTACATATTAACAAGAGTAAAGTACTTAATTTTGATAAATAAAGTATCCTTATTTTAATCAAATTAATTCTTTATTTTTAAAATATTAACAACTATGTACAATGCGTATTTTGATTATCTTTCTCAGCGTTTTTACCAAAAGCATGCTGATATATTTAGATTCGTTCTGAGTGTACATATTAAATTTAATGTTTTTTAATCAATTAAAATAATTAATTAAAACATGGAAGTCATGTATGGTTCTCCATACATACTTACTTTTTAAATAATCTATTTCAATTTCCGATATCCTACATGATGCGGACGCGATTTACTGTTTTATGTTTTAAATTATAACAAATATATTTCTAACGATTTGTGTAACATTAAAATGCGTTAATTGAAACACGTCCTGGTTAGCACAGTGTGAATAGCACGGAAACGATGTACGGCAGTACGCAGCACGCGACCCCTGAAATATGTTTGTACGATTCGCTCAGTAATTTGGAAACAGTAAAGAAAGCACATTGGCGGGTAAATTAAAATTAAACTTGAATATTTCTGTACACTTCCCTCGCTTAATGTATAAGTGTATGTTGAACAGGGAAAAAGTTTCCCGCATTCTACTTTTTATACCTCATGACTAAACAAAAATTAAAGTTTGGTGTGAAATTTTTATTTTTTACATTGTTATGACAAAGATATTTTAAATTTAAATGCCATGTGCATTATGTACTGATCTTGAGTATACGTATAAAAAAAAAATTATTAAGGAGCAAGAACATCTCGCGTAAGGACAGTTTATATTGTAATACGTACTAAATTGAGTGTGCGATGGTTTTATCACGTTTCTCTATTTTTACCGACTCAGTTTTTTGGGATAAATTTATTTAAAATATACCAGAATATGAAGAATTAAAATACTGTTACTACTGTGTACATCCTGTAGACTTATTTTTATCGGTCGAGGTTTTCAAGTCGCGTAATAGCAGCTAACGTAAAACCCATAAGCGCGATGTGTTTTGCTACCGACTGTGAAACCAGGTAGAGACATGTATTGGCACATTTGATGATTACTGCTTTTATGATTATTTACAAATATAATTAAGGGATAATTGCATTATCAATATTTTATAATGTAGTACTGTATTATGTTCTAGAGTATTATCATTTTGTCTATGTATATAAGTAAAACAATATACTGTATAAGGAATGTAATTATTTTGATGCTGTAAAACAAACTGTCCCAACTTCCTCTCTCTCTCTCTCTCTCTCTCTCTCACACACACACACACACACACACACACACACACACACACACACACACACACACACACACACACACACACACACACACACACACACACACACACACACACACACACACACACACACACACACACACACACACACCTTTCTTTTACGCATTAATTCATTGATATTATGTCACGCGTTGCTAATTATATTTATAAATGTTTGGTTTTTTAATGCACTTAATTGTTTAAAGTAGAGTTTATCATCGTTTTTCGTCACACATATAGGCTATAAAAAAATTTTAGGTATAAATGACATTAAGAGCCGAAGGCCTACGTTGTTACTGTTCATTGATATGATATTTTACGCGTAATATCTACGTTTTTGGACAAGGGGGGCGAGGTCTCAGTTTTGACTCGACCGTTTGGCATTTGTCTGTCTGTTTGTCTGTCTATGTATAGGGGGGTATGTCTCACAATAACGTTCCGTATTACACAATGTCTCAACCGATTTTTGTAAAACTTGGCGTTCATGTCCACACTTTTATCCTACGTAACCAAATTGTTTTCTGAGATTAATCCCGCCAAAAATAGGGTAGTGGAAGGCAAGAATTTGGGGGGGAGCAAAATTGTATAAAAAAATCGCCAAGTCCATGTGTGGTATCAAATTTTTAGTATTTATTGTACGATAGTGTGCTGTACATTTGTTATATTACTATAGAAACAGGAGATAAATCGGGGTTTTTATAATTTTTCCCATAATTGAAAAATTATTTAATATTGAAATTTATATAATAAAAATGTACTTCGTTCAGTATAGTCCTACAGCTCAGGGAGCATGCTAGTCCAAATTTTTGTGGTTTAATACATAGTGTTGTTTATGAGCTTGAAGTCTGTCCATCACTTTATGTTAACACGGACAGTACCATCTGTACCGGTATTTGTGCCTGGGGTGAATTCATAAATGCACACTTTTTATTTTATTTATATTTTATATTATGTACGGTTGATGGGTAAGGAAGTATTTACTATCAAACGAAGATGAATTGTTATCCTCTGCCTTAAACTTTAATCTGAAAATTTTTAATATTTATAAAACCTGCAATTTCCTGTCTAGGCGAACTACGCCTCTGGAAACACTCTTTAAGGATTACGTTTGGCATAAACGTCAAAAAACTAAGAAAAGATAATTATGTTTTTGTGACCTCTGCGGGTGTGTTTACGTATGCGAGCGTAATCTTTTCGCGGGAACTTCGCCTTTTTTAGATCAAACGACCGACTTCTCGGGGCGAACTATAAGGTAAATATGAATTTTGTTGTTGAGATAACATCGCTTTAAGTTAATGTGATTCAAAGCGAATCCATTCTTCGTGACGGCGAGGCAACAGCAACAAGTACAGTACATACGTACCGAGTTCGTTAAACATAAAGCGTTGGACACGACTTGCACAACAATATAATGTATTTAGCGTTTCGCTGCAAGTCGTGCGCGTACCCGGTACCGTTTTATCTGGCTCTGGTTACACACACACACACAACGGGATTAGAGTTACTCGCAGGGTCGAAGGGTTGCAAAAGAACTATGCAAAAGAAGCGTGAGTCATCCAGTGCACACTCCCCTGGCGTTCGTCTTGTAACTTTTAATTTACAACCCCAACAATATTCGAGAGATGTCGGGAACACGGTTGATTACCACAAAACAGCTAAATGATAATTAAAATGATGTGACAAGTTTTGTTGCATAAATAAGTCTTACTCAAGCAGTACGTCTCTAAAGTTTACGATGGATCTTCTTAGATTCTCATTATTCTCACTATAAGGGTTTGTCTGTCATACATTTATAGGGTAGCCTTAAATTTCTCGAACTGATATGGTTTCTTATGGTTGATATTTTGGTTTCTTTACTTAACACCGTTCTTTTTTTCTTCTGGTTCATGTGACCCATCTCCGATCATCGTAGTACAACACATTTTTGTGTGTAGTTGTCAAACAAAAACTGGTAATGTTGAGTACATGTCAACACTGATTATAAGCGCAAATAAAGATTATATTCTTCACATAAGTCTTAATTATACTCGAATAATCACAATAAAATAATAATATTCATTGACAGTTGACACTTAATGAGTAACAATTTCTAACAAAATATAGATTTCAATGCTGATGATACTTTATATCTTCAATAAAATGTACTGCATACATGTTGACAATAACTTTGGTAAATTCTTATATGGTTGAATTTACTCCTACTGATGTAAACGGTTAATGCTTGACACTTTTTAAGTAGAGGTGAGATTCTCAAATGTCGGATCTTTCAAATAGGGTAGTGACTTTCGAGCAAATAATTGATTAACAACAAATAATTTATAATGACTTTAATTAATTGATTAGAGTGTTCCTCCTCCTTCGATGGTCCTGATTCTCGGTTTGGTGTATCATGGTGTACAGCAACTAAGTCCATGAACTAGTATCGAATATTCGCCAGAGTGAGTCGGCCTATGTACTCAATTATAAGATATCAGTAATAGGCAAATTGTAGCCGACGGTTTTCTTAATATAAATAATTTAATTTCAAAAAAAAAGTAAATTACTATCATCATCATCATCACTTAAAGGTATAGGCTGGTAGCTTGTTGCGTTTTCATACTAGCCTTTTTTTTAGACACTACCCTTTTCTAACTTTTGATTAGTATTTTATTTCTTGCTCTACAATTCTGCCTTCTGCCATTCGTACTCTTTGTTGGTTTCTTTTACTGTTGAATAAAGAGAGTAATAACATACGAAGTATCCAACAAGAGTGTACAGGTATATTTTATTCTTAAGATTATATTTGAACGAGCAAAGGTGGTTCTCCTTTTCAATTCAACCGCTTGTCATTTGTGTGTGTGTATGTGTCTGTCAATCTGTCTGTCTATCTATCTGTTTGGGATATGCTTCACGATAACTTTTGAACGCAGTAAGCCGATTTTCGTAAAACTGGCAGCGTGTCCATACTTTTACACTACAGAACATTGTTGTTTTTTAGATTGGTCCCCAAAAAAATAGGGGTGGAAGGCAAAAATGAGGGGGCCAAAATTTTGGATAAATTGCAAAATTCAAGGTAAGGTAATCAAATTAAAGGGAATTTTAACCACAATCTGAATATAGTGTTCATTTTTTGTAATTTCAAAATTTTGGGACGCTAGGAGCCATAAAGTGAGGCAAAAGTTTGATAAAATTGCAAATTCAATTTGTGACATCAAATTAAAGAGAATTTCAGCAAACATATAGTGTACAGTTTTTGAAACTTCAACATTTTTTATTCAGGGTTAAAAAACGGTATCCAAAATTCGAAAAATTGTAAAATTCCAGCCGGATGTCAGAATAAAGGGAATTTTAACACGAAACTGAAATTTTTAGCGTTTATTGTGTGATTTGTGTGATTGCTCTACGGTTGTTGCTTTACTAAACAAAATATAGTAAACGGACTTAGTTCAAGTTAGTGAGGGAGTTCTGCAACTCTGGTTGCATAATAGTAATACAGTTTATGTTAGTAGTCATGAATTGAATTGGGAAAGTGAATATAACTGTTTAACTCAATATTTATTCAAGGTTAATGTGAATCAGTATATTCTGGAAGTCAAGTTTGAAAGACACTAAGGACAGAAAAATACAGGGGCACTTGACTGACGTTATTAGTTACAAGAAACGAACGGCGTTCAGTCGAGAACTGCTAGATTTTATCTGGTAATATAAGTTCAAAAGAAGCGTCACCATCTTAACATCACAATTCTCGATGACAATTTTTCTTACGAAGTAACATGGTTACTCGTTTCGAATATGATCTGGCGAACATCAAGATGAGGATCAGTGTCTTTTCTCTGCTGAGTTCCTGGGTGCATTTTAATCGTCGATATTCCTTGCACAGCGTTAAGCTCATGTACGGCAGGAATAGGCTAAATTTCGTTGTATTATTGATCACAATAGGGAGTACTTTCATAAGCGTATTTACGAGGAAGGGACGAACGGGACCAGACCCACCCCGCAAAAGCTCGAAACAAATTGACGAATTTTGCTAATCTCTTAATTTTTAGGTTTTTTGTCAGCTGTGTACACTAATATTGTAGTATAATTCACTTTTAGATGTACAAACATTTTATTAGACAGCATTTGCATATACTTTGACATATGAAATATAGGATAATGAATTCAGTCAATAAGTACCTTCTATAGAATGTTTCAGTGAGGCCTATTTTTATTGTGTTATTACTGTTTACTTGTTTACTATTTCTTCATTTGATTAATGAATGTTGGAGAGCAAATGATGTGCCATCAGCATGGAACAAAGCGGAGGTAATATGCCTTTTTAAGAAGGGTGACAGACATAGGTGTGATAACTATAGGGGAATCAGTCTACTTAACTCAGCTTATAAGGTCTAGTCACGGATAATCAACAATAGACTGAAAATTATTACTGACGCATTGCTATGTGAAGAACAGTCAGGTTTTAGAAAGGGACCCTCTTGCATTGACAATGTTTTTATAATACAACAACTGATTGAAAAAAGAAGAGAGTTCAATCTTCAAACGCACATAGCATTTATAGATTTTAAGAAGGCGTTTGACAAAGTAAATAGACAAAAGCTGTGGGAAATTATGAATATAAGAGGGTACCCTCGACACTTGATCCAGGCATTGAAAGGACTATATAAACGAGCAGAAATAGTGATAAATACGGGACGAAGTATAAGCACAGAGCTAGTAACAACACAGGGTGTGCGACAGGGTTGTAGCATATCTCCAACTTTGTTTAATATATACATAGATCACATAATCAGGATATGGAAGGAAGAAGTCCGTGGAGGTATTAAAATAAACAGCAACACCACTTTAAATTCGTTACTTTTTGCAGATGATTTAGCAATAATTCAAACGACTGAAGATGGTCTGCAAAGATCGGTGTACACATTAGAAACCATAGCTAACGAATATTCCCTACAAATATCGGCACAGAAAACTAAAATTATGGCATTTAAAGGGAAGAATCCTGTACGCTAAAAAATAATGGTCTATGGACATCCTGTAGAACAAGTATCATATTTTTGCTATTTAGGATCGGATGTCAGCTATCTAAAAGGACATGATATAGAAAGAAAACTTCCGAGATTTGAATACATAGGGGGCACGATAAATAGAACTTTGGGAAATAAAACGCGTAAGAAGACAAGATTAAAGTTATATAAAACCATGGTTGTCCCAATTCTCACGTACGGCAGTGAGACCTGGGTTCCTTCAAAGCTAGATAGATCAAAGATTCAGGCAGCTGAAATGCGCTTTCTGAGAAGAGTCAAGGGCTGTACACGATTAGATAGAATACGTAATGACGACGTCCGAAATGCGCTAAACATCTACAATTTGAATCATCGAATAGATGATTACAAACGGAAATGGCGGGAACACATCGACCGCATGGACAAATGTAGACTACCACAACAAATAAGATCTTATAAACCAACGGGCAAGCGTAACGTTGGAAGACCTTTTCCAAGATGGGACCAACTATGACATTGTGGAGACGGAACAGGCATTTCTGCGTATACCATGAAGTGTAGAAGAAGAAGAAGAAGAAGAAGAAGAAGAAGAAGACTGTTTACTTTAATGGGACTGATTTCAGGATGTTACGACACGTTTTTCAACCATTTTACTGGTAGCAATGAGCAATGTTGATTACACTTAACTTGTTTTTTCTTTTGTATGAAGATGACTCGACCGCTCCCCCCCCCCCAAGTCAAATCTAGATACACCACTGAGTACTTTCCCACACTGGGTCCACGTTTAAAAAAAAAACAGGGACTTTAATATGAAGGAAAATATCCGCTGCCTTGTTTTGGTTTTTGTTCTTGTTCTAAGAGAGACGGTTGCACAGAAAACGCAGCGACTTCAGTCAGAAAGCATTCTAATCGATAGACACATACAGAAAATTAAATAAATTTAGCGTATTAGATAAAATGATTAGTGGCGTTCTGATAATGTCATTTTCTGTGTGAATATATTATCCGAAAGTTATGTACGAAAACATTTATGTGATATTTTATAGAAACTCGGAAAACAGATTGTAGTTGGGTATAGATTTGTTAAATTGAATCTGGAAAGACTCTGGATTGCAAATATCCACACTTAAGACCAAGGCGATGGCTTTTCGTGGACCTGATCCCGTATGGGCAAAAATTGTTATAGATGGTACTGTCCTGGAAAAAGTTAGCAATTTTGAATACTTTGGCTACAGTCTGTCTTATAGTACAAACAACGACGTTGTGAATAAGTTGCATAAGTTCAATCTTATATGCGGGACCATCAGCCGAATCCTTAACTCAGCAAGTAAAGGAACACGCCTAAAATTCTATAAGGTAATGGCCCTTCCCACACTTCTTTATGAGTCTGAGAATCGGACTTTAACGAAAGGCCAGGCCAGTCGCATACAAGCGGCTGAAATGAGATTTCTCAGGCACGTGGCAGGGTATATTCTCCATGATCATAGAAGAAACACAAATATACGGCAGGAACTGAATATTATGAGTTTACTCGACAGGATCGCTCAGTATCGGTTGAATAGTTGGGAACATCTTTGCCGAATGGATGACTGCCGCCTCCCCAAACAACTATGGAACTATAAGCCGAGGGGACAGAGAGGTGTGGGACGTCCGAGGAAGCGTTGGAGTGACCAGCTCTAATCTTGTCTGCTTGAGACCGGAACAAACCATACTTGCTTTAATCGTTAAAGATGATGATGACGATGATGATGATGACGATGATGATAATTTTATAGAAACGTCTTGCGAACATTTAAATTTTGTATGGAAGACTGCTTTTCAGCTACCCTTACAATAATTTTGATTTATTATTGCGTTCAAAGTATTTTTTCAATTTTTGTTGAGCATTCAGCAACTTGTCGCAGAGTCGGAGAGTTTTTGTTTACAAAAGACATAGAACGTAGAGTAACTAAAGACTTAAAATGTCGGATATAGTAACGACAAAACAAAACCACGTGTTTACGTGACTCTTACACGCTGTGAGAGAGATGTCTTCCAGCATAACGGTGCCAGACAGTATTGTAAGCGCTCCAAGAATATGTCGGTTTATGAACGGTTGTTGGTGGGAGTGAGAGTTTTCTGGTAGCAGCTGGAGGTCGGCTACGTAGCGGCAATCAAGACTATACGTAGTGCACCGTTACAACCGACATACACAAAGTAATAACACTAAAGTTATCTAACGAAAATTAAATTTACGGACCGTAATTAATTTTGTTATTTCCTGCAACAGGCAGACAGACGGACCACGTGTGTACGTTATGTAACTTGTGTAGACAGAAATAATGTAACATTTTATGTGCTGAGGAATACAGTGAATGGAACAGACAAACTACCGAGATAGGTCTTTGACCTGAAGGTCAGTATACGAAAGATAAAAGTAATAAGAATCAAAGGAAAATGTGAGACGGATGTGACGATGGCAGTGTAGATAAAGTAGAGGAAGTAACACTATTCTGATGTCTCGTCAGTACAGTGACTTAGGCTTGGCGAACAAAAAGATAAATATTGGTTTAGAGTTAAGAAATATGTTACTAAAATTATATGTTCAGAGTACAGAACATTTAGTTAAAATTGATATGATAATGTGAATTATAGGGGTAGAAGAATGGACAATATTGGAAGCGATTCTAATGTATAGAATTCCTTAGGCTTTCAGCACTGTTCGAATAACTATCTTTTGGCGGGTCGTTAGGCCGTGGTCTACTGCTTGTGTACAGGACAGAGGTTTCGGCCCCACCATCGGACGTCATTTTCAGTGTCGGAAACAAACAGACAGGCCTACTCTGTACCTCAGCACGGGGGGGAATTGGCGGACACCGTGGTAATTATTTCTGTCACTGAAGATGGTCTTCGATGGTGGGACCGAAACGTCTGTCCTGCACGCAAGCAGTAGACCACGGCCTAACGACCCGCCTAACAATAATTCCAACGATTCTCGTACAATTTATAGGACATTTGTGTGAAATCAGTAATTTGATAAATTAAACCTTTTGGGAAATGAGACTAAGAAAGTACCCAGCTAAGAAAGGAGACGAAGAACAAGAAGAAACAGACCTGTATTGTATGACTTTTATAAAGAATTGGCGAACCAGAGATTGGAAGATGCACTCACAGGATTAAACTCTAAAGAAGGCAAAAGTTAATGTAAACAAATTTCCAGATTGGTACGGAAAGAATGTAAAAGTAATTGTTTTATTATAAGATAAACCTGGTTTGAATACAGACGTAGGATGTGGTCGCACTAATGTTTTGGTTAAAATGCTTGAGAGATAAAGTCTGAATTCTCACCAGACGAGGGAAGACCGAATGGATAGAAATATCCGATATCGGAAATGGGAAGACTCACTAGGCACTCACTGCTTGATGGCTGCCTCGAACTCAAAATATCACATACACTTATGATGAAAAACTTTGGTCTCTCTAATTTATTACAATATTGTTTAGGAATAATTATCGGCATAGGCCTATTGTTTAGGAACAAGTTTTGTTGCGATAAACTGTATAAAACCTGGTAAGAACGTACTCCTGTTGCTTAGTGACCATTTGTTTTGTAACAGTTGATGTGTCAACAGTTGAAAAAATGTTTCATAATCACAAAGCGAGCACATTATTAAAAAACATTGTTAAGGAACCTTTTATCATTGCTTTGAAATTATTGATTTGAAAAATCAGTAGTACTGACATCTACGACTTACCGCCCTATTCTAAAAGACAAGAACCATTCTATTCCTTATCAGTTAGCAGTACAGCTGACTGATTAACACATGGATCACTCGTGCAGTTAAAATGGCGAGAACCAAAAGCAAAAACAGACGGCTACTGGAGTTTACGACAGAATACCTTGTTTGCGCACGCGATTGCATTGAATTTAGTTACAACTACGAAACCGATTCGTGTCAAAATATTATATTATGCTTTTTCCCGGATCATTGTTAACAGGCTGTTGGAGACCGCCTAACTGATCTATCTGGAATTATTCGGTGGATGAAAATGGATCCAAAGCAGAATGTTCAACTTGTCGCGGGGAAAAAAGTAGAAGAGTACTTTGCGCGATAGCAGACATTGAAATATGCAAAACGTACAAAATTCATAAAATCAATTTACAGTATTTTAGATCTCGATTTTTATGTCATTACTACGAAATGTTTAAACCGCAAAACTAAATTTAAAATAAACAAAACATTTAATCAAACAGAAGCAGTTCAGTGCACGCTAATAAGCTTCATGTACAGTAATGACATTACTAGTGTACACAGTTCAACTGTTTGAGAAGGCTAATCGGCCGCAACAATAGTACACAGACTGGATAACAATAAGACAGCAACAACAATGGTATATATGTGTGTAACAGCCAATGCGGTCCACGTGTTGAATCCGTTACTAGCCACACGGCTCGTGATAGTCGGTAATCACATAACGGCACTAAAAAACACTGTGTCTCTATGATTCACTCGTCCGTCGTATCATTACTCGTCTGTACAGAGTTCGAGACCCCGCTCGAAACAAGTACGACAATCCTATTGTTTACGTAAATTCCCAAGCAATAATGACGATTCCTGTGACCCAGTTACATTGTAATTGCTGTAACTGGATTTTTAAGCTGATCGTTCCGTTCGTTTCAACTCTTATCTTGAATATTATTATCATTATTAATGTTTGAATAGTATGCACTATATCACAATTAGGAATTGACTGTCGCTTCTGTTTTTTTATATCATTTTTCACAAACCTACATTCATTGGTATTATTATTAGTCTATTATTATTATTAATTAAAATATTATGCATTTGGTATGACCTACAGCTGGCATTTCAGAATTCTGAACTAGAGATCTGGAGTTCCGTACTTTTAAGGTAGAAGTGCTAAGAGACAATTGGAAATATTAAATAGAAGACAGGTCTATATTGTATCTAAGGAAGTCTATTTATGACGAGGTAACTCTTGTATTTTCTACCAATTAAAGTTTGCAATAAATTAATGAATAATGCGCTAAAAGTTGATAATTAATTATCTTTTCTGTTTATAAGTTTAGTCTTAACACCTTACTAAGTATTTAATATTCTATGCGCCGTATTCTTAGGATGTGATCTATAAAAAAAAGTATTCTCTTTGCTTCTTTAATATTTTATATCTTTAGCACTCACCGTTTGGAAAAGAGTCTCCTTCTGAGTCTAGCAGCGTGTCTGATGTTACATTATTTGTGTACTATCCTCCGACTGGAGTCGACACATAAGGGCAGGCAACTATATGAGGAAGCATGCTCTTTCTGTCCCATCGGTATCTATTCATACGAAGTTATTACACAAGATAAAAACATATTCCATTTTAATGTTTTGCACGTTTCTTACTGTGAAAAATTAAAAGCATTAAGTAGAAGACAAGTAGAAACAATAGAAGAGATAACTTTTGACAACTTTTCCTACAAGAAAGAAGGCAGGGTGTGTAATAAACAAATGTAGGAAACACAGAGAGTGTCTGTACTGTACTTCATGCCTGATAATATCCTATACGTACAGATGAAATAGTAAGACGTGAAACGGTTCGCGCAGATAGTAGTGAGGCAAAGAAGGCAATGAAGGAAGTGGGATACGAGGTGACCAACAATGACACACTACCATGTGACACACCAATCATGCAGTTGTTCTGAACACAAAATAATTGCTCCGAAAACAACGCGTCAAAGAGATCTTTTAACACAGCGCAACCAGATACCCGTTTCATGTCAAATTATTTTAGCTATACGTTCATATTCTCAAACCGTATCGTTGCTGCTATCGTGTAGGCCTAATAATCACGCCATAAGCTGTAGATTCGAGTCCCATTCACTGTGCTATATTTCAATGTGAAATCTAATCTCTGTGCGTACTAAACCTCCTTATAGGTTATATGAACATCGGATTTAAAATGCAAACAAAAAAGGAATACATACTATGACGTTTTACGCTAGAGGATTATGGTTAGTCCCTGTTGTTTAAAATAAGACAGTGGCTTTTGTCTGACTCGGTAGTCTGGATGGAGTTGTATGCGACTGGCTTGACCACATGCTAGATATTATGACTATTACAGCTCTATGAGCGTTTGTGCTATTGTCTGTTGGACAGCTGTAAGAACACAGTTAGTTCTTATGAAGCAGCCGTACAAAGACTCTCTCCCACACATACACACCCCAGACGCTCACATACAATTAAGTTATTTTGAGAGGAAACAGTACGTCTCGAGGCATTAAACGGAGTGTTTATAACTGCGGTAAGTTTTAATTACCAACGTGCGCTATTCGCGCCCAGCAAGTGTTAGATGTCAACCCAAGGCGAGCTTCGCCATTGCACGGACCGTGAAATTAACATAAGCAAATAACGCTTGTCCGCTAAAGAAGACACTAACGATGGGTTTTGCGCAAGCCTTTGACACGTGCAGCGAATAAGTTGTGTTTTTTAATTGCTTCTGCCGGAAGGCACGCACGATGCCTTTGTGCAGCGGGAAGAAACCCCATAAACATGATCCGTACAACCACTTAGTCGAGGACGACAGTGGTTGTGAACTGCCTCCCCCCCCCCCAACACACACACACACACACACGTTTCGTCCTACTTCCTTCTCTTCCATTTACTCTTCTGGTTGTTTTCCTTCTTTACAGTTATTGTGTTTCTGAACATAAAACACATAGACTCCTGCAGAAAGTCCATAATTTTATTTTATGGTATTCATACATTCATATTAGAGTCATTCTCTATGGCTTCTTCTTCTTCTCCTTCTTCCTCCTCCTCGTCCTCCTCTTCTTCTTTTTATTTTTCATCCTCCTCCTCCCCTTCTTCCTCTTCTTCTTCTTCTAGCAGATAAATTCAACAACGACGTAAATTTTAATATAATTAGATCGCTTTTGGAAATTGCTTCCTGTGATATGGCTGTTACTTTAGATTAAAACACAAAAATACAACAGATTGATGAAATCCTCCAAACTTGCGTTCGCAATGAAACACACACACACACATAAACACGTATAGTCTAGTCCGTATCTTTCTTAGACAACACACGGGCGGAAAAGTATCGGGAACCGACCTACGAGCAACCAAGTAGTAGCAAACAAATACTATTAACTACAACATAAAGGCGTAAAATTAAGAGTTTGTTCGAAGTTTGACAAGTTCGCCAGTATGACGCGAGGCGTTGTACTGGCGAACAAATGGGAAGGAAGGCGGACGGTGTCATTATTCTTACGGAAATTATTTCCATCCGTGTCCGCACGCTAATGGCCAAACCTTGTTCACGGTAACGTATTGCCAATTGAACAGCTCAGCCGTAAGAGCCCGATACACTTTACGCGCTAGACTCAGGCGGCCGGTTACAGAAACGCGAAAGTGAAACCGATACACGCACACGCGCGCTTACTCCTGACTGGTGCCGTTGTACGTAACTATTTGAAGTAATTCTAACAGTGTGAAGCCGTGACATTTGCCTGGAGAAACAATACTTGCGGGAAATTCTTAATTAGAATGATTTTAAACAGTTGTGTTTACACGAAAGCTAACAGAAATTTCCTACGTACGCTTCGTCGGTCAACGCCTATACAACAGACCTATGTCAAGAAAAGTGTGGAAATGTTCTCGTACCAACGAGATCTTCGAAAGTCAGAATCAAAGTATAAATGCAAATACGTTTCGAAAACGTATCCAGATATTTGCTCACTGGTCAACGGCATCCGAAAAGAGACGCTGAGTACTGCGGTTATACGTTTGGCAGAGTATCCGTCAACCTTGAAGAAAAGGAGAACAAACTCAGCTGTGAAGACAGATTCATCTCCAAAGCTGTCAAAACGCCTGAAGGGCATTGGAGATCATTCTTTATATATAAACTCATTTTACACCCAGATTTCATTAAAAAAACATTTCTGAAAAATTCAAAATATATCGCTTTGTAAAAATTGTGTAGGCCTACATAACTGTTGACAATGGTAAGGGTACATATCTTTACCATGCATTTAAGAAGCAAAATAAGAAAGATAGGATACTAAATATTTAACACTGTAAATTAGAAGGGATGAATAAGGTATAAAGGAATGGGTATTTAATATGATTATACGGTCAAACAACTAAATGTAATAATAAAAGTGACCTCTGAAAGAAGGAAAGTAGCAATCAACAGAGCAAAACTTGGAAAACAACAATACGATACGATTTAACACAAACAAAATAACCCAATAGATATAGTAAGTGAGAGGTATAAACAAACCCAACCCAAGTGATTGGCCCAATGACTAAAGAATGGAAGTGAACACATGAATTAAGTAAATATTATTAAAAGTACCATTAAGCATAGAAAGTACCAGCCCAAAAGAAACTATTGTAATAGCAATTAAGTAAACATAGAATAATCAAGAATTAAACAAACTATAAAACACACAGACCATGATGCAAAGAACAAAAGTGATATATAATAAATAACATACCAATAATCAAACTAGAATGAACCAAGAGTGCATGATAGGAGTAGGAAGTGAAGTGAGAGTGCATAATGAAAGTGGATAGATAGAATTAAAATTAAACCACAGAAAATATATGTAAAAGAACACTCAAATAAGTGAATAATTAGAAAGTCTAGTAGTAAAAAGGAACTAATATCATTAAATTAGATTGTTAGTCCATATAAGAAACAAATGTAGTTAGGAGTAAGTAATAGTGTTATTAGTTAGAAGTAAGTAATTAAAAAGACTAAACCAAACTTTGCACCAATAATATGGTAGAAAGGAAGGGTAAACCTATTTTGAATGTTTAAGTGTTCAAAGTATATGTTAAATGTTTAAAGTTATTGTAATGATGTTATAAAGAAATGCAAAGAAGATGATAGTGATTTTGTAAAAATGTTCAAATGTTATAATTGTTAAAATAGTATTAAGAATAAGGTGTATTAATGGTGATAAAAGCATAAGGAGCAGATCATGTTAGAGTTATAAGGTTAGTTATTGAACCAAAATTGTAAAATATCCACAAGTAACAGTAAACAGTGAGAGAAAAGATAGTTATACATAAAATAATAAACCAAGGGACAATACGAATACAAAATAATTACAGAAAACTAACATAATAACAAAATTAAGTAAAAAGATAATAATAGCCAAACGTTAAAATAGGCCAGAGATAACAAAACATAATCATGTTTGATGTCTAAATAAACTACATTAGAAAAGCTATTCAATAATAATAATAATAATCAGATTGGTAATAGGACAAGGAAAATATCTTAATAAGAAAATATTTATTCATTTTGAACAAAAACACAAGCTTTATAACAATGAGTACAAAATGCTTTCAGCCAATAGAGAGTAGGCCTAGTCTGGTTACTATGACAACAAAACATTATTATATTAAAACCGTTAAAAAACGAAATAGGAGTCCATTTTTTTGCATCAAAAGAGGGCAGATGACAAAATTGTCAATCCATAAAAATTAGTAAAAATAAACTCAACTGATGATTGGAAAAAATTAATAATGATGAAGAGACAAGAGTGACAGAAACTTTAAGAAGAATTAATCCAAATTAACCGAGAATTCCAAGGAATTAAACCAATATAAGAGGAGGACGACACGAACACCAGAACTGATGGAATAAATCCAATAAACACCAATGAACTTGTAAAGTATAATATTGAATTAATTATCTACACCCACCAGACTTTTCACAACTCTTAAAGAATTTATGCACAATATCCAAACTTGGTTCAACACTGTAAACACTGAATAACTGTTAAATGGTTTAATAATTAGTATTAAGGGATTATTTAAACTCATTATTAACACTTGGAGAATTAAGAACTATTTATGCACAATTGAGAACTTAACCTATGTCGGTAAAGTGAACTCACTATTGTTATAAAACCTAAGAAAACTGTTATAAGGATAGCTCTTTATATTTAATTAACTTGATGTCAAGGTCTGTACTTTCATAAATCATTTTGTAAACCTTTTTTCCGTAATCCAAAGAACCTTTTGAATGAGCACATGTTTGAATAAAATACATTTAGATATTTTAGTGTGTCAAAAGCGACCTAAGTCAAGCCAACCGCTGAGTGGTAAATTATTTATAGCCGCAGCATAACAAGAAAAAAGTAATATATTTCTGTGAATTCATGTTATCATAATTATTAACAGTAAAACTGACCATTAATAAACCAATACTTATTTTGATACCTGTTGATTATTTCAATGATTAATTTTATGTGTTTACTTCATTAACATAGCACACCGTAAAAAGTTTTTATACAACAAAATATAGGTTGGTAAGACTTCGCGGCAAAACAGATTTGAATTACTCCGACTACAACCAGCGAGAAATACGGTTACGCTAACGAAGAATTTATACAACTTTTTAATTGTTTTAACAAACAATTTGGCGCCTAGGAACGAGAAAATCACAATTAAGAATTGAACAGGTAAACAGGTATTGGCGAGGTCAAATACGACGCAGCTCGAAATTTAACGAAACCTAACACTCTTATCGAATCGTTACAAATTGACGCACAAACGTAAGGCTTCCAAGACGTATTTATCGAGTTATAACAAATTGACGACAACAACATGTGGCATTACAACGATACTAGAGAAGTAAAATATTACACAATCTATAACAACCTATGAGAAATAAAAAACAAAATAAAAACTAATACAATAAATATTAACATAGTAAAATATTAATTGAAATAAAAGTGAATTAAATTAAAAAATACTTCACCTATCCACATTGTCCTTTCTTTTTAAATTTCAGCCATATTAAAATTTAAACCATTGTAATTACACAGGGAGGTTCCATTAAATCGTAATGGGAGAATATACTTCATAAGCGCGATGAGATAGAGGCAACTTAGTACAGTGTTTTAATGTAAATGGGTGCTGACAGTAACATCCTACAGGAAAACCATACCAAAATGTAATGAAGTATTACCGTAAGATTGTGAAGTGGAATGCAATACAAAGCTGATGCAGTATGTAACTGCTAGACTGGTAAATTTCCAGAGGGTCACAAGGTAAAACGGATCCACATTCTCATATTTATACATGTATCTACGTAGCAATACATAGATAACATTCAGATCGTAGGGAGTCAGGTGAGGCGGTGCGGTGACATTCCGAGGGGAGCAGCTCCCGCAAGGAAAGACTTGCACAGCCTCGCAATAGCCCAGCCAGGCAACCGGGGCGGTTTGAGCAGGTTCTATTCTTCCTAACCTGGAGCCGATGCTGATCTAACCAAGTGTGAGGTGAATATTATAGATATGCCGTGAAACGCATACTATGCTGCACATTATTACTCTGGAAGGATAATGTTGACGTTCGCAGAATACAGCATAATTCTTTTGCCAAATTGTAGAACAGTTTCTTTTCCAGTTCACTGCCTCATTTACAAATCGATTCAACAGTTATAACTTCAATTCAAGTGTAAGGAAAGATGTTTTATTACCTCGGCCTGTTAAGGCTTCTATCTAGATCTGGCCGTTGGCTGGAAACAGATTGGATGTACAGATAAAGAAACAACAAGTATTGGAACATTATAAAACATGATAAGAGAAAAGAACTCTGCTCAACAGTCCATTAAGGACCAAGGCATACCGCGCGGCTTTTGTGTTTAGTGTGACGGGTGTGTGGCTCACGCGCCGCCAGCCGCTAGTTGCGGTATCCGCAGCCAATGATAGGAGACAATTTATAGAAATCATAAAGAGTCCCACCTTAAAAGATTACCAGAGGTCCCCCAAGTGCCTAGTTACGCCACCGTATGAAACAGTTATAAGGCCAATAGTTACCTATGGATAACAAACTTGGAAACTCGCAGGAGAGACTAAAAATATACTTGAAATTTTCAAAAGAAAAATCGTACGAAACATTTATGATGCAGTTAAAGAAAACGATACCCGAAGAATACGCTTTAATCGAGAGTAGAAGCAGCTTTACAACGCCCAAATTTTGTCTCGTTACAGCGATTTAGACGGGTAGGGCACATAGGAAGGGAGGGAAAAGAGTTGACACCAAGAAAAGCGACAAAGGAACAACTTACAAAAAGGAATACAGGAAGATACAGATATGGCGTTGTGAAGGATATACGAGAATTGCTGGAAGGGTCCAAAAAAAAAAGAGCTACCACGCAGTAGAAACAAGAAGAAATACAGGTTTGTTAGCCACATTACACTATGTAGGCCTACGTACGTATCATGTAGCTCACCTATTCACTTCTTCTTATTCTTCTTACAACTCAGTCCGTAAATTGGGAGTGACGGCATTTTGAAGTCATCGAGACATTTTGTTTTTCACCCTCTGTTTAAATATTCCTTATCCTTCTTCAGCCGCTTGTCCCGACAAACTCTTCCTTGAGCATATCCCATCAATCTTTCACTCCAGTACCATAGTACTGTGCTATCTGAACTTCACCAGACCCCAGATATTTCAGACCCAATAATATTTATTTTTCATGTAACTGCTTAAACACTTCGTGTTGTCACTCACACCCCTGCCATGAAATACGAGGTATTTTGCGTACTCTTCCGGTACCTTGTATCAAAATCTCTAATCGTATTTATGTCACTCTTTCCCCACAAAAGCTTTTCAGCGTGTTCCACATAATTGCTTGCTGTCTTGCTGTATACTCTTCTTATGATCAGTCTTCTGACTAGTTAAGCGGTACTCCAGTCACTCCTATCCCGAGTGAATCATCATGTTTTCCACAGCCCATATCATCTAACTCATGTGTACCAATTGTGGTCGCCCTTCGCAAAGTTTCGTCCTACATTCCCTCCACTAAGCTAGGGTTCCCCAGAATATCTCCTACCAACTTGTTCCTTCTACTGATAATAGTCTTTCACAAACGTCTTCTTTCTCCAACTCTCTCCACAACGTTCTCATCACTCATCCTGTCTATCCGCCAGATCCTCGATAATGTCTCATTTTGTCACTATTTAACTATCTCGCCTTCCTAAGCCCGATATCGGGGTTTTCTCCATAAAGATGCCTTAATGATCCACATTACGTAAATATAATATAAAAAATTATTTTCTAAGACGTTGTATCTGCTGAAATAAACCCTGAACCGAGCATAAAAGGGATAAATATAACTTTAATTAACGAAAACAAGAACCCAAGCAGAAATGTGAAAACGAAAATTTAAATTTAAAAACTTACTTTTATAATTGAAAGTAAAGAATGGACATCATAAAACACTACTAGTAGCAGCTTTGATGAACACTGATGGTAATCAAACGTTATGAATTAAAGTGGCGCTACTTTTTTTATTTTTAATTTATGTGAATGTAATTGACTTGTACATTCTTCGTGTGCGGTAGGATCCTTAAAGATTCGTCTATTTTTAAAACGAATATCGAATTCGGTTGCATTTTTTGACAACAATTATAACCAGTGACGTATCTAGAATTTGATCTTGGCGGGGGGTCCGGCCAAGTCGGCTTCGTACAAAAGCAAAAACAAGTTAAGCCTAATCAAAATTACTATTTTAAAGTGATGGGTATACATTTGTTAAATTGAATCTGCGAAGACTCTGGATTACAAATATCCACACTTAAGACCAAGGTGATGGCTTTTCCTGGAACTGATCCCGTACGGGCAAAAATTGTTATAGATGGTACTGTCCTGGAACAAGTTAGCAATTTTGAATACCTGGACTACAGTGTGTCTTATAATGTGAGCAACGACGTTGTGAATAAGTTGCATAACTTCAACCTTATGTGCGGGACAATTAGGCGAACCCATAACCCAGCAAGTAAAGGAACACGCCTAAAATTCTACAAGGTGATGGCTCTTCCCACACTTCTTTATGGGTCTGAGAACTGGACTTTAACGAAAGGCCAGGCCAGTCGCATCCAAGCGGCTAAAATGAGATTTCTCAGACACATGGCAGGGTATACTCTCCATGATCCATAGAAGAAACACAGATATACGGCAGAAATTGTATATTATGAGTATACTCGACAGGATCGCCCAGTATCGGCTGAATTGGTGGGAACATCTTTGCCGCATGGATGACTGCCGCATCCCCAAACAACTATGTCACTATAATCAGAAGGAACGGAGAGGTGTGGGACGTCCAAGGAAGCGCTGGAGTGACCAGCTCTAGGCTTTGCCTGTTTGAGATCGGAGCAGACCATCCTTGGTTTAATCCTTGCAGATGATGATGATGATGATGACTATTTTTAAAGTGGTTGAAAAACGTGTGATAATATCCTCTAATCAATCCCATTGAATTAAAAGGTAAGATACGGATCATTGGAACATTGTTTAGAAAATACTGACTGAATTGATTTTCCTATATTTCATATTGTAAACGTATACGCAAATGCTGTGTAATAAACCTGTTTGTACATTTTAAAACGAGTTACTATTATCATACACAGCTGGAAAAAAACAATAAAATAGCCTAAAAATTAAAAATATACAAAGATCGTCAATTTTCTTCGACCCTCTGTGGGGAGGTCCGGTCCCGTTCGCCCCCCCCCTAAATACGCCCCTCATTATAACAATAATTGTTACAAAAAAATTGTTACCTATTTCAACATCACCGAGCTTCTACATAAGAGTGGAGAGTCTCATTGTGCAGTTCGAGACGACCATTACCCTTACTTGCTATAGGCTACAACAACGAGGATAGGCATGTTCTTTGTAGTTCAAAAGTTACTTCCAAGTATACAAAACACTTAACGTGTTGACTGCGGCAGTGACCTTTCGCCACATTTACGAGACCAATTACCAGCCTTCGTCGGCACCAGTTCGCGTCCTCAGAATGCGGATAATGACTGCGGTGCGGAAAAGCGACACGGCTTATAATAAAGGAACAAGTTACGGTCGGGACACTAAGATCACGATTAATAAACTGGTGCGAGTGCGCAAGCGCGCTGTGTTTGCAGAATTACTACTACATTATTATCCTTACAGCTGGTTTACCTGGCGCAGTTGTTAGTGCTAGAACAGCACTGACCTTCAGACACTTATGAGTTGACCCCGTTCATGTATGTGTGATTCGCTGGCTGTTACGGAGATTAGCGACGTTTCACGGTCACTATCACCGCTGATAGTTACGATTAACGCGAGTCTTTAAAGAACATTAACTCACATAAAAAATTATATAATATATTTCCAAAAAAAACCATTTTTATCGTGTTGTTTTTCCTTTTAGAGCCTTTCCTGGAATAATCATTTCAGCTGGTACTTAACCACACCAAGAGATAAGCTCCTAAAACTCCTAGAACATTCGTATAACTGAAACCGGTGCACGTCGAGATTAAAGAATTTCTTCCGCCTTTTAAAACTTTTAACCTAAGACGGTTGTTAGGTATTTCGATAGTTGCAGCTTCTCAAGACGATCCCAGATTCGGGGGACGAAACGTGAAGCTTCGACTTTTGTTGATTACAGCTATTGTTTCTACTTCCATGTTCCGTAAGGAAATGGAAGCATGGCGATAGCGAAAAAATCGTGTTCGAGATAAGGGCTGATTCTGATTGCACTACCCTCAAAACGTAATGGAAAATCATTTTCTGTAAAGTGCCTCTGTGTGTCTGTGTGTAGAATTTTTTCTATGGCGAACGATAACTGTCGCAAATTCAAACAGAATCAAATAATGTTTTGTATATGTGCCCGAGTTGTAGAGAACTCAAGGTCTATTGATTTTTGTGAAGATCGGTTAAGGGGAAGGGGTAGTTTACCTGCAACATTCTACGTTTCAACAAGAATAAAGTACTTAATTTTGATAAAAAAAAGTATCCTGAAAAGAAGGTCATAATAATCCACTGTAGATAGGTAGGTGAAATATCTATAAATGAAAAGGGTAGTTGAAGGGGAAGGGGGTAATTTTCTATAAATGAAAATGATAGTTGAAGGGGAGGGGATAATTTTACTTCCATATTCCTTAAGGAAATGGAAGTATGGTGATGGCAAAAAAAATCGTGTTCGAGATTATTGCAGATTCTGATTGTACTACACTCAAAACATGAAAAAAAGTCGTTTTCCGAAAACTGTCTGTGTGTGTGTGTGTCTGTCTGTCTGTCTATGTGTCTATCTGTCTTAGATTTTTTTCTATGGCAAACGATAACAGCCGCAAATTCAAACCGAATCAAATAATGTTTCGCATACAGCCCTGAATTGTAGAGTTCTCCAGACCTATTGTTTTTGGTGAAGATCGGTTAAGGGAAAGGGGTAGTTTACCAGCAACGTTTTTTTTAACAAGGGTATTTTATATGGCAAACGATAACAGCCGCAAATTCAAACAGTATCAAATAAATTTTTGCATACAGCCCTGATTTGTAGAGTACTTAAGACGTATTGTTTTTGGTGAAGATCGGTTAAGGGGAAGGGGTAGTTTACCTGCAACATTTTTTTATCAAGGGTATTTTCTATGACAAACGATAACAGCCGCAAATTCAAACAGAATCAAATAATGTTTTGCATACGTCCCTGAATTGTAGAGATCTCAAGGACTTTCGATTTTGGTGAAGATCGGTTAAGGGGAAGGGGTAGTTTACCTGCAACCTTTTACGTTTTAACAACAGTAAAGTACTTGAAAATTCATTTAAACTTTTTCAAACAATGGTAATTGTTAAAAATAAAATAATTTTGTTGCCAGGCAATAAAATTATAATTTTTTCATTTTAATGTAAATTATGTATGAGTTAATATACATGTATAAAATAATATATCGTGCGTGGCATTTAAGCATATCTCAGTTATGTAATGTTTATGTTTCCATTTTATTATTATGACTACAGCAATAAAAAGGCAGGGAAGACACATACACACACACGCGCGCACACGCACACACACACACACACACACACACACACAAAATTCGCGTTATTTCTGGCCTCACTCATGTTTATTTTCTTACATTTGCACGCTTGTTAAATGGAAAGTGCCGAAACCCACACCAACATAACGCGTGCAAGCCGAAAAAATGGACATCAATTTGCTTCCTGTGGATCGCTGGGCAGTGTAACTGCACGTGTTTACAGTGGAACGATTCATAGACAGACTTTTCGTCTTTAGGGAATGAACCCTCTGCAAGATGCTGAGGGTCCATGAGTGACTTCGGAGCGCTCCTTCTTTTTCGCGAGTTTGTTCTGTGAAACATACACTGTAGATTCGCAGCTTTACTCTAAGCAACGCTCAATAGAAAATGTTGAAAATTTTGGCCACGGTGTACCCTCATTCACGCTAAACCTGCTCTGATGTTTTAATTACGGACATCATAATATTAAAACTTTCGAAACTTGAGCACTACTTAATGGAGATCAATCATTAACTTATACAAGCCATTAATTTTATCCATATTTTTTATATATATGTGTACAACGTTATCGGCAACAAAGAAGTAGTTTTTGTTAAAATTCCTTCCCGGGATATTTGGCCGTAGTCCAATGTTTTCTACAAAACCAGACGTTTCGGCAATGCCATCGACTTCCATCATCAGTGAAATCGAGTGCGAAACGTGAGGTGGTATACGTTAGTGACCACAGTACTGTGGTTAAGGCTGAAGCAGTAAGTAGAAAGAAGTAGTTTCTATGGTAATATTTAATTTCGAAAATGATTTTAAATATAAATCTTAGAATATGGAAGTCATGTATGGTTCTCCATACCGATATTTTTATATGTTTACTACGTTATCGGCAACAAGGAAGTAGTTTCTATGGAAATATTTAATTTCAATTTGTCAAACATAAAACTCGATTTACAAGGAACACACCTAACTACTTTTTACAAATTATCGAACCGAATTCAAGTAAATGATTTTAAATATAAATCTTAGAACATGGAAGTCAACCGACATTTTAACTACAGACGTTGCTATTTGCTGACGTAAACCCTGACCCAAGCATAAGAGGGATAAATCTAATTTAAATTAACGAAAACAAGAATCAAAACAGAAACGTGGAAACGAAAATTTAAAATAAAAAAGTTACTTTTATAATTGAAAAGTAGTGAATGAACCACACAATACTACTACACCTTGTCCAACAGTCACATGAAACTATGGGCGAGATAGGGAAATAGATTTTCCTTGTGGAGAAACCGCTCGTCTATAGTAGCTAACTTGAAAATTTTGTAATCAATAAATTAACTTCAAAATAGTCATAATAATAATCATGTCACGCGTTATAAACAATGTTAATTTACGTCTTTTGTGTTATTTAAAAAATCGGTGTGGAGAACCATGTTCTAATTACTGTAATTATAAAATTATTTTTTAAATATGCACTCAGAAAGAAACCAAATATATCAGCATGCTTTTGGTAAAAACGCTAAGAAACATAATGAAAATACGGATTTTACTTAGGTCTTAATACTTTAAAAATAAAGAATTAAATTATTTAAACAACGCGAAAGCAAGCGAATACCGCCCGGCGTTTGTTATCTGTGAATTTCTGAAAACGAAACATTATTTTGTTTACGTTTCCCTACGTAATTGATAGAACGATATCAATTGTTAATATTTTATTAAAATTTTTTAAGTTTTCGGTCGAATAAATTTATAACATCGATACAAATAATTACCCTTTTCCCATTGAACTACCCTTTTCATTTACAGATATTTCATCAACCTTTTTACAGTGGATTATTATTACCTTCTTTTAGGATACTTCATTTACCAAAATTAAGTACCTTACTCTTCTTAATACGTAAAAAATTGCAGGTAAACTACCCTCTCTCCTTAACCGATCTTCACCAAAATCAATTGGCCTTAAGTCCTCTACAACTCGAGCAGGTATGCAAAAAATTATTCGATTCTGTTTGCATTTGCGGCAGTTATCGTTCGCCATAGAAAAAATTCCACACACAGACACACGCACACTTTTCGGAAAATGACTTCTTCATGTTTTAAGGGTAGTACAATCAGAATCTGCTCTTATCTAGAACACGTTTTTTTCGCGATCACCATATTTCCATTTCCTTACCGAACATTTAAGTAAAAAATTTACATTTACAAATATAACTATAAAAAATTGCTATAATGAAAAAATACATTTAAATTATTCAAAGAGGTAGTAGTCCTAAGTTGCGATGGGTTTCAAAAATAATTTTGATGTTTTCTGAACAAATCTCTCTCTTACATTATGCAGCTATCCCCAGTAATAAAAAACTTCCTCGCTGATCGACTGTTTGCCCTCAATACCGGAAAAGACTAAGCCGAATGTAACAAAATATTTTTCCTTTGGTTCACTCAATACTTTTATGCAATTTAATGCCATCGTAATCTCAAGGATACATGGGCCTGCAAGCAGAGAAAAAATAATAACATTTAAGTGTATCGCATCCGAGTAATGGCGAGTTGAATTTCTAAATTAACCAAAACTTTTTTGTAGCAGCAGTTGTGATGAACGCTTATGATAACTAAACGTTATGATTAAAACCGTGTACAAAAAATACACAAAAGAATTTTCAGTTAGTCATCCTCATTTCCTAATTTTGCATTGAAATCTCATATTATTACTGTCAAAGCGTCATATTTCTGAAACAATCTTAAAAGTAAGAAATTTTCGACATGAAATTTTGGTCGATTAGCATTTCAGCTCAGATGACATATGTATGTATGTTTGTATCTATTGTACTACTTTATTCAAACCTTACGAAATCTGTACACGAATTAGAAAATACTTAAACTTTCCTGGAACGCAAACTTGTTGCACATGAAGCTACAACTATTAAACTGACATGACGTGCAGGACGTAGTAACTGTAGCCTACATCCGATGTTAATGTAAGAATCAAACAAGTTGATTCCTACACCAAACTTCTTCTTCTTCTTCTTCTTCTTCTTCTTCTTCTTCTTCTTCTTCTTCTTCTTCTTCTTCTTCATTAGCACTACATCCCATCATGGGCCCTGGCTTCCAACACCAATCTTCTCTAATGTATTTTATCTCAGTGTAATCCTCAAATCCATTCTTCTTACATCTTCCAGCACATCATCCAACAATCTTATCCTAGACCGGTCCCTCTTTCTGCTTCTACAGACTTGTGCCCTCAGGGTTTTCTTTGGCAAACGCTGATCATCCATCCGCTCTAGATGACCTAGCCATTGTATTCGTTGAGCCCTTATCCTACGCCAAACTAAATTTCAGAAAAAAAATCTTGTTACTCGACAAAACACTACGTACGCGGAGTATTAGTGATAAGACCTCACGTTAGTCAAACAGAATGGTGATAGAATCGTTTTATTGTTTCCATTCTCAAGTCTGCGTTCTAATTTATAGTACTATTACGACAAGTAAAATCTCCGATCCTTAAAACAAATTCGAAAAGTCATTTGGTTGTTTTCATCAGTAATTAAAGTTGTTGAAATCAAAATTAATACACAGTTCAATATCAGTGAGTTTTAAAATAAAATCAAAGTAGATGGTAGAACATCATTATGTCAGGGCGACAATTATTGTCCTGAATTGTTTTACACCTAGGAGGATAGGGTTACTCCCTCGTAATTTGAGTTGTGTTTCGCTAGGAAGCAAAAGTTATATTTGTGTAGCCTTTGTCGTAATTTATTTTAAAAAAATAATAATAAAATTTGTTCATTTCGAAATAAGAAACACGCATATAAGAAAGGGGCAAACAGGCATGTTAATTAAGTCTGTATTCTTTCATGATTCCAGTGTTAAAATTTTATTTATTTGTTATTTTAATTTGAAACAACGCTAGTTGTAAACAACAGAGAGGTTGGCACGACCCGTGACGCCGGCACGACCACAAAGTGGACTGGAATTAGCAACCAATTAGCGGCGAAGTACACATGTGGGAGTAGTCGTGTACGATTTTTTGCGCGTACCATACAAGGAACCACACCGCTGTTCGTGCGCAGGTCACGGCTCCAACACTGCCGGTGTTACACTGTACACGCTGTTCGACCACGTTTTATGCCTCAACGTCACTCGTTTATTTTCATTTTCTTTTTTTTTTAGCTATAATTTCAGATTGCACAACTCTTCCGAAAACGCACCAAGCGATACATTTTTAACAAATTGCTAGTTATAACCTTTTCAATTCGGATAGTCGATTCTTTGTTTTATGAACAACGTCATGTCACTTCACGTTAGTTCCACGGCATAGCAAACAATGTTATAATCGATGTTTAATACGAATACTATCATTTAACAGGATTCTACAGGATAAAAGGAATCTCTTGAGTTTCTTTTGTACTCGACTTTTAGTTAGCATCAAAGAAGACTACAAAGGTTTTGTAAAATATATAAAAACACTTGGCAAGTTTCACAAATTTTTTTTTAATTAACTCTGACAGCTGTTTCGACTAACTTAAGCCATTGTCAAAGAGCGAGTGAAAAAAAAAATTGTGAAATTTGCCAAGTGTTTTTATATATTTTACAATTTTACAAAACCTTTGTATTAATATGTTTCACCAAGTGCCCAACGAGTCATCAATTAATATCGTCAAAGAAGACTGTTTAATTCTTCCTTAGGGAAGGAAGAATATTCAAATTAATACACGCCTTTGCTGTCATTGGTGCCAGAAGTCTGACTCAGAATTAACTGAACAACCGGCACGAAATGTTTCCTTGGAAAACAGAGTAACTTGTTACAGTACAGTGTTGATTTCGGGTTGTTTGCCGCGCGTTTCTGTTTTCTGCCGTAAATTAGCAGAGAGAGTTGTTTTGGCCCTTAACAAGCGCTGGATTTTGTCCTCAGAATGACTGACGCAATCGTTATCGCCCGGATCTAAGGAAATACTGTTGCGTCCATCCTTTGATTTTCTTTGATCCTTTCCATCCATTCAAAGACAATAACAGAGACGATGTTTCTTGTAAGTGCAAAGATTTCCACGGCCGGCTGTTTTAGACGCCTCAAATGAAGCACATTAAAAACAAACCAACAACCATAAAGACACACGTCCCCGCTGGCCTATATGCGCGCGCGCGTATACGCCAGCGTACACGACAGACCACGCGTTGTGATCGCCTGTCTATTCCTGTTTTACTACCACTTACTACTTAAAATTATTTCTAATTTTATATTTAACACTTTCCATAATAGGCCTACTCATATAGAAAAACTATTACTCTGGCAGCATATCCAAATGTGTATCGATGGAGTACATAATCAGTGCTGTCACAATCAGAAGAAAATGTTTTAAGTTTACTTCATATAAGTAAGGTAATCTATTTTGGTTGTAACGTGATAAACACCTACTTCTTGTAAAAATAAATACAATGTTTGTTTAATGTGGTGGTACTCGAAATCTAATTAATGAAATATTCAAAAAATAAAAACTATTTTTTACTTCCATGTTCCGTAAGGTAATGGAAGTATGGTGATGGCGAAATAAATTGTGTTCGAGATATGGGCTGATTGTGATTCTACTACCCTCAAAACGTGAAGAAAAGTCATTTTCCAAAAAGTGTGTGTGTAGAATTTTTCTGTGGCGAACGATAACTGCCGCAAATTCAAATAGGATCGAATAATTTTTTGCATGTGTGCCGGTGTTGTAGATGTCTCAAGGCCTATTGATTTTGGTGAAGATCGCTTAAGGGGGAGGGGTAGTTTACCAGCAACGATTTACGTTTTAACAAGAGTAAAGTACTTCATTTTGATAAATAAAGTATCCTGAAAAAAGGTCATAATAATCCACTGTGGAAAGGTAGATGAAATATCTATAAATAAAAAGGGTATTTGAAAGGGGAGGTGTTAAATTTTTACGTTTGGTATTGATTTAATGAGTTTGATGAAATTAAATGAAAACGCATTTAATATTTTTCAAACAATGGTAATTGTTATAAATACAATAATTTTGTTGGCAGGCAATAAAATTATAATTTTTTTATTTTAATTTAAATCATCTATGCGGAAGATCCGCAACCACGGACCAGCAGGCCACAAAAATTTGTGGCCACATAATTATATAAATATGTAATTAAAGCGTAATAATCTGCGTAGTTCAGTTTCTTTATAAAAATAAAGTACCTAATTTTTTTAGATAAAGTGACTCGAAATAACTTTATATTAAACGACTACCCCATAATAACAGAAATATCTATAAATAGTGGAAATAGTTTAAGGGTGGGGGATATTTTTTTAGAAATTGTCGAACCGAATTCAAGTAAACGATTTTAAATATAAATCTTAGAACAAAGAAGTCATGTATGCTTCTCCATACCGATATTTTAATAGAACTTTGTAGATTTCTTTTTACAAAGGTTTTGTAAAATATATAAAAACACTTGGTAAGTTTCACAAATTTTTTAATTAACTCTGACAGCTGTTTCGACTAACTTAAGCCATTGTCAAAGAGCGAGTGAATGAAATTACTGAACACAGGATGTTAGAGGAGTGTAGGTGGTAAACATCTGTTTAGGGCGTATCTGGAACATCTGTGTTGTGAAGGCGAGGGGGGTGCATGAGACAAGGGAAGGTCTGGTGTCTTTAAAAACTAAATACAATCATGAATGCAAAATATAAAATTAACTGAACTAAATATAAACTGAATGCAAAATTTAAAATAATGATGAACATTCAAAATAATATAAAATAAACTAAACTAAATAACAGATTTTAATAAAGGGGATACACAAAATTCAGTTTGTTCATTGGTTAAATTTTCATGTTCAAGTAAGTTATCATGCTCATAAACAATATTTAGTACAAAAAACAAAATTACTAAAACTTATCACAACTAAGCTAAGTAGTAAGAGAGTAACTACTATGTCATCACCAGTAAATAAATTTTATAACAGAGTGGAAAATTTCTCAAATACAAACTTTACTCAGAAAGAACTAAATCTGTTAAATAAAGGTTTGAAATATTGTCCAAACATACGGTACAAAAGAGACATGGAAATGTTATGTGTAAATACAGAAATAGCACTTAGTAATTTAGATAACCCAGATATAAGAAATAATGAATTAGTTTCCTGTGCAAACATTATATCAAAAAGTAATAAGAATAAGTACAGTCTAAAAGATTCAGATAAGTACATAGTTAACAGTTTAAAACAGAAAATTAATTCAAATAGTTTAGTGGTTTGCAAAGCTGATAAAAGCAATACGATTACAATAATAAATAGGAGCGAATATATTGAAAAGACAGAACTTCTCTTCAGGAATGACAATTTCAAGATATTAAATGATCCCACTAATAAGTTTCAAAAACAAATAAAATCACTTATTAAAAATTGCCCTAATATATTTTCAGACACAAAAAGTTTCATGCTAACTATGATGAACCCAAAAGCTCCTGTTTTGTATAGTTTACCAAAAATACATTAACCTAATTGTCCCATGCGCCCAGTTGTTTCATATGTAACTGCACCTGCATATAAAGTCTGTAAAAAACTTAATGAATTATTGCCAAAATATATTAACTTTAACCCAAAGTATGCTATTAAAAACACTTTACAATTAGTTAATAATATATAAAATGTACATTGTAACATAACAAAATGTTACCTAACCTAAACGTATACTATCAGATTTAATAAGTACATAACAATAATGTAAATAGGGAATATAGTGATAAGAATAACCAAGAAGAGAGAAATCATGGAGGAAGAAAGAAGCAGAAGTGCCACATGAAACAGTAAACCCAAATACTGTTTGACACTACAACCAGACAATGACTAACACAAACTGATGGACAGGGTAAATGTACTTTAAGCTGTCAAGCGAGTCAGTGAATAATGTAAACAGAATATGATATGTTAATAACCAGTGAGTCAATAAGAATCTGAATAATGTGAAATCAGAATTAGCACTTTGCTGATAATAAATTTAACCATGACTAGTAATTTACGAATGCCAAGAACTAAAATTAGCAATGGCCACCAAAATGATAACAAAGATGTATTTCAATCTCAAATATACTTATGACGAGAAAGAAAAACCATTTGTAAGAGGGAACCTTGTACGAATAAGGTACCTCAACAAATTACCGAATAGTGAACCTATAAATGTTGTTAAGGCAAAATTCCAGTATAAGCGGTATGTCTTAACAAGGCCTAGACCAAACAATAATCAGTGAGTTGATTATTGGGAGGTAACATGAGTGTAGATTAAATACACAGAACAATTGTTATGCTCAAACATAGCAGAAAACCATTATTAAAATAATATGTTTAATAATTCAATTGTTAGCTAGTAGAATAGAGCGAGTTAGTGTAAAACGAAATGTCATAGTAGTAAGGATCGTTCATTACCATGTATAAAGATAAGGTTTATCCATAATGTTCAGTAAAATGTCAGTACAGAGTTAATAGTGTTCTCACATAAACGTTTGAGTAATAAAATGCTATGTGAACACAAACAATATTAATCAAGGTGCAAAATCGTCGATTCAGGTAAACAGACGACAGTGCGGAGTAGCGTACCTGAACATTGTTTATGTAGCAATGTCAGTAAAAGTGAAATTAACGCGGTATCAAGTGATATCAAATTAAAGAGGACAAAATGATCTTTAATTTGATGGTAATATCGCCCCAATCGCAACTGTATTAAGGGCGTGAAAGGTGTTAGCATCATTTACGAAATATGCATCAGAAATCTGGATACTAATAACAACAATATCGACAAGCTGTCAACCATTTCAGAGCTTGGCGGTTGGAAAACCGTTATTAACGGCCAAAAATGACAATACGTCATATTCACCACACCTGCAAGAGCCAATCACAAAATTAGTTAGTAATTAACATTTTTGCCTAAGGCCGATCGAAGAATAGAGTATAAAAGAGGATGTAACCGATTCTCGACAGACACTTATCAACTTCATCGAGCGCGGAACGTGCGCCAGCCATCTCAACATTTTTATTAACTGATAGCGTCATCATCATCACACGTCAAAGGAAACAATTCGACAACAACCTACAACTACTTCAAATTATTCTACAGAGAACCATAGTGATTATGTGCAGTATTATTTCAATTTTGTGCGGGAAAATAATGAACAGAAGCAATTAAATAATGTTATTTATGATCCATTAAGTTAGAAGCGGATCGGAATTCTCTGTTCTTGTGCGTGTGCAGTGAATAACGATAATCATTATAATCCGATTATCAAGGTGCTAAATGAGTTTTAATTAAATAATTAAAACCAAAAGGTAACAGTGCAACCATTATTCATTTTCACTACAAGCTCCATAACCTGTACGTTTTTATACACTGATCTGTACTGACGCAAACCACAGAAACATTTCAATATTACACCATGTCTCAATTTATTTGATGAATTTGTCATTATTAATTAAGCTGAATGTTAGTTATAAGTGTTCTCAACCTATAAACTTTGTAATTCAGAAATCAAGCGTGACGAACGCACAACCTATCAAATAGGTTATTTTTATTTGTTTACTTTATGAAAGTAACATCAAAACGTTGTTGATCAATTTTATATCAGAAAAATTATTAGATATTGTGTAGGCATAACTTTCATTTCGTGTCTCAAAGAACTCATATCTGAGATTTTAAGAATAACTTAATGTTAAAAAATAACAAATATCTGGACTTAGCCAGATTTACCACTTGTGCTGTGAGCAAGCCTTATAGGGTATATAATAACTTATTTACAATTGTACATCATTATATGTTTTTAATTGTATTTGTTTTGAATTATCTATCAAGGGTATGAATAAAACCCATAACTAACAGCATAACTCGACTTAATTTATTTCTAACAGATAGTTTAATATTTTATTTAGACAACTCAAACAACCTTCAGTTGTGATTAAGTATTTGGAATAGCATTGCCATAAAGATAATCAACCATTATTTTAATTTCTTTAAATCATTAATTGATTCAATTCATGGGTTTTACACGGGATTTTCCCAAAATAAATCCGTGTGGCGCCCACTATCAAACAAGGCAACTTAACCTTGTAGCTGAAGTGAGTTGGTTTTTGTAAACTGTCTTGGCAGCTTATTGAACTTCTAGAAAACACGACCAGGTACGTGAAAGTATATCATATTTATTCTATTGTCCAGACATTACTAGACGTAACGTACTTAGACTATCATCGACCTGGAGGAGAAGTTTCACAGCGAGTATCAACAAGACGATCAGCATCATCAAGCGACCAACTATTATACTTTACTTTTGAACTTAAGCAAAACTAGTATTTAGTTATTATCAACCTAACTATTTTATTTGTTTCATATAAGGGAATTCTTTTCGGACCATTATAATTATACAATTGTAAACACACTTTGAGTAACCTCGAATGTTACATCTTGAATCGCTTTACAAAATTAGTAACCTTCAATTAGAAACAACTACAAACATTAATACATTCAAAAATAATATTTTAAACGTAATTGAATTGTATTTAAAAGAACAATCCCGTTTTCTTGATTAACGTTACAACATTTACCACTGAATGCAAAATTAGTTTCATTTGATGTTAAGAATTTATTTCCGTCTATACCTGTAGATGTTCTGTTGTCTATCTGTTCCTCACATATACAAAATACTTTAACCTTAAATAGTGATCAGAAAAAAGAATTATTCTGGGCCTTAGATATTTGCATAGGACAAAATTATTTTCAGTTTAATAATAAAATCTATAAACAATTTAGTGGCTTACCTATGGGCTCTCCTTTATCACCTTTATTAAGTGAAATCTTTATGACATTTTTGGAAGAAAACATTTTTACATCCGATAACCCCAACATAAAATATGTTTTTCATTGGGCAAGGTATGTTGATGATATATTTTGTATCAGGACGGGAACAGATAGACAGCTCCATATGTTCTTAGATTATATTAATTCCTTTTATAGTAGCGTGCAATTTACACTTGAAACAGAAAATATGAAAAGTTTAAATTTTTTGGATCTTACCATTACTAGATCACAAAATAATCTTAGTTTTCAGATATATAGAAAACCTACTTTTACAGATACCGTTATACATAAACAATCACTAACATCATGGCACATAAAATTAAGCAGTTTTCATGCAATGGTTAATCGTCTCCTTATAGTTCCTTTATCCAAAGAAAATTTCAATAAAGAGGTAGATATTATAAAAGCCATAGCACAAAATAACGGTTATGATGAAAGAATAATTAACTCTTTAATTTTAAAAAAACAGAAGAAAATTACTTTAAAAGAATTTTATTCCATAGAGCCAGATCAAGGTAACAAAAAATTTCACTTAACAAATTACATTCCGTGTATAACAGATAAGATTAATAATAGGTTAAAAAACCATGGTCTTAACATGGTATCAGTAAACAAACGTAATCTTTTTTCACTAGTAGTCAATAATAAAGAAAAATCTATCACACTGGAGAAAAATGGAGGTTATGAAATACACTGTGCAGAATGCGATGCTATTTATATCGGACAATGTGGCCGTGCTCTGAAACATCGCATTTCTGAACATAAGAAGGCGATTTTAACCAATACATCTAATACAGGTTTTGCAGATCATTGCTTACAACACAACCACTTCATAGACACAAAAAACATAACACTACTCCACAACATACAAAAAGGTAAAAAAATGGATTTGTTAGAAATTTTAGAAATTAAAAAAGCAATAAAAAATAACAAAAATTTAACCAATGAACAAACTGAATTTTGTGTATCCCCTTTATTAAAATCTGTTATTTAGTTTAGTTTATTTTATATTATTTTGAATGTTCATCATTATTTTAAATTTTCCATTCAGTTTATATTTAGTTCAGTTAATTTTATATTTTGCATTCATGATTGTATTTAGTTTTTAAAGACACCAGACCTTCCCTTGTCTCATGCACACCCCCCTCGCCTTCACAACACAGATGTTCCAGATACGCCCTAAACAGATGTTTACCACCTACACTCCTCTAACATCCTGTGTTCAGTAATTTCATTCACTAGCTCTTTGACAATGGCTTAAGTTAGTCGAAACAGCTGTCAGAGTTAATTAAAAAATTTGTGAAACTTACCAAATGTTTTTATATATTTTACAAAACCTTTGTATTAATATGTTTCACCAAGTGCCCAACGAGTATCAATTAATATCGTGATTTCTTTTTAATTTCCTAACCAAGTTATAATACTTTTTATCAGTTCTTTCACAGAATAGGAGTTAAATCTTTTAATGTGGATTGTCACATTCCCTAAATCAAGGGAATTTAATTGGCGTTTGTTTTATTAATGTCATTCCAGCCGTTTTTAATCTAACAAGGTAGAAACAAACTTACACAAACAAACTGCAAAAGATCTTTTAAGAATCTGAGCAACATAGAGAACAGCATTCGAGTAAAAGCATCTGTAACGTTGTTTGTAATGAGAGCAACACGTCCTTTTGAGTCATTGAGCAAGTCCAAACGTGCAGTCATTTGAAAACACGTGTGCTTCATCGGCTGAAGACGCCAAACAATATTAACAAACGTAATCAGAGCTGCATTACCAAACGTGAGCGCTCGAGGTTCGAGCGTGACCGTCGGAAGACAGATCATTGACAAGGTACGATCTAACTCTTACGTTCCACACACTTATCTCGTCTCGTTATTTAAATCGTGTAGAGAAACATTCTTGGCGAAATTCTTACGTGGAAGCGAGCGCCCGAGAGCGGAGTAGCCTAGCCGCGAATGACTCACTGACTGCGACTGTGACGTCACTGGTAGTCACGAACACTGTGTTACAACATACTCAGTACGCCTGTATTGTTGTTAAAATATTATGACAGCGACTGTGGCATGTGTGCCATCAAATTAGCGCTAAACGATTCAGTACCCCGGGGGAGTATTGAGTTCTAGTCTCCACACACGACCTCACGCTGCTAACTAATATATACGACACAATGTACGCAAATTACAGCTTCTACACAGTGAGAAACGAACGCGTTGTTCGTTCACTTATGACACTGATGGAAACAATAGAATCCACTGTTGAATGCAGAAACCGAGAATTGTAATTTTACTATAATGCGATTTCTTTAACAAAGAATCTCTGCGAAATCGATTCTTTGCGATTTCATAATCGTTTATATTCTGCCTTGAATACGTGAACCTGACGCACGATTATGTTACTGCCTGTGTGTGCTGACCGCCTTGAGTCCTTAGATGACGACACCGGATTACCGACTGGATGACGTCACCGGACGGATAGATACTGCGAGTGGCCAGTTAGGATTCGATGGTAAAATTGGGAAATACGTTTCGTTCCGAGAAAAATCACAACTCAACTGCGTTTTCGGACTAAGATTAACCTATATAGCCTACAGTTAAACTTTAAACTGTTTAAATTTTCACTTAATTTTATTTAGCAATTAACTTATAAAAGTCACAACTGTAACCCTTTACAATGTGCATAGATACTCAATATAAAAATATATTAATTGGCACCACATTTCTTCTTCTTCTTCTTCTTCTTCTTCTTCTTCTTCTTCTTCTTCTTCTTCTTCTTCTTCTTCTTCTTCTTCTTCTTCTAAAATATATAAACTCAAGCGTCAGCCATTTGTTTTTCGTATCGGCCATCTAAGGACCACACGCCAATTTCAATTCTTGACTCTTTGTTCTTTTCTTTTTTCCAATATTCTTTCATCGTCTCACTGTGTCTCTTCTTCCTGTCTTCAGTCCACTCTGAACCTGCGTTTTTCTCTCTCCTACCCTGGACTCCCTCCATTTTTAACACTTCTGCCCGAAAAACTTCTCTTTCAATTGCTTCTTCTGCGTGTATATTATTTTTTTCTAAATCCTTTTGGACTTCTTTAATCCAACTTGATGTTGACTTCTTCTCCCAACAGATATTTGAAGATTTGCTTTGTCAACCTATTGTCGTCCATTCTATATTAATGTCAAAAAATATTAGTCTTTTTTTTCTCATTGTGTCTGTATACTTTCTATACTTTGACATATTTCATCATTACTTCTTAATTTCCAACCTTCTGAAGTTTTTCGTGGGCCTAATATTTTCCTAATAATTCGTCTTTCCAATATTTCTAGTTTGTCAGCCATTTTGTTTTATTCAAGACATCAAATAGCCTGTGACACTCGCGTCCAAAAGAACAGCTGATTCAACTCTGTTTTGTCAAAATCAGTGCACTCGTTTTGGAGTTATGGAGGAATATAAAAGCGCGCATCACTTCCAAACGCGTTACCCCCTCCATGCGTAATCGGACAAAAACACAAACTAATCGTGAAAATACGACTAAATACAGCTGTCACCATTTGTTGGGTTGTTCACCAGAAACAGGATACAGAAACCCGAAGAAATTGAGAACTGTAAAATTTTGTACGTCAAAACGCATTCACCACGCTCAAGTAAAAATAATTCACCATGTAGCATAATAATTATGTTACCATACACGGATAATCTGACCGCACCGGAAAGACGAGGAGAAAACAAAACAAAAAAAGCAAGAAGAAGGGAAATGAATAAATTTGTTCCAGTGGTTACTCTGAATCCTTGCTTTCCGTGCACGGAACACAGCTTAAAAACTTACAAACCTCATATTTTTGTTAAATAACATGTTCGACTTGGCTTTGCCTGCGACATCAGACGTGACCATTAACCCAGCCTAAGAGGGCCAGAAGCTTCGTACCTGCTCCACTTAGGTTGACTAATTCTCAGCGAGCGCGTCCACGGTGGCGGGGGTATATCGCTTTCCTCTTGTCCATTGCAAGAACGAAGTCCTCAATGGCAACGAACGCGGAGATGAAGATCATCGGTACGGCGGAGCTGGCAGAAGAGGCAACCCACCTTCTAGGCCCAACAGTTGGAACCTTGTGGTGAGAAGTTGCCTTTTCCTCAAAGGCTAGGAGAAAGAACTTTACTGTAAAGCCAAAGGTGGGACAGACTCTGCAAGCAGTGGACGAAGCGGCTGTCCTAGTAGGTCAGAACTTAAAAACCACACAATCGAGCCTGCCACGTGAGGCCAACAACCTGACTTTGTATAAAGAAAAAAGTTACAAATTCTCTAAAAGATGGGACCGGACGCGTTATTGGACAACGGTAAAGGATATTGCTACTTAGAATGTCAGAACCATTCCGCAAGCATCACGTCGGACTTACGGATATACGGCAAAATCAGCAACTGACTAGGTACACACGTTGAAGGTGAAAATGTCTGTTTTATGATTTCATGCTGTATTAAATAAAAAGAATGTATTTAAATCATTGCCATCCTCCTTGAATAAAAGCGAGCCATTTTCACAAGTATTAAGTATAAATTAACGTAAATAATAGTTACCAATCTAAAATTTAAATAGTAAAGTCTATTTCGTGGATAACTAGTTAAATTATGTAAAATAAATCTTTATATTTCCTGCAAAACGGTGTGCTAAGATATACAAGCAACCAGTTCGAAGACAGTCCACTAAAGAAAACAATATTCCAAGTTCAGAGTGAAAACAGTGTGTGGGAAAGTAAAATCTGGGATCCGAATATGAAACACCAATTCTGCATTTGGTGTAGGCCTACTTAAAAGTAACGTCAACAGACAAGCGTATCTTGTACACGCAGCGAACCGCGATCGTCGAGTCCCGCTGGAGTATCGCATCTGCGGACAACGGTAATTTTGCTATCAAAATAATCTGTGGCTGCCGGCTGTTTGAAACCTATAATTCCTTTGTCATTCATCTGTGTTCTTGTGGTGCGCTTGCGCTGACGAAACCGGATTTTCTGGTATCGATATATCACGTCAATAATGAGATAGCTTTCGATGTTATTAAATTGTTAATTTGATTAATGCTCGCAAATAAACGTTGGCGGGTGAAATAACTGGCGACTCGTGATCACCGGCCGGCGAAACGGGAACGGGAATTTTCTAAACCGAACAGTTACTCTTAGTTGAATACAAATTTCAATTTATTATTATCATCGATTGAAATGTGGGTCTCTCAAACTGGACAAAGATGGATCACTTCGAATTCCACATTGCTGAGTGCTAAAATCCGACAGATGCGTGCAATCTGTCTTATTCTTTAAGGATTTGAAATTATTGTCAACGTTTTTAGCTTATAATTTTAACCGTTTATGATTGTTTACATTATTCAACTAATATATTATAAAACTTATAAAAACAACACTTTTATAAGGCTTTAGTTTTTCAAGGACGAAGTTAGTCTTCTCACTGTTTCGATTTTCCGGGTGTTTCGTTATCTTAGTTCATTTTTGTTCGATCTTGAAATTTACATGATGTTTCGTCCAAATATGTGGTAATCCATCTTCATGGACTGCCTTGGTTTCGGCAGCGACAAAGATATCACCAAAATGTTTAGCCGAAGAACAGTCAGCAATAGAATACGGTCATAACACCCGGTACACGAGAATAAAGCAAAACTTTCTTTAAACATTGTATAAATTGCAGTCACAGAGTTTAAGCTAAAAAATATGTTACAATTTTTACAAACAAAAATTTGTTCTACACCTAAGAGAACGTAATAATAGTTATCATTTGAGTAGAACTTTAAATACGTACATGATATTATCTGGGTTTTTAATATCGTGAGTTATTCTGTCCAAAGCCAGTAACTTGTAGGCCTACTTGCGACTCACATAACCTCTATCCTGTTTCTTTAAATAATTCCTCATTTTATGGTATTTTTCAAATAATAAAAATTACTATCCTAAAATATATCATCATTTGAGAATCATTCGCTATCCAAGAGATGGTAATACAACCTTGGTCGTGTCTCGGTTTACCGAAGCAAACAATAAAATGGTCTCTGCCCAGATATGATTAAGTGAATAGTATTCGCTACACCTCAGTTATAAACTGTACAAGTACACAGAACTTGGCAGCTACTAGTAAATATCATTCAAGATAAGCCACTGGTTACACAAATATGTCAGGTTTTCATATGATTTTTTTTTCACAGAAGTGGTGAGGTCATCTTCTTCTTCTTCTTCTTCTTCTTCTTCTTCTTCTTCTTCTTCTTCTTCTTCTTCTTCTTCTTCTTCTTCTTCTCCTTCTTCTCCTTTCAGTCATTAGGCCTGCGGCGTGTTGTCCCCCGTGACCGGTATCCAACTCACATTCCACCACCGCCAAAAAGAAGTTAGCTATGTATTGTGTGTCCAAGCAGCCATGCGCCCTGAAGGATTAAGCGACTGCTGCCTGGACGCATGGCGCAAGATGCGACGAAGAGGGCGCATGGCTGCTTGGACACACAATAGTAACCCCATGTGGTGGCGAGCCGCACTGTGGAGAGAGAGTTGTGCGTAATGAAAGTGTGTACTGTGTACTAGTGTAAGTGTACAGTGTGTGTAGTGTGTAGTGTGTAGTAGTGTGTAGTGTGTAGTGTAAGTGTAAGACAGCTGTACTATTGCCTCCAGCCATAGGGGTGGACAGGCAGATCGACTCTTGATATTTACTCGATCCCATAGCTGTTGAGATTGTGGGATAGGTCACATTGCAATTTAAAATCTTCGTATTGCAAGTTTTCACGATTGTTCATACCAGCAATAGTTTGTAACTTGTAAGTCAGTGTTATTGAGCTATACCGAGAAAACTTCAGTTACTTCTGTGTTTGCTGACCGCGATAAGTCGCGTGATTTGTTTATTGACACCCTGTTTTGAATCAATTATACGTTCGTATAGTTGACTTCACTTAATACTATACAAATTAACATAACGTTAAAATGTTTAATTATTGTTTTCTTTTTTTAGGGTAATATGGCACCCAATTCCGAGGAGGAAGGCCATCGGCTGAAAGTTGTTCAAGGGGTTGTAGCGAATAATCCGTGGCGACAGTCTCTGGAAGCTGAAAGTAATAAGGTAAGTAACCACTTGTCAGTAATAAGGTAAGTAACCACTTGTCAGTAATAAGGTAAGTAACCACTTGTCAGTAATAAGGTAAGTAACCACTTGTCAGTAATAAGGTAAGTAACCACTTGTCAGTAATAAGGTAAGTAACCACTTGTCAGTAATAAGGTAAGTAACCACTTGTCAGTAATAAGGTAAGTAACCACTTGTCAGTAATAAGGTAAGTAACCACTTGTCAGTTCCACCAATTGGAGCTCTGACCTACTGGCGAAACGTGTACAGTTTCGTTGATACCATCCACAGTCTTATTATATTGACAGAGGTTAGACTCAGTGTGGAATAGGAGTGTTGGCTTGTCAGGATCCTTACCTTACCAAACATCCGGGACGGTAAGAAGCTTATCAAACTTTCCACCTTTAGTCGGGTCTAACATTTCCGTCTAAGGAAACTAATTGCTCATTAGGCTGGTGAACCCAGAGTCCAACTAATCGTCGCTAAAATATCCACCAAGTTGGATTGCTACCGATACCCCGCTGACCACTGTGTCACACAGTTTCCCAGTTAATTAGTATCATCGTCAGGGGCGCTACAACTCCGACCTGCTGAAGCAGACCTCGCCTAAGCCCTCTGTCCGAGTTAATTAGCAACACCTGTTAATAATTAAGAAACAACAAATGTTTGCAGTTAAATTTTACTGACACAGTCCTCTTTTGTAACCTCAATCTAGCGATTGTTAAATGGTCGTATTCCAAAATCTTCAGCCATCCTATTTGTCTCCTTCCATATAAAATTCCTTTATCATTTCTATCATATCTCTTATGGGTAAATCCCTGTATCTTTTCTAAACTTTTACTCCCATTTTTCTCATCACTATTTCTTGTGGCTTTTTCTGGAACTTATCCCGTCGGGCAAAAATTGTTATAGATGGTACTGTCCTCGAACAAGTTAGCAGTTTTGAATACCTGGGCTACAGCGTGTCTTATAATGCAAGCAACGACGTGGTGCATAAGTTCAACCTTATGTGGGGGACCATCAGGCGAACCCTTAAGTCAGCAAGTAAAGGAACACGCCTAAAATTCTACAGGGTGATGGCTCTTCCCACACTTCTTTATGGGTCTGAGAATTGGACTTTACCGAAAGGCCAGGCCAGTCGCACCCAAGCGGCTGAAATGAGATTTCTCAGGCACGTGGCAGGGTATACTCTCCATGATCATAGAAGAAACACAGATATACGACAGGAACTGAATATTATGAGTATACTCGACAGGATCCCCCAGTATCGGCTGAATTGGTGGGAACATCTTTGTCGAATGGACGACTGCCGCATCCCCAAACAACTATGGAACTATAAGCCGAGGGGACGGAGAGGTGTGTGACGTCCGAGGAAGCGCTGGAGTGACCAGCTGTAATATATACATATTTGAGACCGGAACAAACCAGTCTTGGTTTAAACCTTGAGGATGAAGAAGAAGAGACTATTTCTTGTAAAACCATGATGATATTAAGTATCCCAATTCAGCAAAACTGAATGTCCCAGTAACTTGTATTTCCTTCTGATGAATCTTTTCAATCTTTTCTACTGTATCTTCTTAAATATCTGATCTTGCTAACTTAACGTTCCTTGAAAGTTCCTCTACGATATATCAGAATACTTCAGAAAACAATCTTACTTATTAAGAATGAAATTCGCAAGGTATAAAATAATCAAATAAGATCCGTCAAATCCTCAATTCCCGGGTGTCATTTCAGAAAGTATTTAACACTTTTATGAAAGATCAGATAAAGTTTTCCGAATGCATTATTGAATTTCTGAAGCCGCTCTGATCACGACCGTATTACAATATTACAAGCTTCATCACTGCTAAAAAAATTAAAGAATTCAAGGTGGTGTGAACGAAGTATTTTTTGTCATAACAGAACAGACAATTTTTGTCATATCGCTTCATGACTATTTAAAGGACTGATGTTGAGTGACTTCATACGTTTGTTAACGCTTCTGAAATTTAACCAATACACAAAAGTTACAAGAATACAAAAGTACAAGAATAACACAAAAGTTATATAATTGCTAAAAATTAAGAACGAACAACGTGTTTTCTCTCGCGACAAAAGCTTCCACGGATGCGGTTCCTTCTACCGGTTTATTATTATTAACATAGTTTTGGCACAAAATCTTTCACTCGACCTGCAGTTGTTAAAAACTCCCCTTCATTTTCTCACAAATACGAATTAAACACACTACACTTTTCATTTATTTAATTTTAAGAAATTCAGAGAAAGTGCGTTTAATAATTCCACGAAGGATTCGCGTAACGAATTGTTTCCGTCTATATGTGTAACACATTTCTTACGTAAGTTAAAAAATTTTTACTGACTTACATAAGTAAATTGTTAAAATATTTACACGCGCGTACACATATGCATAGACAGACATGCAAACATATACATAAGAGGAAGAGAACAAAGGGGGGAATATCGTAACACGAATGGGAGGAACCTAATAAAACGCACTTGAACACCACCGTCATTACATTTCTTCCGTTTTTGGTAAAAACTGTTACAAGGTGGAACATTACACTCCACTATTTTAATATTAAGTAACAACGTTTCTTCGTTTCATTGGAATGAAGATTACAATGTTATTAAAGTGTGAAATATAAAAAAGATAGACGTAAGAGACAATATAGAAGTAGACATATACCCATTGTAGAAAATACATTTGTTACACATTTTATTTTGTGACTGGGAATATAAATACAGTATAAAAAGGAAAACAACATACATAGGCTACCGTTTGGGCAAACAATACATGAAACAGATTGTTGTTAGCGTGGGATGTTGAAAATATGCAGAACTGAAGACATCATCAGACGATAAATGAGGTTGACAGGTGACTTGACTCATGTCAAGAGATAGACGTCAAAGAAGGTGCATGTTTCAACAACAACCAATTGGATGGATGGATGATACGCGGGCGTCTTGCGCCCTAATTTGTGTTGCGTTGTCCAGGCCTAGGCCTGATGAACGCCAGGTGCCAACAGGTCAGCGCGGTCGTTTGCTCTGCACAAGGGAGTTATGGTGTAGTCCGCGGGTCCATGATAAGTTACATGGCCACCACGGAGGCAAGCTTGAGCTTTTGCTTTAGCCAATTGTCCCGCCGAGGCGCGACACCATGGTCCCCTCAGGCTAGCCTTTGGGAACGTAGTGACGCACTAGCGAGGACAAGAGGCTCGAGCGCCCTAGGGCGTCGGCCGAGACGGTAAGGAATGACTCCGAGACAGACAGCTTCCGCAAGAAAGGCACTTGCACAACCTCGCGAGAGCCCGTGTCTCAGGTCATTACCCTGCCGAATCAGCAAAGCAGGTGCTGACGGGGATCTTAGTGGTCATGGCTTCAGCCAATTGCAACGCCTGGTCGCGGCTCCTTGGTCTCCGAGGACATAGCCCACGGAAACTTAGAGGCACGCTGGCGAGGACAAGAGGCTCGACCGCCCGTAGGCGGCGGCCGAGTCGAAGGGACTCGTCACCGGGGCAGTCGGCTTTCGCAAGGAAGGCATTTGCACAACCTCGCGGGAGCCCGTGTCCCGGATCAAAGCCCTGCCGAATCGGCAAAGCCGATGCTAGCAATAAATCGAACCAATCCAATCTGCCGCAGCATGATTGACTACAGTTTCGGCAGGCGCAGGTAGTGAATGATGGTGATCAGGTCAGTCTCCAGAAGGTTGGGGGGTTCGTTTCTGGGGGGTTCATGTGATGAACTTAGGGAGGGTCGTCTAACAGCGCCCTAGGGCGCCTGATGCGGCGAGGGGACGGTGCATTTTCCACGCTATTCAGCCTTTGGAGGTGCGGATAAGGGGACTCGCCTGCCTTGGCGAACAAATTCGTTGCCAAGGACCAGACGAAGACTTCTAAGGTGGGAACACGGAGGCCCCGGTGAATGGCGGAATTTCGCACATACCACGGGGACCCCGTGAGGGAGCGTAGGGTCCAGTTCTGAAATGTAGTCAGCCTATGCCTGTTGGTGGCCGACAGGAGAGGCCACCAAGCGGGCGCCGCATAAGTGAGTACTGTTCGGAGGAACAGTAGATACAATGTAAGTTTGGTAAGGACAGCCAGGCAGCTGTTCCGCGAAAGCATAGGTGATATTTTGGCTCTGACGCCTCGAGCCTTGTTGACGGTTGCGGTCACGTGGGCGTTGAAGTTTAGGTGCCGATCAAGCCGAACACCTAGGTACTTCACCGTCTCAGTCCAGTTGATGGGTCTCCCCTCTAAGGAGAGGGATTGGCATCGGGAAATGGACTTATGAGTAAAGCAGATCGCCTCGGATTTCTCCGTATTGATCGCTACCCGCCACTTCCTTAGCCAGTCCGGAAGCTTAGCCAACTGGCGTTGTAACATTACGCTCGTCCGCCAAGGCGAAAGCGAGCTAAAATGAAATAACGCGTCGTCGGCAAATAGAGATAACGTGACCCAGGGGTAAACAGGCAGATCGTTCGTGTACAGTACGTACAGAACGGGGCCGAGGACTGATCCTTGTGGGACGCCGGCGGCGACAGGGCGAACCCGAGAGAACGCCCCATCTACGCTGATCCTGAAGGTGCGATCCGTCAGATAGGATCGGAGCCAGTGGACGATAGATGCCGGGAGTGGCGAATGCGCCAGTTTGTAGAGCAGGCCTTCGTGCCAGACTTTATCGAAGGCTTTGCTCACATCCAACAGGACGGCGCCTGTTGCCTGATGATTGTTGGTGGCGTCTGCTAGGCAGGTTACAACCCGTACTAGCTGAAAAGTAGTCGAGTGCCTCGGCCTAAACCCAAACTGCTCCTCGCGGATGAAACCATCCACCAGGGGCCGAATACGGGCCAGGAGGAGGCGCTCGAAAACCTTCGAGATTACTGGCAATAGTGATATCGGGAGGTAGCTTCCAGGTAGCGTGGGCGGCTTTTTGGGTTTCTGGATCATGATGACATTGGCGGTTTTCCACAGGCGGGGAAAGTACCTCAGCCGGAGACAGGAGTTGAACAGCTCAAGAAGAACGTCAACTGCCGAAGGCGGGAGATTCTGCAACGCAGCGGCGCCGATGCGATCGGGGCCAGGGGCCTTTCTCTTCTTCAGTCGGCTAAGGACAGACGCAAGGTCTTCCTCGTCGACCAAATTAGGAGGATCATTGGGGGGAGCAGAAAAGTATACAGACAGGAAATCCCTGACGACGGCCGTATGAGCCGGGTCAGAGATGCCTCCATGGACAGTGAACTGTTCCTCAATACAGTCGGCGAAGATTTCCGCCTTGCCTTCTGCAGAGTATACAGTGCCGTCCGGGGTATTCAAGGGATGGCGAGTCCTCTTTTCGCCTTTTAGTCTACCAGCGGCTCTCCATACGGAGGCGTGGTCGACTTCCAAGGACTCCAAATAGGAGTCCCATCGATCCGCGTTTACGTCAAGCAGAAGCTGCGAGACGTGTTCCGACTGGCTCGAAATCGCCGACTAGCGGCAGGGTCACGGGTATGCTGCCATCTGCGGCGGAGCAACAACCAACTACAATTATGTATTACTTTACTTGTAAAGTTAATCTGTGCACATTACCTTGACTTAAGTGCTATGAAAGTTACGGACGAAATATTTGTCTTTTAGAAATATTCCTGTTTGAGTTGTTTCAAAAATCAAATACTTACATGTATCCTCGAGGTAAAGGGTGTCCCATAAAGTCCGCAAGATTTAATAATGTTGTAAAAACTTTTATTTATTGAAAAATATCGATGTTTTAATGTTAATACAAAGTACACTTACTGCAGTTAAATGTGGAACACAATATCAGACAAATGTCCCCCGCGACTCTGCTGGCACACTGTTGTCCGTCGATCGAAATTTTCGATGACCTTCTTGCACAATTCCGGCTCAATCTCACCAATAACTCGTTGAATCTGTTCCTTAAGTTGAAAAATTGTTCGTGGATTGCGGACATAAGCGCGTGATTTCACATATCCCCAAAGGAAGGAGTCGCATGGTGTTAAATCGCAAGACCTCGGTGGGAAGTTCTGATCGCCGTTGCGTGAAATAAGACGTGCAGGAAACTTTTCAGATAACAAAGCAATTGTTTCGCGGGCAGTATGACTGGTTGCGCCGTCCTGCTGAAACCACATATCTTCGAATTCCATACCTTCCAGTTGAGGCCACAAAAACTCCATTATCATGTTCCGGTAACGTTCGCCAGTCACTGTTACTGCATCTCCAGCCTCATTCTCAAAGAAATACAGCCCAATCACGCCACCAGCCCAAAACCCGCACCAAACAGTTGCTCTTTGTGTATGCAAAGGCTTCTCGTGAATGATACGAGGGTTCTCTGTACCCCAAAGCCGACTATTTTGTTTATTTACGTACCCGTTGAGGTGGAAGTGTGCTTCATCGCTAAAGATGATTTTGTGGGAAAAATCACCGTCCGTTTCACGTTTAACCAATATCCAACTGACGAATTCTCGGCTCTTCAAATGGTCACACGGTTTGAGTTCTTGTGTTAGTTGGATTTTGTAGGCATTCAGATGAAGATCGTTTTTTAGAATTCGCTGCATTGTGCTTATTGGAATGGCCAGTTGTTGTGATCGACGGCGAATTGATTTCCCTGGACTCACATCGACACTATCTCTCACTACCGCGACGTTTTCAATAGAACGGGTAGCGCGAGGACGTCCAGACGATTTAACGTCTAATAACGAAGCTGTTTCTTCGAATTTCTTAATCAATCTCTCCACAGTTGACAGATTAGGTGCTTTTCGTCGTCCAAAAATTCCACGCAATTTACGAACGGTTTCCGCATAACATTCACCGTTCTTATAATGTGTTTTCACAATAACAGCGCGCTGTTCTTTCGTGTAACGCTCCATGACGACTAATGACGAGTAAACGGCAACAACAATACAACAGTTGCAGTGCTACCAACCTAACAAGACGACAGTGGCGCGTAATTCAAATATTGCGTACATTATGGGACACTCTTTACATCGGTTTGGTTGTTGGAATCAGTTTATATTAGACTGTTAGCTTCTCAGGTACCGCACATTAAATCGTTTTCAATAATGTTGAGTTTCAAACTTTCATGTAAAATAAATTTCCACATAAAATAATAATTGTACAGATCCTCACAAGAAAATTTTGTACTACCAGGAAAGTGTAGATTACTACGATCTATGGGTCGTACAACGGCTTTTGAACTTTTCGTGAAAAATTGATGAAATCCGCTTTACATATTAGTTTGTTTATAACCAATATCTTAACGACGTGCAATAGCCTCTTCCTAGGGCCAAGCTTGGGAGTCAGATCCATGGAGACTAACTATCGTAAGAAAAAACTTACATAAAAAATAATCAAAAATCTAAAAAATGTTGACGTTTCATAAATAATCGAAATCGAGGCACTTTTTAAATGAAATTTTCGTACTGTCCCAGTAGCCGTACCCGCTACTCATTTTCGATATTTCGTATGTGCGAATATTGGCATCGATATGTTGTGAATATCGAATATACTCGTAACTTTAATTAGATAATAGAAATAGTGAAAATTTATTGAGAATGTTATAAAATAGTTTTTGACGATTGAAATCGTGTTTCATTGTCATATTTTTTTACGAAAAATGTTTCAAGCAATAATATAACTCCGATGTGTGCCTGTGAAGCGAAAAGTTGGCGTTGTTAGGTTAACATGCAAAATAAAATTACACATGGAAACCAATGTGCCTTTAAAATAATTGTAGACGCTTTTTGTGATATTTACGTTAAAAAAAAAAATTTACAGGCATTGCACAAATGCAATGCACAGAGAAGGGCATTGAAAATCCTTCGATAAATCTAATATATATATATATATTAGACATATGTATATATACATATATATATACATTTATGTTCATTCACCAATCAATGAATTCATTCTTCATTTACCAATCTACAGATTATAAGTTAAATGTAGTCGCATTCATAAGCGAAGTTTTATATGTGTACTACATTATTGACAACAAAGAATTAGTTTCTATGGAAACTCACCGGTTCCCATTTTCGATCACGCACCAGCGATCGGCCGCAAATGTGCGACACGTCCTTATAAACACAAACATATTCAATGTTAAAAAAAAAAAACAACTCGAAGTAAGGTGGGGTGGGCAAGGGCATCCATTGCCTGTTACTATACATGTCTCCCTTTTCTGTAACAGAACTAATTTTCCAGTGTAGTCGTTTTTTTATGCACATCACAGAACAGTAACCAACTCGAAGTAAGGCGGGATGCTATACATGTCTCCATTTTCTTTGTGTGTTTCGCACAAACTTTGCTTCCATTAAATTTTCAAGATTTTACTGAATAACATAAAAGAATATTGACCACCTAATGAATTTTCTTGGTTTCTTTTGTTAATGAGTTGTTCTTTTTTTTTGTTTTAATCTTACTATTCAGAAATTATTGTTTTTTCACTTTACATTTTCTGTTGTTGTTGTTGTTGTTGTTGTTAAAAATACGTTATTTTATTTGTTTTTAATGTTGCCCACTTTAAAGCATTGTGTAGAACATTAAAAGTCTTTTTTTTCCTAACCATGGTTTTTATTTCTTTAAACAGTAAGCTAAACACCAAAAACCAGTATTACCTAATCTCACAAATGAAAACAACACGTTTTTTTCGCTTCACGTTAAGGAATAGTAGAATTTACAAATTAGTACATTTCTTCTTCTTCACATTGTAGTATATATCGTTACAATCGCACATTCAGAACATAGAAATTGTGCAGGTACGGATGTTGGGACAGAACCGAAATTTTAAAAATCTGATTATCAGTCAGCAACAGCAATTAAACAATAACGAATTTTAATAACTCTATATAAATTTCATAAATCTATTTATTTAAATTAACAAGTGTAAAAGTATAAAGTGATTTTACAATAAGTAAAATGTGAATGGATAATTTATATTTAGTTTAGATTTAGAATTATCTAATCACATTTTTTGTTGAAAACGTAGAATTAAGATTTTTAAAGTCGTCAGATGTTTCGGTAATTCCACTATTAAGTGGAAAGTATTGTAGACTATTATTTCGTGTAGAAAAGTCTGTAAATTAAAGCAGTTCCTTTTACTGGAAGAAACATCTCGGCTTAATTAGCTGCATTGTAATGACAATAAATTTTGGCTCGTTACACATTTAATTTACATCAAAATGTAACTGAAAGTAAAACCAAAATTACAAGAAATTCCCATGTAGAATGTAACAAGCGTTTAATGTTCCATTGTAAATGGCCTGTAGGCGGGTTTGAGTCTTTAAATCTGGAAAGTATATAATTTTTTTCGGACATTATCAGTTCCATCTTGTTTTAATTTTTAACAGGTGATGAAGCATCAGTGTGCCCCAGGCGTGGTCAGAACCGTTGTCTTCCTCACTGAAGCACTGCTTTTACTGTTGACCTCGTGGTGCCTCTAAGTTCACTTTCTGTACGGACGATTCTTTCAGAACACGATCTTTGACGTCGGCTGTAGTATTAGTCGACAGAATTATGGAAATTAAGTTTCAATTTTTACCAGACTCTCCAAGAAATTATTAGTTTACGAGGAAGAGAATAAAAACTGTTGTTTCATGTTTTGAGCTCTAATAGACTCTTCCTTCTAAAATAGTTATTTTCGAATATGCGTTGATATCAATCTAAGAGGATCAAGTATAACATAGTTATTAACGTTTGACCTTTTCATAAGTGAACGTCTTTGTTTATACAACAAAAACGTTATTTAAATAACAGAGTCCAATTTTGAAACACACTTTACCAATATTCATAATTAATCCCTTTTTTATGTAACAACAGCAAATTTAATTTAAACAGTACAGTAAAAACTTGTCATTTTTTGAAATTTTAACTTCTTAAACTTTAACTAAATATGATGTGGCTATAAATTCTCATTCGTCCGGTCTGAGAATTTTAATTGATCGAACTAAATGTGTTCTCAGTTTTAACTTGACCCTTTGGCATTTGTGTCTGTCTATCTATCTGTTTGTCTATGCGGGATATTTCAACGATAACTTTTTAATCGTTATCATAACTTTTGAATCAACCTATTTTCATAAAACTTAGCAAGTGTGTCCATACTTTTACCCTACAGAATTCCATTGTTTTTTAGATTGATCTCCCAAACATGGGGGGCAGGAGGCAAAAATTTGAGGGCCAAAATAGCGAAAAAATAGCAAAAGTCCGTAAACGGTATTAGATTAAAGGAAATTTAATCACTATAATTTAGTGTTCGTTTTCAAAAATTAAAAAAATTTAGGACGCCAGGCCCTAAAAAGTAAGTGAACATTTTGATAAAATAGCAAAAAATCGTGTATGGTATCAAATAAAAGGGAATTCTAGCTAAAATCGGAATTTAGTGTTAAGTTTTGAAAATTTCAAAATTTTTGTTAAGACTTTGTCCCAAAAGTTTATCAAAAATTTTAATAAAGTCACAAATTCCATTTGGGCTATCAAATTAAATAAATATTAACCCAAATTCTAAATATAATGTACAGTTTTAGACATTTCAAAATTTTTGAACCCAACGGCCCAAAAAATAAATCAAATTTTTTTAATTATAAAAATCTATTCGGGTGTTAGACTAAGTGGAATTTTAATACAAATCCGAATGCTTGGAATTGTTAATGTTTATTGTATGATTGTCTGCTCTACAATTGTTATTTTACTAAAAGAAATTGGTAATGGAATGGGGATATTCATCTCATTTTCTTGATAACTGAAAATTTCTAAAATCGAAATTTGTTTAATATAAATAGTCTAATAATATAATTTACCTACTTATGCAAATTATTTAGTGAGTTCTGCATCCCAGGGAGGTTACTAGTGTAGGCCTATTTATGTTATGTAATTAAATAACTATAACGTATATTTCAGTAATATAAGTAGCTATAAATTTATATTGTTTAAGATATGTAGATTATTTAATGATACTGATTATAACAAATATTTTAAGATGTGCAATTTTGATATTCACAGAATTCGTTTTGTGAAATTGACTTGAAACGTTTATTTTTAATTTCGGAACTATTATAAGAAATTAAGGAATTTTCTTCTTGTTATGTTCTAAAACCTGTCGAGTACTTCGTGTGTGAAAGATACTTTACCAACAGTGAAACAACGTAGAATTTTATATACACATTAGATATTTCAATACGAAGCAGTCCAATAAACTTTACATCGTATGTTGGGGATTTTGCCTCACTTGTTTGGCGGAGTCGTTACTTGTAACAGAATGCGGTAAATGAACGTGAAATAAAGACGAAAGCATACAATTTTTATTGGTAAATTCGAGGCATTTACTAGTGACCAGTGAGCTGCCTGGGCTGCAGAACTCGCCCACTATTTTGAACGAAATACATTAACTGTTAGGTATGTTTCAATGTTAGATAATTTTTTTGTTATCGGAAAAATTACGATAACCTCAATTACTCAATCATTTTTTTGTAAAATAACAATTTTAAAGAAGAAAATTACAGAATATACACTACAAATTCTAAACTCTCTATTAGTTATTTAGTTAAATTTACAACTGTAATGCCTAAATGACAGATAATTTAAACTTTGCGTTTGAATATATGTGTGTATAGATATCTATAGGCCTATCACATAATAAATACCTTACACAAAAATAAGTAACTCAAACATTTCCTACAAACTTTTGAAGGCAATCCAAAATTTGTAATGAGTGGTATGGTAGAGGGGCTATTACGTCATATTATTAAAGACACCGTGTTTAAATAAATAAAGATATCGAGTGTGAATAAGATTCTCATAACTTGATCGCTCACTTAGACTTTTACAATTTTCTTAATATTTTGACTCATAGAGAGACAGATAGACAAATGCAAAATGATCGAGTTAAAACTGAGAACTCGCTTCTCCGGTACAGTTATGTCTACGGTTTCCTTTGGTCTAAATAAGCATTCTGTTCTGTGTTACGGCTACAAGTAAGACGTTTTACTTTATGAGTACTTTTCAAGCTGAGGAATTCTCAACCGAGTTACTCAACAGATACGAGATTCCTCATACCTTTAATCTTTTTTAGTTTTCCCATTCAATACACGTAGCCTACTTGTATATTATATTATATAGATCTTTCTTGTATTATATTGTAACGTTACAGCGGACGGAGAGATACTGCGGTTACCTGAACAATCAAACGGGAATGCTATGGGGAAACTGTGTTCTCTATAATTGATTGGTGTGCTGTGAATGATAAGGGTGAAAGCAGGAAACACGATGTAATTGAGATGTGCTACTTAGGGACGTCAAACGTGAACAAAGAACAACATGCGTTAAGAATATCTGAAAGAAAATTTTTAGAAATATGTTGATCCGTTTATAAGAACGATGACTGCAGAAATCGTTATAAACGAAACCCGGATTTTATAAAGGGGTAAGACACTGTAAGATTTATAAAAGCTCAGTGATTGGTTCATGTGGACGAGAAGACGATACTTATGTTTAATATGATTATGAATGACTTAGTTTGTTATTTATAAAGTGGAAAAGAGCGAGATTACGATGAATGGAATATGTATTGTAGGAATTGATAAAAACGAAAGCGAAGGGATGTGAAGAGATAAGTAATGGTATGGTTGGACTAGGGTTGTACAGAATGGCAAGACTCACCAGAGCTGTAGCGCCTAGTGGTAAACCTGGCGAGAGATTATGAACAGTTGCTTAGAGGTAGGCAGTGGACAAACATCTCGTTACAAGGCTGACAAAATTTTCATCCGTTTCGCACATCGCAAAACAGTCTTGTACAGTATAATTATTTAAAACTTCCGGGCTGAAAGGCCGTGGTCGAATGCTTGATGTTCTGCAGTTAGACGTTTCGGCCACACCACCGGTGGCCATCCTCAGTAGCAAAAATTTTCGAAATAGGTGGTATGCCGAACAAGTCTCCCAATGAACTGGGAACAAGCAACCTACCGGTGGCCATCCTCAGTAGCAAAAATGTTCGAAATAGGTGTGTGGCCGAAACGTCTAGCTGCAGAACATCAAGCATTCGACCACGGCCTTTCAGCCCGGAAGTTTTAAATAATTATAGTGACACCGGCCGTGAAAGCCTACGTACTAAAGTCTTGTACAGTGTTTCATAGTGCGAACATTCGCTGCAACAAGGCTGAAGAGAACATTGGAGGAACATGCTAGTGTCGTTTTGAAGCGACGTATGTGACAGAAAGATAATGTCTTAAACACCCAAGTGTTATTGCGTTGTCTCCCTTCTCTTCTCTGTAGACACATTATGCTATATTTGTAGTGGGGGGAGGGAGGTTCGCAGGCTCGGCGAGTCCACCGCTCACGAAAGGCTGTAAGGTTTCTACGTAGATAGAAGCCTGACAGCCTTTTTAGAGCGGTGGTCTGTGCCAAGCCCCTAAAGAATTACTCCCATTTACAAGTATAGCGTAAGGTGTCTAGGTAGGAGAGAAGGGAGACAACGCGATAACAGTTCATCGTCTCACTCACGCGCTGTCTCTGTCACACACGTTTTTAACGTTCTCGTCAGCCTTGTTGCAGCCGATGTTCACACTATGAAATACAGTACAAGACTGTTGTGCGGAATGACAGAACATTTTGTTAGCCTCGCAACGAGATGGTTGTCCACTGCACATCTCTGACTGTTCAAAATCTTTCGTCGGGTCTATAGGTACGGAGACGGATATCGAATTTTGTTGCCATCTCAGAGTATACGTTCCCAGGTAGAAACTGGAGATGCGAAAACGTTACTGCTGGGTCAGATATAACCAGATACGAAGCAACAAGAAATCGACTCGATGTAAAAAAAAAAAACTGTCATGATTTCAAGGTCTACGTCAGTCAGTCGATTCCGTCGGACAACGAGATCGTAATCAGTATGACAGTCATCGACGTTTAACATGCGGAGGCATCACAACAATTAACGCGGTAACGAGGAGATAAGTATAAACACGGATTATGTAATAGTTCTTACTCACGTTTACATTTTTAACCGCGTGTTGTTAACAAGAAACAAAAAACATAAAACATTTATTTACTTACAGCTTAAGTAAATAATCGATAATTATTTCTCCCTTAAAAGTACAGGTAAAACGACGGGATTTATTGCAGGTGTAAATTACGTTTTCTTGGCACAGTTGGCGTGCGCATTCTCATTATTCATCGGCCTTGAAAAATCAAGAGTTTCGGTTTTTGTGTAGCGAGCAGAACACCTGTTTACGTCACATATACTTTGATGGTCATGTTTAGTAGGTCAACGTTTCTTGCAATAAGCAGTCGCGGAGAGAAAGTGTGATTCCAACCGATGTCGAAGTCATAATTATAATCGAATCCGCGGCCAACGGTGTGAACCTTAGTAATAAAAACCAGTCTATAATAAATCGCAATTTGCTTTATAAATAGCGAAGTATCATATTCCATAATAGCTTATACAATAGTCTATGACAAATACAATTTTAAGAAAAATGAAATCAACCTAAAACAACGTTTTTTTTTCTTTAAGAATGTTTTTGCAAAACATTTCATAACTCATGCTGTTCTTCGACATACCAGTTCATCACAAAATGAAGAGCTGTATCCGGTCAGGAATTTCGAGAGTAGATGATATGATTAAATTGAATTGCATTGCTTCGGCCTCGATGCCATTATTGCCTATTTGATTTTATTTCATCGTTACTACTGCGAAAGTAATTTCAGGGTTACTCTTCCATTCTCCAATCAGATATTCGCAAAGTTCAAATAGTTACAAGGGAATAGGTTTTATGAATACAAAGCAAGCATGATTATCTATCACATAGGCCAAATAGAACGACAAGCAGAAGACAAAATACACGAAGTAGGTCAAGAAGTATTTTTTTGTTTTTATAAACTAATTACAAACAAAATTTTGAATGAGATGTAGTTAAAATAATTAAGCAGAATTTAACAAATTGTATTTTAACATTCTTATTAAAATCAGAAAGGAATTTTGTTTTCAGGGATGACAAAATACATTTTTCTAATCACTCGCATATAAAACAAATGGAGAAAATTGCTCAACAAAGTAATAAACTATCACATTTAATTCACATCATATTATGCTAACCCTTTTCAAACATCTTTATTAAATTCCTAATTGTCTCTCACCCGTTGTAATCGTTAATTGAATTTTCTTATGAACATAATTAAATTTAAATACATTCATATTGTGTACAATTAAAATTCTTGCAATAGTTACTTAAGATGCGATATGAAGACGTTGTAACAGTCTCATAAACTTGTTTATTTATACGCTGATAAAGTATGATGGTAATCATTGTATTTCTTCTTCTTCTCGCTTTTAGTGGTAACACGGCATGTGGTATTTCACGGTCTCATGGCACTGTTTACAGATTGCTTCCGCCTCGATGGTTAACGCAACATTTGCTTCACCAACGTTACTCTTCATACTTTATGGTTGGTTACGTTCTCTATTCCTTATTCTCGTGTTCATTGTTGCTTGAAGTTTCTTAACTCAACGTATTCAATCAAGAATATATACTTCAATACTTACCAACTTTCTTATTAAAATAAGTTAATTGGGACATGTCCCATTGATTCAGTTATTTCTACGAATAGATAGTAGAATAAGCTTTCTATCGGCTGATAAATAAAATAAAACGTGCAGCTGGTTCAGAAAAACGAAATCATGAAGTATAAATAAGGAACGCGAGATCAAAGGAACCGCATGAATTCATTGACAGCAGCCAGTGTAATGTAAATTAGTTCTTAACTCAACTGTTTCTTAAATCGTAGAATGGGGCAGACATGGCGTCTACCTTCACTACGTGACAAGCTTCACCTAGGCTACCCGTGTTATTTATGTCGCATCGGCGTTACAAATTTCGTGTACTTTTAACGGGTGTTTTTTGTGACAAAATAATTAAACTAAATGTGACTTAATCGAGTTTCAACAAATCAATCGTATAATAAGAAAGCCGGTGCTAATATAATAACAATTTTAATAATAATAGTAACAAAAATAATATAATGAGACAAAGAAAACTTATTGAAAAATTTCAATGAACTTAGTCATTAGACGTAATTGAGAAAAAACGTAATCCGTCAAACTCACATTAGACGAAACAAATAAACTCGTTTACTCTAAACGTCACACGTCAGACGCGCGCGCGCGTGTGTGTGTACAAAACTGTTGACACTCGTGTTTCAACAAAAACTATTTGTATAAAAACGTGTCCTAGCAGCCGCCCATACAACAGTAGTAGTTAGTAGAACTTACTTTCTTCGTTTGTTTATTATTATAATAGAGTATCTTCATAACTACAAGTGGGTTCGGAGCTTTCTATTTTACGTGCGAAAGGAATTGACAAGTCACATTGTTTTGTAACAACAAATGATGTCTTTCTAACAATCGAAATACGTTTGCTTGTTTTGTGGCGGGCGGTCTCCCACGTCTGTTTGTAACTAATTAACTCAGTATGCTCTGTATGTAATTATTGTGTCTAAACCCGATGTAAACACGGTACAATAATGACAGCCCAGTAAATCTGTATTGTTTAGATAGTCTGTAATAGATCTTGCTGAATAAATGACCATAATATCGTCGTCGTTGTCATCAACAGCAGCAGCAGCATCGACACTGTCACCAACATTACCTTTATCACCTTTGCCATCACTACACAGTCTTTATCAATACTAATATAACAATCACTGCCATCATCATTATAATTAAAATAATGATAGCAGTGATAATAATAATAATAATATTTTTTTTATTAGGAGAAAAAAATCTCATGCACTGTCAAGGGGCTGACCGTGGACAGCCTCCTGGTGTGTCGGACTCTAACCGACTAAACAACACCCCAACCAGAGGCTAGAATCCACTTCGGATACGATTATCCCATTACTGCAAGGTGGTGCCTTTAATATGCCCTGCAGAGTTTCCATCCGATAGCAGAAACAAAAGAATTCACTATGCAACGCTAGCAAGCGCGCTGGATCATGGAGGCCAAAAGGAAAGATGGATTTCGGCTGATCGTGAATCTTGCCGAATGGAAAGGACGCAGGTATGGGGAAATTAATTATTACCTCACCCAATTTCTCACCGGGTATGGCTGCTTTAATGACTACCTCAATATGATGGGGAAAGTGAAGACCATAACCTGCCAATGTTGCGATACGCTTAAAGATGACGCTCACTACATTTTCTTGCGAAATAACTTCATATAACATCGTGGGAATAATGATCGCGGGTAAAGATCGCTGGGAACGCGTCTTTGCCTATATCGAGTCGGCGCAGAAGTAAATTTTAATAATAATAATAATAATAATAATAATAATAGTAATAATAATGAATTCATAAAATTACAAAATTACATAAATTTTTAGTAGAAAAATTTATTTCATATATCAGTTTCATTTCAAACAGATATCTACGCAGAATAATTGTATGCTTCCTGATCAGACGAGACCACCAATACAGAATCTGGAGAATAAAGAACCAGAAACCGATTGAAACAGAACTTCAATGAAAAAGTGGGACTGGCTGGGCCATGCCATTAGAAAACCGGTGGACATCTCGCGACAAGCCGTTGAATGAAACCCACATTGCAGCAGAGGGTGACTGAAGATCTCTTGGAGAACAATTCTCGAGTAGGCATAAGATATTGGGAATATCCTGTGGAGAAATTGAAAAGATTGTCGACAAAAGGTTTAGAGGGAAACGCCTTGTGTATTCCCTGGCCTCCGCCACGTAATGATGTGCTTATATATGTAAGTTACAACGTAGTTCAAAAATTATCAACATCGTCATACCAATATCATTGTTGTCATCACCACTATTACTGTATCTATCATACTATAGTATTATCAATTATTAATTTAAGGCACTTTCACTTGTGAAAAATTTACTTTTTGTTATTTCCTCAAACGTCGTTTCTGAGTGGTGTTCTCCTTCCTCAGTCCGACTGAGGAAAACAAAAAGTAAGTTTTTCACAAGTGGAAGTGCCTTAAATTAATAATTGTTAAGTGCTGTGAAAGAAGTGATGAACATTAAAAAAAAATAATATAGTATTATAGTACTGTTACTATTCAGTTCGGCGTTCTCCGTGAAATTCCTTATTCTATGTTTTTCGTCTTATTTATTATAACCGTTATAACTAATCATCATTATACCTATTGCACAGAACTGGAGAATAAAGAACCATAAACCTGTTGAATCAGAAATTTAATGAAAAAAATTGGATTAGTTGGGCGGTGCCATTATAAAACTGGTGGACATCTCGCTACAAGTCATTGAATGAGATCCACAAAGTTATCGCAGCAGATGGTGACTGAAGATGACCATCATAAACATCGCCTTCACTTTCATCGTCATAATTGTCAATGTCGTCTGAAACCTTCTACATCTCTTAACGTCTTAACGTGTTGTATCGTATCTGATCCTTACTAAGCTTTCTCAAGCAACAAATTTCGCCATTAAGAAATCACGTGTCCATGTGTTCTGCTTTTTGGCAGTCCAGTACGCTGTCTAATTAGCAACTTTACCTCCAAAATAGGATGAAAGTGAAGAAAGACGCCGGAAACGTAGTCAAGAGGCTCAACAGTAAGTCAAGTAACTTTTCAGTTGCTTGATCTACAGAAAACTTCGGGCAGAAGAGTAAAACCGTATACAATAGATACATTATTTGTCGTAAGAGAATAAAACGACACAGTAGCAGTTATGCTTCATAGAATAATAGCAACTTCATATACAATCAGCGTAATTTCTTATTTCATTGTACTAATGATATATATATAATAGTACACCGGGTGTCTCCTCGTTAAGCCTCTCTGTTGGGAGTGCCAATTTATAATGTATCTTATTTCAATATGTGGTATAATAATGTTTAAGTATATCCCAGTTCCTCTCTATTTAATATAATTGTGTTATGGTTGGTGAAAATTATGTGTATAGTGTGTAATTCGAATTTTTCGCTCAAGCCTATTCTGCGTTGAAGAGAAGAGAAGGAATTTTTATTGTATTCTCATTCTCTTTAATACCCAAGCAGTCCGCGAATAGCGCTGTGGTTCCCAGACAACGGAAATTTGTAGGTTAGCCCACCGCGTACGATAATTCTCAGTTACACTCTCTACTCATCTTATATCTTGTTCACACTACACTAAATATTATATAAATGAGAAGATATCTGAATTCTGAAAGGATTCTTTATTAATATTTAATATTTCTTGTTTCTTTTACGTAGATACAAAAGGCTATATGTTAGAAGTAATCGATTATCGTTCGGATTCAAGGTTTTATATTATTTTGAGTTATGATTTTATATTTCTTTAAATACAGGGCGTGAAGGTTCTTTCAACTGTTAGTAAGATCAGAAAATGCATAAATAGGAATACAAGGTATTACAATATAGAATTAAGTTTTTATTAAATAATATTTAAAATAATTGTAGTTGACCGCCCGCTCGGCATCGTGACTCGATAAGGCAGTGTACAGATAACCTCTTCGTCTTGTTTGGTCAATAACAGAATGCAGATGAATTTGCTCTCGTCAGTCTTCGCTCCAAGTTGAAATAAAAGTTGAATTCTTTGTCCTGGGATGATGCAGAAATACCGCTCCTTTTGTTCACCAATGTCCGAGTTTTGTGGTTACGTGCTTCGACGAATTTCGAGTCCAACTACGTTTTTTTCTATTGAATTGTGGAAACTGACGTTCAGATATAATTTGGTGTTTTATTTTCGTTTCTTTTATGTTATAGGATTATATCGCTTTAAGCAGGTAGTAATTTCTCTGTTTTGTTTAGTTAATTAAGTTAACGTTTGTTCATTATATTGAGTTTTACAATCAGAGTTCTTCCTTTATATTTTTCGTGAATTCTCACGTATAGGTTTAATATTGTTCAGTTATATAATACGGTTGAATTACAGTGGACCATACTATGGTTATTAACTATTCATTTTACTTCCCAATTGTATTATTTGTATTTAAATGAAATCAAATCTTTTCTGAGCGTCTTTTAACTAAACCGTCTTCGTTCATGTAAATTTATTCAATAATCAAATCAACAAATTCTATCTCTCTCGTCGTCCCTGACAACCATCTTTTCTATTCTTATTGGATATTATATTATACTATAATCATTTCATACAATGTTCTTCCACTCATCAAAATAATCCCCTTCTAAATTTCCATTATATCCTATTATAACTTTACCTATTGCTTGTTACTAACTTTTATATATTTTGCTGTCGTTTCCTCTTATTCTACTTACTTTAACAAATATTATTTTTCTGTTACAAAACATTATCTATCGGTATCATTGCACTAAGGCATTATAAGAATTTATTTCATTTGAATTTATTTATTTGTTATTAGCAATTATTATTAACTTCTCCTAACTCATTAGATTTTATTTAGTATTTGTTACAAATTTCTTTACCTAACCTTTCTGATCTGATTTACTATATAATGTTACTGGTTGTTAGGCCTATCATTATACCTTGAACTACTTCTGAATTTAACTTGTTACTATCTGCAATATTATAGAATCCTTTATCTATTTATGACATGGTTATACTAAATTCTTTTGTATCTCGTTAACAATTATAGCCTTTTTGGCCAAGTTTACAATTATAATCATCCTACTATCTAAGTACATGTATACAAATAATTAACTCTATAAAGTCTAACAAAAGCTTTATCATGACATATGGATAACACATAAAATGAAATTAATTAGTAATCAATTACTGAGTTTAACAACAGCTCTGTAATGGTAAATTGATAACACATAATACTTATTTACCTGGTATTCTATTAACAGAATAACTTTACTTGCTAACACAAAAATTAACATCACTATCATGATAATAATATAACATGATACAATTAATAACAGGTACATTTGAGTAACCTAAGTCATGCAACATTTACTCATTCTCATCTCCTTTAAAACATCAATTATTATGAAACAGTCTAAATTATTTTTTACATTATTTGTCAATGTCTGTTGTTTACACCTTTCACTGAACTTTGAGGTTTATAATTATTAACATTATTAATTTCGTTTCTTTCTACCTTGTATTCTTATTTTATTTAATCAATCATGGGTTGGGTTTCTGACCTTTTACAAATGTGGATAATTAATAATTTTATTCTATTTTAAATCTTATAAGTTGATTTATGTAATTTATGTAACGTAGGGGACCGTATTTTCGTTACGTTACAATATATATATATATATATATATATATATATATATATATACATTTAATATTTATACATAAATTTACCTCAAGATGTTATTTTTCTATTTGGAACATGTTTCGGGTACTGTCTTGTACCCATCCTCAGCCTTCCGGTTTTTTTGTCTGGTGAAGTACATATGTGTTGTTGGTTGCCTATTGTGGCTTCCTGTTGGCTTCTGGTATTTCAAGTTGGTTTTATTGTGTGTGATTGTGGTGTATGTGTTAGTTTTTTGTGTATTTTCAATGTTGAGTGCTTTGAATATTGTGTCATGTTTTGTATTGATTTGTATTTGTTCAGGTATTAGTTTGTTTTCTGTTTTATGTTTGTATATTTGTAAATTTTCCCATATGTTCATTATGGTGCCTTTGTGTGGTATATGTTTTATTAGTGTTACATTGGTTATGTCTGGGAATTCATGTCCTGTGTTTATTGCATGTGTGGCTAAATTGGATTTATATATTTCTGGTTTTTTGTATGCATTTAGGTGTTCAAAATAACGTTTTTTCAGCTGTTTTTTTGTTTGTCCTATATAACATTTATTGCAATCTTGGCATTCAATTTTGTATATACCGTTAGTTGTATTATCTTTGTTGTGTGAGCTATGTAGATTTTGTAATTTATTTTTATTAGTTTTGTATGCTATTTTTATATCTGTGTTTTTAAATAGTTTTGTTAGTTTTGTCATTTTATTATTTATATACGTGAATGTGGCCCATTTTTTGTTGTTGTTATTATTTATGTGTTGTTCAGTTTGATTAATTCTTAATTGTTCAGTTTTTATTTTGTATTTGATTTTATTTTCTATTTTGATCATATACATCAAGAAACGGACTGTAGCAGAAAGTGATTGAAATATATATATTACTTTAATATTTATAACTAAATTTACCTCAAGATATAATTTTTTCTTGTTTGAGAAACAAGACGGCGAAGGCTGAAGATGGGAGAACAAGAACTCCCGAAACATATTCCTAAAGGAAAAAAGTTTATCTTGAGGTAAATTTAGTTATAAATATTAAAGTATTATATACATGAAGAAACGGACTGTAGCAGAAAGTGATAGAAATATATATATATATATATATATATATATATATGGAGAAGTTTTAAATTTGTACATCTAGTGTGATGTACCATTGTTTTCCTTACATCTACAGGTGACTTTTCCCTCTCCAGAAGTCTGTTGTAAATTTTAGCATCCGAAACTTTGGTTTGCAATTCTAATTTGGTTTGCTGTTAATTTTAAGTGCCCGCTCTTGTTATTCTTCTATTAATAATCTGATTACCTTTTAAAAAGTGAGAGAAGAATAGGTCTGTCGCAATACAAATTTAAGGAAATCTGGAATATGAGGAATATACGTACTTTTCAAACGCAGCATCAATTTGCATAGTGAAAATTTAAGTAACAAAACTTTCCCGTTCACTAAACGAAAGTGTACGTTCACTAAATGTCTTGATTATGTAAGACGTTTTGATTTAATTTAATGAACATTTTAAGTTAAATGTTAATTTAAAATGATATGAACAAAGTTTACTTTGTTGCGTATCCGAAAGTTTTAAACAATATTTATACATTCTTCGTTTTCTCCGAGTGTTGCGCGCGAGCGTGTGTATTACTTGTGTACTTTATGGTGGCCGGCAACCTTGGTGAAAGTAATGCGCGCAGAACCCTGTTTTTTGTCAGTTCACGGCACATCTCACTGGTGCGTAAGTGTTGATGCGTTTTCAAAAACATTTACCGGTTAGGCCTGTATTTTACTTAATCATTATTTTCAATACAAAAAACATACGCTACAAAAAATTCATCAGCTTCTTCTGACGTCTAGTGTAAACTTTCAAGGTAGTTTATCATGTTTAAGAAAAGTTATTATAAACTTTAAATGTTTATATGGAAACTTTAAACTTGGGTTTAATTGGAAGATTAGAAATAATAGAAATGTGTTAAATGAACGTCAAGACATAAGGACAAAAATAATTGAATATCTCAGGAAAATAAAACAATTCAGGACAGAAAAGCGGCCAATACTAGTAATTATTATTTATTATTTACATTACGTAACGAAAAACGAATACAATATGTAGGCCTATCGTTCTGGTAATACAAATACATATTTGATACAATTTCGAGTAATACTGAATAAAATTACAAATAGTAGTTAGTTGAATGGAATCCGGAAATGTGAAGAATGTGTAAAACCAGAGTTGTAATAATTAAATAGTTAAGGACACCCATAAAGCCGGCTGTAGCAACAGTAAGACGGACGTTTTTGAAATGAAGTGTTACAACTGAGCACACTACGCTCACTTTTCGCGCAGCTATGAAGCGGCCACCGTAAAATAACGCGATAGTATGTGTGTGTACATCCAGTGTACCTCGTCTCATTTTCTTGTACATGGGAGGACACGCATTTTCGTAGTTCTCTAGTAGACTGTGTTTGTTAAGTGACACTTTCTAATTCTTCAGTAGCATTTATTTCATTGGCATTTTGACATTTAAAAAAATCTCATTTTTATACTTTAAAATAATTGTTTTCTTCAAGGCGATTTAAGATTTAATGTATTGATTATTTAATTGATGATTAGAATCATTTCCATACTCGATTTGAGTGAATGACTTTACTCTGTGTGTGTGTGTGTGTGTGTGTGTGTGTGTGTGTGTGTGTGTGTGTGTGTGTGTGTGTGTGTGTGTGTGTGTGTGTGTGTGTGTGTGTGTGTGTGTGTGTGTGTGTGTGTGTGTGTGTGTGTGTTTTAAAGACAATATAATGACGGTTTAAAGTACAGTTATAGAAGATTTGCTTGGTAGAAGTTCCTTTGCTTTCGAAGGGAAACGTGACTGAAAACTAAACAGTAGGAATCGAAGTACTACGACTGAATATATTATATCGTTGCAGCCCAATTGATATGAATAACTTTTGAGGATTGTAAGTCTAGAAGAAACTGGCAAAAGAACGGCCAGTATAAGATCTATATCAAGGGAATAAAGTTATTTGAGAAGGATAAAGGACTAGATTGCAGGGAAAGTAGGAAACAGAAAGCCGTTGAACGCTTTTATAAGTATGATCTCATGCGGGTGCATGAATCCACTCTTTTGTGAACAACAGTGACAGAATAATGACATACTCTTTTGTAAAAATTTACATTTCAAATAAAATATTCATAAGGTGGTCGACGGTATTGCTCAGTAAAAATTAGAGGAAATCCAACGCCTCTGTTATCACACCGGCACACGGTTTCGTGGGTAGCTTTAAGTCGGCTGTCTCAGCAGGAACCGTTTCTTATTCTCTTTAACCTAAAATAGTAGTGCGATTGTTCTCAACGCTGATTGGTCTGTTAAATCTATTAACATACAATGTGCAAGCAATCGTTCGGCGACCCCAGTTCGACACCTGACAATTCTTCCTAGTCACCATAACACTTTGTAACTTTGCTTACGCTAACTTGAAAGAAACATACGGAAAGTAAATGTTTTATATTCATCGTTAATTTAGCAATGAAAATTTAGTACTTTTCCAGTAACCGTTCCAGTACTAATTTTTTATATTTCGATTATGCGCTAATCTGTATCGATATCTAGTGAGTATCGCATGTAATTTTAGTAAAATAATACAAAGCATATTAATTTATTAGTGTATGTTACAGAATTGTTTGTTTTCGGTTTTCCATTATCATATATTTTTCATCCGAAGCGTGTCTAGCAATTTTGTAGGTTAAGCCTGCGCGTGTGGCAGCAAAAGTTGGTATCGTTAGGTTGACAGGCAAACTGAAAGGACTTTGGTAAACCAGTACACCTTAAAAATAATACTCACATTTTTTTTGTAAATCACCAAAAAACAAACAAATCGGAGTAAGGCGGGGTGGAACTTGAAGGTTACTATACATGTCTCCCCTTTTGTGACAGAACTCGCTTTTCGCTTTGAACAGTAAAGTTTACGGGCGTAGTTTTTTTGCTGAAATCTATTTGTGGTTGTCGCTTTTCCCTGGTCCCGTACTACATTTTATTACGTTTTTAGATTTTTTGTGCATACACCATGTATACGGTTACAATACTATCCGTAAAGATACGTATTGTGTTTTAATCGCAACACGTTTGTAAAGAAAACGTAATGTTAAGGTTAGGTTCGTTAGGTTGCGTTCAAATATAATTACATATTAATAAATTATACCCGTTATGAACATTTTAAGTGTAGTTTCAGCATTTTTGTGAATGAAGAAGAAAATGATTGAATGTCACAACAGTACTTATGTCACAACAGTAATAATGACACAATAGTTCAGTCATTTTATTTGTTTTTTTTTTTATGTGCTGAGAGTGTCATCAAGTGCCACCAGTCTGTTACAGTCATTGTATTTAGGCCTACGTGCTAAACGTTATATTTTTCTAACTATAATTTTTGTTTAATTTAAACAAACACTAAAAAACCAAAACATTCTTACTTAACCTCACGTATAACAACACATTTCATACTTTTGCATTATATTCAGCAATAATAACGTTTACAGTTTGTACATTTCTTCTTCTTCACTGCGTGGCGCGTCAGTACTGTACTATCCCATCTCCAAAACATCGAAATGTAACGCTGGAGCAGTTATTGGGAAAGTACCGATTATTTTAAATATCATCAATTTCTAGTAACCGATGTGGAATATGTTATGAGTTGTATTTATCTGGTATCTGGTAGAAACTAATTACGTGTTACGTGTGGTTGCTGCGGATACGGTGATCGATTCTTGTAAACATGTTTCTCCTACAAAATCAATAATTGTTTATTGTACTAAAATGTAATTTTATTAACGTTCCAGTACATTAACTTTTATTTAATGTAGTAATAAATAAGTTATTTTAATAAATGTATATAAATAAGTTAATCAACTGAAGTTTTAATACAATTAGCTTTTAAAATATTAAAGTGCCTTAAAATCGCAGAAAACGGAATGTGTTTCCATGGCATTGTTTGTAAGAATCATATTTGTAATAATTATATTACCTTCTATTTTATTAATAACAATTTTTTATTATCAACGTTTTAAGGGACAATATTTTTTTGTATTTTACTTTTAATTGAGACAGAGGTTAGGATATTGTTTGTCTTATACATTTTTGTTTATTTTCTTTACATGTTGTTGTAGAATACTAGACTATTCAGATTCACTTCATATCAAGTATAATGTGGAGTAGTTTTTTTTTTTTTAATTTATAGGTTTTCCTTGTTCAGCCCTAATAGACTTACAAGTTTTCTCGTACCTCCTCAACCTATGTCTCCGTGATAGGAAACTTACCTTGGTCGTTACTGTAAACATATTTTCTGTCAATTCAAATGGTACGCCTTAGTAGACATCGCATACTGCTCTCTCAGCCATTTATGATCCTAGTTGTAGTTCTTACTATGAGCACAAAAGAACCAAATTATGACAAATCAACCTGTTAATCATCAAGGCTACCGATTTTTGGGTATTCTCCGTTCAGTACTGGTCAAAATAAATACTGTTATACGTAACTATTTCTCGGTATTAATGTCTTTCTAGCCTTTCAGATCAGTGTAAATAATTTCCTGTAGTCTATATAGTGTAACATTTACACAATCCGCCCATATTTGTTATGTCGAATCTTATTAAAAGTCATTTTCCACATCATCCTCAGGAACCGTGTTGGTTAGGTATTTATCAATAAAAGATTTAGAAATTCCATACTGTTTTAATATGAAACCCGTGTGTAAGCTTCAACGTTTACAGATTATGGGTTCTACGACATGAAGCTGTGCCACTCAGCCTCTTCTGCAGCATCTGATGTGTTAATATCATGTAGCCGTAGTGTTTTTATATCCTAACCGTACAAGTGGAAAAACTATGAAATTTATAAAAAATATTTTAAAAATTCTTTTGAAACTAATGTTTTTGTTCATCTCATGTCTTTTGGACGACGATTTGCATTGCAACTTTGAAGGGTGTCTTCGAGACGAAGACTTCATACCTGAGCAGACTAACATTCTCGTAGGCGTTACCGACAGACCTATGATCGAAGACTCTACCATCTATTTCTTCTCTTGGTGCCATTAACCGTTTACCGGTTCTAATATCCGTTGCACTTCCAGTCACATTTTATCGTCATAACTCAAATCGATAGTTCTTATATCTGCTAAAAATTTCCCTGTAGATTCATTCTTAGGATTTCCACTATTACGTATGCGCAGCCTTCCGTAAACATACTGATTACTTCCAACAGCAGCACTGTTTCCTGCGCAGCGTACTCAGCCGTACGCTTCTAAAAGCTATTTTAGCCGCTTTTGTTCTTTTACATCATCACACGATCATGTTGAACCTTTTGCCTAAAAACAAACAATTCACCTCTCCTTGGTACCGTTGTTATCTTTTCTGCAAGTTATATATTGATTCCATGTATTTAACACAATTATTTAAGATTTACATTCATTACGTTCTTAAAAAGAAAAAAGATTCCACTTACTAGCAGTTCATAAAATTACTTTTATTTGCTACTAATATATACGTCTCAATATATAGAGTGGAATAATTTGTATTATCAGTTTGTTTGTAAGCTTACTTATGTGTAAATACATTAAACCTTAATTTGGAATAACGAAGAAAAAAATTTGTACTAAATATATGTATGTGTTTCTTCAAAGAGTTTCTCTTGATGGTAAAACAACTATTACTAGCCGTTCGTTTAAGCCTCTTGTTTTAAAAAAACACGAAGTCCATAGAACTGAATGAAATACGATGACATTTGGTTAGGCATTGTGTTCTAGTTACCATCTCAATGTGTTTAGCAGTGAATCTCACTTCATTGAATATATAAATATATAAGATAAATTTGTTTCTACTCATTGGCGGTATTTATTTATTATGATCTCAAAAAAGATTGGAACAAGCACACCGTTAGTGTAAAAGTAGTTTTGGGTTCGTTTATACATTATTGTAAGCGGCACAAACAAATGAGTAACACTGCAGTTTCACTGTCAATCAGTGTAAAACTAATTAATCGCTACTGCACAAGTGTTAATTTATAGCTAGTTACAATGTTATTAATTACGTCAGTTATATAATTTTATTGCTGTAAACATTTTCCAGCTAACAATTGACAAAGGTGCTAAATTACGCAGTGCTTGTGGAATATCAGTGGAAAATGTCAGTAAGCGACGACGGTATCGAGTTATACACGTGACGGAAAGTAAACGCCTCAGGATCAATGCACCTCGTGTATGCCGTCGACATCGGGTGCTGGCCCGCGTGCTGCACGCCGAGTTTTTGTTCGGGATTCTGATTACAAGTGACAATACCAAGGACACACTTGTCTGCATAGTTTTCAAACATTTCTTTCTTGTTTAAAAAAACGTTTTCATTCCTGTGTAGAAATGAACGACGGTTCTAGACATTTACTACAAGGTTTTGATATTACATGCGTTCTTAAAATTATAGTGTCCTCTGCTGTATAGTCTTCTAATCTTTTGAGTCTATCTCATATGGTTTTATGAAAAATTCAAGCCAGGAATGTTAAAGTTACTGTAACTACCTTTCATATTTATGAAGACGATTTGCTTATTTTCATTACCTCTACCGAGGCCATTGTTATGAGTACATCTTACTAAATCATACTGTCACATGAATGCATACTATGTACGGATAAGAAAGAAGTACAAAAGAAAGGTTGAACTGTAAAACATTGTATCTCTTAAATAGAACTTAAATATTTAACATATATATTTGCCAGAAGATTATATTAAAGGTTATACAAACTGACATTTCTAAAATTAATGCTGACTGTATTAGCTTAAACATTAGTGAATTTCTGAATAAGTGATATCCTTTAGGAATAACTCACCTAAATAAATGTATAGATAGTTGATTTTATACATAGGCGGTCCAGAGGTTTAAATCGTAAGACATAAGTAACTACAATTTTATTGTCTGTTGTAATTGTATAATAAAAGATGAGAAAGTATCATAAAATAATATTTCACAAAATTTTTGTAAAATTCCCCAGACTTTGAGAAAAAAGACAAAATATTACAAAACTCTCGTCAAAACTTTTAAATTTAGATCGCGGATGGTGACATCTTCAATAGATGAACACGAAAGTGTGTATTTCATGGCACTCACAGTGCTGAACGCCTGAATCCATACAGAGAACTGAAATAAATCCTTCCATTTTGTAAATAGTTAATTAAGATTAGACTTTTAGCTCTTTCTATGACAGTCAAGTCGTACTGATACACTCTTCGTAATAAAGTGGAGTTGGACGGAAATAAAAAGCAAATATATTCACTCAACAAATGGCTTAGTGAATAAAGCGGTGCAAATCACCCACTTCAGTGATTAGCGGCAATGAATTTCCATTGGGAGGCGTCACAAAAATAACTGTTCACAACGGATGTTTCAAATCACTTGAAAAATACTTGTAAAGTAACGAATGTACCCAGTGGAAATTTATTTTTTTACAGCTAATTACAGTTGTTCCTACATGTGTTTTTAAGGAGTAATTATTTTCCAGATTTAAAGCCTAATACGGGCTTATTAGGCCCGTAAATCGTAACTCATTTACTTTGAGTTTAACGAAACGTAATAACACGGTCATTTCTAAGCACTACATAATCTGAAAAGACAGGATCCTTGATGACCTTATATAAATAATTTTTGGTAAATTGTACAGTAAGTTGATAAATCACAAATTCTTTCAATCGTTTTGTTGTTTTCGCAGAATATTTTTGTTTTACTTCACTCGACTGCTTCAGGTTACCTGTAAACAGCAGTGTCATAACGAATAGACGCCGAAAGCGTAAACATTCGATGTGAACACGTCTGTTAACATTAAGATAACTGAAGACAAAGGAAAGCTAGACAAAGAGGACACTACGCGTAGACGGACACAAAGATAGAGAGGCATGTAATAATAGACGGATGGAGATACTGATGCATGGTCGGACTGTGAATAGGATTGTTAGATGGATAGATAGGTACGTAGATGAATTTATGCCTTCATTGATTAACAGTCAGATAGATAGAGAGATAGAAAATAAAAATACATGGAGTGAGGTGTAGAAGAGTGGTGTAATATTTGTAAAACATTTATATTTCATGTACACTGTTACGACAGTCGCACGGATTAAACAGTGGAAATAGAATAACCGAACACAGAGAAAACGCTATTTAGAACTTTAATTACTGTTTAAGTAACAAAGACTCTCGATACAAGAGTTCTTAAAGCTTACGATTGGCCAATACACACTGAATAATACAAGTCACCTATATAGCTGTCCGCACACACCAAGTTAGTGTAAACACATTACATTTAACGCACTCCTAACTCCGCTTCTGAATCCTTCATTTATACCCCGGTTGTATACCACAGGTTATGATAAAAACGACCTGAATGTCCGTAGAATTGACCATAATCTGGAAGACGCATTTAAAAAGGTCGAGAAGATGCGCGAGCTTTGCGTGATACTGGCGCTCACACAACGCGTGCAGTACGTCACGTAACCACACTTTATCTATCGTCTGAGCGTAGCAATCCTAACACTCACATGTTCGTACAGATTCTGTTTAGCACAACTAGAGGGAATCTAACGCCTCGGTTTAGTATATTGGCCCTCGGTTTATTTATGTAAGCTGCCTAATACAGGCCCACAGACGTCGTACAAACAAACGTTACGAGACATGAAATAGGCAAATTTACTAAGCCAAAACCTGAGAAATAATATGTGTGTGTGTGTGTGTGTGTGTGTGTGTGTGTGTGTGTGTGTGTCGGGTGTCTTACACGAAGAGAGGTGTGAGGAGTTTAATTAATTTTCATCGTTTGCGTAGGCAATATGCATGACCTCTTGATAACGACACAACGACACCTGGGAGAGAAAAATGTTCAATACTAACGGAATGTTGTTGACACTCTGTTGTAAAAGGTAAATAAATATCCACACCAGTCGATAAATATATATGGGAACAGCGGCTTTTCTCTCTCTTTCATGTTCACGTTAATCTAAACACGCTATTAATTTTGTGCAGCAAAGACATCTTGCGTTACACGTATCGATTACTGAACAATATCTGTTCGGTACACTCTATTCGACGAACGTAAACTAATTAAATCACCGTTCGTCAAAGGTTTTTGGATATTGTAACCTGGTGTTATAAAACCATTTATCGTGAAATTTAGTTGTGTATTAAAAATTTCGAAAATAATTGCTTAGCAACAGCGTACATAACAATACTATAATCAACTGTAAATAATAATTTTAAAAAACATAAATTTCCGCTGCTTATAAACTTTATTTAACACGCGTTCTTCAAACAATATTAAACAGTTTGTCTGAACAGTTCTTTTTGTCAGACCTCCGAATTGAAATGTATGGAGCATTCACTTACTACTACCCGCTAAAATATAGGCCTACTGAATTGCCAAACCAATTTATTTACTGAAACATTTATCTAGTAAGTAGATTCACGATCGTTCTTCTGGTGTCAACTTCGTATTATTATTATCCTCAGTCTCAATTTGTTGCTGGATATGGCTCATTACACAGTGGGCGAAGCGTCTGTCTAGAAAAAGAGAAGTGAATTGACGCCGGAAGGAATTTTATATTGCGATATCACCAAGCGATTAATCATTTTGTGTTTTAGGGTTTTAGTGGTGTGAACACTTCTAGCGTTGTTTCACCAAACAAAATCTCTTGAACACGTTGCAGCATAGTGTCACGACGGTCTCGCTCTGATAAAGTGGGAAACAAAATACAGACACCAATGAAGTCACTAATAACCAGCTTCAATTACTCACAAATAACAATTTGTAATCAACTCGTACAATAATACCAGTTAAATTTGTCCACACGCAATAATAATGTCAACTATTCTAATACTAACTACTGTAACTATAACACTTCACACAATACTTCGACAGACACTCGATCCGCGCTAAGAAAAATCGCTCAACACAAGTGACTGACTAAACCAGATGCTCTTGCTTTTATAGGTCGCGCAGCGGTCCAGTATAGCTTTCCCTCCTTACTGCACGCCCGCTTAATGCGTATCTCAAGTGTTCTTGAACACACTAGAACCTACCTGCGGATGGCCTTGACTGACGCTACACCTGACAGACTATGGGGGGGGGAGGAACAAGTGGATGACGTTTTAGCTGTTCCATAGGGTTCTCATTACAATAGAAACCTATATGCGAAGGATTGAGGAAAAGTAAATGGATTCGTAATAATTTAATACGAAGTCATTTAATACCAACAAATGTTTTCAATTTGTCGAAATATTTGTGCATCCAGCCGTTACTTGATACTTCCGAAACTTTAAACATTTTTAACCTGATTTTGTTAATAATGTATAAATTAAAATCTTATTAGGAAATTAGGACGCCTTTAAACACGTTTCCTATTCTACGTTAAATCACTAGCTGTTTATATGATCTTTAAACCTAACTTTCGATGATACGTGAACATTATCAGAAGGGTTGGGTCGGACAGTTAATATCGTTAGAATTTATCACACACGTTTCCTATTCTACGTTAAATCACTAGCTGTTTACATGATCTTTAAACCTAACTTTCGATGATACGTGAACATTATCAGAAGGGTTGGGTCGGACAGTTAATATCGTTAGAATTTATCACACACGTTTCCTATTCTACGTTAAATCACTAGCTGTTTATATGATCTGTAAACCTAACTTTCGATGATACGTGAATATTATCAGAACGGTTGCGTCGGACAGTTAATATCGTTAGAATTTATCACACACGTTTCATATTCTACGTTAAATCACTAGCTGTTTACATGATCTATAAACCTAACTTTCGATGATACGTGAACATTATCAGAACGGTTGGGTCGGACAGTTAATATCGTTAGAATTTATCACACACGTTTCCTATTCTACGTTAAATCACTAGCTGTTTATATGATCTTAGAATTTATCACACACGTTTCCTATTCTACGTTAAATCACTAGCTGTTTACATGATCTTTAAACCTAACTTTCGATGATACGTGAACATTATCAGAAGGGTTGGGTCGGACAGTTAATATCGTTAGAATTTATCACACACGTTTCCTATTCTACATTAAATCACTAGCTGTTTATATGATCTGTAAACCTAACTTTCGATGATACGTGAACATTATCAGAAGGGTTGGGTCGGACAGTTAATATCGTTAGAATTTATCACACACGTTTACTATTCTACGTTAAATCACTGGCTGTTTATATGATCTGTAAACCTAACTTTCGATGATACGTGAACATTATCAGAACGGTTGCGTCGGACAGTTAATATCGTTAGAATTTATCACACACGTTTCCTATTCTACGTTAAATCACTAGCTGTTTACATGATCTTTAAACCTAACTTTCGATGATACGTGAACATTATCAGAAGGGTTGGGTCGGACAGTTAATATCGTTAGAATTTATCACACACGTTTCCTATTCTACGTTAAATCACTAGCTGTTTATATGATCTGTAAACCTAACTTTCGATGATACGTGAATATTATCAGAACGGTTGCGTCGGACAGTTAATATCGTTAGAATTTATCACACACGTTTCATATTCTACGTTAAATCACTAGCTGTTTACATGATCTATAAACCTAACTTTCGATGATACGTGAACATTATCAGAACGGTTGGGTCGGACAGTTAATATCGTTAGAATTTATCACACACGTTTCCTATTCTACGTTAAATCACTAGCTGTTTATATGATCTTAGAATTTATCACACACGTTTCCTATTCTACGTTAAATCACTAGCTGTTTACATGATCTTTAAACCTAACTTTCGATGATACGTGAACATTATCAGAACGGTTAGGTCGGACAGTTAATATCGTTAGAATTTATCACACACGTTTCCTATTCTACGTTAAATCACTAGCTGTTTATATGATCTTTAAACCTAACTTTCGATGATACGTGAACATTATCAGAACGGTTGGGTCGGACAGTTAATATCGTTAGAATTTATCACACACGTTTCCTATTCTACGTTAAATCACTAGCTGTTTACATGATCTTTAAACCTAACTTTCGATGATACGTGAAAATTATCAGAAGGGTTGGGTCGGACAGTTAATATCGTTAGAATTTATCACACACGTTTCCTATTCTACGTTAAATCACTAGCTGTTTACATGATCTTTAAACCTAACTTTCGATGATACGTGAACATTATCAGAACGGTTGGGTCGGACAGTTAATATCGTTAGAATTTATCACACACGTTTACTATTCTACGTTAAATCACTAGCTGTTTATATGATCTTTAAACCTAACTTTCGATGATACGTGAACATTATCAGAACGGTTGGGTCGGACAGTTAATATCGTTAGAATTTATCACACACGTTTACTATTCTACGTTATATCACTAGCTGTTTACATGATCTTTAAACCTAACTTTCGATGATACGTGAACATTATCAGAACGGTTGGGTCGGACAGTTAATATCGTTAGAATTTATCACACACGTTTCCTATTCTACGTTAAATCACTAGCTGTTTATATGATCTTAGAATTTATCACACACGTTTCCTATTCTACGTTAAATCACTAGCTGTTTACATGATCTTTAAACCTAACTTTCGATGATACGTGAACATTATCAGAACGGTTAGGTCGGACAGTTAATATCGTTAGAATTTATCACACACGTTTCCTATTCTACGTTAAATCACTAGCTGTTTATATGATCTTTAAACCTAACTTTCGATGATACGTGAACATTATCAGAACGGTTGGGTCGGACAGTTAATATCGTTAGAATTTATCACACACGTTTCCTATTCTACGTTAAATCACTAGCTGTTTACATGATCTTTAAACCTAACTTTCGATGATACGTGAAAATTATCAGAAGGGTTGGGTCGGACAGTTAATATCGTTAGAATTTATCACACACGTTTCCTATTCTACGTTAAATCACTAGCTGTTTACATGATCTTTAAACCTAACTTTCGATGATACGTGAACATTATCAGAACGGTTGGGTCGGACAGTTAATATCGTTAGAATTTATCACACACGTTTACTATTCTACGTTAAATCACTAGCTGTTTATATGATCTTTAAACCTAACTTTCGATGATACGTGAACATTATCAGAACGGTTGGGTCGGACAGTTAATATCGTTAGAATTTATCACACACGTTTACTATTCTACGTTATATCACTAGCTGTTTACATGATCTTTAAACCTAACTTTCGATGATACGTGAACATTATCAGAACGGTTGGGTCGGACAGTTAATATCGTTAGAATTTATCACACACGTTTCCTATTCTACGTTAAATCACTAGCTGTTTACATGATCTTTAAACCTAACTTTCTATGATACGTGAACATTATCAGAACGGTTGGGTCGGACAGTTAATATCGTTAGAATTTATCACACACGTTTCCTATTCTACGTTAAATCACTAGCTATTTACATGATCTTTAAACCTAACTTTCGATGATACGTGAACATTATCAGAACGGTTGGGTCGGACAGTTAATATCGTTAGAATTTATCACACACGTTTCCTATTCTACGTTAAATCACTAGCTGTTTACATGATCTTTAAACCTAACTTTCGATGATACGTGAACATTATCAGAACGGTTGGGTCGGACAGTTAATATCGTTAGAATTTATCACACACGTTTCCTATTCTACGTTAAATCACTAGCTGTTTACATGATCTTTAAACCTAACTTTCGATGATACGTGAACATTATCAGAACGGTTGGGTCGGACAGTTAATATCGTTAGAATTTATCACACACGTTTCCTATTCTACGTTAAATCACTAGCTGTTTACATGATCTTTAAACCTAACTTTCGATGATACGTGAACATTATCAGAAGGGTTGGGTCGGACAGTTAATATCGTTAGAATTTATCACACACGTTTCCTATTCTACGTTAAATCACTAGCTGTTTATATGATCTGTAAACCTAACTTTCGATGATACGTGAATATTATCAGAACGGTTGCGTCGGACAGTTAATATCGTTAGAATTTATCACACACGTTTCATATTCTACGTTAAATCACTAGCTGTTTACATGATCTTTAAACCTAACTTTCGATGATACGTGAACATTATCAGAAGGGTTGGGTCGGACAGTTAATATCGTTAGAATTTATCACACACGTTTCCTATTCTACGTTAAATCACTAGCTGTTTATATGATCTGTAAACCTAACTTTCGATGATACGTGAATATTATCAGAACGGTTGCGTCGGACAGTTCATATTCTACGTTAAATCACTAGCTGTTTACATGATCTATAAACCTAACTTTCGATGATACGTGAACATTATCAGAACGGTTGGGTCGGACAGTTAATATCGTTAGAATTTATCACACACGTTTCAACCACTAACCAATCTGTGGTCGTCTTCAGGTGTACGTTAAACTAGTACATTAAATACAAACTTAAGCCTAACCGAGATTCGTTAACTAACAAGTGTAAACCGTTAAAAATTAATAAACCACCACCACGTACAAAGTCAAACACAACCGTATAGAAAAACTGAATAAAAAAGGAAGAAACGCTACTTACCCTTTAAGTTCGCTGGACAGAACTGGGAAGCACTACAAAGTTTACGCAACGAACAACGTCAAAGACAAGCAGCGCCCCATTTAAATACAAAACTAAACACCCTGGGCCCGTCCACATCTCACCCCGCCCGCCACGACATATATACTCCTTTACATTCTTAATCCAGATCCTAGATACATCTTTACTAGGTTGACTGATACAATTATCGTTTACAGCCGTAAAATCTTCCTCTATATTTCACGTGTATAAGTATTAGTTTCCAACCCAAGGACATCTACTTGCTCCCACAGGATTTATGTTACTCACTGCCTACATGTTCAGATAATGATTTCCTTCTTTAATGATTTTTTCTTTGTTGTGCCAGACGTACCTCCAGAGGCATTGAAATTTTCCCGAAATATCGTAAACCACATTCACATGGGATGCTGTATATAACATTTTTACACTTTAATTTAGGTAGCTGTTTAGTATTATAGTAAATACATACGCATACAAAATCATACACTTTAATTCCAGCAAAAAGTTTAGCAAATTAAATGTCATGCAATCTTTTGCCAGAATATAATGTTTAAACTATATGAAAGTAAATATCGTCATATGGTTAACAGTACGATACAAGTTTATATAATAATAATACCCGTACACAATATTAAAGTGGACAAATGAGTGTATACGGTTGTAAGATGGTGGCTGGCATCCACTTGTAAATCTAAGCGTCACATAGAAAATCTGGAAGGATGCAAACACGATGCCCGTGCGTGGTGACTAAAGACGTATATGAGCACTCGTAACGATACACAGAAGGCAAATATTTGAATACAATTATACAATAGTCCTGTTTCTTGTAATACGCAATGTTTAGTATGTACAGTATTATATGAATGTTTAATTAGTGACGGTTCAACGGAAATTTGCTAATCAGATATCGAAACTAAATCTTTTATAAAAAGGCTGATTATTAAGGTGGTTATTTAATAAACAAGACGTTACTGGCAGCGATCTACAAGTCGCGTTTAATTTCGAATTCATTAGCAAACATTTATTATGATTAAAACGATAATATTGTAGTATGTTTTATAGGCTAATAATAGTTGTTATTTATGTTACTCAATAATTGATTGGAAAAACTGCAAGAGAACGCGAGAAAAAAACAGAAAAACAAGAGACAAACGCTAGCTGTAACACCTCACAAGAAGTAAAATAACTTGAAAACCAATGTGGTAAACAAGTTCATTACACATGTGAAAACGAGTATAGTGTTTAAGTACAAGGGTTAATTAATAATCAGCACCGATGGGTGTGCGCGCTCGCTCGCGTGTTTTGTACCCGTTGTCATTTATATTAATATACTCGAGCTCGCCCCCCCCCACACACATACTATGTGCGTGTGCGCGCGCGCGTGTGTGCGTAAAACCAGTTAAATGAGACAAGTGAAACGAGCGTATCTCATTATAGAAATAAATAAGGTGTGTTTGCATACTGTATCAGTGTCGACCTCAACCAGTAGGCCTACACAGCGTTTTCAACATCAGTGAACTCAGAAAAGTTATAATTTCACAGAAATATGCATAAAGGGAAATATAAGGTAGTTATACGTATTTTTTAAATCGTTTAACCAAGGCACCTTGTGGGTATGATATTCTCTGTAAATCGAACCCGTCCGAATACTGGAGGTTTGTTTTTCAAAAAGTCTGCAAATTAATGTTTATTGTGACCGCTTCTCCGAACGCATGCTGTAGTGACAGATTTTTCTTGACGTTTCTTTACGTGATGACCGCAGTGGCAATTTTTGCGACCTTAGCTGTCGTTGTGTCATCCTGAACCGCAGAATGTTGTTGAGCAAACCCGTCATCTGCTCAGATTTCCAACAGCCTTCGGTTTCACCTAGTAAGCTTTGTCAGCAATAAACTTGAATACTGTACGTTCAACACCCTTACGCAGATACACACGCCAAATTTTATTCATGTTTGTTCGTAACTCCTTAAAGGAGGATTCAGAGGTTCCACTTTATGAAGGAATGTAGGATTCGCAACACTATCCAAAATTCAACATCGATTCGCAAAACAGTCGAACGGAATGTAACAATTCTTGTTATTTAAACGATAATTGGCTGTAGGCTATCTTATTCTTCAGAGGTTCTTGAATTCAGCTGTTGATCTTGATAATTTTCAATTGTTACAGTTGTTGCTTTTTCAATTCCACGGTTATGCCATCATAAATAACTCGAATTAATTTGTAATTAATGAAATTAATTTTTGGTTAATGACAGTTTTTAATTGAATAAATTAAGGTTTTAATTAATTGTTTTTAGTATGAAGTTATGATTAAAATTAAATAAACGAAAATAAATCTTGTTTCTTTAAACAAGGAGTTTTCAACGAATGGGTAGAATCTATTGCGATGAAACTTGGTTCTTTAAACGTGGAGATTTCAACGAATGGATAGCAACTATTGCCATCAATCTTGGTTCTTTAAACATGGAGATTTTAACGAATGGATAATTTTTGCGATAAGTAGTGCTTCTTTAAGTATGGAGATTTCAACGAATGGGTAATAACTATTGTGATGATGTTTGCAATCATGTGGGTTTATTTCTTATAAAGCTTTTCAATTTTTTCCTGACTGTTCTAAATTAGAGAATAGAAAAGTTTGCTAGATAACTGAACTTGTACCAGCTTTAGTAATCGAAAAATATAGAAGTGCAGTTGCCCTTACATTTTACCATTTTCTCAACAAAAAAAAAGTCAGTAGACACTTTTGTACCAACAGATTGGGTTGCTAGTAAGCCGTATAATCGTAGAATACTACGTCTCAGTATCTTTATATTATACTTAGTCTATTTATTGATTTTTAAAAGCTGATCTATTACATTCGGACGTTAATATTATGGAACTGCCGAGGAACGTGTTTGTAAGTTGTATATTATTGGCCAGCCTTTTATACACATTAAACATATAGACAGACAACTGTTTAATATACTTTTTTGTAGTGAGATGGAGAAAAGCCTGATGGCCAGTGTGAGAGGTGATGAAGTTTTTATGAGAAAGAAAGATTGTTGAAATCAAAGTTTCGAAAACATGGTAGGTAAACGAGGTGTTCTTGTATCACGTAACTGCAAAGATATGACCACAGAAGGAGACCGCAAAGTGACTACAGTCAGTTCAGAATGTGGCCACACATCAATTACCGGACTGGATCAGTACAAAAAAAGACAGCGATTGTCGTGTTCAAATTGAAACATTGTTTTTTCGATCGGCAAAGATTTTTTGTAAATAATTTTTAGGCTAAACTGTTTTGTTACACAGTAGTTTAATAAAGGGTCCTGATTGTAACGGAATAGAGGAATCCACTTTGGTTGTTAATCGTATAAATTATTACAAATAAGAAAAACGAATACGCGATAAAAGCTTCATACTTTGATTGTAGTTATCTATATAGTTTGCGTACAAGTCGTGGCGAGGACTTGAATATTGCAGCTAACAAATAGATATCTGTACAGTGGATGATGAAATTTAGGAGATCATTCATGTCACAACACAAACGAAACTGGTTTTGAAATATGAAGAGTTTTGTGTCCAAGCGACGCACAATAATATAAGCATTTACAATTGTTATTTGTACTTCCATGTTCCGTAAGGAAATGGAAACATGATGATCGCGAAAAAAATCGTGTTTGAGATAAGTGCAGATTCTGATTGTACTACCCTCAAAACATGAAGAACAGTCACTTTCTAAAAAGTGTGTGTGTGTGTGTGTGTGTGTGTGTGGAATTTTTTCTATGGCAAACGATAACTGCCGCAAATTCAAACAGAATCAAATAATTGTTTGCATACAGTTCTGAATTGTAGAGAACTCGAGGCCTACTGATTTTGGTGAAGATCGGTTAAGCGAAAGGGTAGTTTACCTGCAACGTTTTACGTTTTAACAAGAGTAAAGTGCTTAATTTTTATAAATAAAGTATCCTTAAAAGAAGGTCATAATAATCCATTGTAGAAAGGTAGATGAAATATCTATAAATGAAAAGGGTAGTTGAAGGGTGAGGGGGTAATTTTTTGTTTGATGTTATAAATTTATTCGACCGAAAACTTAAAAATTTCAATAAAATATTAACGATTGATATCGTTCCATGCTATGTAACCACGGATACGTAAACAAAATAATTTTTCGTTTTCAGAAAGTGACAAAAAACAAACGCTGGGCGGTATTCGTTTTTTCGCGTTGTTTAAATAAAAGATAATTTATCAAATTAATTCTTTATTTTTTAAATATTAACAACTAGGTACAATTTGTATTTTAATTATCTTTCTCAGCGTTTTTAATAAAAGCATGCTGATATATTTGGTTTCGTTCTGAGTTTTTGTGTAGGCCTACACATTAAAAATAATTTGATAATTAATTAGAACATTGAAGTCAAGTATAGTTCTCCATACCAATTTTTATTTATGTAAATATTTTGACATTCCGCTACTGGCTTTCTCTGAAACATCCGTCTTAAACATGTTGGAGACATCGTTAAGGTTTCTCCAAATAGATCTAAAATAATTAGACATTAAACGGGTGTCTGATTGCGCTGTGTCAAAACATCTCATTACGCATGCGTAGATTTCGGACACATAATATCGTAACTTCGATATTTTTAATTCAAATTAATCGTTTCGTTTGTATTTTTACCTTAGTCGAATAATTCTGGTAGGGAAAACGGTAGGTAGGGAAGTTTAATCTCGTTTGAGGTGCGAATCCTCCAGCACTGTCAACAGGGCGCATGCGCTAACCGATGGTGACAGTTTCTCTGCACTTTCAACGCCATTACACACTTTCCAGCCATTTTTACAATATAATACAATATCAAGTAGGTATGACTCTTTGGTTGTTAAGATAGAAGTTCACGGTGGATTTCACGTTTAGCACCATAGACTCAAGGTGCTTTTTCATCGCCAAGGTCGATTCCGATTGTAAAAATGATTACCTGGGGTTCTGGTAGGCGATTGTAACCTCTTGCTGGCCACATTATATTCCTTGTATGACGTGTAGCACAAGCTAGTAGCTGGGGTTGTCCCCAAAGCTAATTCAGTGGTAAAAAATCAGTTAGGGCGTATCATTATTATTATTGTTGTTGTTGTTGTTGTTATGACCATCATTTTTTGTTTTATGTTCTCAATGGCATAATTACGAAACGACATAGTAGACAAGTTTTCAAAGAATTTCCTGAAAATTGTTCTCTGTGAAAGGTATGTTTTCACACTACCTTCGAGACCTCACATGGGTTCTGTTGACCACATGTGCTTATGACTCGTTGATCTATGTGGTGGCGACTGTAGTCAAACCGGGAGTGATGTCAATGCTGGCATACCTGTTTGTCAGACATTGTCTGAGCACAGCTGTCTACGGCCAGTTCCTACTTCGTTCGCAACACTCTACTTGTCTAACGTACATAACAATATCGTAGCGCATCTACTGATGTGTTGCACATCTAGAAAGTAAGGTATCTGTACATGCTGAATTTCCACGACCCCGAGTATTTCAAGTTTAACAGTCGTTTTCAGTGAGCGGAAATTTTTGAGTTCGTAAAATAGTCTATTACGTGAGGAATTTTCTGCCGATTTTGAGTCAGTGTCCATGGATCCTTCTGATTTTTTTTTGCACTGCCTTCATGAAAGGTTATAGAATAAAGTTAAGGAAATTTTTTGGCCCGCTCTTAAATTTAAGGGTTGTTTTCACCCCTTTTTCGGGGGTTAAAAAACACAATTTAATTAACCCAGGTAACCGATAGAGAATCAAATTCTAAGCAAAAAGGTGGCATACACTTTTCAAAAAAATAATGCGTTGTTTGCGAGTTACAAGGGCGTAAAAGTTTTGCAAAAAAAACACGTTTTTTAACATTAATCTGCAAATAACTAAAAAATAACGCCACTTTGCAAACATTTGTATAAGTCAAAATTAAAGCTTATTAACAGACGAACACTTTCCACTTTTTTTGTTTCATTATGTCAAATGATTCTTGAGATACAGCCAAATCAAGATGCCGATTCACCGTTTTTTGATCAAATCACATAATCAAAACTTATATAACTCGGAAAAAAATGGTTAGATCGTAATTAAATTAGTATCAAATGAAAGTTCTGTTAATTTGCTAAACAATGGTGGGTTAATCACTTGTCTAGCCTAAAAAATAATGACGTTCTGTAGGAAAATATTATAATTTCTGCAAATTTTTTCCAAGAAATTTAAAAAGGAATGTCCGCCATTTTGTCAAATATGTATATTAAGCCCAGATACTGTACTTTTCGGTTCTCAATTATTAGCAGTTATTAGCAATGTTCTCAAATTTTTTGAAGCATGTATGTATTGCTGTACAGTAACGCGTAACGTTTTAAGAAAATTCAAGTTTTTGATTTTCGCCAAAATTCGCCTTTTTTATTAAATATCTCAGTAAGAATGAGTTTTATCGGGAAATTGATATGGACCAAAATTGAAGATTATAAAACATTTAATTTTGTTTAATTCCTTTATGACTAAAATTTGGTGAGTTACAGCAGTTTAAAGACGTATTTTGCCGACATCGTGTAAAATATGTTTGACTTCTAGGCAAAATATCTACTGTACAGTACGCTTTTTAAATGTAGTGCATGTAAAAAAAGAGGTAGCTCATTAAAAGTCCTACAAAATGCATTTTGTTTAAAACTTTTTGCTTAAAAATTGACTGAGTTATGACCAAAAATATAAATGCGCTCCAACAGTTAGATTTTGTTATCGTAAGTTATATGTTCGGGTGGGGTCCTGAGAGCCTATTAATTTAAACTAAACTAAATTTTTTTTTAAATTGACAATAAAATTAAGTATCATTATTATTTTTAACGTCTATTGTAAACAAAATAATATCTGTTGCAATCTGTCACTGTCTGTATTGCTGGTTCTTTATACATCAATCAAATATTTGTTTTAATAAAATAATATAATGTTTATGGTTCGACTATTCTTTGATTAAGTTTTATAATCATGGATGAAATATATATATATATATTTTTTTACTGAATTTTGAATTATGACTGCTAAAAACACGGACCCTCTAGCGGAGACCAGAAGAGGCCTGATGCGCTACCTGATGCTCACTGCTTACAGCTGGCACGTGTTTTTTGGAGCATCAGCTGAGCGTCGGAGTTGTTTGTTATTGTGCAAGGGTTGTAATATTTTGTTAAATATTATTAATGTTGTGATGTTTAAGCAAATGTAGGTTAAACATCCCCCAAAACCTGTAGGTACCCAATTTCAGGACTTCAAAATACGTCCTCGCGTTGTTTAAGGTTTTCAACCCTTTAGGGGTGGTTTTCAACCCTTGCGTCGGATGTATCCCTTGACGTCAAAATCGTAATCAGCACCCCGAAAAACCTATAGGTACTCATTTAGAGGTTTTGACCGGCATTCTCGCGAAGTTTAATATCTACTTACACCCCCTGATTATAGTCCGCTTCAACCCTTTAGAAACTACCTTTTGCATCGAATATAATTTTTGACGTCAGAGTCGTAATCAGCACCCCCAAAAACCTATAAGTACCTAATTGCATTGCTTCAAAATGCATCCTCGCGTCGTTTCATATTTAAAACCCTTTAGGGGTGACAACGGGCCAAAATTTTTCCTTAACTTTGTTCTAGAACCTTTTAGGAAGCGATAGCAAAAGGAATCAAAAAACTACATGGATACTGACTCAAAATCGACAGATAGGCCCTTTGTCACTCCTGACGTAATAGGCTAAAAGGTCATTTCGATCTTTGAAGTACGCGTATATATCTGGTGTGTATTGGCAATAATAGCAATACAGCAGACTTATTCCAGTGGTACAGATCTGTGATGAAACATTCCGAGTCACTAGTAATATTACATCGGTAGACATCTCTAGTAGAATGTATAACATTGAGCTGTTATATTCCATTTTGAACAGTCAGAATAGATGTAGTAGTACCACAATGAAACAGATATCACATCGTCGGTGTATCTCCGCTGTACTGTGTGGTACACGTAGGTTATTGACAGTCTAATCCGCATGAAAACATCGCCAAACCAGCATGTCGGGAATTCTAGAGTTTCTAAAGTGCAGTCAGATTTTATGGCTCTATAATAAAACAGGAAAAAGGCGAATGAGGTATTCAAAATCATTAAATAACTAAGTTTATATATTATGCGGGTATCATTTGATATACATAATATGAATTTTAAAGTAATGCTGTAGTTTCTGAGGCGATGTAGTTTTAAAAAAGCATTTAAAAAAGTGTTGTAATCCTTTATTATTATTATTATTATTGTTGTTGTTGTTGTTGTTGATATTGTTATTAATATTATTATTTTTCGACTAGCAATAATTGCACCTTGGATAAACCTCATTGGTTACGATATTGCCTTTGCGCCATACATTCTTCGTCTGCTACAGATGGGAGCAGCAAAGAAGATCGTTGGAAGCAGATATTGCAATGTTATCCCCGGATAACATCGTTGAAGCGATGCTGCGAGGGAGGACACCTGGAACTATGTGGCACGCTTCACATGAGAGATTCTTCGGGCGAAGAAGATAAACTTGGGCAATACAATATAAAAGAATAACAAGTCAGATGTGTGCCCTAGAGGTGAAGAACAATAGGCCTAGCCTGAACTAATGTTTGTCAAACAGTTCCAGGTTAGTGTCCTAGAAGAGGTAAGGGAAGTGGTATTATACCCAAACCCACAGAATCCGGAAGTGTGTACCCTTCCGGACATTTATACAGAAGATTTTCCTACCTGCCCTCTTAAAAAAAATATCATCATTATCATTATTATTACTATTAAATTATTAACTGAATAATGCCAGTTTAGTCGCGGTGTATGCTACGGAATTCAATATTATTTCAGAAAATATTCTTTATAAATCATTAATAAACAAATTTTGTTTGTTATCATAAATTATTAAATTACCATTAAAAACAAATATAAAATATTAAAATATGTTAATCATTTTGAGCGTTGAATACATCGAAATAGTATCCGTAATTTAAAATGTCGCTTCCACGATAGTATTTACATTCAATTTGAATATCCTACCATTGCACCTGACAAAAGAAACAGATAATATAGTGTGCTGACGCCAGGTAAAACCGGTTATGTCCGCCGGAATGCAATTAAAACGCATGCAGAATTAACAGTTCCCATAAATTCTGTTACTAATCAATGACACTGGGAAATGATTTGGCTTTAATTGTCGCACACACCTGGACGCACTGTAAATCTCCCTCTAGGCGAATAACTGCCACAAGAGTTCTCGTGTACAATCTTCTAGACTTATAATTACGTGGGTTATGTACTTGCCTGTTCTAACAGATAACGTTAACTTTGGGAATAGTCCTCCAACCATCAAGGCTTTCAAACTTAGTCCCCATGATTGCATCATGAACGGTCGTAAATTGGATGTGTTGGTGATGTCAATATGAACTTGAAAACTTTTATCCATTTGGCATCGTTATTTATTTATTTATTTTTTAATTCACGCTATTTTTTAATTCTCCGTTGAGATCAAGGAGGGCCATGTAGATTACATGTCTCCGCCATTCGTCCTTCAATGCCGGCAGATGCCTCCAGTTTTGTATCCTCCACTTATGTAAATCGACCTCGATGTCGTCTAGCCGTCGCAGGATCAGGCGTCCTAAAGAACGGCTCTTCTGTGGCTTCCTGCTCCTCATCACTTTTCATGATACTTTATAATTTCCCGTTGCCTCCACGTTCCCGAGCCATTGCCGTGGCATTGTAAAGTACTTCTAACTCGGCATTGGTTCTTATCCTCCACTCGTTATTCTTACACACAGCGCCGTAGGTCTTTCAGAGAACCTTCCGTTCTCACATTTTAAGAAGGCGTTCATCCTTTTTATCGAGGTCATTATTTCAGAGTCATACACAACCACTGGTTTGATAATTGTCCTACACGCTAACAACTAAGGTGTTTTTTCACAACGTAGGATCTAAGAAGCTTCTAAAAGCTGTATTAACATCCGTTTCCAGCGCCAGTCTTGCTTTAATTTCCGTCGGCACTTCTATGTTCTCCGTTGCAACATCTCTAAGGTATTTGAACTGCTCCACACGTTTGTGTCCTTCAAACTGCCTCACGTTCCTTCACCTCGTCTTATTCTGTGTATTGTTCATACACAGTGGAAAACGTTTAACGCGAAATGACGGGGACCAGCTGTCTTTTCCGTGTTAACAGAATTTAGTGTTAAACGGACAAAAAGTGAAACAAACAGAGATAACTGAACAAATACTGAATAGATTACTTAGGCTACTGTATTACGTAGTAAAATAAAGCAATACAGAATATTCAGAAGGTACTTATACATAAACGTTTCATTTATCCCCCTGGATAAGTTCTGGCTGATTTTCGGAAAAAATGTGGTTAATTTTTCTTAAAGGTTATTATACATGCACTGTAGCTGTTCTTAACTTAGTCTTATGATTTACGTTTTCTTGTATAATAATTTAGTGTTTCTTTTAAAGTTCTTATAGTGACAATGTTCAATTATTTTTAAAATAGTCCGTTATTTTCTTGTGCACACAATTCAGCGCTACTTTATTTTCCACAAATTGTTCTAATTTACCAACATGGTAAAACATTTCACTTTTCGAGTTAGCTTTTAAATATCGACGAACACGTTCAGCAACGAAACATACTGGTAGCGGTAAGAACTCGTAAATTTTCACTCTCACTTTCCGTGTCAAGTTCGTCGACACTGTCATCGCTTTCACAGTTATTAAATTCCTCTGTTTTGGGGCGTCCATATATCGATTTACTTTTTACGCAGCTATTGCAAAGCCAGCAAAAAAATAGTTTTAACAAACCTTTTTAGTGTTAACCGATGTTTTGTAGGTCAAACTTTCATGTTAGCCACACAAACTGTAACTGTAAAATATAAGCAATGATCGGGACCTGAGTTGTATTTTGTGTTAACCGTTTTCGTGCTAAACGTTTTTCACTGTAGGGATATTTAGTTTTATCTTTATTCATGACAAATCCCACCTTGGCTTTGTACACAAGATTGTTCCATAAGATTTAAAAAAAATGAAGGTTAAATTTTGCTATTTTCATTTTAACTATCAATTTTATGACATAGGGACGCCAAACTATGTCATGTCATCAAACTATGTTAAGAAGGCTTTCATCCTTTTTTGTCGAGGTCATTATTTCATTATCGTCAATAACTACTTGTTTGATAATTGTCCTATACGCTAACAACTTAGGTGCTAACGCTAACAAAAACGGAGGATCTAACCAACTGTTTTGTAACTGTAAAATATAAGCAAAGATCGGGACCTGAGTCGTATGTCGTGCTAAACGTTTGCCACTGTATTTAGTTTTATCTTTATTTGTGGCAATTCCCACCATGGCTTTGTACACAAGATTGTTCCATAAGATTAAAAAAAAGCTTAAATTTTGCTAGTTTCATATGTAAGTATCAATTTTGTGGCATAGTGACGCCAGCCAGGGATTTAGCTTACTCTTTTATCCGTTTTGTGGCATAGTGACGCCAGCCAGGGATTTAGCTTACTCTTTTATCCGTTTTGTGGCATAGTGAAGCCAGCCAGGGATTCAGCTTACTCTTTTATCCGTTTTGTGGCATAGTGACGCCAGCCAGGGATTCAGCTTACTCTTTTATCCGTTTTGTGGCATAGTGACGCCAGCCAGGGATTTAGCTTACTCTTTTGTGGCATAGTGACGCCAGCCAGGGATTTAGCTTACTCTTTTGTGGCATAGTGACGCCAGCCAGGGATTCAGCTTACTCTTTTATCCGTTTTGTGGCATAGTGACGCCAGCCAGGGATTCAGCTTACTCTTTTATCCGTTTTGTGGCATAGTGACGCCAGCCAGGGATTTAGCTTACTCTTTTGTGGCATAGTGACGCCAGCCAGGGATTTAGCTTACTCTTTTATCCGTTTTGTGGCATAGTGACGCCAGCCAGGGATTTAGCTTACTCTTTTGTGGCATAGTGACGCCAGCCAGGGATTTAGCTTACTCTTTTGTGGCATAGTGACGCCAGCCAGGGATTCAGCTTACTCTTTTATCCGTTTTGTGGCATAGTGACGCCAGCCAGGGATTCAGCTTACTCTTTTATCCGTTTTGTGGCATAGTGACGCCAGCCAGGGATTCAGCTTACTCTTTTATCCGTTTTGTGGCATAGTGACGCCAGCCAGGGATTTAGCTTACTCTTTTGTGGCATAGTGACGCCAGCCAGGGATTTAGCTTACTCTTTTGTGGCATAGTGACGCCAGCCAGGGATTCAGCTTACTCTTTTATCCGTTTTGTGGCATAGTGACGCCAGCCAGGGATTTAGCTTACTCTTTTATCCGTTTTGTGGCATAGTGACGCCAGCCAGGGATTTAGCTTACTCTTTTATCCGTTTTGTGGCATAGTGACGCCAGCCAGGGATTCAGCTTACTCTTTTATCCGTTTTGTGGCATAGTGACGCCAGCCAGGGATTTAGCTTACTCTTTTGTGGCATAGTGACGCCAGCCAGGGATTTAGCTTACTCTTTTGTGGCATAGTGACGCCAGCCAGGGATTCAGCTTACTCTTTTATCCGTTTTGTGGCATAGTGACGCCAGCCAGGGATTCAGCTTACTCTTTTATCCGTTTTGTGGCATAGTGACGCCAGCCAGGGATTTAGCTTACTCTTTTGTGGCATAGTGACGCCAGCCAGGGATTTAGCTTACTCTTTTGTGGCATAGTGACGCCAGCCAGGGATTCAGCTTACTCTTTTATCCGTTTTGTGGCATAGTGACGCCAGCCAGGGATTTAGCTTACTCTTTTATCCGTTTTGTGGCATAGTGACGCCAGCCAGGGATTCAGCTTACTCTTTTATCCGTTTTGTGGCATAGTGACGCCAGCCAGGGATTTAGCTTACTCTTTTGTGGCATAGTGACGCCAGCCAGGGATTTAGCTTACTCTTTTGTGGCATAGTGACGCCAGCCAGGGATTCAGCTTACTCTTTTATCCGTTTTGTGGCATAGTGACGCCAGCCAGGGATTCAGCTTACTCTTTTATCCGTTTTGTGGCATAGTGACGCCAGCCAGGGATTCAGCTTACTCTTTTATCCGTTTTGTGGCATAGTGACGCCAGCCAGGGATTCAGCTTACTCTTTTATCCGTTTTGTGGCATAGTGACGCCAGCCAGGGATTCAGCTTACTCTTTTATCCGTTTTGTGGCATAGTGACGCCAGCCAGGGATTCAGCTTACTCTTTTATCCGTTTTGTGGCATAGTGACGCCAGCCAGGGATTCAGCTTACTCTTTTATCCGTTTTGTGGCATAGTGACGCCAGCCAGGGATTCAGCTTACTCTTGTGGCATAGTGACGCCAGCCAGGGATTCAGCTTACTCTTTTATCCGTTTTGTGGCATAGTGACGCCAGCCAGGGATTCAGCTTACTCTTTTATCCGTTTTGTGGCATAGTGACGCCAGCCAGGGATTCAGCTTACTCTTTTATCCGTTTTGTGGCATAGTGACGCCAGCCAGGGATTCAGCTTACTCTTTTATCCGTTTTGTGGCATAGTGACGCCAGCCAGGGATTCAGCTTACTCTTTTATCCGTTTTGTGGCATAGTGACGCCAGCCAGGGATTCAGCTTACTCTTGTGGCATAGTGACGCCAGCCAGGGATTCAGCTTACTCTTTTATCCGTTTTGTGGCATAGTGACGCCAGCCAGGGATTCAGCTTACTCTTTTATCCGTTTTGTGGCATAGTGACGCCAGCCAGGGATTCAGCTTACTCTTTTATCCGTTTTGTGGCATAGTGACGCCAGCCAGGGATTCAGCTTACTCTTTTATCCGTTTTGTGGCATAGTGACGCCAGCCAGGGATTCAGCTTACTCTTTTATCCGTTTTGTGGCATAGTGACGCCAGCCAGGGATTCAGCTTACTCTTGTGGCATAGTGACGCCAGCCAGGGATTCAGCTTACTCTTTTATCCGTTTTGTGGCATAGTGACGCCAGCCAGGGATTCAGCTTACTCTTTTATCCGTTTTGTGGCATAGTGACGCCAGCCAGGGATTCAGCTTACTCTTTTATCCGTTTTGTGGCATAGTGACGCCAGCCAGGGATTCAGCTTACTCTTTTATCCGTTTTGTGGCATAGTGACGCCAGCCAGGGATTCAGCTTACTCTTGTGGCATAGTGACGCCAGCCAGGGATTCAGCTTACTCTTTTATCCGTTTTGTGGCATAGTGACGCCAGCCAGGGATTCAGCTTACTCTTGTGGCATAGTGACGCCAGCCAGGGATTCAGCTTACTCTTTTATCCGTTTTGTGGCATAGTGACGCCAGCCAGGGATTCAGCTTACTCTTTTATCCGTTTTGTGGCATAGTGACGCCAGCCAGGGATTCAGCTTACTCTTTTATCCGTTTTGTGGCATAGTGACGCCAGCCAGGGATTCAGCTTACTCTTTTATCCGTTTTTGCTATCGTCTGAAATGTTTCACATTACAACTGCGAATTCTTCGACTGCGTGTCTCTGTTTATGCGAGAAAACGTTTTCGTTTTGTGATCCAACTGACCTGTTCCTTGTGATCCAACTTACTGGCCTGTTCCTTGTGATCCAACTTACTGACCCGTTCCTTGTGATCCAACTTACTGACCCGTTCCTTGTGATCCAACTTACTGACCTGTTCCTTGTGATCCAACTTACTGGCCTGTTCCTTGTGATCCAACTTACTGGCCTGTTCCTTGTGATCCAACTTACTGGCCTGTCCCGAAAAAAGCTCTATACGGTTATTACGTGATTCTTTTACAACTCGCTGACGGGAATTTACTATATACTGTTTATCCATTAGGTCAGACATATTAATGTTGGCATTTGAGCAAGATAAAATGATACGCCCTAGGTCTCATTAATACATGAACACACGAAGAACACATAAAGGTTCTAATTCGTTACAACGGTAATAAGAAAATGTTAAAGCCCATTTTAGTTGCAGAGCGTTGATACAAATATAAACTGTTGAAAAGTATGAAGATATGAAGGTATCGATGTGAGCATCAGACAAGGCATCGACACCATGCGTACCTGCGGTCTGACCGGACCGGACCACACATTGACCAGTCCCGTTGTAGGCCTACTATAAACCGCACATGCATGTGTTACAGCAATTTAATATTATACTCAGTGGTATGCCGTGCCAGTGCGTGTACGTATTTGCCGAAGAGTGCACACGACCGCCATTTGCTTAATTAGAAGAAATTCTATAGAAATTTACATCGACTGAGAGTCTCTGAAACAAATTAGTCTCTGTTACTGAAGGTGGAAAGGTAGACGATCAGTGATGAACGTCGTATGGTACAGTGGACAACAAAATACAGACACCAATGCAGTCACTAATTACCAGCTTTAATTAATCACAAATAACAGTCTGTAATCAACAAGATAGTCTCGTACAGTAATTCAAGTTAAATTTGTCCACATGCAATAATAATGTCAAATATTAAGACTTCCTCACTAATTATAACACAATAATCACTTTTCACTAATCCTCAATAATGACCCGATCCGCACTAAAGGAATCGCTCAGTGTAACTGACTGATAAAAGCCAGATATAGGTAGCGCAGGTGTTCCAGAATAGCTTTCCATCCTTTTGGCGTGTCAGATTAATTTGCGTATTTCAAGTGCTCTTCAGAACAGTCTCGAAAGTACTTGAGTGCGGCGTTGACTGAGACGCTACACCTGCTCGGGTAGCGGAGAAACGGGTGCCTACCATCCTCGATTACAACGTCCCTAGACTCTGCGGTGGCCAGGAATCGATTCACGTTTCCTTTATACGATTGTCCCTAACTAATAAGTTTGTATCCGCTACCGATCCGTTTCGTATTTAAGTACCTAATCTCATAGGAACGCAGCTGTGTCTGTATGTTTGCTTGGGCAAATTATCTCAGTATAGACATAAAGTTAATACAAGCCAAATATGTGCTTAGGCTGACGATGTTGTGATAGTAGCCAGATCATGACAACGGCTGCTTGAGGTATACAAGAGCCGAATCAAAAATCCGCTGGAATGGAACTGAACTTAAATATCAGCAAAACTAAATAAATGCTCATTTATGCATTAGAAAGGAGAGGCAATCTGTATAATTTATGCAGAGAGGATAATTCATTTGATACAGTTAACAAGTTCAGATACCTGGATACATGATGGATAATGAAGGGTCCGTAAACACGACAACGCATGACAGAATACAAATAGGAAGTAGGACATATTATGCCAACAGCAGACTATTGAGAATCAAACTCATTAGTCGTTACACAAAAAAAAAAAAAAAAATACATAAGACACTTATAAGGGCGGTTGTTACTTATGGAGGTGAGACTTAGACATTGACAAAAAAGGAACAAGAAACACTAAGAATATTTGAAAGAAAGATCGTAAGACGTGTTTATAGTCCGGCTAAAGAAGATGACGAATAGACAATAAGAAATAACCAGGAAATAGCTGAACTATTGAAACATGAGAACATTATAAGATTCGTAAAGGCTCAACAAATACGATGGCTATGTCACCTAGAGTGGATGGATGATCAGCGTATGCCAAATAAAATCCTGAGGGCACGAGTCTATAAACGCAGAAATAGGAAGATGGTTGGATGATGTTGATTCCCAACCTTTTCGGACCTGCGTACCACTTTGGTTTTCCGCGTTAATTTCGAGTACCACCGGAGATTAAAGAAAGGTTACTGGGGTTTTCTCAATAAAATACTTGATACAACATGAGTAGTATATCTTCTTATTCATTGTTATATATAATCAATTAAATCTAATAGATAGAATTTACAAAACGGAAAGTGATTTAAAAAATTAATTTCCGGTTGGTTCTATGCTAAAATAAAGTTTTTTAAAAGACAGTTCTTTCATTACAGATTTTCTTGTTAGTACTGAAAAATAACAACATATTAATATGAAACTTGTTGTTGCTTATTTTGTACCAGAGATTTTCTGTTGATGTTATATTTAACATTAAATCATACTCAATAGACATCCCGTTAGATTCTAATGAAATTTTACCGCAAAGTGTTTAGGTTGTGTTTTTATAAGGGTAATGGTTTTAAAACATGTCCGATGAAAATTTATTGTTGTTTTGAGTATCAATTTTTATTTATTTATGTTTTTAAGTAAATACTTTTTTAATAACTAGGTCTTCTTGCGCACCACCTTGGATCCATCACCGTGCCACCGGTTGGGAACTACTGTGCTGGAAGATCTCAGAAGAATCGATGTGAGGGGTTACACTGAGATGGCAATGGATAGGTGATTTAGAGAAGATTGTTGTTGGAAGTCAGGGTTCACGTTAAGAAGAAGAGTAGATATAAAGGCTTTCATGTGTATATGAATGTTATTTACATGCTTAGGGTAATGTAACGGTTATCTTGATGTCGGAAACGTTGTGACATTAGCGCGGAGTTCACGCCGTATGTAAAAGCAGTAATCTTTGGCTACAGGTTTTCTGATGGCACAGAAGATGCAAGTACAGTACATAAAACATGTAAACGATCGTAAGCTTGCATGTCTGTGAATTATTTATGCACATAGTATGCATACAACTGTGTTAGTGCATTTTAATAACATTCGGTCGTATAATTAAAACATTTGGTGAAACTGGAAAACGACGAGGAGGACGAAGAATAGAAAGAGAAAGAAAAAAAATTGTTTATACAAGGCTATATCTCGACTGTCGGTCAACGTATAAATAAATATCACTCTCTCTCTCACGCACTGGAGATGCTTAAACTGTCCTGTTGCAGGGTCAACAGTCACGTTCTATAAACACATTTTCTATTCCAACTTTTATTATACATTTCTACTGCAGTTTGCATAAGTTTTATCGTGGTTTTCTCATTCCCCGTTTGAAGCGACACCACGTGCTGTTTGCGAGTTAACTCTTGCTTCTTCCGCGTAATTCCGTTTGTTTCGTCCATTTCGTCACTCGCATTGATCGCTGATGCGTGTGGATAATATCTGTAATACAACGGCGACCTTGGGAATTTAGAAGATATCTTTCTGAGAGGCCCCCTTAAAATCAGAGGCCGTCGCAACAATATTACACGAGGCCCTAGGCCTCTGCTCTGATCTATACACACTCTACTGCTTTTCTACTCTCATATCCTAGCATCATTATTAGCTTTTCAGTGGCTACGAATAGACTGGCTACCGTGACTATTAACAACAACTCGTTGGGTGGTATGATATAACCAGTTTCACACCTATAAGTAGAATCTGTGTTTCCGAAGCAAACATGGATCCAAGCGCTTCTGGAAGAGATTGGTGGTTTTGTGGGGTTGAAAATAAATTCACTTGGTTTTCGACAGGAATTATTAAATTCATCTAAATTTAACAGAAAATAATAATGTTCCTTTTTGTTAGAAAGAGAAATAGGACGATATAATTATTGTAAAATAAGTGAATTTTCAACACTATTGTAATCTTCTTAAGCCTATTTCTACTGTTACTTTTTTATATTTAACATTTTCTTACTTCCCTGTAATTTAATACGTAATTTTACAATCTCGTATAATAAAATAGTTTTAAATATTTTTTCTAATAATATACTTTTTTATGTATATTTTTATTGCATTGTTATTCTGCAATAAAAAAAATACATTTATTGCATTTATTTGTATTTTCGTGATAGGCTACATGGGATATGATTTGTATGATATTTGTAGTACAGTTCATTTATTTGTATTTCTACAAGACAGTAACCCTCTTTTGAAACTTTTGCATATTTAAAGCAGTCTTCTTTACACTTTGTTGTGGCGTCCATGCTGTACTTTAACACACAGCATCTTCTTCCTTCATCTTTAGATTCTCGTCAGGAACCCCTCTTCCATCCTTCTGTAACCTTATTTATTAACCGCTTTTATGCTTTTCCCTTTTGTCATTTAGTTATTGATTGTTAGTTAGGGTGGAAAGAAGGGACAACTGTTTTCGGTCCAAGGCTCCCGCACCTGTAGAACCAGAGTTGCTGACACGTAGGTTCTCATTAAAAGTTCTCTGACTATTCTCGTTGATGGAAGATTTAAGTTTTTTTATTATTATTTCGCTACTAATTTTACTTCCCGTAGTTTAGCAAATCAAGTGTACTAGCCCATGTAGGCGTATTTGGTAGTTAGAATGGAAAGAAGGGACAACTGTTTTGGGTCCAAGGCTCCCGCACCTATAGAGCCAGAGTTGCTGACACGTAGGTTCTCATTAAAAGTTCTCTGACTATTCTCGTTGATGGAAGATTTAAGTTTTTTATTATTATTTCGCTACTAATTTTACTTCCCGTAGTTTAGCAAATCAAGTGTACTAGCGCATGTAGGCGTATTTGGTTTTAAATTACCGACACTTGAGAATTCCTTCGTTATGAAATTTCCTCATAGCACTCACGTCACAGAAATTCACTACCACTGGATACGTGAAGTCCTATTTAGTTTAACAGTCAGTAGCAACTTAATGCGTTCCTCCAGTAGTTCTTTGGTTGTCATACGAACAAAGTTGTAAGCCGAGTAATTGTGGATTTAAATTATAAAGAGGATGTGCAAAGAATATGTAAGTGAAGATTCTTTTGCTTGTTAGACGGGTTGTTTCTTGATATTGGAGTTTAAGGAGGGGTCTGCCTACCTTTTTTTTTTACTAATGTTACTTTCGGTAATTTAACAAATTAATTGTATTCGCGCATGTGTTTGGTTTTAATTAAGTTCAATTACTGACACTTGACAATGTATTGTTCTGACATTTTCTCACAGTCTTACACTTATTACATTGAGTAGGTGAAAAAACCGGTAAGAGATTCTACAGTGATCAATTACACTAAATAGACTAACCAGAAACACTTGAATAATGTAAAACAAGTCGTTTAGATATCAGCTTTTTCGTGCACATAAAAAATTTCTGTGAGTATACGTCAATAGCGAAACATATAGCGTATCATGTAGCGTCACGAGTAGCGAAACATTTACTGAGCAGAACACGCAGAATCGGTGGTTCCGGCGCAGACACTCAGCAAGATGTCCAGCAGGAGAGACGCAATTTGTGAGCAGTGTAGTATTGAACGTTGTGACAAAGAATATTCTAAGAACGGTTAAAGGTGTAGAATGAATTCTGCAGAGGAGATCCGAAGGCTACGGAGCACGAGGAAGGTGAGCAAAAAGAAGGTTTATAATGTCTTGAAAGAGTGGAGATGAGTGAGTGTAGGGGTGAGACAGAGTGCAAAGAGTTGTGCGGGGGAAAAGAAGAAGAAGATGATGAAGGAGGAGGAGGAGGAGGAGGATTTCTAGTGCATCGATCTCCTGTGGTTTCATTTAGGCGATCGAGAAACCTACGTACTTCTACCGATGCGTGCGCATAGGCAAAATTGAACGAGACCAACTACAACTCTTTCTCAACTTTAACGTACATAGGAAACGTTAGTAAGAAATAAAATCATTCGTAGAAAAATTAGATCGCTATAACGAAAGCAATATTTAAAAAAATCAAATCCATAGTTACTCACGAATGCCTCGAGGAAAGTCCACCATTCGCAAGTTATCATTTAACTAATCACTTAATAGTATAATCTGCATTAAAAAATTGGAAAATTCTTAAATTAAATATAATAAGAAAACGATACATGTTGGGTTGGACGGTGGACGTAAACAGTGCGACCTCACACGTGGTAGGAACAGCTGTCCGAAGTGACGAGAAGCTGGACGTTGTTATTTATGGGTCGTTAATATTAACTGTCAAACGGAATAGTTTATACACGTCTGGAGGTCAACATAACAGATTGCGACAGTTTGGTCGTTATTGATCGCAATATCGAGATTATTTTGCAGCGTCCCTAGAAACATAATTACAGAAAAACGAAGAGAAAAAATTTTCAGGGATTGGGATAATTAATGAAGTCATTACTAATCGACGAATTGATAAATAATGAAACTATTAATACCTTTTACTGTAGCCTATTATTAATTAATTTATACCAATTAATAATAATATTGATGTTATTGTAATTTTTAATATTGGTAATACATTGTGAAACATTATTATTGTGACGTAGTGTTTATTAACTTACCTTCAGTAACGGTATTATTATAGGTAACATTGATATTACCAGTAATTTTCTTTACTTCTGCAGTGATATTAGATATGACAATAAAAGAGGTAACACTACCATAAAAATAGGTAAATTTCATATGCTTTTTGGAACTGATCATAGAATATTTATAAACCGAACTAAAATTTTAAAAGATCAGGACCGAGTCAGTTTGTTATTCGGATTTGAGATCTGGACAGTGACTAGCAAGCAAGAACAAAAATTGAGGCGCTGGAAATGACGTTATGTTGTACCGGGTTGCATAGGTTTGGGAACATGGAGGTACAAAATGAACTGGAAATTGCCAACTCTACGGATAAAACGAGAGACCACTGACAGTGATCCAAAGCTCACATTAAACCGTATTTCACGTGCAGGTCTGAGTTACTACAAGCAGAGGCGGATTAGACGCAGTGGTGCCCTACGCTGCCATCAAACTGGTGCCCCCCCCCCGATTCAAAATTTAACCTTTTATCCATTATTTACTCTGATAAATGGCATATACATTTTCAAAAGTTAAAAATCATTTTATTAAACTCTGAAATTACAACAACAAAAATTACCTAAATAGTGATTACATTAAGCATAGTCGTACTTAAACTTAGAAAATACTAATCAATCCATTTTTTTCTTGGTCTTGTATTAATGAAGACTTGTATATTCTTTTAAATCGAGCGATTCAAGTATCTCGGTTTCAATATTCAACCTTGCTAACGAAGATAATGTCTCATCTACGATACTTGAACTCAACATATCTTTACTGTGTTTTAATACAGAAAATGATTTTTCAGATTCGCAGTTAGCTATCGGATTCGGCAAAATTAGACGATAAGCAATGAATGTAGCCTATTCAGAAATACATTAATCATTTTACAACCAATAATCAAGTTTATTACTTCGAGCGAACAAACTGTAATATCATGGAATCTATCATTTTCATTCGAACGATTTGAAAAAACCTCTTTCTTACAATTTTACTCGTGGCATAAACTGGTTCAATTATATTAGAAGTTTGTCGAAAAGTGTGCACACATCTTTTTATGATTTTGGATTGAGGACACATGTTTTTTCGTTTTTTTTTTCAAATTTATTAACTTCAAAATGTTTTTGTGATTTAGGGCTGGATTGTGCCGCCTCTGAAAGCTGAGGCACTGGTGTCCTGTACTGCAGCATACCCTAGCGTTATGGATAATCCACCAAGGACTACAAGCCAGTGGGAGAGGAGAGAAGCGTTGGAAGGCGCAGAAAGAAACAGATGGCAAGATAGCCTTCGAAGTCGAAACGGACCCTGTGTCTGAGCCTTGGAAGTGCAGAACAGAAATAACGACTATCGTACTAAGTGATTTGCGTTACAACTCATCTTCTAGATTAGTAATTTCTAAATGGTGTGCCACGGCACTTGAGGTGGGCAAAATTATAAAGTATTTGAAAAACACTGTCTATGTATAGTTACGTACGGAGCCGAAACGCGAAGGATACGTTGAGAAAACGGATAGAAGCTTACGAGGACCGAAGTGGTTTATCCGAGAGAAAGATGGAGCGTAACTAAATTGAAAAAAAGATTTAAAAATTAAACAATTAGAGCAAGGATGAACTTGGACAAGAAGATAGTTGAGAAGACCGAGATAACGCAGTTGTATTAATATTATTGCAGTTTGGATACGAAATGGATGATGGAAAGATAATTTTGGAATGGGTATCTGCCGAGAAAAGAGAAAGGTGAAAGTGTAGAAGATATTGGAGAGGCGATATTGATGAAGTTATGGAAAAAATTAATTAGAAGAAGCGTGTGTTGAAATAACGTTGATTAGAAGCAGAGGATAGATGTCTTAGAAAATCTATATAATACTTTTACTACAGTGAGATACTTTTTTGTAAAGACACTGGAGTGCAGACAAAAATTTAATTCCTATACACCAGAGGTCGACAACTCATAGCACGCTGACGATTTAAAATATGTAAAGTCAGTTTAAGTGAATAGTTTAAAATATCAATTAAAAAATAAAATAACAATCATAGTGAGTTGTATCAACGGATATGTACGTTCATGTCTTCAGTATGTGCAGTAGATATATAGTAGCGGACCTATAGGCTTGAATTAAGTGAAACTGACCATGTACACATCCCATATAGTACAATTAACCAGGGAGAAGCAGGTCGAATGATCCTACTCATGTGAAACCTGAGTAAGGGGTTTTCTTCGAAATGTTGGCAAACATTTCAGAACCGTTCAAAAAATAATATTTGGATAAAACATCTACATTAACAATAAGTATGACTGTTATGTTTACTACAGAATTTACTATATTATATAACTGAGGTAATATTATATTAAATACTTCACAGTACCGGTACTTTTTTGGATTTAACTCTAATTAGGATAAGTTAATATTAGATATTAAAATATTGTCTTAATTTGTTTTTCTGGTTAGAATCATTGTTAATATACGCAAGTAAAATCCATACGTCTATTTTCAATACTCGTTAATCAGTTCTGAGTTGGTGTGCTGGAGGCACTACATATAAGTAGAGTAGTGTCCATATTTATAACAATGTAAACCAAAAATAAGAGTGTTCATGGGTGCCGTAGTATTTTACCTAATTTTTAAGGAAGCAAAGAAAAACTGTTTGACTCGGGCTTGTCCCTCTGATAAGGGATTTGCAGATCCGTAAAGAGCGACTGAACGAGAGTTTAGTCCGCGCCGGTAGCAGTCCGTGACTCAGTGACTACCGAGCGTCATACTAGCCGACAGCGGTTCAATAACCCGGCTACGAGACCATAACACCATAAACCCGTTCCATTTGTGGCCTCGCGGCTCATAAAATACTTTTAGCGACCATTTGTTGACAATAAATTAATTACTCTCCCCTGCCCCCTCAATCTCTCTCCCTTTCTGACTTGAGTACGTATTGATAGGAGTATGCACCGAGACGCAGGGAAAGAGAGAGACGTTTACAGACACGCATACTCACCCTATTAGTATTCAATTACTAATACTATTTTATATCCTGAATATCAGTAGGACTTGTCTCCCCATGGTTCAGATAATGTCCTCCAGTGGTTTTCCTCCAAAGAAATTATATTTTTATATAGGCTTGAATGCGTGTGTATATTACTATAAAGGAGAACGCACAGCGAACTACACATTTCCTTTCAAGAAAATATTTCCATTACATATCTTCTTCACTCGCAATCCACACCAACCTCCATCTAGTTGTACGTATACCCTGAGCAGTCTGCATGAAGACTGTGTTCTAACCTCAAGGAAAAACTGGTGATAGGAGGCTTGAGAGGGTGACATGAAGTGGACACGACTTGTGTCCCTTCGGCTGGAGGCTAACACTCTTGTTACAATGGCGCTGTACGGCTCTGGTGATGTTCATATGAAGCACCCATAGTTAGAGTTTGGTAGGTTAATGCCGCTCAGTACCTAAACCTACCCGACTCCTGCTATATGCTACAATTTTACATCCTACAGTTTTACGTGTACAGTTATAGTCGACCTCCATGCACCATTCTCGAACATTAAGAATAGATATCTTTTAGAACCTGTTTCCTTTTTTCTCAATAAACCTTTTTTTGATACTAGCAATCTTTAATATATTTATTTTTTCCGCCTTGACTAAAATTTTATGAAGCAGTGGCTTTGCTGGTGTTGCTGTATGCTTCTGAAACCTGAGTTCTGGTGAAGAAACTTCTGAGTAGGATACAGGCATTGGAGGTGAGATTCTTGCGATCTGCTAAAGGCTGGACACGAAGAGATAGACTACTTGGACATTTTTAATATCCAAAATCGCACAGCAGAAAGGAAAGATAGACGGCTTGCTCATGTAAATAGGATGCCTGACGGCAGGTTCCTAAGCGAGTTTGATAATACAAGCCTACTGGACGAAGAAGTATAGGACGACCTAGAAAGCGTTGATGAAGTGTGTGGGACCGAACCAGGTGATTCGCCTATTCCCTGACGAATGAAGAAAAAGGAGACTTTTTTCCGACAGTTTCCTTTCTGGTATTGCTTTCAATTTAAAATTCTCGTAACTTGTTATCAGACTAATCAACTTCTACAAATTGTCTTCAATTAAATAGTCTACAAGTAATCCATAAAATCACCGATCAGTATGTGTAGATGATGAATTGCTTCGTTGATCTCCTCCTTCGAGGTTACTTCGAATGCTCACGGTTGTTTATATGGATATTATGTATAATATGGTCACATATTGCCATTCTACCAAGTCCGTCATCTCCAAATGCTTCACCTGCAAGGATCTCCCATAATTATAGCGACTTAATAAGTCGTAGGTGTCTATATTGGTAGCGTTGTTTTAGTCTGACAATGAAAGTCCAAATCTGTAGTCATTTTTGTTAAACAAGCCAAGAGAGTTCTCAGCTTTAACTCCATCGTTTGGCGTTTGTGTGTCGATCTGTCTACCTATTCGACGTATGAGCCACGATCACTTTCGTAAAAGTAGGCGTGTGTGTTCACACTGTTATCCTATAGACTTGTATTGGTTTTGAGACTGATTCTCCAAGAAATGGGAGGAGGCCGGAGGCAAGAATGTGAGGAATCAAAATTGTGAAAAAAAACGCAATAGCCTATGTGGTGTATCAAATTAAAGAGAATTGTAACCAAAAATGAACATAGTGCCCGTTTTTAAAATTTTCAAAATTTTTGGGCGTTAGATCCCAAAAAGTTGTTAACAAGTTTGATAAAATTACAAAAATTCGTACGAGGTATGAGGTATGAGGTATGAGGTATGAGGTACGAGGTATGAGGTATGAGGTATTCAAATAAAGGAGAATTTAAACTAAAATCTTAATGTACTCTTAACGTATGGAAATTTCATAAATTTTAGGGCCAAGGAACCATAAAAGACACAACAATTTTAGGACCAAGGAACCATAAAAGACACAACAATTTTAGGACCAAGGAACCATAAAAGACACAACAATTTTAGGGCCAAGGAACCATAAAAGACACAACAATTTTAGGACCAAGGAACCATAAAAGACACAACAATTTTAGGACCAAGGAACCATAAAAGACACAACAATTTTAGGACCAAGGAACCATAAAAGACACAACAATTTTAGGGCCAAGGAACCATAAAAGACACAACAATTTTAGGACCAAGGAACCATAAAAGACACAACAATTTTAGGACCAAGGAACCATAAAAGACACAACAATTTTAGGGCCAAGGAACCATAAAAGACACAACAATTTTAGGGCCAAGGAACCATAAAAGACACAACAATTTTAGGACCAAGGAACCATAAAAGACACAACAATTTTAGGACCAAGGAACCATAAAAGACACAACAATTTTAGGACCAAGGAACCATAAAAGACACAACAATTTTAGGACCAAGGAACCATAAAAACACAACAATTTTAGAACCAAGGAACCATAAAAGACACAACAATTTTAGGACCAAGGAACCATAAAAGACACAACAATTTTAGGGCCAAGGAACCATAAAAGACACAACAATTTTAGGACCAAGGAACCATAAAAGACACAACAATTTTAGGACCAAGGAACCATAAAAGACACAACAATTTTAGGACCAAGGAACCATAAAAGACACAACAATTTTAGGACCAAGGAACCATAAAAGACACAACAATTTTAGGACCAAGGAACCATAAAAGACACAACAATTTTAGGGCCAAGGAACCATAAAAGACACAACAATTTTAGGGCCAAGGAACCATAAAAGACGTAACAATTTTAGGGCCAAGGAACCATAAAAGACCCAACAATTTTAGGGCCAAGGAACCATAAAAGACACAACAATTTTAGGACCAAGGAACCATAAAAGACACAACAATTTTAGGGCCAAGGAACCATAAAAGACACAACAATTTTTTTTTTAATCGTGAAAATCCAGCAGAGTGTCAGACTAAAAGGAATTGTAACCCAGATCCGAAAGTCTCATATTTTGAGTGTTTATTGTATTATTGTGTCCTCAACAGTTGTTATTACTAAAGAAATAATAGAGTAATCGGGAAGTTTGTAATTTTTCCCATAATTGAAAACTTATCTACTATCGAAATTCGTGTAATAATACATGTACTTCGTTCAGCATGGTAAGCGAGCTCTGCAGCTCAGGGAGCTTACCGGTAGCTAATCAAAACATCAGTTTGTTGTAGTATTAGATAAAAACATCCGGTTTCGATTCGTTATTTTATGTTATCAGATGCATAAAACGCGCGTGGGAATGTGTAGAATCTAAAACCAGTCTCTTTCTGCTTTTCTATTTCAGATTTCGCTTGAGCTACTGAGAACGTCTTCGGTAGCTTATTACGAGAAGATACATCTTATAGCAGTGTCGCGGCTTCGATAGCAGGACAGCGTACGATGTGTGCGAACACCACATACAATTTCCTTTTAAAACTCTTCTTTTTATAGGCATTGAGCGAGAGGATACGGCAAAATAATGAGGCATAAGTACAGCGTTCGGTCGGAATAGTATCACGCCAAAGTGTAAACACCGTTGTTAACAGACAGACAATACGTGTGTGTGTGTGTGTGTGTGTGTTGTGTTTCTATGTCAGAGATTTCAATCTGTCAGGAGATTCTCAGACAACAAACAACGCTCTAACGAGGACCAACGGGAGAAGAGATGCTATACAGACAACAATTACGAAACACACACACAATAGGGGGGGGGGGAGCGTTGGTGTTGTTGCGCCGTCCACGTAATAACAGGTCAAAACAAACACACACAATAGTTTGGTAACACGTTGCACGGCACGACCTGGGGTCCAATCGAGGCTTTACCTGCTTACTGTGACGATCTTTAAGGAACAACACAGAATGTCAGTACTTTTACTTTTCAAGCAATACACCGGCGACCAAAGTACAGGAGTCGTAACAATTTCGGGTTTCATGTTTCAAAAAAGGATGTATTTGGTTTTAACTTCTCCTGATAATGAAGTGAAGACTTATACAACGGCCGTTAGCTACTAGTGCTTGATAATACAATAACCGACCACTGTTTTAAAAATTCACCACTTTAGGTTTTTAAAACGTTAGTTTCTACTGGCGGCCAACAGGTCTGATTCGATTTTCTATTGAATTCTGAACAGAAATTTCTTTAAACAGTAACATTCATTTCAGTAGGCCTCTGTCAGTCTATTATATATTATTAGTTTGCGTATCGATATGTTAAAACCCTCAGAAATCAGTTTTATTATTTTGATTTTACTTATTCCTTACCCTTTTCTATCTAAGTGAAATTACCCAGTGTCGAGGTGAAATTACCTGTAGGCCTAATAGTTTATCTATAATATGTTATATATGTTATCTATAATTCGTATTAGACCCATACACATTTTAAACATATTTTACATTTAGAAAAAAAAAACATTGTTATAAAAATGAATTCTGTCACTAAAAGAATTCTGAACAAATAATTAACTATCCACAGACATAATACACACATGTGTACATGTACGCGTATCATACACGCCCGCTTGCGCTCGTGTGTGAATAAATGTCTGTAAGTGTATATTTGTGTATATTTGTATGTTTATATTCATGTTTCTTATGTTTGCGTACATATGTATTTAACATATGCTGTAGCATCATATAGGCGTATATTTAGAACAAGCAGGGCCTACACAATATATTCAAACTCAATTAATATAATCGAATCATAACTTTTTCTTTTGTATGGACGAATTCCATTGCAGTTACTGTAATCTTATTTATGTATCTTCGTCTTCTTACGTCAGGGAACAGGCCAAAGGAAATACATCGGCTTTACCAATCGAAATCACCAAGCCCAATAGTTTTGTATCGTCAAACCTCTTTAAGCCATCCTGCCATCCGGCAGCCTATTCAGATATATCTTAGTATTCGGCAATGCAATCATGGATATTAAAATGTTCAACTCTTTGAGTATATCTTAAATTTAAAGTCTATCTCTTCGTGTATGGCCTTTAACAGATTGCAAGAATCAATCGGAGATACCTGTATCCTACTAAGATGTTTCGTCACCGAAACCTAAGTTTCAGAACCATATAACAACACTGGCACAGCCTTTACCTTATAAAATTTTAGTAGAGTCTCTTTCCTTGTTTTCCTGTATACTTCTTGAGGAATTGTACCACATATTGACTGAAACTAAGTCATCTTACGATCAACACCATTATCAACGACATAGGTGATGGCAATGTGACACCTGTCCTGTACTCTGAGCAAGGGACATTATGACACAAATGCCACTGTTCGCAAGGGACATTGTGACACAAATGCCACAGTTTTTGTCTTCTGCACAGAAATGTTCATGGTGTAGTTCGAACAGACTTGATGTAACTGGAACATCGATCTCTCGAGTTCGCATCAATTATTTTGGATGATTATCTGATCATCGCAAACAGCGTTGTATTCAAGTATGTTCTATTATTTATGTTTATTCCAGGGTCCACTCTTAATTTCCACTCTCTAACTGTGTTATCAATAAAGATACTAAGCAATGTTGAAGATATGCTACAGCCTTGGCGCACTCTCTGGTTAACGTAAATCTCCTTTGACACCTCCTCTCCTATAGATAATACTATCCTTGTAAGATGATATAATCTCCGTTTAACGTCCACGAGATGTTTAGGATAACCCCTTTTATCATAATGCCCCATAAAATAGGTCTGTTAACTCTATCAAACGTTTTCTCATAGTCAATGAAGATAAGGTGTGTCTCCAAACTAAATTCCCTTCTTTCCTCAATCAATTTTACATACACTACACACTGCCTCCATGAATGTGACTGAACAATGAGTAATATTTCCTGCTATACAGGAGCCACCATTTTGGATGAAGTGTCTAGCTGAAGATGTCAGCCACTTTAGCACTCGCTTAATTTAGACAGCGACGAAGGCCGGGGAACTGAAGCAACCTGCATATAAGCGTGATAACATTCGTCAACATTTATTGTTGTCTAATTCTTCGTTTTCAGCCACAACATTAACATATTTTCGAAATATTTTCACCATAACCTTTAATATATCTAAAATATTCAACTTGGCTCTAACTCACTTATTAGTAATCAGTTTTACAAGGGAGAATAAATTAATAATTAAAACTGATTTACCAGTTATAATAATTAATTATAACTAATTTAGTAATAGGCTATACTAAATTAGTTAAAGTTAATAATTAATGCACATTTTCTCATTTAATAAATTTACTAATTGGATATAATTGCTACCTGAAATCATTATTAAACAGAAAGAGTTTATTCCCGGAGGCCCACCTTTTTAAAAAGGAAAAATTATTATTCAATTTTAACACATTTCCAACAGTTCTCTATCACAGGTCTCCTTGAGACTTTGTTTTCATCTTTTAATTCAGTAAAATGTATTTGCCAATGATTTATTTTAGTACTTTTGTGAAACTTTATGTGTGATCGTTTAAAATAAATTAAGGACAACAAAATAAAATTACAAAAGTAATTAATTATTAAGAAATTAATCATAGATTCACAGGTGTGTTTAGTTCCTCAATTACAAATCAATACCATTTTATTATTATGATGAATTTTAAGTAAGTAATAAAACTAAAACCAAAATAAAATAGTTATTTCTTATTATTTAAAATTCTTATTCTTATTACACAGCACAGAACTTGTTACAATAATAATCCAACGTTTAATATTTCATCGATAAATATAAGTCTACAATCTTAAGGCCCCTCCCCCTCCCCAAGGCAGGTGTCTAGTCTGTCTAATCGGAAATCCATCGCTCATTTTGACTGTAATTTTATAACGACCGTTTCTCTTAGATGTTTTTCAAACAGAAATTGACACTACATTTTCTTAACTCTACATTTTCTAAAATAAATTTCGGTACAGTCCCTATATCCGTAGTCGCACTACATTTTCGATGTTTTGAATATGCGATTGTATCGATTACTACGATGTAAAGAAGAAGTCTAATAATTGTAAATTATTCTATTATTATTTTTTAAAATCGAAAATTTTTTAATTTGTGAGGTTAGGTAATAATGGTTTTTTGGTTTTTAGCTTACTTTTTAAAGAAATAAAAGCCATGGTTAGGAAAAATGTGACGTTTAATGTGTCTACACAATGGTTGAAAGACAGTAACATTAATAAGACAGAACATAAGGTATTTTTAACAAAACAACAAAAGAAAATTTAAAGTGAAAAATAAAATTATTTCTGAAAATAGTAAGCTTACAAAAAAAAACAACCTATTAACAAATGAAAATAAGATTCGTTATTCCTTAGATGGTTATTATTCTTTTATGTTATTCAGTAAAAGCTTGAAAAGTTCACTGGAAACAAATTTTGTGCGAAACACAAAAAATTGTAGATTTCTACAGCATCTCGCCTTACTTCGAGTCGGCTGTTTTTCTGTGACGTGCACAAAAAATGAGTGTTATTGAAAAAGTAAGTACTATTGTAAAACGAGTTCTGTCACAAAAAGGGAGACATGTATAGTAACAGGCAAGAGGTGCCCCAACGCCTTACTTCGAGTTGTTTTTATGTGGATTTTACAAAAGCGAGTATTATTTTAAGGCATATTGGTTTTTAAGTGTTATTTTAGTCTGCCAAGTTAACCTAACAACCGTCACAGGCACACATCGGAGTTATATTATTGCTAGACACATTTTTCTTAAAATATATGTCAATGAAACACGATTACAATCGTCAACAAATTATTTTATAACATACACAAATAAATTTACACGATTTCTATTATCTAACTAAAATGTTTCCACACATGCAATAAACACTGGACATGAATTCCCGGACATAACCAACATGACACTAATAAAACACATACCACACAAAGGCACACAAATTTGGGAAAACTTACAAACATACAAACACAAAACAAACTAATACCTGAACAAATACAAATCAATACAAAGCATGATACAATTTTCAAAGCACTCAACATCGAAAATATACAAAATACTAATATACACACCACAATCACACACAATAATAACAATTTAAAAAACCAAAAACCAATGGAAAGCCATAACAACAACCAACCAGCACACAGGTACTCCACAAGATCAAAAATTAGAAAGGCCGATGATGGGAGCACTAGGGATCCCGAAACATGTTCCAAATAACGGAAAAATAACATCTTGAACTAAAGTAAATATAAATTTTAAATATGTTGTATACATCAAGAAATAGACTGTAGCAAAAAGTGTTTGAACTAAGTAAAATTATATGCTATATTCATTACATATCGATGCCAATAATCGCATAATCGAAATATCAAAAATGAGTGCAAGTACGCTTATTGGGACAGTACCTAAATTTCAAATTTCGTGTGCCGTTCAGGCGAGGATGATAGCTATACGAATGATTCGTGTATTATTCAATGAATTACGTTGCGTTGAAGCGCCTAGACTATCCTACGTCCTGTGTTCTCAGTTTCCTACTTAAAACATATTGTTGACTATATGTAGGCATATTCCAAAGCTATAGGGTGACAAGTAAAGGTACCATTATGTGTGTAAATATTGATACCGATATATGATTTATTGATATTATACTATTATACACGGACGTGTGGGCATTTCTGTGAGTGGGCGGGCGGCTATGTTGTTCAGGATTTAAATATAACAACCAACACCCACGTGTTGTGTAAATGTGTCTGTTTTTTGTTTCATTATACGCTGTGTACTTCCTGTGTCTTGTTGCATCCTACTCGCGTTATCTTTCTCTCTCTTTTAAGGATATTTTTTTTCTTATTTCAAGAACTGTTTATTTTCGGACGATGTGTGAGAATAAGAACTGGCCCAAGATTTCTGTATGTCGCGTGTATAGTCTGTTTTCAAAAGATGGTGCCAAATTTCGGGAAATGATTCTACTTGTTAAACTGAAAAAAAAAACTGTTCAACGGGCATGTGCTGAAAAATGCTTCTTTTTCCCTCTGTGTGTCTCTTTGTGTTTTCATTTTAAATTGATTGCTGCTGAACGGAATTTGTGCTTTGTTTAATAACTATTTACTGGTATTTCAAGACTTACTCTTCCCATGTAGTACCCTACAGTTAGAGTTTTCCTACTTTATCTGGAACACCTTTCTCACTCTCAGGACATATCATATTTCTACGTGGTTAGAGAAAGAAAAGCACGCTGGAAGCCTATGGATGTGGATAAAGTGATGAACGAAATGCATTAGAGTGTACTGTTATTATGCTCAGAGTGCTAAGAGCGGGGGAAAATCGGTTGTCCCCCAATTCTGTGCGCTCTCGTCCGAGAGAGGATTATCTCTTATTTCGCAGACATCTTAATAAGTTTTACTGTGACTGTTGCCCTATAATAATGTCAATATTACAATAGGTTAATATAATAATAGCTTTCCTTGCCAGCCTTGAGAATTGTTTAAATCATACCACCAAATAATATGTTGTAATCTAGATTAGTGCTTAGTTACATAACCGAACGTTGCCCTGACTTTGCGAAGCCGACGACGTTGGAAGAACCACAAACCCATGAACACCCGCTATCCGTGGCCGTAAGACATTGCGAGGGAAATTTGTCAGAGCTAGCCGATTCTATTCCATTCGGGTTTCTGGTGGGCGGGTTCCATCCCAACTAGTGGGTTTCTGGTTCCATTCCTGTAAGTTGTCCACGGAAAGCCGTTCGTCTTTTCTTAATCGTAATCGAGATTTTCTGATACTTTTTCACACTCGAGTCTCAGATGAAATGTAAACTCATATTCTGATACTTTTCACGTTCCCAGGATTTTCCTTAGAAATTTCATTTCTTTCCGACTCCTTTACCTAGCTATAGTGTACGCATATAAGCATTCCGGTTAACTAGCGTACTGTAGTGTGTCAATTTGCCCTGGTAGGGTAGTATTTGAATTTATGTCTTTTGGCATAGTCTGAATGCTGTGTCCATCTTCCTCGCCTTCTCATTGATGTCTTCTCTTTAATGTTCAGGGTCAGAACATCACCTAAATGCTCTTTTAATATAACCATATTTGGTCCTCTTTGCCCAGGTTGCATCGTCGTCGTCGTCATCGACATCATCATCGTCATCGTCGTCATCATCATCATCATCATCATCATCGTCATCTTCCGCTTCTTCTTCTTCTTCTTCTTCTTCTTCTTCTTCTTCTTCTTCTTCTTCTTCTTCTTCTTCTTCTGCTTCTCCTCCTCCTCCTTCTTCTTCATCTTATCACGATGATGATGATGATGATGATTATTATTATCATTATTATTATTACTGTTAAAGTAGGAGATAGTAGGAAAGAAGAAGAAAGAGACGAATAAAAAGAAGAATATTGGAAGTCGTAAACTACATGATGATGATGATGATGATCAATAGTCCCGTTTTACACACTGTTTTTGTAATTTAGTCGAATGTAAACTGGTATAAGTATTCTTATTTAATACAAATTGTAAATAATATTTGTGTTGAACGTCTCTGTGTACATACTACACTTAACACATCCTAAACATTGTCGTATTTACTTCCATGTTCCATAAGAAAATGGAAGTATGGTCATGGCGAAAAAAATCGTGTTCGAGATAACAGCTGATTCTGATTGTACTACCCTCAAACATGAAGAAAAGTCATTTTGCGAAAAGTGTCTTGTGTGTGTGTCTCTCTGTCTGCGTGTCTATGTGTAGAATTTTTTCTATGGCAAAACGATAACAGCCGAAAATTCAAACAGAATCAACTAATTTTTTGCATACATCCCTACATTGTAGAGGACTCAAGGCCTATTGTTTTTGGTGAAGATCAGTTAAGAGAAAGGGGTAGTTTACCTGCAACATTTTATGTTTTAACAAAAGTAAAGTGCTTAATTTTGATAAATAAAGTATCCCGATAAAAAGATCATAATAATACACTGTAGAAACGCATATGAAATATCTATAAATGAAGAGGGTAGTTGAACGGGGTGGGGGTATTTTCTATAAATGAAAATTATAGTTAAAGGGGGAGGGGACAATTTTTTATATGTGTACTACGTTATCGGCAACAAAGAAGTAGTTTATTGTTAAAATTCCCGCCCGGGGTGTTTGGCCGTAGTCCAATGTTTTCTGGAAAACCAGACGTTTTGAGAGTGCCATCGACTGTCATCATCAGTGAAAATCGAGTGCGCTAACGTGAGGTGGTATACGTTAGTGACCCCAGTACTGTGGTTAAAGCTGAAGAAAGAAGTAGTTTCTATGGAAATATTTCATTTCGGAAATGATTTTAAATATAAATCTTAGAACATGGAAGTCATGTATGATTCTCCATACCGATATTTTCCGTTGCAATAGATAACAGCGCAGAAACGCTTGCTGAAGAAAACCGCAGTAATATTATCAGTGTGGTCGGAGTTGTACTGTTGAGGAAGCCGTCCGCAAAGGTGTGTGGCCTGCAACTTGCAAACAAATAAATCAACAGCCACATTGTATCAGATTTGTTAGTGAGAAACATATTATAGCATATATATATGTGTGTATATGTGTATATATATATATATATATATATATAAAGAGAGAGAAACAAGATCAATAAATTACGTGGTACAGGCACAGTTCGTTGACTGTGACTGTCGTCGGGTTTAACACCGGCGCTGTCTGTTGCAAACAGGAAGCCGTCATTGTCAAGGCCTTCTCTCGCTTTGCCGTCGTATTTTCTTTCTGTTCCGTAAACAAAATTCTTTCCACATTCATTTCGATCTCTGAACTCCGGTGAGGTCACAATTCCGATTCCGACGTGTCTAAACGATTTGACGGGAAATTACCGTTTACTTTATAAAATATGTTAAAACCAATTTGTGCAAAGAGCTAATATGCTGTACTTGGATATATATATATATATATATACATATATAATTTATTGAATATTTACTATTATTTTACTTCAGGATATGTTATTTCCTTATTTGTAACATGTTTCGGGAATCCTATATTCCCACCCTCAGCCATCTTAATTTTGGATCTTGTTGTGTACTGGTGTTCCGGTTGGGTATTGTTTGTTCTTTTCTCAACAAGTACAGATACTCAACAAGGTCCAAAATTATGATGGTTGAGGATGGGAAAAATAGGATTTGCGAAACATGTTCCAGATAAGGAAATAACATATCTTGAGGTAAATAGTTATAAATATTAAATAAACAATATATGCACCAAGTAATTGACTGAAGCAAAAAGTGTTTGCTTATATATAGTGTAATTATTCCTTTGTAAGTAACTCGTTGAGTTTCCTGTAATTCTCCCATGCAATATCTTCGAATAAATACACTGCAAGTAGATTTATTTTCATCTGAAAAACGCTTTCAGGTGAAAATAAACCTACTTGTAGTGTATATATTCGAAGATATTATATATAGTGTAAGTATATGAGAAAATCTTTTATTCCATAGAAGAGTGTGTAATATAAATAGAAGAAGAAAAAGAAGTGATACCAGTCGTGTTCATTGTGTGTATAATGATGATAATAAATAGTAACATCCCTGCGCTATAGACTTCGCTCACTATTTTAACGAAATGAATTTATTATTAGATAAAATAAAATCAATCAATTATAATTTTCTTGAAACTGTGAGTCAAGTTTTTAAAGCTATAATATTAATTTTTTCATATTGTTAAAGATAGCGAGATTGTATTTTGGATAAGACTCCTAATGATTTGGTGCCCCATATTATTATTAGAACATCAAAGTTTACAATTTTATAATTTTTTCAAAATGTTGGTTTCCGTCTTTGTTCCGGCTGACCCTAAAGTTAACAGATTTTCAAAGTATAGACCTAGGATAAGATGGTTGGATGATGAGGTAGGAGATCTCAGAAGAATGGATGTGAGGGGTTACACTGAGATGGCAATGGATAGGAGACTTTGGAGAAGATTGGTGTTGGAAGCCAAGGCTCACGTTGGGCTGTAGTGCTAAGGAAGAAGAAGTAGATGTGTAGTTAGAAAAGCAAAGGTAAAACGGTGAGAAATAATTTGAAGAGTAAATGAACGCTGGTGTTCCAGGATGTTAACAAGAAGTCATAAAACGAATGTGGAAATCACTAAATGATGTCAGAATTTGTTACCATCTTTCTTGACGGTCCACCAGCATCTACTCAATTCTCCATCTCTAAGGTCTTTCGTAAACGATTCCTTATTCACATCCCTGAAGGGTTTTCCTACTTCCTACACAGACACTCGATCTGACGCCTCGCTCTTCTCAGTGGAGTCCGTCAGATTCTGGTAGGCGGCCTTGGCAACCAAAGTTGTTGTCCACGGTAAAGTTATCCGACTCCAGCCGTTGTTGACGGTTATCAGACCGTCGCCAGTAAGGGTCTACGATCCCTGGGTCAAGGAGGAAAAAGCCACTGAGCCGCTGCCTCGGTCGTGGGAAACACAATGATGTACCTTTATTAAGACGTTTCCACGCCTGCCGCCTGTTCACGCAGCGAGAACTCTGCCTTGTTTCATTTGATTACCGGCCACGTTACACTACCACCGTGGAATCCGGACAGCAGCAAACAGAATTCGAATAGCACGGCATTCTAAAACACGGGCAACACTCTCTTTAGGACTCTGTCACACCGTCAAAGACTCCGTCGCTTGATGACTTCAAAAATCACAGTATCCATTCCATGTGCATAAATCATCTGTTTGTAGTATCATCTTTCTACGTCACCTTTTCGCAAAAAATATTATTACATCGGTTGATAAACAAAACATGTATTTTCATATGATTCTCTAATCTTTTTCAGTGAATAGTACTTATAACGGTCTTATTGTAGATGTGTGTGTGTGTTGGAGGTAGCGGATTCTTGGGACAAAGTGGCACGTGCCTCCTTGCACCCAGAGGGCCAAAAAATACACGGGATAAAACGACTTCAACTAATTAAAACTAAAATCTCAAATAGAAAGGAAAAGAATTTGGGCAAACAAAGAGTAAAATTTATTTTTATTTAACACATGTAACCAAGATTTATGCCCGTTAATATATCTACATCGATTTACGTGTGGACACAGATCTTTGGTGTGGGCAAGAAATTACAATTTTATCAAACTAATATTTTTTTGCTGTATCCAACTTCACGTTTATTAAATACAAATCAATCCGTCTCCCAGCGCTTAAAGTCAACAAGTAACACTAATCTATGTGTATGGATGTAGTAGGCATTTTGCAAAATAAGTTGCCCACTTCAAATAATTCTACAAAAACTAAAAAAGATTGGTATATGAAGTCAGAATTAAAAATAAAAAAGCTAAGTTTAGCAGGATTCGAAAAAGAAAACTATCCAATATACATTCACTTTCTGTGAAAGAATATTTTCGTACTAGTGTGTATCTTCCGTTTCTGGATTACGTGATCAATAAATGTTCTTCTAGATTCCAAAAATGACAAATGCAAAAAATTGGATAGATTAAAAAACTATTGTCACCAGAATTTTGGAAAGATTATTAAGAGTGTGTTCAGCAGGGAGTGTAAGGACAATTTACCTTATTTTTCTACTCAGAAATGAGAACTCAAGATATGGAAGCAGATGCGGACATCAACATCAGAAACATTTTGTAAATATCCTGTAGAATTGTATAAACTCGCATCAGATTCATGGGTGTGATTTTTGAAATCTTATAAACACTGGCAATGACAACTGGCACAGCGGAACGTCCATTTTCAGCCCTACAAATGATTAAACGGACTTCAGGTCCTCACGTCCATCATGATGTTGCCTCTACTGTATCAGGCGATAAAGTATTAGAAATCTTTGTCAGGAGACATAAATAAAAACTTTCTTAACCCTTACTTAAATGTATTACACAAGTAGAGAGATGTTTTCCAATTTCTGCACTTTGAACATTCCGTATTCTCTGTATTTTGAAAATACAAGTCTAAATGTTTAAACACCTGTGTATATGAGATGAGCGTACTTTTTTGTGTTTACGGTCATACCGTGTTACGGATTATTCTTAACTTACACATGCAATGTTAGTGACGTAGCTTTCCAACCTGTATTCTATTTGTCAAGAAAATTCAGTCAAAGTTAGCAATGTCACATTTGTTTTTATAAGTTCGTAATTTTTTTGTTATCAGAATACAGAACTATTTGAAGATATCATTGAAAGTAAAAAAACCCATAATATAGGCTATACTTTAAAAAACAGCTTAAGCTGCTTCTGTATCACCGTTTCTTACGACGAGTGAATACTACAAAGACCTTCCAGATACCAGAATTAGACCGCCCTCCACTAAGAAGATATCTGGGTATTCCCTTGTGTGTGTGTGTGTGTGTGTGTGTGTGTGTGTGTGTGTGTGTGTGTGTGTGTGTGTGTGTGTGTGTGTGTGTGTGTGTGTGTGTGTGTGTGTGTGTGTGTGTGTGTGTGTGTGTGTGTGTGTGTGTGTGTGTGTGTGTGTGTGTGTGTGTGTGTGTGTTAAAGTCGTGAGCTTGTCGTGTTTGAGCAATAAATACTGTAGTAGGGTCGTCAAAGTCGATTGTCATATCTTACATAATAAACCCGTTGAATAAACGTTTATGGTGCGAACAGACAGTAGCTGTTAGGCCTACACAAGGACGGTCATCAGTGTCCAAACTGCTGCATCCAGTTTTGCATACACACAGGAAACAATTAGAAATGGCAAGTTTACGACCACGCCACAATTATCCAGCCGGACTGCTGAAACCAGTTTCCCGAACGCTCGCCGGGCCGGACCGCTGCTTCCCACAACGCGTTTACCTCTCCGTTGCTGTGTTTTTGCAATTAAGCGTTTCCTGTTATTGGTCGCGGTTATCGTTGTTTGGTTTTTCGTTTTCTCACATTTTTCATCTCTGTTTCTACCTGAAATACTGGTTTCGCTCTGGAAAAAATGCGAATTGTTTGTTTGTTCTTTTAAATACGTCACTCATAAAAATTTCAAAATATTTCGTCAATGCGTTTATGGTTATGTAGTTACAATCGTGCACTCATGCACAGACAAACAAATATTACACATATTTACGTATATTGTAAAGCAGGCAATGTATATAAATTATTCATAGTATGTTTCTTCTACAGGTCTTTAATATATGAGTTCCTGACGTTTTGACTCCGTTTACATTTTTAGATCACGGTGAGGATTATCAGTTACTCACAAAAATCATCTCGGTGAAAGAGTACACTCTCATTTATTTTTCAATCGCCTACACTGTTTGGGAACACATTATTTCGTGCTCATTACGCGTCACCGTTTTTCGTTTGGGAGTGATCCTCAATTAAATATTTTTCTCTAGCCAAATTTTGTAACGTAAGAAGAGGCTAAAAGCGATAAGTGTGGGGGCAGAAAGTGTTCCTTGAAGTGAAAAATAGGCTTGCTATAATACTAACCCTTAGCGTATAGTTTTACAGAGTCTGCTGTAGCTGCAAGTATTGCTCCACACTGATAATTTTTGGAACAGAACACCTAGTTCATTATACACTGAAGACCGATAATTATACCCAGTGCCTATATTGTGTGTTGAGATCACATATACGCCCACATGCACAAATCAACTCCCCCCTCTCTCTCTCTCTCTCTCTATCTCATCTATCTCTATGTCTATCTCTTTCTAAAGTACCCAGTACTGTCATTCACGTTTGGCCTCTACCACCCTTCCACTTGCACCCTAATGGAAGTGGTAGGCCTATAGAAAAATTGTGGCCCATTTTCTTATTGTTTCTTATTATTTCTTGTATTCCGACCTTATCTATTTACTGGTTTGTGATGGACTTTTTTATTTTCGATGGAATTTTTGGATTGTTTGTAAGGTGTTCTGCTTATTTGTCTTCTTATTCTTCTAATAGTTCCTATCCGTTTCGGATGTTGGATATCATACAGACTATTTTAACTTTCTATACAGCTGCACGGAATAAGTCAGTTGTATTCATCCCAAACCAGGTCCTTAAATTTCTCAGCCATGATATTCTCGGTCGCCCAACTCCTCTCTTTCTAAGTACTTTTCCCTGTAGTAATAAGTAAAATCTCTGTTCATTCTACGGTAAAGCCACATTTCGAAAGATTCCAATTTTTTAGTTGTGGCTTGAGTCAAAGCCCAAGATTCTGCACCGTAGAAGAGGACCGAGAATACGTAGCAGCGTAAAAGTCTCATCTGTGTGTTTAGTGTTAAATCGGGACTTTTGAATAAACTGCTCATGCCTTTTCAATTCAGCTCCTTATGTCTTGAGAGTGGCCCCATTGTTCATTGACTATAGTACCAAGATATGTAAATTTGCTTACACGTTTAACTGGCCTTTGGTTTATATTAAGAGTGCAGTTTTTCATGAACTTGTTCTTAGATACAATCATTAGCTTCGTTTTATTAACATTGATGTCTAGACCATATCTACGGCTGCTTTCTGTCACCCTATTCATTAGTTGTTGCAGCCCCTCTAAGCTATCTGCGAATATGACGGTATCATCCGCATAACGTATCTTATTTATTCTTTCACCGTTCAGAGAGATTCCCACATCACATTCATCTAAAGCTTCTCTAAAAATACCTTCCGAATAGATGTTGAATAAAAGCGGAGATAGTATACATCCTTGTCTTACTCCACGCAGAATCTGTATCTCTTCAGTTTTCTTTTTATCTACACTAACCACTGTAGATTGGTTCCAATACAGTGTAGTTATTATCCTTAGGAATAAAATTAATTAGCTTATTTGTCTGGAATGGGTTTATTATACAATTCTTTATTAACATAATACAAATTTGTACCTGACAAACGATTTTAATATTATATCTTTAATCTTTAAATATTTCCTACAAAATCCACAAGTTTTGCTAATTAAAACAGTAGCTGTAATAAAAATATTGAAATGAACGAGAACTCAAAGAACATTGTATGTTTTCAGGATTCTGAAAACAGATTTTCAGGACACTGAAAAAATAGACACAACAAGGACATGTACTGGGCAACGAACCCACAAAAACCTACAAACACTGACAAAAAAGCACAGATGGATAAATTTCGGTATACCTGATACTGACGAGGGGTCGAAATTATGTTTATTTAACGACACGAACGTTGAATTATTTTGCGGTTTCTGTAAGGCGGTCGTCTTACGCTTATAAACTCATGGTTTCCACACAGTTGCAAATTATACACTACACGTACACTTTGTATTCATTAAAATCGTGCACACGAATTGTATATATTTGAACTTGTGTCACTCTATTGAACTCCACTTAAAATACGTGGTTTTAGCTGCGTGCGTGCGCGCGCGCGCGCGCGCGTGTGTGTGTGTGTGTGTGTGTGTGTGAAATTTTATAACGATACTTACATGAATAGATGAAGAATACACACAGACACACATTGTTAGGGTCACCCTGAAGGGTCGTCATGTATAATGTGTGGAATAAATAATTTAACACAAGATGGATCATTAATTAAAACTTTATTAATTATAGTCCAATAACCAACTCGTCTATTAATATTCTTCAAGATTACGATTGACCCACTCACATTAAGGTAACAAACAATAAATATTACCTAATTAACACTATCGCAATAAATAATACAAATCACTAATTAGAGATAGCATTAGTCACTTTGCATTTCTCTGCAAGTGTATATACGCACCGAATCGGAAGTCGCAACAACAAGTAATAATACTTCTTGTCGCATCGATTCGCAGCGTGTCCTGTGATATGGGTTGCGGTATTGATGGTCGACATGAACAGCTACGACGTTATCTGAGACTTGGACGATGTTATGCGTAGTTGCCTCGGCAATAATCGAACCGTCTCTATGAAGGCGCAGAAAGATTCAGAATAGCTGACAGCGTTGCGTAATCCTGCGACTCATACAATGCTTGCAAAGTGTCACATAAGCCACACGTTTGCTACCTCCTTAGTGCAACAAGTAGGCTATATATGACAAGGTGAAGACCGCTATTGAAGAAATAATACGAAGGTGTAACTGAAAGGTCTGCCTTATTTAAAAAAAAATGCATCGCGGTTTAACATCCTGAAACCGAAATTAAATTTCCGTCGAAAACTGAGAAAAGAAAAAACTGTATTTGTATTTTTTATTAACCCCTGAAAAACAGAAATATGTTTTTTCTTGGATATAGTGACCATGTTGTAATATTAACAGGCTATAACGGATTATTTTAGTAATTTCGTTGCTTGACCTTTTAATGCAATGAACGGAAATTAATGTTCCAAACACGAGAAAGTGTTTTTATTAAAATTTCATAATAAGAATAGTGAGAGATACAAGCATAAATACAAACATAAAGAGAACTTGCAATAGGCAGCAACAAAGTATAGTTCATTGTAGGAATGAAGTATCTTCTAAAGCAACTACTGATTAGTTGTTTAGGGCGTCATGTACGCTACTTGAAATATGCTTATAAATACTTGAAAAATGGTTGTGGTCGTCTTCCTTTTTTATCCGATAAACTCCAATAGTTCAAACCTAATAATTACTGGGCACAGCTATTGGAAACTAAATGAACAGTCCAAATGATAATTCAAACACTAAATAATTTTTCTGAAGTATACACATTAGGTTGATAGCTCCTCAGATAGGCCAACTACAAAAATTCTTACGAAGGCTCCGTGACTGGTCACTAAGGAAACAAAGAACATAACTAGATACAGATTACTTTAGTATTCTCCTGACGAAAACTGGTGCAGTAGTTTTAAACAAACAAATAGTGCTGCGAAACATATGGTTATTTTCAGAAGTTTATTATAACACGTTTTTGTAAAAATAAATTTTTAGACTGAAAATGTATTTATTTTTCAATTATTGTACACGTCTAGAAAAGTCGTTTGTTTCTTAGCTGCTGAATCAACAAACCTGAACTAGCGTATCACGTGTAGGCCTATTTGACTAGAAGCAGGTATGAGCCGACGCTATTACCACAACTACCGGGTCCAGTTTCCGCTCTAGGCCGCACAACGATTACAGATCCTCTACGCAATATTATCTTACAAGTCCTCGCTTTAGGCATATCGTGTATGTAACAGGAATGGAGATCGATGTGATCAGGTCTTTCGGTGTTTCTCCTGCCAGTTATTACCGATTTTCTCAGTCGACTTCTGTTTGCCAAGCCTTTCTGATATTAGACTGTGTCTGCTCTGGAAAGTTGCGTTATTCGTTAATTCTTTTTTTAACAATCAAAGAGTAAGTCAATATTCAATTATAAATTATACCGATTCATTCACTATATATTTTTTAATGTTTTATTTTTTTAATTTTGTTCTAACAATAATTTTTTAAACAAACGTGTATCTGTATATCTTCTGTAAAAGAATGGTACTTCCTTGTGGAGGCGTTCATAGTTATCCTATATGGGAGTACGATTCATTAGTCAATAAACTGGACGCAGTCAGTTCGTTTATGAGAATCAACCATGCATAAACTTTTATTAGTCTGTTTTTACTTAATAAGCTTTACCGTATACCAGTGGCGTATCTAGAATTTGATCTTGGGGGAATGGGTCATGTCGGCTTCATACAATAAAAAAAAAACATTTTAAGAATAATCAATATTACAATCTTCAAAATGGCTAAAAAATGTACGATAACATCGTGAAATCAATCCATTAATTTAAACGGAAGTAACACAACAAGAATACGTTCTATTAAAACGTTGTTAAAAGATACTTATTGACATTTTACATTTAATAAAAAAAAAAAGGTAAACCCATGAAATATTTATACACAGAAAAATACAAAAAACTATATTTGCGTAAACAGCTGAAAAAATAATTTAAAAACCTAAAAATTAAGAGATTAAAATCAACTTCTTCGACCCTCTGGGGTGTCCGGTCCCGTTCGTCCCCCACCCCATAAATACACCCCTGCCGTGTACTTAGGCATTGGCCAGATAGTTTCAAATTACTGTCTTTCATATATTTAAACAATGCCTTGTCGTAATATTTAAACAATACTACGGTTTAAATAGCAAATATGAACCGTATGTCCGTTTAAATAGCAAATACATACTAAGTATGTAGTAAACGAAGTCCAGTATATGTGTAGAATGATGCACAGACGCGTAGAACCTGTGTCTAAAAAATAAACAAAACAAAAAACATACAACAGTGGAATTCTGTTAAATAATGGTAGAATTTTAGAACCTGTTTACTAGAATTGGTTGTAAGACTTCATCGGGAACAGAAGCAGCGAATGCTCAAAAATGAAAGGAGCTAATATTAATATACAGTGGAAAAAGTTTAACGTGAAATCATAGCGAATAGCGAAACGACGGGGACCAGCTGTTTTCTCGTGTTAACCAAATTTTGTGATAAACGGACGAAGAGTAAACCAACATGAGCTAAATGTACAAACACAGTATTAATTACTTACTTTATTGCGTAGTAAAATAAAGTAATAAAGAATATTTAGATGTTATTTACATATAAACGTCTTATTTACCCTCCTGGATAATTTCTAGTTATTTTTTTTAAATATGGTTAATTTTTCTTAAAATTTAGTACACACGCAGTGTAGCTGTTCTTAACTTAGTCTTACGGTTTAGATTTTCTGATAGAATTATGTAGCAGGCCTAATCCCTATAGCGACAATGTTCAATTCTCTTTAAAATAGTCCATAATTTTCTTTTACACACAATTCTGCACAACTTTATTTTCAACAAACTGTTCCAATTTATCAAAGTGGCTAAACATTTCACCTTCAGAGTTGGCTTCTGAACATCGACGAACACGACTCGGCAACGAGAGCATATCGGTAGCGGTAAGAACTCGCAAATTTTCCTTTCAAACTCGGCACTCACATCACTTTTACAGTTTTTAACTTATACTGTTTTAATTCCTGCATGTTTGGATTTGTTTATTACGTAGCTATTGAAAGCAAGCAAAAAAATATGTTTAACAAAACATTTTTGAAGGTAAAACTTTCGTGTTAAGCGTGCAGACTGTAATTGTAAAATAGAAGCAACGATCGGGACCTGAGCCATATTTCGTGTTAACGGTTTTTGTGTTAAACGTTTTCCACTGTATTCATAACGGAAGAACTATAAGTTTTTTTTAATAACATTTTAGAATAAAGTAAAAAATAATTAAAGAGACGTGTATTGTTGAAAGCAGAATAAAAAAATAATAGAGAACAAACCTTAAAGAAAGAAGTATAGAAAAACTGAAAATCGTATAAAAAACCCTACAATAAAATGTAGCGTCGAAACATTTTGTTCGTCATAATCGGCCGAATCCACGTTGGATAGGAAAAGCAGGAAATCAAAGATAATAAAACGAACCAGGAAAGGGTGAGGATACACGACGTACGGTGGTCTCTTTTATCGTTATAGTTAAAGAAACCTCAACGAAATTGGCCGAGAACAAATTTCGGTGTTGGGTGTTCAATGGTGAGATACACTCTGAATCCTACCTAGTCCTTAGATTGTTAAACTGGAATACGATTTGGACGTATATTACTTTACAACTGAATATAAGTATAAGTACCTGTCCTGGTATTAAACTTTGTTTTGAAATCTAAGTAAAATTTAAAAAAATTATTCTATACTATACTTAAATAAGAGTTAGTTTAATGTCTCAAAAGCAAGATGTATAAGTGCCGAAATAGTTTACCAACATGTGGACTAAATAAGCCAAAGAACAGAGTCGGATATCATTATCCGAGTAGAATTGCTTAATCGCGCTTAACAAAGCATGACCGTTCAAATTTGGTCGTGATCGAATCCGTAGCCGGAACTAAGGAAACGCAACGTGTGCGATTCGGTCAGACCAGTTTCGTCTGCTACTTGCCCAATAGTTTAACCGATATTTAAAATCACCGTTACTTTTTAAAAACCTCTGAAATACTGTAAGCATTCCGTACATTTTTTAAAGCTGCCAGTGATTTTCATTGTTTCAAGTGGTTTTCAAGTGTATTAAGAGCGCCGATTTCATTATTTTTATGTAAGATAATATATAAGTTCTACGTAGTTTCTGCACAAAACCTGTATTTGCACCGTATTTATAGTAATGTAAAAGTATTTAGTAGCTACAGCATATGTAATCAATTTTTGGTGTCTCCCAGGAAGAGATTTACGCTTTTGATTTTATGTAGGTATTTTAATTATAAACTTATTCAGCTAAATTTTTGCTAGAGCTTTAAAAAAGGTTATAAAAGCTATTCACAAAGACATCAGCACTGTTGTTATGTAAACAATGTGGTATTTACATACATCCCAAATAGTCAACTCAAATGTTGTACAAGCTAGTCATGTGTCTTTTAATTATTTGGGTTGTAGGCTTCGATGAATTGTTTAACAGCTATTTTAGTCCGTAAAATTATAAAATAATAACCTTCTGTAACCTTGGAATTTACTCATTTGCGCAATACCATTTTATTTTGAACCGTTTTAAAATTAATCAGAAAATAAAGGAGTGTACGGTGAACTATCGCTTTTGAGGAGAAGTAGCAGAAACTGGGCAAGATGTTTTTAAATTACATTTCGTGGAGTTTATCAGAAACAGAATATAATTGGTAAGTAGAAAACTTTATTATGCAGTGCAGTGCAGTGCAAAAGTACAGGCGGCTTGTGATTTCTAAATAGGAAACCGGTGTGCGCTCCTTATGTGCTTCCCCAGGTAAACCAAGTTCGTATCTGATACCAGCGTTCCAAAACCTATCGTGCATTGAATTACAAAGAAAAACTTTAAATTAGTTAGTATAATTAATTAATTATGAACATAAATTAATATTAATTATGTTTATAACAATAAGCATTGATTAAAACCGTTAGCTGAAGTCCTTTTATTGGAGGAGCAGAATGGATTCAGGAAGGGAAGATCAACAATTACTGTAGTGAAACAAATAATTGATAAGCGAAGGGAATATAATCTAGAAACACTCCTGGCATTTATTGATTATGAAAAAGCATTTGAACGAGTTAAGAGGGATACGTTATGGAAAATCTTAGAGAGAAGAGGCTATCCTCTAAATTTAATTAGAATGATCAACAGCTTATATGACGGCACAGCAATTGTGATACGTACTGGGAGAGGGAAGACTGACCCAGTGATGGTTAATAGAGATGTCAGACAAGGGTGCACCTACATCGTTTAATATATACTTGGCTGATATGAGCAGACAGTGGAAAGTTGAAGTCAATCCAGGGAAAAACTTACACCCTGCCACCACAAGCATAAATACTCTGTTGTTCGCTGATGGCCAGGTGATATTCCAGAAGAGCGAAGACGCTCTGCAGCAGTCGATATACCACTTGAACCGTGTATCCGGGACATATAATCTTAAATTATCTCAAAGCAAGTCGAAGGTTATGGCTTTAAAAGGAAATTTCCAATCCGTTCCAAAATAGTTGTTAGGGGTAAAATTTTAGAGCAGGTATCGCATTTTGCTTTTCTTGGTTGTGACACAAGTTATGAACATGATGATAAGAATAAAATGTAAATAAGTATCAAATGTTGTGTGGTACAATACAACAAACACAAGAACTGATACTAAAACGAAGTTCTATAAAGTAATGGCGATACCTGTTCCTACACATGCCAGTGAAACATGGACGATAACTGGGAGAGAAAAGCACCATATACAAACCGCTGAAATGGAATTGTTTTTAGGCATGTGAGTGGTTATCGTCTAAAGGATCGAATGCGTAGTGAACATATAATGCGGCCGAACTGAGTATATTCTCCGTGATAAGACAGAAGAAGGACAGGCTATAAGCCTACACCGTGAAGTGACGACGAAGAATATTAATTACATATTACGTGTTGCCTACAGTCTTCTTATCCGACTAGAAGAATCCAGTTTTGTTCCTGAGTTATTGAGTTTCATGGCACTGATCTCGAATAACATGCGCACTCGTATCGTACCTCAGTTTTACCATAATGGTAGGTAAACGAGTCTCAACTGCAATTACTACAACGTTAAAAATTCTCACTTATACATGGTTCAACGAGTGTTTGCAGAAAATGTTGGCCTATTACGACACTGGCGAATGGTAGAGGCCGGTTCACAGGCGGACGTGCGGGGGGCGCATGGGCTACCGAGCATCTAATAAACTAATGTTTTGTGATCGGTGGACGTTAGTATTAATAAGCCTCCGAGGGAAACGTCAACCCCTCCACCTTGTCGGAGGTCACTCTTTTTATGCTAGGGGAAAGAGGCTTCCACAGGCCTAGATCACATAAACCTGTGGTACGGAGAACCCCGGACTAAAATTATAACATAGGCAGGCCCATTTGCTATCACAATACTAAAATCTACAATGAAATTAATTATAAAATAAGCCTATTTGCTATGATAATACTAACATGCCATTTACTACAATATTTACATCAGCCTATCTACTACAGTATGTACGTACATTGGGCTATTTACAACAATTAGGTAATTTTAAAGTCATTGTACTGGTATCCGCGTCACAATTATTATAATTAAATTATTTTACCTTAATCCGTCACTGTGACCTTAATATATACATAGATGTACTTTAGTGTCTCCTTTTAATGTTTTAACGAAGTCATAACTGACGGATTTTTTACTCTGATGATGGATTAAGTTTAATCCGAAACGCGTAAGAAGACAGAAACCAAGCGGTCACAGTGACGGATTAAGGTAAAATAATTTAATTATAATTAGGTAATGCAAAATTAAGGTTACTTAGTATTACAAAATGTTATTAGTTCTTACTATATTAAAATTAAAAATAAGCTGGTGTTACCGAGTTTGACGATTCTCAAGGCAGCATTGTACGTCTGCAAACAGTTGAAGATTTACAATTTAGGTTACTTCCATCCAGAAAAAGTGTTCCGATTCTTAATAAAATTGAGGGTGTGATGTACTGGAAAGCCCCGGGAACTCTTCTGATCTTCGTTCTTCTCTTGCGATCCTTGTGGTTGTTGGTCTCGGTGGAATTGGAGTCGTATTATAACTTCCTTCTTGAAAGTGAGGTTTATTTCTTCAGAAACAAGGTCCTTGTATATTGTTCCTATAATTCCATTAATTTAGGCTTTTTTCTTCCATCAATTAGTCTCCTGGTTAGATGGGAAATCGAGTTTAATACTAAATCCAACGGAATTATCTTGATGAGTGAAATAAGAATTTCTCGACCTTTTTGTAGGTATATGGTTATATTTTGAAATCTAATTTATTTTATTATTCATCGGTTTGTTTTATAGGAATAGGTTTTGACTTTAATTTATTAATTTTGATTCATTTTTCGTTAATTTGTGTCATCCTTTTTAAATTTGTCTCCTCATCTGAACTCAATAGCATATAACAATCGAATAATTGAAAATCAACAAGGTTTTTTACATTTTAGTTACCCTAACAACCGTTACTTTCTGTCATTGGATGATATTTAATACCCTAGAGCCAGAATTATAAAATATTACTACTCTTTTTTAATAAAATACTCCATGCTTGGAATTATACCAAATTACCTAAAACTCTCACCCAATCTACCCTATTAAACCGTATTTATTTTACTATAGTTTCATTTGACTGGACTTATTAAAAAGATATTAATTTCCTTTTACAAATATTAAATTTAGGCCTATAAGTTTTCTTACAACTGTTATAATGATTTTGTTGTTAACTTAATTTTCTTTACCTGACCTACTGTACAAATAGTCACTGGTTTATGGCTACTTACATTAATTTATATTTCCTAGTTTTAATTCATTATACTAATTAGTTCATACTTGAATCCTTCATTATTTTATGACATAATTATAAAAACTACTTGTCAACTTTTAAACACTTATTGCCATCCTGGCCAAGTTTACAAACATTAATTCAAAACAACTTCATTAATCAATTTCAGTCAATACATTTAACATAATATAATACCTAACACATGTAGTTATACTTAATTGTCTAAAGACAATTTTAACATAAATGAAAGGAGTACCACTGACTGAGTACTTCTATAAAACAACAGTTTCCCTCTTACTATCCACAAAACACAAAATAAATATCCTGTAACCACTATATCATGCTACAGCATAACAATAAGTACAATTTGCAACACACCAAACATTAATTGGAATAGTATTTTATACTTCATTACTACATATTAAACTCCTCCCATTTGATACAATGTTTATATTTTACACCCCATATTATTTATTACATCTTTTAAATTTATGTACACCTCAGATGTATTAATTACTTAGTAACCTTAATATTTGGGTATTGTTCTAAACCATAGTTACTTCATTTTTTGTGTAACGTTGGGGACCTCGAATATGTTACGTTACATAACACTCCCCCTTCGAAAGAAGTTTATTTTGGCTCAACTAAGTTTAGTAAAATAAACTTATAGCTCTTCTATAATAAGGTAATCTTTTCTTTCTATCCTTCAAACTTTTAATTGCACCGGAAAACTGTGTTGATACTCCTTGTGTATCTGGTCATTAATTCACTACTGGTACCTCCCTCAGTTGTATACCTGTCCTTTTCTCTGGAACTCATAACTTCGTCTAGCTTTTTACGCTATCATTACTTATTATTATTTTTATATTTATTACCTCTCTTGGTGCCTAATCCCTAAAATACTATATTTCCCTAACATTTTTCCCTAATATCATAGCTGGTACGGAATCAGAGGGGCACTATTGGCTTCCATTACTCTGCCGTTTTCCTAACTATATCTTCTGAGATCAGAGGAACTTCATCTCTGTCCAGAAACAAAAATAAACGTTGCACTATCACAACACAATACATATAATAAAATTATTACCTATAAGGTAGCTCCTTAGCTACAAACTTATATTCAAGGGATGATTACTATTATTTCTGAGGTATCCTAATACTTTTCTTAAATTATTTATCTCGTTGTTCTGTAGTTCCATTTATCACATTATTCACCAGTATATTAGTTAAAGCTGTTCAATATTCATTTTAAATTCTTCTTAGTTCCGTGCTGTCAATTAATTATTCTTTAGCATACGTATTTTACTATTTTTAATTCACTCCCATTTACTTCTGCAATTAAACACTGAATCTCCTCCTTATCATAAATTGTATGGCATATTCTTCCTTCATTTAACTCATTTCTAGCCCTTCTTTCTCTTTTTTATGTTTATTAGTTTAAAATAATTTATTCTGAATTATATAGTAAGGTGTTCTTACTCATTTTGGGGGGGAGGATTTTATTAAATCATATTGTTCCTGAGTAAATTAAATAAGTTGTCCTTACGTCTTTTGGAATTTTGTGGTTTTTGTCTCTTCTAGTTATCTGTATAATGTTCATATATTTTTTTTTCTTTATATTTTTTCTGTACTAGTTATCATCATTACAGTTATCCTGTTATCAATTATTTAATAGTATCGCTTCATCGATGATTGGTTGTATGTACCCTTCTTCTTTAGTGTATTGGGATCCAATATTTCGTAAGTATTATTTCCGTTATCTTTGCTTACAGTATACGGTCCAGTGTACAATAGTAACAACTTCTTAGCGATGCCTTCCATTGTGCTGGGCAATTCTCGGTTCTTCAACAGTATCTTGTCTCCCACTAAGTAGCGCTCCGGCTTGGTTGGAATTGCTGATATTTTCTTCTCGTTCTCTCGGTTCGTTCTAGTATATTTTCATAAAATCTTACACTGTTAAACTTATATTCATCCCCGCTAGGGAACTGGATTAATTCTGTTATCTCTCTGGGTGGTGGTCTCTGGAACATTGCTGTATATGGGGTCATTTCGATAAATTGATGGTGTGATAAGTTTATAAAATCCTCCGCAGCTGGTAGGTATTCGGGCCACTTTCTCTGTTGGTTAAAACAATACGTGCGTAGGATCCTCCCTACTTCCCTTAAGACTCGTTCTGCCGGGTTGCTGCTCGGGTGGTATACTGATGTTTTATACGTCTTGATTCCATTCTCCCGTAGAGTGTCTTTCCACCTGTTTCCCTTGAACTGTGTTCCGTGGTCAGTAATGATGGACTTCGGAGCTCCTACCTCATTGATATAATTTTGACAAATAATGTTTAAGATCTTCTGTGTCGTCGCCCGGTTGATCGGGTATAGTTTCGTGAATCTGGTGTAATGGTCGAATAGGATTATGAAATATTTATACTGGTGCCTCCCTCCGCTTCGCGGGAATGGGCCGCAAATATCGACAAATACTTTCTCCAATCTGTTTGATGATGTTATTGGCATCATTGTGCCTTCTTTCTTATGATTGTTAACTTTTACGAGCTGGCATATGTGACAATGTTTAATCTGGTTTCGCACCTTTCTGTTGGCATCCCTGATGTATACGTGCTCCTGGAGTGCCTTGACTACTTTCAATGCCCCCATGTGGCCATACCTGACGTGGTAATCCATTATGATGTCCTTTTCTATAGTTTGTGGTATAACAATTTTCCATGTGTTAAGTTTGCACTGTGTCTTAATGAATAGTATTTGTTGGTGTTCGCAGTAGAATTGTGTTATGCGGTCGTCTTGTTCTCCAAGTCTGTCAAACATTTTGCTCAATCTGGGGTCCTGCTTTTGCCGTTGCTCGAGTTCTGTTATGATGTTAGCCAGATCAGATCTATTACTGATGATATGATATAGTTTGATTATGGTTTCTTTTTCCCCCTCAAACGTCTGGTCCCTGATATTGATTCGTGATAATGTGTCTGCAATGACGTTCCCTTTTCCGGGGATGTATTCCCAATTTAGGTTGTACTCTTGTAGTGTCAAGCTCCACCTGGTCAACCTTCCATGATTCAACTTACAACTTTTTAAAAATGAAATCGACTTGTGATCAGTTCTGACGGTAGTCTTGTATCCTAAAATGTATGTCCTGAACTTGTTACAGGAAAATACAACACTCAAGAGCTCTTTCTCTGTTACATTATAGTTTTTCTCACAACTATTCAGGACTCGACTAGCGAAACTGATCACTTGATGATTTCCTTCATCATCCTCCTGATAAAGAACAGATCCCAAACTGACATCACTGGCGTCACAGTTCATAAAAAATTGTTTATTGAAATTGGGGTGGTACAACATCACTGACTCCAAAAATTTAGTTTTAATTAGTTCAAGTGTGGCATCTTGCTCTTCTCCCCACGTCCACTTGTCCTTGGATGATAATTGGCGTACAAATCTTGATGTTAGTTCCGAATAATGTTCTTGAAATTTACGGTAATAATTACATATGCCGAGGAACGATTGGAGCTGCTTTCTGTTCCTTGGTTTTGGGAATTTTTGAATTGACTCGATTTTTTCTTGGGATGGTGTGATTCCCTGCTCCGACAAGTTAAACCCTAAAAATTGCACTTCACTCGCTATCAACTTTGATTTCTCCAGCTTCAATATAATATGGTTCTCTGACAGCCTTTCTAACACTCGTTCTACTCGTTGGCAATGGTCATCCCAATTGGTCGAAGTTATCAAAATATCGTCCACATAGACTGTTGTATACTGGAGTGTTTCCTGTCCGAGGATTCGGTCCATGATTTTTACAAACACGGCTACTGAATTAACCAGTCCAAATGGCAACCGTTTAAACTGGTAATTACGGCCTTCGAAAATGAATGCCATGTACTTGCGGCTCTCTGGATGGAGTTCGACTTGCCAATATCCACAGACGGTGTCCCACGTGCTGATGTACTTGATCCCATGAAACGTTTTAAGTATTTCCTCGATTTCCCCCGGGGATGTTCGGTCATTCACTATCACTTTATTGATTTCCCTTGCGTCTAAACAAATTCTTACTTTGCCACTTTTCTTTGGAACGGCGAGGATAGGGCTGGTATAAGGGAAGTAACTGGATTCAATGATGTCCTCGTCTATTAATCTATCAATTTCTGCCCTCACAGCTCCCTTCAGTGAGTAAGCGACCGGGTATGATTTTTTGTTGAAGTTTACGGGTTCTCGAAATTCTATTTTGCACTGGTAGCCTCTTACCTTGCCTGGTGTATCTGAAAATACATGGCGATATCTATTGTATACTTCAATCAACTGTTCTTTTTGTACGTCAGTTATTCCACATTTAAAATTACGGATTTCGTTAATTTTGTCATGCCATAATTGTTCATCGTCCAACTCGAAAAAGATTTTATTACTTTGTGACTGTCCTCGTTGATCTAAACTTCTCTGTATATGATATGTTACTCGGGTTGGGGTCATGCTGTCGCTGTTAACTAAGTCAGCCGTCCATTCTGTTTGATTGATTTTTAAAAATAATTTTGACCTGTTCATGTCAATGATAGCTGAGTATTGTTTCAGCATGTCACAACCGATTAACATGTTAAATGGTAAGCCACTGGCTACTAGGAAAGTCATCGGGATGGTTTTATTGTTACTTGTTAACTCTAACCTTGCTTGCTTCCGGACCGTTCTATTTTGGCGTCCCGTCGCTCCTATCAGTACAATGTTGCTTATTGGTAACGTAAGTATGTGCTTCTTCCCTTCTTCAAGTATCTTGTTCAGTTCTATCACGTCGATTAGCGACACGTTAGCCCCAGTGTCGATCATGATTTTGGTTTGTACACTGTTGATCTCTGCCGTTATGTAAATTATTTCGTTGTTGTTTTTTCTTGGATTTCCGTCTTCTTCTTCCAACAATTCGTCCCTTAAATTTTTTAAGTAGTTACTACAAATTATTGTGATACAATTATTATTTTTACCGTGATTTCTTATGTTGTTAAACCCAATAGAGTGGTTCAGTGAGGGTCCTGCTGGTGTTTTCACTGCCGTGTGGGGTTTAAAAGCGGCTCGGATTCTTCGTCTCCTCTGCCGGTTTGGTTCGTTTGATTTATTTCATTTCCCGTTGACCTGGGTTACGGCCGTTGACGGTCCTCTTCGTAATTAACCCGGCGGTAGTCCTCCTGACTCCGACTCCTGCCTCCATTAGTCCTAGTATCTCTTCTATCGTTATTGTTATCTTGGTTCCAGTCGGTGTCCCTATTAAAACTCCGACGTCCTTGGTAGTATGTCCTCCCGTTATAGCTATTGTACGCCCCCACATAATTAACTCTCCTGTAGTTTTGGTTTTGGTTGTTCGGGTTGCGGTATTGTTATCATAATTCCGGTTGTTTGTGTTCTGATTCTGGTAACTCGGGTTGTACGACCGGTTATATTGGTTGTTTGGAATATTCTGTCTATTCCCGTAATTGTTTCCATTGTTCCTTTGGCTGTTGTTGTTATTTTGCCGTTGGTATGTCTCATTACCATAAGTACCTGGCCTACCATTATAGTTCGGCCGGTTATGCGTCTCATGGTTGTTATGGTTATTGTTTCTGTTGTTGTAGTCTGGGATATCCCTGCTCCCGTACCGGTCGTTTCTCTGCCGACTCCTTCTATAATACACCTCACGCTCGTGCTCTTCCAATAGCGTTGACATGGCCTGTATCGTTTTTATCTGTCCACCTGATCGTGCTATTGATATCCCGTTATCATTGTGGTATGCTAACCTGGTGACGAGGATTTCCTCCGGGATTTTTGGTTCAAGGTGTCTCGCCAAGCACACTTTTCCCAGGAAGTAGGCGGTGAGTGTTGTCCCCCTGCTGGCGTCATACCTTCCATAGCTGATGCTCTCCCTTACTACGTTCTGTGTGGTGTCTGACCAGTACCTGGCTTTAAATGCCATTTTAAATTCTTCGTAGCTTCGGATGTCGTGCCTGGTGGCTGTCCACCAGTTATCATAGGTTTCCTTGAAATGTTCGTCCAAGTAACGACGAATTACTGGCCACCTGTTTTCACCAATTCTCATTAGTTGTTCGCCGACCCGTTCCAAGAATTCCATTGGGTTTCTCTTGTACGACTTAAAGTTGATGGTTTCCCGGTCGTCTATATGTTGTGTATATGGAACAGTGATCGTTCGGTTGTCAACTGACCGTTGTAGGTTCTCGATTCTCTCCTGGTTACGTTGTCCTTGCTCCTGTACTTCGTTCACGACCGTATCTAGGTTTCGATGCTGGTTTCCGCAATCTGCTCGTAGTGATTCCACTTGAATCCGGTTTTCTTCTTCTATATGGCCTATCTTGACCTCTAGTCAGCCCTATTTCGTGTAACAGCTTCATCGGTCACTCTCAGTTTTCTATTTGTTTCAGCTATCTCCTGTTTTCTTTCGCCGTCGTTCTTACCTACCTTCTGGCTGATCGCCTCACTGGCGTCCTCGATTTTCTTATTGAGAGCTTGCCTTAATACTTCATTCTGTTTATCAACAGTTTCCCTTAATTCCTTGTTAGAATGCTCAATTCTCTCATTGATTTGTATAAGATTGTCCTCATTGTATTTCTCAAGATCTTCTTTCATTCGTTTATTGTTTTCCTCAAGTTTTTCGTTCATTAGTTTGTTATCGTCCTGAATCTGTCTCAAACTCTCGTCATTCCTGTCAAACTTTTCATTCATTTGTTTGATTAAATTCTCGCTCAAAATTTCGTTTTGTTTTTTTTGAGTTTTCATTAATACTGTCTATTTTATTTTCCAGCTTTTCTGAATTTTCATTTATACTGTCTATTTTTTCATTGATTTGTCTAAAATCGGCCTTCAATTGTTCATTATTTTCATTTATGGTTTGCCTTAAAAGTTCACTAGTACTTTCCTTAATACTGTCTATTTCTTCATTCGTTTGTCTATTATCTTCTTTGATACTGTCTATTTTGTTTTCTAGCTTTCCTGAATTTTCATTTATACTGTCTATTTTTTCATTAGTTTGTCTATTTTGTTCCTTCATACTGCTCATTAATTCCATTAATTTTTCCCAATTTAATCCTCCCCTGGCTTCCTCTTTATCGCCCGCCTGTTGTTCCATTTCGGTGTCTGTAATTATCTCCGCTTCTTCTTCCCGTCTATCTTCTTCTGTTTCTTACTCCTTCTCCATCCTTTTAGTAGCACCTCTCGTATGCATTCTTGTGCCTCTAATGGTTGCCTGCTCAAGTTAAGTAATAATTAAGACGATTTTTTACTTAACTAAAGCCCACTCGTTGAGCGCCAATTTGTAATAAAACAGTTATAAGTCAAGATCAATAAGATTTATTTTAGGTTTCGGGGTTTAATCAATTTGTTATTAGTGAAAATATTTATTATTTTGTTATTAAAACTTTTATGTATACTACAACACGGTTTTACCTAATTACTCAATGTTTACGCAATATCAATGATATACTTCATGTATTTAAATAATGAATTAAGAATTCTCTCCAACCCTAGTCAGTCCGTATTGTGTAATTCAATTCAAAAATTGTGCAGGAAACACGCTAGTTCGGTAATCTCACGTTCTACCAGCTGTTGACTATGAGCGCTGTTATTCGTAATTGGCTTGCTTCTAGGTTAACTGGTTCGCCAGATTTTAATCACCCTTTTACCTGTAAATTACTCCACCCACAACATATAATACCTATTCTACAATAACATAAAACATCATCATATATAAGAAGCATTCTTTATTTATTTTGTACTTTAATTCAAACTAACAGTGCTCTTCATGATTATAATAGAGTGATATCGATTATACAATGATGGATCGATTGTTTAGTTGACCATGCTCCTTTTATTTTATACAAATTGAATATAATATTAACTATCTCTTATCCCAGGGTACGTGTGATTCTTTTAACGATTAGTAAGGCCAGGTAATGCAAAATTAAGGTTACTTAGTATTACAAAATGTTATTAGTTCTTACTATATTAAAATTAAAAATAAGCTGGTGTTACCGGGTTTGACGATTCTCAAGGCAGCATTGTACGTCTGCAAACAGTTGAAGATTTACAATTTAGGTTACTTCCATCCAGAAAAAGTGTTCCGATTCTTAATAAAATTGAGGGTGTGATGTACTGGAAAGCCCCGGGAACTCTTCTGATCTTCGTTCTTCTCTTGCGATCCTTGTGGTTGTTGGTCTCGGTGGAATTGGAGTCGTATTATAACTTCCTTCTTGAAAGTGAGGTTTATTTCTTCAGAAACAAGGTCCTTGTATATTGTTCCTATAATTCCATTAATTTAGGCTTTTTTCTTCCATCAATTAGTCTCCTGGTTAGATGGGAAATCGGGTTTAATACTAAATCCAACGGAATTATCTTGATGAGTGAAATAAGAATTTCTCGACCTTTTTGTAGGTATATGGTTATATTTTGAAATCTAATTTATTTTATTATTCATCGGTTTGTTTTATAGGAATAGGTTTTGACTTTAATTTATTAATTTTGATTCATTTTTCGTTAATTTGTGTCATCCTTTTTAAATTTGTCTCCTCATCTGAACTCAATAGCATATAACAATCGAATAATTGAAAATCAACAAGATTTTTTACATTTTAGTTACCCTAACAACCGTTACTTTCTGTCATTGGATGATATTTGATACCCTAGAGCCAGAATTATAAAATATTACTACTCTTTTTTAATAAAATACTCCATGCTTGGAATTATACCAAATTACCTAAAACTCTCACCCAATCTACCCTATTAAACCGTATTTATTTTACTATAGTTTCATTTGACTGGACTTATTAAAAAGGTATTAATTTCCTTTTACAAATATTAAATTTAGGCCTATAAGTTTTCTTACAACTGTTATAATGATTTTGTTGTTAACTTAATTTTCTTTACCTGACCTACTGTACAAATAGTCACTGGTTTATGGCTACTTACATTAATTTATATTTCCTAGTTTTAATTCATTATACTAATTAGTTCATACTTGAATCCTTCATTATTTTATGACATAATTATAAAAACTACTTGTCAACTTTTAAACACTTATTGCCATCCTGGCCAAGTTTACAAACATTAATTCAAAACAACTTCATTAATCAATTTCAGTCAATACATTTAACATAATATAATACCTAACACATGTAGTTATACTTAATTGTCTAAAGACAATTTTAACATAAATGAAAGGAGTACCACTGACTGAGTACTTCTATAAAACAACAGTTTCCCTCTTACTATCCACAAAACACAAAATAAATATCCTGTAACCACTATATCATGCTACAGCATAACAATAAGTACAATTTGCAACACACCAAACATTAATTGGAATAGTATTTTATACTTCATTACTACATATTAAACTCCTCCCATTTGATACAATGTTTATATTTTACACCCCATATTATTTATTACATCTTTTAAATTTATGTACACCTCAGATGTATTAATTACTTAGTAACCTTAATATTTCGGTATTGTTCTAAACCATAGTTATTTCATTTTTTATGTAACGTTGGGGACCTCGAATATGTTACGTTACAATATAATATACTCGATAAACGATAAAATTAAACAACATAGAGAAAAATGGATACAACACCTAAATAGAATGGGTAACTCGAGAATACCAAAAAAGATAATCCAGTATAAGCCTCTTGGAGAACGAGATAGAGGCAGACCAAGAAAACGGTGGCTGTGAAGACGGAACAGGCAGCAAGCCTAGTCCTTGTAGTGAAGAAGAAGAAGAAGAAGAAGAAGAAGAAGAAGAAGAAGAAGAAGAAGAAGAAGAAGAAGAAGAAGAAGAAGAAGAAGAAGAAGAAGAAGAAGAAGAAGATATATTCTATTTAATTAATTATATTTAATACTCTCCGTAATAAATATCAATTTATATTCTATTTTTCATTTAAAGTCGTATATTTGTGGGAATGCCCGTTGCTTTACTTTAAACTACCTAAATACATCAAAAATAAAGTTTTAAAGACTGCCATATTGTTTCAACGCAACAAAAAAGTATTCTATGGTAAAACTTTTTAAACATTTATTAGATCATATGCAGGATTTCAACGTAATCGGTTGTAAAATAAACTGCTAACGTACAATCAAGAGCATAAACCATTTCATGAAACACGCCATATATGTGGTCCTTGTGTACTTTTCTATTTATTTTTTTTTAATTACATAATTCATAAAATACAAAACAGCACTTTCTGGTCATTAGAATATATTTTAAATTGTTAACTGAAATTCGTACTGAGCAGTAAATTTCTTTCTATTTCAGTTTTCGGCAGCGAATAAAGAAAACCCCTTTCGTTACGGGGAAAAAATAGAATTACAATATAGCAATACAAATGATTGTGTTCGTGTTCAAAAACAAATTCGTTTAACTATGAAATTTTTGTAAGAGTACCTTTTACAATGACTTGATTTTTAAGTCATAACATGCAAATTGTATTTTTTACAATCCGTGTTGTTATAATTTAATGTAACGTATGTAGTATTTGTACTGTTTTTAATTACAAATTAAATAATATTTTTAATTTTTACACTCGTATTTTAAAACTATATTATAACGACGGAACGCTAGTGTCGTCTACACGTTTCTCGGCTAGCGAACTAAAGTACGCGCTAGAGAAATAATGGATTATCCTGGAACATCTGCGCTACCTAATTAAGCAACAGTAGCTGGCTTTGTCAGTTATAAGTGGGGATTTATTCAGCGCTGTCAAGTGGTGGTTGTTGTGGAAAGTGATTACTGTGTTATAATTAATACGGAACTCTTGATAGTGGACATTACTATTGCGTGTGGACAAATTTAACTTGAATTTTGAGAGTATAATTTTAACTATACTTTATGAGAGTAACTTGTTGATTACAGATTGTTATTTATCACTCATTAAAGCTGATAACTGGTGATTTCATTGATGTCTGTATTTTGTTTTCACTGTCCCGTAGGACGACCAGTGGGACCGTCGTAACAATTTTATTATCAATTTTTACTTTAATAATCTCAGTCGAAAAAATTAAAAAGGATCTCTTTTATCAAACCTATTTTTATAAGTAAATAACAATAAAAAAATAAATAAATAAAAATTAGTAAATTAAAAAAAAATTTGTTTAATGTTTCTTTTTACTTCAGTATTGTAATGTTCTACTAACGTTTTCCATAACGAGTTTCGGCTTTTATACATTACACTTAGACACAAAATATTTATGTCAAATTATATTTATATCAAGTTACATTCATTTAATTTTTTATATTATTTTATATACTCATTTCATAGCCTATATTACTAGCAGTACATTATATTTTCAGTCTACAAAAACCAACTATTATTGTGACATTATGTCTGTATACCTTGTTATTCTAGATGGTTCATGCGCTCCTGAAGTCTTAGTAGTATACTTAGTTCTAACGGCGCTCATAGTAGGATTAAAATAATAACTCGTTCACGTGTTGTGCCCACGTCTGTGAACTAAATAATAATGATTTTCCCTTTACTGTTCGCCGATTATAACGACCTTCCGTTCTACGCTGACAAGTTTCGATAACATTATAGCCAACTTAGTTGCCAGATATCGTTTTCTACTTTACCTGCCTTTAAAATTTGTGTTTTACTATTTGTTTTAGGATTGTCATTTCAATAATTAATTCTACTTTTTTTTACATTCTTCTTTGCACGATTCTACAGTGCTCCTTTCTACAATTAACTAGATCTCACGTAGTAGAGGATATAAGAGAATTGCGATTTTACGATCTCGGTTATTCTTGTCAAAACATTTTTAAGGGGAAAAACTCTCGATGTAGACTCCAGTGCACCCATGTGAGACTCTTGTTCCTCCTTAAAACTCCTCTTCTTCGTCACGCATTACCCTTGAAACCCTTGGCCATTCAGGAAGTCCATTATGATCCCTTTCGTTCTTGACTCAACCATTTCCTCCATGTAACCCCTGTACTTTACTTCGCTTACAGCCTTTCCCTTTCTTCTGATTACTTGTTCTTAATGGCAGACTCGAGCATGTCGTATGTTGACGAATTAGGTTTCATTGCGATATCAATAGACCGGTTTCCTAAACGTTAAATTCAAGTATGTTTTATTATCTAACACAGTGAATTGCTGAAATAAATATATTTATAATCGCTCGGGATCTATAGTAATTGCGTGTCAACTTCGTCTAAGATCGTGTCGAAGTGATTTGCGCCCCAGATCTAGTGTACCTGTTGGAAAATAAAAGTGGGATTGTTACTCAGAACAAACGGACACTAAATTTTGTTTGTATAGAAGTATCTGTGTGAACAAGTTTACAGAACGTCAGCGTTTAACAAAAACTAAAGACTGTAAGTCGGGACTCATGGTTGAACTCACCGGTCCTGTCTTCTATGGCTCACTGCTACTGGCTGGCTTCGTTTGCCCAGCTGGACATGCCACTGTAACATAAGCGCACGAGCGGATAATTGACACAGTTAATGTCTGCCGCCTGAGTGAATGACTTGGTAGTTCGCATTAATACAGTTGAAACCAATATTCAGAACTATATTGGTAACAGGGAGCAATTAAAAAATGTGTTTGGCTTGTCGGGCAAAAGTTACTATAGTACAAGGACATTGAAACCAACATACAAGTGAATTTGAATTTGGTAAATGAATAACGACTAGAACAGTCTACTCAATATATTTTTATTCGTAGATCAGACAAAAATATAATTTTGCCCTATATCTTACAATTACAATACATAGGTTGTCTAAACTCTGAAAATAAAATTTTTGAAGTAAACAAAGGACGGAAACAAGATATTTTTGCAAATAAATTCCGTCACGTTTAGGTACTGACGGCATCAGGAATTCAAGAAATTTTAAACGTTCATTGTTATTAATTAGTCTCAGCTTATTGTTGTAAAAGCAGATGTCAACAATACAATATTTTAGATTATTATACTGTTCAAACAGATGAAGTACAGTCGGTTAGTATAGCTGTAAACTCGTGAATATAAATTTATGCGCACCATATTATAATGGGAAACCGCGCCTTGTCTTCACTTACGACTTTGTGAAATCTCGCAAAGTACAGCAGAAAACTACTTTTCGCGTGTAAAATAAGGACAGCGGGTATCCTGTGGCTGCGAGAATTGGGCCTCAACAGAGACAGCTTACGACATGATGGACGTGTTCGAGTGGGAAGTCCTGCATAGGACGTGCAGACCGGTGAACGAAGGAGAAATTTGGAGGATGCCATAACAACGTAGGGTCTATACGTAAAGCCAAACTCTCAGAACGTACAAAACTGAAGCGTCTCTCCATAGGGCGGAGTGTGCACAGCGAATGACGGGAAACGGAATCCCCAAAAGGTTAAAAACTAGGGAAACGACCAATGACAAAAAATAGGAACGTGGCGGAGAGACTTAAAAATAGCAGATTACAAGAGGTTGTCACCTATGAGAGGTTAGAAGAGAGAGGCATTGAGCGCGGACGTTTGGAAAAATCAATCGAAGAGATCGTGGGTCGATATAGGTTGTAGCGTCATTGGAATAGACCTGATGAAACAAGAGTTCCGTTGGATATTGCTCTCTAATATACTGCTAACCTGAGAGAGAGTTAACATGCGTGTCTTACATTACACACAGCAAACATTTCATTAGCAGCACAAAGACGCAACGCTTTCAATCTTTCTGGACCTTCCTAGAGAGCCTCTCTTATTCTATGGGCATCCACAGCATCACGGAAGTCTCTCGTAACGAAATTACGCAGTTCCTGCCTGCTATACATACAACAACTAGTGGTATAATTATCGAAGCGATATTATACACAGATAGTTGTATATGCTAATCGAAGTGATAAAACGTGTTAGTCGTGAGATGAGAATCGGTGCGTGTTATTTGACAGCGGTTTATTGTGTAAAGTGCTAATTGTTAGTTACCTTTTTCAGACATTTGTGATTTGATGCGATATTTGAATATTATTTGATGCGATATTGTGCGTTGTTGGACAATTACAAACTTGAAAAATTGTTGTTTTCAATTGATGAAAATACAATTGTTTGCTACAGTTTTTCTGGTGTTCGATTATTTTTCCACTGTTTTAAGATCACGAGCCATGTGATCGTCGTAGCAATACTTAACTGCTTACAACGGACAGATTAATTGTATATCTGTGTTAAGTCTAGTAGACTTGTCTGTTTGATGACATCTCTTTCAACAGCTCACTTCACCGGTATAATCCAACAGTGTGTAGAGTAATTAATTTAGATGGTCGTGTTCTATGTCACAAAATATAACCACGATAATTCAGTAAGTCTTCCCTAGTTGATAAATTCTTTGGATTTTTACGATTACCCGTTTTCATACGCCCCATGGAGCATCAATTATAGTTCTGAACACCATGGTCTGAAGTCGTCGTAAGGTTTCCAAATTTGAATTTATTATTAACCTAAGGTTATCAAGCGTTCCAACGTAGTCAGAACAATGATATCTTTTAACAATATACCGACTGTTTTTGGACGAAAGTCGTGACTGAAGAGTGCCAAGATTTTCAGCTTTTCTTAAAAATGTATTTCAAGTAGTTCCACGGTTATGAGACAGGATTACAGCGCTTTTGTGAATAATTTGCGGACTAGTAATAAACCTTATGTGCCACCACAAGCCCTTAAAACAATCTTAATCGACTTTTATAAAAATATGGGTAAAAATAATGCCGTAGGGAAGTCGTTCATCCTATAACAGCAGTTGTAGTACATGGTGTGTTCACAAAACATATATTGATTTTCGATGCTACTTTTTATTTTGGTTGACTGAGTTCTGATTTTACGCCTGTCAAATTAAGTAATGAAGTAGCCGGCTTTCCTGATAAAGATAATATTATTCTCAGCTAACACAGAAGAATCCATATGCTAATACTAATCTCAGTATAGTTTTGTAAATAAGATTTTACTTTATAAGGATATCTGAGAGTGTCTTCTCAACACTACGCAGAGGTTAGAAGCCAAAAGAAAATTTCCGATATGATTTCTATTAATTCATCATAAGAAATGTAAAAATTAAATTTCAAATGCGTTTACAGAAACGACCAATAAAAATCGAAAACATTAAACACGCTATATCAATGTTGTTTTATAAGATTCCTTGACATTTCATTTCATTTATGTTTGGGTGCACGGTGAAAACGAAAGATTTATGTGGTAGGAAATGTTTTCAACTGCTCCGAGTTGCGCGAGATAAGTTTCTTGCAAAAAAATTATGTTAATGTGCGTCGTCGGCGTCGGCAGCTTGTGTTTTGGCCAAAAACGCAACCAGTCACCCGGCCGGCCACAACCGGACCTGCGCACACCATTCATTATATCTATATACGTTTGTATGTTAATGACACCAATTTCATCTAGTCACCTGTGAAGCCGGTTTCATGCGGCTCTCATCCTGATACGGGCTGTCCACAGCAGGATGAACTCTGATTCGGTTTATCTCATCTGAAACGTTTCCTCGCGCACCAATATGCACAGTTTAATTACATACAAAATATAAATAAATAAATAAACCTCTGCTCAACAGTCCGTAAAGGACCAAGGCATACCGCGCGGCTTTTGACATACAGAATATATAAGAGTAGAAAAAAAGCGTCCGGTAACTTGGATGAAGACAGAAAAACATCCCACAAAAGAAAACAACAATAACAAAGACACCCAAGGAACAAAGACGTCAACAGAAAACCAGCAAACAGGAAAAAGCAAACGATGGCAAACATATTGGTTGAAAGAACAGTTTAAAGTATTTTGACCTATCTAAGCAAAAAACTGAAGGAACATAAGGTTAAGAGAATGAATGATATGGCCAGCTGTGTAGGCAAGAATACTGTGGTTAGTGTAAACACAAAAGAATTCATTCTTTAAAAAGATTTTTAAATGGATGCCACGAGAAAGTAGTTTAAAGATAAACAAAAATTAAGTAACGAGCCCTCCAACAAAAATTAAGCCCCCCGCAACAAAAATTAAGTAACAAGCTTAGGTCACTAAAAATATAAAAAGTTATTAAAATGTTGGGTCGGAGCAAGACAGAGAGGGGAAGAGACAGAGAAACGTGGGAAAGAATGGAGGAATGTGACAGATGAAGATAGGAGGCGTAGAAAATTGTGAAAAAAGAATGGGGGGAGGAACGAAGTGACTCGTCACCAATTACGATGTTTTGAAGTTAACGAAATCTCACAAGAAAGACTATACTTCTGCAATGATTGAAATAGGCTAAAAAAAAAAATTCCAGTTTTTGTCGTTTGAGGTACTTTTAGTTCAGTAGGATGATTTTCGGAAAGTCCAGGGACAATTTTATTAATGTAAGTCAACGACACTCGGCGCAAGTCAAGCATGAATAGATTACTGTCTTAGCTAAAAAAAAGCCTACCGGTTTGGTTTAAGCGTACTTTTTTATTCCATTTTCGTGTGTTCGTTGTAAATTAATGTAATGTTCGGGTAATAAATGACGTGTTTTATCAGAATTTAATTTTAGATACGGTCGTGCATCCGTGTACGTGACTCAAGGATAGGCTGCTGGTACCAGACAATACATCGGACGAGTTAATATACATGATTAATTATTGTACTAGAAGAGAGCCAGCGCCCTGTAATAACACTGTCCGAACGCCTGTCAGCCGATCATTAATCAGTCTGTATAAACGGGGTTTTATTGTTAACATTCGTTTCTTTCGCGGTGGTGGACGAGTATGTCTTGTTTCTTACGCAACTACCATACGTTCTATGGTCTACCACCATGACTTACCAATGTACTTAAAATTGTCAACGTTTTACAAAGCAAATTTGTTTGTATTCACCAGTTCATTGCTTTGGCTCTATGATCAAGGTGACACCAAACAATTATGACTTAACCGATAACGATTATGTCACTGATAACGGTAACTCCGCTGCTAATGACTGCACCAACGACAACATTTAAATCACTGATCCCGGCAACTTTACTGATGACGTTTGTAACTCACTTATCACAATAACTCTACTGACAATTAATATTGCACCAATGATAACGGTTGCATCACTGATGGGTCACTGTAATTTCATTGATAATGACTGCACCAATGACAACAGTTATATCACTGATCAGGGCAACTTTACTGATAATGATTTTACGTCACTGATCACGATAACTCTACTGACAATTATTGCACCAGTGATAACGGTTGCATTACTGGTGACTAACTGTAACTTTACTGAAAATGTTTTTCGCAAATGATAACAGTTATGCCATTGATAAAGGCAGTGTCAGAGAAAATCGTTAATCACTGTTACGCCGTTGACCGCTATTACTCCAATGACCACGATTATTTCAATGATCACGGTTACTCTAATGATCACGGTACTCCAGTGATCATGGTTACAACAATGATCACGGTTACTCTAATGATCACGGTTACTATAATGATCACGGTTACTCTAATGATCACGGTTACTTTCACTAACTTATCACTTAAGCGTAATAGTTGCTTAAATGAATAAACAAATCTTAGACACTTAGTATTACTTGTATTCACACAGCTGTGCTGATATGTTTGTAATGTGTGTTTTTAATTGGAATCAATAACAATAACTTTATTAACACACACACACACACACACACACACACATACACTGAAGATGACCTCCGAATCTGTACCTCAGTACTGGGGTGAATTGGTGAACACCTTGCCAATTACTCGATCGTTTTTACACTGAAGATGTCCTGCAGTGGTGGGGCTGAAACGTCTGCAGACAATGTTAGCAGTAGACCACGGCCTTACAGCCCGGCGGAAAGTAATACCAAAAATATATACTGAACTGTTTCTTTTTCTTGTTAGCTTGGATTTACCTTGCTGTACTTACGCATTCTTATAGCATCCTTAAAGCCGTTCAATATGCCAATTCAGTATACAACTTGCGTTATTACGAGGATTGTTCAGTAGAAACACGTTTGATATGCGCAGCCCTGACTTCGTCACCATGGTAACGGAATTCACTTGTTTATATTGTCTGTTTAAGTAGTAGTGACGCGTCTGTCAAAAATATTTGCAGTTTGCTCTTTTCTAAGCGTTGTGACTGGGTTGAAAAATGGCATCTATGATAGAAAATCCGTCCAAAGATAATCTGCGTGCCGTTATTCAGTTTTTGGCCGCTGAGGGGCGTCAGCCAATGGAAATTTATACGAGAATGAAAGCTCTATATGGTGACTATAGTTATTCTCATACGGCAGTGGTTGAATGGTGCAATAAATTTCGACAAGGAAGAGAATCCACTAAAGATTTCGCCCGTCCCGGACCTGCACGTGTTGCAGCATTAGATGAAAATGTGAGACAGCTGGAAACTGCTTTATGCGCAAATAGGTGCATCAGAGTTAGAGAACTTTCTCAAATGTTGAGCATCAGCGTGGGAACTCTTCATTCCAACATCCATAGTCTTGGCTATCACAAAGTTGCTGCTCAGTGGTTTCCACGACTGCTTACTGATGAGCAGAAAAATTTGCTTTCGGCCTTATCATTACAGCATTTGATGCGCTATCAACAACAAGGTAATGCCTTTCTACACCAAATTGTTGCCGGTGATGAGTCTTGGTGTTATCACTACAACCAGAATCCAAACGTCAGAGTATGGAGTGGAAGCATGCACAATCTCCGAAGGCGAAAAAATGTCGGTCCCAACCTTCGGCAGGAAAAGTAATGGTGACCGTATTTTTTGATTATCAGGGTGTGGTGCTCTTAGCTTTTAAAGAACCTGGTGTCAACATCAACGCTGAGCGGTATGCAGACAGCTTAAAACGCTTACGAGTCAGCATCAAGAATAAATGTCCAGGGAATCTCACAAATGGTGTCATTCTTCTGCACGATAGTCCTCGACCCAATGTAGCCCAGACGATTCAAGATCTGCTTGGCCATATGAAGTGGGAAGTCTTACAGCATCCATCTTACAGTCTCGACTTGTGCGATTATCATGTTTTTGGCCCATTAAAGAAATCACTAAAAGGACGGCGGTTCAAATCGGACGCTGAGGTAGAGTTTGCTGTTAGCGGATGGTTCCGCAAACAGCCGGAAGAATTTTACCAGCAGGGAATCTACAGATTAGTGCAACAGTGGGACTCATGCCTTAATGTTAATGGAGACTTCGTTTAAAATCGTTCAATGAAAAATGCTTTACAGCCTCTAAACGTGTTTCTATTGGACAATACTCGTAGTTATTCATGTATAGTCAGAAGCTTAAGCGAAAATAATGAAATAATTCCAATTGTTTTAAACAAATAATATGAAATGATTATTTCTTGTTAGTTTTACATTCCTTTATAAGTAACTAAGTGGCAATAGCCGCGCGTTACTACGAGTCTTATGTGTATTCTGGAGTGGACGCCTGGTAGAACTCGGTTCAAGGTGATACGCTGTAACGATGCTAGATCCCCCCCCCCCCTACTCTTCACGTAGTTACGTCAGTCTAGACTTCCGTCACCACGAAAAGACGAGTGGTTCCCTAATCTAATTACCTAAAAGTGTCAACATTAAAACTAAGAGGAAAATCAAATTTCCTCGCCGGAGAAAAGACTTAGAAACCGATGTCTGTCTTCAGTATGATGTGAACAATTTCGATATGTCAAGAATTAATTAAAATAAATAGAACCGTTGCACGTAGTGTGATCACCAGTTATGTTATTCGTTGTGCTCTGAAGAGAGCTTTCCGTAGAATAAACTTTATAAACATTTTAGCGACATTAGTATTTATCAACTACGAAAAGTGGAAACTACAGCGCAAACACTATTATGTGTACCACTCTTCTCTTAACAACCGATTATCGTATTCCGTTTTGTTAATTCCGTTCCAAACTAATATTCACCTATAAAAAAGTTTTAAATCTAAGTTTTAAATTACTGTTATAAGACTCCTTGATATTTCCTGCTAAAGAAATCCTATTACATAGGATGAATTTTAACCGCGCAGTTCACTGAGCGTTAGTCTTTATCCGTTAATTGCTTGAGCTAGTAGAGATTAATTAATTCCGTAAAGAAGAGACTCACTCTCATGCGAGAAATGGTAGTGGTAAATGCATTCAGCCACTCCAAGGAATGCATTCACAACGATAATGAAAACGTAAAGAAACGCACACAACTGCTTACCGTATCGACTTTCTATCAACACTCATTCAGCATATCGCTCATGTGTTTAAATTAAATTAGAATCTAATTACGCATTTTTTGCATGGAAATATTTTGTTGTTTCTTATGTTCATTTACATATTCTCTTTCTATTTGAATTTAAATTAAATTAGACTGTAGTTAAATGATACGTTATTTCCATGGAAATACTTTATAGTGTATATTGTTTTATAAAAATGGAAGTTTATATTATCGACGTTTCCGCGTAACCAACTCAGATATAAATCTCCAAATTATTACTTCCATGTTCCTTAAGGAAATGGAAGTATGGTGATGGCAAAAAAAATCGTGTTCGAGATTATTGCAGATTCTAATTGTACTACACTCAAAACATGAAAAAAGTCGTTTTTCGAAAAGTGTCTGTGTGTCTGTGTGTCTGTCTGTAGATTTTTTTTCTATGGCAAACGATAACAGCCGCAAATTAAAACAGAATAAAATAATTTTTTGCATACAGCCCTAATTTGTAGAGTACTCACGACCTATTGTTTTTGGTGAAGATCGGTTAAGGGAAAGGGGTAGTTTACCTGCAACGGTTTTTTTATCAAGGGTAATTTTTTTTTAGCAAACGATAACAGCCGCAAATTCAAACAGAATCAAAAGATTATTTGCATACAGCCCTAAATTGTAGAGTTCTCAAGACCTCTTGTTTTTGGTGAAGATTGGTTAAGGGAAAGGGGTAGTTTACCAGCAACGTTTTATGTTTTAACAAGGGTATTTTCTATGGCAAACGATAACAGCCGCAAATTCAAACAGAATCAAATAATTTTTTGCATGCAACTCTGAATTGTAGAGTTTTCAAGACCTATTGTTTTTGGTGAAGATCGGTTAAGGGAAAGGGGTAGTTTACCAGCAACGTTTTACGTTTTAACAAGAGTAATTTTTTCTATGACGAACGATAACTGCCGCATATTCAAACAGAATCAAATACTTTTCTGCATACATCACTGAATTGTAGAGAACTCAAGGCCTTTTGATTTTGGTGAAGATCGGTTAAGGGGAAGGGGTAGTTTACCAGCAACCTTTTACGTTTTAACAAGAGTAAAGTACTTGAAAATTCATTTAAACTTTTTCAAACAATGGTAATTGTTAAAAATAAAATAATTTTGATGCCAGGCAATAAAATTATAATTTTTTCGTTTTAATGTAAATTATGTATATAATTTTTTATATTAATACATGTATAAAATAATATATCGTTCGTGGCAGGCAAGCATATCTCAGTTATGTAATGTTTACGTTTCCATTTTATTATTATGACTACCGCAATAAAAAGGCAGGGAAGACACACACACACGCGCGCGCGCACACACAAAATTCGCGTTATTTCTGGCCTCACTCATGTTTATTTTCTTACATTTGCACGCTTTTTAAATGGTAAGTGCCGAAACCCATACCAACATAACGCGTGCAAGCCGAAAAAGTGTCCAGCGTGGATAGCGATTTGCTTCCTGTGGATCGCTGGGCAGTGTAACTGCACGTGTTTACAGAGGAACGATTCATAGACAGACTTTTCGTCTTTAGGGAATGAACCCTCTGCAAGATGCTGAGGGTCCATGAGTGACTTCGGAGCGCTCCTTCTTTTTCGCGTGTTTGTTCTGTGAAACATACACTGTAGATTCGCTGCTTGATAGGAACGCTGCAACTAGGAACACTGTAGCAACGCTCAATAGGAAATGTTGAAAATTTTTGTCCACGGTGTACCCTCATACACACTAAACCTGCTCTGATGTTTTAATTACGGACATCATAATATTAAAACTTTGGAAACTTGAGCACTACTTAATGGAGATCAAACATTAACTTATACAAGCCATTAATTTATTGCAATTTTTTATATATAGGTCTATATATTGTACAACGTTATCGGCAACAAAGAAGTAGTTTTTGTTAAAATTCCTTCCCGGGATGTTTGGCCGTAGTCCAATGTTTTCTACAAAACCAAACGTTTCGGCAATGCCATCGACTTCCATCATCAGTGAAAATCGAGTGCGATAACGTGAGGTGGTATACGTTAGTGACCACAGTACTGTGGTTAAGGATGAAGCAGTAAGTAGAAAGAAGTAGTTTCTATAGTAATATTTCATTTCGAAAATGATTTTAAATATAAATCTTAGAACATGGAAGTCATGTATGTTTCTCCATACCGATATTTTTAAAGGCGGCGATTTCACCTGTGGGCACTTGAACCTACATACATACATAACCTACACCTACATATTTACATAAACCTGTACTGGTTTACGGGTATAAGCAGTGTACCTCGCTCAGGTTGAGGCAGAAACAAAAAAATTTGTATATTAGAAATGAATTCTTTAAAAAGAAAAGATTTATTTTTTCAGAGTTACTGATGAACCTAATACTAGTTACTGTTTCGGAGGGGGAGTTACTTTCAAACCATTGTCAAAAAATCGTGAAACCGGGCGTGGTAAGTTCATATACCTACGGCTTTGCTAAAGCACCACTGTTTAGTTACATTCCAGCCTCCACGATTCCTATTGCTAAACATTCTTAAAACCTGTTAAACATTCTTAAAAACTAAAATATTCTTAAAAACTGTTAAACATTTTACTTTTTAAATTTGTTTCATTAACTTAAAATTGTGTATATTTCTAGGATCGCGGTCACTGAACCGATTACCTCCATATGGCTTATTGAATTCAGATTCTTAAAAAATATGAAAATTTAAAAGTAAAATTGTAAATTTATTTTATATTCTTCGTTTAAAATGTTTGTTGATAAGGTCTTTCTGTATGAATACTTATGGAATAAAAACAATAATTAAAGGTATATTTTTCCTTACGTAGTATTACACTTAAATTTGCTTATACTGTAGTCAACGTAAAATATTAACATTACTTGAAATCCGGACTTTTCGAAGACTCTTTCATGGCTTCCCGTTTTCAGTCATTACTGACTTACATCTTGTACACTAGAATCACGTCTGGAATATAACTTATCGAGTAGCAGATTTCGACGCGTTATCGGCAATTATATTGATTTGTCTTTGTTTTTTGTAACTATTAATGTGACTATCGTTCTCTATAACTTATACTTTGTGTTAGTTTGACCGTATTCGCCTGTCTGTTGATTGAACGAGCGAAGGAGTTCTCAGTTTTAATTCGACCGTTTGGCAATGTTTATCTGTCTGTGTGTCCTTTTGGGGTATGTCTGACGATAACTTTTGAGTGCATCAACCGATTTTCGTAAAACTTGCCATACGTGTCCATACTTATCACCTACAGAGCCCTATTGTCTTGACACTCATCCCTCCAAAAATAGGGGGGCAGGAGTCAAAAATGTGAGGGGTCAAAATGTGGAAAAACATAAAAGACCATGTGGGATATCAAAGTGTAGGGAATTTAAACCGCAATTTAAACCGCAGTCTGAATATAGTGTTCACTTTTGAAAACTTCGATATTTTTGCGTCAGACCCCAATGTGTGTGTGTGCGTGCGTGTGCGCGCGCGCGCGCGTGTGTGTGAATTTCGATAAAATCGCAAAAATTCATGTGGGGTGTCAAATTAAAGATATATTTAATTAACATCTAAATGTAGTGTTAAAGTTTAGAAATTTAAAAATTTTTGGATCCCTGAACCGAAAAAAGAAATCAAAGATTTGAAAAAAACTGTGAACATTCAGGAGGGTAGGCCTATCAAATTAAAAGGAATTGTCACCCAAATCCGAATGTTTCGAATTTTTAGTGTTTACTGTATCATTGTGTTCCCTACAATTATTTTATTACTAAAGAAATAGTAAAGCAATAGACTGAAAAATTATCTAATATCAAAATTTAAACAATAATAAATGCACTTCGTTCAAAAGAGTGAGCGAGTTCTTCAGCTCAGGGAGTATACTAATTATTATTTTAAATTCTTGGATTTCGTTGTCCATGACGTGTCCGTTACTTAACTAAATACAACTATTTCATTAACGACTCGGAACACAAAATTTTTTATGAGTAAAAACATAAAGTTTTACCTTACAGCCTTAACCGGTTTTCACTTTTAAAAAGCAGGACGGACAGCGCTACCAGCGGCAACCTCTGAAGAACTTTTTAAAAGTGAAAACTGGTTCAGGTTGTAAAGTAAAACTTTATGTTTTTACTCATAAAAATATTGTGTTCCGAGTCGTTAATGAAATAGTTGTATTTATTATTTTAAGTTTGAGTTTTCATAAGATCGTGAAGTGCGTTCGAGTGTTGTTTGTTTAGACTGCGTCATTTTGGTACTGGCAGGGTCGTTACTTATTGCTAAAGAAAGAAGTAAACAATTTTTACAAAATGTACAGTAGAATCGCCAGAAATAAATATTTTAAAATAACGCTACAGGTGGCGCAAATACACAGTTGGCCGCGAATTTTGTTGTAGTCAGGTTAGGTTAAGTTATGTTAGAATACAAATCAGTTCACCGAAAAATCAAGTTGCATTCCGAACGCAGCGTTTGGTCTGAGGTTTACATACGTACGTATGGAATAACAAACACGTTCTAAGATTTTAATTACTGATTGTTTTTGAAATAATAATAAAGCGTAAAATTAAAAAATACGAAAAAATTATTAAATACGGGTCCAAAGAGACAAATTGTCATATAGGCCTACGTACAACAGTATAAAGTTGGAACAGCAAAAAACAACTGTTTAATATATAAATTCACTGAGTTGCTGTGGAACAAATTAGTGCACTACAAATACCGGAAACCCAAATGCATACACTGTGGGCTGAATAAACAGTCGACACCTGGCTGTTTACTACTCGCTAAGAGGACATAACCTCAAAAACGAAGATACCAATTTGAATCATCCTCCAACCGCCAGACACGAAGCGATATCCTACTCGTAAGGTGACGTACCACACCATCCTATTGTTATCGATGTATGTTAATATGTTATTGTTATGTGCGTTTAAAACCTCTTAAGATTTCTGTTTTAACTTAGCGAAAGAAAACACTAATAGGCAAGGAAAAGAAACTCAACCTCAAATCAATGTACACGTCTTTGGAAAGGTGGGACGTGTCAATTGATAGAACTCGACCACGAAACGTGTCCCAGTGAGGAGGTGAAATTAACAACCGTGACCAACACAACAGACTATAAACAGCTGAGGATTAAACAGTTTATAACTGTTTAACTGTTACTGTGACAGCTACGTTGTGAAAAACCCTCACGATCTGTTAGTTTCACGTTATGTTGTGGTTTGAAATGTACGTAAAATTGGGTAAATTCTCAAAATTCAATACATTAACTGGCACATTCAAAATACTTTCAAGCAATGTTATGAAATAATTTATTTAATAATAAAAACATAAATTATTTATTAAGTTAAATATTTATTAATCTACTTATTTGCATAAATTAATATAAAATATTTATATAAAACTAACCAGGAGAATAATATTATTATTAAAAATAATTGAACGATATTCGCAACCACACTAGGAGACAGTCAAGAAAAGCGTGTTAGTTATCTGAACGTAGGCCTAATTAAATCAAATTTGGATGACTGTTCTGTAGCCGGACAAACTTTACCGGACAAACGCGGTTGCATTAAGCAATAAGTTTCTTAAAGAGTTCCTATGGGCGTACGGTTTCCTATGTAGTGACGAAATATTTAGGACGTAATTTGACGCCTAGTGATTACAGTCTGACTAGATCCGTCATGTCCGAAACGTAGAAGCATAAAAAGCACTATCCTTCATCCAAGTAGGATACCTTGTCTCTATACCATTTAAATGGAACAAAAATTAGATTATTATTTACCGCTAGCCCTCGGTGAGGTTGACACAGTGGTCATGGCAATTTTAATGCCTACCTCCACAGAATGGGAAAGGTGGAAAGCCCAGCATGCCCATACGGTGACTCTTCCCATGAAGATGCCTTGCATACCCGTTTCAAGTACTGCAGATTCACAAGAGAGAGGATGGAAGCGAAAGAGTGGAGGTGGAGGTCGGGGAGTTCACGCCCAAGACCGCAGTGGGGATTATGCTTCGAGGCAAGGCGGAATGGGACCGCATTTCTGCATTTTATTCAGTGGTTCCTACCAGAAAAGGACACTTACACCCAACGGGCAGTAAAAGATAAGGGACAAATAGAAGGAGCCCGGTAAGGGCGCAATAGGTTCCATCCTGAAGTAATACGTTAAGTGGTTCCAGGATGAACATGAATTCCCGAGTTAGAGGTGGGATTTTTAGTGGGTGAGAGTCACACACAACAGGTGACACACGGTTTCCTTTGACAGTGGTTAAAACATTTCCCCCCCTCTTAAAAAAAGTAGATACGGTAGTCCTGGTGATAGCGGAAGTGGTGTTCCCGTAGACCGTTAAGCTCAGGATCGAAAGCACCTCGTCGAGAGAAAAGATGAAATTGGTAGAGATTAGGCAAAGAACGAAACCATGAAACCAAGGAATTCACTCACCAGCACTGGGAAGACTGCTGGAATAAGGAGGGCAGAGGAAGATGGACCGCAAGACTCATACCGAAGTTGAGGGAATGGACTGACTGACAACACGGTGAGGTAAATTACTGTTTGACACAGTTACTCAGTGGCCATGGGACTTTTAACGCCTACCTCCGCAGAATGATAAAGATTCAAAGCCCAGAATGCCAGTACGGTGACTCCCCCCATGAAGGTGCATTCCAACCTTCTTAAATGTAACCAATTTACAAGAGAGAGGAGAGCATTAGATATGGAGGTCGGGAAGTTCACACCCGAAGGTATAGTTACGATTATGCTTCGTGGCAAGGAGGAATGGGACCGCGTTTCTACATTCGTTCAGTCGGTTCTGCAAGACAGGCCCAACTACCACCCAACGGGATGTTCCTGTTCTGTTCTGTTACTATGGCGCTACAGCCCACGATGCGTTTTGGCCTCCCCGAATAGTCGCCTCCAAACACCTCGGTCCGCCAGCCTCTGCCTCTAATCCCCAACACCCATCCTTCTGAGATCATCTTCTTCTAGGTCTTCTTTTCCTTCATTGGCCATTTAGTGTCCCTCTAAGAATTGCTTGTTGACAAGTCTTGGTTACCAGACATTGCTGTTTTACAGTATGGTTGTCAGCTTTACGCGAAACCCCAAACCTGGTAATTTTATTTTGGAGTTTTCTTCCCCTAGACCGGTCGCCTTCTCTACGGCTGATGAGCACGGTCTGCCCGTTGCTAATTTTTTCTCGCTCTGGCTATTTTATTTCAGCATGAGGAGCTGGAGAACGTCCCGCATATAAGTAGAATGAGCCCGATAAGGGCGCAATAGGCTCCATGTTGAATTAATTACAGATGGTGGTTCCAGGGTGGATATAAATTAGAGGTGGTTCTTTTAGTGGGTGAGAGTCCCAGACACCAGGGAACACCCAGTTTCCTATGACGGCGCTTAAACCATTTTCCCCTGTTAAAAATTATTATGATTATTATTACTTTTATTAATAGCATTATTACGTCTATTAATATTATCTATAGATGGACAACATGACAGTAAATGTTTAAACGTTCTGATGAATATTAAGTCTCTTAGTGTAAAGAGAAGACAAGTTGATGAAATAATTAAAATATCAGTTAGCTACACGTGAAGCTGATTATGCGATCCTGTAACATGACGAAGAGGCCGATCTGATCTACACACCGGTGTATAGTCAGCGAGGCGGGGCCACACAAGTGTATAGTGTTCCATTCCACGGGTTTGCGGAACCGCACGTAGCGTCTGTGGTCTTCTGTTTTGTGGCAGAAAGCATCAATCTTCTGCCGATACACGTTGGTAACAATTTTTTTTTTTTTTTTGCAACGACATACGTGAAAGTTGAGCCAGACCACAACTCGACGCAAAGTAGCGAAACGTTATCGCACTAATGATAAGGTCAAGTGAAACAGACGTGCTATTTGTCTGCGATAATATACTTTTGCGAAGTTCGTGGAAACCAACAAAAATTACCAACGGCCGCAAGAAGAAGTAGGTCATCGTCGGTGGTCGGCGTGGATCGAATACATTTTTTCCTTCTGTTCGATGGTTAACTGCAGGCGAAGATACACTTGAGCGATTCAAGTAAATTGTAAGCAACTTGACCGGTACATATCATGTGTTTATAGTGGTATGTACATATCATTAGCACTTGTCTGACCGCAGACGAGCGAATGCCTTCTTGGTCATTATCAGCTGATTTCTTTCGAGAGGTAATCTTTTCGTGTTCACCGTTCCAGAGAATTTAACCAGATGACCGTCCCAATCTCGCTAAGTATCGTTATCATTGTTAGAATTTTGCCTTGCCAGACTGTAAGGCCGTGGTTGGTTGCAGACATTTCGGCCGTACCTTCGGAACTACGAAACGCAGTGTCAGTGCCCTCGTTGATTAACACAGTCGCAACTGTCGTTTGAGGCAGCCGGAGAAGTCCGCTCGCCAATGCCGACCACCGCATCCTCTTTGAAGAGACGGGACTTCCATCGTCGGTGAGTGCGTGTTTCCCTCGAATGCATATGGAGTCCATCCTGATTCAAAAACATGCAGCGATTGCAATGAATCGGTGGGGTGAGTCCCTCTCATTAAGTACTTTTGGGACTAGAGTCGTGGAGAACCAATAACACTTTGACTTCTTCTCACTGGCCAGTGGTTTCAAAAAACATCTTCGTGTGTACTTCAAAAGTATATAAATATGGGTGCTCTACAACCTCTGTTCAATGTTTACTGACTGCGATAACTTGGTCAGTGTTACACCCTTACGCTACAACACTATGCACTGAAGATGGCCGTTGCAACCAACAACTTTAGACCACGGCCTTACAGTCTGGCAAGACAAAATGGAAATTGACGCCGGCTGTGAAACTTCAGACATCTATCGTCATCATTGTCTCTTATTCCCAGAACCATGCACCAGTCTCTGGATTGGAGTTGGTAGGAGACAATTAATTAGAGATATTAAATATTTTGGATTTATACCATTTTTGCCTTATTCGTCTAAAGGTTAGAGTAGTTACAACCTACAACTTCATTTTGAGTAACAAATAAGTACAACAAACACACACTCACATCATATGAACATGACTCCCATATCATACGCCCATTATCATATGGACACTGTCCAAATATTTCCTCTTCAACCTACGGTGCCCTGTCTTACTTAAATGCTTTCTATAAAATATTTAACAATAAATTCATTATGCATGAGAAAATGCACGAAGTTTTAGCTTTCTATTTTCCACAACTTTTCATCTTTTCTTTTCTTTTTCATTTCTTTTAAACTTTGAATATTTTTTTTCTTTCTATATAAATCGTGTATGCATGGTTGTATTTTGGAAGAAGATAACGATATATAAAGGCGCCCTTTTCTTTTTCTACCAAGCTGAGGCTTCACTTCTGTACGAGATAAAAACGTTTGAAGACCTTCCTAAATTGTAAATCCAAAAGATAATATAGGTTGTGCAGGATCAAAGCGACCAATTTGCATTCAGCACAAGTTTCGGCAAAGGACAACAGGTTAGAGCTTTATAGAAAAGACGATCAGTAGGACTTAAAATTAATTTTATATACGGTATTTGTTTTATCAAAGAAGAACGTGTACAACGTTGCAGGCCGTTTAGTTTGCCACATACATGAAAATTAAAATTTTAAATTAGAGATTAGTTTAAATTGGAACAAAGTTAAAATGTTAATTTCAAACGTACAGTGGAAAATGATTACTTTGTTTCAGACTCTGCACGTGCCCAAAGACTAATTCGTTTACTGTTTTCATCCACTTCGATTTTACTCTCAAAAAGAGGGATTTTACTTCAAGATTACCCAAATAATTCAACTATTCAAAAAAAAAAATTGATTTGTAGTTTTGAATCGACACTCCACCCCCACATGTGAGTAGATTCGTTTTATTCTGAAAAACGTGGTTAGCGAGTTCACTTCTGGCATATACCTTTTGTCTCTGTAACTGCCCAAGTAGTTGTATTGCATAAAAGCAGTACTATAAGATTAACATCTAGAAAATAATATGTAGTGATACCATAATACTCTAAGTACAGTACAAGGAAATGGCGTACTGACTCCTCTCAAGTACCGTACTCAAAGAAAGACATATTATCATTTAAAACCTAACTTCGAAGACAGAGTGTGCGAAATAAAATTATATAAGATTATAGACCTACCAGAAAGTACTACGATGACAAAGTAGAATATCTTGTGCGCTATTCTAATGTAACAATTTACATTTAAATCCCGGCTAAACTCTTAGTTTGGACGGCTAAAATGCCAACTTTGTCGTGTTGCGTTGCTGAACTGCTAGCTGAGTTTCGTTACTACCATCGTTAAAGAAGGCTGTAATTGTACGAGCGGAGCGAACAGTTGACTCGACCGTTTGCCATTTATCTGTCTGTCTGGGGGTTCACATTCTGTGTGTCTCACGATAACTTTTGAACGCACCAACCGATTTTAGTAAAACAAGACACACTTTTACCCTATCGAACCCTACTGTTTTTGAGATTGATCACTCCGAAAATTGCGGGATGGGAGGTAAAAATGTGGGAAGTCAAAATTCAGAAAAAATCGCAAAAATCCATGTGAATATCAAAGTAAAGAAAATTTTAACCACAAGTGAATATAGTGGAATTCAATGTGAGACTAAATGCGAGTGTTTCGAATGTGTAGTGTTTATTATATGATTGTGTGCTCTACAATTGTATTATCACTAAAAAAATAGTAGTGAAATTGGAATTCTTATAATTTTTCTATAATTGAAAAACTATCTAATATCGAAAGTTATGTAATACTTAATAAATATACTTCACTCACAGTAGTGATCGAGTTCTACAGCTCAGGAAAGTTAATAGTATATAAATATATAACGTGTGATAGTACTGAAAGGGCTCATTTAGCATGCAGCAGCAGCACGAATAGCGTATGACATAATAAAGTTGTAGTGGCGAAAACTGCTAACATGAAATATCTGACTGACAATTAGTCCTAAATTATACAAAAACCTTGCAAACTGCAGCGGCAGCAAAACTTCAATATTGCCTTAACAATATTGTCAGCCTTCCCCTTCTATTTTTAAAAAGTTTTCCTAAATCTGTTTTCTACGTTTTACGATAGTTTTTTAAATCCCCCAATCTATGTTTTCTATGTTCTTGTTGATTTTTTTTTTACTATACTTTTCTTTTGTTTAACAGTAGGCATTTTACCTACGTATGGCCGGCCGGCTTATCGAAAAGCGTTACGTACTAGGCTACAATAAGCGCCTTTCGCTCTCTCGGCAGTAGCAGAGCTGTCTGTCAAACAATTCGCGGACACCGGTCAGCTCCCAATCGTGTTATTCCCATCAACACACGTTCGTACATGCCGGTCAACGTCGTGCCTTTATGCACGAATTGCTTCTATGGATAAACGATGCAGCGTTGCCAAACAGACCATTACACCGCTAATGACCATAATGGCTACTCTGTAGCGTGTAAACAATAAGTGTTTGAGAACTCATTAGCGAGTATTGTTATTTAGAAACAGCGTTTTAAAAGATGTTTTACCAAAGGGGTTAATCAATATAGGCCTACAATACTGAGTGGAAAAACTAAACCGCCAATCACTCAATTGATCTACATACAATATACGAATAAGAACTGATAATAATTGAATATCGTGGTGTCACAAAACGTTTTTATGATGTAGAATTTTTAACGTGCTAGGTATAGAGTGTTTTAAAACTATTATAAACAAATTTTATGAAAACTAAATTTAATTTACTTTAAATCATGTTAATTAGTAATTTATTCTAGGGTAAAAAGCTCAAATTCGGTGTCCTCGAATTAAAATTGTCGGTGCTAATTCCCTTTAATTTAACAAATCGTGCCATTCTTAAACAAATTCGATTATTCGTTAGTTTCTATATTGAATTAGAATTATTTCGATTGTTGTTGATTCATTTACAAACTTCTGATGATGCTGATGTGTTTCAATGGAACGTCAAAAACGTAGTACACTACTTGCAGAAGAAACTGTATTCAATAATATCATATTATACTATCATGTACTAGAAACCTCCGTGAGTTGGAGAACGGGCTCACGACTTTGATCGAAGTACATTTATTATTACATAAATCCAGATATTAGGTAATTTTTCAATTGTAGGAAAAATTACAAAAATCTATATTTCTCTACTATTTCTTTAGCAATATACCAATTGTAAATTATACAATAAACACAAAAATTCGAAACATTCGGATTCGCGTTACAATTCCTTTTAGTCTTGCTGAATTTTCACAAATGTTTCTCAAATTTTTGAACTCTTTTGAACCTTGATGTTCCAAAATTTTAAAATTTGCAAAACCCAACACTACATTCAGATGTTAGCTAAATTTTTTAAAATTTCATATCGCACACGAATTTCTATGATTTTATCAAAATTTTCACTCACATTTTGTGACCTGATGTCTAAAATTTTGTAATTTCCAAAAATGAAATATATATTCAGATTGCGGTTTAATTACATTTAATTTTATACCTCAGATGATCTTTTGAGATCGTTTTACAATTTTGACCCCAAATTTTTAACTCCCACCCCCGTAATTTTGGAGAGATCAATCTCAAAGACAATAGGTTTCTGTAGGATAAAGTATGGAACACGCATGACAAGTTTATGAAAATCGGCTGATGTGAGACATTTGCCAAATAGATATGTATACAGGTAGACAAAGAGAGACATGCCAAACAATCGAGTCACACCTGAGAACTCGCTTCGCTAGTTCAGTTATTGATTTTCTGCACCTGTACTAAATCTACCAACATAATGAAATTAATTTTTCAACCCAATAATATATCGTTCCATAAGCCTTTGATGTTGTTAGACTCTAATCTATATCCCCTTCTCTGTAATATCCTTCTAAAATGTTGAAGAGGATTTATTTCTCTCCGTCTTCAGACAATTACTGTACGGAGAAGACGTTTATTTTTAAAATTTAAGATTTAAGCTTTGATTTCCTTCTATCCCATGACTACACCAAGAGAACGGCCGTGACAATGTCGTTTGCTAACAACACCACACGTCATGTGGGGTCGTGTACGTAAGGCGATAGTACGAATCGGCTCACTTATTCCCGCTAAACTGTAGGTTTATCTTAGCCTCTTACTCAGAACTATTATCCGTAACAGTTAGCTGTGTGGGGCAAGCGCCTCTGAATTTAACATAGTCCAGGTGCTTTGCTTTCAGTCCAAGGTCCTCAGACCAATGATCAAGGAACCTCTGTATAGAACCACGAAGAAGAAATGGCGTAAAGACCTACCAACATTGTAAAGACATGTCTTTCCTCCAGTCGTGTTTAATGTTCAGTCATATTAGCTCACAGACTATATGTACCCTAATATTCTGACTGCTAATAAAAAGAAGAAGAAAAGGCCTAATGGTTCTATATGTGAATGAATCTGTGATTAGATCCGACGAGTATATGCAGAGAAGAGAGAGAGAGAGAGAGAGAGAGAGAGAGAGAGAGAGAGAGAGAGAGAGAGAGAGAGAGAGAGAGAGCCAGCGTGTCACTGATAAATGAATAATTTATAATTAAGAAACCAAAACAGACCACCACTTTATCCGTGGGACTAATCTCTAATCGGATCTAAGACGTTTGGGTTAAATTCTGTCGTTCGAGAACTTTAAAACTTTAAAATTATGTATTTCGTCAAGTCAGTGAAATCTAAACGTCATGGTTTTCAAATGACGTAATTAATCTGCTAAAAAGAGTTGTTTCAAGTGTCCGATGAATTGAAATTAAAATTTCACAAAAAGACTTTTAACTTTTTTTAATTTCATTAACCGTGGCGTACAGTAACGAACAAATTCCAACAGAACAACGGGATCTGAACACTGACCAAGGCAGACGGAAACGAAATGTATGCACTCACACGCTGCTGGTAGTACTTATAAATTAAAATTAATATCTTATTAAAACCATGAAGCATAGAGAATTCGTTGACCCAAGTGGAGATGTGGTTTTGAATACATGAATAGTGATTGATGTCGGATACCTGTCATGCATGTTTTAAATAGTCGAGAACACGCAGGCGCACACTAACACTTGCGTGCGCGCGCCATCGGGAACAGACAAATGACTGGCATTTTCAAGCACTCTAAATTTCAAACAGGTTCGTCTATAACATCAAATTTTCTAGATACGTACAAATTGATTCGACTTCATTTCGCCATCAGAAGAAAAATGTGTTTTAATTAAGAAATTAATTAATACAGCACATATTATTTCTAATGATAGGTGACATAGTCTTTCTTTTAACAGGGTAACGCTGTCGCAGCGGTACACTTCAAAGCAGGAAACCGTATCTCGATTTTAGCAGTATTAGGCTGGTAGTCAAACACCGTACTCACTTGGTTCCTAAGCCCAAATCACTGTTTTTAATACTTTATTAAGTAGATATCTAAGTAAATCGTTTATCTATTTGTCATTATCGTAATAATTATTATTATTTTATTTCCCTGTCCCAGCTAAATTAAACATTGCGTGATTTAGCCTTTAAAATTCAGTCATATGTCAAAAATAATGCATCGATTTAATAACATGTCTGCAGGCCAATCTTAAATTTTTACAAAGTAAGCATTATGTAGGGTCCGGAACGGAGCAAATACAGTGCGGAGCCAGAGAGAAAGCGAAATCTTCAAATGCGTTTCTCCTGTAATAAATGTGTAAAAGTTAACGTTTAAAGGAAAGCGAGTTCCGTCACACAATGTGAGACATGTATAGTAAGCCGCAAGTGGCCGTAGTTCGGTGTTACTTCGAGTTGGTTTCATGTTGATTTTACAAAAAACCACATATCGATACTAACTATCGTGTAATCGAATAACAAAAATTAGGTTATTTCACAATATAATATTAAAGGTGGATAGGTTTTCCTGTTTTTTCTATTTGTTAACCGAACTGTGTTTTGCTATTACATGCCTAGATTTAACGTATAGAAGATGGTTAACGTTCCTACTGTCCGTATTCAAAACTGTAAACTAAAGTTTGTCAGCTCTTATAGTGGGTCCCCTAATAGTGATAGACACGCTTCACATAAAAACTACATGACGATGAAAAGCGATTACGACCGAAAACAACAATTTAATAGCGTAAAATGATCAGTTAACATGCTTTCTGTAATTTTACTATAATTATAAGCGATTATTCACTGCATATCGACACTAACTAGTGTAATCGAATATCAAACATTAGGTTACTGGGAAAGTACCAAAATTATTTACAGAACTCAGCTGTACAATTATTCACTGCAGTAATGGACTGGCCAAGGACAACTACGTACGCACGTTGCGATAATGGAGGAGAAGAAGAAGAAGAAGAAGAAGAAGAAGAAGAAGAAGAAGAAGAAGAAGGAGGAGGAGGAGGAGGAGGAGGAGGAGGAGGAGAACAATAACAACAACAACAACAACAACAACAACAACAACAAAAGAACTAGAACAATAACATACGCTTTTTCGCCAATGAGTAGGCAAGTACTATATGCATTGAATTGAACTACATCCTTATGATATTCAAAGAATCAAAGAATACACCACTACAAACACACACACATACACACAACACACACATTTAAAACGCAACGTGTACAGGCAAAATAAACAGAAATTCATAGAATGTCCATTCGTTATATGTATTCTGACTGAGTGTGTGTGTGTGGTATAGTTTTATCAGATTAGAAATTATAGTGCTGTTCACCGAAAATCATGTTACATCATAACTCCAGACAAAAGGCTAATTTATAAAACATTATATCCTCTTACATAAAACAAACCAAACGCAATTTCGAACAGCATTTCATAACAGAAAACAATGTTTCACGTCATATTGTTCATTAATCATTTACCAGATGCTTATGCGCCACAGGCCCAACGACCCACACGCTAACCGACACACATCTATCATGCTGTCTTACAACAAACGCGGTAACCTATTGCCAACTGAACAAACGTAATACCTCGTATTGTACGGCCTGGATTTCTGCTATAAATTTTCACGGCTCGAATGATAATTCATGAAACGTGACGATTTTTCCCGCTAAACCAACTGTATTTCTTTTATCGACCGATCACCGAATCACTTCATGCTGCAGTTGTTAATGTGTTTTTAGAGCACATTGAAATCTGATACTGAAAGAAGTCAATTTCTTTACGTCTGAACGCGTCTGTTATGGAAACTTGTATATTTATTAAACTGAGGTTTTCTCTTAAATTATATAACCACACACAAATTTCATTGCGACCGAAGTCGACTAATAAATTCAGCCAAATAAATTACAACGTTCAAAACTTCTGACGCTTGAGTAAAATGAATTATCTCGAATTTTTATTAGAGCCAAAAAACGTTATAATTACTAATCTACGTTTAACTGCTTCCATTAAATAACATAATACTATGATAATAACAATTTAAATACAAGTTATTTTTAAGGTACTGTAAATGTAACTATATTAGCCATAGGGCCTACATAATTTTTTCTTGACTTACGCCGCACATAATTTTGAGACTATTCTATGACTAAGACTATTTCTAATCGAAATTTCTAAGCTCTGTCTATAAGATATCTATAAGATTACAATTTATCGTCGCTCGCGTTTAATTTACTGCATACTGCGTACTGTTACTCTTGTACTGCATTGTCTCCCTAACACATAACATGCCCGCTTAACTATGATTTTCACTACACACTACATCGCAAGGTTTATTATCCTCAAGTTTCTCATTGCCTCTGTGTTACGGAATAATTGGTTTCCTTCACCGTTTGGATGATCGTGGATCCACGTTTTCTGTTTCTGAGTCATCTTTTTTATTTAGTCAGCTACACATTCAGATTCTTGGTTTCTGTGTAGGTCCTTTTTACGTACGTCCCAAGAAGCATTGACTGTGTTCACCTTATTTAGGAACTTCTGTAGATTCCGATGGAACCAGATGGAAGAATGCTATGGAGGAGTGCATTTAAAGGGTGGGCATCCTTGTCTTTAAATGGGATTTTTTTTTTTTTTTTTTTTTTTTTTGAAGACAGGATCCAGTGGCTAGATGCTCGTGCAGACCTAGGACCACCGCATTCTATACTAGACAAAGAAGAAGAATTTTAAGTTTGACGACATTAACAAATATTAATTAACGATGATCAAATTATTCCGTCTCACGAATTATGAACAAGTGTGTAGTGATAAACAGCACGAAGTAGATAATACAGTTACGAATATAACTTTAAGATATCTGAGAATGGATTCAATATAATGATTATTGTGGGCGTTGTAAATTTATTATATTTAATGACATTATTGGACAGATAAATGAGTTTTAATTTGAAAATTGCAATTTGTCAAGCCGTAATGTTAAATATCAGATAACTGTGCGTATAATTCTTTTCGTCCATTGCTTCGACGTCAGAAGAGGATAAAAAAGTATTCGATTTTCGGGCATTCCGTTGATCGCAGATTTGAGATTCAAATAATATTAATTGTTATTTCTTAGTCATAACGATAAGCGACCTACTACTTACCGACGACTTATTCCTAGCAACGCCTACCTAGCGACGACTAACTTACTTCTTCACAGACTATTTGTCAACAACTTTATTACGTATTTCTTGTTTCTCCTTATGCTTCTTCATTTACAATATCACCACAGAGAAATCACAGTTTCGTTTTTGAAATTATACTGAGTCATTAATTTCTCGGTTACGTTCTCGGAATGTATTTTTCTTCTTCTTAATCGTCACTATATTTCCTTGAGAATTAGTCCCATTGCCTGTTGCGCCCTCTAGCTCAAACCACATCATCATCAGACCGAAAACAGTCTGCATTTAATGACGTGAGTAACAAACTGAGGGGGGTTGCTGCGTGTGTTGAGGTGCTAGATGTCGCGCTGTTACTGAGTCGGCCTCGCCAGACTGTTGTTTTGAAACAACAATAGGCAGAGAGGGTTGATTAACTCGCTCTTGTGCCGAATTCACTGCACCGAACGACGAACGACTGCCATGTAAAGTGATGTCCTACCACTGAGTTTCCCAATCGTTTTTCCTCTTCTTCTTTATTCCAGGGTATAGCCATGGAGGTCTTCTCATTGAAAGCTGCTTGTATGTTGCCATAAGTCTGCCAACATTCTTTTCCTCTTGGCTAATAGGTCTTTAATTTCAAAGTTAGTCTACTCTCGTCCATTTATAAAAAAACATGTTGCTTCTCCTTTCGTCTATGCTTATTGGTCTTGTCCAGAATATTGTTAATTTTCGACTAGAGCATCCTTTAACAATAAATTCTAAAGAGTCTTGTTTCTGCTGCTGCAATTGTTAACCGATCTTTTCAGTTTTCGATCAAGATTATCTACTTTCTACAGAACAGTACCTCCTCACCTAGTCCTGACTTTCATAATCGTATTCAACTGCCTTCTTTAACTAACACGTAGGCTTTCTCAACACCACCATCGTTAACAACCTTGCAGTCCTCTGCTTTTCTCAGCGCCCTTGAAACCAACCAACTACTCTCATTCTATATAACACTGAGAAAGTTCTAGAAAAAGTTATCCCTATCAATTTCAATGTAAATTTACCAAGTTAACAAGTACTTACAATCATTGAAGTGCAATTAATTGATTAGGATGATGTTTCCTTACAATTTAATGTTCCTTATCACAAAATGTGTTGAATGAACGACTCAAAAAACTATAAGCTACTCGCTATTCTTTAGTTATTTAATGAATGAATGAATTTATTTTTTAAATCAATATTCGTATTTACAAAACTTTCCTCAATCTCTAGGCATTGTTAATACACATGCGCGCTATTGTTCATACGCACAGTTCACAAACGATGAGCCTACTAGCACAGACAGAGACAGTAACGATAGGAATGAAGAGTGAAGACCTAGTTTTCGCTAAGTGTTAATCTAGATTCTAGATTACCCTTGTTTACTGTTACAGACATGGTAGTAGACAAATGTAGTATCGACAGATTATATACACCTAGGTATTGTATCTAATCTATTCCAGAAACAAAGTTGCAGTGTACAAAAGAAATAACTCCGTTATCACGAAGTGTTTTTACCACACAGTGGTCTCTGGTTTGTTTTCAAATTACATGAATAACAGCGACTTATATATACATATGTTATATATATATATAACATATTACATATGTTATATATATAACATATATATATATATATATATATATATATATATTGTAACGACACAAATAATCGTACTTTCTAAATTGTATGTTATTTAGCCCCACTGTTGGGATCGCCAATTTGTAACATCCAGTATCGAATCTACGGGTTATTTATCAGAATTTGTACCTTGTTTAACTCGGTTATTATTTGTGTATACTTTGTTAATATTGGATTAAGGATGAGTATCTGTTCAGGGGGATGTTTGTTGAGCGCCAATTTGCAATCACCGGTTGCAAATAAAATTTATTGGTGAAATATCAATAATAAATTTGTATTAAAATTTATTTAAATAATATATGGTTTCTTTATTCTGTAATTAACTCTCTTTTAATCTTTTCTTTCAGCAATGAATGTGATAACTTGTGCTCATCAAAACATATTTAAAAAATCTGCCAAGACTTTCAAATGATGAGTGTTGCCAACTTAATCTAATTACTGAAGTCAACTCACATACCAGATATCTTGTTCAGTATATCATACCCATTTTGTATTCATGAAATAAAGAAACGAATAAACCTTTTTCTGTATTTTGTAAACTCAAATCCTTTATTTATTCTTGAACTTGTTTTAAATGTCAAATATAATTCTTAACAAAGTTTGGCCAGCTGTATTTTAATATGCTCAGAGTGGCAGCAGTAACTCTTATACCTCAGGGCATAAACATTTCATATTTTATATTTAATGAATAAAATACAAATATAATGTGTTAAGTTAGGTCCTTTTGGCTACGATATAAGAACAGTTTTTATAGGGAAAGTACCAAAATACATGTGATTAGAAATAGTTACAATGTGCCTTAACAGGATTATATAAATAGTGTAAAACAGTTCAGTGTTTAGGTTATGTTAGTAAAATGTTTTTTAGACTTAATTAGCTTTAGATTATAGTAACTCTATACATCAATGGGTTTTTTATGCTTATGGCAATACTATTAATTAATATTGTTCTCAATGGAAGTTCAAAAATGGTTTTTATGAAAAGTGTACTCAATGTCTTTGAAACCTATAGTCTAGGCTTAACAGGGAACGGTTCAGATTAATTTTATATCAAAAATACTTCTCTCCCTGTGTCAATTGATTCAATTTCTTCAGAGATATCCGATTTAATTCTGTAGAGTCCTGTAGCACTTCCTTCTTCTATTTTAATCATGATGAAGATAATTATTTAATTGTTTTATTGAGATGCACTGATATAAAATGTCTTATAATTTACTTTTGTCACTATGAGTTGTTTAATTCAACCTTTCTTCATTCAGATCCCATAATACTCTCTATTTTATTTTATTAACATATTCGTTGCTAAGGCTATCTCCTTGGTTTCCAATGTAACAGTTTTATGTCACCCTGGTGACATCATAATAATATTATTATATATATAAACTTTCACATATGAACTTACATTGGTATTATCATAATAATAATATAAACAAACTTTTACTATTTTATATGTTATTTTCTTTAAAAGGATATACCTTTTTTATAAGAGCTTTAATCTTCACTTTATTGGTTTCTTTGATATTCTGATGAAACACTGATCATTTTGACACCACTCTTGACTATCTTCTGTTCTATATTTCTTGAGTTATTAATTTACACTTTTTATTCTATTTGTTCCAAACTCATTTATTATTATTTCTTTTTATACTTTTCCCTTTCTTAAATTTATTTGACACATTTAGTAATCCTTTAACATAAACTGACATTGTTTCGTGATTATTTTAATAGAAATTCTTATTCATATAACTTAACTGACTAAGCTCAATATGCCCAGTTTTTACAAAAATCTATGACTATTATTTTGGTACTTTCTTGTTAAGAAAAACATTGGTGTCATTAACACTGTCATATATAATATTAAGTAAGGTGACCCAAACTAATTACTAATAACTATTAGTAATATATTATAATTCCCCTTAACTGACTGTATTTATAAATTTACAGTCTGCACAAATAAAACAAAATTCCATAAGTAAGTTCATTAACATTGTCCTTCTTACTTATCATCATTGACCTCATTTGAACTATAATAAACACAACTATCACAGTCTTCGTTAACATACATTAAACAATTAAAATAAACCATATTCAATCAAGTCTTTCTTTACTAATTTCTTAAAAATCTTATGTTTCTTGGTACTTTTTATTAAGATAATCAAAGTACATTTATGTTACAAGGGCATGGTAAAAATGTCATGTAACATAATATATATATATATATATATATATATATATATATATATATATATATATACTTATCATATAAGTATATACTCAGATAACTGCTGTCAATGTTACAACTTCAATTCTTTCGATACGCGTTTCCGGTTCAGAATTGGAAATGTTAGGTGAGCAATATTGACAATAACACTATCAACGATGTTGTCTGTAACGTAATCGGGTTTCAACAGTTTTATCTTCTTCTCTCGGAATGTCCTGAATATAACAAAATCACCTGTTTCTCGCCTCGCACTGCCGCCTAGACTATTTTTATAAGTATCTCTTTGTATGAGGCCATGGGGAAAGGTGTAGTTTTGGTAATCATAACATTGCATTTTGCTGCCGACATTTAAGCAAATGTACATTCTGCAACCGACATTAAAAAAAATTATACGGTAATGAGTTAAGGAAACAACGAAAGTAGAATAAATTAAAATAAGCAATTGGCTCCGTTGTTTTTCTTTCATTGGTTCTAAGGATTCATTTTCTTTCGTTTCCTTTTACTTCCTTACTTAATGGGTGCGGACACCTAAGGGCGCTTCTGGATCTACTTTACGACTCTGAGCAATGGGATTGTTTGCTGTAACAAAACGTTAATCCTGTGTAGTCAGGGCCTGAATGTTTTTAACTCAGTATCGTAATGCGGCTCGTAACACTTTTAAATCCCTAACAAATAAGTTTTAGCATTTTATTTTGAAAGTCATGAGGTACATATTATTTTATTTATGAAACTATTGACTTACTAACATCACAGATAATGACTCAGACCTTATCTAATCACTCTACAGCGTTCAATTTAAATGCTGAGAAGTTAAACGTCGCTACATTTCGTTTTGTCAACTTCTTTATTTGATGTATTGTAAATAGTCAAATTTAAATTTAATTGACGGAATTTTGCCGTCACAGAACAAATAAAAATGCGACGTTTTGGCAAACCAAACAATCGGCAGCGATCTTCAGGGTAATTAAAATTAAAGCATGTAAGGAAATAAATAATACTCTATCAACAAGTGATAGAAAGGAGTCAATAAAATAACAATAACAACAAAATTTCACATAATATTTAATCGAAAGGTAATATAATACAAATTATACTTACTATGGAAAAACAGAATCACAGTGTTAACCTTGTTGGTGTCCAAGTGTTCCTCCACATTGTGGTTGAGTTTTGTGAGTGTTGTACGTATTTTCATAGTAAGTATTCATTTATATTACTTTATCTTTTGACTACATATTATGTGAAGTTTTGTTACTATCATTTTGTTGACTCCTCTCTGTCACTGGTTGACAGTTATTTATTTCTTTACATGTTTTATTTTATAATTACCCGATTGTTTGAGTGCCGGCTAACGTCGCATTTATATTTATTTTGTGATGACAAAGTCCCTCAGTTTAGTTAAAATTCAAATTTCGTTTCTCTTTATCCTCTTTCTTTGTTTCTGGGCGTGTTGACAGGGCCGGGTTGTAAAAATCATGAATCATCTGTAACTTGGTTTTTCATCTCTTTATTCGCTTTCGTTGATCTCTGTTGTGTATCGTCATTCTCATTATGTTTTCCTTCGTCCCACCACTCTCACTATCACTTCTTTCAACTTACTTTATTCATTTTTGTTGTCGCTTTATTCTCACTTAAAATCTACCATTCTTCTTCAGTAGTTCCAAAATGTAGTTTTTTTTTAGATTATGGGTTTAAATTTAACCGTTTTGTTCTAGTCTTCGACTTACTGATTGACTGTTAACATTTTCGCAGTTTTGTATACACCGGTAGAATGTACGCGTAATAGCACAGATTTTTTCATAATTATATTACAGTTACTGCTTAACACTAAAAGGTAATAGTGTATCCCTCACTGTTTTGTCCCTTGTAAGGGGAGTATTTATTGAAACAAAGGAATTTAGTATACACGTCTTGAGTTATGAAGCTTTTCTTTGCAATGACGTTATTATTTAACCGTCTGAATTTTGTTGACCTTTAAGTGACGTAGACGGTTCCCTATCTACCTCTGACTGTCCCCTGTCTACCTCTTTACAGTCGGGTCTTCCATGTAACATAGCTGATCATCTGTACCTTTAACTTCGAACTCGCAGAAGATTTCGAACATAAGATAAAGATGCTTTTTGCCTAAGCTTAGAATTACTGAAAGTCCAATTAGACCAGTTATGACACTTACCAGTGATATCTGTACCATTAAGAAGTCAGTGGTAGATCTATTGAATGTGCTTGAGAGAATTAGAAGGCATAATTGTAATAAGATAAAAGGAAAAAAAAGAATTTTATACAAATACAGTCTTATCTTACGTCTTAAATTTTAATGCAAAGACTGAAGTGGATGGATCATGTACTGAGAACGCACGATTGCAGTTTTATGAAGAACCTGTACAAGCCCACACCAGGCGGAGTGCAACTCTAGTAACCTGAAGCCGCTAAAGTAAAGTTACCCTAACGCCCCGATTTATTGTGGACAGTTTTTACTCACTGTCCACATAAATGTCCGGATTTTCAATTTTAATAAGTATTAATTTCAAGTAGAACCATAGACTTAAGCCAGTATTTTAGTAACGTCCTTGAATAGCTTACGGACAAGTAATAATAGTCATCTGTCAGTAGAAACACTTAAAGGAAACTTAGTCAATAAGTGTTCAGCTTTTGATTAAGTTTACCAATTTTTATCAAGTGCTGTGTGATAAAAAGCATGCCATAAGGAAGACTGGGTAATCAAAAACCACCTGTAACAGTTCTTGTCGTGGAATCCAGTAGGTTGATTGTAAGAGTGAAATTGTTTTTACGTATTTATTTGTTAACCATTTTTGGTTAACTAGTCTCCTGATTTCATCATCTTTCATCATCATCTTCTTGTAGGAGGAGAAGCGTGTAGGTTGATGGGCCTGCAGTTTCTGCCGTTCTAGTCCAGCCTCTTTACTCCCTGCCTTGATTCCGTCCACAAATTCTTATCTTGCCCTTTCTCTCAAGTTACGTCCGTCCTTCCATCATTTCCTCGAGGAAAGCGGTGAACCATCCAGAATGTCGAAGATGACCAACAATATCACTTCTTCTTTCCGCAAACGTTCTTAGCAGCTTCCTCTTTTCGCCTATTCTTATTAACATGTATTCGATTGTCAGCCTTGCAATCTAGCAAGTTCAATCTCCTCCACTACGTCTTGAAACCCTCAAGACCTTTCTTCCTTCCAATTTTCTTAAAGTCAAGTCTGTGAGGCATAAGTACCTATACTTCACATGAACGTTTTCACGAATAGCTTTCTCATATCGAGAGACACATTTTTTGATATTTAAAGGTTTCTCTTTTTGAAAAATACCCCCTTGGCTGCAGCGATTCAGTATAGCCACCATGTTTTAGAGCTCTCCAGGTATTTGAACTTAGTGACCTTCGCTAATTTTTCTCCTTCCAGCCATATCTCTGCCTTGTGTTCTCCGTCTCTCGTGCGTTTCATGATTTTTAGTTTTAGCTCTTCCGATTCCATGATTTTTACGATTTTGGGAGAACAGACTTCGTAAACGTGTACTATCGTGATTCAATAACACAGAAATGTGGTAACCTTCAGTTTACCTTCAGTTAACCTACAGTCATACAAGTGGCGACAGATGGATAACAGTATGGAGCAAAACCTTTATTCATCTTTAGTGCCCATGAAGTTGAAGAAGAAGAAGAAGAAGAAGAAGAAGAAGAAGAAGAAGAAGAAGAAGAAGAAGAAGAAGAAGAAGAAGAAGAAGAAGAAGAAGAAGAAGAAGAAGAAGAAGATGATGATGATGATGATGATGATAGTAGCGGCAATGATTATAAGATGAAGACGATGAAAAAAGTACTTCTTGGTGGTTTGTAATATTATTTTAGATATCTCGACAGCCTCTCGGGAATTGAAACCTCGGCGCGGTATAGGCTCCTCTCAACAATACTCCAGTTTTCATTGTATTTTTACAGAATTTCCGATACCTTGATGTTCGACGAAAGGGTAGTCGACTTCTAACCAGTGTTAACGAGTAGTAACGCGTCGTGTTTGACTGGCGCATAGCATGATCGTTATCTCGGTGCGGTTGTATCAATAGGAAACCGGTTTGATCATCATGGAACATAATCACTAGATATGCTCGCTGCTAAATTCCTAATGTAGTAAAAAAAGCGTCTATCGACACGGATACGAATGCAGCAGTAAGCTAATTATGCTGAACACACAGACCAGTCGTAGTAACACAAGCTGTGATCTCTCAGTACAGGACGTTTACCACGTGATGCTACGTTTTATGCGTAACGCTTTACTGGCGTCCTCTTTGTCACGTCGCTTCGGTTACGTGATCTTATGTAGGGGTGTTGAATTTACCATATGACCGAGCCGTACGGGAGATTCACAAACGAAGGGCGGACCACATTCCTGCCGGCACACAATGGACCCAAATCCCAGGAACCTGGTTTAAATATGAAAGCGTCTTACGAAATATGAATTTATACGAAATTTCAATGTCGCTAATTATTAATCAAAGGTCAAAAAGATGAAACACAAAATGGTGAAAAACTGTGGCGGATATGATTGTTCAAAAGATGTTTAATTTGTATGAACGTACGTAGAGATTTTACGTCAGTATATATGAATTTAACTAAAATACCAAGAATAATAGGCATAGGCAGTGATTACGAAATGGTCCCAGTGCAGAACTCATTATTATTTTATTTTCTAATATGGGAGAATAAAAAATATAGTTTAGATTGACAGATAAGTTAGTTTCAAGACAGAACACTGATTGTATCAAAATCACAAAAATGGACTTAAGATAGTTTGGCTCTCAGGTACAGGCGTCTAAACAGTGTTTTAGATACTTATTAGACAATCTAACATGTATCTAATAATAGATAAATCCAGCAAAATAAATGCTCGTAAACATAATTTAATTTTTATGTAACTTAATTTTAAGTGAATAAAAATGTGATTTTTCTCTTTTTCCTCCTTTTCTCTAATTCGCCCAAATTTATAAAACGAGTATAATATTTTAATGAAAAAATATAAACAGGCCTATATTGCTACACGATTTGTAGCCCTAATTGGGGCTTCAAAATTAAAGACCGCCCCGGATCTTGGTTAGTGTTTGGCCGCCACTGGATCTGAGATTTTGTTTCCATCCTATCCCCCACCGTAGCCGCCTGGATAAGTTATTTCTCACATTAGAAGGTGTATGCTGTACTTCATCCAGTAAAAGTGTAATTTTACTGACATTTTTGTTATTTCTAATAGCGACAAACCCTAAATACTTTAAAATCGACTAAAGAAGTCCTTCCACCCTTATTCGTCCAGAGTAATCCATTTATAAACGACACTGACTGTCCCAGTGCTAACACAAGTGCGACAATTATTTGCCGACTTGGAGAGTGCTATATCACGTGCAGTGATAATTCACAATGTCGTTGGCCGCTTCAAAGCATCGAGTGAATCGATACCGCGGCTCCTGAATAGTAAAATTCACCTGCTACGTCATACGGCTAATTACGTTTCTGTTACGAAACACGCTGCGTCATGTTTCCTCAAAGAGATTACACCTAATCTGGACACCAACAAGGCGAGCTCAGCCTCTTTGTATAGCAGCGAATACAAAGCGATGTTTAAAATACGGCCACTTACTTCTGTAGGTTAAATCGTCTTCTAACAATGATACCTAGCGCTCATTGTATGATCTCTTTGTCATTGTTAGTACCATTATTGTCCGCTAGGTTTATTTAAGTATAAAATCGTATTTACTGAGAACTGATGTGGAATAAACGTACATTAAACAGATATACAAGGCAAAAGTTTAAGTAACTAACGGTTTAGCTGGCACGAAGCGTCAGTATAAATAGAAGGTATATATAAATTCTGACAGTAGAAGTTTAATCTTCTCTTTTGTCTTGGTTTCTTTCGCATGCTGAAGACGTACTCTATTCAAGCTGTCTTTTCCACCAAGACTTTCCAGTTAAGTCTGACACTTCTTCAGCGATTGTCTTGATGTTTTCAGCGACAATACAATTCGCTGATGGCCTGGGCTATGCAATGCGTGCAAATAAAGACGAATTGCACGGATGTTCAGTTCCATCCTATCTTCAGCCTCTGCTCCGAGTAGAATAAGTTTTCTCGCTTTTGCGTGAAATATGTTAAGGGAGATGTAAATATAGAAATAGACCATATAATTGTAGGTAAAAGTCAAAATGAAAAAAGGACAAAGGACTATTTATACACTGAATGCAATCTGCCAAAAATACAATGTTAAAACCTCTGATACTTAAACAAAAACAATAGACTTTATAGAGAGAAACCCCTTTAAAAAATTGTAGTTGATAATAACGTTTCGGAGCCGGTATCACATTTTAATTATTTGGCCTGTGATATTTGAGATAGGAAGGGCCAAGATATTAATAAAAAATTAAATAAATTTAGTTATACTTCTGGAACAATTTCACGAATATTAAAGAGTAAGATACTCTTTAGTACAAAGGAAGACAGAGCTGAAAAGTTCATGCAAGTGCCAAGATTAAACTATGGCAGCGAAAATGGACCAACCTCAAATGGACTCACATGCTAAAAGATATTTCTAAAATACAGGCATCTGAAATTAAATTTTCAAGAGCTGTTAGGGGATGTATTTTGACGACCATTTTAGAAACGAGAATGCAAGAAGAGATCTCAAAATGTGGTATGAGTTATTAGTAGAATACAGGAGTACACGCAAGGAAGTTTCATGTGGAACGGATGGTAGACACGTGTATTCCTAAACAAGCGTTGAAATGCAAACCAGCTGGTAGGACGGATCATGAGAGACCCTGGAAACAATGGTCAGAAACTCTGTGAAGTCGGATCGGGCTACAGCCAATTCGTGGACCGAAGAAGAAGACGACGACGAAATTAACGTTAAATACAGGGCTTAATGTTTGTATAACTTTCACTGAAGTCTGATATATAAAAAAATCTTACAGACTTGCCGCTGAAATACCTGAACTTGCTCCAGAAAAGTAGCCAATCTTAAATATACATTTTTGTCGCAAATACGATCTTCAAATCCCCCTAGATTTACGGGGTCGGTAATGCCCCTTTTCCCTATGTTAAGGTTTGCCCCGTTTTCTCAGCTGTCCGTACATGGAATGACTTCAAATTTTTACCCCTTGAAATCATATGTAAAGAGACAGTGTCACCAGAGTTCAAGGAAAGACAAAATATCCCTAACGAAAAAAATTGATACACGTAAAAAAATTCATCGGTATGGTTTCTAAGGAAACAGCCAATGACAATGACATACAAATATCTGTATGGAGAACCATACATGACTTCCATATTCTAAGATTTATATTTAAAATCATTTTCGAAATGAAATATTACCATAGAAACTACTTCTTTCTACTTACTGCTTCAGCCTTAACCACAGTACTGTGGTCACTAATGTATACCACCTCACGTTATCGCACTCGATTTTCACTGATGATGGAAGTCGATGGCATTGCCGAAATGTCTGGTTTTGTAGAAAACATTGGACTACGGCCAAATATCCCGGGAAGGAATTTTAACAAAAACTACTTCTTTGTTGCCGATAACGTTGTACACATATATATCAGTGGCGAAGTTACATGGAGGCAATTGAGGCAATGCCTACCCTAAAAAATTCTGTAGAATAAAAATTATAAATACGTATGAACTACATAACGTAAAGATTATACATTGTTACTGCGACTGTCAAATTTATTAAACCGAAACGTGCTTTATTGAGCGACCGCTAGATGGTGACAGGTGAGATTCGGCATAGTTCGTTTAAAGCGAATGGGGCAACCTGAACTTGCCTCAGCGTTTTTTGTATACATCGTATGTAAGCAATGTAGTGGTGTGATAGGGAAGTGTAGGGAGGGGGGATTGTCCCGCGCTGTACACATAGAGCGTTGAGGCATGCCTCACTTCTGTGGTCCAAACAGTTAAGTTAAAGCGCCTGTGTTGTTTCTAAGTGTTTATTTTATGCGGTTATTAAAAGTGTCACTGTTATTCCGCTGAACTAACAGATGATCAAGATTGTTATTTGAATTATTTGTAACATTAAACATATATATAGAAACTAATCAAGTTTAAAAATTTGAAGTTCAATCAGTTGTATTATTGTGTATGACTAATACAAGGATTGTTCAATAGACACACGTATAGAGCTGTAAAGCATTTTTTATTCAACGATTTTAAAAGAAGTCTCCAATAACATTAAGACATGAGTTCCACTGTTGCGCTAACCTGTAGATTCCCTGCTAGTAAAATTCTTACGGCTGTTTGTGGAACCATTCGGTTACAGCAAACTCTACCTCAGCGTCCGATTTGACCCACCGTCCTTTTAGTGATTCCTTAAAAAAAATTTAAGATAAGATTTTTGCCTACCCATTCATTAACTACTAGCTTCGCCAGTAACTAAATTGATGTCCATTTTTTCGGCTTGCACGCGTTATGTTGGTGTGGGTTTCGGCACTTTCCATTTAAAAAGCGTGCAAACGTAAGAAAATAAACATGAGTGAGGCCAGAAATAACGTGAATTATGTGTGTGTGTGTGTGTGTTTGTGTCTTACCTGCCTTTTTATTGCCGTATTAAATGAAAAATATTATATTACATTAAAATGAAAAAATTTTAATTTTATTGCCTGGCAACAAAATTATTTTATTTTTAACAATTACCATTGTTTCAAAAAGTTTAAATAAATTTTCAAGTACTTTACTCTTGTTAAAACGTAAAAGGTTGCAGGTAAACTACCCCTTCCCCTTAACCGATCTTTACCAAAATCGAAAGTCCTTGAGACCTCTACAATTCAGGGACGTATGCAAAACATTGTTTGATTCTGTTTGAATTTGCGGCGGTTATCGTTTGCCATAGAAAATACGCTTGATAAAAAACGTTGCAGGTAAACTACCCCTTCCCCTCAACCGATCTTCACAAAAAACAATAGGTCTTGAGTACTCTACAAATCAGGGCTGTATGCAGAAAATTATTTGATTCTGTTTGAATTTGCGGCTGTTATCGTTTGCCATAGAAAATACCCTTGTTAAAATCACCATACTTCCATTCCTTAAGGAATATGGAAGTAAAAACGTTGTAGGTAAACTACCCCTTTCCCTTAACCGATCTTCACCAAAAACAATAGGTCTTGAGAACTCTACAAATCAGGGCTGTATGCAAAATATTATTTGATTCTGTTTGAATTTGTGGCTGTTATCGTTTGCCATAGAAAAAAAATCTACAGACACACAGACAGACAGACACACACACAGACACTTTTCGGAAAACGACTTTTTTTCATGTTTTGAGTGTAGTAGAATCAGAATCTGCAATAATCTCGAACACGATTTTTTTTGCCAAAAACAATTTTCTAGCCATCAAAATTGAATTTAAAAATCGGTATGGAGATCAATACATTACTTCCATGTTCTAAGATTTATATTTAAAATCATTTACTTGAATTCGGTTAGATAATTCTAAAAAAATATCCCCCGTCTTGTAACTTGTAAAATCGAGTTTTATGTTTGACAAATTGAAATGAAATATTTCCATAGAAACTACTTCTTTGTTGCCGATAACGTAGTACACATATAAAAAATATCCCCTCCCCCTTCAACTATAATTTCCATTTACAGAAAATTACCCCCTCCCCCTTCAATTACCCTTTTCATTTGTAGATATTTCATCTACCTTTCTACAGGGAATTATTATGACCTTCTTTTCAGGATAATTTGTTTATCAAAATAAAGTATTTTACTCTTGTTAAAACGTAAAACGTTGTAGATAAACTATCCATACCCCTTAACCGATCTTCACCAAAATCAATAGGCCTTGGGTCGTCTAAAACTCGGGCACATATTAAGAAAATAATAATTTGATTCTGTTCGAATTATCGTTTGCCATAGAAAAATTTCTACACACAGTCACTTCTCGGAAAATGACTTTCCGAACACGCTTCCTTCTCGAATGCCTTATCTCAAACACGATTTTCCTTCCGGAACACGGAAGTAAAAAGAGCTGAAATTAAAGTTAAAAGTCTACAGAATATCGATAGATCGAAAACTAAAATTTTCAGTTTTTGACCAAAATTGATTACTAACTTCTTTTTAATGACTTTTCCCCAAAACTGATAATATTGATAGAGGTAGAGCTGATGCGCTGCAAAAACATTAATGGTCATAAATTAAGGAACGAAGAAATGACGTAAAGGACCAACGAGTGTAAACACGTGCCCAAAGTATAAAGAGGAGAAAGAGAAACTGGTTTCAACATGTCTTGAAGACAATTGGGCTACTGACTGTGGTCTCGGAGAGAACAATAGAAGGAGAGAAGACATGAGGGAAGAGGAAAAAAAGGTTAAGCTTCTAGACTACATACAATGTGGGGGTTATCTATGAAGAGATGACGTCTTGAGCTTGGAATAGTCACGAATGAAGACGACCGTGGTATCTAGGTCCTGCTCACGGTACACTGACGAGTGCTTACTTTAATAATAACAGGCGTACTTACGCTAAGTATTTAGTACTTTTACTATTCTTAGTCCTTAATAGTAGTAGTATCTGAATAAAAGATTACTGGAATAGATAATCTAAGTCCACTTAGTGCAAATAGTTATATTAAAAGCTGTGACAGATCACTTCATGCGCGCCCATAATTGTCGGCTATTGTGAGTATACACACTCTGTTCATTACGTTTGTCCGAACAATAGTAAGTATTCCTACCGCTGTTGAAGAGAAATCCTTCTCTTTGTTAACCCTAATGTCGGTTTTCACAATGACCTGGAGCGCGGTAAAGTTCATCAACATCAGCTCGGATGCTGCATTACGTTGAGAAACGTCTTTCTATAATCACCGAACAATTATCACCATTACCTGTAGTGGACAAGAATAGACACAGCGCACGGTAAAAGCAAAAATCACTTAATGCGTATCAAAGGTTGAATGAAAGTGGAATTATTGCCTGTCGATTTACGATTGCGGAGGCGGTGAAACTGCAGGACGTATCGTATTTGTTGAGATTCTGTATGTCACATGCGGTTAGGATTCTCCCAAATGGTAGGTATAAACCATAGCACACTAGATATTTCTTGTAACAGGGTTATTACTCACGTGTACATAAAATCTTATGTAACTGGAATGTATGTATTGTATTTTAACCATAGTATTCTTTATATTTTATTGACCTTAGTCATAGTATTGTTCTCAACTTTTTTGTATCTATGTCCCTTCCCTAAAACGGTTACATGAATCCACCCAACTACTTTACCCTAAAAAATGTGTGTGTGTGTGTGTGTGTGTGTGTGTGGAATGGTATTAGGTATGTGACAATCTTATTTAATTCAGAACTTTACTCTTGTATTACAATTGTTGCTTGTAGGAGTTCAAATATAAAAGAATTAAATATCATAACATTAAAGCTTTCACGGTTTATCTTAGGTTACTAAGGTTATCTTCAGTAAAACTATTGCGGGCTGTTGGCCCATGGTCCTCTTCTTGTAGAGCCAAACGTTTCGACTGCAACTGCTGCAGTAATCTTCAGGCTCTTCTGTTCTACTCCTCTGGCAGCGGTCGTCATTTAGTCGCCAAAGGAGTAGAACAGAAGAGCACTGAAGATGACTACCGCAGCTGCAGTCGAGACGTTTGGTTCTACAAGAAGAGGACCACGCCCCGACAACCTGGAAAATAATTTTAATGAAATAGAATTAAATAGTTTTCAAAATGTATATTTTAAACAAATTTTTCAGTATTTGTTATAAATAAAGAATTTTAAATTAATAGTCTTTGTACCTTGCTTAACCAGAGTTCATTCACACAAATATGTACATATGTACACAGAGACATGATTCCCAGCACAACAAATCAGGTGTGGGTGTGGGCAACACACACCTTGTCAACCCTCGATTGCAGGTAAATAATTGTTCAAAACAGGTGTTACAAAACATGTCCAGAAATGTCTGATTTCATGTGTTTGTTCACGTTTCCGCTACTTAAACTATTTGCAACAGTTTCTGTCTCTGAATTATTTATAAATATAAAAAAGATATTACCCTGGGCATATATCCAAGTATGTATCGTTGCAATATTGTAGTCTATTATCGTGGTTTATTAATCCTAGATAGGCCTTCTGCTCAAATTCTGAAGACAGCTGTAGTCGCGCGCGCGCGAAGGGGAGGGGGTATGAAGTATGTATAAAAGTCATGCGAGAATGTGTGTATTATACGAATAAATTGTCTCTACGCTTGTACACGAACATGCGGCCGCGCACACGCGTACTGCATTCTGCAGCGTGTTAACAGAGCTGAATACATGGACTAACAGGAACCATGAATGGTTGTTCCTGGGAACCACACGAATGTTACCGGAATTTATCACCGGAAATCACATTCCACTGTATTTTGCACTCGCCACAGTTCATGAGCCAGATGTCCCTAGTACGCGGAGAACGAACTGGTTTAAGCGTTAAACGTTGTAGAGCGAGCGCGCGTGTGCCGAGAAGAAGGTTAAGTGGAATACGCCTAACCGACAGCCTGGGGTAACAGGTACCGTAGTTCTAGTTTAGCTACGATATTACACGACCGTGTAGGCAATCTCGTGCTAACCTACTAACTCTGGCAAATCAATTAGCAATATCTGATTTTAATTATACAATTTTTGTTGCGTAAATAATTACTGCGCTCTAGTGATTTAGATAAGCTGCAGGTAGACAAATGTGATTTGTCCCTGGTTATGTAGATATTATCAACAAAGCGAGCATTTAATTTGTGTGTACGTGTGTTTGTATGCAAAAGTCACATACTGTGAGGGGATAGAGAGATAGTTATCCGAATTGTTTTATCATTCATTAATTTTAACAACCTTATCATTTGTTAAACAATAATAATATATATAGCTTCTTTGACTGAATAATAACAAACAACTTGAATTGAATAACTCATATGCTTTATCGAATAATTAATTACAAAAACAAAACTTCGTGTTGCAATCATACGTTTCTAATGAATACTTATGTCAATTTTGTACACACACATTAGCTTTTGGTAGAATCGATAGGTAAATACTTGAATTTATGTTTAACACAGGACTTTTATTTTGTAACTTATTAATTTATGGATATTAAGTGCAAATTGTTATTGTTTAAATGTACATAATCGAACAATATTTTGTAGTAATTGAATATTTTTTTGTTCAAATACGAGTCACGATGACGGTTCATTATTGTACAGTAAAATAGCAAATAAATAAATTAGTTTTATTACCTGTTTAGTTTAATATTAGTTTGGAAAAATGACATTCCACCTAATGGTCCGATTACATATTCCTATCGATGACAAACATATTATCGCAAAAATACTGGTTTGTTTGACGTTGTATTCCATAGACTGACCGAAGAGTAATTGTAAAATTAATTATACGGCTAATACTTAAAGACAATTATGGTAAGTGTCACGCGAGAAGTTGAAATCAATATAGATCAAGGCATGTGTAAGAATTGAATCGGAATAAACTAGATGCTTGCTTCAAAGTATTATGTTTGTATGAACATAAAGGTCGTATAACCATACGCACGAATTTATTTCGGTGAGGGTCGACAAAAAGTAGAGGGGATAAATATTTTGGTCACCCATCTCTAACAACAATACAGAGGGTTAATTAATTATATCGACTGTTATAAAATAACATTTAGGTCTACCTAAAAAAGGAAAAATATAATAGCGCAATATTACGATGCTTTAGCTGAGGACAAAATTTCGCGAATTTTCAACCTCCAAAACATCCATCTGCCTACGCCAAGATAAAGAAGTAAAATAATTGTAAATTAATCTAATCATAAGAATCTTCTAAATATAAGTTAAGTGCTTATTAAATGTGTAGAACTAAAGTAATTGACAGCAGGACACAAAATAAAAGTACAAACAACTGGCTTGAACTTCCTATGGTGTATTTTTATGGCTAATCCCCCCCCCATCATATATACAGCTCATGGTTTGCTTCAGAGTTCATTTTCGGTCGACTGGTGCGCACCTTATGACTTTCGCACCAAAAACTGTGTATTATTACAGATCATTATGACCTGTAAAAGTATGTATTGTTACTGATTATTTGTGGAAAAGAATTGTTGAATGAAAATAGTATGGTTTGTTTGGAAAATGTTGAAATTTATCGTTATTTTACTGTCTCGATTTATTTGACTGACTCTACACAGGCGATGGTGTGTGTGCTGGGTCCTGTCTGTGAATTTGTGAACAGTTACAACCGGTGGAAGGGAGTAACACGTTATCAGTCACTTCGATTTCTCTGTCCCAAATCAGTACTGGGTATGAAACACGTCCGATTGGTTAATTAAACTTTGGTCCGGATTTCTAGACCACTTTGTCGTATTTGGAATAATTTTTGACAGACGTTTACGTACTAATGCGGCAATAAATAACGTTAAAAAATTATTCAATATTAATTAGTTTTTTCCTTCATGGAGCCTGTTTCTATTTCCACAAATTGTAGTTCCGTTTTCTGCTCGTTTACGCTTCACCTTCTCGTTCATACCACTGTAGGCCTATTTCATATGAGTACAATGTGAGACCTTAATGTAAACTTGTGCAAATCCTTAGTCTTTACTATGTAAATAGTAGTAATATTTACTACATTACTTCCTCTTTATAAACAAAAAACTGTTAGTATATAACTAAACATTGTGTAACGTACAATTTATGAAATACCGTGAAATAACCAAACTGAAATTTTGCCTTTATCATATTTTTTTGAAATTAGTAATATTAAAATGTAAAATTTAATAAACAATTTTCTGAACTTCTACATTTACAAACGTTGACTGTGGTTGTACATTTATGACTTTGGTTCCCAAAAAATAATTTGGATAAGGGAGTTAGAACAATGCGTAATGGCTTATTTAGTTACAGCGTTAGTGAATCGTATTTACACAATGTCACACATGCGGGCGCGCACGTGCTCACCGATTTTATAGAACCGTTTTACGTAGAGTAACGGTGTACGAGAAGGAATCCGGGTCAGATAAGGGACGCAACAAACGTACTGGCGGGCAAGCAATCGAATCACAACGAAACCTGCTCGTATGTAAATTACAGCACAGCACTGCACTGCACTGCGTTAGCGTCTTCTAATTAACTGATACAGTACGTGTACCGCACTCCGTGTTTTAAGGTTAGGTTACGTTGTTGCGCTATTTATAGACGAACCTGAACTACAGATCTAGTACGTCGAACATAGGGCTACTACCTAATACAGTGAACTACGATTACTTGAAAATTTCAAAATAAAGGATTTATCTAGATTTGTTTTGTTAAAAATTTATCGGTATGGCAATGAGTCCTCCACTGAGTTTTCTGTCGTGGCCCATGACTAAATGTATTTCAATTTTTTTTTTTTTTTTACTTTTTTTTAATAACTGCATTTGTTGTTCTTTCTAAAGTAATTTTCTATTTAGTAAAATCAAAATAAAACTAGCAATTTTTCCAGATTATATTTTATGTTTGCTTTGCGAACATTAGAACGTGCTCATGAATGTTGCAAAAACAAATTATTCATCACCGATAATTGGCTCTTAAAACTTTTCAGGTTATGAACTCCGTTAAGAAATAGAAGGAAATGTTTTTATCATAATAGTCACAACATTACTATTATTTTTAATTATTATTATTACTCTTAACATTTTTCTTCTTTTTTATTCTTCTTTGGATTGCCTTTATTACTATAGTTACGTAGATAATGGTGTTGAGTATAGATGATACATTTTTAAACACCAGAGAAAGTTAACATTCACAAGTTTTATTTGTACTTTCATTGTAAATCAGGTTCATAGTAAATCCTACATCGTCCATCCGTACATCCTTTTTAGTACGTAAAGCACATATCTACTAAGCATATTCTTTATAATAAGTAGTGCTGATCGTTAAGTCAATAATTTTATTCTGGACTGCAGTTTAAAGGAATCAATGTTATGTTAAGACTGCCATTAAATGCAAAGTGCATTAACCGCTATAAAACAGATCCTCAACTAACTTATTATCTCACGCTCTATCTTTATAAATGGCGCCGATAAGGAAAAGAATGGCGTCATAACTTAAGATATTTACATGCCACATCTTAACCTGATGAGTCATAATTTACACAATTCACAACACGGTCGTTAGTAATAGTTGCGTCTGTTATCGAGCATATTACTATAATAATAAGATTATTTCTACTGTTGTGATGTTGTTGATGATAATGATGATGGTGATGGTGTGATAATGTTGCCCTAATGCCACGGACAAACAGTACAGTATAGACTGGGGCTGAGACCTGGCGTTAACTGTATTAGGTACACATCATTGCGGCACAATTCGTTCTGCTCGTCACAGGATTGATGGTTAATCCACATTCTATATAAAAAATCGATATGGAGAAGCATACATGACTTCCATGTTCTAATTCATTATAAAATTATTTTTAATATCTACACTCAGAAAGAAACTAAATACATCAGCATGCTTTTGGTAAAAACGCTGAGAACGATAATCAAAATACGAATTGCACATAGTTGTTAATATTTTAAAAATAAAGAATTAATTTGATTCAATTACCTCTTATTTAAACAACGCGAAACAAAGCGAACACCGCCCAGCGTTTGTAATCTGTGAATTTCTGAAAATGAAAAATTGTTTTGTTTACATATCCGTGGTTACGATGTTTTGTTTACATATCAATTGTCAACGATATCAACTGTTAATATTTTATTGATTTTTACTTCCATGTTCCATAAGAAAATGGAAGTATGGTCATGTTCGAGATTACGGCCGATTCTGATTGTACTACCATCAAAACATGAAAAAAAGACATTTTTCGAAAAGTGTGTGTGTGTGTGTGTGTGTGTGTTTGGAATTTTTTCTATGGCTAACGATAAAAGCCGCAAATTCAAACAGAATCAAATAATGTTTTGCATACAGCCATGATTTGTAAAAGACTCAAGGCTTATTGTTTTTGGTGAAGATCGGTTAAGGGAAAGGGGTAGTTTACCTGTAACGTTTTACGTTTTAACAAAAGTAAAGTGCATAATTTTTATAAATACAGTATCCTGAAAAGAAGGTCATAATAATCCACTGTAGAAAGGTAGATGAAATATCTATAAATGAAAAGGGTAGTTCAAGGGGGAGGGGTGATTTTTTTTATAATTTAAAATGGTAGTTGATGATGGAGTTTATAAAATGGTAATTGATAAATTTTTATAACTTTTATATGTGTACTACGTTATTGACAACAAAGAAGTAGTTTCTATGGAAACATTTCATTTGACTTTAACAAAATTCTATATTTTTTCATTTTAATTTAAATCATGTATGAGAGAAAATATATCGTTCGTGGCAGGCAAGCATATCTCAATTATGTAATGTTTACGTTTCCATTTAATTATTATGATTACTGCAATAAAAAGGCAAGCAAGACACACACACACACAAACAATTTTTCATTTTCAGAAATTCACAGGTTACAAACACTGGGCGGTGTTCGCTTTGTTTCGCGTTGTTTAAATAAAAGATAATTGAATCAAATTAAGTCTTAATTTGTAAAATATTAACAACTATGGCAATTCGCGTTATTTCTGGCCTCACTCGTGTTTATTTTCTTACATTTGCACGTTTTTAAATGGAAAGTGCCGAAACCCACACCAACACAACGCGTGCAAGCCGAAAAAGTGTCCAGCGTGGATAGCGATTTTCTTCCTGTGGATCGCTGGGCAGTGTAACTGCACGTGTTTACAAAGGAACGGTTCACATCGGGAATGAACCCTCTTCAAGATGCTCAGTGTCCATGAGTGACTTCGGAGCGCTTCGGAGTAGGGATGATTATCTGCGTAGTTCGGTTTCTTTATAAGAATAAAGTAAGCCTACCTAATTTTTATGGATAAAGTGACTGAAAATAACATTATATTAAACGACTACCCCATAATAACAAAAATATGTATAAATAGTGAAATTAGTTTGAGGGTAGGCGACATTTTTTTAGAAATTACCGAACCGAATTCAAGTAAATTATTTTAAACATAAATCTTACAACATGGAAGTCATGTATGGTTCTCCATACCAATTTTTTTTTAAGTTTTTGGTCGAATAATTTTGTAACATCAATACAAAAAATTACCCCTCCCCTTCAACTACCCTTTTCATTTATAGATATTTCATCTACCTTTCTACAGTGGAGTATTGTGATCTTCTTTTCAGGATACTTTATTTATCAAAATTAAGTACTTTACTCTTGTTAAAACGTAAAACGTTGCAGGTAAACTACCCCTTCCCCTTAACTGATCTTCACCAAAATCAATAGGTCTTGAGTCCTCTACAATTCGGGTATATATGGAAGAAATTATTTGATTCTGTTTGATTTTGCGGCAGTTATCGTTCGCCACAGAAAAAATTCTACACACACACACACACACACACACACACACACACACTTTTCGGAAAATGACTTTTCTTGATGTTTTGAGAGTAGTACAATCAGAATCAGCCCTTATCTTGAATACGATTTTTTTCTCGATCACTATACTTTCATTTCCTTACGGAATATGGAAGTAAAAAAAAAGAAAACAGGCAATATAGACTTAACTAATGCTTAACAGGCAGAATATTATCATTTCATTTTTTAAATCATAGTTTTGTGTTACTGCACAATGTACAGTCATCTGTTACCAAGAAATCAGCATTTGGAATACATTATTTTTATTTAAAATAGTACCTACAAATAGCAATTTGACTTCTAAGCCTCAATAAATTTATAAAGATTTCCTATTTATATTAATTTAGTATGACCGCCTGCTGTAAACAATATTTACATAGTGTTACGCATCGCAAAAGATAACTGCTACAGAAGCAAGTTTTAACAGTCTGCTGGAAACAAAAGATTGAGCTATTAAACAGAAGATGGAGGTCTGTCTGTACGTTTTAATGTGCATTAGTTTAAACGACACAACAGATGTTAGCGATGTTTCAGTGAATCAGTGTCAGCAAACGTAATTAGCTGGTCACAGACAGTAACAAAACATGTGTACTGCGTTGTTCGCTTCTGAAACGTGACAATTCAACTATTGCGGGCGAACAGTTAATTTGTAATTTTTCAATTATCATTTTATTTCAAGTTGTAGAAAATCTTTCTAAATTACAAAATGTTTTTGTTACTTAAAATTCACGTATCGCTCGTTTACAAACAACATTACACTTCCAGGAAAAGCTACACTCCTGTTCAAATCATGGACAGCCGGATACTAATGTTCTCAACGCTAACATAAAACCTAAGGCCGGTGAAATCTTCGTTCAGGAAAATCAATAAAATTGTGGCGACACTACTTGCCCCGTTCTCTTGTTATCACAGGCATTAGATATTACTAAAAATTCTCGTATAAATATCTACGTGACCTTGAAAATCATCAGTCAGTCAGCGCGTTTCCTACTTTTGTGTCCCACAAATAATATTCACTGTCCATATTCGGCAGTTTGTGTTCTCTCACCGTTCGTCAGTGTCTTGAAGTTTTTGTGCCAGTTTTCGACACTTTCTTCTATTGACCTGCGTTTTCACGATACGTAGGAAACATTAATCAGTCGGTGTTGTATTGCTTTCTAGAGATCCATCCAACATTTACGGTTTGAGTTATTTTCTTTCCTTTTTTTAACTTATTAATACTAGCTGTAATAAAAAATAACAAAATTTTCTTAATTTCGCGTGCTATGCTTCAGAAATTGTGCAACCTACGCGTGCAATCTACGCGTACAGAAATTTGAAAAAAAAATCATTTGTTTCTCATGTTGGTATCACTCTCCGTGACGTAGGTGTCAGTTTTGGGGAATACTAGACGCTTAACTTCTATTTTAACAAGCAAACACTGGCAACACATTTTAGCGTGCACGCCGATATTTATATTCTCAAAATGACGGAACAAATAATTTTCATTAAATTCTGTGTGACATTGAAGGTACTGAAGATGACTAGAGAACTGGTCATCCGACCACACCAACCACCAAATAAAAAGTAGAAAAGAAGTTAAGGAACACTGTCGTCTTCAATGATCGCCAAATCAGTATAAGAGAAATAGCTGAGGAAGTTGGGACACCGTACGGGTAATACGAAGCAATTTTACTAACTTATGAATATGAAACGAGTAGCAGCCAAATTTGTTCCAAAGTCATTAAATTTTCAGCAAAAGTAGCACCGTAAAGACATCGCTGAGAAAATGTTGCCTGAAGTCGCTGATGACACAGATTTACTTAAACACATCATAAGAGGTGACGAAACTGGGTGTACAGCTGTGAATTGAAACAAAGGCTCAATCGTCCCAATGCAAACTTCCTGAAGAGCAAAGACCAAAATATCGGTATGGAGAACCATACATGACTTCCATGTTCAAAGATTTATATTTAAAATCATATTTGAAATGAAATATTTCCATAGAAACTACGTCTTTCTACTTATTGCTTCAGCATTAACCACAGTACTGTGGTCACTAACGTATAGCCTACCACCTCACGTTTTCGCACTCGATTTTCACTGATGATGGCAGTCGATGGCACTTCCGAAAAGTCTGGTTTTGCAGAAAAACTTGAACTACGGCTAAACAGCCCGGGAAGCAATTTTAACAAAAAACTACTTCTTTGTTGCCGATAACGTAATACACATATAAAAAATTCTCCCCTCCACCATCAACTATAATTTTTAATTATACAAAATTACCCTCACCCCGTTCACATAACCTCTTCATTTATAGATATTTCATCTACGTTTCTACAGTGGATTATTATGAGCTTCTTATCAGGATACTTTATTTATAAAAATTAAGTACTTTACTCTTGTTAAATCATAAAATGTTTCAGGTAAACTACACCTTTCTCTTAACCGATCTTCTCCAAAATCAATAGACCTTCCGTCCTCTACAATTCAGGCATGCATGCAAAAAAATATTTGATTCTGTTTGAATGTGCGGCAGTTATCGTTCGTCATGGAAACATTTCTCTTGTTACAACATAAAATGTTGCAGGTAAACTACCCCTTTCTCTTAACCGATCTTCACCAAAATCAACAGACCTTGCGCTCTCTGCAACTCAGGAAAGTGTGAAAAATATTATTTGATTCTCTTTGAATTTTTGGCAGTTATCGTTTGTCATAAAAAAATTACCCTTGTTAAAACATAAAATGTTGCAGGGTCTTGAGAACTCTACAATTCAGGGCTGTATGCAAAATATTATATGATTCTGTTTGAATTTGCGGCTGTTATCGTTTGCCATAGAAAATACCCTTGATAAAACAAAAAACGTGGCAGGTAAACTACCCCTTTCCCTTAACCCATCTTCACCAAAAACAATAGGTCTTTAGTACTCAACAAAACAGGGCTGTATGAAAAACTTATTTGATTCTGTTTGAATTTGGGGCTCTTATCGTTTGCCATAGAAAAAATACCCTTTTAAAACATAAAACGTTGCTGGTAAACTACCCCTTTCCCTTAACCGATCTTCACCAACTCCAACAGGTATTGAGAACTCTACAATACAGGGCTGTATGCAAAACATCATTTGATTCTGATTGAATTTGCGGCTGTTATCGTTTGCCATACAAAATACCCTTGATAAAACAAAAAACGTGGCAGGTAAACTACCCCTTCCCCTTAACCGATCTTCACCAAAAGAATAGGTCTTTAGTACTCAACACATCAGGCCTGTATTCAAAAACTTATTTGATTCTGTTTAAATTTGCGGCTCTTATCGTTTGCCATAGGAAATACCCTTTTAAAACATAAAACGTTGCAGGTAAACTACCCCTTTCCCTTAACCGACCTTAACCAAAAACAATAGATCTTGAGAACTCTACAATTCAGAGCAGTATGCAAAAACTTATTTGATTATGTTTGAATTTGCGGCTATTATCGTTTGCCATAGAAAATACCCTTGTTAAAACATAAAATGTTGCAGGTAAACTACCCCTTTCCCTTAACCGATCTTTACCAAAATAAGAAGATCTTGAGAACTCAACAATTGAGGGGTGTATGCGAAACATTATTTGATTCTTTTTGAATTTGCGGCTGTTATCGTTTGCCAAACAAACAAAATTACCCTTGATAAAAAAAAACCGTTGCCAGTAAACTACCCCTTTCCCTCAACCGATCTTCACCAAAAACAATAGGTCGTGAGTACTCCACAAATCAGGGCTGTATGCAAAAAATTATTTGATTCTGTTTGAATTTGCAGCTGTTATCGTTTGCCATAGAAAAAAATCTACAGACACACAGACACTTTTCGAAAAACGACTTTTTTCATGTTTTGAGTGTAGTACAATCAGAATCTGCAATAATCTCGAACACGATTTTTTTGCCATCACCATACTTCCATTTCCTTAAGGAGCATGGTAGTAAATATCGGTATGGAGAACCATTCATGACTTCCATGTTCTAAGATTTATATTTAAAATCATATTCGAAATGAAATATTTCCATAGAAACTACGTCTTTCTACTTATTGCTTCAGCATTAACCACAGTACTGTGGTCACTAACGTATACCACCTCACGTTTTCGCACTCGATTTTCACCGATGATGGCAGTCGATGGCACTGCCGAAAAGTCTGGTTTTGCAGAAATCATTGGACTACGGCTAAAGAGCCCGGGAAGCTATTTTAACAAAAAACTACTTCTTTGTTGCCGATAACGTAGTACACATACAAAAAATTCTCCCCTCCACCTTCAACTATAATTTTTAATAATAGAAAATTACCCCCACCCCGTTCACCTAACTTCTTCATTTATAGATATTTCATCTACGTTTCTACAGTGGATTACTATGAGCTTCTTATCAGGATACTTTATTTATAAAAATTAAGTACTTTACTCTTGTTAAATCATAAAATGTTTCTGGTAAACTACCCCTTTCTCTTAACCGATCTTCTCCAAAATCAACAGACCTTCCGTCCTCTACAATTCAGGGAAGCATGCAAAAAAATATTTGATTCTGTTTGAATGTGCGGCAGTTACCGTTCGTCATGGAAACATTTCTCTTGTTACAACATAAAATGTTGCAGGTAAACTACCCCTTTCCCTTTACCGATCTTCACCAAAATCAATAAACCTTGAGCTCTCTGCAACTCAGGAAAGGGTGCAAAAAATTATTTTATTCTCATTGAATTTTCAGCAGTTATCGTTCGTCATATAAAAATTTACCCTTTTTAAAACATAAAACGTTGCTGATAAACTACCCCTTCCCTTAACCGATCTTCAACAAAATCAACAGACCTTGAGTTCTCTTCAGTTCAAAAAGGTATGCAAAAACCTAGTTGATTCTGTTTGAATTTACGGCAGTTATCGTTCGTCATATAAAAAATTACCCTTGTTAAAACATAAAATGTTGCTGGTAAAGTACCCCTTTCCCTTAACCGATCTTCACCAACACCTATAGGTATTGAGAACTCTACAAGTCAGGGCTGTATGCAAAACATCATTTGATTCTGTTTGAATTTGCGGCTGTTATCGTTTACTATAGAAAAAAATTACCCTTGATAAAAAACCGTTGCTGGTAAACTACCCCTTTCCCTTAACCGATCTTCACCAAAAACGACAGGTCTTGGGTACGCTAAAATTCAGGCCTGTATGCAAACAATATTTGATTCTGTTTGAATTTGCGGCTGTTATCGTTTGCCATAGAAAACACCCTTGATAAAACATAAAACGTTGCTGGTAAACTACCCTATTCCATTAACCGATCTTCACCAAAAACAATAGGTCTTGAGAACTCTACAATTCAGGGCTGTATGCAAAACATTAGTATATTCTGTTTTAATGTACGGCAGTTATCGTTCGTCAAATAAAAAATACCCTTGTTAAAACATACAACGTTGCAGGTAAACTACCCCTTTCCCTTAACTGATCTTCAACAAAATCAACAGACCTTGAGTTCTGTATAATTCAAAAAGGTATGCAGAAGGGTAGTTGATTCTGTTTTAATGTAATGCAGTTACCGTTCGTCAAAAAAAAAATTACCCTTGATAAAACATAAAATGTTGCTGGTAAACAACCCTATTCCCTTAACCGATCTTCACCAAAACCAACAGGTCTTGAGAACTCTACATTTCAGGGCTGTATGCAAAATATTATATGATTCTGTTTGAATTTGCGGCTCTTATCGTTTGCCATAGAAAATACCCTTTTAAAACATAAAACGTTGCAGGTAAACTACCCCTTTCCCTTAACCGATCTTCACCAACACCAAGAGGTATTGAGAACTCTACAATACAGGGCTGTATGCAAAACATCATTTGATTCTGTTTCAATTTGCGGCTGTTATCGTTTACCATAGAAAAAAATTACCCTTGGTAAAAAACCGTTGCTAGTAAACTACCCCTTTCCCTTAACCGATCTTCACCAAAAACGACAGGTCTTGAGAACTCTACAACTCAGGGCTGTGTGCAAAATATTATATGATTTTGTTTGAATTTGCGGCTGTTATCGTTTGCCATACAAAATACCTTTGATAAAACAAAAAACGTGGCAGGTAAACTACCCCTTTCCCTTAAGCGATCTTTACCAAAAACAATAGGTCTTTAGTACTCCTGAAATCAGGGCTGTATGCAAAAACTTATTTGATTCTGTTTGAATTTGCGGCTTTTATCGTTTGCCATAGAAAATACCCTTGTTAAAACATAAAACGTTGCAGGTAAACTACCCCTTTCCCTTAACCGATCTTTACCAAAATCAACAGATCTTGAGAACTCTACAATTCAGGGCTGTATGCGAAACATTATTTGATTCTGTTTAAATTTGCGGCTGTTATCGTTTGCCAAACAAACAAAATTACCCTTGATAAAAAAAAAACCGTTGCCGGTAAACTACCACTTTCCCTCAACCGATCTTCACTAAAAACAATAGTTCGCGAGTACTCTACAAATCAGGGCTGTATGCAAAAAATTATTTGATTCTGTTTGAATTTGCGGCTGTTATCGTTTGCCGTAGAAAAAAATCTATAGACACACAGACACACACACACAGACACACACACACACACATACACACACACTTTTCGAAAAATGACTTTTTTTCATGTTTTGAGTGTAGTACAATCATATTCTGCAATAATCTCGAACACGATTTTTTTTGCCATCACCATACTTCCATTTCCTTAAGGAACATGGAAGTAAGAAAGCACGACAAGTGAAATCGATGTAAAGGGTTTCCTTACTGTTTTCTTTTACTACAATGGCATAGTCTACTACGAATTTTTACCGTCAGGCTATACTGTCAACAGAGTATTACCTTGAAGTCCTACATTCGTTGCGTGAGGCAATCCGAATAAATCGGTATGGAGAACCATACATGACTTCCATGTTCTAAGATTTATATTTAAAATCATTTACTTGAATTCGGTTCGATAATTTCTAAAAAAAATATTCCTCACCCTCAAACTATTTTCATTATTTATAGATATTTTTGTTATTATGGGGTAGTCGTTTAATATAATGTTATTTTCCAGACACTTTATCTATAAAAATTAGATACTTTATTCTTATAAAGAAACTGAACTACGCAGATAATCACGCATTAATTACATATTTATATAATTATGTAATAATACGGCCGCAAATTGTTTTGTGGCCTACTGGGCCGTGGTTGCGGATCTTCACGCATAGATGATTTACATTAATATAACAAAATTATAATTTTATTGCCTGGCAACAAAATTATTTTATTTTTAAAAATTACCATTGTTTGAAAAAGATTAAATGAATTTTTATTTAATTTCGTCAAACTCATTAAATCAATAACAAACGTGAAAGAATTATCCCCCCCATTTTAACTACCTTTTTCATTTATAGATATTTCATCTACCTTTCTACAGTGGATTATTATGGCCTTCCTTTCAGGATACTTTATTTATCAAAATTAAGTACTGTAACACAAATTTTTAAAGAAATTTTTCGATGAAAGGAAACACAGTAGCAAGGGTCAGCTGTCAACCTAACAATGATATACGACGGAGCTGTACCAGCGGTAGTTCGAAAAGTAGCGTGTGAAACCCACTAACGACAGGAAGGTATTGTGTCAGAAAACACAATACTGACAATATATATTACTGACAATATATCAGTAATAGCAACTGTCCGCTTAAAGGACATTGCGTGTGGCGAGCTGCACTAACAGAAGAATAGGAGAATATGTATCACAGGGATATTACTAAGAAAGGATAACTGAAGGAAGAGACAAAAGAGACAATGCGACGAACAACAGGCCACGTGTGTGACTTGGCTCCAGAACACAGCGGTACATGGTGCACAGTGGGCGAAAGGAATCGTACATGTGTGGAAAGTACAAAGGCCATACTCGGTACGCAATTGAACGAAACAGCGGGAATCATGTTTACCAGGAAGTGTTCCAGTGAAGCATAAAAACTGCAGCGCAGATGTATCCGTTAAATGGGTTACTAAGAAAACGATTCCACCAGCGTGTGAACGGAAAGAGGGTGTAAATTTACGAGACTTCCCGGTAAGTGATCATAGCATCTTATTGTATGCGTCAAAAATATTTAAATTTAATTAACGAAATGTATGCAGCCTTATGAGAAAGACGAATGTATTTGGTGCGACCTGGCAGTGTGTGTATTAAAAGATTTATTTAATGTTCAGTATAGACAGCTCATGTTCTTTTCTCAATTATTATAATACAAGAGTTACTGTAATTGTTTCATAGAGCGTTATGTAAATTATAAGCTAAAGTCAGTGCGTATGCAGGGAGTTGAAATGGGCAAGATAGGCTCGTGCATGTAACAGACTGCACGCGTGTCCTTTTTAATTAATTAGGGTAGTAAAAATAAATTGTGAGACCACCCTTAGATGAAACACTATTAATATTTTATTTGTGTGCAACTGTGAGTGCCTTGAATGTGGTCATTTTCTAACAAATTAAGATAATTGTGTGCCACGTGGCGCGGATAACCTGTTAGATTCTGTCGGCGCTTGTTAAGAGCTAGTGCAAGTGACTTTTACTCTACACCTTTTAATAATGTCCGTTTTATTTAGTGAGTTCATCATCCCCGGGTAGACTTTATTACTCTTCAGGTAATTTTCAAAAAAATAATAACCGAAACTTTGTGCATTTATCTTGAGTTGGTTGAAAGGCCCGTTCTGAGGTTATTTACTTGGAACTTGGGTGGACATTTTTTATGAACAGCATTTCTAATTTTTGTGAATTCCCAGGGTTCTCGTCTAAGCCGGAGATGCTGGTCGATGCTGATATAACTACACCTTCATCAGCCATGAGCCATCATACACACACCTGTTCGGAAGAGGGAGTCTGGTGAACAAACTCAAGATGTATCACATGCTCATAATTAAGGTGATATGAACTCTTTTATTTTTCGTTGGCCGGGCCTGCCGTGCTCCTGATGTACAATTTATATTTCATTTAAAACCATGTGCCCACGCGGCTAGACAGTCTGCTCTGGGGTGTGTCAGCTGAACATTCATTCTGAACATCATGTGACTTTAATAATTTAACTTCATAAAACTAAGTACGATGTTTGTAATTGTGTGCTGCACTGGGTGAGCGTGCTAGAGATCTTTTTTACTCTTAAATATTTTTATATATAGCCAATAGTCATTACACTGTTCATTACAAAATTTAAGTCACATGTTAGGGGTTCTGTTCCGGCTGGTTCAGAACGGGTTTATATTTTAATTTCATTTTGGTTTAACATGTAAGGGTTGGGGGGGTTTCGTTTTCAGTCTGTTTTCTGGGGGTAAAAGGGGACATAGTTTTTGCCAGGCACATGTTCATTCAGTTTAAGGCAGGTTTGATTCCTGTCACACATGGTCAAGTACAGGCTGGCGCGCTCCCACATCTGCTAGGATACAACAGTCAGTTATTATAAACTCATTTATACACAGCCATCCGGCTTTAACAGAAAAGAACTTTAATATTTTGTGGGCATATACTGATTAATTTTTGATCTTGTACAAGCATATACTGATTAATTTTTGATCTTGTACAAGCATATACTGATTAATTTTTGACCTTGTAAAAGCATATACTGATTCATGTATCCATCTGGATTTGTAGAACAAAATCAACATTTTATAAACTCATAACAATTGCTTGAAATTAGGTGATGAGGGTTTTCCATTTTATATGGTGTCTAAGGAACTTAAAGAGTTTCATATGCTCGTAATGGGTCAATTATCAGATGCTATCTATACATATGGGCAGTCCGGTCTCTCTTTATGCTTTGTGAGTGATTATCATCCTTTCGGGGGTTTTTCTTAATTATTTACATTAATCGGAGTTAATGAATCATGGTGACTGATAGTCGAACATTTATGATTGCCGGTCTTGGGGCTTTGTAGAAACACTGCCTGTTGAGCATGGGTATTCCAAGGGTACTAGGTGTCTGTAGTATGTGTATATAATTATGAGTGTATGTGTCTTTATGTTTCTGTACGTGTTGTCAATGTTAAGTGTTAGTAACAAAAAGGGGGGAATTATATAATTACAAAATGTTGCCTGATATCTGTATATATATGTTTATAGGGATAGATCGATATTGTCTTTGCCAAGATTAAGGATATAAGAGTTAATTATTTATTATGTATTTTGTGGGCTATTGCCCTGGCCATGTGATAATTATGTGATTTGCAGGATATTATATGTAACGAATTATGGGGACAAAATAAAAGTTGTTATTGTTAAATTACAGCCGAGTTTCATTGCAAGTCCCGTCATACTGGACCCAGCGCATTTTTTGGCTTCTCTGGGCTCCGGCCTAGTTCTAAATAACTTGTGGCTTCTCTTTCAAAAAAAATATAAATACAAAATAAAAAGTTTTTTTTTTATATATACAGCAAAAAGGAAAGAAGCAATTAAGGAAATCTTAATTTGTTAGAAAATGACCAAATTCAAGGCACTCACAGTTGCACACAAATAAAATATTAATAGTGTTTCATCTAAGGGTGGTCTCACAATTTATTTTTACTACCCTAATTAATTAAAAAGGACACGCGTGCAGTCTGTTACATGCACGAGCCTATCTTGCCCAATTCAACTCCCTGCATACGCACTGACTTTAGCTTATAATTTACATAACGCTCTATGAAACAATTGCAGTAACTCTTGTATTATAATAATTGAGAAAAGAACACGCGCTGTCTATACTGAACATTAAATAAACCTTTTAATACACACACTGCCAGGTCGTACCAAATACATTCGTCTTTCTCATAAGGCTGCATACATTTCGTTAATTAAATTTAATTATTTTTGACGCATACAATAAGATGCTATGATCACTTACCGGGAAGTCTCGTAAATTTAGCCTGCCATTAGAGTAGAAGAAACAACTACGTAGTACTGTCTGTTCGGATCCAGGAGTCTGTTGCTTTTCCGTTGACTGCAGCAATGGGACTGGCGCTGCACTCACAGCACAAGCCACGGCAAAATTACACCGCCAGACGGCGCAGTCGTTCACCAGTGCCGTCCGAATAGAGTTGCGCTCCCCGACATTTGTGTTCGCGTTATATTAAATACAATATTATAAAACCTTCGACCGCCGGGTTAGGCAAACACCGGCACACCCCCACCCCGAAAGGGCAACCCAGTTGCCCCACACTTAAACTCGGGAGAGTACCCTGCAGTGTACCCCCTTCCCAAAACAAGCTAGTGGACTTCGTGATTATGGCGGCCCAGCAGCACTTGCTCTCAGGAGAACAGAGAAACCTCAGAACTGCGTCCATTCCCCATGCGACCCTCTCCGCCATGCCAACCCCACGGGACCGCCCCAACACGTCACCCTCTCCGGTGACCATCACCTACTTCCACCGGTCCCACTCACATACCCGTCCTAAGACCAAACAAGGGTTCTCCCACCTTGGTATGTGAGTGACCGTACTACTTCTCGTCCATCTCTTGGACCGACCAGCCACATGCACCCACAAGGCATCTCCATCCTTGCCATATGGCTGGCCCACATCCCTACCTACACAAGGGCGGACGGCCCCGCTTAGCCAGACAGAGAGGACCGCACCAAGGGCACGCGAACATCCATCCTAATTCTTACTCTACAAAAACACCATGACTAGCAAGGGGGGTTTCACTTCTCTGCCGACGTCGATACACAATAAATACAATTCTCCCTCTCAACAAAAAACACCCGAGAAACAACCGGAGAATGCGGCATGGCTCGACCTCTACACTGATCAATAAACAAATTCAATTACTATAATTAACGAAACAACAGCACGCTATCACTCTCCATCATAACCTTCAGAACCAAAACAGGGGAACTTACAATCTCCAAGACCACGACACTCTGAGGGAACATCCTCTAACTCCTAACTTTCTCCATGATAACCTTCCAGAACAGGGGAAACTGACAATCTCGAGGACCACAATCTAATCAGTTCGGGCAAGTCTCTCTAACTCCTTATTGATAGATTTTTTTTTTTTACTAAGGGGAGGGGTAGGAAAATTGGGAAGATGAAATGGGGCAAGGATCATTAAAGGGTCAATAGTTAGGACTAAGGGTAAGGACATGGTTCCCTCCGAAAAGGAGAATGACTGGAGAAAACCAAGGCTCGCGTGGGCAGGGGCGCAACCCTGAAGTAGACGAACACCACTGGGACTGTGGGGAACATCTACCCGCTACCCGTTAACCTCTTCTTCTTGCCTTTCTGTGACGGACTTTAGGTACTTGTTCCTTTAGGACACCACTCTCAGCGAAATTATTTCGTGTTGAGCTGTACTGGCTGGTTTCCTCTGAATCAGCATTAAGGCAACTTACCTCACTACTTTCACTCCGCCTTGGATTATGCTCATCCTGTAACTCCTCTACTTGTCTTTCTTCCAATCCTTCCTTCTCTTCTACAATTTCCTCTTTTTTATCCCCATAATCCAAATCAACCTCCTGACACTGCACCTCCTCACCATCTTCCAGTTGCTCCTCTGATCCATCTTCAACCACATGTTCCCTCAGCTCCTCACCAATTTCTTCATCACCCTCGTCACCAGCCGCTTCACTAACCTCGTCTCCGATATCATTTTCATCAACACCTTCATCATCACCATCATCGCCATCACGTCCACTGCCACCATCATAACACTGCACGTCCTCGTCCTCATCTAGTTGCTCACCTGGTCCACCTGAAACTTCTTTCCGTTCCTCGGAATCCTCAACACTACTTACAGAAGGCGTCTGCACATCTTCACACACTACATCATTCTCACTCACACACTCCACGACGCTGCCCCCAAATTTCTCATCAACTTCTACCTCATCTCCTTCCACCACACTTGTGGCATGAACATCCCCTTGTCCATCCACAACCTCAGAAACACTTGCAGCCCGGACATCCCTGTGTCCATCTGCAACTTCAGACTCTACAGTCTCCCTAACACCTACAACTATACCTTCCTGTGCAGCATCCGCAGACCGCTCTTCTGCCTCTTCTGTCGATTCCACTCCTTGACCACCTTCAGCAACTACAACGTCCTCAACCTTTTCCACCCTGGAATCCAGCTGTCCAGGTTCATGTGCAATGACTAAATTAATCTCTACTGGCGATGGTGAAGCTACACCATCAAGTGACTTCTCATATCCCGGTGTAGGCGATGATGATGTTACAGGCTCTGGATCCCTCACGAACCGAGATGGAAATACCGGAACAAATTCTGTGGCCTCTGGATTCAACCATGATGTCCTCTTCGAGTCCTGCAACTCAATATCCACAGATGTTTTCTTGTCGTCCTGTATCGATCCACAGAAGTTATTCCGCTTTTCTTCTTCTGCTTCACCTTCTTCATCTACTACTCTCTTAGGCACTTGTGCTTCATCTGGAACTTTTAAACTCTCACTTTTCTGCAAATAAGAATAACGCCTAACTACAGGCTCCCTACTTGCCGATGTTTGTTCCCTAATATAATTTATTCTTCCCCTGTTAAATTCGTATTTCTTTGTTTTCTGTGCTGTAGCTGTTGTTACCGTCTTCTCACTTGCCACCCCCTTGTAGCCTCCCTTGCTTCCGGAATATTCAGTTTTTCTGAATGTCTCCTGTGTTCTCCTCCAACCGCCCTGTTTGTCCTTTTTCGCTCCTCTTAATGAACCACTGGAGTATTGGACATCTTTGGCATCTCTTCCCCGGGACTCGTCAACCTCCTGGACCGTTCTTGAAACCACACACAGCCGTTCAAGGTCCGCAAAACAACGTGGACGGTCCGCGAATACCAAACGAGATCTCTCTTGGGGAGTCAGTCCTTCCAGAATCGCTTGTATAACTTCTGTCTCGGGCAACCCCAACCTTAACACCCGGGCAGCTTTCCGTATATCGTGCACGAAGTCCCCTAACGCCTTTCCGTTGGCCTGTAGGCGGTAGAATTTTTTAAACTTAAGCTGGGCACGTCGTCGAATGGGTAGGAAGAAGTTCAACACCTCCCCATGGAAAGCATCAACACTGTCACCCCGACGCAGAGTGTTGGTGACCAGCTCAGCAAACGTACCCCGAAAATACGGGTATATAAGAGACAAGACCTCCCCATCGGACACCCCCGGGAAATCTGCCACCTGCAGGACCAGGTCCAAGAAAACCAGCAGCTGGTCCTCATCAAATCCATTCACCACCGGAAATTTCTGGAGAACGCCTGAAAGAGGGTGGGGCAATTTCTGGTAGCATACCGCCGCCAGAATTGCACAATTCAAAACAAACAATAATAAAACAAATCCCCACTAAGCACCTAACACAAACACGACCTACAAAAACATATTCACAAGAATCAGAAAAAACACAAGTACTGTCCTTCCTTTGAGCGACCCCCCGGGTTCTCTAGCGCTGCGGAGACCTGGCCTACTTCCGAACCATCTACCAACACCACAGAAGGAGACAAGCAACAACCAACAATACTGAACATACATAACATCAAACATCAATCCGACACACACGTCTCACCAACACATAACTCACAGAAACCAACTAGTAATCAGAATTCATAATTCGGGAACTAGTAATCAAAAGTTAACAGGAATTAAGTCGGTGACGGTACCGACTTCCGATCGGGCCATACCGCATCCCGCTAATGTCACACGCTAAACTCCGACCTTGAATCAGCAACATTCTATCACCCAGGCCACGCTTGAGTCTCCCCGGCAGCTCAACCTATCACATTTTCCGAACACAAATACCCGCCCCAATGGTGCGACCAGACTCACAAGTTATATGACCTAAACTAGCCTACACGGGCATATACCTAAAAAACACAATGTCATAACAATAGCATAGTATTTCCGAGTTTGCAAGCCCCGTCACACCCAAGGACCCAAGGGTTCAACCCTAGAATGAACCACGCTCTCTGCTACCATTTGTAACCCCTCTTTTCTTTTTGCTGTATATATAAAAAAAAAAACTTTTTATTTTGTATTTATATTTTTTTTTGAAAGAGAAGCCACAAGTTATTTAGAACTAGGCCGGAGCCTAGAGAAGCCAAAAAATGCGCTGGGTCCAGTATGACGGGACTTGCAATGAAACTCGGCTGTAATTTAACAATAACAACTTTTATTTTGCCCCCATAATTCGTTACATATAATATCCTGCAAATCACATAATTATCACATGGCCAGGGCAATAGCCCACAAAATACATAATAAATAATTAACTCCTATATCCTTAATCTTGGCAAAGACAATATCGATCTATCCCTATAAACATATATATACAGATATCAGGCAACATTTTGTAATTATATAATTCCCCCCTTTTTGTTACTAACACTTAACATTGACAACACGTACAGAAACATAAAGACACATACACTCATAATTATATACACATACTACAGACACCTAGTACCCTTGGAATACCCATGCTCAACAGGCAGTGTTTCTACAAAGCCCCAAGACCGGCAATCATAAATATTCGACTATCAGTCACCATGATTCATTAACTCCCATTAATGTAAATAATTAAGAAAAACCCCCGAAAGGATGATAATCACTCACAAAGCATAAAGAGAGACCGGACTGCCCATATGTATAGATAGCATCTGATAATTGACCCATTACGAGCATATGAAACTCTTTAAGTTCCTTAGACACCATATAAAATGGAAAACCCTCATCACCTAATTTCAAGCAATTGTTATGAGTTTATAAAATGTTGATTTTGTTCTACAAATCCAGATGGATACATGAATCAGTATATGCTTTTACAAGGTCAAAAATTAATCAGTATATGCTTGTACAAGATCAAAAATTAATCAGTATATGCTTGTACAAGATCAAAAATTAATCAGTATATGCCCACAAAATATGAAAGTTCTTTTCTGTTAAAGCCGGATGGCTGTGTATAAATGAGTTTATAATAACTGACTGTTGTATCTTAGCAGATGTGGGAGCGCGCCAGCCTGTACTTGACCATGTGTGACAGGAATCAAACCTGCCTTAAACTGAATGAACATGTGCCTGGCAAAAACTATGTCCCCTTTTACCCCCAGAAAACAGACTGAAAACGAAACCCCCCCAACCCTTACATGTTAAACCAAAATGAAATTAAAATATAAACCCGTTCTGAACCAGCCGGAACAGAACCCCTAACATGTGACTTAAATTTTGTAATGAACAGTGTAATGACTATTGGCTATATATGAAAATATTTAAGAGTAAAAAAGATCTCTAGCACGCTCACCCAGTGCAGCACACAATTACAAACATCGTACTTAGTTTTATGAAGTTAAATTATTAAAGTCACATGATGTTCAGAATGAATGTTCAGCTGACACACCCCAGAGCAGACTGTCTAGCCGCGTGGGCACATGGTTTCAAATGAAATATAAATTGTACATCAGGAGCACGGCAGGCCCGGCCAACGAAAAATAAAAGAGTTCATATCACCTTAATTATGAGCATGTGATACATCTTGAGTTTGTTCACCAGACTCCCTCTTCCGAACAGGTGTGTGTATGATGGCTCATGGCTGATGAAGGTGTAGTTATATCAGCATCGACCAGCATCTCCGGCTTAGACGAGAACCCTGGGAATTCACAAAAATTAGAAATGCTGTTCATAAAAAATGTCCACCCAAGTTCCAAGTAAATAACCTCAGAACGGGCCTTTCAACCAACTCAAGATAAATGCACAAAGTTTCGGTTATTATTTTTTTGAAAATTACCTGAAGAGTAATAAAGTCTACCCGGGGATGATGAACTCACTAAATAAAACGGATATTATTAAAAGGTGTAGAGTAAAAGTCACTTGCACTAGCTCTTAACAAGCGCCGACAGAATCTAACAGGTTATCCGCGCCACGTGGCACACAATTATCTTAATTTGTTAGAAAATGACCACATTCAAGGCACTCACAGTTGCACACAAATAAAATATTAATAGTGTTTCATCTAAGGGTGGTCTCACAATTTATTTTTACTACCCTAATTAATTAAAAAGGACACGCGTGCAGTCTGTTACATGCACGAGCCTATCTTGCCCAATTCAACTCCCTGCATACGCACTGACTTTAGCTTATAATTTACATAACGCTCTATGAAACAATTACAGTAACTCTTGTATTATAATAATTGATAAAAGAACATGAGCTGTCTATACTGAACATTAAATAAATCTTTTAATACACACACTGCCAGGTCGCACCAAATACATTCGTCTTTCTCATAAGGCTGCATACATTTCGTTAATTAAATTTAATTATTTTTGACGCATACAATAAGATGCTATGATCACTTACCGGGAAGTCTCGTAAATTTAGCCTGCCATTAGGTAGAAGAAACAACTACGTAGTACTGTCTGTTCGGATCCAGGAGTCTGTTGCTTTTCCGTTGACTGCAGCAATGGGACTGGCGCTGCACTCACAGCACAAGCCACGGCAAAATTACACCGCCAGACGGCGCAGTCGTTCACCAGTGCCGTCCGAATAGAGTTGCGCTCCCCGACATTTGTGTTCGTGTTATATTAAATACAATATTATAAAACCTTCGACCGCCGGGTTAGGCAAACACCGGCACAACAAGACAATACTCAAATCGGACACACTTAAGGAAGATGCACATGTTGAACCAGAAGGCCTGCTGTGCGACTAGACGACAATTAAAGGGATAAGTATGAAAGGAATTATGTAGAACAATCAAGTTGATGGGCAGGCGTGAAATTTGATCCTTCTGTCACAGGGTATGGGTGGAGCTAATGGAAGAAGTAAGAGTAGGGAATTAGAGAGGCCTATGAGAAACTAGGATTTGGTCTACAATCGACCAACTCTTCTCGGTAAAACAGATACTAAGATGCGGATGGGAACGTGATAATTGATGTGTACCAGATCTTTGTGGACTTCAGGTAAGCGTATGACTCTATTAATAGAGACAAACTCTACACCGTAATGTATGAATTTGGAATACCAGGCAAGCTGGTAAGGTTAACGCAAGTGACCATACAGCAGACTGAAGCCCAAGTAAATGTGGATAGCCAACTAACTGAACCCATAAATATTACACGAGGACTAAAGCAAGGAGATGGGTTAGCCCCAACACTATTTAATATTGCATTGGAATATGTAATTAGAGGCTTATCAATAAATAGCTCCAATCTGTTAACAAATAAAACTGTACAGATAGCCGCATATGCAGATGACATTAACATCATGTCAAGACGGATCACGGCACCTAAAGAAATATTTATAGAGCTTAAAAACAAAGCCAAGGAATTTGGGCTAGCCATAAATACGGATAAAACAAAAATGCTTATCCAAACAAGAAGGGACCAGGTTCATAACAACATCGAGATAGAGGAGGACACAATTGAAGTGGTGGACAATTTCGCGTATCTCGGAGTGAATCTAGCAAAGACTGGATCAGAGGAGCCGGAGATCCAAAGACGGACCACCATGGCTAACAAGGCGTACTTCGCATTGCTGCCATCATTTAGGTCTGGGGATGTGCACAGGGAAACAAAAATGAAAATATATAGGACTGTCATCAGACCGGTGCTATGCTACGGGTGTGAGGCATGGACAATCACACAGAAAACAGTCGACATAGTAGACACCTTTGAAAGGAAAATCCTCAGACGCATTATAGGCCCAATACAAGAAAATGGCTCATGGAGACTGAGATACAACAACGAACTGTATCAAATATATAAAGAGATACCAGTCTCAAAATTTATAAGAATTCAAAGATTGCGTTGGGCCGGACATGTTATGAGAATGGAGGATGGCAGGAACCCCAAGAGGGCTTTGCTGGGTACATGGGAGGGAACGAGACCTAGAGTTAGACCGAGGAAGAGGTGGGAAGATGGCGTTGGAGAGGACGCGAGAGACATGGGGATAAGAAACTGGAGGAGGGTTGCAGTGGATAGAGTGGATTGGAGGCGGAGATTGGTGGAGGCCAGGGCCCGACTTGGGCTGTAGCGCCATAGGAGAGAGAGAGAGAGAGTAGGGAATTAGAGAGGCCTATGAGAAAGTAGCATTTGGTCAAGGCGTTTCTCCTGAATAGGTTGCCAAGGAGACGAGGAAGAAGAACGAATAAGAATTGTCACAGAAGACAAGCCGGAAGTTTAAAGAGGAGTTTTCGTAGAAAAATGGGTGAAAACCAATAGAAACGAAGAAGGTGGGAAGGCTAGCATCTTGAGCAGAAATGTGGGAGAAATTGATTGTAAAAATAAGTGTTGACTGCGAACGCGTCTCAGTCTTACGCAATAGCTCAGTTTTACTCAATTTTGGCTCAGTTGTACGCAGTTGTACTCAATTTTATATCAGTTTTTAGTGCAGAGTTTCAGTTCAGTTTTCAGTCAGTTTTTTGGCAATAGTCTTAGACAGTCAGTATGAGTCCTATTCTCAGACTTTCTTATTTTTCTTGAGTCAGAACTTCAATATACTAGAGACAGAGTTTTAATATTCATGAGTTTTAACTGAAGTCTGAACGGAATGTTAATCGGTAGTTGTAAGGTAGTGTGAGACTTATCGGAGATCAAAGTATAATTTTGAAAAGAGACATAGTTTTATTCGAGAAGTCGTATAATGACAAGTTAAGCGAAGGCGATCTGAAGTTTGACGGAGTGTTAAATTAAAGACATAGTGTTAAAGTCGAGAGAGGAAGAACAAGTCGGAAATACGAACTAGACATGATGATCGTGTAGAAACTATTGTAACTGTTTACATTTATTAAACGATGTCAGTTGTAGTGACAATAAATTAAGTCCGCGAAGAAACTATGCCGACGAACAAATGACAAGAATTCGGTAGTGATTACTGAAGAATTAAAGTACCAGTTGTACGCGATGAGACTTAAATAAAATTAATTCGACGTTAAAGAGATATTATTAATAACTGATGCAAACCTAAGTTAAATATCGAGAATTTGCAAAAGAATTAGGAATGCCGGAGTGCGGAATACGAAGTGCTGTGAAAAGAGTGTTCATTCGGAAGGTGATGAGTGCGTCAATCAGCGCATCGGGAATCCTGGAGGACGAGAGAGAGAGGGAGTGAGTGGAGATCATCACGGTTTTACGACACAGTTGTGGAGTAACGAATTTATGTATACTTAGTGTTTAGGAAAACCCACTGTCTGTCGCTCTAAAAGAATTCACTGATAGTAATATTTAAAATCATATTTAAACTTGTTCACGTTAAATTAGAATGACCGATTCTTTAAAGATAAACACAAATATCTATATAACACTATAAATCCATTTTGTCAAGTTAAATTTTGTATAGAGCATAGAATTATAATTATTAATTTTAGTATTTAGATTAAAGACCTTGAGAAGATGCTCAGAGTAAATGAATGATTACGGAAGTAACTAATTAAATTGATTTTAACATGTACTGTTTCCAAGATAACGTTATGCTTTGAATAGCAAGAACTATGAATAAATACCTTTAGTATCACAATATCTGGTGTGTATGCTTTACTTATTTAAATGTCACCTGGGATGAGGTATAACTGATCCTTAATATTACAAAACGAAGCAACATCATAAATTACAACACATTAAAAGACAACGTTAACCCTGTAGCGTTGTGTATGACGCCCGACAGGTGGGGCCCGCTAGAGTTATTTAACTGTTTTTATTGCCTTTATTACCTTTATATCCTAATTGTTTTATATGCATTAATATGCAAAGTTGTATATGGCTCACCAAAGCGGGGCACTAACATTGTATATGGCATCCAAACGTGGTGCACGAGAAATATAAAACACATAAAAATAAACAACGTAACCCATGAAAGTTGCAGTACTTTACTCTTGTTAAAACGTAAAACGTTGCTGGTAAACTACCCCTCTTCCTTAACCGATCTTCTCCAAAATCAATAGACCTTGAGTCCTCTACAACTCAGACACATGCAAAAAATATTTGATTCTGTTTGAATTTGCAGCAGTTATCGTTCGCCAAAAAAAAACACACAGACACTTAACGGAAAATGTCTTTTCTTCACGTTTTGAGGGTAGTACAATCAGAATCAGCCCTTATCTCGAACACGATTTTTTCACCATCACCATATTTCTATTTCCTTACGGAACATGGAAGTAAAAATGATCAGAACTCTGGGCAAACAATTCTTGAATTTTTCTCCATGAAACTCAGCGGCTCACACTACACCACTAATTCGCAAAAATAACACCGTTGTAATATTCACCAGATATGGTTTCATGCGATTTTTCTTGCTCCAAAAACACGAGCACAACGAAAGGATAACATTTTGCAACCATAGAGGAGATAAAGGCAAGATCGGCGAGTTAGCTGAAGGCTGTATCAAAACGAGAATTTCACAAATGTTTAACGGACTGGAAAGAACGATGGCATAAGTGCATTGTATCTGGTGGGGACTACTTTGAAAGGGACAATATTAGTTTTGAATAATAAATAAATAATTTTATAGAAATATAAATATTATCTTTTTTATCACACTTTAAAAGCACTGGGAACTGAATGCCTCTTTTTACACATCTACAAAGGTTGATTAATAAGTTCATGCATTTTTTGTTTTTAATTATTATCTAAATGCGTCTGTATTTATACTGTCACCTTTAAAACAATCTCCATCAGAAATAATGTACTTAAGCCATCCTTTTTCCAGTCTTCAACACATCTATGAATGCATTTTGCAGTTCTGTTTTGAGCTTGACGGAGTTTTGTTATTCATCTTTAAAATTCAGAAAATGTTAAACCATTATTACATAATTAAATTGTATATAAATATAATGTATTATAGTAATTTATATAATGTTTTGGTATAAATTATAATATATGCGTATTTATATATTATAACATCGCCAAATTCAGATCATAAAGGAGGTCTATGTAAAAAGGGCGTATACTGGATTTTCATGTTTTGAGAAAATGAGGTTTGAAACTTTTTCATGCCAATAACTTTTATAGGATACAATTTTATGAATTCGAACCCCATTTAAATATTTTAGAAATAAAGCTAAGGATTTGAAATATTATACTGAATATAGCTTATTTTTGCAAATTAATAAAGAAATATGCTAAATTAATATTACAATTATCCGCCCTTTTTAGGGAGATGATAGTCAGCCAAGTTTTCTATATGCCCTTTTTACATAGATGGTCATGTTTTACTGTAATAACGAAAAAGAATACTGTAGGTCTACCTTACTAAATAAAAGGTGCTCTTAAAAGTTATTAACATACTAGAATAATATATACATATATATATATATATATATATAAGATAGTTCCTATTTTGAAAGAAAACAGATATCAGTTTCAGAGTGTTTTATTGTCTTTTATAAAATATTAATCCAACAAAATTTTGATAGTTTATTCAGCACTAGAGTCATCTAAACTCATTTCATCATTTTCTTCCTCAGTCGCTTCCACAGGGTATTCATGAATACCTTGAAACACTTCTTCGAACCAATTTGCAGCATCAGTTTCTAAAAACTTGAAGAGACTTCTTATATCTTTTTCTTTTAGTGGGTTGATGCGAGTGTGATCTGCCACTGGCAATTGCTGCTCTAATTCCATGGAGATGTCCTTCTTCTTGAAATAAACAAATGGCATAAACAATCCACTGTAAGTTGTTGATGCTGATAGTCCACCTGAGGGTACAAAATTCAACCTTGGATATGATTGAATTTTGAAAGCGTACTTGTTTCCTCTTGGCTTCTATGACATTACATTTTTTAAACCATCAGACCATTTCCTTATTATCGGTGCACCATTTTTTACATGGAAGGGAGTAGGGTTTTGTCGTGCATTACCAAGCAGTTCAACATATTTTTTGAGTGTATGTATTTTTTCTTCTTTTTTTTATTTTTGTGCCACAAAGACCAAAGTTACGGTCACACTGGCAAAACGAATGCCCCCTTACTGGAAACAAATGTGCTACCTTGACATTAAACCTCATTGACAACCAGCTACAAAAAGACATAACCAGAAGATTTTTGGTGTCCTCCTGCTGCATCCGAAAGAAAGTGAATTTCCTGATAGGTCTCGTTGAATTTTTCAATTATCATATCAAATAAATATCGGTATGGAGAACCATACATGACTTCCATATTCTAAGATTTATTTTTAAAATCATTTTCGAAATGAAATATTACCATAGAAACTACTTCTTTCTACTTACTGCTTCAGCCTTAACCACAGTACTGTGGTCACTAACATATACCACCTCACGTTATCGCACTCGATTTTCACTGATGATGGAAGTCAATGGCATTGCCGAAACGTCTGGTTTTGTAGAAAACATTGGACTACGGCCAAATATCCCGGGAAGGAATTTTAACAAAAACTACTTCTTTGTTGCCGATAACGTTGTACACACATATATATATATAATATGCATAAAATTAATGGCTTGTATAAGTTAATGATTGATCTCCATTAAGTAATGCTCAAGTTTCCAAAGTTTTAATATTATGATGTCCGTAATTAAAACATCAGAGCAGGTTTAGTGTGTATGAGGGTTCACCGTGGACAAAAATTTTCAACATTTCCTATTGAGCGTTGCTTAGAATAAATCTGCGAATCTACAGTGTACGTTTCACAGAACAAACACGCGGAAAAGAAGGAGCGCTCCGAAGTCACTCATGGACCCTCAGCATCTTGCAGAGGGTTCATTCCCTAAAGACGAAAAGTCTGTCTATGAATCGTTCCTCTGTAAACACGTGCAGTTACACTGCCCAGCGATCCACAGGAAGCAAATCGCTATCCACGCTGGACACTTTTTCGGCTTGCATGCGTTATGTTGGTATGGGTTCGGCACTTTCCATTTAAAAACCGTGCAAATGTAAGAAAATAAACATGAATGAGGCCAGAAATAACGCGAATTGTGTGTGTGTGTCTTCCCTGCCTTTTTATTGTGGTAGTGATAATAATAAAATGGAAACGTAAACAGTACATAACTGAGATATGCTTGCCTGCCACGCACGATATATTTTCTCTTATACATGACTAGCAGAATACCCGTGCTTCGCTACGGAGTTTCACGTTGTACGTAATGAAAATGTTAGTTTAATTAATAAAGTTTAATTAAAGTAGGCTTCTTAAAAATAAATAGCTGTTGCCCACAACTTCGTTCGCGTGGTCTTCAATTTAATGCGATAATATATTTAGAACAGAATCTATTCTATTGGGTTGCCATAGTAACCAGATCTAATAGTTTTTTAAGACCGCAAAGAACCCCCCAGAGGATCGTATCGAAAAAAACACCTGTCCTATGTTGGTTCTCCCGTTGCGTAAAATATTTGTGCCAAGTTTGGTTGAAATCGGTCCAATGGTTTAGGTGGAGACGTGGAAAACCCCAAAGGACCCCCCAAAGGATCGTATCGAAAAAACACTTGTCCTATGTTGGTTCTCCCTTTGCGTAAAATATTTGTGCCAAGTTTGGTTGAAATCGGTCCAGTGGTTTAGGAGGCGATGTGGAAGACCCCAAAGAACCCCCAAAAGGACCCCATCGAAAAAACACCTATCCTATGTTGGTTCTCCCGTTGCGTAAAATATTTGTGCCAAGTTTGGTTGAAATCGGTACAGTGGTTTAGGAGGAGATGTGGAAGAAACCTTCGCGGACGTGCGCACAACAACTCACCGAAGTTTCATCGCAATCGGATGAATGGTATAGGAACGCATACGGGACAAACAAAGAAACATTCATTTTTATATATAAGATGTAAACTATACCACTTACTTGACATAAACCGTGATAGCTAAGCTAATGTACAACATATATGTATTAATTATACACATAAACGTTCCTCGATAGACACTCTATCTATTGGCGAAAACTTGAATCAAATCCGTTCAGTACTTCCTGAGATTAGCGATTTCAAACACAGAGAGAAAACGGACCGACTTTACTTTATACTATGTACAGATTTACATTAAAATGAAAAAATTATAATTTTATTGCCTGGCAACAAAATTATTTTATTTTCAACAATTACCATTGTTTGAAAAAGTTTAAATGAATTTTCAAGTACTTTACTCTTGTTAAAACGTAAAAGGTTGCAGGTAAACTACCCCTTCCCCTTAACCGATCTTCACCAAAATCTAAAGGCTTGAGTCCTCTACAATTCACGGACGTATGCAAAAAATTATTTGATTCTGTTTGAATTTGCGGCAGTTATCGTTTGCCATAGAAAATACGCTTGATAAAAAACGTTGCTGGTAAACTACCCCTTCCCCTCAACCGATCTTCACCAAAAACAATAGGTCTTGAGTACTCTACAAATCAGAGCTGTATGCAGAAAATTATTTGACTCTGTTTGAATTTGCGGCTGTTATCGTTTGCCATAGAAAATACCCTTGTTAAAAAAACGTTGTAGGTAAACTACCCCTTTCCCTTAACCGATCTTCACCAAAAACAATAGGTCTTGAGAACTCTACAATTTAGGGCTGTATGCAAATAATCTTTTGATTCTGTTTGAATTTGCGGCTGTTATCGTTTGCCATAGGAAATACCCTTGTTAAAACATAAAACGTTACAGGTAAACTACCCCTTTCCCTTAACCGATTTCACCAAAAACAATAGGTCTTGAGAACTCTATAATTTAGGGCTGTATGCGAAACATTATTTGATTCTGTTTGAATTTGCGGCTGTTATCGTTTGCCAAAAAAAAAAATTCCCTTGATAAAAAAAAACCGTTGCTGGTAAACTACCCCTTTCCCTCAACCGATCTTCACCAAAAACGATAGGTCGTGAGTACTCTACAAATCAGGGATGTATGCAAAAAATTATTTGATTCCGTTTGAATTTGCGGCAGTTATCGTTTGCCATAGAAAAAAAATCTACACACAGACACACAGACACACACACAGACACTTTTCCGAAAACGACTTTTTTTCATGTTTTGAGTGTAGTACAATCAGAATCTGCAATAATCTCGAACACGATTTTTTTTGCCATCACCATACTTCCATTCCTTAAGGAATATGGAAGTAAAAAGAGCACACTGTGTCTGGGTTCTTCTTAGATTCAGTTTCTAAGTAATAATACAAATTACTGCTGTCATCATTGTGGCAATGTACATTAAATAAGTAAATCCACATTAGTCTTTTATAAAACTGAGATGTCTCATTGGTCTTGGGCACAGGTAAATTTTGAGCATAGTCAAATTCAAGTGCAAGTATTCGACTGTTGTTATTTTTACACTGATTTATCAAGTCATCCCTTATTTTCTTATAAGCATAATACCGTCTTAAATGTATTTCATACTGGACTTTACAAGGATCATTCGGGTTGCTTGCCAATTTGACTGTACACTCAGAACAATAGTCACATAAATCAGTTCTAGGTAACATAAATCCATAGTTAAACTCGGTCTTGAAAAATTTATGGTAGGTCTTGTAGGCTGGTTTTGTTAACAGTTGATTAGTTTTTTATTTATAATATTCTCAGAACATCTCGTATAATTTTTTAGGGTACAAGTTTGGGTTTACAAAATATCTCTTACTTGATTTATTCCTTGAGTAATGGGACTCTCTGCTGGAAATAAGACTTAAATGTTCTTTCACCAAATCCCAAACTTGGTCAAATAGACACCATGGTCTATTGAGCGAGGTCGATTTTGGTGGGTTCCGCGTTTTTCTCCAAATGATTCGCCATTTAATATTTTCTTTTGGATAATGCGTAACTTTTTTCTGAAATTTGATAAAGTCCTCGAAGAAATTTCTGACAAACAACAGTTTCTGAACCATTTATTTTAACACTGTATCTCCATATATTATTTCTTTTAATCTTAACATCTACATGATGAGTGGATGCACTGTTGCACTGCATGAGTCCAGAAAGAAGAACATCTTGCTGTACCTTAGAACTTTCACAAAGAAACGGATTGTGTAGCATCTCTTGGTTTTCAACAGGTATCTTTTTAAAACATTCATCTTTACAGCAATTTAAAACGATTATGAATGGTTTGCCTGGTTTTTCCTCACCCGAACTAGAAGTATAAGGCTCACCTGAATATCTCTTTTTTTTGTTGTCACTACGTTCATTCAAAGACTGTTTCTTACTACACCTTTTTCTACCAACACGTACGCCATCACTTAAACTGTCATTTAAATCTGATTCAATACTCATATTAAATGTTAGAATACTTTGAACACACTAAAAAGCAAATAACACGACAATAGTAGCTCACCATACAACAACAAAGTAACCTAACCTCATTCACGAGCAAAATGTGCACAGTGCACAGCCATCTTCATTTCATCATTTTGAATATTACATACAAAGAGAGTGAAATAAAATTTTGCAGCCTTATAAAGAAAATCATGGAGAATACAAAAACATCATCTCCCTAAAAAGGGCGTATACCTGTATACGTCCGTTTTACATAGAACTCCTCTTTGATAACTATAAGTATGTAAGAAATGCTAAAAAGTAATATATTTTAATAAATAAATAATGAAGAGAATAAGGAGATAAAATGTAATTAAGAAAGAAGAAGGAAGAATTATAAACTAAAAGTGATTATTAAAGAAACTCACAGACTAGACTGACAGACAAACGACTTTGACCCAACCCCAGAGATTGGCCAAATAAGAACCAATATAAAAAGAAACAAGAAGAGAGGTGAAGGAGAAGAAAAATGAAAATAAAAATGGAACAAACCAACTATAAAGGAAATAAAATGAAACAAGGTGATAAAACACAGACAAGTAGTAGAGAATAGAGAAGGGAGAAATGATACAATCAAATATCGTAAAGGAACGAAACCGGTAAAGAACCAATATAAAAGATAAATATTAGTATTGAATAAGTGACAAATGTAATTAATAATTAATAATACCCGATAAATAAAAATACACTAACCCAAGAATTAGAAGTATATGTAAGTAAGAAATAGAGAAAGACATGAACTTAGTAAGTATAAATAATATGTGTAAAGAAAGAGAGAGATATTGAGATAGTGAGAAATAAACTGAAAATAACTAAGTGACAAAGAAAAGTAATGATAGGGATTACACATTAATAAACACTTAAATAAAAAGTTTAAGAAGTGCCCATAGTGAAAGTGAAAAACCCCTAAAGTAAAATGATAGAGAAAAAACACTAAATAAATTATAATAAACACAAGATAATTTAAAAGTGAAGGTGATGAGTAAATAAAAATATTGTCAATGATAGGAATAGGAAAAATAGTGAAAGATAAGATAAACACTTAGTAAAAATAACAAACACTTATAACGTTCTGGAGATTGTGCTCCACGTTTGGATGCGCCAAATATAACGTTTGCTAACAACTGCACCACGTTGATGGCGACAAATATAACGTTTTTGTGGAGTCCTCTTCTTTTCGGGGTTTTTTATATACGGAGTTTTAATTTCACTTTTGTGCTAAATATAAAAATTCTTAATTCTACAGTGTGATTGCGTCTAATAAATAAGTATATCTGCTCGTTTAATTTGTGAAATCAATAATTACTTTTGAGCGCCAGAGCATAGAACCTCAGGGAGATCAAATAAGGACACTTTCTCGTTCAGATTCTAATAATACTTATATTGATTCTTTCATAATACAGACATGTGAATTAAAATTCTAATACTCCATACTACACATTCTTTATATTGTATCAATTGACTTATCAATTGTCAAGCTGATAATTACTTATTAAAACAAAAGGTTACTTGATTCACTAATCTTTAGAATTACAATTGCTCACCATATAAATTGAATTACTAGTTTGCAAAATTACATTTACTCACACAACATAAATATTTAATCGGTATCATTTTAAGGCACATCATAATATTCTATCAACCATTATGAATTTCTTAACATACTAACATTTGCGTGTAAATTAACCTCTTACTTACTTCCAATGGTTACTATGTCTTAATTTATTTATTACGTTTTGTTATATAAAGACTTAGCTATATCTACACATCTACTTATTATTCTTCTTGACATGTCATAATACATAAATTACTTTGCTTAGGATCTGAACGAACTGTGGGGTCTTTTAGAATGAGATGAGTTAAGTTCGGTAGACATTAATTACTATGTTTGAAAATAATTGGTTATAAATTGTTATTATAGAATTGTGTTACTTGTTTTGCAGGATTCCTCTGATATGACTGGTGTTTCCACTTTGATCAATACACTTCACTCCACTAATAAGCACCTTTGATTTATCACTTTTGTAACATACGTTCGCGTTATACAATCGACGCGCACATAGATATAAATATCTTCTTGTTTCGTACTTACGCGCACATAATAAATATCTTCTTGTTTCGTACTTACGCGCACATAATAAATATGTTGTTTTCCTTTCACGGTACTATTTATTCTTCCGACTCTTTATCATAACAATTTAGACATTATGTATAAGTTTAGAGTACGTTGCCGTTATAATTACATTAATGGAGTTATTTACTGAGTGACTTAGACTCCTACCCATTAGACTTTGATAGACTCCTTCGACTAGCGACTAATAGTAGTAATGGTAGTGGTAGCAGTACTAGTAGTGATTTTTTTTACCATGTTCTCTTTTTATAGTTTACTTGGAGGTGCCCTCTCTTCCGTCATAGCTAATTCCTTTCCCATTGGTTCTATTTTGAAAATTTCCCCGGTTTGTTTGAATATACCCATTCAGACATCATAATTCTTTCGCGCTACATAGTGACGCTACGGCTTATTGGTCAATGTGTTCGGGCACGAAGTTTTACCGCGTGGCCGCTTAAATTGCTAAAAACGACCCTACTTCCTAACTTTCACACTTTATGTTGGGGTGAATCCCATTGTGCTTTGAAGGACATCGCCTCGCCTTTCTAACGGGACTTACGCATTTTTTGCTGTTTCGGTCATACAAAGCACTTTTATGTTTTTATGACATGCAAGGTACAGGCTCTATTATATTTATATTTGGCTGGCGACAGACTGTCGGCGCACTTGGCCTCACCCTGTCTCTTCTTATACTACATATTTTCTTTTTACATACATAACAATTTCTTACTTACTATTACTGTTCAGAATTCAATCATACATTATTAATAATTGTATATCATATTTGCTTAATTGAGAACTTGTAAAGTTATGTTACACACTAAAGGTTTAATAGTGAACAATATTAATATTTAAGAAAGTTGTTAAGAATAGTATTTAAAATAAACAATTAATTAAGAAATAATGAACACTGAAGAGTGATGTTGACTGTATTGATTAGAAAAGAATCTTATTGTAAAGTTTAAAAGTATATAATAGTATTTAAAAGTGAGAATCCCATGAAAGAGTAAACAGATAGTGTTACCATGGAGTGAAGGGAAAGATTATTTATAAAATAAGAAGTTTAAAACAATCAATAAACACCCATGTTATAAGGGATAATTATTGAAGTAAGTTCAAAAGAAGTGAGGTTGTTTATCACCCAAAAAATAAAATAAAATGTAATGAATTGTACACCAATATTACCTACTAATTGTTAAATGATTGTTTAAGCAAATTTATGAATAGGATATGGCTGGGGTAATTATACCAACCATAGACCTAAATGTTGTATTTTATGTGATAAAAAATAGTAAATAATAGCCATATTGTTGACATTGGCGGAGTAAATAAGTAAGAAAGTAAAGCAATATATGACTTAGAAAACGAGAAAACCAGTTCGTAAATAATTAGCAATACATGGTGTATAAAATAGTAGTAACATACAAATAACACAAAAACAGAACCAAAACACATCAATAGGTAACTAAACCAGTTATAAGAACAAAATAAAGCATTAGGCTAAAATGAGATGTAATGTATATGAAATAAGTAAAAATCAGTAATGGCTACTTAGGCTTAAGAAATGCCTAACTGTCAAACACCAACGAATACAAATTGTATGAAAATAACAAAGTAATTAACAAATCCAAGGCGAATAATCAACCAAGGATAAATTGTAAATCTTATTAAAAGCAAAATATTAGAATAAGGGCTTGAATTAAAAGAGAAATGTAATTAGGAAATATTAAAATAATTGTAAAATTATAAAACATGAAATAACCCAATCTTGTGGAATACCAAAATAATCTTTGGAAGAAAATACAAATAACAGTGATAATAATTAATACTTAGGAAGGAAGATAACGGAATGAAAGCAATCAGAAGATATACAAGGATTTTGAAAAGAATTCAAATTTTGATAACAATGGATTTATAGCCAGATTAACCAATCAGATTTAATTAGTAACCATGGCAACTGCCATTAGGGACGGAATTGCCGTTGAATATCGTTACTCGTAAAGCGACGCTCTTGGAGAACAGAAGCCAAATTTTGAACAACCAAATATTTAATTTAAAATGTTATAAAAGTAAACCAAATTACCACAAATGAACGAGAAGGAAGCAGACGATGACTGAAACCATTTAACTGATGTCGAAGACCATTTAAATCAAAAAGAAATGAATAAATTGCTCCGATTACATTGAAAAAGATGCCAGAAGCCCAAACAATTGAAATTTGAATACGATTGCAGCTCAAATCCTTTTTACCAGACCAACTGCATACACCCAGTCTACTAAGGTGTTAAGTATCATTTAAATTACCCAATTTCCGAAAAAACGCACTTTAAATATTTCTCACTGTACTATGAACTATCACTAAACTGAATTTATTCTCTTTCAAAGATTAAATAAAAAACTAAGACACTGAGTCAACTTATAAAATTAACCTGTTCTTAGTTTATGAACTTTTGAAACACTTTTACTACACTCCAACAAACAAATTATAGCTACACGTTATATTATTTAAGTAGAAATAATGTAAGGTTGTGTATTTTTATTATTGTAATTGCATCTAATCCTTTTATCGTAACATCAAGAATCCAGACGATCGAACGAAAATATTTTGTATACTACTCCGACAGGCGCCATTATGGTGTATCTGTTACGTTCAGAATCGATTCGTCAAAACCCAGAGAAAATTGTCTTAGATTAATTGCCGGTGCAAAATAATATAAAAGCCAAATATAACCTGTGTCACTGAATAAGTAATAACCATTAACTAATAAACCAATACTGTGTGTATCCAATGTGTTTTATTTTCATTAGGAAAGTGTATTATAAATGTTGTACATTGTAGCGAACAGCTATGAATTGACGGCAAGCGCTCAAGCAGTAAACACAGCAAACTGCAGGCTTGATTGTAAAAATCGATAAGTGGCGGGAACAAGTTTGAATTCTCCCCACCTCCTGAGCTGACTCGCCGATAATACTAAATTTTTTAATTGTTTAAAATAAACAATTTGGCGCCACCCGGGATTTATACACCCCTAGTGAACCTCAGGTATGGACTTCGATACCTGGTTATTCGTACGTTCGCGACGGACTCAATCAGCGTAAGTTACGTTACGGAGCGACGACGGATTGGTAAGACACAATACACCAATTACACTCTGACACTTTTACACTCTTGAAGAAATTCGAAAAAAGAGGTTTGTTAAATATTCGTAATATAAATATAAATATTTATGAGTATGTGTATATATATATAAACACACACATTATAATAGGCCTAAATATTTATATAAATTAGTATAATGTATTATACTTTATACGTACTGTTATTATGTGATAATATGTATATATATAAATATTATAATACATAAGTACTATAATGTCAATAATATTATTTACATTTATATAAATATGTATATTTATGTAAATTATAAATTACATAATTTTGAAAATGTTAAACGAAAGTTTGGAATTCATTTTTATATCTAACGTTTATTTCATAACAAACTCTCATTGGCGACTTCAAACGCGAAATGAGACATAATATAGAACTTTAACAAATTTTTGCAGTTTTTATAGATTAAATAATGCCCCATTTTAGAAATGTATGTTAATTTTCTGCCGAATTGACCGATTTTAACTAGAGTTAAAGTTTATGACGGTTGTTACCGTAATGGTCGTTTCACTAACACCCGTTTAGACCCGGCTCATTGAATCGAGTGTTCTATCATAATTATCGACGTTGTTTCTGATTGGTATAATAAATTGAATATACATTTTATTTTGAATACACACATGATTAATTAACAATATACGTCAAAATGAGCCTTTTTTTTTTTTTTTTTTTTTTTAAGAGCATAAGTTATATGCATTTGCTCGTATGGACGATTTGAATTCGCGCGTGCAGTCGCCCATTAGTGTGCTTCAGTTACGCACGCCTTTGCTGGGACTGCGGCCATACCGTGTAGGGCCTCGAACGTTCAGTACTAACGAATAATATGTTTTGTCAATATGTACTCTCTTCTTCTTCTTCTTCTTCTTCTTCTTCTTCTTCTTCTTCTTCTTCTTCTTCTTCTTCTTCTTCTTCTTCTTCTTCATCATCATCTTCTTCCTCTTCTTCTTCGCTTCTCACGTTTTAAGCTGTTATCTGTCGTCTAAATGTGCAGACTTAATCGATATCAATGCCTTTCCAACTTGCATTTGATCTTTCTAAAAAAAATTCTCACTCTATTTGTAATCACATTCTTCTGTGTAATTTTGTTCTTTCCTTTTATTTATATGTTCCATATATTTATTGTTGCTCTATGAAGTTATTAACATCCTGACAATTAAACGATGTTATGTTCAATTTGCAGCCTCGTCCACCCGTCTACAATCCCGAGGACTACGCCTTGTCGCTGAGGAAATGGGCGAGGAGACCTGACGACGGCGCGCGTACAATGAGCGCCAGCCGCGGCACGATGTCGCAGTCCCCCAGCATTATCACGCTAAGCAGCCCGCAGGCCGGAGAGATGTCGCTCAGACAGTTCGCCAGCATCACGGACCTGCTCAACAAACTGAAAATCGATCTCAAACTCGCCCTTTCTAGGTGAGCCAAAACATATTATTTTTAATCAATAGCTGTGCATTCGCATCTTCTATTTCATTATTTCATCACTTTCTAAAACCTACGGTAACCCTTAAGAATCATCTTCTAGCGCCTTAAACAAAACTTTAGAATCTAATTCTGCGTCAACCCTAGTAATATTAGCAATCTAACATAACATTAACTTTAATCTTATTCTAAATTGTATTAGAATAACTGTTAACTATTGCATTACCTAACTCTACTGAATTAGGTCTAATCTTAAAATTTTTAATAATTATTATACCTTTAAGATACATAATTATGTTCAATATAAAAAACTTGTTTGAACTTTCTCCGCCTACCAGAATATTCTTGTAACGTAAAACGCTTACACGGGAACTTGGATAGGAGAATTTTGAACTTTTCTTCTGATCTCCCGTCTGGAGACTTTCCCTCAGTTCAAAAGTTCTTGTGGGAGGAAAGGCATTCGGTAATGATGAAGACAATATGCAAATAGGTCAACATCGGCCTGTATAGGACGCACTTTTGTATAACATAGATTTGGAAAAGTTAGTGCCACACTGTGACAAGGGCCCTTTATGAATGGGGACTATGTAGAGAAGTAGTTTGCACGTGAATATATGTATAACTTTTTTTGTGTATATGTTATTTTTATTTTATTATAGATTAGGGAAATTTACGTATTGTCTGGGTGCTTCTCGTAAACGAAATCTTAATAAAATTTTGTAAGGAACAAGTGTCAACGACGGTCCCCCTTGGAAGGACTGTTTCAGTTACTATATTTATTAGATCTTAAGTTACTATATTTACTATAGGCCTATCGAAAGACTGTTGTTTAGCCATGGACCATGGATAGCGCTAACAAGATGTAGCTCAAAGACTGGAATAAAATCCATTGTGAAAGTGGAGCTACATTTTTAAAAAAGTTGTTCATTAAAAGTATTGTTTTATTGAATTTTTTCCCATGAATTGGTCTAACGCGGAAAGAAATGGGCCAGTGATGTAAGGGGGGAATATAGTGTTTTTTATTAAAAATCTAAAGCCTCAGCTGTACAACTTTAATTTTTTAAATCCAAAACTATGAAGATATGTCATGTTACACGTATATTAAACATTACTATATTTCACGATTTGAAACGTCAGGAATATTTTATATCATGTAAGATTCACGTAGGTTCAAAATTCGTCTTTCAGAGTATTTAACTTTTTTATTTACGTATCCGCTAGCTTACAATTTACTAAAAAACTGTACAGAGGAATAAGCATATTTTATGTATGCAGCATCTCTTGTTAGAGAAACTGTTCATAGACAGTTTAGAATATCGTCTCGTCAGTTTTTTCAGTCTTCGCTCATAGTAGGTTGAGCGCACTGATCTAAGATTAAAGTATCTGCATGATAAACGATCCGTTTTCTATATCTTCTATCATTTTGCGTTTTGATAATGTTCTTGATAAATGGTACTTTTAGAAATTCATTAGAAGTTTAGTTTCATAGATATATAACAATGAACGTTCGAAATATTAAGGAGGACTTTCTAGAGTATTTTTGTGTTAAATGGATTCATAGAACCCAATAATTTATCTTACAAATATGACCAAACTGTTGTGAATGTAGACCTACAGTAAATTAGATTATCCTGTAACGGTAGCTTGGATCGGTCTTAATACTCAATTCATCTGCCTGTTTTCAAATAAATTGTTTGTAAAATTGTCATCCAGGTTTCAGTCTCAAGGATGTTTACTGTTATTCATAAGTTGATTGTACCTGTGTGTTACAACCCGTTGTCGATTGTCTTTTACTATATTTTGTTGTAAGTATATATATCTATTGTAAGGCTCCTATTTACTATCAGAAAGCGTATCCAAGTGAGTTTTCCACACGTTGGCTACGATACATTTCAAATGATTTTTGTTATATTAGAACAACGCATCCGAAAAATTTATGTTAGAGCAACTAATCAAAATTTATGTAACAGGTTATAATTTGTTAACAACGTGGTAATGGTTTTTACTTTCTGAAGTCAAATTAATGATTAAAAGAAGACATACAGGTGTATACAAAATACAGTAGGTGAAATGGAGAGACAGTTGCTGATAAGGTTATTGCATTGCGTTAGATGAGTTTATAGTTATTTACCACCAATTAACGCGAACTCTACTGTAGATACACAGTTGTTGACTTTGATTCGCCATTTGTGGAACCAATCTTGAAAGTTAAAATTAATAAATATACAGACACAGACAGACACACATGCACAGACGTACACACGCGCGCGCGCACGCACACACATAAGACAACACTATATAAGAACAGTAGTAGCTGTGGCAGTTGAGATCTTGTAACGTAAATGAATTATATTCTTTACATGGAAAGAATGTTCTTAGTTTTTTGCGCGCGTCACAAATACGTTAAGTACAATACGGCAATACGCATAAAACCATAAGTGGCAATACATTACAGTACGGTTTATGTTATATAGTAGGCTTGGTATAACATTACCTGTTGTTTTTGGGCCTCGAACGGATCCTGAATTACGCATTATAATTATAAGCGTTATATGGTAATTTGAACGTGATAAAATTATCATCTACATTCAACAGTACTTTATTTAAAATGAAATTTTCATACCCACGGTAACAACGGTTTTACTCTTAACACGAAAAGTATTGTTGTCAAAAATGAATTTAAAATCTTCGTTTACATACACATGTCAATGTAAACATGTACATAAATATTCTATTCTTCTTTTCCTTCATGCACAGTAATCTTAAGTAAGTTCCTCTCTCTCTCTCTCTCTCTCTCTCTCTCTCTCTCTCTCTCTCTCTCTCTCTCTCTCTCTCTCGTGCCATCCATTTTTATTGTAGCCTTGTCAATTCTTTATAACTGTTATCGTCATAAACGTTACAAGCGTAAATAAATTTTCTGATTCTGACAAAACACTGAGTAGTTTTAGATTGAGATGTGTATATAGGCCTGTTCTTTATTAGACTTGATCTCAAGGGTGACTTGATCACATTCTCTTAAAAATTTGACTTAGAATTTATAAGGTGACAAAACACTTATATACAAATAAGCACATAAATGCATAGATATAATAAAATGTCATGTTTATTGAATTAATGAATATTAAATTACAAAATTCAATTACTATATCTAAGATCTCTTCTACCATAGACGAGACTCCTTTCCTCCAGATCCGTCAGAGGTTTCCTCAAGGAACCAATAATCCCTAAGGATTAAGCTGCATGGCAACCGTCTCAACTACACCATAGAGTTTCGTTTTCCTCTCTAGATCATTAATACTCGTAAAATTTAAATATCTTTATTTCGTTAAGTCTTTGTAGGCCTACTCTTTGCGGGAAAATGGAAAATAAAATTTGGCAGTAAAAGTTGGCAGTAAAATTTATATCCGTTTGGTCCTTTCTTTATTTCCTCCCCCTCACGAGTGATTCCAGAGTGTTTCAATATCTTCGCGACCTTTCGCCAGGACTTTCAATAACCAAATTCGAGTATCAGCCTTTTACTTTCTTTATTGATGGACACTTTATTTGATGGACGCTTCTTTAAAGGAAATATATTTGTTTAAACGCTTAGGCATTACTCGAACGTAATAACTTTTAAATTTTAATGACTTTTATATATAAGTTATTTACAATAAAATCATAATTATTTTAAAAACTTAAATTATTATTATTGCGACGTAATGAAGGGGAAAGGTCGCGCTGGATAATTGGCGAAAGTCGTGTTGATATTTACTATGTATGGCTTGCAACGTGAATTATAAACTCAAATAGTATTGTTGTGTTTTTTTCTCCTGCTTATAATATTTCTGAAAAACTGTTATACCGAAAGGAAGAGTGCCGTTCTGCTCGCCTCTCAATTTGTAACACACGTTTTACTCGTCCAAGAGTAAAATGTACTACAAAACTATGTAGGCCCTACTATGTCTGTGTACTACAAAAACGTTTACGTAATATGTTACCGTACTGATTTTTCAGTATCCTCTGCTCTAATCACACCTATTTGTGTTGCAAGTTCCTGACCTGTCTACAGCCCGAATACTGAGAAGTTTTTCTATTAAAGCTCATTCTCAGTAAAAACATAATTGTTTCATTCAAAGCTGTTTGATAGGTTTCTGTAGTAATGTTTATACGTCTTTGTTCTGTTTGTTAAGTCGAAAAATTTTGTGTCTTACACATAACACACTTTCGTGGTCATCAGACACACTGAGTAAAATATTTTATGACAACTAAATAAAGCATTCGTTAAGCATTTGTCTCTATGTTCTATCCAGAAAAATTATTATAAACTATTGAAAAAATTACTTTTATAATATATGATACAACTGATAGAAATATTTTAAATTCCTAGTAATCGTAAATACGGATTGTTAAAAAAAAACTTTTTTAAATTATGAAATTACCGAATGTTGAAATACACAGTTACTTAGCCCATACATTTATTTCAAAAGAAATAATGCTTCTGTGTATATTTTGTATTATTTCCCAAATAAATATGATTGTTTGCGTAACAACTTTAGAAATTATATTGTGTTTACCCTTTAGAAATAACCGAAATGTTTTCTTTTCAATCGCCAAAAAAGTTTTGATTGTACACTGTAGCTTCAGTGTAACAGAAGAACACTGACCAGAAAAGTACCACCGTTCCGTCGTGTAGCTTAGTGTCAATAAGCACAGACAAGGACAGACCAACCAACTGGTTGTCGAATACAGAAATATCGTACAAGCACACACTCAGAAAGAGTGAGAGAGAGAGAGAGAGAGAGAGAGAGAGAGAGAGAGAGAGAGAGAGAGAGAGAGAGAGAGAGTGAGCGCCGTGACAGTCGCCCGTCTCAGTGCGCAATGACTATAATTACGACGACTATGCAATGATTGGCACCTAAACGTAATAAAGTTGGATTCAACAATTTTTTACAGACATAATTTTAATGTGGTCTTTTTAATTACAGCGTATTGCAGTAGTTGGCTAATTTACTTGTCGCTGTTTTCTATTTTTCTAATAAGTATACAACTTTTTCCTTAACTTTCTCGTTACCTTAACTGTTTCACCAGTTATAACTTACTATTTTTCATACTACGCAGTATTAACAAACGAGTATATTCTACAACGTTTATAAAACAATAACGCTTTTGTAAACAATTCTGTACGTTTATGCTTTAATCTCTTAATTAAACTCTTTCCTAACTTCGTTCGGGAAAATTCTCTAACTTTGGAGAAATTCAATGTAAGTTACTGAGTCGGTGTTATCCTTTCTTCGCCCAACACCAGACAATATCCGCACACAATCGAATTAAGAAAGTGACGGACGAAGAAAATATAGCTTCTAAAAAGCTTTAAATTCGTAAAAGCTCAAAAACATCTGACGTTGACATTGAATGAACACTATTGGTTATTTAGGAGGTTTTATGGAAAAGGTCGTGTAAGTTTTGAATTTCCAGCGAAAAAAGTGTCCGATTAAAAATGGACTTGTTACACAGCAATCGATTGAAATTTTAGCCCTATTTGACGAATAGTTAAGATTAGCCAAGTATTTCAATACGTTGTGTTTCGGTGTATTAGGTGATTGTTTGGCATTCTACAACGGAAGATTGAAAAACAAGAATTGTGGGTAAAGAATGAGTTAAAACTTTATCACAATTTTCCGTGCTGTTGGTCCGTGGTCTTGATTCGTCATGTTTATGACCAGACGTTTCGTCCATACCGATGACGGACATCTTCAGTCGCGCGGAAACACAGATTACAACCACCCGCGAACGAATGTAAACAAAGTCTAGTTTCCCACGCCCCTGATGATGTCCATCATCGATATGGATGAAACGTCTGGTGATAAACATGAACAATCTAGACCACGGTCTAACAAACCGGAAAATTGTGATATTTGTGATATTGTAAAGCTTACGTTGATTTATCAATAAGTTAAACTGTTGTGTTGTGGTGAAAATGTTCCAAAAAGGTTTTGCCGAGCCTGCTGTGCACGAACAAGCGGTTTACAAATGGTACGAAAGCTTCAAAGAGTATCGTGAATGGGTTGAAGAACGTAATAGTCAGTATAATTAATTCACTACCGACTCGGAACACAAAGTTTTTTATAGGTAAAAACGTAAAAGTTTTACCTTATAGCCTTAACCGGTTTTCGCTTTTAAAAAGCTTCTTCGGAGGCTGTCGTTGGGCGCACTGTCCGTCTTGTTGGTGGCGACTGTATCGACTTTTGAAAGATCGATGTTGTGTGTGTGGGGTGTGATATGTTCGAATAATGCGTGTGATTTGAATTGTGTCTGTTCGTTTAGGATGTCGTTTTTATGTTTTCCGTGTGTTTGTATATTTCAAATTGTTCTAGAGTGTCTAGTTTTCGGCATTCTAGCAGAAGTCTCCCTCCAACACTTAGAAAAAACAAGAATCCTCACAAACAATGACAGACACTCACATAAAATACTATATTGGCACAGATACGTTGATGACATCCTAATACTATACAGGGGAAACAAAAGACAATGTGAACAGAAAACAAAATACACTAGAACATAACCTTTACTGCCGAATACGAACACAACAATGCATAAACTTCTTAGACCTCTCCATCACAAATCTTGAACACAGGCACAAATTCAATACATACAGAAAACCAACTACAACTGACACACTAATACACAACTCCTCCAATCACCCAACACAACACAAACTAGCTGCCTTCAGAACTATGATACATAGACTTAACAACATCCCACTAGATGAAAAAGACTACAAAGACGAACTAAACACGATAAAATATCTAGCAGAATCCAACGGATACAACAGAACAATAGTCAATAAACTCCTACACAAAACACAAAACAAACAACAAAGACAGAAATCAACAAATTCCTAACACTAACATACATCAACAACCAATTTGAAAAAATAGCCCACAAATTCAAAAAAGCAGGATACAGAATCGCATACAAAACTACTAATAAAACAGAACACACACTATCAAAACACACACACAAAGCACAAAACAAATTTGATCTACCTGGTGTTTACAAACTAAATTGCTCAGACTGCAACAAATTCTACATAGGCCAGACAAGACGTAGCTTCAAACAAGGATAAATTGAACACACAAAGGCATTACACTCCACACTACAGAATCCACCTTTGCAAACCACCTCATTAAAGCCATGGACACTCTACACGTACACACAAAAGGCCGAAAACTAGACACTCTTGAACAATTGGAAATATACAATCACACGAAAACACATAAAGACGACATCCTAAACGAAGAGACACAATTCAAATGACATGCATTATTCGAACATATCACACCCCACACACACAATATCGATCTTTCAAAAGTCGATACAGTCGCCAACAACAAGACGGACAGTACGCCCAACGGCAGCCTCTGAAGAAGCTTTTTAAAAGCGAAAACCGGTTAAGGCTATAAGGTAAAACATTTACGTTTTTACCTATAAAAAACTTTGTGTTCCGAGTCGGTAGTGAATTAATTATATTTAGTTAAGTAACGGACACGTCATGGACAACGAAATCCAAGTAATAGTCAGATAAAAATCTGCATTTCTGTTCCAAGAATTTTCATCACTAGGTATAATGTTAAATAATGGCTCCTGTTAACAGATTTTACGTCACTTGTGCAAAGTTATTTATACAAAACGGCCAAATTTGCGGGAGAATAATTAATGAAAATTGCATCCCGAGAATGTGCCAGAACGCATGTTATTTCCTGTTCAAAAAATTTAGGCAAAAAAGCATTGTAATGGCACAGCAACCGACCTATTTACCAGGTATGTCCCAATGCCATTTCCGCTCTTCTTAGTAAAGGAAAGTTCACGAAAGAACAATTTTTCGCGACTGTTGAATACACAAAGAAAAAAAATCACTTAATTAAAGGGCTTAAGCCTCTACCAGAATATGCATTCGAGAAGTGTTTTGAAGACTGAAAAAAACGTTGCATAATCGTGCTATGTTCTGCTGAGATTAATTTGAATTGGGGAATATAAATGGAGTTGAATCAAGGTGCTATTTTTGAAATAAACAAAAATTGCACAACTTTTTTGATCAAACCTCATTTATATTTGAATGGGTGACAGGTGCTGTCATTGTCGCCGATCATCACGTGAGAATAATCTATTCAGAATAAACAAAATATCAAGAGTTATTACAGGTGTGGTCAAAAAAGGAGAAAAACTTGTACTAATGAATCCAATTTTTCGACTTTGTCGTGTTTACTTGCTGAACTGCTGCTTGTCACGTTCCGGACCATGACAAGTAGCAGTTCAGCAAGTAAACACGATAAAGTTGGAATTACAGAGGCTGCTAGTTCGAATAACAAGATGACAAATTTTTCGAACAAGAAATTCCCTGTTTGTTCTACTTGCTCTAAACACCTATGCAAGAAGAAAAATTCAAATGTCTGTGTACAACTTTAAATATTTTGCTAAAGTTTTAAACTACACGAGCACATGAAGAACTATTAAATACATCTACAAAAGTAGAAACCTCAGCGTAGGAATTAATTTCTAAGTTTATTAATGATTTCCACATTTTCATATTTCCATAATTAACATATTTTATACCATAATAATTATAGAACAATGTTGTAACTCTGCATAAAAAACAACTTATAGACTGATATGTCCGTGGGAAGTATGAACATCAATGGTAGCAATATTTGAAAAAAAAGTGGAGTTCACCAATAGTATATATATATGGGAATGGAATCGAGCATGAAGGAAAGAAGATGAAAGGTGGACGAAAGTGTAAAAAAAGTTTAAAGTACGAAGAAACAGGCGATACAAAATTAAGCTTAAAAGCTATTCCTTGCATTCAAAAACTGGAGTAGGTGGATGTTGAATGTGCGTGCGTGCGTGCGTGCGTGTGTGTGCGTGCGTGCGTGCGTGCGTGCGTGCGTGCGTGCGTGCGTGCGTGCGTGCGTGCGTGCGTGCGTGTGTGTGTGTGTGTGTGTGTGTGTGTGTGTGTGTGTGTGTGTGTGTGTGTGTGTGTGTGTGTGTGTGTGTGTGTGTGTGTTTAAATTTATATATAGTGTCACGCCATTACAGAACGTTCTACACGTTTCTCGGCTATCCCAGCAGATGCCAGCTGTAATGGCTGTGCGAACATATTGCTACTTTGAGAAGAAAGTAATCTGAGTCTACTTTGAGACTCCAGTGCAATTTGTAACTAATCTGTAAACAATGGATGAGAGTCAGGTGATGCCAAATTTCCAGCCACTGCTGTTGCAGACAGAGGATGGAGTCTGGAACAGTCTCGATGGTTGACGAGTGTTAAGTGTCACGTAATTGTCTTTCTTCTCAAAGTAGCAGCAATACGTGCGCACACACACATTACAGCTGGGCTCTGCTGGGATAGCCGAGAAACGTGTAGCATGTTTTGTAACGGCGTGACAATATTTAAATGTAGGCCTAACGGATAAATGTAGGCCTAACGGATAAATGTAGGCCTAACGGATAAATGTAGGCCTAACGGATAAAAAATTTAAAGGTTAAGAATATAGAAAAGAACTAAAATACAAAAATGTAACAAAAGTGTAGACGCTCAACATTGATTTAAACATACAGAAGTGTAAGTTATGAATTATAAATTGTAAATTATATCGTTTTGCTAGTCCAAACCCTATAAAAGTGTGATGGGAATCGGCTTTCAAAAACGTAAAGGTGGTTCAATATGATGGATTTAATTATGCTCTAAACAAACAAACTATTCACTGTCTCCTCCACCCCCGTAATCCGAGGTACTGTCCGCACAGTTTGCATGTAAAATGTTTGCAACATCGCAGTCTGCCCTCGTCAGGTATCGGAGTGTCCCACTGTCCGCAGTCTTCGTATATCCGCATGTCTAAAATCGTGTTACTTTATGGTTGCCGCCAATTTCGGCGACAGCAGCGTGTTCAGTGCCGCGTTTGTTTTCGTCAGGACAACAGGACATTACACCGAGCGTCCCCACTACGACAGCTTTTCGCGCAGCATCCAATCGGCCGCCACAAAGTAACGCGACCGTACTAGTGCCGAAATTGCCTTCTATCGCGTAGGCCCTATCACAAGAAGTTTGTCTACGTTTCGCGCCGAATCTAAACTATTCGAAATATCAGCAACTGTGGCAAAAGTATTTGACCGAACGTTCGTACAGTCACGTACGAAAGGTCAGTGGGGAAATCCTGAAAAGGGTAGAGGTCTCGGTAGAACGTTCGAAAAGCACACGGTCCAAGCGTGTTTACCGAGACAGTAAGGCGTGTCAGTATGCTGACGTAATCCCGCCGGCCAAGGACTCGTTGCAATTAAGTACGCGCAGCCGCTCCAGTGTTCCCGTAAATTAACGTTTTTCAATACCGACAAGTCGAGGTCTCTACAAGTCACAACTAACGCGATACGTTGTACCGCCTGAGAGCGGAGGCAGGAAGAGCGAAGGGACACAATTGTCCGTTGTGAAACGTCGTCGTACAAACGGACTGTGTACGCAACGCAACGCGCATGTACACAGTGAGAAACGCAGTCAGTCTATAATTACGTACGGTAGAAATTAGGCAGCGAACTCTGACCTTATTGTACGCGTGAGAATTCTGAAAAACAACGGCAACGACAACGACTTACGGACCGATTGCGCACTTCTGAACGTTTGCCCAAATAGCGCGATTGCGATTGCTTCCGAACCTTGTGGCTCCTCCAACATTATCAAGTCCTATTAGCCACCGAACGGCCTTGCCTTCCGTGGCGAAAATCTACGACAACATTGCAACAACAAATACCGCTGACAAAATTAATCTGGTTACGACGATACTTTGTTCTCAGCAGTGACGGACAAATAGGAGGGCGAATAGGACGGTCCGCCCCGTGCCTCTTCAATAGGAGGCCTCCTATAGATTCCAACAAAGTGTCGCTAGAATCTTTTATCTCCATATTCTTAAAAAAAACTGATATCACTCAGACATATTCGCAAAGACTGAAAATTACACCGGAGGAAGTGCACTGGAAAAATACACTGGCTTTCAGTACTGGCGTATCTAGAATTTGGCCTTGGGAGGTGCGGTCAAGTTTAAGTCAGCTTCGCACAAAAGACAAAACAAGTTAAGACTAATCAACATTACTATCTTTAAACTGGCTGAAAAACGTGTGAAACATCCTGAAATCAGTTCCATTACAGCAAACGGTAATAACACAATAAAAATACGCGTTATTGAAATATAGTTTACAAGATACTTATCGACTAAATTGATTTTCCTGTATTTCATATGTCAAACGTATTAGGCAAATTCTGTGTAATAAAACGGTTTGTATATTTAAAAAAGCGTTACTACTAGGCCTATATTACCAAGCTGAAAACATAATAAAACAGCCTAATAATTAAGAGATTAACAAAAATCCTCAAGTTTTTTCGACCTCTGGGCGGGAAGGGTTCCGGTCCCGTTCTTCCCCTGTAAATACGCCCCTGCGGGGTCTGACAGAAATAAATACACTGGAAGCATTTCTTGTTGAAGAAAGAAGCACACGTCGATAAGGTTCCTGACTTTGGTACTCATAAATGCCAAGCAATGGGCACCGACACTCAGAGACGCGATTGACAAAAAGTGAAAAAAAATCCCTGTAAATTACCAGACGATGTTAATTTCTGCAATTTTCAGAATTTTTGCTCTGCAAGATGAAATTCCTAGGTCGACGTTTCAGTGGCTAGATCGATTTTTTCAAGAATTGTCGCAGAGGGTCTTTTGCCGTGGAAGAAACATCGAATAAATACATTTAAAATCGTATAGTCAAAATTCTTGATGGAAACCTTTGGATAATTATTGTTTAGAATCGATCGTAGAAATGTTCAACCTTGAACATTGTGACTCTGATAAAGAACAAGAGGTGCAAGAAGCAAACAGATTTCGATGACGCATGCGCTACTAATGTCATCGCACAAGTAGCAGTTACATAGGCAGTCAAGGAGGTTCTTCAGTTTATTCAACATCATCATAGGTTCAACTGCTGTATAGCAGGTTTTCTTTATGAACTCCTCCACTGTTCTCTGTCTTCTGCCAGCCTTTTCGAGGTAATGTAGTTTTCTACCTTGATGTTGTCCATCAACTGTCGTCTCTTTCTTCCTCTTCTTCTCTTTCCGCTAACCATGCCTTCTAGACTGTCTTTTATAATAGAATTTCTTCTTAAACAGTGTCCTATCCAGTTCTTCTTTCTTTTCCTTATTATTTTTAATATTCCTCTTTTCTCTCCCACTCTTCTTAATACTTCCTCATTCCGTACTCCGTCTTCCCATTTAACTCCTTCCATTCTTCTCCACATCCACATTTCAAAAGCTTCAATCTTTTTTCATCTTCCTTCCTTAAAGTCCACGTCTCCACTCCATACAATGCCACACTCCATATATAACACTTTGCTAACATTTTCCTTAGTTCTTTGTTTAATGGCCCGTTTAACAAATTTTTCTTTTTATTGAATGCTTCTTTTGGTATTAGAATCCTAGTTTTTATTTCTTTCGTGCTTTTTATGTCATCTGTAACTATGCTTCCCAAGTATTTGAAACTGTTTACTTGTTCTATTTGTTCGTTATTCAGTCTAATATTTATTCTTTCCCTTTTCCACCAACTACCATACATTTTGTCTTTTTCTCATTAATCCTCATTCCATACTGTTCACACTTACTGCTTAAGTCATCTAGCATCGTACATACTTCTTCCTCACTTTCACCTAATATTACCATATCGTCAGCAAATCTTATACATTCAATCCTCCTTCCTCCTAAGCAAACTCCTCTCGTTCCTTTAAAGCATTCGGCCATAATGTCCTCTATGTACATGTTAAACAAGGTTGGTGACAGGCAGCATCCCTGTTTCACTCCTCTCCCTATTTCTATATCTTCTGTTAATTCTTTCTTTATCCTTACTTTTACTGTTTGATTTAAATATAAATCTTTAATAAGTCTTCTTTCTCTCCAGTTCACTCCATGTCTTTTAAGTATTTCCATTAGTTTATCCCATTTAACTCTATCAAATGCCTTTTCCAGATCTATAAATATTCCATATACTTTCCTACTTTTTTCTATATATCTTTCACATATTATCCTTAACAATCCTATTGCGTCTCTTGTCCCAACTCCTCGTCTGAATCCAAACTGTTCTTCTCCAACAATTTCATTCATTTTTGTACATAATCTTCTGTTTAATGTCCTTAGTAGTACCTTAGCTGCATGGGAAATTAAACTTAAGGTCCTGTGTTCTTCACACTTTTTAGTGTTTTTCTTCTTCCCAATTGGTATCATAATTATTTCTCTAAAATCCTTTGGCCATTTACCATTTTTATATATTTCATTACAAAGTTCAGTAAACATTTTCCTTCCTTCTCCTTCTAATGCTTTCTGTAACTCTATTGGTATATTATCGCTTCCCATTGCTTTCCTATCTTTCATTTCTTTCATAGATTTTATTACTTAACTCTCTAGAATACTACATCCCTTACTGTCTTCCTCTACTTCAATTTCTTCTTCAACATTCATGTCTTCTTCTTGAGGTTTGTGTTCTAAGTCGTACAAATCCTCTACATACTCTTTCCATCTTTTCAAAACTTCACTGGTCTCACACAACATTCTTCCATCAGCTGCTTCTATCTCTCTACTATTATTGGTATTTTTGTCTTTGTATACTAATTCCATGGCTGTTTTATACAGTATCTCATATCTTCCTTCTTTTTCCAGTTTTTCTATTTCCTCGCACTTTCCTCTGATCCAGTTCTCTTTTGCTCTTTCAGTTCCCCTTCGTAGCTCATTATTAAGTCTTCTGTAAGCTTTCTTCCCTTCTTCCGTATTAATATTTTTCCACGTTCTTCTCTCTTCCATTCTGTCGACCATTTCTGCTGTTACCCAATCTTTTCGTATTTTTTGTCGCACTTTAGTTCCTAAGACCTCTTTAGCTGTTTCCTTTAAACTAGTCTTCATGTTTTCCCATCTTTCATTTATATTTGTTTCCTTAGGTTTATCTGTTGTCACTGTCACAAATTTTCTTTCAAATTCAAGCTTTATTCCTTGTTCTTTTACTTTTTCCAAATTGAATTCTTCTATTTTCTGACTTTTCTTAGTCTTTTTCAATTTCAGATATATTTCCGCCACCACTAGATTATGATCAGAGTTTACATCTGCTCCCGGGTAGCTCTTAGCACTTAAAATACTGTTTCTATATCTTTGTTGTATCAGTATATAGTCAATCTGGTATCTATCACCATTTATTCTGGATGTCCACTTATATCTCCTTCTTTTGTGTAATTCGCATAAAGTATTTCCAATTGTCATGCTGTTTTCTTTACAAAAATTTACTAGTCTTTCTCCTCTTTCATTTCTCTTTCCTAATCCATATTTGCCTATTTCCTTATTTTCTTCTCCCTCTCCTACTACTGCATTCCAGTCTCCCATCACTATTATACAAGCATTTCTCTTTTCCCTTTCTATTATGTCTTCTATTTTCTCATAATACTGTTCTAATTCTTCTTCTTGGTATTGGCTTGTAGGCATGTATACTTGTATTATAACTAAATCTTTATTTACACCCTTGAATGTAATCCATATTATTCTCTCATTGGTATATTCTATCTTGATAACTCTTTTTTCTGTACTGTTCTTCATCATCAGTCCTACACCGTTTCTTCCATTTTTATCTTCTCCTGAATAGAATAATTTGTACTCTCCACTTTCAATCTCTCCATTTTCGCCCCACCTAACTTCACTCATTCCCAACATGTCAATATTGTTAGTGGTCAGTTCTCTTTTCACTATTTTTAGGTTTCCTGACTGTAGCAACGTCAGGACATTCCATGTTCCAATTCTCAATTTACTTTCCTTCTTCATCCTCCATTTCCTTCCTTTTCTGCTTTCAAGGTTTTGCCTCTTTGTTTCCCCCTCCCGGAGATCCGATTGAGGGGGTATTACTCCGGAAAATTTTACACCAAGGCCTTTTTCCATTTTAACAGATAACTGTAGTGCAGTTCTTAACACTGCTTGGAAATCCAAGGGATCCTTAATGCAGTGGTTTCCCTTTGCCTTCTGCATCCTAATGCCGTTGTTCATGTATCCTGAATCATCCGCCTTTTAAGGCGATTTCTCACCTCAAGGACAATTTCCACCCCTTGCACCCCCTATTATGCGTGTGAAAAAAAAGCGTGTGAAACAAAAAAAAAATTTTTTTGTAAATCTTATTCGTTTTCTCCAAAAAGAAAAACTGCTACAGATTGAATTCCATTCTCTTTGGATTCTGATTACGTAAAAATGAAGCGTACAAAACATAATTTAATTTCTGTGTAAGTAAATTAATAAATTGTAATTTATTCAAGTACAGCTTGATTTTCCCGTTTTAACGTCTTCTTTCTCTGTTTTGTCATAATCTATAAATAATGGGTAAAATTTTAGGACGTATAAAAACTAAAAAATGTGAACCTATACGGTACAACACTGTAGCTGGGGCCTGATTAGCCTTTGTACGCCACCGGTCCGCAGCACTGCTGAAAGCATCTCAACACGTCCGGAAAACTGTTCAACCTGGAATCAATTAGTGTCAGTAGGAGTGCGTAATACGGAGTGGTTGCTTATCCCAAAATTCTTTTCAGTTTTTGTTCTTGCAGTTGACACTACGGGTCTTACGACTATTGTGAACTAATAAATAAAGAATATGTTAAATAAAGAAATATTAAGTAGTTAAATAAAAATTAAAACTAAAAAATTAAATTAAACAAACCTTAAATAAAAAATTAAATAAATAATAAATATTCTCAACAATTTTTAGGAAAGCTACCTCTAGTTCACTCGGTAGTTTAAATTAAATGTGCCCGTTTGATAGGGTAGCGGGTTTTGGAGGAAGTTGAATTTCCCACTCAAAAACCGTAGTTTCGTGCCCTTTTATAAGACTGGATATAAATAAAACATAATTACTCTTTGGAACAGATATTTGCGACGTTTCACAAACTTCCTCTGGCACGTAATATAGTTATAAACTATGCAATTTGTTGATCTTTGCTTCCCGCGACATGCTTTGTTCGACCGTCAAAACGATCCAGTTGAGTGCTGTGCGACAAAAGAAATGAAAAGAAACGAGTTCAAATATTATTTTTATTATGCAGTAATGATTGTATATTGCAATATGTATATGTATTGTAATATGTATATTATATTGTAATATGTATCAAAAAATATTAAGAAGACACGTGACTCTAATAATTACCTTTCTACTTTTTGTTTAACAAATGACATTCTGCCTACTGCCATGAGAGGGTGTAGGCTATCAGTAGATTGACTGTGACCAAGCTAGGACGCGCGAACAGTATGACCACCGCTAACGCCACAAGCTGACAAGGCCAGACATTCATTAAACTATGGTTACCCACCTTCTTATGGATCCTAACACATTTAGGAAGGGGCTACAGTAACCACTGAGCCACAGGATTCCATCAGTAATACATATTGTCATCCCGAAGAGATTATCAAGTGAGTTATTGAAAAATGATACACTCGTCAGATATCATGCGGAAGGTTGCTAGTAAGTTGTATAATGGAATTTTGAAAGGTGAATGTACTGGACAAATTATTTCCAGGGATCGTCTCTGGAGTCACAAGTAGCAATGTCGTTATAGAGTTCAAGTCGGGATGCCATATAATAAGTTTCTCGACGCCAGACAAACCATTCGAACATATACCGAGGAACGTATGCCGTTGGTACAGGTCAACTGCTGCAAATGTTGATCTATAAACCGATTAGATCGAGGAGCATGGGACGACAACGCACTAGATGATGTGACCAGTTTAACCAGAAACAAGTCTATTAGAATCAAATTGACGAAGAAGACACTGGAGAGGAGACTTTACAGTGTACGAGTATGCGGGAACATTAAATTCTCACTGGAAATGGCACAGATTAAGTAGCAAAATGTCAGGTATTTTAAGTACGCTATACCGATTGGCTTTCTAGTCTTCATTTCTGAATACAGTATACTCTACTACTATTAATCTCTTAATGCCAGTGAATTACATTCCCTTTCATACACGTTTCTAAGTAAAATACGTTTAGGCCTATGGAAATAAAATTCTTTGAATTTATAAACGTTAAAACCTATCTCGACGAACACCTTTTACGGGAAACATAATTGAAATTTACACTATATTCAGAATACCACTTGGTACCATAGTGTAGATAGTACGTAGGCCTACATAGTTGAACGAGGAAAGCGAGTTCTCAGTTTTAACTCGACCGTTTGTCATTGTCAGTCTGTCTGTCAGTATATCTATCTTTTTGGGGTATGTCTCACGATAACTTTTGAACGCATCAACCGATTTTCGTAAATCTTGGCTTGCGTGTCCGCACTTTCACTCCAGAGAAACCTATTCTTTTTGCGATTCATCCGCTAACAAATCGAATGGTGGGAGGCAAAAGGATGAGGGTGTCAAAATTTTGAAAAAATCGCAAAACATCATGTGGAGTATTAAATTGAAGTGGCTTTTAACCAAAGATGAACTTTGTGTTTATTTTTGAAAATTTTTAAATTTGGAAACGCTGGGAGCCAGAAAGAGGGTGAATATTTTGATAAAATCGAAAAAATTCATGTGGCATATCAAACAAACAAAAATTTTAACTAAAATCTGAATGTAATGTTAAGTTTTAAAAATTTGAAAATTTTTGGACCCCAGGCCTCAAAGAGATAGGCAAACGTTTGATAGAATTGCAAATTCCATGTGGGATATCAAACTAAAGAGAATTTTAACCAAAATCTGAAAATAGTATCAGCTTTGAAAATCTCAAACTTTTTTTCACCTCAGGGTCCAAAAATGGGTTCGAAAACTTGGAAAAATTGTAAAAATCTAGCCGGGTGTCAAACTAAACAGAATTTTAACACAAATCTGATTGTTTGACATTTTTAGCGTTAAAATAACAATTAGTTGCTCTACAGTTGTTACTATACTAAAACAAAATAGAGTAATCAGGATTTTCAGGGCTTGAGGAAAGATGATTATATTATATAATATTATTGATTATATAAATATATAAAGTTTATATTATTGATTATCAATATATTGATTATATGATTATATTATATAATTGTTAAAATACGAGAATGCTATCTGTGATTAAACACACACTTTAGGCGCTAGATTTTTTCCATATGATGTAGACGTTTTACCTTAAGAATTCAATAACGAACGGTTTGAGTAAACGAAGAAACGACTTGCGATGGCAATTCAACTGTTGCTAATGGTCAGGCACACATAAAAGAAAAAAAAATTGCGTTCATTCTATATTATTTCACAAGAATTATATTCTTATATATTATTCTATATTATCTAAACACTATCTTTCACATTATTTTTTAGTAGAATTTACAATATTCTTTCGTTATTTAGGTCTCATTCGTTTATAGTTTACCGTTTTTCTGCTACACTTTCGATTCACCCATCAAAACTGCTTTCCGTCAAAGTTTTTCACAAATAAATACTAACAGACTTCTCGTGCGAAATCTGATATATACAGGAAATACTACGCAATTTTAATGGAAACACGTCCTTCAGAAAATCTGATCACTCCTGTGTTGCATAGACATTGGCGGATGATGAATGAGGAATGACGGACAACATAGAAAACTGAACTGAGATAATCGGGGGGTAGAATTGCTCTGCACCGGTCTCCGTCATAGGAATCATTTAAGTCACTGGTTGCTCAAATTATCTGAACGGACATTGACCATACGCTCAGAGCGTGTAATACCTTAATTTTTACCACATCTAAGGCACAACGAATCCGTCATCGTCGCTAACCTTCGAACAGTTAGGTCATGTCGAATCAAATTGTTCGCTGTCGTCAAAACATTAATAAAGAAGCTTTGGTACTCAGCAGAATTACATAAAAACTTACCTAATATATATTATAAGATCGCTTTTGAAACGTGAACATTGGAGACTCCTTAATATTTGTACAGTTAGTTCGATAATTTATTGACCACAATGTGATCAAGTGGGTAGAGCATAGAGCAGATTGTCTTAGAAGTGCAACCAAATAACTAGAGAGGGAGGAAAGAGAGAGAAGATGTAGACTGTCAGACAGATAGGTGGACAGAGATTTGAAAACTACTCGACCGTGAGAATCGGAACAAATGGATTCACTAATCCCTGATTGGTTAAAATTATAGAAAAAACAAATCGAGCAAAAAAATACCCTATCTGTGGTATTGTGAAATTTAGTGATTTTCATCTTTCATGCTTTTTATTCTTTGTTTTTTTTTTTTTTTAGGAGACCTATAAATTATTCCGTTTACAGAGTCAAAAACTTTTCACATAGTTTAGGCAGTTGTGTGTGTGTGTGTGTGTGTGTGTGTGTGTGTGTGTGTGTGTGCGCGTGCGTGCGTGCGTGCGTGCGTGCGTGCGTGCGTGCGTGTGTGTGTGTGTGTGTGTGTGTGTGTGTGTGTGTGTGTGTGTGTGTGTGTGTGTGTGTGTGTGTGTGTGTGTGTGTGTGTGTGTGTGTGTGTGTGTGTGTGTGTGTGTGTGTGTGTGTGTGTGTGTGTGTGTGTGTGTGTGTGTGTGTGTGTGTGTGTGTGAGAAAGATCGTGGCTGTAATATTTTTATTGTTACTTACATTTTCGTTTCAGTGGGTAGAAAATTTATTTCATAGTCGAATTTCATAGTTTTTCTTCCTACAAATCGAGTAGCAATTATCGGCTGAATACTGTATGAACGCAGTGTCATTTGGGCTATAGCAATTTGTTTGCTTGAATTGGCTCTTTTTCACCAGGTTTTCCACATTCATTACGATGTTACTTTTTCTTTTTATTTTCAATTAATTATTAACGAAAAAAGTTATAAGCTGACATTTCAAACACGTTGTTCTGTTTTCTACTTATAAACTAAACATTGCATTATATAACAAATAGGGCTTTATACGGCAGTTAAGAGATCGTCCCCGTTTCAACCACAGTGTGAACAACATACGGTGTGATTGCGATGTTCGTGGTTTTATTTCTGTGGTTGATCTAACAGGTTCACGGTTCGCTTTGTATACGTATTTTTACTTCCATGTTCCGTAAGGAAATAGAAGTACGTATGGTGGTCTCGAAAAAAAATCGTGTTCGAGATAAGGGTTGATTCTGATTCTACTACCCTCAAAACATGAAGAAAAGTAAATTTCTGGAAAGTGTCTGTGTGTCTATGTGTCTATCTGTGTGTAGAATTTTTTCTATGGCGAACAATAACTACCACAAATTCAAACAGAATGAAATAATTTTTTGTATAAAATGTACCCGAGTTGTAGAGGACTCAAGGCGTATTGATTTTGGTGAAGATCGGTTAAGGGAAAGGGGTAGTTTACCTGCAGCTTTTTACGTTTTAACAAGAGTAAAGTACTTAATTTTGATAGATAAAGTATCCTGAAAAGAAGGTCATAATAATCCACTGTAGAAAGGTGGATGAAATATCTATAAATGAAAAGGGTAGTTGAAGAGGGAGAGGGTAATTTTTTCTATTGATGTTATACATTTATTCGACCGAAAACTTGAAAATTTATATAAAATATTAACAATTGATATCGTTCCATGCTATGTCACCACGGGTACGTAAACAAAATAATTTTTCGTATTCAGAAATTCACAGATAACAAACGCTGGCGGTATTCGCTTTCCTCCGCGTTGTTTAAATAAAAGATAACTTAATCAAATTAATTCTTTACTTTTAAAATATTAACAACTAGGTACAATTCGTATTTTGATTATATTTCTTAGCATTTTTACCAAAAGCATGCTGATATATTTGGTTTCGTTCTGAGTGTAGCCCCACATATTAATAGTAATTTTACAATTAATTAGAACATGGAAGTCATGTATGGTTCTCCATAGGCCTACCGATTTGTTACTCGTATCTCACGTATATTATTCTTCACTTAATATATTACTGTCATATTCTTAAATTAAATACGACATTTATTTTCGTTTTTTTTTAATATGGTAGGTAAATAACAGAAAGTTCTGAAAGATAGAAATAAGTGGGTGAGCTTGGTGCAAGAGTGTGCTTGTGCGGTGGGAGAGTATGCAGCAGATACGGAGCCGATCACTTACTGATGCGAAGGGATGTCAACGGATGACCTTCGTCCCTAATAGGAGCTACAGAAATAACAGTATTACCTGAACATTCACTAGTGGTACTTTTTGAAACTACAGCCACTTCAATGGAACCCATTTCAAATTTCATACCCAAGCGGACTGAGTTTTAACCCTAGAACCTAGGACACTTTAATTCTCGTATTAGAAAAATAAAAGTGGAATGTCAACCTTTACTCTGGGAGGGGTCTGGAAAGGTCGAGAAGCTGCGCGAGCATTGCGTAATATCACCGTTCACACAACGCGTGCAAAGCATCACGTAACTACATGTTACCTATCGTCTCGGCGTAAAAATATTACTTTTACTAACCCAATAAAAAGTCTTCTAGTGATCTCATCATTCGCCTCATCTACATCTATAAGATGTTCCGTCAAATATGTACAATTAAATACGAAGGTAAATACGTAGTACAACGTCTGCTGATCGTAGGTCAACAGAAACACAGCTGACACTCGTGTGTGCAGTAATTATAAGCAATAAACTTGAACGTTCTGACGGTGTCTTCCGCTCAGTCGATAAATTACCTCGCGAATAACTCAACCGGCAGCAGCAGGTGTCTGCCTCGTCGTTATCCCAAGTGACGGAGTGACGGATGTTCGTCCTGACGATTATATTCCAATAACGGTGCGGAAACAAAACGCAAAATCCAGGTCGGTGTATTACCCGTATTACTGGGCAAATAAAGAGTGCAACCGATGATAAAACGTGTATACATTTTTCTTTATTTGAGAATGATTCTCAGTTTTCACCACCCAAATATTATATGAATGATTTGTTTTAGTTATAATACAGGCTATGTATAAAAGTTTAATCACATAGATATTCAGTTCCAGTTTAAAGGGTCACGGTACTTTTTCTCGTTTAATAATGCTATTTTAATGGACAATCAGCTAACTTTAAGTACCATTACCTCAAACCCATTAGGTCTAACTCTACGAAGTTTTTCCCAGATAACCTTTACAAGGTCCGGTTACTAAGGAAAAACATTTTTAACTTTTCCAAATTTTATGTACTTAAAATTGTATTTTTAAAATGTTTTTATTAAAAGGTACTCTTCCTATATTTTGATAAAACTGGTTGGGGAAACTGGTATAAGGGTAACCGATATGCCACTTAAGTTTGAAGCTTAGGCTATGTATTACAGTTTTAATATTGAAATGTTTATAATGACGTGTCGCACATTTGCGGCCGATCGCTGGTGCGTTATCGAAAATGGTACCGGTGAGTTTCCATAGAAACTACTTCTTTGTTGTCAATAACGTAGTACACATATAAAACTTCGCTTATGAATGCGACTACATTTAACTTATAATCTGTACATTGGTAAATGAAGAATGAATTCATTGATTGGTGAATGAACATAAATATATATTTTTTAGATTTATTGAAGCATTTTCAATGCCCTTCTCTGTGCATTGCATTTGTGCAATGCCTGTAAATTTTAACATTGAAAATGTTTATAGGACGTGTCGCACATTTGCGGCCGATCGCTGGTGCGTGATCGAAATGGGAACCGGGGAGTTTCCATAGAAACTACTTCTTTGTTGTCAATAACCTAGTACACATATAAAACTTCGCTTATGAATGCGACTACATTTAACTTATAATCTGTACATTGGTAAATGAAGAATGAATTCATTGGTGAATGAACATCTTTATATATAAAAATGAATGTTTCTTTGTTTCTTTGTTTGTCCCGTATGCGTTCCTATACCATTCATCCGATTGCGATGAAACTTCGGTGAGTTGTTGTGCGCACGCCCGCGAAGGTTTCTGAATTAGTGGTGTTTTTTCGATGGGGTCCTTAGGGGGGTTATTTGGGATCTTCCACATCTCCTCCTAAACCACTGGACCGATTTCAACCAAACTTGGCACAAATACTTTACGCAAAGGGAGAACCAACATAGGATAGGTGTTTTTTTCGATGGGGTCTTTTTGGGGGTTCTTTGGGGTCTTCCACATCTTCTCCTAAACCACTGGACCGATTTCAACCAAACTTGGCACAAATATTTTACGCAACGGGAGAACCAACATAGGATAGGTGTTTTTTCGACGGGGTCCTTTGGGGGTCCTTTGGGGTCTTCCACATCTCCTCCTAAACCACTGGACCGATTTCAACCAAACTTGGCACAAATATTTTACGCAACGGGAGAACCAACATAGGATATGTGTTTTTTCGATATGATCCTTCGGGGGTCCTTTGGGGTCTTCCACATCTCCTCCTAAACCACTGGACCGATTTCAACCAAACTTGACACAAATATTTTACGCAACGGGAGAACCAACATAGGATATGTGTTTTTTCGATATGATCCTTCGGGGGGTCCTTTGGAGTCTTCCACATCTCCTCCTAAACCACTGGACCGATTTCAACCAGACTTGGCACAAATATTTTACGCAACGGGAGAACCAACATAGGATAGGTGTTTTTTCGATACAGTCCTATGGGGGGTCCTTTGGGTCTTACAAACTATTAGATCTGGTTACTATGGCAACCCAATAGAATAGATTGTGGTTACCATAGTATCGGTGGAAGTCTCCCGTGTAGGAAATAGCGCGGGAGTCGTCCGACGGGCCTTCCCCGGAGTCCATCCACGGAACCCGGGGAGTCTTAGGTCGGATCCCGCGAAAGACGGCGGGGCCAGAGTCCACGGTTCTTATAAATAAAGATATAGGTTATGATGTCAAAGGTGGTGTATGCATCTTAAGAAACTTCTTAATAGTGCGTGAATTCAGAGTTGTTTCAGTTTGAATTTAAAAGTGGATAAGTTAAGATCGAAGTAAGTTATAAGCGAGTATAAAAAACAAAGTTTTGATAGCGAATGTATTCAGATCATAGATCATAGTGTTCAGACAATATAAATGCGCTTGCTACAGTTTGAATTTAAAAATTGATAAGCTAACGTGAAACTCCGTAGCGAAGCACGGGTATTCCGCTAGTAAATATATATTTTTTAGATTTATTGAAGCATTTTCAATGCCCTTCTCTGTGCATTGCATTTGTGCAATGCCTGTAAATTTTTTTTTTATAAAAATATTAAAACCTAAAAATAACATCGTCTGAAAAACCGATTTATGGGTTAATCCATTTTAACAGTTTCACACAAAATGACATAAACTAGGACAGAAACTATCACTTTTATTTTCTTCTCTCTTCCTCTTCAACAATCTTCTGCTCACTCTTTATTTCTTGTTTTGTTCTTGAACCTACGACACACTGTGCACTGATATCGAACTGTAAAATTTCTATGATTGATCTGAAGGCTTTCGAATAGAACTCTCATTCAACCGCGTAATGAATGACTTCAAATTTCACGGTTTGCAGGCTTACAAATACATTTTTTGGATACGTTGTTTGTCAGAGAAAAGTATTGAAATTTCCTGTCGGACTTTGAGTTCTCCTATGGAGACAACGTTTTAATAGATTTTTATTCGACAAGTTTCTACATGTGGGCTTCATACCTTTCATTACAGCTTCAGGTAGGGAGTGTTTGTGGCGATTATTCCAAACTGATCGTATCAACAAGCAGGTTTATAGGATAATTTATAAGTGGAACTGCTTGTGCCGTGCATAAAATGACAATATTTTATTTTGTATAATAAAATTATATATTTCCTTATTTATAATAAAATATTATATGTTCTTAGAGAGGAATATATGGGAAATTGTTAAGATAAATAATGTTTTGTGTTTTTTTGTCACACATGGCTATTATCCGCTCAAGTACCAATGAAAAATCTGCATCTATCCCTGCCCCTACGTTCTGCGTCCTCATCCTTTAACTTGAATTTCTCGATCGTTCCATGACATGGTCCCGTGTAGCTAAAGGTTGTCTTCTTCTATCCTTACTGCAATATTGCAGTTCTAAACTGCCTGTGGTATTCTTCCTTCCCCCGTTTTTCTCTCGTAGTCTCTTTTGTTTGATCTCATTAGTTGTACACTTCTTCGCTTTCGTCAGTCTTCTTGTATCGTTATTTCTATTCTTTTCTCTTCTGCATCTACAAGGCACGCTTCTCCGGAAATCCATTTAAATTGCAGTTAATTTGTTCTCGTGTTACTTGATCGTTTTCCACATCTCTGCTTCATACAGAATTATAGGCTAATGATTTGTATATTAGAAGTTTTGTTCTGTTAATAATGCTTCTGTTCCATAGCACTATGTTATTACTGTCCAGCCAAAAGCTTAACAGTTAACAGTCGGAAACCTATAATAATGTGCTGTTCTAAAAACTATGCTACTATTTCTCTTTAGCAATCAGATTGCATCGATAGTAAAATGGCATCATTACATTAATTCACGTGGATGTGGCACTGCCGCAATTATCATTAATCAGCTATAAATTATCGCCTTCAATGAAGGCGACCACTCGTGTCGTCGTCATTGTGCGTCGGTGTGAGGCTTTGTTTAATTGCTGTACAGAAACACGTCAACAACGCAACTAGATAGTTCGAGCTAAGCATTAATTACGACTGGTAACAGTTACATTGACAATTAACGGTAAAATCGAGGTAGTAATAACACGCCTATTGTTTTTTGGGTCACTGCTTACCCTGTTTTTAATCCCTTTATTCGATATCTCAATAAAATACGGAAGGATTTCAAATATGCACCCGATATACTAAACGTGTCATGTAAATGTGTGTCCACACTAAGATTACCACGTTTTTACTAGAATCGTACATTGAGGAGGTAATTTTCAAAACCCCACATTTCCATACCAACAAAATTTTCAGTACAGGCAAAAAACTGGTTTGTATTGTTTTTGTGGATGAAACATGTAAGAGCTAGGTTATTTTAATTCAAAAGCATAAAAAAACTTAATAAAACCCGAAATTTCAATCAGTGAATAGTAAAACACTTTAAATTTAATCAAAAAGATTGGACATATGTTGTTCTGCATGAATCACCAAGTAGATGTGGGGTTTTGTTCAAGCAACACTTGGATATGTGGGTGTTTGCTCAAACTATTCAGAATGGGTAGGGTTGATAAAAATTCCGATGACCACACGTTATATCGTCTGTTTTAATATTATTATTTATTCTATTGTTACAATGTAACATGTGTACATCAAATAAAAAGATGAAATACGTATGTATCCTTATAATGAATTTGTAGAAGGCCTAGACCTCGTGGAATGTCTTAGATATGAATTGCACAGTCATGTTCCAAGCAGTCACAAAGCACTTCTTCTTCATCAGAATGTTCAACAGCTTCCACACAGTTTACAATGTTATTGTACCACTCAAACTTTTCATCTTCTTTCCATTGGTTTTCAAAAAGAATCGTTAACAGTTCGTTCACATCCTTCTTCTTTGCTGCACTTATTTGATGAACAAGTGGTGTGACTTCTAGAGAAGATGTCAAAATATTCTCCCAATTACAATTTTTCTTCAATAGGGAGTGTTTTGTGAGATCACCTTCAAAGCGATAAAATTCATTTCCTGTCACATATATATTAATTTCCTTCCTTGCTGTACTTTCTTGACTACTTTCTGGATGTACATTCTTTTCATGTCACTGATTTTGGGGAATGATTTTAATTTCTCAGCCAAGGACTTAACATTTATTAATAACCAATCAGAACCAAGTTTTTTCACTTCACCCACTTTCTGATATTCATCAAAGTATTCTTCCTTGAAGATCATTGTCGGTTTCTTTCTTAAAAGTTTTCAGCTTGCCCAAACACCCTATCCGCAGGTAAAAATGAATGTCCCCTCACTGGGAAATTGATAGAAATTTTGTTCAAACTCCCTTCATGTTTTGTCAGGTAATACATTAGGGCATGAAGGACATGGTTATTTTTATTCTGTCCAGTGCACCCGTCACAGAATAGTCTTATATGCACGATATCACACAAGTTTTGTTCGTTTAAAAAAGCTAAGAGAGCTGAGGCCACTTCAACTGAGCCACGACCTGCTTGCTCCTCTGTTCAAATATAAAAGGAAGGCTTATTGCTCTGTACGTCCATAACACAAACGTTGTACAATCCAAGTTGTCTTGCGTAAAAAGCTTGTTGTACGGGTGTTTTCGGTAACGGTTGTACCTGTTGCATGTCAAAACACAAGGTCTTTTCTCCTTCGTTTGTTTCTCGTATGAGTTCGTAAAAACACTTTGCCCTTTTTTTATGAATCCTTTTTTCAGTGAATAAAATCTGCTTTTCTGCGGGAGAGGCATTTTTTTAGTTTATTGTCAAGCATCGCGCAGTATCCACAAATATCAGTTGCTGGAGACTTAAACCCAAGGTTAAATTCTCCACAGAAAATCTTACGGAACATTGAAGGTGTCACTTTCAGTAAGGGATTTTCCTGACAATCATTGTAAATTGTGTGTAGTTTTCTAATGGACAGGTCACTGCGTAAGTAGACTCTTTTTGATTTGCTTCTGCTGTAATGACTTTCTGTTCCTTTTAAACTCCCAATAAATTTACGAACAGACTGCTTTTTAGCAAGGGACTTATGGCTAACTTGGCCCCTCCTCTAGTTTCCTCTAGGCCTTTATTATTGTTAAGCTTTGATAAAATAGTTCTTACTCTCTCTGGTTTGAATTTCATAAGGTGCAAAAAGAATTTTTTACATACAGTAACTTGCTTTCCAGAAGCCAATGGAAACTTGTAAGAGGCTGAAAACGTTTTCGGCTTTGCTTTTGTTTGTGGCAGGCCTAAGCCTAAACAAGATTGCCGGGATCTACGGCGATTCACATTTGCAGTTCCAATAAATCTACTAACCATTTGGTCTTGGAAAAGTTTCTCTGATTTAGAGTAAAGAATTTTTCTAAACTGAATAGCATCATTAGGTCGTACTTTACAACACTGCAGCGTTTTACCATTGTGTGTGTGCAGGGTATGAACACTGCAGAACCAGAAGGGGTCGAATACTTCTCTTGCTTTTTAATGTCTCGTTTGGAAACATTCTTCTGTTTCTTCCTCGATCCTACACTCACGTCACTTACTAGTACTTCACTTTCATTGAGAATTTCACTCATTTTCAATTATAATAATGTTACACACATACTAACCTAAAATCTCAGACACAGTGACACAATCCTGACTGCTGTTGTAAACAAAGGAAGCTGTGGTCACGTGACTTGAATACCTGCTTCGCATTGGTCACTGGGACATGTGGGGTTGTGCTAGAACCACAGTGCTGAACATTTGTTGTTTTGCTTTTAGACCCTACGTTTACAATTAATATTTCAAATGGTTTGGTGGGGTTTTGGTCGTATTAGACTACCAACGTAAATGTATTTAACCAATATGAATGTGCTGACATAGTCATCTCATTTTTTCATATGTTTGGACATGTGGGGTTTTGAAAATTACCTCCTCCATTATTGACAAACATATAACCGAGATCTTTATCTCTTAAACGTAAATGTTGCCAATACGTAAAAATGGGTTCCCTACAACTCTTTCACATTAAGTCAAGTATATTTATTCGATTATGATCATAAAAATTGTTATTTATACACGTGTACATCTGTTGGAATTTTAATGATGAAAACAGGTAAAAGTCTAAGAGTCAAATCTGTGTAAACATTATAACGTTCCATAGGCTTAAAAAAAAAAGGTTAAACTTTCCATATTTTTGTCTGACGTAAACATTACGAGTATAACTACCCAGCCGTTTGTAAGCCAAAGGTCCTTTATCCGAATACAAAATTACTGGCAGCTCCACCGCGTGTCCGAATACGTTGATCCGCCAAACAATCGACATCTTTTATTTCACAGAGTTCTTCTTCTACTTCTTCTCCTCCTCCCATTTTTCTTCTTCTTCTCCTCCACCCCTTTTTCTTCTTTCTTCAGCACTAAAATTCTGTGTGAATCTTGGTTTACTTCGTAGTATTATTCCATTCTCCCCTCCTGAATGCTTTACGCCTAATACCCAGTCATTCACCCCCTCCATCTAATATCCTTCAAAACATCATCTACCCATCGTTTTCTTGCTTTTCTTGTGGTTCTTAGTTTTTTCTTGTTCTTTAGTCTGTTCATTTTTCTATTTTCATTCATGAATGCTTCACCCACACTACTCTGTGTGCTGTTCCCAGAAACTTTGTATAGGCCTGTTCGAATAACTTTACACGTGACATATTACACATGTATTATTCTAATACAAAAATATTATCCTTGATATTATAGGTGGCATAGCCACTTAAATGAACTTTACCACTGAGGATGTTATATCCAAGAATGGACTAAACGTTTGCTATCAGTAATAATAACACAGTAACCAGCACACATTTGGTATCAGTAATAATAACACAGTAACCAGCACACATTTGGTATCAGTAATAATAACACAGTAACCAGCATACGTTTGGTATCAGTAATAATAACACAGTAACCAGCATACGTTTGGTATCAGTAATAATAACACAGTAACCAGCATACATTTGGTATCAGTAATAATAACACAGTAACCAGCACACATTTGGTATCAGTAATAATAACACAGTAACCAGCATACGTTTGGTATCAGTAATAATAACACAGTAACCAGCATACGTTTGGTATCAGTAATAATAACACAGTAACCAGCATACGTTTGGTAACAGTAATAATAACACAGTAACCAGCATACGTTTGGTAACAGTAATAATAACACAGTAACCAGCATACGTTTGGTATCAGTAATAATAACACAGTAACCAGCATACATTTGGTATCAGTAATAATAACACAGTAACCAGCACACATTTGGTATCAGTAATAATAACACAGTAACCAGCATACATTTGGTATCAGTAATAATAACACAGTAACCAGCATACGTTTGGTAACAGTAATAATAACACAGTAACCAGCATACGTTTGGTATCAGTAATAATAACACAGTAACCAGCACACATTTGGTATCAGTAATAATAACACAGTAACCAGCATACGTTTGGTAACAGTAATAATAACACAGTAACCAGCATACGTTTGGTAACAGTAATAATAACACAGTAACCAGCACACATTTGCCAGATTTAAAAATGAAAATACCCTCTGCACAGAATTAGGGAACAAAACGAATTACAGAGGTTGTAAGTGCTCAAACTCTAATCAAACGCTAAGTCTAAGAGATCAATTTAGGGATCAGCACTTTGCATCGCATCCCTCCAGTCAATCAATCTTAAATTAACTGATCGTGGGCGGACAGAATGCCCCCGTTTTACCGACCGGTAAATCACCCGTAAACGATTTAACGAAAGATAACCGTTTCACGAAGCTCAGTTAAAGATAGCAACCATTTAATTCATGGAGGAATTTGGCCTGTTGGATACTAACCCGTTTGGTGTCATTCATGTAGGCATTCGTTGTTTTCCGTGAAGTAGTCATTCGTGAAACATACATAAAATATACATGCACATATTTGTTTGGTTCTGTGATCAGAAAATTTGTTTTGTCCGTTTTCTATTCTTTCATTAAACAATTTATTTTCAATTGTTTTCTATGTGTATATAATATAAACTATTGTAACAAATGGATCAAAGATAAAATGTGTACGCTTACAAAAATAATGTTGATTAAGATTGGTACTAAAATTATCCAAACAAAGACGAAAAACCGGTAATAGATATAGGCCTACCGGTTTCGATCATTTGGTGAGTCAAACTCTGTAGAACGCTATAGGCTTTCAAAAAAAAAAAAACCTCAAAATTCGTGAAGAATTGAGGTTACATGGGAATTTCCTCAGTAACATAAATAAAAAAAGTACAATGAGATATAATATATACAAATAGACTGGACAAAATATAAACTCATGAAACACGAACGCCACCCTGCAGACAGTTTACCCTACAAGTTATGTTAATTTTTAGCCTATCTGAAGAAAAAGCCACACTTATCATGATAGCATAGGCGTGTCAAGGAGAGTTACTAACCGGGTTCAAACTGACGTTGGTGAAATGCCTATTAAGATAACGGCAGTTAAAAATTATATCGCTATTTAACAAACGGTGCGTTAGGAAGAAAATTAACAAACGTTCGTGAAACGGGGCATAAGCATCTATACAGAGTTGTTGCCTTGTTAGTAATACTATTCGACTACTTCATGCTAGAGATAGCGTTCATTTATTCCCAGATAAGCGGCGGTTGTGGACTGATCGACTTTCAGTAGAAAAACCGATCAGTTGACGCAGAAAACTATCTACGCTAACCGGCCGTTACTTGTAAACAACATCAATTATTTTAATGAAAAAGTCAGAGAAGATTATTAGTCTTATAAACGAATAACCTGCAATTATGCCTGTTTGTAAAAACGGAAGCAACTATTTGAAATATATTTCAAATAACCACCGCCGGCTCATTTACAATTATGTGACTCGTATTTACTATTTTAGAAAGCAGATGCGGTATTGTTAAAAAATGTAGGTATGCTGTCCATTGGAAAAACATAAAAACAAATTATAAGTACGCCTATGTATAAAAAAGTACAGTACTTGCGGAGAAAGGAAGGCAGTGAGAGAGAGAGAGAGAGAGAGAGAGAGAGAGAGAGAGAGAGAGAGAGAGAGAGAGAGAGAGAGAGAGAGAGAGAGAGAGAGTATTGGTAAACTTAATTAGGTTTTAAAATTTCAAGGAGTTTCATGTATCACAAGTACACACTATAACCGAAGCAGTAGAAATACAAGTATTTACGACGCATTACTACTTTCACAGAAAAGAATTAAAACTACTTGCCTATTCCTTATTTTTTTACGAATTCACGTTTTGCCGGAATTGCAGAAATTAACAGATAAAATAAAATAAAACGTTGCTTGCAAACTTGTTACTGGCAGTTTTTCAAGACGGCAAGAGTTTCATTGTCGACGTTATTTTCGATTCGCAATTACGTTCTCAATCTTGTAATTAGCGATAACAAGTCGCGAGAAAAGTTGTGTTAAAAACTTCAATCACCGGCAACTATATTAACCGACTGCTGAACACACGTGTTCTCGTCCTCAGGCGACGTGTTTACGTGAACGTGTGACTGTGTGTAATGAAATCTTTAACGAGAAACAACTTTCAGTATCAAATCGAATCGCAGCAGCCGCGTTAATAAACGCTATTTGTCCATTAAGCTGGTTTATCTCGATGGCGGTTAACTGCTGTAATTACACGACATCAAATGGAAAGTGCGCGAAGACGGACGTTTCTATTGATTGAGGAAACGCACCACACACCGGATGCTGGACGCTGTCGAGCTTCCACAGCACGTGCATCATGCCTGCCGTAACGTGAATAACTGCGTCGTATGCTTGTCGGTAAGAACGAACATGCTGACGTCGGAAGAAAATATTTCGACTGTCGGTATAACGAATACGTCTCGTATTCGTCGTCTATTTCTTCTTCTTCTCTTCTCCTAATGTTGATTACGTAACCAACATTACTGTTGTCACCAAAAACTGTTTTCCATGGCTTCTCATCTCTCGTCTTTCGAAAATCGGCAGCGCATTTGTCACCTTGCTTTCAGTCAAATGACTTGATTTGGTCAAAGTCACTATCGCTTGCAGTTCTGTGCGCTGTTTTAACAGCTGATTGACCGCTCCACCCACAAGGCAATCACTTCTAAAAAAGCTTCGATGCACTATGAGTTGGCCATAATTTCAGAAATCTTAGTATTTATTTAGGATTTCTATCTACGCTTTCATTAACTAGTCTTCTTTTGTTTACATCAAGCTACAGGTGGAAATGCTCAAACTTGTAACGATATAACCTACGAGTACGGTGGTTTGCTGGTACCTACAGTCTGGCTCTCTGAGAGACGCAAAAAGCAACCACTCTTCAATAGTGCTTTAAGCCGCTAGGAGCGCTAGCAGTTCCCGGCTCGGTGAAAAGATGGCCAATTCTTGTCTGTTGTTTATTGTTTTGGTTGTCGCTGCTTTAGGTTAGCTCCACGCGGTGTGTCCTTGGTTGTGTTGCAATATTGAAATATTGTACTGATTGCTGAAATCATAATTTTGTTTAACTAGGAATTATAATTCTCTCATAATGACACAAATAAATGCGTACCTGAATATTTTAAGATGATTTTCTAGCATTATAATTTTATGTACATGTGCTTATATTGTATGCTTGGAGTCGATGCTTACCCTACCCATCGGGTCAGGAATCGCCATTGCCTCCAATACAATCCGCTCCAAAGTCGCCTATCCGCCACCATCTCAGCCTAATCTCTCACACACTTATGTCTAAGGTTATCAACCACATCCTCCGACCATCTTATTTTAGGTCGGCCCCTGTTTATGCTTTTACATATCTGTACCCTCAGGGCTTTCCTTGACATATATCCGTTCGGAGTAGCCTAGCAAAAATTATATGTAAAGCTATATGTGTTTTACATATGTTCACATATATCTTTGAACCCATATGCAACACATGTAATTTACCTTTGTGGACATAGTGGTAATCAATAAGCGAAGAAACGAAAAAAAACGTTTTCGAAGCTGTAAAAACAGTTACGCTTATGCTTGCTAACACGGTATGCTTTCTGCCCGTAAGGAATGTATAGATTATATATAGCTCATTGACCACATATCATAGATTTCTGTGGCAATCATCTTCAATTGTATCCAGTTTCAAGAACTGTCTTTTGTTTTTCGTTAGCACAACCTGATGACGTATAATACACTATTTTTTGTCACAATGAAGATGGACTGTTCATACACGGTATCGTATCCTGTCGGATTTCTAACAACGAATTGTTCAAAATGATGTCTGATTCGTGAAATTTTAAATGTGCGCTGGGAAAAAACCATAATCACCAACGTAATATAAAGGATCGCCAGCACTAAACATGTGTGGCGAGAAAAACTGACATAGTTATCGAGTTCTTGAACAAAGATTGAATAAATGTTTGTGTGTTCTCAGATAACGCATACATTAAGTAAACGTGTTAGATTCAGTTTATCACGGAGAACAGTATTTACCGCGTTTTATTATCGAGTGCAGTAGAGCAGATGAAATGTGTGTGAAGTGTGAAGTTTTTTAGCGGTATTAACAGAGCGCCAGTCCATCTACGTTCCGTATGACGTGTGAGTGACTAGAATAAAGCGGCTGCGCGAAACGTGACACAAATCGTTTAATAAAACATATGACCAAAATTAAAGCAAATTCAACACAACATTTGATAGCCGCTAACATTAAAACGATTATAAACGCTCCTGGACAATTAGACAACGATTATCACCTTCCTAGTTGTATTTTTAAAATTATTTTTAAGCTAAATCCAGCCATCTTCATTATGAACTAATAAAGCTCTATTTACACACCTAAATCCACAACATTCAGAATCTCACATTTCGCGGCTAAGTGGCTGTAATAATACAATACGAAGTAACAAGAAAGTAACAGTAGCCTAATTCTATATGTTTTCTATCACATTTCATTATCTTGTCAAAACTTGGCAGAACGTATGTAAAATTTAAATGTATCGCATTCGTAAATGTATGTTGGGGAGGCGTGATACTGGTCAGTAAAGAATACAACAAAATGGGATCCGTAAACTTAAAATATTTCTATAGTAACAGCGAGAGAGAACTGAGTCAGGACTACATGTTAATTACTGATCGAAGATTTGATAATAGTTCGGTAGTTACAACCTTAAGCTCTAGCAGCCACAAAACTTGCATAGACCGCGTTTTTTGTGTGTGTTTCTACGTAAACTACAGGTCAAAACTAGGTGCGGACGTGAAAAATTTGCAAAAATCAATTATGGGATCCAAATAATGTAAAACGCGTTTTTTTCATTTTCTACGTGGAATCCACGTCTAATTTGGCTGCGTACGTGGTAAATAAGATACTTTTTTGTCCTAAATAAGGTGATAAAATTGACTTTGTTAGGTTAACATACAAACTAACCTAACAACTAACCTTTCTCGCTTTTTGTAAAAATCCACGTAAAAAAACATCTCGAAGTAAGGAGCCAAGGACACCCTTACCTACACATGACTCCCTACTGTGGCAGAACTCGTTTTCCACTAATACTCGGTTTTTGTGCAGATCACTGGAAAAGCAACCAACTCGAAGCAGCATTGTGTTTCAATGCTGTATCGCTGTAAGTAATTATGCATTTTTGCAACTTACAAATGAAAAGTGCGAATTTTTCGCATCCGCACCTAGTTTTGACCTGTAGCTTACCCAAAAACACGCGGATTTTGCAAGTTTTATGGCTACCAGAGCTCAAGTTGTGACTGCCAACTATCACCGAAGATATAAAATAAACATTTTGTTGATTTCAGAGTGAGGCAACTCAACAGAATAACAGACCACGTGACAATCTTTTGACGTTGTTAATTTTTGTTGCTAATAAACATTTGCAACAAAAATGAGCCAAGAGTTTCAGAACATTACTTAAGAAAGGTGGGATCACTGAAAGCCACGTCCACATCGAAACATTTAGCAAACTGGAAAAGAAAAATTAACATCAGAATTAAGATTGTGAAAAAATATTTTTATGACCAGCCTATTGAATACATTTACGATTAAATTAGTAAGCGATGCTTTCGTTATAATAGGGCACTGATAAAAACCACTAAAAAGTAATTCAAATCTATTTAAAATTCAAAAAATATATAGTTTGTAGGGTTAACAATAACAAAATATTTGGACTGATTTATAATTACACATTCCCCTAATATTACATTCAGCACACACTCTATCATCCAAAACAATATGTGATAGTCCAAATTATCGACTTGTTTGGAATTTCGAACATAAAGTGTTATAAAAACAGTACGATATAAAACAAATTTGTGTCTGGTAGATAATAAATACAAGAGGTTTTCGTACGTTTTGAAATTGGGAGCTTGCAAAAAAAGCTCCATTTTTTACTGTGGATTTGTGTGTTTTTTCATTAATTTTTCATTTCATTTTTCATCAAAGCAGGAAATCTAAAACTGCTTGACGGGATAAGATGTATAATTGTATTATTATCTACGTAACTAATCTACATCTCATTCTACATTTCGTTCTCAATCCCATGATACCTTGTTTACGGACTGTTGATTAAAAAATAACGATAGTATTCATATTACATTTTCTTCCTAAACAAGTATTTGGCCTATTTTGGTTTTTAAAAAGATGTGTACTTTCTGCGTTGTTAAAAATTTAAAGAAACTGGATTATTTTTTTTGGTTCCCAAATGCTAAATGAAATAAATCACAAAAATATCTAATTATTTATTTACTTCTCTTTTCTGAAATATTAACCATGGTATATACATATTTATGATTAACTCGTGTTGCCTTTATGTCTGTAGAAGCTATGTAATGTAGGCATCCGTTTGTTGAGACGTGACTTGTCATATAGGCTAAACAGACTATTACCCACTAGAAATAAAAACGTTGAATCATTGTAAATAACCCAAAGCAACTTTAAACAGTAAATGTGTGGAATGTTGTGTACGAATGAATGGGGGTTACATAGAACACAGTGACGTATCTAGAAGGGGTCCGGGGTCGGGTCGCATCATAGAAAAGTAAAAACCAAGTTAAGCCTTGTTTAACTTTACTTGTTTTTGTTTGTTTGTTTGTTTTGTTTTGTTTAGTTTTTGTTTATATTTAAAGTGATTGATCTGTTAATGAAATCAGTCCCGTTAAAGTAAACGGTAATAACACTGTACAATTTTTTATTTATTTTTTCGTTTACTTTATTTCCTAATGTTTTACTGGTCTGTTAAAGAAATAAATAAACTACTGTTTTCCTTAGGCCATTATGTGTTTTATTTTACAAAACACACCCCTTTTCAGTTAAACCTCAGTGGATCTCCATAATTTAGTTGTTGCTGTATTGAAACTTGAAAATACACATATTTTTGTAATTGTTTGGTAAAATTAACTGATTTTGTGTTATTTAAAAATATATATGTTCTTACTGTCTGCCAATAAATGTTTTCATTGTCTTAACTGTTCTTATGGTCTTACAATATTTTTATTGTCAAAATGATCTAAGAAAAAAATATTCATTGTTGATAGGTTTAAAACAAAAAATTTAAAGCCAATAAAAGATTCTTATAAGGAAATTAGCCCAAATGTTCAAAATAAATGTAATAACTCAGTTACTTTGTATCCGAATCCCATAAACAAAAGGTCGCTGGATTAAGAAAAAAGACAATTTTTTACGTTATATGAAATTTCTTGCTGTAAGTACAAATTTTTGTGTAATTTGGGATTACAAATTTTAATAAGCAGCCATTAAAGAAAAGATAATAACATATTAGTTTGTTCTGTACTTATAAAAAACGGCAAACCTTCTGTGTACAAGAAATTTAACTCTACATCTCATCCTGTTCAACAAGGAAACTTAAAATTTAAAAAAATTAACATATACAGACGTACAGACGAAAAACGAGACCGTTTTTGGCAAATGTTTATTGGAGATTTTTCCTTCAGTTTAATGAATAGAATCATTTCCGGAAGCTTAGAGCCATGTTTTGGGAACATACGTATATTTATATTCATAATTATACAGAATGAATTTATGATTACGTAAAGTGACTGATGTAAATATATAGAATAAACAATCACATACAGGTTTTGGAAATATACCTCCGTATAATTATCGCTGGATCCGCGCTACAGTACGACCCATTTTTACTTGTCGATGTCTGATATTATCTTTCTTCGTCTAAAGCCTGGATTCTGTTCAGCAGAAGTTGTGACTGGCAAACCAGTGTCACGACACATCAGCTGTCGCGTTGAGAAAGGTTACAAACAAACACGTGTATACAGTTATGCGCGCGCTCACACGCTGACACTTATTAGGAATCATGACAACGCATTATTGGACACAACTCCAATAGGCGCAAGGTGTATCTACTGGAAATATGTGTTACGGCCTTCCGCAAATTCGTCCTCAGCATTGAAGACGATGGATATAGTAATTTATCCAACCGTAGGCTACTATTCTCACTACACTTGTTTAAACGCTTCATCATCGTATACTTCGATCAGTCATTGCTAGCGTGTCGCGATCCAAAAGCTTACAGGAACAGTCTGAGCAGTCCGTCTGTTTTACTTGGAATATCTAAACTCTTTATAACCTCTTCTCTTGAGTTATAACAGAGGGAACCAGTAATAATTGGATGTGTCAATTATACCGGCTGCCTTCGTTGTGAAGCACTGAAAATAATCACAACAAATAAACAATTTATATAGCAGGATATTAGGAAGGGGAGACTGTTGATTTATGCACTCATTTTACTCGGTACTTAGATGACATCTCTTTATTACATTTGGTGATTAAGTTCTCTATTGAAAGTTCTCAAACAATATAGGTTACTATATGATTAAATATATAAATTACTACTTTACAAAGGGGCCTCAAAATATGATGTACATCTTATTGATTAATTCCACGGATCCGGGATTAAATATATTAAATGAATTATGGTCACCTTGCCATGTACAATATTGAAACTCTAACCATTTGAAGAATGGTTTTTTATTAATCTTCTAAAACAACAAACTTTTAGTTTAAACTTTACCTTTTTGCTATAACTAGCGTTATTTGATTTTATACTACATGTTACTTAAAATGTCATGTTTCTAAAGTCTTTAATGTTATTACATTTAAACATAAGTTTTAACGTCTTTAATGTGATAATTTAAATTGTCTTTTGGGGTTTATAATTTTGTAACTCTTAACCATGGAAGACAAGCCTCCATGTCACCTGTGTTTTTCCTGAAGTTGCTGCAGAATTAGTTCTTCGGTCCTCCTGATGTTTCTTGAAGTTCAGTCGTTACCTTATCATACTGTGATGGTGAAGTTCTTGAAGTATGTGAAATCTTTCCTGGTGTGGTACATTCAACTCCGGCGACTGTAGTTACTCTTAATAATTCTTGTAGTTAGAATACATAGATAGAATGTTTGTTTCACTGTTACACACTTCACATGATGATAGATTAGTTTACTATCACCTTCTTGGTTGTAATACTGTATTATTTACATAGTCCGTTATTTTATAATATAGAGAGATGTCATCACCACACAATTTACTCATTTAAATAGTCATAGTATCAACCCTTTCACATTTTTATTTATATACGTAGCGAAACAACGCTTTACGCTGCTTACGGCGTGAGCGCTCCATTACAAGTGGCAGAAAATAGTTAAGGGGAGCGTAGTAATCTCAAGACAATTACTAGGCAACATAAAAGTAGTTCCGTGTTTCTAATTTTAATTAAAGGACTACGGTTGATTAAATAATTAAATCGTGATATTCTTAGTTGCAGAAGTTATCAAAATACGTAACAATGGTCTTAATTAATTATTTAAATAATAACAAATTTCCAATAATACTTAGTTTATATAGGGGTCAGAAAACAAGTTAATTCTGGTCAGGTCTTGTTTATGCAGGATAAATTAATAAGCTTTACCCTTTCTGTACAATTCCATTCCCTTTTAATTTTATTATTAGACTTATATTAAATATTATTATTATTAAATGATTGCCATAAGATTTAGTTTACAATGTGAGATTTTATTAAGAATTTAAAATTTCTTCGCTTATATATTATCAACTTAATTAATTAACATATTTTTATTAATGAAATCGTCACATCTTGAATGAAATAAGTAAAATTGATGATTTCCCACACGCACACACAGGCCGAGATAAGCTTTGACTTCCGCCACAACTCGCCTCCAGTTCTCTCTCTCTGTTGCAACGTTCCTCCAGTTTTGTACGCCCATTCTTCTTAAGTCTTCTTCCAATTCATGTAGCCATCGCCTTCTGGGTCTGCCCCTTCTTCTTGTTCCTTCCACGTTTCCATTTAGCACTTGCTTGGGCAGTCTCTCCTGTGGGATTCTCTCCACATGTCCCAGCCAGCTTATCCGCCTTGCCTTTATGAAGAGCACTATATGCAATATATGTAATATAGTATATGCAATATCCCGCTGCAATATTTCATCAATTTCAGCATTTCGAAGGCATCTCTCCATTATTGGGCCGTATGGTTTTCTATTTTTCTTTCAAATAGTCGCAACGAATTTATTGATACAGCCGTGAGTGGCCAAGCTTCAGCTCCGTAATTCACGACTGGTCTGATCATCTGATCAAGCTTTGTAGATTTTCATTTTGGTTTTACAAGACAGAAGCTTGGACTTGAGAAGATTAAGATTTGTGTAATATGCTCTACTGCCAGCCATGAGTAGAGCTCACGATAGAATACTTCTCTTCACGTTTTGTGAGATTTTGTTTGTTCTCCTCATTGAGTTCTGTTCCAAGATATACAGACCTATCTACACCACTAAAAGTGTAATTATTCAGCTCTAAGATATGGGGCTCCCTCACACACGCACACCTATATGAACCTAAGTATCATGTAGGTGGAATAATCAATTATCGCTTTCCTAAGAAAGTGCATCTTACTTCCGCTATGAACAAATAGAAATTAGTAACGTTCAACATACATAAACACATTAACATATAAATTATAAACAAGTAACGTATTGACACGTATATAAAATAAATTAACATTTATTTTCAAATAATGTCAATAAACTCGGAACCGATGTATATTATCCTTATCTGTGCGTCGATACCAGTTACCAGTCGGTCCCGTGCGACAATCGAGAAATGTGACTCCGAAAGTATAATCTTGTTCTTCTCTCTTCAAGCATTAGGTGGTCTACGGGGTAGCGGGGAGCTTTTCCGCCCCCCGGCCGTCATACAACTCACGTTCCACCATCGCTAGAGAGAAGTCGGCGGTGGAGAGGGTGTGTAGTCTAAGTGTGCCTTTGTTACTTATCTATCCCAAGTATTCCAGACAAGACCGTATTATTATTTATCACCAGCGACAGGAATGGGCAGACAAACCGATTCCACGACTCCAGCAGAACCGTTGCGATTATGAGTCATAAACCAAACAACTATGCCGACCCGCGACACCCGAGATCTTGTATCCAAGTGGCATTATTCAATATGATCGCTCCATTCAGTTTTGTAATGATTTCACACACGCACACACTTATGAACCTAAGTTATTCATTTCATTCATCCTCTGGGGCAGCAGCCCACGATGAGCTTTGGCCTCCCCACCTAGTCGCCTCCAAACACCTCAATCCTCCAGCCTCCGCCTCCAATCCCCGATACCCGTCCTATTGAGGATATGAACCTAAGTGTAGATGGATAATCGATGACCGCTTGCCTAAGAAAGTGCATTATACTTCCGCTATAAACAAATAGAAATTAGTAACGTCTGTAATTAGCTACGCGTCTCAATAGTAACTTTTTAAATAGGTTTTTAAATTTCTTTCCAAAGACCGTTTCCGTTTCCAAAGAGTCTTTATCATTATAAAACTTTTTATATCGTATGTTATGGCCTGCTTTGCAGTCGGTTCGTTAATGAAACTGCACCTTCATCAGTTTGGTGATGACTTGGCATTCACTACCAAATTACCTGAAAAAGTAGTGAATGGGAGAGTCTGATGCTAGTCATAAAATCTGAGCTCGAGTCTTTTGAGTGAACAAAACCCATACAGTGGAATGTGCTCTTTGTGAGCAATCCCAAAACTCATGATTCAAAAATTCGGTGTCAGGTGAAAACGAGTTTGTGATTGAAGTCTTTGACTAGTATATTTATCAGGTCCCTGATGAATTCTTTTCCAAAAGAGGGCCTAAGACAATTAGTTTAATAATAAAATAAGCAACAGTAGTGCTGATAGTTGTTCGACTCTCAGCGATGGTTCATACGGAATGTAGTGTCCTTAGTACTTAGGATAGTAACTTAGTGGCCTTTCAAACGGCCAACAACGACCATATAAGAAACAATTTTTCTTGCGTAAATATTGTCTCTTTACAAAACAGACTAGACCATTCCACAGAGGCGTATTTATGGAGGGGGCGAATGGGACCGGACCCCCCCCCCCCCCCAGAAGGTCGAAAAAAGGTGACGAATTTTATTAATCTCTTAATTTTTAGGCTCTTTTATTATTTTTTCAACTACGTACGCTAATATATTAATAGCCTAACTCTTTTTTAAATATACAAACCGGTTTATTACAGAGCATTTGTGTTTACGTTTGAAATATGAAATATAGGAAATCAATTCAGTCAGTATCTTCTCAAGAACATGTCAGTAGCGCGTATTCTTATTGTGTCAATACCGCTTACTTTAACGGGATTGATTCCATAATGTTATCACACGTTTTTCAGCCACTTTAAAGTTAGTAAAGTTGATTAGTCTTGTTTCTTTTTATTTGGATGAAAGGAGTAGACCGGACCCCGGACCCCCCCCCCCGGCAAAATTCTAGATACTTCACTGTTCGGAACAAAAAGTGGCACTAAAGTTACAGTCAAATACTCGAAATTCTCTACACTGGGAAGCAGGAACAGAAATGCATTAGTCTCTCCACCCCAACTCCACTCTCACCTACACGTCGGTGGACTCTGTTACGTCGAGCAATCCACTCCAACGTTGTGGTAACCAATCCCTTCGACGGAGTGGATCGATAAGCAAACGAGAGATGGGGGTTCTGTCAGGGCAGTCTGGCGGTATCCTGGGCCCTAGCGTGGCAGGATGGTGCACATCGGCAGCATGATGTGCATCTAGTGTGGAGGCGGAGGAGGCTATAGTAACCCAACGGCTGCACACATGGGCTGAGTCAGTTAGCCTACTGCGACTGGGCAGAGAGAGCTCGTCAGCTGAGGTGAAGGCAACTCTCTAGGGAAGAGCACCCCGAAATCAATCCAGGTCGGGGGTTGGATCGGAGAATTCACATATCGTATCTCTGAGACTCTTATGTGCAGACACCTATGAGTTTCTCAGCCAGGCACTTGTCTCCATTTGACCGGGAGGCTGTTAAAGGAGGCCTTGACTCAGTAATGGGTTGTCGCGCCGCTGAAAAGAGACAGAGTGAGAGAGGGGGGAGCAGAAACAGGAGTGGCTGAGTGCCAAAAGACAAAACCATTTAGACCGGTGGTCGTTGGGACACTTCTAAATAATTTCTTAGCATTTTATATACGCGACCTCACTAGTCGTCATAACACACATGTTTCTCCAAGCTTGTTGAATAATGCTAAATACCTTCTACCTATACAATAAAAAATCTGTTTACTGTTATTACAACAGAGAACGGTTCGTTTCTTTGATTTGTACTGACCAAATCGAAACAACATTTCGCCGCGTACGCACGGAATACAATCACATAATCCTGTCAGATGGACACAATGGACGACAGTCTTGTACATAGTTTACTGTTTACTATAATTTAATTGTCTTTATTTTTATTGTAAAATAAGGAAACGACACGACAATAGACTGTGTTAAACGTATTTTAACTTGTCAATACCTGACAACAATGGAGCGAAGCTTCTTTATTAACCACGAGGTTTAATAAACTCGTGACGAAAGGCGCTGTGAATAGTTGTAGGAAGTTAGACAAAGCATTGCAACATTATATCTGAACGAGTCATTGTACACAAATCCGGTTGCTCTGCAGTTTAATACACACCAAAATTAAAGTTGTTTAAACGCCGACTTTTAAACTTTGTAACACAACAGTTCAGTTTTAAACAACGGACGTTTTTGTGCCTTACGAAGCAACTTTGTTGCGATTGTTAATTACAAAACGAGGGATAGTCGCGCCTCTCGTAAAGTTAGGAGTTAGTTGCACCAGCATAAAAACAACGTGAGGAATATTTATGAAAATTATTTTATTTATCTTAAAGTACAATTGAAGATCAACTTTATACAAAATTGCAAAGTTTATTTAAACACTTATTGTAGCGTTTTTTCAATACCATCGCAGCCAGGAGGCAGTGTAAGGGGTCCAGCCCCCACCCGAAAAATTTTGAAATGGCGTAAGCTAATATAACACTTATGGTTAAACAGTCAGTATCGTTCACAGAAAGATAGGATTCAGGATAATCACACTTACATTATGAACATTTTTGTGTTATTTCACGATAGGCCTACAAGAGGGCATTAATTAAGTCAGTTTTGTTTTCAATAGGTAGGGTACAATTTAGAAACATAAGGTCGTTTTAACATTCTAATTTTAAATTACAAAAAAAAACAATCATTTAATATTGGGACATTGGGACAAGCTTTATCAGACATTTGTAGTAGACATTATGTCGACTGTAAACGTTTCTTTTATTCTGTTTCTTTAAACCCTAGAGTTCCAGGCTGTCTTAAAACTCGACTCTAGGCTCTTCATTTCTATCTTGCTCCGGGGGAAAATCTGGACCCCCCATTTTCTAGAAGGAAAGATCCCGGAATGGGTATTCTAGTTTTCGATTTCACTCCTCCTTGATCCAATCTGAACCCTCCCCGAAACAACATTTTGATTACGTTTCCGCATAGCTGAAAAATTTCGTCCAACGTCCGACAACCATTCTCGCGCCGTATTTTGGACTTCTTCATCATACAAACTTTTTGACTGCCCCTCGTCGCCAATCGCGGTATTATTAACACCAAACGATTCTCGCATTCTGTGGCGTGGGATCGTCAATGGTGGAATTGTGTCTCAGTAGACCACTGAGAATGCCAAATCATAAAATGGGCGAACCGTGTGGTATCGATAATATAAATAAAAGTGGTTGTTAATTGGAGCATTGCTTTTATTATTTCATTAATTTGCTTTAATTAATAATTTTGCTTTAATTTGATAATTTTCATATATTTTTAATCAGTGAATGAAATTTTGTCATTGCATCATTACGTTCATTATTTTTTTTTACGATGAAAATACTTTTGTAATCATTTATAATTTTATACGGACTGGAATCCCAGTCCTTAAATAACGAACAAAGGTTAGTTGACCCGGTTCTTAAAGTACTTAATTTTATGTAACTGCTAATGGCGTTTCCTCTTTTGAAAAGAAGCAAAAATATTGTTTGAAACTTCTTAACGGAAACGCGTGAATTTGGATAGTCAGACGTTCCACTCAAAGCGACAAAACTTATTATAAATCTCAAAATTTGCGATATAAAGTTTTTCAATAATATTCATATTTTTCCGTTATGTATCACTATAAAAGAGTTAGAAATAATATAAATTCTGATCTTTTGCTTATGACTACAGGACATCCATTGTGGTCAAGAGATAGATGCGGAATTTCCTTAGCAAAGAGAGAATTTAATAAAAAGAAAAGATTGTTGTCAGGACCACAAAAGATTGAGAAACAGGACGTGAAGTGTTTTACGTGGAGTCCTATAGGGGGAAGACACTTTGATATTGATGAAAGAAGAGAAGAGAAGGTTATAGGTCTCCGATACGTGGATATGGAGAAGGATCGAACGGATTTCCTGGAAAGTTAGAGTGACAAATGAGGAGGTGCTTGGAAGAGAAGGAGAGAAAAGGAGAGTGTTGGATATCGTCAAGGGCAGGAAGAGAAATTGGTTGAGACGCTATGGAACAAACACAGGGTGATGTGGAGGTTACCAGGGAAACACTGGTAAATGGAAAGTGGAATACAAGACGGAGGAGACACCAGATGATAGACGATCTACGAATGTGATATCAAGAAATGAAGAGACTAGTCCAGGACATGAAAGCTTGGAGGGATCACGCTTTGTTAAGACTGCCCTTGGGACAAGGGCATCATCAACACATTACGATGTATAAAAGAAAACTAGGGTATATGAATATTACTTTATTAAAACAATAAGGAAAGAGAAGATCAAATTACTAAAGCGAGGACACGTGGTTTACTTAAAAAGAAAAATAAGGACATATAGGTTATAATTCTTCTACAGATTCTTTCCTTTTGAAACTCGACGCACACAACAATGAAATCTTTTCAGTGTTTGGGAAACGTAGTGTACATGTAATCGGCAGACACTGGACGCAGAAAATTTACTCAACAAGTTGACACTCAGTTTATTTATAAAATGCGTCTAAATTATGTAGCCTAGTTAAACGTAAGCCAGAAATTCACTTAAATTTACAGATAATTATTGTCATGTCGTTTGATATAGATTACTTATGTCAATACGTATTCTTTTTTATGGGAACTTGTTCATAACCGTGTAAACGGAAGCTATAGAATGCAAAAGGCTGCTACTTATTTTCATAGATGACGTCAATAGATTTAATCGAAACGTAAAAACTGGTAGACACAGTGATCAACGAGTTGTTCCCCCAATAAAACAAGGAGATAATTATTACGTTGAAAGTCCAAAATGTTGACCAACCCGGTGTTAGGTAAGTACGCTTGGAGAGTTGAAAGGTCATAAACAGTAAATACTAATCATAGCCTGAGCGGTGTTTTTGTTAAGCGAAGATGAGCCGCAGCTATTATTTGCTGAAGAATAACTGTTTCGATATTGGTTGTTATGGTCCACTGGGCTTCCGAGATTATTATCTGGGTTGAACGATTGTCAAAAACCGATATCCCGGAACGAAGATGTGGCGATCAATGCTGTCAAAACAAAAGTAGAACCTTTGTCAGGTTCATGGTAATACAAATATTGCATAGAATATGGGTATACAGTTAGACCTGTAACACGCCAACAATTTACAAAGGTGGTATACAGACACGTTTGTTTGTGTTTCTTATTCATTTAGAATTCCTTATAATCTATATTGTCTGGGTATGCACCCTTGTGCCAACACACGTATATTTAAGACACGCACGGACACACACATGTATGTATAATTACTAACAAATTTATAGTAATTGAATTCAAGATATTAAATTTTAACGGTGGAAGGTTTAGCGAAGATCAGTTTAAAAATTTAAATTATTTGTGTCGACGTTTCGACAATATTTATTATCATCATCAGGATCTGTGTACGGACATAAAAGAAAATATCAAACAAAACAAGATCAATTAATTGAGTGAATGTGTTTGAGTGCGTGCGTGTGTGTGTGTGTGGGTCAGTTTGTTTTACTTCAGCAAAATAATTAAATTCCTTACAGCGATATCTGTACATTCCAGATTAAACAGTTTCAGTGGGCATTTATTAAATAGGCCTATTTAAAATGCTTATACGTTCAAACAAGATTATTCACCAGAATCAGTTACAACTATTCAACCAACAAACCCCATCAATACCAACAAATACCATTATGTTCTATGGGTACGTACGACACCTATTCCAAATCTAACCTCCGATTAGTTGATTACACAAACTGGTTGCTGTAGTGATCAGTATCCTTTGACATTGTTACACTTAAATCAGTGGCCCGTTTTGTTTATTTCTGCTCCAGTAGCGACCGAAGAAACGTCTAGTCTGTTATCGCCTCTGCGGCAGTATACGGTGTGTGAAATGTTTGTTGAAACGTTTCACTGTCTGATGATACGTTCGCTCGGGACTGTGTCCCGAATTACTAGACAGGGTTACACACCGAAGCTATCAGTCGACGGAAATGCGGTAGCGAAGCAGTTGGGTCGCTGGTGGCCTGTCAGCCCATGCCCTGATGGTCCCAACCTGTCGTCGTCGGATTAAAACGCGAAGCTATCAGTCGACGGAAATGCGGTAGCGAAGCAGTTGGGTCGCTGGTGGCCTGTCAGCCCATGCCCTGATGGTCCTAACCTGTCGTCGTCGGATTAAAACGCGAAGTTATCAGTCGACGGAAATGCGGTAGCGAAGCAGTTGGGTCACTGGTGGCCTGTCAGCCCATGCCCTGATGGTCCTAACCTGTCGTCGTCGGATTAAAACGCGAAGCTATCAGTCGACGGAAATGCGGTAGCGAAGCAGTTGGGTCGCTGGTGGCCTGTCAGCCCATGCCCTGATGGTCCCAACCTGTCGTCGTCGGATTAAAACGCGAAGCTATCAGTCGACGGAAATGCGGTAGCGAAGCAGTTGGGTCGCTGGTGGCCTGTCAGCCCATGCCCTGATGGTCCTAACCTGTCGTCGTCGGATTAAAACGCGAAGCTATCAGTCGACGGAAATGCGGTAGCGAAGCAGTTGGGTCGCTGGTGGCCTGTCAGCCCATGCCCTGATGGTCCCAACCTGTCGTCGTCGGATTAAAACGTAGTACGAGGCGCCGATTCATCAATGTAACTTTATCAGGAAGCGCCTTCTTTGCCGGGGGCCCTGAGTGTTGCACAGGATACGTTCAGATTCCCCGTACTCCAAAGGTTCTCACTTCGGATAAATTCACAACTGGACTTAAGAACAATAGTGCACGTGCCCTGTCGACGGCCATTCCAGACTGTTACTACACCGGACCGACTCAGTGCTATCGTGTCAGCATGATAAAGGTCTGGGGTCTGGCTACCCACCGCCTTGAACCCCTGAGGAACTGGTTAATGGCGCTAAATCTTAGCTAGGCATCTTAGTGGCAGCGTTCTTCAATGAGCGACTATGCAAAAGGTGATGCAACGATATAATAAGTGTCCATATGTGGGTAATGATTATGTGGAAAAGTAGTACACATTCGTATATAACTTTTGCATATAACAAAAATATTTGTCTCTGCTTTCGTTTTTGTTTACCAGGCAACCGGAGGTTAATTTTGGAAGAGACTACTATCCGTATAGGGGTGTGGGTTTTTTGTGCAGGAAACCTAGGTTAGTTGCAAAATGTAACGTTACAGTAATATTTTTAATACCTAATAGAAATAGGAAAACAACTACATTTATATTCAAACAGTAGTAATTTATTGAACTCATTACGTTTTTAAACTATTTACACTTGAAAAAATAAATAAAAAAATAAAACTAATAGAGTATTAGTAATCCCCCTGAGCTGCAGAACTTGCTCACTACTTTGATTGAAATACATCTATTGTTAGATGAATTTCAGTGTTAGATAATTGCGTGTTGAGATCTTAATTCTGTCAAATTATTAAAGATACTGAATTTATATTTTGAATAAAGGTCCTCGTAATACCGCACATAGACGTTTACAATTTTTTTTAAATGTTGACTTCCATTTTTGTTCCGTGGTGCCTCTAAAATTAAAAAGAAAAAATCTGTAGTAAACGCTATATTCGAATTTGAGTTAAAATGCCCTTTGTTGTGACTTCTGGTTGGATTTTTATAGTTTTCCCAAATTTGTGTTCTTCTTTCTGCGCTCTGGCGTCCCAAATTTTAGATAGTTTGTAAAATTCAAATTGGCAAAAAAAATTTGATTTAATTTTAAACTCCACACCGATTTGGGGGATTTTATCAAAGTTTTGACCTTCATTTTTGGTCCTGGTGTCCCGAAATTTTCAAAAATTGAGCTCTACATTCAGTTTCTGTTTAAAATTTTGTTTGATTTGGTACACTACGTGAATTTTTGCGTTTTGTTCCATCACCTTTGACTCCATCAAATTTCTGCTTTCCGCTCCCCCAAATTATTTTTCCAGGAATCAATCTGAATAAACAATAGAGTTCAATAGGGTAAAAGTGTGGTTACGCATGCCAAGTTTTGTCAAAATCGGTTGATTCGGCCAAAAGTAGACATGCCCCAAATAGACAGACAATTGCCAAACGGTCAAGTTAAAACTGAGAACTCGTTTCTCTCGTTCAATTACGAAAAAAGTAACCTGAACGTTTATGGCTATGTAGTGATGTACAGACTGTGTGTTCACAGAGAACACCCCTTTTTTAGGCGATGGACGCATTTCATGGTTTTGAGTTTACCTCGCTTATTCCGTGTACAAGTCTGTCCGAAACCATAAAGCTTAAAACGAAGCACGTATACGCAACTTGCCCCTGTGATGTCTCTTAGTGCACGGTTAAATGCTGCAGAGAAAAATTGACGAGTAAGCTGGATTTCATCTGCGTTGTATACGGTTTTAATTAAACAACGTCGGAGTGAGGCAAATACCTCGCATGCCATTAGTTCTACTGCAAGCCAGAGCGATTCTAGTAGTACTTTGCCAAGATATATACAATGTCAACAGATTGCCAACAGCCGTCTCTCTCTGTTCAATGAATGAATTACACCTCTGAGCAAATGTAATTTCCCGTACATAACCGACCACGCGCGTGCCTGCTACAGTCACCTCGCCACGGCTCTGATTAGTTCACGTCAATGCCAGCAAAGCAATATTCTCATACCGCTTACTCTACTCTACTTTCTGAAGTAGTATTGATTTAGTAATGTCGCGAGTAAAATGAAAATGTAATTACCTCATACAATCGCAATTTACGCCTTATTTACAGGTATTAAAGTTTCTTCACTAAACCCCCCCCCCAAAAAAAAGTAAAAGTATTGTTATAGGTAGGCCTATGCAGAATGTTCCTAAAAAATGATGCCAAACTTCGGGAAAATATTCTACTCATTAAACTGAAGGAAAAATATCTAATAAACATATGCCGAAAAATGTTTCGTTTTCCGTCTGTGTGTGTGTGTGTGTGTGTGTGTGTGTGTGTGTGTGTGTGTGTGTGTGTGTGTGTGTGTGTGTGTGTGTGTGTGTGTGTGTGTGTGTGTGTGTGTGTGTGTGTGTGTGTGTGTGTGTGTGTGTGTGTGTGTGTGTGTGTGTGTGTGTGTGTGGGTGTGTGTTATTAGGAAATTACAGTAAGTTTACCATTTTTTATAAGAATATAACAAACCAAAATGATGACTGAAAATTTTTCAAAATGGCGACTGATTGAAATTTTTAACTCTAAATTTCACAAAAGAAAAGCATAATAACAATAACCAGTAGGCTAATTATAACAACAAAATATCTATTACATAAAAGTAGCCTTTTTATTCATAATCCAATGGTATCCCGTTTATGGGATTCGAATATAAAATAAAGGAAATATCACATATCTTTCCTCATAAGAACCACGGTTTGTATTTAATTTTACCATAATTAGTTGCACGAGTAGTTGTTTGCAGTTGCTTTAGGTTGTTTTAATACGATTTAACAATTTTTAAATCTACTGAATAATACTGTATTTATTGCTTAGGCAACTCATATGTCAAACTACACTCATATTTAGTAGTAAAGCATAAATATATTATATCATAGTAAATATTTTTGAAAAGAGAAGTAAATAAATATTATTTATTTAAACTTGTTTCATTTTATAACGTTTATATAAATTAGTTTTAACATTTAAACATTGGTTTAGTTATTTGATTTGAATTTAAATTATTTCATTTAACATTTGTGAATCGGAAAAATAATGCAGTTTTTTTTTTTTAATTTTAACAACACAGAAAAAATACGTGTTTCTTATAAGAAAACTGGATCAGACGTTGTGTTAGAAAAGATATGTAATAAATCTGTCATTTTCCAAGTTTTATCGTTCAATGAACAATAACAAGAGTAACATTTTATCTAATACACTAAAAACTCGTATATCCGAATTGCGTTTATCCGAAAATCCGGTTTATCCGAAACAATTTTTAGTAAATTTTAAAATCCACAAAAGCAGTTTCCTGTCGATATAATCTATATATAATAGCGTAGACAAGAGTTTCCACGTGATATAAAGTAGAAAGTCAATAATCAGAACTAATTGGGATAAGGGGTACTCCGAATTATCGATTTGTTCGAATTTTCGAGCATAAAGTATTACTGTATCTTCATATATTGTAAACATGAAGTACTGTATACTGTTATGTATTATAAAAGTACATATAATCTAAAAGGAATCCGGTGTCAACATCAACGCTGAGCGATATGCAGACAGCTTAAAACGCTTACGGGTCAGCATCAAGAATAAACGTCCCGGAAAGCTCACAAATGGTGTCATTCTTCTGCATGATAATGTTCGACCCCATGTAGCCCAGACGATTCAAGATCTGCTTGGTCGTATGAAGTGGAAAGTCTTACAACATCCACCTTACAGTCCCGACTTGTCCCCGTGCGATTATCATGTTTTTGGCCCATTAAAGAAATCAGTAAAAGGACGGCGGTTCAAATCGGATGCTGAGGTAGAGTTTGCTGTTAGCAAATGGTTCCGCAAACACCCGGAAGAATTTTACCAGCAGGGAATCTACAGATTAGTGCAACAGTGGGATGGAGATTAGTGCCTTAATGTTAATGGAGACATCTTTTAAAATCGTTTAATAAAAAATGCTTTACAGCCTCTAAACGTGTTTCTATTGAACAATCCTCGTACTTAACTTGTACAAACACTTATTTTCCGTAAGATCCAAAACGAAAGAGAGGGAACGTCAACATAATTCACAAGAAAAGTATTCCTTGTTAGTCATCCCCCTCCCACCCATGCACATACAATGAATGTTACGTAAGTAATGCTAAGACAGTTTAGGTCGATGAAGATAAAAGCAATATTCTTAACTGCCTAGTCGCCTTTTCTTCGATGTTATCAATTTAACAATACCGGAGGTAAAATAAAAATGTAATTACCTCATACAGTCGCAATTTATGCGCTCTTTACATCGTTACAACTTTTTCAAGTTCAATAAATATACAGTAATAAAACAGAATAAAAATACATCAAATTGTTATGGAAATAACCCAAACGTTTAATTCCATATTCTGTTTACCTTTCGACAGAAACGCCTTAGCGTATCTCAACTTATTTAACAATTTATTTGCCATAACTATCAGTATAATGATTTACTTAGTCACGCGGAGCGCTATAAATATTTCGCAGAATGATTGTGAACCATCACAGGCTACAAAATGTATATGTAATAGATTTGTACCCTATTTTATAACTACACTATAACTGCTAGAAACGCTGTAATTAGAGTCACACACACACACACACACACACACACACACACACACACACACACACACACACACACACACACACACACACACACACACACACACACTGGTTGTTACGATGTGACAGCTATTTTTAGTATGGTGCAATTAAATCAACACCATAGACAGCGAAACAATCGCCAGTTTTCTGCATTACTATTATCCAAAGCACATTTAATTTAACAATGCCTGTACACAAATAGAACAGTCCATTACGCATTATTCACTATGAAAGATAACTCTCGTTAATGTTATTAAGTTTAATAAGTCGCAGTTGGAAGAAAATGAATGCTTAAAATAACATCGCTCTCATTACAACAAACATTGTGATGGCTATCTGACTATCTCTCGCTGACTGACTGTCGCCGTCCGCCGTCTAGGCTTCATATGGGCCGCATAGGCCTACTCAACGATGACGCATACGAAAGCTCGGCGTCACTAGAATAGGCCTACACATAATTAGTGTGGACGTTTTAATAATTCCCTGAAACGTGCTGAAAACCTTTACCGCATTACATCGTAGCTCACGTTATTATTTGATACTGTTAAATGTTTTACTGATATTTTACTGTTATTTGATACTGATATAACTGTATATAGTTAAGTAAGTCGTTTTATGCGTAGCCGTAACTACAGAATGCCTATACACGCGCGCGCGCCCACACACACACTCACTCATTCACAGGAACATTTACACGTACTTACATTGCTACTATTGGAACAATATTTCTTTCTCCAGGTTATTGGACATTATATTACATTTATATCATATGTTAGCATATTATAGTAGTTACAATGCCAAAAGTCATAGTTCTGAAGCACAGAGGACTTCAGACATAACCTTTGTCTTAAAGACATTACTTTTGCTTTTAAACACATAAACATTATTCAAATCACATTCTTCTTTATTAATCATGTTTATCTATCTTCCCTCAACGGAGCCTGCATACAGCGCATAAACAACACACGTTTTCTCTTTCTTTAATAAGGCAGTCTGTACCTTCTGGAAAGCCCAAGTACATTGTGCCTGCGGACAAGCATCATAATATTAGGTCTTGAACTTTTTCTTTTATAGATTAGTTGTTGTTTTCTTCTGTAAATCTCCTTATGACGAATCTTCATCTGTTAAGTCATTCTCCACCGCGCTTGGAGAGTTATTTACCCCCACCCCTCCTATAACATAGGCGACTTTGATGTTTACTCATTGTTGAGCCCTCATTTTATTATCGTGGGTTATTTCTAGAATTCATTTAATGTGATCGTACCTGTGTAAAATCAGTAGGCCTAGTTCTAATCTCCTGGTTACTGACTCTGTCACTTCCCGCCATTTCCGGATTTCTGATGTTCCATTACCCATTTTTTACGCGTAAGAAACCGCATTTCTGCTCCATATACCACTAAGTATTCAATTATATTGAACTTAAAAAATCGGTATGGAGAACCATACATGACTTCCATATTCTAAGATTTATATTTAAAATCATTTTCAGCCAAACAGCCAGGGAAGGAATTTTAACAAAAAAATACTTCTTTGTTGCCAATAACGTAGTACACATATAAAAAAAAATTATCCCCTCCCCCTTCAACTATAATTTTGATTTATAGAAAATTACCCCCAGCCCGTTCAACTAGCCTCTTCATTTATAGATATTTCATCTACGTTTCTACAGTGGATTATTAAGATCTTATCAGGATACTTTATCAAAATTAAGTACTTTACTCATGTTACAACAAAAAATGTTTCAGGTAAACTGCCCTTTCCCCGTAACCGATCTTCACCAAAATCAACAGACATTGAGTTCTCTATAGCTCAGGCACATATGTAAAAAATTATTTGATTCTGTTTGAATTTACGGCAGTTATGGTTCGTCATATAAAAAATTACCCATGTTAAAACATAAAACATGAGATTTATAAAACATATCTAAGATTTATATTTAAAATCATTTTTGAAATAAAATATTTTCATAGAACCTACTAACGCTGGGGAAATCTGAGGAGTCAATCAGAGTTGGGCCTACCTGTCACTCTGCTGAATTTGGTGGAAAGCCCTGTCACTGTCGTCAAAGTATCAGCCTTGGCAGGGTCCTCTTTTTCTGCAAAATAGGAGAGGCTTGAGATGGAGTGAGTGACATGGTCCCCACCTCAATGAAGAACCCATTGTTTTATAAAAATATATTTAAATTTTGAAAACTGAAAATTCTTTTCTTGTTGTAAATATTTATATTTTATAATCAAAATGACTTTATTTTTGTTACCTGGCAACAAAATTATTTTATTTTCAACAATTACCATTGTTTCAAAAAGTTTAAATAAATTTTCAAGTACTTTACTCTTGTTAAAACGTAAAAGGTTGCAGGTAAACTACCCCTTCCCCTTAACCGATCTTCACCAAAATCTAAAGGCCTTGAGACCTCTACAATTCAGGGACGTATGCAAAAACTTATTTGATTCTGTTTGAATTTGCGGCTGTTATCGTTTGCCATAGAAAATACGCTTGATAAAAAAACGTTGCAGGTAAACAACCCCTTCCCCTCAACTGATCTTCACCAAAAACAATAGGTCTTGAGTACTCTACAAATCAGGGCTGTATGCAGAAAATTATTTGATTCTGTTTGAATTTGCGGCTGTTATCGTTTGCCATAGAAAATACCCTTGTCAGAAAAAACGTTGTAGGTAAACTACCCCTTTCCCTTAACCGATCTTCACCAAAAAAAATAGGTCTTGAGAACTCTACAATTTAGGGCTGTATGCAAATAATCTTTTGATTCTGTTTGAATTTGCGGCTGTTATCGTTTGCCATAGGAAATACCCTTGTTAAAACATAAAACGTTACAGGTAAACTACCCCTTTCCCTTAACCGATCTTCACCAAAAACAATAGGTCTTGAGACCTCTACAATTCAGGGCTGTATGCGAAACATTATTTGATTCTGTTTGAATTTGCGGCTGTTATCGTTTGCCAAAACAAAAAAATTTCCCTTGATAAAAAAAAACCGTTGCCGGTAAACTACCCCTTTCCCTCAACCGATCTTCACCAAAAACAATAGGTCTTGAGTACTCTACAAATCAGGGCTGTATGCAAAAAATTATTTGATTCTGTTTGAATTTGCGGCAGTTATCGTTTGCCATAGAAAAAAAATCTACAGACAGACACACAGACACACAGACAGACAGACACACAGACACACACACAGACACTTTTCGGAAAACGACTTTTTTTCATGTTTTGAGTGTAGTAGAATCAGAATCTGCAATAATCTCGAACACGATTTTTTTTGCTATCACCATACTTCCATTCCTTAAGGAATATGGAAGTAAAAAAGTCTCTTTTCGATATATTATAACAATCGAATGGTGTAGGCTTCTATTAGTGGTGATTAGCCTACTATTATTATTGCCATGAACGGTATGACAGTTCTACAGCATCATAATGGCAGCAATTATGCTTTCTAGTTGGCGTAGTTGTACGTATGTAATTTGCCACATTACAATAACCGCAGACTCATCGTGTCTGTCAGGTTGGCAATGCTGGCGCACGAGTAATGACTGCATTAAGGACTCAATAACTCTACGCTCCGCCGTGAATACATACACACGGTATAACAATAATTCATGCGGCCGGCATTACTAACGTAACCCAGTTTCGGTACGGACAGCGAAACGCTTCAATTTGTTTTCAATCCCACACGCGTTATCTCTGTTGCAACCTACTTTTCACAGGTCTACGCGCTTGTTTGTTTACTTGATTACGCAGCGCTGTTTGTACACTGTAATTTATTCTGCTACCGATCCAGTTATTAGCTTCGCAAGAGGTGCGTCTATGATGAACCCGTTACCGTAGTCCGGACTGGCTAGCAACTATAAAATTCAAATTAGTCACCATCACCGTAACCGCCTTCTTCTGCAACTCGAGAGTTGTGGCGAGTGGTCTGCATACTGTGCTCGACCCGTCTTGTACCAATCGTCTCGGCATCCTGCTAACTAAAGGTGCTTTTTACAGTATCCATCTCAAAAACAATCATTGCCTTTCATTCCTCCTTTCCGATCTTCGAAAATATGACCCCAACGACTTATAGCAAATACTGATAACGCTGTTGGTGATAAGACGTAACAATATTTAGAGTAAACAAAAACATGGTTAACTATAGATGCAAATTATTCTTGAAAGAACGCTTCTTGAGAAATGACGTCTTTTTCATGAATCGTTCGTTTACTGGACCTGTATGCAAAATATTATGGTTAGTAGAAAATTTTACAACTCAGAAGATACGGAGAAAAGACGTAAACACAAAGAAGTATGCGAGTGTTTGTAGACTTCAAATGTCGTTCAACAGAAGGAATTGGGGAAGCCCAAAAAGAAAAAGGACCGTTATGTACTAGAAACGACGTATGAAAAAATACTTAATACTGTAAGAACTAAAATTAAGACATTTTCAGACACTGACTAAAAGGAGGTTCTGGAGGAAGACTCTGTGATCAGTCCTCTACTATTTGCAATCGTAGTGGACGTAGCAATAAAGAAACCGACTACAACTAGGATACTAAAAAGGGAAAAACTAAACCTGTAGAACTAACAGAATTTCTGTACAGACGCAACACGGGAACAATAGAAGAGCCACAAAAAAAACATAGAACCTAATCAGCATTCACAATTCTAACAGCAAAGAAGATAAACATGAAGGTAAATGTACATAAAACAAAAACTTTAATTGGGACATAGGCGGATAAGGTACAGAAAATTACTGTAGAGGGGCGAATCGAGGAAAAACGAGCCTTGAGCATTTAGAATCAATAATCGAATTTAATGGAAGATTAAATAAAAAAATTGTGAGAAAGGTAAAATGGGTAAAATATAAAATTCTTTAAAAACAACATTTCGTTGTTTAATGGATGTGCCAAAAGAAATAAAAGCATAAGTCGTGAAAACAGTAGCGATTCCCAACGATAATACAAGGAAACGAAGCAAGTACGTACATAAAAAGAAACAGAAGCCGACTAAACGGAGCCTAAATGGCATTTCTTGGTAAAATATAAAGAAAGTTAAGGACAGAAAATTTAGAAATTAAAGTTTTTATTTCAAGGAAACGATCATTCACCTTTGGGATTACAGTAATTGTACCGTACGTATATTGTAACGATGGAACCCTTTCGAAAAGGCGAGAGCGTCCTTCTACACGTTTCTCGGCTAGCCGAGTAGGTACGTGTCTCTGTCAAGGCCGCGCTAAAGTACGCTCTTGACTTTTCGATTGCTTGTTGACGCAAATTATGGAACATCTGCGAGTTATAAATAGCCAACATCTGCTGCTTAGTGAGTCAGTTAGGTTGAAAAATTTCCTTAGTGTGAATCAAGCGGTTGTTGAAGATTAGTGGGAAGTGTTTACTGTGTTATAATTCGTGTGGATCTCTATTAGTTGACATTATTATTGCATGTGGATAAATGTAACTTGAATTATAGTACGAAAGTACCTTGCTGATTAAAAAGTGTTATTTATGATTAATTAAAGCTGACAATTAGTGATTTCATTGGTTTCTATATTTTGTTTCACTATACCATACGAGGATCAGTGAGACCATCGTAACAATACGATAACCTGAGCAACATTGTTTAAACAATTTACTGTCTTGCCTTTGTGGTAGACATGTTTAGATATTTTAAATCACAGTCTTCACCTGTTCTGCTCAGTGATCCTTTCCTGAGCAGAAATGTATTAGGATATGATAATTTACTAACTACAACTTTTGCTATTAACAAGAAATAAAACATTTTTTTTTACAATTTGTAATACTACATTAAAATAAAGGAGTCATATTGTACAGAATCAAAATTAACGTGTAAACATAAAGTATGCGAAATGTTCTGTGTACTGAATTACTATTGTCATCGTTATGACATGTTTTCGCTAAAAGACCCCTGACTTGGGCGCTTATGACGCGTTGCTACCGAGTGTAATACCGATTCCTGCAACTCACTATCACTATCATTTTCATACAAGAGGGAGTACACTGGGCATTTGTTTGCTCATCACTGGAGACTGTGGTCATTGTTTGAACAACGTTGGGAGCAATTTTACATCCAGCTACTGTATTACTTTCCCATCCGTCTATAACGCATTAGCGTTGTTACTTTATATTGTCAGAACGTTTCTTATTACTTCCGTTACTTTAGGATACGTTGATGGTCACGGGAACACGACAATGGCTTTCAGAAATAATTATATGTTTTAAAGTATGTTACAGAACAATAACAAGAGTAATAAATTGTAAGACAACTATTTCCTACCTACCGATGCGCATTTGTATAGAAAACAGGATAGGAAAGAATTTTGTATGCGATATATATATTACAACGATACATTTTGTGTATGCAGGTTGTAAATACAAATCTATTTGTGTTTGAGGAGCTCCACGTTCTTGGGACGCCAAAATTATACAACAATAATTTTGTGTACAACTTTAAATGTAATTTAAATTGTATAGCCCCACGCTTTTGGGAGAAAAAATTATACAACGACACAATGTATTAATTAAATGTAATCTAAATAGTGTAGTGGTATAGCTCATACAACATTACTGATAACGTGTATGTATAATTGGAGTTTAGGTGTAATCATAATAAGAGTAGTCCTTTTATGAATCGTAACATGTTTTCATTTCTTTATTCAAACGAAAAATTAAAAAAAATATAATAATATTTACTTCGCCATAAAATATTCATTATCAACTGTTTCAATGTTTCCTTGTTGCCGTACACTCATCATAAAATAAATCTTATATCTTATATTAGCAAAACTCTATGTTAAACATTTCTTCGTTACACTATATATTCTCGACTAGTCAGTCTGAATGTGTGCTTTATAAATTTGTTTTTATTTACATTATTATTCTATGCTTGGCATACATCTTAAGGCTTTATAACATTTTAACTAAACTAATCGAATCGTTAATCTTCTTCTATATTTTCAATTACTTTACTTTATACGCTTTCAATGAAAAATTAAAATTATTAAATCAATTGTTGATCCTCCAAGCAAGGATTTAAATTATCTTTAAATTAATTGGTCATCATTAAAGAAAATCTTACTACAGTTGAACTTATTAGTGATCTACATAATTTTTCTTTAACTTAAAATTTTTTAATTAATGTTTTTCAATGTCTCTATTCTTTTATAATTATAAATTGGTTTTTCGTCACCTCAATTCTGCAGATTGTACCCATCTCCTCCGGTGATCTGTCGGTCCTCTCCTACTGGATGTCCTCTTGCGTTTTCCGGTTCCACTGGTCGTCCTCCAGTTACTCGTCCTTCATGGTCCCATCTGCTGGCTGTAGAATGGAATGATGTGTTGCTCTGAATTAACCGCCTCTATTGCTCTGCATATCGTTCCTCTGCTTGATGTTCTCTCGCCATTTATCTAGAGTGTTGATGTTTGTAGTTGTAGACTGTTTGTAGACGTCCGATAATTGTAGTTACTGTTTTTTTTTTTATTACTTGAACTAACGTATTGTCCGTTAGACTTTACAGTTTATAAACAAAAGATCTTGTCGATATTGGACAGAGCGTCCAGCTATGTCTGAAGTAATTAAAATTCGCGTCTCTGACGGACAGAGCTTACCGCTGCAATTGAAAACTGATTGAAGAGTAAATTTGGCTCTCCTGGGCTCGTATTTATATTCACCAAAAAAACCACACCTGTCGTCACAGGATTCTGCAGGTCAGAAGCTGTCAGTGGCGTCAGTTCCCCCCACCATCGTCCAATTCCACAAATTCGCACATTTTTTCCAGTTGCAATGTCTAATACGGATTTAAAAGTGATCTAACATTGTCTGATTCAATTACACATATTATACGTGATTATCATAATGATCGCATCATTAGTGTAATTACTATGCTCTAAAAATCGCACAGAATTCGCACTGAACGTCATAAATACATAGAATTTGCACTGCACATGTGTCTGATTTTTATGCATTTTTAGACGTCTTTACAATCTTTCTAATATTTACGGTTTGTTTATAATTAAATAAAACTTTAATTTAGTATCTATTTGGGGTGAGATTGCAAACTTTCAGGCTTGAACAGGCCTCACGCACACACACTATTTACTCGTGTACACGCTCTCAGCGGCAATCGCGTGATCTTTCCTGTTGATTCCTGTTCATAATTCAGCTTTCAATTTCACACCTGCTTGTCTAATACGTATTACTAAAATTAATTTAAATATTTATTTTATTAAATACATGCACATTACATCATATGCTTGTATTGTCGCAATATATATATTCAATCACTTTCTGCTACACTCCGTTTCTTGATGTATATAATACATTTAATATTTATAATCAATTTACCTCAAGATATTTTTTTCCTTATTAGGAACATGTTTCGGGTACCATCTTGTACCCACAAAAACCGGAAGGCTGAGGATGGGTACAAGATGGTACCCGAAACATGTTCCTAATAAGGAAAAATATCTTGAGGTAAATTCATTATAAATATTAAATGTAATATATACATATTTATATACTCAATCACTTCTGCTACAGATCGTTTCTTGATATATATAAAGTAATTTAAAATTTATGTTTATATTACCTCAAGATGTTATTTTTCCTTATTCGGAAAATGTTTCGAGAGTCCCCGTGCTCTCATCCTCAGCCTTCGCGATCTTGCGTCTGGTGAAGTATTTGTGTGTTGGGTGGATGCTATTAAGGTTTCTTGTTGGTCTCTCGTATTTTAAAGTTGTATTATTGTGTGTGATTGTGGTATATGTATTTGTATTTTGTGTATTTTCGATGTTGAGTGCTTTGAATATTGTGTATTGTTTGATTTGTATTTGTTCAGGTATTAGTTTGTTTTGTGTTTTATGTTTGTATATTTGTAAATTTTCCCAAATGTTCATTATGGTGCCTTTGTGTGGTATATGTTTTATTAGTGTCACATTGGTTATGTCTGGGAATCATGTCCTGTGTTTATTGCATGTGTGGCTAAATTGGATTTATATATTTCTGGTTTTTTGTATGCGTTTAGGTGTTCAAAATAACGTTTTTTCAGCTGCTTTTTTGTTTGTTCTATGTAACATTTATTGCAATCTTGGCATTCAATTTTGTATATACCGTTAGTTGTTGTATTATCTTTGTTGTGTGGGCTATTTACTTTTTGTAAATTATTTTTATTAGTTTTGTAAGCTATTTTTATATGTGTTTTTAAATAGTTTTGTTAGCTTTGTCATTTTATTATTTATGTATGTGAATGTGGCCCATTTTTTGTTGTTGTTATTATTTATGTGTTGTTCATTTTGATTAATTCTTAATTGTTCAGTTTTTATTTTATATTTAATTTTATTTTCTATTTTGTTTACAGTATTTTTATTGTATCCATTTTCATGACCAATTTGGTATAATATATTTCTTTCTTTGTCAGTTTCTTGTTTGTTTAGGGGAATTTTGTACATTCTGTTAAATAACGAATAGAATGCTGCCATTTTATGTTGTGGTGGGTGGTCAGAATGGTTAGGTTTAATGATGTTGGTAGAAGTTGGTTTTCTGTATATTGCATATTGTATGTGGTTGTTGTTTCTTGTGATGTTTATGTCTATATAGTGGATTTTGTTATGTTTTTTTCCTTCTGTGAATTCTATTTTTGGATGTTATTGATTTGTGTGTGTATATATATTCAATCACTTTCTGCTACAGTTCGTTTCTTTATATATATATATATATATATATATATATATATATAAAACATATAAAGCCCCAGAGGTCACTCACTGACATAAATTCTAACCCATAAGGAAGCCTCGGAGCGAAAAAACACAAGAGACCTTTTATATATATATATATTACAACGATACGTAACATAAATTCGATATACTGTAATTTATGCAGGTTGTATAACGATACCAGGTGTAACTATAATAAGAGTAGTAGATTTATGAGTAGTTAAAATTTCCTGTTTATTGTTTTAACAAGCATTATAAATAATAAACATTGTTAATAATCTCCGAGCAAGATATCACTCATTATTAAGTGTTTATCTCTTAAACTATACGGTGTTACACACATTTAAAACACTCTTACATCTAGACATGTTAATAATCTTAATCTAGACATTTATTCAATGTGATTTACTAAAACAAAATAAAATTTAAATGTAATTTTAATTGAATTCATTTACTCAGATCTGACCTCAGCTTACTCAGTCTATAACAATGTTTTTTAAAAATTAAATTCAAAATTATATTACTTACTCTTAGACTGGAATTTGTTTCATATTAAAAATTTAAATTATTCTTTCTACAAAATGCAAATATCAAATCATTTCAATTATTTTACTTTGATAAAAAAATATACTATCTCAAAATTAAACTCTCTTTTTTTTCTATATTTCTCTATATGCGATCGCTCATTCTTACGACTAAAACATTTACCTAAGACTCTATTACATTATTTCTAATTATAAACCTTTTTGTTTTAATTAATTGTCTCTTTATATAGTCTTTACGAGCTCTTTTAAAAGAATCATTATAAATGCATTATGCATGTCACCTCGAGTTTTGATGACCTTACGACTTATTTACGGGGTCCAGCGTTGTCCAGAGTTGGATTTCCGTTACTCCTGGCTTGGCGTGGTCCTGGATATGTCCAGAGTCCAGCGTCATTCTCCAGTAGTGTGTGGTCCGTCCCAGAGAATTACTATCTGCTGCGAGGTGGATCTCGTACGGCTGTTAGTCGTTGAAAAAGCATCTCCTAACGTCTAGCATCTCGTGTCGCTCTTGTAGCTTCTCTGTTGATACTCTTGCTGACTTAAACGGTCCCGGTACTCTACGTTTCCCGTAATATTGTAAACATAATTACTGAACGTCTTTATTCGTTCATAGATGAGACTTATAACAAAGTAAACTGTTCTGCCGACGGACAGCGTGTCCGACTTCAACTGTGTTTTGAAAAGAAGAGAAGGGTTTCCAGTCGAACCCTTAATTTATACCCTCTCGAGACTCCGCACCTGTTGGTTCCGGAATTGTCCTGTCGAGACCTGCAGATCAAATGATAGCCCCCACTTCCGAACCTTTTCAAATATTTGCAATTTTTTGCAAATGGCAATATTTTGTACGGAATCGCGATAGCACAAATCATAGCTAATTTGATTAAGCACTCACTGTATTAATTTGAGCGTCTTAGTGTAATCTGCGTATTTTTGGCACATTTATTTCGCACTGACTTCGCGTAGTGTGTCCTATTAACGTCATTTTCTTACTGTGGATAACTATAAAATTTACACACACTTTGGTGCCTTTTGTTTGTTTATACACTAATTAGTTTTCACACAGTGAATTAAAATAATTATTTTAGTAATTACTTGGGGAGGGTAGCTGAGATTCCTGTCTGTACATGCATCACTAACACACACAAGATACAGCGTAACACACATACACTCGAGCAGGTGTTCTTTGCCTGTTGGAACAGGTTAATTTCTCCCCTAGTATAACAATGAAACATTTTTACAATCCAAGACCTGTCCATTTACCCCAAACTTATATTAATTTTACACATTTTATATTTATTTAAATTAATGCTCAATACAGCATATTGCTGTATCGTTGCAATATATATATATATATATATATATATACTTTATTTAATATTTATACTTTCTTTACCTGAAAATGTTTTTTTTCCTTATTAGAAACATTTTTTTCGGAATCCAATTGTTCCCATCCTCAGGCTTCTTAATTTTGTATCTCGTTGAGTACTTGTGTATTGGTTGGTTGTTGTTATGGTTTCCTGTTGGTTTTTGGCTCCAAAAGTACTCAACAAGATAAAAAATTAAGAAGGCTGAGGTTGGGAACAATAGGATACTCGAAACATGTTCCTAATAAGGAAAAAACATCTTGAAGCAAAAAAAGTAAAAATATTAAATCAATTATATATGCATCAAGAAATGGACTGTAGCAAAAAGTGTTTGAACACACACACACACACACACACACACACACACACACACACACACACACACACACACACACACAAAACTTCACGTCAATGTTAGCTAACAAAATTGCAACTAGAAGACAAATTATTTGTCTGCTAGTTCATTTTTTTTTATATATATATTGTAACATGACATAAGATAGCACCAAAACCCATTACTAATGAATAGAAGAAGAGATGAAAATTGAAAGAAAAATAAATAAATTATAACCTGAAGATTGATACCCCAAACACTAATAATTAAGTAATGACTAAGACACTGACAAGGACTAAACCCAATAGATTGGATAAGGTGAGAGAAAATAAAAAACCATTGATACAACCCAAAGTATAACTACAATCAAAACAGCCCAAAATGTAACTAATATAATATGTGAAATAAATGTACAAAATCAGATAGGGCAATAGATAAATAAATAAATAATGTAAACTAGATGAACTGTAATAAGTAAACAAGATATAAATTGTTATTAAAAGAAAAGAAAAATAAAAATAAATGTAAAACCCCAGATAGGAAAATATGAAAAAAAAATACCCTATTAAGTAATAAGTTAGCCACAAGTAAGTAAAATACAATCTAACTTAGCAACATTAATTATGAGTGCAGAGGTGAAAGGGTGATAGTAAAGAAACTATTAGTGACGGACATTATATAAATAAAATAATAAACCAAGCGATAGTTATGGTAAATAAAGAAACACTATTTTAAATAAATGTGAAGTGTAAGTGACTGTCAAGTGAATTACTATTTACATAAGACTATATAAAATATATAGCAAACCATGTTAGAGTAGTAGTTTAGCCAGTAAGACTTATTGTGTTATTAAAATAAGGAACGTTAACAAAATATATAAATAATAAAAATTTTGAAAAATGAGATGAAAGTGATATATTAGAGTGGAAACAGGGAGAATTAGACACTAGATTTTATTAAGGGAGTTCATATATGTTGATAATAATAATTAGTGATGTTCAAAGATTGTTATAAGAGTTTTTGTTAGTAAATGAACAAAATAATGTTAGTAAGATTAAATGACTAGTTATGTTAAAGTCAAAAATCCATTAAGAGTTAAAAGGCTTAGTTACAGACATGAACCTGTAAAGAAGAATTAATGAATTATATAATAGGTATGATGATCAAAAGCATCAAATATTTTTTGTTAGTTTGTCTCTTTAATAACGTTTAATAACCAAATAAATAAAATTAATAGATATAAAATATTGTAAAGAGGATAAGTTAGAAGTATTATGAAATCTAGGCATTAGGCCTAGCATTGATGAACAGAATTTTGTAAGTTTTAAGATAAAACAATAGCCAAAAATCAACTAAACTGTATAATATGTTTAGGTATTCAAAGAAAAATATAAGGTACAAAACTGGCTACATAATGTTTAGTTTAAAGGTAATTAAATAAAGAAATATCAAATAGAAAAAATAAGAAATCTGTTATGAAGTGACCAAATGTAAACATGATTGGAACCAAAATAATCTGTAAGAAAAAAGCAAAGCCATGGTGTTATTGGATTTAGTATTACCAATAGCATAAAAAAGTTATAATAATTTAAAAGATTTTTATAAATTATGAACAAAAAAACGTTAGTTAATATAACAATGTTATAAGTTATTAGCTAATGGGATTTAGAGTATTTTAGAGAGTTGCCATGACAACAAAAGTTTGTTACATGTTTAACCGTTGAAAATTTATTATTCCATTATTGAATGTCATAGAGGGTGGATGTATGAAGCCCATGAAGATAAATAAGTAAAGATATCAATAAATTTTATCAAACAGTGATTAAGAAGACAAAATTAATAACCATAATACCACTAATGAGGAGAAATTAATTAATTCAACAAAAGAATTAATAAATATTATACAAAAATTTTGATGAAGAGATCCTAATTCGGAAGTAACCACCTACAGAAGGAAGAATAGAAGAAAAACTTAACTAAACCTTGGAATCTACCTTAACCAGCAATACTGATGGAATTCGAACACCAGAATTGGATCGTTTGAACCTGGATCTCACTAAACCATACAAGCAGGGACCAGCAGAAGCGTTCCAGAAGAAGAGGATCGCCCAAGACAAGAAGAAATAAAGGAGTGCTGAGTATATTTTTAATGTTTTAACCGAAAACGAAACTATAAATAATCCACATTAACTGAACCAATTTATTTCACTTCACCAACCACTCAAATAACTTTTTAGAACTGATTTCTATTTAATAATCACCTCTGATAGAACCAATATGTCACTGAATTTTGAATTTAAATTAATTTGTTTTAAAAAACGCGAACTTGCTAAGTAAGAAATTAACCTACTGAACACTATTTCCCATAGCGGTAACTTACTTTCTATACTTAAATATATCACTTCTTATGAACTAGTTATAAGGTATTTTGTAAGATTATGTGCATTTATTAGTCTGTAAACCAATATTTCTGTAGTCCAAAGGACTTTCCACTGAGATATTTAAAATAAACAAACGAAGAATATACGCCATTGTAGCGTCTATCTACACACACGAACCGAATGAGCAGACAGCCAACTACGAACAAGTAAACATGCCGGCGCAATGATAAATGTTATGTCTTATTTCAGAAATTGTAATTGACCAATATATTTGAACCTGTTAATAAATCATCGTACCTATCCTCAACTGTATGTTTGATTTATTCAAAGATTAATATAAAAAGTTGGGGTAAACAAAAAATTAAAAAATGCATTAGTTGACGAAGTCGATTTCGCCAAGTTAACCAATCAGGCGGCGAGGCGGAGAATTCAAATTGAACGGCGGACTGAGTGAGCCGACGGTCGACTTTCGTAAGTATTTATAAGACGTAATAAACGACTTGTTACCAATAACGACAAAGTAAGTAATTTAAATTAACACTAATAAACGGGTATATTACAATATATGGACGTGATTTTGGACTTGGGAACCCAAGAGAGCAGAAAGCTTCGAGCTAAGGAAATGTGCTTTTCGAGAAGCTTCACCAAAAGAAGTTCTATGGAGAAGAGGAATAACGAGAAGATTTTGAGTAAAGATAAGGAGAAAGAAGTTGTTTACTGAACGCTACAGGAAGCAGGGGATTAAATGTTTGGGCACGTGTGCTTCGGCACACCATCTATCTGCAAACCTTTCATGAGGGCAAGGAATTGGAGAAAACAGCGTGGAAGCGGTCCAGTTGATCGTACTTGGGAAGTGTCACCAGTGCGGTGGGATGAAGAGGAGTGACTGGGACAAGATCCCTATATGGCCGAAGTGGGAAGGCTTTGTCTTTAAGGATAAGGAGTTAAGAAAGAAGACGACCACGTCAGGGAGACAGCTTCTTATCAGGTCTTCCTTTACAGGAGTGAGCGACAGTAAGTTATATAAATATTGATCGATAAAATTGAATTTGTAAACGCGTCTAGAAAGGCAAATTTATATAAATTCACGAGTATTTGTTTATATAGGAATATAGACAAAAGAACGTTGAGAGACAAAAGATCGCAAAAATACGGTCGCAGAAAGTGCAGGTTGAAAGGGAAGAATAGAAAATCAGATTTGTAATGGCATCATTCCCATGGCAATCATTCACGCTGTGTTACGGCTGTGATGTGGACTAATATCCCAGTGAATGTTAGAATTGGTACGGCAGTGGAGTTGGTATTTAGTTGTCAGTTATAACTGCTGCATTCAACGGATTGTTGCAAGTGAGGGAAAATATCAATACCCAGTGATTAACGGCCATTAAGATCGCGGAATAGATTTCTATTTCATTAAATATTTGGTTAAGACTCGATACGTTTGTGTTGAGAATTGCAAACGTGTGTTCAACACGTACGTATGAATTACGTCATCTTATGTAAAAGTTAAAGCGTGCTTACGTAAAACGGTTATTAATTTCAATATTCAGCGATCAAACGAGTAATTTGATTTTATCGCTCAAAAAACAGGATCTTTCGATTAATTAAAGAAAGCTAAATTGATAATAACAATAAATCTAAAAAGAAAACAAAAACCAGATAAAGAAATCCGATAGCCAGTACTGCTGCTGCGCTCCCAAGACCTCTCGGAAGGTTAGCTAGGTTACTACAACCTCTTTGCATTCTTTCCTTTCGGTACATAAATTATTACCGCTCTGGGAGAATTATTATAATTGCCAAAAACAGCTCAAAGCGAAGCCGGTAATTGTTTAAAGCCACACCCCACTGAACTGACTTCAGCATTTTTCTTTCTTTTTTTAGTTTTACTGCAGCAGTTAAAAGTGTTTTACGATGCTGTTAACTCGGGGTTCACGTTACTTGTCTCGCCGAATAGATATACTGCCCATTGTCTGAAAGTACGTACGGTTCCCGGCTTGCCAAAATATGTTATTTAATAGACTGGATCCTTTTAAATTTTAAATAGCTTTGTTTTAGTACAGCCCCCGTGAGTTTAATAATACTGCACGAAACACCGTGCGAAAAAGCTGCACGTTTACGAGAGACAATAAACGAAACGTAGATAAATTAGGAACATGTTTTAAGCGGAGGAACTCAGATAACCTTAAAACATTAAAATTATATTTTAAAAAATATTTTATCATCGCATAATGAAATAATGAAACCAGTCAGAAGATCAAAGATTTAAAGTATACGATTTACAATCGTAGTATCAATAGCTTGAATTTAAATCCTGTTTAAAATAATAAGAACAATATAGATGGGAGATGTACTTTATATCAATAGGTCCCCGCATTAATGGCTCAATAAATAAGGACGAAATCTACAGGTCGTTGACGACTACATTTAACCAGCGTAGAATTTAGAAGATCTGTGCCATTAGGTTTGAGGATTCTTCCTATTCTAGAATAATAAACTAATAAACGATGTCTTTTGTAGGATCTAACTATTAACAATTATAATTATTAACATAGGGTATTATAATTAACTATTATAAAATAATGCCTATGCGTGTAGGAGTCACTATCTTCTTCTTCTTATCTGGCGTTACAGCTTTTAGTGGGGTTTACCTTCCTCAACAATGCTTCCCTGTTCTCCGCCCTTCCTCACCAACCTCTGATTCCCATGCTAGCAAGATCTTCTGTTACGCCATCCAACCATCTCATCCTTGGTCTGCCTCTACGTCTAGTAGTATATATAATCTTCCCTTCAGGATTATTTTAAGCATTCTTTCCTTAGACATCTTTCCACATGTCCCAACCAACGCAACCTCTGTAAATTGATGGATTTCACTGTCTTTTCCATGCATGAGAGCCTGTAGTTCATTGTTATTGCGTATTCTCCAACTATCTTCTTTCTTATTAGACCACAAATTTTACGCAATATTTTGCGCTCAAAGTCCACACCTCAGATCCGTATATAAGAACAGGTCGCACAAGAGAGTGTATACTTTAAGTTTTATACCTCTTGTAACAAGATTATTTTTAAATATAATAATATTAGCAAAGTAGGCTCTATTTCCTGCTTGTATCCTTTCTCTTATACTTATCCTAACGTTATTATCACTCGATACCAAGGCACCTGGATAACTAAAGTAGGAACTCCTTAGATACACTTCCCATTCACGTTGTAGTCTCTAGGAGCCCTTCTGGTCTCTGAGTTGGACATTACCATGTGTTTTGTCTTGTTGTCATTTACAAGATCAATTTTCATTTCTTCTGCTTCCAGTAATGCATACATGTCTTTGAGGGTATCAACGTTTCTTCCTACTATTCCAATGTCATCTGCATATGTACATGTATGAGAAGACTTCATGGATATTGATGAATATTGTCACTGTGTTGGATGAAAATTACACACGATGTGAAGATTGATACATATTTTCAATAAATAAACATAACAGAGTGACAAGACCCAAGGAAACATATAGAAATAATACTTCGGAACACAAAGTATAAACAATATTTAGTGGAATCTTGGCAAAAATCTTAAATGAAATGTATAATCTAGTGCTGTGAAAACACAGTCCTTTTCGAGCTGAACCGTAGACAGTAATGAAACGAGGTGTCATGTTCAGTGTAGCCTACTGCGGGGTCTATAATAATAAAACAATATTATTCTCGTTTATACCATTATCATTCGTCTCGTCGTAATATGAGTTTTGTTTACCTTTGACGTACGTTCCTGCAATAGTTGGGCAGATATAGCCTCACAACTTAAAAAAAATCGGTATGGAGAACCATACATGACTTCCATGTTCTAAGATTTATATTTAAAATAATTTTTGAAATGAAATATTTCCATAGAAATTACTTCTTTCTACTTACTGCTTCAGCCTTAACCACAGTACTGTGGTCACTAACGTATACCACCACACGTTATCGCACTCGATTTTCACTGATGATGGAAGTCGATGGCACTGCCGAAACGTCTGGTTTTGCAGAAAACTTTGGTCTACGGTCAAACAGGACGGGAAGGAATTTTAACAACAAACAATTTCTTTGTTGCCGATAACGTAGTACACATATCAAAAATTATCCCCTCCCCCTTCAACTATAATTTTCATTTATAGAAAATTACCGCCACCCCGTTCAACTAGCCTCTTCATTTATAGATATTTCATCTACGTTTCTACAGTGGATTATTAAGATCTTCTTATCAGGATACTTTATTTATCAAAATTAAGTACTTTACTCTTGTTACAACAAAAAATGTTTCTGGTAAACTGCCCTTTCCCCGTAGCTGATCTTCACCAAAATCAATAGGCCTTGAGTCTTCTACAACTCAGGCACATATGTAAAAAAGTATTTGATTCTGTTTGAATTTACGGCAGTTATCGTTCGTCATGAAAAAATTTCTCTTGTTACAACATAATATGTTGCAGGTAAACTACCCCTTTCCCTTAACCGATCTTCACCACAATCAACAGGGCTTGAGTTCTCTACAATTTAGGGACGTATGCAAAAACTTATTTGATTATGTTTGAATTTATGGTAGTTATCGTTCGTCATAGAAAAAATTAACCTTGTTATCACATAAAAGGTTGCAGGTAAACTACCCCTTTGTCTTAACTGATCTTCACCAAAATCAAAAGGTCTTGAGTCCTCCATAATTCAAGGACGCGTGTACAACATTATTTGATTCTGTTTGAATGTGCGGCAGTTATCGTTCATCATATAAACAATTACTCTTGTTAAAACATTAACAGTGGCAGGTAACTACCCCTTTCCCTTAACCGATATTCACCAAAATCAACAGACCTTCAAACTTTTAGAATTGAGGAACGTATGCAAAAAAATATTTGATTCTGTTTGAACGTGGGGCAGTTATCGTTCGTCATAGAAAAAATTACCCTTGTTAAAACATAAAATGTTGCAGGTAAACTGCCTCTTTCCCTTAACCGATCTTCAATAAAATCAATAAACCTTGAGTTCTGTATAATTCAAAAAGGCATGCAAAAAAGTAGTTGATTTTGTTTGAATTTACGGCAGTTATCGTTCGTCATAGAAAAAATTACCTTTGTTAAAACATAAAATGTTGCTGGTAAACTACCCCTTTCCCTTAACCGATCTTCGCCAAAACCAAAGGATCTTGAGAATTCTACAATTCAGAGCTGTACCCAAAACATTATTTGATTCTGTTCGAATTTGCGGCTGTTATCGTTCGCCATAGGAAAAAATTACCCTTGATAAAAAAACGTTGCAGGTAAACTACCCCTTTCCCTTAACCGATCTTCACTAAAAACAACAGATCTTGAGTACTCTACAAATCAGAGCTGTATAAAAACAATTATTTGATTCTGTTTGAATTTGCGGCTCTTATTGTTTTCCATAGAAAATACCCTTTTAAAACATAAAATGTTGCAGGTAAACTACCTCTTTCCCTTAACCGATCTTCACCAAAAACAATAGGTCCTGAGAACTCTACAATTCAGGGCTGTATGCAAAAAATTATTTGATTCTGTTTGAATTTGCGGCTGTTATCGTTTTCCATAGAAAAAAATCTATAGACGCACACCCAGACACTTTTCGAAAAACGACTTTTTTTCATGTTTTGAGTGTAGTACAATCAGAATCTGCAATAATCTCGAACACGATTTTTTTGCCATCACCATACTTCCATTTCCTTAAGGAACATAGAAGTAAAAAGCGATTACCGATTTCAGTACGCGCAAAGTGGAGAAGTAATGCTCCTCCCTATCTCCCTTTCTCCGTCTTTCCCATCCTAATCAACGGCACGCTGTATAGTTCACATAGGGCGTTCGGCGAGTGAATAAACCCTTCCACACAGTTACCTTGGGTCACGTGACTTTATCCTATTAATGTTCTAAGTGTGTAAAAAATGTTTGCTCTGCGCAGATCGTTTTCAACGTTGTATACATTTAGAAAGGTATCTAAGCCGAGGCGTGTGCATATCTGGAAGTCCTCTTCTTCTCTTGCAGTAAGTGTGGCATACTTTTTTCAAACATCTACGACATAGAAACCGGTGATGGACTCTACCTCTTGACTATTCTGACTATTTTTCCTGTGGTCTTCCCGGAGATCGACGTTATCGTGATTTCTAGACCCCCCCCCCCGGTTAATCTAATCAGTCTCGCGCTGTTATTATGTTGGTTCCAATTTTTTCTCATCTGTTTAATAAAGATTGCACTTGGCCCGATCTTCTTCTCCCCTCTCGATCCGTACTGTATCCATTTACGTTTTACCTAAAATGAAGTATTCACGTCCACTATTACGAAAGTCGATGACGACACGTGGCCCTTCCCAATCGCGCTTGTTCTTGGTCTTCTGTGTGTATTTATTTTGCAGATTAGGAAGATAAAGTTCAATAACTCAGGAAAGGCCGTAACCAAAAATGCCCTTAGAAATGCGTTTTCGAATATTTACAAGACAGACGATGTTATCAAAAAATACAAGAGGTAACAAGAAATACTAAATTATGCTGTGGAAGATGTAACAATGAGATAACTTATATAGTATACCGTATGGAAGCAACGTCAGATTATCGAGTCCCTATTAATCGGCTGCCACCAACAAAAATATTAATACTCATCACGCCTCGAAGTAAACGTTAGAATAATAAAGTTATTAGGGACGAGAACTAGCGTGTAGGCAGAGGCTTAATACGAGACATTGACTAATGTGTTGTACATAATGCGGTCGTCCTTTGTTTAATGGAATATAAATGGCTAGTGATTCTCCTCGGTGTAACAACGTCGGACTCGACGCTATCTCTTTACACCCAGCTGAAATCTAGTCCCTGGTTTCTCATCCTTACTACTGTAGCAGACCGTAAGAGACAGGAAGTAAACTTTAGCTTTGAACTTCGCAAGACTAATATATTTGACGGGTCTGAATATGATGCAAAAAGAGATTATTTTGTAACGTTTTCTCTATTTGTACTACACTCTTGCGTCTATCAAACAGCTAATGAGTTTATCAAACTAAAAACAGGATGTCAGTAAGGCAGGCATGTTTTTGAATTAAGCAAACGAAATGTCGTCGAGGTATCGAACAAGAGCCCGGCCGACGAAGACAGGCCATCTAAATATCCTCTTCCGATAACCAATCATGATTATAAATACCCTACGTCTATACTCCATAATTATCATTTGAGAATATCACTAAAAATCACTGCACATCACTACATATCACTATCTTTGAATGGCTGAATGAGAAAAGATTAATATATTCCGTAAATATTAAGAAAATATACTTACATTGACATTTTGTAGTGAGTTCTGAAACCCCCCTTTTATTTTTCTAAGTTTTGTAATTTTTTTTGAATTTTTATTTTATTTAATTTTATTTTTATTAAGTTTTTTTGGTAAAGGGGAGAGACATCATATTCAGAACTAGGTGGAAAACCTAGAGGAAGCAAAAGTGTGCAAGGCCCAAATACAATTACAGACATGTCCCCCCAGGTGAATGACAGGACTTGCAAATGAAAAACTCTTTTAACCAACAAGCGTGTGCTTTATTCAACCTGCAAGATGTTACATACATGACAAGTTCTTGATTGTGTGAGCACACCATTAAAGGCAGAATTATATATATATATGTATATCAATTAATTCATAATGTCACAAAGTAAGTGAATTTGATATTGACCTAATTGCAAAATTTCTGCCTGATTATGTATGAGTCAAAGTTAGTAATAATCTCATTTATAAAGCAATACTAATCCATCAGTGTTGTATAGTATCAAATAGGCTAGCCTGTTGTCTCAGTAAGCACATTTATGGTTTTTCTCTTTTTTAAATCCGTTACATATTCCCCCAGCAAAATATAGTAAAATTACACACACAAACACATATACGACATGAATAACAAAACATCCCTCATTTCAACACTAACCTCCTCATAAACCCATTCCAACTACAGTAAATGAATGCACCCTAATATGTATAGATAGGTACAAATATAAATGACAGCGTAAACTGAATATCTCAGCTCCTAAGCATAGATTTGCCTTGGTAGTTCACACCAGAGAATGTAAGTGACCGCCCCGAAACTCAACCAGCTAAACGACCCTGACTTTAATCATTAAGCGCTAAGTATGTGTGTGAAAGAAAATAGTTTCTCATCTAAAGCATCAGACAGCCCCCGTTACGTTATTAAAACTCAGCCATGACCAGATGACATGATAGCACAAGATAATTAACTCCCTAATGGTCTTAATTAGCTGAAAAGTTAGATCTTACAGCAAACTGCGGATGTGTGTGTATGTGTGTGTATGTGTGTAATTTCTTACACATTATACAGTTATAAGATACTTCATTAGGTGTACTGCGGTAATGTTCACACATGCAATAACATAATTGAACATGAGAGTTTGTGCTAGATTATAACGTTCAGAACTTCACGAGTGAGCTTCTGGCGGCTTCTGTGCATTCACCATGTTGTAGAGAGAGAGAAATAGATAATCAGAATTTTCCCACCTGGATTGTCCGGTGTACTTAGTCCGTATAGGCGCGGATCAGTGATGTCACAGTCGTGTCACAAGTCCCGGGTGCAGCTTAGCGTTGGAAGAGTCCTAAGTTGTCCTCGACTGACGGCATCGTGGCAATAAGATCGTCTCTGCCATTAGGGTGGACAGATGTACGTCCACCCGACACCCATCTCGCCCTTGTTCGAGCACCTGGACATACAATAGGTTGTAGAGGGTGTCATAAAGAAAATACGCCACATAACTTCCAACACTAACTTTACACATCAACAGCACACACACATCGCCACTAATTCATATTAAACAGTATTAAGCTGCTCAGCTGTGACTTATTTCACTTATGTACCAACTACCTTTTAAGTATTTCGTTGAAATATGACAATTAATTAATTACGCATTTCATAACCGTTAATAACACCAAACACAGCTGAGTGCGAGATGCTTTAGTATTTTCTTTATTGAAGTCAATTTAGCTCACAACATTTACACTCATATCAATTTAATTTGGTAATTGCGTTAACGCACACATCGAAAACTGCTCTACACACACACACAAGTATAAATTTATAATAGAGGCTGAAACGTAAAAATATATTTGGGGTTAGAATATTTTCAGAACCCGCTGACTTGTACATACCTGGAGCTACACTTTATCTAGCCAACCATAGTGATAGCCGAGGAAGTCCAGAACAAACGGTATCCGCCAGTCGAGAGCAGATGACTAGGTTGGAGGACAGAACAGAAATGAGGCCGATTCAATGTGTCGGCCTAGCCAAGTAACCTCTGGATGCAGGAATGTACAGAAACATGGGCGCTGCCAGCTGTATTGCGTAGCTGCACAACATTTGTGTGCCAACAACAAAGTACCATAGCCATGTGGCCGTGCGTGACGTCAGCGGCGCTCGTTTTTAAAATTCTTATAATACGCTGCCGAACTCAGTACGGCACACCCTCACCCCAAAAGGACAACATGGTTGACCCAAAACAAACAAGTCCTCAAGCACGACGGTTGCGGGAAACCTGGGAAAACTCAGATTCTAAAACGCTCTTGGTGAGTTCAGTAACACAGGAAAACGAAAAAGCAGAAGGAAGAGGTGTGAGTCAGTGAATGTGTGTCTGAAAGAGAAGGTGTAAGTGTGAGTCCTGCATGCTCGCCGGGCCCTGGTCCGCATGCAGATAGAAGAGACAGGAAAGAACAGGAGAAAGAGAAGAATCGCCGGCCGGCTCTGAGTACTGACCACCAAGGCCTCCCAAATCTAATAACTGAGATCCAGGAACCCAAATAGTGTTCCCCCCCTTTTTATAGGACAAACTGTCATCCCTAACTCATGCCCTATGGCAAAACTTTAGCTTTGAAATATGAGTGGTTACTCTTTCAACATCCCCTCCGGGATCACCCAATTTCACTGTGACGGGCGACACAAACCGAAGAATGCGGTATGGTCCCGACCAACGATAACATAGTTTAGCGGCCCTCCTATCTATGGCTGAGCTGATCGGATGGCTCTGACAGCAGACCAAGTCGCCAATCTTAAATGGGTTCGGAGTTCGCCCCTGATTGTAGCGACTACGGACGCGTTCGTGCGCACGAAGCAAATTCCTCCGGACCTCCCGCCATCTGTCCACAGTCGTGACCTTCGGATCGTTAGGTAGAAGATCCTCAATGTGCCACAAATTGTCCAACGGCAAACTTGGCGAGAAACCAAACATGACTTCAAAGGGTACGGCCTTGTGACTCTCGTGTAGGGCCGTGTTAAATGCCAATTGCAACCACTTCAAATTAAGGTCCCAACAATCCTGTTGTTCAGCATGGTAGGCGATGAGAGCTGAACGGAGGTTCCGGTTAAATCTCTCCGCGTGGGACGGTTGAGGGTAGTACGGGGAAGTGGTCACATGGTTGATGCCGTTAGCGAAACACATTCGCCGGAAATCTTTCGAAATGAACTGTGGTCCATTGTCAGAGACAATGGTGGACGGAAAACCGAAATGCTGAAAGACATGGGACTGTAGCATAAGGATGGTTGAGCGAGTGTTTGCCTGTCGTAAGGGCAGTAGCCAGACAAACTTGGAAAAAGCATCCACACAAACAAGTAGGTAAGCGTTACCCGACTTGCTACGAGGGAAAGGTCCCACGTAGTCTATGAATAACTTCTCCATTGGTTTGCTCGCCACATCAGATGACAATAGACCCAATTTAGTGTTTTGAGCAGGCTTACTCAAGCCACAGAGATGACATGCCTTCATACGAGCCGCGATGTCCCTGTCCATGCCCTTCCAGATGAAATGCCTCCTAATACTGGAAATGGTCTTCGAAATTCCCTTACGGCCACCTATTGGGGAATCATGATAGTAACTGAAGACCATTGGCACGAGTTTGCTAGGCAGCACAACCTTCGGGGCACGTCCTTTTCGTTCTCGGCAGCACAGGACGCCCTTGGACAGAAAATATTGAACCTGCACGTTACCCTCTTTTAGGTGTTGGATGATAGGACCCAACTCTTCATCATTTAACTGATGGGGCAACACATCAGTAAAAGCCAAAGGAAAATCCAGCAGAACGGAACAGGGTTGCTCAGAGTTGGCTTCGCTGGGTTGTGAGAACATACGTGACAAGGCGTCTGCAACAACATTTTGTGTTCCCCGGATGTGTTGCACTTTGAATTTAAAGGATGAGATCTTGACCACCCAACGCCCTATTTTACCCTGCTGCCGGGGATGAGCAAGAAGCCAGGAGAGAGCCTGATTATCGGTCTCCAACAGGAACTCAGCGTGTTCCAAGAAACGCCTGAACTTATCTAGAGCGTACACGACAGCAAGACACTCTAGTTCATACACTGAAGACTTCCTTTCTTGTTGGGTCAAGGTTCGGGATATAAATGCCACCGGCTGCCTAGCACCATCGACTTCCTGGGACAGAACCGCCCCGAGCGCAACAGAACTCGCGTCCGTTTGCAAAATAAATTTTTTTGAAAAATCAGGCATCCTCAACACAGGGGGAGAGACGATCGCCTCCTTGAGGGTATCAAAGGCCCGCTATTGCCTCTCTCCCCACACAAATTTGGTACCCTTCTTTCTGAGTTCGTTTAAAGGTACAGCAATCTCCGCGGCATTAGGGATAAATCTACGATAAAAATTGACCATGCCAACGAATCTGGCAACACCTTTCGCATCCCTAGGGGGAGGAAAATCTCGGATCCCTTGTGTCCTCTCCGGGTCGACCGTCACACCCCCATATGAGACGAGATGCCCCAAAAACGAAATACTCTTTTGTGCAAATTTGACTTTGTCTGGATTGATAGTGAGGCCAGCACTCCTCAATCGGCACATCACCTCTCTCAGGTGACCCAGATGCTCCTCGAACGTTTTGCTATAGACTAAGAGGTCATCAAGATAATTGAAAATGAATTTAAATTTCACATCATGGAATACAGTGTCGAGTAGTCGCGTGAGGGTTTGAGCCCCCACGGCCAGACCCATGGGTACTCTAGTATATTGATAAAGATTCCATGGCACACAGAATGCCGTATAAGGGCGGCTTTCCTTAGACAGAGGAATCTGATGATAAGCGGCATTGAGGTCAAAGATGGTGAAGTACCTGGCCCCACTAAACCAATCGAAAGCGGAATGTAAATCGGGAAGAGGAACTGAATCCACCTCAATATTAGCATTTAGTTTGCGATAGTCTATGACCATACGCTGTTTACCCCCAGGCTTGGGCACCAGAAATGCTGGACTTGCATAACTAGAGTTGGAAGGTTCAATGACCCTTGTTTAAGCAACTCTTGAACCTTCTCTCTAAGAACATCCATCTTTGGAGGAGCGAATTTGTATGGGTGTGAACGTACTACAGCGGAGTCCGTCAAAGGGATCTTATACTCCAAAAGATGTGTGAGCCCCAAGTTGGGGGTTAATACAGTGGGGAACTGCTCACACAAATGATCCAAAGCATGCTTCTGGGACGGAGTGAGATGGTCTCTTTCTGAATCGGGACACACAACCTCTTGGATACCTCCCTTGGCTCCCTGGTACCCAAGGAAAGGAATGACAACCTCCCGATTGAATTTAAAATAACAGTGGTGCCCTTGTATGTCTAAAACGAGACCACTCTTGGAGATGAAATCGGCACCCACAATGCAGTCGACTCCCAGAGCCGGAGAAACCAAAAATCGCCACACCCATGAAAAACACTCGATTTTAATACTTAGGGAAACCACCCGGGAGATGGGCAGAATTTCCCGCGATGCAGTCCAGCATACCACGGAACACCGATCCGACCCTAATAGTAAGCCCTGTTGTTCAAGGTCCTCGCATACTCTAGATGAAATTATGGATCGGGCTGATCCAGAGTCAACCAAGGCTCTGAGCTGACCCTTTTTCAACTCGATCGACAGGAAGGGGCATACTGAACTGTAGTTGGGGACAGTTCGCAGGACCTTGGAGCCAGATGATCCGGGATTTACTACCCGCCTGGGGTTAAGTGAAACCGGAACCGAACGGCCTAACGGGGCTCTAAATTTCGTCGCTCTAAATCAGGGCGATCTGAACGCCTCCTAGCCTCGTGGGCTCTAATATCGTCATTACCCCGTATAGTGGTTGACTCGGCGCACAGCCGGTCCAAATCAATAAAACTTTGGGGACGGACAGCGAATGTCAAACGTGACCGTTCCTCCGGCGTCACGCCCTCCAAAATAGTGTGAATAACTTCAGACTCAGACAACACCAGCCTCAGGATCCGGGCCGCGTCCTTAACACTGGAAATGAAATGAGCAAGGGACTCTCCGCTTGCTTGAACTCTATAAAAATGTTTATGTCTTAACCGGTCGTGTAACCTTCCCGGTACGAAAGCGTCCAGGACTTCCCGATGGAAATGGTCAATGCCACCGCCATCCCTAAGGGTACTTGTCACGCGCTCAGCCATAGATCCCCGACAGTACGGGTAAATGAGCTCAAGCAAAGTCCGCTCCGACAGTCCAGGGAAATCGGCCAACTGAAAAAATATGCGCAAGAATCTCAAAAGCGCCTCGGGATCCAGACCATCGACAACTGGGAGACGCTGAATGACATCCGACAGTGGGTTAGGGAGCTTGTGATAGCTCGCTGTAGCCATATCCGAAAAGGCAGGAACATGGGCAGGGGGTTCCACCCTGGCTGCCGTCTCAACAGAAGATGAAGAAGAACCGGAATTCGCATCCACGTGGCGACGCTGGCCGAGAGAAAACTCCCGCAATGCCATCGCCACTTGCTCCCTAAGAGTGACAACATTTTTCTCTAATTCCGAGGTGGTAGCCTGTGATTCAGCATTCTGTAAACGGCATAGAACATGTTGTAAACGTTGGCGTACCCTCTGTCTAGCCGTAGAGGTGGGTGCCGCCGACTGCAGGCCTTCGGCCAAATCGCGCAGTTCTGAAAATTTTTCCGAGCACAGCTCCACCTCGGCTGTGACATCCGTAAGTAATACTCTCCCACTCGGTGCCTCACCGGAGGCAAGAGCTTCACGGAGTTGCTTCCTTAATGAAACAACAGTCTCCTGCGGCTTCCGTCCCCGGAACCGGACCTCCCACTCGAGCTCATCTTTGACAAACAAGTCCACATTCACAGAAATGGACATGACCGCGCAATCCACACACACACCACGTAAAAGCAATAATTGAAGAGAACGACAGGAAGAACTTGATCATACAAGCGGCTCCAGAATGCTCTAGCGATACGACGAGATGGGTGTCATAAAAGCAGAGAAACAGCCATACAAAATGCCCAGAAGAGAACACGACACAAAACAACCAAACTAACTCACTACATACCATCCACCAAGTACACATAAAATTCGATATAATCGAAAATATAAACTATCACATCCATGCCCTTGGTCGGACCATAACCGCATTCAAAATACATGGTACTGCAACGCAACGCCCTCAATAAACAATTACCATATAACGGGGTGCTAGAAAACACGTAGTCTAATCCAGGAGACAAATCACAATCAAATTCGACAAGTACTGACGGCCCTCATCACGTCCAGAATCTGGTTGAGCTCCAGGGTATGTGCAAGTGAAATCAACCAGCACACATTCATAAAAAAAAACAATCACATTCCTATAACCCCTTTCTCAAAATTCATCTCACACTCAACATCACAAAATAATCACTTAAACACTAACACATATTAAATTATTTTAAACTTCATCAACCCCTTATTCATTTTATAAAATGTGCTATTTTTTTTTTTGGTTATTCTTTCTATTAATTCGTTATACAACCATTAAGTTTTCTTGCAACACTTGGATTCTAATTAAAAATAATTTGAAATAATTTGCAAGTCCTAACACCAGCTGACATGTCTGTAGCCACACCAAGTTTCATTTAAGGAAATAAATGTAAGTCCCCAGATTCTAAAATTTCTCAAGTTCCAAAGAAAAGAAAAAATAAGGCAGACCTAATAAATAATGCCACCTACCTAGAATCATAACCACGCTCTGCTACCATTTGAAACCCCCCTTTTATTTTTCTAAGTTTTGTAATTTTTTTTGAATTTTTATTTAATTTAATTTTATTTTTATTAAGTTTTTTTGGTAAAGGGGAGAGACATCATATTCAGAACTAGGTGGAAAACCTAGAGGAAGCAAAAGTGTGCAAGGCCCAAATACAATTACAGACATGTCCCCCCAGGTGAATGACAGGACTTGCAAATGAAAAACTCTTTTAACCAACAAGCGTGTGCTTTATTCAACCTGCAAGATGTTACATACATGACAAGTTCTTGATTGTGTGAGCACACCATTAAAGGCAGAATTTTATATATATATGTATATCAATTAATTCATAATGTCACAAAGTAAGTGAATTTGATATTGACCTAATTGCAAAATTTCTGCCTGATTATGTATGAGTCAAAGTTAGTAATAATCTCATTCATAAAGCAATACTAATCCATCAGTGTTGTATAGTATCAAATAGGCTAGCCTGTTGTCTCAGTAAGCACATTTATGGTTTTTCTCTTTTTTAAATCCGTTACATATTCCCCCAGCAAAATATAGTAAAATTACACACACAAACACATATACGACATGAATAACAAAACATCCCTCATTTCAACACTAACCTCCTCATAAACCCATTCCAACTACAGTAAATGAATGCACCCTAATATGTATAGATAGGTACAAATATAAATGACAGCGTAAACTGAATATCTCAGCTCCTAAGCATAGATTTGCCTTGGTAGTTCACACCAGAGAATGTAAGTGACCGCCCCGAAACTCAACCAGCTAAACGACCCTGACTTTAATCATTAAGCGCTAAGTATGTGTGTGAAAGAAAATAGTTTCTCATCTAAAGCATCAGACAGCCCCCGTTACGTTATTAAAACTCAGCCATGACCAGATGACATGATAGCACAAGATAATTAACTCCCTAATGGTCTTAATTAGCTGAAAAGTTAGATCTTACAGCAAACTGCGGATGTGTGTGTATGTGTGTAATTTCTTACACATTATACAGTTATAAGATACTTCATTAGGTGTACTGCGGTAATGTTCACACATGCAATAACATAATTGAACATGAGAGTTTGTGCTAGATTATAACGTTCAGAACTTCACGAGTGAGCTTCTGGCGGCTTCTGTGCATTCACCATGTTGTAGAGAGAGAGAAATAGATAATCAGAATTTTCCCACCTGGATTGTCCGGTGTACTTAGTCCGTATAGGCGCGGATCAGTGATGTCACAGTCGTGTCACAAGTCCCGGGTGCAGCTTAGCGTTGGAAGAGTCCTAAGTTGTCCTCGACTGACGGCATCGTGGCAATAAGATCGTCTCTGCCATTAGGGTGGACAGATGTACGTCCACCCGACACCCATCTCGCCCTTGTTCGAGCACCTGGACATACAATAGGTTGTAGAGGGTGTCATAAAGAAAATACGCCACATAACTTCCAACACTAACTTTACACATCAACAGCACACACACATCGCCACTAATTCATATTAAACAGTATTAAGCTGCTCAGCTGTGACTTATTTCACTTATGTACCAACTACCTTTTAAGTATTTCGTTGAAATATGACAATTAATTAATTACGCATTTCATAACCGTTAATAACACCAAACACAGCTGAGTGCGAGATGCTTTAGTATTTTCTTTATTGAAGTCAATTTAGCTCACAACATTTACACTCATATCAATTTAATTTGGTAATTGCGTTAACGCACACATCGAAAACTGCTCTACACACACACACAAGTATAAATTTATAATAGAGGCTGAAACGTAAAAATATATTTGGGGTTAGAATATTTTCAGAACCCGCTGACTTGTACATACCTGGAGCTACACTTTATCTAGCCAACCATAGTGATAGCCGAGGAAGTCCAGAACAAACGGTATCCGCCAGTCGAGAGCAGATGACTAGGTTGGAGGACAGAACAGAAATGAGGCCGATTCAATGTGTCGGCCTAGCCAAGTAACCTCTGGATGCAGGAATGTACAGAAACATGGGCGCTGCCAGCTGTATTGCGTAGCTGCACAACATTTGTGTGCCAACAACAAAGTACCATAGCCATGTGGCCGTGCGTGACGTCAGCGGCGCTCGTTTTTAAAATTCTTATAATACGCTGCCGAACTCAGTACGGCACACCCTCACCCCAAAAGGACAACATGGTTGACCCAAAACAAACAAGTCCTCAAGCACGACGGTTGCGGGAAACCTGGGAAAACTCAGATTCTAAAACGCTCTTGGTGAGTTCAGTAACACAGGAAAACGAAAAAGCAGAAGGAAGAGGTGTGAGTCAGTGAATGTGTGTCTGAAAGAGAAGGTGTAAGTGTGAGTCCTGCATGCTCGCCGGGCCCTGGTCCGCATGCAGATAGAAGAGACAGGAAAGAACAGGAGAAAGAGAAGAATCGCCGGCCGGCTCTGAGTACTGACCACCAAGGCCTCCCAAATCTAATAACTGAGATCCAGGAACCCAAATAGTGTTCCCCCCCTTTTTATAGGACAAACTGTCATCCCTAACTCATGCCCTATGGCAAAACTTTAGCTTTGAAATATGAGTGGTTACTCTTTCAACATCCCCTCCGGGATCACCCAATTTCACTGTGACGGGCGACACAAACCGAAGAATGCGGTATGGTCCCGACCAACGATAACATAGTTTAGCGGCCCTCCTATCTATGGCTGAGCTGATCGGATGGCTCTGACAGTAGACCAAGTCGCCAATCTTAAATGGGTTCGGAGTTCGCCCCTGATTGTAGCGACTACGGACGCGTTCGTGCGCACGAAGCAAATTCCTCCGGACCTCCCGCCATCTGTCCACAGTCGTGACCTTCGGATCGTTAGGTAGAAGATCCTCAATGTGCCACAAATTGTCCAACGGCAAACTTGGCGAGAAACCAAACATGACTTCAAAGGGTACGGCCTTGTGACTCTCGTGTAGGGCCGTGTTAAATGCCAATTGCAACCACTTCAAATTAAGGTCCCAACAATCCTGTTGTTCAGCATGGTAGGCGATGAGAGCTGAACGGAGGTTCCGGTTAAATCTCTCCGCGTGGGACGGTTGAGGGTAGTACGGGGAAGTGGTCACATGGTTGATGCCGTTAGCGAAACACATTCGCCGGAAATCTTTCGAAATGAACTGTGGTCCATTGTCAGAGACAATGGTGGACGGAAAACCGAAATGCTGAAAGACATGGGACTGTAGCATAAGGATGGTTGAGCGAGTGTTTGCCTGTCGTAAGGGCAGTAGCCAGACAAACTTGGAAAAAGCATCCACACAAACAAGTAGGTAAGCGTTACCCGACTTGCTACGAGGGAAAGGTCCCACGTAGTCTATGAATAACTTCTCCATTGGTTTGCTCGCCACATCAGATGACAATAGACCCAATTTAGTGTTTTGAGCAGGCTTACTCAAGCCACAGAGATGACATGCCTTCACACGAGCCGCGATGTCCCTGTCCATGCCCTTCCAGATGAAATGCCTCCTAATACTGGAAATGGTCTTCGAAATTCCCTTATGGCCACCTATTGGGGAATCATGATAGTAACTGAAGACCATTGGCACGAGTTTGCTAGGCAGCACAACCTTCGGGGCACGTCCTTTTCGTTCTCGGCAGCACAGGACGCCCTTGGACAGAAAATATTGAACCTGCACGTTACCCTCTTTTAGGTGTTGGATGATAGGACCCAACTCTTCATCATTTAACTGATGGGGCAACACATCAGTAAAAGCCAAAGGAAAATCCAGCAGAACGGAACAGGGTTGCTCAGAGTTGGCTTCGCTGGGTTGTGAGAACATACGTGACAAGGCGTCTGCAACAACATTTTGTGTTCCCCGGATGTGTTGCACTTTGAATTTAAAGGATGAGATCTTGACCACCCAACGCCCTATTTTACCCTGCTGCCGGGGATGAGCAAGAAGCCAGGAGAGAGCCTGATTATCGGTCTCCAACAGGAACTCAGCGTGTTCCAAGAAACGCCTGAACTTATCTAGAGCGTACACGACAGCAAGACACTCTAGTTCATACACTGAAGACTTCCTTTCTTGTTGGGTCAAGGTTCGGGATATAAATGCCACCGGCTGCCTAGCACCATCGACTTCCTGGGACAGAACCGCCCCGAGCGCAACAGAACTCGCGTCCGTTTGCAAAATAAATTTTTTTGAAAAATCAGGCATCCTCAACACAGGGGGAGAGACGATCGCCTCCTTGAGGGTATCAAAGGCCCGCTGTTGCCTCTCTCCCCACACAAATTTGGTACCCTTCTTTCTGAGTTCGTTTAAAGGTACAGCAATCTCCGCGGCATTAGGGATAAATCTACGATAAAAATTGACCATGCCAACGAATCTGGCAACACCTTTCGCATCCCTAGGGGGAGGAAAATCTCGGATCCCTTGTGTCCTCTCCGGGTCGACCGTCACACCCCCATATGAGACGAGATGCCCCAAAAACGAAATACTCTTTTGTGCAAATTTGACTTTGTCTGGATTGATAGTGAGGCCAGCACTCCTCAATCGGCACATCACCTCTCTCAGGTGACCCAGATGCTCCTCGAACGTTTTGCTATAGACTAAGAGGTCATCAAGATAATTGAAAATGAATTTAAATTTCACATCATGGAATACAGTGTCGAGTAGTCGCGTGAGGGTTTGAGCCCCCACGGCCAGACCCATGGGTACTCTAGTATATTGATAAAGATTCCATGGCACACAGAATGCCGTATAAGGGCGGCTTTCCTTAGACAGAGGAATCTGATGATAAGCGGCATTGAGGTCAAAGATGGTGAAGTACCTGGCCCCACTAAACCAATCGAAAGCGGAATGTAAATCGGGAAGAGGAACTGAATCCACCTCAATATTAGCATTTAGTTTGCGATAGTCTATGACCATACGCTGTTTACCCCCAGGCTTGGGCACCAGAAATGCTGGACTTGCATAACTAGAGTTGGAAGGTTCAATGACCCTTGTTTAAGCAACTCTTGAACCTTCTCTCTAAGAACATCCATCTTTGGAGGAGCGAATTTGTATGGGTGTGAACGTACTACAGCGGAGTCCGTCAAAGGGATCTTATACTCCAAAAGATGTGTGAGCCCCAAGTTGGGGGTTAATACAGTGGGGAACTGCTCACACAAATGATCCAAAGCATGCTTCTGGGACGGAGTGAGATGGTCTCTTTCTGAATCGGGACACACAACCTCTTGGATACCTCCCTTGGCTCCCTGGTACCCAAGGAAAGGAATGACAACCTCCCGATTGAATTTAAAATAACAGTGGTGCCCTTGTATGTCTAAAACGAGACCACTCTTGGAGATGAAATCGGCACCCACAATGCAGTCGACTCCCAGAGCCGGAGAAACCAAAAATCGCCACACCCATGAAAAACACTCGATTTTAATACTTAGGGAAACCACCCGGGAGATGGGCAGAATTTCCCGCGATGCAGTCCAGCATACCACGGAAGACCGATCCGACCCTAATAGTAAGCCCTGTTGTTCAAGGTCCTCGCATACTCTAGATGAAATTATGGATCGGGCTGATCCAGAGTCAACCAAGGCTCTGAGCTGACCCTTTTTCAACTCGATCGACAGGAAGGGGCATACTGAACTGTAGTTGGGGACAGTTCGCAGGACCTTGGAGCCAGATGATCCGGGATTTACTACCCGCCTGGGGTTAAGTGAAACCGGAACCGAACGGCCTAACGGGGCTCTAAATTTCGTCGCTCTAAATCAGGGCGATCTGAACGCCTCCTAGCCTCGTGGGCTCTAATATCGTCATTACCCCGTATAGTGGTTGACTCGGCGCACAGCCGGTCCAAATCAATAAAACTTTGGGGACGGACAGCGAATGTCAAACGTGACCGTTCCTCCGGCGTCACGCCCTCCAAAATAGTGTGAATAACTTCAGACTCAGACAACCCAAGCCTCAGGATCCGGGCCGCGTCCTTAACACTGGAAATGAAATGAGCAAGGGACTCTCCGCTTGCTTGAACTCTATAAAAATGTTTATGTCTTAACCGGTCGTGTAACCTTCCCGGTACGAAAGCGTCCAGGACTTCCCGATGGAAATGGTCAATGCCACCGCCATCCCTAAGGGTACTTGTCACGCGCTCAGCCATAGATCCCCGACAGTACGGGTAAATGAGCTCAAGCAAAGTCCGCTCCGACAGTCCAGGGAAATCGGCCAACTGAAAAAATATGCGCAAGAATCTCAAAAGCGCCTCGGGATCCAGACCATCGACAACTGGGAGACGCTGAATGACATCCGACAGTGGGTTAGGGAGCTTGTGATAGCTCGCTGTAGCCATATCCGAAAAGGCAGGAACATGGGCAGGGGGTTCCACCCTGGCTGCCGTCTCAACAGAAGATGAAGAAGAACCGGAATTCGCATCCACGTGGCGACGCTGGCCGAGAGAAAACTCCCGCAATGCCATCGCCACTTGCTCCCTAAGAGTGACAACATTTTTCTCTAATTCCGAGGTGGTAGCCTGTGATTCAGCATTCTGTAAACGGCATAGAACATGTTGTAAACGTTGGCTTACCCTCTGTCTAGCCGTAGAGGTGGGTGCCGCCGACTGCAGGCCTTCGGCCAAATCGCGCAGTTCTGAAAATTTTTCCGAGCACAGCTCCACCTCGGCTGTGACATCCGTAAGTAATACTCTCCCACTCGGTGCCTCACCGGAGGCAAGAGCCTCACGGAGTTGCTTCCTTAATGAAACAACAGTCTCCTGCGGCTTCCGTCCCCGGAACCGGACCTCCCACTCGAGCTCATCTTTGACAAACAAGTCCACATTCACAGAAATGGACATGACCGCGCAATCCACACACACACCACGTAAAACCAATAATTGAAGAGAACGACAGGAAGAACTTGATCATACAAGCGGCTCCAGAATGCTCTAGCGATACGACGAGATGGGTGTCATAAAAGCAGAGAAACAGCCATACAAAATGCCCAGAAGAGAACACGACACAAAACAACCAAACTAACTCACTACATACCATCCACCAAGTACACATAAAATTCGATATAATCGAAAATATAAACTATCACATCCATGCCCTTGGTCGGACCATAACCGCATTCAAAATACATGGTACTGCAACGCAACGCCCTCAATAAACAATTACCATATAACGGGGTGCTAGAAAACACGTAGTCTAATCCAGGAGACAAATCACAATCACACTCGACAAGTACTGACGGCCCTCATCACGTCCAGAATCTGGTTGAGCTCCAGGGTATGTGCAAGTGAAATCAACCAGCACACATTCATAAAAAAAAAACAATCACATTCCTATAACCCCTTTTTCAAAATTCATCTCACACTCAACATCACAAAATAATCACTTAAACACTAACACATATTAAATTATTTTAAACTTCATCAACCCCTTATTCATTTTATAAAATGTGCTATTTTTTTTTTTGGTTATTCTTTCTATTAATTCGTTATACTACCATTAAGTTTTCTTGCAACACTTGGATTCTAATTAAAAATAATTTGAAATAATTTGCAAGTCCTAACACCAGCTGACATGTCTGTAGCCACACCAAGTTTCATTTAAGGAAATAAATGTAAGTCCCCAGATTCTAAAATTTCTCAAGTTCCAAAGAAAAGAAAAAATAAGGCAGACCTAATAAATAATGCCACCTACCTAGAATCATAACCACGCTCTGCTACCATTTGAAACCCCCCTTTTATTTTTCTAAGTTTTGTAATTTTTTTGAATTTTTATTTAATTTAATTTTATTTTTATTAAGTTTTTTTGGTAAAGGGGAGAGACATCATATTCAGAACTAGGTGGAAAACCTAGAGGAAGCAAAAGTGTGCAAGGCCCAAATACAATTACAGACATGTCCCCCCAGGTGAATGACAGGACTTGCAAATGAAAAACTCTTTTAACCAACAAGCGTGTGCTTTATTCAACCTGCAAGATGTTACATACATGACAAGTTCTTGATTGTGTGAGCACACCATTAAAGGCAGAATTATATATATATATGTATATCAATTAATTCATAATGTCACAAAGTAAGTGAATTTGATATTGACCTAATTGCAAAATTTCTGCCTGATTATGTATGAGTCAAAGTTAGTAATAATCTCATTCATAAAGCAATGCTAATCCATCAGTGTTGTATAGTATCAAATAGGCTAGCCTGTTGTCTCAGTAAGCACATTTATGGTTTTTCTCTTTTTTAAATCCGTTACATATTCCCCCAGCAAAATATAGTAAAATTACACACACAAACACATATACGACATGAATAACAAAACATCCCTCATTTCAACACTAACCTCCTCATAAACCCATTCCAACTACAGTAAATGAATGCACCCTAATATGTATAGATAGGTACAAATATAAATGACAGCGTAAACTGAATATCTCAGCTCCTAAGCATAGATTTGCCTTGGTAGTTCACACCAGAGAATGTAAGTGACCGCCCCGAAACTCAACCAGCTAAACGACCCTGACTTTAATCATTAAGCGCTAAGTATGTGTGTGAAAGAAAATAGTTTCTCATCTAAAGCATCAGACAGCCCCCGTTACGTTATTAAAACTCAGCCATGACCAGATGACATGATAGCACAAGATAATTAACTCCCTAATGGTCTTAATTAGCTGAAAAGTTAGATCTTACAGCAAACTGCGGATGTGTGTGTATGTGTGTAATTTCTTACACATTATACAGTTATAAGATACTTCATTAGGTGTACTGCGGTAATGTTCACACATGCAATAACATAATTGAACATGAGAGTTTGTGCTAGATTATAACGTTCAGAACTTCACGAGTGAGCTTCTGGCGGCTTCTGTGCATTCACCATGTTGTAGAGAGAGAGAAATAGATAATCAGAATTTTCCCACCTGGATTGTCCGGTGTACTTAGTCCGTATAGGCGCGGATCAGTGATGTCACAGTCGTGTCACAAGTCCCGGGTGCAGCTTAGCGTTGGAAGAGTCCTAAGTTGTCCTCGACTGACGGCATCGTGGCAATAAGATCGTCTCTGCCATTAGGGTGGACAGATGTACGTCCACCCGACACCCATCTCGCCCTTGTTCGAGCACCTGGACATACAATAGGTTGTAGAGGGTGTCATAAAGAAAATACGCCACATAACTTCCAACACTAACTTTACACATCAACAGCACACACACATCGCCACTAATTCATATTAAACAGTATTAAGCTGCTCAGCTGTGACTTATTTCACTTATGTACCAACTACCTTTTAAGTATTTCGTTGAAATATGACAATTAATTAATTACGCATTTCATAACCGTTAATAACACCAAACACAGCTGAGTGCGAGATGCTTTAGTATTTTCTTTATTGAAGTCAATTTAGCTCACAACATTTACACTCATATCAATTTAATTTGGTAATTGCGTTAACGCACACATCGAAAACTGCTCTACACACACACACAAGTATAAATTTATAATAGAGGCTGAAACGTAAAAATATATTTGGGGTTAGAATATTTTCAGAACCCGCTGACTTGTACATACCTGGAGCTACACTTTATCTAGCCAACCATAGTGATAGCCGAGGAAGTCCAGAACAAACGGTATCCGCCAGTCGAGAGCAGATGACTAGGTTGGAGGACAGAACAGAAATGAGGCCGATTCAATGTGTCGGCCTAGCCAAGTAACCTCTGGATGCAGGAATGTACAGAAACATGGGCGCTGCCAGCTGTATTGCGTAGCTGCACAACATTTGTGTGCCAACAACAAAGTACCATAGCCATGTGGCCGTGCGTGACGTCAGCGGCGCTCGTTTTTAAAATTCTTATAATACGCTGCCGAACTCAGTACGGCACACCCTCACCCCAAAAGGACAACATGGTTGACCCAAAACAAACAAGTCCTCAAGCACGACGGTTGCGGGAAACCTGGGAAAACTCAGATTCTAAAACGCTCTTGGTGAGTTCAGTAACACAGGAAAACGAAAAAGCAGAAGGAAGAGGTGTGAGTCAGTGAATGTGTGTCTGAAAGAGAAGGTGTAAGTGTGAGTCCTGCATGCTCGCCGGGCCCTGGTCCGCATGCAGATAGAAGAGACAGGAAAGAACAGGAGAAAGAGAAGAATCGCCGGCCGGCTCTGAGTACTGACCACCAAGGCCTCCCAAATCTAATAACTGAGATCCAGGAACCCAAATAGTGTTCCCCCCCTTTTTATAGGACAAACTGTCATCCCTAACTCATGCCCTATGGCAAAACTTTAGCTTTGAAATATGAGTGGTTACTCTTTCAACATCCCCTCCGGGATCACCCAATTTCACTGTGACGGGCGACACAAACCGAAGAATGCGGTATGGTCCCGACCAACGATAACATAGTTTAGCGGCCCTCCTATCTATGGCTGAGCTGATCGGATGGCTCTGACAGCAGACCAAGTCGCCAATCTTAAATGGGTTCGGAGTTCGCCCCTGATTGTAGCGACTACGGACGCGTTCGTGCGCACGAAGCAAATTCCTCCGGACCTCCCGCCATCTGTCCACAGTCGTGACCTTCGGATCGTTAGGTAGAAGATCCTCAATGTGCCACAAATTGTCCAACGGCAAACTTGGCGAGAAACCAAACATGACTTCAAAGGGTACGGCCTTGTGACTCTCGTGTAGGGCCGTGTTAAATGCCAATTGCAACCACTTCAAATTAAGGTCCCAACAATCCTGTTGTTCAGCATGGTAGGCGATGAGAGCTGAACGGAGGTTCCGGTTAAATCTCTCCGCGTGGGACGGTTGAGGGTAGTACGGGGAAGTGGTCACATGGTTGATGCCGTTAGCGAAACACATTCGCCGGAAATCTTTCGAAATGAACTGTGGTCCATTGTCAGAGACAATGGTGGACGGAAAACCGAAATGCTGAAAGACATGGGACTGTAGCATAAGGATGGTTGAGCGAGTGTTTGCCTGTCGTAAGGGCAGTAGCCAGACAAACTTGGAAAAAGCATCCACACAAACAAGTAGGTAAGCGTTACCCGACTTGCTACGAGGGAAAGGTCCCACGTAGTCTATGAATAACTTCTCCATTGGTTTGCTCGCCACATCAGATGACAATAGACCCAATTTAGTGTTTTGAGCAGGCTTACTCAAGCCACAGAGATGACATGCCTTCACACGAGCCGCGATGTCCCTGTCCATGCCCTTCCAGATGAAATGCCTCCTAATACTGGAAATGGTCTTCGAAATTCCCTTATGGCCACCTATTGGGGAATCATGATAGTAACTGAAGACCATTGGCACGAGTTTGCTAGGCAGCACAACTTTCGGGGCACGTCCTTTTCGTTCTCGGCAGCACAGGACGCCCTTGGACAGAAAATATGGAACCTGCACGTTACCCTCTTTTAGGTGTTGGATGATAGGACCCAACTCTTCATCATTTAACTGATGGGGCAACACATCAGTAAAAGCCAAAGGAAAATCCAGCAGAACGGAACAGGGTTGCTCAGAGTTGGCTTCGCTGGGTTGTGAGAACATACGTGACAAGGCGTCTGCAACAACATTTTGTGTTCCCCGGATGTGTTGCACTTTGAATTTAAAGGATGAGATCTTGACCACCCAACGCCCTATTTTACCCTGCTGCCGGGGATGAGCAAGAAGCCAGGAGAGAGCCTGATTATCGGTCTCCAACAGGAACTCAGCGTGTTCCAAGAAACGCCTGAACTTATCTAGAGCGTACACGACAGCAAGACACTCTAGTTCATACACTGAAGACTTCCTTTCTTGTTGGGTCAAGGTTCGGGATATAAATGCCACCGGCTGCCTAGCACCATCGACTTCCTGGGACAGAACCGCCCCGAGCGCAACAGAACTCGCGTCCGTTTGCAAAATAAATTTTTTTGAAAAATCAGGCATCCTCAACACAGGGGGAGAGACGATCGCCTCCTTGAGGGTATCAAAGGCCCGCTGTTGCCTCTCTCCCCACACAAATTTGGTACCCTTCTTTCTGAGTTCGTTTAAAGGTACAGCAATCTCCGCGGCATTAGGGATAAATCTACGATAAAAATTGACCATGCCAACGAATCTGGCAACACCTTTCGCATCCCTAGGGGGAGGAAAATCTCGGATCCCTTGTGTCCTCTCCGGGTCGACCGTCACACCCCCATATGAGACGAGATGCCCCAAAAACGAAATACTCTTTTGTGCAAATTTGACTTTGTCTGGATTGATAGTGAGGCCAGCACTCCTCAATCGGCACATCACCTCTCTCAGGTGACCCAGATGCTCCTCGAACGTTTTGCTATAGACTAAGAGGTCATCATGATAATTGAAAATGAATTTAAATTTCACATCATGGAATACAGTGTCGAGTAGTCGCGTGAGGGTTTGAGCCCCCACGGCCAGACCCATGGGTACTCTAGTATATTGATAAAGATTCCATGGCACACAGAATGCCGTATAAGGGCGGCTTTCCTTAGACAGAGGAATCTGATGATAAGCGGCATTGAGGTCAAAGATGGTGAAGTACCTGGCCCCACTAAACCAATCGAAAGCGGAATGTAAATCGGGAAGAGGAACTGAATCCACCTCAATATTAGCATTTAGTTTGCGATAGTCTATGACCATACGCTGTTTACCCCCAGGCTTGGGCACCAGAAATGCTGGACTTGCATAACTAGAGTTGGAAGGTTCAATGACCCTTGTTTAAGCAACTCTTGAACCTTCTCTCTAAGAACATCCATCTTTGGAGGAGCGAATTTGTATGGGTGTGAACGTACTACAGCGGAGTCCGTCAAACGGATCTTATACTCCAAAAGATGTGTGAGCCCCAAGTTGGGAGTTAATACAGTGGGGAACTGCTCACACAAATGATCCAAAGCATGCTTCTGGGACGGAGTGAGATGGTCTCTTTCTGAATCGGGACACACAACCTCTTGGATACCTCCCTTGGCTCCCTGGTACCCAAGGAAAGGAATGACAACCTCCCGATTGAATTTAAAATAACAGTGGTGCCCTTGTATGTCTAAAACGAGACCACTCTTGGAGATGAAATCGGCACCCACAATGCAGTCGACTCCCAGAGCCGGAGAAACCAAAAATCGCCACACCCATGAAAAACACTCGATTTTAATACTTAGGGAAACCACCCGGGAGATGGGCTGAATTTCCCGCGATGCAGTCCAGCATACCACGGAAGACCGATCCGACCCTAATAGTAAGCCCTGTTGTTCAAGGTCCTCGCATACTCTAGATGAAATTATGGATCGGGCTGATCCAGAGTCAACCAAGGCTCTGAGCTGACCCTTTTTCAACTCGATCGACAGGAAGGGGCATACTGAACTGTAGTTGGGGACAGTTCGCAGGACCTTGGAGCCAGATGATCCGGGATTTATTACCCGCCTGGGGTTAAGTGAAACCGGAACCGAACGGCCTAACGGGGCTCTAAATTTCGTCGCTCTAAATCAGGGCGATCTGAACGCCTCCTAGCCTCGTGGGCTCTAATATCGTCATTACCCCGTATAGTGGTTGACTCGGCGCACAGCCGGTCCAAATCAATAAAACTTTGGGGACGGACAGCGAATGTCAAACGTGACCGTTCCTCCGGCGTCACGCCCTCCAAAATAGTGTGAATAACTTCAGACTCAGACAACCCAAGCCTCAGGATCCGGGCCGCGTCCTTAACACTGGAAATGAAATGAGCAAGGGACTCTCCGCTTGCTTGAACTCTATAAAAATGTTTATGTCTTAACCGGTCGTGTAACCTTCCCGGTACGAAAGCGTCCAGGACTTCCCGATGGAAATGGTCAATGCCACCGCCATCCCTAAGGGTACTTGTCACGCGCTCAGCCATAGATCCCCGACAGTACGGGTAAATGAGCTCAAGCAAAGTCCGCTCCGACAGTCCAGGGAAATCGGCCAACTGAAAAAATATGCGCAAGAATCTCAAAAGCGCCTCGGGATCCAGACCATCGACAACTGGGAGACGCTGAATGACATCCGACAGTGGGTTAGGGAGCTTGTGATAGCTCGCTGTAGCCATATCCGAAAAGGCAGGAACATGGGCAGGGGGTTCCACCCTGGCTGCCGTCTCAACAGAAGATGAAGAAGAACCGGAATTCGCATCCACGTGGCGACGCTGGCCGAGAGAAAACTCCCGCAATGCCATCGCCACTTGCTCCCTAAGAGTGACAACATTTTTCTCTAATTCCGAGGTGGTAGCCTGTGATTCAGCATTCTGTAAACGGCATAGAACATGTTGTAAACGTTGGCTTACCCTCTGTCTAGCCGTAGAGGTGGGTGCCGCCGACTGCAGGCCTTCGGCCAAATCGCGCAGTTCTGAAAATTTTTCCGAGCACAGCTCCACCTCGGCTGTGACATCCGTAAGTAATACTCTCCCACTCGGTGCCTCACCGGAGGCAAGAGCCTCACGGAGTTGCTTCCTTAATGAAACAACAGTCTCCTGCGGCTTCCGTCCCCGGAACCGGACCTCCCACTCGAGCTCATCTTTGACAAACAAGTCCACATTCACAGAAATGGACATGACCGCGCAATCCACACACACACCACGTAAAACCAATAATTGAAGAGAACGACAGGAAGAACTTGATCATACAAGCGGCTCCAGAATGCTCTAGCGATACGACGAGATGGGTGTCATAAAAGCAGAGAAACAGCCATACAAAATGCCCAGAAGAGAACACGACACAAAACAACCAAACTAACTCACTACATACCATCCACCAAGTACACATAAAATTCGATATAATCGAAAATATAAACTATCACATCCATGCCCTTGGTCGGACCATAACCGCATTCAAAATACATGGTACTGCAACGCAACGCCCTCAATAAACAATTACCATATAACGGGGTGCTAGAAAACACGTAGTCTAATCCAGGAGACAAATCACAATCACACTCGACAAGTACTGACGGCCCTCATCACGTCCAGAATCTGGTTGAGCTCCAGGGTATGTGCAAGTGAAATCAACCAGCACACATTCATAAAAAAAAAACAATCACATTCCTATAACCCCTTTTTCAAAATTCATCTCACACTCAACATCACAAAATAATCACTTAAACACTAACACATATTAAATTATTTTAAACTTCATCAACCCCTTATTCATTTTATAAAATGTGCTATTTTTTTTTTTTGGTTATTCTTTCTATTAATTCGTTATACTACCATTAAGTTTTCTTGCAACACTTGGATTCTAATTAAAAATAATTTGAAATAATTTGCAAGTCCTAACACCAGCTGACATGTCTGTAGCCACACCAAGTTTCATTTAAGGAAATAAATGTAAGTCCCCAGATTCTAAAATTTCTCAAGTTCCAAAGAAAAGAAAAAATAAGGCAGACCTAATAAATAATGCCACCTACCTAGAATCATAACCACGCTCTGCTACCATTTGAAACCCCCCTTTTATTTTTCTAAGTTTTGTAATTTTTTTTGAATTTTTATTTAATTTAATTTTATTTTTATTAAGTTTTTTTGGTAAAGGGGAGAGACATCATATTCAGAACTAGGTGGAAAACCTAGAGGAAGCAAAAGTGTGCAAGGCCCAAATACAATTACAGACATGTCCCCCCAGGTGAATGACAGGACTTGCAAATGAAAAACTCTTTTAACCAACAAGCGTGTGCTTTATTCAACCTGCAAGATGTTACATACATGACAAGTTCTTGATTGTGTGAGCACACCATTAAAGGCAGAATTATATATATATATATGTATATCAATTAATTCATAATGTCACAAAGTAAGTGAATTTGATATTGACCTAATTGCAAAATTTCTGCCTGATTATGTATGAGTCAAAGTTAGTAATAATCTCATTCATAAAGCAATGCTAATCCATCAGTGTTGTATAGTATCAAATAGGCTAGCCTGTTGTCTCAGTAAGCACATTTATGGTTTTTCTCTTTTTTAAATCCGTTACATATTCCCCCAGCAAAATATAGTAAAATTACACACACAAACACATATACGACATGAATAACAAAACATCCCTCATTTCAACACTAACCTCCTCATAAACCCATTCCAACTACAGTAAATGAATGCACCCTAATATGTATAGATAGGTACAAATATAAATGACAGCGTAAACTGAATATCTCAGCTCCTAAGCGTAGATTTGCCTTGGTAGTTCACACCAGAGAATGTAAGTGACCGCCCCGAAACTCAACCAGCTAAACGACCCTGACTTTAATCATTAAGCGCTAAGTATGTGTGTGAAAGAAAATAGTTTCTCATCTAAAGCATCAGACAGCCCCCGTTACGTTATTAAAACTCAGCCATGACCAGATGACATGATAGCACAAGATAATTAACTCCCTAATGGTCTTAATTAGCTGAAAAGTTAGATCTTACAGCAAACTGCGGATGTGTGTGTATGTGTGTAATTTCTTACACATTATACAGTTATAAGATACTTCATTAGGTGTACTGCGGTAATGTTCACACATGCAATAACATAATTGAACATGAGAGTTTGTGCTAGATTATAACGTTCAGAACTTCACGAGTGAGCTTCTGGCGGCTTCTGTGCATTCACCATGTTGTAGAGAGAGAGAAATAGATAATCAGAATTTTCCCACCTGGATTGTCCGGTGTACTTAGTCCGTATAGGCGCGGATCAGTGATGTCACAGTCGTGTCACAAGTCCCGGGTGCAGCTTAGCGTTGGAAGAGTCCTAAGTTGTCCTCGACTGACGGCATCGTGGCAATAAGATCGTCTCTGCCATTAGGGTGGACAGATGTACGTCCACCCGACACCCATCTCGCCCTTGTTCGAGCACCTGGACATACAATAGGTTGTAGAGGGTGTCATAAAGAAAATACGCCACATAACTTCCAACACTAACTTTACACATCAACAGCACACACACATCGCCACTAATTCATATTAAACAGTATTAAGCTGCTCAGCTGTGACTTATTTCACTTATGTACCAACTACCTTTTAAGTATTTCGTTGAAATATGACAATTAATTAATTACGCATTTCATAACCGTTAATAACACCAAACACAGCTGAGTGCGAGATGCTTTAGTATTTTCTTTATTGAAGTCAATTTAGCTCACAACATTTACACTCATATCAATTTAATTTGGTAATTGCGTTAACGCACACATCGAAAACTGCTCTACACACACACACAAGTATAAATTTATAATAGAGGCTGAAACGTAAAAATATATTTGGGGTTAGAATATTTTCAGAACCCGCTGACTTGTACATACCTGGAGCTACACTTTATCTAGCCAACCATAGTGATAGCCGAGGAAGTCCAGAACAAACGGTATCCGCCAGTCGAGAGCAGATGACTAGGTTGGAGGACAGAACAGAAATGAGGCCGATTCAATGTGTCGGCCTAGCCAAGTAACCTCTGGATGCAGGAATGTACAGAAACATGGGCGCTGCCAGCTGTATTGCGTAGCTGCACAACATTTGTGTGCCAACAACAAAGTACCATAGCCATGTGGCCGTGCGTGACGTCAGCGGCGCTCGTTTTTAAAATTCTTATAATACGCTGCCGAACTCAGTACGGCACACCCTCACCCCAAAAGGACAACATGGTTGACCCAAAACAAACAAGTCCTCAAGCACGACGGTTGCGGGAAACCTGGGAAAACTCAGATTCTAAAACGCTCTTGGTGAGTTCAGTAACACAGGAAAACGAAAAAGCAGAAGGAAGAGGTGTGAGTCAGTGAATGTGTGTCTGAAAGAGAAGGTGTAAGTGTGAGTCCTGCATGCTCGCCGGGCCCTGGTCCGCATGCAGATAGAAGAGACAGGAAAGAACAGGAGAAAGAGAAGAATCGCCGGCCGGCTCTGAGTACTGACCACCAAGGCCTCCCAAATCTAATAACTGAGATCCAGGAACCCAAATAGTGTTCCCCCCCTTTTTATAGGACAAACTGTCATCCCTAACTCATGCCCTATGGCAAAACTTTAGCTTTGAAATATGAGTGGTTACTCTTTCAACATCCCCTCCGGGATCACCCAATTTCACTGTGACGGGCGACACAAACCGAAGAATGCGGTATGGTCCCGACCAACGATAACATAGTTTAGCGGCCCTCCTATCTATGGCTGAGCTGATCGGATGGCTCTGACAGCAGACCAAGTCGCCAATCTTAAATGGGTTCGGAGTTCGCCCCTGATTGTAGCGACTACGGACGCGTTCGTGCGCACGAAGCAAATTCCTCCGGACCTCCCGCCATCTGTCCACAGTCGTGACCTTCGGATCGTTAGGTAGAAGATCCTCAATGTGCCACAAATTGTCCAACGGCAAACTTGGCGAGAAACCAAACATGACTTCAAAGGGTACGGCCTTGTGACTCTCGTGTAGGGCCGTGTTAAATGCCAATTGCAACCACTTCAAATTAAGGTCCCAACAATCCTGTTGTTCAGCATGGTAGGCGATGAGAGCTGAACGGAGGTTCCGGTTAAATCTCTCCGCGTGGGACGGTTGAGGGTAGTACGGGGAAGTGGTCACATGGTTGATGCCGTTAGCGAAACACATTCGCCGGAAATCTTTCGAAATGAACTGTGGTCCATTGTCAGAGACAATGGTGGACGGAAAACCGAAATGCTGAAAGACATGGGACTGTAGCATAAGGATGGTTGAGCGAGTGTTTGCCTGTCGTAAGGGCAGTAGCCAGACAAACTTGGAAAAAGCATCCACACAAACAAGTAGGTAAGCGTTACCCGACTTGCTACGAGGGAAAGGTCCCACGTAGTCTATGAATAACTTCTCCATTGGTTTGCTCGCCACATCAGATGACAATAGACCCAATTTAGTGTTTTGAGCAGGCTTACTCAAGCCACAGAGATGACATGCCTTCACACGAGCCGCGATGTCCCTGTCCATGCCCTTCCAGATGAAATGCCTCCTAATACTGGAAATGGTCTTCGAAATTCCCTTATGGCCACCTATTGGGGAATCATGATAGTAACTGAAGACCATTGGCACGAGTTTGCTAGGCAGCACAACTTTCGGGGCACGTCCTTTTCGTTCTCGGCAGCACAGGACGCCCTTGGACAGAAAATATGGAACCTGCACGTTACCCTCTTTTAGGTGTTGGATGATAGGACCCAACTCTTCATCATTTAACTGATGGGGCAACACATCAGTAAAAGCCAAAGGAAAATCCAGCAGAACGGAACAGGGTTGCTCAGAGTTGGCTTCGCTGGGTTGTGAGAACATACGTGACAAGGCGTCTGCAACAACATTTTGTGTTCCCCGGATGTGTTGCACTTTGAATTTAAAGGATGAGATCTTGACCACCCAACGCCCTATTTTACCCTGCTGCCGGGGATGAGCAAGAAGCCAGGAGAGAGCCTGATTATCGGTCTCCAACAGGAACTCAGCGTGTTCCAAGAAACGCCTGAACTTATCTAGAGCGTACACGACAGCAAGACACTCTAGTTCATACACTGAAGACTTCCTTTCTTGTTGGGTCAAGGTTCGGGATATAAATGCCACCGGCTGCCTAGCACCATCGACTTCCTGGGACAGAACCGCCCCGAGCGCAACAGAACTCGCGTCCGTTTGCAAAATAAATTTTTTTGAAAAATCAGGCATCCTCAACACAGGGGGAGAGACGATCGCCTCCTTGAGGGTATCAAAGGCCCGCTGTTGCCTCTCTCCCCACACAAATTTGGTACCCTTCTTTCTGAGTTCGTTTAAAGGTACAGCAATCTCCGCGGCATTAGGGATAAATCTACGATAAAAATTGACCATGCCAACGAATCTGGCAACACCTTTCGCATCCCTAGGGGGAGGAAAATCTCGGATCCCTTGTGTCCTCTCCGGGTCGACCGTCACACCCCCATATGAGACGAGATGCCCCAAAAACGAAATACTCTTTTGTGCAAATTTGACTTTGTCTGGATTGATAGTGAGGCCAGCACTCCTCAATCGGCACATCACCTCTCTCAGGTGACCCAGATGCTCCTCGAACGTTTTGCTATAGACTAAGAGGTCATCAAGATAATTGAAAATGAATTTAAATTTCACATCATGGAATACAGTGTCGAGTAGTCGCGTGAGGGTTTGAGCCCCCACGGCCAGACCCATGGGTACTCTAGTATATTGATAAAGATTCCATGGCACACAGAATGCCGTATAAGGGCGGCTTTCCTTAGACAGAGGAATCTGATGATAAGCGGCATTGAGGTCAAAGATGGTGAAGTACCTGGCCCCACTAAACCAATCGAAAGCGGAATGTAAATCGGGAAGAGGAACTGAATCCACCTCAATATTAGCATTTAGTTTGCGATAGTCTATGACCATACGCTGTTTACCCCCAGGCTTGGGCACCAGAAATGCTGGACTTGCATAACTAGAGTTGGAAGGTTCAATGACCCTTGTTTAAGCAACTCTTGAACCTTCTCTCTAAGAACATCCATCTTTGGAGGAGCGAATTTGTATGGGTGTGAACGTACTACAGCGGAGTCCGTCAAACGGATCTTATACTCCAAAAGATGTGTGAGCCCCAAGTTGGGAGTTAATACAGTGGGGAACTGCTCACACAAATGATCCAAAGCATGCTTCTGGGACGGAGTGAGATGGTCTCTTTCTGAATCGGGACACACAACCTCTTGGATACCTCCCTTGGCTCCCTGGTACCCAAGGAAAGGAATGACAACCTCCCGATTGAATTTAAAATAACAGTGGTGCCCTTGTATGTCTAAAACGAGACCACTCTTGGAGATGAAATCGGCACCCACAATGCAGTCGACTCCCAGAGCCGGAGAAACCAAAAATCGCCACACCCATGAAAAACACTCGATTTTAATACTTAGGGAAACCACCCGGGAGATGGGCAGAATTTCCCGCGATGCAGTCCAGCATACCACGGAAGACCGATCCGACCCTAATAGTAAGCCCTGTTGTTCAAGGTCCTCGCATACTCTAGATGAAATTATGGATCGGGCTGATCCAGAGTCAACCAAGGCTCTGAGCTGACCCTTTTTCAACTCGATCGACAGGAAGGGGCATACTGAACTGTAGTTGGGGACAGTTCGCAGGACCTTGGAGCCAGATGATCCGGGATTTATTACCCGCCTGGGGTTAAGTGAAACCGGAACCGAACGGCCTAACGGGGCTCTAAATTTCGTCGCTCTAAATCAGGGCGATCTGAACGCCTCCTAGCCTCGTGGGCTCTAATATCGTCATTACCCCGTATAGTGGTTGACTCGGCGCACAGCCGGTCCAAATCAATAAAACTTTGGGGACGGACAGCGAATGTCAAACGTGACCGTTCCTCCGGCGTCACGCCCTCCAAAATAGTGTGAATAACTTCAGACTCAGACAACCCAAGCCTCAGGATCCGGGCCGCGTCCTTAACACTGGAAATGAAATGAGCAAGGGACTCTCCGCTTGCTTGAACTCTATAAAAATGTTTATGTCTTAACCGGTCGTGTAACCTTCCCGGTACGAAAGCGTCCAGGACTTCCCGATGGAAATGGTCAATGCCACCGCCATCCCTAAGGGTACTTGTCACGCGCTCAGCCATAGATCCCCGACAGTACGGGTAAATGAGCTCAAGCAAAGTCCGCTCCGACAGTCCAGGGAAATCGGCCAACTGAAAAAATATGCGCAAGAATCTCAAAAGCGCCTCGGGATCCAGACCATCGACAACTGGGAGACGCTGAATGACATCCGACAGTGGGTTAGGGAGCTTGTGATAGCTCGCTGTAGCCATATCCGAAAAGGCAGGAACATGGGCAGGGGGTTCCACCCTGGCTGCCGTCTCAACAGAAGATGAAGAAGAACCGGAATTCGCATCCACGTGGCGACGCTGGCCGAGAGAAAACTCCCGCAATGCCATCGCCACTTGCTCCCTAAGAGTGACAACATTTTTCTCTAATTCCGAGGTGGTAGCCTGTGATTCAGCATTCTGTAAACGGCATAGAACATGTTGTAAACGTTGGCTTACCCTCTGTCTAGCCGTAGAGGTGGGTGCCGCCGCCTGCAGGCCTTCGGCCAAATCGCGCAGTTCTGAAAATTTTTCCGAGCACAGCTCCACCTCGGCTGTGACATCCGTAAGTAATACTCTCCCACTCGGTGCCTCACCGGAGGCAAGAGCCTCACGGAGTTGCTTCCTTAATGAAACAACAGTCTCCTGCGGCTTCCGTCCCCGGAACCGGACCTCCCACTCGAGCTCATCTTTGACAAACAAGTCCACATTCACAGAAATGGACATGACCGCGCAATCCACACACACACCACGTAAAACCAATAATTGAAGAGAACGACAGGAAGAACTTGATCATACAAGCGGCTCCAGAATGCTCTAGCGATACGACGAGATGGGTGTCATAAAAGCAGAGAAACAGCCATACAAAATGCCCAGAAGAGAACACGACACAAAACAACCAAACTAACTCACTACATACCATCCACCAAGTACACATAAAATTCGATATAATCGAAAATATAAACTAGTGATAGTTTATAACCGCATTCAAAATACATGGTACTGCAACGCAACGCCCTCAATAAACAATTACCATATAACGGGGTGCTAGAAAGCACGTAGTCTAATCCAGGAGACAAATCACAATCAAACTCGACAAGTACTGACGGCCCTCATCACGTCCAGAATCTGGTTGAGCTCCAGGGTATGTGCAAGTGAAATCAACCAGCACACATTCATAAAAAAAAAAACAATCACATTCCTATAACCCCTTTTTCAAAATTCATCTCACACTCAACATCACAAAATAATCACTTAAACACTAACACATATTAAATTATTTTAAACTTCATCAACCCCTTATTCATTTTATAAAATGTGCTATTTTTTTTTTTGGTTATTCTTTCTATTAATTCGTTATACTACCATTAAGTTTTCTTGCAACACTTGGATTCTAATTAAAAATAATTTGAAATAATTTGCAAGTCCTAACACCAGCTGACATGTCTGTAGCCACACCAAGTTTCATTTAAGGAAATAAATGTAAGTCCCCAGATTCTAAAATTTCTCAAGTTCCAAAGAAAAGAAAAAATAAGGCAGACCTAATAAATAATGCCACCTACCTAGAATCATAACCACGCTCTGCTACCATTTGAAACCCCCCTTTTATTTTTCTAAGTTTTGTAATTTTTTTTGAATTTTTATTTAATTTAATTTTATTTTTATTAAGTTTTTTTGGTAAAGGGGAGAGACATCATATTCAGAACTAGGTGGAAAACCTAGAGGAAGCAAAAGTGTGCAAGGCCCAAATACAATTACAGACATGTCCCCCCAGGTGAATGACAGGACTTGCAAATGAAAAACTCTTTTAACCAACAAGCGTGTGCTTTATTCAACCTGCAAGATGTTACATACATGACAAGTTCTTGATTGTGTGAGCACACCATTAAAGGCAGAATTATATATATATATATGTATATCAATTAATTCATAATGTCACAAAGTAAGTGAATTTGATATTGACCTAATTGCAAAATTTCTGCCTGATTATGTATGAGTCAAAGTTAGTAATAATCTCATTCATAAAGCAATACTAATCCATCAGTGTTGTATAGTATCAAATAGGCTAGCCTGTTGTCTCAGTAAGCACATTTATGGTTTTTCTCTTTTTTAAATCCGTTACATATTCCCCCAGCAAAATATAGTAAAATTACACACACAAACACATATACGACATGAATAACAAAACATCCCTCATTTCAACACTAACCTCCTCATAAACCCATTCCAACTACAGTAAATGAATGCACCCTAATATGTATAGATAGGTACAAATATAAATGACAGCGTAAACTGAATATCTCAGCTCCTAAGCATAGATTTGCCTTGGTAGTTCACACCAGAGAATGTAAGTGACCGCCCCGAAACTCAACCAGCTAAACGACCCTGACTTTAATCATTAAGCGCTAAGTATGTGTGTGAAAGAAAATAGTTTCTCATCTAAAGCATCAGACAGCCCCCGTTACGTTATTAAAACTCAGCCATGACCAGATGACATGATAGCACAAGATAATTAACTCCCTAATGGTCTTAATTAGCTGAAAAGTTAGATCTTACAGCAAACTGCGGATGTGTGTGTATGTGTGTAATTTCTTACACATTATACAGTTATAAGATACTTCATTAGGTGTACTGCGGTAATGTTCACACATGCAATAACATAATTGAACATGAGAGTTTGTGCTAGATTATAACGTTCAGAACTTCACGAGTGAGCTTCTGGCGGCTTCTGTGCATTCACCATGTTGTAGAGAGAGAGAAATAGATAATCAGAATTTTCCCACCTGGATTGTCCGGTGTACTTAGTCCGTATAGGCGCGGATCAGTGATGTCACAGTCGTGTCACAAGTCCCGGGTGCAGCTTAGCGTTGGAAGAGTCCTAAGTTGTCCTCGACTGACGGCATCGTGGCAATAAGATCGTCTCTGCCATTAGGGTGGACAGATGTACGTCCACCCGACACCCATCTCGCCCTTGTTCGAGCACCTGGACATACAATAGGTTGTAGAGGGTGTCATAAAGAAAATACGCCACATAACTTCCAACACTAACTTTACACATCAACAGCACACACACATCGCCACTAATTCATATTAAACAGTATTAAGCTGCTCAGCTGTGACTTATTTCACTTATGTACCAACTACCTTTTAAGTATTTCGTTGAAATATGACAATTAATTAATTACGCATTTCATAACCGTTAATAACACCAAACACAGCTGAGTGCGAGATGCTTTAGTATTTTCTTTATTGAAGTCAATTTAGCTCACAACATTTACACTCATATCAATTTAATTTGGTAATTGCGTTAACGCACACATCGAAAACTGCTCTACACACACACACAAGTATAAATTTATAATAGAGGCTGAAACGTAAAAATATATTTGGGGTTAGAATATTTTCAGAACCCGCTGACTTGTACATACCTGGAGCTACACTTTATCTAGCCAACCATAGTGATAGCCGAGGAAGTCCAGAACAAACGGTATCCGCCAGTCGAGAGCAGATGACTAGGTTGGAGGACAGAACAGAAATGAGGCCGATTCAATGTGTCGGCCTAGCCAAGTAACCTCTGTATGCAGGAATGTACAGAAACATGGGCGCTGCCAGCTGTATTGCGTAGCTGCACAACATTTGTGTGCCAACAACAAAGTACCATAGCCGTGTGGCCGTGCGTGACGTCAGCGGCGCTCGTTTTTAAAATTCTTATAATACGCTGCCGAACTCAGTACGGCACAGTTCTCTCAGTTTCCTGTTAAACATAAAATGGAAAGCTCAGTCAAGCTCCACTGATGAAATCCGCATTGAAGGTTTAGATGCGTTGAAAAAGAATAACATATTTTCAACAAACAACAATTATCAACTGCAGGATATCTCAAAAATAAATATTACTTGTCATAATGATATAAATTATTTTGTAGTGAGATTATTCAGTGGTCTTAATAAATCCCTCATACGGACATTGTACCGTGACGTCCTTCCCTCTCTCTTAACGGTTTTATAACTTGGTTGAATTAAAATTTTAAAGTTTGATTATTATTATTATTTTTGTTATTTATTTTATTAATGATTTGTATGAAAAAATAAAAATTCGATCTTGATTAGTTCTGGTGAAACTCTTCTTATTTATTTGTAAAAAAAAATGTTCACATGTATTTTGTAATTCGACGTTCTTCAGTTGATGAGACGAATCGGCTAAGTTGACTTGTCGCTGAAGGTAGATTTCATTTATTAGCGATGTACTAACTTGGAATAAAGTCCTGATAATTATGCAGAGTTGAGATGGTAATTTAAATTTAAAATAATTTAAATTATCTCAATTGCCGCTATCAACAGTACCAACTGTTGCGAACTGTCCACCTAACCTGTAATTGTCTAGTCTACTGAAATAATTTAGTTAACTCCTTTTATTGGATAAAAATATAGTTTATTGTTCGATAATGCTCATGGATTTACTTTAAAGAATAATTAAAATTGACATTTTGTCCATTTTACAATAATGATTATCTTTATGAAAATGTTTATCTCAGAGATGGTTATTCTGATTCTTAGTATTCAGAACATAAAACGTTATTTTTTGGTTAAAAGTTTTATCTAAACTGTAGGTCCTTTTAGACTGCAAAAAAAAAAAAAAAAAAAAAAAAAAACTGAATCATTATACTACTATAATCATCGAGTAGTAGGAGAGTGATTACATTAATAAATACATCTTAACTAATAACATACAAATTCTCTGACACCTTGCGTCAACATTGTAGGTTAATCTGGCGTACTGACCTGTGATCAGTGAACCTAAAATTAATAATACTTTTTCAACAACATATAAAATTACAAGTTTAATAAAGTTATGACACTCTTCAGTGTTCATAGAAAAGCATCTGATTCTTTATATTGGATGAATTTAATCAGGTAAACAAATAACTCTGGTAAACATGTTCAGCTATATTAAATTCTTTTAACTAGGAACAAATTGATTAATACAATACTATACTGGTTAACTCTTTCTTAAGGTTCATTATAAATTATTTTATTAATTATCTCTGATAAAGTTCATCATGTCTGTGGACGAATATTAAAATAATAATTAGCTTTCGTCACACTTCTTAAATTGTTAATATATTAATCAAAACAATAAGGTTCATTCCACTCTTAGTGTTCATACGAAAATGTTTCCTTCATCGTTTTTTTTATGAAATCTATCAAATAATTGAATCCTTTATAAATAAAGTCAACTGTCGCTAACTCCTTTAGCAATTAATAAATTAATTAAATTGATAAGGTCCAATATTCCTTATGTTTTCGTATTTTAATTATCTTTCGATTTATTCAATAAGTCTTATTAATTGTACTCAATAAATTGTTTTATTGTGACAAGTCATATTTGCTCTAAATAGAGTTTAATTATCACTATACTTGCTTGTATTTTCCTTTTTTTTTCTTTCGTAATTGCACTTTTAACTTTTTTATTAATATTTAGTTCACTACCTATGCGCACATACTCCGTACATAATCACTGACATAAGGTTAACCCGACTTTGTTTACTACCGGCATAACCTAACTTTCACTTTTTGAGGTTATCGCTCCCCGTCAGCTGGTCGGTGTGAATTCATAAAATTGGTCCCAGGACCGGCGTGGCTTACCCGTCTGGATACTGAGATGAACTGTGTCCTCATCGGTGTACGAATCTGGCTTCTAATGCTCGATGGTGATCGCTGATTGGTTAATTTTTTCAATTTCCGTAACTCTTCGGTACATCTCGGCAAAATAGACGCCTTCAACGCGTCTTTTGACTGGGTTTGAGATTATGATAAATTGGTTTACATTATGATGCCCAAGGGATTGTACATTATTAATTCTTTATAATTAGTATTGTCCACGTATCTTTGCTCTAATCAACAATTCATTTTAACCATTGCTCAGGGCTTTCTGAGACGAACAATTTGATTCCCCACACCATATGTATTTGATCATCTATATATATAAAAGAGAAATACCACTGACTCACTGACTGATTCATCACGAAATCTCAGAAACTATAACACCTAGAAACTTGAAATTTGGCATGTAGGTTCCTTATGTGATGTAGGTATCCGCTAAGAAGGGATTTTTGGAAATTCGACCTTCAAAGGGGGAAAAAGGGGGGGGGGAATTTGCCTGACTGACTGACATAGAATCAACGTAGAGCAAAAACTACTGAATGGATCTCAATGAAACTTTGAACATAGCTTCATCATAGGTCTTAGGTGCTCACTAAGAAACGGTTTTAAAAACTTTCACTCCTAAGGGGCAAACCCCCTCCCAAATTTTATGTATGTATCTATGTATGTATGTTCCACATCTCCTACTAAACCACTGGACCGATTTCAACCAAACTTGGCACAAATATTTTACGCGACGGGAGAACCAACATAGGATAGGTGTTTTTTCGATAGGGTTCTTTGGGGGTTCTTTGGGGTCTTCCACATCTCCTCCTAAACCACTGGACCGATTTCAACCAAACTTGGCACAAAAATTTTACGCAACGGGAGAATCAACATAGGATAGGTGTTTTCTTCGATGGGGTCCTTTGGGGGGTTCTTTGGGGTCTTCCACATCTCCTTTTAAACCACTGGACCGACTTCAACCAAACTTGGCACAAATATTTTATGCAACGGGAGAACCAACATAGGATAGGTGTTTTTTCGATACGATCCTTCGGGGGGTCCTTTGGGGTCTTCCACATCTCCTCCTAAACCACTGGACCGATTTTAACCAAACTGGCACAAATATTTTACGCGACGGGAGAACCAACATAGGACAGGTGTTTTTTTCGATACGATCCTCTGGGGGGTCCTTTGGGTCTTAAAAATAAACTATTAGATCTGGTTACTATGGTAACCCAATAGAATAGATTCTGGTTACCATAGCATCGGTGGAAGTCTCCCGCGTACGGGAGTCATCCGACGGACCTTCCCCGGAGTTCATCCACGGAACCCGGGGAGTCTTAGGTCGGATCCCGCGAAAGACGGCGGGGCCAGAGTCCACGGTTCTTATAAATAAAGATATAGGTTATGATATCAAAGGTGGTGTATGCATCTTTAGAAACTTCTTAATAGTGTGTGAATTCAGAGTTGTTTCAGTTTGAATTTAAAAGTGGATAAGTTAAGATCGAAGTAAGTTATAAGCGAGTATAAAAAACAAAGTTTTGATAGCGAATGTATTCAGATCATAGTGTTCAGACAATATAAATGCACTTGCTTCAGTTTGAATTTAAAAACTGATAAGCTGAAATCTATTGTTAGAATAAGTTTAGGAGACACTAATTAAACAAATGCCTTATTTCAACATTAACACAATGAATTATAAAACGACAGTTAAATACGCAGCGCGTGCAAGTACTGTAGACATTTTATTGAAAACTAATTTAGCTAATTTAACTCTCCCAGAGTTAGAAATCGAGCAGGAGCATCACGCGCAACAGAATTCTTCTCCAGATATAAGAATACAGTTTATGACATGTTCTTAAACAGGTGCGCTACAGAGTATTCCTCCAGTGAGAATGCGAACGTAACAATATAAGGAAGACCATACAGTATACAAGTAATATAACGTTAGAACAAGAATAGGTGCCTATGAGCCTATGAATAAATTATGAACCCGAGCAACGCTGGGTAAATCGGCTAGATATAGATATCTATATAGGCCAAATACCACTGACTGACTCACTGATCACGATATCTCTGAAACCACTGAATGGATATCAATGAAACTTTGAACATAGCTTCATCATAGGTCTTAGGTGCTCACTAAGAAACGGTTTTAAAAACTTTCACTCCTAAGAGGCAAAAAACCAAATACTGAAATTTATCGCGGGAATTGCATACTTGGTAAATGAAGTGGTTGACATTTCAGTTTACTGGAAACCCCGAATACATTTAGTCCTGAGTTTTTAATCATTGTTTTAAATTGAAAAAACTTCGTTGTTTGCAGGTTCTTATAGTCGAGAAAATTTTGAAGTTCAATTAATTAATAAATGTATGTCCTGTTTTTCTCGGAAACGGCTCTAACGATTTTCTCGAAATGAATAATAAATAGCTGTTGCTATGAATGTAAATAGACAAACTAAGAGTTGAGAATTTGTACAATCTATCTAATCCTATACTATTAAGCGAGCAATAATTGTACAATTACGAACAACGTGAAACTCCGTAGCGAAGCACGGGTATTTTGCTAGTTATTAATAAAATTAAAATTACTAACCTTTTTTATTGTCTATTTATCTATAATAATGTTTGTTTTATTTATTTATATAAATCAATTTCAATGAACATTGATGATTACTCCCTGATACTCGAGTATGAACTCTTTACAACCAGTTATAAAGTTGTATTTTGATAAAAATTGTCTTTGCCTGTTTAGGCCTAACTCAATATTAGTTACTACATTTTCATTCCCCTTTTTTATTTATATTACTTCCCTTTTACTGTAATATCATCATTCATAATTCTTGTCCACTACATCTTATCACTGTTACAATATTCCTTTTGACATAAGTAAATCCTTATTCCTAATAAACATTACAAATACCTTGGCTAGGCATCTTGGCCTATGACTCTACCAATTAGTTTTGCTTATTGTCTTTTAATAGTATTTTGTTTTTATATAGTATCCAAGTCACTTTTTCACAATAATTTAATTACCTTGTATCCGTCAGTGACTTCGTTCTAGCGTTTTTTATATAGACGCGTTTCGTGACTTATGTCACATCACCAGTAATCCTCGTCAAATCTTAAAATTCACATAAAACACATAAAAACACATTTGCACATATTTACTAAATCACAATAACGACACACACATAACACGATGTAACTTCGGCTCCGTTGGACCGGTCCGACCGCGCGTGTAGTTGCCGAGCCACTAATTAAACTAAGTCAATCCTTATCACCAGTCATTACCGTCATGCGCGATTATATTTAGGGCTGTATCCTATAGTGAGTGAGATTGAAACTTTAATTGTTCGTTTAATATAATGCTATTGTTGATATTCTTGTCTGTAAATGATTTATAAATCTCAAACTCCTCGAGAGCCTCCATTAACCTACCCTTACCGCATGCATGGATTGCTTTGAAATTAGTATTGAAATCTGTGTAATTATGGTTATGCATCATTAGACGGCGCGCATAATTAGATTTGGTCTTGTCTAAATCATTCCTTGGTAGATGTTCTTTGTATCTTTTCAAGAAAGACCTGCCAGTTTGACCCAGATAGAAACAATCACAATCATCACATGACATCCTGTAAACACCTGTTTTCTCTTCTAATGGGAATGGTTGTTTTATGCGTAACAAATTAGAAATATTATTATTTGTTTTAAACGCGACTTTTATATTAAATTTAGAAAACACATTGGATATAATGTTAGGTAAAAGGCTACCGTACACTGTCGTTATATACTTTTTATTATTATTTGTATTTTTGTTAACTCTATTATCATCGATGGTATTATGGTGGGATCTAGTTTTATATAGGTGTCGCTTAAGAAGTCTATCTATCATCGAACTATTGTACCCATTCGCTATTGCTATGTGCCTTATTATATCCAATTCATCCTGAAAGTCCTTTTGGTTAAGTGGAATCGTTACCAACCTATGAACAAAACTGTTGTAAGCCGCCATTTTCTGGCTATATGGGTGATGAGAATCGGCGTGTATTGTAATATCTGTGGTGGTGGGTTTCCTATATATTTTATATTGAAATTTATTAAGATACTTATGCAATATGCTTGTTAATCTAGGTTATGTTTCCCTATTCTGGCTTCAACAATGGGTTCATTTCATAGTTGCTTTTTATACATTTTACTTAATTATTTACACGTACTAATACTGTTATTATTATTCATTTGTTTGGTACTTCTTTTCCAGTTTCTTTTTTATATTATTTTGACAACATTATTGGTGATTATCAGTTTTTCTGACATCCCTGTGTCTATATTACTTACGCAACTAGTAGACAAGGTACAATCTGTTTGTTATCTTTTACACATTATTAAATCATATTAATACCAGATTTAATTTCACTCTCCTGGTTATCTTTGCTTATATCATTAATTTACATTGAAGTTATGGTCACAGTCAAGTCACCTATAATGTCTATTAATGGTTTGATGTCATTGTTAAGTTATGGCATAGGGTCTGCATAATGTTTTAAACTAATTGTTCTTCTCAATCATGAGCCTCAATTTCTATTCACTTTATTTGTTACATTCTTTCTTTATTTATTTATTCTCTTGGTTGAGTTAATACAATTCTTCCCTATTTTAACTTAATTCATTAGCCTTCTTCAATTTATATTCCTTTGGTGTATGTTCCAGTCTTCTTCTCACTGTCTGATCTATTGGGTATATTGGGTCAACGTTGGTCTTGTCTCTAGTCAGTTGTCTTCATTCCTTTAATAGTCAATTATTTCTTAATGCTGATCTCTTTATTCTTCTCATTCAGTTTATTATTTAGTTTTCTTCCTCCTTTAAAATTCAAGTTTAATTGTTCTGATGGCTTTTTATGGATTATTACTTTTGCTTATGAATATTTGTATTTGGCGAATATATGTACTGTTACAACATTAATGACTAAATTTTGTAATTTACAACCACTATCAGTTACAAACACAATGATTACTTGCTGAAAGTATTTTTTAAATCTTCAATTTTGATTTAAATTCATTGTCTATACTAGTATTATAAAAAGGTAAGGTTTGTTTGTTTGTTTTTTTTGTCCGGACTAATCTCAGAAACTACAAATCCCATTTTAAAAATTATTTCACCACCGTGTTCCTTGAAGCTTGAGGATGGTTTTACACGACGTAAATTTTAACCGATAACTCCAACAAGTTTCAAGAACAGGGCTTTAAAACGGTACCTACATGTCATGAAATTTACGTGTAGTGAAATTTTGATATACGACAAACATTCGTTCTATAAGAGACGAGTTTGGTGTCTACGAGTGAAATTTAGAAAAAATTGCAAATTTTATTTTCGTTTTTATTTGAAGAAAATCCTCCTTTTCGCTTCGAGATATAGGCGGTTTTGTAAAAAATTGTATACACCATTAATAGTGTTAGTGAAGTTTCTAATGTTCTAAATTTTTAATTAACGCGTACAGTGGTGTTAGCGGCGTTTCTACTTTTCTTAATTTTTAATTTTCATTGCTATTGGTACCACAGCATTTAATTTCCACGCTATTATTTTACAGTATTATCGAATTCTGCGTATTCTATTCTACTTCTCTGTATTATTTTCTTTCTCTTTACATCTTTAATATCTTTTTTTACACTGAGTATACATCTGTTTTTTCTTTTAAGATTTACTCATTTATTGGACTAGTCATTTTGGGTTTGTTAAGCGTTTATTTTTAGACGGTCCCAAAGAGGTGCGTCGTAGGTTCGAGTCTATCACAGGTGAGTCGATTTTCATAACGATCCAGAAAAACATGTATATACTTTTTTATCTCATATAAGTCTCGATTCTTAACTGGTTCAAACTAATTATTTTAAAATATTTGTAAACAAATAACACCTGGAGGCAGATTTTTGAATTTCAAATTGGTAGTCCCTCACGACAAAAAGTCATCTCATTCACATGTTTCGTGCCACCTTAATCAGAAACTAAAAGCTCTCTGAAAGCTACACTCATTGGCCACATTCTTTTAGGTCTCCACTTGTAAATTTTGGAGTTCAGACTCTCAGTGGTAGACACCTCAGATTCTAAGGTCACAACCACACACAACGTTGTCCTAAACTCTGCTTCATTTAACAAGTTTTCTTTGAATTCTTATTAGCTGTTGTCATTTACAGTCTAATTTGGTTATTGCAATTTTTTTAAATATCTGGTTAAATGAAAACTTTATGAGGTTGGAATTCACAAATTCTCCCCGAAACAGAAATTAACAGTTTATTTTTGAACGTTTTAAATAAAACGTTCGTTATAATCGACTAATAATTTAGAAGTCTAATGGATTTTGAAAAAAAATATATATATATATTTACTGGACCCTGTACAACGTTCAGTGAAGCTCTAGGCCGATCCAATCCCACTGGGTAAACGGTCTCATCAGCTGAGACAGTTAAAGGCGGTCAAGGCTTAGTTTTAGCAACATTGCTTACCTGTGTAATGTTCGGTTCAAATAATGTACCCTAATCTTCGTTGGCACTAAATCATGTTAAGGCTATAGAGGGGTAAACTTACCTTCTGTACTTTAAACTTATTCATTACTGTAAACACAGATCACAATAATTAAAAACTACAACACTTTTGAAAAATAGAGATAAAAACTACATAACCATTATAAGTTTATACATAACGTGTATGGGAAATAAAATTTTAAATCTGTGTTTACAACATTTGTTCACAAAAAACTTTTAATTTTACATTTTATATGGCAAGAAGTAATATGTAATAGTAGTTGTAAAGTATATGAAAATCGTATATTCAGCAGCCCCACCCAAGGCTATAAATAACAGAGATCTTCCTAGCTATTTATCAGCTTTTCCGTATAAGTCTAAATCGACAATAAATAACAAATCACCCAACGTTTTTCTCGTAGTAGAAAGGATTATTTTTTTCAGCCAGGATTGACCCGAGTTCAGTCAATGCCCCTTGCTTGTGCGGAAGTCTGATTATTTATACATTTTTAGTGATCTTCATGTACTAAAATAACATTTTTTGACCGCTAGAAGAAGATATTTACATAGTAATAATAATTGCAAGTATATATTTACAAGTATTTTAAATCTCATCGAGGTATCGAACAAGAGGCCGAATATACGTTTCTTCCGATAGCCAATCAAGACTATAAATATAGTAAGCAAAGAAAACAACATTGTAGCCGCGGGTCTACGCCTATACAACATTATGACATGAGTTACTTCTGACACCACAGAGTACCGGTTTTCGTGGTTCAATATAGACAACGTATTTCAAAATTTTAATGGTGTAATGGATTTCTTTCACTATATTAAGTCGTTATAAGAACTTTATGGAGGTCCTTTAATACGTTGGTATTACTAACTGCTAATCTTGACGTCTTGTTAATAATGTCTTGTTTTTCCTTCTGAGGCGTTTCTTCTCAATTACATCCCCTCTCCAATCAAAAAATTTATGTTTACATGTATAAACACACGCTATGTTTGTATTTATATACACACACGTATATACGCCTGTTTCTGTTTGCAAACATATGCTGATAGGAAGTTTTATTATGTTTTTCGTGAAGAGATGGGCCTATTTTATTTTTTCTTTGTTCCCGTGTATTTCCTCTATTGCAATTATTTTCGTATCTGAAACGTTTACGTGCTCATTCAGCTTAGATTAAGAAAGAACATTACATTACATTTTGCTTTTCCGTCCATATTTTGATTCAAAATGTCCTTTCCATCTTATGAAAATTATCTTTATCTTTACATTAATCTTAATATTGAAGTACCTTCCTGAATTCTTCATTCCATCGTTTGTCTGGTTCCATTCAACTCTTAATCAAAACTTCGACGGTCCTAAACTGCTAGACAGGATGACAAAAAACTACGTGACTATTCTAGACAGCATGATCACGTAACTCTTTCTCAAATCATGTCTCGTTTGGGTCAGCAAAACGTCGGCGTCAGAGAAACTCTAGGTCCTGGTTAGCGAAGGTTTAGGCTCCAACCGGTAGGTATTATGCCTGCGCAATACTTTACGATTTGGCCAAGTCTTCTGAGAGATCTTCACCGGAGACAAAAATAACCCTCAAAAATAGTCTAGAGGGGTTGGTTTGACCACATCTGTAGGATGAATGAGGAAAGGTACCCGAGACGAGCATGGGAAGCAAAACCAGAAGGCAGAAGAGGAAGAGGACGGCCCAGAACGAAATGGGAGGATAACGTCAAGAAGAGTGTAGAAGGCAGTTGGGCCCGTGCCAGAGTTTTGGCACTGGACAGGACGAGATGGAGAGCTCTCTCGAAAACCTCGACACCCGACTGGTAGAAGAGGATGACGAAGAGTAGTCTAAAGCCATACACACTATTCCACGCTACAAACTACTGGCAGTTACAGAACATAATTTGCTTGTTAATCAGCTCCTCTGACAATCTACGCAGTCCTTTGGCCCAAATATGGTTGAAATAATGACCCGCATTAATGATACGTGTTTGGAATTTAGCGAGTTTTATGTTTTTCACCAATTTTTTTCATTACATAAAATAATATAAACAGCACTGTTATACCGTTTGCTTACATGACATACCAAAACGTTATAGGCTACTACTTCCGCAGCCGAGTTACTCAGTATTCTGTTCTCATTCTCCTGTCTGAAGATGAAGTTTCCCTTTCCTTTCTACTGATATTCTCGTGTGACAGCTTGAAAGTGTCAGATTTGAATTACAAATACCCTTTACCAAATAGTTTCGTTTCTCAAACATTGTATTCCAAACAGAAATAACACTGTTGTACGCCACTATAGAAATATCGGTATGGAGAACAATACATGACTTCCATGTGCTATAGGATTTATATTTAAAATTATTTTCGAAATGAAATATTTCCATAGACACTACTTCTTTCTACTCCCTTATTCAGCCTTAACCACAGTACTGTGGACACTAACGTACACCACCTAACGTTAGCGCACTCGATTTTCACTGATGATGGCAGTCGATGGCCCTCCCGAAATGTCTGGTTTTGCAGAAAACATTGGACCACGACCAAACAGCCCAGGAAGGATTTTAACAACAAACTACTTCTTTGTTGCCGATAACGTACTACACATATAAACAAATTATCCCCTCCCCTTCAACTATCATTTTCATTTATAGAAAATTGCCACCTCCCCTTCAACTACCCTTTTCATTTGTAGATATTTTATCTACCTTTCTACAGTGGATTATTATGACCTTCTTTTTAGGATACTTTATTCATCAAATTTAAGTACTTTACTCTTGTTAAAACATAAAAAGGTGCAGGTAAACTATCCCTTTTTCTTTAATCGATCTTCACAAAAATCAATGGGCCTTGAGTCCTCAACAACTCAGGCACATAAGCAAAACATTATTTTATTCTGTTTGAATTTGCGGCAGTTATCGTTCGCCATAGAAAAAATTCTACACACAGACACACACACAAACACTTTTCAGAACATAAGTTTTCTTCATGTTTTGAGGGTAGTACAATAAGAATGACCCCTTATCTCGAAAACGATTTTTTTCGCCATCACCATACTTCCACTTCCTTATGGAACATGGAAGTAAAAATTGTTTTCCGATTAGCGCTTTCAAACTTCATAGCTCACCGTCAGATCGGAAATATCTCATATGTTTCTGATTGGATGTATTTCCGATATTTCCGATCTGACGAAGAACTGTGAAGCTTGAAGCGCTAATCGAAAAAAAAAAGAAAAAATGTTTCTGTAGTGGTGTGCAACAGTATTATTTCTGTTTGTGATTATAACCTCTAACACAACTTTATTAATTAAACATTGTATTTGATATCGTTATCAACTCAAATACGATCACTGCCCGTATTAGACAGTGATCAATTTACCTAGTATTTAATTTATTTATTCTTTATTTAATGAAAATTCTATTGTAGCTTGAGTTTTAGAAATATGTCAGCATTCGTTAGACCAGTTTTTACTACGTTTTAAAATCCGTGATCCCCGGCTGGTGATAGAAAAAATTATGGCTAAAAAGGGTCTAGCTCAAAAGTTATTTAATTAAGAATTGTGGAATAAGCACATGTTAACAGATTCAACCGGAATACTTGTTTAAATGGGAAAATTTATCTAAGATCGGACACGCGCTGATTTTAAGTTTGTAATGAAATAGTAATGACATATTAAGGTTGGAACGCGTTTCTTCTGTAGGTTTCAAACCAGTTACGGATGAGAAACTTGTTTCACTTACATATGTTTGAAGCAAAGTCACGCAACGACATATAATACTACTGTATTATTTTTATAACAATACCTCTGGTTAAACAAAATGTATTGAAACTGTGAACGTGTATATCATTTTTCGATATTTACCAACAGATTGTTCTGAGAGTTTTTTTGTGTGCTTATGGAAGAGTTATACATTATTTTGTCATCTATATTTACCTTTTCGAGATACTTCGTAAGGTTTTTTTTTTAATAACAAAACCTTTTTACTTGAAGAATATTTGTTAGTGCTTTCAAACTGTTCAAGTTCTTGTCAGATCTTCTCAGATGTCTTAACTTGCAGTCTCTTTGGGCCTTGTGTCCGGCAGTTGAACGATTGATAAACGATACAGATACTGCAAGCATGTATTATGTGAAGAAAACAGGATAAACTACAATTTGTATTTCGCTAACATGTTATTTGATTGCGTAATGTGATGGCGCGTCAAATGTTAATGTGATGCGTAATGTGCGGGATAGACACTCCCGACCATCCTATACGTATCGAGAAACGTCTTGTGGTATCAGTCACGGGTGACCTGAGTTCGATCTGTACAAACGTAACCACAGGACAAGAGTGACCAGTGAGTTGTATTTGGGCGATTATCTTGTGCGTTGTAATTACTACGAAATGATATTAAGCGCTTATTTGGCGTTAACTTCGGTTTAATAAACTCGGTGGCCAGTGATTGTTATTACTTACTGCCTCAAAAGGAAATGCATTGTTGTAATTGTTGTATTCAGAGTACTATCATTTACATAAAATTTTTAAGGAAATTCGTTATTCTTTTACTGTACCTGATGACATTTTGATTCCATCGCTCTGAAGTTAGCTATTACTTAATAATTTGTAGACTGCTCCTTGTAGTTCAGTCGTCTGCAACTCTTATGTAACTTAAATTAATAACTAACAGTAAAAAAAAACTAATATGTTAGTTTTAATATGCAATGGGTGTAAGAAGTCGAAGCAGACGTTAGAATATGTATACTAGTTACTAAGCTTTCACGGCCGCCGTCAGCATTGTTAAAATTATTTTTATTCATAGCCATGCTGTTAAGCCGCAGCTGACAGTTGTTGGTTGTGACAGACGTTTCGGTCCCACCAGTGCCGAACGTAGGTCATCTTCAGTGCCAAAAGGGTTTGGAAGCTATTCGCCAATTCTACTTCAGTACTAGGATGAATTGGCAAACAGATGCTAAACACTTTTGACACTGAAGATGGCCTCCGATGGTGGGGTCTGTCACAATCAACAACCACGGCCACGGCCTATCAGCCTGGCTATGAATGATAATGATTTTAACAACATTAGACTATGTAATAAGTAATCGAATGACAAAACAGTTCTGTTAAATAAGGCCACAACGTATATTCTGTAAAAGGGATTAGAAGAATATTTATGAAAAGAAACATCTGTGAAGAGAAAAAAATTGATTACGGTGGGGTAGGTCGGTGGAAGAGAGCCCACTTGGCACAGCGTCCTTCGTCATTGCTGTGCTGTAGGTTCGGTTCAAGAAAGGTCGAGTCAATCCCACCCTCACTGCCCTACAGTTGAGTCAAAGCAACGGTCTGGTCGAGAAAGACGAACCTCAGTCAATAACAACGCATCTGTACGCGTACACTCGTCCCATTGTGTAGCTCTTCACTGCACATGGTTAAATTCAGACCGATTCTCTTTGGCGGTGAAGCTATGTGAACTGTCCCACGCCTAAAAGGCTAAACAGACATGGGACTAATTCTTGACAGAAATGTTGACGATGAAAAAATGTACACATAACTAAGAGGTTAGAAAATCTATTTAAATTCATCAGTAGAGAACACTTATTTAACTGATTAATATGGTGTTCGGTTGTCAGTCCCGCTCTTCTCACAGCGGGTTCGAAACAGCCCGGCCGAAAAATGACAAGAATAAAAGAAAAAGAAAAGTTAAAGCTACTAAAAGAAGTGAACGATGAAAAGAACTTTACTACAGGACATTGATTCTAGGAAGATACATTATGTAAGACGTATCAAAAGTCATAATGACTTTATGATAAAGTAATGGAACGTAAGGTCTTAAGAAGGAAACGAGTAGGAAAACGTACTTATTAAAAGATAAGAATGGACTTTGATAGTTTCAGACAAAATCAGCAGCATAAATCGGAGGCCAACTGTACCGTACCTTTGAGTCGAAGCAGCAGTCTTCGTCTGTAATTTCCGTTAGCTATCCACACTTACATCACGTAACAAGTAAATGAATTTTGTTGCAAAGATGACGACAGTTTTTCTCCTTTTAAAAACCCTGAAAAATTCTCACTAAACGACTGAAATTATTATAGATTTACTTTCTGTTTTTGCCCTGGTTTTAATTATTCGACTAGTTAAACCGCGTCGCATCCCTTTAAACTTGTGTAATTGAAATGTATTTTAAGAAAGTAGTTATTTCATAAAATATGTAGGTGTTCTAGAATAATTGCTGTCATTATACGTCCCTTTTCACTTAATTGCTACTCCACTTAACGTTTTTCCGTTCGCTGAATTGCATTTAGTTTTACTAATGCAGTTCTGGCATGCTTTCAAGGCTTCGCTGCTCTGAAATCACGCGAGTAGTTAGAGGTAAACGCTTGTTAAAGAAAAAAATGTCTATCCCTTGTATGAGCTAATAACAGTAACTTTCCCTGGTACAATATATGAAAAATATATTCAATATTTACAATGTACGATGACGACAGTGGATTTTAGTGATGACTGACTTGGAGGAATCCAATATGTGGTATAATTTTACAATTAGCCTGATAGTAACTATTCAGCCAGGGTCGTGACCGTGATTTCGATAGTAATCACCTTGAAGAACAAGAAGGAGTAGAAAAAAACGAGAAGAACAAAAGTAAAAAACAAACAAAAACACAACTAACTTCAAAATTTCGAAATCAGGTTCTCAAGTTACCATTTCTGAAATTCAGGCATCTATCTAGTTGTCTTGAATATATTCAGTCCACGTTATTTGAATTTAGTGTTTGTGCTGAAGATGTTGAGTTAATTTTTTGTTAAAACTGTACGATTTAGCACCCGAAGTAGTACCTATATACATTATGTACGTTAATAGAAATTAACATCTATTCACGCGCGCGCACACACACACACATACACAGATCTCTCTGCCAGTCTACCTGTCCTCTCTCTCTCTCTTTCGCGCTCTACATGTGTGTGTGTAGTCTCTTTAAAATTTGTTTAATATTTTGAAATAATATTTAAACAAATATTTTGAACAGGTGATCTCATTTTCCTAAAGAAGGTAATGCAGCTTCGTACACTGGGCGTGTTTCTTTGGTACATATCTTCCATTGGGTTTCGTCGATAGTTCTGGAAGTTGATTACTTCCCTGTTTTCACCATGACACGTATGAGTGTTTATTATTGATGTGTCTCTCAGCGCCTCTAATCTTTCCTGCAGGTTTTTTTCTCTCTGGTCTATTTCCAGTATACTATTTTTGTTAGTTTTTATCTGTTCGTCCAGCCTGTTAGCGATGTCATATGTTTTCTGCATCCTCTCGCTAACGTCTTTCTGGACTTCTCCCACCTCCTGCATGATGGCGTCTTGGTTCTGCCTTACCATGTTTTCGAGATTTCTAACATCTTGTTTGGTCTCTACTGTTTATTCCTCTATATTTTCGAAACGTGTATTATTTCCCTCCTGTAACCTTTCCAACTGTTTCTCCATGTTTTCGACCTTCCTGTCACTATCGATTTTATTATCATTGATCGTTTTGTTTACTGTTTCGTACTTTATGGTAATTTCTTTTTTCAGGGACTCTATACTTTTTTTATTCTCCTCCTGAAATATCTCCAGTTTTTTCCCATTGTCATCTATTTTCTCGGTTATATCCTTCTTTAAAGATTCTATGTTTTTGTCTAATTTCTCCTTATCTTCCAGCCTGTTTTTATTATTCTCCTCCTTCAGGGATTCTGTATTTTTGTTCATATCCTCCTTCAGGGATTTTATTATTTCCTCCTTCAGGGATTCTGTATTTTTGTTCATATTTTCGTTTAGCGTTTGGAACATCATCTCATTAGTATTTTTGTTTGTTTCTTCCATTTTTTGGAGCATCATCATTAATATATTCGCGTCAACACTCCCTGTTATTTTTTCTGGTTCGGGTTTCTCTGTTTGTTCTACCATTTGTATGGGTTCTTCTCCCGTCTGTTCTTCTAATTCGTCTGCCGTTTGTACCGGTCTTTCCACTTCTAGTGTGGGCGGTTCTAATTCTGGAAACGTTTGTTCCAAGAAAAAAAAAATGTGATTGATAAAAATTTTTAAATCTACGAAAAAATTTAAACAAGTCAGTTTAGCTTGGAAAAATCAGTTAAGTTTAATGATTCTTCAAAAACAAACAAATCGTCTGAAGGACTAACATTCATAGAAAAAATTATAAAATTGCAGAGAAAAAAATTTTACAAGTTATTATTATTGACAATTTTTTATATATCCAATCAAGTATCGGCTAGAGTTTTAAAAATTTTGTACTCAGTTGAAAAGCATGAGTTTAATACGTGAAAAATCTTTACTCTCAGGACGTGACTCCTTTGAACTACCAAGACATATCAATTAGATGCCTTACAAGAAAAAACTAAGTGATTTGAAGGTGTATGTGTGGCGTGTGAAGTACAACTGCGTGATAAAATGTAACCAGGTAACAAATGACTTTAATTTTGGTAACTCACGTTCCAATGGTTATTTATTCTCGCACTGGACACTCCTTTCGGGTAGTTTCTCACTCTCGCCTCTTCGGGTGTACACTGAATCTATTTAAAGTCAAATTTTGCGATCATTACTTTTTCCGCACTTTTGTAAAAACGTTTGGCAGTAGAATCTCGTTCAAACGCCGCCAAAAGCTCATCAGCTGCTCCGCGTTGATTTAGAAATTATCCGCCGCAGCGCTGATTCCCATTCAGTGTCGAGAAGAAAGGCTTATTGGGTATATGTTTGTTTACGTTAGGGGGAATTATTGTCACGTTAGTCAGTCTATGCGAACACAGCAGAATTCGTTCTCTATTTAAATTTTTGGTCCCTCCTGGGCCGCTTGACGTTCTGGCTGCGTGATTTCTATTAAAATTTGCCGTATCGCTGCTCTATTTCAGCGATACATTTGGCGTAGATCTCGTTGAGGTTAACTCAGTCTGTTTGTCAATGTACGGGAAAAGCCTTTCTCCGTGTCTTGTCGATTTCTCGCCTCTTCGGTTTCGCCTTAGCTGCGTTGATCAGTGTTGTGGGTGATGCATCAGTTCTGGAGTTCAAGTTTCAAGTGTTTTTCGGTCGGATTTGGTCTCTCTTTTATACTAATTCAGGATGACTGTTTTCATCGACTTCCGGTATATTTGTGTAAAAATTCTTTCTAGAATGTTCGAGAATAAACGAAATGGAATGTCATGGAACAATTTTCACTTCCGTAGAAGCTTTTAGAATGAATTTCTTATTCTTCATACAAAGGATATTTCAAAAATTACTCTGGTATTTATCAAACAGTTTTACATTAGTACTCACAATTTGTATGCCATTAATACATTTATATTCCCTGTTTTTAACTGAATCTAGCGATACTAAATATGATTGGTTTCTAATTAACTTAAGCCTAATAAACAATACAATATACAACCCTCACCTTGAGTTGTTGTCATTGAAAACTCAATTTTTATAACAAAAATTGTTGTGGAATTACTAAGTTCCTTCCACAAGCTGAACATCTAATACTACTACCTTCCTACAACAAAATAAACAAATTTTAACATAGATAAAACACAAATAAATACAATTTTATATGGCCTCTGCTCATGGCCTAGATTCTTGTCAGTTTTCTAATACAATGATTAGTCTTTTTCTTTAATACATGTATTATTTCACTACTGTACACACAGAGTTTATTATTTTGTCTATCTTTTGTGATACCTGGTTACTCTGTACATATATTATATTTATCACAAGATGACATAGCATCATTGATTGGTCTTGAGATGTCCTTTTTTATGGCGTGACAAATCTCACTCTAATTAGTTAAATTCTTTTAGAATTGACTTTGCTTTCAACTGAGTTTGTTTCTTATTAAGGTATACTGATGTATTGTACCTTTCTATCTTATTTTTGTTAGCATTATGTAAGTATTTAGCCAGATATGATTATTTTTGTACTGGATGATTGGTTCCAGCCATGCATGGTATAAGTAAATATTTTGCTAACTTGACTATTACAATGTTAAAGTTAGTCAGGTATATTAGTATAGTTGCTTTATGTCATATTACAGCTTTCTAATGCAATTTGGTTGCATTTTGGCAACATTAAATTAATAAATTATACAATATTAGATGCCTATTACATGTTTTTAGTTAACACTGTTTTTGGCTATTTTGACTGCTTTTTATTCATTTGACAGCTTCCTTTATTTAAGATAAATTGTTCACTATTGTCTGCTTGACAGTTACATATAGTTTTTATTTAAATCTGATAATAATTAATTTTTTCATGAAAACTGGGTGTATGGTCTCAAATCCAACACATTAATATTTTTTTGTCATAACAAATATATCATTTTTATTTTAACTTAGATTCTTTCGAATAATGTATTTAAATCATTTAATACATTTATTTTATTTACATCACATAATATAATAATGGATCATGTCCATTTATTCACAAAAAATAGTTTTTAATACTCTATTCATAGTTATAAAACTTAATAATTATTGACTTCATTTTGGTTGATTCTGACATTATTTCTCTCTCTTATAGTGTCTTATGGTTTTTTCACTCTTATTCACTTTAATAATATATATGGGGTTTTGTCTTAGTCATAGTTTGGTCGTTTTTTCAAGTTGATAGAAATAATTATTATACAAAATTACACAATTTTTTGGGACTACTTGGGTTCGATACTGTTCACCTCACTTTCCTCTTATGCTAACTTACTATATAAATGATTTCCTTTATGGAACGTTTTGTGACGTTACAACGTAAATATGTATATTTTCGACCCACTGCGAAGGGTGCAGAAGCAGTGGCGGATTTAAGATTTGTGAGGCCCTAGGCCAAGTTTTCTGAGCCCCCCCCCCGGCTGTGACTTTGAAGAGTAATATATGTACTGCAGAAATAATTTGATGTCAGATTAATACTATCAAATTTTAAACCAGTAGGCTATTATAAAAAAGCGTGCTTTCATTTAGCAAACTTTTTTAAAATATTAAGAATCATGCAAAAGATTGTAAACCGTTCAGTCACAACGCAGATAAACAATGATAACAATCAAGGCTGGTACCACGGTCGTGTAAATTCGGGGCCAATGTAGCGAACATTCAAAATTCGCATGCGCAGATAAGTTTTCAAGGATGCCAACGTCTAAAAATTAGCGCGCAATATTTAAAGAACTGTCTTCTATTTGTATTATTAACAAACATTGATCATTCAATTTCAAAAAATTATACTTAAATAAATCAAAGTGCCTCCTACTTTTATAAAAATACTTCAGTTAAAAAAAAATCTGTAGCTTGCGGCCCCCTCTGATCCCGTGGCCCTAGGCCGCGGCCTAGCCGGCCTAGTGGTAAATCCGGAATTGTGTAGAAGCTATAGAGAACGACATGTGTAGGGCTCTTATCAAGAAGGCCAAATAATTATCAATGTAGGATGTAAAAGGAACGACTTCGAGAAGAAAATCGCGACGGCAAGATCACTAGAATATCTCTCCGATACGGAGAATAGTCTGTTCCGGTTTTCCTTGTCAGAGTCTACAGTTACCGTATAGAGCGCGATAGAAGATGAGTTCTTCACGTGTGTGATGATGTGAGTCCCGGGTTGTGTTTTCCTGTTTTCCCGAAGTGTTTCCGCAACGTCTCGGCAGATCCAGCTCTGCCTTCTACATATAAATTACTTCTCGATGACTTAGATTTGAATGTTTTTTTTTTTTCATCTAGGCCAGTAGTATATTTATACCGGTGTAGGAGTTGAAAAGTAGTTTATATCGGTTCACGTGTCTGTTAAGCGGTAGACTCTTCTGCTTCCGGTGTCCGACTGGCGATGTAAGTGTGACCAGACCTGCAGTCGCAGAATTCCCACGTCAACGTCAGTGTAAATACAGCCCCGGCCTAGGTACAAAAAGAGAAGATTCCGGCCTAAGTCATCGAGGAGGAATCAGCTGAAGATGGCAGAGATGGGTGTGCTTAGACGTTGCGAAAACCCTTATTGGGAACACACAACGCAAAACAACGCGGTACTCAATTCGATAAAACTATTAACTGGCCCGCGCGCATGTGTGTGTGTGATACATGTACAACCTATTACATATTACGTACATTGTGATAGTCTGGAGACGCCATTCGAGCTTTAAATTTAACTAAAATTACACATTATACGTTTCAGTTAGCGTCGTGAACGGTTTCTCGTAATAACTCATCGGGTGTAGTTGGCTGCCAACAGGTGTTATTCAAGAGTACACCCACAGACAGTCCAACGTGTTACACCTGACCCATATCCGCCGTAACCAGTATGTACGTATGTAACAGTAGTTTTATAGCGTTCGTTAACGGCAGTAAGCATTCGGTTTTATGGACGTCAAGCGTCGCTCATGCCCGCGCCGCCGCCCGCTCTAGTTATTGCAGCGCTCACACACACAAACACACACACACACACACAACGGAACCTTTGTTTTACTCATCTCGGGCGATTAATTTTATGCGTCATTTAACTATTATTATATATGCTTACCAATCCTTAGTTTTGAATTCGCTCTGCATAATCTCGTTTACCATCATAAGTTCAGAGTTATTGTTGTTTACTTTCGGACTGTAACATGTTCGTTCAAAACGATTGGTGTTTCCCAGATAAAATTACGGTGGATTTTTTTTTTTAAATTGTTAGTTTTTGTTAACTTCCTCGACGTCTTCTTCTCCATCTTCTGCCTGTTTTTCGTTGTTTTTCAAATTAGGCTCCATTCCTGTTTCACCTTCACCTTCTCGTAACATTGTCAGGATCGTTTCGTTTTTGGCGTTTTAATCCGAGAACCTAGTGTAGGCGTGTATCGTAATTCTCTTTTTACCTTTCGTTCTGTCACTTTCCAATGTAGTTTGCTGGTTGTATGGTTCATCGCTGATGCGCTTACTTATAACGCCAAATTTGCATGCTGTGTAAATTTACTAGCAATAGTCAATATTAAATATGTCAAAAACAGATATACATACAAAGAAACTACCGTTATAAATGTCAAAGCGGTATTTTTTCTAAAGAACACACCCTTGTGTCTGGCGACAGAAAGTCGGCACAAAGTACCAAAACAGGCACGTACCGGACGGACAGCAATAAAATTGTATTATGCTAAAATTAACAAAAAATAGATAGAACGTTGTGAAAGTTAAGTGCTTTTAACAAAGGATCCCGTTATGTTAGAGTGAGACATTTAGACAGAGAAATCAACTGAAGCGTCTTTTCCCACTACGCGAACGAGCCCAGAGAACGCGCTGTTATCTACCAAATAAGAAAACGCGTCAGTTTTTTAGCGGTAAACTTCTAATACTACATTGGGTAAAATTGAATATCGCGGCACCTAAGTCCAATGGGAACGTTTAGATTCAAAATTATGCGAGGGTAGGCCCAGTTTGTGTATAAAACCCAAGACCGAGAAGTTTAAGGCAGTCATCGGTGTCGTACAACAGTAAAGACTCGTCAATTAAGTCATCGGTGTAGTACAACAGTAAAGACTCGTAAATTAAGTCGTCGTCGAAGTTATAACAGTAAAGACTCGTCAATTAAGTTATTTAATTCGTCGGAAGGTAAAAACAGTGACTCAGTTTACCGTCATCCGAAAGTGACCGTTCAGTTAAAGAAGTCAGTTTTTAATCAAGTAATCAGTCATCAGAAAGTTAAATAGCTTTATTCAGTTAAAAGTTACCGTTGAATTAGGAGTGACAATTCAGTCGGAGTTTATCTAAAGTCAAGCGAAAGTTACGCATAATCCGCGAAACTCACACAAAGAATCGTGATTAAATAGTCTGACGTTATCAATCAATACAATCCTTGTTATAAGCATCTAGCTTAAATTATATCTATGAACTTAGACGAATCATAGTCTTGGTGAATAAAATTTTGTTAACTATATATAAAAGTTTGTGTTAAGAAGATATATTGATTATAACGGTATGTTCGTACTGTAACGAAGATATTTGATATGTGTTATTGTGAATGTGATGCCAGTGTGTAAATCAATCTGTGATAATCAATCAAGTGCAGCCAACTAAGGACCTACATTAACCAGCAGCCGTCCGCAGAGACATACTTCAGACGACGTTCAAGTGGATGCGCCTCTTTGCAGAATAGGAATTCAACCATCAAGTAATTTATATTGAACATTTGAAAGATACTTTATTCACTATTTGCAACTCAATCAGATCTAAAAGAACCCACTTTCAAAAGAAAAGATTAAATTTTGTTATCATCAATATTATGTTATTGTAATAAGTAACTGAAAATAAATTATTAAAGTAACAATTTATGATATATTTTGTGTTAATTAAATTATTTATTAACCTGAGATATTATCCTTAAAAAGATAAAAGAGTTCAGCGAGTAGTATACTGTACAATTTTAACAGCGTCAGGCATCGTCAGGATTAAGTTGACTCATCCTCCAGCTGTACATCGTCAACAAAATCCCCTGTAGGTATTGCGAACAATTAGAGACTACAATAACGTCGTTTAGAAACCGAATGTTCCGACCACTCCAATCTTCTCCGCCTTCTGCCTTTTCTCTTCGTTCTTTTTACACTAGGCTCCATCCCTGCTTCATCTTCACCTTCTTGTAATTGTCAGGATCTTTTTGTTTTTGGCATTTTAATTCAAGACGTTAGTGTTGACGTGTATAGTGTTTCCATCATTCGTTCATCGTCTTTCCAATGTAGTTTTCTGGCTGATGCTCTTCCTGTACATTTTTAAAAGTGGGCTCACCCTCCACCTGTAAGCCGTGAGAAAACCCTTGTAGCGAATGGGGGCGATTAGCACCTACAATGACGTCGAATATATCTGCATCGATTATGTGGACATAATAGACTACCAGTCTGCTAAGATTCCTTTGTACTGAATGTATGGGATAGAAAGCATCAAGTTTTGAATAATCGCACTTTTTGTGGAATCATGTATTATGTTAGAGAAGACAACAACAGTAATTAAGGACAGTTCACTTAATTGTTTAAACGTAAGTCATAATATTTAAAATTTTTACATTTAATATTATGAATAATTATAAATAAATATTTATGAATTGTCTTATCCGATTCAATTAGATGGCAACGTTTATAGTACACGTATTCTTTTTTACGTGACTCCGCAGTTAGTATAAGCGCTGATGTGGCAGTCTTACATTGTCAATGCGTAACAATGTACCAGAAATTTACTATTTCACTTACAGATTAATAAAATATTTGAGGGTAAATTAAGATAATTAATAAAGATGAATACTAATAACAACTGACTATTTCGACGATGACAGCTGACACGCGCAGCATCAGCAACGGACCGAACTACGACAGTTGCTCGTTGTAGTACGTGCAGTTGCTTGTAGTAGTAGTAGTAGTAGTAGTAGTAGTAGTAGTAGTAGTAGTAGTAGTAGTAGTAGTAGTAGTAGTAATTAAATAATCATTATCATCGTCATCATTGTTAGTGTTCTCTCACTAACTTGTATTTTGTGAGACAACATAATTTCCCGAACGTGAGATTAAGGAAAATGGACACAGCTACTCGAGTGGAAACAGGAATTGGGTACAACCGACAGCTGTCAGTTTCTCGGAATCATTGTACGTTTGTCCGGCTTCACAATATCTGTGACACAGTTTCTCTGTTTGCGGGGAAACAGATAATACTGCATATTACCGGTCAAGTTTACGATCGGCCAATACCCAATTACATATAATGTGACTCTAACTTCGTAGCCAGTAATAAAGTGCATTAGTATACTGAGGTAACGGAAAAAATTCATGGACTTCTTATTGTACGTAAACACTAAAAGTAAGCCTAGTTAGAACACTAGACTGTGATTCGGTGTTCTATAAATCTCTGCGCTCGAAGGAGCTGACAGAGTAGTATTCGCGATCAGTAAACGACAGGCACAGAAGACTTTATATAACTCTAATAATATAATACAATTGTCCTTTCGAGTTTAGACGTCCCCCGCCGCCGCCTGGTCATTATTTATCCAGGATTTTGCACGCTTGCGTGTAACGCTTGACTTTGCAAGCGAAGCCTGATTAATTCGTTATCGTATTTAGCCCCTTTTCCATCAGTTTTACGATAGTATTTTAATACTAAATTCTGTTACCAAAGAAGCTGTAGATATATGTATAGTTATATAATGCATTTAACGTTGTTTTTGTTTTGTAGTATCGATAGCCCTGCGCTGTACGTGTCAATCACAGCAAGTTTTGTAGACAAACTACTACCTGCATTACTATTATAAAGATAAAACCACTTTAAACATATTTAAAGCGGTCCAGGTCACTGTATGATAATTATATATAATTTACCTTAATTTCCGTCCAGTGACGTCAAGCGTAATTTGTATTTGGTTACGCGTTTCAGGCCATGTGGCCCATCCTCAGACCATCACTCCAAGAGGAGCTCGTTAAAAAATAAAAAATCCACAATAAAACAAACACATAATAAATAAATACAAAAATATATTAAAACATATAAAGGCGTTCTATTACACGAACACGGTGCACCGCGTGTAGCATGCCTGAACTGCGTCAATGGAACCTGTTATCTATTATTATCTGTAATCGATCGCAGCGCGGTATCATACAGTGGGTTGGACCTGAAGTTAAGTTTATCATTAAGTATGTCGTCACACACATCTGGGTTATTATGACCTCTATATATCTCGAATTCTTCAATGGATGCGCTTGAAGAATTCGAGATATATAGAGGTCATAATAACCCAGATGTGTGTGACGACATACTTAATGATAAACTTAACTTCAGGTCCAACCCACTGTATGATACCGCGCTGCGATCGATTACAGATAATAATAGATAACAGGTTCCATTGACGCAGTTCAGGCATGCTACACGCGGTGCACCGTGTTCGTGTAATAGAACGCCTTTATATGTTTTAATATATTTTTGTATTTATTTATTATGTGTTTGTTTTATTGTGGATTTTTTATTTTTTAACGAGCTCCTCTTGGAGTGATGGTCTGAGGATGGGCCACATGGCCTGAAACGCGTAACCAAATACAAATTACGCTTGACGTCACTGGACGGAAATTAAGGTAAATTATATATAAATAAAACCACTATTAACCGTCTAAAAATAAAGGGTTAACAAAATTGTGAAATGAATAGTCCAATTATTGAATAAATTTTAAAAGACGAAACGGAAACGTTAAAGATGTACAGAGAAAAGAGATTATACAGAGAAGGATACCCAGAATTAGATAATTTCCGGATACAAATTGTATCGAGTCTGTGAAAGTTGTAGGGTGAAAATGAAATACTGAGTTATTAGTAGCGATAAAAATTGCTGTTTGACAAAATTAAAATTTAATAAAATTATAAACGTCACTAACAGCACCGTACGCGCTGGAAGTCGAGTCGCAACTGGAAAATTCATCAGGCCAGTATTGAGTGATAACAATGCGAGTACGTACGTAGTTGTATGCGTTCTTGGGCCAGTGTAATACGACAATAGGAAACCGTAGCACACATAAACATTCGAACTGACGCGATTGCGGGTAGCCTAGGTCAGTGTTGACAAAGACACGGAGGTATAGTGCGTGTGAAGGGGAAAGTGATGGTAGGTGGGAGGGCGATTGTACACAGAAGTATGCACTAAATAATCCAAAGGAACAGAACTTGTGGAAACAACGTATAAAATATATATACTTTTGGTACATGTCGGCATAAATATGCTGGTATTGGTTTATCTGTAGGCACTGGCACTGTAAAATAGTCTAGCATTAGTCTGACACGTGAGGTTGATAATAACAATACGGTTCTTTATATTAGAACCATGTACCGGGATGTTTGGCCGTGGTCCAGGGTTTAGAAACAAACCAAACGTTTCAGCAGCACCACTGGCTGCCATCTTCAGTAGGAAACGAGTCCACCTGAACGCGGGGTGTCAAACGTCAGGCCCACAGTACTGTGCTGAAGGCTGACGTTTTACACCCCGCGTTCAAGTGGATTAGTTTTCTACTGAAGATGGCAGCCAGTGGTGCTGCTGAAAAGTTTGGTTTATTTGTAAACCCTGGACTACGGCAAACAGCCCGGGACATGCTTCTAATATAGCTGACACCGTCCCTGAAAGCCTTAGAAAAATAATAAAGTGCTTTGCTTTATGAGACTGTACTGAAAGGCTAGTGCTTGGTGAGTTGTCTTCGCTGTTAAATTATGACTTTGTAAGTACTCAGTGTATGGAGGAGAGATGTGGACATCAGCTAAAAGGGCCAAGAAACACTAAAAAGGTTTGAAAGAAGATTGTACGACGTGTATATGACTGATACTATATGGAGAACAAGAAATGGCTAGGAGATAGATAAGCTATTGAAGCATGAGGACATTGTAAGATTCGTGAAGGCTCAACGAATACAATGGCTAGGTCACCTAGAGCGGATGGATGATCAGCGTATGCCAACGAAAATGCTGAGAGTGCAAGTCGAAAGAAAGGTCGATCTAGGATAAAAGATAGTTGGATGATGTTCTAGGAGATCTCAGAAAATGGATGTGAGGGGTTACACTGAGATGGCGGCAATCGATAGAAGACATTGGAGAAGATAGGTGTCGGAAGCCAGGCCTCACGTTGGGCTGTAGTGCTAAAGAAAAAGAGTATGTAAAATATATAAAAAGAAACGATTAGTTTTATCATACGCATACCGACATTAACTTTTTACATTTGTTTTACAATGAATTCAGTCACGTGTAAATTCACTGTATGCGAATTTTTAATTGAAATAACGTTCAACAGAAAGCTGAATTCATTTAACGAGTGAAAAAAGAAAAAGGATAATACGAAAACAAACGAACAGGAAACAAACGAAAATATACAAACATTCGGAAGCAATAAATCAGCTCATAAATTATACAATAGCACTTAAATTTAAGAAGCGGGGTTTTCGAAATATACTTTTAAATTGTGTATAACTTTATACTACGGCGTGTTCGGTGAAAACTCAATTTACATTTTTTGTTTTGATTTGTATAGTATATAGACATATTATATAGGCTACTTCTCTCCGCAACTTCCTCCCTTTTATACATTGTACGTAATGCAAGAGAAAGCATAAGAGTGAATAAAATTTGAGTCAATAAAACAAATTTATTATATTGTGCGCACAAACTGTGGACGCCAGAGGGCCCAAAAAGCTCGTTGATAACGACATCTGAATTCGTTAAGATAAGACTTAGATAAGCTAGCGGCGCGGTCAATAAACACGCGTTTATAAATGGCACTAACAACAAAGCGAAATGACACGGGGGAAATTTATGGCAGACCAGACAGATGCGCTACTAGATAGCGATGCTGTGCAGTATGTCTGCAAATAATGTGAAAATAATTCACGCTGCCATCTCCGGCCCAGAACAGAACAGAACGTATCCATGCGGAACTACAGCACGAACGCTAACTGTTGTCTCCCTATAGTTTTACTTTCCTTCCTTACTCTCACTCTCTTCTCCTCTTCACTCCTCTCCCCCCTTCATTCCAGTTATCCTTCTCTCATACTATCCTCCTCAATCTCTCTCTCTCTCTCTCTCTCTGTCTCTCTCTCTCTCTTCCTTGTGCTCTCTTATGTGGACACATACATATACACGCACAATAAATGAATACGTATATAAATATAATCATACGTACGTATGTTCATATACGTATACATACATATGTGCAGATTAAATAATGAAACGTAAGTTAGGTACACACATAGTGAGTAATATAGTGCACGTGATATAGCATAAACATAAGTGTAGTAATATAGTGTATATAGAGTGCAAGTGTAATTAGACGAACACTACCGATAGAAAAATGAATGTTCGTTTATACCCACGCACAAGCTACGGTAGAAAATATTTAACCTGAAAACGGTTAAGGCGAAATATCGGTTTACGGTCAGGTCCCGATCGTTGTTTCTATCTTACAATTAAAACAAAAGTTTCACTATTTGTACTATTTTATATACTATATAAAATGTACTATTATATATAGTTTTATACCTATTTTATACTATGTATTATGTTTTTATACTATATACTATTTTATTTTACTGTTTGTACGGTTAAAACGAAAGTTTTCCCCACAAAGTATCGGTTAACCCGAAAATGTATTATTAAAAATAATTTTTTTGTTGGCTTTCATTATCTGCATAATAAATAAATCCATACATGCACGCCCCAAAACAGTGAAAGTTAAAAATCGTAAAAGTGATGAGGGTGCTGACAAACTTGACACGCAAAATGTTCGAAAATTTACGAGTTTTTACCGCTACTGAGATGGTTTCGTTGCTGAATCGTGTTCGTCGATATTTAGAAGCCTACTCGGCCTTCGATATGTAGAAGGTGGAGTGTTTGACCAAATAAATAAATTAAAACATTTTGTTGAAAATGAAGTAGTTCAGAATTGTGTGCAAAAGGAAATAATGGACTATTTTAAAAAGAACTGAACATTGTCACTATCGGAACTTTAAAAGACAGTGCGTTACTCCAGAAGAAAATCTAAATCGTAACACTAAGTGAAGAACAGCTTCATTGCGTGGGTACTAAATCCCCCCTCCCCCAAATAATTAATCAGAAACTATTCAGGAGGATAAATAAAATGTTTATATGAACGTATCTTCTGAATATTATTTATTCATTTATTGTACTACACAATAAAGTAAGTAATCTATGTAAAGTAAGTATTTGTTCATTTATCTCATTTGTCCGTTTAACATGCGGCCCACACTCAATTCGGTTAACACGAAAACAGCTGGTCCCCGTCATTTCGCGTTAAACGTTTTCCACTGTATTCGTATCAACTATTGATCGTAATTTTAAGGGACACATTTTCATTGTTTTTATTGAAAAATGAAAATACAAGATTTTCTTTTTACACCAATATATACATAGGACTTTGTAGCTTAACTCATATTTAAATAAATCTTTTTGAAAACGTACCTTACAAATTCAAATGTCTCGCCTAAAAACTAAAGATATCCTCATTTCAGTGGGCATCAATATTTTGAATAATTCATTAAATAATTCGATTCTTGTGATCTCCGTGGAAACCAAATAATAGGCATTAGTTTATTCTCAAATATTTTGTCACAGTACTCTCTGTAAAAGCTGTTAAAAAAGTGGGCTTCATTTATATACTACAAATTGTCACATCGGCCTGGCCTCTCAGGTAAAGCTGTCATGTAGTCATTATGAGTTTGAACATACATTTTTTAGTTCTAAAGAAATACAAGTGCCAACAAACTCAGTTGTAAAAAAAAGTTTTATCAGCGGACTAAAAAAGTGTTGTATACGGACTAAGGACAGTTGGAAAAGGTATAATTCTGTGTGCTCGAATGGTTAACGTTCTGATAATGCTTGGTGAAGAAATGATATATACTTTGGACTAAGCTATATCAGAGTACGAAAATAAGGCTTAGAAAGCAAAGAAGACTAAAAAAAAACTTGGAACTTGGAAAGAAACTAAAAAGCAAAGAGAAACTTGTCCAGACTATAGCCGTGGAATGTTCTAAGGTAACTAAAATACGAAGTTCTTATAAAGTGGGGTTTTTGTTAGCCGTTTTCTGCAGATGAATTTTTTTTAGGAAAAGGAACTTTTTCTCAAAAACTGTTTAACCTATTTTGTTGAATGTTTTACATCATATTCATTGCAGGAAGACACACAATTCAACGAGTTAGTTTTAAAAAAATAAGCTGTAGAACTAATTTTATTAAATTTATGAAGGCAATTCTTTTTTTAATTTTTAACAGAGCTCCGGAAACTTTTTTTGCAAAACTAAAATCTCGATTTGCAAAGTTTTTGTTAAAATATGTAAGAAAGATTCATCAGATAGTACAAAAAATTTGAAAGAGTTTGTGCACGTGGTTAATGATAAAATGTTCCTTGTGTAACTACTGAATGGTATAAGGATTCCGGGTACCATTAATAATAACAACCGTGACACGGGGATGTCGTTTGATTTGATGCTTTCAGTGATAACTGGCACAAAACTATAACACATATGGACACTATGAGGAATGTAATTCTTATTATTCTTAAAGAATTGTCCTCCTCTTTTCACATCTTTCCTTAGTTTTCCCTACTTTCCCTAATATTTCCTTACCTTCACCTCTTCCTTCTCTTCCTTCAAAATTCACTTACAGAAGTAATTTTATTATTTCCTAATATAGTTAATCTTACAAATACACACGCGCGCGCGCGCGCGCACACACACACACACACACACACACGTGATGTGACCTTGTGTCCGGCTTGAGTCCTGGTTTTCGCAACGTTTCGGCAGAGCCGGCTCTGCCATCTTCAGGCTGATTCCTCTTCAATGACTTGGGATGGATGAATTTTTACCTATACTGGACCTATATTTTTACTGCAGTGGGAATGGAAAGGTGCGTCTCTGTTGGTTCGCGGCCGATTTCGTGTCTGTAAAATGGTCGCTGTCTGTGTTGACGGCGTCCGACTGGTGTTGTGGGTGTGAAGTATCGGCTTCCAGACCGTCATCTCGATCGTTAACAGCGGCTGATCTCTTTTCAGTATCAATGATGTCTCTTATTTTGCGTTTCTGCAACAGTTCCGTGGCAGGCAGTAGTTTCCGTCGCCTCGAAATCGATTTTGTGTCCAATGTCGGTTCTATGCTGGCCTGACCCAGATGTTTCCAAGCTTTTGCTGACTTGTTGACTGCAAGCCTGTTTTCTCTGACTTGTGTGTGTGTGTGTGTGTGTGTGTGTGTGTGTGTGTGTGTGTGTGTGTGTGTGTGTAGGTTTGTGTGTAGCGTGGCGCTGTGTGGAGCAGAGACATGGCCTATCGAATTTTGACAGACAAATTTCGTGGAAAGTTTCAAAATGTGGACCTGGAGTACAATGCAGAACACAGTATATAGGCTAAACGGATGCGATAAGAAACAAAACAATTATGCAATGATACGTGAAGAAAGAAAATTATTGAAATGCATTTAGAATAGGAAATCAAACTGATTATGACATGTTAAGTAGGAGTAGCCTTATTGGGAATATATAGAAGGGAAAGTAGAGGGAAAGATTAAGGATGAGAATTATTTTTGACCTCAAGGGAGGAACTCATAAGAAGGGCTGAAGAGGATAGAATTCGTGTGATAGAATTGAGTGGAGGAGAATGTTTAGACGCTAAGGGTTGAACCAAGTTCAACGCAAGCCAGAATACTTTATTAAAGTCGAAATTTATTTCAAATTACTTGAAGCATTTTCGGATATTAACTTTTGTGTCCATCGCCAGCCATTTTAACTTGTGTGTCGTCGTTCTTAACACATATACAAGTTAGTTCCCTAAACATGTCTCAACAGATACGTTTTGACAAATACGTCACGTTTACTCCCATACGTATCATACTGTTACGACATCACAGAACAATCTACGTGTTTGTCGAATGTGCCAGAAGAATCTCGATGTAACCCGTGTGGCGTACGTGCTTGTCGACGCATTTTCGAGAGGTTTCTCGAAGGCGCCAGCCGCGCGGACTGTGTCAAGGCCGCAGTTAATTACGTAGTTCACACGAGCGCTAAGACGGAATTAGGAACATTCTGGCCTGTGAGCGCAGGTATAAATTCATGGCGGCAGCGGCCTTAAATTTCAGTATAGTGGCGATATATTTACAGAGCGGTTCCAGTTATAGTCGCGATATAAACTTATTACTGTGCGCGTTCAAGTGGTTGTTAGTTAAGTGTTGTGTTTTATAATCGGACGGTATAATTGTAACACAATTGTGTTTAATTTTAGTGGACATTTTATTGCGTGTGAACAATTTTCATTTGATTTGTTGTAGAGACTGTGTTGTTAATTACGAACTGTTTAACTGTAAAAATTAAAGGTGTGATTAGTGACTTAATTGGTGTCTTGTACTGTATTTTGTTTCCACTGTACCTACGACGATCGAGTAGACCGTCGTAACAATATGTATACTTCCTCTTCTCCCTTGCACTTCACGGAGTCGAGTTACCGAAAGCTGAGTATCCTCTCCGTCGCCCAATATCTTAGTCTGTTCCAATGACTTTCCTCTTTTCCGGCTGCCTCCCTGATGTTGCCTTTCCACGGGTTTCGGAGTCTTCTTCGGAGCATCCTTCTTGCACATTTGAGTCAAATTGTTTTCATGGACTGTCTCCTTTCATTCTATCTGTTCAAATGAACCATTGGAGCTGTCAAGTCTTTCTTTGTCCACTTGTATTGGTAGTTGTAGTAGTTTCTCTCATAAATAACACTATTAACCTAATACGTCAAGATGTGGAACTGCAGCAAGTGAACAACGTAATTACTCGTCAACTTGATCGTCATTAGCACTAGTTTGCCCGGTCCTGACCAAATGTCTCCCGGCCATTCCCCAGAGATTTCTCTCAGCGTAAGTTTCGTCCAGTTCTCTGTACTGTCGTTCTTATTTAGGTTATTACCGTTTTGGAAGGAACGCCTTTTTGCAAGGTGGTGATTGCTAAAGTGCTAAACGTCTCTTGACCTGCAATCTAGCAGTCTTCATTGCCATCTATCAGCTTCTCGCCCAGTCAAATACCCTGCTCACTTACATTTTATTTTCTTATTACATTGTAAACGATATCGTCTATTTTAGTTTGGCTACACATCCTATTGTCTGTTTTCCTGTATTTTCTGTTACAATTGCACAGCGCACACCAGTATAGTTCTGTACATTACAATTTTTTTCAAGGGTTACTGCCCATATTTCTCGCCGGCAAGACGTCGCAGGAAGCAGACGCTGTTTAAACGTATTCCTTTTTAAACACGAGGGTATTTTAAAAAATAACTGCCAGCCGTGTTAGGCCGTAGCCCAACATTATTAAAATTATAGTTCCTGTCGTAAAACCGGTCCAAGGTAGCAACCGTGTCAACATAAGCTATGTATAAAACTCAACAAATAACAACAACTCGAATCGGCCGTGCCCACAACGATCTTCTTCAGTGTGGCGGGAAAGCGGTAGTAAGCCTCTCAGTCTCTCATACAATTCACAATTTCAGTCCCTTACGGTGCTTACTATCTCTTTTCCGCCACACTGAATAAGATCGTTGATGGCACGGTCGAAACGTCTGTTTTGTTGGTTTCGTAAATTTGTTGACTTTTATCTTAGTTTACGTTGACAGGGTTGCTTTACGTTAGCAACTATTGTTTTATTATGTTGTTGGGCCACGGCCTAACAACCCGGCAGTTGTTTTACGGTCGAATACCGACCGTGAAAGCCTACGAGAGTAACTTGTTATTCGACATCGCATTATTATGCATCGAATACCGACCGTGAAAGCCTACGAGAGTAACTTGTTATTCGACATCGCATTATTATGCATCGAATACCGACCGTGAAAGCCTACGAGAGTAACTTGTTATTCGACATCGCATTATTATGCATCGAATACCGACCGTGAAAGCCTACGAGAGTAACTTGTTATTCGACATCGCATTATTATACATCGAATACCGACCGTGAAAGCCTACGAGAGTAACTGTTATTCGACATCGCATTATTATACATCGAATACCGACCGTGAAAGCCTACGAGAGTAACTTGTTATTCGACATCGCATTATTATGCATCGAATACCGACCGTGAAAGCCTACGAGAGTAACTTGTTATTCGACATCGCATTATTATGCATCGAATACCGACCGTGAAAGCCTACGAGAGTAACTTGTTATTCGACATCGCATTATTATGCATCGAATACCGACCGTGAAAGCCTACGAGAGTAACTTGTTATTCGACATCGCATTATTATACATCGAATACCGACCGTGAAAGCCTACGAGAGTAACTTGTTATTCGACATCGCATTATTATACATCGAATACCGACCGTGAAAGCCTACGAGAGTAACTGTTATTCGACATCGCATTATTATACACCGAATACCGACCGTGAAAGCCTACGAGAGTAACTTGTTATTCGACATCGCATTATTATACAACGAATACCGACCGTGAAAGCCTACGAGAGTAACTGTTATTCGACATCGCATTATTATACATCGAATACCGACCGTGAAAGCCTACGAGAGTAACTTGTTATTCGACATCGCATTATTATACAACGAATACCGACCGTGCAAACCTACGAGAGTAACTTGCTATTCGACATCGCATTATTATACATCGAATACCGACCGTGAAAGCCTACGAGAGTAACTTGTTATTCGACATCGCATTATTATACAACGAATACCGACCGTGCAAACCTACGAGAGTAACTTGTTATTCGACATCGCATTATTATACAACGAATACCGACCGTGAAAGCCTACGAGAGTAACTTGTTATTCGACATCGCATTATTATACATCGAATACCGACCGTGAAAGCCTACGAGAGTAACTTGTTATTCGACATCGCATTATTATACAACGAATACTAACCGTGCAAACCTACGAGAGTAACTTGTTATTCGACATCGCATTATTATACAACGAATACCGACCGTGAAAGCCTACGAGAGTAACTTGTTATTCGACATCGCATTATTATACACCGAATACCGACCGTGAAAGCCTACAAGAGTAACTTGTTATTCGACATCGCATTATTATACATCGAATACCGACCGTGAAAGCCTACGAGAGTATCTTGTTATTCGACATCGCATTATTATATTTTACAAACAGGCCAACCTGATTTTACTCGTGTGACAATTTCTGACATCACACCTGCATTGATTTTACATGAAAGATACCCAAATGTTATGTTTTTTCACTTCAACATTTAAGAAAATTTAAAACTGCTAAAATGTTTTGCAAGAAAATATATATCCATGTAAAAGCATATTACTCTCATTACTGTAAACGCGACTGTGTGATACTTACGTCGTACTATATAATACTGTGAAGTTTTAAAATAAATGTATTATTACTTTCATGTTCCGTAAAGAAATGGAAGAATGGTGATCGAAAAAAATCGTGTTCGAGATAAGGGCTGATTCTGACTGTATTACCCTCAAAACATGAAGAAAAGTTATGTTCCGAAAAGTTGTCTGTGTGTAGAATGTTTTCTATGACGAACGATAACTGCTGCAAATTCAAACAGAATCAAATAATTTTTGCATACGTGCCTGAGTTGTAGAGGACTCAAGTCTTATTGATTTTGGTGAAGATCGGTTAAGGGGAAGGGGTAGTTTACCTGCAACGTTTTACGTTTTAAAAAGAGTAAAGAATTTAATTTTGATAAATAAAGTATCCTGAAAAGAAGGTCATAATAATCCACTGTAAAAATGGTAGGTGAAATATCTATAAATGAAAATGGTAGTCGAAGGCGGAAGGGGGTTTGTTTCTATAAATGAAAATGATAGTTGAAGGGGGAGAGGATAATTTTTTATATGTGTACTATGTTGTCGGCAACAAAGAAGTAGTTTCTATGGAAATACGTATTTCACTAAAATTTATCAAACATAAAACTCGATTTACAAGGTGGGGGATATTTTTTTTTTAATTATCGAATCGTATTCAAGGAAATGATTTTAAATATAAATCTTAAAACATGGAAGTCATGTAAGGTTTTCCATACCGTTATTTTTTATAAATATTATAAACTTTTTTTTATAAATATGCACACAACTGTATATAACGATTACACACATCTGGCTACACAATTTATTATTATAAAGTACCATTAGGGAAGGGAGTACGACGAGGAGATATCGTATCATCCCAGCGTTGTTGGTAAACGCGCGCGCGTGTATTTTGTAACCATCCCATTTCATACGGTTATCTCAACAGAAGTGAAACTATTGACACTACAATGACCCGGCTGCCGATGAAGTCGGGCCGATTATATTGTATACATACATAATGTAATGAGGGCTCGAGGGATGGGCAGATAAACAAGATCCGGTGAGAAAGATCTCTGTGCTTTGTGACTCCGCGCCGCTTACCAAGTTTCCTTTCTCTTTCTGCTCCTTCGATGTCAACTGTTATCGGTTCCTTAGCAGCCTACACATGTCGCGGCACCTTTCTACTCGACCTTTTCTTGTCGTGAACCCCTCTGATGTAAAATACAGTACCGGCTTCCGTACAGGATAAGTCGTCCGAAAAATTCAAATACCATGGCTTTAAGCACAGCAAGCCAGTCCTGAGACTGTTTAAAGCTGTCCCTTACTAACATATTTGTATAGAAACATAATTTTTGTATATATAATAAACAAAAATACAGTGAAAAACGTTTAACACAAAAACGGTTAACACGAAATATCGGTTGATACGAAATATGACTCAAGTCCTGATCATTGTTTCTATTTTATTATTTTACATACAGTTTGTACGGTTAACACGAAAGTTTTACCTACAAAATATCGGTTACATGTCCGACCCTAGATTCTTTTGACCACTTTCTCTCTTTCTCTCATACTAGTTTTTATTTCATCTTTGGCCTACTGTTGTAGTTTTGAAGCTCTAACTCTTCTCCTCGGCAATCCATTTCTACCGCCGTCAGTCTTTTTTACAAATCAGTATGGATTTAGAGCCCGTACCTCAGAGTTAGGTAAGTTCTAAAACAACACCAGTCCAGTTCTTACCTTGTTTACTTTAGATATGTTACGAACCTATCACAAGAAATCAAGTCATCTTATTATCTTATTAACTACACTGATTAATTCATTTTCGTATTTAGCTCTCTATCCATTAGTTTTGCGATAGTATTTTAATATTAAATTTCATAACTAAAGAAGCTATAAGTATACAGTGAAAAACGTTTAACACAAAAATTTTAACACGAAATATCGGTTAATACGAAATATTACACAAGTCCTGATCTTTGCTTCTACTTTACAATTATAGTTTGTACGGTTAACACAAACGTTTTATCTACAAAATATCGGTTAACACGAAAAGTTTTGTTATAATAATTTTGTTTTCTGGCTTTTAATAGTTGCGTAATAAATAAGTCCATACATTAACGCCCCAAAACTGTGAATGTGATGACAGTACCGCGACGAACTTGACACAGAAAATGTTAGTGAAAATTTACGAGTTCCTACCGCTACCAATATGTTTTCGTTGCTAAGCCGTGTTGGTCGATTTTTTAGAAGCCAATTCGGAAGGTGAAGTGTTTGACCACATTGATAAATTAAAACAGTTTTTTGAAAATAAAGTGGTGAAGTATTGTGTGCGAAAGAAAATAAAGGGCTATTTTAAAAAGAGTTGAAGATTGTGTCACTATAGGAACTTACATACTGTACAAGAAAACTTAAATCGTAAGACTAACTGAAGAACAGCCTCAGTGCGTGTATACTAAATTTTAAGGAAAATTAACCATAGTTTCCCTAACATTAACCAGAAATTATTCAGGGGGGATAAATAAAACGTTTATAAGTACAGTAAGTACTTTCTGAATACTCTTTATGCCTTTATTGTACTACACAATAGTAATCTTTACAGTATTTGTTCACTTATCTCGTTTTGTTTCACTTTTTGTCCGTTTAACACGATATTGTGTTAACACGAATAAAGCTGATCCCCGTCATTTTGCGTTAAACGTTTTCCACTGTATTATTTTTTAAGTACGCATGTGTGTGTGTGTGTGTGGGTGTGTGTGTGTGTGTGTGAGAGAGAGAGAGAGAGAGAGAGAAACGCATTTGTAAACTGCCGAATCTCACTTTCTGTGGTGTGTTCCGCAGACATGAGACTATGCCACACCTGGTCATCCGGATCAGGTTACACCTATCTCATCTTGTCGATGGGAAGCAGCGGGGCCTAGGATTGCTGGGATAGTCTGTTGAAACCTGTCCGATGGCGCAGCGAGGCGAGTTTTGTGAATTAACACTCCCTCCTCCGCCAGAGGGGTAAAGAAAAAAAGAAATTTTAAAAATGTATCTGTAAAAATGTAATCATGTAAACCGAATTAAATGATTAGGGTGAATAATCGTATGAGAACGATTATTTTTAATCGGGTACGAGTAGGAAATACTTTCGTGTTTACATCGTCTGCTAGTCGTGTGGTCGTTGAGGTATATTTCAAATTTATATCGTAGTTTTTGAGTTATATTCCTTAACTAGTAGAAATAAAGTAGCCTTCGAATTCAAACCATATTGTAGTATCATTGGCGAATCTAGGATTTCGCCTTGGGCGGGGGGTGGTCCAGTCGAGATGGCTTCATATGAAAGCAAAGAAAGTTGAGACTAATCAATATCAGCATCTTCAAAGTGGCGTAAAAACGTGTGATAACATCCGAAATCAATCCCATTAAAGTAAACTGCAATAACTCAATAAAAATACGGGTTATTGAAACATCGATTGGAAGATACTTGTTGACTGAACTGATTTTCCTATATTTCATTTTTTAAACGTATACGCAAATGCTGTGTAATAAACTTGTTTGTATGTTTAAAAAACAGTCACTACTATATTAGCGTACACAGCTGAAAAAATAATAAAGCAGTCTAAACATCAAGAGATTAACAAAATTCCTTGTCAACTTTTTTCGACCCTCTGTGGAGGGGGGGGGGGAGTCCGGTCCCGTTCGTCCACTCCCGTAAATAGATTCTGCAGTAGTTTTAAACAAACAAACAGTGCTACAAAACACGCCATCATTATTTTACGTTAGGTTAGGTTTTTCTTTAGGAATTTGGAAACTTTCGTTAAATGAGGCTAAGTGTAAACATTGAGGCATTATAATCCTTAAAAACAGAAGAGCACTACAAGACGTGCCGTTTACTTATAAGAGTATTCACGGCCTTATTGAGTTAGACGTATCGGGCGTCGGTTACAGATTTCCTTACATAAGGTAATAAAGGCATGTCTCGTTCAGACACTTGCGGTAGAGTGTGTTGGCTCCATTGACACGATCTACCGGAATGATGAACAAAGTTTGTGACAGTGAAGATGTTAACATTTTCAGTCAGAGTACTGATGCCTTTAGGAAGGAGGTTAAGATACTGGCGCGAGACTTTGACTAGGATATCTATCTATTTTATAAATGTGTATGTTTAATATATTCATGTTACTAGTTTTGTTGTTTCATACGTATGTAGTATACGTCACGTCCACTTCCTTCTATGTTATACTGACGTTTTCCCTGAAATATGTCCCAGTTAGGTAGAGTGCGTACTCTAATGTATTCATACTGTTGTATACACTCTCTTTACATCAGAATTCAGTCATTCTGCTTCCCTGTTAGGTATACATCTTCAAAGAGATTGGAATAAACTATAAACTATAGGAGGAGATGCGATTCTTAAAATTATTATCAATAGATAGCGCAATATACTCATTACAAATTATGAGATATCGGACATTAGCTATCGTAAGTTAAAATTAATAAACACGACATTGCAACTTAAACAACCACGGGAGGAATCCTTCTTTGATGTAATGATAAGTACTGTTTTATTATTATTATTATTTTAGTATTATATTTGTATAACTAAGGTTTGGAGTTTTGACGATATCTATTTGTTATTGACAGATTTAGTACAGTCACTGAAGCCGAAAAAAAAAATAGAAATTTCAAATTAAGTGGCTTCTACGAGATTTTTTGCATAGGGCTAGATAAAAAGGTAAGAAAGAATTAAAAAAAAAGTTTACAAAAATTCAGTTGCCGGTTTTCGAAAAAAAGGAGGGGGAATGTACAAAAAATTCATTTTTCGTGATTATCTTACAAAATATTAATTTTATGTGAAAAATACAAGAGACCAAAAAGAAAGAGCATAAAAGTCTGCATAAAAAATGTTATTAACATTTTTTTTGTCAGGGCGATAATTTTAGTAGACAAATTAATTCAAATTTGGCCAAATTTTTCACAAGGTGGATTTTCACATAAAATACATGTCTATTTACATGTTTACATGTTTTACATGTTTATGTTTGTTTATAGACATGCAATTTTTTCAGAAATACAGTATAAGTTTAAAAACTCGTTATTATTCATTTATGTATATATTATTATGTATAATTTTTTACTTATTTATTACGCATTATAATAAAAATGTTATAAAAAATGCACTTTATAAATGTATTCAAAAATAGATTTTCTTCCAATCATTGAAGATTTTGAGAATAAAATAACTTTAATAACACATTTCTTATTTATACAAATTATAAATTATTTACTTATAACTTATTATGATTTACAAAAGTATTAAAATATCGTTTTTTTCTTCGATTTTTCGTAATTTTTCACAATTATCAAGGTGAAAAATAACTTTTTAGTACATTTATTATTTATTTATAAAATTTAGTTATTACAATTATTTTTATAATGATAAACATATTTAAAAATCGATTTCTTCTCCAATTTCTTGAAAAGATTCAGAAGTCAAGTCTTCTATTTCTATTTCTCCCTTGTCATACACAATATTTGAAAAATTTGTGCACAAATTAAATTCACAGTTTCCACAGTTTCACTTGTATCGTAGAACCTTTTTATTAAGAAGTTGCGATAATTTCAAAAAATAAACACTACACGTGCTCCGAAATAAAGTAACAGTCGATCCGGCAACGGTTTACACACTATAAAGTGTGGCAACGTTGTTTCCCTTTCAGTACAAACGTCAATACCAAAGAAGTTTTAATAATAGTATAACACTTACAACGAGAAGCTTGTGTGTCGGCTCACCGAGCCTCTGTATGGCGCATGTGCCAGCTGTTCTCGCTCTCCCTAAAATTCTTCAACTTTCAGGATCTGTTCTTTTTATGCCCATGCACGGATATAAATTCTCACTATGTAGAAGAGGAGCCTCAAATATTGTAGTTTTACGTACAATAGTCTACATTTAAATATTTTTTTTTTTTTAGTTTTCAACTATTAATATTACTACGCGCAATGGACGTATTTTTACATTTACAGTATTAATGAAAGTTACATTTATTTAAATTTAACTAAATTTTAACAATTCTTTACACCGCAGTCTTATAGAAGTCACTTTGACCAATAGGCTACTTGTTCATAATTTTGTTAAAAAATATTTATTTTGAAAATTTCTGTAGAAGTTTTAAGTTAAGAAAATGATGTATACTTGCGAACTCAAAAAAATGATAATGTTTAAACTCGCTCATTTTATGCCAATGAATCAATACTAATTTTTATTATTTTTTCGAAGACCTATATATGTAAAGTTCATATTGTGAAGTTCTTTTTTAATGTAAATACATTTTTAATAAATTGTTAATATGTTTATGCATTAGTTGAAAAAATAAACATTTATTACTTTATTTTAAGTATTTATTAATAATTTAATTATTTTCTTTTCATTTTACGTAAAAGTACAAACATTTATCTTTAAAGTGCTTTTTGATTTTTGTCTCTACGACTATTATAACGGATTTCATTAAAATTTGTATGTTGCAATGTCAGAAAAAAATTAGCCTTCCCGCTCATCGGGGCGGACTCCGACAATCAATTTTTTTTCTAATATTTCAGTTCCATTTTGCTCACAAAGTATTGGCCTGACAAAAAAATGATAAATAGCTTTTTTGTAGAGAATTTAATGCTCTTTAATTTTTGTAATTTGTCTTATTTTCGTAAATTTGTTATTTTGCAAGATAATTGAAAAAACTAATTTTTTGTACCTTCCACCTCCTCTTTTTCGAAAAACCGCGACGGAATTTATGTAAACTTTTTTTTAAATTGTTTCTCACCCTTTTATCTAGCCTTATGCAAAACATCTCGTAGAAGCCACTTAATTTGAATTTTTTTCCTTCAGTGACTGTACTAATTTATCTTTGTATTAATTTATTGTTCGCCTGAAGATGACCTCTGATCCTATAGAGGTCGAAACGTCGTGTTTATTAATTTTAACTTACGATGGCTTATGTCCGAAATCTTATAATTTGTAATGAGTATAGGAGAAGATGTGGAGGCACTCACTAAAAAAAAATATTATTCTCGGTACGTTATTATTATTTAACCAATGTCCGAACCTACACTCAAATTAATAAATTCTTATTAATTATGGCATTTGTCCACAAGCGGAGTTAAAACAGCGCATAACTGCTGTTAAAATACGTACCTGGTTCCATAGTAAGCGGCATCAACCGCTGAACAATGAACAATAAATAAGTCAAGACCGGCCAAGCTTATCACATACGAGTGTGCGTGTGTGCACATTATATAATGCCCGTTTATCGCGTTATATAAGCGCACACCTGTTCCGACGCGAACGGAAAATCTTTAGCACGTCTCGTGAGAATCGCCCGTGTTGCGTATTGCGCGGTGCGCGCGCGCGGGGGGGGGAGGATTTTTTATTGCAGTGGCCGAGCAATGGCGAGTAAAAACACAACAGATGGACTGATACACAATCTGAGCTGAGTGCAATGTTCTATATTGAACTAAACTAACTAGCCGAGGAGCGCCTGTCTCCGAGGTCAAGGGCTTTCAGCCGACTAGTTTTACTTCTGCACGGCTGTGCACACGTAACGCTCATTTGCATTATTTCATAGTTAATATTTATGGTGAAATGTATCGGTTTTTATGCGCGCATTTAACAAAACGGCTTTACGTACGTCCGAGGAAGCTCGTTTATTAAGCGTTCCAATCGTACTTAACGTCGAGACCAATAAAGTATCTGTTCACTTTCTTTGACGGTTTCAGTAATGGAAACGTAAACGAAACCGACATCGAAACACTTTCGATTATTTCAACGTTATATCGAATCGTTCAACCGTTATATAATTCAGACAGTTTAGAAGACATTTACTTATCTAACTTCCATCTAATCTACTCGATGGTAATTATAAGTGACCATTTACATACGCTGCAGCAAAGACGAATGTCACGTTTTTGCACTTGTCATTCCATCTCTCCACTTGCAGTTTTTATGCGAAACCTTAATATAACTTGTTGTAAAAAATCAAATAAATGTATTAAATTGAAATGTATAATTCCACTTTTGTAAATACAAAATAATAAAGGAACCCATGGTAAAAAGGTAAAAACAGATAGTGTACAGAATAGTCTAAGTAAAGTGTATAATGTTTTTGTGTAATGGACTATATATATTTATAAAATGCTAAGACAGCACCAAATTATAAAATATCTAAATTACTAACACTAATATTAAAACATAAAGATAAACTTCATTACAAATATAATATAAAAAATTTACAGGCATTGCAGAAATGCAATGCACAGAGAAGAGCATTGAAAATGCTTCAATAAATCTAAAAAATACATATATATATATGTTCATTCACCAATCAATGAATTCATTCTTCATTCACCAATCAATGAATTCAGTCTTCATTCACCAATCAATGAATTCATTCTTCATTTACCAATGTACAGATTGTAAGTTAAATGTAGTCGCATTCATAAGCGAAGTTTTATATGTGTACTACTTATTTACAACAAAGAAGTAGTTTCTATGGAAACTCACCGGTTCCCATTTTCGATCACGCACCAGCGATCGGCCGCAAATGTGCGACACGTCCTTATAAACATTTTCAATGTTAAAACAGTATCGAACTCACGGAACAACTAAAAAACATATAAATAAACAAAAATACAAAATTATATTTTTTCGACATTTCAAACATGTACACAAATATTCCCACAGACGATACTATAAATATTATAACAAATACACTGAAAACAAATAATGAAAACGACACATACATTAGATAATAATTAACTAACAGTTTAAAAATTATATTAAACCAAAATTATTTTCAATATAATAACAAACTATATCATCAACAAGATGGACTTGTTATGGGAGCCCCAACCTCCGCTATCATTTCTGAAATCTTTTTACAAAAACTAGACGAAGAAATAATAAATATAATAAAATTGTACGATCCATTAGGATGCTACTTTAGATACGTTGATGAGACTCTTTATATATATATATATGTATATATATATTGTAACGGTACATAACCCGGTCCCAATAAAGTAAATCATGAGAATAAAAGTCAGAAATGGGTAGAACTAAAGCTCGCTCAAAATTTAATTATATCACTCCACATAATAAACAATTCGAGTGGTATATAGTGCGAAGTGAGTTCTAGTGTACCCATTGAGGTGAAAAACCAAAGTGAAACTAATGTATTACTAAACTGTGCTGTATGTTTTGGATAGGATAAAACTATGGAAGTAGTATGTAATAATACTAATTGATTTTTGTGATTTTATTTATTTATTGTAATTTATATTGTATGAACCACAATTTGTTATACCCAAGTTAATATTATATTGTTTCAAATAATTATGTTAGATTGTAAGAAAACCCAGGGTTAATTTTAAAGGACATAAAAATTTTAACTACCAAAGATAATATAAAATTAAAATAATCCTATGAAGGAAAGGACAACAGGAAGTAGTACCGGGTATGAACACTATTCGATACTAAATAAATAATATATAAATTTATTTAATGATAATAAAATGATAAAATATTTATATACAAGGTCATACAAAAAATTAACCAAAACATATTATGTGAATTAAATTAGTAAATAAACCGGAATGGAAGTAATTATTTTTTACATAAATAAAATATAAATTTATAATAATCACAAACTGCCTACATAATAAAAATACTATGTGTTACTAAGAGTGATGAAAAATAACAAGTATTGTTAATAAAATAAAAAATTTTGAACTGAACCAGAGAGTTGAAGAATCGATGCGACAAAAATTATAAAAAATAACCTTTTTTGGACGTTGGAGGAGGCGAAATTCACGCAAGAGTAATAAACAAAGTGAATACTAACCAATTATACCTGAGGAATCCTAATTAAAAGGTGTTATACATTAAAAACCAGTGGATGAAACCATTCTGAGGATCCAATATAATTCGTCCTACGTCTAATAGACAATCAGAAAAATACTCGAAAATGAAAAGGAAATAATAACGCAAGACGTACCTCATCACAGAATAAAACTTCAATCCAGTAAGGACAACACGGAGCGAGGTAATATAAACATTTTTCGTAATAAATACAGAAGAAAACTCGTTTTTTAATAGTGAAATAGAACGAAAAAATATTCATTTTATCATATGTTTATTTCAAAAGTAAACAAATACATGCTGCTCTCTTACGGCAGTTCCGGAAACTACGTAATATCTGAAAATTAAACCAAATTATTTATTAATTTCTTATATTTGTAAAGCGTAGCATTTAGCCATTTCTGACACTCTCATAACACAAAGATTTCACCCTGAACCCTGGGGAATTAATAAGAATTATGTAATAACTGATGTATTGTATTATAGCGTAATATTGGTTAAATAACAACATATATGTTTTGTTCCTTCGACAGATCTATGTTTACTCGGTCAAGTCGAGATTTTTGTTTTTTATAAAAAAAAAAAAGAAGAGATTAATTGTGATACTTATATTTTGGTGGCTGGAGACAAAAGTCAATAATCAATAAAGCAATATTATTGAAAATTAATATTGAATTATAACGTGTTATAATTTATTGTAGTGGATAGTTAATGAAGATTTCAGCACAACATACAGAAAAAATCGTCACAACAGAGGGGCAATAAGGATACTTACTCTCTCTTCTGTATAAGGCTGAACAAATTACCTCCTTGACCCCAAATCACACACTCTCGATTTCTTTTAGATTGAGTAAAACAAGATAAACAAAATCCTTTATTTATACCTTTTAAAACGTCAGTTAGTATAATTCAAAAGTGATGCATACTGCGTGAGGCATATAATAACACTTTCGCAAGTGCACACCTCACATTCAGCGGTACGTTACAGATTTGACGCGTACAACGTGGGGCAAAGAAAACAAAGTTTCCATTAAGTAAAACGCCTCTATCTAAAAGCGGTACGTTACAGATTGGCGCCCAACGTGGGGCGGTAATTAGAAAAGAATTTTGATATTTAATAAAAATATATATCAAAAAATCTAATTATCGTTGGCAGTTATGAGAAAACAAGAAATGCCTAATACCCGAGGAAAATCGAAGAAGAGGGCAGAAGAAAAGGAGATTGAAGAAGGTGGACAGGAACAAGAAATAGAATTAGTCACGGACAGTGAAATGGACCAACAGACAGGTGATAAAGAAGAAACCGAAGTAGTTATGGATACGGAAACGGAAATAATAGAAGAGGATGCCCAAGGGGACCAACCAGACAAAGCGGTAGCCAGAGAAGAACCTAATTGGCAAGACATGATGAAATTTATGGCAGAACAATTTAAGGAACAGAAGGAAGATAATAAGCGAACCAATGAGGAAAATAAAGAAAATTTTAGGAGACAGGAGGAAAAATTTGATAAAATAGATGAAAATTTTAGAAAACAGGAGGAAACTTCAAAGCAAACCAATAACAAAATAGATGAAAATTTTAGAAAACAGGAGGAAGCCTTGAAACAAACCAATGAGGAAAATAAGGAGAATTTTAAGAAACAGGAGGAACAAAATAGACAGACCAATGAGGAAAGTAAGGAGAATTTTAAGAAACAGGAGGAGCAAAATAGACAAACCAATGAGAAAATAGATAGCATTCAGGAAAGTTTAGTCAAACAACTAAATGAAAAAATAGAAACCATTCATGGAAATATCAAACAAACCATGAATGAACAATACAATGAACTGAAAGAAACTGTTGAAGGACAAAGAGAAGAGATGAATGCAAAATTTGAAGAGAATAGTGAGAATTTAAAACAAATTGAGGGTAAGATGGAGAATTTCAATAAAGAATTAAGAGAAAATCTAGAAGGTAAAATTGAACTGGTCAATAATACGTTAAGCCAAAGAGTAGAGGCATATAAGGAAGAGGCAGAGAAGAAATTAGTAGAAACTAACCAAAGATTAGATACAACTGAAGAGAAGATGGAACTAATTAAAATTGGAGTTGAGGCAAGAATAGAAAAAGAAGAACAAGATAACCAAGTTCGTGTAATGGCCATACGACAAGAAAATAATGACCAGTTAGATAGCATTAAAAGCAGTCTAAACTGTAAATTTTCAGAGTTTCATAAAACTGTAGAGAATGTAAAAAATCAATGTGATAGCCAAGCAGAGAAATTAGATAGTTTGCAACAAATACAAACCAATTTTCAATGTGATGTAGATAGAATAAGCGCTAGATCTGCATGCAGCAGTCATCATGTTTATCCAGACAATAAGGAAAGTGTAAACTTTCGGGATTATCGCAGAAACCCACTTGAATTTTTAGGGAGAGTAGATGAAATTTTGAACAGATCAAAGGAGAATAGATGGAATATGGTAAAAGGTCTATTAGACGAATCGTTCAAAAATATCAATGATAATTGGTGGACAGCAATTAGGAACGAGGTGTGTGATTATGAGGGTTTCAAAACTATGTTCAAACTTAAGTACTGGTCAGAATCAGTACAAAACATTATTAGCGACGATATCTGTCATGGTAGGTATGACCGTACAGCGGGACAAACACCTACTGCTTACTTTTTAGGGAAGGTGTGTATCGCCAAGTATCTAGACCCTAAGATACCTGAAGAGTGTCTAGTGACCAAAATGGCGTATCATTTTGAAGAAAAGATCATCAGTGCACGCTTGAGTGGACAAATCAAAACTATTGGAGGCATGGAAACGCTGCTAGAAAATTATGAACAGGAATCTTATTATAGGAGAAGTAGATGGAGGTCAGGGAATACCGAGGAGCGGAGGAATGAACCACCAAGAGAGAATCGGCCCCGAGTTAATTATGTACATGCTAACAACAGTTATTTCAATAACAGATATCGCGGAAGATGGTCTAATAATAATCGACAGAATTACAGACAGGATTATTATCATAGAGACGAAGGTCCACCAAGGAGTATGAACATCGATCAACCTAGATCCAGAGAGAGGGATGAAGAAAGGATACCGATAAACAACATTCAACATAATGAAAATGTTGAAGCAACCAATAGTAATGATATAAGTAGGGGAAACGGGTACCAGCAGTGAGAAGATGTGATTGCCCGTCACTGGTAGAAACAACAGGGCACAGAATTTACCATACACCCAATTATAATAATAATTGGAATAAACCAATAACCATTATCAGAAATAATTTTCTAAAAAATATACAATCCGAGTTAATGGAAGAAAGAGTAATCAAAGAGTCATCACCGAACAATGACATAGTCTATATACAAATAAAATTAAATGGAGTGTCAGCAGAGGCCATGATTGATACAGGGGCCAATATTTCAATTATTGATCAATTAGAATTAGATCGTATTACTGAGTTAACTACTGAGAGAATACCTACTTTACCAATTAACAATTTAACAATTGTTGGTGCTACCGGGAAACAAAATAAAACAATCAAAAAACAAGTGTCTTTGAATGTTACCACTAATGGAATAGGAATACCTATGGGATTTTTAGTAGCGAAAGGGCTACCGTTTAGGGTGTTAATAGGGTGTGATATGCTACGGCGACACACTGCAATTATAAATCTGGCCAGGGGTATAGTAACCTTGAGCACAGAAAATGGTGAGTTAACGGCTGAGATAATTGGTAGCCAAAGTGCCCCTCAGTGTCCGAGCTCATTTTTTGTTAGGGAGAATAATAGATTAACCCTAGGTAATAATATAGAAGTAACAGAATCAAAGATTTGGAAAGAGAAGATAGAAGAAATAATGGAGTTTCAGAATAGGCAGGCACCGGAAATAATTAGTATAGAACAGAAACAACAACTTATAAAAATTTATAATAAATATAAACCAGTATTCTCAGAATCACCAGGAAAAGCTAAAAACTTCTTGTGTGAACTAAAATTTAAAGAAAATGTAAATTTTAATAAACGATCATACCCTATTGCTCAAGCTTTGAAAGAGGCAGCAAGGAAAGAAATTCAAAGAATGATATTAGAAGACATAATTGAAAGAAGTAACTCTCCATGTACTAGCCCATTGGTGGCTATACCGAAGAAAGATGGTCAAGTTAGACTATGTCTCGATGCTCGGGAGTTGAATAAAATGCTCATTAACGATCGCACGTCTCCAGGTGAGATTGAGGAGATTATGAAGAGATTTTTTGGATGCAAGTACATGAGTACTTGGGATGCAGTCTGTGGATACTGGCAAATAGAATTACACCCTAACAGCAGACAATATGTTGCTTTCATATTCAAAGGACGAAATTATCATTTTAAGCGTTTGCCTTTTGGATTGGTAAATTCTGTGGCTGTGTTCATTCAATGCATGGACCAAATTTTGGGTAAGGAAGTTTTAGATTTTACTACAATATATGTGGATGACATACTAATTACGTCTTGTACTTGGGAGGAGCATTGTAACCGAGTGGAAACAGTGTTAGATAAACTTTTGCAACATAATATAACTTTAAAACTGGATAAATCTAAGTTTATCACCCATGAACTACCATTTTTAGGGTTCATTTTATCTGCTACTGGAATTAAACCATCTCCTGAAAAAGTAAAGGCTATTCAAGATTTTCCCAAACCCAGAAACTTGAAACAATTACAATCCTTTTTGGGGATATGCAACTATTATAGAAAATTTCAACAGAGTTATTCAGAAATAACAGCTCAATTTCAATATTTACTTTCAAAGAAAAACAAGTGGAAATGGGAAGAAAGTGAAGATAATAATTTCCAGATAGTAAAAAATAAATTCCTTGACTGCATCATGTTACATCACCCAAATTTTAATAAACGTTTTTTCATAAATTGTGATGCTAGTAACATTAGCCTTGGGAGTGAGCTATATCAGGAAGATGAAGAAGGAAATCATGGAGTTATCAGTTTTGCAAGTAGAGTACTAAGCAGTTGTGAGAGGAACTATACAGTAACTGAAAAAGAACTGCTGAGTGTTGTGTTCTCATGTATAAAATTTCGAACATTTATTTTGGGATACCCAGTGACTATCAGAACTGATCACAGATCAATTTCATTTTTAAAGAATTGTAAACTTAATCACGGCAGACTTACTAGATGGGCATTAATACTTCAAGAATATAATTTAGACTGGGAATATATTCCAGGTAAGAAGAATGTAATAGCAGACCGATTATCCCGGATTAACCTTGAAAAAGGAACTTGTGAAATAGAACCAGAAAGCATTGGAAAAATATATCACATAATTAAGATGTCAAAGGAGTTACAAGATATAATTAATAAAATAAAAATCGATCAACAAAGTGACAATAAATTAACAAAAATTAAGGAAAGAATATTACAACATGACCCTATAATAATGAAATTTTTTTGTGTTTATGAAGAGATCCTTTTTATTCGTCCTACCATTAAGGATCATGTCTGGAAGATATATGTACCAGCAGCAACAGAAGTAGCATTGATTCAAGATTATCATGAAAGGTATGGCCATATGGGATCACTCAAGGTTATTAAAGCTTTATCTGAACATTGTTACGTGAAAGCTATAAATAGAAGAGTAAGAGAGATAGTGAAAACCTGTAACATTTGTCAGCTTGTAAAAGTAAATAATGAGAAGAAAACAGGCGCCATGATTACTATAACATCTAATAAAAAACTTGAAAAGATTTTTTTGGATATCTGCGGACCTTTTCCCAGAAGTGGAGGAAGACATAAATATAAATATATTATCATATTATTTGATCATTATACAAAATACACAAAACTCTACGCTATTAGTAGAGCTACAACAAAGAAAATTCTAGAAGTAATTATAAAAAAATACTTACCTGAAGTGGGAAGACCGGAAATGATTATAACGGATCATGGAACGCAATTTCGGGGGAAAAGGTGGAAGGAAGAATTGAGAAATTGGCAAATAAGAACGTACAAGACATCCGTGTACCACCCTAGTAGCAATCCTGCTGAGCGTGTATTAAGAGAAGTTGGCAGAATTCTACGCACCTATTGTCATCAAGAACATAAAAACTGGAGTCAGTATATTGAACCAGCCGAGACTTTTCTTAATTGCTCATACCATGACACTATCGGTACTAGCCCTTATCAAATAATGTTTGATAAACCACCACCAAGAGAAATTATGTCATTGATAAATTTCCCTCCAGGAGAGAGAGTAGAATTCGACCAAGTGGAAATGCACAACAGAGTGTTACATAAAGTGGAACTTCAACAAAAAAGGGATCAGGTAAAAAGGAGAAGATTGGATACATACCAGTTGGGAGATAAAGTACTAATAAAAAATAGACAACTACCCAGTTCTATAGAGGGTATCGCCCGGAAGCTATTGCTACTTTATACTGGCCCTTACCTCATAACCCAGGTGAAGGGTAATAATACTTACGAAATTAAAACAATTACCAATAATAAAATAAAGGGAGTGTATAATCAGTCGGAAATGAAACACTATTATGAAAACAAAGTCAAGACCATTAGGAGACTTGAACAAATCAACAATTTATTTCTATCAACGAGTTGAACTAAAATAAATTTGTTCTAGTGGGGGGGCTTTATGTAACGGTACATAACCCGGTCCCAATAAAGTAAATCATGAGAATAAAAGTCAGAAATGGGTAGAACTAAAGCTCGCTCAAAATTTAATTATATCACTCCACATAATAAACAATTCGAGTGGTATATAGTGCGAAGTGAGTTCTAGTGTACCCATTGAGGTGAAAAACCAAAGTGAAACTAATGTATTACTAAACTGCGCTGTATGTTTTGGATAGGATAAAACTATGGAAGTAGTATGTAATAATACTAATTGATTTTTGTGATTTTATTTATTTATTGTAATTTATATTGTATGAACCACAATTTGTTATACCCAAGTTAATATTATATTGTTTCAAATAATTATGTTAGATTGTAAGAAAACCCAGGGTTAATTTTAAAGGACATAAAAATTTTAACTACCAAAGATAATATAAAATTAAAATAATCCTATGAAGGAAAGGACAACAGGAAGTAGTACCGGGTATGAACACTATTCGATACTAAATAAATAATATATAAATTTATTTAATGATAATAAAATGATAAAATATTTATATACAAGGTCATACAAAAAATTAACCAAAACATATTATGTGAATTAAATTAGTAAATAAACCGGAATGGAAGTAATTATTTTTTACATAAATAAAATATAAATTTATAATAATCACAAACTGCCTACATAATAAAAATACTATGTGTTACTAAGAGTGATGAAAAATAACAAGTATTGTTAATAAAATAAAAAATTTTGAACTGAACCAGAGAGTTGAAGAATCGATGCGACAAAAATTATAAAAAATAACCTTTTTTGGACGTTGGAGGAGGCGAAATTCACGCAAGAGTAATAAACAAAGTGAATACTAACCAATTATACCTGAGGAATCCTAATTAAAAGGTGTTATACATTAAAAACCAGTGGATGAAACCATTCTGAGGATCCAATATAATTCGTCCTACGTCTAATAGACAATCAGAAAAATACTCGAAAATGAAAAGGAAATAATAACGCAAGACGTACCTCATCACAGAATAAAACTTCAATCCAGTAAGGACAACACGGAGCGAGGTAATATAAACATTTTTCGTAATAAATACAGAAGAAAACTCGTTTTTTAATAGTGAAATAGAACGAAAAAATATTCATTTTATCATATGTTTATTTCAAAAGTAAACAAATACATGCTGCTCTCTTACGGCAGTTCCGGAAACTACGTAATATCTGAAAATTAAACCAAATTATTTATTAATTTCTTATATTTGTAAAGCGTAGCATTTAGCCATTTCTGACACTCTCATAACACAAAGATTTCACCCTGAACCCTGGGGAATTAATAAGTATTATGTAATAACTGATGTATTGTATTATAGCGTAATATTGGTTAAATAACAACATATATGTTTTGTTCCTTCGACAGATCTATGTTTACTCGGTCAAGTCGAGATTTTTGTTTTTTATAAAAAAAAAAAAAAAGAGATTAATTGTGATACTTATATTTTGGTGGCTGGAGACAAAAGTCAATAATCAATAAAGCAATATTATTGAAAATTAATATTGAATTATAACGTGTTATAATTTATTGTAGTGGATAGTTAATGAAGATTTCAGCACAACATACAGAAAAAATCGTCACAACAGAGGGGCAATAAGGATACTTACTCTCTCTTCTGTATAAGGCTGAACAAATTACCTCCTTGACCCCAAATCACACACTCTCGATTTCTTTTAGATTGAGTAAAACAAGATAAACAAAATCCTTTATTTATACCTTTTAAAACGTCAGTTAGTATAATTCAAAAGTGATGCATACTGCGTGAGGCATATAATAACACTTTCGCAAGTGCACACCTCACATTCAGCGGTACGTTACAGAATTGGCGAACCCAACATTTGGGGCTTGACTAAAGGTGTACGTTTCGCTAAAGTGCCTCACATAAAAAGCAGGACGTTACAGAATTGGCGTACAACTGTGGGGCGGAATTAACGAAACCCGTAATTGCAAAATACTCGTAAGTGGTGAATGCCTCAAAGCAGTACGTTACTATATATATATATACACACACACACACACACACACACACACACACACACACACACACACACACACACACACACACAAATAAGGGCACTAACATTTATAATAGGCTATATTCAATTAGCAATTTACATAACAAAATAAAATTCACAACAGAAAAAGAATCGAATAATAAACTGAATTACTTAGACCTTACCATAAATAGAAATGAAAATAATTTTGTATACTCAATATACAGGAATCCATCTCAAACTAATTTAATAATTCCAAGTAAGTCTAATCATCCTCCCCAACATAAAATGGCAGCATTCAATTCACTACTATACCTATGTATAGAATCCCATTAAATGAACAAGAACGAAATATTATCAAACAAATAGCAATAGACAATGGATACAAAATAAAAACTATTAATAAATTAGAAAATACAATAAAACATAAGCTCACTAAACAAACACCACACAAACCTTCATGTGAAAATCCACCTACTAATGATAATACAAAATACGTACATCAACTTTACTTATTGGGGAAACATAACTCGTAAACTAAGTAAACAATTTAAAGATACAAATTGAAAAATATCTTTTAACACAGATAATACTGTTCTTAATAAAATAAAACCTAAAACTAAATCCAACGTTCACAATAAAAACGGAATTTACAAAATAGAATGTCCAGATTGCAATAAATTTTACGTATGCCAGACGAAGAAGAAACTGTCCGAGAGATTCATTCAACATTGCAATTCATTTTTAAAATTGAATATTTACAAGTCTAATTTAGCCACACACTGTTTAAATAATAACCACCAATTTCCAGACATTCAAAACGTCAAATTAATTATAAACGTGCAAAAAGGTAATAAAATGAACATTAGGAAAATCTCAATATTTATAAACACTAAAGAATTTATTAATATAGTGACAATATATTATCATAATATAATATGTAATAATATAGTTCAAATAAAGGCACAACAAGATGATTTACTTAAAATTATAGATTTATTAAAATAATAAAAATTACAATATTAAATATTTTAATAAACAGCTGACTACATAAACATTACGACAATCGATAATTTAAATTGAAAGAAAATCTATTATTTGTTTATTTATTAAAAACCTCTGAAGATACAGAATTATTCTGTGAAACGTGCGTCAGGTGAAAAAAAAACAACAATATAATTCAATAAATTTTACTTGCTGAAGTATTTCTAATTTGAAGAAAGATTCATACAATTTAATGAATATATAAACGTAAAACCTATGATTCCACTTTTGGGAATACAAAACGATAGGCTAAAGGAACCCACGGAAAAAGGTAAAACTAGATAGTGTACAGAGTAGTTTAAGTTGGAAGTTGAGTGTGTAGAGTTTAGGTGTAATAGACAATGTGTGTGTGTGTGTGTGTGTGTGTGTGTGTGTGTGTGTGTGTGTGTGTGTGTGTGTGTGTGTGTGTGTGTGTGTGTGTGTGTGTGTGTGTGTGTGTGTGTGTGTGTGTGTGTGTGTGTGTGTGTGAGAGAGAGAGAGAGAGAGAGCGTAACGATCGTAATATCTATATTATGTACGCGTATGTGCATATAATTATAAATGCATAGACTATTATAGCGTGAATTTTGATAACGTTTTAAGAAGAAAGTTCAATTCAAAATTTTACGACTTGAAGTCCATCAAAAAAAGAAGTTTATTATTGACCCTTATCATTTGATTTGTTTTGTAAAATTAAAATACTAGTAAAAGTCTACGTTATTGTATGGTAACAGGGATATAGATCGTATAATGTAAATTATAAGAAGAAACAATGATTTGTTTTGTAAAGTACCTACTTTATCATACAGCGATTTGTGTTGTATTGAACCTACTTTATCATACAATGATTTATCTTACTTATTAATTTACATTATACGATCTATATCCCTGTTACCATACAATAACGTAGACTTTTACTAGTATTTTAATTTTACACAACTTTTATTCACTCGTTTTTGCCCTTTCCTATTCTCTTCTCGCGGTGCTGGCATTCCTTTTCTTTCCAGTATTTTTGGCATATTTTTGGCATTTGGTAGTTTATTTCTTTACTTCTGGCTTCCAGAATTCCTTTTATTGGCCTAGCGCCTTATATAAGCTGTTACTGTCCACAGAGGCTCAAGTGTCTTCTCATATAAATTCAAGTGGATGTGCATCTCCAAGTCTTGTCTAATTTCTTCAATTCTCATTCTGTTTCTTCTTGTCATTCTGTGATTCTTGTCACATACTTCGGTCTGGTTGTCGGTATTTCTTTCAACACATGTTCCACAATCATCAGTCAGTACCGGTCTACAAATTGACATAAATACCTTCGTCTTCGTATATCGCAAAATTTTCTGTTTGCTTATGAGATTTCATGAAACGTTAAGACAGTGCTTAATATACATTAAAATCGAAATTTTTTTTAAAATATCCTGATTAAATTCTTTATAAACGAAATTTATTATGCTCCTTCAATCCATACACACCAAGAGAAGAAAAAACAGATTATGTGTAAAGTATTTAATAATTTTATATTATGGAATTGGAATGCATTTCCATAAAATAAGTACAAAAAATCCAATATTACAAAATTTTACGTTTCCTCCAAGTCAGTGCATAAAAATAATCTCTATGAAATTCCATTCTATTCGGTAGAATTTCGTGAACAAATAATGTGATAATAGCGTTACACGAAAGGCACCGGACTTTGACATCCTTAAGTACATAAATATTATGATCAGATAATAACCCTAATAGACCTAACTCTAACCCTCCTCACCCCCCTAATAGACCTGCCCAAAATGCCCAGCGATCACACTTCATTCTAAACCGTCTCCTGACTCTTGCGGACGAACCCCCGCCCAGGATACCACGTCGAAGACCACGTAACAGAAGGGTCCCAGGACCCGTCTAGGGTTCAGCTCTAACATAAGTATGGGAAAAAAACCTGTTCTCCTGCATCTTCCTACTTCTTCAACGTCGCTATCAATAAATAAATAAAAACAAACAACCCTCCACTGGTAGACCAATTACAACCCAACAACCTGTTCCGTAAGCCGCCCCCGCCCTTGACGCCACTACGACGCTTCTCACCAACTTTAGCGTCAATTGCTGCACGACACTGTCATTACAGTTCGTAAGTTAGGCACTGATCCCCCCCCACACCCTCTCCTAGAGGCTACACACACCTGAACACCAACATCCTCCCTACACGCTGGCTCCACTACCTTCTCATCGCCCGGTCACCTCTGGCGTACGCTACCTACCCACAACTCCATACCCACATGGCTGAAGGGAGCTTGCTCCAAAACAGCCCGAGAGGACAAATTGGCGCTCTCAAATAACACACAAAAAAAAGAAGATATTATGCCACTTGTGGTTAAACCATAAACGATCGACAGAAAAGCGCTGTCCGCCATACGAAAGGGAAGGGAAAATGCATCAGAAGTTAAACACAATTAAGACCTTGATAATTATTGTACCTGTTCAGACTTTAACGTTGCATCGAAGTGGAGACGCAAATACTTTTGTATTAGAGTGAATATTAAGAAGAAGAACATTGTTGCATAATTTATTAGAATGCTATTTTTTATGAAGTAGGAAATAAAAAGTATCCGTAAATACGATTGCGAAACGTACTTCAATTCTTATGGAAACGTCAAAACGAAAGAAGAAACTTTTCAAATAAATATTATTCTAAGTTGTTTCGATTTCAAAACTTGTCCTCGCTTAACAGCGCAAACTCGTACAAGTAATTAGTACTAAGTACGTACTTTAGTCGTGTGTTTGTTGTTTCAGTTTCGTGCAGGAGTTCGTTGGCGACCCCGTGGACGGCGTAACCCTACTTCTGGAACTGTTGCGGAGCATACAGCTGACGCAAGCGTCGCACACGGGCCGGGTGCCTCCGGCTGTGCTCAGGCGTTGTCTTCTCGACGAGCACTCGTGTCTGCAGTGTTTGCGAAGCTGTTTCAGGTGTCAAGACGCGCCGAGACGTTTCGCCTCCTCGCCGGCCGGCCTCTTCACGCTCGCCGTCTGCATAATGAGCAACGTTAACAAGTCCAGAATACTTGCACTCGAGGTTAGTACTCAATTATTATCATAAATTCTTCGTCGTTTTTTCATTCCTTTTTGTTCACCTTCTTCGTCATCTCCTTAGAGCTTTTATTTTTCTTTCCTTGTTTTCTTCTATTTTTTCACTATATTTCTGTTTTATTCCTATTTCTTTGTTTGCCTCATCTTCACTTTTTAGTAACATACTCCTCTTTCAAACAACCAGAGTATTTAGGAGAAGCAGGATGGGGGGGGGGGGCTCTAACTAGAACAGTACAACATACAGACAAGGCGGTGTGGTCAGCATTTCGGTTCACCCATCTAGTATTACCTACTTACTCCACGGCGCTACAGCTCATGAAGAGCTCTGGCCTCCAGAACGTCGTGCCTCCACTGCTCTCTCTCCTGTGCGACTCTTCGCCGTCTTCTGATCACCAGTCTTCTCAAGTCTTCATCTACATCGTCCACCCATAGTCTTCTTGGCCTCCCTCTAGCTCTTCTTCCTCCTGGTCCTCCAACGAATACATTTTTCACTGCCCTTTCCTCTGTCATTCTTTGTACGTCACCTGCCCTCCTAATTCTATCTTGTTTTATTACTGTGACGACGTCCGTTTCCTTGTGTAGTTCGTACGATTCGGCATTTGTCCTCGTACGCCACATTCCAGCATCTAGTACCTCCATATATCCTCCTCAAATCTTTCTTTCCCATCTTCTCAAATATTTGTCGCATCATAAATATTTGATCTGTGGTGGAGCGATTATATCCCCTACTATATCTTCCATAAATGGTTTCAGCCTTACTGTCAATACACTGGTGAATACTGTATAGGCTAAACTGAGGAGGGTTATGGGTATATAGTTTTCACACAAGGTCTTATCTCCTTTCTAGCCATCTAGTATTACTCTAGACGTTATCCTAGTTACTCGTTTTCACAAGCTTCACTTCTCCTTGGCCTTTTTTCTACTAATATATTTTTCTCATCTTTAAACCGCACAAACACAGCGTAATAGCGTAATCACAATTAGAGTCATAAATGCAGGTTGGGAAAAGAAAAAAGTTCTCCACAGTTTCTCAACAAAAGGGACGTCTGACAACAGTAAAAAGAAATATGTACTGGTGTCGACCTTAACTCCATAAGATAGGTAGGGCTTAATCTGCAGACTGACTTTACTGCTCGTGTGTAGAGGATGACGCGGAGCACACATTCTTCAATTGCGATAGGTCCCTGGTCGCGGATATTGGAATGATAGCTCCAGACAACATCGTCGAAGGGACCTTGAAATTATTATTACATTACTATAATGTTAAAAGCAGTGGATTTATGTAACCGCGTAGCACATTACCGTAGGAGGCATCATTCGGGCGAAGAATGGACTGTAAGACCGACTGACAAATTGACTTAGTAGATCAATGAAGACGTGAGCCGATTAGGCGCAGGAAATTTGCCTAGTCTGAAGTACGGTATGTGATAAACGGTCACAGGCTAGTGCTAGAGCGCCTAAGGAGGATTTTAGTGGACAGTCCCACACTTCGTGCTTAAATGGACTTCCCCTCCTTAAAAAAAGAATTAATAGTAATAATAATAATAATAACAGGCATAGACCCAAAGAAGAGCTGTACAGGGATCTGGAAGATCTGGAAACGGCTTTCCTAGGGAAAAAACTGAGATTCCTTTGACGTATGGTTCAGATGGATCGGTCCAGATTAAATAAACAAATTTTCAACTATATTTCCCAACTTTCCATTCTGAACGGATACACCAAACAACTCAAGGAGAAAATGATGAAACTGGGTATCTCTTTGAACGACTGTGTGGATAGAAATACATGCAGAAACAAAATTCAAAATCTTGAGGTTCTCTGCGGTGAGAAGACGAAAAGAGGTGGACAGAGGAAAGGAAGGCGCCGCAGAGTGTGCCGAATGAAGGCCTTCTGGTAGGAGAAGAAGAAGGAAATGATATTCGCTTGGTCCACGGCTGGCCTGTTCGTGTAAAAAAATAATAATAATACTAATAATAATAATTATTATTATTATAATTATTCATAAATAATAATGATTGGCATAAAGCATGCAATTTAGGTACTTCGACAGTGATTTGTGAGCACAATGTCAGTTTTTTCGTGGAACGGGCCTGCCAAAGTTAAAACATAGACAACATTGTATGCGAGCACATTAAAAATTCGGTAACGGCCATTTGACAGGGGTCAACACTGGTCGTGCAGTTGTTTCAGATAAAACCACTTTGGAGGTGGAACAAGGAGTCCGCTGCATCCGACGACGACTGACGACGACTACATTGTATTGGACCGTTGCCAAACGGCCGGTGCAGATGTTCTCCAAACCAGAATCCTTCTAGAGAATTTAATGAATTTATCGAGAGAGCAAGTCCTGGACGTTGTCCAGATTAAGAAGTCATGCACGCACTCGGTTGATCGAGAAATAATGTCGACTTGCAACACGTAGTGTACATTATGTTGACAGATCGAGTAAATCGAACGTGTATATAAGACCACAAGCCCACTACTGCTCGCGTCATTTCACTGTGTTAATTAAATCCGATTTAATAGTTAGTATTAACGTCATGTGTTGACTCGAAATTATTACTTATTATTATTATAATTACTTTTTCATAAATAATAGTAATCACATTCTTTTTACTCCTTATTTTCTTTTCCTCCCTTCTCCTCCTCCTCCTCCTCCTCCTCCTCCTCCTCCTCCTCACCTTTCTTCTTCTTCTTCTGCTCCTCCTCTTCCTTCTCCTCCTCCTCCTCCTCCTCCTCCTCTTCTCCTCCCCTATACTGAACAAAAAGTAAGCTCAAAAAAGATATTATGAAATTCATATAGGCCTATACCACTAAAATATGGTATACTAATAATGTCTGTTAAGAATATATTACTGTCAAAATATTAGGATCATTAATAAGCGACGTCAATACAAGAGAATGTCAATATTAATAAGTTCTTTGGACTTTGTCACAGTAAATCCATTTACTGCAGAAAAATTACTACATCCTTCAAACTGGCAGAAATTGTAGGACTTATCTTGAGTTTTCTAAATTTATAAAACTTTTTAGAGCACTCCTCTGGGATATTTTCACTAACACTTCCTCATTCCCTACATCTGATTGTCCCTGTCATACAATCTCAATGGAATTAGTATTAGGGAAAAGTCTTGGTAAATGTCTTATGTTCTGAACAAATTCCTTAGCATACATACTTAACACTGTTTGGTAGTTGAAGATGTGCATTCGAATTAGGTCGGTAGATCAAGATTCTCCATATCAATATTTTTAGTGCATCATTTTGACCCTTCTTCGCAACGTCATGTTTTTCATCCCATTCACGTTGTGGGAGTGATACTTCATGTATGACCACTAGTTTACTCAGCTTCGACTCGGTGCCGAAAATGTAGATTTTTTGTTTAAAAATTTCAAATGCGTCTGCTTGAAAAGTGACTATAGGAATCTATACACACATACCATTATCCATACTTTTTTAATACTTACCCCATTGTATCTCCATTTATTACATCATTATTCCCAAGATTTATTAAGATAATTCTTACTTTGACATATTATCCTATAGATGAACAGACTAACAGTACATAAACTGACAAACGTTTAAATCGATCGGAAAATTATTCAGGATAACTTGTTTAGACATCTGAGTATTGGACAAAATTTTCTGAACCAAGCATGAGTTGAAAGCTTATTTACCCGAAACTTTGTTGAGCCATGGCCGGCTCTAGTAAAAAGCCGGAATACTAAACGTGGCAGCACTGGAACCAGCTGATATTTAAGGCCGACTAGACGATCTCTTAATTTATGTATTTCAATAATCAAATCGCGTCATTTTTAATTGCTGGTTAACAGCAGTTTTATAATTCTTCTTTTTTGCAAATTAAAAGTTTATTAACAGAATTATCACTGTTGCATACCACTACAGAAAAATTATTCCGATTAGCGCTTTCAAGCTTCTCAGCTCATCGTCAGATCGGAAATAACCTATAGCGCTAATCGCAATAATTTTTTTTATAGTGGTGTCCAACAGTGATAATTCTGTTTGTGATTATAACCACTAACATAACTTTCTTAAAAGTTTATTATGTAAAATACTGTTATAGTCTATTATTTAAGAAATATAATAATTATCTGATTAATATGATACGAATTCAATAATTCGAACAAAATTAATTTTTCAAGTCTAACACTAATTCACTAATTTCTTCAACTTAAACGTATAGTACTAAGTGCCACAACCTATAATTTAGCTGTAAATAGGCCTACTCATGATTTTACTTCCATATTCCTTAAGGAAATGGAAGTATGGTGATGGCGAAAAAAATCGTGTTCGAGATTATTGCAGATTCTGATTGTACTACATTCAAAACATGAAAAAAGTCGTTTTTCGAAAAGTGTGTGTGTGTGTGTGTGTGTGTGTCTGTATGTAGATTTTTTTTCTGTGGCAAACGATAATTGCCGCAAATTCAAACAGAATCAAATAATATTTTGCGTACAGCCCTGATTTGTGGAGTACTCACGACCTATTGTTTTTGGTGAAGATCGGTTGAGGGAACGGGGTAGTTTACCTGCAACGGTTTTTTTATCAAGGGTAATTTTTTTTTTGGCAAATGATAACAGCCGCAAATTCAAACAGAATCAAATAATGTTTCGCCTACAGCCCTGAATTATGGAGTTCTCAAGACGTATTGTTATTGGTGAAGATCGGTTAAGGGAAAGGGGTAGTTTACCAGCAACGTTTTATGTTTTAACAAGGGTATTTTCTATGGCAAACGATAACAGCCGCAAATTCAAACAGAATCAAAAGATTATTTGCATACAGCCCTAAATTGTAGAGTTCTCAAGACCTATTGTTTTGGTGAAGATCGGTTAAGGGGAAGGGGTAGTTTACTTGCAACCTTTTACGTTTTAACAACAGTAAAGTACTTGAAAATTCATTTAAACTTTTTCAAACAATGGTAATTGTTAAAAATAAAATAATTTTGTTGCCAGGCAATAAAATTATAATTTTTTCATTTTAATGTAAATCATGTATGAGATAAAATATATCGTTCGTGGCAGGCAAGCATATCTCAGTTATGTAATGTTTACGTTTCCATTTTATTATTATGACTACCGCAATAAAAAGGCAGGGAAGACACACACACACACACACACACACACACACAAAATTCGCGTTATTTCTGGCCTCATTCATGTTTATTTTCTTACATTTGCACGCTTTTTAAATGGAAAGTCCCGAAACCCATACCAACATAACGCGTGCAAGCCGAAAAATTGTCCAGCGTGGATAGCGATTTGCTTCCTGTGGATCGCTGGGCAGTGTAACTGCACGTGTTTACAGAGGAACGATTCATAGACAGAATTTTCGTCTTTAGGGAATGAACCCTCTGCAAGATGCTGAGGGTCCATGAGTGACTTCGGAGCGCTCCTTCTTTCCGCGTGTTTGTTCTGTGAAACGTACACTGTAGATTCGCAGCTTTACTCTAAGCAACGCTCAATAGGAAATGTTGAAAATTGTTGTCCACGGTGTACCCTCATACAAACTAAACCTGCTCTGATGTTTTAATTACGGACATCATAATATTAATACTTTGGAAACTTGAGCACTACTTAGTGGAGATCAATCATTAACTTATACAAGCCATTAATTTGATGCATATTATATATATATATATATATATATATTGTAACGTAACATAGCTGAGGTCCCCCAACGTTACATAAAAATTGAATGAAAACATGGTCAAGGACCATACCCTGAATTAAGGCTGCTCAATAGCTAATGTGTCTGAGATGTACCTCAAGTCAAAAGGAGGCAATGACTAATGTTAAATATAAAAGAGCCAGACCAATGAATGATTGAATGTAATAAAATGTTTGTTTTTGTACTGTAACATGTTAAGGTCTACAGAGTATTTATGTTGTATTTTGAATATGCTAAAAATGAACTAATGTTGCTTAATAGTGATAATTCATCAATAATTATGTTTATATTTATGTTAGATTTGTCTTTATACAATCAAGTATAATTACCAGTGTTAGGCACTATACTAAGTTCTAAGTATTGTATAAAGTTGAATAATACTGTTGTTTTAATTAATGTTTATAAACTAGGCCAGGAAGGTGACCAGTGTTTCATGTTTAACAAGTAGTTCTGACAATTATATTATAAATTAATGAAGAGTTCCAGAACCAGCTAATTAATGTAATAAAATAGCTACCAGTAAATTAAAGTTAATGTAATTAACCATGTAACCAATAATTAATTGTACAGTAGGTCAGGTAAAAAGAAAATTAAGTTAAAGAACCAAATAATGTTATAACGGTTGTAAGAAAATCTATAGGCCTAAATTCCATATTAGTGAAAGGAAATTAATACCTTTTTAAGAAACCCAGTCCAACGAAAATCTGGAAAAACATTTACTGTTTAGGAAGGAATGTTAGGGGAGAATTTTAGGTGATTTAATATTAATCCAAGCATGGAGTATTTTATTGGAAAAAGTAGTAATATTCTATAATGCCGGCTCAAGGATATATAGAAAACGTGGTTGTTAAGGCAACTGAAATGTACAGAAGTTGTTGATTTGAATTAATTCGTTCTGATTGTTACAAGCTATTAGGTTGAGTTGGACCGATATAAAATAAAAAATATATGAATAAATCTAGAAGAAATACGACTCAAAATTGAAAAAACCTTTTGGAAAAACAATTATAATTTAATGATAATGAGTAATAAAAATTAAATAACCTTCCAAATTGTAAATGAACACAGTTAAAAAGAATTGAAAACCTCTCACCTCATTCACCAAATAATTCCGCTGAATTCGGTATTAAACCAATTTATGCTATAAACCGAAGATCAGTAAAAAAGAATTAAAGCCTGAACTAACGGAATTATTGAAAATACCAGAAGACTCAGTTTGGCAGAGATAACCTTCATTGGCAGCAGAAGAAGCTGGGATCCTAATTCCATTTTACCAGGACCGAGAATTGTGAAGATCATAAAAGAAGAATAGAAGCCCGAAGATTTCCTGAGGGTTTACCAGTACACGCCACCATCAATTTTATTGAAAACCAGAGCAGTTTCACTGGATGAAGACGAGATAAGCTGAATTTTGGCCACTGTTTAAAAACGTCCACCGCCAGTCGAAGTTTTCGTCGGTTTGGTAAAAAAAAAAAAACTTATTTTCATTTCACTGTATTCAGCATAAATAATTTTATTTTTGTAAATTGAGCAACCTTAATTATGCATTTTACCTGGCCTTACTAATGGTTCCAAGAACTTTACGAACCCTGGGATAAGAATTATTTATTATTATTTTCATGTGTACATGTTTATAGAATTTGAGTAATTGATAATCGATCTATTTCTGTATGATCGACTTGAGCGTATTATTATTTTTGATGAGATAACGTGGATTGTGAATTGATAGAGAAAATAAATAAAGTATCTTTATTGTATAAAATAACGTTTGAAGTTATTGCAGGATAAATACTATATGTGGTGGTTGGAATAATTTACAAAAAGGTTGATTCAACGAATAACTAACCTATAAGTATGCTTATTACAAGTAACAGCGCTCGACGTTTGCAGCTGGTGGGGCGGAAGATTGCTGAACTAACTTGTGTTTATTACAAAATTTGAATGGGATTTTCTAACATCGAGTGACTAGGGTTGACACAAATACCCCTTACATTCAGTTAATACTCCATACATATCGCTAATATTACACAAACACTGAAAACTAAGTTAAATCTATAGCGTAGTATGATTATAAATTCAAGGAACATAGTTATAATTTTGTTTGATTAATAATCTATTTTCTGAGGGTTTCGTCGGTCACAACCGAAAGATATATTAATTAATAACATATTAATTAAACCAGGTAACAACATTTTAATTGTTACGAATTGCCACCTGCAACGTATTACTTGGCGTTTGATATACAGGAGTATCCTATAACTAATTACACCCATAGACAAGATTTCTTTATAATTTGACGTCTCCAGCGTGCAGCATATAATATAATATACGTCCTCACATAATTAACAAGTAGTTCTTTACAAAATTGATTTACAACAGTGGGGCTTGAATAAGACGGACGTTTCGCTAGTACCTAACATACTTATTCCATAACAAATTGACGACTCCTACGTGGGGCTGATCGAAGAAAGACTCCCTACATAAAAGTTTTATTACAAATTGACGCTCACAACGTGGGGCATCATCGTCTCCTCTTAACACCTTCAACGATTTATTTCAAATTGGCGCTCAACGAGTGGGCTTTAGTTAAGTAAAAAAAAAAATCATATTAATTGTTACTTAACTTGAGCAGGCAACCATTAGAGGCACAGGAATGCATACGAGAGGTGTTACGAAAAGAATGGAGAAGGAACAAGAAACAGAAGAAGATAGGAGGGAAGAAGAAACAGAGGCAGGTACAGATATTGAAATGGAACAACAGGCGAGCAATACAGAGGATACCCAAGGGGACCAACCAGATAAGGAGGAAGCCAGAGGAGGATTAAATTGGGAAAAATTAATGGAATTAATGAGTAGTATGAAGGAGGATAATAAACAAACTAATAAAAAATTAGACAGTATTAAAGAAGATTTCAGGAAACAGGAGGAAAACTCAAAGCAAACCAAGGAGGAAACTAATGAAAAAATAGACAGTATTAAGGAAAGTACTAGTGAACTTTTGAGACAAACCATAAATGAAAATAATGAAAAATTGAAGGCCGATTTTAGACAAATCAATGAGAAGCTGGAAAATAAAATAGACAGTATTAATGAAAACTCAAGAAAACAAAACGAAATTTTGAGCGAAAATTTAATCAAGCAAATGAATGAAAAGTTTGACAGGAATGACAAGAATTTGAGACAGATTCAGGACGATAACAAACTAATGAACGAAAAACTTGAGGAAAACAATAAGCGAATGAAAGCAGATCTTGAGAAAATCAATGAGGATAATCTAATACGAATCGATGAGAGAATTGAGTATTCTAACAAGGAAATAAGGGAAAATGTTGATAAACAGAATGAAGTATTAAGACAAGCTGTCAATAAGAAAATCGAGGACGCTAGTGAGGCAATCAGCCAGAAGGTAGGTAAGAACGACGGCGAAAGAAAGCAGGAGATAGCTGAAACAAATAGAAAACTGAGAGTGACCGATGAAGCTATTACACGAAATAGAGCTGAACTAGAGGTCAAGATAGGCCATATAGAAGAAGAAAACCGGATTCAAGTGGAATCAATACGAGCAGATTGCGGAAACCAGCATCGAAATTTAGATACGGTCATGAACGAAGTACAGGAGCAAGGACAACGTAACCAGGATAGAATCGAGAACCTACAACGGTCAGTTGACAACCGATCGATCACTGTTCCATATACACAACATATAGACGACCGGGAGACCATCAACTTTAAGTCATACAGGAGAAACCCAATGGAATTCTTGGAACGGGTCGGCGAACAAATAATGAGAACTGGTGAAAACAGGTGGCCAATAATTCGTCGTTACTTAGACGAACATTTCAAAGAAACTTATGATAACTGGTGGACAGCCACCAGGCATGACATCCGAAGCTACGAAGAATTTAAAATAGCTTTTAAAGCCAGGTACTGGTCAGACGCCACCCAGAACGTAGTAAGGGAGAGCATCAGTTATGGAAGGTATGACGCCAGCAGGGGAACAACACTTACCGCCTACTTCCTGGGAAAAGTATGTTTGGCAAGACACCTTGAACCAAAAATCCCGGAGGAAATTCTCGTCACCAGGTTAGCATACCACTATGATAACGGGATATCAATAGCACGATCGGGTGGACAGATAAAAACTATACAGTCCATTGTCAACGCTATTGGAAGAGCACGAGCGTGAGGTACATTATCGAAGGAGTCGGCAGAGAAACGACCGGTACGGGAGCAGGGATTTCCCAGACTACAACAATAGAAACAATAACCATAACAGTCATGAGACGAATAACCGGACGAACTATAATGGCAGGCCAGGTAATTATGGTAATGAGGCGTACCAACGGCAAAATAACAACAACAGCCCAAGGAACAACGGAAACAATTACGGGAATAGACAGAGTATTCCGAATAACCAATATAACCGGTCGTATAACCCAAGTTACCAGAATCAGAACACAAACAACCGAAATTATGATAACAGTAACCGTAACCCGAACAACCAAACCCAAAACTACAGGAGAGTTAATTATGTGGGGGCGTACGATAACTATAACGGGAGGACATACTACCAAGGACGTCGGAGTTTTAATAGGGACACCGACTGGAACCAGTGTAATAATAACGATAGAAGAGATAATAGAACTAATGGAGGCAGAAGTCAGAGTCAGGAGGACTACCGCCGGGTTAACTACGAAGAGGATCGTCCATTACGGGTTTCCAGACCAATGGTGAATTTTATAAGGGCCGAAGAGAATGGTCCAAGGAATGATCAACACCAAGGGGAGAATGATAATGAGTGTTTACAACGGAGCAATAGCATCGGAGAATCCAGATCCGGAAGCGAGAACCAAAGAAGGGACGATCCATCTAGGAATGTCCGAATAATTTATAATCAACAGAACCCACCAGAACGCTGGATTCCCCTAAGAGGAGATGGCCACCGACCCAGTACATCCCAGGATGTAAGACAAGAAATAGATGAAGAAGAAGCCACGGCCGACAGATGGAATGCATAACAAATAACCCAAAATTCTAAAGAAACTGTAAGAACAACTTACTCAATAATTATTCAGAAACAGTATAATTTAAAATGAAGAGAATAAATACCCCAAAATTCAAAAAATGAAGTAAGCTCAACTTACAAACAAGTATCTAAGAAAACAATTTATGAGGTATGTAAGAAAGAGAATTTTGAAGATAAAAAAAAAAAATTCGAAAAATAAGTAAGAACACCTTACTATATATAATTTAGAAGAAATTACTTGAAACTAATATATAAAAAAAAAAATAGCACTGATTAAACCTAATAAAAATCATCAAAACCAAAAGACGAAATGAGTTTATCTGATGTAATATAATAGTGAGAAATGTAATTTAGAATGTAAAAGGAATAATAATGATTGTGCCAGAAGAATATAACTACATGATGTAATGTATAGTACTAACCAAAATCTCATAACCAGCTGTATTGATCATAAAGGAATATGAGCCAATGAAGATAAGAGAATGAAGAAGCCAAAATGGTACTGTCAAAAGGATCACAAGAAAAGAAAAAAAAAAAATGGTTAAGAATTATCCGTAAAAAACCAATTAATAAATGTCAATAAAATAGCCAAGTATTGGAGAGGAGAAGTGTATAATAGAAGGAAGAATTAATATGAAGAAATAATATGATCTGAGTTAAAGTACAGTGAATAATCCCTAGAGTATTATTATTATTTATTATTTTATTGAAGGTCACATGATGACTACCTTACGAGGTTTATTAATGAAGATTGACTGTAGAATATTCCAGCAATCATTTAACTGGGCAGAGATGATATTCCTCTGATCCCAGAAAGTATGTAACGGACGACGGTAATTGGTTAGCCGAAAGAGCACCACCGATTCGATTCCAGTTATAATGTTAGGGAGGTTTAGGAAAATTAAATATTAAAGGCAAAACTCACAAATAAATATAGAGAATTAAATAAAACCAGATCCAAAATGTATAATTAATAAAGAATGTCACAAGAATGATTATAGAAATAAGATTTAAACTTGGAAAATAATTGATTTTAAGAAGGAACGAAGAAATGATATTAATACAACGGATAATTCTGAAATATAAAAGTACTATGAATAGGAAACCAATTGGCCAGATACAAGTTGTGCGTTTATTTCTTGCTAAACTTTGTTTATACAAAATAAACTTATTTCGAAGGGGGGGTGTTATGTAACGTAACATAGCTGAGGTCCCCCAACGTTACATAAAAATTGAATGAAAACATGGTCAAGGACCATACCCTGAATTAAGGCTGCTCAATAGCTAATGTGTCTGAGATGTACCTCAAGTCAAAAGGAGGCAATGACTAATGTTAAATATAAAAGAGCCAGACCAATGAATGATTGAATGTAATAAAATGTTTGTTTTTGTACTGTAACATGTTAAGGTCTACAGAGTATTTATGTTGTATTTTGAATATGCTAAAAATGAACTAATGTTGCTTAATAGTGATAATTCATCAATAATTATGTTTATATTTATATTAGATTTGTCTTTATACAATCAAGTATAATTACCAGTGTTAGGCACTATACTAAGTCCTAAGTATTGTATAAAGTTGAATAATACTGTTGTTTTAATTAATGTTTATAAACTAGGCCAGGAGGGTGACCAGTGTTTCATGTTTAACAAGTAATTCTGACAATTATATTATAAATTAATGAAGAGTTCCAGAACCAGCTAATTAATGTAATAAAATAGCTACCAGTAAATTAAAGTTAATGTAATTAACCATGTAACCAATAATTAATTGTACAGTAGGTCAGGTAAAAAGAAAATTAAGTTAAAGAACCAAATAATGTTATAACGGTTGTAAGAAAATCTATAGGCCTAAATTCCATATTAGTGAAAGGAAATTAATACCTTTTTAAGAAACCCAGTCCAACGAAAATCTGGAAAAACATTTACTGTTTAGGAAGGAAGGTTAGGGGAGAATTTTAGGTGATTTAATATTAATCCAAGCATGGAGTATTTTATTGGAAAAAGTAGTAATATTCTATAATGCCGGCTCAAGGATATATAGAAAACGTGGTTGTTAAGGCAACTGAAATGTACAGAAGTTGTTGATTTGAATTAATTCGTTCTGATTGTTACAAGCTATTAGGTTGAGTTGGACCGATATAAAATAAAAAATATATGAATAAATCTAGAAGAAATACGACTCAAAATTGAAAAAACCTTTTGGAAAAACAATTATAATTTAATGATAATGAGTAATAAAAATTAAATAACCTTCCAAATTGTAAATGAACACAGTTAAAAAGAATTGAAAACCTCTCACCTCATTCACCAAATAATTCCGCTGAATTCGGTATTAAACCAATTTATGCTATAAACCGAAGATCAGTAAAAAAGAATTAAAGCCTGAACTAACGGAATTATTGAAAATACCAGAAGACTCAGTTTGGCAGAGATAACCTTCATTGGCAGCAGAAGAAGCTGGGATCCTAATTCCATTTTACCAGGACCGAGAATTGTGAAGATCATAAAAGAAGAATAGAAGCCCGAAGATTTCCTGAGGGTTTACCAGTACACGCCACCATCAATTTTATTGAAAACCAGAGCAGTTTCACTGGATGAAGACGAGATAAGCTGAATTTTGGCCACTGTTTAAAAACGTCCACCGCCAGTCGAAGTTTTCGTCGGTTTGGTAAAAAAAAAAAAACTTATTTTCATTTCACTGTATTCAGCATAAATAATTTTATTTTTGTAAATTGAGCAACCTTAATTATGCATTTTACCTGGCCTTACTAATGGTTCCAAGAACTTTACGAACCCTGGGATAAGAATTATTTATTATTATTTTCATGTGTACATGTTTATAGAATTTGAGTAATTGATAATCGATCTATTTCTGTATGATCGACTTGAGCGTATTATTATTTTTGATGAGATAACGTGGATTGTGAATTGATAGAGAAAATAAATAAAGTATCTTTATTGTATAAAATAACGTTTGAAGTTATTGCAGGATAAATACTATATGTGGTGGTTGGAATAATTTACAAAAAGGTTGATTCAACGAATAACTAACCTATAAGTATGCTTATTACAAGTAACAGCGCTCGACGTTTGCAGCTGGTGGGGCGGAAGATTGCTGAACTAACTTGTGTTTATTACAAAATTTGAATGGGATTTTCTAACATCGAGTGACTAGGGTTGACACAAATACCCCTTACATTCAGTTAATACTCCATACATATCGCTAATATTACACAAACACTGAAAACTAAGTTAAATCTATAGCGTAGTATGATTATAAATTCAAGGAACATAGTTATAATTTTGTTTGATTAATAATCTATTTTCTGAGGGTTTCGTCGGTCACAACCGAAAGATATATTAATTAATAACATATTAATTAAACCAGGTAACAACATTTTAATTGTTACGAATTGCCACCTGCAACGTATTACTTGGCGTTTGATATACAGGAGTATCCTATAACTAATTACACCCATAGACAAGATTTCTTTATAATTTGACGTCTCCAGCGTGCAGCATATAATATAATATACGTCCTCACATAATTAACAAGTAGTTCTTTACAAAATTGATTTACAACAGTGGGGCTTGAATAAGACGGACGTTTCGCTAGTACCTAACATACTTATTCCATAACAAATTGACGACTCCTACGTGGGGCTGATCGAAGAAAGACTCCCTACATAAAAGTTTTATTACAAATTGACGCTCACAACGTGGGGCATCATCGTCTCCTCTTAACACCTTCAACGATTTATTTCAAATTGGCGCTCAACGAGTGGGCTTTAGTTAAGTAAAAAAAAAAATCATATTAATTGTTACTTAACTTGAGCAGGCAACCATTAGAGGCACAGGAATGCATACGAGAGGTGTTACGAAAAGAATGGAGAAGGAACAAGAAACAGAAGAAGATAGGAGGGAAGAAGAAACAGAGGCAGGTACAGATATTGAAATGGAACAACAGGCGAGCAATACAGAGGATACCCAAGGGGACCAACCAGATAAGGAGGAAGCCAGAGGAGGATTAAATTGGGAAAAATTAATGGAATTAATGAGTAGTATGAAGGAGGATAATAAACAAACTAATAAAAAATTAGACAGTATTAAAGAAGATTTCAGGAAACAGGAGGAAAACTCAAAGCAAACCAAGGAGGAAACTAATGAAAAAATAGACAGTATTAAGGAAAGTACTAGTGAACTTTTGAGACAAACCATAAATGAAAATAATGAAAAATTGAAGGCCGATTTTAGACAAATCAATGAGAAGCTGGAAAATAAAATAGACAGTATTAATGAAAACTCAAGAAAACAAAACGAAATTTTGAGCGAAAATTTAATCAAGCAAATGAATGAAAAGTTTGACAGGAATGACAAGAATTTGAGACAGATTCAGGACGATAACAAACTAATGAACGAAAAACTTGAGGAAAACAATAAGCGAATGAAAGCAGATCTTGAGAAAATCAATGAGGATAATCTAATACGAATCGATGAGAGAATTGAGTATTCTAACAAGGAAATAAGGGAAAATGTTGATAAACAGAATGAAGTATTAAGACAAGCTGTCAATAAGAAAATCGAGGACGCTAGTGAGGCAATCAGCCAGAAGGTAGGTAAGAACGACGGCGAAAGAAAGCAGGAGATAGCTGAAACAAATAGAAAACTGAGAGTGACCGATGAAGCTATTACACGAAATAGAGCTGAACTAGAGGTCAAGATAGGCCATATAGAAGAAGAAAACCGGATTCAAGTGGAATCAATACGAGCAGATTGCGGAAACCAGCATCGAAATTTAGATACGGTCATGAACGAAGTACAGGAGCAAGGACAACGTAACCAGGATAGAATCGAGAACCTACAACGGTCAGTTGACAACCGATCGATCACTGTTCCATATACACAACATATAGACGACCGGGAGACCATCAACTTTAAGTCATACAGGAGAAACCCAATGGAATTCTTGGAACGGGTCGGCGAACAAATAATGAGAACTGGTGAAAACAGGTGGCCAATAATTCGTCGTTACTTAGACGAACATTTCAAAGAAACTTATGATAACTGGTGGACAGCCACCAGGCATGACATCCGAAGCTACGAAGAATTTAAAATAGCTTTTAAAGCCAGGTACTGGTCAGACGCCACCCAGAACGTAGTAAGGGAGAGCATCAGTTATGGAAGGTATGACGCCAGCAGGGGAACAACACTTACCGCCTACTTCCTGGGAAAAGTATGTTTGGCAAGACACCTTGAACCAAAAATCCCGGAGGAAATTCTCGTCACCAGGTTAGCATACCACTATGATAACGGGATATCAATAGCACGATCGGGTGGACAGATAAAAACTATACAGTCCATTGTCAACGCTATTGGAAGAGCACGAGCGTGAGGTACATTATCGAAGGAGTCGGCAGAGAAACGACCGGTACGGGAGCAGGGATTTCCCAGACTACAACAATAGAAACAATAACCATAACAGTCATGAGACGAATAACCGGACGAACTATAATGGCAGGCCAGGTAATTATGGTAATGAGGCGTACCAACGGCAAAATAACAACAACAGCCCAAGGAACAACGGAAACAATTACGGGAATAGACAGAGTATTCCGAATAACCAATATAACCGGTCGTATAACCCAAGTTACCAGAATCAGAACACAAACAACCGAAATTATGATAACAGTAACCGTAACCCGAACAACCAAACCCAAAACTACAGGAGAGTTAATTATGTGGGGGCGTACGATAACTATAACGGGAGGACATACTACCAAGGACGTCGGAGTTTTAATAGGGACACCGACTGGAACCAGTGTAATAATAACGATAGAAGAGATAATAGAACTAATGGAGGCAGAAGTCAGAGTCAGGAGGACTACCGCCGGGTTAACTACGAAGAGGATCGTCCATTACGGGTTTCCAGACCAATGGTGAATTTTATAAGGGCCGAAGAGAATGGTCCAAGGAATGATCAACACCAAGGGGAGAATGATAATGAGTGTTTACAACGGAGCAATAGCATCGGAGAATCCAGATCCGGAAGCGAGAACCAAAGAAGGGACGATCCATCTAGGAATGTCCGAATAATTTATAATCAACAGAACCCACCAGAACGCTGGATTCCCCTAAGAGGAGATGGCCACCGACCCAGTACATCCCAGGATGTAAGACAAGAAATAGATGAAGAAGAAGCCACGGCCGACAGATGGAATGCATAACAAATAACCCAAAATTCTAAAGAAACTGTAAGAACAACTTACTCAATAATTATTCAGAAACAGTATAATTTAAAATGAAGAGAATAAATACCCCAAAATTCAAAAAATGAAGTAAGCTCAACTTACAAACAAGTATCTAAGAAAACAATTTATGAGGTATGTAAGAAAGAGAATTTTGAAGATAAAAAAAAAAAATTCGAAAAATAAGTAAGAACACCTTACTATATATAATTTAGAAGAAATTACTTGAAACTAATATATAAAAAAAAAAATAGCACTGATTAAACCTAATAAAAATCATCAAAACCAAAAGACGAAATGAGTTTATCTGATGTAATATAATAGTGAGAAATGTAATTTAGAATGTAAAAGGAATAATAATGATTGTGCCAGAAGAATATAACTACATGATGTAATGTATAGTACTAACCAAAATCTCATAACCAGCTGTATTGATCATAAAGGAATATGAGCCAATGAAGATAAGAGAATGAAGAAGCCAAAATGGTACTGTCAAAAGGATCACAAGAAAAGAAAAAAAAAAAATGGTTAAGAATTATCCGTAAAAAACCAATTAATAAATGTCAATAAAATAGCCAAGTATTGGAGAGGAGAAGTGTATAATAGAAGGAAGAATGAATATGAAGAAATAATATGATCTGAGTTAAAGTACAGTGAATAATCCCTAGAGTATTATTATTATTTATTATTTTATTGAAGGTCACATGATGACTACCTTACGAGGTTTATTAATGAAGATTGACTGTAGAATATTCCAGCAATCATTTAACTGGGCAGAGATGATATTCCTCTGATCCCAGAAAGTATGTAACGGACGACGGTAATTGGTTAGCCGAAAGAGCACCACCGATTCGATTCCAGTTATAATGTTAGGGAGGTTTAGGAAAATTAAATATTAAAGGCAAAACTCACAAATAAATATAGAGAATTAAATAAAACCAGATCCAAAATGTATAATTAATAAAGAATGTCACAAGAATGATTATAGAAATAAGATTTAAACTTGGAAAATAATTGATTTTAAGAAGGAACGAAGAAATGATATTAATACAACGGATAATTCTGAAATATAAAAGTACTATGAATAGGAAACCAATTGGCCAGATACAAGTTGTGCGTTTATTTCTTGCTAAACTTTGTTTATACAAAATAAACTTATTTCGAAGGGGGGGTGTTATGTAACGTAACATAGCTGAGGTCCCCCAACGTTACATAAAAATTGAATGAAAACATGGTCAAGGACCATACCCTGAATTAAGGCTGCTCAATAGCTAATGTGTCTGAGATGTACCTCAAGTCAAAAGGAGGCAATGACTAATGTTAAATATAAAAGAGCCAGACCAATGAATGATTGAATGTAATAAAATGTTTGTTTTTGTACTGTAACATGTTAAGGTCTACAGAGTATTTATGTTGTATTTTGAATATGCTAAAAATGAACTAATGTTGCTTAATAGTGATAATTCATCAATAATTATGTTTATATTTATATTAGATTTGTCTTTATACAATCAAGTATAATTACCAGTGTTAGGCACTATACTAAGTCCTAAGTATTGTATAAAGTTGAATAATACTGTTGTTTTAATTAATGTTTATAAACTAGGCCAGGAGGGTGACCAGTGTTTCATGTTTAACAAGTAATTCTGACAATTATATTATAAATTAATGAAGAGTTCCAGAACCAGCTAATTAATGTAATAAAATAGCTACCAGTAAATTAAAGTTAATGTAATTAACCATGTAACCAATAATTAATTGTACAGTAGGTCAGGTAAAAAGAAAATTAAGTTAAAGAACCAAATAATGTTATAACGGTTGTAAGAAAATCTATAGGCCTAAATTCCATATTAGAGAAAGGAAATTAATACCTTTTTAAGAAACCCAGTCCAACGAAAATCTGGAAAAACATTTACTGTTTAGGAAGGAAGGTTAGGGGAGAATTTTAGGTGATTTAATATTAATCCAAGCATGGAGTATTTTATTGGAAAAAGTAGTAATATTCTATAATGCCGGCTCAAGGATATATAGAAAACGTGGTTGTTAAGGCAACTGAAATGTACAGAAGTTGTTGATTTGAATTAATTCGTTCTGATTGTTACAAGCTATTAGGTTGAGTTGGACCGATATAAAATAAAAAATATATGAATAAATCTAGAAGAAATACGACTCAAAATTGAAAAAACCTTTTGGAAAAACAATTATAATTTAATGATAATGAGTAATAAAAATTAAATAACCTTCCAAATTGTAAATGAACACAGTTAAAAAGAATTGAAAACCTCTCACCTCATTCACCAAATAATTCCGCTGAATTCGGTATTAAACCAATTTATGCTATAAACCGAAGATCAGTAAAAAAGAATTAAAGCCTGAACTAACGGAATTATTGAAAATACCAGAAGACTCAGTTTGGCAGAGATAACCTTCATTGGCAGCAGAAGAAGCTGGGATCCTAATTCCATTTTACCAGGACCGAGAATTGTGAAGATCATAAAAGAAGAATAGAAGCCCGAAGATTTCCTGAGGGTTTACCAGTACACGCCACCATCAATTTTATTGAAAACCAGAGCAGTTTCACTGGATGAAGACGAGATAAGCTGAATTTTGGCCACTGTTTAAAAACGTCCACCGCCAGTCGAAGTTTTCGTCGGTTTGGTAAAAAAAAAAAAACTTATTTTCATTTCACTGTATTCAGCATAAATAATTTTATTTTTGTAAATTGAGCAACCTTAATTATGCATTTTACCTGGCCTTACTAATGGTTCCAAGAACTTTACGAACCCTGGGATAAGAATTATTTATTATTATTTTCATGTGTACATGTTTATAGAATTTGAGTAATTGATAATCGATCTATTTCTGTATGATCGACTTGAGCGTATTATTATTTTTGATGAGATAACGTGGATTGTGAATTGATAGAGAAAATAAATAAAGTATCTTTATTGTATAAAATAACGTTTGAAGTTATTGCAGGATAAATACTATATGTGGTGGTTGGAATAATTTACAAAAAGATTGATTCAACGAATAACTAACCTATAAGTATGCTTATTACAAGTAACAGCGCTCGACGTTTGCAGCTGGTGGGGCGGAAGATTGCTGAACTAACTTGTGTTTATTACAAAATTTGAATGGGATTTTCTAACATCGAGTGACTAGGGTTGACACAAATACCCCTTACATTCAGTTAATACTCCATACATATCGCTAATATTACACAAACACTGAAAACTAAGTTAAATCTATAGCGTAGTATGATTATAAATTCAAGGAACATAGTTATAATTTTGTTTGATTAATAATCTATTTTCTGAGGGTTTCGTCGGTCACAACCGAAAGATATATTAATTAATAACATATTAATTAAACCAGGTAACAACATTTTAATTGTTACGAATTGCCACCTGCAACGTATTACTTGGCGTTTGATATACAGGAGTATCCTATAACTAATTACACCCATAGACAAGATTTCTTTATAATTTGACGTCTCCAGCGTGCAGCATATAATATAATATACGTCCTCACATAATTAACAAGTAGTTCTTTACAAAATTGATTTACAACAGTGGGGCTTGAATAAGACGGACGTTTCGCTAGTACCTAACATACTTATTCCATAACAAATTGACGACTCCTACGTGGGGCTGATCGAAGAAAGACTCCCTACATAAAAGTTTTATTACAAATTGACGCTCACAACGTGGGGCATCATCGTCTCCTCTTAACACCTTCAACGATTTATTTCAATATATATATATATATATATATATATATATATGTGTGTGTGTGTGTGTGTGTGTGTACAACGTTATCGGCAGCAAAGAAGTAGTTTTTGTTAAAATTCCTTCCCGGGATATTTGGCCGTAGTCCAATGTTTTCTACAAAACCAGACGTTTCGGCAATGCCATCGACTTCCATCATCAGTGAAAATCGAGTGCGATAACGTGAGGTGGTATACGTTAGTGACCACAGTACTGTTTCTATTGTAATATTTCATTTCGAAAATGATTTTAAATATACATCTTAGAATATGGAAGTCATGTATGGTTCTCCATACGGATTTTAGTAATGCTATGAAATTAAATCAAAATATAACATATTTAATTTAGCTATTTTATTACGCTATGCTTATAGGTCTGAAACGCAACGTTGCCACGTTTAATATTCCGGCCTTCTACTAGAGCTGGCCATGGTTGAGCGCATGCGACTGGAAGGTTATTTACGGCTGAAAATTGGTTTTTCATTTTCAAACAAGGACTTCGCGAGACATTTTGTTATCATCTGTGATAAGTACTGTCAAGTACTTAAAATTCTCGCATCTTTCATAAAAATTGTTTTCCTCCCCTAATTCGATTCGTTGGGGCCTATCTACATGTTACTAGAAGGTACATTTTCTTTTATTTATTTAGTAGCATGTCAGTCTCGTTATTTTGCCACTCTTTTACAATGTGGTCAATAAGCAGTTTAATCTTATCTCTTAATTTATTTGCTTCTCTCTCCAACATAACAAATGTGTCCTTAAGATCTCTCTCTCTCTCTCTCTCTCTCTCTCTCTCTCTCTCTCTCTCTCTCTCTCTCTCTCTCTCTCTCTCTCTCTCTCTCTCTCTTTCACGTTTAGTTTTGTGTGAGACTGGAGGTTATTAAGTTCATCTTTAATTCCTGTTAATGAAAATTAGATTCGTTCACATATAGTCTGTGGCTCTAAGGGCTATAAATCTCCCAGAAAACAAGTGGTCAATGATTTTAGGAATGGACTGTTGACCTCACGAGGAAGTAAATAACCCCGTAAGAACACAGTGCGCACACGTGTGTGTAAGAACGCTTGTCTTTAAGAACGTATTAATGACCTCTACTTTAAATTACCGGGAACAGCCTCTTCAAGTTTTACCGTGTTAGGAAAGGAACGCTGGTTTTAGGTGCTAAAACATCGTCCAGCCTTGGTACAGCGATAACACAGGAAGGATTTAATGTCTCCCGTAAACTTTGCAACACTTTGCGTGCATCTTTTGTAAACACGTTCTTAAACCGTGTGCTTTCAGCAATTTCTGTTTTCGTTTGGGCCAACTATCAGCAAGATATGTCAAATAACTCACTTAGTCTCCGGAGGAATAAAACACAAGTAATTTCTATAAATTCCTGTTCCCGTTTGTGGTTAATTCTCGTTTTACTGAAGATAACACACTATAAAACCTTGATAGTGAAACATTAACAGTGTTTTAGGACAGTCTCGTTGTACAGGAAATCACGATCCACGAGGCGTGTTTAATTATCCCGATGGGTGATCAAACGCACGACAGGATCATAAACTTCACGCGAGGTCAGTTTATGTAAACAGCCGCGCGGCTTTTACCTACTGCGTTTCGGACTCCAATAAAAGCTAATGGTCGATGAAGAATGAAATAAAATTGCTTCATCTTCTGTTGTTACGTCCCTTTTTACTTCGTTCTTTAATTTTATTTGTAAAAGTTGTTTATAAAACTATTACCATAGAGGTTATTAAGCCTGTAACTATCACCTTCTTCTTCTTCTTCTTCTTGTGCTGCTCTTTTGAGTAGCTTCTCTATATACAGCAAAGTGTTTCTTGTTTGCATTTAATTGTAATTCAGGCTCAGTAGTTTTGAAATCTGGTACTTGGAATCTGAAATTTGGAATGTTTATGTGAATTCTTGTCTCCCCCAAGTGAGCCATCGATCATAAAGCCATCATTACAGAACACACACAAGTTACTGATGTAGTTGCCATGAAATTTGAGGTGAACTGAGGCTGGATCGATCATATGGAAGGACTGAGGAGAGGCATACAAACAAGACGATTAGCGAATGGACACTAAGGCAAGACGTCTGACGAAGTAGACGAAGACCTCTAGACACATACAGATAATACTGAACCGATCTCAAAGAATTGGATTCAGAATGCACAAAATCGGGAGCCCAATGAAATGAATTAAGTAAAGTGGTGTTGTACAGCCGATCTGGGCTAGAAAATATATGAGAGAGTTGTCGGTATTTCTTAAAACTCTGTTGCCATTGGGTTCGGTGCTTTCTCTTAGGTCACATAATATTGTCAGCGACACCACTAAAGGCCTCTAAATTTCATAAGTTTTTACGCTCCTTAAATTCAACTCTCTTCCCGTTGGGTTTAGAAAATCTTTTGGTAAATCCAAGAAGGGTATTTTACAACCTCCTCTATACCTGATGCATCTACCCCACAGTCATCGCTGTAAGAAACATTTCTAGTATCGAGCCGTTACAAATTATTAGTTCGCAATTCACTCTCAATATCCTCGTGATGATTTACGCACGCGCGCGCAGACACACACACCACAAGCTATCCTTTTTTTTTAAATTTAATATTTTTCACACACACATGTACACACAATATTTTTATAAATAATTAATAACCATAATTTAAAAAAAATTAACTCAGCTGTTCAGATTGTAGACGTTTTGCAATGTTTGAAACTATTAAGTTTGAAACTATAAATCAATGTAGACGGGTAAAATCTATTATTATTTCAATAGATAAAAATTACTTAGTGAAAAATAAATTAATAAGAATAATTAGTGTAGCACATACCGTTAGAGTGAACTGTTTATGCGCGTCACCATATGACGAACAAATGTATATCTTTCAGGTATTAATTTATATGTTAATTAAAGCTGTAGTAAACCAGAACAACTTGAGAGAGTATCTACTAATTCCGTCAAAAATTATGAATGAATGTAACAGAGTATTAAAAAGTCTAGAAAGTATTGTACACCAGCAAAGGAGCAAATAGGTGTGTGTATTGAAATAAATGTTTTCTTTACATGTAAGGTTAGGGGTTATGTTACGGAAAGAGAAGGAGAGAGAGAGAGAGAGAGAGAGAGAGAGAGAGAGAGAGAGAGAGAGAGAGAGAGAGAGAGAGAGAGAGAGAGAGATGTTGCCTTTGTACGTAAGTTAGTGCATTTGTAAACGGCAAAAGTAAGTGTGTGCGTGTACGGGATCTGACCAATGGTAATATTCAAATGTTCAGACATATCGGCTCAGTACAGTATTTAAGGAACTAGATCCTCTCTTCCCAAAATGTGAGTTTGGGGACAGTACTTGCAGGTACTGGAGAGGCTGTAAAACTGTTCCCCAATACCTCTCGAGGGTACCCTTTACTGCAGGCCTATTGTTTACTCAAGGAACACTTTCTGCCCCCACACGTACCACTTTCCATCAGAATAGTATTCCGCAAGAAACGTTTCCTCTCAGTACTAACTAACGTTTATTCGTCTTAAGAAATTTTCCCCATAAAATTCTATTATTAAGACTTTCCGGACGCCGCAAACCGCATTTTAAAAGTGTACTGTTTTCTACGTTTCCATGGTCTATGTGTTAAGAGTTTACAGTGCTACATTATAAAACTTTCAACAGTAACTTGAGAAGGTTATTCGTTTTTGTTAGGTTATAATGCGCCCGATTTTATCCCGGACAGTCCGATGTTTTGAGCTGTGTCTAGGGATTAGCATTGTCCAATATATATATATATATATATATATATATATATATATATATATATATTTCAATCACTTCCTGCTACAGTCCATTTCTTGATGTATATAATACTATAATACTTATAACTACACATACTTATAATACAGAAGCCAACACACAAATACTGCACCAGAAGCAAGATGGCGAAGGTTGAAGATGGGAGAACAGGATCTCCCGAAACATGTCCCTAAAGAAAAAATACATCTTGAGGTAAAATAGTTATAAGTATTATAGTAATATATATATATATATATAATAATGTAATTTTTTTTGTTATAAATGTAAATCTAACGTTCAATGTAATTAATATCCTGTAGAGCCCCAAGTTGTTGGGTGCCAATTTTATCTAAAGTGAAATAAAAATTACCTCTTGTTCAGTCTTGTCTTAATTCTCAGCTTTATTTTATTATTATTTTTTTATATATATCTAATGATTACTCTTTACTTTTTAACATACATTAAAATTCATTGACATGCAATGCCTTTCTCTTCATCCGGTAGCTCCTTTAGATTTAATAAAATAAAAACTCTTTCTCAGGGTTAATAAAAAATTAAAGTCAATGTACAGTCAAAGTCATACATAACAGCATGTTATACATATTATAGAAAATGTAAAAATAATAAACCAGTTTCATTAATGTTATGTTGGCTATGTGTGTTGTGTCATGGGTTCTTTGGATTATACAAAAGAAACAACTTAATCTAATCAGAACAAACTAAAAGAGTACAATGAGAAAATGAAATTAACAAAAATTAAAAATTAAAAAAATTTGAACACTGAATCTGTTAATACTCATTAATAATTAAAAACAATATAATCTTGTTAAGTGAGTTTATTGCAGTCTCCACTATGAGCGCTGTGAGAATATCACCATCTCACTCTCACTCATTATATATGTATTGGGTCTCACTCCCACTCATTGGTTTGATACTATTTCTAATTTAACACTGCCGCCATGTTGGATCTATCTATAAGACTGGTTCAAAGCTTATTTTCAATAAAATACACAGTTTTCCACTTTAGTTTATAGTAAATTAGTGTGTACTTCGCTGCTCATGTTTGTAGTGTTTGTGTTATATCAGTTCATTGTTCTAGTTACTTTAAATTTAATAATGAGTGAACAAATGTATGTCTTAGCCTAATCGTATATACATAGAACCCTCTCACCAGATTGCTGTTTAGTTTTACAGATTATTTTCTTGTTATAATTCTTCTGGCCTTCAGTTTCAGTGTTTTATATTAAGCCCAGTGTACTTTTCATTATTTCAGGAACTTTCCTTCATTAATATACAGTATAACATTATCTTTTAGAAGAAATGTTAAGCTTCTAATTATATGTGTTCTGGCTTTTTTGAAATTCAACAATCAACTCCCTTTCTCTTTCTTTTAGTCTCTATAGATTCACTTGGTAAAGCTCTTGGCTTCACAAGATGTTTTATGGGTAACAGGGTTGTTTTTACACTTTATAATTAATTTGATTTATTCTAACCTTATTTTTACTTGTCCCTGATGTAAATAATTAGTTTTTAGGGATATATTCCACTAGTTATAAGTATTGTACACATTGCTTAATCTTATTAGGTTAGTAACATAGTTATTTTATATAAATTACATGTGTTACTCACTGTTTATATTATAACAAGGTCTATTTCCTATGCACGTTCACTTCACAAAATTCTGAAAACTTATACACTGCTTTTTAATATTAATCACTGTTATTTTAATTATTTTCACCTTTCTTACATTAGGTAGTTGGTAATTATGGGTTTAATATTATTTTAATTGTTTTTTTTTATATCACTTATTGTCTGTAGTGAGATTACATACTATAACTGTTTGAGGTTCGCAGACCTCTATATGGTTTGATAGACTATAACACATGTTTTCTCACTTAATTACTAACTTATTAACACTTATACACTATATTTCTATTTACATTAACATTTATTTACATTTTTTTATCATTTGATCTTCCCTCCTGGGTGTAGTAGTCATAGTCGTGTCGTCTAATAGTCTTGTCATTGTCATTAAAATAATTAATTAATAGGTTTTTATTTCCTATTCGCATTTCATGTACTTATCATAATATTTTCTTTTAACATTGAAAATGTTTATAAGGACGTGTCGGTGTCGCACATTTGCGGCCGATCGCTGGTGCGTGATCGAAAATGGGAACCGGTGAGTTTCCATAGAAACTACTTCTTTGTTGTCAATAACGTAGTACACATATAAAACTTCGCTTATGAATGCGACTACATTTAATTTATAATCTGTACATTGGTAAATGAAGAATGAATTCATTGATTGGTGAATGAAGAATGAATTCATTGATTGGTGAATGAAGAATGAATTCATTGATTGGTGAATGAACATAAATATATATATTTTTTTAGAGATTTATTGAAGCATTTTCAATGCCCTTCTCTGTGCATTACATTTGTGCAATGCCTGTAAATTTTTTATTACTCTTTACTCATTGAAATTATTATTTATATTCAAATAGTTACATCTTATTTTCATTCCTTTATTTGTTAAATTGTTTTTATACTTTTCTGAGTATTATCTATAAGAAAGATTGCGTTTAGGCATAATTCACAACGAATTTTGATGATTAATTTATATTTATTCTAGGGCATAATCTTTTTATGTTACCACACACACACACACACACACACACACACACACACACACACACACACACACACACACACACACACACACACACACACACACACACACACACAGACACACACACACACACACACACACACACATTTCTGTTAAAAAATGCACAAACATTTTTTGTTACACACATTTTTTGTTCCTAATTCAACAAGCTGTATATAATAATATCATAAAATAAAATTACATTTATTTATCCTTTAAATAATAAGGAAACTGCAAGTCAGTGATGGAAACTACTTAATGTCCACATGAATAATTAAGGCATCATTATTGTTAAAAGTTAATTACATGCAATTTTATTATTAAATTAAATTTTATAAAACAATAAATATAATTGTTAAAATAATTAAATAATTTACAAAATTTTTAATATTATAGTTATTCAATTTTCAGGCTAGGCTTATTAAATATAGGCCTCCTTCACAGATTTTTCTTGTCTGTGTATTTACCAGATTTTCCAGAAATCGATATCGACAATAAAGGAAATTCAGTTTTTATAAAACACTAATAGGTGCCGAAAAATTATGATGACCTTTTTTTCCGAGCAGTGCCCTCTGTTTCAACTTAAGTGTCCTCAGTTCAGCTGAAGAAAATATGGTAACCTTATTTTTGTGTGCCCTTATTTTCATAATATACCAGTAGTTATTTTATGATGTGTCGTACCGTTACTTATTCGAACTTCTGATGGATATCTTCGCTTTCTGATTCATTCGAAAACAATAACTTCTAATAAACGTCTCCGACTACATATGACTCTTTATTAGCATTCTTTTTTATCTCAGATTCATAAGTTATCCATTCCATAATAAGCAGAACCTGAAGACTATGATTTCTATCTTTTAGTTTTTATATTAATCATCGTCATCAAATTCTTTATTAAGCAAATGTCATGGCTAAGGAATTCATAACACGAAGAGAATCAGAAATTGATGGTTATGAGTTACGCCTATATCATATAATCTACTAAACAGATTGCTAAAAAATTATAATAAATTATTTTCTAAGACATATAACATTAGATTTAAATGTAAAGTCTTACAAAATTCTTTTTCAAGATAAGCATATTTACTAATAGCATAGAGTAACTAAATTTTGGGTACGAATGGAAACGAATTTTTTTGTAATAGTAAGAACATCGCAGGATTAATTTTAATTTTTTTCGAAACTGTTCCAATTAACCTGTCCCACACTACATTTTCGATGTTTTGAATATGCGATTGTATCGATATACTACGATGTGAAGAAGAAGTGTACTAATCGTGAATTACTCTATTTCTTAATGTAAAGCGAATATACGTGTTGTTTTCATTTGTGAAGTTAAGTAATAATTGTTTTTGGTTTTTACCTCACTGTTTAAAGAAATAAAAGCCATGGTTAGGAAAATATGACGATTAATGTGTCTACACAATGCTTGAAAGAGAGAAACATTAAAAACAAAGAACATAACGTATTTTTAATAAAAACAATAATAGAAAATGTAAAGCGAAAAATACAATAATTTCTTAATTGTAAGATTAAAACAAAGAACAACGTGCTAACAAGTTAAAACAATATATATTTGTTATTCGTTAGGTGGTCAATATTCTTTTGTGTTATTCAGTAAGATTTCTAAAACTTTACTGGAAGCAAATTATGTGCGAAACACAAAAAAATTGGGGATATGTGTAGCATCCCGCCTTACTTCGAATTGGTTGCTTTTTCTATGATGTGCACAAACACCGAGAATTATTGAAAAAACGAGTACCGGTACTGTTGAAAAACGAGTTCTGTCACAAAAAAGGGAGACATGTATAGTAACAGGCAAGGGCCACCCCACCTTACTTCGAGTTGGGTTTTTTACGTGGATTTCGCAAAAAGCGAGTATTATTTGAAAGGCATATTTGTTTCCATGTGTAATTTTAGTTTGCATGATAACCTAACAACGTCAACTTTTGTTAGAGGCACACACCTCTAAGTTATATTACTGCTAGAAACATTTTTCCTACAAAGTATTACAATAAAAGATGATTTCAATCGTCAACAAAATATTTTATAACATACACAAATAAATTTTCACGTTTTCTGTTATCTAACTAAAATTATATGCGATATTCACTAAATATCAGTGCCAATAACCGCATAACCGAAATATCGAAAATGAGTGTAGATACAATTATGGGGATGATACTATTAATTTTTAATCTATTTCGATTATACAGTATGCATTAAATCAAAATCTATTTATTATTTATAGTCGTTAAGTACGTAACAATACTTGGTCATTACCCTTAGCGTCGGGCCCGCGGAAGATGAAATGTTTTGTATTCAAATAAACGTAATTCAGCTAGCTGCAGCCACATGCGGGTACGATGTTAATTCATTTACAGAGCCAGACGACCTTTCCCAGGACAAAGGTTGAGGATTATTCCTCTGTGAGAAATTCTCAGTGGAAAAGAAAAACGAAACAAACGCACATACGAGCTCTTCGGTCATCGCTGTAGCAAAGAGAGTTATTTATTTAATAGGCACTGGGAGGAGAATAATTAAACCAAACGGCGTGCACACGCGCTACACTCAAACACGAAATGATACGGGCGGCATGCATGCACGGTGTGTGTGGGAGCGCGCGCACTCGAGCGTACTATTAGTGTTCTGTTCGGTAGTAAATGGCGCTCGGGGCGGTATTATTCTTAATATTTGTTGTTTACGATTTTCAGTAGTTCGTACGTTTCGCGAGTTGCAACTCGACGAATTTACCACGAAACGTCGTTATATCTTCCTTGTACTCGTAATCTGATCCGTTTAATCGCTGGCCACACTTCCTGAAGAAATTACCGAAGTGTTTCGCGTTGTGAGCCCGAGGAATGCGTTCCCAAGATCCCGTTCCGCTGATACACGCTCGGCTCGCCTATCTATGCACACATCGCCATAAAACTGTGAGTAAATAAATACACATCGCTAGTTTGTCCTGCCGTGTTCTCACCCTTTGTTTTCTTCGTTAATTCTCGTCTTCCTGTTTCTCGTCGGCTTCTTCTCACCCTTCTTCACTGTTTATCGACGAGTGATATTTCGTCTGTTTTGCCTACTGCTACCGAACTGTTAGTAACAGTTTGCAGATTACAACAGATGTGTGCAAAAATCGTAACGAAAATGTACTTACTGTGTTAAAAAAAAAAAAAAAAGAATATATGTAAACACTAAAACTCTCCCTGTGTCTACTGGCATAAAAACTCTTGTTTGATTTCGCTGTCTCGGTCTACCCGCCTTTTCATGAATTTCTTCTCTTTTTATCAGTTTTTCTAATTGTATATTTATTTTAAATGATCTATAGGAGACAGCATACTCCCAGCACGTCGTCGGTTCGAAACCGTTCCAGGGTAGATCGAACTTCACGATGTCGTCTTATAGGCAGCATAACTTACGTATTATTCTAACCTATGTAATATTCTAATGACAAAATAGTTTTAATAATATCAATCAGTATTCATAACACTACACTGAAAGTGGGTTGGGCGTTTCCTCGTATACACTAATATCCCCCCCCCCCACAACCATATTTACATACAAAATCTCCAAAGTTCACAAATATTGCAACTTCTGTTTAGTAGCTACAAAATCTTTCTTCTGGCCGAAGGTTGAATCGTTGCTCCTTGATGTCTTGGGAGATTTTTCTCTTTTGTCTTGATTTCTCTCTTCTGTCTGTGCGCTGGCTCTCTTGTAGTTAGGTCGTAGAGGTCGTTTTACCATCTTCAACTCGGCTGCATGAACTATTACTGATAGAAATGCCTTTAGAGAATACACAACATTTCACAGGCCCTGATCAACTGTAAACCGTTCCCCACTTGTGGGCCAACCCTGCATGGTATCCATCTGCCTTGTTGCTCAGTGTGTGATTCCTTCGCAACACCAAGTCCACTGGATTTAATATCTTTTGCTCCTCAACGTCCCTGTTTCTTGGCTTCCAAGAGGGTCCGCTAGCTTCGGCTCATATACTGCCAATTTTTGACGTCTTCTAGACAACAAACACACTCGTATGACTGTCGACACCTTGTTTATTTATCGTTATTAGAAATAATTTTACAATTACAACTATAAACACATAAAAGAATTCAGTAACAACTGTAATATCGATTATTGATAGAATCGTAATTTATACAAACAACACATTTATAATATTGATCCGCAAAAATGTGGTGTCAAATACGCGCAGTAATTATGTAACTCGCTTAACCGAAATCTCAATTAAGACTGACTAAAAACTAACTTAACAGTACTTACAATAAATACTGGCTAATAAGTAGTCTACTGACTCACCGTATACCACCGCTTATATGTCTGTATGGTAATGACATTCACCAACATCCGTCACTTACGAGAAATAGTAAATTCCAGATATAAATTCAAGAATCTGGTAGAATAAACTATATACTTATAATTGAAATAAAATTTATATAATAAATTAAAACCAAATATTTATAAATCTAATTTAGCCACACATTGTCTAAATAATAACCACCAATTTCCAGGCATTGGAAGTATAAAGTTAATTAAAAACATACAAAAAGGTAAAAAAAATGAATATTTGGGAAAATCTTAAAATTTACAAACACAATAACAATAATTTATTAATTGAATAACAAGCTCAAATAATAAAACAAAACAAGATGATCTATTTAAAATTATAAATTTATTAAAATAAACAAAATAAAACATGAAATATTCCCTCGTATACAACAACGATCGTCGATTCACCGGTCATCTGAGCGGCCGGAACAACAATGGTGTAACCAAATCTATCGCTACTTATATGGAATGCAATTGTTGGAAAATTCGATTGCAATTGGTGGTATCGGAACTGCGGACAGATTCTAATGAATCTACTAAGAACAAATCGATTCCTTTGGACCCAGATAAATCTATTGTTTCGATTAAATAAAGTAAACGTATGCCTGCAAGTTTAAACCTCATGATGTAAGCACAAGAGCGTGTGAAGAACGGTGCAGTCGCGATAATGAAATGATTATACTAAATAAGACGGTAAGTGGGGAATATGGTAGCTTGTTTCCTGATACTGTCCATCGCTATAGTTCAATACATTACAGTATTTTTCTTTCATTTAGGTTTTTCCTATTATTTCTTATTATTTATTTCGGTTTTTTCACTTCGAACTGTTCACTATTATTATTAAACAAGTCAACGCCGCTTCCGACTTCTGCAGCATTGATTCATTTGTAGATAATTCTCACATACCATTCAATCTCCACATCTTCCAAACACGTTTTCCACAGTCACTTTCGGCCTTTTTTTCCAAATACCATCACCTGTAGTATGTTTAAAGTCACATCATCTTACGTTAAAATATCGGATTTTTACGATAGAATTGGCTCCTGTAAATGTAATTTTTCTAAATTCCGATTCTTGAAATAATTTTTGTTACCGTTTCATCGATATTTTTTAATTTTTGTCTTTTTTTCTATTTTCTTTTTAAGATTTGCCAGCCTAACCAGTTCTTATCGTTTTTCGCCATACAGTTCCGTCTCGTTATACACAAGGTGGCTGGTTCTTTTCTGCCTTTGTCGTGGCGGAAAGTTGGAGAAGGGCACTGAAGGACAGCGACCAATACGAAGCAATTTATGGTCGGACAAATACTATGAAGTTAAACAGAAAATAACAGGTTCCTTTTTCTACCACCAGATAGTAAATGAGAGATACAGTATAGGCAGTTTACGCGAGCATCATCATAAGGTTTTTAGCCGGCCACTATTACCCCTTAGATATTTTCTCAGCTATTCATTTTCAAGGTTACGTCGACACACAGACAGACAGTTAGACTAGCAGGGTATCTTGCACTCGAATTAGAATCGTGTTGACCGGTCTTAGCCCATTGAACACCAGTCCAGTATGTTACAGTGATGGCACAGTTATGTACTTCGTTACAGATACGGAAGGTATCCTAGCTGCATGCTTTTCGGTAATGTGCGTAGGAAAACACATATTTTATTTCCGCGTCGCTCCAAACACCCAGGCTGAGGCAACAGTACTGTGACTACCCCTGGAGCTTATCGAAAGGAAATTAACAGTGGCGCAGGCATGGGCATAGGCAGCGGCCGCCGTAGGGCATTAGCCGCGTTCAGTAGGATGACATAGTCAGGACCGTCGGTTTTCGACTGTTGGATCGATGGTTGCACAGCTGGAAGCCACAGGTATGACGATTCTATGTCTTCCTCAGCCACGAAAGCGTAGAGCCTTGGCTGTTCTGTCGTGAGCGATTCGTCGTAGTCGAAACAGGGAAACTGATAAATACGTGTTGGCAATATGTCAACTACAGGAAGTCCAACCCCTGGTGAATGAATTGTGAATCTGCCGTAACACAGGTTTCAGCTGTACTGTACTGTACTGTACAGGCATCATCAAATCTGCTAACGCATCGTATGTTCTTCTTCCTCACCCTCTCCTACCTTCTATCTTTCCCTCAATGTTTCACTTCTGTAGAGAGTTTTTTCTCAAAATGTGACCAATCCATTTTGTTTTTTGCTTCCTTATGGCACTATAATACTTCCCTCTTCATTTATTTTCCCAAGCACTGCTTTATTTCAGTAGCGTATCTAGAATTTGGTTTGGGGGGGGGGGTCCGGTCGAGTTGGCTTCATACAAAAGTAAAAACAAGTTAAGACTAATCAATATTACTGTTTTTACAGTGGCTGAAAAACGTGTGACATCCTGAAATGAATCCCATTAAAGTAAACGGTAATAAAAATACGCGTTATTGAAACATGTTTACAAGACACTTATTGACTGAAGTGATTTTCCTATATTTCGTATATCAAACGTATACGCAAATGCTCTATAACAAACCTGTTTGTAGGCCTATATTTAAAAAAAAGAGATATTTACTACTATATTAGCATACACAGCTAAAAAAGTAATAAAACAACCTAAAAATTAAGAGGTTAACACAATTCCTCGTCAGGTTTGTCCGACCGTCTGGAGGGGGTCCGGTCTCGTTCGTAAATACGCTCCGACTTTGTTTTATTTTCTTCATTTGTTACCTTATCCAAGTGATTATACTCCCAAGGCATTTGAGCGAATCTACTTGTTCCAACTCTTTTGATTTTTATTATCAAATTTACCTCATTATTGTCTTCTTCTCTTTATACTGGTACCCAAGCCAAAAACATACATTTCAAAGTGTGGGAGAGAAAGAAGGAGAGAGAAAGAGAAAGAGAGAGAGACAGAGATAGACCTCCGCCAATTCACTCAATTTCGTTAACCAGTAGTTCAGTCTTTACTAACACAATCTCTCTCTCTCTCTCTCTCTCTCTCTCTCTCTCTCTCTCTCTCTCTCTCTCTCTCTCTCTCTCTCTCTCTCTCTCATTCCCTAGGACCCTAGGACACATTGAAGAACAATAAATAAGACAGCTGTTTCAGATATTACAAACGATTTACCGGTCGGCTGATTTCCGCCGCTCCATTAGAACCGATATTATATTTCACGTCATTACCTGGGTATTACGTGGTACTACATAATTTATAGGTATCTGTCAGTCTACACTTTCTTCTGGTCGCAGTTTATAATTATCTGCACACAATCTAAATTCAAATAAAATAAAATCCACTGTCTGGTAACTACGACGAACCGATCGAACCACACTATTCTCATCAAAACCGCTAAACAAATTACAGTCTTCTAATTAATTAGAACAATATAAATGGTCAAATCATTTTGAACCACAGCTGGTATACGTATGACGTTATTACACGTGAAGAAATTAAAACGTTTTGATATGTTTGCTTACATGAAGAAAAGACTGTAACTTTACAAACCGTATTGTAACGACATTGGAAAATATGTTTTGGAATATATTATGTTTGTATATTATACCCACATATTACATGTTATAGGCTACAAACATAATGTGTGTGTGTGTGTGTGTGTGTGTGTGTGTGTGTGTGTGTGTGTGTGTGTGTGTGTGTGTGTGTGTGTGTGTGTGTGTGTGTGTGTGAGGGGGTTTCCAGGTTGAGGGTCGCGTTGAATTCCGCTTGTTTTTTCTGAAAAGATTTCCGTGGCATTTCGGCAGATCCATCGCTGCCGTTTTGAATCTATTGATTCCTCATTGATGTTCTAGAACGGAATAATACGCATACACGCATTAATCTGTCAAATTTACTAATCCTTATTTTCACTACTTATGGAAATTAGCTTAATTATGAACAAGAACTCGTCGTTTTTGAATTGTTAAATGCGGAACGGAATATGATTTAACACGTTTTTATAAAAATCAACCTTATAAAAAACAATCTTATTCAGTGAAATTTTATTTCTCAATGTGTTCACCAAATATATCCTAACGATATACAGCGTAAACATTTAATAATATCGAATAGAACATACTAAGTTATGTCGAATTTTACTTAAAATATAACGTAGTCAAAAATCAAACGTGAAGGCAATGAATAGTATCGTAGATTTGATATTGGCGTGTGAAAGGGCTGAATAAACGAGTCTAACCACAAGAAGGTAGCAGCAATAGATGGTAAAAAGTGAGAACAAAGAATGCCGAGGAAACCGTGGCAAATGGAAATCAGAAGAGTATCAGAGAAAACGGGAGTGAAGCGGGAGGATGTTGGATGACGGAGTATGGGGGAGATCGACTCGCGACACCTCGATTCCCACCGATACCTGTAAGGGAAGATATGTAAGGATTATAATAAAAGCAAGAAAATAAGTCTACACAGAAGATGACATAACGACCGATATTAAAGTTATAACGATTTTCCACGATTAAGAAAACGCTTATGACGATAAAATAGTGCAGTAATGACGAAGGACGAAAGAAGTAAAATAAGAATGAATTCTACTGTAAGAACGGAACGCAATAATAACGAACAAAGGTATGCAATTATAACAGCGCGGCTATTAAACCGTACGACTGAAGTTTAAAACTACATTAAACATGCAACAATTATTATACAACTATTCACAGACTATTTTCTCAGGGTCTCTTCAACAATTAACTAAAATGTATTATTAAAATAATATTTTTTTAATGTAAAATAATTCGCTACGAAATGAATAGTTTATTTTATATGGTAAAACAAATTACATCGTCTCCTCCCTCCGTCCTATTCTATTCGGTCACTGCTCATTCTTTTTCATTTTATCCGTCTTTCGTCTTCTCCTTCCCGTTCTTCTTCATTAACAACTTCCTTTATCTTTTTCTTCTTCTCATTTTACTTTCATTCCTCTGATTATTTTTCCTCCACTTTTCCCTGTTAGTAACGTTTGTGTTCTTTTTACTCTTCCAGCATCTTTTTGCTCTCCCTCTCCTACACCACATGCCCATCTTTTCATCTTTTTTCTCCTTCTTATTCTTCTCCTTTCCTATATTTCATGTTCCGTCCTTCCCTCATATCTCATCCTTATCTTTCTCCTTTTCGTTTTTTCTGGCTTCCTATTTCTCTTTATTTTATCTTTCTCTTCTCCTTTATTGAAAACCTACTCTTTTACTTTATTCGTCTTTTCTTCGTTCCGCAATTCGTCTGCCGCTTTTTCTTAATTTTTCATTCCACATATCTTTAACATCTTACAGTATTAATTAACTGGGCCTACTTTGTTGTAATTCCCTCATTTTGTTCCAAAATTGTAAATTACAGCCACCTGTGTATCCACTAACTTAATATCACTCTGAAAACTACTGGTACATTATGACAATCATACTGCCGGATTTTGATTTTCCTATTCGACTGTACTGAAAAGAATCCTGAATACATATTTCTTCAAAATTTCCTGAGCTTACAATCGATAGTGAATAACCACAAATTCATTGATTGTAAGCTATTTTACGAAGCTTAATATTCTTCGCTTAACAGCTGACAGTAGGCGGTTTTTGTCATTAATGACGAGATCTCTTATTATACAGAATTTGTTGTTGTTGTTGTTGTTGTTTATGGAATCAATATCATTCTATGAAGCTAATTAAAAAAAGCTTTTCTTTTCCTACGGTAGGCTGCATTTCCAGTCGGATTTCAAACGCGGAAGATGAGAGACTATGTTTATGTAGTTAGTTATCTGGAGACCTTTTTTGTCATGTTGACCAACGACACTGTCGATAACGCCATTTCTCCATGAATTTACCTTTGGAATTTCCATTGTTTGATATTTAAAAGCCGCAATGCAAGATAATCTGGATTTAAACAGAACACCTGTCTGTCGCTTGGATTCCTGTTCTACCGGCAATCGTCAGCGAACATATGGAACAGTTGAGTTTAACCGGCTCAGAGTTCATCTTTTCATTCATTGCACACACGGTCAGAATCTAGTCTTCTCAGAACGCAGAACGCAAGAATTGTGGTGTCCAGCGCGATATTTCTTTGCCACAGTACTGTGGTTACTGATGAATATTGTGTCATTTGTGTGAAGCGTTGTATGCACTGAAGATGCCGTGCAGAGGTGAGGCGATGGACCACGACCCAGTAGCCCGGAGTTTATTTCCAACACTGTTGACGCCGACCGAAAAAGCCTTAGAAATATAATACAAAGGACTTATCTCTGAAATTTTTTTAAATTGATAAATCTATATATTAATACGTGAAGAGAAACCTTTGTACCCCTTTTTAAGCATATTGCGCGCACGGAGGAGTGTGAGATTTGGCATAGTTAAAGTTTATATGGAGAAGGAGTGCAGAAAGCTAAAATTTATATATAATATGTGTTACAAATACATTAAATAAAATAAAATAAAACATTCATTTGCACTTGAAAATTCATTTAAACTTTTTCAAACAATGGTAATTGTTAAAAATAAAATAATTTTGTTGCCAGGCAATAAAATTATAATTTTTTCATTTTAGTGTACGTTCATACTGCCAATGTCAAACACATAATAGTCTGTCGTTTGTTTACGTTCATACTGCCAATGTCAAACACATAATAGTCTGTGGTCAAACAGTCGCACAGGTAGAGATTGTCGCCAAAGAATTTTAAAATGTTGCCAACAAATAATTACTGACAGATTGACTGAATGAGCTGTGAATTTTGTGAGATTTCAAATGTTCCTTTTTCAATAGTCTGTGGAGTGTATGTCAAGGCAGAAAAGTGTTTATTACTTCCATATTCCTTAAGGAATGGAAGTATGGTGATGGCAAACAAAATCGTGTTCGAGATTATTGCAGATTCTGATTCTACTACACTCAAAACATGAAAAAAAGTCGTTTTCCGAAAAGTGTCTGTGTGTGTGTGTGTGTGTGTGTGTGTGTGTGTGTGTGTGTGTGTGTGTGTGTGTGTGTGTGTGTGTGTGTGTGTCTGTGTGTGTGTCTGTAGATTTTTTCTATGGCAAACGATAACTGCCGCAAATTCAAACAGAATCAAATAATGTTTTGCATACAGCCCTGATTTGTAGAGTACTCACGACCTGTTGTTTTTGGTGAAGATCGGTTGAGGGAAAGGGGTAGTTTACCTGCAACGGTTTTTTTTTATCAAGGGAAATATTTTTTTTTTGGCAAACGATAACAGCCGCAAATTCAAACAGAATCAAATAATGTTTCGTATACAGCCCTGAATTGTAGAGTTCTCAAGATCTATGGTTTTTGGTGAAGATCGGTTAAGGGAAAGGGGTAGTTTACCTGTAACGTTTTATGTTTTATCAAGGGTATTTTCTATGGCAAACGATAACAGCCGCAAATTCAAACAGAATCAAATAATGTTTTGCATACAGCCCTGATTTGTAGAGTACTCAAGACCTATTGTTTTTGGTGAAGATCGGTTAAGGGGAAGGGGTAGTTTACCTGCAACGTTTTTTTATCAAGCGTATTTTCTATGACGAACGGTAACAGCCGCAAATTCAAACAGAATCAAATAATTTTTTGCATGCGTCCCTGAATTGTAGAGGTCTCAATGACTTTCGATTTTGGTGAAGATCGGTTAAGGGGAAGGGGTAGTTTACCTGCAACCTTTTACGTTTTAACAAGAGTAAAGTACTTGAAAATTTATTTAAACTTTTTGAAACAATGGTAATTGTTAAAAATAAAATAATTTTGTTGCCAGGCAATAAAATTATAATTTTTCATTTTAATGTAATATAATATTTTTCATTTAATACAGCAATAAAAAGGCAGGTAAGACACAGGCTGGCTGTTTGGCTGAAAATGATTTTAAATATAAATCTTAGAATATGGAAGTCATGTATGGTTCTCCATACCGATATTTTTATATTTTGTATATTAGATATCTGTGTTTTATATATTAATGTGCAGTTGAAAGTGAAATACAGCTTGCTTAATATACACCTGTTCCAAAAAGTGAGTGCATTTTATTATTTTTAAATTAAACCCTGTCTAATCTTAGTTTCAGTAATTTCATTACATCTTTTCTTTACATTCAGATATTCGCACCTACTTCCATTATGCCTCGACATAGAACATTGACGGGTCGGAGTGAGAGACAAAGAAGAAGGAATATATATTCGCGTGAAAGTCAAAATGATAATAGACCAAATGCAAATTTAAATAGTGTAAATAGTATAACATTGACGGGTCGGAGTGAGAGACAAAGAAGAAAGAATATATATTCGCGTGAAAGTCAAAATGATAATAGACCAAATGCAAATTTAAATAGTGTAAATAGTACACAAAATGATCAAATTATTTTGAGGGATATTTTTAAATGCGCACTGAATGTCATTCCAAGAAATTTTAATACTTTTGATTGTGGATTAATGCATTTACAATGCAGGTTGTGCAATGCAAAACATTTCCAATCTGAGGTCACTTTAGGTGAAAGGACTGCATTCACTTCATGTTGTCATAAGGGTAAAGCAATATTACCGGCCTTAAGTCAAAATGAATACTTTAAATCATTGTATGATGGACTTACTTCAAATGAACCTTCAATAAAAAGAAAGTCAAAAAATTATTTTGAAAACATTCGTAAATACAATTCATCATTTGCTATGGTTAGCTCAGAAGCTAAAATTTAGGATACAGTTACGCGTGGAGTGTATCATTTAAAAATACATGATGTTTTTTATCACAGATCAGGTCCAATGACTGCTGGATATGGTCGCTCACCATGTTATGCGCAATTATATTTTTATGATGTTGACACTGCTGTCAATTATAGATTACGTGAGCACTATAATCAAACATGCAATAACAATATAATGCGCGAAATCTCTCTTGAATTGGAACGCATTAATCCTTTCGTTCGGTCATTCATTGCAATGAAAGATCATTGTCAGAGAGTTGAAAATCAAAATAAAGAAATTTGTATACTCATTAAAGTAAATCGTGATTTAGATCTATGCCGTTATAATGATGCAGTTCAAACTGACGTAGCAGTAATATTTAGTACAGGTGATGGTGAGCCACCCTTTGAACGAAATATGGTTTCGTTTTCAAAAGTTAATGGTACCATTAAAAATATCTCTGTTTTGGATTCATCATTGGACCCTTTAGCGTATCCATTACTTTTTCCAAATGGTGATACTGGGTGGCATATCAATATTTCTCATAATGTACCAACTACATCTAATTCAAGAGCGCCCAGAAATAAATTACCATGCTTCAGTATGCAGCCTATCGACTTGCAATTAGAAAAGATTTTAGCATGTTGCACCATTCACAAAAATTATTTCTGCAGTGGATAGTTGATATGTATGTGAGAATAGAGGGCACAAGGTTACATTTCATTCGACAAAATGAAACAAGTCTTAGGTCTGAAGTTTACAACAATTTAACAGATTATTTAGAATTGAACCCCAATGCCAATAATGTTGGCCGTAGAGTAATTTTACCATCTTCATTCAATGGATCTCCAAGAAATATGTATCAGAATTATTTAGATGCAATGTCAATTGTACAACATTTCGGAAAGCCTTCTTTGTTTATTACAATGACTTGCAATCCAAGTTGGCCTGAAATAGTTAGCAATATTGGTATAGGTGAGTCAGCTAATTTTCGACCTGATATTGTTGTGCATGTATTCAAGTCCAAACTGAAAGCATTAATTGAGGGCCTTACACTAAAAAAAATCTTCGGTAAAGTTGAAGCACCCATTTATACAATTGAGTTTAAAAGAGAGGATTGCCTCATGCTCACATTTTACTTCTTTAAATGAGCAAGATAAAATTGTTAACGCTACCGATATTGATAAAGTTGTATCTGCGTAGATTCCTAACATTCAAACACATCCTACATTACATGAATATGTTGTAAAACACATGATGCATGGTCCATGCGGTGTACTTAATCCAAATTCTGTATGTATGAGAGATGGAAAATGCACAAAAGATTATCCAAAACGATTTAATGAATTTACATGTGAATCATTAAATGGATATCCATTATACAGAAGGCGTGATAATGGTATTAATGTTGAAGTTCGCGGTAGTTGCCTCGACAATCGTTATGTTGTACCATACAATCAGTGTTTACTTGCCAAATTTAATTGCCATATAAATGTTGAAGTATGCACTACAGTTAAAAGTGTTAAATACATTTATAAATACGTGTATAAAGGCTATGACAGTGCATCTGTTGAATTAGGTTCAGAGAGAAATACAAATTGATGAAGTTAAAAATTTTTCAAATGGCCGTTATGTCGGATCAACTGAAGCTGTATGAATTACCAATGCATTTTCAATCACATGTCATCGTTAGACTTGACATTCATTTACCGCGTAGACAGAATGTTTACTTTCGAGAAGAACGTCAAGCAATTGAAAATGCAAGACAAACAAAATTATTAGCATTTTTTGAATTGAATCGATCAGATCCATCAGCGCATGAATATAAGTATATTGAAATTCCTTTGCATTATGTGTGGGAAGATTCCCGAAAAAAATGGAAGAAGAGAAGGCGTGGAGGTGATAAAATCATTACACGCATATATGTAGTATCACCAAAAGACATCGAACTTTTCCATTTACGATTGCTTTTATTACATGTCTGTGGTCCAAAATCATTTGAGGATGTTAGAACATACAATGGAATTATACACACTTCTTTTGTTGAAGCGTGCCATGCTCGCGGCATTGCTTCAAATGATAATGAATGGCGCGAATGTTTAAATGAAGCAAAAGAATTACATTCACCAAAACAAATGAGAAATTTATTTGGTTACATTTATGCATTAAATGTGCCAGCCAATGCATTGGCGTTATGGAATGAATTTAAAGTATATCTTAGTGAAGATTTTTTGAGAGATTACAACGAAGAAATATCCTTTAATACAGCTCTATTAGAAATTGAAGATATTTTGAATGTTCATAATTTGTCATGTCAAGAACTTGGTTTACCAGTTCCCACGTATTCGCAGAGAACAGACGAAGCAAATGCTATTGATCCAATAGAACAAGAGTTTCTGTTTTCTGAGCATTATGAAACTGCAAGTATTGAACAGCGTAATCTAATTGATCATGTGATTTGTGAAGTTTTGCATCATGATACTGGATCTAATGTTGTTTTTTTAACCGCTCATGCAGGTGGTGGAAAAACATTCACACAAACAGCAATCATTCACAAATTAAATTCGCTTAATCTTAGTTGCATTGCAACAGCGTTCAGTGGCATAGCTTCAACTCTATTACTTGGAGGTAGAACTTTACACAATGTGTTTAAATTGCCTATACCCATTTTGGAAAATTCTGTAGCGAATATTACCGCAAATAGTAGCTATGGACGTTACATAAATTCATCATCATTGATAATTATTGATGAAATTTCTATGTGCCCACTGCAAGTGTTGAAAATCATAGATAGATTATTGCAGGATCTATGCGATGAAAATGATAAACATAAACCATTTGGGGGGGAAAACGATACTTCTGTGCGGTGATTTTCGGCAAATCTTACCAGTTGTCCCACATGGATCACGTGCAACTTTAATTGAAAATTGTGTCAAAATGTGACAAAATATTCAAAATTTGAGAGCCTTACCAAGTGAAATAGAATTTGTCGAATTCTTGAAAAAAATTGGTAATGATGAAGCCCCACAATTCCCTCAGTTTGGTGAAAATATTATTGAAATACCTCAGCAATTAATAGGAGATGAAAATAATATTATTAATGAGGTGTATGGAAATATTTCCGAAAACATACTCTCAGATAACATATTGAAGTCAGTTATTTTAGCACCTAAAAATGATGATTGTACTTTTATTAATACTGATATACTTAATCGAATACCAGGTGAACAGAAAACATATCATAGCTACGATAAAATAATTTGTAATGATGACAATGAAATCAATAACTATCCAGTAGAGTTTTTGAATTCTTTGACTATTAGTGGTTTGCCACCACATAAGTTAGTATTGAAAGTTAATTGCATCGTTTTACTGATCAGAAACTTAAATACAAAGAAAGCATTAGTCAATGGAACAAGAATGCGCATCAAGTGTATGCATCGTAATGCTATTGATTGCGAAGTTTTAACTGGAACCGCACGCAATAAGAGAATTTTGATTCCACGTATAAATTTAACATATTCCGGTACTGTTTTACCATTTAACTTTCAAAGAACTCAATTTCCAATTATACCTGCATTTGCGATGACAATAAATTAGTCTCAAGGACAAACATTCGAAAAATTGGAATTTTATTGAGGCAGCCAGTTTTTACACATGGTCAATTGTACGTCGCAGCAAGTAGAGTTCGATCATTCGATGGTTTGAGATTTTATATTTCCGAATATAATGGCCAAAGGCATTTAGCAAATGATGAAAGAGTTTTTACAAAAAACATCGTTTACACAGAAGTTCTGAATCATTAAATTCACTTTCAAACTATTTTAAGTTCAATGGACAACATTTATTTTTTTAACCGCCCGGTTTTTTTGATTTAATGAAAAATATATGAAAAAATACGAGGCACTATTTTTTATTTCATTTTTTATTTTTAAAAATTTTTTATTTAAATTTTATATAATTCGAAAAAGATAGGCAAAATAACTGTGTAGCCTTGGCGAAACCTGGTCAGTATGGCAATAAAAAAAAAACCCAAGGAAATGTCAAAAAACGCGTTGTTGCTTTTTAAATATGGCTTAGCCAAGCTAAACCTCATTTTTCCTATCTTTCATATTTTTCAAATAACTCGAAAATTAATGCATAGAAAAAAAAATTAAAAAATTATATAAGCTTTGTAGCAGATAATCTTCAAACTGTTTTCGAATTTTGTACCTTACCAAAAATGAAATGTAATCCACTGGAATTGAAAACAATGTATCTTATACTTCTATGAATGTCAAGTCTCATTTTTATTAGCGTTTATTTGATTCAATAATAACATGAAAAAATTAAGACTGACAATGAATTATATCAAAAAATAAATACGAATACAAGCTGTAATTGTGTTTTTTTTTCAACTGTTACTAACATTAAATTTTAAATTTCATAGGTATTGCAGGGAATTAAGGCAAACAACACACGCTAATGACGTATTTGTACACGCTCGCAGCTGACGTAATAGAACAAAATTCAAAAAAATTATATGCAATGATTATAGAGGTAAACTCTTTGACAAAAGAACCTCAATAACGTTCAAACTTAAAAATTTAATGAATTACGGTCGAATTTCGACCACTGGGCGACCACTAGTTTGGATTAAAAAGTCTACTTGTTGATTTACAATGTTATTATTAAAGTACAAAGTTATTAAAATATTAAACGTCCAATTAAGTCACGCGATCCATGTAAAATGCATCTGCACATAGTCGCTTCGGTGCATAATGCTATGTATATTTTCGAGAATAAAATACATTCTGTTTGCATGTTATTCTGTAATTAGTAATAATCCTTTAATATCTGCTACGCGTAGTCATACAAAATATCGGTATGGAGAACCATACATGACTTCCATATTCTAAGATTTATATTTAAAATCATTTTCGAAATGAAATATTACCATAGAAACTACTTCTTTCTACTTACTGCTTCAGCCTTAACCACAGTACTGTGGTTACTAATGTATACCACCTCACGTTATCGCACTCGATTTTCACTGATGATGGAAGTCGATGGCATTGCCGAAATGTCTGGTTTTGTAGAAAACATTGGACTACGGCCAAATATCCCGGGAAGGAATTTTAACAAAAACTACTTCTTTGTTGCCGATAACGTTGTACACATATATATCAGTGGCGAAGTTACATGGAGGCAATTGAGGCAATGCCTACCCTAAAAAATTCTGTAGAATAAAAATTATAAATACGTATGAACTACATAACGTAAAGATTATACATTGTTACTGCGACTGTCAAATTTATTAAACCGAAACGTGCTTTATTGAGCGACCGCTAGATGGTGACAGGTGAGATTCGGCATAGTTCGTTTAAAGCGAATGAGGCAACCTGAACTTGCCTCAGCGTTTTTTGTATACATCGTATGTAAGCAATGTAGTGGTGTGATAGGGAAGTGTAGGGAGGGGGGATTGTCCCGCGCTGTACACATAGAGCGTTGAGGCATGCCTCACTTCTGTGGTCCAAACAGTTAAGTTAAAGCGCCTGTGTTGTTTCTAAGTGTTTATTTTATGCGGTTATTAAAAGTGTCACTGTTATTCCGCTGAACTAACAGATGATCAAGATTGTTATTTGAATTATTTGTAACATTAAACATATATATATATATATATAGAAACTAATCAAGTTTAAAAATTTGAAGTTCCATCAGTTGTATTATTGTGTATGACTAATACAAGGATTGTTCAATAGACACACGTATAGAGCTGTAAAGCATTTTTTATTCAACGATTTTAAAAGAAGTCTCCAATAACATTAAGACATGAGTTCCACTGTTGCGCTAACCTGTAGATTCCCTGCTAGTAAAATTCTTACGGCTGTTTGTGGAACCATTCGGTTACAGCAAACTCTACCTCAGCGTCCGATTTGACCCACCGTCCTTTTAGTGATTCCTTAAAAAAAATTTAAGATAAGATTTTTGCCTACCCATTCATTAACTCCTAGCTTCGCCAGTAAGCAAATTGATGTCCATTTTTTCGGCTTGCACGCGTTATGTTGGTGTGGGTTTCGGCACTTTCCATTTAAAAAGCGTGCAAACGTAAGAAAATAAACATGAGTGAGGCCAGAAATAACGTGAATTGTGTGTGTGTGTGTGTGTGTGTGTGTGTGTGTGTGTGTGTGTGTGTGTGTGTTTGTGTCTTACCTGCCTTTTTATTGCCGTATTAAATGAAAAATATTATATTACATTAAAATGAAAAAATTTTAATTTTATTGCCTGGCAACAAAATTATTTTATTTTTAACAATTACCATTGTTTCAAAAAGTTTAAATAAATTTTCAAGTACTTTACTCTTGTTAAAACGTAAAAGGTTGCAGGTAAACTACCCCTTCCCCTTAACCGATCTTCACCAAAATCGAAAGTCCTTGAGACCTCTACAATTCAGGGACGTATACAAAAATATTTGATTCTGTTTGAATTTGCGGCAGTTATCGTTTGCCATAGAAAATACGCTTGATAAAAAACGTTGCAGGTAAACTACCCCTTCCCCTTAACCAATCTTCACCAAAAACAATAGGTCTTGAGTACTCTACAAATCAGGGCTGTATGCAGAAAATTATTTGATTCTGTTTGAATTTGCGGCTGTTATCGTTTGCCATAGAAAATACCCTTGTTAAAAAAACGTTGTAGGTAAACTACCCCTTTCCCTTAACCGATCTTCACCAGAAACAATAGGTCTTGAGAACTCTACAATTTAGGGCTGTATGCAAATAATCTTTTGATTCTGTTTAAATTTGCGGTTTGCCATAGGAAATACCCTTGTTAAAACATAAAACGTTACAGGTAAACTACCCCTTTCCCTTAACCGATCTTCACCAAAAACAATAGGTCTTGAGAACTCTACAATTCAGGGCTGTATGCGAAACATTATTTGATTCTGTTTGAATTTGCGGCTGTTATCGTTTGCCAAAAAAAAAAAATTTCCCTTGATAAAAAAAAACCGTTGCAGGTAAACTACCCCTTTCCCTCAACCGATCTTCACCAAAAACAATAGGTCGTGAGTACTCTACAAATCAGGGCTGTATGCAAAAAATTATTTGATTCTGTTTGAATTTGCGGCACTTATCGTTTGCCATAGAAAGAACATCTACAGACACACACACAGACACTTTTCGGAAAACGACTTTTTTTCATGTTTTGAGTGTAGTACAATCAGAATCTGCAATAATCTCGAACACGATTTTTTTCGCCATCACCATACTTCCATTCCTTAAGGAATATGGAAGTAACATTAATAGAGGCTCGTAGACTATGAGAAATTACCGCGTAGTTAAAGAATCTCTTCTCACTTGGCCGCGTCCACTCTTAACACGTTTTAATGATTAAAGTTACCAAATTCTGTCCACGCATTGTTTCTGCCGATTGCTACCGTACTGGCCATTCCCACATTACCTACTGGACTAATGCGATTTTAATATAACTTCTCACGAATTAAGAGCGGCAGCGTTTTTTTTAGTAGAAAGTGATATTACTTAAAAAAAAATATAAATAAAAAGAACAATAGGTCTCTGATTGAAGTCACTAAGAGGCGTCTTAATGCGTTTTTTTCGCTTCTAACACCTGTTAATTAAGCGTCATTACGGCTTATTTTGGGCTATTGTTTGCCGGCCGCAGTCCCAGGCTTGAGTCGTAAATGACGGTCGTTATTCATCCCCTGTGCGTGCGCGCGCGCGCGCGTGTGTGTGTCGCTTCACGTTACTAATAAAAGGAAAGTGACTGATACCCACCGCCGACTTAACAAGTATGCTTCTTATTCACTATCATTTCAATCGATATATCCAACAACCCGCGCCAGTTAAGCTGGGGCAGGAGCAAACAATGAAAATTAGAGTTAGGCTGTAGTAATTGTTTGTCTAGTCCAAACAATTATAACAGCTCACACTTGTTTATTACACATATGATGAATGTATTTGAAAATTTTATGGGACCATAAAATTATAACGGGTGTAAATTAATTTAAAACTGATCATTAGGTTTTGTAAAAAATGTGTGTTTCGTTCCGTAAGGTATCAACGATTTAGTGCCACTGTTTTTGGTTGCAATATTAAATAGTTACGGCAAGTTGCGCTTGTTCCAAACTTTACCTGGGCTGTGCTACAGTCCCGAACTCAAACCAACCGTAGGACGTTTTCATTCGTTTTCACAAATGCTTTTTCTTTCTGGGATTTACATTTTCACGCCGGTTCCGAACAGCTAAGTGGAGTGTTTTACAGTGGACGGTATGCTCGGTGGTATGTCGTCTATTCATTACCCCCTCCAATTTTATTTCTGTGTTCCGTACAAATTAAAAAGTATTGTATTGTCCCAAATTTCGAAATGACTAAAATTTCCCAACTGACGATTTTCAAAATAACTTTAGCAATTTTCGAATAGTGTGTGAGTGTGTCTGTGGGAGGAAGTTAAAAACTTGAGTGTCCATACAGGAGCGTACTTACGGGGGAGAGACGAACGCGACAGGAACCCCCCCCCCCCAGAGGGTCGGAAAAGTTTACGGTTTTGTTAATTTCTGAATTTTTAGGATGTTTTGTTATTTTTCCAGCTGTGTACGCTAATATAGTAGTAACTCTTTTTACGATACAAACAGGTTCATTGCACAGGATCTGCGTATACATTTGAACTATGAAATACAGAAATATCAATTCGCCAACTCGTACGTATATTGTACACAACGTTTCAATAACACGTATGTTTATTGTGATATTGCCGTTTGCTTTAATGGTACTCATTCCAGCTGTTGATTAGTGTTAACTTGTTTTTTTCTTTTGTACGAAGCCGATCCGACCCCGGACCCCCCTCCCCAAGCGCAAATTCTAGATACGCCACTGTGTGCATAACGCTTCAACGAGATCATCTATAACAGTGAGTTTTCGATTATCTTTGTGCTTTGTACTTCTCGATGGGAAAACCGATACTAATTTCCAAAAATGTGGCGGTCTAATAGGCTACAACAAAATATATATAGTTCTTTGTTTGGAATATTAAAACTGTTTTCGAATGTAATATTGTTGAGTTATGTATGTATACATATACAGGGTCCGCCAGTGAAGCGGGGAATTTTGAAAGTCCAATAGTTCATTTTCTGCTCACGAGAGGGCGTGGAGGTTTTCGATTGTTGTTTTACATTTAATGCCATTTGTTAAACATGGAGCAGTGGTCCGGTGCACAGCGTGCTTTCTGCGTAAAATCGTTTTATAAGAATGGTGACTGTGTGACTTCTGTACAACGACTGTTTCGTAATCATTTCAATATTCCACGACATGGAAGAGTGCCGTCCGCTCATGCAATTATGTCATGGGTGAAAAACTTTGAAGAAACTGGTTCCACATTAAACTTAAACCATAGAGGAGCAACAAGGTCTGTAAGAACAGAGGAAAACATTGAAAGAGTTCGAGTAGCATTGACGCGTAGCCCACAACGTTCTGCAATGAAACATGCATCCGCACTAAACATTAGTGGCACATCGTTACGACGAATTTTGCATAAAGACTTATCTTTTCATCCTTACAAAATTCAAGTAATCCAGGAGTTGAAAGATGGCGATATGCTGGCTCGCAGAATTTTCAGCGAAGAAATATTGCGACGTGTAAATGATGATGAAAACTTTATTCACCGCATGTTTATGTCAGATGAAGCACATTTTCATTTGAATGGATATGTAAACAAATAAAATAGTCGATTTTGGAATGATGAAAACCCAGGTGAGTTGCATGAAAAGCCATTACATAGTCCGAAAGTTACGGTGTGGTGTGCAGTTTCATCATCTGGCATTATTGGGCCATGTTTTTTCCAAGACGATAGAGGAAACACCACAACTGTCAATGCAGACCGCTACACACACATGGTCAGAACATTTTTGATGCAACAGCTCCCTAGGTTTCCGGAAATTAATTTTTTCCAGCAGGATGGGGCCACAAGTCATACTGCTCGTGTGTCCATGGGTGCTTTAAGAGAACTCTTCCCGGACGGACTCATATCCAGATATGGCGACATCTCGTGGCCTGCAAGAGCCCCAGATTTGTCCGCATGCGACTTTTTCCTTTGGGGATTTCTGAAGAGCAGGGTGTACACTGATAGACCATACCGGAATTAAAAACGAATATCAGAGAAGAAATTGCACGGATTCAACCTGACCTGCTTCGTCGAGTGATGGAAAATTTTCGGTCAAGATTAGAAGAATGTTTACACAGAAATGGCTCTCACTTGAGCGGCGTTATTTTTAAAAAGTAAAATAATGGCATACTTTACTCAACTCAAATCTGTAAAAAAAAATTCTGATAATAAATGTTTCATGAAAAAATTGGGTACTTTTAATTTTCCCGCTTCACTGGCGGACCCTGTATAATCGATTAGTGAATGTTTAATCGTCCATCAAATAGTTAAAGAGAAACAAAATTTAAAAACTCTGAAATCTATAGTCAACAATAAGTCTCAAAAGAACTAACGAAGTCAAATCAATCTTTTTTGTATTTCTTTTATGAATTTACTAACTGCTATAATTTTTATTGTTCGACTAAGCTTTTCGTCATCACTGACATCATCACCAAGTCTTAAACAACTTGTTTGTTTGTTTAAGACCTGATGATGTCAGTGATGACGAAAAGCTTAGTCGAACAATAAAAATTATAGCAGTTAGCAAATTCCTAAAAGAAATAGTAAGGATGGCTGCTAATTTAAACAATACGAACAATCTTTTTTGGATCGTGGATTATAGTCTGTAGGTAATATATTTTTACTAAAAACATATAAATATTTTTCAAGACATCCTTAAAGATTAAACAGTTACCTTTATGTTGGTTTTTGGTCCCACGACTCCATTTGTATCCCTCAGTCCCCCAGCTAGATTATTTCTAAGTAAATGAACTACCACAGCGTAACATATGTAAAACATAATTCAGTCCTGTTTTCCAAAATATATTATACTGTACAGTATCGGGAAGGGTTATCATATGTCTTCTTCTTCCCGGACACGTCTTCTTTTTTAACCGTAAAATTTTTGTCCTAGAAAAACGATAGAAACATCCGAAGTTTTAACTTTAACTATTTGTAACTTTTAGCATTTTTATTTTCTACGTTTTTAAATAAAATATATTTGAAACAATTTTTTAGTTCTGCATGTAATACGATATTGCTTATTAGCACATACATTTATTTCATTTCTTAAGCGTATCGATTTGTTACCGATTAATTTGTCAGTGAACGTGCGTTGTAACAAGGTGCTTATACGTATAAGCGAAAACAATATTTTCAACATAATAAAAATATAGCATGCCATTTGGAATTGTTATAAACAGACCACTTTTCTTTCCTATTCCTGTCACACAATGAAAAATAAAGAATGTATTTTCAATAACGTAAAAGCCAGTGGACAATAGACAAACAAGTAACAGAATTAAGATGTGATTAAAGGGTTCCATTAAAGAGATTAAAGGGAAGTAACAGAATTTATTAAAGGGATTTTGTATGTACAGTAAAATTTCAAAAACAACTAAAATAATCTGACATGAATACGGGTGTCTGGATGCGCAGTGTTAAAAGATCTCATTGCGCATGCGTAGCTCTGACGCATTGTTTTCGGACCAACTATTTTGTGTTTAGAACAGCTCCATGATTGGTGTGTTATATGGTTGGTCACCTCACACTCCACTTCCTGCACTGCCATCCCTTCCCCCACTACGATCTGCGTGAACCGTTTCACGTCTTACTATTTCATCTGTTCTTAGAATGAATATATGTTTTAATCATTTTCTTAAAAGTGATGAAAAACTGTCGAAAAAGATCAGGTCAATTGAAAAGTATGATTTGGGCTGAAGCAGGTATTTAATCTCGTCTCAAAAATAATATATTGCTACTGAAGACTGCAGACAAACCAATTCTAATTTAAGATTTTGAAAACAATAAAAATAAGTTTAATCTACGAAGTGGTATATTTCATTAGGAATCCATAAAATAGGCTTTTCCCTTGCGCGCGTGACAAATTTCCGTGTGAGGTGAAGCCGAGCACGAGAAGTCATGCAAGCACGGGAAAAGCATTTATGGGCGTGTAGTGAACGATATTTTTCATTATACCTCTCTGAAAATCAGACAAAAAATCTACACATTATTAGAAACCTTTATTTCGAAACATGAACAAACAAGTATATCCTTAATTTTTACTAAATGTAATATTTATATTACAATTTGTGTTATTATAAATATGTAATCCTTTAGCAGGTACTTCATTTTGTAGAATTGAAATGTTTTCAACACAAGTTGTAGTCGAAGGTGCTACTTTAATATTATTTTCTTGGCCTCCCCCACCTACAATGGTTTCTGATGTTGAAGTTGTGTTTCCTATACTTGACTGACTGAACAATTTACGAGCAACACACAGCGTTGTTTAACATAGCTAAGGAAAATAAACAAGCGTTGTTTAGAGTTGCTCAGTAGGATACTTTATACGATTGGAAAGTAGGCGACGTCATTATATTAATGGCAGGTAAAGCCATAAAATAAATAATAAATATTTATAAAATTTTAGGCTGAAATTTAAAATCCGAATCTAACATAGTGCGGTATTAGACGAGTTTATTCTACTTTATTAAATATTATAATTATTTTCAACTAAATTAAATACTATTTTAGGGTTGAAAGTTAGCGCACGGAAAAAATTTTTCGATGGGGGCGCAATGAAAAAAGCAATTTTCTGTGCCCTCAACAGACATGTAAACATGGTTTTCTTCAGAGAGGTATAATGAAACAGTTTTTAATTATTACTAAAATTACCACCTTCAATCATAATTTTACAGTAAATACAAGGATTATAGGATACATATACTCATGCCAATATAGTTTCTTCTTTTTTATAATTAAAAAGCATAAAATATCTTCGCTTTTTGAAGCTGGAAATATGACAACCCTAGTATAGTGTGTTGTAAAACATCGTATTAAATTTACACTTCTCAATTGTTACCAAGCAATGAGCAACACGTGTCACTTATTTATTATTCAATTTATATTATGTTGCTAAAACTGAACTATTTTTACCAGAAGAAAAATACAAACAAAGAATTTAATACGTTGTGATTTAGCGTTTTATTTTAAATTATTCAAATATAATTTAATGGCCTTTCTAGATATTAAAACTTTTAATTAACGGAGTGTAAAATTTCAGATTTTGTTAAAATATTTATTGACATAATATATTAGCAATTTTTTATCACTACTATTAGATAATCTAGCCGTGAACGTTTATATCGAATCTATGTGACTCGGTGTTGATGTGTTTTTTATACGATTCGAAGGAAGTCAATTGAAGTCGTTGAGATTTGATGACAAAGCGCAAAGATGAGGTAAATTTCAACCTGATGATTATTACAAAACAGAAGCGAGCCGGGCATTGTCGTTTCGTTAAAATTTTTTTTATTTAACTCAAAATTCGTGTTCAAATAACATTTCTGTTGAACAATACTGCCGCGTCATCCTGCTTATTGGTGATCTTGTCACCGTATAAGGTATTTTTTCCACCAGTTTGTAATTCTAAATGACATTATGTGAAGTTATTTACTCAATTTCCGTTCACTAACTTTCCCGCTAAGTCGTTAACCCCTTTTTTGTTCTTTGAAGTCTGTCCTTCGTCTCCCACCTGTACTTATATTACGCTTTGGCACTAAATTCTTTCAAGGTTGTATGAAAACCAAATTTCGGTCTTCCGCGGCAAACCATATTTCACCGCTATCGTAGACTTTACGTTTAGTGCTTAAATTGTTAGCACGTTAATTAATCTTATGATTGTTTTGTTGCCGGCCTTCAATCGTGTCGTATGTTGTCACTGTCGAGTATTGGCTTTCGACGATATACAAGTTCTTAACTCATTCCACTTGATTCAACTACATACTTTACGACATCAAAGTATCATGTAGATTATTTATATTCGTTATAAATATTTACTTTGGATACTGTTGTTCTACCACTACTACTATTACTATTACTATTCTAGTTACTACTAATATTACTACTACTACTACTACTACTACTACTGCTGCTGCTGCTGCTGCTACTACTACTACTACTACTTCTACTACTTCCAGAGAGGTTGAGAGCAAGAAGAGCGAGGTCGCTGGACGAGAAGGCTCATCAAGTAGGTGCGATGGTCTGCGATAGATGGGAGCAACACAGGAGATCGATGCAAGAGTATGTTAGACAGGAGATCTCCTTGGGGGGGGGGCACCTGGAACTGTGTGGCACGCTTCGCGTAAGAGATTCTTCGTGCGAAGAAGATAGACTTGGACAATATTATATAGAAGAGGAATAACAAGCCAGACGTGAGCCGTAGGGCTAAAGAACAACAGACTTAGCCCGAAGTAAAGTGTCAAACAGTTCCATGTTAGTGTGTTAGAAAGGGAGGTGGTTCTTTAGTGGGTCGGGTATAATACCCAAACCGACAGACCTCGGAAGTTTGCACCCATTCGAACATTTGTTCAGCAAATGTTCCACCTAACTACTACTACTACTACTACTACTACTACTACTACTACTACTACTACTGCTGCTGCTGCTGCTGCTGCTGCTATTGCTACTTCTTCTTCTTCTTCTCTTACGTTTTTCTCTTTCTCTTCTTCCACTTCCCCTTTTCCTCTTCCTCTATCTCTCATTCCTCTCTCTACGTGTCCTCCCCCTTCTCTTACTCCACCTCTTCCTCTTCCTCCTACTATTGATCCCCCTCCCCTTCTTCTTCATTTCCACTACAGGCACATGTAGCTGACATTTTCCTCCTGGACTATTGTTATCCTTACGTCTCAGACCTGCGATTGGACGATATTTAGCTTAAGAAAGCCTACTGAATTTGTAATAATTACATTTGTAAGAAATTAAACAATATTTTTCAAAATTATATAAATCAATATAATACTCATATTATTTGAAAACCTTATTAAGGTTTCACGTACTCCTCAATTTATATTAATAGAGTATGTTTACATACATATGTCATGAAGTATTGTGATAATAGTTCAGTTGCAACATTTCTGCGTCTAAATTAAAAGGAAAAATCTGCATAATTTCTTACCGTTCCAAAACAATTAGCTAATACGTAAACACAATTAATTTAATTTATTAACTCAGTAATAAATAATTACCCTAAAATGTTGCTTAGTAACAGAATTAATTTTGTAGGAATTTATGCGTAAAAATTTAATAAGATATTTCACAAAATACCAACAGGATTACAGCAGACTGAAAAGTTGCTAGTGGATTTGTCTTGAAGTATTAACGGAATAAAATATGATTAAACGGATTTAAATATTTGACTCTGGAAGAAGAGGAGAGGAACTTGAAGTTAAATATTTAGTGACTCAAATTTACAGTAAATCGGATTTCAACACAATGCCTTAACGATTAAATTTATGATGTATCGACTCCAAAAATCCGTATCACCGTACAAACTAAAACAACATGAAAACCTTACACATAAATTCTGTTGTAACCGGCCAAGGTGGATATTTTACCTAGAAACGATCCTGTCATCCAGTTGGTATAGACTTACTGTAAACTTGAGTGACACCGCCATACATTTTAAATGGCGCAATGAAACCTACATTAAAAAAAACTATTATACCGAAATAACATATGAAACCTATCGAACTACACATGAAAATAAAGTGTGTGTGTGTGTGTGTGTGTGTGTTATTGGTAGAATTAAGTACAGAAATAAATTGCATTATACTGAATTTAACTGTTAATGTGCTTTTTTAGTTAGCGTTCACACATAACGCCTAATTAGCTACGACACGACGTGACTGACCAGACGATCCTATAATGAACTTGCAATAACTTAGTTTGAGTACAAATGTTTGGAAGAAGAAACAAAAAAAATAGTGTAACTGTGTGCACGAAAAATAACGTTTACGTTTACAGAGTTGTACAAATTAGAACCACTTGATGGAAATCCGAGTCTTACACAAAATTACAGCTCATCATTTTTTTTGTGATGCAATTATAACGTGCTCAAAATAAATCTGCTGGAATTACTATAATAGACGAACAATAAAACCGATTCCTTCTTTCGCCTGTTTATTTGTTAGTTAAATTTCAACATTCCATTACTTCTGTAAGACAGCGTATAAAAAATCGGCGTTGAAGTATATTAAAAAAATATAAACAATGATTATTATCATAAATATTATTATATAACTTTTTTACGTTTACAATATATTTTGTTAATAATTTTTTATTTATATTTTTGTTATATTATTAAGTAATATTGAAACGTCCCCCTGAATTTTTTATATAATTTTTGTTAAGTTTTTTTTTGTTTAAACAAAAATTTTTTTGGTTTTTCTTTTTTTTTTCTCAGGGGTCGTTACTTAATTATTAGAACTAGACCTGCGGTCTAGACGGAAGAAAAATTGAGTTGAGCCCATCGTGACAGGACTTGCAATAAAACACTTGCAAACGATAACAGCTTTTATTAGTGTTCTCTTGTTATAATAATCACACCTTTATTACAATATGCACGGCTATATTTCCCACTATCATTAATAAACGTGCATCTCTCCAATATTGAATAACAATTGGCAATATTAACAAAGAATTAATTTTGAATATAATTAATCAACAACAAATTATTCAAACACCTTTAAGTGCATTGCCTTCACATAAGCTGACATCACTAAGTATTAACCTTTATTCACATGACTTTTCTAATAAGTTCTAATAAACAATTACTAAAGGTTGAATCTGCAGAAACTTTATGAATTAAACTGACCCTCAAACAATGATACATCACGCCTAACAAGAACATGTAATATGCCGTTTTATACTTGCCAAATAAAATATTTCTCTTTTCCTTTTAAAATAAATTATGCATCACAGGATTAATACATGTATGTATAGATATATATATCTTAATACTATCACCATGCCTTACACACACCAGTTGCCCGCATAAAAAAAATTTAAGGTGTCATACTACAAGAATTATACTGGCTCAATTCTGTAACAGCCCCCCTAATAAGGACCTGTACCCACAAGAAGATTTAGGAAGGAACTACTCCATAGTTATTATCAATCCGTTAAGTACAAGTTGTTAATGGCCTTTTATCTTCATAAGAAACAGTTAATTAAACAGCCCAACTAGCAATTATGCTAGGTCAATAATCACGACAAAGGCAAATGGTGTGCTATAAACATAGCACAGTAATTGACATTCTTCAACAGGTAGATTATTTAACTCTTTAATTACACTAGTCACTATAAGTCCACCGGACATGCTATAATAGACAGTTGGTCATTGAACATCTAAAATTACGGTTGTGAAGATGTCTTTCATTTCATGTTTTAACTGCAATAGGTTGCTGTTTCTTTTTGTGTTTTGTGGATTAAAATATAGGAAAGGTCCCACCTGTGCTTAGACGATTTGTTGTTACCCAGAATGCGCGCTGATGTTGACTGGGGTGTAACCACTGGTGTCTCCGAAATTCTGTGCTTCATTTCTTCCTTAGGGCAGTCATTTGGGGCTGGCAGTGTGGGGATTTCTCGAGGTCTGACGGCATTGGGGTGGTGCTGCGATAGTCTGCAGATGACGACCGATGTTCTGTCCCCATCTTCGTTGTCCCCTTTTCCCTCTCGGCTAGGCGGGAACCCTGAAGCTCTTTAAATGATCACGAACTCAGTTCAAAAGATGAATCTTAATTCATAACGCCGCCAGACCAGTGTCCCGTTTGAATGCAAAAGAAGAAATGAGGGCGAATGTCGATACCTGCGATCCCACGCGAACAGAAAATTCACAAATCAGCTGAATGGCGCGGCATGCTTGATTACGTACACACACAATTATCGCCACGTCACGGTCAAGGTTAAACGATACAGTGAAGCCGTGGCTGCGCAAGCAACCCTTGAACCCGTTATACAGACGGCACTGTAGCCGCGACGTACGCCGAATAATTTAAGCTTAAAAACTTCGGCACACCCTCACCCCAAAAGGGCAACCTGGTTGCCCCAAAAGATCCACTCATTCGCGGTTCACATGACCGCCCAGGGCAATTCTCAGGACTCGGGCTCCCTTGGTTAATCTCAGGAAAATATCGCTCTTAGGAAGACAGAGGCTCAGGGTGAAAACGAAGGAAGAAGAAGTAAGAAGTGTAGTGTATATGCCTGTGTGCATGTGGGTGTATGTGTGCAAATGTGTGGGTACTGCATGCTGACTTGATCAGGGTCAGCATACAGCGACAAGAGACAGGAGGAGAAAAGAAGAAAGACAAGTTCGGGAGCTCCCTGAGTTCTGACCTCCTAAGGCCTACTACAATCAACAACTGAGACCCGAAAACTCTCATTACAACCAGGAACTTCCTCTGTCCCCCCTCAAAGGACTGAAAATCTCAACCACACTGCGACCATCCTCACGCGAGCCCTCTCCGCCATGCCAAACCACATGGGACCGCCCCAACACGTCACCCTCTCTGGTGACCACCCCCTACCACTCTTGCTACTCACATATTCATGCCCGAAGGCCAACAAGGTGCTACTGACCTTGATATGTGAGTACCATTTCTACAACCGTCCAGCTCGTGGACCGACCAGCCATGTGCAGCAAAACAAGGCATTATCAATCCTTGACACATGACTGGCCCACATCCCTACACTAGGGCGGACGGACCCGATTAGCAAGGCCGAGAAGACCGCATTGAGGGCACGCGAACATCAATCTCCCAATCTCCACTTTATAATAGTTATCTCTCTACCTAAGGAGGAGGGGGGGTAACTTCTCTGCAGACAGCCAACACTCAGCCATACAACCGACGCCCAAACAACCCTGGGGACATCAACCCGGAATGCGGCATGGTACGGGCCAAACAATAATTCAACATTGAATAACTGACCCACATTTTATATCACTCGAACAGCTGATCAGACAGAAAACAAATAAACTGGTCTTTGAATTTAGAAGCCGGGCGCGCAATTATAACATATAACGATGTACAATCTATCAGATAAGCAGGCAGCAAGGCTTGAAATACTGTTACAGCTGCGGCTATCAGCTGGCCAAAGGTTATCTTTCGGATCGGCATACCTCATTCGCCTCACTATGTATTGAAACTAATTTTATAATCTTGTGTATATTCAATTTTTAAAATATCTCTCCCTTGCATAGTTTCATTTGAATACACACTCTCGCGAACAGGGCGATAACAAAATCCATAGTCATCCTTTCCCTACTACCTTCCCAACTAACTTTTCATCGACCAACGCTCCATATGATACATTGCAAACAGATTATTCAATTCAGGCTGCTGAATCATGATCCCCAACATTTACATAACCAACACGACACAGACAACAATTCAACACGACATCACAACAAAAGAAGAGGAAAAACTTGAGTCGCATCAAGTGGCTTCAGGGTTCTCAAGTGGCTTCAGGGTTCCCTAACGAAGCGCGAGGGGAAGGGGAAAACGAAAGGCAGATCAATCTCCCAAACACAAGAAAACAAACGACAACATTAGTACCGAATGCACATACATAAATAACACCACACAATACAAAACGCTAGAATAATACCATCTATTAAATATACATACACATGTGTTGCGGAAGCAACATTCATGATGAACAATTCACAACTAATCCGCACTTTTAAAAATGACCGTACACAAGTAGTATGCATGGCCCGACCATGGCCGCATTCTGCCAAATTAATATATATATATATATATATATATATATATATTCTGACCCGGATAATTCCGTAATGTGGAAACAGGCGAACAATCCCTGTCTAAGCGCAGACAGTAAAATCATATCGGTTATCCTACAACCATGCAGGTCAATACGACACGGGTTAACAGGTCCCGACCAAATTCAACAAGGTCTGACAGCGTTGGGCCAGGTAAAAAAAATTTGATGCACTAAACGCACTCAAAACCCCACAAGGAAACCAAGCTACTCAAACAATCGTGTAAATGCGTGTGTGACCTTCCCATAGTTACACAACTATATACGTGTTGCGTCCGGTTTACATACATAAGATTCATATACACACAACAACATTAACATTTTATAAACCAATTAACAGGAACAACACCAATAAAACCTTCCTTTAAATTAATTCCCTTGCTTAAACCTCAACAGATATATATATATTATTGGACTCTCCCTTACTGCCCCAGAATCTATCTGAACTGCCCAAATTACTTGCAAGCCCTGTCACATTTCAGCCCATTGATCTAAACCACGCTCTGCTACCATTGAAACGTCCCCCTGAATTTTTTATATAATTTTTGTTAAGTTTTTTTTTTGTTTAAACACCAATTTTTTTGGTTTTTCTTTTTTTTCTCAGGGGTCGTTACTAAATTATTAGAACTAGACCTGCGGTCTAGACGGAAGAAAAATTGAGTTGAGCCCATCGTGACAGGACTTGCAATAAAACACTTGCAAACGATAACAGCTTTTATTAGTGTTCTCTTGTTATAATAATCACACCTTTATTACAATATGCACGGCTATATTTCCCACTATCATTAATAAACGTGCATCTCTCCAATATTGAATAACAATTGGCAATATTAACAAAGAATTAATTTTGAATATAATTAATCAACAACAAATTATTCAAACACCTTTAAGTGCATTGCCTTCACATAAGCTGACATCACTAAGTATTAACCTTTATTCACATGACTTTTCTAATAAGTTCTAATAAACAATTACTAAAGGTTGAATCTGCAGAAACTTTATGAATTAAACTGACCCTCAAACAATGATACATCACGCCTAACAAGAACATGTAATATGCCGTTTTATACTTGCCAAATAAAATATTTCTCTTTTCCTTTTAAAATAAATTATGCATCACAGGATTAATACATGTATGTATAGATATATATATCTTAATACTATCACCATGCCTTACACACACCAGTTGCCCGCTTAAAAAAAAATTTAAGGTGTCATACTACAAGAATTATACTGGCTCAATTCTGTAACAGCCCCCCTAATAAGGACCTGTACCCACAAGAAGATTTAGGAAGGAACTACTCCATAGTTATTATCAATCCGTTAAGTACAAGTTGTTAATGGCCTTTTATCTTCATAAGAAACAGTTAATTAAACAGCCCAACTAGCAATTATGCTAGGTCACTAATCACGACAAAGGCAAATGGTGTGCTATAAACATAGCACAGTAATTGACATTCTTCAACAGGTAGATTATTTAACTCTTTAATTACACTAGTCACTATAAGTCCACCGGACATGCTATAATAGACAGTTGGTCATTGAACATCTAAAATTACGGTTGTGAAGATGTCTTTCATTTCATGTTTTAACTGCAATAGGTTGCTGTTTCTTTTTGTGTTTTGTGGATTAAAATATAGGAAAGGTCCCACCTGTGCTTAGACGATTTGTTGTTACCCAGAATGCGCGCTGATGTTGACTGGGGTGTAACCACTGGTGTCTCCGAAATTCTGTGCTTCATTTCTTCCTTAGGGCAGTCATTTGGGGCTGGCAGTGTGGGGATTTCTCGAGGTCTGACGGCATTGGGGTGGTGCTGCGATAGTCTGCAGATGACGACCGATGTTCTGTCCCCATCTTCGTTGTCCCCTTTTCCCTCTCGGCTAGGCGGGAACCCTGAAGCTCTTTAAATGATCACGAACTCAGTTCAAAAGATGAATCTTAATTCATAACGCCGCCAGACCAGTGTCCCGTTTGAATGCAAAAGAAGAAATGAGGGCGAATGTCGATACCTGCGATCCCACGCGAACAGAAAATTCACAAATCAGCTGAATGGCGCGGCATGCTTGATTACGTACACACACAATTATCGCCACGTCACGGTCAAGGTTAAACGATACAGTGAAGCCGTGGCTGCGCAAGCAACCCTTGAACCCGTTATACAGACGGCACTGTAGCCGCGACGTACGCCGAATAATTTAAGCTTAAATACTTCGGCACACCCTCACCCCAAAAGGGCAACCTGGTTGCCCCAAAAGATCCACTCATTCGCGGTTCACATGACCGCCCAGGGCAATTCTCAGGACTCGGGCTCCCTTGGGTAATCTCAGGAAAATATCGCTCTTAGGAAGACAGAGGCTCAGGGTGAAAACGAAGGAAGAAGAAGTAAGAAGTGTAGTGTGTATGCCTGTGTGCATGTGGGTGTATGTGTGCAAATGTGTGGGTACTGCATGCTGACTTGATCAGGGTCAGCATACAGCGACAAGAGACAGGAGGAGAAAAGAAGAAAGACAAGTTCGGGAGCTCCCTGAGTTCTGACCTCCTAAGGCCTCCTACAATCAACAACTGAGACCCGAAAACTCTCATTACAACCAGGAACTTCCTCTGTCCCCCCCTCCCAGGACTGAAAATCTCAACCACACTGCGACCATCCTCACGCGAGCCCTCTCCGCCATGCCAAACCACACGGGACCGCCCCAACACGTCACCCTCTCTGGTGACCACCCCCTACCACTCTTGCTACTCACATATTCATGCCCGAAGGCCAACAAGGTGCTACTGACCTTGATATGTGAGTACCATTTCTACAACCGTCCAGCTCCTGGACCGACCAGCCATGTGCAGCAAAACAAGGCATTATCAATCCTTGACACATGACTGGCCCACATCCCTACACTAGGGCGGACGGACCCGATTAGCAAGGCCGAGAAGACCGCATTGAGGGCACGCGAACATCAATCTCCCAATCTCCACTTTATAATAGTTATCTCTCTACCTAAGGAGGAGGGGGGGTAACTTCTCTGCAGACAGCCAACACTCAGCCATACAACCGACGCCCAAACAACCCTGGGGACATCAACCCGGAATGCGGCATGGTACGGGCCAAACAATAATTCAACATTGAATAACTGACCCACATTTTATATCACTCGAACAGCTGAACAGACAGAAAACAAATAAACTGGTCTTTGAATTTAGAAGCCGGGCGCGCAATTATAACATATAACGATGTACAATCTATCAGATAAGCAGGCAGCAAGGCTTGAAATACTGTTACAGCTGCGGCTATCAGCTGGCCAAAGGTTATCTTTCGGATCGGCATACCTCATTCGCCTCACTATGTATTGAAACTAATTTTATAATCTTGTGTATATTCAATTTTTAAAATATCTCTCCCTTGCATAGTTTCATTTGAATACACACTCTCGCGAACAGGGCGATAACAAAATCCATAGTCATCCTTTCCCTACTACCTTCCCAACTAACTTTTCATCGACCAACGCTCCATATGATACATTGCAAACAGATTATTCAATTCAGGCTGCTGAATCATGATCCCCAACATTTACATAACCAACACGACACAGACAACAATTCAACACGACATCACAACAAAAGAAGAGGAAAAACTTGAGTCGCATCAAGTGGCTTCAGGGTTCTCAAGTGGCTTCAGGGTTCCCTAACGAAGCGCGAGGGGAAGGGGAAAACGAAAGGCAGATCAATCTCCCAAACACAAGAAAACAAACGACAACATTAGTACCGAATGCACATACATAAATAACACCACACAATACAAAACGCTAGAATAATACCATCTATTAAATATACATACACATGTGTTGCGGAAGCAACATTCATGATGAACAATTCACAACTAATCCGCACTTTTAAAAATGACCGTACACAAGTAGTATGCATGGCCCGACCATGGCCGCATTCTGCCAAATTAATATATATATATATATATTCTGACCCGGATAATTCCGTAATGTGGAAACAGGCGAACAATCCCTGTCTAAGCGCAGACAGTAAAATCATATCGGTTATCCTACAACCATGCAGGTCAATACGACACGGGTTAACAGGTCCCGACCAAATTCAACAAGGTCTGACAGCGTTGGGCCAGGTAAAAAAATTTGATGCACTAAACGCACTCAAAACCCCACAAGGAAACCAAGCTACTCAAACAATCGTGTAAATGCGTGTGTGACCTTCCCATAGTTACACAACTATATACGTGTTGCGTCCGGTTTACATACATAAGATTCATATACACACAACAACATTAACATTTTATAAACCAATTAACAGGAACAAAACCAATAAAACCTTCCTTTAAATTAATTCCCTTGCTGAAACCTCAACAGATATATATATATATTATTGGACTCTCCCTTACTGCCCCAGAATCTATCTGAACTGCCCAAATTACTTGCAAGCCCTGTCACATTTCAGCCCATTGATCTAAACCACGCTCTGCTACCATTGAAACGTCCCCCTGAATTTTTTATATAATTTTTGTTAAGTTTTTTTTTTGTTTAAACAAAAATTTTTTTGGTTTTTCTTTTTTTTCTCAGGGGTCGTTACTTAATTATTAGAACTAGACCTGCGGTCTAGACGGAAGAAAAATTGAGTTGAGCCCATCGTGACAGGACTTGCAATAAAACACTTGCAAACGATAACAGCTTTTATTAGTGTTCTCTTGTTATAATAATCACACCTTTATTAAAATATGCACGGCTATATTTCCCACTATCATTAATAAACGTGCATCTCTCCAATATTGAATAACAATTGGCAATATTAACAAAGAATTAATTTTGAATATAATTAATCAACAACAAATTATTCAAACACCTTTAAGTGCATTGCCTTCACATAAGCTGACATCACTAAGTATTAACCTTTATTCACATGACTTTTCTAATAAGTTCTAATAAACAATTACTAAAGGTTGAATCTGCAGAAACTTTATGAATTAAACTGACCCTCAAACAATGATATATCACGCCTAACAAGAACATGTAATATGCCGTTTTATACTTGCCAAATAAAATATTTCTCTTTTCCTTTTAAAATAAATTATGCATCACAGGATTAATACATGTATGTATAGATATATATATCTTAATACTATCACCATGCCTTACACACACCAGTTGCCCGCTTAAAAAAAAATTTAAGGTGTCATACTACAAGAATTATACTGGCTCAATTCTGTAACAGCCCCCCTAATAAGGACCTGTACCCACAAGAAGATTTAGGAAGGAACTACTCCATAGTTATTATCAATCCGTTAAGTACAAGTTGTTAATGGCCTTTTATCTTCATAAGAAACAGTTAATTAAACAGCCCAACTAGCAATTATGCTAGGTCACTAATCACGACAAAGGCAAATGGTGTGCTATAAACATAGCACAGTAATTGACATTCTTCAACAGGTAGATTATTTAACTCTTTAATTACACTAGTCACTATAAGTCCACCGGACATGCTATAATAGACAGTTGGTCATTGAACATCTAAAATTACGGTTGTGAAGATGTCTTTCATTTCATGTTTTAACTGCAATAGGTTGCTGTTTCTTTTTGTGTTTTGTGGATTAAAATATAGGAAAGGTCCCACCTGTGCTTAGACGATTTGTTGTTACCCAGAATGCGCGCTGATGTTGACTGGGGTGTAACCACTGGTGTCTCCGAAATTCTGTGCTTCATTTCTTCCTTAGGGCAGTCATTTGGGGCTGGCAGTGTGGGGATTTCTCGAGGTCTGACGGCATTGGGGTGGTGCTGCGATAGTCTGCAGATGACGACCGATGTTCTGTCCCCATCTTCGTTGTCCCCTTTTCCCTCTCGGCTAGGCGGGAACCCTGAAGCTCTTTAAATGATCACGAACTCAGTTCAAAAGATGAATCTTAATTCATAACGCCGCCAGACCAGTGTCCCGTTTGAATGCAAAAGAAGAAATGAGGGCGAATGTCGATACCTGCGATCCCACGCGAACAGAAAATTCACAAATCAGCTGAATGGCGCGGCATGCTTGATTACGTACACACACAATTATCGCCACGTCACGGTGAAGGTTAAACGATACAGTGAAGCCGTGGCTGCGCAAGCAACCCTTGAACCCGTTATACAGACGGCACTGTAGCCGCGACGTACGCCGAATAATTTAAGCTTAAATACTTCGGCACACCCTCACCCCAAAAGGGCAACCTGGTTGCCCCAAAAGATCCACTCATTCGCGGTTCACATGACCGCCCAGGGCAATTCTCAGGACTCGGGCTCCCTTGGGTAATCTCAGGAAAATATCGCTCTTAGGAAGACAGAGGCTCAGGGTGAAAACGAAGGAAGAAGAAGTAAGAAGTGTAGTGTATACGCCTGTGTGCATGTGGGTGTATGTGTGCAAATGTGTGGGTACTGCATGCTGACTTGATCAGGGTCAGCATACAGCGACAAGAGACAGGAGGAGAAAAGAAGAAAGACAAGTTCGGGAGCTCCCTGAGTTCTGACCTCCTAAGGCCTCCTACAATCAACAACTGAGACCCGAAAACTCTCATTACAACCAGGAACTTCCTCTGTCCCCCCCTCCCAGGACTGAAAATCTCAACCACACTGCGACCATCCTCACGCGAGCCCTCTCCGCCATGCCAAACCACACGGGACCGCCCCAACACGTCACCCTCTCTGGTGACCACCCCCTACCACTCTTGCTACTCACATATTCATGCCCGAAGGCCAACAAGGTGCTACTGACCTTGATATGTGAGTACCATTTCTACAACCGTCCAGCTCCTGGACCGACCAGCCATGTGCAGCAAAACAAGGCATTATCAATCCTTGACACATGACTGGCCCACATCCCTACACTAGGGCGGACGGACCCGATTAGCAAGGCCGAGAAGACCGCATTGAGGGCACGCGAACATCAATCTCCCAATCTCCACTTTATAATAGTTATCTCTCTACCTAAGGAGGAGGGGGGGTAACTTCTCTGCAGACAGCCAACACTCAGCCATACAACCGACGCCCAAACAACCCTGGGGACATCAACCCGGAATGCGGCATGGTACGGGCCAAACAATAATTCAACATTGAATAACTGACCCACATTTTATATCACTCGAACAGCTGATCAGACAGAAAACAAATAAACTGGTCTTTGAATTTAGAAGCCGGGCGCGCAATTATAACATATAATGATGTACAATCTATCAGATAAGCAGGCAGCAAGGCTTGAAATACTGTTACAGCTGCGGCTATCAGCTGGCCAAAGGTTATCTTTCGGATCGGCATACCTCATTCGCCTCACTATGTATTGAAACTAATTTTATAATCTTGTGTATATTCAATTTTTAAAATATCTCTCCCTTGCATAGTTTCATTTGAATACACACTCTCGCGAACAGGGCGATAACAAAATCCATAGTCATCCTTTCCCTACTACCTTCCCAACTAACTTTTCATCGACCAACGCTCCATATGATACATTGCAAACAGATTATTCAATTCAGGCTGCTGAATCATGATCCCCAACATTTACATAACCAACACGACACAGACAACAATTCAACACGACATCACAACAAAAGAAGAGGAAAAACTTGAGTCGCATCAAGTGGCTTCAGGGTTCTCAAGTGGCTTCAGGGTTCCCTAACGAAGCGCGAGGGGAAGGGGAAAACGAAAGGCAGATCAATCTCCCAAACACAAGAAAACAAACGACAACATTAGTACCGAATGCACATACATAAATAACACCACACAATACAAAACGCTAGAATAATACCATCTATTAAATATACATACACATGTGTTGCGGAAGCAACATTCATGATGAACAATTCACAACTAATCCGCACTTTTAAAAATGACCGTACACAAGTAGTATGCATGGCCCGACCATGGCCGCATTCTGCCAAATTAATATATATATATATATATATTCTGACCCGGATAATTCCGTAATGTGGAAACAGGCGAACAATCCCTGTCTAAGCGCAGACAGTAAAATCATATCGGTTATCCTACAACCATGCAGGTCAATACGACACGGGTTAACAGGTCCCGACCAAATTCAACAAGGTCTGACAGCGTTGGGCCAGGTAAAAAAAATTTGATGCACTAAACGCACTCAAAACCCCACAAGGAAACCAAGCTACTCAAACAATCGTGTAAATGCGTGTGTGACCTTCCCATAGTTACACAACTATATACGTGTTGCGTCCGGTTTACATACATAAGATTCATATACACACAACAACATTAACATTTTATAAACCAATTAACAGGAACAACACCAATAAAACCTTCCTTTAAATTAATTCCCTTGCTGAAACCTCAACAGATATATATATATTATTGGACTCTCCCTTACTGCCCCAGAATCTATCTGAACTGCCCAAATTACTTGCAAGCCCTGTCACATTTCAGCCCATTGATCTAAACCACGCTCTGCTACCATTGAAACGTCCCCCTGAATTTTTTATATAATTTTTGTTAAGTTTTTTTTTTTGGTTAAACAAAAATTTTTTTGGTTTTTCTTTTTTTTCTCAGGGGTCGTTACTTAATTATTAGAACTAGACCTGCGGTCTAGACGGAAGAAAAATTGAGTTGAGCCCATCGTGACAGGACTTGCAATAAAACACTTGCAAACGATAACAGCTTTTATTAGTGTTCTCTTGTTATAATAATCACACCTTTATTAAAATATGCACGGCTATATTTCCCACTATCATTAATAAACGTGCATCTCTCCAATATTGAATAACAATTGGCAATATTAACAAAGAATTTATTTTGAATATAATTAATCAACAACAAATTATTCAAACACCTTTAAGTGCATTGCCTTCACATAAGCTGACATCACTAAGTATTGACCTTTATTCACATGACTTTTCTAATAAGTTCTAATAAACAATTACTAAAGGTTGAATCTGCAGAAACTTTATGAATTAAACTGACCCTCAAACAATGATATATCACGCCTAACAAGAACATGTAATATGCCGTTTTATACTTGCCAAATAAAATATTTCTCTTTTCCTTTTAAAATAAATTATGCATCACAGGATTAATACATGTATGTATAGATATATATATCTTAATACTATCACCATGCCTTACACACACCAGTTGCCCGCTTAAAAAAAAATTTAAGGTGTCATACTACAAGAATTATACTGGCTCAATTCTGTAACAGCCCCCCTAATAAGGACCTGTACCCACAAGAAGATTTAGGAAGGAACTACTCCATAGTTATTATCAATCCGTTAAGTACAAGTTGTTAATGGCCTTTTATCTTCATAAGAAACAGTTAATTAAACAGCCCAACTAGCAATTATGCTAGGTCACTAATCACGACAAAGGCAAATGGTGTGCTATAAACATAGCACAGTAATTGACATTCTTCAACAGGTAGATTATTTAACTCTTTAATTACACTAGTCACTATAAGTCCACCGGACATGCTATAATGGACAGTTGGTCATTGAACATCTAAAATTACGGTTGTGAAGATGTCTTTCATTTCATGTTTTAACTGCAATAGGTTGCTGTTTCTTTTTGTGTTTTGTGGATTAAAATATAGGAAAGGTCCCACCTGTGCTTAGACGATTTGTTGTTACCCAGAATGCGCGCTGATGTTGACTGGGGTGTAACCACTGGTGTCTCCGAAATTCTGTGCTTCATTTCTTCCTTAGGGCAGTCATTTGGGGCTGGCAGTGTGGGGATTTCTCGAGGTCTGACGGCATTGGGGTGGTGCTGCGATAGTCTGCAGATGACGACCGATGTTCTGTCCCCATCTTCGTTGTCCCCTTTTCCCTCTCGGCTAGGCGGGAACCCTGAAGCTCTTTAAATGATCACGAACTCAGTTCAAAAGATGAATCTTAATTCATAACGCCGCCAGACCAGTGTCCCGTTTGAATGCAAAAGAAGAAATGAGGGCGAATGTCGATACCTGCGATCCCACGCGAACAGAAAATTCACAAATCAGCTGAATGGCGCGGCATGCTTGATTACGTACACACACAATTATCGCCACGTCACGGTCAAGGTTAAACGATACAGTGAAGCCGTGGCTGCGCAAGCAACCCTTGAACCCGTTATACAGACGGCACTGTAGCCGCGACGTACGCCGAATAATTTAAGCTTAAATACTTCGGCACACCCTCACCCCAAAAGGGCAACCTGGTTGCCCCAAAAGATCCACTCATTCGCGGTTCACATGACCGCCCAGGGCAATTCTCAGGACTCGGGCTCCCTTGGGTAATCTCAGGAAAATATCGCTCTTAGGAAGACAGAGGCTCAGGGTGAAAACGAAGGAAGAAGAAGTAAGAAGTGTAGTGTATACGCCTGTGTGCATGTGGGTGTATGTGTGCAAATGTGTGGGTACTGCATGCTGACTTGATCAGGGTCAGCATACAGCGACAAGAGACAGGAGGAGAAAAGAAGAAAGACAAGTTCGGGAGCTCCCTGAGTTCTGACCTCCTAAGGCCTCCTACAATCAACAACTGAGACCCGAAAACTCTCATTACAACCAGGAACTTCCTCTGTCCCCCCCTCCCAGGACTGAAAATCTCAACCACACTGCGACCATCCTCACGCGAGCCCTCTCCGCCATGCCAAACCACACGGGACCGCCCCAACACGTCACCCTCTCTGGTGACCACCCCCTACCACTCTTGCTACTCACATATTCATGCCCGAAGGCCAACAAGGTGCTACTGACCTTGATATGTGAGTACCATTTCTACAACCGTCCAGCTCCTGGACCGACCAGCCATGTGCAGCAAAACAAGGCATTATCAATCCTTGACACATGACTGGCCCACATCCCTACACTAGGGCGGACGGACCCGATTAGCAAGGCCGAGAAGACCGCATTGAGGGCACGCGAACATCAATCTCCCAATCTCCACTTTATAATAGTTATCTCTCTACCTAAGGAGGAGGGGGGGTAACTTCTCTGCAGACAGCCAACACTCAGCCATACAACCGACGCCCAAACAACCCTGGGGACATCAACCCGGAATGCGGCATGGTACGGGCCAAACAATAATTCAACATTGAATAACTGACCCACATTTTATATCACTCGAACAGCTGATCAGACAGAAAACAAATAAACTGGTCTTTGAATTTAGAAGCCGGGCGCGCAATTATAACATATAATGATGTACAATCTATCAGATAAGCAGGCAGCAAGGCTTGAAATACTGTTACAGCTGCGGCTATCAGCTGGCCAAAGGTTATCTTTCGGATCGGCATACCTCATTCGCCTCACTATGTATTGAAACTAATTTTATAATCTTGTGTATATTCAATTTTTAAAATATCTCTCCCTTGCATAGTTTCATTTGAATACACACTCTCGCGAACAGGGCGATAACAAAATCCATAGTCATCCTTTCCCTACTACCTTCCCAACTAACTTTTCATCGACCAACGCTCCATATGATACATTGCAAACAGATTATTCAATTCAGGCTGCTGAATCATGATCCCCAACATTTACATAACCAACACGACACAGACAACAATTCAACACGACATCACAACAAAAGAAGAGGAAAAACTTGAGTCGCATCAAGTGGCTTCAGGGTTCTCAAGTGGCTTCAGGGTTCCCTAACGAAGCGCGAGGGGAAGGGGAAAACGAAAGGCAGATCAATCTCCCAAACACAAGAAAACAAACGACAACATTAGTACCGAATGCACATACATAAATAACACCACACAATACAAAACGCTAGAATAATACCATCTATTAAATATACATACACATGTGTTGCGGAAGCAACATTCATGATGAACAATTCACAACTAATCCGCACTTTTAAAAATGACCGTACACAAGTAGTATGCATGGCCCGACCATGGCCGCATTCTGCCAAATTAATATATATATATATATATATTCTGACCCGGATAATTCCGTAATGTGGAAACAGGCGAACAATCCCTGTCTAAGCGCAGACAGTAAAATCATATCGGTTATCCTACAACCATGCAGGTCAATACGACACGGGTTAACAGGTCCCGACCAAATTCAACAAGGTCTGACAGCGTTGGGCCAGGTAAAAAAAATTTGATGCACTAAACGCACTCAAAACCCCACAAGGAAACCAAGCTACTCAAACAATCGTGTAAATGCGTGTGTGACCTTCCCATAGTTACACAACTATATACGTGTTGCGTCCGGTTTACATACATAAGATTCATATACACACAACAACATTAACATTTTATAAACCAATTAACAGGAACAACACCAATAAAACCTTCCTTTAAATTAATTCCCTTGCTGAAACCTCAACAGATATATATATATTATTGGACTCTCCCTTACTGCCCCAGAATCTATCTGAACTGCCCAAATTACTTGCAAGCCCTGTCACATTTCAGCCCATTGATCTAAACCACGCTCTGCTACCATTGAAACGTCCCCCTGAATTTTTTATATAATTTTTGTTAAGTTTTTTTTTTTGGTTAAACAAAAATTTTTTTGGTTTTTCTTTTTTTTCTCAGGGGTCGTTACTTAATTATTAGAACTAGACCTGCGGTCTAGACGGAAGAAAAATTGAGTTGAGCCCATCGTGACAGGACTTGCAATAAAACACTTGCAAACGATAACAGCTTTTATTAGTGTTCTCTTGTTATAATAATCACACCTTTATTAAAATATGCACGGCTATATTTCCCACTATCATTAATAAACGTGCATCTCTCCAATATTGAATAACAATTGGCAATATTAACAAAGAATTTATTTTGAATATAATTAATCAACAACAAATTATTCAAACACCTTTAAGTGCATTGCCTTCACATAAGCTGACATCACTAAGTATTGACCTTTATTCACATGACTTTTCTAATAAGTTCTAATAAACAATTACTAAAGGTTGAATCTGCAGAAACTTTATGAATTAAACTGACCCTCAAACAATGATATATCACGCCTAACAAGAACATGTAATATGCCGTTTTATACTTGCCAAATAAAATATTTCTCTTTTCCTTTTAAAATAAATTATGCATCACAGGATTAATACATGTATGTATAGATATATATATCTTAATACTATCACCATGCCTTACACACACCAGTTGCCCGCTTAAAAAAAAATTTAAGGTGTCATACTACAAGAATTATACTGGCTCAATTCTGTAACAGCCCCCCTAATAAGGACCTGTACCCACAAGAAGATTTAGGAAGGAACTACTCCATAGTTATTATCAATCCGTTAAGTACAAGTTGTTAATGGCCTTTTATCTTCATAAGAAACAGTTAATTAAACAGCCCAACTAGCAATTATGCTAGGTCACTAATCACGACAAAGGCAAATGGTGTGCTATAAACATAGCACAGTAATTGACATTCTTCAACAGGTAGATTATTTAACTCTTTAATTACACTAGTCACTATAAGTCCACCGGACATGCTATAATGGACAGTTGGTCATTGAACATCTAAAATTACGGTTGTGAAGATGTCTTTCATTTCATGTTTTAACTGCAATAGGTTGCTGTTTCTTTTTGTGTTTTGTGGATTAAAATATAGGAAAGGTCCCACCTGTGCTTAGACGATTTGTTGTTACCCAGAATGCGCGCTGATGTTGACTGGGGTGTAACCACTGGTGTCTCCGAAATTCTGTGCTTCATTTCTTCCTTAGGGCAGTCATTTGGGGCTGGCAGTGTGGGGATTTCTCGAGGTCTGACGGCATTGGGGTGGTGCTGCGATAGTCTGCAGATGACGACCGATGTTCTGTCCCCATCTTCGTTGTCCCCTTTTCCCTCTCGGCTAGGCGGGAACCCTGAAGCTCTTTAAATGATCACGAACTCAGTTCAAAAGATGAATCTTAATTCATAACGCCGCCAGACCAGTGTCCCGTTTGAATGCAAAAGAAGAAATGAGGGCGAATGTCGATACCTGCGATCCCACGCGAACAGAAAATTCACAAATCAGCTGAATGGCGCGGCATGCTTGATTACGTACACACACAATTATCGCCACGTCACGGTCAAGGTTAAACGATACAGTGAAGCCGTGGCTGCGCAAGCAACCCTTGAACCCGTTATACAGACGGCACTGTAGCCGCGACGTACGCCGAATAATTTAAGCTTAAATACTTCGGCACACCCTCACCCCAAAAGGGCAACCTGGTTGCCCCAAAAGATCCACTCATTCGCGGTTCACATGACCGCCCAGGGCAATTCTCAGGACTCGGGCTCCCTTGGGTAATCTCAGGAAAATATCGCTCTTAGGAAGACAGAGGCTCAGGGTGAAAACGAAGGAAGAAGAAGTAAGAAGTGTAGTGTATATGCCTGTGTGCATGTGGGTGTATGTGTGCAAATGTGTGGGTACTGCATGCTGACTTGATCAGGGTCAGCATACAGCGACAAGAGACAGGAGGAGAAAAGAAGAAAGACAAGTTCGGGAGCTCCCTGAGTTCTGACCTCCTAAGGCCTCCTACAATCAACAACTGAGACCCGAAAACTCTCATTACAACCAGGAACTTCCTCTGTCCCCCCCTCCCAGGACTGAAAATCTCAACCACACTGCGACCATCCTCACGCGAGCCCTCTCCGCCATGCCAAACCACACGGGACCGCCCCAACACGTCACCCTCTCTGGTGACCACCCCCTACCACTCTTGCTACTCACATATTCATGCCCGAAGGCCAACAAGGTGCTACTGACCTTGATATGTGAGTACCATTTCTACAACCGTCCAGCTCGTGGACCGACCAGCCATGTGCAGCAAAACAAGGCATTATCAATCCTTGACACATGACTGGCCCACATCCCTACACTAGGGCGGACGGACCCGATTAGCAAGGCCGAGAAGACCGCATTGAGGGCACGCGAACATCAATCTCCCAATCTCCACTTTATAATAGTTATCTCTCTACCTATGGAGGAGGGGGGTAACTTCTCTGCAGACAGCCAACACTCAGCCATACAACCGACGCCCAAACAACCCTGGGGACATCAACCCGGAATGCGGCATGGTACGGGCCAAACAATAATTCAACATTGAATAACTGACCCACATTTTATATCACTCGAACAGCTGATCAGACAGAAAACAAATAAACTGGTCTTTGAATTTAGAAGCCGGGCGCGCAATTATAACATATAACGATGTACAATCTATCAGATAAGCAGGCAGCAAGGCTTGAAATACTGTTACAGCTGCGGCTATCAGCTGGCCAAAGGTTATCTTTCGGATCGGCATACCTCATTCGCCTCACTATGTATTGAAACTAATTTTATAATCTTGTGTATATTCAATTTTTAAAATATCTCTCCCTTGCATAGTTTCATTTGAATACACACTCTCGCGAACAGGGCGATAACAAAATCCATAGTCATCCTTTCCCTACTACCTTCCCAACTAACTTTTCATCGACCAACGCTCCATATGATACATTGCAAACAGATTATTCAATTCAGGCTGCTGAATCATGATCCCCAACATTTACATAACCAACACGACACAGACAACAATTCAACACGACATCACAACAAAAGAAGAGGAAAAACTTGAGTCGCATCAAGTGGCTTCAGGGTTCTCAAGTGGCTTCAGGGTTCCCTAACGAAGCGCGAGGGGAAGGGGAAAACGAAAGGCAGATCAATCTCCCAAACACAAGAAAACAAACGACAACATTAGTACCGAATGCACATACATAAATAACACCACACAATACAAAACGCTAGAATAATACCATCTATTAAATATACATACACATGTGTTGCGGAAGCAACATTCATGATGAACAATTCACAACTAATCCGCACTTTTAAAAATGACCGTACACAAGTAGTATGCATGGCCCGACCATGGCCGCATTCTGCCAAATTAATATATATATATATATATATTCTGACCCGGATAATTCCGTAATGTGGAAACAGGCGAACAATCCCTGTCTAAGCGCAGACAGTAAAATCATATCGGTTATCCTACAACCATGCAGGTCAATACGACACGGGTTAACAGGTCCCGACCAAATTCAACAAGGTCTGACAGCGTTGGGCCAGGTAAAAAAAATTTGATGCACTAAACGCACTCAAAACCCCACAAGGAAACCAAGCTACTCAAACAATCGTGTAAATGCGTGTGTGACCTTCCCATAGTTACACAACTATATACGTGTTGCGTCCGGTTTACATACATAAGATTCATATACACACAACAACATTAACATTTTATAAACCAATTAACAGCAACAAAACCAATAAAACCTTCCTTTAAATTAATTCCCTTGCTGAAACCTCAACAGATATATATATATATTATTGGACTCTCCCTTACTGCCCCAGAATCTATCTGAACTGCCCAAATTACTTGCAAGCCCTGTCACATTTCAGCCCATTGATCTAAACCACGCTCTGCTACCATTGAAACGTCCCCCTGAATTTTTTATATAATTTTTGTTAAGTTTTTTTTTGTTTAAACAAAAATTTTTTTGGTTTTTCTTTTTTTTCTCAGGGGTCGTTACTTAATTATTAGAACTAGACCTGCGGTCTAGACGGAAGAAAAATTGAGTTGAGCCCATCGTGACAGGACTTGCAATAAAACACTTGCAAACGATAACAGCTTTTATTAGTGTTCTCTTGTTATAATAATCACACCTTTATTAAAATATGCACGGCTATATTTCCCACTATCATTAATAAACGTGCATCTCTCCAATATTGAATAACAATTGGCAATATTAACAAAGAATTAATTTTGAATATAATTAATCAACAACAAATTATTCAAACACCTTTAAGTGCATTGCCTTCACATAAGCTGACATCACTAAGTATTAACCTTTATTCACATGACTTTTCTAATAAGTTCTAATAAACAATTACTAAAGGTTGAATCTGCAGAAACTTTATGAATTAAACTGACCCTCAAACAATGATATATCACGCCTAACAAGAACATGTAATATGCCGTTTTATACTTGCCAAATAAAATATTCTCTTTTCCTTTTAAAATAAATTATGCATCACAGGATTAATACATGTATGTATAGATATATATATCTTAATACTATCACCATGCCTTACACACACCAGTTGCCCGCTTAAAAAAAATTTAAGGTGTCATACTACAAGAATTATACTGGCTCAATTCTGTAACAGCCCCCCTAATAAGGACCTGTACCCACAAGAAGATTTAGGAAGGAACTACTCCATAGTTATTATCAATCCGTTAAGTACAAGTTGTTAATGGCCTTTTATCTTCATAAGAAACAGTTAATTAAACAGCCCAACTAGCAATTATGCTAGGTCACTAATCACGACAAAGGGCAAATGGTGTGCTATAAACATAGCACAGTAATTGACATTCTTCAACAGGTAGATTATTTAACTCTTTAATTACACTAGTCCACTATAAGTCCACCGGACATGCTATAATAGACAGTTGGTCATTGAACATCTAAAATTACGGTTGTGAAGATGTCTTTCATTTCATGTTTTAACTGCAATAGGTTGCTGTTTCTTTTTGTGTTTTGTGGATTAAAATATAGGAAAGGTCCCACCTGTGCTTAGACGATTTGTTGTTACCCAGAATGCGCGCTGATGTTGACTGGGGTGTAACCACTGGTGTCTCCGAAATTCTGTGCTTCATTTCTTCCTTAGGGCAGTCATTTGGGGCTGGCAGTGTGGGGATTTCTCGAGGTCTGACGGCATTGGGGTGGTGCTGCGATAGTCTGCAGATGACGACCGATGTTCTGTCCCCATCTTCGTTGTCCCCTTTTCCCTCTCGGCTAGGCGGGAACCCTGAAGCTCTTTAAATGATCACGAACTCAGTTCAAAAGATGAATCTTAATTCATAACGCCGCCAGACCAGTGTCCCGTTTGAATGCAAAAGAAGAAATGAGGGCGAATGTCGATACCTGCGATCCCACGCGAACAGAAAATTCACAAATCAGCTGAATGGCGCGGCATGCTTGATTACGTACACACACAATTATCGCCACGTCACGGTCAAGGTTAAACGATACAGTGAAGCCGTGGCTGCGCAAGCAACCCTTGAACCCCGTTATACAGACGGCACTGTAGCCGCGACGTACGCCCGAATAATTTAAGCTTAAATACTTCGGCACACCCTCACCCCAAAAGGGCAACCTGGTTGCCCCAAAAGATCCACTCATTCGCGGTTCACATGACCGCCCAGGGCAATTCTCAGGACTCGGGCTCCGTTGGGTAATCTCAGGAAAATATCGCTCTTAGGAAGACAGAGGCTCAGGGTTGAAAACGAAGGAAGAAGAAGTAAGAAGTGTAGTGTGTATGCCTGTGTGCATGTGGGTGTATGTGTGCAAATGTGTGGGTACTGCATGCTGACTTGATCAGGGTCAGCATACAGCGACAAGAGACAGGAGGAGAAAAGAAGAAAGACAAGTTCGGGAGCTCCCTGAGTTCTGACCTCCTAAGGCCTCCTACAATCAACAACTGAGACCCGAAAACTCTCATTACAACCAGGAACTTCCTCTGTCCCCCCCCTCCCAGGACTGAAAATCTCAACCACACTGCGACCATCCTCACGCGAGCCCTCTCCGCCATGCCAAACCACACGGGACCGCCCCAACACGTCACCCTCTCTGGTGACCACCCCCTACCACTCTTGCTACTCACATATTCATGCCCGAAGGCCAACAAGGTGCTACTGACCTTGATATGTGAGTACCATTTCTACAACCGTCCAGCTCGTGGACCGACCAGCCATGTGCAGCAAAACAAGGCATTATCAATCCTTGACACATGACTGGCCCACATCCCTACACTAGGGCGGACGGACCCGATTAGCAAGGCCGAGAAGACCGCATTGAGGGCACGCGAACATCAATCTCCCAATCTCCACTTTATAATAGTTATCTGTCTACCTAAGGAGGAGGGGGGGTAACTTCTCTGCAGACAGCCAACACTCAGCCATACAACCGACGCCCAAACAACCCTGGGGACATCAACCCGGAATGCGGCATGGTACGGGCCAAACAATAATTCAACATTGAATAACTGACCCACATTTTATATCACTCGAACAGCTGATCAGACAGAAACAAATAAACTGGTCTTTGAATTTAGAAGCCGGGCGCGCAATTATAACATATAACGATGTACAATCTATCAGATAAGCAGGCAGCAAGGCTTGAAATACTGTTACAGCTGCGGCTATCAGCTGGCCAAAGGTTATCTTTCGGATCGGCATACCTCATTCGCCTCACTATGTATTGAAACTAATTTTATAATCTTGTGTATATTCAATTTTTAAAATATCTCTCCCTTGCATAGTTTCATTTGAATACACACTCTCGCGAACAGGGCGATAACAAAATCCATAGTCATCCTTTCCCTACTACCTTCCCAACTAACTTTTCATCGACCAACGCTCCATATGATACATTGCAAACAGATTATTCAATTCAGGCTGCTGAATCATGATCCCCAACATTTACATAACCAACACGACACAGACAACAATTCAACACGACATCACAACAAAAGAAGAGGAAAAACTTGAGTCGCATCAAGTGGCTTCAGGGTTCTCAAGTGGCTTCAGGGTTCCCTAACGAAGCGCGAGGGAAGGGGGAAAACGAAAGGCAGATCAATCTCCCAAACACAAGAAAACAAACGACAACATTAGTACCGAATGCACATACATAAATAACACCACACAATACAAAACGCTAGAATAATACCATCTATTAAATATACATACACATGTGTTGCGGAAGCAACATTCATGATGAACAATTCACAACTAATCCGCACTTTTAAAAATGACCGTACACAAGTAGTATGCATGGCCCGACCATGGCCGCATTCTGCCAAATTAATATATATATATATATATATTCTGACCCGGATAATTCCGTAATGTGGAAACAGGCGAACAATCCCTGTCTAAGCGCAGACAGTAAAATCATATCGGTTATCCTACAACCATGCAGGTCAATACGACACGGGTTAACAGGTCCCGACCAAATTCAACAAGGTCTGACAGCGTTGGGCCAGGTAAAAAAAATTTGATGCACTAAACGCAAACCCCACAAGGAAACCAAGCTACTCAAACAATCGTGTAAATGCGTGTGTGACCTTCCCATAGTTACACAACTATATACGTGTTGCGTCCGGTTTACATACATAAGATTCATATACACACAACAACATTAACATTTTATAAACCAATTAACAGGAACAACACCAATAAAACCTTCCTTTAAATTAATTCCCTTGCTGAAACCTCAACAGATATATATATATTATTGGACTCTCCCTTACTGCCCCAGAATCTATCTGAACTGCCCAAATTACTTGCAAGCCCTGTCACATTTCAGCCCATTGATCTAAACACGCTCTGCTACCATTGAAACGTCCCCCTGAATTTTTTATATAATTTTTGTTAAGTTTTTTTTTTTGGTTAAACAAAAATTTTTTTGGTTTTTCTTTTTTTTCTCAGGGGTCGTTACTTAATTATTAGAACTAGACCTGCGGTCTAGACGGAAGAAAAATTGAGTTGAGCCCATCGTGACAGGACTTGCAATAAAACACTTGCAAACGATAACAGCTTTTATTAGTGTTCTCTTGTTATAATAATCACACCTTTATTAAAATATGCACGGCTATATTTCCCACTATCATTAATAAACGTGCATCTCTCCAATATTGAATAACAATTGGCAATATTAACAAAGAATTAATTTTGAATATAATTAATCAACAACAAATTATTCAAACACCTTTAAGTGCATTGCCTTCACATAAGCTGACATCACTAAGTATTGACCTTTATTCACATGACTTTTCTAATAAGTTCTAATAAACAATTACTAAAGGTTGAATCTGCAGAAACTTTATGAATTAAACTGACCCTCAAACAATGATATATCACGCCTAACAAGAACATGTAATATGCCGTTTTATACTTGCCAAATAAAATATTTCTCTTTTCCTTTTAAAATAAATTATGCATCACAGGATTAATACATGTATGTATAGATATATATATCTTAATACTATCACCATGCCTTACACACACCAGTTGCCCGCTTAAAAAAAAATTTAAGGTGTCATACTACAAGAATTATACTGGCTCAATTCTGTAACAGCCCCCTAATAAGGACCTGTACCCACAAGAAGATTTAGGAAGGAACTACTCCATAGTTATTATCAATCCGTTAAGTACAAGTTGTTAATGGCCTTTTATCTTCATAAGAAACAGTTAATTAAACAGCCCAACTAGCAATTATGCTAGGTCACTAATCACGACAAAGGCAAATGGTGTGCTATAAACATAGCACAGTAATTGACATTCTTCAACAGGTAGATTATTTAACTCTTTAATTACACTAGTCACTATAAGTCCACCGGACATGCTATAATAGACAGTTGGTCATTGAACATCTAAAATTACGGTTGTGAAGATGTCTTTCATTTCATGTTTTAACTGCAATAGGTTGCTGTTTCTTTTTGTGTTTTGTGGATTAAAATATAGGAAAGGTCCCACCTGTGCTTAGACGATTTGTTGTTACCCAGAATGCGCGCTGATGTTGACTGGGGTGTAACCACTGGTGTCTCCGAAATTCTGTGCTTCATTTCTTCCTTAGGGCAGTCATTTGGGGCTGGCAGTGTGGGGATTTCTCGAGGTCTGACGGCATTGGGGTGGTGCTGCGATAGTCTGCAGATGACGACCGATGTTCTGTCCCCATCTTCGTTGTCCCCTTTTCCCTCTCGGCTAGGCGGGAACCCTGAAGCTCTTTAAATGATCACGAACTCAGTTCAAAAGATGAATCTTAATTCATAACGCCGCCAGACCAGTGTCCCGTTTGAATGCAAAAGAAGAAATGAGGGCGAATGTCGATACCTGCGATCCCACGCGAACAGAAAATTCACAAATCAGCTGAATGGCGCGGCATGCTTGATTACGTACACACACAATTATCGCCACGTCACGGTCAAGGTTAAACGATACAGTGAAGCCGTGGCTGCGCAAGCAACCCTTGAACCCGTTATACAGACGGCACTGTAGCCGCGACGTACGCCGAATAATTTAAGCTTAAATACTTCGGCACACCCTCACCCCAAAAGGGCAACCTGGTTGCCCCAAAAGATCCACTCATTCGCGGTTCACATGACCGCCCAGGGCAATTCTCAGGACTCGGGCTCCCTTGGGTAATCTCAGGAAAATATCGCTCTTAGGAAGACAGAGGCTCAGGGTGAAAACGAAGGAAGAAGAAGTAAGAAGTGTAGTGTATATGCCTGTGTGCATGTGGGTGTATGTGTGCAAATGTGTGGGTACTGCATGCTGACTTGATCAGGGTCAGCATACAGCGACAAGAGACAGGAGGAGAAAAGAAGAAAGACAAGTTCGGGAGCTCCCTGAGTTCTGACCTCCTAAGGCCTCCTACAATCAACAACTGAGACCCGAAAACTCTCATTACAACCAGGAACTTCCTCTGTCCCCCCCTCCAGGACTGAAAATCTCAACCACACTGCGACCATCCTCACGCGAGCCCTCTCCGCCATGCCAAACCACACGGGACCGCCCCAACACGTCACCCTCTCTGGTGACCACCCCCTACCACTCTTGCTACTCACATATTCATGCCCGAAGGCCAACAAGGTGCTACTGACCTTGATATGTGAGTACCATTTCTACAACCGTCCAGCTCGTGGACCGACCAGCCATGTGCAGCAAAACAAGGCATTATCAATCCTTGACACATGACTGGCCCACATCCCTACACTAGGGCGGACGGACCCGATTAGCAAGGCCGAGAAGACCGCATTGAGGGCACGCGAACATCAATCTCCCAATCTCCACTTTATAATAGTTATCTCTCTACCTATGGAGGAGGGGGGTAACTTCTCTGCAGACAGCCAACACTCAGCCATACAACCGACGCCCAAACAACCCTGGGGACATCAACCCGGAATGCGGCATGGTACGGGCCAAACAATAATTCAACATTGAATAACTGACCCACATTTTATATCACTCGAACAGCTGATCAGACAGAAAACAAATAAACTGGTCTTTGAATTTAGAAGCCGGCGCGCAATTATAACATATAACGATGTACAATCTATCAGATAAGCAGGCAGCAAGGCTTGAAATACTGTTACAGCTGCGGCTATCAGCTGGCCAAAGGTTATCTTTCGGATCGGCATACCTCATTCGCCTCACTATGTATTGAAACTAATTTTATAATCTTGTGTATATTCAATTTTTAAAATATCTCTCCCTTGCATAGTTTCATTTGAATACACACTCTCGCGAACAGGGCGATAACAAAATCCATAGTCATCCTTTCCCTACTACCTTCCCAACTAACTTTCATCGACCAACGCTCCATATGATACATTGCAAACAGATTATTCAATTCAGGCTGCTGAATCATGATCCCCAACATTTACATAACCAACACGACACAGACAACAATTCAACACGACATCACAACAAAAGAAGAGGAAAAACTTGAGTCGCATCAAGTGGCTTCAGGGTTCTCAAGTGGCTTCAGGGTTCCCTAACGAAGCGCGAGGGGAAGGGGAAAACGAAAGGCAGATCAATCTCCCAAACACAAGAAAACAAACGACAACATTAGTACCGAATGCACATACATAAATAACACCACACAATACAAAACGCTAGAATAATACCATCTATTAAATATACATACACATGTGTTGCGGAAGCAACATTCATGATGAACAATTCACAACTAATCCGCACTTTTAAAAATGACCGTACACAAGTAGTATGCATGGCCCGACCATGGCCGCATTCTGCCAAATTAATATATATATATATATATATTCTGACCCGGATAATTCCGTAATGTGGAAACAGGCGAACAATCCCTGTCTAAGCGCAGACAGTAAAATCATATCGGTTATCCTACAACCATGCAGGTCAATACGACACGGGTTAACAGGTCCCGACCAAATTCAACAAGGTCTGACAGCGTTGGGCCAGGTAAAAAAAATTTGATGCACTAAACGCACTCAAAACCCCACAAGGAAACCAAGCTACTCAAACAATCGTGTAAATGCGTGTGTGACCTTCCCATAGTTACACAACTATATACGTGTTGCGTCCGGTTTACATACATAAGATTCATATACACACAACAACATTAACATTTTATAAACCAATTAACAGCAACAAAACCAATAAAACCTTCCTTTAAATTAATTCCCTTGCTGAAACCTCAACAGATATATATATATATTATTGGACTCTCCCTTACTGCCCCAGAATCTATCTGAACTGCCCAAATTACTTGCAAGCCCTGTCACATTTCAGCCCATTGATCTAAACCACGCTCTGCTACCATTGAAACGTCCCCCTGAATTTTTTATATAATTTTTGTTAAGTTTTTTTTTGTTTAAACAAAAATTTTTTGGTTTTTCTTTTTTTTCTCAGGGGTCGTTACTTAATTATTAGAACTAGACCTGCGGTCTAGACGGAAGAAAAATTGAGTTGAGCCCATCGTGACAGGACTTGCAATAAAACACTTGCAAACGATAACAGCTTTTATTAGTGTTCTCTTGTTATAATAATCACACCTTTATTAAAATATGCACGGCTATATTTCCCACTATCATTAATAAACGTGCATCTCTCCAATATTGAATAACAATTGGCAATATTAACAAAGAATTAATTTTGAATATAATTAATCAACAACAAATTATTCAAACACCTTTAAGTGCATTGCCTTCACATAAGCTGACATCACTAAGTATTAACCTTTATTCACATGACTTTTCTAATAAGTTCTAATAAACAATTACTAAAGGTTGAATCTGCAGAAACTTTATGAATTAAACTGACCCTCAAACAATGATATATCACGCCTAACAAGAACATGTAATATGCCGTTTTATACTTGCCAAATAAAATATTTCTCTTTTCCTTTTAAAATAAATTATGCATCACAGGATTAATACATGTATGTATAGATATATATATCTTAATACTATCACCATGCCTTACACACACCAGTTGCCCGCTTAAAAAAAATTTAAGGTGTCATACTACAAGAATTATACTGGCTCAATTCTGTAACAGCCCCCCTAATAAGGACCTGTACCCACAAGAAGATTTAGGAAGGAACTACTCCATAGTTATTATCAATCCGTTAAGTACAAGTTGTTAATGGCCTTTTATCTTCATAAGAAACAGTTAATTAAACAGCCCAACTAGCAATTATGCTAGGTCACTAATCACGACAAAGGCAAATGGTGTGCTATAAACATAGCACAGTAATTGACATTCTTCAACAGGTAGATTATTTAACTCTTTAATTACACTAGTCACTATAAGTCCACCGGACATGCTATAATAGACAGTTGGTCATTGAACATCTAAAATTACGGTTGTGAAGATGTCTTTCATTTCATGTTTTAACTGCAATAGGTTGCTGTTTCTTTTGTGTTTTGTGGATTAAAATATAGGAAAGGTCCCACCTGTGCTTAGACGATTTGTTGTTACCCAGAATGCGCGCTGATGTTGACTGGGGTGTAACCACTGGTGTCTCCGAAATTCTGTGCTTCATTTCTTCCTTAGGGCAGTCATTTTCATTTGGGGCTGGCAGTGTGGGGATTTCTCGAGGTCTGACGGCATTGGGGTGGTGCTGCGATAGTCTGCAGATGACGACCGATGTTCTGTCCCCATCTTCGTTGTCCCCTTTTCCCTCTCGGCTAGGCGGGAACCCTGAAGCTCTTTAAATGATCACGAACTCAGTTCAAAAGATGAATCTTAATTCATAACGCCGCCAGACCAGTGTCCCGTTTGAATGCAAAAGAAGAAATGAGGGCGAATGTCGATACCTGCGATCCCACGCGAACAGAAAATTCACAAATCAGCTGAATGGCGCGGCATGCTTGATTACGTACACACACAATTATCGCCACGTCACGGTCAAGGTTAAACGATACAGTGAAGCCGTGGCTGCGCAAGCAACCCTTGAACCCGTTATACAGACGGCACTGTAGCCGCGACGTACGCCGAATAATTTAAGCTTAAATACTTCGGCACACCCTCACCCCAAAAGGGCAACCTGGTTGCCCCAAAAGATCCACTCATTCGCGGTTCACATGACCGCCCAGGGCAATTCTCAGGACTCGGGCTCCCTTGGGTAATCTCAGGAAAATATCGCTCTTAGGAAGACAGAGGCTCAGGGTGAAAACGAAGGAAGAAGAAGTAAGAAGTGTAGTGTGTATGCCTGTGTGCATGTGGGTGTATGTGTGCAAATGTGTGGGTACTGCATGCTGACTTGATCAGGGTCAGCATACAGCGACAAGAGACAGGAGGAGAAAAGAAGAAAGACAAGTTCGGGAGCTCCCTGAGTTCTGACCTCCTAAGGCCTCCTACAATCAACAACTGAGACCCGAAAACTCTCATTACAACCAGGAACTTCCTCTGTCCCCCCCTCCCAGGACTGAAAATCTCAACCACACTGCGACCATCCTCACGCGAGCCCTCTCCGCCATGCCAAACCACACGGGACCGCCCCAACACGTCACCCTCTCTGGTGACCACCCCCTACCACACTTGCTACTCACATATTCATGCCCGAAGGCCAACAAGGTGCTACTGACCTTGATATGTGAGTACCATTTCTACAACCGTCCAGCTCGTGGACCGACCAGCCATGTGCAGCAAAACAAGGCATTATCAATCCTTGACACATGACTGGCCCACATCCCTACACTAGGGCGGACGGACCCGATTAGCAAGGCCGAGAAGACCGCATTGAGGGCACGCGAACATCAATCTCCCAATCTCCACTTTATAATAGTTATCTCTCTACCTAAGGAGGAGGGGGGGTAACTTCTCTGCAGACAGCCAACACTCAGCCATACAACCGACGCCCAAACAACCCTGGGGACATCAACCCGGAATGCGGCATGGTACGGGCCAAACAATAATTCAACATTGAATAACTGACCCACATTTTATATCACTCGAACAGCTGATCAGACAGAAAACAAATAAACTGGTCTTTGAATTTAGAAGCCGGGCGCGCAATTATAACATATAACGATGTACAATCTATCAGATAAGCAGGCAGCAAGGCTTGAAATACTGTTACAGCTGCGGCTATCAGCTGGCCAAAGGTTATCTTTCGGATCGGCATACCTCATTCGCCTCACTATGTATTGAAACTAATTTTATAATCTTGTGTATATTCAATTTTTAAAATATCTCTCCCTTGCATAGTTTCATTTGAATACACACTCTCGCGAACAGGGCGATAACAAAATCCATAGTCATCCTTTCCCTACTACCTTCCCAACTAACTTTTCATCGACCAACGCTCCATATGATACATTGCAAACAGATTATTCAATTCAGGCTGCTGAATCATGATCCCCAACATTTACATAACCAACACGACACAGACAACAATTCAACACGACATCACAACAAAAGAAGAGGAAAAACTTGAGTCGCATCAAGTGGCTTCAGGGTTCTCAAGTGGCTTCAGGGTTCCCTAACGAAGCGCGAGGGGAAGGGGAAAACGAAAGGCAGATCAATCTCCCAAACACAAGAAAACAAACGACAACATTAGTACCGAATGCACATACATAAATAACACCACACAATACAAAACGCTAGAATAATACCATCTATTAAATATACATACACATGTGTTGCGGAAGCAACATTCATGATGAACAATTCACAACTAATCCGCACTTTTAAAAATGACCGTACACAAGTAGTATGCATGGCCCGACCATGGCCGCATTCTGCCAAATTAATATATATATATATATATTCTGACCCGGATAATTCCGTAATGTGGAAACAGGCGAACAATCCCTGTCTAAGCGCAGACAGTAAAATCATATCGGTTATCCTACAACCATGCAGGTCAATACGACACGGGTTAACAGGTCCCGACCAAATTCAACAAGGTCTGACAGCGTTGGGCCAGGTAAAAAAAATTTGATGCACTAAACGCACTCAAAACCCCACAAGGAAACCAAGCTACTCAAACAATCGTGTAAATGCGTGTGTGACCTTCCCATAGTTACACAACTATATACGTGTTGCGTCCGGTTTACATACATAAGATTCATATACACACAACAACATTAACATTTTATAAACCAATTAACAGGAACAACACCAATAAAACCTTCCTTTAAATTAATTCCCTTGCTGAAACCTCAACAGATATATATATATTATTGGACTCTCCCTTACTGCCCCAGAATCTATCTGAACTGCCCAAATTACTTGCAAGCCCTGTCACATTTCAGCCCATTGATCTAAACCACGCTCTGCTACCATTGAAACGTCCCCCTGAATTTTTTATATAATTTTTGTTAAGTTTTTTTTTTTGGTTAAACAAAAATTTTTTTGGTTTTTCTTTTTTTTCTCAGGGGTCGTTACTTAATTATTAGAACTAGACCTGCGGTCTAGACGGAAGAAAAATTGAGTTGAGCCCATCGTGACAGGACTTGCAATAAAACACTTGCAAACGATAACAGCTTTTATTAGTGTTCTCTTGTTATAATAATCACACCTTTATTAAAATATGCACGGCTATATTTCCCACTATCATTAATAAACGTGCATCTCTCCAATATTGAATAACAATTGGCAATATTAACAAAGAATTAATTTTGAATATAATTAATCAACAACAAATTATTCAAACACCTTTAAGTGCATTGCCTTCACATAAGCTGACATCACTAAGTATTGACCTTTATTCACATGACTTTTCTAATAAGTTCTAATAAACAATTACTAAAGGTTGAATCTGCAGAAACTTTATGAATTAAACTGACCCTCAAACAATGATATATCACGCCTAACAAGAACATGTAATATGCCGTTTTATACTTGCCAAATAAAATATTTCTCTTTTCCTTTTAAAATAAATTATGCATCACAGGATTAATACATGTATGTATAGATATATATATCTTAATACTATCACCATGCCTTACACACACCAGTTGCCCGCTTAAAAAAAAATTTAAGGTGTCATACTACAAGAATTATACTGGCTCAATTCTGTAACAGCCCCCCTAATAAGGACCTGTACCCACAAGAAGATTTAGGAAGGAACTACTCCATAGTTATTATCAATCCGTTAAGTACAAGTTGTTAATGGCCTTTTATCTTCATAAGAAACAGTTAATTAAACAGCCCAACTAGCAATTATGCTAGGTCACTAATCACGACAAAGGCAAATGGTGTGCTATAAACATAGCACAGTAATTGACATTCTTCAACAGGTAGATTATTTAACTCTTTAATTACACTAGTCACTATAAGTCCACCGGACATGCTATAATAGACAGTTGGTCATTGAACATCTAAAATTACGGTTGTGAAGATGTCTTTCATTTCATGTTTTAACTGCAATAGGTTGCTGTTTCTTTTTGTGTTTTGTGGATTAAAATATAGGAAAGGTCCCACCTGTGCTTAGACGATTTGTTGTTACCCAGAATGCGCGCTGATGTTGACTGGGGTGTAACCACTGGTGTCTCCGAAATTCTGTGCTTCATTTCTTCCTTAGGGCAGTCATTTGGGGCTGGCAGTGTGGGGATTTCTCGAGGTCTGACGGCATTGGGGTGGTGCTGCGATAGTCTGCAGATGACGACCGATGTTCTGTCCCCATCTTCGTTGTCCCCTTTTCCCTCTCGGCTAGGCGGGAACCCTGAAGCTCTTTAAATGATCACGAACTCAGTTCAAAAGATGAATCTTAATTCATAACGCCGCCAGACCAGTGTCCCGTTTGAATGCAAAAGAAGAAATGAGGGCGAATGTCGATACCTGCGATCCCACGCGAACAGAAAATTCACAAATCAGCTGAATGGCGCGGCATGCTTGATTACGTACACACACAATTATCGCCACGTCACGGTCAAGGTTAAACGATACAGTGAAGCCGTGGCTGCGCAAGCAACCCTTGAACCCGTTATACAGACGGCACTGTAGCCGCGACGTACGCCGAATAATTTAAGCTTAAATACTTCGGCACACCCTCACCCCAAAAGGCCAACCTGGTTGCCCCAAAAGATCCACTCATTCGCGGTTCACATGACCGCCCAGGGCAATTCTCAGGACTCGGGCTCCCTTGGGTAATCTCAGGAAAATATCGCTCTTAGGAAGACAGAGGCTCAGGGTGAAAACGAAGGAAGAAGAAGTAAGAAGTGTAGTGTATACGCCTGTGTGCATGTGGGTGTATGTGTGCAAATGTGTGGGTACTGCATGCTGACTTGATCAGGGTCAGCATACAGCGACAAGAGACAGGAGGAGAAAAGAAGAAAGACAAGTTCGGGAGCTCCCTGAGTTCTGACCTCCTAAGGCCTCCTACAATCAACAACTGAGACCCGAAAACTCTCATTACAACCAGGAACTTCCTCTGTCCCCCCCTCCCAGGACTGAAAATCTCAACCACACTGCGACCATCCTCACGCGAGCCCTCTCCGCCATGCCAAACCACACGGGACCGCCCCAACACGTCACCCTCTCTGGTGACCACCCCCTACCACTCTTGCTACTCACATATTCATGCCCGAAGGCCAACAAGGTGCTACTGACCTTGATATGTGAGTACCATTTCTACAACCGTCCAGCTCGTGGACCGACCAGCCATGTGCAGCAAAACAAGGCATTATCAATCCTTGACACATGACTGGCCCACATCCCTACACTAGGGCGGACGGACCCGATTAGCAAGGCCGAGAAGACCGCATTGAGGGCACGCGAACATCAATCTCCCAATCTCCACTTTATAATAGTTATCTCTCTACCTAAGGAGGAGGGGGGGTAACTTCTCTGCAGACAGCCAACACTCAGCCATACAACCGACGCCCAAACAACCCTGGGGACATCAACCCGGAATGCGGCATGGTACGGGCCAAACAATAATTCAACATTGAATAACTGACCCACATTTTATATCACTCGAACAGCTGATCAGACAGAAAACAAATAAACTGGTCTTTGAATTTAGAAGCCGGGCGCGCAATTATAACATATAACGATGTACAATCTATCAGATAAGCAGGCAGCAAGGCTTGAAATACTGTTACAGCTGCGGCTATCAGCTGGCCAAAGGTTATCTTTCGGATCGGCATACCTCATTCGCCTCACTATGTATTGAAACTAATTTTATAATCTTGTGTATATTCAATTTTTAAAATATCTCTCCCTTGCATAGTTTCATTTGAATACACACTCTCGCGAACAGGGCGATAACAAAATCCATAGTCATCCTTTCCCTACTACCTTCCCAACTAACTTTTCATCGACCAACGCTCCATATGATACATTGCAAACAGATTATTCAATTCAGGCTGCTGAATCATGATCCCCAACATTTACATAACCAACACGACACAGACAACAATTCAACACGACATCACAACAAAAGAAGAGGAAAAACTTGAGTCGCATCAAGTGGCTTCAGGGTTCTCAAGTGGCTTCAGGGTTCCCTAACGAAGCGCGAGGGGAAGGGGAAAACGAAAGGCAGATCAATCTCCCAAACACAAGAAAACAAACGACAACATTAGTACCGAATGCACATACATAAATAACACCACACAATACAAAACGCTAGAATAATACCATCTATTAAATATACATACACATGTGTTGCGGAAGCAACATTCATGATGAACAATTCACAACTAATCCGCACTTTTAAAAATGACCGTACACAAGTAGTATGCATGGCCCGACCATGGCCGCATTCTGCCAAATTAATATATATATATATATATATATATTCTGACCCGGATAATTCCGTAATGTGGAAACAGGCGAACAATCCCTGTCTAAGCGCAGACAGTAAAATCATATCGGTTATCCTACAACCATGCAGGTCAATACGACACGGGTTAACAGGTCCCGACCAAATTCAACAAGGTCTGACAGCGTTGGGCCAGGTAAAAAAAATTTGATGCACTAAACGCACTCAAAACCCCACAAGGAAACCAAGCTACTCAAACAATCGTGTAAATGCGTGTGTGACCTTCCCATAGTTACACAACTATATACGTGTTGCGTCCGGTTTACATACATAAGATTCATATACACACAACAACATTAACATTTTATAAACCAATTAACAGGAACAAAACCAATAAAACCTTCCTTTAAATTAATTCCCTTGCTGAAACCTCAACAGATATATATATATATTATTGGACTCCCCCTTACTGCCCCAGAATCTATCTGAACTGCCCAAATTACTTGCAAGCCCTGTCACATTTCAGCCCATTGATCTAAACCACGCTCTGCTACCATTGAAACGTCCCCCTGAATTTTTTATATAATTTTTGTTAAGTTTTTTTTTTTGTTTAAACAAACATTTTTTTGGTTTTTCTTTTTTTTCTCAGGGGTCGTTACTTAATTATTAGAACTAGACCTGCGGTCTAGACGGAAGAAAAATTGAGTTGAGCCCATCGTGACAGGACTTGCAATAAAACACTTGCAAACGATAACAGCTTTTATTAGTGTTCTCTTGTTATAATAATCACACCTTTATTAAAATATGCACGGCTATATTTCCCACTATCATTAATAAACGTGCATCTCTCCAATATTGAATAACAATTGGCAATATTAACAAAGAATTAATTTTGAATATAATTAATCAACAACAAATTATTCAAACACCTTTAAGTGCATTGCCTTCACATAAGCTGACATCACTAAGTATTAACCTTTATTCACATGACTTTTCTAATAAGTTCTAATAAACAATTACTAAAGGTTGAATCTGCAGAAACTTTATGAATTAAACTGACCCTCAAACAATGATATATCACGCCTAACAAGAACATGTAATATGCCGTTTTATACTTGCCAAATAAAATATTTCTCTTTTCCTTTTAAAATAAATTATGCATCACAGGATTAATACATGTATGTATAGATATATATATCTTAATACTATCACCATGCCTTACACACACCAGTTGCCCGCTTAAAAAAAAATTTAAGGTGTCATACTACAAGAATTATACTGGCTCAATTCTGTAACAGCCCCCCTAATAAGGACCTGTACCCACAAGAAGATTTAGGAAGGAACTACTCCATAGTTATTATCAATCCGTTAAGTACAAGTTGTTAATGGCCTTTTATCTTCATAAGAAACAGTTAATTAAACAGCCCAACTAGCAATTATGCTAGGTCACTAATCACGACAAAGGCAAATGGTGTGCTATAAACATAGCACAGTAATTGACATTCTTCAACAGGTAGATTATTTAACTCTTTAATTACACTAGTCACTATAAGTCCACCGGACATGCTATAATAGACAGTTGGTCATTGAACATCTAAAATTACGGTTGTGAAGATGTCTTTCATTTCATGTTTTAACTGCAATAGGTTGCTGTTTCTTTTTGTGTTTTGTGGATTAAAATATAGGAAAGGTCCCACCTGTACTTAGACGATTTGTTGTTACCCAGAATGCGCGCTGATGTTGACTGGGGTGTAACCACTGGTGTCTCCGAAATTCTGTGCTTCATTTCTTCCTTAGGGCAGTCATTTGGGGCTGGCAGTGTGGGGATTTCTCGAGGTCTGACGGCATTGGGGTGGTGCTGCGATAGTCTGCAGATGACGACCGATGTTCTGTCCCCATCTTCGTTGTCCCCTTTTCCCTCTCGGCTAGGCGGGAACCCTGAAGCTCTTTAAATGATCACGAACTCAGTTCAAAAGATGAATCTTAATTCATAACGCCGCCAGACCAGTGTCCCGTTTGAATGCAAAAGAAGAAATGAGGGCGAATGTCGATACCTGCGATCCCACGCGAACAGAAAATTCACAAATCAGCTGAATGGCGCGGCATGCTTGATTACGTACACACACAATTATCGCCACGTCACGGTCAAGGTTAAACGATACAGTGAAGCCGTGGCTGCGCAAGCAACCCTTGAACCCGTTATACAGACGGCACTGTAGCCCCGACGTACGCCGAATAATTTAAGCTTAAATACTTCGGCACACCCTCACCCCAAAAGGGCAACCTGGTTGCCCCAAAAGATCCACTCATTCGCGGTTCACATGACCGCCCAGGGCAATTCTCAGGACTCGGGCTCCCTTGGGTAATCTCAGGAAAATATCGCTCTTAGGAAGACAGAGGCTCAGGGTGAAAACGAAGGAAGAAGAAGTAAGAAGTGTAGTGTGTATGCCTGTGTGCATGTGGGTGTATGTGTGCAAATGTGTGGGTACTGCATGCTGACTTGATCAGGGTCAGCATACAGCGACAAGAGACAGGGGGAGAAAAGAAGAAAGACAAGTTCGGGAGCTCCCTGAGTTCTGACCTCCTAAGGCCTCCTACAATCAACAACTGAGACCCGAAAACTCTCATTACAACCAGGAACTTCCTCTGTCCCCCCCTCCCAGGACTGAAAATCTCAACCACACTGCGACCATCCTCACGCGAGCCCTCTCCGCCATGCCAAACCACACGGGACCGCCCCAACACGTCACCCTCTCTGGTGACCACCCCCTACCACTCTTGCTACTCACATATTCATGCCCGAAGGCCAACAAGGTGCTACTGACCTTGATATGTGAGTACCATTTCTACAACCGTCCAGCTCGTGGACCGACCAGCCATGTACAGCAAAACAAGGCATTATCAATCCTTGACACATGACTGGCCCACATCCCTACACTAGGGCGGACGGACCCGATTAGCAAGGCCGAGAAGACCGCATTGAGGGCACGCGAACATCAATCTCCCAATCTCCACTTTATAATAGTTATCTATCTACCTAAGGAGGAGGGGGGGGTAACTTCTCTGCAGACAGCCAACACTCAGCCATACAACCGACGCCCAAACAACCCTGGGGACATCAACCCGGAATGCGGCATGGTACGGGCCAAACAATAATTCAACATTGAATAACTGACCCACATTTTATATCACTCGAACAGCTGATCAGACAGAAAACAAATAAACTGGTCTTTGAATTTAGAAGCCGGGCGCGCAATTATAACATATAACGATGTACAATCTATCAGATAAGCAGGCAGCAAGGCTTGAAATACTGTTACAGCTGCGGCTATCAGCTGGCCAAAGGTTATCTTTCGGATCGGCATACCTCATTCGCCTCACTATGTATTGAAACTAATTTTATAATCTTGTGTATATTCAATTTTTAAAATATCTCTCCCTTGCATAGTTTCATTTGAATACACACTCTCGCGAACAGGGCGATAACAAAATCCATAGTCATCCTTTCCCTACTACCTTCCCAACTAACTTTTCATCGACCAACGCTCCATATGATACATTGCAAACAGATTATTCAATTCAGGCTGCTGAATCATGATCCCCAACATTTACATAACCAACACGACACAGACAACAATTCAACACGACATCACAACAAAAGAAGAGGAAAAACTTGAGTCGCATCAAGTGGCTTCAGGGTTCTCAAGTGGCTTCAGGGTTCCCTAACGAAGCGCGAGGGGAAGGGGAAAACGAAAGGCAGATCAATCTCCCAAACACAAGAAAACAAACGACAACATTAGTACCGAATGCACATACATAAATAACACCACACAATACAAAACGCTAGAATAATACCATCTATTAAATATACATACACATGTGTTGCGGAAGCAACATTCATGATGAACAATTCACAACTAATCCGCACTTTTAAAAATGACCGTACACAAGTAGTATGCATGGCCCGACCATGGCCGCATTCTGCCAAATTAATATATATATATATATATATATATATTCTGACCCGGATAATTCCGTAATGTGGAAACAGGCGAACAATCCCTGTCTAAGCGCAGACAGTAAAATCATATCGGTTATCCTACAACCATGCAGGTCAATACGACACGGGTTAACAGGTCCCGACCAAATTCAACAAGGTCTGACAGCGTTGGGCCAGGTAAAAAAAATTTGATGCACTAAACGCACTCAAAACCCCACAAGGAAACCAAGCTACTCAAACAATCGTGTAAATGCGTGTGTGACCTTCCCATAGTTACACAACTATATACGTGTTGCGTCCGGTTTACATACATAAGATTCATATACACACAACAACATTAACATTTTATAAACCAATTAACAGGAACAAAACCAATAAAACCTTCCTTTAAATTAATTCCCTTGCTGAAACCTCAACAGATATATATATATATAATTGGACTCCCCCTTACTGCCCCAGAATCTATCTGAACTGCCCAAATTACTTGCAAGCCCTGTCACATTTCAGCCCATTGATCTAAACCACGCTCTGCTACCATTGAAACGTCCCCCTGAATTTTTTATATAATTTTTGTTAAGTTTTTTTTTTTGTTTAAACAAAAATTTTTTTGGTTTTTCTTTTTTTTCTCAGGGGTCGTTACTTAATTATTAGAACTAGACCTGCGGTCTAGACGGAAGAAAAATTGAGTTGAGCCCATCGTGACAGGACTTGCAATAAAACACTTGCAAACGATAACAGCTTTTATTAGTGTTCTCTTGTTATAATAATCACACCTTTATTAAAATATGCACGGCTATATTTCCCACTATCATTAATAAACGTGCATCTCTCCAATATTGAATAACAATTGGCAATATTAACAAAGAATTAATTTTGAATATAATTAATCAACAACAAATTATTCAAACACCTTTAAGTGCATTGCCTTCACATAAGCTGACATCACTAAGTATTAACCTTTATTCACATGACTTTTCTAATAAGTTCTAATAAACAATTACTAAAGGTTGAATCTGCAGAAACTTTATGAATTAAACTGACCCTCAAACAATGATATATCACGCCTAACAAGAACATGTAATATGCCGTTTTATACTTGCCAAATAAAATATTTCTCTTTTCCTTTTAAAATAAATTATGCATCACAGGATTAATACATGTATGTATAGATATATATATCTTAATACTATCACCATGCCTTACACACACCAGTTGCCCGCTTAAAAAAAATTTAAGGTGTCATACTACAAGAATTATACTGGCTCAATTCTGTAACAGCCCCCCTAATAAGGACCTGTACCCACAAGAAGATTTAGGAAGGAACTACTCCATAGTTATTATCAATCCGTTAAGTACAAGTTGTTAATGGCCTTTTATCTTCATAAGAAACAGTTAATTAAACAGCCCAACTAGCAATTATGCTAGGTCACTAATCACGACAAAGGCAAATGGTGTGCTATAAACATAGCACAGTAATTGACATTCTTCAACAGGTAGATTATTTAACTCTTTAATTACACTAGTCACTATAAGTCCACCGGACATGCTATAATAGACAGTTGGTCATTGAACATCTAAAATTACGGTTGTGAAGATGTCTTTCATTTCATGTTTTAACTGCAATAGGTTGCTGTTTCTTTTTGTGTTTTGTGGATTAAAATATAGGAAAGGTCCCACCTGTACTTAGACGATTTGTTGTTACCCAGAATGCGCGCTGATGTTGACTGGGGTGTAACCACTGGTGTCTCCGAAATTCTGTGCTTCATTTCTTCCTTAGGGCAGTCATTTGGGGCTGGCAGTGTGGGGATTTCTCGAGGTCTGACGGCATTGGGGTGGTGCTGCGATAGTCTGCAGATGACGACCGATGTTCTGTCCCCATCTTCGTTGTCCCCTTTTCCCTCTCGGCTAGGCGGGAACCCTGAAGCTCTTTAAATGATCACGAACTCAGTTCAAAAGATGAATCTTAATTCATAACGCCGCCAGACCAGTGTCCCGTTTGAATGCAAAAGAAGAAATGAGGGCGAATGTCGATACCTGCGATCCCACGCGAACAGAAAATTCACAAATCAGCTGAATGGCGCGGCATGCTTGATTACGTACACACACAATTATCGCCACGTCACGGTCAAGGTTAAACGATACAGTGAAGCCGTGGCTGCGCAAGCAACCCTTGAACCCTTTATACAGACGGCACTGTAGCCGCGACGTACGCCGAATAATTTAAGCTTAAATACTTCGGCACACCCTCACCCCAAAAGGGCAACCTGGTTGCCCCAAAAGATCCACTCATTCGCGGTTCACATGACCGCCCAGGGCAATTCTCAGGACTCGGGCTCCCTTGGGTAATCTCAGGAAAATATCGCTCTTAGGAAGACAGAGGCTCAGGGTGAAAACGAAGGAAGAAGAAGTAAGAAGTGTATTGTGTATGCCTGTGTGCATGTGGGTGTATGTGTGCAAATGTGTGGGTACTGCATGCTGACTTGATCAGGGTCAGCATACAGCGACAAGAGACAGGGGGAGAAAAGAAGAAAGACAAGTTCGGGAGCTCCCTGAGTTCTGACCTCCTAAGGCCTCCTACAATCAACAACTGAGACCCGAAAACTCTCATTACAACCAGGAACTTCCTCTGTCCCCCCCTCCCAGGACTGAAAATCTCAACCACACTGCGACCATCCTCACGCGAGCCCTCTCCGCCATGCCAAACCACACGGGACCGCCCCAACACGTCACCCTCTCTGGTGACCACCCCCTACCACTCTTGCTACTCACATATTCATGCCCGAAGGCCAACAAGGTGCTACTGACCTTGATATGTGAGTACCATTTCTACAACCGTCCAGCTCGTGGACCGACCAGCCATGTGCAGCAAAACAAGGCATTATCAATCCTTGACACATGACTGGCCCACATCCCTACACTAGGGCGGACGGACCCGATTAGCAAGGCCGAGAAGACCGCATTGAGGGCACGCGAACATCAATCTCCCAATCTCCACTTTATAATAGTTATCTCTCTACCTAAGGAGGAGGGGGGGGTAACTTCTCTGCAGACAGCCAACACTCAGCCATACAACCGACGCCCAAACAACCCTGGGGACATCAACCCGGAATGCGGCATGGTACGGGCCAAACAATAATTCAACATTGAATAACTGACCCACATTTTATATCACTCGAACAGCTGATCAGACAGAAAACAAATAAACTGGTCTTTGAATTTAGAAGCCGGGCGCGCAATTATAACATATAACGATGTACAATCTATCAGATAAGCAGGCAGCAAGGCTTGAAATACTGTTACAGCTGCGGCTATCAGCTGGCCAAAGGTTATCTTTCGGATCGGCATACCTCATTCGCCTCACTATGTATTGAAACTAATTTTATAATCTTGTGTATATTCAATTTTTAAAATATCTCTCCCTTGCATAGTTTCATTTGAATAGACACTCTCGCGAACAGGGCGATAACAAAATCCATAGTCATCCTTTCCCTACTACCTTCCCAACTAACTTTTCATCGACCAACGCTCCATATGATACATTGCAAACAGATTATTCAATTCAGGCTGCTGAATCATGATCCCCAACATTTACATAACCAACACGACACAGACAACAATTCAACACGACATCACAACAAAAGAAGAGGAAAAACTTGAGTCGCATCAAGTGGCTTCAGGGTTCTCAAGTGGCTTCAGGGTTCCCTAACGAAGCGCGAGGGGAAGGGGAAAACGAAAGGCAGATCAATCTCCCAAACACAAGAAAACAAACGACAACATTAGTACCGAATGCACATACATAAATAACACCACACAATACAAAACGCTAGAATAATACCATCTATTAAATATACATACACATGTGTTGCGGAAGCAACATTCATGATGAACAATTCACAACTAATCCGCACTTTTAAAAATGACCGTACACAAGTAGTATGCATGGCCCGACCATGGCCGCATTCTGCCAAATTAATATATATATATTCTGACCCGGATAATTCCGTAATGTGGAAACAGGCGAACAATCCCTGTCTAAGCGCAGACAGTAAAATCATATCGGTTATCCTACAACCATGCAGGTCAATACGACACGGGTTAACAGGTCCCGACCAAATTCAACAAGGTCTGACAGCGTTGGGCCAGGTAAAAAAAATTTGATGCACTAAACGCACTCAAAACCCCACAAGGAAACCAAGCTACTCAAACAATCGTGTAAATGCGTGTGTGACCTTCCCATAGTTACACAACTATATACGTGTTGCGTCCGGTTTACATACATAAGATTCATATACACACAACAACATTAACATTTTATAAACCAATTAACAGGAACAACACCAATAAAACCTTCCTTTAAATTAATTCCCTTGCTGAAACCTCAACAGATATATATATATTATTGGACTCTCCCTTACTGCCCCAGAATCTATCTGAACTGCCCAAATTACTTGCAAGCCCTGTCACATTTCAGCCCATTGATCTAAACCACGCTCTGCTACCATTGAAACGTCCCCCTGAATTTTTTATATAATTTTTGTTAAGTTTTTTTTTTTGTTTAAACAAAAATTTTTTTGGTTTTTCTTTTTTTTCTCAGGGGTCGTTACTTAATTATTAGAACTAGACCTGCGGTCTAGACGGAAGAAAAATTGAGTTGAGCCCATCGTGACAGGACTTGCAATAAAACACTTGCAAACGATAACAGCTTTTATTAGTGTTCTCTTGTTATAATAATCACACCTTTATTACAATATGCACGGCTATATTTCCCACTATCATTAATAAACGTGCATCTCTCCAATATTGAATAACAATTGGCAATATTAACAAAGAATTAATTTTGAATATAATTAATCAACAACAAATTATTCAAACACCTTTAAGTGCATTGCCTTCACATAAGCTGACATCACTAAGTATTGACCTTTATTCACATGACTTTTCTAATAAGTTCTAATAAACAATTACTAAAGGTTGAATCTGCAGACACTTTATGAATTAAACTGACCCTCAAACAATGATACATCACGCCTAACAAGAACATGTAATATGCCGTTTTATACTTGCCAAATAAAATATTTCTCTTTTCCTTTTAAAATAAATTATGCATCACAGGATTAATACATGTATGTATAGATATATATATCTTAATACTATCACCATGCCTTACACACACCAGTTGCCCGCTTAAAAAAAAATTTAAGGTGTCATACTACAAGAATTATACTGGCTCAATTCTGTAACAGCCCCCCTAATAAGGACCTGTACCCACAAGAAGATTTAGGAAGGAACTACTCCATAGTTATTATCAATCCGTTAAGTACAAGTTGTTAATGGCCTTTTATCTTCATAAGAAACAGTTAATTAAACAGCCCAACTAGCAATTATGCTAGGTCACTAATCACGACAAAGGCAAATGGTGTGCTATAAACATAGCACAGTAATTGACATTCTTCAACAGGTAGATTATTTAACTCTTTAATTACACTAGTCACTATAAGTCCACCGGACATGCTATAATGGACAGTTGGTCATTGAACATCTAAAATTACGGTTGTGAAGATGTCTTTCATTTCATGTTTTAACTGCAATAGGTTGCTGTTTCTTTTTGTGTTTTGTGGATTAAAATATAGGAAAGGTCCCACCTGTGCTTAGACGATTTGTTGTTACCCAGAATGCGCGCTGATGTTGACTGGGGTGTAACCACTGGTGTCTCCGAAATTCTGTGCTTCATTTCTTCCTTAGGGCAGTCATTTGGGGCTGGCAGTGTGGGGATTTCTCGAGGTCTGACGGCATTGGGGTGGTGCTGCGATAGTCTGCAGATGACGACCGATGTTCTGTCCCCATCTTCGTTGTCCCCTTTTCCCTCTCGGCTAGGCGGGAACCCTGAAGCTCTTTAAATGATCACGAACTCAGTTCAAAAGATGAATCTTAATTCATAACGCCGCCAGACCAGTGTCCCGTTTGAATGCAAAAGAAGAAATGAGGGCGAATGTCGATACCTGCGATCCCACGCGAACAGAAAATTCACAAATCAGCTGAATGGCGCGGCATGCTTGATTACGTACACACACAATTATCGCCACGTCACGGTCAAGGTTAAACGATACAGTGAAGCCGTGGCTGCGCAAGCAACCCTTGAACCCGTTATACAGACGGCACTGTAGCCGCGACGTACGCCGAATAATTTAAGCTTAAATACTTCGGCACAATATGAAATAGTTATTTTATTTTGTACAATTCTGTACGAATTGTCATAAACATTAAAAATGTATTTTAATTATTTTTAGTTCCATGTTCCGTAAGGAAATGGAAGTATAGTGATCGCGAAAAAATCATATTCGAGATAAGGGCTGATTCTGATTACTACCCTCAGAACATGAAGAAAAGTAATTTTCCGAAATGTGTGTGTGTGTGTGTGTGTGTGTGTGTGTGTGTGTGTGTGTGTGTGTGTGTGTGTGTGTGTGTGTGTGTGTGTGTGTGTGTGTGTGTGGAATTTTTCTATGGCGAACGATAACTGCCGCAAATTCAAACAGAATGAAATAATTTTTTGCATGTGCCCGAGTTGTAGAGGACTCAAGGCCTATTGATTTTGGTGAAGTTCGGTTAAGGAGAAGGGGTAGTTTACCGGCAACGTTTTACGTTTTAACAAGAGTAAATTACCTAATTTTGATAAACAAAGTATCCTGAAAAGAAGGTCATAATAATCAACTGTAGAAAGGTAGATGGAATATCTATAAATGAAAACGGTAGTTAAAAGGGGAGGGGGTAATTTTTTTACGTTTGGTATTGATTTAATGAGTTTGACAAAATTAAATAAATATGTATTTAATATTTTTCAAACAATGGTAATTGTTAAATATAAAATAATTTTGTTGCCAGGCAATATGTAATTAATGTATGATTATCTGCATAGTTCAGTTTCTTTGTAAGATTAAAGTACCTATTTTTTATAGATAAAGTGACTCGAAAATATCATTATATTAGACGACTACCCCATAATAACAAAAATATCTATAAATAATCAAACTCGTAGATGAAATATCTATAAATGAAAAGATGATAAATGTGTACTACGTTATTGGCAACAAAGAAGTAGTTTCTATGGAAATATTTCATTTCAATTTGTCAAACATAAAACTCGATTTACAAGGGAGGGGAGAAATATAATTCACCTTTAGAAATTATCGAACCGAATTCAAGTAAATGATTTTAAATATAAATCTTAGAACATGGAAGTCATGTATGGTTCTCCATACCGATTTTTTATATTTATATTGCAATAAGATATAATTATCATAAAACAAGTCTTCGAACATGGGAAATGTGGGGGTTCATATAAGTTCTCTTTTAATCGAAAACCAAGTTATGTCAATATGATTTCTGGTTGTGTTGCAGTTACTAACGAAGACGTGCGAGCATCCGAACGCTAAAGGTCACGGCCCAGTATCGGACGCGATGTCTACGATGCGACTTCGGTTTGGTGAACCAGTTAGGTTCAGATTTTTGGCAGGCATGTTGTCGGGCGCATGCCCGGAATTACTGGCGGCCGGCATAAGATTTATCAACACGTTCATTGAAACTGCCCCGTCCCAACAGCTGAGATTCTACATACAAGCCGAGCTGGAACAAGCTGGATTCAGGCCAAGCGTTCTTAACAAGGTAACAACAGAGTCTTAACTTTATTTATTTGCTTTCTAAATAATTTATTTTCATTATCTGCAACTGTACAAGCCATCTTGATTACAGAGCGTCTGACATCTTTACCGACATGCGTTCGATCCCGACATCGGGTTCAACATATTCATACATTGTACTCTAGAGTCATTTGGGTTTTTCAGCTTTTCGGCAGTTTTAAAAATTAGTCAAAAACCAAGGAAAGGAACGGGTTTTATTGCAAACATTTTCCTTAGTATAATACATAATAAATAATTTACACATTCAAATAAATTAAATAAAAACAAATATTTATTTCTTCAGCGTTTGTTAATATTCATTTGAATGTTTATTTCATTTAATAAAATTATTTTTAATAAAAATGTTAATAGCTTTTCAATTATAAATCCATAAATACAGTAATAGAAAATTAAATGGAATGACAAATTTTCGTAAACTTTTCATAATGTGTCTACAAAAAATTCAATTAAGGAGTGTTTTATTTTTGTTTCGATTTAAGACCAAGATGGATAAAGGTCACAATCCTACGAGGAATGGGACATACTTAAGGGATGAATTCTACAGGCTGAAATAAAGAAGAAATTTCATATAAACAGGTCCGAAAACGCTTCGTTTTCGATTTATGGCTTGCGAAAAATTTCACCTTGATTTCTGCTACAAGGCTGCAATTAAGAGCTACTGAAATCTTGGAAACTTAAATTAAAGGGTAAATTCAATGGTTTCATACGGATTTTAACCTGAATAATCAGAAAAAGAGGGTCCTAGAAGTGTATCTTGGATAGTCTTATAGAAACGTTTCCTAAATCTCGAAAAATTGTCAAAAAACACACTTTTTCAGGTTTCGTGTGAATTTACTTGTTTAAATTGCCGATAAATAAATCTAAATTACAAATAAATATATAATAATTTAATTCCGTGAAGATTGATGTAAGTAAAATCAATAAAATAACAAATGAACATTATAAAAAGTCAGTAACAGATCGTCTGAAAACACAAAATGGCGGACGGACAGAAAACGACTTACTTGCCTTAAGACTTACAACCACACCATGACTTAGAATCACTATCAGATGTCTATTGGTTTATGAACGAAAAGACATGAGATTTTTTCATATTCTGACTCCAATATCTCCAGAAGTTCAGAAATCTCTTCTCTTTCATATAAGAAATCTCCCGTCCATTCATATTCTACTCCCATAATATTGTTACGACGGTCTCACTGATCGCCGTATAGTACAGAGGAAACAAAGTACAGACACCAATGAAGTCACTAGTAACCAGCTTTAATTAATCACACATAACAATTTGTAATCAACTCGTACAATAATTCCAGTTAAATTTGTCCACACGCAATAATAATGTTAAATAGTAGAGTTTCACACTAATTATAACACAATAACACTTCTCACAATACTTCAACAACATTCGATCTGAGGTAAGGAAATTGCTCATCAACTAATTGACAAACCCAGTTGCTGTGGTTTTTATAGGTCGCACAAGTATTCTAGAATAAACTTTCCACTTTCCATGTTACTTAGGTGTGCCAGCTAATGCGTATTTCAAGTGTGCTCTGGAACATCCTTTAGTGCGGCCTTGACACCTGCTCGACTAGGGCGAGGGGGGACGACTGGAGGACGCTCTCGGCTGTTCGAGAGGATTCCTTAATTGCGTAACAATATAATGTGATTTTAGTATGTTTAATTTTGACACTATATGCAATCGTGATCGCTGCTTTCCCTGTTAAGCTAGATTTACCTTGTTTAAGTATTCGTTTCTGGATTGATTGATATTTTCTTTATTTTGTCCACTTAAGGGACAGCGAAGGCTGCTATGCGGACGATACGAGTTCCTTACTTGCAGGATCACACGAGGATAGAAGATCATACTAAGTAAGCGTCAAGCAATGCAACAGTAGTAAAAACAGCAAATTATCCTCCAATTTGTGACTTCTTCGAATACTGTTTATCGCGGAATATCGTCTCTTACTGGTTTTTTGTTTCGCAGTTATATTACGTATACGTATTATACATAAACTCGCTTTTTAGGAGTAAGAGTAAATAAATGTTTAAAAACGGTGATTGGCTTGTACAAATAAACAAACCAGATTATTTATAATAGGCAGAACATTGAATACCAAGTCACCTGGTTACAGAGATACAGGATTTGGCGTTTACTTTTGTAAGATATAAGCGTACAGTGTCTTTAGGAACGAACACTGTGTGAAAAAACTGACTGTGTGCCTTAACGTGTACGATTATATTACTCGCAACATTACTGATGAACTTTACAACATAACTTTGACAGAATAAATAAAAACAATATGACATTAATTAAAGAGTTTCTATAGTAACAGATAATGAAAAACTATTATTGTTATTCAATAAGCGAAGGGAGTTCTCTGTTTTCATTCGGCTGTTTGGAATTTGTCTATCTGTTTGTCTATTCGAAGTATGTCTCACGATAAATGTGGGCAATCGAAATTGTGAAAAATCGGTATGGAGAACCACACATGACTTCCATGTTGTAAGATTTATTTAAAATCATTTACTTGAATTCGGTTCGATAATTTCTAAAAATAAAAATGTATCCCCCACCTTGTAAATCGAGTTTTATGTTTGACAAATTGAAATGAAATATTTCCATAGAAACTACTTCTTTGTTGCCGATTATGTAGTACACATATAAATAAAAATTCGTCCCCCTTCAACTATCATTTTCATTTATAAAAAATTACCCCCTCCTACCCTTTTCATTTATAGATATTTTGTCTACCTTTCTATAATGGATTATTATGACCTTCTTTTCAGGATACTTCATTTATAAAAATTAAGTACTTTACTCTTGTTAAAACGTAAAACATTGCTGGTAAACTATCCCTACCCCTTAACCGATCTTCACCAAAATAAATAGGCGTTGAGTCCTCTTCAACTCGGACACATATGCAAAAAATTATTTGGTTCTGTTTGAATTTACGGCAGTTATCGTTCGCAATAGAAAAAATTCTACACACACACACTTTCCAAAAAATGACTTTTCTTCATGTTTTGAGGGTATTACAATCAGAATCACCCCTTATATCAAACACGATTTTTTTCGCGATCACCATACTTCCATTTCCTTACGGAAAATCGCAAAAGCCCATGCGGTATTTCATATGAAAGGGAATGTAAACCACAATCTGAATATAGTGTTTGTTTTTGAAAATTTCGAAATTTGTTGACGTCAGATCTTAAAAAAGTGGATGACAATTTTGATAAATCGCAAAACCATGTAGTAGCGTAATGTTACATGTATGTAGTGTTAATTTTTGGGAGTTTCAAAATTTTGGGACCCACGGTCCAAAAAGAGATCTCCATTTGAAAAAATTGTGAAAATTCAGCTAAAGGAAAGCTTGAAAATTGTCAGGCTAAAAGGAATTGTAACCCAAATCCGGATGTTTCGAAATTGTATTGTTTATTTATGATTGTGTGATCTACAATTGTTATATTACTAAAAACATTAGTAGAGAACTCGGGGTTTTTGTAATTTTCCTCATAATTGGAAAACTATCTAATATTGAAATTTATACACTAACAAATGTACTTTGTTCAAATTAGTGAGCGAGTTCTGATACTCAGGGAGTATAGTAGTTATATTACATGTTCTGTCAGTCACTTTTATTGTTTGTTTGAGTCTCTAAGTGACAAACTTTAGGATAATTGTAACGCTGACAGACCATTCAGCGTGTTTCCAGGTTAACTGTTTTTTGAACTGTAGCTATTTTACTGTGACAGTCAGTCGATCTTAGATTCGTTCCTTCCTATTTACCATCAAGCCGAGCATATTTCGTTATCTTCTTCCATTCCTTTCAGCTTGTTTTGTTATTACGATCTCTTGGATGTGCAGTGTCAATGAAATATGCTTTCTTATATTTCATATCACGTATTTGCTGGGTGATGAAAATCTCAGAAGATTGGATGTGAGGGCAACGGATAGGAGACGTTGGAGAAGATTGGTGTTGGAAGCCAGGGCTCAAATTTGGCTGCAGTGCTGAAGAAGAAGAACTCATTGTGTGCTAAGCCAGAGCACACACTGAGTTTCCTGACACTCCGTTGTATGTCCTACATTGTGATTTAATAATTTTTACTTCCATGTCCGTAAGGAAATGGAAGTATGGTGATCGCGAAAAAAATCGTGTTCGAGATAAGGATTGATTCTGATTCTACTACCCTCAAAACATGAAGAAAAGTCATTTTCCGAAAAGTGTCTGTGTTTAGAATTTTTTCTATAGAGAACAATAACTGCCTCAAATTCAAACAGAATCGAATAATTTTTGCATATGTGCCTATAACGCCAAAATCAGAAATTTTAAAAAATTTCTTATTTTGAGTTGAGATGTATCATTAAGCGCCGTGACAGGGAATTGATGTGTTAAACGCAGAAATGATTGACAGGCAATAAAAGCATGTAACAGCCCCAACGCGCTCACGGCAAGGGTTTTTTTCAAACCCTTAGAAAAAAAAGTACAAACGTGAACGAACCCATTTGAAGAGCAAATGTATGTATTAGCAATAGACCAAACTACGTATACACGCCAGCTGCATACAGTGAAACAAAAAAGGGTATACATTATTGAAAGACGCAAACGGTCAACGACAGGACTTCGACCTTACTCAGAAGAGAGAAAGCTCGGGTGTAATGTCCGAACTCAAGGAAGATGTGTTGATGGAAACATAGACAAAGAAACGGACATACAAAGGAAGTTTGGTGAGGCCCTTAAGCGACAATAGTAGATGCCATTAGAACGACCATGTGCAGAAAACAATACTTTGACGAGAAAGTTAAGGGTTGCTTTGTATACTCCAAAAAAAGTGACAGGCAAGAATTTATTGCTACAGTATCTAGCAGCGACAACGATCTCAGTATAGTGACCTAGGGAAGAAATCTGGTGGGAATCCAAAAGCCTATCAGAGAGGTGCTTTCGGAAAAATAGGTGGTCTCTAGATCTGGAGGGTGGTAAAGTAGAACCAATTAGAAAACAGCATAAGAAAAATCAGAAATTAGTGGGAGTGATGCGGAATTTCATATAGGGATGTGAGTAAGGCGCGCTCGGGAGAGTCTAACGAAAATTTTGACAGAAATGGGAGAGTAAGTCTGCGACAGAGATTTCATAATTATTGGACTTAGAGAATTTTCGGTACGATGGTTAGCAAAGTAAGTTTGGACTAAAACAATTTCGGTAAAAGAACTGTAATTTTATTAGTGATATACAAGTGAATTAGTACAACATGAATAAATATCGGTATGGAGAACCATACATGACTTCCATATTCTAAGATTTATATTTAAAATCATTTTCGAAATGAAATATTACCATAGAAACTACTTCTTTCTACTTACTGCTTCAGCCTTAACCACAGTACTGTGGTCACTAACATATACCACCTCATGTTATTGCACTCGATTTTCACTGATGATGGAAGTCAATGGCATTGCCGAAACGTCTGGTTTTGTAGAAAACATTGGACTACGGCCAAATATCCCGGGAAGGAATTTTAACAAAAACTACTTCTTTGTTGCCGATAACGTTGTACACATATATATAAAATATATGCATAAAATTAATGGCTTGTATAAGTTAATGATTGATCTCCATTAAGTAGTGCTCAAGTTTCCAAAGTTTTAATATTATGATGTCCGTAATTAAAACATCAGAGCATGTTTAGTGTGAATGAGGGTACACTGTGGACAAAAATTTTCAACATTTCCTATTGAGCGTTGCTTAGAGTAAAGCTGCGAATCTACAGTGTATGTTTCACAGAACAAACACGCGAAAAAGAAGGAGCGCTCCGAAGTCACTCATGGACCCTCAGCATCTTGCAGAGGGTTCATTCCCTAAAGACGAAAAGTCTGTCTATGAATCGTTCCTCTGTAAACACGTGCAGTTACATTGCCCAGCGATCCACAGGAAGCAAATTGATGTCCATTTTTTCGGCTTGCACGCGTTATGTTGGTATGGGTTTCGGCACTTTCCATTTAAAAAGCGTGCAAATGTAAGAAAATAAACATGAGTGAGGCCAGAAATAACGTGAATTGTGTGTGTGTGTGTGTGTGTGTGTGTGTGTGTGTGTGTGTGTCTTACCTGCCTTTTTATTGCTGTAGGCATAATAATAAAATGGAAACGTAAACATTACATAACTGAGATATGCTTACCTGCCACGAACGATATATTATTTTACACACGGAGGAGTTCAGTGACATACACACGTACAGAAGTCATCTTCAAAAATACTAGAAGTCGTCCACGCTTTTATGTTGGCAGTGTAACTTACAGGAAGTTTTTTGATGTTTTTAAAACATCTAGGATGCAAACTTTTCCCGATAACTAAAAGTTTCCTTTTTTCGGTTCCCGTCATGTTCGCACAAACAAAAACTAACTCTTTGTTTAGAGAGCTTCCCACCAACGCACTTTTCATTTTTAAATTTGAAAGTCTTATCTGGAGTTAATTTATAAAAAATTCCGGCTTCATGTCCATTAAAGATGTCTTCATCTTTATATGATCGTCTAATTTCTGGCCAAGCGTTACGCACCCAATCGCCTGTAACGTTCAGATCTACGCATTTTGCCTCACCACAAATTTTTGCAAAGGAAATCGAGTGTCGGGCCTTAAATTGATCTAGCCATCCGTTGGAGCACGTAAAATGGCTGGCGCCGGCAGTCCTGTTACAGTGCTTATCGCTTGCATACAATGTATGTCTGTAGCCATGGGCTAGCGCGCGCGCGCGCACATATATACGTTTATATGAAATTTAGAGTAAAATATCTGAGAAATATTTGACGCTATAACAGAGTAGTACAATATTTAGTGACGTTAAAACCGGGAATTTTTATAATGTTAAAGATATCAGTTTGACCGGACTTATGACAAAATAACGCTACACCCGAGTTGACGTAACAGCCGAGGCCGTAATAACCAAGTTCCACTGTATATATAAAGATATTAACTCAAACATAATTTACATTAAAATGAAAAAATTTTAATTTTATTGCCTGGCAACAAAATTATTTTATTTTTAACAATTACCATTGTTTCTAAAAGTTTAAATAAATTTTCAAGTACTTTACTCTTGTTAAAACGTAAAAGGTTGCAGGTAAACTACCCCTTCCCCTTAACCGATCTTCACCAAAATCGAAAGTCCTTGAGACCTCTACAATTCAGGGAAGTATGCAAACAATTATTTGATTCTGTTTGAATTTGCGGCTGTTATTGTTTGCCATAGAAAATACGCTTGATAAAAAAACGTTGCAGGTAAACTACCCCTTCCCCTTAACCGATCTTCACCAAAAACAATAGGTCTTGAGTACTCTACAAATCAGAGCTGTATGCAAAACATTATTTGATTCTGTTTGAATTTGCGGCTGTTATCGTTTGCCATAGAAAATACCCTTGTTAAAAAAACGTTACAGGTAAACTACCCCTTTCCCTCAACCGATCTTCACCAAAAACAATAGGTCTTGAGAACTCTACAATTTAGGGCTGTATGCAAATAATCGTTTGATTCTGTTTGAATTTGCGGCTGTTATCGTTTGCCATAGGAAATACCCTTGGTAAAACATAAAACGTTACAGGTAAACTACCCCTTTCCCTTAACCATGATAAGTTTACTTTTGGTATGTATCCAAATCTGGTAGAGGATTATATGGTGCGGTTCGCATGTTGATCGTCTGGCATGACGGCGCAATTCCCTCCAGATTAGCAGATTGTATCGTGGAATCCCGTGGAGTCTCACAAACCACAGCACAACACCAAACTTCACTCATTCAGACTTAGTTTGCATTAGTTGTTATTATTGTTATTCGCTTCTACAGACATTATTGATTATTATTTATCAACTACGTTATGGTTGGAACTAATGTTATTTACGAGTTTAGTTCGTCTTGTAATATTACTCGATGATAAAGTTATTGTTACGTATTTGCAAAACTAAATTACAGCGTTATTGAATTATTACTTCCATATTCCTTAAGGGGTATGGTGATGGCAAAAAAAATCGTGTTCGAGATTATTGCAGATTCTGATTCTACTACAATCAAAACATGAAAAAAAGTCGTTTTCCGAAAAGTGTCTGTGTGTCAATCTGTAGATTTTTTTTTCTATGGCAAACGATAACTGCCGCAAATTCAAACAGAATCAAATAATTTTTTGCATACAGCCCTGATTTGTAGAGTACTCACGACTTATTGTTTTTGGTGAAGATCGGTTGAGGGAAAGGGGTTGTTTACCTGCAACGGTTTTTTTTATCAAGGGAATTTTTTTTTTTGGCAAACGATAACAGCCGCAAATTCAAACAGAATTAAATAATGTTTCGTATACAGCCCTGAATTGTAGAGTTTTCAAGACCTATTGTTTTTGGTGAAGATCGGTTGAGGGAAAGGGGTAGTTTACCTGCAACGTTTTTTTAACAAGGGTATTTTCTATGGCAAACGATAACAGCCGCAAATTCAAACAGAATCAAATAATTTTCTGCATACAGCCCTGATTTGTAGAGTACTCAAGACCTATTGTTTTTGGTGAAGATCGGTTAAGGGGAAGGGGTAGTTTACCTGCAACGTTTTTTTATCAAGCGTATTTTCTATGGCAAACGATAACAGCCGCAAATTCAAACAGAATTAAATAATTTTTTGCATACGTCCCTGAATTGTAGAGGTCTCAAGGACTTTCAATTTTGGTGAAGATCGGTTAAGGGGAAGGGGTAGTTTACCTGCAACCTTTTACGTTTTAACAAGAGTAAAGCACTTGAAAATTTATTTAAACTTTTTGAAACAATGGTAACTGTTAAAAATAAAATAATTTTGTTGCCAGGCAATAAAATTAAAATTTTTTCATTTTAATGTAATATAATATTTTTCATTTAATACGGCAATAAAAAGGCAGGTAAGACACACACACACACACACACACACACACACACAATTCACATTATTTCTGGCCTCACTCATGTTTATTTTCTTACGTTTGCACGCTTTTTAAATGGAAAGTGCCGAAACCCACACCAACATAACGCGTGCAAGCCGAAAAAATGGACATCAATTTGCTTACTGGCAAAGCTAGTAGTTAATGAATGGGTAGGCAAAAATCTTATCTTAAATTTTTTTTAAGGAATCACTAAAAGGACGGTGGGTCAAATCGGACGCTGAGGTAGAGTTTGCTGTAACCGAATGGTTCCACAAACAGCCGTAAGAATTTTACTAGCAGGGAATCTACAGGTTAGCGCAACAGTGGAACTCATGTCTTAATGTTATTGGAGACTTCTTTTAAAATCGTTGAATAAAAAATGCTTTACAGCTCTATACGTGTGTCTATTGAACAATCCTTGTATTAGTCATACACAATAATACAACTGATTGAACTTCAAATTTTTAAACTTGATTAGTTTCTATATATATGTTTAATGTTACAAATAATTCAAATAACAATCTTGATCATCTGTTAGTTCAGCGGAATAACAGTGACACTTTTAATAACCGCATAAAATAAACACTTAGAAACAACACAGGCGCTTTAACTTAACTGTTTGGACCACAGAAGTGAGGCATGCCTCAACGCTCTATGTGTACAGCGCGGGACAATCCCCCCTCCCTACACTTCCCTATCACACCACTACATTGCTTACATACGATGTATACAAAAAACGCTGAGGCAAGTTCAGGTTGCCTCATTCGCTTTAAACGAACTATGCCGAATCTCACCTGTCACCATCTAGCGGTCGCTCAATAAAGCACGTTTCGGTTTAATAAATTTGACAGTCGCAGTAACAATGTATAATCTTTACGTTATGTAGTTCATACGTATTTATAATTTTTATTCTACAGAATTTTTTAGGGTAGGCATTGCCTCAATTGCCTCCATGTAACTTCGCCACTGATATATATGTGTACAACGTTATTGGCAACAAAGAAGTAGTTTTTGTTAAAATTCCTTCCCGGGATATTTGGCCGTAGTCCAATGTTTTCTACAAAACCAGACATTTCGGCAATGCCATCGACTTCCATCATCAGTGAAAATCGAGTGCGATAACGTGAGGTGGTATACATTAGTAACCACAGTACTGTGGTTAAGGCTGAAGCAGTAAGTAGAAAGAAGTAGTTTCTATGGTAATATTTCATTTCGAAAATGATTTTAAATATAAATCTTAGAATATGGAAGTCATGTATGGTTCTCCATACCGATTTTTTAAATAAAAGATAATGTAGTCAAATCAATTCTTTAGTTTTAAAATTACGAATTTTAAAATGTTCGTATTTAGATTTATCTTTCTCAGCGTTTTTACCAAAAGCATGCTGATATATTTGGTTTCGTTCTGAGTGTACATATTAAAAATAATTTTATAATTAATTAGAACATGGAAGTCATGTGTTAAACACCATACCGATTTTATATGTGTACTACGTTATCTGCAACAAAGAAGTAGTTTCTATGGAAATACTGTATTTCAATTTGTCAAACATAAAACTCAATTTACAAGGTGGGTGATATTTTTTTAGAAAGAACGGAATTCAAGTAAATAGTTTTAAATATAAATCTTAGAACATGGAAGTCATGTACAGTTCTCCTTACTGATTTTTCAGTATACTTCTTATAATCATTTATAGTCATCATCAGCAGCAGCACCAGATGAAGTAGCACCACTATAATACTATTTCAATTTGTCACATTTACATTCAATATGTCACATTTACAGTTCAGAAGTTATAATATGGAAAAAGTCTTTCCTTCCAATGTCTTTATAAGAATAGTAATAGTAATATATTAATAGTTTAAGTTATTATTATATTCATTAAGTATTACTTTTATTTTTATTAGTACAATATTTAAAATTGTTACTGCTCATCAGAATAAAAATATTCATATACATTATCAAACCAGACAATAACTCATTTTATGTTATCTCACAATCATCATGTAAAAGATCTATAGCGTGTCTATAAAACTATGGCATTCAGAAATTATTGGTGTGCAGTGACAGATCTAGGTTCATTTTTTAATTAAAATTAAACACTACTTTCCTTTGCAATGTATAATAGTGATATTTAATTTTTGACTTAAATCTTTACAGGAAAGAGGAAGCCTAACACAAGGTGGTACAGTAAGGTGGTAGGTCTTACTATAAAACATTCCCATGGAATATTTCCAGTAAATTTAAATTTTCAAATACTGTATGTAAGGAAACATATAGAACTCACCTTATCATATTTGATGCAGTCAACATGAGAAATAATCTGGCACAAATTTTTCACAGACTTCAGCACTATTTATTGTTTCTGATCTATGTAGACAACATTTTCATATTTAAGAATTTATATCTTCCTCCTCCTCCTCCTTTTCCATATTATTACTACTACTACTACTACTCCTACTACTATTATTATTATTATTATTATTGTCATCATCATTCTGGTTATTATTACAGACTCTTCCTTCCAAAGTTCCTTCAGTTGACCTGGTGAGGAGTGAGTTGAACCGCTGGAATAAAAACTTTATTGATGTAGAAACTCTGAAATCAAAAGCAGATAGTTCATCGACAGAAATACAGACGCTCAAGGAGAAAATAGTTTTGCTGGAGAAACGAGTACAGGTGTGTTGTAGTTCCATAAGGCAATATTCAGTAATTTCAAAAATTAGTATACATACGTTCTTGCTCCATTTTTTTTTAGCCTGTGACAAATGATGTTTATGATAATGAAATGTGCCAGTACCTATATCCAGAAGTGTACTGGAGACAAATCAGAATCATTATTCCTTTATCAGACATTCCTTTATTATTATTTTTAATTTTATTATTATAAATTTATTTTAGTTATAAAAAAGCAGGATTAAACATTTGGAAAGCCCAAAATACCAAATACTTACATACAGATTATTAGTCAATTAGTCCACCATAAAATGTATTATGCAAAGTGCCCAGTAACAAAAATTTCCACTGGAATAGAATATCAAATATCATAAATGACCAAATTGAATATAAGTTAATAATTTAATGAAATTACTTGGAATATGTTGTCCATGATGTGTCCCAGTGTTATCACTAACTATAATATATTATTCCAATGCGGAACACAATTATTTTAGATATAAATTTTTTAAATTATTACTTACTGCCTGAACCAGTTTGCGCTTGTTACAAGTTTAATTAGATGCTGCCACTAGGAGTGCTTTCAGTCCTGTTTTTGGTGATGTACACCAAAATATTTTTGATGATGATGGTATTGACATCATTCAAAATATTGTTGTGCATTGTTGTTGTTGTGTGTGTGTGTTTTGTGCAATATGTATAAAATATTCCTACACCTTACAATTACAAAACTAGAACACACACACACACAAATTCAGCAACACACACAATGCAGCACAAACAATCAGCCTTCAGTAGCATGATACACAGACTAAACAACATTCCACTAGAAGGAAGATACTATCAAGATGAATTAAACACAATCAAATATCTAGCAGAAGTCAATGGAAACAATAGAATAATTACAAACACCTACACAAAAAGCAAAACAAACAACAGACAAAGGCAGAAAACAACACATTGAAACACTAACATGATCACTTATTGATTGAAGGTTTAGGGAGTATAATATAATAATCATGAGTATAATAGTATGACCAAGTTTTGATTGGTCAATAAGTATAAGACAAATTTTACATTATGTTGATGTTTTAACACAAAATTGTGTTGATGTTTTATAATATTTATTGTTATCATCAGGTCCCATGTACAGACACAAGAGAAAATATCAAACACAACAAGATTGAGTGAATGTGTGTATGAGAGAGAGAGAGAGAAAGAGAGAGAGAGGGGGGGAGGGGGCAGTTGAGACTGTTTTACATCAAAAAATAATTACATTCCGTATATATCGTTTTACTTAAATACATAAAAAAAATATAATACTACTCCAAAACATTATTAATACAATATTACAATTTAAATATTGATAATGTTAGTAATCCTTCAATTATATTTATATATACTTATAGATGCAGTAATCATCAAATGAATATTGGAATTGGTACAGATAGTAATACATCTCTACATATAGCATGTAAAATATGTTATAGCTGAATACAGAAGTGTAAGGATGTTCAAATATGTGTGTTATTAAAGTTAGTATTTTTCACCCACTACTGGTATTGAACAATCTTAACATGTCCTTTCAAATAAAAAAAGAATTATTAAAATCAGTCCACCATTCTTGAATAATCGACAAACAGATATCTGAAAGCTATAGGGATGAATACAGAACTTCCTTCTTTTGAAGTTGGTAAAAAAAGGCTGAAAACTAGACACTCTTGAGCAACTAGAAACATACACACACAAAAATGCACAGAAACAACATCCGAAATGAACAAACACAATTTAATCACACTTAGTCTTTGAACACAGCAACAAACTTCCACACATGCACACAGCAACGATCTTTCGACCAACAGCACTATCACGAAAAACAGGACAGACAGCGCTCCTAGCAGCAGCCTCTGATGAAGCTCGTAACAAGCAAAAACTGGTTTGTCAGTGAGGTAAAAATTTATTTAAGCTTCAATCTTTAACTAAAATAATTTTGTCCCATGTGAGAATAATATATTATAGTTGGTAATAATTAATAATTTCACAATTGAATGTAAATTAAATTTAAAGTATTCTCTAAAGTGGAATTTTATTTTTCACATTGGTCATGATGAGAAAAAATATTTTATTTGTAAATTTTAATTTCCATGGTAACACAATTCAGTCACTAGTTTCAACAATGTCACCAATTCTGGCTATAATTGTTGAATAATTGTTCACACTCGTTCACTGCACATTTTTACTTCTGAAACTGTTCCATTAGGCTTCCCACTAATGGAACAAATTTGTGGCAAATTTTGTTTGGGTGAATTGCCATGGACATGTGGATGTATTTAATTGGTCGCTTTAGTTCCGGGGACATTTGCAGTGAACTTTCTGAACACCTTTGTACTGTGGATGGAACCTGGAACTTGCATACAACATGTTATATATGTATACCAAGTTTAAATACAGCAAATAGTTATGTTCCCTCCACACAGTACAACTAAATTTTCTGCAAAACATTTGTAACTCTGTAATTCGTATTATAAATTTGAAAAGTACAGTTTGACTACCTGTACTCTACCTGCTTACAAATGACGCCAGATTAAACTGGTATGGCATGAAAACTGAATACTGAGGAATCGTTCAGTCACGATATTTATGTGTAGAATAAATAAAAAGGGTTATTAATTTTCTCAAACTCACATTAGAATTGTTTCAGAGATAAAAATCAACAGTGAAACACAAAACATAACAATACAGTTCCAATACTAAACAATGACATTCTTAACCACTGTGTTTTATTTGACTAAGTATTTTACTTCTGCTTTTGAAATCTGGGAATTCCATTCACCGGATAGATAGTCTTTAATACTTATCTAAAACATTTACGTATCAGTAATATAATGCATTTGCTCTGTCTTAAACCTTACAATATTAAATCAGTTTAAAAAAAAGGATGTATTTACAAATCAATTTCAAGGACAAAACATAGGACAAGCACATCTGTTTTGCCTTGCTGAGGGATGGAAGGAAGTATACTTGATCTTGTAATATGATTAAAATAAAAGAGGACTAGTGCAAATACACAATATGTTGAACAAATGAAGTGAAATCTACTGGTGCATTTACTAGTGAATCAGTTTTTCATGTTTTTCCTGCAATACAATTTTCAGTTAAAATGCTACTTTATTATTAATTTACTTAATAAAGTAGAGTAACTATAAAATTGGTTTTCTAATATGAGGCTGTGGACCACATAGAAAGGTGTCATATGGCCCTCCAGTTGGAAACCACTGTATTACATACTAAAATTTAATAAAAAATAAAAATAAAATAAAAGAATGGCGGAGGTATTTAAGTAACTATTACTATGATTATAGAATTAAATAATTCTACAACCATTACTACAAGTTTAAATAAAGTATTTATAGTTGTGGATGTTCATAAACTATTAGCATATTCCTATAATCAATTATGGCTGTAAGCCTATAAGCATGACAGTAAACACTATCACTATTGTTATTAGTAGGCCTACACTTGTTATTATTAAATAGTATTTACTTTATCTTTTGTTTAAGACATTATGGCAGTTAATATTGCCACATTTTTTTTAAATTTCAGATTCTACAAGAAGAGAAAGGTGTACTCTCGTCATTAGAAAAGTGCCTCAAAAGCCGTTGCTCAGAGCTAGAAAATGAATTGTGTTTACTGAGAAACTGTGTGAAACCACTGCGAAAAACTTCAAAGCAAGAGGGCAGTGGTTCAACACCAGCAGAAGATGAAGGAATCAGTTCTTCTGATCAAGACGAAGAGGACATCGAACGAGAACCACTAGTGTATGAAATGTTCACAGTACAAAATGATACAATAATCATTGACACCAATTCAAAGGATACAAAAAACATTGATCAAGACAACAACAAAATTAATAACGAGCAACAAAACAGTGATGAAGAAGAGGAGACAACTATTGAAGAAGTAATGGAAGAATTACAGAACATTATTAATGCAGAGTCTGATTATGTGACCAAGCGAGATAAATTAATTGATAACAGGCAACAAGCAAAAGAAGAGGTTCAGTTGGCTAAACACTACCAAAGGCTTACTGGAAGATCTACTTGTGATTTAACTTCAGAAGCTTTAATACTCGAAGATGAAGTAGACATTGTGCCAGAAAGGTAAGAGCAAAACAAAAATTATGGTATTTTTTAAGTTTATATGAATATGCTAAATGGTGATATAGAATGTACCATTTAATTCTATAAATTATTGTTTATTGTTAGTGGTTATACTTACAGAACACTGCCCCAAACCTTGTTATTCCCAAATGCACTAATCTTAATGCAAATTTTAGTTGCATAAACAACTTTCAGGTAATTATTGAGTACGTTAGCAAGGTCTGAAAATTTATAGCAAAATAACAACTCACATTTCTGAACAAAACATACATTTAATTGCTCTATAGTAACATTTACCACCTATTATATAAATATAATCATATACATAAATAGATTTTTCAGAATTTTCTATGAAATCTATTGACTCCAAATTTTTTAATATTGACATTCAATCCATTTGACTGTTATTATTATAGACTGAACATTCCACATAGAATTATGGCTGCTCTATTATGCCCTATCAACCCAGTCAGTGATGCCACTCTTATAATGAATTCTCAACAACTGCACCACGTTGCTGGCGACAAATATAAAGATTCTTAAGTATGGTTATTATGCCACACGTTGGTTGCGTCAAATATCACTTACGGTTCTGCGTTAAGGAGCCAAATATAACTACTCGTGAAGCGCGCGTAATTTTCGACTGTTGAATAAATAATTTATTCAAGACAGTATTGCATGTAATCGGTAATTACATTGATTTATTGTGTTACAAATTATATTTAGATATATTTATTACTGAATACTTCCACTCAATTTTGTATTATTGATTAATTTGCTTGGACGCCAGAGCAGAGTATCTCAGGATTGTTATGAAATAATAACACTTCGTTCAGATACTAAGATTTATATTTATATCTTCTTATTACATAAGACATCTGAGAATTAATCATTAATATCATCTTTCCAATCTATACTCATTAATATTCTTTATAACTAATAACAAAATTATTACTATCTCTAGCTTACTGATTCTTCAAAATCACATTAATCAAGTATTATTCAAATGAGCAATCAGTAGATTCAAATTTACTCCCTTAACACATTTAAATCTTCAATATATCAATCAAAACATATATGTTACATAAATTCTTAACTACTATGAACTTCTATAATCTTCAATAGATTCAATTATTCAACTTCGTTACCATTTCTATAATTATTATAATTTGTTTCCTTACTTTACTATACAATAACTCTCCTAACATGTCATATAGCATAAATTGTAATAGTTAGTATCTGAACTCGTGGGTCTTTTGAGAATGAGATGAGTTATTTTTTAGATGCAAATTCTATGTTAAGTTATTGAGTTGTAAATCATAAATGATATACTGTTACTTGTTGCTGGATTCCAAGTAAAAGAATGATGAACTGTAATCCTGCGTTGAACATCGCACTACACTTTATACTAATCACGCTTGATTAAACCTTCTTTATTTACTTCACTCGCTCGTGTTAGTACTAAATGTCGCGCACATATAAATAAGTATACTTCTTGCTGCAATCTATGCGCACAAGTTAAACATCTTCTGGTCCGTACGTACTATCGCGCACACATATAAAATAAACTTCTTGATGATTGTAATTCTTTCTCAACTATTTAACCGAGTTAATCTATTGATTTGAACTTAGAATTATAGTATTGGAAATGCTCACATTGAGTGATGCAGGTTTCCCATGTTTGTGTGAAATTTAAACTTAGACTCCCCTTTTCGTTTGCTTCACTTGTTTTTTATAGTTTTCCGAGTCCTTCCCTCACTACAGCTCTTGTTGATCATACTTCCATTGGCTTGAATTTGAAATATTTGCCGGTAAATTCGAATGTACCCATTCCGGTGCTGTATCTTTTTCACGCTCACTACCAACACTATCCGTGATTGGTTGCCAGAGAGCGGTCGATTGACTTACGTGGATGTTCGTTAGACTCCTAAAAAGTGACGCTACTTTCTACAATAGTCATACTTATTGGCGTGTCATCTATTGTCTCTTGAAGGACACAGTACCATTAACCTAACGGTACATGGGCGTTTTTTGCTGTATTTACTCTACAAAACATTTTATGCTTTTATGACATGTAAGGGTGTTTTGGGTCTATTGTAACTTATTTTGTCAGCGCCTGACTGTCGCATAGTCGAGCCTCTTTTGATTCAAGTTTTCATTTATATATTACTTACATCTATGTACGAGGGCTATCCAGAAAGTAACAGACGTTTTAAAATAAAAAATTTACAAAATGAAAAAACAAAATTTTATTATATACATTTGAAAGGTACACTCTTAAGCTATTTTTCTACATAATCGCCATTCAAATTAAGGGACTTATCATACCGTGGCACAAGTTTTTCAATACCGTCTCTGTAGAAATCTGCCGCCTGCGATTTCAACCACTGGTTTACACCGGCATGCAGTTCGGCGTCAGTATCAAAGCGTTGTGTAGCGAGCCATGTCTTCATCGCTGGGAAGAGGTGATAGTCGCTCGGCGCCAAATCCGGGCTGTATGGTGGATGATCGAACACCTCCCATCCAAAACTATCGAAGAGCTCTCGGGTACGATTAGCCGTGTGTGGACGTGCGTTGTCGTGAAAAAACAAAACCTTCGCACTAAGTTTTCCCTGACGCTTGTTTTGTATCGCGCGCCTTAACTTTCTCAGTGTTTCACAATACCTCTCTGAGTTAATTGTTGTGCCACGTTCAAGAAAATCAACGAGAATCACTCCTTCAGAGTCCCAAAACACAGTAGCCATGATCTTTCTTGCTGACAGCGTTTGCAAACACTTCCTTGGTTTCTTGGGAGAATTTGTGTGTCCCCATTCCATCGACTGCCTTTTTGTTTCACTATTGACATGCTTCACCCAAGTCTTGTCCCCAGTTACGATACGATCGATAACTTTGTTACCATTTTTGTCGTAATCTTCGAGGAAAGTTAGTGCTGCAGCCAGTCTCTGTTTTTTGTGGTCTTCCGTTAGGATTTTCGGAATCCACCTAGCACAAAATTTGTGGTAACCAAGCTTTTCCGCCACAATTTCATGCACCAAACTCCGTGAAATTTGGGGAAATTGTTTAGAAAGTTCCGTAATCGTGAAACGACGATCTTCACGAATTTTGTCGTTGATTTTCATCACCAGTTCATCAGTCACATGGCTAGGTCTACCACTGCGGTCCTCATCGTGAACATTGGTACGGCCATTTTTAAAATCAATGCACCATTGCCTCACTCGGCTTTCACTCATTATTCCTTTTCCGTACACATCACAAAGTTGGCGATAAATTTCAATTGGTTTGTGATTTTTTGCCAACAAAAACCTAATCACAGAACGCACCTCACAAGTGGCGGGATTTTCTATTGCAGCGCACATTTTAACACGTCACAGAGAGCAAAGTAAGAGGGGCACAGACCGCTCGCTACCACAGCTGGTTGCGTACTGAGTGTAGGAACGTTCCGACACCAAGATGGCGGCTCTATCCCCGCCCACCGCCGCGGTCGGTCAAAACGTCTGTTACTTTCTGGATAGCCCTCGTACATTACAATGCTTTATATTATTATATATTGTTATAGTTACCATTAATAGTTGATTTATTATTATGTGTTTATATACATACTAAATTAATACACAGGTTCACAGTAACGTTTCACTCTATTCTTTCTTCACAAGTTTCTATGTCCTTAGTCCTTCTACCACAAGTTGCCATTTCTTCCTTGTCTCTCACCCTCTTCCTCTTCAATACTCCCATAACCCTTCATCTTGCCCCCCCCACACACATTTCAACTTGTACCGATTTCTGTAGTATTTTTCTGCTCTCCTCACATTTCCTCATTACATCCTCTAACACAATATTGAACAGCATCACTGACAATTCTTGCCTTCCTCATCTTCAGTTCTGCTGTCATTCTCTCTTGAGTTATTGCCTTCAGTTTTAATCATTCAGCATCATATTGACCATTCTAAAAAACTCTGATTGGAATACCTAACTTTCTTGGAACCTTAATTACATCTCTCCTCAGTATGATAAATGGCTGTTTGATATCTTTAATACTATGTGCAATACCATGTTATAGCAATTGTCTACTGTTTTTAACCACATGGGTTACATCCACTGTTGATACGTCTTGTCTAAATCCATTATGACATCATCCACTATTTCTTTTACTTCCATGTTCCATAAGAGAATAAGGGCTGATTCTGATTGTACTTCCCTCAAAACGTAAAGAAGTCTTTTTCTGAAAAGTGTGTGTTTGTGTGTATAACTTTTTATATGGTGAACATAATTGCCGCAAATTCAAACAGAATCAAATAATTTTTGCATATGTGCTTGAGTTGTAGAGGACTCAAGGCTTATTGATTTTGATGAAGATCGGTTAGGGGAAGGAATAGTTTACCTGCAACGTTTTACATTTTAACAAGACTAAAGTACTTAATTTTAATAAATAAAGTATCCTGAAAAGGTCATAATAATCCACTGTAGAAAGGTAAATAAAATATCTATAAATGAAAAGCGTAGTTGAAGAGGGAGGAGATAATTTTTTTATTTATATGTGTGTATGTGTATGTGTTTTTTATTTATTATAGTAAACAAAGAAGTAGTTTCTATGGAAACATTTTACCCGTAAAGTTTTACATTTTAACTTAAAAAATTGATTTAAACTTTTTCAAACAATGGTAATTGTTAAAAATAAAACAATTTTGTTGCCAGGCAATAAAATTATAATTTTTTCATTTTAATTTAAATCATCTATGCCTGAAGATGTATCGTATGCCAGGAGATATTCTTTCGTGCCAGGAAAGAATATCTCCATTATGTAATTATTACGTTTCCAAAGTTTTATTATTGAGATTACCACAATCAAAAGGCAGGCAGGACATACAAAATACACACATACAAAATTCATGTTATTTATGGCCTCAACATGTTTATTTTCTTACATTTGCATGCTTTTTAAATGAAAAGTGCCGAAACCCACACCAACACAATGCATGCAAGCTGAAAAGGTGTCCAACATGGATAGACATTTGCTTCCTGTGGATTGCTGGCCAGTGTAACTGCACATGTGTACAGAGGGATAGTTCATAGACAGACTTTCTGTCTTTAGGAAATGAACCCTCTGCAAGATGCTCAGGGTTCATGAACGACTCCGGAGTTTCTGCGTGTTTGGTCTGTGAAACGTACACTGTAGATTCGCAGCTTTACTCTGAGCAATGGTCCATAAGGGATGTTGAAAATGTTTGTCCATGGTCGACCCTCATACACACTAAACATAAACACATAAACACTATATACTGTTAGGCATGTTATAGACCCTAGTTAGTTTGTAGACTCTTTTCAAAAGTGTTTTTATTTTAAAAATACCCATAAAACGAATATTTTATATAAAATTATTTTTAAAAATATTTTCACACGAAGGATTTGTGTAATTAAGGGAAGATAATTTACTAACAGTTTTTAAGGCCTCTAATTACGAACATGATATATATAATTGAATTCAAAATGGCAGAAACAAATATATAAAACCTCAATGTATTAAACACAAATTTCTAATCATAGACATTTCTAGACAATGTACTCATCATAAATCAAGTTTGTTGATGTTACTTGGTAACTGGAACTCCTCTCACCTGTAGTGGCTGGGACCCCTGTCTGTAGCATCCTAATATAGTTAACTGATACAAGGTGCTACCAAGAAAAACTGGATTGTACTGTCTATATGGTGTCAATAGTAGATACAGTCCACTGTCACAAAGGCAGTATAGCATGAGTCCCTAGACACTCCAGAAATTAATACATGAGTGTGTCACATGGAGTAGAGCTGTGCGCACTATAACTAATAGCTGTGGGTAATTTGTGAATGTTGGATTCATGTTGTGCTGTGATTTCAAAATATATAGTTCCAATTAGAGTAAAAAGTAAATATGAATTTTTGTGTTTAACACAGTATATCTACTATGGAGACATTCAAGATGCTTCAGCAGGTTTATAACCATGAGCCAAACTCAGTGTTTTGTTGGAACTCATTTTTTAAAAATGGCTGAACATAACTCTCAACAATGACAACAAAATTATTTGGCTACTTGTTCATACTGATTGTTGACTTACTTTTTTGATGTTGCTTATGCAGTTGGCATTTCATTTTGTGCTGTACAGGTCATAAAATACTGAAATTGTGGCACAACAGAAACTGGTTCTTGCACCATGAAAATGGTGCTCCTGTACATACAGCCTTCACAATATATGCACTTTTGTCACCAAATACAATGACGGTCATCCTGCACCCTCCTTAATGATCCAGAATTCTTGGTAGGAGTAGTTCAGCATATTGTCTTCTCATTTCTCATTGTTTATTGTACTTACATTATTTAATTCCTGGAATCAGAAAGTTTGAACTTGGATAGTTAAACCTTAAGAATTTTGCTATACCTTTCAGCAGTAAACACACATTTTTCAGAAGTCCACATTTGAGGAATAAGAAATATCATGTCTGTTCATGGTCATTTCTGATTTGGTTTTAAAGATTGATCAATTTGCTTTTTTGAAGTTTCACATCTGCAGGTTGCTTGTTCAGCTGAATAACTATCACGGTGAAGAGGGACTTCATGTGGTCTCCACAACTAAACATTGACAGCTGTCACCCAAATTCACAGATACCAGTGGCGGCTGGTGGTTGAAAAATTTGGGGGTGCAGTTGGGTTGGATAGTATTAAATTGTTTTATTCTCTGAATAGAAAATGTCCAAGTATCCTCGCCTCCAATCAATACACAAGGAAAGCAAAATAATGCAATTTTAGTGTCACACCCACATAACCACGAATATTATTTATTGTATGAATCTTTTGTAAATTTATGATTAAATATTCTGTTACCTGATTTTACACTTTGATTAAAATTTGAAAGGTCTGGTGTAGGCCTACCTAATCTCTTTAATTACAATTTGTTTTAATAGGACGTAAACTGAACAGCGTTTTTGTTAAGTTTAAAATAGAATTAATTGCATCCTACCAGTGAAATATAATAAATATCTTACACTATGCCACCTTAATTCTTTATATGTACTATTATTTACATTTAACGATGAACTGGACTGACACTAACAACGAATTTCCAACCCAGCGCACCACGTGTTATTTACATTTGAGTTTGCAGACTGATGACTGTGAAACCGCTCGGACAACTTCGGCTACCTTCGTTCTCGGCAAACAGACTGGTGGCGCCGTGAGGTATAAGTGGGGTTTGCAGTCCCTAATCACACCAAGCCTATACTGCTGCAATAGGAACAATCGAGTCTAGCCAGCCAGAGCACTACTCCATTGTATTTCCCCATTACAAAGCGCGTCACAGTTTGTGCACACTTGCCATGTACACTGCGGCAAGAGCGTATATGGTTTTTAGTAATTGCTCTGCGCTTTCCAATCGGCAAATGATTAATTACAATGATTTAGCTTGTAAACACTATTATTACTTATTGTCTTATTCATAATTCTGTAATTTAAAATACAATACGATATTTAAGGGGGTTGTACAACCGTGTAACCTAAGCACAAGCTGCCACTGATAGATCCTATTTTAAAGTTGGATTACTTGTGGAGCCAAAGTAATAAGGGAAGGTTCAAGGATTTATTATGCATGAATTCCATGAGGGCTACTTGTTGAGAACCAGATTCTTATTTCTAGATAAATTGTGTACACAAAGTATGTCCACTTCTTGTTTTGGATCCAGATGATGAGTTCTATGATTTCTGATAAGTCAATCTTATTCAGTTTTTTGACTATCCAACACATATCATAATTTGAATATGAACTATAATTCTACTAGTAATTAGCTTTGAAGAGTGTAATGTGAAAAGCTTGTGATCCTATAATACATTACTCTTCCAATGTTAGTTTCACTGACTAGTAATACATCTACATCCTTATCAATAAAAATCTTTCTCGTTCAGTCATTTTCTTTGGTGAAATACCACTTCCATTCTACTGAAAGTTTTCGATATTTTTTTGTTTTTTAACTCTAAAAAGCCAATTTTTTTATACCCAGCTTCTTCAGTTTTGAATGATATGTGGCAGCATTGTCACTAATTTAGTAAGAAATGCTATATTGCAAGTGACACAATTTTAATTTTAAGTCCATATTTAATGGGAGAGCTGCACTCTCTTCCCCCCTTCTCATATGAGCCATCACTGACTGAACTCATTAATTACTTGATTTGGTTAATCTGGTTAACGTGTTTGCTTAGAAAGTTTTACATAATGTACTCATTTACATTACTAAACTGTTCAGGTGATATAGGTTATATGGTACACTTATTCAATATTCACATTTTCTCATAAGGAAAAACTAATATGAAGATGTATACAAGACTTCCATATATTCTGTACATGGAAATTTAACTGTATTATATTTTAAACTGTAATGTAAATGTATACCATTATTTTTGTTTTCACATTCCTTTTTTTATTTAAGTTTGTAGTAAATTATATTAAGTTTATAGGATTACCTTCAGAAATGTTGATACTGGAAGACAAAATAGATAGCAATACTGTGCCAGAAAGATAACATCACAATAAAGACTTTGACAGTACATGTATTTATTTATTTTTATGTTTATAAGGATATACTAAGTAGAGATATGGTATGTACCATTTAATTCTATAAACTGTTGTTTATTGTTATGGTCACATTTATACAACATTTAACCAAAATTGGTAGTTATTCAAACATTTTCACAACTTGACAAACATTTCAGTTGCTCAAACCATTTTTAGGTTACTGCTCAACGTGTCAAGATCTGGATATAACGTGTTCACAGAGAAATAGCAATTGACATTTTTGAACAAGGGGTATACTGTTTAAACAATAGTTTCTGAGACATCACATTTATTTAAGACAATAATGCCCCCCACACACACAGTATGATTAATGATTGTCACTTCAGTTTTTAAATTCATATACATTTTGTTTGTTTAAGGTTACTTCCACAACCACCTAGAAGGTCAAGAAGTCTTTTTTTGCCAGAAAGAGACTACGATGAACACAATCCATTTTTTGAAGATGAAGACAGTATGGACAATTCTGATTCCTTACTGAGTACCTCCAAAGAGCCCAGTACGATAGGAAATTTTCTGGGAAAAACTTGCTATAGAGGATTAACTGGTAGTAGGGGTCTACGAAGAAGAGAAACGATGGTAGCAGAACGGGCAGAAGCACAGAGAAATGTTATAAGAAGACGAGAAACGTTTCATCACGTAGCAAATCAAAAAGTTACTCAACAACCTAACCAAAATAAGTACGCACAGAAAGATTCACACCAAGAAAACAATAGACGGGGAAGTTTTGATGGTTTGTTTTATGTGACACACACTGCAAATATGCCCATATCTTTGTCTGAGCCTACTACAAAACCGAAAGGCACAAGAATATATATAGAATCAAAACAAGATCAATTTAAAAGATTGAAATCTAAAAGTCTGGACCGAATTACGGATGGGCTTGACAGTTTAGTTGATATTGTTGTCACATCCGATAAGCCAAGCCTTGAAACAAAGGAAGACAGTTCCAAAGACAAAATAAGTAGTACTCACTGTTCTTCTGTACTTATAGTATCAAGGCCACCTCCGCCTACATATCAGCAGAGTCAAGAGCAAAGTAAATTACAGACAAGATATCAAAGAGCAACGCAAACTAGAAAGCCAGACGAAAACAGCCATTTACTGAAATACCCCTCGGACAGATCTGTGTTTCTTCCAATAAAAAGAAATCCTTCACCAACTGAAGTACAAAAATTTGTGTTAAAACGTGGTCATACAAACGCAGGTTTATATTCTGGACAGCACAATATTTGTGATGCACCGGGTCTGGTTCAGGGAAACAGGGTGAAAACAATTACTTCTGATTATTATAACAGGGGGCTAAATAGTCTGCATCATGTAAATTTATCTGTTTCAACAGGAAAACTAATGGACTTGCCAAGTGGTTTATACTGAATTTTGTAATTTATGGAGACTAGAGTGTGCTCTTTATTGGCTTCCACTACCAAAGCTGTTGAGCTTACAGCAGATCACTGATCTGAAAATGTCCTGTAATATTAATTTTAACAGGACACTGAACCCTTCTTACTCTAATTGTCATATGGACCTAATGTGATTATGTCTTTAAAATGTGTAAAATGTAAAGCACTTTACAAATACAAACACTATTTTTTTTTAATTTAGATTCATACAGTGTTCCAGAATATTGTCTAAATTCTCGGTACCCTTCGACTTGTATAGGCCTGAAATCATCTATATGCTATTATCTTCTGTTTTGCATTCTGGATTTTCATATTTTGTTCTGAAATTTGTAACAATTATTTAATTTCTTAAAATTTTCTTCAAATTTATATATCAAGCCGGTATTGGTACCCTTCATATTCCTTATAACATATTTCATATTCTAAGTAACTAGTTGCTTCTTTTTCATTGAAACACTATTTCAGTGTATCAAGTTATAGTCACCTTTGTCTATTATTTTTTCTTTGTTTGTCTATCTGAAGGACAAAAACAACAAGACTAAGAAAATTTTATTTAAATGTGATGTCAAGTAACTTAATTTTTTGCTTCACTAAATTTTAAGAAAGCATTACTTAACTATTATTTTTCCCTGACAGTATAACAGAAAAATGAACAAGTTACGTTCATACTGATGTGCAATACTTAGACGTAAGACTGTAACATAAGTGAAGATACGTTTTGGTTTTTTTTTTTTAGATAACAATCTATCAGTTTTGCTTTCACATCATAGAGAGATCTCGAGTTGAACGATATCATTGTGATTTGTTTAGATACAAATCTATCATTTTGTTTACACATATGTAGAGAAATCTCATATCAAGTGATATCGTTCATATCTGTAAACAATTTTCTAGACAATACGTGTTGTTTAGACAATGGGGTTTCTGGTGGTGGGTTGTTGCATTTAAAACAATATACATAAATGGTTTATGTGTTTACATGTTTTTGTAATCTGTAATTTTGTTTTCTTTACAAATTAAATAAACCATGTATGTAAAGCTATATAATGTATTTTTTATCAGTCAATAAATCCACTCTCCTCAATTATCCTTTGACCAGAGTTATTCCATATTTAAGGATGTGACAAATTTATTTCACTAAGAGATTTAAAATTTACCAAATTCATATCTAAAAGACAATGAATGAAGTTACAATATATTATTCTTGTTCTACAGTTACTGATCCAAAATTACAAATTTACATCTTCTGTGTAAGAGAATGAAGAGGGAAGGAATTAAAAGTTATGGGTATGACAAATTATCCATTTGTATTAGTTATTTCTATGGTTAATTTAGTAACTGTCAATTACCAAAGTCAGAAATAACAGGATATTTTGGCCAGCAAAAATATAGGACAGGTTTTGTAACATCTGTGTCACACAAGTATACAGTATTTTAAATATTCATACTAGTCAAAGAAACTAGTAATAACATACCTGGGGTACTAATGTTAAGAGTAATCCCACCTATTCAATACAGAGTTCATCCATTCAATACAGATTTGGTGTTTGATGACTTTCTGCCTTAGAAAATATATTAGTAACATCGGGTAATATGTTTAATAAAATAAAAACATTTGTATATAAATCAGTTTTATTAATGGTAACACACATGCATTATATGCATAATAAATGTATTCTTAATAAAAACAAAAACATCAAAAACTCTATAATAACGAACTGTATCTTCCAAATTAAATTTTAAGTAATACATAACAAAATTTTCAAGTAGTATTATATTATTAAAGCTGTATTTTAAGAAATAAAAATTATTCACACTAGATTAAAATAAAAATGCTTGTTAAAATTAATTAATAATTATTACATGTGAATATAAAAAAAATTCGCTGTATCTAAAGAGGAATTATATGTCACACATACTTATAACTTAAAAAAAAATACTGTTTAAAAAGGATACAATATATACATAAATGCATATTAATTTCAATAATTAAGTAATTTAATTTTATATGGCAGAGACTGTTATATCAGATACAATCTCTGTGCTTTTAGCCTATCATAATCATATATACTGTAAAGTTCAATTGTCATCCTAGACAATACCGCCAGAAAATTCATTAGACAATTCTAAAAGTTCACCTCATAAAATAAAAAAACAGAATATTGTGAAAGCTCTTTGCTGTTTTCAGTATCTGGATGTATTTCAATTTTATTAAATAGAACATTTAATTTCAATATAGTAAAGAACATTAACAAAAATTATGGAAAAAAGAACACTATCTTATTAAAGCGTATCGGTCTTTATCAGGATAATCCATAATGGTCTGAATGCTGTAATGTGTTCAAAAATTTATGAAAGATAAGACGTTTCAACTTATGATGTTCAAATGTGCTAAATTTGAATGATGAAGAAGAACAATTTTACACAAATTACCAAATGTAAAGGCATACTACTCTCTTGTCATCAATAAGTGTACATATTACCGTTTTGACTTGTGTTTACATTAAATTATCTTTAATGATTAAATGTTTATATTAAAAACATTAAATTATCTTTAATGATTAAATGTTTATATTAAATGATTTACATTAAATGTTCAACGGTTAAGGGATTAGCAAAGACCAGTCAATAAGTAAAGTAAACATTTTTATTAAAAGTTAATCTTTGTTTATTATGATTTATGAGTAATGCCTCTTTAATGAACAAGATTCCAAATCATTGTTGAATCTTATAGATCTGAGTTTAGAATACATTTTCATACTATATATGATAATAGTTTTTTATACTTTCTTACTACAGCAGACATGTACACTTTAAAGCTTACTGTTGTTCGTACACCTGGAAAATCAGATGCATATGTCTCTGTTGTGGCAACATATGTCTCATACTGAAAGGAAGATCTTTGATGGGTCAAAAAGCTTGTTTATTTCTGTTAAATTTTGTAAAGAACACATTGAAATAAGCTTCTTTCCAATATGGAAAGACAGAAATACTAAAAATTAGGCACGATGGCTACCCATCATGTCTGTGAAGTTAATAAGAGGACTACTTTAAATCTGCATCTCATAGGAACACAAAACAGTGATCACTATAATTTTGTATTGTTACATGCACATCTGTGGTCCATTTTACTTATTTATGTTGAGTATTGGAAAAAAAAAAAAAAAAAAAAAATAGAGCTTGAAAATTCTTCTTGCACCAGCTGTAACATACATGATGGTATTTCTTGAAACATCCTGTGGTTTGCTGTATCCAGCACTGCCAGGGTCGTGCAGGACTGTGCCCCAAATGACCTGGTATAGATAACAGTTGCCATGGTGTAAGATGAAATTGTGTTTACATTAAATGTTTAACAATGTAGAGATTAGCAAGTCAGTAAGTATAGTAAACATTTTTATTTATACGACACGACATTTTTATGAACAGTTAATCTTTGTTTATTATGATTTACGAGTAACACCACTTTCATCAGTTGCCACTGTCAGATGAAACGTTGTAAAATGACACCAAGTTGTTGATATGCCTATAAAGCAGACAACTCCATTCACCAGTACAGGCCAGAGGGTGGACCCCGCATTCTTAAATGACTTGAATTTCAAAGAAGTTTATATGAAGGAATAGCAGATAATCATGTAGGTGCTGTGCCAGAAAACGAATTGAGACTGACAGACAATCAGACTAAATGTGGGGAGTGGTGCCATAGTGCCACACAGATGATGGTCTGGCTGCCCACTCAGTGCTTTGATATCAATGAGGATGTGACAATAGTGGCAACTCTTGGTCTGGTACCTTGGGGACACAGCACTCTTTAATGAGGGATTATCAAAGCTGGTGCAATGGTATACTAAATACCTGTATGGGGGTGGTGATTATGTACAAATGTAATACAAACGTGTCTGTAACTTTTGCACACAGGAAAATATTTTTCATACTTTATTTCAATATTTCAGCTTTTGAATGGCCCTCCTATCATATAATGTCCTCCTTGTCATTTCAAAATTTTAATTCCAAACACATGTCAATTTTGTGGCCCACAGAACTTAAGAGATTCTGATTAATGAACACAAAAAACATTTATGTACAGGCCTATACGTATATATGTACACATTTATGAAATGTGTCTATATCATAACAAGTTACAGTCAGAATTGTTGATATGAAAAACACAATAATAATGATATGTATAAACAAAATAGTGTTAAGTAATCTTCAAAGATTTTCACATTTACATAGACGTAATAGGCACTTATTGGATGAAAACGGATGAGAGCAGAGTTTACACTTGGACACAAGTTACAAGGGAATCAATGGTCATTTGAACCATTGTATGTGGGACACTGTTACTTCACCATTATGTTCATATATGCATCTTAATTACTGATAAACAATTAAATATAATTATTTCACTCCCGACTCGGAACACAAAACTTTTTATGGGTAAAAACGTAAAAGTTTTACCTTATAACCTGAACCGGTTTTCACTTTTAAAAAGCTTCTTCAGAGATAAACAATTCAGATTATCCACAATATTAAACACTTTTACAAATGATTAATCAATATAGGTTAAATTAGATTCTGAATCTAAAATAATTTAGACTTTAATATACATTTGAATTGACATAATTTAACTTCAGGCAATATATAGATTACTAAAATTGTACTATTTCTTTCATCTAACTAAAGATATATACATAATTTCATGATGGCTACCATATTACCAGTAGTTAACTTTAAAATTTCTGTTATATTAGGTAGAGATCACTATCAGAGGTTTCATAACAGATTAACTGCTTGCCTTTCAAACTTTCACTGAAAACAAACACCTAATTCGTAAACATTTTGGAGTTTTAATTCCTTAATTAGCTCCTCTTATTACAGAAACAAATGTTTTCTTAACCCTTCGAGGACTGATGTCATTAAAATTACCGCTGTTTTTACAGGAATTGTTTCCGAGTGCTGCCAATGATGGTAAACAATCATTCATAGTTTTCAATACAACCACCAGATAGCATAATTTACTTTCTTTTTTAGAATTTACACGATACTGAAATGGCAGTGTTCTTGTGTTGTTTTTTTGCTACTGGCATTTGGGTTGGTTATGTTTACATTGTTTTTCATTATAATTATCTTGTTGGTACATCCTCTTCGTTCACTTTTTTAAATATTATATATATATATATATATAAACTTTCACTATGAACTTACTTTATGGTTTTATTTCTCATAGGTTTCAACGTGGTGTACGTCTTCTGCAGTGGGAGTAAATACTGAATGTCTTTACAGAGTAACGGTTATGGAATATAGGTGTGTGTGGTGGGGATTGATGGTGGGAGAGAATTGGCGCTGGGGTTCAAATTGTGTGTTTGGATCAGTGTATCGAAAATTATGTGTGATCTATAATGTAATTGTTCATTTAATATGTTGTTTGGTTGTAGTGCATGATATCTGTATATTTCAAATTGTTCTGCTGTGTTTAGTTTTCTACTTTTAGGTAAGTAGTGTAATATTTCCATGTTGTGCTCTATGTTTGTGTAACTGTGGTTTTCGTTTTGTAAATGTGTGGCAAATGTGGAATGTATGTAGTTTGTGGTGAGGGCTTTTAAATGTTCTGAAAAGCTAGAGGAAAAAGATCTTACCGTCTGGCCGATGTAGAATTGGTGACAATCACTGCAGTTTAATTTATAAACCCCTGTTTTGCTGTATGTGTCTGTGTCTTTGTTAGTATTATTTATGTGTTTCCTTATGGTGTTGTTAGTTCTGTAGGCTACTTTATAATTGTGTTTCCTAAATGTGTTAGCAATTTTGTGTGTATTGGAATTGTAGTATGTAAGTGTGATGTATTTACTGGGTTGTGTGCTGTTGGTCTGATGTGTTTTACTTTTTGTGTTTAGGATGCGTTTGTGTAGTTTGTTTATTAATTAGGGATTGTATCTATTTTTGACTGCTATATATTTGATTGTGTTGTAACGGTACAGAATTGTGTGCTCCCATAGTTTCAATTTAAATCAGTAAATTTTTTATTGTCACTATTCACCTGTGAGGTGCCCCTTGTAACCAGCAACAAATAGTGTTATCATAAACTGTGGATGTCTAGACTGCCCAGCCCAGACATATTACGTAACAGCTCTCCAGCAGTCTTTGTGTGTGTATCACAGTAAGCAGTGTCTCTCTAGTATTAACATCAGACAGTATGCAGATTGTCACCACCGTATTAACATCAGACAGTAGTAGGAAGCAGCATACAGTTCGTTAATTAAAAACAGTGGCCTCGGGCGTGCAAGATAGGCCGTAAAACAAATTCAGCCTATCTAGTAAAGTGTTAAAACATTTATAAAAAAGTTCTACTGTAACTATTAAAGTACAAACAGTATAGCGCGGCCAGAAAATCAACCATTCAAATGCTCGAGCAAATCTTAAAAGCCGGCCGGCTATATAAATACATACCATACAGTGCATAAAGTAATTAACAACAACTAAACTAGTAAAATAGTGTCGGAGTGCGTCGAAACGAAGAAAGCGATCAACACGAGGTGGCGCAACAAACCATATGAACACGTCATGGATGGGTAACTAACGCACAGTATATTAATACTTAAACCAATGTTAAGTAAATGGTGATTATTCATCATAAAACTAAAACTTAAAACATAAACCCATAAATAGAGATCTCTAAGAGAAAGGTTTTTTTATATAAAAGAAAATAGCAAGGGGGAAAGAGGTAAACACGTACTGGTTTATTTAAAAAATAAATAATTTGTTATAGGTTAGAAGTAAGAAAGATTTCATTTATTAATCTGTTTGATTTCATGCTATTCGTTACTAATCCAATGTATTATTAATATAAAATAATATACCAGTATTTAATTGATATCAAAGTAAGACGAAGTAATTAATTTGTTTAATAAACCAGAAGAAATTTGTTTAAATATAAACTGTGTTATTATATTGTTACCGTCCTTCCCAAATAACCTATTTGCAGCTGTTTTCGTCTGTAGGACTCTGGAAAAGGCACCCAAAGGTAAGAGTTTGTTCAATTCCAACAACACATATTGAAGTACTAAATGTGAAGTAAGTTATATAGTTTCAATGGCGCGAGAACAGGTACTCGATATAGTTTATTAATTTGATAGAAGTTATATTGTTTCATTGGCGCCTGAACAGGGACTCGAGTAGTTTATTATTTGGATAGAATTTGAGTAGTTTCATTGGTGCCCGAACAGGGACTCGAATATAGTATATTATTAATAATTTGATAGAAGTTATACTGTTTCATTGGCGCCCAAACAGGGACGGCGAGTGTGATTTTTTATCACATTTGCCAGACCTAATTAAGCTGCAGAACGGGTTGTTTGGGAGCGAGGGCGATTGTGTAGTTAGTAAGCTTACAAAATTGTGTATAAGTAAATAATAGAAAAATGGAAAACAATAGTGATAAAGTCAACAACATTGACTTAACTAGCACTAGTACTGAAAATCAAATAAACACAATAGTAACCGAAACGGTAGTAAACGAAATAAGCCTAACTGAGTCTGTGACAATGGAAGGCACTAGGATTCATTCAACGCCTATCCAAAATAAGCAATCTGATAGTAACGAGATAATGAATATGATGCAATTACTTTTGGCAAAGCAAAGCGCAATGTTAGAGGTAAATTTTAATGCAATAAATAATTGTTTAGACAATAGTGAGGAAAAGTTCGATGTAATAAGTAGCGATATAAACGTTTTGACACTAACGAAATTAAATTCAGTGAATTAAATAAACGCTTTGACACCAATGATGCTAAGTTTGACGTATTAACTAATTCATTGTGTAGTATTGAAGAGCGAATTAACAAAATATGTAGAGAAACAAAAAGAGAAACAGATGAGTTAAGAGAGAGTGTGTGTGTGGTAGACAATAAAACAGACATTTTAGAATCCAATCAAAAAGAACTTGGACAACAAGTAATTACAGTAAATGACAATTTAAAAAGCTTTGCAAGTAAAGCGGGTAATAAATTTGAAAATGGGGTATCAAAAAGTGATACAGTAGATAATAGTAGTAATACTGAGAGTAGAATAAGAGTTGAGGTTGATCAAAGATTGCTAGTTAGTGTTAATGATTCAGAAAGGGAGTACTAGAGGCTGTTTAAATGTAGAGCATGAACAGAGGGCAAATTTTTCTAGTGGTACAGGTGAAGGAAAGTCTTCACAAATGTTACTGGAGGACAAGAGTTCCTCGATAGTTTTTGTAGGAGACAAAAGGTCTTCAAAATGTCAAATAAGTTGTTCGTATTTATCTGGTAGGGCCAGATGGTGTTTAAATAATAAAGTGGTGTTGCCCTCTGTGTGGAGTGAGAATGTGAAATGTTGTGGTGATGAAAGTGATTATGAGAGAGAGAAAGATTTAGAGTGGTTTAAGCTAAATAGAGGTTATGGAGAGTTGATAGAGAAGATGAATATTAAGAGAATTATGATCAATAATGTAGACTGACCTTGTTCAGTAGTAAACAATGACAATGATTATATTGATGATAATAACATACACTTACCTGTAGTGAGGGTCAGCGTATTAGTAACAGCTGACACCTATAGCGATGAAAAATTAAAGGATGCGATTGTAATAACAAATACTGACAGAGACTTGACAAAAAATATTAATGTAGACATGATTTATGATAAGGTAATAATAGGGGGTAACCCTATGTATTATTATTATTATGGTACAATGGAAAACACAAATTTTTATGGGTATTATACAAATGATATCCATATGAGACCTATAAATAAAAATGAAAAATATTATGTGATAGGAAGACTAATTTTTGATGACGGAGGTTGAGAAATACTGAATGAACATTTAATTATGTGAGTAATGGTAAAATTACCTGGCTGATTTAGGTATTGAAGTGAGGTAAATAATAAATTATGACGAAAATTTGTAAATAAATGTGTCAGTGTTAAATGTACTGTGTCAGGGTATATTGGTAAATTGTATACAATTGTTTATGTAACAATGTTTGTAGTATGTTATAATCATAATAATATTTTATTTTGTTAATTAACAATAATAATGAACAAGAGGTAATAATGAATTTTATTTTGCATGGTGTGTTTGTATTAAAAGTGTTTTAAATAATGTGACTAAAGTAATTGTTTGGACTTGAAGTGATAGTAAACTGAGTTCCAATGTGAAATCCAGTAATGTATTTAAATATAAATGATCGTGAATATAAATATGAACTTAAATATATTGTGATTGAAATTGTAAAGTCAAGGGTAACTGATTACAAGAGTTATAGGAACCAAAAATTTGAAGGAAGTACATGTGTTAGTAGTGTTGTAATCAGAATGTTGAGACTGAGTAAGTGTTTATAAAACCAGTCTTGGAGACCACTGTTAATGTAAACAGGTATGTTGTCTGTTGTGTGACCAATGTTTACAGGTTGATGTTTGTTGTGTGACCAATGTTTACAGGTTGATGTTTACAGTCATGCTCGAGTTGACAACAACAAGAATGTTGTAGTTTGATGAATCAGTGCTATGTGCAAATTCTATTATGAAACAAAAGAAATACCAGATGTGATGGAATGTAGGTAATTTTTTATGTAGGATCATTTTGAAAAACGTAATTAAAGTAAATAAAATTGTTTTGAACAAATGAGATTGATATAATGAGGAGTTGAGGAATTAAATTAAACCAAATTTGTAATTAAATTAATTGAAAAGATGATTTTTAATAATGAATACAAACTTATTTTAATTTGAATTTTAAATGTAATTGTAAATTAAATAATACTTGATGAAGACGTAATGATTTATTTACAATTGGAAACTGAAGGAAATTTTTGGGTAAAAATAATGTATTGTGAAAATTATTTAATTCGTATGGAATTTGTATGATTTAGCTGTAAGTAGACAGTAAGTTTATATTATCAAAATTAAAAACATGAACCAGTACTTTGCCATTAATGAACCAGTACGGCTAAGAGGAAACAAATCAGTAGTGGATATGGTATAATGGAAGGCCTGTTTGTTAATTTTTTAATTGAATGTTCCAGAGTCAGGCGTTACTGTGGCGGGCGCCTATCTGATTTTATGGTGTTGAGATCTCGAATAGAGAAGTCCAGTAAGGTCGGATGGGTGCGGCCACAGTCGCTGGACTAGGGGGGTAAGTACCCATGATTTTAATAAAGAATCTAAGGGGGTTGTGGCGCCATATCCTCACTGATCCTCTTAGGTTTTAGGCAATGAGAGTTTGTATGCTTTGGCATACAACCTCTCATTGGGGGGGGGGTATTGTAACGGTACAGAATTGTGTGCTCCCATAGTTTCAATTTAAATCAGTAAATTTTTTATTGTCAGTATTCACCTGTGAGGTGCCCCTTGTAACCAGCAACAGTGTTATCATAAACTGTGGATGTCTAGACTGCCCAGCCCAGACATATTACGTAACAGCTCTCCAGCAGTCTTTGTGTGTGCATCACAGTAAGCAGTGTGTCTCTCTAGTATTAACATCAGACAGTATGCAGATTGTCACCACCGTATTAACATCAGACAGTAGTAGGAAGCAGCATACAGTTCGTTAATTAAAAACAGTGGCCTCGGGCGTGCAAGATGGGCCGTAAAACAAATTCGGCCTATCTAGTAAAATGTTAAAACATTTATAAAAAAGTTCTACTGTAACTATTAAAGTACAAACAGTATAGCGCGGCCAGAAAATCAACCATTCAAGTGCTCGAGCAAATCTTAAAAGCCGGCCGGCTATATAAATACATACCATACAGTGCATAAAGTTTAAAGTAATACATTACAGTGCATAAAGTATTTAACAACTAAAATCAATGCAAAATAGTGTCGGAGTGCGTTAAAACAAAGGAAGCGGTCACCACGAGGTGGCGTAACAAACTATATGAACACGTAATGGATGGGTAACTAACGCACAGTATATTAATACTTAAACCAATGTTAAGTAAATGGTGATTATTCATCATAAAACTAAAACTTAAAACATAAACCCATAAATAGAGATCTCTAAGGGAAAGGTTTTTTTATATAAAAGAAAATAGCAAGGGGGAAAGAGGTAAACACGTACTGGTTTATTTAAAAAAAATAAATAATTTGTTATAGGTTAGAAGTAAGAAAGATTTCACTTATTAATCTGTTTGATTTCATGCTATTCGTTACTAATCCAATGTATTATTAATATAAAATAATATACCAGTATTTAATTGATATCAAAGTAAGACGAAGTAATTAATTTGTTTAATAAACCAGAAGAAATTTGTTTAAATATAAACTGTGTTATTATATTGTTACCGTCCTTCCCAAATAACCTATTTGCAGCTGTTTTCGTCTGTAGGACTCTGGAAAAGGCACCCAAAGGTAAGAGTTTGTTCAATTCCAACAACACATATTGAAGTACTAAATGTGAAGTAAGTTATATAGTTTCAATGGCGCGAGAACAGGGACTCGATATAGTTTATTAATTTGATAGAAGTTATATTGTTTCAGTGATTAATTCTTCTTGGTAGTCGTGTGTGTTTTGGAGCCTATGGAGCATGTAGTTGAAAGCTGCATGTTTGTGTTGAGTTGGGTGGTTGGATGAGTTATGTATGACCATGTCTGATGTGGTGGGTTTTCTGTATATTTTGTATGTGTGTGTGTTGTTTGTTTTGGTAATTGTAAGGTCCAAGAAGTTTATTGTTTTGTTCTAATTCAAGTGTGAATTTTAATTTATGGTATACAGTGTTAATGTATTTGTGGAAATTTTCTATTTGTCTTTTGTTGCCGTTGTAGAGGAGTAAAATGTCATCAACATACCTGTGCCAATATATTATATATTGTTTTTTCATCATGTTTTTAATTTTATAAGTGATATTGTTGATTAAACATAATTCTATGTTTATTTAGTGTGGTTTTATAAGTGTTTTTTGTTAAAATAACTGTGTATAATTTCAAAAAGTTGATTTAAACTTTGGTGTTGCATAAGTGTTTACTTTTTGCGCTACTGACTCACCATATTCTTCCGTGTATAGTACATACATTTATGCTATTATCTTTCCTCTGTTACAGTCAGAGTATTCACTTTTTGCACACAGTTAGACTAATACGTAAGGGAATCAACTACGGCAGTTTGGAGTGCCAGAGATTTTTTTTGTAAGACAAGGAGTGAGTTGAATACAATTTTATTGCCCAAATAGCACGCTGTCATTTTATATTTTATTCATATTTCAATTTAGAAAGTAATTAACATATTATATTATACTATACTCTGTATCCCCAAATTATACCTTTAAAAAAGAACACCATTTGTACCTAAGTTTCATATGTGGAAGAGTATGAAGACAAACATAACCACTACAAAAACAGTAAAAACAGCCTGGGTGTTTCCGCAAGTACCATTGTAAAAATGTCGGTCCCCAAAGGATTAAGAAAAAAAAATCGTTAAAGATACATTGTATCCAACATTTTATAATCTTATATAACTTGACATGACTGATATAGAAGGGTTTTATCATTTCTACTCTTCAATCTTGTGTTCAGTCTTTTTTTGAGTAATTTACATCAAAATAAATTGTTTGCATAACTGTTGCAGAATTATAATAAAAATGAGTTAAAATTGTACAGCTAACTTCTGAATGGAAAGAACCTATGAGGTACTGTTGTTGTATCCACTTACAATCTCCAAATACAAGTTACAAACATTTACCTCTTTTATAAAATTATGTAAATTACATATGTAACCAAATTATATAAAACTAAATATGAAAATAACCTCATTAATATGTGAATGTATCTAATACGGTTATCAAAACACCTCCACCCCCCCAAAATACAAGTTTTGAATCAGAATACACATTAAGTAATAACAGATAGTTCAAAAATTTTCTAAACTCAGACTTGAGTATGGCAAGAAATTTAACTGATCACCTATCTGCATAACTGCATTTGAACATAATTACTATTACATTACACACTGTAATACCACCATGTTGAACACAAAGTGCATTTAGTGAATATCTCATGTTATGTCTTTTATAAAGCAAATATGTGACACTTCATATGTCTTTTATATTACATACACGCTAATACAATACACTGAGGTACTTTCACCTCAAAGTTCTGTTCGACATGTCTTATAAACCCAAAATCTGCTGAAGCGTTTACCTTTAACTTCGTTTACCAAGAATATTTATGTGTGCAGAACTCGTCTCACATTTAGAGTAAAGGTTATTATCAAGTGATAATCAGACTTTAGTAACTTAAGTCTGACACAAAGAAACACGAAACAATAACATTACTAATATTAATCTGGCAAACTAACACATACAATTACAAAAATTACATAAAATTACAAATGTCACAATTAATTCATAACTGTTTAAATTTCCTCATTTGAAAACTACATTGAACTTAGTAAAAGAAATTTACATTTAAAAGTGACCCTTATATCCCCTTTTTAATGGATAATAAACCTTAACATTGTGTTCATATACTTCTTACAATAGTAATATTAGACATAAATAGGAATCCTAATATAATGATGTTAAAAAACTTATAAAAACATACAAATATTTCTATTAATCTATATCAACATTTATACTAAATACAGTTACTGAAATTAATTGTAAATTCAAATTGTACTTTATTCACTGTAAAATTAGTAGTATTCATTTTAAAATAAATATTTATTACATTGTTATTCCTTTAACTTTATATCTGTCCCCACACAAACAAATAAATGCATTGTTGCATTACCAAAAAAGGTAAATAAAAATGTATTAAAAAAAAGAAACCGTATTATTTCTGCCTGTAACACTTTATAAATATAGGCAATTACTATTCACATTATATAATACATTAAACATAAATCTTGCTTTTACCTTGCGGTCACATGCAAAGTTGTTTACATTAACTTATACTTGGTATACTTATACTTGGTAATAGATAAAAATAACTTCCTATCTGTTAGAAGTTACAACAGAACTACAAAACCTGATATACTGGAATTATAGGTAAAATCAAAAAGATCAAAAGTTAAGACAAGTAAATGAAGACATATCAGTAGAAAAATACTGATATGTGTGTAAAGAAAGGTGAACTGATTATGTTATATACTTACAAAAATATGTTTAATGCAGACTATACAAAAAAATTGCAAACAAAAAAATTTAAAAAAAAACAGATGCTGATGACAGTATTAAGTGGAAGTAAAGGTTCGTATCAGAATCCTGCATTTGTCATAACATGTACCATTTGAATGAATTACAATGAACAGTAAAATCAGTTCATAAAAGTTGACCAAAATGTTTCCTGTAAATACATAATTTTAGGTTCTACAAACTTTTGCATAAAATTATACTTTATGGAATATATTAATTTGGAATAAATTTATATTTTTATGTTGTACACGGTTTTCAAATTTGTTATAATGTTAATATATGCTAAGAAGGTGAGATTAGATGATTTCACAAAAGAAAAAAGCACTTGGCCACTACACCTCAATTTCATTCTCATATATTTCTGAGAATGGAACTAAATCCAGAAAGTTGTAACCAACCCCTATACTAAAACAGGCTGATGAACAAGTGAGAGGGGGCCTTCCTAATAGAACTGCCTATCAATAACCTGGATCCTGACGTAGGATACGATGCATGAGCATTAGGACAAGATGCCAAGTGTGATAGTGGAAAATACGTTAAGCATATTGACACCACACAAAATCTGAGTCAGACAAAATAACTCCGCAATAAATGCGCTACAACATCCTGGAGGAAGGTATTGCAGTGATCCCTTCATTTTAAGTTTTACTAGATTTCATATAGATTTCAGTTTTTTAACCACCTTCTAAGCCCTTTGGGGTATCTTACTCACTTTCATAAAGGTTCTATATATCATATTAATAACTCTTTGTACAGTCTAACAATTTTTAATTTATTATTTCATTATCATTACAAAGATTTAAAATCTTGGTGTTCATTGAGATTCTTTAAATGGCAAAATTTCTATAAAGACTTTTTATTGCCATCTATCATTCCCGCATTTATAAATGTGCAAGCATGCAAGCACACAAATTGTTAAACCATGTTCCGAGTAAATCTTAATTTTAGTTAAACATACAGGCAGACATAACACAAACTTAATTCTGACAACAAAAACATTCTGTATTATAAGGTGTGTAAGAAAGTGATATTTCTTACACAAAGTCACTTATAGAAATTAAGACACCTCGATATAATTGCAAAGTCTGTTCTTATGAGGACTGCGTCTATATTATATTATTTAATGATGTTTTCACAAATTGTGGCCTGAATGATAGGTACCTTCATATCGACATTGAACAACTTTTAATTTTTGTTAATGGCTAACATCATTGACAAACTGAAGGATAACTAAAACATTACTAAATTCTAAAAATTGTTATATGTGTGGTTGCAAACAGATACAGTAACAGATAATTGAAAATATTCATTCAAATTCAGAGTATTTTCTCATTTACCAGAATCAATTTGTTTTTACTATGAATAACCAGACAGAATTACAGAATACTGTCAACCCTCAAAAAAAAACCATACACATATTCTCAAGTCACAAAGAATTATGCTAGGAACAAGTCCATTGTTCAAGTGTAATAATAATGAACATAACAAACAACTGTAACAGTTGGAACAAAAAAAAGACCCCTGATAATGCAGAAATATAATTTTTTATGAAAGTGCTATATCCTAGTTGTGACAAGCGAGTTCTGCCTAGTAAAACAGTAACTTCTTAGCTCTACCACTTTCTGTAATCCTGTGGCAATTATTATCCCCCCAACACACACACACACACACACACACACACACACACACACACACACACACACACACACACACACACACACACACACACACACACACACACACACACACACACACACACACAGAGTTTACATTACAATAATATACATTCTGTATACAGTCATACCCCGCTTAACGCGAGTGATACGTTCCTCGGCGATTCGCAACGAAAATCGCGTTAAGCGGGGTTTCCTATTTTTTACCGACCAATACCTCGTTGTTTTAGTTTTTATTGCTTTTATAAGATTTTCCTTGTCAAAATGTGTTATAAACATTATAACATTTACGTTTAACTGCTAATTTCGACATTTTATCAGCGCACATTGTTAATCCGTTCTAATTGAATGTTCGAACTAAACTGAAAGGAAAACTTATTCCCAATGTTTAGAAACAATAATGGGGGGGGGGGAAGAGTGAATGGTTTTCCAGGAAATTGGCCGAGACTTAAGTTCAACAAGGGGCCCTAAAAAGGATGGATTAACCCGAACTACCATTCCAAGAATGTAAATTAGTACGTATACAGTACAGTAATGTTTATTTGGCTGAGACAAGATAAACAAGAAACGTGAATACATTTCTGGCGCGAATGGAAGATGCATTTTGCAAACTAACGCCTACGTCACACACGTCCGCCTTTTCTACAAACATTGTGCACAGTTTAATCTGAGTTGTGGCATCGCGAACTCAGAAATGGTTAATAAACGTCAGCCACTGCTGTGTGTAGTGAAAATGTGTTGTGTCTATTCAGCGTCACCACGAGTCTCCAGCACAGAGATACGATTTCTCATTCATCAGAATCCCGCCAACAAGCTGTATTCAAGGTCAAATAACATTTATAATGTGTAATGGCACAGCCATGTATGTTTACAAAACATACTACTGTTTTGGCTGACACTTATATACAGATCTATGTCTGACCTAATGCAACCTCTTATTTATCTGTACAAATCAGCTGTCTGTTTTTACGTTTTCACCAAACGTGTTGGTAGGCTGACATGTTCGTACTCCTTAAAAAATAATACTGTACAGTAATGTAATTATATGTTTATTTGTCATTTTCAAAATAAAATACGCAAACTTTAGTTGTTAAATTCAAAATTTACATATTCATTACATTTATGATGATACGTATATATACAATATTATTGGTACTGTATATGTAATTGTTAATATGTGTAATAAATATTTTCTTAGAAAAAAAACGCGTTATAGCGAATTCGCGTTATGTGGGGTCGCGCAAAGCGGGGTACGACTGTACTTCATAAAGTTGCAATCAAATATGAACAAAAAATGTGCTTCCTAATATTTTTTACATCAGTTTTACTAAAAAATATTTACACACTTGTTTTATTATTTTCACATTTGACCTGTACTTGTTGCTTTAAGTTATTTGCCATAAAATACAAACTTACAAAAAAAATGCAACCATACATGCATACACACTAAAAACAGATATTCTGTTCACATCTCTCACACTCACTCCCACAGATCACCTCCACTTATATAAATTCGCAATGTATTTTTCTGAAACGCTGTTTGGTACCCTGGAAAGTATCAATATTACTTCGAATGCATTTTTACTTTCTATCAACCTGTACACAAGATTTTCTTTCAGAAAAACTAATCAGACACTGAATACATATAAAATGGATTAAAGAGCACTAAAATATAGGGCACTCTTTTGTTACAGTGTTGTCCAACTGTGTTTTTATAGAAACAGATCATTATTTTACTAATAATGTAATAACAATAATAATCTAGTTTGATTACCTGTATTCTTCATCCAATGGCATATTTCTTTTCTTGATTACTTACTACATACAAAGCACACCAACGTGTGTGTGTATATATACATAATGCCACTTAACACTTTACATGCAATAGTTAACATTCTCAGGGCTGATGCAAAGGATTTTGTGAAGTCCTTACTATACTTGACACACATCTTTTTGAAAGAAGAGGTTCCTGGCAGGCAACAGTCGTGTCTTGTTCGATATCAAGTGGAAGACTTGCGTGATGACTTTTGAAGGTATTGGGCACAGGCACTTCGGAAAGTTCTACTTCTACATTCATCCCGTTCTCTGTAACCAGTCTTGCTTTTGGGTTGCCTGGGGCAACAAAAAATAAAAATAACCAATTTATCACTTTTTTAAACTATAAAATAAATACCAACTTCACCATTGGTTATTAGTGATGTAGTAACAACAACATCATCACTGGATATTAGTAACATTTCTCTACTGTTATTAGTAATGTCTGATATTAGAAATAATGATATTAAAAAAAACTGTATTGTCATTAAAAAAATTTCAACCAGACAGCTAACAATTGAAAATCTTAACTATCATAACAGAATTCACAAAATAAGTTCTAAAAATATTACTTTATAAGACATTGAAAGATTCCTAAAAATATTTCTTTACTTCATACAATGTCTGTCTGTATTTTAATCTGGACGACTGTGAGTTATGAGGATGTCGATGTGAAACAATTCCACACCCGAAACAGAAAAACCATTATAAACATTATTACATACACATGCATTGATGCTCTCTGTAATAACAGAACAAAATCACTAACTTCAGTAATACACGATAACAATTCACATTTCTTAGTCACTTTTCTTCATTTTTACTCTATCACTTCTCAAAAATAAAATTAAGAGTACTTTTATTATTCCTAGATCTAAGCAACGAGTTAACAGAATTTCCACTGAGAATGTTAACAGGAGGTCCCACAGAGTGGGATGACTCTCCAAAAGCCTTTCAATTCTATCACTGAGCTCTAAAAGTTGTGTGTTCTGTTCATACTAGGTGTGATAAAAAAAAAAAGAGAATTTATTAACTTCATGTGCTATACATTTTCAATTTATAAAATTTTTCTCATGTTGGTACGACTCTCTGTGACATGTGTCAATTTTTTGGAAATATTAGACACTTAGTTTGCATTTAGCATACAAATACTTGATACAGTTTAGGACACTTGGCAATTTTTGTATTTTTAAAGTGACAGAACAAAGAATTTGCATTAAAATCCGTGTTAAAAATAAAATCAAATGCATTCAAGTAGCGAAAATGTTGGAACAGGCTTTTGGCAAAAATGTTATGTCCAAACCAAGGATTTATAAATGGTTCAAATGTCTCCAATAGGGCTGTGAAGACATTGAAGACAACACGAGGACTGGACATCCTAGCACATCAACCACCAAAGAAAATATGAAAAAAGTTAAAAGATGTGCTCAGTAATTGCCAAATCACTATAAGAGAAACTGCTGAGGAAGCTGATATATTATACAGGTCATACAAAGGAATTTTTACTAACATTTTGGACAGGAAATGAGTAGCAACCTAATTTGTTCCTAAACTGTTAAATTTTCACTAAAAGCAGCACTGCAAAACATTGCTGGGCAAATGCTGGCTGAAGTTGCTGATAATCCAGATTTACTAACCATCATAATAGGTAATGAAACATGGGTGTACAGCTATGACATGGAAACAAAATCTCAACTGTCCCAAATGGAAGCTTCCTGAAGAAGCAAGACCAATAAAAGATCGAATGTGTCTATAACTATTATAGACAAGTCTACCAACACCACAAATTTTCAGTTTTTGAATCAAATGTTTTTAGCACAGGAATTTCAAGAATTGCATGAATTTTTTTTTTTCAAACATGATACAGATACTAACAACTTCCTTAAATGGTAGAGTGGGTGAAGGTCAAGGCACCATCTTGTCTTTGGGGTAGGAAACTTCCCTAAAAAACAGAAGCTCCCATAGTTGGTCAATGGTATAGAATACAGATTGGATTATTCTATGACAGCCTGAGGTAACCTGAGTCTTACCTAATAGGATGGTGCACATCTGCAACGGGATATATCTATTGTTACCTTACAGTTGTACACATGATCAAAATTAGGCAACCTAATGTAAACAAGCAAAGATGAAGGCAACTCTCCGTGGGATAAACGGGCCAAAATCAAAGTTCCTTCAAGATTTGAAGGTTGTAGTTATGTATTTCACCTCGTAAAAACAAGGTTGTAATGAAGACTGCTGAAAGACCATAATGGAAGAAGTTTGTTAAAAAGACGAAAACATGCACAACACAATTACCAGCGTACAGCACTTCAATCTACTTGAAATGTTACTTTAGCCTGAGAAATAGCACAGCATTTACTAAATGCAAAAGTAGGAGATAATCTCAGTCAGATATATTTCATTAGTAGTCTCTATTATTTCAATACTGTCATCAATGATTGATACACAGTAAGTCATTTTGCATTTGAGAAGGCTTTCTAGTGCCTCTACCATTTGCAAGACCTTACAAATAACCTATCTGTTGACAGTTAAGACTTAAAATTGTTGGAGGCACTGGAAAACAACTTGTCTTGGCACCTCATCCACTTAATAAAACTCTAACACTGACTGACAGACAACGCACAGCCTAAACCGGTGGGTCTAGAAGCATGAAATTTTGCACAGGAGTTCCTTATATAACGTAGGTGAGCACTAAGAAAGGATTTTTGAAAATTCATCCCCTAAGGGGTTAAATAGGGGATGAAAGTTTGTATGGGAAGTTCGTCATTTTTGAAGTTAGAAATATGGAAATTGGTGTTTAGGCTTCTGTTAATAAATAAAAGTTAGTTGTATCAGCGTTTTTGGAAATTCATCCTCTAAGGGGGTAAAATAAGGGACAAAAGTTTGTATGGCAAGTGCGTCATTTTTGAAGTTAGAAATGTAGAAGTTGGTATTTAGGCTTCTGAAGAACTTCTAAAGTAAGTACCTAATAAAAAAAATACATTTTGACTGATTTAAGGGTTGATTTATCAAAAGGGAAATGTCACGGATCGACCTGAAAATAAAAGTACGAAACACGCATAGAAACTGACAGGGAAGAAAGAGATTCAGAGATATTTATGTTGAAACACATGTAATGTAATAAAATATTGAAGTATTAACTTTAAATAAATATTCTTATTCCAAAAATTAGACGTGCTTTTTTCTGTCAATATATTTTTGTCAATGTTAGGTTCATGACAATGAACAATTTCATAGCTTAGTTATATGTAAGTTTTCACGTTTATTCATTTGTTTTGGTTTAGCACTTGAGTAATTTTGAGTTAGGTTTTGTTTTGTAAATAGGGATAGTTATTTTTTCGTGCTAATTGCACTTACTCTCATTGTATTTATTTAAAATGGTTGTGGAAATTTTGATGATTGAGGGGAATTGAACCGGCGTTTAAGAAATAAAATATTATGAGAAATATAATATTTTGACTTTTGAGAAATATTATGCCTTTAATTAGAGGAAATTCACATTTCATGGTTTTTCTTCTAATTTAAGAAAAAATATTTCTGTCAATATATTTTTGTCAATGTTAGGTTCATGACAATGAACAATTTCATAGCTTAGTTATATGTAAGTTTTCAGGTTTATTCATTTGTTTTGGTTTAGCATTTGAGTAATTTTGAGTTAGGTTTTGTTTTGTAAATAGGGATAGTTATTTTTTCGTGCTAATTGCACTTACTTTCATTGTATTTATTTAAAATGGTTGTGGAAATTTTGATGATTGAGGGGCAGAATGTCCCACAGACTGTTGTTCCTATTGTAGGAGATGGAGCCTGCTTATTTCGGGCCTTATCTTTTTTTATTAATAAAACCCAGGAAATGCATAATGATTGTAACGGGCCTATTTTGGGGCAATAACACAATTTGTATTTTTTTTATGATAATAAACAACATTTTTGAGTAACAGGGAAAAACTTAGGTAAATTTGCTGTTTGGAGCGATCGCGACGGTGGCTGCACTGCTTGAGGCGTTGAATGCAGAATTATTTAATAACATTTTATATGAACAGATTCAATAACCGACAAACTGTGCCAAAGTCAGTTCAAGGACACAACAAAATTGTCAACAAATTATATAACGGACGATCAGGCGATGTGTTGCGTCAGCGCATTACATAACGAGGTGTGTCACCAGTTTCGTCAGACACTCAGCAAACGAAAGTAGTCTGCTGGCGGAGTGATATAAACTTTAAAAACAATAAGACTTGGTCACACAACAACGGCGATTACATAAAATAGCGCCAGTGGCCTGTCCCAGTCTAAATTCAACGCTCGCGCGAGCAATACCTATACAAAGTTTCGGAACGTAAGTGCGGGCCCGCACCGTAAAGAATGTGAATACTATATTTCAAAACATGACTTAAAATCAAAATTTCTTATTAAAAGTGTGATTAACAATTTTCATTATAATCTAACAGTTCGATAATCATGAATTAAAGTAAAAGTGCGCACGGAAAGCGATGTGACGTCGTCTGGACTAGAATTCGGACTCGAGGCAGATAAGTTACCAGGAGATACACAGAATTATTAAAATTTATTATATTTTTCAGAAATCCAAAAACAGATGGGGTAAATTAAATAAAATGGGAGTTAAAGGGGAAAATCTAAATTGGGAAGTATGTGAGCGAGTGTGAGGGTTTTGTTTAATTATATAATAAAATTTGAAGTGCTGGTTTCCGTTTTTCAAAACTAATTCTAAGTTTATAATATGTGTTTATTTCCAATCATGCATAATAAATGTTGTTATTGTTTTTTCTATAAGATCGCAAAGGTAGGAGAAGGGAAGGGGAACATTTTTTCTATATAACATTTGCAATTAGGTTACGTGCTATATTTTCATGTTTTCTTTTATAAAACCATATTTTAATATGAAAATGAATTAAAATAGTTGTGATGGCAAGTCAATTGTATTTTCTTAAATAACCAGTTCTGCACTTCCTGGTCCGCTGAATCGAACCTTGGTAAATATTCACAGTTGGCAATAAAGATGGCGCCCGAAGAAATTATTTAGAAAGTGTTTAAGTGTAAATTAAATTCCCTTAGGTTAAATTAAATTGAATTAAATATCAATTTGTTTGATACATCACAATTGGCTTCTGGAACAGGGACAATTTATATAATTATATAAATACAGCCCACTGGGAAAGCAGAACGGTTGTTTGAGGTAAAGCTAAAATTACGTGAGATAGACGTATAAATAAGGTTATGTCATCAGTGTGTGTAGTATGGGTGAGTAAATATTTTTTTTTAATGATAATTATGTGTTACATATAAGACTATTTTGCAAAGAAATATATATAAACGATTTTAAAAAATGGCAGATAATAATGATATTAGTTTATCTGACAGTCATACTGAAAGTCAAATAAATAGCAATTTAAGTCAAAACAGAATCAAGAATTATGGATGAAGGAATTCATTCAACGCCAATTCAGAATAAAAACTCAGATAACAATAGTATGATGAAATATTTATGTAGCATGGTATGCAGTATGAAAGAGAGTTCAGACAAGCAACAGGCGATGTTAGAGTTAAAGTTCAACGAAATAAAGAGTGATTCAAATATTAAATATAATGAAATAAATGCTAGACTTGATGAGAAATTCGAGGTTCAAAAGAACAGTTTTGATGAGTTAAAAAACCAAATCAATGAAATTAATAGATGTTGTAAAAATAACAGTGAAGAGTGTACCAATAAAATTAACCAAGTAGATGCTAAGTTAGATAATTCAATACAGCAGATAGATGTCAAATTTAATGAAATCGATAGTCAGATAAGTAGAGTTGAGAAGCAAATCAATGAAAACAAGGAAATATTAATTAATTCAATGAATGAGTATAACAATGACATAGAATCTAAAATTAATAAATGTAATACTGAAACTGAATGTAAGTTGAGTAGCGTAGTAATGACAGTTGAAAAAATTAGTCAGAATATTGATGAACACCAAAATGAGATAGACTCTAAAATAAATGAAATTGAAAGTAATTATAAGACAGAAATACAAGCAGTAAATGAATCTATAAGTAATATCAAAAAATAATGTACAGTCTGAATATAGTAATGATAAAAAATTATATTCACTTGAACAAAACATTAGTAGTATGAGAGACGAATTAAGTTTAGTAAAAAATCAAAATGTAAACAATGTTACTGAACGCATATTTATGACACGAGACACAAATAATGAAACAGAATTAGAAACTTTTAATTGTGACAATCGTAGAGTGCATCCAATGCAATTTTTAAATAGGGTTAGGGAATTTAATCGGTTTAATAGTAGTAGTTGGGAAGTTAAATTGCTGAAGATTATCAAATGTTTTAAAGGTAGTGCCGAGATATGGTCGGAAGTACACCATACCGAATGGGGTAGTTACGAGGATTTTGAGGTAGCTTTTCGAAACAAATATTGGTCAGAAGAAGACCAAGAAATCTTAAGAAGTAAAATAATGGGTACTGGGAATTTTGGTAGGATTAATAATCACCTAACCATATATGTGATGATGATATATAACGAAGCTAAGTATCTAGAACCACCGTTACCATTCCGGTCATTTGTACGACATATTAGCAAACACCTGCCCAGAGAGGTGCAAATCACGTTAATGACTAGAGAGATTAACAATATTAATGAGTTAGAGAGCATGCTAGACGTGCTACAGAATATAGGGGAACGCGACATAGGGCGACGTCCAAACACACTCGTAGTACCACACCATAATAATAATAATAATAATAATTACCATCAGAACAGGGGTACACAGAGTTTTCATAGAGGAAAGCGGGGAGGAAGTTTTGATAACAGGGGCGAGAGTTGGAGGTGTAGAGCCTGTGAAACCGACAATTATGCTAATAGAACAAATTGTTTCAGATGTCATCGAAACAGGGAGTGCACCAGGAACGAGCGAGTAAACCCACCACCCAATCAACAGTCGAGAGGAGGAGAATTTCAAAGAGGAGCGCCGAGAGGAGGAGGACATTATAACAGAGGGAGAGGGGGAAATCATCCAGCTGTGGCGGGTCTCTCCACGGAAAACTAGGTAGGACAATGGAGAAGCGGGCCCAACCATTCTCTACGGAAAACAGGAGGGTCCGAATAATCAACGGATACCATAACAACGTTATCAAGATGGACATGGCGAATGAACTGTTAGAAGAAGAAGAGAACAAGGTGATGGAACGCAGAGCAGGATTGACTGAGGTGACAATTAACATGGAAGGTAAGAATTATAAAACTTTAATCGATACCGGTAGTGAGATCTCAGTAATTTCTGAAAATGTCATGGGTGAATTAAAGGAGTTAAACAAGAATATACCGTCATTACCAGTTGCAGGGGTTACTGTAGTGGGGGTAACTGGGGTAAGAAGTAAAAGAATAACCAGACAAGTACAATTAAATATTTTAATAAATGAAGTTGAATTTGAAAACACTTTCCTAGTAGTTAAAGGGTTGAGTCTAGATGTAATATTGGGAAATGATTTTTTGGAAAGAAACGGAGCAGTAATAGATTTCAATAAACAAATAATAAAATTTGAGAAGGGGAATAAACCAGTCAGAATAGAGTTTAAGAAAGTAGTAAATGAAGCTAAAGTCACGGGAATAAAAATGTTACATAAGCAGATAAGCGATAGAGAGATAGAGACTAAAATAAATATATGTCTAGAGAGTGATAGCCTAGAAAATGAGGAGAGAGAAATGCATGAGCGTAATGAGAGTGTGTGGGCAAATAGAGCCGACAAATTTTTCAATGAAAATACAGTTGTAGGAAATACTCAGCGAGAGGAGCTGTGGGCAGTTGTGGAGCGGTTCAGAGAGGTGTTTGATGAATCACCAGGGAAAGCGAAGGACTACATCTGCGAGCTGAAAGTTCGGGACCACGCACCATACATGCAGAGGAGCTACCCGGTGCCGTTTTCAAAGAGGAGGGCTGTACAGGAGGAACTAGACCGGATGATGCAGGGAGGCATAATTGAACGCTCAGTATCACCTTATTCAAATCCTTTGGTGGTAGCGATAAAGAAGGATGGCAAGGTAAGGTTATGTTTAGATGCTAGGAAAATTAATCAAATTATTATACCTGACAGGGAATCTCCAGAACCCATAAATGAGATTTTACAGAAGTTTAGCGGAGTTAAATACATGACGTCCTTAGACCTGACCGCTGGATACTGGCAGGTGCCATTAGCAACAGAGAGCAGGAAATACACAGCTTTTCTTTTTAACGGTAAGAATTACCAGTTTAAACGCTTACCTTTTGGCTTAAACACCAGTGTTGCCAGTTTTATCAAATGTTTAGATAATATTTTACAACCTAAGGATTTAGACTTTTTAACTGTATATGTCGATGATATTTTGATAGCCTCTAGAACATTCACTGAACATTTAGAACACATAGAATATGTATTAGATAAGCTACAAAGAGGGGGTTTAACAGTGAATTGGGACAAGTCTAAGTTTCTGCAGACAGAAATACATTTTTTAGGATTTATTATTACACAGGAGGGGATATTAGCCAACCCTGACAAAGTAGAAGCTATAATGCGATTCCCCGAACCCAAAAACATTAAGCAATTACAGAGTTTTTTAGGCTTATGCAATTTTTACAGGAAATTTCAGGAGAACTACGCACACACAACATCCAAACTGAGTGCTGTACTGCAGAAGAATAAACAGTGGAGATGGGGCGATACGGAACGAGCTGCGTTTAATGAAATTAAGAGAAAGTTTAGTCACATGATCATGATGAATCATCCCGATTTTAATAAGACTTTTTATTTGCAGACCGACACCAGCAATGTAGCGCTAGGGGCGGAGTTATACCAGGAGAGCGGCGACAAGGAACACCTAACGATCGCCTTTGCCAGTAGATCACTGTTGTCGGCGGAAAAAAATTATACTACCACTGAAAAAGAACTTCTCAGTATTGTGTTCGCCGTGGGTAAATTCCGCACCTACATCCTAGGGAATACTATGATAATCCGGACGGACCACAAGGCACTGTCATTTCTGAATTCATGTAAGCTAACACATAGCAGATTAACCAGGTGGGTATTAGCCTTACAAGAATATAACTTTTCATGGGAGTACATAAAGGGGTCAGATAATAAGGTACCAGATACACTTTCTAGAGTAGATGTCATAGATAATAAAACCGGTAGGGACCTTAAAGAAATAGAAATTTTTAGACTGACTAGAGAAGATAGAATTTTTGGTGAGGAATTAAGTGATATTAAAAGCATGCAAAGATCTGATAGCAAACTGGGTAAAATAATTGTTAGGTTAGAAACAGATGTAGATGGATCTGAATATAATGAGCGATTTCAAGTATATCAAGGTGTTTTGTTTAAAAAAGTAGATGGTGGGGAGCGTGATTGGAGGTTAGTTATACCCGAGGGGTTGATAGATAAAATTGTTTGGGATTGTCATATAAGGTATGGTCATTTTGGTGCGAGAAAGTGTGCAAATGTTTTGAAAGAGTCATGTATATTTAAGAATATGGAGAGGAGAGTGAGAAAAGTGTTGAGAGTGTGTGATTTATGTCAGAAATCGAAAGTAGTGAATTATAGAGTGGAAGGAGAGATGAATTACATAAAAGTAGATAAACCTTTTGATCTAGTTGCGGTTGATTTATATGGACCATTACCCAGGGGTAGAGGTGGTGTGTTATATGTATTTGTAGTTCTAGACACTTTTTCAAAATTTGTAAAGTTATATAGCATTAAGAGAGCAACGAGTAGAGTACTTAGTGAGAAAATAGTGAAAGACTACATGCTTAATGTTGGAAAACCGAAAGTTATATTATCTGACCATGGTCCACAGTTCATAAGCGGCAAGTGGCGGCAGACGCTTGGATGGGAAGGCATCATACCCAAGCATACGGCAGTGTACCATCCTCAGTCGAACCAAGCAGAACGGGTGATGAGAGAGATTGGCAGGATATTTTGGGCGTACTGTCACGCCAAACACACAGAATGGCCATCCTACGTGAAAAAAGTAGAGGAGTGGCTGAATTGTACCACCCATGAGTCCACGGGATTTACGCCGCATGAGTTGATTAGGGGAACAAGGCCGCCCAGGATATTGGAACAACTTTTCACATACCCACCAGAAGGTCAGGTTTTGGACAGGAACATGAAAATTAGATTGGCCAACGAGAACTTACTCACGAGAGGAGAGCGACGAAAACAGAAACATGATGCTAAGGGTAAATGGACCAAGTATGAGGTAGGTCAGTTAGTGTTAGTAAAAAGACATGATTTGTCCAGTGCTCAAGATAGAGAAATAAAGAAGTTTTTCTTGTTGTATGAAGGACCTTATGAAGTTGTAGAAATAAAAATGCAGAATGCGTATGTGCTGAGGAACCCAGCGACACAAGAAATAGTAGGTACTCAAAATGCGACGAATTTAAAATTATATAGGTCACTTTAATTATGTTATGTTTATAAATAAGATTTTAAATATTGTTGTATGTTTACAGAAGGGATCCTCCCCCATTTTCGGGCGGTCACGATCTTACCAGTCCTGGCCGTGGAATTCGGAACTCGGAGGTGGGCCATGGTTGGCAGATCTTCCTTCGGGCGGTGAAACAACGATGGTCCGGCTCCACCAAAATTGGTATAAAGTAGAAAACTTAGCTACATATTTGAACGGGGAGGGGGACCCCAACAGGTACGTGACACAAATTATTTTTTTTTAATGCACTCCAGGCACAGCGGATTCGGTGTACCTGTCACGTACCTGCACTGCCTTAGAGTGTTTGTAAATAATGGAGGCTGCATTTAAGTAAAAGGCAGTGCATACAAATTTAAATATTTTAGTGTCAAGGGCAAAATTAAAATAGAGTCTTTGGCAATAGTTTCTGATTGGCCCGAAACGACGAGTTTTGGGGCAAGACGGTTTGGCGCACGGTAGAAAGCGGGGTAGAAAAAATGGTAGAATAGGGGGAGTAGTGTGTTGCAGAGGGGGGACGTGAATTCACGTAGTATATCTACCGGGTGCCGATCCGTTTTGCAGCAAGACCCGGCATTTCAGGCGACTGCGACCTTCCTAGACGTGGTGAATGTCACGATAGAGTCAGCCTTCAATGTAAATAGCATTTAAAAAAAAAAAAAAAAAAAAAAAAAAAAAAAAAAAAAAAAAAAAAAAAAACTTTGGATGTGTATAATTTTAAATTTAAATAAATTTTTAGAATTAAGTGACCAAATATAATTGTCAAATTTTAGTATCAGTGAGTATAGGAACGTCTGAAGAAATGTGTAGCAAAATAAAAACTTGTTATCAATACAAGATGTGGGGATAATTTTGGGGGGTAGTTTGGTGCTAAATGAA